>JAWWNH010000080.1:2975000-5692386 GCA_034641385.1 Darevskia mixta | reverse complement strand
GGTGGATATCAATGGTACCGGTAATAAATCAGAATGCACAGGGTGCTTTTGCTTGGTGCAAAAGTAATACCGCTATTTATGCATGGTTGATGCAAGCTGTACGGTAACAGTAATTGCATGCAATTGCTTTCACCACCAGGGTGCTTTTGCTTGGTGCAAAAGTACCGGCAATACCGTATTTATGCATGGTTGATGCAAGTTGTTGAATAAATAATTTAATAAATGTAGATTGCTTAATAACACTTAATAACACTTAATAACACTTAATAAAAATAAGACATCCCCCCAAAATAAGCCATACTGTGTTTTTTGGGGATAAAAAGATTATAAGACGGTGTCTTATTTTAGGAGAAACACGGTAATTCAGCAGTAAACAGCGGGTTTTCCTGGAGGAAAGGGGTGGGACAAGCAGCAGTCTGGATGAGTCCCTCTGTCTTGCTCTTTGCTCACTGTGACTGAGCAGCATTTTGGGCCGATCTGGATCCATGGAGAAAGGGATCAACCCAGAAGTTGTGGAGGACACAGGAAGAGAAGCTTGGACAAGAGACTGGCTCATGTCGGAAGGAGGTCTGAACGCATCATAGGCGAAGTTCCCCACAGCTAGAAGGCATTTGGAGACAAAGCATCAGCAAAGAGCAGAAGATCACCTCCTGTTCCATCGAGAACACAGAAGAATCTCTAGTCTGCGTTCAGGTGAGTTAAGCATCCCAGGTCTCTTGGGTCTTCCTGTCCATTACAAACCTGACTAGAGGCTCCATCATCTGAGCCCCTGAACTCCTTGCATACATGAAAGGGGCACAGAAAGGATGGGAGGCAGCCTTTTCCTGGAGCCTTGGGCTGTTCTGCCACCGTCTTACCTGCAGGAGTTCACTCGCTGGCTGCTGACGCATCTCCTCCATCTCCTGGATGATCTTCTCAAGGGAGGAGAGTTTCCTGGAGAGTCTGGCCAGCTGCTCATCCCTTCTCCCTGCAACCTCCTTCTCCACCTCTTCCACATGAGTCAGCAGACGTTTCTCTTGTTCTTCCAGGAACTGTCGCAGTTCTCTGAACTTCTCCACAATCTTCAGCCTCTCCCTTTCTGTTAATTTCTGCAAGAAAAGAGGAGGTCTGAGTGTGGAAGATGGTCAGCCTTCAAAACATCAGGAAGAGAATTATGAGAATTCCACAGGGAGGACACTTCTGATTTTTAATTGCTGTTTCTGTTGACTTCTATTTTGCAGAGAGCTACAGCCTAAAGGAAGGAGCTTTTTTTCTAGCCATGGATGTTCCCCGCATGTTTTGGGGCATGGCATAACCAGAGTTCTTAGTTGTTCAGAGAACATCCATGGACATAAAACACCCCTCAGTTTAGGCTGGTGCCATTTAGGTTGCTGTTTCTGTTGACTTCTATTTTTCAGAGGCCTACAGCCTAAAGGAAGGAGCATTTTTTTCTAGCCATGGATATGTGGGATGTAAAAACATTTTGTTGTTGTTGTTGTTCAGTCGTTCAGTCATGTCCGACTCTTCGTGACACCATGGACCAGAGCACGCCAGGCACGCCTATCCTTCACTGCCTCTCGCAGTATGTAAAAACATACTGCAGTCAAATACAACATCCCTACAATGCACATGCTGGAGAAGGCTTTGTATCACTCATGAGAAAACTTGCTAGTTCCTCCTGAGCTGAGACAGACTTCCTTTGCATGTGACTTGATGTGGGTGTGGCCTGTTCTTGGTAGAGGAGCACATGGCCTCCATGTTCTGCTCTGTGTGTTCTCCATTGTGTGTTCCTAAGAGTTAGGAGAAGTGACAGCTCAGTCCCAGTCACTTGAGAATATTTCCCTTAGTAAGGTTACCAGACGTCCCCATTTCCCAGGGACAGTCCCCAGATTTACAAATCAGTCCCCATACAAAATCCTGTCATCCCGACTGAAGTTGAAAAGTGTCCCCAGATCATAGCTGTCAACCTTTCCCTTTTCTTGTGAGGAATCCTATTCAGAATAAGGGGATTTCCCTTTTAGAAAGGAAAAGTTGACAGCTATGTTCCAGATGCATTGAAAAAAATCTGGTAGCCTTACCTTATGGCAGTGTTTCCCAACCTTGTGCCTCCAGATGTTTTTGGACTACAATTCCCATCATCCCTGACCACTGGTCTTGCTAGCGAGGGATGATGGGAGTTGTAGTCCAAAAACAGCTGGAGGCACAAGGTTGGGAAACACTGCCTTATGGGATAGTTCACATAGTTATATGTTGTTCTGTAAATTAAGTCTGCCTTCAGGGATCTTATTGTGAACTGGATGATTGTAAGTAAACTAGTTTTATGTTAACTTTAATCAGATGGTCGCGTCTATTATTTTTGGAGGGATATAAAAAAGGGAAACTAGGAATCCTAAATAGTGAGGCTCAGTTGAGCCTGCAACTAGCTAACCGCTGTGTCATTTAAAAGGGGGATTGTTTAACAACTCTGCTCAGTTATAGAACTTGCTGACGCAAGTTAGGAAAGGATATAATAAAATAATATATCCTCTCCGGCCTCCCTAAATATCCCTACAGGATATTCCCTGCATCTTTTGGGCATGGAATAAATACATTGTTACCTTGAATTACAAATGCTTCAGGTTACAAACTCCGCTAACCTGGAAGAGTTACCTCGAGTTGAGAACTTTGCCCCAGGATAAGAACGGAAATCGTCTGGCAGCGGCGCAGTGGCAGCAAGAGGCCCCATAAGTGAAAGCATGCCTTTAGGTAAGGCCAGTTTCAGGTTAAGAACGGACCTCTGGAATGAATTAAGTTCAGAACTAGAGGTACCATTGTAAACTCAAATTAGCTGCATTCAAAGGTGAATTTACCTAATTTGCTATTGCTGAAAAAATATTGAGACCAAAACAGAGCAATCCTTTGAAATTCACATCTCTGAATTGTTCAAGGTTGACCCAGCCAGGTAATGGTCACCAAAAATGTATTTATGAGGGTAAAGTACATATAAAAATATTTATACAATGAAGTAGCTACCCTAACATCTGATTCATATTCAGAATAATAGATGCATAAATAAACTGATATGGAAAAAGGAGAAATGGGGAGAAGCTGAAAAGGGCAGATTTCCCCATCCCTCCTCAGTCCTGACTCGAGTCTTCAAACTCTTGTTCCCTCACTAGTAACAATAGCGACACCTACAAGGAGGTCTTTGCTTTCCTTGTCCAGATCTGCTTGATAGGCCAGAATTTCCTCTCTCTCTTTCCTCAGAATCTCCAGGCGGTGACAGATCTCTCCCTAAAGAGAAAAGGGAAAACTCAGGTTTGATTGAGACACACAGAGAAAAGATTATTACACTGGCCTCCTCTCCTCTCACCTCTCCTTAGGAGTCCCCTTCTTGGTCTCTGAGCCCCAAAGAGAGGTGCCTCCTCACCTGCCCCACAGGGGCCTGGGACTTGTCTGTCCATTCCCAACAGCAAGGACCCCTCGCTAGTTTGCTTGCTTACTCTGAGGCCACCTCAGCTCCTGGCAGTCAACACCCCCTGGCCAGCCCCAGAGGCACCATTCGCCTGCGGAGCTTGTAGCCAGGGCTGCTTCAACAAACAGCTGCACAAGCCTTTGGGAGGCAGAGACTCCAGAGGGCATCCAAGGAGGGAGGGAAGGAAAGAGGGACAGAGGCCAGTGTTGCCAGAGGCACCCCTGAGCATCATTCAAGGCACCCCAGGGTGCCACAGCACACCAAAAAGCACTACAGAACTGGGATGGGAAAGTTTTCTAGTCCAACTATCTAGTCTGGAGAAGAGCAAAGGCAGCCATGCTTGCTCCTTTGTCTTCTCCAAGGAGACTTTCAGCCTGACTTCTCATCTTGAGGTCCCAGGGAGAAGTGGGAAGAGGAGGAGGAGGAGGAAGGGGTGAGGCAGGATCCAACCTGGGATGTATCAGTCTAGCATCAAAGTCTAGCATAGGGAGGTCAGACCAAGGGGCTAGAGATAGAGGAATAGAGCAGCCCCCATTCCAAACCCCTCTTCTGCAGGCCTAGGGCTTTTCCACCCTTCCTCTTGACCCCACAGCTTTGCCACTTAAATGGGTCAGATGGCAATTCAGGTTTTCTGCTACTTGTCCGTTATCTTCTCTGCAGTAGCCAGAGCCCACATGTCCTTGGACCACCAGGGGAGATTTAAGGCCTGCAGCTTCTTCCATTTCTGGCCAAAGTAGTTCTTGCTGCAGCCAGAATCCACCTACCGGCAAGTAGCTCCTTCGATCAGAAGATTGCTATCTGGTCACCCCACAAGTTCAAAGGGACCAGCTTCATTTCATTATCATTACTATTTTGTGGCATTATTGACATTGCATGGCACAGGAGCATTTTTGCACCTCTGTAGTAGAACAAGTGAATTAAAACACAGTTTTAAAGGTTTTTTTTCTGAAGCAGAATGAGAATCTGTCTTTGCAGATGCTACTCTGAACCACTGAGTCCTTTGCCATTTGAGATGTAAGGAGATCCTCACTCCCCCCCCCCTGAAACCTCATTGCACAGGCCCCACAGCACCCCCAGAGTAAGTGTGGTCCCCACCAGTAGGTGCTTCCACCTCCACTTGAAAATCTGCTTCCAACAGATACTGGGGGGGGGGGGGAATCCTGCACCATCTGGTCAATTCCTGGCCACTAGTCCCACCCCACCCCCTGCAGCTGATCCATTTCTGCTCTCTGCTTTGCAGGGCATTGAGGAGACATCCTGCTAGCCAAAGGAGACAGGTACTGAGTTGTGTATCTGCAATTTACATTTGTAGTTTCTAAATATTTATAAAGATGAGGTTAACCCTTTCTCTCCCTGCCACGGTCCCAACCCAAATCTTTGAAGCTGATGTGAGTATTTCAAGGGAGATCCCCTTGTGTCGCGACCCGACTAGACAGGGTCGCGCCATGCGGGCGCCAGGAAGGGGAACCTTGCAGCGGGCCAGGAAAGGGGGCGACAGCGGAGCCAGGCGCGCAGGGGTTAAACCGAGCGCAGCAAGACCCGACCTCGCCCAGGCATGCCTCGAGGGGTAAACAACCCCAGGATGGGTGCGTACCTGATGGCCCAACCCCAGGTGCGGAAGGGAACCGCAAATCATCAGCGGCGGGCGGGAACCGTCAGCATCGCAATAACAATGTAAAAAGCACCCATGAATAGTGCAGGTAGACCAGAGCAGTTAACTCTTTTGTCCAAGCCACCCCGGGTGGGGAAGAGGATTAACCCCGGACCTTTAGGGCAGAAGGGAGGGGGAATTGGGAGTCACCCAGCAAGGTGTACATAAGGGGGATTCTGAGATGGCCTCCTCAGAATCCTCACGGACTTTCCACGTTTCTCTGTGTGCTGTACAATAAACTTCAAGACATCTTCCGCTGACTTCTCGGAGTGGCGTGCGTTCTTGACGGCTAGCTACAGTTACCATTGGGGACACGACATAGTGAGGATTCACCAAAAACTTCAACGTCCGTATCGTGTTGGGATCGCTTACCGGCAGCTACCGAGATGGCGACCCCATGGCGCGGAGCGGCACGTTTTCAGACCCCCGTTACCTCGAGCACCCTACTCGAGCGGCCGGCAGATCTGTTCACCTCAAATCAACGGAGTCTTTCCTCGGCCGGACCAGACAGCGGGAGCCTGGGCGAGCTACGGCGACTCCAGGAGCAGCTGAACCGCCTCATCTGGGAGCGGCTGCGGGTTGGCGAGGAGTCGGGCCGGTTGTTGGACCAGGCCTGTGGGGGCGCGGTGCCCCGGACAAGTCGTAGCGGCGGCGGGAGCCAAGGCCACGCGGGATCGGGGGTCTGCAGTCGGCAGACCCCAGGGGAGGGCTCAGGTCAGGAGCCCGGAGTGACTCAGCGGCTGACGTGGTTGGACGGGACGGCCCCGAGGGGGCAGGTGCTTCCCCCGCCAAGACATCGCAGCAGCCGGCTGGAGGACGACGTAGTGGCGGGGAGTTCCACGGGTGACAGCAGCGAGGACGAGCGCGCGGCAGCGACCCCGGAGGCCCGCGGGAGGCACGTCCGCCGGGGGGCGACGGCGTGGCGCAGGCCGCCCCCGGAGCTGAAGGCCGTTTACGAGGGGGACCCGGCGGAACTCTCCACCTTCATCTTCCACGCAAGGAACCACGCCAGAAGGTATGGGGGAGACGGCTGCGACCCAGAGGACTTGGTAGCGGCGGTCATCTCCTCCCTGCAGGGGAAGGCCGGCCAGTGGGCCATGCTCCTGGTCGACCGCAGGGACCCGGCTCTGGCCACCCTGGAGGATTTCTTGGCGGCCCTTCGAGAGCGCTTCCAAGACCCGCAGGCGGAGGAGAAGGCGAAGCGACGGGTCCAGAAGGCCAGGCAAGGGGGTCTCCCGGTACAGGACTATGTAGACATGTTCAGGGGGGAGGCCGCCCGAATCTCCTCCTGGAACGAGGAGGTCCTCGTCCACTATTTCAAGGAGGGCCTCCATCCTGAGCTCCGCAAGTGGGCCGTAGTGAAAGGGACCCCCCGGGAACTGTCAACGCTGGACGGCTGGTGCCGCACGGTGGCTCAGTTGGAAGCAGACCTGGGGATGCTGGAGCTAGAACCCAGGGCGGGCAAGGACCGAAGGCCCGCGGAGAACTCAGGGACCCTCCGCCCCGCCAATGGCGCGGGGGTCCCCCGGCCCAAGCGCACCCCCGACCCGGAACGGGAGAGGAGACGCCGGGAGGGACTCTGCATGAGGTGCGGGGGGGCAGGACACTATGCGGTGGCGTGCCCCAAGCGACCCCCAGGAGAGGTCCGGACCCCGGCAGGGTCCCAAGCGACGTCGGGAACCAGTAGGACACCCAAGACCGGGAGCCGGGCGGCTGTCGCGACGGAGCCAAGGGGAAAGCGCCAGTCCGACTCCGAAGGCTCGGGGTCGGGAAACGACCTGGACCTGCAGTAAAGGACGCCCGGCTGCAGGTCCCGTCAGGGTCAACGGACCCCAAGAAACGGGCGGGAAGACCACCCAACCTGGTCCGGGTGAGGCTGGAAAACCCGGACGGCGGCAAGCAATGGACGGGCGATGCGCTGCTGGACTCGGGCTGCGACCACAGTATGCTGCACCCCGAAGTGGCCAAGGAACTGGACTTGCCCACCCAGGTTCGGAGCACCCCCTTAGTTTTCGTCCAGATGGACGGCAGTCCCATAAAGGGGGGTCCGTTTGGGGTGGAAGTGGGGCCGGTCTCCTTGTGGGTGGGGGACCACCGGGAGTCCAGGATGCTAGTCAGGGTCCCCACGGATGGGCACCAGGTAGTGCTGGGGTTGGATTGGCTGATGGAACATAACCCCATAGTAGACTGGCGCTCAGGGCGCCTGACGTTCGACCTGGATAGGTGTGGGCAGCACAGGGTCGAATCGGACCCCCAGTGCCCTGGAAAGGGGGAGGCCAAAGGGGTCCACGGGGGCGAGGGCAAGCTGGATGTGGTGGCGCCGGAGATACCCCCGGAGTACCGGGATCTGGCGGCGGTGTTCGGGGAAACCGAGGCAGACGAGCTGCCCCCCCCACCGCCGCACAGATTGCGCCATCGACATCCCAGAAGATGCGGTCCTCCCCAAGGGACGCATCTACAAGATGTCCGGGGAGGAACTCCAGGACCTCAGGGAGTTCCTGGACAAGAATCTGGCCAGAGGGTTCATCCGCCCCGCCAAGAGCCCCATGGGGGCTCCGGTCATCTTCGTGGGCAAGAAGGATGGCACCCGGAGGTTGTGCCAGGACTATAGAGGGTTGAACGCCATAGCGGCAGGGAACGCATACCCGCTCCCCCTCATCCCGGATCTGCTGGACCAGTTGGGTACCGGCACGATCTTCACGAAGCTAGACTTAAGGGAGGCATACTACCGGGTGCGGGTCCGGGAGGGGGACGAATGGAAGACGGCTTTTAACTGCCAGTTTGGACAGTTTGAGTTCCTGGTAATGCCGTTCGGTTTGAGCGGGGCCCCGGGGGTGTTCATGAGCCTCATCAACGAGGTACTCCACGACCTCCTGTACAAAGGGGTGGTGGTCTACCTGGACGATGTGCTGGTGTACAGTCGGGACCCCCGGGAACACGTCCGGTTGGTCCGGGAGGTCTTGCAGAGACTCCTGGACAACCACCTATACGTCAAGTTGCCCAAGTGCGAGTTCCACCGCCCCTCCTTAGATTACCTGGGGTATAGGATCTCGGCGGCGGGGGTGGCCATGGATCCCCAGAAGGTGGAGGCAGTCCTGGGGTGGGAGCGGCCGCGGACACGGCGCCAACTCCAGAGCCTGCTAGGGTTCGCAAATTTCTGCAGGGGCTTTTTGCCCAACTATTCGGCCTTGGTGACCCCCCTCACCGATCTCCTAGGTACCAAGGGGAAAGGAAAGGGGGCCAAGCGTCCCGGGGCGGCTCTGGATTGGGGGTCCCGGGCGGAGGAGGCTTTCCAGGGGCTCAAAGGGGCGTTCGCCGCCGAGCCTACGCTGATCCATGTGGATCCAGCCCGGCCCATGGTGGTACAGGTAGACGCTAGTGATGTGGCCATGGGGGCGGTACTCTTGCAGAGGGACGGGGAGGGCCGTCTGAGGCCCGGAGCGTACCTGTCCCGGAAGTTTGGGAAGGCGGAAAGGAACTGGTCTACCTGGGAGAAGGAGGCAGCGGCCATCCGCATGGCGCTTGAGGAGTGGAGACACTGGCTGGAGGGGGCAAGGGAACCGTTTGAGGTCTGGACAGACCACCGCAACCTCGAGGCCCTCCGACAGCCACGGAAGCTGACCGCCAAGCACATGCGGTGGGCAGAGTTCTTCTCCCGGTACGATTTCAAGCTAAGCCACATCCCCGGGAAGGACAACTTCCTCGCAGACGCCCTGTCTCGCCTGCCCCAGTACGAGGCGGACGTCCGCACAGAGATGCGTCCGCTATTTGAGGACAAACACCTAGCCCGAGCCGTCACCACCCGTAACCAGGCTAGGAGGAAAGAGGGACAGACAGGGGGTCAAGATGGGACACCCCCCCGGGAGCGCAGCCAGCCTTCTGCAGCGCTCCGCGACAGACTAGTGGCAGCGTATCCGACAGACACGGAACTACAGAACCTGCGGGACTCCTTGACACTGGAAGGGGACATCTGGCGAAGAGGGAGCGCTGCGTACGTCCCGGAACCCCTCCGGAGGGCCGCCCTGGAAGCATGCCACGACGCCAAAGCGGCTGGGCACTTCGGCTTCGTCAAGACGTGGAAGCTGGTTCGGCGGAGCTTCTGGTGGCCCACGCTCCGTAAAGATGTCAAGGACTACGTTGCAGGCTGCCCCATCTGCCTCACCTGCAAGCCGGCAGTGGGCAAGCCGCAGGGCCTCCTACAGCCCCTGGAGGTCCCACCTCGACCTTGGTCGGTGATCTCCATGGACTTTATTACGGATCTGCCACCCAGCCGAGGCAAGACAGCAATATGGGTCGTGGTGGACCTGTTCTCCAAGCAAGCCCATTTCGTGCCCTGTGCCTCACTGCCTACCGCCACCCAGGTGGCAAAGCTGTTCATGGAGCACATCTTCCGGCTCCATGGGGTTCCAGACAAGGTCATTTCCGATCGTGGCTCCCAGTTTGTGTCCCGATTTTGGAAGGCGTTCCTGGGACTGCTGGGGATCGAACAGGGACTCAGCTCGGCCTACCACCCCCAGACTGACGGACAGACGGAACGTGTCAACCAGGTGCTGGAGCAGTACCTGCGGTGTTTTGGTTGCTACCAGCAGGACGACTGGTCACAGCTGCTTCCGTTGGCGGAGTTCGCTTACAATAACTCCGTACATAGCAGCACGGAGATGTCCCCCTTCGCCGTGGTCTACGGGATTGACCTGAGGCACCTGCCGGACTTGGGAGAGCCCACCGCCCGGGAGCCGGAGGAGCTCGGAAAGTGGAGAGAGAGGACGGCCAGGTGCTGGGAGTCCCTTCGGGAACAACTGCTGGAGGTCAAGGCGGCGCAGAAGAGGACGGCGGACCAGCGAAGAAGACCGGCGGGGGACATCAAAGCGGGGTGCCGGGTCTACCTGTCCACGCGGCACTTGAAGCTGGGCCTCCCCAGCAAGAAACTCGGGCCTCGGTACTTGGGCCCGTTTAAAGTGTTAGAGGTAATCAACGGAGTTTCTGCGAAGCTGGAACTCCCAAAGAACTTGCAACAGATACACCCGGTGTTCCACTTCAGCTTGCTGAAGAAGTCCCCGGAGGACGACGGTTGGCACCCCGTGGCGGCGCCACCCACCCCGTTGATCCTGGCGGGAGGGGAGCACCATGAGGTTAAGGACATTTTGGACTCCAGACTCTACAGAGGGCGTTTGCAGTACCTGGTGGAGTGGAAGGACTTTGCTACGGGGGACCGAGAGTGGGTGTGGGCGTCGGACGTTTTGGCCCCACAGCTGGTCAAGAGATTCCACCAACAGTGGCCAAACCGGCCGGGGGGCCCCGGGACTCAGAACGCTCCCCAGGGGAGGGGGAAGTCAGTTTCGGGGGGGCAGGATGTCACGACCCGACTAGACAGGGTCGCGCCATGCGGGCGCCAGGAAGGGGAACCTTGCAGCGGGCCAGGAAAGGGGGCGACAGCGGAGCCAGGCGCGCAGGGGTTAAACCGAGCGCAGCAAGACCCGACCTCGCCCAGGCATGCCTCGAGGGGTAAACAACCCCAGGATGGGTGCGTACCTGATGGCCCAACCCCAGGTGCGGAAGGGAACCGCAAATCATCAGCGGCGGGCGGGAACCGTCAGCATCGCAATAACAATGTAAAAAGCACCCATGAATAGTGCAGGTAGACCAGAGCAGTTAACTCTTTTGTCCAAGCCACCCCGGGTGGGGAAGAGGATTAACCCTGGACCTTTAGGGCAGAAGGGAGGGGGGAATTGGGAGTCACCCAGCAAGGTGTACATAAGGGGGATTCTGAGATGGCCTCCTCAGAATCCTCACGGACTTTCCACGTTTCTCTGTGTGCTGTACAATAAACTTCAAGACATCTTCCGCTGACTTCTCGGAGTGGCGTGCGTTCTTGACGGCTAGCTACAGTTACCATTGGGGACACGACACCTTGTCCCCCTGGCAGAGAGAAAGACTTCAACTCCCTCCTCCCAGCTATTCATCCCAGGAGCCCTCAGGCTTCCCCTGGGCTGCTTCTACCTAACTAAACAACCACCAATTCATGCCATGCCTACTTTGGACCTGAGAATTAAAAAGAAAATCTCCCAAGAAGAATCCACAGCTATTTCTCCCCCTCAAGATCCAGGGATCTCCTACCTTGTATTCCTCGAAAGCCTCCTTCAGAGGAATCACCTTGTGATTTTCATGTTCCCTTGATTTGTCACACACCACGCAGATGGGGGCTTCGTGGACTTTGCAGAAGAGTTTCAGGGGCTCCTGGTGCTCCTCGCAGACTCCTCCTTCCCCTCCTTCCTCCTTTCCCTCTTGAAGGCTGAGATTCTTGGCTATTTCTACAAAGTTAGCTAATTGCCGGTGGGGATGAGGCTCCTTCTCTGGATTCTTTCTCTGCACTGAGGCAGGAAGCCTCTGCCTCCGATTCCCCCCAGCACTGGATCAGGCAGGATCGGCAGAAGTTGTGTCCACACTCTGGGATGGTCACTGGATCCTTGAAGTAATCCAGGCAGATGGAGCAAGTGGCTTCATCACGGAGACGCTGGATGTGACCCCCTGCAGCAGCCATGGCTCCCTCGCTCCAAAGACGAGAGTTAAGTTTCACTTTCTCAGTTTCTAGTCACTGGGAGTTTCCCTTCCTGGAAATGACTCAGAAACTCGGTGACCACGTGATCTTTTTTATAAAAAAATGCCCCCAGGTCTTTTCATTTGGTGAATGTTTTCTCTAGTAGCAGCGAATGCTTCTGGATTGCTTCCCATGCTTTTGATTACACACAAACACACAAACCTAGTAAGTTGTGGTATTCATATTGGAACATTTCCATTCATGGGCTTTGCGATAGGAAAAAAACTGCTCCTTTTCCCTTATGGGGTACCCTAGAGCCCGTATAGAGTCCCTATGTAGGTTCACTATCTGTAGGAGAAAAATAACAGAGGCCAACCAGAGAATATTGAGAAGCAAAACAGCTAGTAAGCATGATCTTTATTAACTGTTGCAACCAGGGTGGATTTGATTTAAATCACTAGTCAGTAAGACTTGATTTAAATATTTTTTTTACAGAAAGACTCATTCTTGCTGGTATAATCTTAATATTTACAACCATATGAAGGTTTCATTTTTGGAATAATAAATTTTCAGAGTAGTTTTTACAGTTATATCAAAAATTACTGATTTGGTTATACTACTAGAAATACATAGACAGATAATTATGAGATTATGGTGAGGTTTAATAAGTTAACTGTTTATATTTGGACAACTTTTCTGCTGTACTTTATTGGAAGGGGAAAAATAATCATTTCCTTAATAACAATTTAAACAATTTATTTAACTAAAATAATAACATGATAGCATATGTATCCATGTTTGTTAACTGATGTAGTTAAACATTTAAAAAAAAAACTTAGACTGAGTTTTAGTACACTTGAAAAACTTAAAACAAATCCTTCTTTCCTGATGAATAGCCTTTGGACGACAATGTAACTTAAATAGAAGACTATATTTAGAAAGATTTTTCCTCCAAACGCATTTTATTTTAAAAATCCAATTTAAATCAAAAAAATCCGATTTAAATCAAAAAAATCCCTGCTCCTAAAAGTGTGACTGTCTCTTTAAGAAGCTGCAGAAGGAATTCTGGGAAAAGGAAGGAAAATGCAAAGCAACAGAAACCCATTTTTCTTTTGTTATTTCTGCTGATTTTGACTGGAATTAATTTTCTCAAAGGGTCCTTGAAAAACTGCCCAACGTGTTCTTGGTGGGTTGCTAATTTTGACTTACCGTAATCTGTTTTTAGCATACTGGCAAAGAACTTCAGATTGAAACAGACGCTTTCAGCATTGCCAACCTGGAGCCCTCTGTTTGCTTCAGACTACAACTCCCATCATCTCTGGCCAGGACATCTCCAGGTATGGTTGGGACCCTGCAGAACAGCTGCCAGTCAGTGCAGGCAATATTGACCTCGATGGACCAATGGGATGGCCTGGCAGAAGGCACCATCTGTGGTGTGGCAGACAAGTTATGGAGCTCCTTCGCTAGACGGGAATGCCTGGGGCGATCTTGGCTATTATTATTAATCCGTATTACTACACAGTGTGAAGTCTTCCTATATCTCAAATAAAGTGTGGTCCCTTGCAATGGCTGAAAAACCTGGAGGGCTTTAACAGAGGAGTAGATAAAATTTATGGAAGGTAAGACTTTGGATGGTGCTATGTTCTGCCTCCGTGATGCAAAGCAGTAATGCTCCTGAATAGTGGTTGCGGGAGACTCTAGAAAGGGAGAGGGCTCTTGTGCTCAGATCCTGCTCATGGGTTTCCCACACATATGTTTAGAAAATGTTTTCAGTTTCACCATCACCTGCAAGTAAAAGGAGAGAGAACAAGAGGGAGAAATCCCACCAAGGGGAAGTTGTTTCCTTAGGGAAATATCCCTATTAGCTGAGATTCCAGGTCAAAAGCAGGAGTCCAAAGGACACCAGGGAGCAAATGAACACAGCCATCTCCCAGAAGTCCAGTTCCCTTTAGTGAAAGCCCAGTGCACTTTGGAGCAGAAAAGCCCTTCTCCTCAAATCATGGGAGGAACGGCCAGCACAGTTTGGGTTTGGAGAGGCTGAATGCCGAAGGACATCCCTACGAAGCTGAACTCTAGAGGAGGCACATGGGAGAGGAACTGTGCGAATGGTCTGAGGGCGAGAAGCCCTTTCCATAGAGAGGGATCTTGGTGCGCCATCAGAGAGGCCTCCTGGAAGAGAAAGCATCCCGAGTGCGCAAAGAGGTTCAGTTGCATCGGAGGATCCATACTGAGCAGAAAGCGCACAAGCGCTTCCACTGTGGGAAAAGCTTTTCCTAGAGAGATACATTGCTGAGTCACATAGGGACCCACACATGGGGGAAGCCATGCAAATGCCCCGATTGGGGGAGAATCTTCAACCATCTGTGCAACTTAAGAGAACACGGGAAAATGAGGCCTTTGTGATTTGAGCAGAGAGAAAACGGAGAAAAGAATGCAAACTGCTTGCTCCACTGGGCGAGAGAAGCAGCTCCCAGGTGCTTATCATTTTAAGAAATTAGTGCCTAATTCCGATGACTTGCAGGATAAAGCTCCTCACTTATTCTTATTCTTGCTATGAATCAGCCCTTCACCCCAAGGTTCCAGTACAGGTTACAACCACTAAAGACAAGAATTAAAAGCAATTTAAAACAACTTACTGTCACCAAAATAAGGTGGGTCCTAACAATATGCGCAAGCAGGTGAATGCATAACTTTTCAGCCGGCCCTCGTTGACTTTGGGCGGCAGAGAGGGGGGAGGCAACCAGGTGCCTAGAAACGTAGATTGCGGAGAGTTGGGTTCAAGTCCCTTTTTAACTTTAGGAATTCAGAGTCCCATTGCGAGATACTTTAATACAAATTATTAATTAAAAAAAAAAAAAGGAATTCAGAGTCCCCTGGACCAGTTGCTGTTCCTGATACCAGTCAACCTCACAGAGCTGTTTTGGGGATAAAAAGTGGGGTGAGGGGGGAATAAGCGATGTCACCAGCACTAGGGACCCACGTTGCTAGCACCTGCTCACTACACCTTGCCATAATTTAAGCTGCGTTTCAGACAGTCATAGCAGTTTCTTTCTCTGCTTGATTTAGTGTGAATGTGCTTCTCAAACCACTTTCTTTGAACACAGGCATCTGTTTGTGAGGAAAGAAGAATGCAGTTTCACAGATCAATGAAAACCAAGCTAAAATAGGTGACATAAAAGGAAAGGGGAATGGGGAGGGAGGAGGAAAGGAACAAGCTCAGGTACTAGTAGTTCTTAAATTTATAATGACCAGTTGGGGTAGAAACAGTGCAGGGAGCTTGATGGAGTGACTGTTAGTAGGTGACAGTTGCGGAAGAGCCCAAGGCAGCTCTGAGCCGCAGTGATTGAATAACCCTTATTGGTTTCTCTCTCTCTGCTCTGCAACCTCATGCAATATTAGCATTTGCTGAGTTCTATGTATGCCTATTTCCAGCATGGCCTACTTTAAAAAGGGTTCAATCTAAGCCCTGATGTCTCATCCATTGTGTCATTTAAAGTCACTTTGTGTTGTGCGCCTTCGAACAGCATTCTTGAACATGCTTATTGCTCCCATTGTTTTTCTGCATTCTGACTGCCAGTGCAAGAGAAATGTGTGTGTTTGGGTGTGTGTGCGTTGTTCATTCTAGGCAAAAAGGCCACTCATGTCAGCTTATACCTGGGGAGGACAGTGTGGAAGGGGCTGGAAAGTGGTGTGCAGACTAGGGGCACAATTCCCCAGAGTGTCTCTGGGTCCCACATGGGACCCATAAAGAAGAGGGGGCAGACAAGCTAGAGGCCACCAGCATCCCGCTGGGGTCCAGAACGTTCAAAAGCAGCTTATTTTCATGCTCCCCTCTGTGCTGCAGGGGGTTCCTTCAGAGAACTGCTGATGGCCGGATCCCCGTAGGCGAGGGCAGTCTCATGTGTGCATTTTTTGTGTGGTGGCAGCAGCCACAACCCTTCGCTCGCCTGGTGCTGCCCACCTTTCCTGCTGCTCTCAGCGTGGTGTTGCCTGTCAGCAGTGGGGGTGGGCAGCTGGCCAGATGCCCACCTCAGGGTGCCCGGGGCAAGGGGTGTGTGCCACCACCAAGGAACAGGGGAAGGTGCTGGAGGTGACCAAAGGAAGTGATAAAACCAAGCCGAAGGTGGAGAGGATCAGGGTTTCTCTGCCCCCCCCTCCCCAAACAAAAAAGGGTTTATTCAAGTTGGAGCCCATGGTTGTAAAATTGGTTGCTGGAGGCTGTGGGGGGGGGGGGCAAGGCTGGTTTTGCTCTCTGGTCCTGCTTGCAGATTTTCCACAAGAGGGGTCTGGGTGGCCCCTCTTGGGTGCTGGACCAAATGGGCCACTTTGGTGTCCTTCCACGGGGTGAGAGGAGGTTCACAGAGAAATGTACGATGACACACAAACGAGGCCAACATCATATAGGGCAGTGATGGCTAACCTTGACACCCCAGATGTTTTGGAACTACAACTCCCATCATCCCTAGCTAACAGGATCAGTGGTCAGGGATGATGGGAGTTGTAGTCCCAAAACATCTGGAGTGTCAAGGTTAGCCATCACTGATATAGGGAATGGAGCAGGGGGAGGCGGCGCTCAAGCAGGTGTGGGGGGAGGTGTATTTATTCCGACATCTGTTGGAAACGCAGGAAAAGGAGAGCAGGCTGCACCGGTCAGTAGTCAGTGGAGCCAGAGCGAGTCCTGTCAGATCTTTGAAAGGGGTTAATTCCAGCTGTTAGTATCCAAGGAGAGAAATCAGATGCACCTGCTGCCAAAAAGATGCTCCTTGGGGGAGCATTGTGTATTTGGGGTGGGGCTAAGGAGCACAGGGAAGGTGCCCTGCGTAATGTATAGGGCAACACACCCCATGGGGCCCCTTCCGGAAGCTGCTGGACTTCAACTCCCATCCTCTCTGACCCCTGGCCATGCTGGATGGGTTGGAGGGGAGTTGGAGTCCAGCATTATCCAGAGGACACCCCATTTGATGTCCCCAATAGACAGAATCAGGCCTGTAAATAAGGAACGTTAATGCATCCACTCGAAACACATATAACTGGGCAGAATTCCCACTAAATGCAATGAGGTTTATTTCTGACAAAGTGTGGAGATGGCGAGGCTGCATTTGCAGAGGGCATTTGAAGCTGACGCCCTGTTCAATTTCTTTTTCGTCCCGTCTGAGGTTTCCAGAGCAAGGAGCGATCCTGCATGACGTGGGGGAAGGGGTTCATTTTTTAGTCATCTATTAATCCAATAATGCATGCACTTTCACAGCTGCATAAGGTCTTGTGGGAGAGGAAGGTTTCCTAGAATTGCAGAGTTGTGAGGGGTCCTGAGGGTCATCTAGCCCCACCCCCTCCAACTACAGGAAACATTTGCCCAAGGTGGGGCTCAGACCCACAACCTTGGGATTAAGAGTCTCGTCCTCTGCCAAATCCGACATCTCAAAAGGAAAACAAGATTGAAGGTGAGAAAATGTATTAGGACTCCTAAAAGTGTGACTGTCCCTTTAAGAAGCAGAGGGAATTCTGGGAGAAGGAAGGAAAATGCAAAGCAGCAGCAACCCATTTTTGTTTTGTTATTTCTGCTGATTTTGACTGGAATGAATCCTCTCAAAGGGCCCTTGAAAAACTGCCCAACGTTTTCTTGGTGGGTAAATGGTTTTTATATCAGTCACTCTGGTCTGGAGAGAAACTCCTGATGGGCCTGAGAGGCAGATTTAGTCTCCTCAGGAGATACTGAGGGGGGTTTTAATGACATCCAGATGAAAGTAAGGGAGGATCGTCTCTCCAGAGAACGAGGCTCCTGAGAACGTGTAGAGTTCGGCTCCTGAGTCGGCGTCAGAAAAAGACACACGTCCCCCTTCATAGTCCAGAGTCACCCGGATCCTCCTGGGCTTCTCCCTCAGGGACAGAGGAGAGGGAAGAAGGGAGGTGCAGACCCAGTACTGGCCTCCAGACTTATCCACAGCCCAGATCCCCTCCTCAGGGCTTAAGGGCAAGAAGAAGCCCTTTCTCTTCACAGACTTCCTGGCGACCCCCACAGCCCACCCTCCCCCACTTCCCACAGTGACTTCCCAGAAATGTCTGCCTGCTGTGAATCCCTCACGTCCCAACACACAAGGCCAGTCATTGAATCTCTCAGGATTATCAGGCAGGTCTTGCTTTTTGTCTCCCCTTCTCAGGCTTTTCCGATCCTTGGACAGGATGAGCCTGGGATGGGCTGTGTCTGGATCCAGAGTGACATTTGCTGTTGGGGAGAAGATGAGGGAAAGAGAAGATTAGGCAGAATCAGCAGAGAGACAGAAACAGACATCTTGTTACCGGTAAAACAACAACAACCAAAAAACCCAGATTCCCTTTCAGATCAATGGGATTTCTTTGCATCGCATGCAAGACTGAGACTCCTCCTTGCAGACTTTCATCAGAATAAATATCTTCCCGGTTGGTTTTTGAATCAGTTTTCTTCACTTTCTGATATTCCATGTGTATTGTGCCTGCCCTCCTCTCAACCCAGGCATTTTCTAAGAGGAAAAACCACCCAGTAAACCTTTTACTCAGCTCTTCTGTGTTAGTGAAGGGAATAGAGAAGCCCCCCGCACCGCCGCGATTTTTGCTTCTGGTTGGGGCTGCGGGCGGGGGGCTGGCTGGCCCAAAAGAACCTCTCCAGATTGTGTGGAGGGAAAATAAAATGCAAGGGAGGTTCCCTATACAGGAGAACTTGACAAGATGGACATTGGACTGACCCTGAGGGATTCTCCTTAAGGGCTTTTGTAAGATATTGTTAGGCTCTGAGGCTTTTTCCTACAATCAAGCAGTATATAAATTTTATGTAAGAAAGCAAAAACTATAAAATTGAGGGGGAAACCAGGATAATAGACTATAGGCAGGCAAGGAACTCATGACTGGTGTGCAAGTTCTTCGCAGGGACAAGCTCTGCCCCCAATGCAAGTCTTCAAACCCTCTCCCAGTTCATTCATGGGACATACAAAGAACCCAAACACCACTAGAGGACTGTTGCCCAGAGTTACGCCATTGATGGGGGTCCCAAAGTCTGCAGAAGAGACGGTTCAACACCCATGAAATATCAATCCCCATCCCTCCTGTGAAATTGTTCCTCCCCTGGAAATTTACCTTTCTGAATCTGTTTTCTGTATAATAGAGCATCTGAGGAAGCAAAAAGATATAAAGTGTAAGGGCAACACTCTTCCACCAGAAAATAAATCTCCATACAGAAGTAACACTTCAAAACGCAGCATCCTTAAATAATAATAATAATAATAATAATAATAATAATAATTTTTATTTGTACCCCGCCCTCCCCGGCTAAGCCGGGCTCAGGGCGGCTCACACCACCAAAATCACAATGAAACATGAAACACAAAAGAAAAAAACAATTAATTAAAACTCAGATTAAAAGATTTAAAAAGCCGCCTTAATGCAACAGCCCATGAATTTATAACAATAGGGGAGGATCTTATATTACAATGTTATATTATAACACAAGGGTCAGGCTGGATCGAACTGAAAGGCTAGGCGGAACAGCTCCGTCTTGCAGGCCCTGCGGAAAGCTGTCATCCCGCAGGGCCCTGGTCTCTTGAGACAGTGCGTTCCATCAAATTGGGGCCAAAATTGAAAAGGCCCTGGCCCTGGTTGAGACCAGTCTAGCCACCTTATGGGTTGGGACCTCCAACGTGTTATTATTTGTGGACCTTAAGGTCCTCCGCGGGGCATACGAGACAGTGCGTTCCACCAAATTGGGGCCAAAATTGAAAAGGCCCTGGCCCTGGTTGAGACCAGTCTAGCCACCTTATGGGTTGGGACCTCCAACGTGTTATTATTTGTGGACCTTAAGGTCCTCCGCGGGGCATACCAGGAGAGATGGTCCCATAGGTACGAGGGTCCTAGGCCGCGTAGGGCTTTAAAGTTCAAAACCAGCACCTTAAACCTGATCCTGTACTCCACCGGGAGCCAGTGCAGCTGGTAAAGTACTGGATGAATATGATCCCGCGGCAAAGACCCCGTAAGGAGCCTCGCCGCGGTATTCTGCACCCGTTGGAGTTTCAGGGTCAGTTTCAAGGGCAGCCCTGCGTAGAGCGAGTTACAATAGTCTAGTCTGGAGGTGACCGTCGCATGGATCACTGTGGCCAGATCAGGGCGAGAAAGGTAAGGGACCAACTGCTTAATGCGGCGGAGATGGAAAAATGCCGCCTTTACTGTGGCTGCAACCTGCGCCTCCATGGAAAGGGAGGCATCGAGGGTTACACCCAAACTCTTGACAGAAGGCGCTGGCACTAATTGAGCCCCTGCAAGAGATGGGAGTTGGCCCCCCAACCCCATGTCGTCCCGGCCTAGCCAGAGGACCTCTGTCTTCAAAGGATTTAACTTCAACCGGCTCCCCCGCAGCCATCTAGCCACTGCCTCCAGGTCAGTGTGTCTGGGGCCGAGTCAGGACGGCTGTCCATCAACAGATAGAGCTGGGTGTCATCAGCATATTGATGGCAACTCAGCCCAAAGCTCCGGACAATCTGGGCAAGGGGGTGCATAAAGATATTAAAAAGCATCGGGGAGAGGATTGCGCCCTGCGGGACTCCACACACCAAGGAGTGCTGCGACGACAACTCCCCCCCTAACGCCACCCTCTGTCCCCGACCTGAGATAAAGGAACGCAGCCATTGTTGGACTGTGCCCTGAATCCCCACGTCGGCAAGTCGGTGGTCCAAAAGTTCGTGATCGACCATATCGAAGGCTGCTGACAAATCTAAGAGAATCAGCAGTCCCGACCCGCCTTGGTCCAGCTGTCTACGGAGATCATCCGTTAGGGCGACCAAAGCCGTCTCGGTCCCATAACCAGGGCAGAAACCGGACTGGAATGGGTCCAGGGCCGATGTCTCATCCAGAAACCTACCAAGCTGTTCGGCAACCGCTCTCTCAATTACCTTGCCGAGGAATGAAAGATTCGAAACCGGGCGGTAATTGGATAGATCTGAAAGATCTAGAGATGTTTTCTTTAAGAGCGGACGCACCACTGCTTCCTTCAACTCCCCTGGGAAAATCCCCGTGTCAAGGGACAGATTGATGACCTCACCCAGGGGGGCCTGCACCTCGTCTGGACACGCTCTGATCAGCCAAGACGGGCACGGGTCTAGGGGGCAAGTGGTGGGCCTTCCAGCTCGGAGGAGTCTGTCTACATCAGCAGGGAGTATCCGGTCGAAGTGGTCCAATACTGGACCCGAAGGCAGTCGAGGGGCCTCCAGTTCTGTTATTGTATCCAAATTGGCAGAGAGGTCGTGGCGGAGCAGCAAGACCTTCTCCGCAAAAAAGCTCGCAAATGCCTCACAGCTATGGGTCGAATTAGTATTTAAATTTGGCTGTTCCTTTAAGGTTGTTAGAGACCTAATTATTCTAAAAAGTTGTGCTGGGCGAGAGCTAGTGGATGCAATGGAAGCTGAGGAGTAAGACTTCTTTGCAGCTTTCACTGCCATCTCATAGGCTTTCATAAGCGTCCTGTAAGATGTTCTTGATGCTCCATCGCGAGCGCGCCGCCATACTCGCTTTAGTCGTCTGAGGTCCCACTTCATTTTCCGGAGCTCCTCGGTAAACCAGGGGGCCCGGTTTTGGCTGGGTCGAAGAGGGCGCTTAGGTGCGATCTCATCGATGGCCGCCAAGAGCCGGTTATTCCAGTTCTTGACAAGCTCATCTAGTGAGCCACCAGGGGGAGCGGGGTCCCGCAAGGCCTGACGAAATCCATCAGGATCCATCAGCCTCTGCGGGCGAGCCAAAATAGGCTCACCACCCAAGCGGGATTGGGGCGGGAAGTCAATCCTGGCTTTCAGAGCATAGTGATCAGACCATGGCACTTCCGTAGGTGAAGACATGATCACATCTATACCTGCACCAAAGATCAAATCCAGCGTGTGGCCTGCTTGATGTGTGGGGCCCACAACAAACTGGGAGAGCCCTAGTGTCGCCATGGAAGACACCAGGTCCAGAGCCTGTGGGGAGGGGGTGGCATCAGCATGGACGTTGAAGTCCCCCAGTACCAAAAGGTTAGGGAACTCCAAGGCCCAGCCTGCCACCGCATCCAACAGGCCTGACAGGGTGGCTGCTGGTACGCTAGGTGGTCGGTACACCAGCCAGACAGCCAAGCTCACTTTGGTGCCCCACACCAGGCCAACACATTCAATGCCAGAGATCGATGGTGCTGGCAGGGCCCTGAAAGAGCAACCCTCCCGGATTAACAACGCTACCCCTCCCCCCCAACCCACAGTCCGCGACTGGTGGAGGACAGAGAAGCCTGGGGGTGTCATCTCATGCAAGGCAACTACTTCGCCTTCCCACACCCAGGTCTCCGTCACACAAGCCAGGTCGACCCCCAGCGAGATGAGAAAATCTTGCATGGTGGCAGTTTTATTGCCGATAGACCTGGCATTGCACAACACCAGTGACGGAGGTACAATTCAAGTACAATTATAAAATATTAATTAAATTGTACAAAAAATAATTAACAACTAGAAAATCATAGGAAGAATCTATGAAAATAACTAAAGCTTTAAATAGCAGAATAAGAATATTCAGCATGAATCCTGATAGTCTCTGAACTTTGTCCCTGAAATTGGCTCTACATTCTTGGACTGGAGGGGAGGCAGAGCAATAGGAATCCTGTAAATGGATAAAGAGGGGAGATGGAGGCAGCCTTAACATCTTCCCAAGTAAAGTGGTGGGGGAAATTATTAAAAACAAAATTGTGAAACAGAAGGAGAAGTGAAGGTTGCTGTTGAAGGATTGGCACAGCTCTCATGCAAAAGGAAACCCTTCCTCAAAAACCTTCTACAAATATTTAAGATTGTTAACAATCATAATTGTGCCCTTTGGGGCTCATGTGCTCTTGCTTCCATCCTCAATGTCTCCATCGCCTCTCAGGAGATCTTGAAGGCTGAAGCCCTAGATATGGCAGCTGCAGAGGGACGTCTGAGGAGGAGACGGCTCAGGCCTTGGCTCCACTGCTGAGAAACAAGCCTGAGCAGGAGGCAGAGGGGGAACTGGGGGCTTCTCAATGCCCTTTGACTCCATTCAGAGCAGGAGAACCACAAAAAGGACAAACCCAGATTGTGTAGAGGGGGAACCAAAAGGAAAAAGAGGTTCCTTATAATTGTAAACAGATGCACATGGGAGGAAAAATCCTGACTTTGCTCTACACTCTGTTTCAGGCTTTCTTTACAGGATCCAGCGTCACAATATACATGGGCCATTCTGGGGGACAGGAAATGAAGGCTGGAGCACCAAGAAGGAAGGTATCCTGGGGTTACTCCATTCCATGGCATGTTCAGTTCTGAAGAAGTAATAGAATTCCCAGTGTGAAATCCTGGCACCCATTGTTCATTACCTTCCCATTGTTTCATTGTATTCTCCACAAGGTGATTTAGATCACTGGATTCCCAGATCCGGTTCCTCATTTCTGGAGGGAAAGGCAGTGGCTTCTCTGGACGCTCTCTTTTCTCATACCTGGTGAAAAGAAAAACAATGAATGGCCCCATTGTGGCACCGTCTCCCTAATTATTGCAGGAGATCTCAATAACATGAACAAAGTTGAAGTTTATTTCCCAACAGGTCATTTTCAGGATTCAGCTTCAGCTCATGACTCACATCCAGTACATCACCCACCTCCAAGCATTTCAACTTCCTGCCCTGACTGAGACGGAAATTTGGGATAAAGCTGCATGTCCACCACAGATTGGGGAGACCTCAGTCCAAAACCCCTGAGGAGAACTGTCAGTGGCTTCGTAAGGATGCTAAACAGCACAAGGGACAAGATGTAACCCCAAGTGACACGACCGGAGGGCTCCCAGGGCTTCCAACGATGCTGCCCCATAACAACTTTCTGGGAAGGTCCCAGGATGTAAGAACCAAACCCCTGAAGTGGGGTGCCTGCAATCCCGCCCTCCCGGAGCCTCTCCAGAGGATGTGAGTGATGTCTGAATCTGCCAAGAGGTCAAGGAGAACAACCTCAACCCTTCCTGCCCCCCTCTCTCACCCAGGAAGGGCACAACCCCATGCCCAATTGAACTCTCCCTCCAGAGGCATAAAACAACCTGACTTTCACCCCACTCTCTAGACCACCTTCAGCCCCAAGAAAAAGAACCCACCTATTGTAAACCAACAGACCTTCCCTCCCTAAGTGCCTCAAAGGGACTGAGTTTCCAGAGTTGAACGGTGGTTTCTAGTTGGACATGGAAATATATTGGTACGTCCTAAGCTCTTCCCAAGCATCTTTAGTGCTTTCTCTTCTAGATATTTTAAATAAAGTCCATGAACAGAACGTGGAAGAGAAATAAAAGATCCCCATCCCTCAGTGAAGTGATGTGGGGAGGGAGGGAGGAGGCAGAGCTCTGGCCTTGATCACTGGAGGGAGAATAGGGGGGCTACAAGTTCCAAAGAGGGGGCCCTGCTTTTACCTGTGAGATGCTGCAGAGAGTGAGTCCTACAGTCTCTCCCCTGCAGCCCCTGGAGTGCCATATCTGAGATTCCTGCATCCCGGCCTCATGGAGGGATGCTAATGGAAATGAGCCATATCCACTTACCTCTGCAAGGTGCTTCTCACATTCTAGAGGGAAAAAGAGAAGGGAATTCACTGAACACCACAAGCCACACTAGGAAGACCCCTCAGACCCTGGCCCTCGGATGTCAGTCTGCCTGGCACATGCCAAGGTTTTGGGTAGGGATGACTGAATCAGCCAGTTTGGGTTTCTCACGCTTTTTATTTTTCCAATCTGAAAACATTAATTTTTCCCATATCAAGTTCTCCACATTTCACATCACTTTACCATTATTGTTTAAAATCCTTATGTAAACCCACCAACATTTTAGGGAAATTTCACGTTTGTGGATTCAAGAGAAGATTCACACCATCTCTAGTCTTAGAGTATAATCCTACCAGGGCACTGTCCCAAATTGTCTTCCATAGAAGTCCCCAAATTTCAAATTCTATTTTCTATTGGGAAGTAAAAAAAAGAACTTGCATCATAAAATGCCTCCAAAGCAGTAAGAAAACAACTCCGTGTTTTTTTGGGCTTCTCCAGACCTCTGCTGTTCCTGTGCCCAGAAAACACAGGTCCAAAGGGTTTTGCCTTTCCCCTGCCACTTTCCCTCGGGAAAAACCTGCTCTTTAGTGCAACATCAAAGCAAACGTCCATCCAGAGAAAACCTGGCTGATGTTTGCTCTCATTCAGCAGTAAACAGCGGGTTTTCCTGGAGGAAAGGGGTGGGACAAGCAGCAGTCTGGATCAGTCCCTCTGTCTTGCTCTTTGGTCACTGTGACTGAGCATCATTTTGGGCTGATCTGGATCCATGGAGAAAGGGATCAACCCAGAAGTTGTGGAGGAAACAGGAAGAGAAGCTTGGTCAAGAGACTGGCTCATGTCGGAAGGAGGCCTGAACGCATCCTAGGCGAAGCCCCCCACAGCTAGAAGGCATTTGGAGACAAAGCATCAGCAAAGAGCAGAAGATCAGCTCCCGCTCCATAAAGAACACAGAAGAATCTCTAGTCTGCATTCAGGTGAGTTAAGCATCCCAGGTCTCTTGGGTCTTCCTGTCCATTACAAACCTGACTAGAGGCTCCATCAACTGAGTCCCTGCACTCCTTGCATACATGAAAGGGGCACATAAAGGATGGGAGGCAGCCTTTTCCTGGAGCCTTGGGCTGTTCCTGCCACCGTCTTACCTGCAGGAGTTCAGTCGCTGGCTGCTGACACTTTTCCTCCATCTCCTGGATGATCCTCTCAAGAGAGGAGAGTTTCCTGGAGAGTCTGGCCAGCTGCTCATCCCTTCTTCCTGCAACCTCCTTCTCCATTTCTTCCACATGATTCATTCGACGTTTTTCTTCTTCTTCCAGGAACTGGCGTAGATGTCTGAACTTCTCCACAATCTTCAGCCTCTCCCTTTCTGTTAATTTCTGCAAGAAAAGAGGAGGTCTGAGTGTGGGAGATGGTCAGCCTTCAAAACATCAGGAAGAGAATTATGAGAATTCCTCAGGGAGGACACTTCTGATTTTTCAGAGACATGAAACGTCCATTGGCTAAAGATGTAAACATTTATTTCGAGGGAAGGCCTTCTCCATTGCCTTTTCTGTTGACTTCTATTTTGCAGAGGGCTACAGCCTAAAGGAAGGAGCTTTTTTCCTAGCCATGGATGTTCCCTGCATGTTTTTGGGCATGGCATAATCAGAGTTCATAGTTGTTCAAAGAATATCAAGGGACATAAAACACCCCTCAGTTTAGGCTAGTGCCATGTAGGTGTAGGAAGGCAACAGAAACAGAGGAGGAAAGACAATGTTTAAGTAATATTTATGGTAAATCAGGATTTGAATTGAACTGCTTCCACCCTCTCAGCTTACTAGTCCTCAGGCTTCTCCTTGACTGCAATTCACATAATAATCTACAATGGGAAATAAACTCAATTTAGCTCCATTCAAAGGTGAACTTATCTAATTCGCAATTGCTGAAAAAATATGGACAATGAAACAGAGCAATCCTTTGAAATTCACACCTCTCAATTTTTCAGGGTTGACCCAGCTAAGCAATGTTCACACAAAAAAAAGTATTTATGAAGAAGAGTTTGGATTTGATCTCCCACTTTATCACTACCCTAAGGAGTCTCAAAGCATCTAACAGTCTCCTTTCCCTTCCTCCCCCACAACAAACACTCTGTGAGGTGAGTGGGGCTGAGAGACTTCAGAGAGAAGTGTGACTAGCCCAAGGTCACCCAGCAGCTGCATGTGAAGGAGCGGAGACGTGAACCCGGCTCCCCAGATTACGAGTCCACTGCTCCTCACCACTACACCACACTGTACAAGGAGGTAGCTACCCTAACATCAGATTCATTTTTAGAATAATAAATTAATAAACAAACTGATGTGGAAAAATGAGAAATGGGGAGAAGCTGAAATGGGCAGATTTCCCCATCCCTCCTCAGTCCTGACTTGATTCTTCAAGTGCTTGTTCCCTCACTAGTAACAATAGAGACACTTACAAGGAGGCCTTTGCTTTCCTTGTCCAGGTCTGCTTGATAGGCCAGAATTTCCTCTCTCTCTTTCCTCAGAATCTTCAGGTGGTGACAGATCTCTCCCTAAAGAGAAAAGGGAAAACTCAGGTTTGATTGCGACACACAGAGAGGAGATGAATGTTATACTGGCTTCTTGCGTCCAGTGGCCTTGCTATAATAGCAACGTAGTTTACTGGAGGAAATAAAAGTACAAAGGTTTTCAGCCTTTTTGGGTCCATGGCTCCCTGGACCAACTACATTCTTTCTGCGATATCTCTGTGGGGCTCAGGGACCCAGTTAGCTCCCCCCTTCCTTGCAGAACTGGCAGCCTCTCACCCTTTCTCAAACAGCCTCCCCCACGGAGCGCTCTCTCAGCCTCCTTTCCTCTCCCCTCTCCTTAGGAGTCCTCCTCTTGGTCTCTGAGCCCCAAAGAGAGGTGCCTCCTCACACTGCCCCACAGGGGCCTGGGACTTGTCTGTCCATTCCCAACAGCAAGGGCCCCATGCCAGTTTGTTTGCTTACTCCGAGGCTGCCTCAGTTCCTGGCAGCCAACACCCTCTGGGGAACCCCAGAGGCACCATTCACCTGCGGAGCTTGTACCCAGGGCTGCTGCAACAAACAGCTGCACAAGCCTTTGAGAGGCAGAGACTCCAGAGGGCATCCAAGGAGGGAGGGAAGGAAAGAGGGCAGAGGTCAATGTTGCCAGCGGCAAACCTGAGCATCATTCAAGGCACAGCAGGTGCCACAGCACACTGGTTGAAAACCACTGCAGAACTGGGAGCAGCTCAAAGTTGTGCAGCTTATTTTGCAAAGGAGAAAAGCCCCATTTGCAAAAGGACCAGCTCAAAGTTGTGCAGCTTCTTTTGCAAAGGAGAAAAGCCCCATTTGCAAAAGGATCAGCTCAAAGTTGTGCAGCTTACTTTGCAAAGGGAAAAAATCCTGTTTTATGGGTTCAACTCACAGTTCTGCCAATTCTATAGGAAAGGAAAGGGAGCCGTTTCTATAGTTTCCTGACAGATAATCTAATCAGCCAGTCACATGTCGCTAGGGAAACAAACAGCCTCTGTCTGCAGGACATTCAACAATGGAGGCCTGGGCAAGTGGGCGGGGGTGGAAAGGGAGCCAGCGATTGGCCACACATCCGCTCCATAAGACGCACAGACATTTCCCCTTACTTTTTAGGAGGAAAAAAGTGTGACTTATGGAGCGAAAAATACGGTACTTAGTTGTGTATGTGCAATTTACATTTGCTGTGTTCTTCATATGTACAAAGCAACCTTGCTGGGGGATGTGGATGAGGTTAACCCTTTCTCTCCCTGCCACAATCCCAATACGAATCTTTGAAGCTGCTGTGAGTATTTCAAGGGAAGATCCCTTTGTCCCCCTGGCAGAGAGAAAGACTTCTACTCCCTCCTCCCAGCCATCCCAGGAACCCTCAGGCTTCCCCTGGGATGTGTTTTACATAATAAACAACCACCAATTCATGCCATACCTACTTTGGACCTGAGAATTAAAAAGAAAACCTCCCAAGAAGAACCCACAGCTATTTCTCCCCCTCAAGATCCAGGGATCTCCTACCTTGTATTCCTCCAATGCTTCCTCCAGAGGAATCACCTGGTGCTCTTTGTGCTCCTTGGACCTGTCACACACCACACAGATGAGGGCTTCATCCTCCTTACAAAAGAGTTTCAGGGGCTCCTGGTGCTTCTCACAGACTCTCTCTTTTCCCTCTCCTTCCTTCTTCCCCTCTTGAAGGCTGAGATTCTTGGCTATTTCAACCACGTTAGCCAGTTGTCGGTTGGGGATGAGGCTCCTTCTCTGGACTCTTTCTCTGCACTGAGGGCAAGAAGCCTCTGCCTCCGATTTCCCCCAGCACTGGATCAAGCAGGATCGGCAGAAGTTGTGCCCACACTCTGGGATGGTCACTGGATCCTCGAAGTAATCCAGGCAGATGGAGCAAGTGGCTTCATCACGGAGACGCTGGGTGTGACCCCCTGCAGCAGCCATGGCTCCCTCACCAAAGACCCAAGTTAAGTTTCACTTTCTCAGTGTTTAGTCGCTGGGTGTTTCCTTTCCTGGAAATGACTCAGGAACTCAGTGACCACGTGATCTTTTTTAAAAAAAAATATGTCCCCAGGTCTTTGCAGTTGCTGAATGTTTTATTCTTCATTGCTTTTCATGCTTTTGATTACACAAACAAACAAACAAACAAACACACAGGTACCTAGTAAGCTTGTGGTATTCATACTGTAACATTTTCATTTGTAGGCTTCCTTGTCATTTTTGAATTGGAGAAAATCTGCAGCTGCCCTAAATGAACGGCAATTTTGATTTAGCAAGCGGGACTTGATTCCGTGAAGATAACTCTGTTACAAGAATTTTAAGGTCTTATATATATATATAATAAATGTTCATAAATGTACCAAGCAAGCACATCAAGGTAAAGGTAAAGGGACCCCTGACCATTAGGTCCAGTCGTGTCCGACTCTGGGATTGCAGCGCTCATCTCGCGTTACTGGCCGAGGGAGCCGGTGTACAGCTTCCGGGTCATGTGGCCAGCATGACTAAGCCGTTTCTGGCGAACCAGAGCAGCGCACGGAAACGCCGTTTACCTTCCCGCCGGAGCGGTTCCTATTGATCTACTTGCACTTTGACGTGCTTTCGAACTGCTATGTGGGCAGGACCAGGGACTGAGCAACGGGAGCTCACCCCGTCGCGGGGATTCGAACCGCCGACCTTCTGATTGGCAAGCCCTAGGCTCTGTGGTTTAACCCACAGCGCCACCCGTGTCCCTTAGCAAGCACATACATAAATGTATAAACCACATGTCTGAAACCCCACAGAAAAGGTCCTGAAACCATTTTGTCTCTCCCAAATGACCTCAAATATTTCTCTGCAAGGTCGAAGGAAATGGGGAACCTCCCCATTGTCTCTTTGCTCACAAATCCTGTCTCAAGGGCACATTTAAGATATGAATAGGGTGAACATGTGACCTGTGATCTGGCTTCAGGAATTGAGTAGTTATCATAACAAAAGAGTGGCCAGGATGCTGCCCAGGTAATCCAATCAGGTAACCTGGCAGACAGGGTAAAAACAATGCACTCAGATTTCTTTCGTAGTCCGCCCCTTCTCTCATGTACTGGGGGTTGGTCTGGGGCTACACCCCTTCTGTCATGTATGTATGATGTTTCTGGGGGTGGTCTGGGGCTACAGGGTGGGCAATTTCAAAGTCTATATAAGGGTGGGCACACCTTTGTCCGGGGTCCTCCTCCTCTCTTCTGAGTGGGGGAGGGGGAGCACCCTGTTGCAACAGCTTTAATAAAGATCAGGCTTATAGCCGCTTTGCTTTCGTATATCCTGGCCTGGTCTCTCCGAAGGTCCAGTCTTCCTTAAGAAGCTGAACCCCTTGAAGGGACCTCTCAATATTCTTATTTCAACTCCTTAATTACACATTTATTCAAAATCCAACTGAAACTATCCTAGTTTAATGAGCGCAACAAAACTGATGAACTTGATGCCAGCTTTTCCAAGTCTGGTAGTCATTTCCATCACCAGCTCCCCCCTGCCTCTTAGTGCCCCCCCTGTAATGCCCCCTCCCATTTCTCAGGGGGCAATACTGCCCACTTGGGGAAGCTCCGCTTTAAACACGGCCATGAGCAACTTAAATTGAGCGCAGAAACAACCTGGCAGCCAATGCAGCTGTTTTAGAGGTTCTGTGAGTACCAGCGGCAACCCTACTCAGGGATCTGGCAGCCCCACGCACAGCACATGGCAACAACCCAATCTGGAAGTCCCTGGAGAAATTGGATTAAGCCATGGGTAGGCAAACTAAGGCCCGGGGGCCAGATCCGGCCCAATCTCCTTCTAAATCCAGCCCGCGGACGGTCTGGGAATCAGCATATTTTTACATGAATAGAATGTGTCCTTTTATTTAAAACTAGTGAATTTAGCCCGTTAATAACGGGCACTAGATTATATGTGATATGCCAGACTTATTCTCTCCCCCCCACACACACCTCGCATCCCCACGTGCAAAAACGCTGCATCCCCCTATTTCCCCCCACTTCCCACATTTCCACACAGAGTTCGCCTCTCTCTCTCTCTCTCTCTCTCTCTCTCTCTCTCTCTCTCTCTCTCTCTCTCACACACACACACACACACACACCTATCTCCCCCCCACACCTATCTCCCCCCCTACTTCCCACATTTCCACACATAGTTCGCCTCTCTCTCTCTCTCACACACACACACACAGCTGCTGCTTCTCTCCGAGAGGGGGGGGGGAAGCAAGAAAGGCAGACCGGCAGGCAGGCACGGGAGGGGGAAGGAAAGGGAGGACACGGGCGGCAGGCGACGGAGCGGCGGAGAGTGAAGAGGGGAGGAGGAGGAAGAAAGAAAAGGAAGGACGGGCTGAGGGAGAGGAGAGCGCGCGGCATTCTCGCCCCTCCGCTCAGTCTTCCTCCTCCGCTGCTGCTGCTGCTTCTCTCCGAGACGGGGGGGGGGGGAGCAAGAAAGGCAGAAAATCTTTAAAGCCTCACAGGGCGCGCGATTACAGGGCGCGCCAGAGGCCGGCGTCGGCGGGAGGCTCGGGCGCTCACAGAGCAAGCTAGAGGCCTCGGAGGTGTGCGGCTGGACGCCAGAGGCCGGCGTCAGCGGGAGGCACGCCTCGGAGGTGTGCGGCTGGCGGCTGGAGAGGTGAGGTGTGTGGGTGGGAGGGGTAAAGGGAAATGGCGGCGGAAAAGGCGAAGGACGGCGGGAAAACGGAGGTGTGCGGGTGGGGAGGTGAGGTGTGCGGGTGGGGAGGTAAGGTCAAACGGCGGCGGAAAAGGTGAACGGCGGCGGCAAGCTACTGTCAGCCAGCGGCAAAACGGTCGCTCGCAGAATGACCGTTAAAGCCAGACAGCGTGCGAAAGGGCTCTGAGCTGCGGGGGTGGGGAGGTAGAGGCGAAGCGGGATTGGAGAGAGACACCCAATCCCTGCGTCTGTGTGGGACATGCGCAGTAGCGCAATTCCGTGACACACGGACGGTGGACGCAGGGACACAGCCACTTTATTATATAGGATGCATCTCTGGGTTATTTGTGGGGCATAGGAATTTGTTCATTCCCCCCCCCCCAAAATAGTCCTGCCCCCCCACAAGGTCTGAGGGACAGTGGGCTGGCCCCCCGCTGAAAAAGTTTGCTGATCCCTTAGCTAGGAGCTACTTTTGCCCAGACTCAAGACCGATGACATTATACAGTGATGGCTAACCTTGACACCCCAGATGTTTTGGAACTACAACTCCCATCATCCCTAGCTAACAGGATCAGTGGTCAGGGATGATGGGAGTTGTAGTCCCAAAACATCTGGAGTGTCAAGTTTAGCCATCACTGTTAGGACAACGCAACTTCAGGAGAAGCCACTGATTCGCAGGGAGCCAGCGAACCAGTGAGAGGCACGGGGGGAAAACGCGCCTCTTGCGGAGTTCTGCCCCGCCTGCTTAGTGCGCAGGGAGAGGCGCGCGCGGGGGGGGGGAGACGCCTCTTCCTGCCCCACCTGTTCCCCATGCGCAGGGAGCCAGCGAACCAGCGAGAGTTCTTCCCCGCCTGCTCAGCACGCAGGGGGAGGCTGTACTGTACCATACTGACGTAATAAAAATAAGACATTCCCCGAAAATAAGCCACCCTGTGTTTTTTTGAGGAAAAAAATTTATAAGACGGTGTCTTAAAAAGGGGGAAAGACAGTACTCAGGGACCTGGCTGTTAGTCTTCTCTGAGTGCAGCCCCACGCACAACACATGGCAACAGCCCAATCTGGAAGTCCCTGGAGAAATTGGATTAAGCCATGGGTAGGCAAACTAAGGCCCGGGGGCCGGATCCGGCCCAATCTCCTTCTAAATCCGGCCCATGGGCGGTCTGGGAATCAGCATGTTTTTACATGAGTAGAATGTGTCCTTTTATTTAAAATGCATCTCTGGGTTATTTGTGGGGCATAGGAATTTGTTCACCCCCCCCCCAAATATAGTCCTGCCCCTCCACAAGGTCTGAGGGACAGTGGGCTGGCCCCCTGCTGAAAAAGTTTGCTGACCCCTGAGCTAGGAGCTACTTTTGCCCAGACTCAAGACAGATGACATTATAGGACAACGCAACTTCAGGAGAAGCCACTGTTTTGCCACTCTTGAAGGGATAAATAGCCCCCCCTTTTTTACTTTTTTGTTAATTCCCCACTGAAGTTTTCGTCTCCTGACTCTTTTCTTTTCTGCAAGTTTTCAGACTTATGCTTGCAGTGAGACAGGTCATGCTAGAGTGGAAATACAGTGGAGAAGTAACTAGGAGCCTCCAGCTGACCTGTTTATTGAGCATTTGTTCTGATTTGCTTGCCCAAAGCTTATGCGGAGGTTAGATCACATCTGGTCTTCATTGGACTTTTGTTCTGTTTTGTTTGTGGGGCAGTCATACGACAATGAGCATTCATCCTGCTTTGCTCGAGGGGTGTTTACATGTCTTCCCATTAGTCATTGGTTTATCCCACATGTTACAATGCATGTCCCTGTCAACTTCCAAACTGCCAAAAGTCTACTGTTGTTGTTGCTGCTGTGCATTCTAAGTGGATTTGTTACACTAGGGCAGGGGTCCACAAGGTTTATCTTGCCTGGGGTGGATTGGTCCCACGGAGATCCCTTCGTGGGCTGGATCGCACACGTGCGAGAGCCCCCGCGATTTTCGGTGTCGGTGCAGTCGCAATTTCCGGCGCCATGGAACAGTGCACAAGCAGGCATTTCGGTTTGGGGGCAGCTTGTGGGCTGGTCAAATGACCTCCGCGGGCCGCTTCCAGCCCATGGGCCTTAGGTTGGTGACCCCTGTACTAGGTGCATGGGTAGGCAAACTAAGGCCCGGAGCCAGATCCGGCCCAATCTCCTTCTAAATCCGGCCTGCAGACGGTCCAGGAATCAGTGTGTTTTTACATGAGTGGAATGTGTGCTTTTATTTAAAATGCATCTCTGGGTTATTTGTGGGGCATAGGAATTCGTTCATTTTTTCCCCTTCAAAATATAGTCTGGCCCACCACATGGTCTGAGGGACAGTGGACCGGCCCCCTGCTGAAAACGTTTGCTGACCCCTGCATTAAGCGCTCTGACCTGCCACTTCCACGTCTTGGCTGGTCAGGAAATCCTCCGCCAGGGCCACGGCTTGGGCCCCTCTTCCCTGACGCAGCTTTGCAGCTCATGAGGAAGGATGGCCAGGAACTGCTCCAGGATTAGCAGGTCCACCATAGTGTTCTGAATAATGCTTTTTATAGGGTAGGGTAGGGAGCGCAGGAGCGATGCCCCCCCCAAATGTTTGGGATCCGTTTCAAGTATCTGGGCTACAATACAATAATCTGTGGCTCCCCGTGCCTGAATCTGTTCTGGGGTTTCCCCCTGACCTTCCCTAGCAGATCTGGGTGTGCAGGAAGGGGAGGAAGGGGGCAAAGTCTCATTGTGCTAGTACTAAACCTCGAGTTGGCGTACGTTTCATTGACTGCCACCCAATCTGTGTACCTGCTCCTGCTGTGAAGCACCCCAGAACCCAGAAAATGATTCCGCAAAGGACCTGGCCAAGACCCAGTCTTGACTGGTGGCATCTCTCAGGGGGTCTTGCGGCTGAGGACTTTTGTCATCAACTGCTATCTACCTGGCTGTTTTTTAACTGGAGGGAACCGGGATGGAGAGTGGGACCTTCATGCAATGTGGGTGCCCTGTCCCTGAGCCAGTCGTCTTCCTCTCTTCTGTCCCTCACAGCCGACGGAACAACGCTCCCAAGTCACGCCTGCTCCTTGCTTCCTCCTGAGGGACTGGAAATGGCTGAAGTTGGGCTGACTGAGGTAAGTGGACATCTCACTTAGCGGCAGGCCTTGAGCAGGGTGAATGTAACGCCGAGCTAAGGATCAGAGCACACCTGAGCACGTGCAGAGTGCATTTGCCGAATCACTGGGCAACTTCCCAGCCCCATTTAATTTGTCTCAACCATTTCTATACCACTTGATTGCCATTGTCTCTAAGCAGTGCGCAAAGTATTCCGTACAATGAAAAAGAGTGGAAATTATAAAATAATTTCCTGTGAGGTCGGCTAGGCAGAGCCTGTGACTGGCTCAAGGTCACCAATGAGAAGAAGAAGAGTAGAAGAGAAGAGTTTGGATTTGATTTCCCGCTTTATCACTACCCGAAGGAGTCTCAAAGCGGCTAACATTCTCCTTTCCCTTTCTCACCCACAACAAACACTCTGTGAGGTGAGTGGGGCTGAGAGACTTCAGAGAAGTGTGACTAGCCCAAGGTCACCCAGCAGCTGCATGTGGAAGAGTGGAGACTCGAACCCGGTCCCCCAGATTAGAGTATCGCTCTTAACCACTACACCACACATGAGCTTCATGCCCAAGTGGGGATTTGAACCCTGGCCCCCCAGGTCCTTGTCCCACACTCTAACTCTAACCACTACACCACACTGTCTCTCAGCAGCTGCTTAGGGATGGGACTGGGGGCTGCGATTTTACACAGCTTGCCATTACAAAATTGGGAGTGGGAGCGTGTGTGGGATCTTGGGCGTCCATCTTTAAATGGTGTTTTCCAGGGCAGCAGAAGTTGAGGGGGGGCCTTTGGCTGTTTCAGGGCCCAGCGAGCGCCAAGGAGAAGGAGGGGCCTTTTGGCAAGGAGGAGGCATCCCTGACACAGCCAGGCCAGAGGACGATGTTCTGGCAAGTCAAAGAGGAGAACTGCGGCATTGTGGGCTCTCTGGGTAAGGAATAGCGTTTCGGAGGAGGGAATCTATGGTCCTCCAGGTGGGGCTGAGCCACATCTCCCATCAGCCCCAGCAAGCGTGGCTGATGGTCAAGGATGATAATAATAATAATAAACTTTTATTTATATCCCGCCCTTCCCAGCCAAACCGGGCTCAGGGCGGCTAACAATCATGGGATTTGTAGTTCAGCAACATCTGAGGGTCAAAGGTTCCCCACAGCTGGCCTAGGGCTTCAGTCCTAACTAGGTCTACTGAAATGTAAGTCCGGGGGGGGGGCTTACTCCCAGGTAAGTGGGGTGAGGATTGCAGCAAACCCCACAAACATTTCAGGCTGCAATCCTAAGCGTATTTCCAAGGGGTCAGCCCCACTGGGGAGACTGCAGCACTTTCTTTTCATACTCAACTCTACCAGGACCCATTGGCTACGATTCAAGCATCTCTCTATTCGTCGGCCAATTGGTTCTCATAATCACTTTTTTCAAAGATATTGCTTCTAAAGGGGAAAGCCACCAGGGTGGGTTGTTGTTTTTTTTTGATCTAATAGGTTTTTGTATTTTTCCCATACCATAAAGATTGATTTTCTTATTAGATGATTCTGAACACCTTTGCACCTTAGCTTATCATACCATAAGTATGCATGACATCCCAATCTGTTATCATGTCCTTCCATATCTCGTAAATCTGCATTTTTCAATATTATCCATTCCTGGAGCCAACAAAGACAGGATGGAATAAAGGTGTCTATATTCTGACATGTGCCACAACCCCGTGGAACGCCCTCCCATCAGATGTCAAGGAAATAAACAACTGGCTTTTAGAAGACATCTGAATGTCTATACAGGGATGTTTTAAATGGTTGACGTTTTATTGTTTATTATTATTATTATTATTATTATTATTATTATTATTATTAATATTCTGTTGGGAGCTGCCCAGGGTGGCTGGGGAAACCCGGGCAGATTGACGGGGAACGCTCCCTTGGAGATCCTTATGAGAGCTCCTCAGTGAGAGGACGAGAAGAAAGGGACGGTGTCTCCTGGAGTTCCGAGTGCGAAATGCTCTGGAGGGTCAGCACAGACCGGAGCATCCAGAGCAAAGCCGCTCAGGGGAGAGAGAGGATGGATCCGTTCCTGGGGCAGGTGGTGACAAGCACCTAAGAAAAACCGCTGCCCGCCAGAGAACCCACCCTGTTAAGAGACAAAGGACACACAGCGCCAGAATTTCAGGCCGAGTGCAGACCTTGATAAAGATAAGAGAATGCATTGATAAAGATAAGAGAATGCATCCGAGCAAAAACCCACACAAATGTTTGGCGTGCAGCAAGAGCTTTGTTTACAGCTCCAATCTCATCCAGCACCAGAGGACCCACACCGGGGAGAAGCCCTTTGAGTGCTCCGTCCCAGGAAGAGGTTCAGAATCAACTCGGACTGCAGCCGTCATGAGAGAATCCACATGGGCCAGAAGCCGTACAAGTGCTCCGAGTGCGGGAAGAGGTTCTGGCTTGCTTCGGAGCTCTCTCGCCACCGAAGGATCCACACCGGGGAGAAGCTTTATGAGTGTTTGGACTGTAAGAAAAGGTTCACCCAGTGGCGGAGCAAGGGAGGCGGGGGGCGGTCCACCCCGGGTTCCACCCTGGGGGGGTGACACTCTCAGGGCCCCACCCCTGTGATTGGCAACGCAAGCCGAGCCGGGAGCCAAAACCTTGCTCTGTGCACGACTGCAGCTGGCTTGCTTTATCAGTCGCTCTCTCAGCCAGCCGGCGCCCCGCCCGCTTTCCCCTGGGGGATGGGGTGACACTCTCAGGGCCGTGCCCACCCCACGATCGGGGACGCAAGCCAAGCCGGGAGCCTAAAGTGAGCTTTAAAGCAGCACGGACGGGCAGTCCCAGGAGCCGGCGCTCGCTCGGTAGGTCGCTGAGGGAGCTGCAGTGCCGGGCAGGATGCACTGCGCATGCCCGGGATTTCCGTCCTGACGCATGCGTTGTGACATCACGACACATGCGTCAGGATGCCCTGCCCCTAGGGGGTGCCTCCGCAAACGCCGCCCCAGGTGCCCAAGAGGCTTCCTACGCCTCTGGGTTCACCCAGAAAGCATACCTCGTGACGCACTGTAGGAAGATGCACACGGGCGACAAGCCATACCGATGTCCCAAAAAACACCTGGTGAGGTTCAGAGCCAGTTGATCTTCAAAGTTTGCAGCCCCAATCCTGACGAACTCATTGCTTGTTTCTTCAAGTCTTCTGCCAAGCTCCTGTTGTAGATACTTTCAGAGGACGTGGCCTTTGCTGTAGTGGAACCCGGGCAACAAAACATCCCCTCCTCTAGTCATTAGGCACCCACACCATTTCCTGGTAGTTGTTTTTTAAACAATTTTTATTTTATTTTTGAAGAATGGGGTGTGCTTTGTACATTGTAGGCAAAAAGGCCACTCAAGTCAGCTTATACCTGGGGTTCCCATTGTGGCCCCATGGTCTTTTGCCCCTCCCATTTGTAATGAGGGTTGCTTTTCTAACCAAGGATGGTGTCTAAGGGGCTGGAAAGTGGTGTGCACTTTCTAGGGGCACATTTCCCCAGAGTGTCTCTGGGTCCCACATGGGGCCCATAGAGAAAGAAAATGGGGCAGACAAGCTAGAGCCGGCTTCCCCAAACTGTAGCCCTCCAGATGTTTTGGCCTACAACTCCCATGATACCTAGCAAACAGGACCAGTGGTCAGGGATGATGGGAATTGTAGTCCAAAACGGGGCCGAAGTTTGGGGATGCCTGAGCTAGAGGCCACCAGCATCCCGCTCGGGTCCAGAACATTCAAAAGCAGCTTACAGTATTTTCATGCCCCTGTCTGTGCTGCAGGGGGTTCCCTCTGAGAACTGCTGACGGCCGGATCCCCGTAGGCGAGGGCAGTCTCATGTGTGCATTTCTTGTGTGGTGGCAGCAGCCACAACCCTTCGCTCACCTGGTGCTGCCCACCTTTCCCGCTGCTCTCAGCGTGGTATTGCCTGTCAGCAGTGGGCGTGGGCAGTGGGCCAGACCCCCAGCTCAGGGTGCCCGGGGCAAGGGGTGCGTGCCACCACCAAGGAACAGGGGAAGGGGCTGGAGGTGAGCAAGGGCGACTGACAAAACCAAGCTGAAGGTGGAGGGAATCAGGGTTTCTCTTATTCAAGTTGGAGCCCATGCTTGTAAAATTGGTTGCTGGAGGCTGCAGGGGGGGGCAAGGCTGGTTTTGCTCTCTGGTCCTGCTTGCAGGTTTTCCACAAGAGGGGTCTGGGTGGCCCCTCTTGGGTGCTGGACCAAATGAGCCACTTTTGTGTCCTTCCACAGGGTGAGAGGAGGCTCACAGGGAAATGTACGATGACACACAAAGGAGGCCAACATCATATAGGGGATGGAGCAAGGGGAGGCGGCCCTCAGGCAGGTGGGGGGGAGGTGTCTTGATTCTGACATGTACCATCACCCAGTGGCAAAAGCACGAAAAGGAGAGCAGGCTGCACTGGTCAGTAGTCAGTGGCCCTGATAGTGGAGCTAGAGAGAGTCCTGCCAGATCTTTGACAGGGGTCAATTCCAGCTGTTAGTATCCAAGGAGAGAAATCAGATGCACCTGCTGCCAAAAAGATGCTCCTTGGGGGAGCACTGTGTATTTGGGGTGGGGCTGAGGAGGCAAGGGAAGGTGCCCTGCAAAATGTATAGGGTAGCACACCCCATGGGGCCCCTTCCGGAAGCTGCTGGACTGCAGCTCCCATCCTCTCTGACCCCTGGCTGTGCTGGATGGGTCGGAGGGGAGTTGGAGTCCAGCATTATCCAGAGGACACCCCATTTGATGCCCCCAATATACATAATCCAGCCTGTAAATAAGGAACGTTAATGCATCCACTCGAAACACATTTATAACATGGCAGAAGCCCCACTCAATGCAATGAGGTTTACTTCTGACAACGTGTGGAGATGGGGAGGCTGGATTTGCAGAGGGCATTTGAAGCTGACGCCCTGTTCAATTTCTTTTACATTTACTTCCCGTCTGAGGTTTCCAGAGCAAGGAGCTATCCTGCTTGACATGGGTGAAGGGGTTCATTTTTTAGTCAATTATTAATCCAATAATGTATGCATTTTCACAGCTGCATACGGTCTTGTGGGGAGAGGAAGGTTTCCTAGAATTGCAAGGTTGTGAGGGGTCCTGAGGGTCATCTAGTCCCACCCTCTCAATCTACAGGAAACATTTGCCCAAGGTCAAACCCACAACCCTGGGATTAAGAGTCTCGTCCTCTGCCAAATCAAACATCTCAAATAAAAAACAACATTGTAGGTGAGAAAATTTATTAGGACTCCTAAAAGTGTGAATGTCTTTTTAAGAAGTTGCAGAGGGACTTCTGGGAAAAGGAAGGAAAATGCAAAGCCACAACAACCCATTTCTTGTTTTGTTATTTCTGCTGATTTTGACTGGAATGAATCCTCTCAAAGGGCCCTTGAAAAACTGCCCAACGTTTTCTTGGTGGGTAAATGGTTTTTTATGTCATTCACTCTGGTCTGGAGAGAAACTCCTGCTGGGACTGAGAGGCAGATTTAGTCTCCTCAGGAGATACTGAGGGAGGTTTTCTTTTCCCACAGATGAAAGTAAGGGAGGATCGTCTCTCCAGAGAACGAGGCTCCTGAGAACGTGTAGAGTTCGGCTCCTGAGTCAGCATCAGAAAAAGACACACGTCCCCCTTCATAGTCCAGAGTCACCCGGATCCTCCTGGGCTTCTTACTCAGGGACAGAGGAGAGAGATCAGGGGAGGTGCAGGCCCAGTACATGCCTCCCCACTTCCCCACAGCCCAGATCCCTCCCTCAGGCCTTAAGGAGAAGCGTCCCTTTCTGCCCACAGACTTCCTGGCGACCCCCACAACCCACCATCCCTCACTTCCCACAGAGACTTCCCAGAAATGTCTGCCTGTTGTGAATCCCTCACGTCCCAACACACAAGGCCAGTCGTTGAATCTCTCAGGATTATCAGGCAGGTCTTGCTTTTTGTCTCCCCTTCTCAGGCTTTTCCGATCCTTGGACAGGATGAGCCTGGGATGGGCTGTGTCTGGATCCAGAGTGACATTTGCTGTTGGGGAGAAGATGAGGGGAAGAGAAGATTAGGCCGAGTCAGCCAAGAGACAGAAACAGACATCTTGTTAAAAAAACAACCGAAAAACCCAGATTCCTTTTCAGACCAAGGGGATTTATTTGCATCGCATGCAAGACTCCTCCTTGCAGACTTTCATCAGAATAAATATCTTCCTTGTTGGTTTTTTAATCAGTTATCTTCACTTTCTTATGTTCCATGTGTATTGTGCCTGCCCTCCTCTCAACCCAGGCATTTTCTAAGAGGAAAAACCACCCAGGAAACATTTCACTCGTCTCTTCTGTGTTAGTGAAGGGGAAAGAGAGGAGAACTGGAGGAGGCAGGAGAGGAGAGAAGCTGCTTTCCTCTGACAATCTCTGTGGGAATTGGCCTTTGGGGACCTCTGGTTGGGGTGGGGGATGAGGACCCCCCTGTAGTAGTAGTAGTAATAGTAGTAGTAGTAATACATTTGGCTTCTGCCCTTCATCCATAGGTCTCAGGGTGGTTCACAGCATAAATATACAACATAAAAACACATATAGGCATCCCCTCACTTTTGCGGGGGTCACGTTCTGGCCCTCATGCCCACAAGTGAAAATCGCAGTAAGAGGGAAACCTGTTTATTCCTGCTCTCCATCTCTCTCACCCACTTGGTCTCTCCTTGCCTTCCTCCCTACCATCTTGGAAGTTTAGGCCTTGCCGCCAGGGAAGAGGAGGCAGGTGGCAGGGCAATTGTACAAAGGACTGCTTATTCAATGCTTCTCTTTTGGATTTAATATATACCATAAGACTTGGGTTCCATGATCACTGCAGATGGTGACAGCAGTCACGAAATTAGAAGACGCCTGCTTCTTGGGAGAAAAGCAATGACAAACCTAGACAGCATCTTAAAAAGCAGAGACATCACCTTGCCGACAAAGGTCCGTATAGTTAAAGCTATGGTTTTCCCAGTAGTAATGTACGGAAGTGAGAGCTGGACCATAAAGAAGGCTGATCGCTGAAGAATTGATGCTTTTGAATTATGGGGCTGGAGGAGACTCTTGAGAGTCCCATGGACTGCAAGAAGATCAAACCTTTCACTTCTTAAGGAAATCAGCCCTGAGTGCTCACTGGAAGGACAGATCCTGAAGCTGAGGCTCCAATACTTTGGCCACCTCATGAGAAGAGAAGACTCCCTGGAAAAGTCCCTGATGTTGGGAAAGATTGAGGGCACAAGGAGAAGGGGGCGACAGAGGACAATAATAATAATAATAATAATTTATTATTTTTACCCCGCCCATCTGGCCGGGTCTCCCCAGCCACTCTAGGCGGCTTCCAGCATACATTAAAATACATACACATGTTACAGATTAAAAACTTCCCTGAACAGGGCTATCTTCAGGCATCTTCTAAATGTCAGATAGTTGTTAGTACCTTTGACTTCTGATGGGAGGGCGTTCCACAGGGCGGGCGCCACTACCGAGAAGGCCCTCTGCCTGGTTCCCTGTAGCTTTGCTTCTCGCAATGAGGGAACCACCAGAAGGCCCTCGGCGCTGGATCTCAGTGTCCGGGCTGAACGGTGGGGGTGGAGAGGCTCCTTCAGGTATACAGGACCGAGGCCATTTAGGGCTTGAAAGGTCAGCACCAACACTTTGAATTGTGCTCGGAAACGTACTGGGAGCCAATGTAGTTCTCTCAGGACCGGTGTTATGTGGTCCCAGCGGCCACTCCCATTCACCAGTCCAGCCGCCGCATTCTGGATTAATTGCAGTTTCTGCGTCACCTTCAAAGGTAGCCCCACGTAGAGCACATTGCAGTAGTCCAAGCGGGAGATAACCAGAGCATGCACCACTCTGGCGAGACAGTCTGCGGGCAGGTAGGGTCTCAGCCTGCGTACCAGATGGAGCTGGTAGACAGCCGCCCTGGACACAGAATTAACCTGTGCCTCCATGGACAGCTGTGAGTCCAATATGACTCCCAGGCTGCGCACCTGGTCCTTCAGGGGCACAGTTACCCCATTCAGGACCAGGGAGTCCCCCACACCTGCTCGCACCCTGTCCCCCCAAAACAGTACTTCTGTCTTGTCACGATTCAACCTCAATCTGTTAGCCGCCATCCATCCTCCAACCACCTCCAGGCACTCACACAGGACCTTCACCGCCTTCACTGGTTCTGATTTAAAAGAGAGGTAGAGCTGGGTATCATCTGCATACTGATGAACACCCAGCCCAAACCCCCTGATGATCTCTCCCAGCGGCTTCATATAGATATTAAAAAGCATGGGGGAGAGGACGGAACCTTGAGGCACCCCACAAGTGAGAGCCCAGGGGTCTGAACACTCATCCCCCACCACCACTTTCTGAACACGACCCAGGAGGAAGGAGCGGAACCACTGTATAACAGTGCCCCCAGCTCCCAACCCCTCTAGACAGTCCAGAAGGATGTTATGGTCGATGGTGTCAAAGGCTGCTGAGAGATCCAGCAGAACTAGGAAACAGCTCTCACCTTTGTCCCTAGCCCGGCGGAGATCATCAACCAGTGAGACCAAGGCAGTTTCAGTCCCATGATGAGGCCTGAATCCCGATTGGAAGGGATCCAAATGGTCCGCATCTTCCAGGCGTGCCTGGAGTTGTTCAGCAACCACCCGCTCAATTACCTTGCCAAGGAATGGTAAATTTGAGACTGGGCGATAGTTGGCCATATTGGCCGGGTCTAAAGATGTTTTTTAAAGAAGCGGTTTAATGACCGCTTCTTTCAGCGGGTCTGGGAAGACTCCCTCGTGGAGGGAAGCATTCACCAGCCCGCGGAGCCCATCACCCAGCCCTTCCCGGCTAGCTTTTATTAGCCAGGATGGGCAAGGATCAAGAAGACAGGTGGTCAGTTTCACTCGTCCAAGTAGCCTGTCCACATCCTCGGCAGTAACAGATTGGAATTGATCCCATGAAACATGACTAGACAGGGCTCTAGCACTCTCCCGCCCCAAGATGGTTGGACAGTGTTCTCAAAGCTACCAACATGAGTCTGACCAAACTGCGGGAGGCAGTGGAAGACAGGAGTGCCTGGTGTGCTCTGGTCCATGGGGTCACGAAGAGTCGGACACGACTAAACAACAACAACATAAGACTAGTTCCCTGGGGGGAAGGGGGATAACTCAAAAGGTTACCAGTTTGGGACTGAGACAGTCATGATAGGCAAGTGTAGAGCAAGAAAGAGGACACATTGGCCAACTTCTACTTTTAACCATGGATAGCTGTGATGACTCATTTGAAATACCCTTACTACATTTAGGCTATGGAAGCTGCGATATATTCCTGGTAGCAATGCGCTTAACTTTCAACAACAAAATACAGGTAGGTAGCCGTGTTGGTCTGCCATAGTCAAAACAAAATAAAAAATAAAATAAAAATTGCCTTCCAGTAGCACCTTAGAGATCAACTATCGTGTGCATGCACACTTCTTCAGATACTAAGGTGCTACTGGAAGAATTTTTTTATTTTTTATTTTGTTTGAACAACAAAATAGTAATAGTAATACATATTGCTCCCTCACTTGCCACATGAAAGTATTTGGGCTCATGTTCATGCACAGAACAATTTATTAAACTGTTAAACATGTACATATGGACTCTCCTTAAGTGCAGAGGGATGTTAACACTTACCCTCCCAGACTCCTTTTAGCGTCCTTTTAGTTCAGCCACAAGAGAAGGGATTTATACAGTACTAGTATATTAAGCCCGTAAAAATACGGGCGCTAGAAAATATGTGCTGCCTGTCCGTGCTGTCGCTCAGTGACCGCGGGAGCAGCAGCGCCGGGCAGGATGCATCCCGCTCGGCGCTGCAGCTCCCGGCGAGGGAGAGCCGGCTCCTGGAGCTGCCTGTCCCTGCTGCTAAAGCAGCAGGGACGGGCAGCCTAAGGAGCCGACGCTCCCTCGGCCGGCGTCGCCGCTTCTGCTGCTGCTGCTGCCGCCGCCGAGGTCCAGCAGCCAGAGCAGAGCGGGCCCGTGTGCCTCTCTCAGTGGGGACGGCGGGACGCTTCCCCCTTGGCTCTCTCTTTCTCCTCTCCCGCCCGGCCGCCGGAAGTCTCTGTGAGCAGCGGGAGGAGCAGCAGCAAGCAAGCAGCGTAACCACGCCCCCCTCTCCGCCTGCTCCAATCCCTGCTTCCGCGTGTGTCATGTGCAGTACCTCACTTCCGTGACACACAGAAAATTGCAGGTGGACGCAGGGACACTTGAAGATTATAATATAGGATTTAGCTAGCTTAAGATGCTGCTCTGTTGCCATTCGCTGCTCTAGGCTAGCTTAGCCAGGGGCCTTAAAGCTGAGTCTAATGCTCTAGAAATTTTTCATGGGTTCATGTAAACCCAAAAACCAAATAAAAAAAGGGACATTTTGCCAAATTTTAAAAATCTGCCCTGATAGAAATTTTAATCATGGAAAAATAAGACATATCCGTGGAAAAGAGGAGATAGAAAAGCATCCCAACTCTCTCTAGGTAGGAAAAAAACTTCCCTCCTCCGTCTGATTCCTTCTGGGTAATTTCTCTCCTCCCCCTCCTTCTGCACCTTCAAGTCCACCCTCTCTGCCTTTGTGGTAAAAACAGCAGGGCTAGGACTTCTGGACCAGCGCCCAGAGGCGTAGCAAGCCCAGGTGGTACCCGGTACGGGATTTTTTTTGTCACCCCCCCCCCCCACATCGACAGCTCGGGGTAGGCTTGGGAGTCACGGGCGAGCACCGAATGTCACCCCCTCAGCGATGACACCTGGGGTGGTCCGCCCCCCCTTCCTACACCTCTGCACCCCCACCCCCATGACTCCCAAGTACCTTGAGCCGTATGGGGAAGGGGGAGCCATGCCACTTTGCCGGGGCGCTGGCAAAGCTGTGCAGCTCATCCTCTCGGGAGCCACAGCTCCCGTCCGTCCCCCTCCCTCCCTCCCCGGCTCGCTGTAAAGCGGCAAAGCGGGAGCCTCTTACAGTGAGCCAGGCAGAGGCGTAGCAAGCCCAGGTGGTACCCGGGGCGGATTTTTTTTTGTCACCCCTCACCACTTTAATTTTAAAAAATAAATAAATAAATAAAAAGTGTCACCCCCCTCTGATGGTGCCACTTTGCGAGGTGTGGGGGTTTTGTGTGTGTGTGTGTCTATTATCTCTTCCCCCCCCAATAAAGTTAAAAAAATAAAAAAAATAAAAAAAATGTAAAAAAATAAAAAAAAAGTGTCACCCCCCTCTGATGGTGCCACTTTGTGAGGTGTGGGGGTTTTTTTGTGTGTGTGTCTATAATCTCTTTTTTTCCAATAAAGTTAAAATAAAAATAAATAAATAAAATGATAAAATAAAATAAATGATAAAATAAAATGATAAAATAAAATAAAAATTTAAAAGTGTCACCCCCTCTGATGGTGCCACTTTGTGAGGTGTGGGGGGTTGTGTTTGTGTGTGTCTATTATCTCTTTTTTTCAATGAAGTTAAAATTTAAAAAAAAAAAATTTTTTTAAGTGTCACCCCCCTCTGGGGTGGAACCCGGGGCAGACCGCCCCCCGCTCCCCTTGCTACGCCCCTGGAGCCAGGGAGGGAGGGAGGCTGGGGGGGGCCAACTCGCCATAAGCAGCTCCTGCTTTGCCGCATTACAGTGAGCCGGGGGGGGGAGAGAGGGAGGGGGAGCCGTGGTGAAAAAAACAGGGATAAAGGGGGAGAACCTCAGCGCTTCGATCATAAATCTCTCTTATCTGCCATCGCCTGAATACCTGTGCAAAGAAGGTGCTGGGCTACTCCGTTAAGATAAGGAAATAGCAGACAACCAGTGATATCCTATATAATAATCTCCAAGTGTCCCTGCGTCCAGTCCGTGTGTCAGTGGTTTTTTGCCACTGCGCATGTCCCAGACGGACGCAGGGATTGGACAGCAGAGACTTGGAGCGCAGAGGCGGGTCGCCCCTTGCCCAATCAGCGCGGCCCCGCAGTTGCTGAGAATATGGCGGCCGCTGCGGCCGGCACTTGCTCGGCCTGCGGGAGCCGCGCCTGCTGCAGCCAGCGCTCGGGCGCCGAGGGAGAGGCCGCGCCTTCCCCTCCAGCGCCAGGCCACGTCAGTGGAGCGGAGCGGAGGGAGCGTTTGTGGGCCGAGGTGGAGCCGGCGAGCGGAGCCGGCCGACACCCGTGAGTGGGGAGCGAGCGTGTGGCGGCAAGAGAGAGAGAGAGCCTCTTTGCAGCCGTGCAGCTCCTCTCCCGGAGTAGCGGCGCCTGCCCAAAGCAGCAACAGCAGAGAAAGCAGGAGAAGCGGCAGGCGCCTCCGCCCGAGCTCGGCACCAGGGAGGCACCGACAGCACCAGCCAAGGAGTCCTGGCCTCCAGTGGCCGTGCGGGGACACGTCTGGAGGCCCCATTCCTGCCCCCATCCCCTATCCCGCCTCCCAGCTGCCTCTGGATGCCGCGGGGTCCCACGGAGCCGCCGACCCCGGAGCTCCCCCGTCTGCCCCGAGGCCGACTCCCCCGCTAGGAAGACGCCCGGAGCTGCGCAGGGCTGGTCCCGCCAGCCAGGCTCGGGGGCGGCCTCTCCCATGGGCGCCTGCTTCAGAGGCGGCGGCGGGGTCTTCAAAGTTCCCCCTCCCGCTCGCCCAGCTCCATCTCTTCCCGAAGTAGCGCGCGCGCAAGAGCCGTCTTCGTCCCCCCGCCCGGGGTCCCCGCTGACCTCGGCTGAGCTGCGCCGCTTCCACTGCGTCCCCGCCACCTCCGAGCCCCGCTGCTCAAGGCCAGGCGACTAACGGGCCGCCCCCGGCCGGCCTGCTCGCGCTTGGCTCGGGCCGGCGGGGCCGGCACATGGAGCAGCCCCCGGGCAGCGGGAGAGGCGCAGGCGCGCCGCCACCGAAGAGCTCTTGCCTGGCATCGGGGGATCCGCTTCGGACGGGGCGGGCGCAGCTCCGCGGCCGGACGGACTCACGCGGGGCGGGAGGGAGAAGCCTGGCTGGAAGGTCCCTCCCGGGAGCCGAGGAGGGGTCTCGAGCCAGCAGCAACAGCAAGAGGAGGCTGGGGGGGGAAGGGTTAATGGGAAGGAGAGGAGGGTGGGGAGGGAAAAGGGTTAATGGGAAGGAGAGGAGGGTGGGGAGGGGAAGGGTTAATGGGAAGGAGAGGAGGGTGGGGAGGGAAAAGGGTTAATGGGAGGGAGAGGAGGCTGGGGAGGGAAAAATCTTCGCCCCCATTCCCGTCTATTGGAGATACTGACTCTGCCTCCCCCCCAAGTCCACCTGCAAGGAGGGAACGGCTCCCCCTCGCGGGGAGAAGGGGCGCACGCCCGGGTTTCCTTCTCAAATCTGCACGGCTTTAACCCGACCTCTTCCTCCTCTGAGGGGGAGGGTCTCTTATCCCCATGGCCATGTTGGTGGTGGCTCCCCATTTTTGCAAAGGGAAGAAGACCCAGGCACAGGTGGCCACAAGCAGGTGCACCACACACATAGGGGGGTAGATAGGTGTGGGGGGAGAGATAGGTGTGTGTGTGTGTGTGTGTGTGAGAGAGAGAGAGAGAGAGAGAGAGAGAGAGAGAGGTGAACTATGTGGAAATGTGGGAAGTAGGGGGAAATAGGTGTGGGGGGAGATAGGTGTGTGTGTGTGTGTGTGTGAGAGAGAGAGAGAGAGAGAGAGAGAGAGAGAGAGAGAGAGAGAGAGAGGCAAACTATGTGTGGAAATGTGGGAAGTAGGGGGGGATATAGGGGGATGTAGCGTTTTTGCACGTGGCGATGCGAGGTGTGGGGGGGGGGGAGAAAAGAAGTCTGGCATATCACATATAATCTAGCGCCCGTTATTAACGGGCTAAATTCACTAGTCCTATATAATAAAGTTGCTGTGTCCCTGCGTCCAACTTTCCGTGTGTCACGGAAGTGCGGTACTGCGCATGTCACAGAGGGGGGCGTGGACTTCGGGAGGCCGGCGCCGCCTTTTCCCCCTCCCTCCCTCCCTCCCCTCCCCGTCACGCTCCTCCTCTCCCCCGGCCGCGCCAATCACTCGAGCCCCCAGCTTCATTCGAGGCCTACCCGCCCCTCCATGGCGCGGCCGTGGAGAGCGGAACGGGGGGAGCGTCGCCCGAGGGGGGTCCCAAGACGGAAGAGGTCGGCGCGGGGCTCGGGGGGCTGCCGCGCCCGGCACGAAGGGCAGAAGAAGCGCGGCGGCGGCGAGGCGGGCGGCAGAGCCAGAGCACAGAGACGCGCGCAGTGCGAGCGAGCGGCGCCCGTTTCTGAGGCCCCTTCCTCGCACCTGCCTGGCCGTGGCTGTGCAGTGCTCTGGGTAGCCGCCACCGCTGGGAGGAGGCGAGGAAAGGGGAGGATGCAGCGGCGGGAGGAGATTTAACGGGGCGCCTACTGCTGAGCGACCTGCCGAGGGAGCGTCGGCTCCTTAGGCTGCCCGTCCGTGCTGCTTTAAAGCAGCATGGACAGGCAGCTCCAGGAGCCGGCACTCCCTCGCCGGGAGCTGCAGCACCTAGCGCCCGTTAATTTAACGGGCTGAACGTCCACTAGTGAGGAATAAAGATCCACATGGAGTTAGTTGGAAGTCAATTTTCCCTTTCCCCCCCTTTTTTCTTTTTTTGGTGTTGTTTTTCGTTCTTTTTCCTTTTTGGGGAGAATATAATGTTTTGTATTTTGATTGCAGATTAGGTTATTATGTTTACATGCTTGTAATTTTGTTTTTGCATTTTCTTGTGTTTTGTATTTTTTGTTCGTTTTATTCAATGCTTGTTTGTGTGATGTATAAGTATAAAAAAAAACACAGCAGGGCTAGAGTCAAGCTGTGGATGGTTCTCAACAGTACAGAAGAGACTCTTTACCCCCCCCCCCAAAAAAAAACACTAGTCCCCACCCCTCCTGTGAATTGGGGTTTCTATGTGAAATTTACCTCTCTGAAGATTTCTGAATGACTGGACATCTGAGGAAGCAAAAAGAGAGGCTTAATGGGCTACACTGCAATAGCTCAAAGAAAATCTTTTTACAAAACATCACCATAACATAGCATTTGTTGTTTCCTTATTTCAAGCAAAAGATTAAATCATAGAACAAATAATTGCCAAGATTACAACTGTAGACCTAACAAATTAAAACAACTAACGTGTTTAGCTGTGATTCCTGTATTGCAGGGGGTTGGACTAGATGATCCTTGGGATCCTTTCAAACTCTACTATTCCATGATTCCATGGGGGAAAACAGGAAGGGTAAACCATACTAAAAAATGGCAGAAATGTTTTCGCACCGGGCAGGCCCAGTGCTAGGGCTTTTCGCGCCCTAGGCGAGGGGGCGGGGCACCGTACGTCATGCACAATGACATCACGTGGCCCTGCCCCCTGCCGCCGGGCGCCCCGCGCCACCGCGATTTTCGATGCAGGTTGGGGCGGCACCGGGCGGCGGCGGGGGGCGAGGGGCAGGCTGGCCAGCGCCCCCTCCATTCCCGACGGCGCTCGCTCGCTCCGCATCTGCCCCTTCTGCGGAGAGCGGCAGGGCGCGCGCGGTTTGGGTCGGGCACGCCCGACTGCTGGCGTGGGGCTGTTTTTGCGCCCCCCTCCATTTCGGCGCTCTAGGCTGCTGCCTAGTTCGCCTAAATGGAAGCGCCGGCCCTGGCACCGGGTACCACCTAACCTTGCTATGCCTCTGCCTGCAGGATTCTCCTTAAGGGCTTTTGTAAGATATTGTAAGGTTCTGAGTCTTTTTCCTACCACGAAGCAGTATATATATTTTATGAAATAAAGCAAAATCTATAAAATTGAGGGAGAAACCAGCATACTAGTCTATAGGCAGGAGTGAAAATGGTGTGCAGGTTCTTCACAGGAACAAGCTCTGCCCCCAATCCAACCCTTCAAACCCCTCCCAGTTCATTCATGGGACATACAAAGAACCCAAACACCACTAGAAGACTGTTACCCAGAGTTACGCCATTGATGGGGGTCCCAAAGTCTGCAGGACAGATGGTTCAACACCCATGAAATATCAGTCCCCCTCCTGTAAAATTGTTCCTCCCCTGGAAATTTACCTTTCTGAATCTGTTCTCTGAATAGCAGAACATCTGAGGAAGCAAAAAGATATAAAATGTAAGTCCAACACTCTTCCACCTGAAATAAATCTCCATACAAAAGTAACACTTCATAACGTAGCATCCTTAAATTCAAGGACTGCAATTATTAAATAGCAGAAAAAAATAATTAAAAACAAGAAAATCATAGGAAGAATCTATGAAAATAACTAAAGATTTAACCTCAGCAATCATAAAGCAAGCTTACAGATAGCAGAATAAAAATATTCGGCATAAATCCTGATAGTCTCTGAACTTTTGTCCCTGAAATTGGGCTCTACATTCTTGGAGGGGAGGCAGAGCAATCGGAATCCTGTAAAAGGAGGCAGAGGGGAGATGGAGGCAGCCTTAACATCTTCCCAAGTAAAGTGGTGGGGGAAATTATTAAAACCAAGATTGTGAAACATAAGGAGAAATGAAGGTTGCTGTGGAAGGATTGGCAGAGCTCTCATGCAAAAGGAAACCCTCACAAACTTTCCACAAATCTTTCAGATTGTTAACAAGCATAATTGTGCCCTTGCTCATGTGCTCTTGCTTCCATCCTCAATGTCTCCATCTCCTCTCAGGAGATCTTGAAGGCTGAAGCCCTAGATATGGCAACTGCAGGGAGATGTCTGAGGAGGAGACGGCTCAGGCCTTGGCTCCACGGCTGAGAAACAAGCCTGAACAGGAGGCAGAGGGGGAACTGGGGGCTTCTTAATGTCCTTTGACTCCATTCAGAGCAGGAGAACCACCAAAAGGACAATCCCAGATGGTGTAGACGGGGAACCAAAAGGAAAAGGAGGTTCCGTATAATTGTAAACAGATGCACATTGGATGAAAAAATCCTGACTCTGGTTCAGGCTTTCTTTACAAGCTCCAGCGCCACAAGATACATGGGCCATTATGGGGAACAGGAAATGAAGGCTGCAGCATCAAGAAGGAAGGTATCCTGGGGTTACTCCATTCCATGCAATAAGAGCCTGGCATGTTCAGTTCTGAAGAAGTCATAGAATTCCCAGTGTGAAATCCTGGCAGCCATTTTTCATTACCTTTCCATTGTTTCATTGTATCCTCCACAAGGTGATTTAGATCACAGGATTCCAAGATCCTGTTCCTCAGCTCTGGAGGAAAAAGCAGTGGCTTCTCTACACTCTCTCTTTTCTCATATCTGGTGAAAAGAAAAACAAAGTCAGCCCTTCAAATTCACAATTTCTGTTAAAGGAAAAGAAAGGAATTGAGAGGAGGAAGCAGACTGTGGAATGCCTAGAGGGACAGGCAGGCACTGAGTGGGGAGTTTCTTCCTCACTATGGACTCCTCAGCCAGACCCCCAAGGGCCAAAACAGCAACCCCAGGCCTCTGAGTCTCCCCACTGATGTCTATTCAAAGAAGAAGCAGAATCATCTGGTATTAAGGGGCAGGAATTGTCTGGGAGTGATGACAGCACATGTAAGGGCTCGGGGTTGTCTCCTCGAGAGTAAAGAGGCAGAAACATCCGTTCTTCTAAAGCTAATACTTTATTTACAGACTACGTACAGCGGAGCGTCTAAGATTCATGTCTGCTTGAGTCGGTTCCAGAATCCGGGAGTGGCTTTCGCCGGTTCCTCCCCCAACAAAGAAGCTTGGGAATACCAAAGCGTCTCCTCCTTTCCTTACGCTTTTTCCCTCTACGCAGCTGGAGCGACGGAAGTAGCTGACCGCTTTGCTCCACAACCCCCTCAGATCGATCTAGGGCTCTGTCAGCATCTCTGACCCTCAGCTCCACTGCACTGCCTGACAGTTCCTGCTCCTCACCACTGGGGCTGTCCTTACTATTCCCGCTGGACTCAGAGCTGCTTCTCAGGAGAGGCTGCACTTCCCTTCATCCCTCCTTCCCCATCTCAAGTGCCTTGCATGAGATCAGGTCCCTGACAGCACACTTTTCCTTTCTCTAGATGTCCCCAGAGAAGGTGTGAGGAAGAAAAATAAATTCACTTTTGTTGGGAAATGTGAAATGTTCCTTATAACCTCTACTGTGAACCTGAGTGACACATTGAATTTAAATACTGCAGCCAGAATATGGTCAGGAACATAGCTCCTTCATGAGAAACCGCCCCCTCCCCAGGGGCTCTATGGGGCAGGTGTTTGCTTGGGACAAGGTGGGGTGGCCGGAAGAGTGTTTGCTGTAGAGTGACTGAACTGGTCAGTCTAGAAGGAAACAACTAAGACAATAATTGCTCCTAAGAAAATAACTTCTTGTGTGTGCCAGTAAAACAGCCTTCTCTTAGCGACACTTGAGTAAACTCAAAATATTTGTTTCTGGAGCTTAGGGATCTCTTGCTTTGATATATTAGATAACCTCTCCTCTAGAATCAGATGTTTGCAGAAGTAGAGACAGATCTTCCACAATTGCACAACTTAATCAAATGATTAATCAAAAGGACATTCAGGCCAATACAAAACAAATTATAGTATACACATTACAAAAGTAAAACCAAACCTAACAAAGGAAATAGCACTAATTTATTTAGCGCCACCTGTGCCTGAATGGCCCCATTGTGGCCCCATCTCCCTAATTATTGCAGGAGATTTCAATAAAATGAACAAAGTTGAAGCTGATTTCCTAACACATAATTTTCAGAATTCAGCTTCATCTGTTGACTCACATCCAGTACATCACCCACCTCTAAGCACTGGTCTAGCATTTCCACTTTCTGCCCTGACTGAGATGGAAAAGCGGGATAAAGCTGGGTGTCCACCACAGATTGGGGAGACCTCAGTCCAAAACCCCTGAGGAGAACTGTCAGTGGGTTCATAAGGATGCTAAACAGCACAAGGGACAAAATGTAACCCTATGCGACACCACCGGAGGGCTCCCATGGCTTCCAACGATGCTGCCCCATAACAACTTTCTAGTAAGGTCCCAGGACATAAGAACCAACCCCCTGAAGTGGGGTACTTGCAATCCCTCCCTCCCGGAGCCTCTCCAGAGGATGTGAGTGATGTCAAAAGTTGCCCTGTGGTCAAGGAGAACAACCTCAACCCTCCCTTCACCCCCTCTCTCACCCAGGAAGGGCACAACTCCATGCCGCAAGGGACTCTCCCTCCAGAGGCAGGAAACAACCTGACTTTCACCCCTCACTCCAGACCACCTTCAGCCTCTCACGTTGCAAACGCTCCCAAGAAAAAGAAACCACCCATTCTAGACCAACAGACCTCCACCCCCCCCAAGTATCTCAAAGGAGCTGAGTTACCAAAGTTGGGTGGCTTCTAGTTGGACATGGAAATCTATTGGTACGTCCTAAGCTCTTCCCAAGCATCTTTAGGACTTTCTCTTCTAGATCTTTGAGTGGGGGTGCTACATGTTCCAAAGAGGGGGCCCTGCTTTCACCTGTGAGATGCTGCAGAGAATGAGTCCTACAGTCTCTCCCCTGCAGCCCCTGGAGGGCCATGTTTGAGGTTCTTGCATCCCAGCCTCATGGAGAGATGCTAATGGAAATGAGCCAGATCCACTTACCTCTCCAAGGTGCTTCTCATATCCTAGAGGGGAAAAGAGAATGGAATTCACTGCACACCACAGGCCACACTAGGAAGACCCCTTCAGAGTGGAGGAACAGCCCTCTGATATCAGTTCTGCCTGGCACATGCCAAGGTTGTGGGTAAGGATGGCGGAATCAGCCAGTTTGGGTTTCTCACAGCTTTTATTTTTCCAATCTGAAATTATTGATTTTTCCGATATCAAGTTCTCCACATTTTCACATCAGTTTGCAATTATTATTTTTAATCCTTATGAAAATCCACCAGCATTTAAGGGAATTTCACCTTTGTGGGTTCAGTATAAGATTCCACCCCATCTCATGTCTTATAATTTATTAAATTTAATCCAGTTTGCATCGTGCAATTCAGGTGTAAGCCTACAGGATAATCCTACTAGCGAACTGTCCCAAATTGTCTTCCACAGAAGTCCCCAAATTTCAAATTCTATTTTCCATCAGGAAATAAAAAAGCACCAGCAGCATAAAATGACTCTAAAGGGGTAATAAAACAGCTCAGTGTTTCTTTGGGCTCCTCCAGACTTCTGCTTTTCCTGTGCCCAGAAAACACAGGTCCAAGTGGTTTTGCCCTTGCCCTGCCACTTCCCCTCAGGAAAAACCTGCTCCTTAGTGCAACATCAAAGCAAAGGTCAATCTGGATAAAACCTGCCTGATGCTTTCCTGGAGGAAAGGGGTGGGACAAGCAGCAGTCTGGATGAGTCCCTCTGTCTTGCTCTTTGGTCACTGTGACTGAGCATCATTTTGGGCCAATCTGTATCCATGGGGAAGGGGATCAACCCAGAAAATGTGGAGGAAACGGGAAGAGAAGCTTGGTCAAGAGACTGGCTCATGTCGGAAGGAGGCCTGAATGCATCTTCAGCAAAGCCCCTCACAGGGCAGGAAGGCAGCATTACCATACTGGAAAGCAGTCGAAGACAAATCATCAGCAAAGAGCAGAAAACCACCTTCCGCTCCATCAAGACCACAGAAGAATCTCTAGTCTGCATTCAGGTGAGTTAAGCATCCCAGGTCTCTTGGGTCTTCCTGTCCATTACAAACCTGACTAGAGGCTCCATCATCTGAGTCCCTGCACTCCTTGCATACATGAAAGGGGCACAGAAAGAACTGGAGGCAGCCTTTTCCTGGAGCCTTGGGCTGTTCCTGTCTTACCTGCAGGAGTTCACTTGCTGGCTGCTGACACTTTTCCTCCATCTCCTGGAAGATCTTCTCAAGAGAGGAGAGTTTCCTGGAGAGTCTGGCCAGCTGCTCATCCCTTCTCCCTGCAATCTCCTTCTTCACCTCTTCCACATGAGTCAGCAGACGTTTCTCTTGTTCTTCCAGGAACTGGCGCAGTGGTACGAGATTCTCCACAGTTTTCAGGCTCTCAGTTTCTTCCTGCAACAAAAGAGGATGTCTGAGTGTGGAAGATGGTCAGCCTTCAAAACATCAGGAAGGGTAAAGTACAGATCAAAATATTTATACAAAGAGGTAGCTACCTTAACACCTGATTCATTTTCAGAATAATAAATGAGAAATGGGGAGAAACTGAAATGGGCAGATTTCCCCATCCCTCCTCAGTCCTGATTTGATTCTTCAAGTGCTGGTTCCCTCCTTAGTAAAAAGAGTAGCACTTACAAGGAGGTCTTTGCATTCCTCGTCCAGGTCTTCTTGATAGGCCAGAATTTCCTTTTTCTCTTTCCTCAGAATCTCCAGGCAGCTACAGATCTCTTCCTAAAGAGAAAAGGAAAAACTCAGGTTTGATTGAGACACACAGAGAGGAGATGAATGTTATACTGGCTTCTTGCACACAGTAGCCTTGCTGTAATACCGGTAGCAAAGTAATTTACTGGAGGAAATAAGAGTCTAGAGGTTTTCAACCTTTTTGGGTGCATGACTCCCTCGAACAACTACCTTCTTTCTGCGGTGTCCCTGTGGGGCTCAGGATCCCAGTTAGGTCTCCCCACTTGCTTGCAGAGCTGGCAGCCCCTCACCCTTTCTCAAACAGCCTCCCTTGCTGAGGGCTCTCTCAGCCTCCTTTCCTCTCCCCTCTCCTTGGAAGTCCTCCTCTTGGTCTCTGAGCTGCCCCAAAGAGAGGTGCCTCCTCACGCTGCCCCACAGGGGCCTGGGACTGGTTTGTCCATTCCCAACAGCAAGGGCCCCTCGCCAGTTGGCTTGCTTACTCCGAGGCCGCCTCAGCTCCTGGCAACCAACACCCCCTGGCCAGCCCCAGAGGGACCATTCGCCTGCGGAGCTTGAAGCCAGGGCTGCTGCAACAAACAGCTGCACAAGCCTTTGAGAGGCAGAGATGGCATCCGAGGAGGGAGGGAAGGAAAGAGGGACAGAGGCCAGTGTTGCCAGAGGCACCCCTGAGCATCATCCAAGGCACCCCAGGGTGCCACAGCACACTGGTTGAAAAGCACTGCAGAACTGGGATGGGAAAGTTTTCTAGTCCAACTAACTAGTCTGGAGAAGAGCAAAGGCGGCCATGCTTGCTCCTTTGTCTTCTCCCAGGAAAGTCCCAGCCTGACTTCTCATCTTGAGGTCCTAGGGAGACGTGGGAAGAGGAGGAGGAGGAGGAAGGGCTAAGGCAGGATCCAGAATGAAGATTTTATTTTTTATGTATAATAGCACAGGTCCAATTCTGAGTTGTCATGGAAAAGTTACCTTTCCCCCTAGTCTTTGCAGATGCTACTCTGAACCACGGAGTCTTTTGCCATTTGGGGTGGAAGGAGATCCTCAGTCCCCACCGCCTGGGTGAAACCTCATTACACAGGCCCCACAGCACCCCCAGAATAAGTGTGGTCCCCACCAGTAGGAGCTTCCACCCCCCACTCCTAAATCTGCTTCCAACAAATACTGGGGGGGGGGCCACTGGCGTCACAAGGGGGGGCGGAGGGGGCGGTACGCCCTGGGTTCCACGGAGGAGAGGGTGACACTTGGGGTGTCCCACCCACCGGCGCCAGCGCTACTCCCATGGCACCCTTGTGAGCCGCCGCGCCAAAAGTAGCAGCGGCGGGGCACCCCCATGAGCCGCCGATCGGGTGCGGTGGCTAGTGGGTGGGGGTGCCCCGCCGCCGCCGCTTGCGGAAGTAGCGTTGCCGGTTTGGATGGAGTGCGCACGCGTGTTTCTCACGCATGCGCACTCCGTCGTCATGACGCCCCGCCCCCAGGGGGGAAGCCTCCATTCGCCGCCCCGGGTGGCGAGGCTTCCTCCGCCCCTGGGGGGGGGATCCTGCACCATCTGGTCAATTCCTGCCCACCGCCCCCCCTGCAGCTGATCCCTTGCTGCTCTCTGCTTTGCAGGGCATTGATGAGGCATCCTGCTAGCTAAAGGAGACATGTACTTAGTTGTGTATGTGCAATTTACGTTTGCAGTGTTCTTCATATGTACAAAGCAACCTTGCTGGGGGATGTGGATGAGGTTAACCCTTTCTATCCCTGCCACGGTCCCAGTTCAAATCTTTGAAGCTACTGTGTGTATTTCAAGGGAAGATCCCTTGGTTCCCCTGGCAGAGAGAAAGACTTCAACTCCCTCCTCCCTGTCATCCCAGGAGCCCTCAGGCTCCCCCTTGGCTGCTTTTTACGTAATAAACAACCGCCAATTAATGCCATACCTACTTTGGACCTGAGAATTAAAAAGAAAACCTCCCAAGAAGAATCCACAGCTATTTCTCCCGCTCAAAATCTAGGGATCTCCTACCTTGCATTCCTCAAAAGCCTCCTTCAGAGGAATCACTTCGTGATGTTTGTGCGCCTTTGATTTGTCACACACCAGACATATGGGGGCCTCATCCTCCTTGCAAAAGAGTTTCAGGGGCTCCTGGTGCTCCTCGCAGACTCCTTCTTTTCTTTCATCATGGAGACGCTGGATGTGACCCCCAGCAGCAGCCATGGCTCCCTCAAGCAAAAAACCTGAGTTAAGTTTCATTTCCTCAGTTTTCAGCCACTGGGTGTTTCCTTTCCTGGAAGTGACTCAGAAACTCAGTGACTATGTGATCTTTAAAAAAAAAAAAAAAATTGTTCCCAACTATTTGCAGTTGCTGAATGTTTTCTCAAGTAGCAGCGAATGCTTCTTGATTGCTTCCCATGCTTTTGATTACATACAAACACACAAACACACACACACACGTACCTAGTAAGTTGTGTTATTCATTCTGTAACATTTTCATTCATAGGCTTCACTCATTAGCCAGTGTGGTGTAGTGGTTAAGAGCGGTAGACTCTAATCTGGGGGACCGGGTTCGAGTCTCCACTCCTCCACATGCAGCTGCTGGGTGACCTTGGGCTAGTCACACTCCTCTGAAGTCTCTCAGCCCCACTCACCTCACAGAGTGTTTGTTGTGGGGGAGGAAGGGAAAGGAGAATGTTAGCCGCTTTGAGACTCCTCCGGGTAGTGATAAAGCGGGATATCAAATCCAAACTCTTCTTCTTCTTCCTTGTCATTTTTGAATTGGAGCTAATCTGCCTCTGCCCTAAATGGACGGGAGTTCTGATTTAGGAAACGGGACTTGATTCCATGAAGAGAACTCCTAAAAGTCTGGTTGCTAATTCTAACTTAATCCGTTTTTAGCATGCTGGAAAAGAACTTAAGATTGAAACAGATGCTTTCAACCTTGCGAACCTGGTGCCCTCTCTTTGCTTAAGACTACAGCTCCCATCATCCCTGGCCAGTACATCTGCCTTTAGACCTTCTAGGGAGACAGTGGACATGATTTTCACCACTCGACAGCTTCAAGAAAAATGCAGAGAGCAAAACCAACCCCTGTATAAGATGTTTATTGACCTGACTAAGGCCTTCAACACTGTAAACCGTAATGCCCTGTGGACTGTTCTTCTGAAATTGGCTGCCCAGATAAATTTGTGAACAACATTCGGCTCCTCCATGATAATATGACAGCAACAATCGCAGATAACAATGGCTCTCAAAGTGAACCATTCACAGTGGGATCAGGTGTTAAACAGGGTTGTGTTATCGCCCCAACTCTATTCATTATTTTCATTGCCATGATCCTACACTTTGCCAAAGGGAAACTCCCCAGCGGAGTAGAAATCTTATATCTAACAGATGGAAAGCTCTTTAATCTGAGCAGGCTGAAAGCAAAGAGTAAGGTTACCATAACTTCCGCCATAGAGCTTCAGTATGCTGATGACAACATAGTGTGTGTACACTCAGAGGATGCACTCCAAACCATCCTAAATATCTTTGCAGAAGCTTACGAAAAGCTTGGGCTATCACTCAACATCCAAAAAACCAAAGTGCTGCAACAACAAGTACAAAATAATCCCCCTGCAGCACCACAAATCCAACTCAATGGTGTAAAGTTGCAAAGTGTCGATCACTTCTCCTACCTGGGCAGTTATCTTTCCACAAGGGCTGACATTGATGCCAAAATCCAGCATTGCCTGAGCTCTGCAAGTGTGGCTTTCTCCCAATTAAAGTGCAGAGTGTTTATTTTTTTCCCTCCTCCCCCTGTGATAGGGGATTGGTGAGGATAGCAAAACAAAACAAAACAAAACATAGACGAAATATTGTTGAATGTAAATTTTATTTTGTAAATTTACACAATATCAGTTGGATTAAGATATTCTTTCATGTTAAACAAAATTATATAATAATAAAAATTATTCAAAAAAAAAAAGGAAAAGGGGAGCAGGCTGCATCTGTCAGTTAGTAGTCAGTGGTTCTGATAGTGGAGCCAGAGAGAGTCCTGCCAGGTCTTTGCAAGGGGTCAATTCCATAGGCATTTTTTGTTCCAGCTGTTCGTATCCAAGGAGAGAAATCAGATGCACCTGGTGCCAAAATGACGCTCCTTGGGGGAGCATTGTGTATTTGGGGTGGGGCTGAGGAACACAGGGAAGGTGCCCTACGTAATGTATAGGGCAGCACAGCCCATGGGGCCCCTTCCGGAAGCTGCTGGACTGCCATCCTCTCTGACTCCTGGCCGTACTGGATGGGTCGGAGGGGGGTGTAGTCCAGAATTATCCAGAGGACACCCCGTTTGATGTCCACGATAGACAGAATCCAGCCAGTAAATAAGGAACGTTAATGCATCAACCCTAAACACATTGATCTGGGCAGAAGCCCCACTCAATGCAATGAGGTTTACTTCTGACAACGTGTGGAGATGGTGAGGCTGTATTTGCAGAGGACATTTGAAGCTGATGCCCTGTTCAATTTCTTTTACATTTTCTTCCCATCTGAGGTCTCCAGAGCAAGGAGCTATCCTGCTTGACGTGGGTGAAGGGGTTCATTTTTTAGTCCTCCATTAATCCAATAATGTATGCATTTTCACAGCTGCATAAGGTGTTGTGGGCAGAGGAAGGTTTCCTAGAATTGCATAGTTGCGAAGGGCTCTGAGGGGCATCTAGTCCCACCCCCTGCAGTGCAGGAAACATTTGCCCAACGTGGGGCTCAAACACACAACCCTGGGATTAAGAGTCTTGTCCTCTGCCAAATCAGACATTTCAAAAGGAAAACAAGATTGAAGGTGAGAAAATTTATTAGGACTCCTAAAGTGTGACTGTCTCTTTAAGAAGCTGCAGAGGGAATTCTGGGAAAAGGAAGGAAAATGCAAAGGAACAGCAACCCATTTTTGTTATTTCTGCTGATTTTGACTGGAATGAATCCTCTCAAAGGGCCCTTGAAAAAATGTGCAATATGCTCTTGGCAGGTAAATGTTTTTTGTATCAGTCACTCTGGTCTGGAGAGAAAGTCCTGCTGGGCCTGAGAGGCAGATTTAGTCTCCTCAGGAGATACTGAGGGAGGTTTCACTTCCCCACAGACAAAAGAAAGGGAGGAGGGTCTCTCCAGAGAACCAGGATCCTGAGAACGTGTAGAGTTCGGCTCCTGAGTCAGCAGCATAAAAAGACACACGTCCCCCTTCATAGTCCAGAGTCACCCGGATCCTCCTGGGCTTCTCCCTCAGGGACAGAAGAGAGTAATCAGGGGAGGTGCAGGCCAAGTACTTGCCTCCAGACTTTCCCACAGCCCAGATTCCCTCCTCAGGGATTAAGGAGAAGAAGCCCTTTCTCGCCACAGACTTCCTGGCAACCCCCAAAGTCCACCATTCCCCTCTTCCCACAGTGACTTCCCAGAAATGTCTGCCTGCTGTGAATCCCTCACATCCCAACACACAAAGCCAGTCGCTGAATCTCTCAAGATTATCAGGCAGGACTCGAAATTTGTCTCCCAATCTCACGCTTTTCCAATCGTTGGATAGGATGAGTTGGGGATGGGCTGTGTCTGGATCCAGAGTGACATTTGCTGTTGGGGAGAAGATGAGGGAAAGAGAAGATTAGGCAGAGTCAGCCAAGAGACAGAAACAGACATTTTCATTTAAAAAACACACACCAAAAAACCCAGATTCCCTTTCAGATCAAGGGGATTTATTTGCATCGCATGCAAGACTCCTCCTTGCAGACTCTCATCAGAATAAATATATTTCTTTTTGGTTTTTTAATCAGTTTTCTTCACTTTTTTATGTTCCATGTGTATTGTGCCTGCCCTCCTCTCAACCCAGGCATTTTCTAAGAGGAAAAACCACCCAGGAAACCTTTTATTCATCTCTTCTGTGTTAGTGAAGGGGAAAGAGAGGAGAACTGGAGGAGGCAGGAGAGGAGAGAAGCTGCTTTCCTCAGACAATCTCTGTGGTCTTTGGGGACCTCTGGGTTGGGGTGGGGGATAAGGACCCCCTATTTATTATATTATATATTATTATTATTATTATTATTATTATTATTATTATTATTATATCACACTTGCCTACTGCCCTTCATCCATAGGTCTCAGGGTGGTTCACAGCATAAAAATACAACACAAAACCACATATAGGCGTCTCCTCACTTTCGTGGGGGTCACGTTCTGGGCCCACAAGTGAAAATCACACTAAGTGGGGAGCCTTAAAAAATTCTTGCTCTCCATCTCTCTCACCCACTCGGTCTCTCCTGTGCCTTCCTCCCTACCCTTGAAAGTATTTGGGCTCATGTTCACATCTTTGTGAACGCAAGTATGCACAGAACAATTTATTAAACTACTAGTTGAAGGTAGCCCGTTACAAAAATGGGCGCTAGAGGAGGAGGCGGCAGAGGCTGGTGGCTGACTGCAGCTGACAGGCGGCCCCGGCGGCAGCTTCGGGCGGGTAGGCCTTGGGTGAAGCCGGGGGCTCGCGTGATCGGCGCGGTCGGGGGAGAGAAGGAGTGTGTCGGCGGCCGGAGGAGGAGGCTCCGTGCAAGGCAGCAGCGCTGCCCCAAGTGACAACGCACGTGCGCCGCCGCTGCCTCCCGGACACGCCCCCTCTCCGGCCGCTCCAATGCCTGCGTCCCTGTTGGGGGGGGGAGTAGAGCTCTCCAATCTGTGCGTCCCTGTGGGACATGCGCACTCGCGCAGTTCCACTGACACACGGAACGTATGCACGGACACAGGCACTTTATTATATAGGATTAAAATGTACATATGGATTCTCCTTAACGGAAGGGAGATGTTAACTCTTGCTCTCCCGGACTCCTTCTCCAAGATTTTGTAGCTGAGCCAGCATCCTTTTAGTTCAGCCACAAGAGAAGGGATTTTGCTAGCTTAAGATGCGGCTCTGGTGTGATTCTCTGCTCTAGGCTAGCTTAGCTGGGTGCCTTACATCTGAGTCTAATGCACTAGAAATTTTCAAAGGACTGCTTGTTCCATGCGTCTCTTTTGGATTTAATATATACCATAAGACTAGTTCCCTAGGGGAAGGGGGGAATAACTCAAAAGGTTACCAGTTAGGGGCACAGACAGTCATGATAGCCAAGTGTAGAGTCGCCATATTTTGAAGAGCAAGAAAGAGGACACATTTGCCAACTTCTACTTTTAACCATAAATCGCTATGGCGAGTCTCATTTGAAATACCCCTCCTATATGTAGGCTATAGAAGCTGTGATATATTGCTAGTAGCAATGCTCTTAACTTTCAACAAAAGAAGAAGAATACATATTGCTCCCCCACTTGCCACATGAAAGGATTTGGGCTCCTTTTCACAGATTGTGTACACAGAACAATTTATTAAATTGTTAAACATGTACATTTGGACTCTCCTTAAGGGCATGGGGATGTTAACTCTTGCCCTCCTGGACTCCTTCTCCAAGATCTTGTAACTGAGCCAGCGTCCTTTTAGTTCAGTCACAAGAGAAGGGATTTATACAGTACAGTATGTAGCTAGCTTAAGATGCTACTCTGTTGTGAGTCTCTGCTGCAGATTAGTTTAGCCAGGTGCCTTAGATCTGAGTCTAATGCACTAGAAAAATTTTCATGGGTTACTGTAAACAAAAAAAGCAAAGGAAAAAACTTGAGACATTTTGCCAAATTTTAAAATATTTAAAATCCGCCCGGGGAGAAATTTTAACCATGAAAATAGAGGACGTGTCCAAGAAACAGAGGACCTGTGGCAACCAGGCCTGGAAAAGGTCACATGGAAAAGCAACCCAACTCTCTCTAGGCAGGAATGAAACTCTTCCCTCCTCATTTGATCCTTCTGAGCAGTTTCTCTCCCCCCCCCTCTGCACTTTCAAGTCCACCCTCTCTGCCTTTGTGGTACAAACAGCAGGGCTAGAGTCAAGCTGTACAGAACAGACTCTTTACACACCCACCCATGAAACACTAGTCCCCCCTCCCCTGTGAATTGGGGTCTCCACGTGAAATTTACCTCTCTGAGGATTTCTGAATGACTGAACATCTGAGGAAGCAAAAAGACAGGTTTAACAGGCTACAATGCAATAGCTAAAAAAAATAAAACATCACCATAACATAGCATCTGTTGTTTCCTTATTTCAAGCAAAAGATGAAATCATAGAACAAATAATTGCAAAGACGACAACTCTAGGCTTAAGTAGTGATGTTAAATATTCTCCAAAAGATGATTCTTCAGAATTTAATATCACTAGGCCTAAGGAATTAAAACAACTAACGTATTTAGTGGTAATTCCTGCATTGCAGGGGGTTGGACTAGATGATCCTATTCCATGGGGAAATCAGAAATGGTAAACCATACTAGAAAATGGCAGAATACAATCATTCAAAATCCACAAATGAAGTGGGGATCTGAACTGGTTGGATGAAGAAAGGTTTAATATCTGCCCCAAGTATCCTGGTGGGAAAAAGCTGTTGAAACTGGAATTTCCAAGCATGCTGACAAACCAAATTGCAGAGGAAGAATCGGCAGAGTTTGCCATGTAATTCCAAGAGTCTCATGCAATGGGAAGTTCTCCCTCATGGAATGGGGCTGATCTCATAAGAAGTGTGGGAACTCTGAGGAGATTGGGATGGCTGTAGCACCAGAAATGGCTGGTGAGGTTGAAACTGTGAGGAAGAGGCAGCTCAGGCCTTGGCTCTCCTGCTGGGAGACCAGCCTGGCAGGAGGAGGAGGAGGGACTGGGTGCTTGATTTTCCTACAATCAAGCAGTATATAAATTTTATGAAATGAAGCAAAATCTATAAAATTGAGGGGTAAACCAGGATACTAGTCTATAGGCAGGAAAGGAACTCATGACTGGTGTGCAAGTTCTTCGCAGGGACAAGCTCTGCCCCCAATCCAATCCTTCAAACTCTCTCCCAGTTCATTCATGGGACATACAAAGAACCCAAACACCACCAGAGGACTGTTACCCAGAGTTACACCATTGATGGGGGTCCCAAAGTCTGCAGAACAGACGGTTCAACACCCATGAAATATCAATCCCCATCCCTCCTGTGAAATTGTTCCTCCCCTGGAAATTTACCTTTCTGAATCTGTTTTCTGAATAACAGAGCATCTGAGGAAGCAAAAAGATATAAAGTGTAAGGGCAACTCTCTTCCACCTGAAATAAATCTCCATACAAAAGTAACACTTCATAGCGTGGCATCCTTAAATTCAACTACAATTATTAAATATTAATTAAATCATAGAAAAAATAATTAAAAACAAGAAAATCATGGGAAGAATCTATGAAAATAACTAAAGCTTTAAATAGCAGAATAAGAATATTCAGCATAAATCCTGATTGTCTCTGAACTTTGTCCCTGAAATTGGGCTCTACAGGTACATTCTTGGACTGGAGGGGAGGCAGAGCAATAGGAATCCTGTAAAAGGATAAAGAGGGAGATGGAGGCAGCCTTAACATGTTCCCCAAGTAAAGTGGTGGGGGAAATCATTAAAGCCAAAATTGTGAAACATAAGGAGAAGTGAAAGTTTCTGTGGAAGGATTGGCAGAGCTGTCATGCAAAAGGAAGCCCTTCCTCACAAAACTTCTACAAATCTTTAATGTTGTTAAGCAGAGTTTGGATCTGGAAGAGTTTGGATTTGATACCCCACTTTATCACTCCCTGAAGGAGTCTCAAAGCGGCTAACATTCTCCTTTCCCTTCCTCCCCCACAACAAACACTCTGTGAGGTGAGTGGGGCTGAGAGACTTCAGAGAAGTGTGACTCGCCCAAGGTCACCCAGCAGCTGCATGTGGAGGAGCGGAGACGCGAACCCGGTTCACCAGATTATGAGTCTAGCGCTCTTAACTACTACACCACACTGGCTAAAAAAAGAATAATTGTGCCCTTTGGGGCTCATGTGCTCTTGCTTCCATCCTCAATGTCTCCAATTCCTCTCGGGAGTTCTTGAAGGCTGAAGCACTAGATATGGCAGCTGCAGGAGGACGTCTGAGGAAGAGACGGCTCAGGCCTTGGCTCCACGGCTGAGAAACAAGCCTGAGCAGGAGGCAGAGGGGGAACTGGGGGCTTCTCAATGCCCTTTTCCACATTCAGAGGAGGAGAACCTCCAAAAGGACAACCCCGGATTGTGTAGACGAGTAACCCAAAGGAAAAGGAGTTTCCGTAGAACTGTAAACAGATACACATGGGAGGAAAAAATCCTGACTTGCTCTACACTCTGATTCAGGCTTTCTTTGCAAGCTCCAGTGTCACAATGTACATGGGCCATTCTGGGGGACAGGAAATGAAGGCTGGAACACCAAGAAGGACGTTATCCTGGGGTTACTCAATTCCATGCAATAAGAGCCTGGCATGTTCAGTTCTGAAGGAATAGAATTCCCAGTGTGAAATCCTTGCGGCCATTGTTCATTACCTTTAAATCGTTTCACTGCATCCTCCACAAGATCACAGGATTCCCAGATCCTGTTCCTCAGTTCTGGAGGGAAAGGCAGTGGCTTCTCTGGACTCTCTCTTTTCTCATACCTGGTGAAAGGAAAAACAATTAATGGCCTCATTGTGGTACTCTCTCCCAAATCATTGCAGGAGATCTCAAGAACATGAACAAAGTTGAAGTTCATGTCCCAACAGGTCATTTTCAGGATTCATCTTCATCTGTTGACACCCACCTCCAAGCCCTGGTCTAGCATTTCAACTTCCTGCCCTAACTGAGATAGGAAAGCGGGATTAAGCTGGGTGTCCACCACAGATTGGGGAGACCTCAGTCCAAAACCCCCGAGGACAGCTGTCAGTGGCTTCGTAAAGATGCTAAACAGCACGGGACTTCCGGTTCTCGCGCCGCCGCAACTAGCTGGGTCCTCGTCCCGTACCGGGGGGACCGGCTGAAGATCGGCTGGAGGCTCCGTCACCGCGCGACGGACCTCCGTGAAACTTCAGGCAGGGCGGCCTGAAGGCTTGGTGAACCGGCGGTGCCCATCTGGACCTCTCCCCACCTTCGGAAGACCCCGTAAGGGGTCCGGGAAGGAAGAGCGGATTGAGGTCTGGGCACTGCGGCTCCGTGAACGGCCGCTTCAGCGAAGCAGCGTAGCGGGCTGCGGTGAGCGCAGAACACCTCCTTTTAAAAAAGAACTGATTGGATTTTCTTCGGAACCGTGAGTAATTAGGAAGAATTACAAGTTTCAATTTGAACTGTTAAATTTGGCCACGGGAAAGGCTAAAAAAAGGAGGTCCACCTTTCCCTGCTGTGTGACTGTATAAGCAAGTCACTACTTATAAACGTTTAGAGGCTTTTTTTTCTGTTTTAGAACTTTGGCATTTGACAGCTGTCAAAAACCTCCTCTGGGCTTTCTGGCAGGAGGAATGGAGAAAATGCACTGTACAGTTATTTAAAGGATATTAACGTGTGGATTAGACCCACTGTCACCTCTGGAATGTGGATGAGCCGGGCAGTACAGGGGTTGAAGACATTAAATAACTCTGCCACATTCTGTGGTTACTATTTCTAATTTTTGACAATTGGTTATTTTGTACCTGCTACAACCCTGTGGATTACAATTTATTAGACTTTGCAACTTTCTTGCATCCTTGCATCCTCGAGAATAGGCAGAATTGCTATTCCTCTTAAAAGTGAAACTAACATTTAAGATCAGAGTGGAATGTTAAATCCTTTGTTCCCTGGGCAAGCAAGTAGCTACAGGAAATGCCTGCTGTGAACTGACCTTGAGCAGCAATTGTTTTGGTTACATTCAGTGATAAAGGCAACAGCTGCTGTGGGAACTGTGCGAGCTGCTGAGAATCAACAGGAAAGTTTATTTCCATAGCAACAGAGGCCTGGGTTATTCAACTAAGCAGACCTCGAAATAGTAATTGACTGTAATTGAAATAGTAATTGAAATAATAATTGACTGTAAAATTGAAAATAAATGTCTGGAGGAGTAGGAAGAGGCGTATCAACAAGAAGCACTACAAAAGCAACAGAAGGAGCTTCCAAGGAAAAAAGAAGATTGTCACAACAAGTGGATCCTGCAGGTATGAATCAATTACTTGAACATTTTGAGGCATTAAGGAAAGAGATTAAAGATAACAATGAAGATCTCAAACAGGATATTGCAGGAATTAAAACGCAACTGGATCAAATTGGACAATTTCAACAAGATTTGGAATCAACTAAAGAAAAGGTCAGCAAAGTTGAATCCCAGGTGCAAACTTTGGAGCAGACACACATCAGAGACCACTACAACACTCAGGTATCTCTTGCCTTTATGCAAATGAAGCAGAGGGCCACGAATCTGAGAGTGAGACACTTGCCAGAACAGGAAGGAGACGATCTAAAAGCCTACGTAGTCAAGGTATTTGGAGAATATTGGGGACTGGACCAACAAAAATTGGAAAGCACCATTGTTAAAGTATACCGTTTTGGACCAAAGGACAGGAAGAATACAAAGACAGTCAACGATTGCCTAATTGAATTTCAAACAAAAAGCCAAAGAGACGAGATTCTGAAACTCCACTACGAAAACAATCTTGAATTCCAAGCAAAGAAGGTCATCCTATATAGATATCCCCAAATTCTTCCTGGACTTAAGACCAAGTTATACTGATTTGACACAGGCTTTAAGCAAGAAGAAGATCAACTACAGGTGGGAATTTCCTCAAGGCCTAGCCTTCGGATACAAAGGAAGACTCACCAAAATCAAATCAAAAGAAGACAAAATTAAATTTATACAGAACAATCTGGACGAATTCCCTGGAATCTTAGCTGAAGGCCCGGCTCCAACACCAGAGGAAGAAGCCGAGGGAGCAGTAGGAGGAACTGCGTAATAAAAGATGGCACTGAAGATCTTAACATGGAACGTTCATGGTTTGAATATTCGATCGCAGAGGAACCAGGTCTTCCATACATTGAAGAAACAAAATTTGGACATTATTTGCCTACAAGAAACTCATGTAACAAGATTACACAGGAGAGTCCTAGAAAATAAAAGAACAGGCCTGGAATTCATATCATCAGCAAAAGTGAAGAAAAGAGGAGGAGTAATCTATGCCAAAGAGAAATATAATCCAAAACTGGAATTTAAGGACGAGGATGGAAGATTTGTCGCCATACAAATAACAGTGGAAGGCGATAAATTTTTGATATTGGGACTGTATGCACCAAATGATGCAAAATCGGAATTTTACAAGGAAATCCATGAAAGGCTGACGGAATATATGGATTACAAAATAATAGTTCTAGGAGACTTTAACGCGGTAGCCTCCACGCTCATGGACAGATCACAAAGAGTAAAATTTACAAATGATGGAAGGCTACCGAAAACTTTCTTTGAGATGACTGACAACCTAGACCTGATAGATGCATGGAGAACACTGAATCCAACTGATTTAGAAGCAACTTTTTATAGTGAGTCAACCAAAGCCTGGAGTAGGATAGACCAAATATGGACATCCAGGGAATTAACTCCCAGGATGCTCCAGTCTGAAATACATCCAAGGACATGCTCAGATCATAATCCTGTGCAACTGGACTTAAGATTAAACCCGAAGGGTTCCTTCAGATGGAGAATGGACGATTCACTGCTCAGAAACCAAACTATCTGCGAAAAAGCTCAAAAAACAATAAAAGATTATTTCGAAATAAATCTAAATACGACAATGGAAAAAAGAATAATTTGGGACGCAAGCAAAGCGGTGATGAGAGGATTCTTAATACAACAAAAGGCAATCAAAATGAAGGTGCTAAGAGAGAAAAAGGATTTAATTCTGCAACAATTGAAAGAAAAAGAAAAACAATTGAAAATAAAACCTAAAGATATTAAATTACAAAAAGAAATAAAGCATCTACAAGTAGAATTCTCTAAAATAATTAATTGTGAAATTGAATGGAAAATCAAAATGTTGAAACAAAAGACTTTTGAATCAGCCAACAAATGTGGAAAATTGCTAGCGTGGCAACTGAGACAGAGGCAGAAACAAAATACTATCACGAGTATCAACATCAATGGAAAGAATGTAGTGAACCCATCGGAGATAAGGAAAAACTTTGAAAAATATTATAAACAGTTGTACAAAGAAGAAACTAAGGAAAAAGACAAAATAGAGCAATACATAGCTGAAAATGGCCTACAGAAAATCCCAGAAAGTATGAAAGGCCCCCTAAACCACCCAATAACATCAAATGAAGTCGAAATGGCAATTAGTAACATGAAATTGGACAAAGCCCCAGGACCTGATGGACTTTCAGCAAAATATTACAAAACATTGAAAGACTGGATAATTCAACCATTAATGGAAGTTTGCAATGAGATATTGAAGGGAAGAGGGGCACCGGAGTCTTGGAAGGACGCATACATAACTCTGATACCAAAGCCAGATGTGGATCGGACATTGATGAAGAATTATAGACCTATCTCCCTCCTAAATGTGGATTATAAAATTTTTGCAAATATTATGGCTAGCAGACTCAGGAAGGTTCTAAAAGAGGTTATTCACCAAGATCAGGCCGGTTTCCTACCGGAAAGACACTTAAATACTAACATAAGGAATGTGGTGGATATCCTTGAAAAATTAGAACAAGACAAGAACAGCAAAACAATCCTGATGTTTGTGGACGCCGAAAAAGCATTTGATAATGTATCTTGGATATTCATGAAAAAGAATTTACAACATATGGAGGTGGGGAATGGTTTTATGAATGGCATCGAAGCGATCTACACTGACCAAAAGGCTAAGATCATCATCAACAATGTGGTATCAGACAACATCAGAATTCAGAAAGGAACAAGACAAGGTTGCCCCTTATCCCCGTTATTGTTTATCACAGTCCTGGAGGTACTTTTAAATATGATAAGAAATAATTCAGACATTAAAGGGGTGGCGGTGGGGGCCAAAGAATATAAGTTAAAAGCCTTCGCTGACGACTTAGTATTGACATTACAAAATCCAGACTCTAGTGCTCCAGCAGCACTGGAGGTGATACAAGACTTTGGGGAACTAGCAGGATTTAAATTAAATAAAGCCAAAACCAAAGTTTTAGGGAAAAACCTGACACAAGGTGAAAAAGAAAATCTGGAGAAAGAAACAGGCCTGCAATTTACAAAAAAAGTAAAGTATCTGGGTATCAACATGACAGCGAGAAATCAAAATTTGTTCAAGGACAATTATGAAAAGGTATGGAATGAAATAAAGAAGGACTCGAGATCTGGAATAATTTGAAATTGTCCTTGATGGGCCGAATTGCAGTTATAAAGATGAATGTGCTGCCTAAATTATTATTTCTCTTCCAGGCAATTCCAATACTTGATAAGATGGAACCTTTCAAGAAGTGGCAGAAGACTATATCAAGATTTGTCTGGCAGGGAAAAAAACCCAGAATTAAGTTTAAGATATTAACTGATGATAAGAAAAGAGGGGGCTTTTCCCTGCCGGAATTAAGTATCTATTTTGAAGCAGCAGCCTTCTGCTGGCTGAAAGATTGGTTCCTATTAGAAAATACAGACATACTTGACCTGGAAGGACAAGACAATAAATTTGGATGGCATGCATATTTATGGTATGATAAGATAAAGGCCCATCAAGGATTCAAAAATCATATAATAAGAAAGGCTCTTTTTAGAGTTTGGACGAAATACAAGGATCTCCTTGAAAGGAAAACACCCAGATGGCTGTCACCAGCAGAAGCAAAGGCCTATAAAAGAGTCAACGCGAAGGAAAATTGGTTAAAGTACTCCGAGATGTTAATACATGAAGGAGAACAAGTCAGGTTGAAACCCTTCGAGCAATTAAGAGGAAGGATCCGAGATTGGCTACAATATCATCAGATTAATGAACTTTTCAAACTGGACAAAAAGATTGGCTTTCAAGTGGAAAAGTCAAAATTGGAAACAGAATTGCTAGAACCAAAGATTAAGACTTTGTCAAGAATGTATGACTTGCTGCTGGAATGGCATACGCAAGATGAGTTAGTAAAATCTGCAATGATAGACTGGGCAAAAGATGTTGGACACAATATCATGATGGCAGACTGGGAAAGACTATGGCGAACAGGTATAAAATTTACAGCATGTACTTTGTTAAAAGAAAATATAATGAAAATGATTTACAGATGGTACTTGACCCCAGTGAAGCTGGCAAAAATCTATCATTTGCAGGACAATAAATGTTGGAAATGTGGCAATACGGAAGGAACATTCTATCATATGTGGTGGACCTGCCCAAGGTTGAAGGTCTTCTGGGAGATGATATACAATGAGTTAAAGAAGGTGTTCAAAAACACATTTTTGAAGAAACCAGAGGCCTTCCTCCTAGGAATGGTTCACCTAGTTTTACCAAAAGAAGACCACACTTTGTTTATGTATGCCACAACAGCAGCAAGAATCCTTGTTGCAAAATACTGGAAGACAAAGGATTTACCGACACTGGAAGAATGGCAGATGAAAATGATAGATTATATGGAAACCGCTGAACTGACCGGACGAATCCGCGACCAGAGGGACGACGCAGTGGAAAAAGAATGGAAAAAGTTTAAAGACTATCTTAAAAAATACTATAAAGTACAGAATTAAAATAAATAGAAATGCCATTGTATAAAATTAGTTTATAAAAGATTAGTATAATAAATAGTATGGTAGATATATTGTAGAAATAAGTGTTAAGTAATATTGATTTTAAGTTTCTTTTTATAAATATGTGTTAGGAAATATAAGGTTGTTGACAAAGAATCTGGAAGTTATTTTAGATTTAAAGAACGTAATTAAAATAAGATAAAATGTAATAGAAATGAGAAGATAGAAATATTAAGAAATTGCTGGTAGACAACAGATAAGGAGAATCGACACAGAGGGACAGAATGGAGGAAGTCAGGAGGAAATGTTAAGGAAATAGGATAAGAATAATATAATAAATGTGGTAGTAGTGTAGTGTAATGTTTTAGTTTTAGTATAGTTTATATGTATGTGTTTTATTGTTTGATAATATGTGTTTGTGTTTTATTGTTTGTCCGTTTATTTTTGTGTTTAAAAAATAAAAAATATTATATATAAAAAAAAAAAAATAAACAGCACAAGGGACAAGATGTAACCCCAAGCGACACCACCGGAGGGCTCCCACTGAAGCCTTATCGGACCTTTCTAGGATGCGCGTTGCTCCTGGGGAGGGAGGGAGGAATCAAAAAGACACCGAGGTACAGTTTGCAGAGAAAGGGGTTTATTTCCTGTTTCCTAGGACTACGGGAAAGGCACTGCGTGATCTGGGTCACAGCAAGAGCAGCTAAAGACAGTTTGCATGCAGTTTATATTCTCTTGCAGGTTCCTCTTTCCCCTCTGAAGGAATGCAGCTCCCAGACCCGTTATCTGTTAGGCTATACACATAGGCTATACATCCTTGAGTAAAGGTAAACATTCTTGTTCGAGCTCACTATATCTTGAGGTAAAAGGGTCATGGGGTTACTAAGCTATGGGGTTATCCTTTGGTGTCATTTAAGATTGAGTGCGTCAGTGTGGTTAGTATGTTTACAACCGATAACACCCCAGCTATCCTGTCTCATCAACCCGTCATCCTGTCTTAGTTCAAGGCCATCCATTACGCGGGAGGGTAGCTGATAAGGGAAGTATGGGGTCATCCTTTGCTCTGGTTTGTGTTTGCCCCGCCTTAAGCTAATGGAGCTAGGTCCTTAAGCTAATGGAGTTCGGCTTAAGGGCTTAAGCTAGTGGAGCCATCCCGAGGAATTTGGGAAATGTGGGGTCTTGTGCAGGGGGTTTGTACAATGGGGGTTTTCGGGTTAGTATAACCTGTTTCCAACGATGCTGCACCATAACAACTTTCTGGGAAGGTCCCAGGATGTAAGAACCAAACCCCTGAAGTGGGGTGGCTGCAATCCCTCCCTCCCGGAGCCTCTCCAGGAGAACAACCTCAACCCTCCTTGCACCCCCTCTCTCACCCAGGAAGGGCACAACTCCATGCCCCATGGGACTCTCACTCCAGAGGCAGGAAACAACCTGACTATTGGTACGTCCTAAGCTCTTCCCAAGCATCTTTGGCACTTTCTATTCTAGATGTTTGAAATTACCACAAAGTCCACGGACAGAAAGTGCAAGAGAAAGAAAAGAGCCCCCATCCCTGAGTGAAGTGATGTGGGGAGGGAGGGAGGAGGCAGAGCTCTGGCCTTGATCCTTGGAGGGAGAATTGGGGTGCTACAAGTTTTTACCTGTGAGATGCTGCAGGGAGTGAGTCCTACAGTCTCCCCCCTGCAGCCCCTGGAGGGCCATGTTTGAGGTTCTTGCATCCCGGCCTCATGGAGTGATGCTAATGGAAATGAGCCAGATCCACTTACCTCTGCAAGGTCCTTCTCACATCCTAGAGGGGAAAAGAGAAGGGAATTTACTGCACACCACAGGCCACACTAGGAAGACCCCTCAGACCCTGGAGTGGAGGAGCAGATGTCAGATGCCCTCAAATGTCAGTCTGCCTAGCACATGCCAAGGTTTTGGGTAGGGAAGGCTGAATCAGCCAGTTTGGGTTTCTCACACCTTTTATTTTTCCAACCTGAAATCATTAATTTTTCTGATATCAAGTTCTCCACATTTCACATCAGTTTGCAACTATTTTTTAAAATCCTTATGAAAATCCACCAGCATTTTAGGGAAATCTCACGTTTGTGGGTTCAAGAGAAGATTCCACCCCATCTCTTGTCTTAGATTATAATTTATTTACTTTAATCCAGTTTGCATTCTGCAATTCAGACATAAGTAAGCCTACAGGATAATCCTACCAGGGCACTGTCCCACATTGTCTTCAATAGAAGTCCCCAAATTTCAAATTCCATTTTCCATCTGGAAATAAAAAAAGCACCTGCAGCATAAAATGCCTCTAAAGGGGTAATAAAACAGCTCAGTGTTTCTTTGGGCTCCTCCACCCTTCTGTTTTCCAGTGCCCAGAAAACACGGGTCCAATTGGGTTTGCCTTTGCCCTGCCACTTTCCCTCAGGAAAAACCTGCTCCTTAATGCAACATCAAAGCAAACATCAATCCAGAGAAAACCTGGCTGATGTTTGCTCTCATTCAGCAGTAAAGAGCGAGTTTTCCTGGAGGAAAGGGGTGGGACAAGCAGCAGTCTGGATGAGTCCCTCTGTCTTGCTCTTTGGTCACTGTGACTAAGCACCATTTTGGGCCGATTTGGATCCACGGAGAAAGGGATCAACCCAGAAAATGTGGAGGAAACGGGAAGAGAAGCTTGGTCAAGAGACTGGCTTAGGTCGGAAGGAGGCCTGAATGCATCCCCAGTGATGCCCCTCACAGGGCAGGAAGGCAGCATTGTCCAGCGGGAAGGCATTCGGAGATAAATTATCAGCAGAGAGCAGAAGATCAGCTCCCGTTCCATCAAGACCACAGAAGAATCTCTAGTCTGCATTCAGGTGAGTTAAGCATCCCAGGTCTCTTGGGTCTTCCTGTCCATTACAAACCTGACTAGAGGCTCCATCAACTGAGTCCCTGAACTCCTTGCATACATGAAAGGTGCACAGAAAGGATGGGAGGCAGCCTTTTCCTGGAGCCTTGGGCTGTTCCTGCCACCGTCTTACCTGCAGGAGTTCAGTCGCTGGCTGCTGACGCATCTTCTCCATCTCCTGGATGATCTTCTCAAGAGAGGAGAGTTTCCTGGAGAGTCTGGCCAGCTGCTCATCCCTTCTCCCTGCAATCTCCTTCTCCATCTCTTCCACATGATTCAGCAGACGTTTCTCTTGTTCTTCCAGGAACTGGCGCAGTTGTCTGAACTTCTCCAGAGTCTTCAGTCTCTCCGTTTCTGTTAATTTCTGCAAGAAAAGAGGAGGTCTGAGTGTGGAAGATGGTCAACCTTCAAAACATCAGGAAGAGAATTATGAGAATTCCACAGGGAGGGCACTTCTGATTCTTCAGAGACATGAAACCTCCAGTTACTAAAGAAGTAAATATTTATTTTGAGGGAAGGCCCTCTCCATTGCTGTTTCTGTTGACTTCTATTTTGCAGAGAGCTACAGCCTAAAGGAAGGAGCTCTTTTTCTAGCCACGGATGTTCCCTGCATGTTTTGGGGCATGGCATAAACAGAGTTCTAAATTGTTCAGAGAACATCCAGGGACATAAAACACCCCTCAGTTTAGACTGGAGCCATTTAGGTGCAGGAAGGCTACAGAAACAGAGGAGGAGGAGGACAAAGTGCATGGTTCATCCCCATAGCTCCCCTGTTTTCTTTAAAGGTTCAAAATGGCCCGAGTTTTCTAAAGATGAACAAGAGCGCACATTTAGAAAGACAATTTTTAGTAATATTTATGGTAAATCAGGATTTGAATTGAACTGCTTCCACCCTTTCAGCTCACAAGTCCCCAGGCTTCTCCTCGACAGCTTTTCACATAATAATCTACAATGGGAAATAAACTCAATTTAGCTGTATTCAAATGTGAATTTACCTAATTCACAATTGCTGAAAAAATATGGAGAACGAAACAGAGCAATCCTTTGAAATTCACACCCCTGAATTTTTCAAGGTTGACCCAGCCAAGCTATGCTCACACAAAAAAATTTATTTATGAGGGTAAAGTACATATCAAAATATTTGTACAAGGAGGTGGTAGCCACCCTAACATCTGATTCATTTTCAGGATAATAAATTAATAAACAGACTAATATGGATAAATGAGAAATGGGGGAAAGCTGAAATGGGCAGATTTCCCCATCACTTCTCAGTCCTGACTCAATTCTTCTTCTTCTTCTTCTTTATTAATTATTATTATTATTATTATTTGCTGAATTTGTATACTGCCCTACACCCGGAGGTCTCAAGTGCTTGTTCCCTCACTAGTAACAATAGAGACACCTACAAGGAGGTCTTGGCTTTCCTTGTCCAGGTCTGCTTGATAGGCCATAATTTCCTCTCTCTCTTTCCTCAGAATCTCCAGGCGGCGACAGATCTCTCCCTGAAAAGAAAAAGGGAAACTCAGGTTTGATTGAGACACAAAGAGGGGAGATGAATGTTATACTGGCTTCTTGTGCCCAGTGGCCTTGCTACCTTATAATAGTGAAGTAGTTCACTGGAGGAAATAAAAGTCCAAGGTTTTCAACCTTTTTGGGTCCACAGCTCCCTTGACAAACTACATTATTTCTGCAGCACCCCTGTGGGGCTCAGGATCCCAGTTAGATTCCCCCTTGCTGGCAGAGCTTGGAGCCCCTCACCCTTTCTCGAACACCCTCCCTTGCGGACGGCTCTCTCAGCCTCCTCTCCTCTCCCCTCTCCTTGGGAGTCTCAGCCTGACTTCTCATCTTGAGGTCCCAGGGAGATGTGGGAAGAGGAGGAGGAGGAGGGGGAGGAGGAGGAGGAAGGGCTAAGGCAGGATCCAACCTGGGATGTATCAGCCTAGCATCAAAGAGATAGTGAGGTCAGCCCAAGAGGCTAGAGATACAGGAATAGAGCAGCGCTTCACCCATTCCAAACTCCTCTTCTGCAAGCCTAGGGCTTTTCCACCCTTCCTCTTGATCCCACAGCTTTGCCACTTAATTGGGTCAAATGGCAATTCAGGTTTTCTGTTATTTGTCAGACATGTTTTCCTATGTCGTGAAGGCTGAAATTTCAATTCAGTGGAGCACTTACTGTTCCCAACCCTAACCCTGCGGAAAGCCATCTAATTAGAATTTGATTTTGACATGTTTTTAGGAGGTAATTAATTATTGTTTGATTTTATATCAATGCTTTGTATTTGATGTTAGCCTCCCTGAGCCCGACTTCGGCCGGGGAGGTCGGGATATAAATAAAAGTTTATTTTTACTTATTATATTCCTTTGTAAGAAAATATGAAATAATGTAAAACCATTTTTGCAGGCAAAAAAAAAATATCAATATGTGTGGGAGGGGTAACAAGACATTTTCCGCACCAGGTATCATCTGACCTTCCTATGCCTCTAGATGGGAGGAGATCCTCAGCCCCCCACCCCCCCACCCCCGCTGAAACCTCATTGCACAGCCTCCACAGCGTAAAGGTGCCCAGCAGTAGGTGCTTCCACCCCCCACTCCAAAATCTGCTTCCAACAGATACTTACCTGGTCAACTCCTGGCCACTAGTGCCCCCCCCAGATGATCCTTGCTGCTTTCTGCTTTGCAGGGCACTGAGGAAGCATCCTGATAGCCAAAGGAGACATGTACTTAGTTGTGTATGTGCAATTTACATTTGTAGTGTTCTTCATATGTACAAAGCAACCTTGCTGGGGGATGTGGATGAGGTTAACCCTTTCTCTCCCCCCCCCACGGTCCCAGTTCAAATCTTTGAAGCGGCTGTGGATATTTCAAGGGAAGATCCCTTTGTCCGCCTGGCAGAGAGAAATACTTCAACTCCCTCCTCCCAGACCTCAGGCTTCCCCTTGGCTGCTTTTTATGTAATAAACAACCTCCAATTCATGCCATGCCTACTTTGGACCTGAGAATTAAAAAGAAAACCTCCCAAGAAGAATCCACAGCTATTTCACCCCCTCAAGATCCAGGGATCTCCTACCTTGTATTCCTCGAAAGCCTCCTCCAGAGGAATCACCTTGTGATTTTCGTGTTCCTTTGATTTGTCACACACCACACAGATGGGGGCTTCGTGGACTTTGCAGAAGAGCTTCAGGGGCTCCTGGTGCTTCTCACAGACTCTCTCTTTTCCTCCTCCTTCCTCCTTTCCCTCTTGAAGGCTGATATTCTTAATTAATTCTACGAAGTTAGCCAATTGCCGATTGGGGATGAGGCTCCTTCTCTGGACTCTTTGTCTGCACTGAGGGCAGGAAACCTCTGTCTCCGATTCCCCCCAGCACTGGATCAAGCAGGATCGGCAGAAGTTGTGCCCACACTCTGGGATGGTCACTGGATGCTCGAAGTAATCCAGGCAGATGGAGCAAGTGGCTTCATCACGGAGATGTTGCATGTGACTCCCTGCAGCAGCCATGGCTCCCTCACACGAGTTAAGTTTCGCTTTCTCAGTTTTCAGCCACTGGGCGTTTCCCTTCCTGGAAATGACTCAGAAACTCAGTGACCATGTGATCTTTTGTTTAAAGAAAAATGCCCTCAGGTCTTTGCATTTGCTGAATGTTTTCTCTAGTAGCAGCGAATGCTTCTGGATTGCTTCCCATGCTTTTGATTGCAAACACAAGTATCTGAAGAAGTGTGCATGCACACGAAAGCTCATACCAAGAACAAACTTAGTTGGTCTCTAAGGTGCTACTGGAAGGAATTTTTTTATTTTATTTTGTTTCATACTGTAACATTTTCATTCATAGGCTTCCTTGGCCTTTTTGAATTGGAGAACATCTGCTGCTGCCCTAAATGGAAGGGATGGCTCCACTAGCGGAGTAGAAATCATATATCTAACAGATGGAAAGCTCTTTAATCTGAGCAGGCTGAAAGCAAAGAGTAAGTTTACCATAACTTCCGCCATAGAGCTTCAGTATGCTGGTGACAACATAGTGTGTGTACACTCAGAGGATGCCCTCCAAACCATCCTAAATATCTTTGCAGGAGCTTACGAAAAGCTTGGGCTATCACTCAACATCCAAAAAACCAAAGTGCTGCAACAACAAGTACAAAACAACCCCCCTGCAGCACCACAAATCCAACTCAATGGTGTAAAGTTGCAAAGTGTCGATCACTTCTCCTACCTGGGCAGTTATCTTTCCACAAGGGCTGACATTGATGCGGAAATCCAGCATTGCCTGAGTTCTGCAAGTGCGGCTTTCAACCAATAAGTCCAGAGTGTTTATTTTTTTCCCTCCTCCCCCTGTGATAGGGGATCGGTGAGGATAGCAAAACAAAACAAAACAAAACAGACAAAATATTGTTGAATGTAAATTTTATTTTGTAAATTTACACAATATCAGTTGGATTAAGATATTCTTTCATGTTAAACAAAATTATATAATAACAATTATTCAAAAAAAAAAAAAAAAAAGGAAAAGGGGAGCAGGCTGCATCTGTCAGTTAGTAGTCAGTGGCCATGATAGTGGAGACAGAGAGAGTCCTGCCAGGTCTTTGCAATGGGTCAATTCCACAGGCATTTGTTGTTCCAGCTGTTAGTATCCAAGGAGAGAAATCAGATGCACCTTGTGCTGAAATGACACTCCTTGGGGGAGCATTGTGTATTTGGGGTGGGGCTGAGGAGCACAGGGAAGGTGCCCTGCGTAATGTATAGGGCAGCACAGCCCATGGGGCCCCTTCCAGAAGCTGCTGGACTGCAACTCCCATCTTCTCTGACCCCTGGCCTTGCTGGATGAGTCGGAGGGGAGTTGTAGTCCAGCATTATCCAGAGAACACCCCATTTGATGCCCCCGATAGACAGAATCCAGCCAGTAAATAAGGAACGTTAATGCATCAACCCTAAACACATTGATCTGGGCAGAAGCCCCACTCAATGCAATGAGGTTTACTTCTGACAAAGTGTGGAGATGGCGAGGCTGCATTTGCAGAGGGCATTTGAAGCTGACGCCCTGTTCAATTTCTTTTTCGTCCCATCTAAGGTCTCTAGAGCAAGGAGCTATCCTGCTTGACATGGGTGAAGGGGTTCATTTTTTAGTCATCTATTAATCCAATAATGCATGCATTTTCACAGCTGCATAAGGTGTTGTGGGCAGAGGAAGGTTTCCTAGAATAATAGTTGCGAAGGGCTCTGAGGGTCATCTAGTCCCACCCCCTGCAAGTGCACGAAACATTTGCCCAACGTGGGGCTCAAACCCACAACCCTGGGATTAAGAGTCTCGTCCTCTGCCAAATCAGACATCTCAAATGGAAAACAAGATTGAAGGTGAGAAATTTTATCAGGACTTTTAAAAGTGTGACTGTCTCTTTAAGAAGCTGCAGAGGGAATTCTGGGAAAAGGAAAATGCAAAGCAAGAGCAACCCATTTTTCTTTTGTTATTTCTGCTGATTTTGACTGGAATTAATTTTCCCAAAGGGTCCTTGAAAAACTGCCCAACGTGTTCTTGGTGGGTAAATATTTTTTGTATCGGTCACTCTGGTCTGGAGAGAAACATCTAATGGGCCTGAGAGGCAGATTTAGTCTCCTCAGGAGATACTGAGGTGGGGTTCAATTCCCCACAGATAAAAGAAAGGGAGGAGGGTCTCTCCAGAGAACAAGGCTCCGGAGAATGTGTAGAGTTCGGCTCCTGAGTCGGCGTCAGAAAAAGACACACGTCCCCCTTCATAGTCCAGGGTCACCCGGATCCTCCTGGGCTCCTCATTCAGGGACAGAGAAGGGGAATCAGAGGAGGTGCAGGTCCAGTACTGACCTCCCCACTTCCGCACAGCCCAGATCCCTCTCTCAGGACTGAAGTAGAAGCGTCCCTTTCTCTCCACAGACTTCCTGGCAACCCCCACATCCCACCCTTCCCCACTTCCCACATTGACTTCCCAGAAATGTCTGCCTGCTGTGAATCCCTCACGTCCCAACACACAAGGCCAGCAGTTGAATCTCTCAGGATTGTCAGGCAGGACTTGACGTTTGTCTCCCCATCTCAGGCTTTTCCGATCCTTGGACAGGATGAGTTCAGGATGGGCTGTGTCTGGATCCAGAGTCACATTTGCTGTTGGGGAGAAGATGAGGGAAAGAGAAGATTAGGCAGAGTCAGCTGAGAGACAGAAACAGACATCTTGTTAAAACAACAAAACCCAGATTCCCTTTCAGACCAAGGGGATTTCTTTGCATCTCATGCAAGACTGAGACTCCTTGTAGACTTTCATCAGAATAAATATCTTCCTTGTTGGTTTTTTAATCAGTTTTCTCCACTTTCTTATGTTCAATGTGTATTGTGCCTGCCCTCCTCTCAACCCAGGCATTTTCTAAGAGGAAAAACCACCCAGTAATCCTTTTACTCAGCTCTTCTGTGTTCATGAAGGGGAAAAGAGAGGAGAACTGGAGGAGGCAGGAGAGGAGAGAAGCTGCTTTCCTCTGGCAATCTCTGTGGGAATTGGCCTTTGGGGAGCTCTGGGTTGGGAGATGAGGACCCCCTATTTATATTATATTATTATTATTATTATTATTATTATTATTATTATTATTATTATTATTACTATTACACACTTGCCTACTGCCCTTCATCCATAGGTCTCAGGGTGGTTCACAGCATAAAAATACAACACAAAACCACATACAGGCATCTCCTTACTTTCGTGGGGGTCATGTTCTGGGCCCACAAGTGAAAATCACACTAAGTGGGGAGCCTTAAAAAATTCCTGCTCTCCATCTCTCTCACCCACTCGGTCTCTCCTGTGCCTTCCGCCCTACCCTTGAAAGTATTTGGGCTCATGTTCACATCTTTGTGAACACAAGTGTGCACAGAACAATTTATTAAACTACTAGTGAATTGAAGCCCGTTGAGATAACGGGCGCTAGCCCGGCAGCACACGCGCGCGCCTTGCGGGGCGGGGGGCACAGCCGCGGCTGCGCTCCTACCGCCGAGGAGGGAGGAGGCTGAGCGCGAAACCGGGGAGCCCCCCAACCCCGGACGCCCCTGCCGCCGCGGAGGGAGGAGGCTGAGCGCGGGGAAACCGGGGAACCCCCAACCCCGGACGCCCCCTCGGAGGCCGGCACCGCCGCGCGCGCCCAGCTCCCTCGGCGGCTCCGGCCGTGCAGGAGAAGAGCCGGGCAGGAGGGAGGGAGGGCGGGGGCGCTTCTCGGCCCCCGACGTCCCAGGCTGCGCGTCTGCGTCACCTCCTGAAGGGAGACGCTTTTCCCGGCTAGCGCTGCTGCTGCTGCACCAGCAGGGCCTGGTGGCGGGTCTGTGGGAGGAGCGGAGCTGTACGCGGGCAATGCATGAGAGGAATCCGCGGCACCCGCCAGCCCCCGCCTCGTCACCCCTCCGCAGGAGCAGGAGCACCTGGAGCTGCTTGGGCGAGGTCCCGCCGCCGCTGCCAGCGCTGCACCGCCGGGAGCCCAACGCCGGGGGTGATTGCGGACGGCCGCTGCCCCTCGGGAAGGCGAGCGCAATGGCGGGCGCTCCCCGCGCGCTGCTGCTGCTTTAGGGGGGCGCTGGGGACGGGAAGGGGCTCCCCCCTCCTCTCCTTTCTCCCCGGGGGTGGCTGCAGCGGCGGCGGTGACGGCGGCGGGTGCTGCCATGCTCGCCCGGGAGGGAAAGCAGCGGCTCGTTGCCCACCACTTCGTCGTTGTCGTCCTCCGCGGAGGCCAGAAGGCGACGCGGAAGAGGAGGGGCGGCGTCTCGCTGTCAGGGGCAGGAAGGACGGAGGCCAACTCAGCGGCCCTCCGCCGGTGGCTTCCCTGCCGCTGGTGCCGGGCCTTGCGGAGCACCCATGCTGCTGCTGCGGAAGCTGCCGGCCATGGCGGGAGCCTCCAGTAAAGGCGGTGGCGGGAGCGGCGCTTCGTGCCGCTTCCCCCGCGCCTGGCTAAGCAGTAATGGCGGCAGCAGGAGCTGCCATAACATAGCATCTGTTGTTTCCTTTTTTCAAGCAAAAGATGAAATCATAGAACAAATAATTGCAAAGACGACAACTCTAGGCTTAAGTAGTGGTGTTAAATATTCTCCAAAAGATTATTCTAGAGAATTTAATATCACTAGGCCTAAGGAATTAAAACAACTTACGTATTTAGCGGTAATTCCTGCATTGCAAGGAGTTGGACTAGATCAGGCATAGGCAACCTTGACTCTCCAGATGTTTTGGAACTACAACTCCCATGATCCCCAGCTAACAGGGCCAGTGGTCAGGGATGACGGGAATTGTAGTCTCAAAACATCTGGAGAGCCAAGGTTGCCCATGTCTGGACTAGATGATCCTATTCCATGATTCCATGGGGAAATCAGAAATGGTAAACCATACTAGAAAATGGCAGAATACAATCATTCAAAATCCACAAATGAAATGGGGATCTGAACTGGTTGGATAAAGAAAGGTTTAACATCTGCCCCAAGTATCCTGGTGTGAAAAAGCTGTTGAAACTGGAATTTCCAAGCATGCTGACAAACCAAATTGCAGAGGAAGAATCAGCAGAGTTTGCCATGTAATTCCAAGAGTCTCATGCAATGGGAAGTTCTCCCACATGGAATGGGGCTGATCTCATAAGAAGTGTGGGAACTCTCAGGAAATTGGGATGGCTGAAGCACCAGAAATGGCTGGTGAGGTTGAAACTCTGAGGAAGAGGCGGCTGAGGCCTTGACTCTGATGCTGGGAGACCAGCCTGGCAGAAGGTGGAGGAGGGACTGGGTGCTTGCGGGTGCCCTTCTTAACACACTTCACAAGGGGGAAATCCAAGCAAATCTCAAGATCTCCAGATTGTGTGGAGGGAAAACAAAATGCAAGGGAGGTTCCCTACACATGAGAAATCGACAAGATGGACATTGGACTGACCCTGAGGGATTCTCCTTAAGTGCTTTTGTAAGATATTGTAAGGCTCTGAGGCTTTTTCCTACAATCAAGCAGTATATAGATTTTATGAAATAAAGCAAAATCTATAAAATTGAGGGGTAAACCAGGATAATAGTCTATAGGCAGGAAAGGAACTTAGACTGGTGTGCAGGTTCTTCGCAGGTACAAGCTCTGCCCCCAATGCAAGCCTTCAAACCCTCTCCCAGTTCATTCATGGGACAGACAAAGAACCCAAACACCACTAGAGGACTGTTGTCCATTGATGACGCCATTGATGGGGGTCCCAAAGTCTGCAGAACAGACGGTTCAACACCCATGAAATATCAATCCCCATCCCTCCTGTGAAATTGTTCCTCCCCTGGAAATTTACCTTTCTGAATCTGTTTTCTGAATAACAGAGCATCTGAGGAAGCAAAAAGATATAAAGTGTAAGGGCAACTCTCTTCCACCTGGAATAAATCTCCATACAAAAGTAACACTTCATAACGCAGCATCCTTAAATTCAACTACAATTATTAAATATTAATTAAATCATACAAAAATAATTAAAAACAAGAAAATCATAGGAAGAATCTATGAAAATAACTAAAGCTTTAAATAGCAGAATAAGAATATTCAGCATAAATCCTGATGGTCTCTGAACTTTGTCCCTGAAATTGGGCTCTACATTCTTGGACTGGAGGGGAGGCAGAGCAATAGGAATCCTGTAAAAGGATAAAGAGGGAAGATGGAGGCAGCCTTAACATCTTCCTGAAGTAAAGTGATGGGGGGAATCATTAAAGTCAAAACTGTGGAACAGAAGGAGAATCGAAGATTGATGAGGAAGGATTGCCAGAGCTCTCATGCAAAAGGAAACCCTTCCTCACAAACCTTCTACAAATATTTAAGATTGTTAACAAGCATGATTGTTCCCTTTGGGGCTCATGTGCTCTTGCTTCCATCCTCAATGTCTCCATCTCCTCTCAGGAGATCTTGAAGGCTGAAGCACTAGATATGGCAGCTGCAGAGGGACGTTTGAGGAGGAGACGGCTCAGGCCTTGGCTCCACTGCTGAGAAACAAGCCTGAACAGGAGGCAGATGGAGAATTGGGGGCTTCTTAATGTCCTTTGACTCCATTGAGAGCAGGACCACCAAAAGGACAAACCCAGATTGTGTAGACGGTGAACCAAAAGGAAAAGGAGGTTCCTTATAATTGTAAACAGATGCACATGGGAGGAAAAAATCCTGCCTTTGCTCTACACTCTGTTTCAGGCTTTCTTTATAGGATCCAGCGTCACAATATACATGGGCCATTCTGGGGACAGGAAATGAAGGCTGGAACACCAAGAAGGAAGTTATCCTGGTGTTACTCAGTTCCATGCAATAAGAGCCTGGCATGTTCAGTTCTGAAGAAGTAATAGAATTCCCAGTGTGAAATTCTGGCAGCCAGTTTTCATTACCTTTCCATTGTTTCATTGTATCCTCCACAAGGTGATTTAGATCACTGGATTCCCAGATCCTATTCCTCAGTTCTGGAGGGAAAGGCAGTGGCTTCTCTGGACTCTCTCTTTTCTCATACCTGGTGAAATGAAAAACAATGAATGGCCCCATGGTGGCACTGTCTCCCTAATTATTGCAGGAGATCTCAATAACATGAACAAAGTTGAAGTTTATTTCCCAACAGGTAATTTTCAGGATTCAGCTTCAGCTCGTGACTCACATCCAGTACATCACCCACCTCCAAGCATTTCAACTTCCTGCCCTGACTGAGACGGAAATTTGGGATAAAGCTGCATGTCCACCACAGATTGGGGAGACCTCAGTCCAAAACCCCTGAGGAGAACTGTCAGTGGCTTCGTAAGGATGCTAAACAGCACAAGGGACAAGATGTAACCCCAAAGAACAACACCGGAGGGCTCCCACGGCTTCCAATGATGCTGCCCCTAACAACTTTCTGGTAAAGTCCCAGGATGAAAGAACCAAATCCCTGAAGTGGGGTGCCTGCAATCCCTCCCTCCCTGAGCATCTCCAGGAGAACAACCTCAACCCTCCTTGCACCCCCTCTCTCACCCAGGAAGGGCACAAGACCATGCCCCATGGGACTCTCACTCCAGAGACATGAAACAACCTGACTATTGGTACGTCCTAAGCTCTTCCCAAGCATCTTTGGCACTTTCTATTCTAGATGTTTGAAATTACCACAAAGTCCACGGACAGAAAGTGCAAGAGAAAGAAAAGAGCCCCCATCCCTGAGTGAAGTGATGTGGGGAGGGAGGGAGGAGGCAGAGCTCTGGCCTTGATCACTGGAGGGAGAATTGGGGTGCTACAAGTTTTTACCTGTAAGATGCTGCAAGGAGTGAGTCCTACAGTCTCCTCCCCTGCAGCCCCTGGAGAGGCATGTTTGAGGTTCTTGCATCCCAGCCTCATGGAGAGATGCTAATGGAAATGAGCCAGATCCACTTACCTCTGCAAGGTCCTTCTCACATCCTAGAGGGGAAAAGAGAAGGGAATTTACTGCACACCACAGGCCACACCAGGAAGACCCCCTCAGATCCTGGAGTGGAGGAACAGCCTGGCCCTCAAATGTCAGTCTGCCTGGCACATGCCAAGGTTTTGGGTAGGGAAGGCTGAATCAGCCAGTTTTCATTTCTCACAGCTTTTATTTTTCCAACCTGAAATCATTAATTTTTCCGATATCAAGTTCTCCACATTTCACATCACTTTGCAACTATTTTTTAAAATCCTTATGAAAATCCACCAGCATTTTAGGGAAATCTCACGTTTGTGGGTTCAAGAGAAGATTCCACCCCATCTCTTGTCTTAGATTATAATTTATTTACTTTAATCCAGTTTGCATTCTGCAATTCAGACATAAGTAAGCCTACATGATAATCCTACCAGGGCATTGTCCCAAAATGTCTTCAATAGAAGTCCCCAAATTTCAAATTCCATTTTCCATCTGGAAATAAAAAAAGCACCTGCAGCATAAAATGCCTCCAAAGAGGTAATAAAACAGCTCCATGTTTATTTGGGTTCATCTAAACTTCTGCTTTTCCTGTGCCCAGAAAACACGGGTCCAAGTGGGTTTGCCTTTGCCCTGCCGCTTTCCCTCAGGAAAAACCTGCTCCTTAGTGCAACATCAAAGCAAAGGTCAATCCGGAGAAAACCTGGCTGATGTTTGCTCTCATTCAGCAGTAAACAGCGGGTTTTCCTGGAGGAAAGGGGTGGGACAAGCAGCAGTCTGGATGAGTCCCTCTGTCTTGCTCTTTGCTCACTGTGACTGAGCACCATTTTGGGCTGATCTGGATCCATGGGGAAGGGGATCAACCCAGACATTCTGGAGGAAACGGGAAGAGAAGCTTCATCAAGAGACTGGCTCAGGTCGGAAGGAGGCCAGAATGCATCCTCTGTGACGCCCCTCACAGGGCAGGAAGGCAGCATTGTCCAGCGGGAAGGCATTCGGAGATAAATCATCAGCAAAGAGCAGAAGATCAGCTCCCGCTCCATCAAGAACACAGAAGAATCTCTAGTCTGCATTCAGGTGAGTTAAGCATCCCAGGTCTCTTGGGTCTTCCTGTCCATTACAAACCTGACTAGAGGCTCCATCAACTGATTCCCTGCACTCCTTACATACATGAAAGGGGCACATCAAGGATGGGAGGCAGCCTTGGGCTGTTCCTGCCACCGTCTTACCTGCAGGAGTTCAGTCGCTGGCTGCTGACGCATCTCCTCCATCTCCTGGATGATCTTCTCAAGAAAGGAGAGTTTCCTGGAGAGTCTGGCCAGCTGCTCATCCCTTCTCCCTGCAATCTCCTTCTCCACCTCTTCCACATGAGTCAGCAGACGTTTTTCCTGTTCTTCCAGGAACAGGCGCAGTTGTCTGAACTTCTCCAGAGTCTTCAGCCTCTCCGTTTCTGTTAATTTCTGCAAGAAAAGAGGTCAAAGTGTGGAAGACGGTCAGCCTTCAAAACATCAGGAAGAAAATTATGAGAATTCCACAGGGAGGACACTTCTGATTCTTCAGAGACATGAAACTTCCAGTGGCAAAAGAAGTAAACATTTATTTTAAAGGGAGGCCCACACCATTGTTTTTCTGTTGACTTCTATTTTGCAGAGAGCTGCAGCCTAAAGGAAGGAGCATTTTTTCTATCCACGGATGTTCCCTGCTTTGGGGCATGGCATAACCAGAGTTCATAGTTGTTCAGAGAACGTCCAGGGACATAAAACACCCCTCAGTTTAGACTGGGGCCATTTAGGTGTAGGAAGGCAACAGAAACAGAGGAGGAGGAGGACAAAGTGCAGAGTTCATCCCCAATAGCTCCCTCCCCTGTTTTCTTTAAAGGTTCAAAATGGCCCGAGTTTTCTAAAGATGAACAAGAGCGCACATTTAGAAAGACAATTTTTTAGTAATATTTATGGTAAATCAGGATTTGTATTGAACTGCTTCCACCCTCTCCGCTCACAAGTCCTCAGGCTTCTCCTCGACAGCTTTTCACATAATAAATGACAATGGGAAATAAACTCAATTTAGCTGCATTCAAATGTGAATTTACCTAATTCACAATTGCTGAAAAAATATGGAGACCGAAACAGAGCAATCCTTTGAAATTCACACCCCTGAATTTTTCAAGGTTGACCCAGCCAAGCTATGCTCACAAAAAAATGTATTTATGAGGGTAAAGTACATACTGTATCAAAATATTTGTACAAGGAGGTAGCCACCCTAACATCTGATTCATTTTCAGGATAATAAATTAATAAACAGACTAATATGGATAAATGAGAAATGGGGGAAAGCTGAAATGGGCAGATTTCCCCATCACTTCTCAGTCCTGACTCAATTCTTCTTCTTCTTCTTCTTCTTCTTCTTCCTTATTAATTATTATTATTATTATTATTATTATTTGTTGAATTTGTATACTGCCCTACACCTGGAGGTCTCAAGTGCTTGTTCCCTGTCTAGTAACAATAGAGACACTTACCAGGAGGTCTTTGCTTTCCTTGACCAGATCTGCTTGATAGGCCAGAATTTCCTCTCTCTCTTTCCTCAGAATCTCCAGGCGGCGACAGATCTCTCCCTAAAGAGAAAAAGAAAAACTCAGGTTTAATTGAGACACAAAGAGAGGAGATGAATGGCTTCTTGCGCCCAGTGGCCTTGCTACCGTATAATAGCAAAGTAGTTCACTGGAGGAAATAAAAGTCCAAGGTTTTCAACCTTTTTGGGTCCACAGCTCCCTTGACAAACTACATTCTTTCTGCAGCACCCCTGTGGGGCTCAGGATCCCAGTTAGACCCCCCCCTTGCTTGCAGAGCTTGGAGCCCCTCACCCTTTCTCGAACACCCTCCCTTGCGGAGGGCTCTCTCAGCCGCCTCTCCTCTCCCCTCTCCTTGGGAGTCTCAGCCTGACTTCTCATCTTGAGGTCCCAGGGAGATGTGGGAAGAGGAGGAGGGGGAGGAGGAGGAGGAGGAGGAAGGGCTAAGGCAGGATCCAACCTGGGATGTATCAGCCTAGCATCAAAGAGATAGTGAGGTCAGCCCAAGAGGCTAGAGATACAGGAATAGAGCAGCGCTTCACCCATTCCAAACTCCTCTTCTGCAAGCCTAGGGCTTTTCCACCCTTCCTCTTGACCCCACAGCTTTGCCACTTAATTGGGTCAAATGGCAATTCAGGTTTTCTGTTATTTGTCAGACATGTTTTCCTATGTCGTGAAGGCTGAAATTTCAATTCAGTGGAGCACTTACTGTTCCCAACCCTAACCCTGCGGAAAGCCATCTAATTAGAATTTGATTTTGACATGTTTTTAGGAGGTAATTTAATTGTTTGATTTTATATCAATGTTATGTATTTGATGTTAGCCTCCCTGAGCCCGACTTCGGCCGGGGAGGTCGGGATATAAATAAAAGTTTATTTTTACTTATTATTATTCCTTTGTAAGAAAATATGAAATAATGTAAAACCATTTTTGCAGGCAAAAAAAAAATCAATATGTGTGTGTGGGGGGGTAACAAGACATTTTTCGTACCAGGTACCACCTGACCTTCCTACACAGCCCCCACAGCATAAACGTGCCCCTCAACAGTAGGTGCTTCCACCCCCACTCCAAAATCTGCTTCCAACAGATACTTGGGGGGGGGAATCCTGCACTATCTGGTCAACTCCTGGCCACTAGTGCCCCCCCCCCCCGCATATGATGCTTGCTGCTTTCTGCTTTGCAGGGCACTGAGGATGCATCCTGATAGCCAAAGGAGACATGTACTTAGTTGTGTATGTGCAATTGACATTTGTAGTTTTCTTTTTTTTTTTAATTATTTTTTTTACCGCCTGCTCTTCTCCCCATTTGTAGTGTTCTTAATATGTACAAAGCAACCTTGCTGGGGGATGTGGATGAGGTTAACCCTTTCTTTCTCTCTCTCTCTCTCTCTCTCTCTCTCCCCCCCCCCCCCACGGTCCCAGTTCAAATCTTTGAAGCGGCTGTGGATATTTCAAGGGAAGATCCCTTTGTCCGCCTGGCAGAGGGAAATACTTCAACTCCCTCCTCCCAGACCTCAGGCTTCCCCTTGGCTGCTTTTTATGTAATAAACAACCTCCAATTCATGCCATGCCTACTTTGGACCTGAGAATTAAAAAGAAAACCTCCCAAGAAGAATCCACAGCTATTTCACCCTCTCAAGATCCAGGGATCTTCTACCTTGTATTCCTCGAAAGCCTCCTCTAGAGGAATCACCTTGTGGTTTTCATGTTCCTTTGATCTGTCACACACCATGCAGATGGGGGCTTCGTGGACTTTGCAGAAGAGCTTCAGGGGCTCCTGGTGCTTCTCGCAAACTCTCCCTTTTTCTCCTCCTCCCTCCTTTCCCTCTTGAAGGCTGAGATTCTTAATTAATTCTACGAAGTTAGCCAATTGACGATTGGGGATGAGGCTCCTTCTCTGGACTCTTTGTCTGCACTGAGGGCAGGAAGCCTCTGCCTCCGATTCCCCCCAGCACTGGATCAGGCAGGATCGGCAGAAGTTGTGCCCACACTCTGGGATGGTCACTGGATCCTTGAAGTAATCCAGGCAGATGGAGCAAGTGGCTTCATCACGGAGATGTTGCATGTGACTCCCTGCAGCAGCCATGGCTCCCTCACACGAGTTAAGTTTCGCTTTTTCAGTTTTCAGCCACTGGGCGTTTCCCTTCCTGGAAATGACTCAGAAACTCAGTGACCATGTGATCTTTTGTTTAAAGAAAAATGCCCTCAGGTCTTTGCATTTGCTGAATGTTTTCTCTAGTAGCAGCGAATGCTTCTGGATTGCAGAAATGCTTTCTGGAAATGCTTTCTGGAATGCTTTCTGGATTGTCATCCTGGAGAGTGAAGTCAAATGGGCCCTAGAAAGCCTTGCTAACAACAAGGCCAGTGGAAGTGATGATACGGTATTCCAGCTGAACTATTCAAAATTCTAAAAGATGATGCTGTTAAGGTGCTACACTCAATATGCCAGCAAGTTTGGAAAACTCAGCAGTGGCCAGAGGATTGGAGAAGATCAGTCTACATCCCAATCCCAAAGAAGGGCAGTGCCAAAGAATGCTCCAACTACCGCACAATTGCGCTCATTTCACACGCTAGCAAGGTTATGCTAAAAATTCTACAAGGCAGGCTTAAGCAGTATGTGGACCGAGAACTCCCAGAAGTGCAATCTGGATTTCGAAGGGGCAGAGGAACCAGAGACCAAATTGCAAACATGCGCTGGATTATGGAGAAAGCTAGAGAGTTCCAGAAAAACATTTACTTCTGCTTCATTGACTACGCAAAAGCTTTTGACTGTGTCAACCACAGCAAACTATGGCAAGTTCTTAAAGAAATGGGAGTGCCTGATCACCTCATCCGTCTCCTGAGAAATCTCTATGTGGGACAAGAAGTTACAGTTAGAACTGGATATGGAATAACTGATTGGTTCAAAATTGGGAAAGGAGTACGACAAGGCTGTATATTGTCTCCCTGCTTATTTAACTTATATGCAGAATTCATCATGCGAAAGGCGGGACTGGATGAATCCCAAACCGGAATTAAGATTGCCGGAAGAAATATCAACAACCTCAGATATGCTGATGATACAACCTTGATGGCAGAAAGTGAGGAGGAATTAAAGAACCTTTTAATGAGGGTGAAAGAGGAGAGCGCAAAATATGGTCTGAAGCTCAACATCAAAAAAACTAAGATCATGGCCACTGGTCCAATCACCTCCTGGCAAATAGAAGGGGAAGAAATGGAGGCAGTGAGAGATTTCACTTTCTTGGGTTCCATGATCACTGCAGATGGTGACAGCACTCACGAAATTAGAAGACGCCTGCTTCTTGGGAGAAAAGCAATGACAAACCTAGACAGCATCTTAAAAAGCAAAGACATCACCTTGCCAACAAAGGTCCGTATAGTTAAAGCTATGGTTTTCCCAGTAGTTATGTACGGAAGTGAGAGCTGGACCATAAAGAAGGCTGATCGCCGAAGAATTGATGCTTTTGAATTATGGTGCTGGAGGAGACTCTTGAGAGTCCCATGGACTGCAAGAAGATCAAACCTATCCATTCTTAAAGAAATCAGCCCTGAGTGCTCACTAGAAGGACAGATCCTGAGGTTAAGGCTCCAGTACTTTGGCCACCTCATGAGAAGAGAAGACTCCCTAGAAAAGACCCTGATGTTGGGAAAGGTTGAGGGCACAAGGAGAAGGGGACGACAGAGGACGAGATGGTTGGACAGTGTTCTCGAAGCTACTAACATGAGTTTGGCCAAACTGCGAGAGGCAGTGAAGGATAGACGTGCCTGGCGTGCTCTGGTCCATGGGGTCACGAAGAGTCGGACATGACTGAACGACTGAACAACAAAAGTAAGTTGTGGTGTTCATACGGTAACATTTTCATTCATAGGCTTCCTTGGCCTTTTTGAATTGGAGAACATCTGCTGCTGCCCTAAATGGACGGAAATTCTGATTTGGCAAGCAGGACTTGATTCCGTGAAGATGACTCCTTAATTGCACATTTCTTCAAAATCCAGATGAAACTATCCTAGTTTAATGAGTGCAACAAAATGGACGAACTTGTTCCAGTGATATCAGCTTTTCCAAATCTGGTAAGTCATTTCCTTCACCAGCTTGCCTCTTAGCGCCCCCCCCCTGCAATGCCCCCTCCCCTTTCCCAGGGGACAATACTGCCCACTTTGGGAAGCACCGCTTTAAACATGGCCATGAGCACCTTAAATTGAGCGCAGAAACAACCTGGCAGCTAATGCAGCTGTTTTAGAGGTTCTGTGAGTACCAGCGGCAACCCTACTCAGGAAAAGAACTTCAGATTGAAACAGATGCTTTCAACCTTGCGTACCTGGTGCCCTCTCTTTGCTTAAGACTACAGCTCCCATCATCCCTGATCAGTACATCTGCCTTTAGACCTTCAATCTAGGGGGACAGTGGACATAATTTTCACCACTCGACAGCTTCAAGAAAAATGCAGAGAGCAAAACTAACCCCTGTATAAGATGTTTATTGACCTGACTAAGGCCTTCAATACTGTAAACCGTAATGCCCTGTGGACTGTTCTTCCGAAATTGGCTGCCCAGTTAAATTTGTGAACATCATTCGGCTCCTCCATGATAATATGACAGCAACAATCGCAGATAACAACGGCTCTCAAAGTGAACCATTCACAGTGGGATCAGGTGTTAAACATGGTTGTGTTATCGCCCCAACTCTATTCATTATTTTCATTGCCATGATCCTACACTTTGCCAAAGGGAAACTCCCCAGCGGAGTAGTAATCATATATCTAACAGATGGAAAGCTCTTTAATCTGAGCAGGCTGAAAGCAAAGAGTAAGGTTACCGTAACTTCCGCCATAGAGCTTCAGTATGCTGGTGACAACATAGTGTGTGTACACTCAGAGGATGCCCTCCAAACCATCCAAAATATCTTTGCAGAAGCTTACGAAAAGCTTGGCCTGTTATGTATTGGTTTAATATGTATGTATGAGTTTCACTGTTAGTTCTGTAACTGCCTTTCCCGCTCCAGGGTGATTCAAACGGGAGCGGGAACAGTTGCTATTGGTTAACTTGTTAGCACAATTTGGATCCTTACTCTGATTGGGTCCCGCCAAAATATAAATGTATCCTTTCCCCTACTCCTGTTCCTGAGAGTATAAAAGGAGCTCGCCCTTTCCCTCCAGTCAGTCATGTTCCTACTGCAATAAAGAAGATTGTTCTTGTTAGACTTGACTCCTAGCATATCCTTGCTAGCATGCTGAATCACTACTCAGAGCTGATTACACAAAGAGCTGAAATCATATAGATATTGAACCCACGACAGAACAACTGACGACGAGGATGGGATCGGAATTCTGAGGCTGCAAGGAGCCATTCCCTTGGCCCAGGTTCCGAGGACTGCTGCCTGCTCTCAAGCCTACACTGACCAGCATCAGTCACCCAGATCAGCAGCAAAATGGATGCCGTCAGAGTGCTGGAACCCTTCCAGCTCAGCTCTCCACACAAGTGGGAAGATTACGTGGAGCGTTTTGAGTTTTATGCAGCAGCGCATGGTATTACAAATGCCATTAAGAAGCGGGCCACGTTTCTCAGCTGTTGTGGCCCAGAGACCTTCGAGCTCGCGAAGGCGCTGCTGGCGCCAGTTAAACTAAATGACGCTGATTGGTCTGACATCGTAGCCAAAATGACCAATCACTTGGCTCCGACTGCAACCAAGATGTCCCGGCGGTTTGATTTCTACAAGCGGCAACAGCAAGCAGGGGAGTCCGCGGCTACGTTCCTAGCCGAACTCCGGAAGCTTGCCCAGCATTGCGGGTTCTCCAATCTCGAGGAGAGTCTTACAGATCGTTTTGTTTGTGGGCTTAGTAGCAGCAAGGCCCGCCGCCACATCATGGCGAAAACCGAGGTCACCCTCACCTCCGCTCTGCAGGAGGCCATTGCTACGGAAGCCATGGAGAAGGAAAGGTCTGCCGACGCACCCAAGCCAGTGAAAGCACCATCAAGCACCACCCACTTCTTGGGAGACCCTGTGGCCAGTCCTGATCAGAGCCCTGTGCGTGGGGTTGAGTTGGTCCGCCAGAGCACCACCGCGCCCAAGAACCATCGCCCCGCTTGTGCCGGTTGTGGAGGACTCCACGACAGGAAGAATTGCCGTTTCCGCGACGTTACGTGTCGGGCATGCGGCCGGTTAGGCCACATTGAACGGGTCTGTCGTTCTACCACCAACCCTGCAGTGTCCCTGAGATCAACGCGCCGAATGTCTGCGTCCAGTTCTCACCTTGTCGACGACTGCAACTACCTCACCGTGATAAACGGGCAAACCGTGCCCTTCCCCGCGCAGGAGAAGACAACCATCCGTATCCAGATTGAAGGGCATCCCTGCGACATGGAAGTGGACTCTGGGTCAGGATTTTCCATGGTCTCCGACCAAACTGCCCGCGCCTTCTTTCCGGGGGGTAAGTTTCCCTCATTGGAGCCTTTTTCAGCCACGCTGTAGTCATACACAGCGGGCCGCATCTCAGTTTTGGGAATGTGCTCCGTCAAGGTACAATTCAGAGCCCGGACAGCCATACTGAAGCTTGTGATTGCTAGGGGTAACCGCCCTAGTCTGTTGGGCACAGACTGGTTTCCAGCATTGGGACTGGGGATTTCGGGGCTTAATTCTGTTACAGTTGCTAATGAAAAATTTGATGTATTGTACCAGGAGTTTGCAATGCTTTTTGATGGATCCCTGGGGTGTTACAAGGGGGCCCCCATTGATTTTGCCCTTGATCCAAGTATTGCTCCCGTCCGTTTTAAGCCCAGGCGAGTTCCCTTCGCCCTTAAGCCAAAAATCGATGCAGAATTAGACAAACTTGTAGCCCAAGGGGTGCTACAACCTGTTGAATCCGCCAGATGGGAGACCCCGATTGTCACGCCCTTGAAGGCAAATGGGGAGGTGCGCATATGCGCAGATTACAAGTGTACAATTAACAAAGCCTTACGGGGAAACTCATATCCCATTCCGGTAGTTTCTCAGTTGTTGGCTACGTTATCTGGGGGCACTGTGTTTGCAAAGCTTGACTTGGCTCAAGCGTACCAACAACTGCCAGTGTCAGAACGCTCTGCTGAGGCTCAGACCATCGTCACCCACAAAGGCGCATTTAGTGTAAAAAGACTCCAGTTTGGGGTCAGTGTGGCACCGGGAATCTTTCAGGGGCTTATGGAGCGCCTCCTACGGGGGCTTCCAGGGGTCTTGCCCTATTTTGATTATGTTCTTATTGCTGGGAAAAATGCTCAGGACCTGCTTGAGCGCGTCTGCACTGTATTAACTAGATTGCAGGATGTGGGGCTTAAGCTTAAAAAGGAGAAGTGCGTTTTTGGGGTGCCCAAGGTCGATTTTTTGGGGTATGAAATTGATGCAGCTGGCATCCACCCCACAGCGGCCAAGACTCGGGCCATTGCGGAGGCCCCTCGGCCAGGGAACAAAACTGAACTTCAGGCCTTCTTAGGCCTTCTCAATTTTTACCACGCCTTTCTCCCTCACAAGGCAACCATTGCGGAGCCCCTCCACAGATTGTTAGAAAAGAAAAGCAGTTGGTGTTGGACCCAGGTCCATCAAAGGGCATTTGATGCGCTTAAGGGCATGCTGTCGAACAGGAGCGTTCTTGCCCATTTTGACGAGTCCAAGCCGCTGGTGTTAGCGTGCGACGCGTCGCAGTATGGTCTGGGGCCTGTCCTTAGCCACAGGGACCCCGATGGGAGTGAGCGGCCAATTTCATTTTATTCACGGACTCTGTCCACAACAGAGCGCAACTACGCCCAAATAGACAAGGAGGCTTTGGCCATTGTGGCGGGTGTTAAGAAGTTCCATGATTATGTATACGGCCGGCCTTTCACCATCCAGACCGATCACAAGCCCCTACTAGGGTTGTTCGTCCCTCACAAACAGACCCCTCAGATGCTCTCTCCTCGTATGCTCCGTTGGTCCATATTTTTAAATGGGTATCAGTATGAGTTGTGTCATGTAAAGGGTACACATCTCTGCCATGCGGATGCCCTAAGCCGTCTGCCCTTGCCCCATATCTCCGATGGGGACCCTGCGCCTGCTGAGCGCGTCATGATGTTGGAGGCGCTGCCGGGCCCTCCAGTCACAGCCCCCGAAATTGCCGCCCGTACAACGAGAGACCCGTCCTTGCCCATGTCCTTGCTTGGGTGGGGAGGGGATGGCCAGGGGGTCCCCAGCCAGAGTGTTTCAGGGCATTCAAGACCAGGCAGCATGAGCTCTCGCTGCACCGGGGGTGCCTGCTGTGGGGAGACAGAGTGATCATTCCGGAACCTCTCAGGAACAGGGTGCTGGGCACACTCCACATGGGGCACCCAGGTATGGTCCGAATGAAATCCTTGGCTAGGTGCTATGTGTGGTGGCCGGGGATGGACCAGGACATTGAGAATTGGGTACGAACGTGCACCTCGTGTCAGGAGGTGAGGCCTGACGTACCTAGGGCACCAGTCCACTGGTGGGAGCAGGCGCGGACTCCTTGGAGCCGTCTGCACATTGACTTTGCAGGACCCCACCAAGGGAAGGTATTTCTAGTAGTGGTGGATGCCTATTCAAAGTGGTTGGAAGTGGCAATAGTTCCCAGCATGACCTCCGCTGCAGTCATTCGGGTGTTGAGGCAGCTGTTCGCAACCCACGGGCTGCCAGAGACTATTGTGTCGGACAATGGGATGGCCTTTGTGTCTCAGGAGTTTAAGGCATTCCTGGCGGACAACTTCATTAGGGGGGCAACGTCGGCCCCGTTCCACCCATCATCAAATGGACAGGCAGAGCGGATGGTACGTACGGCGAAAGAGACTATTGCTCGCTTGCTGGAGGGGGACTGGGCAGCCAGAATTGCCCGGATGTTATTCTTGCAGCATGCCACACCCTGCACCACCACGGGCAAGTCGCCCGCTGAACTATTGATGGGTCGCCGGCTGGTCACCATCATGGACTTTGTACACCCAGACAAAAACCCGTCCCGTCCTGCTCGAGCAAGGCCAGAGGCCGAAAATGACACTACGCGATACCTTGCTCCTGAAGACCTAGTCTGGGTGCGGAACTACGCCAGGGGTCCAGTCTCGTATTTTGTCACGCTGGACGACGGTCGGGTGATGCAGCGACATATTGATCAGCTGCGCCGACGTGCCCCCAACCGTACCCAAAGTGACGGGGACCAGAGTGACGGAGACTCATCTGACCTAGAGGAAATACTGCCTGGTACCTGTTCCTTGCAGCCATCTGCCCAGACCAGTTCCAGCGACTCAGACTTGCCTCCGCCGGAAGGTAGCAGCATCGCCGCTTCCCCAGAGATTCTGCCTCCAGCCAGTGATGTGTCTCCACCGCCCAGCCTGCCTGTTACACCACTGTCACCCCAAGTTCAGGAGCAGCAGACACCAGCCACTCCTGTTGCTAGTAGATCCCAACGGGAACGCCGGCCACCAAATTACTTGAGGGACTTTGAGTGCTCAGCGCACTAGGAGGGGAGGGGTGTTATGTATTGGTTTAATATGTATGTATGAGTTTCACTGTTAGTTCTGTAACTGCCTTTCCCGCTCCAGGGTGATTCAAACGGGAGCGGGAACAGTTGCTATTGGTTAACTTGTTGGCACAATTTGGATCCTTACTCTGATTGGGTCCCGCCAAAATATAAATGTATCCTTTCCCCTACTCCTGTTCCTGAGAGTATAAAAGGAGCTCGCCCTTTCCCTCCAGTCAGTCATGTTCCTACTGCAATAAAGAAGATTGTTCTTGTTAGACTTGACTCCTAGCATATCCTTGCTAGCATGCTGAATCACTACTCAGAGCTGATTACACAAAGAGCTGAAATCATATAGATATTGAACCCACGACAGAACATGGCCTATCACTCAACATCCAAAAAACCAAAGTGCTGCAACAACAAGTACAAAATAATCCTCCTGCAGCACCACAAATCCAACTCAATGGTGTAAAGTTGCAAAGTGTTGATCACTTCTCCTACCTGGGCAGTTATCTTTCCACAAGGGCTGACATTGATGCCAAAATCCAGCATTGCCTGAGCTCTGCAAGTGCGGCTTTCTCCCAATTAAAGTGCAGAGTGTTTATTTTTTTTCCTCCTCCCCCTGTGATAGGGGATTGGTGAGGATAGCAAAACAAAACAAAACAAAACAGACAAAATATTGTTGAATGTAAATTTTATTTTGTAAATTTACACAATATCAGTTGGATTAAGATATTCTTTCATGTTAAACAAAATTATATAATAACAACAATTATTCAAAAAAAAGAAAAGGAAAGGAAAAGGGGAGCAGGCTGCATCTGTCAGTTAGTAGTCAGTGGTTCTGATAGTGGAGACAGAGAGAGTCCTGCCAGGTCTTTGCAAGGGGTCAATTCCATAGGCATTTTTTGTTCCAGCTGTTCGTATCCAAGGAGAGAAATCAGATGCACCTGGTGCCAAAATGACGTTCCTTGGGGGAGCATTGTGTATTTGGGGTGGGGCTGAGGAACACAGGGAAGGTGCCCTACGTAATGTATAGGGCAGCACAGCCCATGGGGCCCCTTCCGGAAGCTGCTGGACTGCCATCCTCTCTGACTCCTGGCCGTACTGGATGGGTCGGAGGGGGGTGTAGTCCAGAATTATCCAGAGGACACCCCGTTTGATGTCCACGATAGACAGAATCCAGCCAGTAAATAAGGAACGTTAATGCATCAACCCTAAACACATTGATCTGGGCAGAAGCCCCACTCAATGCAATGAGGTTTACTTCTGACAACGTGTGGAGATGGTGAGGCTGTATTTGCAGAGGACATTTGAAGCTGATGCCCTGTTCAATTTCTTTTACATTTTCTTCCCATCTGAGGTCTCCAGAGCAAGGAGCTATCCTGCTTGACGTGGGTGAAGGGGTTCATTTTTTAGTCCTCCATTAATCCAATAATGTATGCATTTTCACAGCTGCATAAGGTGTTGTGGGCAGAGGAAGGTTTCCTAGAATTGCATAGTTGCGAAGGGCTCTGAGGGGCATCTAGTCCCACCCCCTGCAGTGCAGGAAACATTTGCCCAACGTGGGGCTCAAACACACAACCCTGGGATTAAGAGTCTCGTCCTCTGCCAAATCAGACATTTCAAAAGGAAAACAAGATTGAAGGTGAGAAAATTTATTAGGACTCCTAAAGTGTGACTGTCTCTTTAAGAAGCTGCAGAGGGAATTCTGGGAAAAGGAAGGAAAATGCAAAGGAACAGCAACCCATTTTTGTTATTTCTGCTGATTTTGACTGGAATGAATCCTCTCAAAGGGCCCTTGAAAAAATGTGCAATATGCTCTTGGCAGGTAAATGGTTTTTGTATCAGTCACTCTGGTCTGGAGAGAAAGTCCTGCTGGGCCTGAGAGGCAGATTTAGTCTCCTCAGGAGATACTGAGGGAGGTTTCACTTCCCCACAGACAAAAGAAAGGGAGGAGGGTCTCTCCAGAGAACCAGGATCCTGAGAACGTGTAGAGTTCGGCTCCTGAGTCAGCAGCATAAAAAGACACACGTCCCCCTTCATAGTCCAGAGTCACCCGGATCCTCCTGGGCTTCTCCCTCAGGGACAGAAGAGAGTAATCAGGGGAGGTGCAGGCCAAGTACATACCTCCAGACTTCCACACAGCCCAGATCCCTCCCTCAGGGCTTAAGGAGAAGCTTCCCTTTCTCCTCACAGACTTCCTGGCGACCCCCAAAGTCCACCATTCCCCTCTTCCCACAGTGACTTCCCAGAAATGTCTGCCTGCTGTGAATCCCTCACATCCCAACACACAAAGCCAGTCGCTGAATCTCTCAGGATTATCAGGCAGGACTTGAAATTTGTCTCCCCATCTCACGCTTTTCCGATCGTTGGATAGGATGAGTTGGGGATGGGCTGTGTCTGGATCCAGAGTGACATTTGCTGTTGGGGAGAAGATGAGGGAAAGAGAAGATTAGGCAGAGTCAGCCAAGAGACAGAAACAGACATTTTCATTTAAAAAACACACACCAAAAAACCCAGATTCCCTTTCAGATCAAGGGGATTTATTTGCATCGCATGCAAGACTCCTCCTTGCAGACTCTCATCAGAATAAATATATTTCTTTTTGGTTTTTTAATCAGTTTTCTTCACTTTTTTATGTTCCATGTGTATTGTGCCTGCCCTCCTCTCAACCCAGGCATTTTCTAAGAGGAAAAACCACCCAGGAAACCTTTTATTCATCTCTTCTGTGTTAGTGAAGGGGAAAGAGAGGAGAACTGGAGGAGGCAGGAGAGGAGAGAAGCTGCTTTCCTCAGACAATCTCTGTGGTCTTTGGGGACCTCTGGTTGGGGTGGGGGATAAGGACCCCCTATTTATTATATTATATATTATTATTATTATTATTATTATTATTATTATTATTATTATATCACACTTGCCTACTGCCCTTCATCCATAGGTCTCAGGGTGGTTCACAGCATAAAAATACAACACAAAACCACATATAGGCGTCTCCTCACTTTCGTGGGGGTCACGTTCTGGGCCCACAAGTGAAAATCACACGTAAGTGGGGAGCCTTAAAAAATTCCTGCTCTCCATCTCTCTCACCCACTCGGTCTCTCCTGTGCCTTCCTCCCTACCCTTGAAAGTATTTGGGCTCATGTTCACATCTTTGTGAACGCAAGTATGCACAGAACAATTTATTAAACTACTAGTTGAAGGTAGCCCGTTACAAAAATGGGCGCTAGAGGAGGAGGCGGCAGAGGCTGGCGGCTGACTGCAGCTGACAGGCGGCCCCGGCGGCAGCTTCGGGCGGGTAGGCCTTGGGTGAAGCCGGGGGCTCGCGTGATCGGCGCGGTCGGGGGAGAGAAGGAGCGTGGCGGCGGCCGGAGGAGGAGGCTCCGTGCAAGGCAGCAGCGCTGCCCCAAGTGACAACGCACGTGCGCCGCCGCTGCCTCCCGGACACGCCCCCTCTCCGGCCGCTCCAATGCCTGCGTCCCTGTTGGGGGGGGGAGTAGAGCTCTCCAATCTGTGCGTCCCTGTGGGACATGCGCACTCGCGCAGTTCCACTGACACACGGAACGTATGCACGGACACAGGCACTTTATTATATAGGATTAAAATGTACATATGGATTCTCCTTAACGGAAGGGAGATGTTAACTCTTGCCCTCCCGGACTCCTTTTCCAAGATTTTGTAGCTGAGCCAGCATCCTTTTAGTTCAGCCACAAGAGAAGGGATTTTGCTAGCTTAAGATGCGGCTCTGGTGTGATTCTCTGCTGTAGGCTAGCTTAGCTGGGTGCCTTACATCTGAGTCTAATGCACTAGAAATTTTCAAAGGGCTGCTTATTCCATGCTTCTCTTTTGGATTTAATATATACCATAAGACTAGTTCCCTAGGGGAAGGGGGGAATAACTCAAAAGGTTACCAGTTAGGGGCACAGACAGTCATGATAGCCAAGTGTAGAGTCGCCATATTTTGAAGAGCAAGAAAGAGGACACATTTGCCAACTTCTACTTTTAACCATAAATCGCTATGGCGAGTCTCATTTGAAATACCCCTCCTATATGTAGGCTATAGAAGCTGTGATATATTGCTAGTAGCAATGCTCTTAACTTTCAACAACAAAAGAATAATAATAATAATACATATTGCTCCCCCGCTTGCCACATGAAAGGATTTGGGCTCCTTTTCACAGATTGTGTACACAGAACAATTTATTAAATTGTTAAACATGTACATTTGGACTCTCCTTAAGGGCATGGGGATGTTAACTCTTGCCCTCCTGGACTCCTCCAAGATCTTGTAGCTGAGCCAGCGTCCTTTTAGTTCAGTCACAAGAGAAGGGATTTAAACAGTACGGCTTAAGATGCTACTCTGTTGTGAGTCTCTGCTGCAGATTAGTTTAGCCAGGTGCCTTAGATCTGAGTCTAATGCACTAGAAAAATTTTAATGGGTTACTGTAAACAAAAAAAAGCAAAGGAAAAAACTTGAGACATTTTGCCAAATTTTAAAATATTTAAAATCCGCCCGGGGAGAAATTTTAACCATGAAAATAGAGGACGTGTCCAAGAAACAGAGGACCTGTGGCAACCAGGCCTGGAAAAGGTCACATGGAAAAGCAACCCAACTCTCTCTAGGCAGGAATGAAACTCTTCCCTCCTCATTTGATCCTTCTGAGCAGTTTCTCTCCCCCCCCCCCCTCTGCACTTTCAAGTCCACCCTCTCTGCCTTTGTGGTACAAACAGCAGGGCTAGAGTCAAGCTGTACAGAACAGACTCTTTACACACCCACCCATGAAACACTAGTCCCCCTCCCCTGTGAATTGGGGTCTCCACGTGAAATTTACCTCTCTGAGGATTTCTGAATGACTGAACATCTGAGGAAGCAAAAAGACAGGTTTAACAGGCTACAATGCAATAGCTAAAAAAATAAAACATCACCATAACATAGCATCTGTTGTTTCCTTATTTCAAGCAAAAGATGAAATCATAGAACAAATAATTGCAAAGACGACAACTCTAGGCTTAAGTAGTGATGTTAAATATTCTCCAAAAGATGATTCTTCAGAATTTAATATCACTAGGCCTAAGGAATTAAAACAACTAACGTATTTAGTGGTAATTCCTGCATTGCAGGGGGTTGGACTAGATGATCCTATTCCATGGGGAAATCAGAAATGGTAAACCATACTAGAAAATGGCAGAATACAATCATTCAAAATCCACAAATGAAGTGGGGATCTGAACTGGTTGGATGAAGAAAGGTTTAATATCTGCCCCAAGTATCCTGGTGGGAAAAAGCTGTTGAAACTGGAATTTCCAAGCATGCTGACAAACCAAATTGCAGAGGAAGAATCGGCAGAGTTTGCCATGTAATTCCAAGAGTCTCATGCAATGGGAAGTTCTCCCTCATGGAATGGGGCTGATCTCATAAGAAGTGTGGGAACTCTGAGGAGATTGGGATGGCTGTAGCACCAGAAATGGCTGGTGAGGTTGAAACTGTGAGGAAGAGGCAGCTCAGGCCTTGGCTCTCCTGCTGGGAGACCAGCCTGGCAGGAGGAGGAGGAGGGACTGGGTGCTTGATTTTCCTACAATCAAGCAGTATATAAATTTTATGAAATGAAGCAAAATCTATAAAATTGAGGGGTAAACCAGGATACTAGTCTATAGGCAGGAAAGGAACTCATGACTGGTGTGCAAGTTCTTCGCAGGGACAAGCTCTGCCCCCAATCCAATCCTTCAAACTCTCTCCCAGTTCATTCATGGGACAAAGAACCCAAACACCACCAGAAGACTGTTGCCCAGAGTTACACCATTGATGGGGGTCCCAAAGTCTGCAGAACAGATGGTTCAACACCCATGAAATATCAATCCCCATCCCTCCTGTGAAATTGTTCCTCCCCTGGAAATTTACCTTTCTGAATCTGTTTTCTGAATAACAGAGCATCTGAGGAAGCAAAAAGATATAAAGTGTAAGGGCAACTCTCTTCCATCTCAAATAAATCTCCATACAAAAGTAACACTTCAAAACGCAGCATCCTTAAATTCAACTACAATTATTAAATATTAATTAAATCATAGAAAAAATAATTAAAAACAAGAAAATCATGGGAAGAATCTATGAAAATAACTAAAGCTTTAAATAGCAGAATAACAATATTCAGCATAAATCCTGATGGTCTCTGAACTTTGTCCCTGAAATTGGGCTCTACATTCTTGGACTGGAGGGGAGACAGAGCAATAGGAATCCTGTAAAAGGATAAAGAGGGGAGATGGAGGCAGCCTTAACATCTTCCCCAAGTAAAGTGGTTGGGTAAATTATTAAAAACAAAATTGTGAAACAGAAGGAGAAGTGAAAGTTTCTGTGGAAGGATTGGCAGAGCTGTCATGCAAAAGGAAGCCCTTCCTCACAAAACTTCTACAAATCTTTAATGTTGTTAAGCAGAGTTTGGATCTGGAAGAGTTTGGATTTGATATCCCGCTTTATCACTATCTGAAGGAGTCTCAAAGCGGCTAACATTCTCCTTTCCCTTCCTCCCCCACAACAAACACTCTGTGAGGTGAGTGGGGCTGAGAGACTTCAGAGAAGTGTGACTCGCCCAAGGTCACCCAGCAGCTGCATGTGGAGGAGCGGAGACGCGAACCCGGTTCACCAGATTATGAGTCTAGCGCTCTTAACTACTACACCACACTGGCTAAAAAAAGAATAATTGTGCCCTTTGGGGCTCATGTGCTCTTGCTTCCATCCTCAATGTCTCCAGTTCCTCTCGGGAGTTCTTGAAGGCTGAAGCACTAGATATGGCAGCTGCAGGAGGACGTCTGAGGAGGAGACGGCTCAGGCCTTGGCTCCACGGCTGAGAAACAAGCCTGAGCAGGAGGCAGAGGGGGAACTGGGGGCTTCTCAATGCCCTTTTCCACATTCAGAGGAGGAGAACCTCCAAAAGGACAACCCCGGATTGTGTAGACGAGTAACCCAAAGGAAAAGGAGTTTCCGTAGAACTGTAAACAGATACACATGGGAGGAAAAAATCCTGACTTGCTCTACACTCTGATTCAGGCTTTCTTTGCAAGCTCCAGTGTCACAATGTACATGGGCCATTCTGGGGGACAGGAAATGAAGGCTGGAACACCAAGAAGGACGTTATCCTGGGGTTACTCAATTCCATGCAATAAGAGCCTGGCATGTTCATTTCTGAAGGAATAGAATTCCCAGTGTGAAATCCTTGCGGCCATTGTTCATTACCTTTAAATTGTTTCACTGCATCCTCCACAAGATCACAGGATTCCCAGATCCTGTTCCTCAGTTCTGGAGGGAAAGGCAGTGGCTTCTCTGGACTCTCTCTTTTCTCATACCTGGTGAAAGGAAAAACAATTAATGGCCTCATTGTGGTACTGTCTCCCAAATCATTGCAGGAGATCTCAAGAACATGAACAAAGTTGAAGTTCATGTCCCAACAGGTCATTTTCAGGATTCATCTTCATCTGTTGACACCCACCTCCAAGCCCTGGTCTAGCATTTCAACTTCCTGCCCTAACTGAGATAGGAAAGCGGGATAAAGCTGGGTGTCCACCACAGATTGGGGAGACCTCAGTCCAAAACCCCCGAGGACAGCTGTCAGTGGCTTCGTAAAGATGCTAAACAGCACAAGGGACAAGATGTAACCCCAAGCGACACCACCGGAGGGCTCCCACTGAAGCCTTATCAGACCTTTCTAGGATGCGCGTTGCTCCTGGGGAGGGAGGAAGGAATCAAAAAGACACCGAGGTACAGTTTGCAGAGAAAGGGGTTTATTTCCTGTTTCCTAGGACTACGGGAAAGGCACTGCGTGATCTGGGTCACAGCAAGAGCAGCTAAAGACAGTTTGCATGCAGTTTATATTCTCTTGCAGGTTCCTCTTTCCCCTCTGAAGGAATGCAGCTCCCAGACCCGTTATCTGTTAGGCTATACACATAGGCTATACATCCTTGAGTAAAGGTAAACATTCTTGTTCGAGCTCACTATATCTTGAGGTAAAAGGGTCATGGGGTTACTAAGCTATGGGGTTATCCTTTGGTGTCATTTAAGATTGAGTGCGTCAGTGTGGTTAGTATGTTTACAACCGATAACACCCCAGCTATCCTGTCTCATCAACCCGTCATCCTGTCTTAGTTCAAGGCCATCCATTATGCGGGAGGGTAGCTGATAAGGGAAGTATGGGGTCATCCTTTGCTCTGGTTTGTGTTTGCCCCGCCTTAAGCTAATGGAGCTAGGTCCTTAAGCTAATGGAGTTCGGCTTAAGGGCTTAAGCTAGTGGAGCCATCCCGATGAATTTGGGAAATGTGGGGCCTTGTGCAGGAGGTTTGTACAATGGGGGTTTTCAGGTTAGTATAACCTGTTTCCAACGATGCTGCACCATAACAACTTTCTGGGAAGGTCCCAGAATGAAAGAACCAAACCCCTGAAGTGGGGTGCCTGCAATCCCTCCCTCCCTGAGCCTCTCCAGGAGAACAACCTCAACCCTCCTTGCACCCCCTCTCTCACCCAGGAAGGGCACAACTCCATGCCCCATGGGACTCTCACTCCAGAGGCAGGAAACAACCTGACTATTGGTACGTCCTAAGCTCTTCCCAAGCATCTTTGGCACTTTCTATTCTAGATGTTTGAAATTACCACAAAGTCCACGGACAGAAAGTGCAAGAGAAAGAAAAGAGCCCCCATCCCTGAGTGAAGTGATGTGGGGAGGGAGGGAGGAGGCAGAGCTCTGGCCTTGATCACTGGAGGGAGAATTGGGGTGCTACAAGTTTTTACCTGTGAGATGCTGCAGGGAGTGAGTCCTACAGTCTCCCCCCTGCAGCCCCTGGAGGGCCATGTCTGAGGTTCCTGCATCCCGGCCTCATGGAGAGATGCTAATGGAAATGAGCCAGATCCACTTACCTCTGCAAGGTCCTTCTCACATCCTAGAGGGAAAAAGAGAAGGGAATTCACTGCACACCACAGGCCACACCAGGAAGACCCCCTCAGACCCTGCAGTGGAGGAACAGCCTGGCCCTCAGATGTCAGTCTGCCTGGCACATGCCAAGGTTTTGGGTAGGGATGGCAGAATCAGCCAGTTTGGGTTTCTCACACCTTTTATTTTTCCAACCTGAAATCATTAATTTTTCCGATATCAAGTTCTCCACATTTCACATCACTTTGCAACTATTTTTTAAAATCCTTATGAAAATCCACCAGCATTTTAGGGAAATCTCACGTTTGTGGGTTCAAGAGAAGATTCCACCCCATCTCTTGTCTTAGATTATAATTTATTAACTTTAATCCAGTTTGCATTCTGCAATTCAGACATAAGTAAGCCTACATGATAATCCTACCAGGGCACTGTCCCAAATTGTCTTCAATAGAAGTCCCCAAATTTCAAATTCCATTTTCCATCTGGAAATACAAAAAGCACCTGCAGCACAAATTGTGACTGAGCATTATTTTGGCCGATCTGTATCAATGGGGAAGGGGATCAACCCAGAAAATGTGGAGGAAACGGGAAGAGAAGCTTCATCAAGAGACTGGCTCAGGTCGGAAGGAGGCCAGAATGCATCCCCAGTGACGCCCCTCACAGGGCAGGAAGGCAGCATTGTCCAGCGGGAAGGCATTCGGAGATAAATCATCAGCAAAGAGCAGAAGATCAGCTCCCGTTCCATCAAGATCACAGAAGAATCTCTAGTCTGCATTCAGGTGAGTTAAGCATCCCAGGTCTCTTGGGTCTTCCTGTCCATTACCGGTACAAACCTGACTAGAGGCTCCATCATCTGAGCCCCTGCACTCCTTGCATACATGAAAGGGGCACAAAAAGGATGGGAGGCAGCCTTTTCCTGGAGCCTTGGGCTGTTCCTGCCACCGTCTTACCTGCAGGAGTTCAGTCGCTGGCTGCTGACGCATCTCCTCCATCTCCTGGATGATCTTCTCAAGAGAGGAGAGTTTCCTGGAGAGTCTGGCCAGCTGCTCATCCCTTCTCTCTGCAATCTCCTTCTCCACCTCTTCCACATGAGTCAGCAGACGTTTCTCTTGTTCTTCCAGGAACTGGCGCAGTTGTCTGAACTTCTCCAGAGTCTTCAGCCTCTCCGTTTCTGTTAATTTCTGCAAGAAAAGAGGAAGTCAGTGTGGAGGATGGTCAGCCTTCAAAACATCAGGAAGAAAATTATGAGAATTCCACAGGGAGGACACTTCTGATTTTTCAAAGACATGAAACTTCCAGTGGCAAAAGAAGTAAACATTTATTTTGAGGGAAAGCCCTATCCATTGTTTTTCTGTTGACTTCTATTTTGCATAAGGCTACAGCCTAAAGGAAGGAGCTTTTTTTCTAGCCATGGATGTTCCCTGTATGTTTTGGGGCATGGCATAACCAGAGTTCTGAGTTGTTCAGAGAACATCCAGGGACATAAAACACCCCTCAGTTTAGACTGGGGCCATTTAGGTGTAGGAAGGCAACAGAAACAGAGGAGCAGGGGGATAAAGTGCAGAGTTCATCCCCATAGCTCCCATTTTCTTTAAAGGTTCAAAATGGCCTCAGTTTCCTAAAGATGAACAAGAGCGCATGCGGTGATGATGAAATAACGAGACCCTAGGACAGGATGAGTTTAAAGGGAAGGCGACCCCGGGCTGAGCCGAGAGTCCCATATTTATTGACAGCTCACTTGACAGTTAATGATTAGCCCCGCAGGGACAACTCTTAGCACCAAATAAGGTGATGATCATTTACATAGTACCATACAAGGTGCTGCTGATAGGCACAGGAAGTAGGCGACACCCTGAAACCTCCGCCATTGTGGATGTGCTGCTCCTCATGTAGGCAGCCCCTCCCTGCTCACCTTCTGACCTCTTGAGGGTTTTTCCACCACCCTTTATTGTTCTCCCAGAGATGCCCTGACCCATCCAGATTGATCCTGTTTATACCGGTGCATCTTGCCCCCAACCAGTGTGCCTGACCCAGGTCCCTAGGTCAGCATGGTATGCCATTGCTGCATTGCTGTAACTTTCCTAAGTAGAAACAGGTGTGGATTGCCAGCGCCATTTTACTGAAACTATAACTCCCACAAACGCACATTTAGAAAGACAATTTTTAGTAATATTTATGGTAAATCAGGATTTAAATTGAACTGCTTCCACCCTTTCAGCTCACAAGTCCTCAGGCTTCTCCTTGACAGCTTTTCACATAATAATCTACAATGGGAAATAAACTCAATTTAGCTGCATTCAAATGTGAATTTACCTGACTCACAATTGCTGAAAAAATATGGAGAACGAAACAGAGCAATCCTTTGAAATTCACACCCCTGAATTTTTCAAGGTTGACCCAGCCAAGCTATGCTCACAAAAAAATGTATTTATGAGGCTAGAGTACATATCAAAATATTTGTACAAGGAGGTAGCCACCCTAACATCTGATTCATTTTCAGGATAATAAATTAATAAACAGACTAATATGGATAAATGAGAAATGGGGAAAAGCTGAAATGGGCAGATTTCCCCATCACTTCTCAGTCCTGACTCAATTCTTCTTCTTCTTCATTATTATTATTATTATTAGTTGAATTTGTATACTGCCCTACAGCCGGAGGTCTCAAGTGCTTGTTCCCTGTCTAGTAACAATAGAGACACCTACAAGGAGGTCTTTGCTTTCCTTGTCCAGGTCTGCTTGATACACCAGAATTTCCTTTCTCTCTTTCCTCAGAATCTCCAGGCGGCGACAGATCTCTCCCTAAAGAGAAAAGGAAAAACTCAGGTTTGATTGAGACACAAAGAGAGGAGATGAATGGTTTCTTGCGCCCAGTAGCCTTGCTATAATAGCAAAGTATATTACTGGAGGAAATAAAAGTCCAGAGGTTTTCAACCTTTTTGGGTCCACAGCTCCCTTGACAAACTACATTATTTCTGCGGTGTCCCTGTGGGGGTCATGATCCCAGTTAGATCCCCCCTTGCTTGCAGAGCTTGCAGCCCCTCACCCTTTCTCGAACACCCTCCCTTGTGGTGTGCTCTCTAAGGCTCTTCTGCTCTCCCTTCTCCTTGGGAATCCCAGCCTGACTTCTCATCTTGAGGTCCCAGGGAGATGTGGGAAGATGAGGAGGAGGAGGAGGAGGAGGAAGGGCTAAGGCAGGATCCAACTTGGGATGTATCAGTCTAGCATCAAAGAGATAGTGAGGTCAGCCCAAGAGGCTAGAGATATAGGAATAGAGCAGAGCTTCACCCATTCCAAACCCCTCTTCTGCAAGCCTAGGGCTTTTCCACACTTCCTCTTGACCCCACAGCTTTGCCACTTAATTGGGTCAAATGGCAATTCAGGTTTTCTGTTATTTGTCAGTCATTTTCTCTGCAGTAGCCAGAGCCCACATGTGCTTGTGCCACCAGGGGATATTTAAGTGCTGCAGCTTCTTCCATTTCTGGGCCAAAGTAGTTCTTGCTGCAGCCAGAATCCACCTAAGTAGCTCCTTCAATCAGAAGATTGCTGTCTGGTCACCCCACAAGTTCAAAGGGGCCAGCTTCATTTCGTTATTATTTCTAATAAGTGGCATTATTGACATTGCATGGCACAGGAGCATTTCTGCACACCTGTAGTAGGACAAGTTAACTTTTTCAAGGGTTTAAAAGCTCTTTTCTTACTACACTAGGGATTATATAGCTATATATGAAATTTCATGCATATCGGTTAATATCCTGACCCTCCTCCAAAAAAATAGCTGTTTACTTGGCTGTTTTCCTATGTCGTGAAGGCTGAAATTTCAATTCAAGGCTTCCCCTTGGCTGCTTTTTATGTAATAAACAACCTCCAATTAATGCCATGCCTACTATGGACCTGAGAATTAAAAAGAAAACCTCCCAAGAAGAATCCGCAGCTATTTCTTCCCCTCAAGATCCAGGGATCTCCTACCTTGTATTCCTCGAAAGCCTCCTCCAGAGGAATCACCTTGTGATTTTCATGTTCCTTTGATCTGTCACACACCACACAGATGGGGGCTTCGTGGACTTTGCAGAAGAGCTTCAGGGGCTCCTGGTGCTTCTCACAGACTCTCCCTTTTCCTCCTCCTTCCTCCTTTCCCTCTTGAAGGCTGAGATTCTTGATTAATTCTACGAAGTTTGCCAATTGCCGATTGGGGATGAGGCTCCTTCTCTGGACTCTTTCTCTGCACTGAGGGCAGGAAGCCTCTGCCTCCGATTCCCCCCAGCACTGGATCAAGCAGGATCGGCAGTAGTTGTGCCCACACTCTGGGCTGGTCACTGGATCCTTGAAGTAATCCAGGCAGATGGAGCAAGTTGCTTCATCACAGAGATGTTGCATGTGACTCCCTGCAGCAGCCATGGCTCCCTCACCCGAGTCAAGTTTTGCTTTCTCAGTTTTCAGCCACTGGGCGTTTCCCTTCCTGGAAATGACTCAGAAACTCAGTGACCATGTGATCAAAATGCCCTCAGGTCTTTGCATTTGCTGAATGTTTTCTCTAGTAGCAGCGAATGCTTCTGGATTGCTTCCCATGCTTTTGATTACAAACACACACGTACCTAGTAAGTTGTGGTATTCATACTGTAACATTTTCATTCATAGGCTTCCTTGGCCTTTTTGAATTGGAGAACATCTGCTGCTGCCCTAAATGGATGGGAGTTCTGATTTGGCAAGCGGGACTTGATTCTGTGAAGATGACTCCTTAATTGCACATTTCTTCAAAATCCAGATGAAACTATCCTCGTTTAATTAGCGCAACAAAATTGATGAACTTGTTCCAGTGATACCAGCTTTTCCAAGTCTGGTAGCAGGGGCGTAGCAAAGGGACGGGGGGGGGCCATCCCGGGTTCCACCCCAGAGGGGGGGTGACACTTTAAAAAAAAAATTTTTTTTATTTTTTATTTTTTAATTTAAAATTTTAACTTCATTGAAAAAAAGAGATAATAGGCACACACACACAACCCCCCACACCTCGCAAAGTGGCACCATCAGAGAGGGGTGACACTTTTTAATTTTTTAAAAAAAATTTTTAAAATTAAAGTGGTGGGGGGTGACAATGAGCACCTAAAATTGAGCGCAGAAACAACCTGGCAGCCAATGCAGCTGTTTTAGGGGTTCTGTGAGTACCAGCGGCAACCCTACTCAGGGACCTGGCTGCTAGTCCTCTCCGAGGGCAGCCCCACGCACAGCACATGGCAACAACCCAATCTGGAAGTCCCTGGAGAAATTGGATTAAGCGCTCTGACCAGCCACTTCTACGTCTCTGCTTTCTGACAGCTGGTCAGGAAATCCTCCGCCAGGGCCAGGTCTTGGTTGCAGCTCCCTGGCCCCTCTTCCCTGCCTCACACTGTATTGACATCTGCAATTATTATTATTTATTGAATTTATATACCGCCCTATACCTGGAGGTCTCAGGGCGATTCACAGAATAAAATCAAAATATAAAACCACAAAATACATAATAAAGACAACAACCCATTAACACCCCCCCCAAAAAAACACATTTTAAAAGGGCATAGGATGTCAATTAAATCAATCAAAGGCCTGGTTAAAAAGGCGAACTTCCCTGGGGAGAGCATTCCACAGGTGGGGAGACATTGCAGAAAAGGCCCGTTCTTGTGTTGCCACCCTCCGGACCTCTTGAGGAGGCACACGAAGAAGGGCCTCATAAGCCTCCTCCCCACTCAGCCCTCCCCCCACTTCAGTCATCATTACCTTATAAGCAAAGTTAGGAGCTTTTGCCCCAAATTTCATTACTTACCATTTGCATATTTTTATGTCCTTTGTCAGTTTGGAAATATCCTCACAATCAATCCCTTCTAGTTCCTACCACCTTGGGCCATTTAAAGTCCTCAGTGAATTTGGCCACCTCATTTTCACCCAGAAGCCCTGATAATTTCTGAATAGTGGATTCCTTCTTTTTAAATTTTAATCTTCTTAGTTGTTTACCACAGAGAAAAAAAGCCAATCAAAATCCACATCCCACCCGCAGCTCTCCAAAATTTGGTGTTCTCACTGACACAGTCGGGATTCAATTCCCAGACAATGAATATTTTTTCCTTCATTTACTTGTTTATTTATTGCTAATGCTTAATAAAGATAGATAACAGCAATCAAGTGATGGAGGCTTTTGAGGAAAAAGATTATTTATTGGGAATGTTCAGGTGTTTCTTTTTCTTTAAAAACTCAGCTGCAGAAGAAATTCCAGGAAAGGGAAGGAAAAAGAATCAATTTTTGTTTGCTTTGTTGCTTGTGCCGATTGTGACTAGAACGAATCCTCTCAAAGGGTCCCGGAAAAGCTGCCAAAAATGCTCTTGAGAGGGAAATTCTGGTTTTATATCAGTCGTTCTGGTCAGGAGAGAAACTCCTGCTGGGCCTGTGAGGCAAATATAGTGTCTTCAAGAGATACTGAGCTGAGTTTTACCTCCATCCAGACAAAAGAAAGGGAGGAGGGTCTCTCCAGAGAACGAGGCTCCTGAGAACGTGTAGAGTTCGGCTCCTGAGTCAGCGTCAGAAAAAGACACACATCCCCCTTCATAGTCCAGAGTCACCCGGATCCTCTTGAGTTCCCCACTCGAGGACAGAGGAGGGTCATCAGGGGAGGTGCAGGACCAATACTTGCCTCCAGACTTCTCCACAGCCCAGATTCCTCCCTCAGGACTGAAGGGAAGAAAGCTCTTTCTCTTCACAGACTTCCTGGCGACCCCCACAGTCCACCATCCCTCGCTTCCCACAGTGACCTCCCAGAAATGTCGGCCTGCTATAAATCCCTCACGTCCCAACACAGAAGTACAATTGTTGAATCTCTCAGGATTGTCGGGCGGGGCTTGCCTTTTATCTCCCAATCTCACACTTTTCCGATCCTCAGACAGGATGAGCCTGAGATAGGCTGTGTCTGGATCCAGAGTGACATTTGCTGTTGGGGGGAAGATGAGGGAAAGAGAAGAGAGGCAGAATCAGCCGAGAGTCAGAGACGGACATCCTGATCCAAGAAACAGCCCAGGAACCAGATTCCCTCTCATCAAAACAGGACTTATTTGCATTGCATTTAGGGTTAGGACCCTCCTCTCCTTCTTCCAGACTCTCATCAGAATAAAATTTGAATAAAAACCATTCTTGTTATTTTTATATTCAATATACTTCCTATATTGTGCCCTTCCTGTCAATTCACAAATCTTCGGAGTAAACCGCCCCAATAATTTTTTATTCAGCTCTGCTGTGTCAGCTAAGGAGAGGGAGAGGGCAGAAGAGAAGGGAAACTGCCCTCCTCTGACACACACTCTGTGAATTGGCTATTTAGGGCTCCCAGGGGATGGGGAATGAGGACAACAAGTTTAGATAGGCAGAGAACAGCCATGGACCCTTTAATGACCTCAGTATGGTTAGAATTGGGGAGAGTATCAATGCAGATCCAATTCTGCCTCAGCTGGAGGCAGGACTAATGCTGCCTCAAGGGTTCCCTCTCAATGAGGGAGACAAAATCAGGCAACCTAGCAGATAAATGGCATTCCTTCTGGAAATTCCCATTGCAATTGTATTTCTTTGTTTTCTGAGAAGACAAGCAAATGAACAACTGTAACTTCCCTGGTGTTTCTATTGTCACCACAGGGTGTCACCTCGCCAGCAATCCAATTCTCATTATGGAGGAACAACCAGAATACCTTGTCTTTACCGGGTTGACTGAATAAATCATACGTAATATCATTGAGAGCCAGTGTGGTGTAGTGGTTAAGAGTGGTAGACTCGTAATCTGGTGAACCGGGTTTGCGTCTCCGCTCCTCCACATGCAGCTGCTGGGTGACCTTGGGCTAGTCACACTTCTCTGAAGTCTCTCAGTCCCACTCACCTCACAGAGTGTTTGTTGGGGGGGAGGAAGGGAAAGGAGAATGTTAGCCGCTTTGAGACTCCTTCGGGTAGTGATAAAGCAGGATATCAAATCCAAACTCTTCTTCTTTTTTTTTTCTTCTTCCTTGTTTCTTTCCTGCCTCTTAACGCCAACGGGGTGAGGGGGACAGAATTCCTCAAGCCTGACACCCCCAGGATTCAGGGGCAGCCTTCTAAATAGCCACATTCCCTGTTAGAGCCTCCTATAGCCAAATCTTCCCCCGATGTCAGGACTTGGGAATTGTAGATATCTTGGTTCAATCTTACTTTGCGGAACAAACCATTAAATATGTTATTATTATAATTTATTAAATTTGTATGACACCCTTCATCTGTAGATCTCAGGACTGTTCACAACATTAAAAATAGAAAGATAGAAAATACAAAATACAGGATAAAAACAAGAACAAAAATCAATTAACACCCCCCCTAACCCAAATACATTTAAAAGGGTATCTGATGTTGAAGAGTTTGGATTGGATTTGGATTTGATATCCCGCTTTATCACTACCCGAAGGGAGTCTCAAAGCGGCTAACAGTCTCCTTTCCCTTTCTCACCCACAACAAACACTCTGTGAGGTGAGTGGGGCTGAGAGACTTCAAAGAAGTGTGACTAGCCCAAGGTGCATGTGGAGGAGCGGAGACGCGAACCTGGTTCACCAGATTACGAGTCTACCGCTCTTAACCACTACACCACACTGGCTCTCAATGATATTATGTATGATTTATTCAGTCAACCTGGTAAAGACAAGGTATTCTGGTTGTTCCTCCATAATGGAGTTGCTTCCACTGAACTCCTCCCCCTTCCCCCTCTAGCAACAGCATTTGCTTCTATGGCATCTGTCAGTGGACAATTGCCTTTGAGCTCTTTGTTCTTGGACCCTTAACGAACGCTGTGTTTTGGGAGAAGAGGGGCTGGTTATGCTGTCCAATGACGTGTCAACTTGCTGCTCTGCTTCCCCTTCTCCTAACACTGCATAACTTTGCTGTTCTCCTGTCTCAGAGCTGCTATCTTCCTCAACGCCCTGCGAGACTGTCTCTCTCTTCTCTGGAAGCTACAGGATGTCAGGTTTAGGATGTCTCTCCCACACACGACACAGCATGCTGACAGTTTTTTTACTTTCAGATTTATTCAGCAATTATAGGGTTTCAGCAGTTCGAGCTTCCTCAGGTCACTGTCGGAGTCAGTTGACTCGACTAGATTCCTTTTCCGGCCAAGGCAAGATACTCTCCACCATTCCCCTCACCTCCTTCCAGTTTCACACTGTTCTTCTAATCTACTCTTTCTCCTGCTTTTTGGAGATTCTGGCACTGCTAGCCCCTCATCTGGAGGCAAGTCTAATCCCCTCCTTTCTCCTACATCCTGCTCTTTCAGCTCTGTGTTGCTTTCAGAACTGAAAGGCAGCGCTCACTTTCACTGTGTGAAGGAATCAAGTTTCTACTGCTCTCTGACTCTCCCCCCTCCTCTTCGGATTCCTCTCTGTCTGTCAGAAAGGGAACGTCTCTGACACAAGATAAGGGTGTGTGTGATCTCCATCATTCCTCCTCCTCTTCCTTCTTGCCCTTATCAGTGCAGTTCCTGACATGGGATGGGAGTCAGAAACTGGCGAGAGCCACTGCCTTTCTGCCCTGATTGGAGTTTTCCTGGTGGCATCAGTTTAGCTCTTGCTGGAAAGAGGATTCTGGGCAAGATGGACTCTTCTTCTGACCCAACATGGGAAGGGAGTCAGAAACTGCACCTTCTCACCCTGTCTGCGCCTTCGAGCCCACTGTCATGGCTGACGGGCTTCCTCTCTTCACACAAACACCACGACAGGCTCCTGGCGTTTTTATAGCCTTTATTTACAATATTTACAAGTGGTCGTTAGTACCTCATGATCATTCATCAGTCACTCAGTTCAGATCTCTGCTGAGGTCTGCGTTTACCCTTCCAGCAAGACAGAAAATGGCGAACTCTCCCGCTCCGTCTTCCACTCTTCCGCTTTTCTGCCCGCCGCTCGAGAGCTGGCTTGAACCTGCCCCCTGATTCTGAACCGGAACCTAACCCCTGTTGATCCTGTGACCTCCATGGCTCTATATCTCTCTCTGCCTGTTCCTCTAGGCTGACTTCAATAACTCTCTCTTCCTCATCCCCCTCAGGCACGCCTCCTCCTTCCTCCAACCCTGCGTCTCCCCCTCCCTCTGGGAGGTTTGAAGCCCCTGTCCCGTCCCTGACACCCACCTTCCCTGCCTTTGTTGTACATAGGAAGAACTCAAACAGCAGGGATAGACTCAAGTGCTGGGTCGCTTGAAACTCTGCAACACAGACACTTTCACCCCCATGAAACACCACCACCACCAGATGAATTTGGGACTCCATGTGAAATTTACCTTTCTGAGGTTTTCCGAATGACAGAACCTCTGAGGAAGCAAAAAGATATAATGTTTAAGGGCTACAGAACTATATCTAAAATAAATTTTAAAAATATCATTACAAAACAATGCTTCATAACTTATCATCCGTTGTTTCCTCATTTCAAGCGAAAGATTAAATCATAGAACAAATTACTAATGAGAAAACTGTATGACTAAGAAATTCAAACAGCCAAATTGTCTAGCTGCTATTCCTGCATTGCAGGAGGTTGGATTAGATGGCCCCTGGAAACCTTTAAAACTCTTAAAACTGTTCTATGATTCTATATGTGAAAATCAGAAATGGTAAACCGTACTGGAAAATGGCAGAATAAAATTATTCAGAATCCATGAATGAAATGGGGATCTATACTGGATGGCAGTGCAATTTCCATCTTTTAAAAGGATGGAGAGCTGGAGGAAGATTAACAACTGCCTAAAGTAAACAGGTGGGGAAAAGCTATTTAAAGCCAGAATTTTTAGACATGCTGACACTTATTGCTGATGGTTCCAAAGTCTAAAGAACAGACTGTTCAACACCCATGAAACACCAGTCCCCCATCCCTCCTGTTTCTTCCCCAGAAATTTACCTTCCTGAAGCTGTTCTCTGAGTAACAGAGCATCTGAGGAAGCAAAAAGATATAAAGTGTAAGGGCGACTCTCTTCCACCTGAAATAAATCTCCATACAAAAATAACGCTTCATAATGTAGCATTATTATAATTTAAGGAAAATATTAACTAGTAGAAAAAAATAATCGTAAACAAGAAAACCATAGAAAGAATCTATGGAAATAACTAAAGCTTTAAAACTCAGCAAACATAAAGCAAGCTTACAAATAGCAGGATAAAAATATTCAGCATTAATCCTGATGGTCTCTGAATTTTGTCCCTGAAGTTGGGCTTTACATTCTTGGACTGGAAGAGGGGCAGAGCAATAGGAATCCTGTAAAAGGATAAAGAGGGGAGATGGAGGCAGCCTTAACATTTTCCCCAAGTAAAGTGGTGGGGGAAATCATTAAAGTCAAAATTGTGGAACATAAGGAGAAGTGAAGGTTGGTGAGGAAGGATTGGCAGAGCTCTCATGCAAAGGGAAGTGCTTCCTCACAAACATTCTACAAATATTTCAGATTGTTAACAAGCATAATTGTGCGCTTTGGGCTCATGTGCTCTTGCTTCCATCTTCCATGTGGGAACTCTCAGGAGATCTTGAAGGCTGAAACACTAGATATGGCAGCTGCAGGGGGGCGTCTGAGGAGGAGACGGATCAGGCCTTGTCTCCACTGCTGAGAAAGAAGCCTGAGCAGGAGGCAGAGGGGAAACTGGGGACTTCTTAATGTCCTTTGACTCCATTCAGAGCAGGAGAACCTCCCAAAGGACAACCCCAGATTGTGTAGACAGGTAACCAAAAGGAAAAGGAGGTTGTGTATACCTGGGGTTACATACGCTTCAGGTTACAGACGCTTCACATTACAGACTCTGCTAACCCAGAAATAGTACCTCGGGTTAAGAACTTTGCTTCAGGATGAGAACAGAAATCGTGCTTTGGCGGCGCAACAGCAGGGGGAGGCCCCATTAGCTAAGTGGTGCTTCAGGTTAAGAACGGACCTCCGGAACGAATTAAGTACGTAACCAGAGGTACCACTGTAATTGTAAACAGATACATACTGAATGAAAGAACCCTGATTTTGATATGTACTTTGGTATGCCTTTTCTTCTTCTTTTTTAATCGTGACAGACACCATTTCTCTTCTCCGAACCCCCCTGTACCAGAATGACAATGTATATGGGGAATTATGAGGGAAATAAAATAATGGCTGCACTACCAAGAAGGACGGTATCCTGGTAGTACCCATGTCTGTGGTGAGAAAAAAATACAAAACAATAAGAGCCTGGTGTGCCCAGTTTTGGACTATGGGCAATGACCGTTTTGCACAGGGGTTATGTTCTTGACCCCTGCCCCTGCCCCTTTCCCGGTTACTTCCGGGTTGCGGCGATAAACGTGGTCACGGGCCCACGTAAATTAATTGTTGCCTGTAATATATGCCCAATATAAAACCCTTGCAGCTATTTTTCATTACCTTTGAATTGCTTCATGACATCCTTCAGGAGAGGGTTTATATCACAGAATTCTGAGATTCTCCCCTTCAGCTCTGGAGGGAAAGCCAGTGGATTCACCAATGTCTCTCTTTTCTCATACCTGGTGAAAAGAAACACAATGTGAGTCTGTTGAAACCCACAATTCCACAAATCCACAGAAAGAAATTGAGAGAGAGGAAGAGAGCTGCAGACAGGCAGGCACAGAGAGAAATGTTTCTTCTTCTGCACTACGGACTCCACAGCCAGACATCTCAGGGCCAGAACAGCAACCGCAGGCCTCTTGAGTCTCCCTGCTTATATTTACTCAAAGAAGAAGCACCAACATGTGATATCAGGGGGCATGAATTCTCTGAGTGCCTGATGACAGCACAGCATCTTTCTCTAGATGTCCCCAGAGAAGGTGTAGAGAAGAAAAAGATGGCTGCTGCTGTTCATATACGTGAAATGTTCCTTATAACCTCTCTCCTGAACCTGAATGGCACATTGAAGTTACAAATTACAGGATCAGGAACAAAGGTACACTGCCAACTCTCTTCCTTGTGAATTCCCCCCGCCTGGGGATATATCACACTTGTTGAAGTGGCCAAGAGAGAGCTGCAGAGCAACTGCGGTAAGTTTCCCTTGTTTTGTGTGCGAGGAGAACAGCTTTCCCTTAGAGTAAATTCAAAGTATTTGTTTCTTGAGCTTGGTGATATCTTGCTTTGATTTGTAGATAACCTCTGCTCTAGAACCAAGTGATCTCAGAGGATGAGGCAGACATTCCACAGATGTACAACTAAACCAAGTTATTGGTCAAAAGCCCATCCAGGCCAATACAAAACATCATTATACAATTTAAATAAGTGAAACAAAAATTAGCAGGAGAAATGACAGTACTTCACTTGGAAACCACCTCTGCCTGAAAGGCCCCATCATGGCACAGTCTCCGAAATTTTCCATACAACTTCAATAAAATGAAAAACCCTTACAGTAGAAATATATTTTCCGAAGAGGTCATTCATGACCTGCTCAGCAGGATAGCCTGTGATCGTATCCAGGGGAAGTTTGAGGAGCAATTCCAAGGGACTCTATGCAGGGGACAACAGAAAACAAACTCCAGGACCCCTGTATTTCAGAGGTAGAAATCCTATTATCTCCCCCACAGTGGTCTTATGTGACTTTTCCCAGTCTTATGGAGTGATGCTAATGGAAATGAGTAGGATCCACTTACCTCTGCAAGGTGCTTCTCACATCCTAGAGGGAAAAGAGAAGGGAATTTACTGCACACCACAGGCCACACCAGAAAGACCCCTCAGACCCTGCAATGGAGGAACACTCTGGCCCTCTGATGTCAGTTTGGGGTAGGAATGGCTAAATCAGACAATTTTCTGCAATTGGGTGAATTGTACATTACTTGGCTGGAGAGCTGCCTTGGAAAGTTCATAGAAGTGCAAACGTTGACGGACGGTTGTGACTCAGTTTGTGTATTGATTTATAAAGAGCAAATGAGGCAGGTTCACCTTTAAGTGTAGGCTCAGTGGAGTTCCCCACCCACCTTCGGATGTCAAAAAAAAGTGTGCTCAATGCTGGAGCTCACATCTGCTTTGATTCATTTTACTTTTGGTAAGCTCTGAGGTGACCAAAACAGCTTCTGGGAAGCCCACTACAGGGCATGAAGACAGCACTGCCAAACTGGAAGGTAATAGGAGGCAAACTATTAGCAAGGAGGAAAAAACAACACCTGGTTCCATCAACACCGCAGAAGAATCTCTAGTTTGCATTAAGGTAAGGAAAGCATCCCGGGTCTCTTGGTATACCTGTGCATGTAAGAGACTGGACTAGAGACTCCACCCACTAAGCTCTTTTACTACTTGCATAAATTAAGGAGGCACATAAATTATTGCAGACTTGTCCTTGGGCTGTTCCTGCCACCATCTTACCTGCAGGAGTTCGTTTGCTGGCTGCAGACGCTTCGCCTCCATTTCCTTGACCACCTTTTCAAGACAGGCGAGTTCCCTGGAGAGTCTGGCCAGCTGCTCATTCCTTTTCCTCACAATCTCCTTCTCCACCTCTTCTATATGATCCAGATGGTGTTTTTCTTGTTCTTTGAGAAACTGTTGCAGTTGTCTGAACTTCTCCACTGTCTCCTGCCTCCCAGTTTCTGTTAATTTCTGCAAGAAGCGGGAGGAAAAGAAGAGACCAGAATCTGAAATACGGCGAGTCTTCACGACATCAGGAGGGGAGTTATGAGATCTCTGCAAGAAGTGCACTTTTAATGACTTTTCATAGGTAAAAGTAAAGGGACCCCTGACCATTAGGTCCAGTCGTGACCGACTCTAGGGTTGTGGCGCTCATCTCGCTTTACTGGCCGAGGGAGCCGGCGTACAGCTTCCAGGTCATGTGGCCAGCATGACTAAGCTGCTTCTGGCGAACCAGAGCAGTGCACGGAAACGCCGTTTACCTTCCCGCCAGAGCGGTACCTATTTATCTACTTGCACTTTGATGTGCTTTCAAACTGCTAGGTGGGCAGGAGCTGGGACCGAGCAACGGGAGCTCACCCCATCGCAGGGATTCAAACCGCTGACCTATTTAAATATAGGGAAATTGCAGATGAAAATATTTATATACAGAGAAATCCACCCTAAAATCTGATTAATTTTCAGCATGTTTAAAACAAAACAAAACAAAACAAAAAACCAAGCTAACAAACAAACTAATGTGGAAAAATGAGAAATGGAAAGACACCGAAATGGACAGATTTGCCCATCCCTACTCAGTCCTGACTTGATTCATAAAGTACTTGCTCCCTGCCTAATAATAATAGTGATACTTACAAGAAGGTCTTGGCTTTCCTTGTCCAGGTCTGCTTGATAGGCCAGAATTTTCTCTTTCTCTTTCATCAGAATCTCCAGGCGGCTGCAAATCAGTCCCTAAAGAGAAAAGAAAAAACCTCAGGTTAGACAGAGAGAGAGAGGAGGAGAGAGGAATTGACTATTTTGCTGATTTCTAGTTTCTGTATGCCTTCCATGTAATGGTTTGTAGCTTTCTAGTCCCCCCGCCCCCCTTCTATTTTATCAATTCTTTTTGAGAATATATAAAATGCAACAGTTAATGTTTGAATTTTTAAAATAATTATAAAAAAATAAGTATTGATAAAAACATAAAGAGTATTTAGTGGGGGGGGGGCATTTTTAGCAGTCTTTGCCAACCTGGTGCCATCCAGAAGTTTTTATTGTTATTTTTATTAACATAAAATAAAAAAATACAGACAAAAGAATAAACAAAAATAATAAAAGTTACAAAACAGTGTAGAGGTTGTGCACACAGGTCCCACTTCCCAAACACAATTAGAACCCTGGAAATCGTTCATTAGGCGAGCGTTCACATAATGAGGCTATGATTTCCATTATTTCCTACAGAATTACTTCTCATGTGGGATATGTCTGCTTTCTTTCCCCCTCTCTCCATGTTTTCCCCCCTGAAATGGATGCAACCAATCAGCAAAAAAGAGACAAAGTAAAACAACTGATTTGTCCGATCTCTCCTGCTCTGTGATTTGCCCAATCTCATTTCCCCACCTCTGTGGTTTCTGCCACCAAAAGGCTGCCACCAACCAGCAAAACACATGTGGAGTTTAGAGCAGTGTTCAAAATTTGCCAGGTGTCAGGCATATTTTGCACCTGGCTATTGGCCACTTGCTACCAAGATGCCTAGGTGCCAGGATGGCGCCTGATGTCCCACCATCTGGAGGTGCATGCCTGGGGATCCTTGGATCTTGACTGTTTTCACACACTAGCAACACGCCCTGTAGAATTCTATCCATTATATTTTATCTGCAAAATCAGAATGAATTTCAGGAACCAAAAAGTATTATCGAAAATTACGATTTTTGAGCTGCCTGGCCCCAAAATGGCAACTAGGCATTCCGTTTTGGTGATTGTAATCCCGGTTATATATCTTATATAACCGGGATTACAATCTTAGCTTATATATCTGAGTTTCTAACACTGGTTTAAGCACTTTCTCTTCCTGCCATTGTGGCAACACAAATCTCCGAAGCTGCCGTCTGCATTTCAAGGGAAGCTCCTTTTGGTACCCTAGCAAAGAGCGGAAGAATCCAACTCCATCCTCCCAGCCAGCCCTCAGGCTTCTCCTCAGCTGCTTTTTACATAATATAACCTTAGAAAGTATGCGGGTGGTGCTGTGGTCTAAACCACAGAGCCTAGGGCTTGCCAATCACAAGGTCGGCGGTTCGAATCCCCGCGACGGGGTGAGCTCCCGTTGCTCGGTCCCTGCTCCTGCCAACCTAGCAGTTCGAAAGCACATCAAAGTGCAAGTAGATAAATAGGTACCGCTCTGGCGGGAAGGTAAACGGCGTTTCCATGCGCTGCTCTGGTTCACCAGAAGCGGCTTAAAGTCACGCTGGCCACATGACCTGCAAGCTGTCTGCTGACAAACGCTGGCTCCCTCGGCCAGTAAAGCGAGATAAAAGCGCAACCCCAGAGTCGTCCACGACTGGACCTAACGGTCAGAAGTCCCTTTACCTTTAACCTTAGAAGACATCTGAAGGCGGCTCTGTATTCTTTGATTATGTTTTTATTATGTTTTTATTTTTTTATTTTTTATTTTTTAAAATAATTTTTATTGAGTTTTCAAATTTTTGTCTGGCCCCGATTCAGGCCAGATCACATACATTTTAAACCATGTCCAATGACTTCCCCACGCCCCCCCCCTCATTGTGTTTATTTACCAAAATATTCATTCTTACCAGGTTCCTAATTCCAAATCTTTTAACATTACAAAAATATCTTATTTACAAGCTGCTTACCATCCACTCACATCTTTAGTTTACTTGTATTTTACTTCAATCACTTCCCTGTTGCCCCCCCCCCCCGGTCCCCGGGTCAGACTACTTCATTATAAAGTTTACTTATCATCTAAAATGTATGTTTTTATATATGTTGGAAGCCGTCCAGAGTGGCTGGGGCAACCTAAGAAGATGGACGGGGTACTACTACTACTAAATAATAATAATAATAATAATAATAATAATAATAATTATTATTATTATTATTATTATTATTAACAACAACAAGTATGGAAACTGCATTCAGGCAATTAATACCATGCATAATTCAGGAATAAGAGTTAAATAAAATTGCTGAAGAAGAATCCACAGCTATCCCTCTGCCCCCCTTTAAGATCCTACCTTGTATTCCTCGAAAGCCTCCTCCAGAGGAATCACCTTGTGATTTTCATGCATCTTGGATTTATCACACACTGCACAGATAGGTCTTTCATGGTCCTCACAGAAGAGGTTCAGGGGCTCCCGGTGCTTCTCACAGACTCCCCCCTTTCGTCCTTCCTCCTCATCCCTTTCGAGACTGAGCTTCTTGATCAATTCCACCAGGTGAGCCAGTTGCCTGTTTGGGATGAGATTCCTTTTCTGGACTGTTTCTCTGCACTGAGGGCAGGAGGCCTGCCTGCCTCTCGCCCCGCAACACTGGACCAAGCAGGACCGGCAGAAGTTGTGCCCACACTCTGCGGTGGTCACTGGATCCTTGAAATACTCCAGGCAGATGGAGCAAGTGGCTTCATCGCAGAGATCTTGCACGGGACTCCCAGCAGCAGCCATGGCTCCCTCGCGCCAAAGAAAGAGTTAAATTTCACCTCTTCCGTTTTCAGCCACTGGGTTTTCCCCTTCCTGCAAAGGACTCCGGAACTCAATGCCCACGTGGCTTCTTTTTTTTCTTTTCAGTGCTGACAGGCCTCTGCTTAATGTTTTCTTGAGCAGCCTCATTGTTTTGCAGAGGGGGGGGGGAGAGATGTACACTGACCCAAGAAGGCAATGTGTAAATAATGTTAAAAACAAATAAACTTAAGCATTGTGGAGAGACAGGCTCTGTTTAAAGAAAATCCATCTTCCAGCTCTACAATTCCCCCTCAGTCTGCTTTTGCCTGAGGGTTTTTTGCTGGAGCTGGAGAGATGACAAGCCAGAGTAGTGCATGCTCTGGTTATCTCCCGCTTGGACCAGGTCAGCAGCCTGGGAGTCATTTTGGACTCAGCTGTCCATGGAGGCGCAGGTTAATTCTGTGTCCAAGGCGGGCCGCTGTCTCGCCAGAGTGGTGCATGCTCTGGTTATCTCCCGCTTGGACTACTGCAATGCGATCTATGTGGGGCTACCTTTGAAGGTAATCTAGAATGCGGCAGCTAGACTGGTGACTGGGAGTGGCCGCTGGGACCACATAACACCGGTCCTGAGAGAACTACATTGGCTCCCAGTAGGCTACGTTTCCGAGCACAATTCAAAGTGTTGGTGCTGACCTTTAAAGCCCTAAACGGCCTCGGTCCTGTATACCTGAAGGAGCGTCTCCACCCCCATCGTTCAGCCCGGACACTGAGATCCAGCGCCGAGGGCCTTCTGGCGGTTCCCTCACTGCGAGAAGCAAAGCTACAGGGAACCAGTCAGAGGGCCTTCTCGGTAGTGGCGCCCGCCCTGTGGAACGCCCTCCCATCAGAGGTTAAAAGGATCAACAATTACATGACATTTTGAAAATACCTGAAGGCAGACCTATTTAGGGAAGTTTTTAACCTGTGATATTTTAATGTATTTTAATATCTGTTGGAGGCCGCCCAGAGTTGCTGGGGAGACCCGGCCAGATGGGCGGGGTACAAAAAATTATTATTATTATTATTATTATTATTATTGGACTACTGCAATGCGCTCTACGTGGGGCTACCTTTGAAGGTGACTCGGAACGACAACTAATTCAGAATGCGACAGCTAGACTGGTGACTGGGAGCAGCCGCTGGGGCGATATAACACCTGTCCTAAAATATCTTCAGTGGCTTCTACAGTGGTACCTCTGGTTGCGAACGAGATCCATTCCAGAGGCCCGTTCGCAACCTGAAGTACACGCAACCTGAAGCGCCGAATCTTCACATGTGCAAAGCGCGATTTAGTGCTTCTGTGCATGCTTGCCCCGCCGAACCTGGAAGTAACCCATTCCGGTACTTCTGGGTTTGGTGCGTTCGTAACCCGTGACGAACGCAACACGCAGCATTCATATCCAGAGGTATAACTGTAGTGCATTTCTGAGCACAATTCAAAGTGCTGGTGCTGACCTTTAAAGCCCTAAATGGCCTTGGCCCTGCCTGAAGGAGCGTCTACAACCCCATCATTCAGCCCAGACACAGGTCCTTTTCCAAGGGTCTTCTGCTGGTTCCCTCACTGTGAGAAGCGAAGTTAAGGGATCGAGGCAGAGAGCCTTATCGGTAGTGGCGCCCTCTCTGTGGAACGCCCTCCCTTCAGATGTCAAGGAGATAAAGAGCTATACAACTTTTAGAAGACATCTGAAGGCAGCCCTGTATCAGGAAGTTTTTAATGTTTGATATTTTACTATGTTTTATGTATGTTGTAAGCCGCCCAGAGTGGCTGGGGAAACCCAGCCTGATGGGTGGGTTATGAATAATAAAATTATTACTATTATTACTACAGCAGTGTAGTGCAGAGGGAGTGTGTTGGACAACTAATAATAATAATAATAATTTATTATTTATACCCCGCCCATCTGGCTGGGTTTCCCCAGCCACTCTGGGCGGCTTTCAACAGAACATTAATATACAACCATCTATTAAACATTAAAAGCCTCCCTAAACAGGGCTGCCTATTTAGAACACATGTTTCCACACTAGTTATCTGATTTCTGATTTCAACCTTTTGTATATTTTTTATTGTATGGTATTATGTCCACTTTGATTTCTAAAATAAACTTCCATTCTAATTTTTTGGGGGAAATGCAGGCATCGCTTTGCCCCATTCACAGTCAGTTATGAGACTTGCAGCCCATCTCTTGCTCAGGCAAGTTCTGTGACCGCAGCTAAGGGCTACAAGCCGTGAAGGGGTTAAAGCAACAGAGCTCCGAATCCTAGAGCGGCCCAAGCATATGTCAAAGGAAGATGAGGCGCTGGAGCTGGCGGAAGGGAGACGCTGCTTTCCGGTTCCCTCCCTCCCTCTCTTGACCGGCACCTGATAATGACGTAGCTGGCTGCAGGTTCTCTGCGAGGGAAATGAGAGAGCAGGTGAGTGAAAGGTGGGAAGAAGCGGAGAGTCTGCCCAGGTCCGCTTCTGTTTTAATTTAATTTAATTTTTAAATTGCTCCTTATTCTGAGCTTGGGGAGGTCTCATAAGACAAGAGGACCAGGGCAACGGAGGCATCCCCATCACTTGGGTCAGCTGCTGTTAAAAGTTGCAAGCTGGCCCTCCCATTAAGCAGAATGAACTGGGGAACTGGCTTTGAATGGCCAGGTTTGGGTGCTGTGCCTTTTGTTGCTGATAGCTCCGTTGGTTAGAGCAGTGTTTTTCAACCACTGTTCCGTGGCACACTAGTGTGCCGCGAGATGTTGCCTGGTGTGCCGTGGGAAAAATTGAAAAATTCGAAAGATTTTTAAAAAAAGACATGTGTGTGTCTTTCTTCGATTCCAGCCAGAATATCAGCTTTGTGTTCAGCCAAACATGCCCAGGTTGCGCACTGAATAAAGTATTTTATAATTTTTCATATTTCTGTTTACTTACTATTTCATAATAAAGTAATTATAAAATACTTTCTTTGTGTTTATTTGATTCCTATTCAAGAGAATTACTTTATATATAGTCAATATAGGCACAGAGTTAAATTTTTTAACATTTTCTAATGGTGGTGTGCCTCGTGATTTTTTTCATGAAACAAGTGTGCCTTTGCCCAAAAAAGGTTGAAAAACACTGGGTTAGAGCAGTGTTTCCCAACCTTGGGTCTCCAGCTGTTTTTGGACTACAACTCCCACCATCCCTAGCTAGCAAGACCAGTGGTCAGGGATGATGGGAATTGTAGTCCAAAAACAGCTGGAGACCCAAGGTTGGGAAACACTGGGTTAGAGCATGGTGCTGATAACATCGAGGTTTGGGTTCAAGCCCCCATATGGGGCACCTGCATCTTCCTGCGTTGCAGGGGGTTGGACTAGATGACCCTCAGGGGTCCCTTCCCACTGCACGGTTAGGCTTTCAAATTGCAGGGTGCTATTTTCCGACCTGCAGCAGGCAGCAAAATGTCTTAGGCCAGCCCTGCTTCTGGGCTGCTGAGATCCCCCACCCACCCCCAATCTTATGTATGGCCTTATCCGCACTATACATTTCATAGAATCATAGAGTTGGAAGAGACCACAAGGGCCATCCAGTCCAACCTTAAAGCAGTCTCATACCACTTTCAGCAGTCACTGCTTCCCCCATAAAATCCTAGGGAGCGCAATTTGTTAAGGAAACAGAGTTGTTAAGAGGCACATGCCCACATCCCCCTCCAATTCCGAGAGTGTCTTCACAATCCAACCCTTTTTCTAGCGGACTCTGGGATTGTTTTAAAGTGTTTTAGAGGCTGTAGCAATCTATCCTGGCTGTTTACATCACCTTGGCTTGTGAGCACAGGAGGGGAATTACTGTAAGTATCATGTGCATTGAGTATTTTTGTCTGTCTGAAGGCTCCTTAGGAATTAAAATAGATTTTTGGAGGTGCGGAAATAGCAGACCCAATTAATATGGACAAAAAACCCAAAAAAAAACCCTTCCAGTAGCACCTTAGAGACCAACTAAGTTTGTTCTTGGTATGAGCTTTCGTGTGCATGCACACTTCTTCAGATACACTGAAACAGAAGTCACCAGGCCCTTATATATAGTGAGAGGGTGGGAGGGGTATTACTCAGAAGGGTGGTGGGAATTGGTGATAGGCTGATAGCTGTGGTAAACCTGTTGACGACTGTTAACGACTGCAATTAGTCTTACAGGAAAAAGCAGGGGGTGAGAAGGTTAAAAATACCCCAATTAATATGGGGTATTCAGAGATTCTGAGAGGTTTTAGTCTTCAGTCCTATAGATTTTCTCTCGTTATTTTTCACTCTGTTCCCCCCTCAGTAGGTGAAGTTTGGTCGTATTAGCTTCAAGGACAGTCAGATTCTGCTGGTTGTTGAAAGATCCAGATGTTTTGCAGTCTCACTTGGAAGAGTCCAGTTGGATTAATATCTTTAACTGAAGGACAAGGATATTAACAAGAGCACTGAGGCATCCCTAAAGGGTTGATAGTGAAAGAGAGAGCAGAGAAGAGGCACAACAAGGCCAGTCCCTGTGGGAACAAAAAGGCTGTGACGCAAGAGACTGTGGCTGGTGCTAAAGCTGGTCATGGAACCAGAAATCAAAATGGAGGAGCAGAGCTGGAGTCCTGAATTTGGAGAGCAAAGATCAATTTGTCCGAAAACTGGGAGGCTCAAGGAAGTTCTCCTTGGGGAAGCCCAACAAAATGTAAAACAGGAGCCAAACGATGAGCCGTCAAGGAACTGGGACGCCCAGTTGCAGGAGTTTTTGAAGATGCTACAGGATTCCCATTCTGGAGAGGGAAACCCACAAGTGCCTGAGACAAGGGATTGGGACAGTCCCAAAGTATTGGAGGTTACTTCTGAGGGAGTGACAGGTGACCACAGCTGGCCCAGAGTATTGTGGGCTTCCCAAATCCAGCCACGTCTTGCTGGGGAAGCCCAGGAGGACCATGAGACCAATATGAATGCCACTCCCAGTGGGAAGGAGAAGGCAAGAACTCCGTCTGGGGATGATGCCGAGATGGAGAGGCAGCGCCGGTGTTTTCGTGAGCTCTGCTACCAAGAGGCCGATGGGCCTCACAAGCTTTGCAGGCAGCTCCAGGTGCATTGCCATCAGTGGCTGAAGCCAGAGAGACACACCAAGGAGCAGATTCTGGAGCTGGTGACCCTGGAGCAGTTCCTGGCTGTCCTGCCACTGGAGATGCAGAGCTGGGTGAGAGAACGTAACCCAGGGAGCTGTGCCTGGGCAGTGACGCTGGCGGAGGAATTCCTTCTGAGTCAGAAGGAGGTCAACAGCTGGGAAGGGCAGGTGAGACGATGTTTCCAAAGTTGTGTTCTTGGTCACATCCACAGCATACATTTGATGCAGGTGTGGATCATATGGCTTCCTCCAAAGTATCCTGGGAAGTGTAGTTTATTAAGGGTGCTGTGTGTTGTAGCTCTGTGAGGGGTAAACTACAGTTCCCAGAACTCAGTGGGGAGAAACCACGTGCTTTAAATGTGTACTGCAGGCATCGCAAACATGCCTGAATTGGGTTTCGAAAATGGTGCCCTTGAAGCACTCTTGGGTCTTGAGTTGCTGCTGCTGCTACTACTATTATTAAAACATATTATCAGTCTATATTTTTGCCAATGCAACCCAAAGCGACTTACAACAATGTTCGTAAGCACAAAGCCCCAATTGGGCACCCAGCCACCCTGACAAAGCCAGTGTCAAGGCAGGAGTCGGGAGCAAGTCAGCAGTAACTCACAAAGTGTCAGTGGAATTCACTCTTTATTCAAAGAAACAAAGCAGCTCAGGCCTAGTGATCACAGCAATTCTTCCCAGTAGATCTTGACCCAATGAGGCAGTTGTGAGGAACCTGAGACTCCTTCCTCTTGTCTCCCTTTGCTCCACCCTCTTCATTCCCCTTTGTGTTCTGGGAGACTAGGGGGCTCATATTATGTCCTTACATTCTTGTGATGGATTGTGATATCAAGTCCTTGTAATAAGTAACATTTATCGCCAGCCTCTAAACACACATTTTGCCTGCACTGTGACTTGGTTTTGGACTGACTCTTCTCCCCTGCATCTTCCCCACCAGCAGATCACAGGGGTGTCAATAAAGGAGCTTTTAAATCCCAAGAAGGCAGAACAGACTCTGCCGGGCATGGTGAAGATGCAGCTTTCCACATGGCCCAAGCAAGGGAACGAGGAGAGTGTGAGCTTATTGGGTGAGTTCCTCCGGGGGTCTGTCTCTTCGAATACCTCAGTGACTCCTGAATTTCCAGTTTTGTTGCTTTCTCCCACCTAAAATGGAAGGCTCGTCTTCCCAGGTCACCTTCAAGCTCTGTGGGTTTTGGGGCCATTTTAGAAATACATGATTCCTAAAACTGTCCACACAACTGGCCATTGCCTGCTAAGTAGTGGTCCTGCTCAATTATGGGGCAGGTTAATCATTTTTGCAAAGGGGGCAGAAGCACGGAGAGGGAAGCTTGTCAGTCTATAGACCAGGGGTGGGTCATGAGCTTCCCTATTTGGCCGACAGGTCCATTTTTAAACTTGCATTTGTAATTAAAAAAAAAAATCAGTACCTATACAGTGGTACCTCAATTTACGAATAACTCGCCTAACGTATTTTTCGCCTAACGAATGACTTCCGGTAAAAAAAAATGGCCGCCGCATCCGAATTTCTTCGACTTAAGAAAAGACGTCGCGGCCACTTTTAATAGGATTTTTTCGACTTACGAATTTTTGACCCGATTTTTTTGACTTACGAATTTTTCCCCAATGCATTCCTATGGGGATTCCCCGAACGAATTTTTTCGACTAACGGAAATCGCGTCGGAACGCATTATCGTCGTTAGTCGAGGTACCACTGTATATGCAGTTCAGAAACACACAGATAGATTTAGAACTGGAAAATGTGCAGAGAGGAACTTCAAAAATGATCAACTCCTCTAGAATAAAAGGTTCCGCATTTGTTGGAAATTGATCTCTTATTGTGGTGACACCTAAGCATTGGAACTCCCTGCCTGTTGACATTAGGCAGGCATACCCTTTTCAACTAAAAACATTTTTTGTTTCTAGACAACCCTAGTAAGATATTAGAATGCTGATGTGTTTTTAGTTTATTGCTGGTTTTAATTTTCTGAGCATTGTAATTGTTTTTACTGCAATCTTACTGTTTTTATTATTTTTAAAAACTGTTTTGGGGTTCCGTACAATCAAATGGCTTATAAATTTTGGGGGCTATTTAATTTGGTGGGGGAAACATAGTAGAGCTATCTACATTTAGGCATGGCATGGAGAAAGGGAAGAGGGACAAAAAAGAAGACCACTTTCTCATAATACTTTGTATCACAAGTGGTAGAAGATTCATGATAGACAAAAGAGGAAGCACTTCTTCACAAAGAGCAAAACTGGAGCCAGTGCTATTTTTCTAGAAAAAGAGGTGCCGGAACTCGCCATGAACACTTCCCTTGTTCTCTTTGAATGGCAATGGCGCCCACCTGAGAGGAGCCAGAACCAAATTCCAGTGTGTTCCGGCTGAAAAAAAGCCCTAGTTGGGGCTGTGTCTGATTCTCTTCTTTTTTTCTTATTTTAAAAAATCTTTTTATTCATTTTTTGACAATAACAACAAACAAACAAACGAAAAGGCAAACAAAACAAACAAACAAACCCATACATAATTCATATACTTTTCCACATATAAGCTCAATTTCTATCAATAAACAATAACAAGAAAAAGAAAATTATAGTAATAACATTTATGTCAAAATTATATCCAGTTCATTTTAGTCGTTCCATTCATCACAGAAAAAGGAACTAAATTATATATGGGTATTTGACTTCCCTAGTCCAACTCTCCACTGATTCAATATTTAAAAAAATTGAAAAAAAGAACGCATAACACTGACACCCCTTATTGTACCTCTACTGTATTCATAAATCATGTAACCTCACGAATTATTTTATCACTATTTCTTTTCAACTTATACAAGTTATTCCAATGTGCGAACTATGTTTAGGTTGCACCTCCTTTTTAAATAACATAAGAAACTATTCCGTTCTTGAATAAATTTGCTTCTTGGATTTTCTTTTATTTTCTCTGAAAGAAAGGCCAACTCAATGTATTCTACAGTTTTGTTCAGCCATTCTTTTTGGCTAGGGATTTTATCACTCTTCCACTGATCCTTCTTCTTCTCCTTCTTCTCTTCTTTCTTCCAGGAGGGGACGGGCGACTGAGTGAAAGCAAGGGGCAGAAGCGCTTGCGAGAAAATCCTGAACAAACAGAGCAGCGGAAGACAACCTTGAAAGCAGGCCAGGAGAAGGATTTCCTGTGCCAGGGAGAAGCTGATAAGAACCAGCGTAGGGCAGAGAGACAGAAGAGAAATGACACAGAGAAGGCAGCAGATCCATTTATTATCCGACAAGGTGTTTGCAAAGATACCGCCCAGCAGCATGAAGAGAATGACATGGAATATGACACAGGTGGGGAAATCTGTGGTCAAAAGGCTCACGGCAGTACGGACGGGGGTATTCCCACAGAGGAGACGCCGTACAAGTGTTGGCAATGCGGTCGGAGCTTCAGCAGCAGCTCAGACCTTTTGATACATGAGAGAAGCCACGTAGGTGAGAAACTGTATAAATGCTCCCACTGTGGAAAAAGAGAGACAATCCAGACCGGCCAGACTGCGCATAAATGTTCCCACTGCGGGAAAAACTTTGACTGGATCCCTCAAGTAAAAACCCGTGGGAAAGAAGAACGCTACTCCTGCACAGAGTGCGAGAAAAGCTACACCTTCAAGTCGGCCCTCCTCAAACACCAGCAACTCCACAGAGGCGAGAAACCTTACAAATGCTGCTTTTGCCCGGAAGCCTACACAAACTGGTGGGAGCTCAAAGCTCATCGGCAAACTCACCGAGGCGACACGCCGCATAAGCCATATAAATGTTCGCATTGCGGTATGATCTTCCTTTGGAACGCGCAGTTTCTGTCCCGCGAGAGTAGCCACACAGCCTTCTGCTGCTACTGCGGGAAAGGCTTCCTACAGAACTCGGAGCTGGTTGAACACGAGAAGACCCACGCGGCAGAGGAGCCGTTGGCGTGTTTTATCTGCGGGGAAAACTTTGGAGTCAGTGCTCAACTGCTTGCCCATGTGCGGAAGCACACAGAGAACCCACTTCAATGCTCAGTTTGTGGAGAGGCCTTCAAGAACAGTTTGTAAGCCCGTGAACTAGAAGTTATGGGTGGACAGCCAGTCACTGCCTCCCGCTTGCACAACGTACTTCTCTTGGTGTTGTATATTTTCGCCATCCAATGCCTCGTTTAAAAATATTAAAATTGTAATGTTTGAAAATTCCTCGTGAATATGAATGGCGTGCGTGAACCTGTGCTTGGTCTGATTTCAGAGGCATTACAGGCGACGGCCGATTTAGCGGCATCTGATTTCGCAGGCGTGCATGGCACCAAACCCAGAAGTAGCCCCCAAAGGTCATAAAGTTGTCACAAAAAGGAGGGGGACAGGGCAGAGTAGGTTTATGTGCACGAGCGTACAGAACATAACCCCCTTGCAAAACAAGGACTGCCTGCGTATGCACAGGACCGGTGCTGGCAATTTTTGCGCCCTAGGCGAGGGGGCGGGCCACGTGACGTCATTGCGCATGACGTACGGTGCCCCGCCGCGGTTTTCGCCGCTGGTTGGGGCAGCGGCCGGGGGGCGAGGGGCAGGCTGGCCAGCGCCCCCTCCATTTTGGCTCCCTCGCCGCCGCGGTTTTCGCCCCAACCTGCTTGCTCCGCCGCTGGTTGGGGCGGGCGGCAGGCTGGCCTGTTCGCCTAAATGGACGCACCGGCCCTGCGTATGCATCTGAATACTGGTTGGTGGAAAGCAGAGGAGAGGAAAGGACTTTTGTGCCTAGTTCCTGATTGCAAGTTTCTCACAAGCATCCCTTTAGCTCAGGCATCCCCAAATTCGGCCCTCCAGATGTTTTGGGACTACAGTTCCCATCATCCCTGACCACTGGTCCTGTTAGCTAGGGACGATGGGAGTTGTAGTCCCAAAACATCTGGAGGGCCAAGTTTGGGGATGCCTGCTTTAGCTCCTGCGAGAACAGGATGCTTGTGGGACTGGGCCCTCTGGACATCAGGCAGGTACCTTCGCCACATACTTTTTGGCACCTGCTGAAAAGCATTTGGTCCAGACGTGTAGACTTTGGAGTGTTTTAACTTCTCTCCAATTTACTGCTGATTTTAATCTTTTTTAAGGTTTCTAATTACTTGTTTTTAACTGATCCGTTTAATATTTCTTGTAAACTGCTTAGAGGTTTTGTCTTTACAATCAAGAGATATATTTTGTTATATAAGGCAATAAAAATGCCGGGCTAGATGGACCAGGACTGATCCAGCAGGCTCCTCTTAACGTTGCGCCACCTATGCACCAGCCATCAGCCGGCCCGCTTCATCTGCTGGAGCTCCCCAGAAAACTAGCTGGAATGTGTGCAGAGGAGGAGGGAGGGCGACCAAGATGATCAAGGGTCTGTAAACCAATACTTATGAGAAAGGGTTGAAGGAGCTAGGTATGTTTAGCCTGGAGGAGACTGAGAGGAGATAGGATAGCCATCTTCAAATATCTCAAGGGCTATCATGGAATATGGAGCAAGCTTGTTTTCTCCGGCTCTGGATGGTTAGGACTCAAACCAATGGCTTTAAGTTACTAGGAAGGAGATTCCGGCTAAACACCAGGAAGAGCTTTCTGACGGCAAGAGCTGTTTGACAGCGGAATGGTCTCCCTCAGGAGGTGATGGACTTTGGGGTGCACAGTGTCCAGTTGGTGTGGTGGTGGTGGCACCCGCCCTTATTCTGTGGGAGCCAAAAAATGAGGGGGCGAGGAAGGTCCGTTGAGTTGGAACAAGAACTCCTGGGGGGGCAGCGGCAGAAACACAAGTGCCGAAGGGACAGCTGCAGGGAGGTGGAGACGAGGCTGAGCAAGTAGACCCTCCCAAAGGAAAGGAAGAGAATAACAGGAAGGCCATTGTGGCAAAGGAGGCACAACCTCTGATTCCCTTGGACCCCCCCCCCCCCCCCGTTTTTTAAAAAAGTGCCACATTTATCTTTCTCCTGCCTAAACCATTACTAGTGACACTTCTATTATATAATCAATGGACATGCCCCCACCTGCTTTCAATGCCCTTCAGCTTCCATGCTCTTAAACAATATGTTTCTTTTCAACCATTTAAAAAACATATGGTATTTGCAGTCCATTAACACCCCCACCACCACCACCACCACCACCATCATCATAGAGAGAGGCAGTGTGGTCCAGTTTGTAGCACAAGGACTTGAAAGATGCAGATTCAAATCCCGCCCCCCAACAGCCACAAAGTCCATTGAGTGCTTCTGAAGACCCTATCCTACCTCACAAGACAGTCCTAAAGGAGAAATGAGGACAGGAAAAACCACAAACCTACTTTATCTCCATGGAGAAAATGTGAAGTATAAATGTAACAATAAATAAAAAACATTGGCATGTGGGTAACCCGACTGAGAGATGTTAACAATGACCTTTTGGTGTTGTAAAATATTTTCAGATATTTAAACTGCTTTTAAATGGGTTAAATTTGTTTTGTTTTGTTTTGTTTTTGTGCTGCTTGGCTACTCATTGGTATGCCACCCTGGGCTCTTTTGGGAGGAAGAAGGGTGGGAATTTAATAAAAAGAAATCAATTGATATTTATTAAGGATTGGAAAATTCTTGTGGGCTTTTTGCGTGAAAGAGACAGTGAGCTTACAATATCTGGATCTGAAGATTGAAAATAATATTGACTTAAATAGAATGATTGGATGTCAGTTTGAGTGAATCCTTTGAACAAGTTGTTATATTTACTTGACAGAGAATTGGAAGTCTTTCTGTCTTTTTGTATTTCTCCCTTTTTCTTTTTCTTCTGTTTCTTTTTTCTTTCTCTCTGCTCCTGTTTCTTTTTAGATTAGATTTTTTAAAAATATTTCTTTTATTCAGGTATAAGAATATACTTTGCACTGTGTATAAATTTTTGAATATTTTTGTGTATCAATACAAATAAAATGTGGAAAAAAGGAACCAGTAGTGTTGTCCATAATCTGTCCATTTGCATTTGTATTTGCATAATAACCCAATAAAATAATTTTAAAAATAGATTTAAATCAAATTGATTTAAATCACAATTTAAATCACTAGTCAGTAAGATTTGATTTAAATCTTTTTTTAAAAAAGACTCATTCTTGCTGATATAATCTTAATATTTACAACCAGATGAAGGTTTCGTTTTTGGAATAATAAATTTTCGGAGTCATTTTTACAGTAATATCAAAAACTACTGATTTGGTTGTACTATTAGAAATACATAGACAGATAATTATGAAATTACTGTGAGGTTTAATAAGTTATAAACAGTTATTTGAACAACTTTTCTGCTGTACTCTTTGAAAGGAGAAAAATAATCATTTCCTTAATAACAATTTAAACCATGTATTTAACTAAAACAATAACATTATAGCATATGCGTCAATGTTTGTTAACTGATGTGATTAAACATTTTAAAAAAAAAAAACATAGATTGAGTTTTAGCTCACATGAAAAACTTAAAAGAAATCCTTATTTCCTGTTGAAATGGAAAACTATCTTTAGAATGATTTTTCCTCCAAAAGCATTTTATTTTAAAAATCCAATTTAAATCAAAGAAATCCAATCATTTATTTTTATCCACCCTGGGAAATGGTGATGTCTCAGGGGACAGTTTGAGTCTAGGGGTTGGGAATCTACTCTGTTGTTGTTTTTCAGTTTCTCTTTCTTTCCCAGCATTTTTGTTTTTTAATCTCCTCCCTTCCCTCATGTTGCTCTTTCTCCTGGATTGCTCAGCATCCTGTACTATCAGTGTTGCAGGTTGGGTGGATTGACACAGGAAAGGCTGATCTTCAGCTGGAGGGTGGGAACCAAGGCACAGCACAGTTTCTGTAGTGTAGTGGTTATCACGTTCGCCTCACACGCGAAAGGTCCCTGGTTCGAAACCAGGCAGAAACAGTTTTATTCTTTATTTGTTGAGCTTGTTTTCGGTTACTCCTCTAGATGGTGCTCACAGCATCCAACAGAAAGAAGGCAAAGAAAGTATAATACAATGGAATAAGCAATTATTATTTAGTGCAGAAACAAGCCTGCTGGCCAAAAGTAAAATTCACACGAATTGTTCCACTCACTTGTACCTCTGGTCCCACCCACCACTAGCAAGGACGACCTCCAAACCATCCTAAATATCTTCCCAGAAGCTTGTGGAAAACTTGGCCTATCACTCAAAATCCAAAAAACCAAATGCTGCACCAACAAGCACAAAACAACCCCCCTGCAGCACCACAAATCCAACTCAATGGTGTAATGTTTGAAAGTGTCAATCACTTCTCCTACCTGGGCAGTTATCTTTCCACAAGGGCTGACATTGATGCCAAAATCCAGCATTGCCTGAGCTCTGCGAGTGCAGCTTTCTCCTGATTGAAACACGGAGTGTTTGAGGACCGGAACATTCACAGAGAAACCAAAATGCTTGTTTACAAAGCTATTCTACTACCAACTTTACTGTACGCTTGTGAAACATGGACCACTTATAAACTCCATCTCCAACATTCCATCAACAGTGTCTCCGAAAATTTTTACACATCACTTGGGAAGACAGGCAAACTAATGCCAGGGTACTGGAAGAAGCAAAGATCCCCAATGTTAAAGCAATGATTCTTTAACATCAACTTTGTAGGACTGGTAATGTTGCTCAGATGCCTTACTATCATCTGCCAAAGCAACTACTCTATTCCGAACTTAAAAGTGGAAAGTGCTGGTGGTCAACAAAAGAGGTTTAAAGATTCTCTCAAGGCAAGTCTTTAAAAATGTAGTATAAAACCAACAGTTGGGAAACACTGGCCTGCAAGAGCTCCAATTGGAGAACAGCCTTTACCAAAGGTGTAATGGATTTTGAAGACGCTCGAACTCAGGACACAAGGGAGAAACGTGCTAAGAGGAAGGCACGCTTGGCAAATCCACACCATGAGCAACTCCTGCCTGGAAACCAATATCCCCACTGTGGAAGGGCGTGTGGATCCAGAACTGGCCTCCACAGTCACTTACGGGCTCACTTTTAAAACCATGTTTATGGAAGACAATCTTATTCAGCTACGAGTGATCGCCAAAGAAAAATAAGAAGATAGAAGAGGGGGTATCTTCCTGCATTTGTTGAACAATTTATTGAGAATTTTTAAAATTCTCATTTTTAAAAAGTGATTAAAAGTGTATCAACCAACCCAAGTTAGTCATCTTGGATGGGCATCTTAAGTGTGTGTGTGTGTGTGTGTGAGAGAGAGAGAGAGAGAGAGAGAGAGAGAGCCTTAAAGCAGAGTCACCCCAAATGCAGTCACCAGGAAAGGAATACACTTTTTGCAAACTTAAATTAATTGCAAGCTCTTTAAGGTACCCATCGCCCCGCTCCTTTGACTGTTAGCGGGACGCAGCTCGCAGCCGCCCAGCCGCGCGCACTCGAAGGGGTTAAAGCCACGGAGCTCTGAATCCTAGAGCGGTCACGGTCACGTGAGCAGAGGAGATGCTAAAGCGAAGGCTCTTTCTTTCCGGTCCTCTCCCTGGGATAGGAGAAGCTTCTTTCATTCTCTTCTCGGTCTCTGCAGCTTGGGAAGGATTGAGGGGGGTTGCATATCCCCAGCGAGTGAAATGCAGAGGACTGGAAAGACAGGTGAGCGAGAGAGGCACTGGGGAGAGAGTGCAGGGTTTTGCCAGGTGGCTTTTATTTCTGTTTTTAAAAATTGCCCTTTCTTCTTTTGCAATCTTGGTTACCTGGAAGCCCTGCTATAGGAGAAAAATTAATACGAGGGAGATTTTTTTTTTTTGTATATGCGCTGCTGCAAAGGAACAATACAACTTAAAACATAAAATACTTTTGAAACATTTTAAAACACGAAGAGTATCTAAACAGCATCTAAAGAGATTTTAAAACAATAGCATGTCCTCACAGCTAATGCAGTTCCTGGCAAGCTTTATAATATGTTTTACCCATCAGATGCCTGGGGGATCAGGAATGTTTTAAAATTCCTTCTGAAAGTTATTGATTTGTGGTGGGGGAGAGATGCACCTCACCAGGGAGAGCATTCCGAAAGGAGGGAAGTATCACTGAGAAGGGTGGATGACATGGGTGTTTTGAGAAAACAAAATGTTAGACTAGGAGGGCCATTGGCCTCATCCAGCAGCTGCGTGTTTGTCTTTCCTGGTGAATTATGAGATGCTGGGGATTAAACCCAACATCTTCATGCGCTATAGCTGCTCTTCATGATAGAGGCTGCAGGGAAGTGTCCTGGTCTACAGCACCTGCAGTGCTCCCTGTACTTATAACTGCCATTATCAGAAATGTACCATGAAGGTTTCCATCACCTTGATTGTGAGCACAGCAGGTTAATGGAAGTGGCTGGGAGGGGAAGGTAACACATAACGTATATTTAGTATTTTTGTAGGAGTGGGAAGGTTTGCTTGAAAATCGGATCAGAATTTTGGGGGTTGAGGAAGAAACTAACTGCATGACTGCATTGCATTCATTAAGAGATTCTTATGCATTCTCACCCACATTACAGTAGGTTGTCTTATTTTCCTTCTATGTACATTTCTTCCACAGTGGCAGAAGGCTGTTATAAAGAACAGTTGACTCCCACAAGTTGCTGAAAGGTTCAAATGCTTTGCTGTGTCACTTGAAAATAGTATTGTTGGATGAGTGTGTTCTGCTGATATATCACAGTTGGATTCGTCTCTTGAGCTGATGGATCTTCAAGGATTTAGCAAGAGTGCTGAGGCATCCCTCAAGGGTTGGTGCTGAAAGAGAGCAGCAAACAGCACAACAAGGACAGTCTCCCGGGGAGGAGACAACTGTGACGCAAGAGACTGGTGGATCTCTGCTAAAAAAGGGCATGGAACCTGAAATCAAAATGGAGGAGCAGAACGTGGCAGGTCCTGACCCAGGAGAGGGAAGGGGAGGGCAGGCTCTTCCAAAAATGATCAAGGAAGCTCTCTCTGAGAAAACTGAGCAAAATGTGAAACAGGAACCAGATGAAGGGCCATCAAGGAATTGGGATGCCCAGTTGCAGGAGTTCCTCAATACACTACAGGCCACATATTCAGAAGGGGAAAACCCACAAGTACTTGAGCTGAGGCAATGGTGTGGTCCTAAAACATCTCAATTACTCTCCCAAAGAAAACTGGATCCCCAAAAGTGGCCCAGATCTTTGTGGGCTTCCCAAATCCAGCCACAACTCATTGGGGAAGCCCAAGAGGACCATGAGACTAATCTGGATGCAGCTTACAGTGGGAAGCAGAAGGCAAGAACTCTGTCTGGGGATGCTGCCTGGGTGGAGAGGCAGCGTCGGTGTTTTCGTGAGCTCTGCTATCAAGAGGCTGATGGGCCTCAGAAGCTTTGCAGGCAGCTCCAGGCGCTTTGCCATCAGTGGCTGAAGCCAGAGAGGCACACCAAGGAGCAGATCCTGGAGCTGGTGACCCTGGAGCAGTTCCTGGCTGTCCTGCCACTGGAGATGCAGAGCTGGGTGAGGGAACGTAACCCAGACAGCTGTGCCCAAGCAGTGACCCTGGCGGAGGAATTCCTTCTGAGGCAGAAAGAGGCCAACAGCTGGGGAAAGCAGGTGAGACAACATTTCTAAACTGGTGTCCTTGAGTCACTCTTGGGTCTTCTTGTGTTCACAACCACAAAACCCTAATTGTGCACCCAGCAGCCCTGACAAGCCAGTGGCTTGGTTGCCAGCAAGAAGGAGCTATTTTGGTGAGAGTGCCTTGGAGCTAGGGGATGAGAAGTAGCCTGGTATTGCTGCTCAGTAGCTAGAGGAGAGTAAGTAGGACAGCTCCCATCATCTCTGATGAAAAACAGTTTAATAGAATCCTAGAATTGTAGAGTTGGAAGGGACTCTGTGGGGCACCTAATCCAATTGTTTCCATCATGCATTTGGGTTCTGAGGACATGTTCTGTGCCTGATGCTTTAGTTGAGATCCCTGAATTGTTAGGGGTTGAACTAGATGACCCTCAGGGATCCTTCCAACTCTACAATTCTGTAAGTTATCCAAGAACTACAGGCGGTCTGGCAGCAGTTTTTAATCATTTTAAGTTGCTCTTAAATGCTCTCCCTCTCTGTCTCTTTTCTACATAAGAGGTGGGATAATATAAGTCCTTGTAAGGCTTAAATATGCCTGCCTAAAACATTTTGCCCACCTCTTAACGTCACTTTAAACTGATGCTCTTAACCTCACCTCTCCAGATCACAGAAGAAGAGTTTGTCAATCTCCCCAAGGCAAACCAGTCTCCTCAGAACACGACAAAGATGCTGCTTTTCACACAGGCTGAACAGGAGGCTGATGGGAGTGTGAACATATTGAGTAAGTCTCTCTGGGGACGGTCTCCCTGAGCACTGGAGTTCCCAAAGCAAGTTAGTCTCTGGCTTTCTCACTTTGCCTCATCTAAAATGATGGACTTGTCTTCCCATATCTAAGTCACACCCCACAGGCCTGAGGACCATTGTAGAAATGTATAATTGCTAAAACTGTCCACAGATGGACTGAGCATTGGTCGTTGCCCAATCTGGCCTTTGTTAAATAAAGGGCCTATTTCTTCTATAGGGAATAGGAGATTAAAGTGTGGAGAAGGTGGCTTGTCACCCTAACTGAGAATGGTGCACTTGAACTAAGAGTGAGTCAATTTTGAACAGCATTGTAACACCTAGTTAGCTTCATGGCTGAGTGGGGATTTCATCTGGATCTTCCCAGTCCTGGCCTAGGATCTTAACCATGATGCCAACCCACAAAAGCAGGTGTTCTGATGATCTGGGCAGATGAGGAGGAGTGGTGTGGACCTCCACCTGGAGAGGTGTCTGGGCAGGAGGAGGATGGAGATACTATGGACCCAGATTCGTGGTGGTGGTGAACAGGACACACTCCAGAAGAAGCAAAAGAGTTGGAGGATGAGATGCTCTAGTCCTGAACAGAGAGACAGGACTCAGATGTGGGAGAAACAGTACAGCAGACAGTGGATACTACGTCACTTGAAAGCCCAGTAGAACCCCCTCCTTCTCCAGTGACCAGGCGATCCCTTCATATCTTATAGGCTAAACAGAGACAGAAATATTCTGCCACCATAGGCAGCAAGGAGGGGTTGGGAAGCTAGGAAGTGCTGCAGGAGGGTGGAGTGGGCACTCTCAGTAACGTCTCAAGACTGAAGGGAAGTTCTCTGGGTCTCTGATTTCACTGGCAGCTAGCCTGGGAGTCATGACATTCCTGATGGTTCATGCAATCTGGGTTTCTGAGGCCGCCTTCCACAAAGAAGGGGTAGATTTCTATAGTGGAACATTGAAGGGGGCAGGAGGAGTTACCCATTTCCCAAGGACGCCACAGAGCAGATGGAAAGAGATGAATAATAATAATAATAACAACAACAACAATAATAATAATTTTATTTGTTTATTTGCCCCAGCCACTCTGGATGGCTTCCAACAAATATAAAAAGACAATAATACATAAAACATTAAAAAGCTTCCCCCTACTGGTCTACCTTCAGATGTCTTCTAAAAGTTATATAGTTACTCATCTCCTTGACATCTGATGGGAAAGCATTGAAGGTGGTTTGTGCATTGTTAGCTACTTCCTTAATTTTAGCGCAATGCCTGATTCCTGTCTGGCTTCTCCCCTTTCTTCCAGAAGGTGGTGGGTGGCTCAGGAAAAGCGAGGATCAGAATCCTTTGCTGGAGAGGCCTGAGCAGCTGGAGCGACTGAAGACATCGCTGGAAACAGCCAAAGAGAAGGATTTCCTGCATCGGCGTGAAGCTAATGGGAACCAACATGTAGCGGAAAGGCAGAATGGAAACAACAAAGAAAATGGAATGGATCCATTTGTTCTCCAACAAAGTGTTTGTAAAGGTGCCAATGAACCCGTCATCCAGCAGGATAAGGAGGAGGGAAAATATGACAAATTTGGGGAAAACTTTGTGGGAAGGTCACTCCTTACTACGCATGAGAGTGTTGATGCAGAGGAGAAGCCATACCAGTGTTGGCACTGTGGGAAAAGCTTTAGTAGCAGCTCGGATCTTGTGACGCATGAGAGGACCCATGTGGGTGAGAAACTGTACAAATGTTCCCACTGCGGTGAAAGTGAGAGAACCCACACAGGACAGAAGCCACATAAGTGCTCACACTGTGGAAATACCTTTGGCTGGAACTCTCAAGAGGGGCTCCTCTCAGGAGAGAAGCCATACACATGTTCTGAGTGTGGGAAAAGCTGCAGTCAGAGGTCAGACCTTTTTAAACACCAGAGAACCCACACTGGCGAGAAACCTTACAAATGCTCAGTGTGTGGGAAAAACTTTAGAAACAGCTCAGGCCTCAAAGTACATCAGAGAATCCACACAGGTGAGAAGCCATATAAATGTTCGCACTGTGGGAAGTGCTTCAGTTGGAGCTCACACTTCATATCTCATGAGAGGATCCACACAGGAGTGTGCTCCTACTGCGGGAAAAGCTTTGGCCAGAAATCCGAACTCATTGAACATGAGAAGACCCACACAGCAGATGAGCTGTTTGCATGTTATGCCTGTGGGAAAACTTTTGAAGTCAGTTTGGAACTGGTGGCACACGTGCGAACCCACAAAGAGAAGCCGTTTGAATGCTCGGTCTGTGGGAAAACCTTCAGAAACAGTTTGCAGCGCATCGCGCATCAAAAGGTCCACACAGGAGAGAAGCAGCATAAATGTTCCCACTGTGGGAAAAGCTTTAGCCAGAGACAGAGCCTTATTATTCATGAGAGAATCCATACAGGAGAGAAGCCGCACAAGTGCTTGGTCTGTGGGAAAAATTTCCGAAATGTCCCGAATCTTAAATCGCATGAGAGGACCCACACAGGAGAAAAACCATATAAATGCTCCCACTGCGACAAATGCTTCCGGTGGAGTTCCCACCTTGTATTGCACGAGAGAATTCACACGGGAGAGAAGCCCTACAGATGCGCAGACTGCGGGAGAACCTTTGATAGGAGGTCGAACCTTCTTGTCCATGTGAGAATCCACACAGGGCAGAGGCCATACATCTGTTCAGACTGTGGGAAAAGTTTCACCTCAAGCTCTGTTCTCCTTCGACATCAGAAAATCCACGTGGGAGAGGATGTTTGTAGGTGCTCTGAATGTGGGAAAACATTCAGGCAGCGGTCAGACCAGGCAGAGAAGGCATCAAAATGTTCCGAGTGCGTCAGAAGCAATTACTTCAGCTCGGATCTTGTCAAACGCACACGGACTTGTGTGGATGAAAAGCCATTCAAATGTTCGGTCTGCGGAAAAACTTTTAGGAACAGCTCACACCTCCTTACTCATCAGAGCGTCCACACAGGAGTTCAACCGTATCAGTGTTCAGACTGTGGGAGAAACATCGTCAGGCGGCCCAATCTCCTAGCGCCCATAAGTGACCAGGCAGGGCAGAAACCCTATAAATGTTCCAGCTGCAAGGAAAGTTTCAACTAGAGATCAGTTCTCATGAGAACTTGGAAAAAATTGATATTGAATCTGCTTCTTTTCACCTCCCTTACCTTTTTCTTTCTTTCTGTACCTTTAAAAACTAAATATACCTTGTGTTTACCGTCCTGTTGGGGGCCATAGAAGCTGGTGGCTTTAAATAAATAATACTCCATTAGGAGAGAAACCAGATAGCATATACGCTCTGCAGACTATGGAAACAGTTTCCTCTAAGGGATGACCTTAAAGAATTAGTTTTGTTTTTATTGGCAATCACAAGGATGCAAATTGGTGGGAAACGTATAGCTCTTTAAATGTGATTGGACTACAGTTCCCATCAAGCCCAGCCAGGATGGCCAATGGTGAGGCAGTTGTAGTCCAGCAAGTTCTGGAAAGCCACAGATTCCCCATCCGCACTATTAACAAAGGCAAAGCCTCCCCCTTAATCACATTGGTTTTTCCAGAACTGGGATGTTATTGCCGTGGGGAAAATATTCCTTCATATCCCAGATACAGCAACTCTGGCAGATTCTGTTAAGAACGGGGCTTTGCAAATTCACATATTCTATTACATTTTTTTTATATTTTAGGATCCATTAGTGTCACGAAGAGTCAGACACGACTAAACAACAAAGTGTACAATTTCACTTAGAGATTTCAGGAAGCCTTCTCTAGTACCCTTTCCTAAGGCCTAGGAACTTGCTCCTTGAAACAAGCAGACAAAAAAAAGAGCAAAGCTGTGATTGTCAGAAGAATTGTTTATTGATAACAACATCATATGAGTTGTCTGAACTTGTACAAAATGGCAGCGTTCAGACACCCCTGTTCTTCCATCCTCTATCTCTTTTTCATCAGTTGCTCATAAGCATTGTCGAGCTGATTTTGCCTTCAAGTATGGATGTGATTTACACTATAACGATACTATGTGAAACTGAATGATTAAAAAGCAGGCATGTGATGTATCCTATATAATAAAGTGGCTGTGTCCCTGCGTCCAACTTTCCGTGTGTCACGGAAGTGCGGTACTGCGCATGTCACTGACGGACGCAGGGATTGGAGCGTAGACGATGGCGGTTACGCCTCTTCCTCCCCACCCCCGCAGCTCCGAGCCCCCGCCTTTACTCCTTGCAAAGCGCGGGGGAAGCGGCACGAAGCGCCGCCGGCCGCCTATGGAGGCTCCCGCCGCCGCCTTTACTCCTTGCAAAGCGCGGGGGAAGCGCACCTCCGCACCTCGGATCCCGGTTGCCGCCGCTAGCGCCCGTTATTAACGGGCTAAATTCAACTAGTGAGGTATAAAAGGCTAGCTCCAGAAAAAGCTTTTGCTCTCAAAAGGACGACTATTAGGACAGTGGAAGCCAAAGTTGCTTGTTGGGGTAATTCTTTTACACAACTGTTTATCAATTATTTTCCCCCATCCCTGGTAAAGAGGCTGGCATTCAGAGACCCCAGTGTTTGAAGTTCATTGGGATGCATATCCAGGCACCCAAAATGTTGCCATGGGGAGTGTGCCTGTCTGGTATCCCATCCAGCCATGCCCCTTTTCCAGGATACTCTATTACTTCTCTTCCCACTCCCAGTTTTCCATTTTTCACCTGCAACGGAATATCTTGCAACCAGTGACCTTTCCGTGCTGCATTTGGGGTTCCCCCACCCCAATGTTTTTGTCTGCTTCTTCCCCTGAACTTGCTGACACGTCCCTCTTGTGCAAAGATGGCATTGTTTTGGCTACATAAGGATTTGCACTTGGAGAGTGAGCTCCCTATTGGTGTATAGAATTTGAATAAACTTGTCTTTTGCACCTGTTGCATTTTGTCTCCCTTTTCCTGCTTTTTGGTGCTGCACTTTGAATGTGTTTTGTCCAACAGAAGACAGGAGGGTTCTCTAAGCCAGCACCTGCCTTGTCTTAACAACAGAAAGGAACAAGGCAGTTGATGCAGCCACTGCAATTTCCTTTCTTTAGGCTTGATTACTTTCCTTTGAAACTGTTTTCCCTGCAATCTTTCCTTGGTGTGAATGGGAGGGTCCCCGCAGCTGTTTAGAGAAGGGCTGTAGCTCAGTGGTATAACATCTGTTTTGCATGTAGAAGAGAAGAAGAGTTTGGATTTGATATCCCGCTTTATCACTACCCGAAGGAGTCTCAAAGCGGCTCACATTCTCCTTTCCCTTCCTCCCCCACAACAAACACTCTGTGAGGTGAGTGGGGCTGAGAGACTTCAGAGAAGTGTGACTAGCCCAAGGTCACCCAGCAGCTGCACGTGGAGGAGCGGAGACGTGAACCCGGTTCACCAGATTACGAGTCTACCACTTAACCTCTACACCACACCGGCTCTCTAGAAGGTCCCTGGTTCAATCCCTGGTACATTATTGAATTATATTGCTGCTGTAACTTGAATGTATTTTTTTATATAACTGTAGAAGGGACAACGTGGATCATCTTGGACAACCCCCAGCCATGCAGGAATCTTCCTCAACGAGGGACTGGAACCCACAGCCCTGAGATTAAAAGTCTAATGCTCTACTGACTGAGCTAAACTGCTTCTATTAATAAAAAAAATCCAGCAGCAGTAGAACAAATGAAGTGTAAAAACTGAATAGGCTGCAAGCAGTAGCATCTGTTGCTGATATTAACAGCCCAGAAAGAATACTCTGGCTTCACCTCAGTTTGTATAAATCGCCTTTTACTAAAGATTTCTGCGGGGAGGAGCATTTATAAGTTTCTAACTGTTTTATTTTCAGGTCCTGCTTCAATAGGACTTGGGGTAAAAACAGTCCAGGAAGAACTAAGTAAATGAAAAAACATATAATGAAGGTACCAAAATGACCTGTCCAGTGTTAATACAGGGGTGTGGCCTGAGGGGTGCAGTCCCTTTTGTTTGGGGGAGGGTGAAGAGGGGATTTCAAAAAATGATTTAAGTAAAAGTATCTCCAGCCTCCTGTCTCTGGCTTATTATATATGTCTTCATAATCCAGCTCCCCCAAGCTGCCCTTTGGGTTCCATTGCTTTTTTGTTGTAAGCGTCGCCCGTAGCAACGGGGCCTACAGGCATTCCAGAAGCCCGACCCCTCACCAGCTTGCCTTCCCTTTGGCCTTGGTAGTAGAGGAGGGTGAAAACTCAGGATGGTGGCGACTTGACTTGCAGCTGGGACGCGGCCCGTGGTGCTTGGTCTGTGGTGATCATTTCCCATTAAGCAACCAGTCATGTTGGGGAAACAGTGTTACTCAGGTTGATGTTGGGGCTGCCAGCTCTCAGCCCCATGCACCCCACCAGCAGTTCTGTATCGGAGACAGAAACTCAACAGGTGAATAAGGTTGCTGCCCACAGGCAATCCTAGAAAACAGCTTTTCTTCAGGATTCCAACCAAGCTGGCCTCTGGGTGTAGATAACAACATTTAAACAGAAAAGATGTGAATTTATTCCAGGGCTTGTTTTGAGCTTGTGTGTGTGTGTGGAGAGAGGGTGTTATTCCAGCTTGTAGCTTTCCCCCAAAACTTACTCCTGTTCCTTTTATAGTAGGCGGAGAAGAACAGTACACAAAGCATTTCTGTCTCTTGACAGCTGTTTATTATGCTGCCTTTCCTCCAGAAAGCTTAGTACTTCACTTAGTGCTTCACTTAGTGCTTCACTCACCTCCAATTTTAATTAATTAGAACATTTTATAAGCCCTTCATCAGAAGGCCGTCAAGGTGGGAAATGCATCCAAATTAAAGCAAATATTAAAAAACCTCCAATGAAGGAGAGTCTGTCTTAACAGCTCTTACTGTCAGAAAGTTCTTCCTGATGTTTAGTGGGAATCTCCTTGTAACTTGAAACCATTGGTTTCAGTTCTACCCTTTGGAGCAGGAGAGAACAAGCTTGCTCCATCTTCCATGTGACAGCCCTTGAGATATTTAAAGATGGCTAGCCTATCTCCTCTCGGTCTCCTCTTTTCCAGGCTAAACATACCCAGCTCCTTCAACCCTTCCTCATCAGGCTTGGTTTCCAGATCCTTGATCATCTTGGTTGCCCCCCTCTGCACACGTTCCAGCTTATCAATATCCTCCTTAAATTGTGGTGCCCAGAACTGGACACAGTATTCCAGGTGTGGTCTGACCAAGGCAGAATAGAATGGTATTATTATAACTTCCCTTGATCTGGATACTGCAGCCTAGAATAGCATTAATAATAATAATAATAATAATAATAATAATAATAATAAATTATTTATACCCCGCCCTTCCCAGCCGAAACCGGGCTCAGGGCGGCTAACATCAGTAAAATTACAATAAAGTATAAAAAGAAAAACCGTTAATTAAAATACAGGTTAAAAAGCCAATTTAAAATGCTGCTTCATTTATCGCCCATAATCAAAACCAAGGGGAGGAAAACATCAGACTGAGTCCAACCCGAAGACCAGGTGGAATAGCTCTGTCTTGCAGGCCCTGCGGAAAGATGTCAAATCCCACAGGGCCCTGGTCTCTTGTGACAGAGTGTTCCACCAAGTTGGGGCCAGTACTGAAAAGGCCCTGGCCCTAGTTGACACCAGTCTAACAGCCTTGTGGCTCGGGACCTCCAAAAAGTTGTTATTTGTGGACCTTAAGGTCCTTTGCGGGGCATACCGGGAGAGGCGGTCCCGTAGGTACGAAGGTCCTAGGCCCTTAGCTCTTTTTGCTGCTGCATCACACTGTTGACTCGTTTACAGGTAGGTAGCCGTGTTGGTCTGTCATAGTCAAAACAAAATAAAAAATAAAAAAAATTCCTTCCAGTAGCACCTTAGAGACCAACTAAGTTTGTTCTTGGTATGAGCTTTCGTGTGCATGCACACTTCTTCAGATACTGTTGACTCATGTTTAGCTGGTGGTCCACTAAGACCCCTACTGGCAAGCCAGGTGTCTCCCCATCTTATATTGGTGCCCTACTGCAGAAATGGTGAAATTTGCATCCATTGTTCCGCCCTCTTTCGCCTCTGGCCCCGCCCACTGCTGCTATGTGCCCCGACTCGGCTCAAGCGAATGCAACCCTTAGGCTGAAAAGGGTTCCCCTCTCTTGCTTTATCAGCGTCTCCTACGCATCGCCCCAAGGGGGGGGGGGTTAAATGCATCGAGATGTCTTTCCTAGAGAGACCCAGCAAGGCATAACAGATGCAAAAACTCGGAGGACCGCTCTTCCGGCTTCCTCTCCTTGCAGCTGCATCTCTTTTAAGTTCTGCACATATATATATATATATATATTTATTTCTAGACTGGAAACAGCTGCAAGATCGCCAGATTGCAGATCGCCAGAAGAGTGCAATGCAACGGCTGCAAAGGGAAGGTGAGTTTAAGGGAAGGAGGGAAAGAATTCAGAGAAAGCGGGGTGTTTGCGAGGAGGTGGGGACCGCAGAAAATCCATGCTTGCAGAGAGGAAGCTTTGCAAAATAGAGGCACTTTAAAGCCACTTTCCCCCGCCAGATCAGAAGGCGCTCCTCCCTTTCACTGGCACCAGCGGGGTATAGGGAGGTATACAAAGTTAATAAGTTGTTGTTGTTATTTCACTGGGACCAGGAGCAAAGCTGTAGGGGTGGTGAGGAGAGGCTCTGGGTGCAATGCTTGTTGCAACCAGTCATTTCCAAGGGGGGTTGCAAGCAGCAGGAACATTGGAAGCTGCTGTGCACTGAGTCAGACCATTGGTCCAGCTAGCTCAGTCGTGTCTGCATACTGACAGGCAGCAGCTTCCAGGGATCTCTCCCATTCCTACCCGGAGATACTTGGGGGGGGGGGGTAGAATCTGGAACCTTCTGTGTGCAAAGCAGATCCTCTGCCACTGAGCTATGGCCCTTCCCAAACAGAAAACGTTGTTTATGAATAAACAACGTGGGGTGGGGTGGTTGAGCAAGAACTGAGTTCTCTTACCTTTTCAAAATTAAATAATTGGTTTTTTTTTGTCGGGGAGGAGCTGAAATGGAAATACACCCAATGCCTGAGCAAAAGAAACACCACCTATATATGTAATAAATAAAGTTGTGGCTATTTCTAATCCAGATCACTGTCTGCTTGAGTCTATTAATCACATCTTACATTTAGCCCACCACCCGGGGTGTGTGTGCATGTGGCACTGCGACTAGGCCCGAAATAAAAAAATAAACAATAAAACTTTGTGGTGAACTCCCCCTCCCCTTTCCAATAAAAAAAGCACTGGTTAATAGTAAGGACATAAAAAGAGCCCTGAACCAGATGGCCTGATCCAGCAGAACTTCACATTCTTATTTCTTTATGAGGCCTGTTGGTTGCCATCATACTTCGCTTGCAGACACCCTGTATGTATGTGTCTGGCACCTGAGTGAAAAGGATTCTGGACTACACAGACTTTTGGTCTGATCCATCAGGGCTCGTCTTGCAGGGTGGAGGCTGCCCCAGTCGAAAGAGGTGGATCATTTACTGCACTTGCTTCTCTTTGACAACCTCCACAGACAGGCAATATCAGTGGCTGCTAGCTCTGGGGGCTATCACTCCACTGTCAGAGACAATGTTTGCCAGCTGCTGGGAGTCACAGGTGGGCAGAGCCCTGCTCCCGGACTTCCCACAAGCATCTGCTTAGCCAAGGTGAGAACAGGATACTGTACTAGATGGACCATGGACCCAATCCAGAAGGCTTGTCTTATGTTCTTACGGTCTCCCCAGACAGTGCATATGATTGCTAGATTGCTGTCCTTGTGACTAGTTAAATAGTTACCTGGTGAGGGGCTGGTAAACCTTCCTCAGCAACAGATTATTTTCAACACCTTTGGGAGGAAGGTGGTGAAATGAGGTCAAAGATTTTTTTATTGTTGTGACATTGTTAATTCGCAGGGCAGAAAGAAATAAAAACGGAGAAGAAGGACACCGATGGATCTGAAAAGGGGGACAAGCCAGAGGGGGGCGAAACAGACCTTCATGACACCCAGGTGGGGACCAGCACAGAACTTCTGGCTGGGATGGCTCCAAAGCCAATTAAGCAGGAACCCGAGGAGGAGCTGCAGCCGTGCTGGGAGGCCCAGTGGCAGGAGTTCCTGAAGACCATGCAGGCCCCTTGCTTAGGATGGAGACCCTCACAGCTGTCTCTGCTCCACTCAGGGGAAGGCCCAAAGGAATTCTTGGCCTCTTGGCCGAGAAGAGGGTGTGCCACCCCAATTCTCCCCAGCCTTCCTAGTGAAGTCCTCCAGAAGGCCTATGAAAGCAGCCCAGATCCCCCTGCAAGAGTGAAAGAAGAGATGGTGGAGGAGGAAGAGCCCATTGGCCTGGAGACTCGGTGCCAGTGCTTCCGGCGGTTCTGCTACTGGGAGGCCGAGGGGCCCCGCGAGGTGTGCAGGCGGCTCCAGGGGCTTTGCCGCCAGTGGCTGAGGCCGGAGAGGCACAGCAAGGAGCAGATCCTGGAGCTGGTGACCCTGGAGCAGTTCCTAGCTGTCCTGCCCCAGGAAATGCAGAGCTGGGTCAGGGAAGGCTGCCCGCAGACTTGCTCCCAGGCGGTGGCCCTGGCAGAGGATTTCCTGCTGAGGCAGGAGAGGAGGGAAGAACCGGTGAGTGCATTCTGCTTGGACTCAGTCCTGAAGATTTATACAGGAAATGCATCCTACTCTTGCATGTAATTAATCTCTCTATCAGGTTGCACATCATGCCTCTCTGTGCCATTGTGCAGGTGGGGAATAGTTAAATCAGGGGTGTGGAAACTGAATCATAGCTCCTTGAGGTATGATTTTCATCATACCTCAAGGACCACGTCTCCCAATATGAAGCAACCTGAATCCTGCGATCATCATCTGAGGCCCTTCTTCGTGAGTTTCCTCTGCAAGAGGTCTGCAGTGTCACAACATTAGAACAGGCCTTTTCTGCGGTGGCTCCCCATTTGTGGGATGCTCACCACAGGGCGGCTCACCTGATGCCTCCATTACATACAGACAAAAACCAGTCCTCTTTTCCCAGGCCTTTGACTAATTAAACAATCTATAGCCTTTTAAACTGCGGGGGGGGGGGTGTTTTTGTTTGTTATTATGGTGTGTATTCTTATATTTTTATATTATAAACCACCCTGTGATTTTCAGATGGGCAGTATAGAAATTTAATAAATCACCATCCCTGATGGTTGGCATGTGCTGGCTGGGGCTGATGGGAATTGGAATCCAATTGGGAGGACCACAGATTCCTCACCCCTGAGTTAAAGGAGCCCTCCATGTGCAGAAGCAGTCTATCTTTGTAATACCAGGTTGCTGGGATAAACAGTGGAGGCAGGTGAAGTTTTTAATACCCCTTTTGTTTAAAGGACATTTGGTTGCCTGCTGTGCTGAATTGTTGTTGTTGTTATTTTTATTATTATTATTATTATTATTATTATTATTATTATTTATTAACATTTATATTACTATCCCACCTTGCCTCCCAGGAGCTCAAGGTGGCTTACATAGTTCTCCTCACAACAACCCTGTGAGGGAGGTTAGGGTGAGAGTAAGCAACTGGCCCAAGCTCACCCAATGAGCTTCATGGCTGAGTGGGGATTTGAACTCTTGTCTCGCAGGTCCTAGTCCAACACTAACCGTTACACCACAACAACTCATCAATACATACGGTATGAGATAAAGTAACGGTAAAGGGACCCCTGACCATTAGGTCCAGTCGTGACCGACTCTGGGGTTGCGCCGCTCATCTCGCTTTATTGGCCGAGGGAGCCGGCGTACAGCTTCCAGGTCATGTGGCCAGCATGACTAAGCCGCTTCTGGCGAACCAGAGCAGCGCACGGAAACACCGTTTACCTTCCCGCTGCAGTAGTACCTATTTATCTACTTGCACTTTGACGTGCTTTCGAACTGCTAGGTGGGCAGGAACAGGGACCAAGCAACGGGAGCTCACCCCGTCGCAGGGATACGAACCGCCGACCTTCTGATTGGCAAGCCCTAGGCTCTGTGGTTTAACCCACGGCGCCACCCGCATCCCTCACATATGAGATAGTTATCTGCTCTATAGATAAGCCTTTCCCAAATTGTGGTCCTCGAGATGGCAACTCTTGCAGGTGCTTCTCCACTACTGCTCCCATCACCTTAGGCCTGGCTGGGGCTGATGGGAGTTGGAGTTTGCCTGATCTAGCAGGGCCGTTTTCTGAATGGTATCCCCTGTTCAGTTTCAGGAGCTGGAGCCTTTCGAGCAGGTGGTTGTTAATTCCCCCAAGGCAGAACAGGACCCGTCGGACACCGAAGAGTTGCAGCTCCCCATGGCGATTGAGCAGGACAGTGATGGGGAGACGAACTTGCTCAGTAAGTGTTGCTGGAAGAGGAGAGCCTGGGGCTGATGGAACGGGCTCATATTGGAACCAGATCTGAGGAAGAGAGAGGCATTCCTCGGGGGATGGGGATGAACATCTATCTTCTCATGCCAAGGATACTTCTCCATTGGGTGGAGGGATCGTGGTAGTGGGCGATTTGATCATTAGGAATATAGATCATGCTGCATTTGCAAGAAATCGTTATTTTAACACACACTTTGGAACTTACTACCTGTTGACGTCAGGCAGGTGCCTTCACTGTACTCCTTTCGGTGCCAGCTAAAAACGTTGAGACAAGCCTATGAAGACATGTTGAATGTTGACATGTGTTTTAACCTGTTTTTTTTAACTCATTGTTGATTTCAGTTATTTTTGATGGTTTTAAATTGTTGTTTTAAACTCTCTTCTTCCTGATAGTTTCGTTGTTTTATTCTTTTTGTAAACCTCTTTGAGGGTCCCCCCCTGCAATCAAGTAGTTACATAGTTTATGAAATAAATTGATAAAATATTGAAGACGGATATACTGACTTTTTCTACCCCCTGCCTAACTTTTTAGCCTTCTTTCATGCCACCCCCTGCCACTGCTCCATGTTTTTTCTAAATGGAAAAACCTCAAATTCTTTAAACCAGTGGTTCCAAAACCTTTTCAGGCGATCACCCCCTTGATTCCATAAACTCATATGACTCCAGTGTTCCCTACCCTATAAAAAGCATTCTTCAGAATAGTGGTTTGCACAAGCCACAAAAAAGACAGTAACACATTACATGACTATATACTGCTCCGGAATTGTCATTTTGGTTGATATGGAATAAAGCGTGCAGGGGGAAATAAGAAGGAAAATAAAAGGTATAGGATGATAACATAAATGGTTTCAACGCAACTGAAGAAAAGAATGCAAGATATTGAGTTAATAAGATCACGCATGGGCGAGGGGGAGTGGGGAGGGTGGGAAATAGGGAACAGGAAATATATTAGGAATGATGGATTTGACAGATGTATTTTATGCAATGGATTTTTGTTTTGTTTTTGTTTTGGTGTATGAATGTTTTTAACATTCTTTTTGTATGAATCTGAATTTGAATAAATAAAGTTTAATTAAAAAAAGACAGTAACACAATAAGGTTCTAAATAGTAACAATCAATTGCACATTTATTCAAAATCCAGTTAAAACTATTTAGTTTAAGTACTTCGACAAAATGGATGAACTTGATCCAGTAATCTCAGCTTTTCAGAGCCTGATAGACACCTCCAAGGCCTGCCCTGCCACACACTTGCCTCTTAGCACCCCTCCCCAGCACTGCCCACGTTGGCAACTATTCCTTTAGACCCACATTGTTGTTCTCTGTTTTATTAGGTGATGGGCAGCTTAGCGAGAATGAGGAGAATTGTCAGCTGGAGAGACAGGCTGAAGCAAGCTGGGCGCCCAGAGAAAATGCCCAAGGGGAATTTACCCAGGATTCTCTGTTTGTTTCCGGAACTGAGGATAAGGAGAAGAATCTTCATGTAGAAAGACCCAAGGAAGTGGAACTTAGCGAGATCTCCTTGGAAAAGGGCAGAGGGGCTTTGTTCCAGGTGTTTGAAGGGTCCGCAAGTCGGCAGGGGGTGAAGAAGCTCCAGGAAGACCCTCTGGGAAACACCCTGAGGAAAGGCTTTGACTGCAGAGAGGAAGATGCTCTATGCTTCAACAAAAACCCCTCCCAAGAGAGAATCCCTGATGAGTCGCCTGAGAAGGCAGAGTGCAGGAAAGGCTTCGCCCAGAGCCCCGACTTACCTCATCCGGAGAAGGCACCATCGTATGAGTGCTCCTACTGCGGGAAGAGGTGGCCGTGCCAGTCCCAGCTGCGCCGGCACGTGAAGATCCACACAGGGGAGCGGCCCCACAAATGCACGGACTGCGGGAAAAGCTTCAGCACCAGCTCCAACCTCAGCCAGCACAAGCGGGTCCACACCGGGGAAAGGCCATACAGCTGCAAAGACTGTGGGAAAAGCTACCGGCGCCGAGCATCGCTGCTCCAGCACGAGCGGGAGACCTGCCGGAAGGGGAGCCACCTAAACGCCCCGGCGGTGGGTTACGTGGTCCTGGGCAACTGCACTTTGCTGTGCATGAAAAAGTCGGCGCAGGGCGGGAGGAACCGTGTGATCGCGCCAAAGGGAGGGGAGGCCCCCCTAGCCGCTCAGCCCTTAAATATGTTGGCAGGATATGTGCAGGAAAGGAGCCACCCCAATGATTAGAGAACAAGGGGGTGGGGACAGGGGCAGGACGGAGAAATCCTTCAAAGAGCATGGTTGGAGCTTTTATTTGGGAATCGACAGCGGCAGGGAACACACCCCTTGTGATGCCACTCCCCTGTGGCAGCTCAGTGTGTAGAAACCTGTCCTAGCTAAAGAGTTTGGCCTATAGAGGAAGGGCGAGAGCAACCAAGGAGCGCAACTCTGAGATGCACTGAAAAGGTGTGGTTTGTTGGGCCTGACGCATTACGATTTGACATTGCTTTTAATGCAGAGTGAAAATACGCTGGCCCTGATAACATCATCAGGAATGCACTGAAAATGTTGTTGGACTTCAGCTCCCCATCAGCCCTAACCCAAATGGCCAGTGGATGAGGATGATGGGAGCTGCTGGTCCAGCAACGTGTAGAAGGCACCACATTGGCGATTCCCACCACACGTTTTCAAAAAGCAAGATCTGCCACATCAAGCAGAATATGCTAGCCGTGTACGGGTGGCCTGCCAGGCACTTAACAAGCAGCCTTGTTTTTGCAGGCCCCAGCAGGTCACCCCGTACATGGGCTATGTAACATCTGGGCTCACTCAGCTGATGGGCGAGGAATGTGTGTGTCACATGTTGTGCAGGCTTCAAATGCAGTATGCGACAGGAGTGGGTCTGGGAGTGTGTTTGGATTGTGAAAATGCCATGCAACCTTGGTCAATGAGCACAAATCTTAACTACGTGCAGGAACTATATAAATATTCTGTTTGAGATAAAGATCAGCTGTTGCATTTGTCTTTTATTCAGTATCAGAAAATAAATCCTGGGAGATCGACCAAAAGGAAGACTATCATTGGGGAAAGTGAAATTCAATCTTTTAATTCCTTAAGAGGAGGATGTGGGGAGGGATTCTTAAAAAAAGGTTTGAGTTTTCATCAGCTCAAGCTGGAGTTCAAATTGCAACCCTCCACACTACAGTGAAATCTCCTAAAATTTGAGTTATGAGATAGAGGTGATTCTGAGCTTCAGTCATGATCAGCAAGTCCATCAGGGATAGGAAAACCTTTGCCCCTCCTGATGTTGCTGAGCTACAACTTCCCTCACCTCCGTAAGCATCCTTGCAGCTAGACTGACCAGCTATACCAAGACTGGATCAAAACTTTCAGTGGCATTTCTCAGCCTTTTTAGTTAACAGCCAGTTATTTGTTTTGGCTGGGACTGGCTTTGTACAACAGCAGCTATACACACCCATACCTTGTGTTAGAAAAAGGTTTATAAAATGTATTGTTTTGATATAATACTAAAGGTACTAAAGGTTTCAAGCTTCCAATACTCATCCCCTAGTATAGAAAAAGACCACACGTTCGGTAAGTTAAAAATGGTTTACTTACAAATTCTCCAAAGGTCAGGTTCATGTGCTTTTCCATACAGCATTCAGAAAAGGTTGCACAGGCAGTAAACGTGGCTTCATTACAGTGGCGAAAGTTCTTAAATTATTGGTATAGGAACTCAAGTGGGGCTTGGAGCTATGTGGTCTGAGCTTGGAGCAACCAGCTCTTTACATGCTGAGTTTCTCAGGTAACTTGAGGGTACAACAATAGGCTTGATTAACCTTCCTCCCAAGGTGAGGGGGAGTGACCTAGGCTATGTCTGGCAGGGCAGCTTACTCTGTGGTATAACTGTGTATTAATTAGACTTGGTTATACGAGGTTGGTTATGAAGACTGGTGTGGTTTACATGGGGAGAAAGCTTCCTTTCGTATTTATCTGTCCCATAGGGAGCAAAAGAGCGAGTCTGGCTCCTTTTGCATCTCCAATTTAGTTTGCTAGAACCAGGAACTCTTTACTATGCAATACGTATTTCCTGTACTAAACGTAGCTTTCTTTATTTTCCCACATCTAAAGTCTCACTGTGATCGCTTTAACTTTGAAGCGTGCCGAACAGCAAGTATTCAGTACTCAAACAGCTTCCAAAGTGTGTGCTAACTAATAAAATCATAGAATTGTTGAGTTGGGACCCAAGGGCCATCTAGTCCAACCCCCTGCAATGCTGGAATCACAGTTAAAGACTCCTTTTCAGATGGCCACCCAACTTCTGCTTAGAAACCTCCAAGGAAGGCGAGTCTACAACCTCCCAAAGCAGTTTGTTTCCACTGCCAAACAGCTCTTGCCATCAGAAAGTTCTTCCTAACTGCAAGGTTAATAAGCAGAATGAGCCCGGCTAGGTGATAAGAGGTTACAAGAGCAAGTGTGGTGTAGTGGTTAGGGTGTCAGACTAGAATCTGTGAGACCAGGGCTCAAATCCACATTCAGCCAATAAGCTCACTGGGTGACTTGGACCAACCACTGCCTCTTAGCCTCACAGAGTTCTTTCAGGGACTACATGAGAAGTATGAGAATCATGTATGCCACACTGAGCTCCTTGGGGGGGGGGGGGGAGTGGGAAATACAGTCGTATCTCGGAAGTCGAGTGGAATCCGTTCCGGAAGTCCGTTCAACTTCATAAGCAACCCACCCACCCCTTTCCTTGCAGACAGATCTCCCCTTCTCTGACCCACCTGCTCCCTAGGGATTCTGCATGGCGCGCATGCACACATCTGAAGAATTTGCAACCGCCCCGCTCAGTCAGATCCCGGGCTACCAAATCCCAAAAGCCAGTTTTCCAGGAGTGATGAAAGGGGTGCGGGGGGGGGGGGGGACAAGAAGCAGGAAGGAGCCTCTGCTACTGAAATTCCTGGGTCTCTCTCTAGGAAGTCTCGCTCTGTACGTTTAACCCCTTGAGCAAGGGGACACTATGTAGCATTTTAAGTTGGGGGGGACCCACTTACTTACAGATGAAATGCATAATAAAAAAGAGGATACTTTTTTTGCATAAAATGCGCACGTGCTTCTTTGCGGAGATGCACATTTCGAAACAACTGCAACAATTTAAGCAGAAATATAATCGTGGTGGTAACTGTTGTGACTGCTCAGTGGGCTATGCAGCCACTGCCTGTGGATGAAGCAACTTCCCGGCAGATTCACACCATGGCTTGCCGATCAGAAGGTTGGAGGTTCAAATCCCCGCGACGGGGTGAGCTCCCGTTGCTCGGTCCCTGCTCCTGCCAACCTAGCAGTTCGAAAGCACGTCAAAGTGCAAGTAGATAAATAGGTACCACTCCGGCGGGAAGGTAAACGGCGTTTCCATGTGCTGCTCTGTTTTCGCCAGAAGCGGCTTAGTCATGCTGGCCACATGACCTGGAAGCTGTACGCCGGCTCCCTCAACCAATAATGCGAGATGAGCGCGCAACCCCAGAGTCAGACATGACTGGACCTAATGGTCAGGGGTCCCTTTATCTTTACATTTACCTCCCACTGTCATTGTGTTATTATGCTTTTTATTACGTTTTTATTGCTCTGTATTGTGTGTTCTCAATGTTGTACACTGCCCTGGGATTTTTTGATAGAGGGAATATTATTATTATTAGACTTAAAAATGCTCTTTGTATGTTCTTAAGGGACTGTAATTGTGGGTGGCAGGCAGGAGGCCACTGAACCAGATGCAACAGCACCAGGTATATAGAACCAGAGTCAACCCCCTTCAAAGGTACCTTCTGCTGGGTCCAAGGAGTCTATGCAGGTTAGGCTGAGAGATAGTAACAGGCCCAAACTCACCTGGTGATCTTCACCTTTCCACTTATCAGTTATGAAGACAGAAGCTGATGAGCCTTTGCACCTTTTAAACTGTTCGCGCAAAAGTCAGGATTTCAATAGCTGGAACTGTAATCCCTGTAGCCGTTGGGTTGGTTTGCTGTACCTGGGCCGAACAGTACCTGTTGAATATCCGCCTTTGCATGCAGCTGCTTAAAGGCACAGGAGTGGCAAGCTTGCTCAGCATTAGCATGAACAAAAGAGTTGTTGTTGTTTAGTCCTGTCTCTGACTCTTCTCATGGACCAGAACAAAAGAGTAATCGCTGTTTAAGACTGGCATGTTTGGTACAAAGCAGTTGTATAATGGAACCCTCTTCAGTCAGATGGCTGAATTTTTATCCTCAAGTAGGAAAGTGATATACATAAGAAAGTGGAAGGGGATTAAAAGTGGGGACAAAATAGTGGGGACAAAAGCCTAGATCTGTGACAATTTAGGCAAATAGATAAAGATCCTGTCTTGGCCTTATCTGGATCTTTGAGACTGTTGGGAGCCCTGGAGCAATTCCAACAACAGGAACTCCTTCCTGCAAAAATGAACTTGTAAATTCTTAAGGAAGTTCACTGGATTGCTGTGTCCTACAGCAGCCTTCACTAGCCTGGCCCCAACTCCCATCAGCCCCAGAAAGCACAGCCTCAGGCCTGCTCTCAGTCTGTAGATTAAATGGCAAAATTAAAGGTGCTAGCCCCTGTGACTTATTTTGGGTACAAACCCAGCTCATAGCCCAAAACTTCAGATACTATTGCACAAAGTTGCTATTTGTGGTCTTCTTGCGGACAAATTAGAAATGCAAACTATGGGTCAGGGATGATGGGAGCTAAGAATCCAACATCTGGTGAGCTGCAAGTTCCCCACCCCTGAGGTTGTGTATGCCAGTGCTATGTTTCTAGGGGGGGAAAGTACCAGAACACCTCCCTTGTTCTTTATAATCGCAGTGGAGCCCACCTGAGTTCCGGCTGGAAAAAAAAGCCCTGGTAAGCACCATACATTTAAAGCACCCAACTCCCCCTCCCAAAGAATCATGGGAACTGTAGTTTACCTGTCACAGAACTACAGTTCCCAGTGCCCTTAAACTACAGTTCCTGGTGTTATAGAAATTTGACGGGGATTCTTTGGGGAAAACATGCTTTGAATTGACAGCAGACCTGTTACCTCACAACAGGTTCTCAGTGGACAGGTACCCTCTATTCCCAAAGTTACTGGACAAACTCTCTCTTTTGTTTGCGGGCACACGCGCTAATACCTGTCTGTGGTGCCTACCCCTTCCCCCAAAGAATGAGAAAAGAGACCAGAGTATGGGTTCAAATTGGCCACAACTTTATTGAGCCTCAGAAGTGGGAAACTTGGCATAGGCCTTGGCAGGTAACCCTCTCAGCCCGTCTGGCTGAGGATATGCAGGCTGATGAGGTGCAGTGAGAGGGGACTGTAAAGCACAAACTTACACAGCATGCCCTCCCACTAACCTCGTCCCGGGGGTTTGACCTACATGCCGCCGCTCTAGGGCCAGGGACTCCCGGTTTTGCCCTTTAACGGGCCCTGCAAGCACCGCCACATGGGAAGGGAGCATGAATGCACCCCCCCCAACTTGATGATAGACGAAAGGATACTTTGCCAAGGCCTCAAACTGCCAAAGTTGTGACGAAATGCTGCGGGGAAGGCAAAATAATAATAATAATAATAATAATAATAATAATAATAATAATAATAATAATAATTTATTATTTGTACCCTGCCCATCTGGCTGGGTCTCCCCAGCCACTCTAGATGGCTTACAGCAAATATTTAAATACATTAAACTGTCACAGATTAAAACAAAATAAAAAAATTCCTTCCAGTAGCACCTTAGAGACCAACTAAGTTTGTTCTTGGTATGAGCTTTCGTGTGCATGCACACTTCTTCAGAAGTTCTGTGCATGCACACTTCTTCAGAAGTTCTGTGCATGCACACTTCTTCAGAAGTTCTGAAGAAGTGTGCATGCACACGAAAGCTCATACCAAGAACAAACTTAGTTGGTCTCTAAGGTGCTACTGGAAGGAATTTTTTTATTTTGTTTTGACTATGACAGACCAACACGGCTATCTACCTGTAACTGTCACAGATTAAAAACTTCCCTAAACAGGGCTGCCTTCAGGTATTTTCTAAATGTCATGTAGTTGTTTATCTCTTTGACCTCTGATGGGAGGGCGTTCCACAGGGCGGGCGCCACTACCGAGAAGGCCCTCTGCCTGGTTCCCTGTAGCTTTGCTTCTCGCAGTGAGGGAACCGCCAGAAGGCCCTCGGCACTGGACCTCAGTGTCCGGGCAGAACGATGGGGGTGGAGACACTCCTTCAGGTATACTGGACCGAGGCCGTTTAGGCTTTAAAGGTCAGCACCAACACTTTGAATTGTGCTCAGAAACGTACTGGGAGCCAATGTCGATCTCTCAGGACCGGTGTTATGTGGTCCTGGCGGCCGCTCCCAGTCACCAGTCTAGCTGCCGCATTCTGGAAACCTGCCAATGCAGGGAAAATTCCTTCCCAGTTCTGACTACAGCAACCATCTTATGACCACAGCAGCGCCCGCTGACCTGGAACGCAAAATATTACCGGTAGTCTGTAGGAAAGGTATTGTTAACTTGATGACTGCTGACCTAGGATGAATTTGGAGGAAATAGATTATTAATTTTGTTAGGGGTAGCTGAGGAGGGGTACCCCCCCTTCTTGCTGTCTTTCCCCTCCGCTTGCCGCAGAGACAGCGGCAGCCAGTGCGGGACCCTCTTTCGCCCGGGTCTCACCCCCCTTTTCTCTAGTTTCCCCTTTACCCCCACAGGTTGTAATACAAGCACACACACAAACCCTCGTGAAACTCAGTTTCAAGTGGTTATTAATACTATTTGGATATATTGTATCAACTCTGAGCATGTGCAGAGCCTTTAAATATTTGGAAATTCATTTAAAATCACAGCCTCCATGGATTTTCTCCCTGTTTGTGCCCTTCTACTCCTGCTGGCCTTGCCCCCCAGGTCACCCCTGGTCCGCCATAATCCCCTAAGCAGAACATCACATACGCACACCCAAGGTGCTCCAGGAAATGCCACACCTGGGCAATCCTCTCAAGCACCCATCATCAGGTTTCCAAGACGACAGACAGTCTCCTGGATGCTTCTCATTGTTCTTCCCCGGTTGCCACTCAAAATGTATATTTGACCCACCCAAGTGTCCTTTACCTGTTCCTGTGACCCATCACCTGTATGCTAATCTTGTTTACCCATATGATAATTTTCCTGTACCCTCCTACTCTCCACCCCTTCCTGACGTTTTGCTGATGTATTAGTGATGTAGTTGTGATGTATGGTGAACTGTATTCTGGGTTGTAGCGGGAAGTTTTAAAAGTTTCTGTCGCCCTTTGTTCTGGGTCCAGTCTCGTGGCTGTAACCTGTTGCGCAATAAACTCCTTTGCCTTTGCTCCAACTACTGGCTGTTCTCCTTTGATCTCCGCTGCGAATCACGGGCTTCTCTCGTAGGGCTGGGTGCTGAGCAACCTCTAACCCAGGAATTTCCTCTAACAGTTGGTGCCGAAAGCCGGGAACTGCGGTTCTCCCGTGTTGGCCAGGGACCCAAGAAGCCTTCAGCCGGCACCAGGACTCTTTCTCCTGGGAAGGCAGATCGGACCTCTGGCCATCCTCCGGGCGGTAATTGCAGGTCTCAGGGGGAGCCAACCGGGGAGCAAAGGCAAAGTCCAGCCGGCTTCGTCTTCAACGATCCAGGGGATCGCGGTAGAAGACGCGTGAGTATAAAGGGAAAATCCAGTGCACTGGTGATTGTGGGGTGGCGGGTGGTTAACCTGGCAACCGTTCTCTGCTCTTACCTATCGTTCTTCCAACCTTTCTCTCGGTCTGTCCCGTAGACCACTGCTCAACTCGCAAGGGGAGTTCTGAGCCCTATCTCTTTCCTTAAAAAACTCCGATCAGCCGCCCTGGGAGCTGGTCTAACAAACGCAAGGGGTCGGAGCTCTTTTTTCGTACGCCTGCTACAGTAGGCGGACTTTCTGCACTGTCTTGACCTCAGCCGCACTGGTCGGTCATGTATACACGCTAGTCGTGCATGAACTCGCTTCCAAACGCAAGGGAGGTTTTCCGGATCGAAGGTCTATCAAGGGTTCACCCGATCTGGCACCGCTTGTCGCGGGCGTCCAGTAGGGCCCCTCTTCTTATAGCTATTGACGTTAGGTAGGAGGTTGCCAGGGAGGGGAACTTGACTGGGGTGGGTGAAGGGAACGGATTAAGGAAAGGAAAGGAAAGGAAAGGAAAGGAAAGGAAAGGAAAGGAACAGAGCTCTGAAAAATAAGGCAGTGAGAGGAAAAGGGAGTCTGGGGAAGGACCAGACTGTAGAATAGTTGCCCTTGATCAGCCGCAACTCTAGCCGATCTAGTGAACGCAAGGGACAAGGGCTTTAGGTAGTTAGGGAACACTGCTCTTGATCAGCCACAACTCTAGCCGATCTAGAGAACGCAAGGGACAAGAGCCTAGTTAGATAGGGACATCGTATAGGTATTTTGATAAGGACCCCTCTTTTATTTTCCCTCCTGTGTGTACTGAAACCCCTCTTCCTGTCCTCTCTCTTAAAACCCAGGTTCCTCTAACATCTAAAAGGAACAATGGGATCCAATCTTCGAAGCTTGGTCGGGCTCCATCTGGGAAGAAGGCTTCACGGAAGCCTTCTCTAGCCCAGCCGGACCCCGATTCCCCCCTCCAATTTGTATTAGCACATTGGAAGAAAATTCCAGGACACTAGTCACTGTCCAGGCAGAAATTGCAAGATCTCTGTAGGAATTCCTGGCCATCAGTTACTGCTAATGTAACATCTGAACTCCGCTGGCCACCGGATGGATCCTTAACGTGGATCACCAAAATTAATTGAGAAAGCACTTAATGGAAGGAAGACCCCGCCAATTAGAGATTTGGGACCTTCCTACTAACTTCAATTAATAATAAAAAAAAAAGGAGAGAGAGAAAAAAGGAGGAAGTGAGCCAACTTCTTACAATAACCAACTAAAGGATGGAAAAATATGTTTACATGTGACGTGTTGTCTGTTATGTGTGTGTGAGTCTGTTCCTTGTGTCTGTCATTTGTTGTCCTTGTGTAACTTCAGTGAGCTTAAAAGAGGCCTGAGAGAAATCCAGTCTGAGAGCTTGTGTTAAATTAGCTAAAACACCCACAGACTGCCTTTCTTAAGTGCGCATAGTTTAAAGCTGCTAGCTTGCATCAATTTTTTTAATTTAAATAAACCATGTTGGACCTGATCAATCTTAAACATGGCAAATGTAAAAATGAGGTGCACAAATGTTTTGTTATTTGAGAGAGGTTCCAAAAAATAGTTTTCCTCCAAAGGGTAGAAAGAAAGAAAAAGAATTCCTGTGTTTACCTATGTTCTGAGAAGGGGATTGACCCCAAGAAACGTTTTTTCAAAAACAAAATTTATGTGTGTGAGCCATGCTTGCAGTCTAATCAACTCAACATATATTATTGAGGAATGTGTATAAAAGAAAGAGTTGTAACTTTAAAAGGGTTTGCTTGAAACTTTGAAATTGTTTTACTTCTTAAACTCCAAAAAAGTTCTGAAGAGACTGAATCCAGTCTCTTGGAATTAATTTTCCTACTGCAAAGTTTTTTCGTTAAGCACTAGATGCTTTTCAATAAAAATGCAGTATCTGGCTTTACTTAAAGTAAAGGGTCTTTTGAGGAATCTTAAAAAAAAAAAAAAAAAACTGCCTTAAAATGCCCCTTCCCATCTTCTATGCTTAAACAGGTAAATTTACTCCCGAATAAGTTTCCTTTCATGAGGCAACTGCAAAGGGGGCAGTGTTTCCTAGGAACTCCCATTTGTTGTGAAAGGTACTCACCCTGTCTCACTTTCTGTGTGTATTTACTATTTTTACCCTCAAATTACTCCTTTCCTAGGCTTACCATGCAATTCCAGGAAAGTGTTCACTCTTTATCATGATCTTATAATTCTTCTCTAGAAACTTTGCCCAATCAGGGTATCTTTGTGTGTGTTACAAGCACCCCTTAGGCTCTTTAGTTTAAAGGGGGGGGAGTTCCACCTTGAGATCTACAAAATGGTTCTGTGTAAAGTTGGTACTTTTCTTTTGCCCTTAGTACACGTATGTGCTTCCATGATAGTCTGTGTGCATAATCTGTACCCCAAATCCTGTAGATAAAGGAGGCGAGGCATTGGTCCCAATTTCTTTGCCTGGGGTGCAGGTATGTTCAAACTTATATCTATGGTTTTGGTGGAAGGGTGGCCTGCATGTTGAAGTCCTATATAAAGTTTTAAGATTTTATAAGCCTACTTCGTAAGCAACAAGAAACAGGAAATATTATGTATCAGAAATGTCTTAGGACACAAAACTAGGAAATTGGATTTAAACTGACCAAAAGCTACTTTTGATAAAAGCATAAATTGCTGGGTTTCTGTCTAACCCTGTTCTTTAAATTCTACTCCTCAAACTTCCCTTTTTTAATTCAAATGGTAATTTAACCAACAGATGCAATTCTTTCAAATGGTACAATAGATTTCTGAGTCATGAACTCTGTACATGCACAGAGGCTATGTCAACTTTAAAAAAAAAAAAGAGAGAGAGAGGGAGGTTTTAACTAAGAGGTGATAAAGTCATGCTCTCAACTCGAAACTTAAATTCAACTTTATGTAAAACTTGGAACCATTGAGAAATTGTTAAATTGTTGATGTTGCAAAGTTCCAAATTTACTCCTGACAGAGATTTCCACATGAAGCAATTTTCCCTTCAACAGGATATGCGGAGAAGGACTTTGCTGTTCTTTCAAACCTTTCATGCAAATTCTATCTCCGAAGGGGGGGGGGGAGGAAGAGGAATGGGGGGATTGTTCTCTCCAGGTGACAGACTATGCAAAACCAAGATTCCATTGTTCTATCTCAGTGGGTACTCAAGATGTATTATCTCACATTTGCATTGCAAGATTTCCCCCCACAACTTTTAACAGGATACTTGAGAAGTCTCAAAACGACTTCCCTCTATGACTTTTATGTCTATTTTGTGTGTGACTTTTATGCTTCTCTGTTGGTTACAAATAATTTGCTTTGTTCGCTCTAATATTTCCTATTAACATTCTAGCTGATCTTGCCACATAAAGAAACATTTCCCCCCTATTCTTTTATGTGAGATGTTTAAATTTTGTGTGTTTTAGTATTTATTTAATTTTGGTTCCTCAGGCCATGTTTTATATTTTGAGTACATGTGCATCACATGAAAAATAAATAAATAAATAATAAAAACTTCCCTTTCAAACAGGATATGTGGACCTCTAAGAAGACTCTAACCCACATAAAGAAAATATTTAATAACTTGCCAATTGTGTCCAAATTAACAAAATCTTTGTCCCATCTTTCTTCCACAGCCAAAGTGAAGGAAAAAATTAAACAGACTGAGCAGGAAATAACAGTAGTGATTAAATGTAAAGGATAATAATATTTAAATGAATAAAATGCTTAAATATGATTTTGTATTTACAGCTTCCCAAGAAGAAATTTCTAGAATATTCTCCCCTTCCTTGTCTATTTCTTATCCTCCTCCCTTTTTTTTTTTTTAAAAAACTAATTATGTCTTCAGACCCCAAACCCCCCTGCAGGCCTATTTTCACAGGAGACCAAATGATAAGACCGTCTCCTCACCAGCTAAACACGCCTGCCAATGCATCAATGGCCACAACAATTTCTTCCCATAAAGGACTTGAGGAACTGAATAACTGAATTATGAAGGACATTTTATCTTCTTGACCACAACCTAAGAAGGAAAACACACACACACACACACACACACACACACAAAACTATAACTTTTCAGCAAGGTTTGGAAATGCTGCTATCTTCCTCCCAGTGATTCAAAGGCAGGCAAGAAATGCCCTTGTGCCCAAGGTTGGAAATTCATTTAAGAGTAGCAAGAATCACAGATCACAGGATTGCCTCAAGATATGCAATTGGTGTAGAGTTAATAATTTGTATGTTTTGTGTATTATATGTTATTATGTATGAATGCTGAAACGTGTCTGATACTGTGATATTTCAAAAGGGGGGGGCAATTTATGTGAGCAATGGTTTCTGTATAATATAGAGTGCCTAACTATGAACAACAGAAGGGTTTGGCCTACACCCCAAGTTTTCCCATGGAAGATTCTCATATACTACATGATTTCCTTGTCCCACCTGGCACTCTGTACCAACCTTCTCTATCCATTTTATTATATTTATTTTATTTTAGTTTTGTTTTATTTGTGCTACTTCTTTATTTCTTTGCAGTCACTTTATTTCTGTTCCAGAAAACTATTTGAATCCCTTCTATGACTTCTCTATCTCTTGCGGTTTCAATACTGTCCTTAAGTAGCAATTGTTCTGTGTTATTTATTAATCTCAGTTTTCTTGTATATCTGTGAAATTAGCCTAAACACACCCAAGTATTATTTTAGAATCATATTTTATCAGGTAGTTTTGAACCAATCCCACCCTCTTTTATCGTGTGAATGCCAAGTAGGAATGCTTCAGGTTTCTTTATGAATACGTGTTAACATTTGTTTGCTTGTTTTTTTTAGTTCCTCATAGATCATGTCCCAAGTTTTATTTATTTGGGGACACGTCCACCACACATGGAATAAGGTTCTTTTTCCCCCAGATAGTATGCAGTGAATTTTAAGGTTTCCCCATACTTTCTCTCATTCTTCCCCTCATTTTCCATCTAAATTGGACAACCAAAAAAATTGTGTGCCCACTCTTCTCTACCCAATTTAATTTTACCAAGGAGAAGCTTAGGGATCCATGAGAGCCCAGACAACAGGAAAGTGAATATGCTTTGATTTAGCAGGAATGACCCCTTATAGAATTAAATTACCAATTTGCACAAACTGCCCTTTTTAGAGAATGGTTTTAACAGATTGGTTTGGAAAGTGAGAACCATGGGCCTATATAAATTCCGATTGGACTCAGTTTGAATTTGGCAAGTGTATCCAAGGTGCCATTGGCTTTCGTCCCTTTAAATAGCGAAGAACACAGGCACACCCCTTTGTGAGCACAGGACCAAAGCCGAAGAGGCCCCAAAAGGTGGGCAGGTGGGGCATTTTCTCTCCAGGGAGTGTCACACCTAAGCACATGGGGTACTGCTTTGGGTCAAGCAAATGCAAGCCCGTATACCAGGGATGCATGTCGATGGGTGTTGCTGTGGTATGCTGAAGGTCAAGGGACCCCAGAGGACTGCTAGCTATGGAACCTGGGAACACACGGAAAAGGACAGAGACAAAGCTAACGCATTTTTCAGTCACATTCCTGCTGAATGTAAAGCATAGACCACTATTGAAAAATCTTTCTCCCAAAGTCTTAAACTGCCACTAGTAATTTAGTAATTCTATGTCCACCTATGTGACATGCAAGTCCCTTTCAGAAGTTTAGGGTGCGGAGAAAAGGATTTGTGGTTCTTCGAACCTGATACAAATCTTATCTCCGAGTGCGGGACTGTTAGGGGTAGCTGAGGAGGGGTACCCCCCCTTCTTGCTGTCTTTCCCCTCCGCTTGCCGCAGAGACAGCGGCAGCCAGTGCGGGACCCTCTTTCGCCCGGGTCTCACCCCCCCCTTTTCTCTAGTTTCCCCTTTACCCCCACAGGTTGTAATACAAGCACACACACAAACCCTCGTGAAACTCAGTTTCAAGTGGTTATTAATACTATTTGGATATATTGTATCAACTCTGAGCATGTGCAGAGCCTTTAAATATTTGGAAATTCATTTAAAATCACAGCCTCCATGGATTTTCTCCCTGTTTGTGCCCTTCTACTCCTGCTGGCCTTGCCCCCCAGGTCACCCCTGGTCCGCCATAATCCCCTAAGCAGAACATCACATACGCACACCCAAGGTGCTCCAGGAAATGCCACACCTGGGCAATCCTCTCAAGCACCCATCATCAGGTTTCCAAGACGACAGACAGTCTCCTGGATGCTTCTCATTGTTCTTCCCCGGTTGCCACTCAAAATGTATATTTGACCCACCCAAGTGTCCTTTACCTGTTCCTGTGACCCATCATGTATGCTAATCTTGTTTACCCATATGATAATTTTCCTGTACCCTCCTACTCTCCACCCCTTCCTGACGTTTTGCTGATGTATTAGTGATGTAGTTGTGATGTATGGTGAACTGTATTCTGGGTTGTAGCGGGAAGTTTTAAAAGTTTCTGTCGCCCTTTGTTCTGGGTCCAGTCTCGTGGCTGTAACCTGTTGCGCAATAAACTCCTTTGCCTTTGCTCCAACTACTGGCTGTTCTCCTTTGATCTCCGCTGCGAATCACGGGCTTCTCTCGTAGGGCTGGGTGCTGAGCAACCTCTAACCCAGGAATTTCCTCTAACAATTTGAGGGAGGGTGGGTGGGTGAACCTGGAACCTGTGGGGAAGCGAGGGTGCAAATTCTGCTTCCTGTGCCTTCCCAAGTAACAAGCACTGTTTCACAGCCAGTGCCCCAGACCAGGCACCAGTAGCCATTAAGAAATATTAGCATTCTTTTGTGAAACCCAGGGAAGCGGATCCAGAATGCTTTAAAGACAAAACACTTTTGCTTGCATCTGGAATGCTATCCCCAGGGGAAACCACTGGGGCACCAATGTTGTCAGCTTTTAAGTACCAGACTAGGACATTTTATTTAACCATCCCTTTGGTAGTTAAGCTCTGCCTCTTCATCTTTTAGTGGAATCAGGTTAGGAATTGTCCTTCTTGGGTCTAATAATAATAATAATAATTATAAATTTATTATTTATACCCCACCCATCTGGCTGGGTTTCCCCAGCCATTCTGGGCGGCTTCCAACAAAAGATTAAAAATACATTAAAACATCAGTCATTAAAAACTTCCCTAAACAGGGTTAAACAGAAGACAAAAACTTCAAGAAAGAATGGGGGGAAATTATAATTTATTTAGGAGACCACTGTAAGCAGATGAAAACATTAGCAGGATTTTAATAAGACTTGTAACAATATGGACAATATGGAAAAATACAAACTAAGGATTACGAAATAATATGCAGCTGAAAATGTTAACAATAAGACCCTTGAAGGGGGTGGTGGGAAGTCTGGAGATTCAGAGAAATCTCTAATGGTAGATATGTATTTGACATTATTATAAGCTTACACTTGTAAAAACAAATAGAAATTCTTATTTTTTAAAAAAAAGGAATTGGCCTTCTTAAGGTGCTGTTGGATGAGCATTTTAGGAATTTTGTATTGCACCTTTGTTTTAAATTTGGCTTTTAAATTCAGTCTATACATTTGTTTTTTGTTTTGTTTTTAAACATGTCCTTTTTATAATAATAATAATAATAATAATAATAATAATAATAATAATAATAATAATAATAATTTATTATTTATACCCCGCCCATCTGGCCGGGTCTCCCCACATGTCTTTTGTGGGGGTTGGACTTGATGACAATTTGGGTCCCTTCCAGCTATACAAATCGATGATTTTATGGGCCAACATTCAGTCCTCTCAAGCCTGTTTTCAGCTCTGAACCTCATCCATATATTGATAGAAAGCCTTAGAGAGCTGGACTAGGAACTGGGAGACTGGGTTTCAAATCCCCACTCAGCCATGAAGCCCACAGGGTGACTTTGGGCTGGTCACTGTCTTCTCTCTGCCCAGCCTACCTCACAGGGTTGATATGAGCATAAAATGGGAAGAGAGAGGATAATGAAGGCCACCTTGAGCACCTTGGAGGAAAAGTGGGATAGAATTGTAATAAAGAAAGATGGAATAAGAATAAAAGGATTGCCCCGAAACCGGTTAAGTCACGTGTATGGTTAGGAACTGCTCCTAACCACAAAACAATCCCTGTACACAAACATCTACCGTATCAGGAGCTTTGTTTGTCCTGACATGCTAGTTTTCTATCTGCAATGCCTTATCTTAAAACAAAATAAACAAAATAAAAAAAATTCCTTCCAGTAGCACCTAGAGACCAACTAAGTTTGTTCTTGGTATGAACTTTCATGTGCATGCACACTTCAGATACTTCAGATACTTCAGGTATCTGAAGAAGTGTGCATGCACACGAAAGCTCATACCAAGAACAAACTTAGTTGGTCTCTAAGGTGCTACTGGAAGGAATTTTTATTTTATTTTGTTTTGTTTTGACTATGGCAGACCAACACACCTACCGGTACCTGTAACTAGCCTTATCTTAAAATATCATAGAACTGCAGAACTGAAGATACCCCGCAGGTCATCTAGTCCAACCCCCTGAAATACAGGAATCTCAACTAAAGCATCTGTGATAGATGGCCATCCAACCTCTGCTGGTATCTTGAGTGCGTGCGAGAGCATTTCAACTTTAAAGGAGCATCCAGTCCCATCCCCACCACCCAATTCCCTGAAATCAGAGGGCGCCGAAAGCTCCCTTGAGAAAGCCTGATTTTATTGGGAATCACAGGGGAAGAAATTCCCTCAAAAGACACCACTTTATTTTTGTATGCTACAACAGCGGCAAGAATTTTACTTGCCAAATACTGGAAGACACAAGAGGTACCATCGATAGAAGAATGGCAACTGAAAATGATGGACAATATGGAACTAGCCGAGCTGACGGCAAAGTTACGTGATCAGAGGGAGGAGTTGGTGCAAGAAGAGTGGGAGAAATTTAGAGATTATCCTAAAAAAATATTGTTTTATTTAATTGATTATAAGCTTAGGGAAGTTAGAAAGAAGTTTTTGGCAAAATTTTAGAAATTTGATAAATCCTTTAGAAAGGATAGAAAATAGATATTAGGAAATTATGAATAAGTTTATTAGAAAAGTTTAGATTACTAAAATAGAGTAAAAGTGAAATTCAGTAGGAGGAGGTGGAGGGAAGTCATGGTAGAATGTTAAGAAGTCGGAATATATGAATATTAATTGTTATTTTGTGTTGTTTCTGTTTTCTCGCTTTTTTATGCTTTATGTTTGTTATTGATATGTAGTGTTCGGTATGTACAGGTGAAACTCGAAAAATTAGAATATCATGGAAAGGTTCATTTATTTCAGTAATTCAACTTAAAAGGTGAAACGAATATATGAGATAGACTCATGACATGCAAAGCGAGATATGTCAAGCCTTTATTTGTTATAATTGTGATGATTATGGCTTTGGGGTGCTCATCAGCTGCACGCCATAATCATCACAATTATAACAAACAAAGGCTTGACATATCTCGCTTTGTATGTCATGAGTCTATCTCATATATTAAACTCTAGTAGCTAATGAAAACAATTGCTTACATAAATGGACTTTTCCACAATATTCTAATTTTTCGAGTTTCAAATGTATGCATTTGTGTTAAAATGAATAATATATATATATATATATATATATATATATATATAAAAGAGAAAGCCTGAGCACGCTTTGCAGAAGTTAAGCGACCGCTCTATGCATCGCGGGCAGGCAGGCAGGCATTCAACCGGCGCAGCTTCTCCCGCGCAAAATTAAGACACGGCGGGGAAGGTGGGCGCAGGCCTGATGAGTCATCCGATGCCCCACCGCTGCATCCTCCCGCCCCGCCGGTGCTTCTGGGGGGCGGCGATTTTAAGAGGAGGAGCCGCTGGGCCGGGGCTTAAAGGGGTTAAACGCACCGAGCTCTTCTTTCTAGACAGGCGCGGCCGCCTGCAGAAGAGAAAAAGGAGCCGGGAGGAGGTTGGCTGTTTTCCCCAGCCTGGTCTCTCCTTCCAGGAGGTGCATTTCCAAATCCGCCCGTCACCACCTCCTCTCTACCTCTTTGCATTTATTTTTGCAAAAAGAAAGAAAAGGAAAGAAGGGTGGCTGGGGGAGAGCCGCGCATATCCGCAGGACTAGCGCCATGCAAAGCCTTCCTGGATCAGGTGAGTGCAAACCAAGGAGGGCTTGCCTGGGACGAAGCATCCTTGGCTGGAAAGAGGAAGGCAGAGGCATCTCCCACCTCCGAAATAAAGGATTCCCACCTGTAGCAGGTCAGAGACACAGGTTGCTTATTCGCAGCAAGAGATCTCAGCCTGTTTACTGGGGAGAAGGGAAATACTACCATCACTGAGGATATTGTGGGGGGGGGGGGAGGATATGGTACTATTTGGCTTTCGTAGTGCCTTGGTTTCCCCAGATGAAGGAAATATGGGATACCCGGAGGAGAGAGAGCCCTTCTGGATATGTTTCCCTCTCACCCCAGTATCCTGTTTCTAATAAGACAGGCTTGTCGGTGTTGAGTAGTTCAAATATTAAGGTTCATTATTGTTCCACAAAATGTGTACCTCTTTAAAGTCAGAAGGAAACTCAGTACCCTGGTGGGTGGGTCACTGGTTGGGTCATGTTTTGTAAGGTTTTGTAAACTTAGTATAACTTCTGTTATTTTCTTTTCTATAATTAAAACCAAGCAAAGGACTTATTTTGCATTCTCTTAATTATGTTCAATACATGTAGTTTCCTCAGCACGTCTTCTGCGGTGCAGTTACTCAGCTCAATTTTCATAACAGTCTGTGCAGGGATGGCTCATAGGAGCCAAGTCCTGGGGGCCGTAGGAGCTTCAGCCCCCACAATAAAATATTTGAGGGGGCTGTGCCCCTCCAAAGTTGATGGATTGCCATTTAAATGTTGTGTGTGCACCTCATCATGCAATCCATTATGTGGGTCGGGGCTTACCTGAACACCTCTCCCCCAATATTCTATTCAAGTTGGCACCCCTGGGAAGGCTGGTGTGATTCTCACTCCTGGCTGAACCTGGGTTCGAATTCTGTGCAAGCCCATAAGAAGCGGAATGTCTCCCTCTATGCATGCAAAAGCTCCCTGGTATTCCCAGGTAGGGCTGGGGAAAGACCTCTGTTTAAAAACCCCTGGAGAGAGGCTGCCAGTCCGTGTAGGCAACACTGAGCTAAGTAGACCAATGGGTCTGACTGTATTAGGCAGCTTGCAATGTTATTCTCCCATGACTTAGAATCATAGAATCCTAGAGTTGGAAGAGACCACAAGGGCCATCCAGTCCAACCCCCTGCCAAGCAGGAAACACCATCAAAGCATTCCTGACAGGTGGCTGTCAAGCCTCTGCTTAAAGACCTCCGAAGAAGGAGACTCCACCACACTCCTTGGCAGCAAATTCCACTGTCGAACAGCTCTTACTGTCAGGAAGTTCTTCCTAATGTTTAGGTGGAATCTTCTTTCTTGTAGTTTGAATCCATTGCTCCGTGTCCGCTTCTCTGGAGCAGCAGAAAACAACTTTTCTCCCTCCTCTATATGACATCCTTTTATATATTTGAACATGGCTATCATATCACCCCTTAACCTTCTCTTCTCCAGGCTAAACTTACCCAGCTCCCTAAGCCGTTCCTCATAAGGCATCATTTCCAGGCCTTTGACCATTTTGGTTGCCCTCCTCTGGACACGTTCCAGCTTGTCAGTATCCTTCTTGAACTGTGGTGCCCAGAACTGGACACAGTATTCCAGGTGAGGTCTGACCAGAGCAGAATACAGTGGTACTATTACTTCCCTTAGTGGTACTATTCTCTCCGCTCTAGCATGGAGAAATCACAGTTGCACTGCCTTGAGCTCTTGAGGTTTTGCTTAGCTATTGCAGCTGCTTCTGATTTGATAGGCAACTTCCCAAAGGGTGAAGAGGTGCCAAATTCTTCTTTAAAGCCTGCCACTGCTACCCCTTGTGAAAGTGAACCCTGTAAATCAGTGGTTCTCAAACTTTTTTTCTCTGGGCTACACTTTCAGAATAAAAATGCTCACAATTTTTTTTATTGATAATAAATACATGGGGGGGGACTCCTAGCAGAGATAAGGGTATCACTTGATGTTCTTGCTCTTGTTTTGAAAAGATTTCTATCTATATTCTGCAAATAACAAGCATTATTTTGATACCATATTATACCACACTGAAATGTTTAGATGTTTATTTGATTGTCCTTGATTCTTCCCACTACATTTGCCATCCTCTCCTGCCATACCCTTTGAAAACCACTGTCAACAAAAATAATATGTTTATAAAAAGCGGGGGGAAACTCCCAAGAATGATCAGTGAGCTTTGAATCTGCCAGGTTGACAGTTAAGCGAATGAATGAATGAATGAATGAATGAATGAAAAGGGATGGCTAGGCTCTGCCTCTGCTGCCAGAGGCAATATGCCTCTGTACCAGTTGCTGGGAACCACAGGTGGGCTGACTCGGGTCTTGCCTGCGGGGCTCCCATTGAGGGATCTGGTCGGCCACTGTGAGGAAGTATGCTGTACTAGAAGGGCCATTGGCATGATCCAGCAGGACTCTGTTTATGTTCTAGAGCAGCGTTTCCCAAACTTGGGTCTCCAGCTCTTGCTGGACTACAACTCCCATCATCTCTAGCTAGCAGGATCAGTGGTCAGGGATGGTGGGAACTGTAGTCCAAAAACAGATGGAGACTCAAGTTTGGGAAACGCTGTTCTAGAGGCAGCCTGCCTCTGAATACCAGCCGCTGGGGAGCTTCAGCGGCTGTTGCCCTCCTATTAGCTTGTGGGCCACAGGCGGAACCGGGATGTTGTCTGAGACGGGCCTTTGGTCTAACCCAGCAGAGCTTCTCTTCTTAAGTTCCCTGAATGAGGAGCTCCCATCATCCATCACGCATGACTCCACACTTTTCGATGCTGATTTTGTTTGCAGCACAAGGAATGAAGATGGAGGAGCATGACTCAGCGCAACCTGGGGAGAAGCCAGAGGAAGGTGGGCCGGCCCCTCACGATATCTAGATCAGAACGGTCCGGGAATTCTGGACAGGGGTGCCTCCGGGAGCGTTGGAGGAACCCCTGTGGCAGGAACGCTTGAAGATGATGCAGTCTCCTAATTTTGGGCTGAGAAACCCCCAGCTGATGGAACGTTCCTTGTGGAACGACGCTGCTGCTTTCCACCCCTCTTTCAAGGGGGCAGCTGATGCTGGCCAGTGGCCTAGGGGAGAGCAGGCCTCAGGTCCAGGGGGAAGCCTCCCCGGGGCCTACATGAGCCCAGAAGCCTCCGGGAAAGTGAAGGAAGAGATTCCAGACGAAGAAGACTTGGAGGCGCGATGCCGGCACTTCCGGCAGTTCCTCTACCAGGAAGCGGAGACCCCCCGAGAAAATGGCCGGCATCTCCTGGAGGTTTGCTGCCAGTGGCTGAGGCCTGAGAGACACACCAAGGAGCAGATGCTGGAGCTGGTGATCTTGGAGCAGTTCCTTGCCGTCTTGCCCCAAGGGATGCAGCGCTGGGTGCAGGAACGCAGCCCCGAGAATATGTCTCAAGCGATCGCATTGGCTGAAGGCTTCCCTCTCCAATCTGAAGAGTGGGAGCAAAAGGTGAGGCGGTTTCAGCGGTGTGGCTGGTAGGGCAGAAGGCAGGGGGGCCGACAGTAGGTGGCGCCATTTCCCAATGAAAGCCAGAGCCAACGAGTTGTGGGTTTGTCCCCCCAGCCTCTTTTTCCTCAGCAGGCACATATATTGGCCTGGTTCTCACCGAATGCTAAAAGAAGCTGTGGCTTAGTATGAACGAACAAGATCACATCCATGCCATACATTTAAATGCATATGTAGCACTCGCCCAAGAATCACGGGAACTAAGTTCCAAGTAACGCAAAGGCGTTTACATTCCTCTGCACTTTATTACTGCAGTACATTATGAAAAGGCTCAATTTCTCAAAGAAGGCATTATCTTGTCTATCCTCTGGAAAAACCATCTATGAGAAAATGGATAACTAAAATTTGGGGCGCAGTATGTATGGACGCGGGTGGCGCTGTGGGTTAAACCACAGAGCCTAGGGCTTGCCAATCAGAAGGTCGGTGGTTCAAATCCCCGCGATGGGGTGAGCTCCTGTTTCTCGGTCCCTGCTCCTGCTAACCTAGCAGTTCGAAAGCACGTCAAAGTGCAAGTAGATAAATAGGTACCGCTCCGGCGGGAAGGTAAACGGCATTTCCATGCGCTGCTCTGGTTCGCCAGAAGTGGCTTTGTCATGCTGGCCACATGACCTGGAAGCTGCACGCCGGCTCCCTCTGCCAGTAAAGCGAGATGAGTGCCGCAACCCCAGAGTTGGTCACGACTGGACCTAACGGTCAGGGGTCCCTTTACCTTTACCTATGTATGGTTAGCTTACATACCGGTATATGGGGAGAACCAGAGGGGATAGAGTTCCAGTGGTGTCCAAAATTTTTTCAAAGAGGGCCAGATTTGATGAAGTGAAGGGCCGTGGGGGCTGACCAAATTTGTTGACCTGCCACAGGGACCGGATTGAATTGATTAGGCCCCCGAAACGGACTTTGGACATGCCTGGGGTAGACAGACATTCATTGAGAAGTGAAGCCTTTTTATAACGTACTGGAGGAATAAAGGGCAGGAGAATGTAAACCTGTTTGTGTTACTTGGCACTTTGTGGTATTAATTCATTGCATGTGATTTTGGTATGGAATTCTGTTCCTATATGTTTGGCTCTATATATCCCCATTACTCCACATCTATTTAATTTTATTAAGCATCTGTTATTAGATTTTGTTGTGTTTTATTATAAATAAATACACGGTATACGGGGGGGGGGGGAGATTTATGGGAACTGTTGTTTACCCCTCACAGAGCAGCAATTCCCAGGGCCTTTCCCAGGATTCTTGGGGTGTGCTACAAATGTATTTGGGGAAGAAGAGGGGAAATGTTAATCTATAGCACACTGGCCATTGAGACAAGACTCCAACATTTTTAAATCACAGAATAATGCAGTAGAGCAGCCAATTTCCTGCATCTTCTCGGTGGGGGGTGGAGCCAGACTTGAAGACCTTTCAACTCTAAAGGTAAAGGTAAAGGGACCCCTGACCATTAGCTCCAGTCATGATCGACTCTGGGGTTGCGGCGCTCATCTCGCTTTATTGGCCGAGAGCCGGCGTACAGCTTCCGGGTCATGTGGCCAGCATGACTAAGCCGCTTCTGGCGAACCAGAGCACTGTACGGAAATGCCGTTTACCTTCCCGCTGGAGCGGTACCTATTTATCTACTTGCACTTTGACATGCTTTTGAACTGATAGGTTGGCAGGAGCAGGGACCGAGCAACGGGAGCTCACCCCGTCGCAGGGATTCGAACCGCTGACCTTCTGATCAGCAAGCCCTAGGCTCTGTGGTTTAACCCACAGCGCCACCTGGGTCCGTCCTTTGAACTCTAGATATTATTATATCTGTAGCATTGACTGGGGGTTCCCCACAGCATCCCTGCAAAACTCCCTAACCTGCCTGCTTCTCTTTCAGCCCCCAGGACCATTGAAAGAGGACTCTGTTGATTTCCCCTTACCAGAGCAGAACCCATCAGACCCTCATCAGACCCTCCAAGTGGAGGCCAAGCAAGAAGAGATGGGAGCAGCCTGCTTGCTGGGTGAGCCTTCTTGCTGGGATGGCAGCTGGGACCTGGGTTCTGCAGCACCTATCCCTCTGTCTGCTTCCTGTCACTCGGACCAACATCCGAGGCCTTGCTTCCTGCAAAACTACAAGAGTCATAATAACATCTTGTAGGGATGCTCATCAGCTTTACAAAGGTGATTAGGCAAATTCAGGGAGGATACGGCTATCAATGGCTATTAGCCTCTTGATGGTGGATGCTGGCGGTTTCTGTCCCCAGTTGGTACACACAGAGATCACAGACTTGTGGAAATGAAAATCAAAGCACCTTGATGATAGCACACACATCCCAGCACTGGGAAGCTAACTACGGTAACACCTGGAGTGTTAATGCCAAGATGTTCCTGTTCTCATCAACTCTTGTTTTATTTCAGGGTCTTCCATATATTTAGCCTTTGATGTCATTGTAACACGTATTTTATTTTATTTTTTGCATTTCTGATCTCCCTGCTTAAAATTCCATGATACACAAGCACACACTTCCAACCGTGTGAGACTTTTACATAAATTTTAACATCACCATTCACAAGATTATTCAAAATGATTTGCGTGCCGAAGCGTTTTCTTTCTTATTTGATAAAGTTCATCAAAGATTGCTGCATCGCTTATTCTTGCAATTTAAAATAAATTTAGCAGTTTCAAGTTGTGTGCTTTTCATTTTTTTTCTGCAAGAGATCAGGCTTTTAAAATTGACACTAGCAAGTCTTTGGGGGAAGAGTAGTTAACCTTGCCTAGGGCACAAAGTAGGCTACTACTGGTACAGACTAGACCCCATGATTTTTTGGGGGCTCTGGCAGCAGTGACTACACCTGGCAGCCCTGTTGCCTAGCCAGCCCTGTAGTTTCCTGCTCCCCTTCCCAGCAGGCCTCTCCCACTTCCTCCCATTTCCTACAGCAAGGCAGGAGAGGGAGGAGGCAGAGGCAGTTGATTTTAAACGGTTGAAATATGTTTTTATCTTATATTTAATTGTACTACTTTATCACTTTGGTGTTTGCTGCCCTGGGAGCCTTTGCGGGGGAAATGTGGGCTAGAAACATATTTTCCACCAGCAGAGTTGATGACACCGTTGGACGCAATTCATAAGAACAATAGACAAGATGTGGGCACAAGATGTGGGGCATAACATTCTATTATTAAGATGGGAGAAACTGTGGAAAGATAGCTGGAACTTCACATCTAGTAATGCTATTAGAGAAAATTTACTAAAAATGTTTTACAGATGGCACTCCACTCCACACAGGATTCATAAGATGTACAAAACCGCCTCAAACAGTTGGAGGTGTGAGGAGGTGGGTGACTATTGCCACATCTGGTTGCAGTGCAAAAAAATTAAATCTTTTTGGTGTGAAATTCATTTCGAACTGGAAACTATCTTAACAATAAAGTTCACAAAATCTCCTGAAGCCTACCTTTTGGGGATAACTACCCCAGATGTACCAAGTAAATTTAGAAATTTCTTTCTGTACTCTTCGGCTGCTGCGAGAAGTTGGTTGCGTCGTACTGGAAAAGTGAAAAGCTACCAAGCAAAAAGGAATGGCTTTTTAAAGTCATAGATTATATTGAATTGGCTGTTCTATTGGAAAAAAATTAAAGAAAACCCTAGAAGTAGGGTCGTAGAAGAGTGGGACAAATTTTGGGGTTATTTAAAAAAGAGGTGTGATCTGAACAGGCTATATGCTCTGCAATAGCTCCTGCAGACAAGCGTCAGCTAGTGAAAAATTAAGTAAAACAGATATTAATCGAATGGATTATCAACATTTGGTTTCAGAGCTAAAAAAAAATAAAATAAAATAAAATAAAATGGAATATGTTAATTGGATTATGAAAATTGGAATTGGAATATTATATATGAGTTATCATGTGATGCAATGGAGTGCTGGTTTAGGGAAGTCAATATACATACAAAATCTATACAAAATTATGTATTTTTAAAAAATGTATTGGTTTATTTATAGACTATTATTTAGTCGCTGGAGTTAAAGAATCCAATGTACCATGAAGAAATGTGTGTAGACGTGTAATATTTTTTTAATTTATGTATACATTTATGTATTTTTGTGTTTGTTAGTTTTGCCTTTTTCTCTTTTGTGATTTCTTTTCTCTTCTTTTTGTAAAATGAAAAATGAATAAACAGAAATTTAAAAAAACCCCAACAACAATAGACAATCCGTAGAAGCAACTGTCGTTTCCCTCGGGGTGGACCATGTTTGACTGAAACCAAGATCCTCTTTCTGTTCCAGCAGGTGACCAGCAAGTGAGGGAAGATGAGGTGGAGACATTTCAGCTGACAAAAGGACCCGAGCAATGTGAACTCAACGGGGTATTACCGGATGGAGCAACCGGGATTATTTCTCAGGGATCGAACACACAAGAAACATTTGGAAACCAGCGGGTTCGAGAAATCCCTTGTAGCGGCAGAGGTTCCCCTGAAGCTACGTCCTGTGAGAGAGAAACAGAGGGACCCGACCGTGGAGAAGGACGCAGCCAGAGCTCTGACCTCCCAAAGAGGCGGCTGGCTCGCAGGAGGAAAAAAACGCATTTGTGCTCTGAATGTGGGAAAGCCTTTGACCGGCTCTCTGTCCTGGCGAACCACCTGACCATCCACACAGGAGAGAAGCCCTACCAGTGTGTAGACTGTGGCAAGGGCTTTGGCTACAAAGCGCTGCTTGTGAGGCACAGCCGGAGCCATGAAGGACAGAAGCCGTACAAATGCTTGGCGTGCGGGAAGATGTTCAGCACCAGCACTATCCTTTCCGATCACGAGAGAATCCACACGGGAGAGAGGCCCTTCACCTGCGCCGACTGCGGGAAGTGCTTCATCAAGAGGGGCCACCTGATGAGGCACCAGCTGACCCACACGGGGGAGAAGCGCTACAAGTGCTCCGAGTGCGAGAAAAGCTTTGGCGACAAGAGCCTCCTGACCACCCACAGGAGGAGCCACACGGGGGAGAAGCCGTACACGTGCGCCGAGTGCGGGAAGAGCTTCAGCCAAGGATCACACCTCGTCACTCACAAGAGAATCCACACTGGGGAGAAGCCGCACCAGTGCTCGCACTGTGGGAACAGCTTCAGCCGGCGCTACGACCTCATCATCCACGAGAGGACGCACACGGGGGAGAAGCCCTACCCATGCCCTGAGTGCGGGAAGAGCTTCCGCCAGAGCTCGCAGCTGTTTGTCCACGGGAGGATCCACATGGGAGGGAAGCCCTACCAATGCGCCGAGTGCGGCAAGAGCTTCCGCTGGGAGAGCAGCATCAAGATGCACATGAAGAACCACGCCGGCGACCGGCCGTACGCCTGTTCCGAGTGCGGCAAGCGGTACGGCAAGTCCTCGCACCTGATCCGCCACAAGGCGACGCACACGGGCGAGAAGCCCTTCCAGTGCTCGCAGTGCAAGAAGAGCTTCACCCAGAGGTCCGTGCTTGACCTTCACGAACGGACGCACACGGGAGAGAGGCCCTTCCAGTGCCTGGAGTGCGGGAAGTGCTTCCGCTGGGAAAGCAACTACCAGATGCACGCCAAGAACCACACCAGGAAGAAGCGGTTTGAGTGCACGGACTGCAGCGAGAGCTATGACAAGGAGTCTCAGCTCATCAAGCACCGGAGGATCCACACCGGGGAGAAGCCCTTCAAGTGCAAGGAGTGCGGCCTGTGCTTCGACTCCATCTCAGCGCTGACCGGGCACCGCAAGGTCCACCGGAGCGAGAGGCCCTTCAAGTGTGCCGACTGCGGCAGGAGCTACAATGGGGAGCCTGAACTCCTCAAGCACCAGAGGGCCCACACGGCAGAGAAGCCGCACAAGTGCCCCGATTGTGACAAGAGTTTTGACTCTAGGTCTGCCCTGAGGGTGCACCGGCGCATGCACACCGGGGAGAAGCCCTACAAGTGCTCGGGCTGCGGGAAGAACTTCAGCCAGAGTTCAAACCTCCGGACGCACATGAGAATCCACACAGGAGAGAACGTGTGAGAGGCAGGCCTCCCAAGGATGCATGGGGGAACATGGTGGCCACTCAAGTCCAGGAAGCTCTAGGGGGCCAAAGGTTCATCTCTGATTTCGCAGATATTTTTGCCTGGGTGGGTAACATTAGGGATAGAGCTACATGATGTGGGTAGAACATAGAGAGGTGGGTTTAGAAGAGACATTGACTGACCTTTTTTCATTCTTTCCTTCTTTTTTTTTTATAAAAAAATTAAATGTTTTAATTCCAAGTGACTGCGTGTGGTTTTGATTTATGCTCCTTTCTGATGATGGTGAGGCTTGGGTTGTGGGGGGGGGGATAGCTCTCTTACAATGCAAAAAGTATTGGATTCAAGTCCTGCTCAAGTTGTTTTGTTTTGTTTCAAACTAAGTTATACTCTTGACCATGGCCATCAAGTTTGATGGGTTAGCAACAACAACAACATATTATTACAGTGGTACCTCTGTTTTCGAGCGTCTCCATTGTCGAACGTTTCAGTTTTCGAACGCGGTAAACCCGGAAGTAAATGTTTCGGTTTTTGAACACGCCTCGGAAGTCAAACACGCCACACTGCTTCCGTGTTGAGTTTTCTGTATAGAGGCTTCTGTATTGAGTTTTCGGTTTTCAAATGTTTCAAAGCTTGAATGGTCTTCTGGAATGGATCACGTTCAAAAACCAAGGTACCACTGTATATGCCACCCTTCTGACTTGGTTGCCCCAGCCACTCTGGGCGGTGTCTCACAAATTATAAAACCACAGTAAAACTTCAACCATTAAAAACATCCCTCAACAGGGCTGCCTTCAGATGTCTTCTAAAAGTCAGATAGCTGTTTATGTCCTTGACATCTGACGGGAGGGCGTTCCACAGGGTGGGCACCACTACTGAGAAGGCCCTCTGCCTGGTCCCCTGTAACCTCACTTCTTGCAGTGAGGGAATCGGCAGAAGCCCCTCGGAGCTGGACCTCAGCATCCGGGCTGAACGATGGGGGTGGAGACGCTTCTTCAGGTAAGCTGAGCAGGACTAGGACTGGAGACCATGGGTTCTTAACCTGAAGTCCACAGATTGGCTTCACGTGGTCTGTAAACCGGGAGCAAAAATATAAAATTAAAAAAAAAGGAAAGATGTGCATAAAATGTTTTTAAGTGCATTTTTCTGATGACAGGGTCCACAACTTTCATCCAAATCTCAGAGGGATCCGTGACCCAAAAAAGGTTAAGAACCGCTGCCAGAAAAAAATTAAAAAGAAGAGAAATGTACTAAAGAGAATGAATGGGTTTGGAACGTGTCCAGAAGAGGGCAGCCAAAATGGTCAAAGGCTTGGAAACGATGCCTTATGAGGAACGGCTTAGGGAGCTGGGTATGTTTAGCCTGGAGAAGAGAAGGTTAAGGGGTGATATGATAGCCATGTTCAAATATATAAAAGGATGTCATATAGAGGAGGGAGAAAGGTTGTTTTCTGCTGCTCCAGAGAAGCGGACACGGAGCAATGGATTCAAACTACAAGAAAGAAGATTCCACCTAAACATTAGGAAGAACTTCCTGACAGTAAGAGCTGTTCGACAGTGGAATTTGCTGCCAAGGAGTGTGGTGGAGTCTCCTTCTTTGGAGGTCTTTAAGCAGAGGCTTGACAGCCACCTGTCAGGAATGCTTTGATGGTGTTCCTGCTTGGCAGGGGGTTGGACTGGATGGCCCTTGTGGTCTCTTCCAACTCTATGATTCTATGATTCTAAAATGCACTGACTTGTTCCAGATGGCTACATTGGGTTTCCAAATGGTTACTGGATTTCATAAGCTCCAGGGGGGTTGCTGTCACACCTTTTTCTCCAAGAAGCTCAAAATGACTTAAATGGTTCTCCCACTCCTTAGTTAATCCCAACAACAACCCTGTGAGGTAGGTTGGGCATGAGCTTCATGGTCAAGTGGGGATTTGAACCCTGATCTCCCAGGTCGTAGTCGGACACTACTACTATACCACATACCGTGTTGAATTTCTGCCTGCAGTGCAGGTGCTTTCTTTTTTTATCCCCACCTTCCTCAAAAGCCCTCTCGGTGCCATGTGTGGTTCTCAGCTCTCCTGCCCGTTTTTGGCCTTCACAAGGCTGCTGTGAAGCAGGCATGGGGCTGCTAGGCCGAGGGATTATTGTTAGACCAGTATCATCTGGTCAGCTTTAGTGTTATAGAGGGGAATGTCTTTCAGCCTGGTATAAGCCACCACACAGAGAGGGCAGTATCTCGGCTGGAGAGCATGTGCTCTTCATGCATGCAGCAGACTCAGTCAAAGGACTGTCACATGGAAGATGGAGCGAGCAAGGTTGTTTTCTCCTGCTCCAGAGGGTGGTACCAGAACCACTGGATTCAAGTTACAAGAAAGGAGATTCCAGCTGAACATCAGGAAGTACTTTCTGACAGTAAGAGCCCATTAGTTGATAACAGCATTGCAGGGGGTTGGACTAGATTACCGTTGGGGTCCCTTCCAACTTGACAATTCTATGGAATTGTAGAATTAGTTAAAAGGGACCACAATTGTCATTCTAGTAAAATCCCCAACAACGCAGGAATCCTTTGCCCAAGAGTCTCATGCTCTACCAATTGAGCTATCCAAGGTATTGTAGAGGTTTGGTTTCTATGATTCTAAAGTTAATAGATTAACTTACACGTAGGTTCATTAGTTTCACTGGGTCTACTCTGAGTAGGACTTGGTTGGCCTTTGTCTCATGACTCCCTGCTCCATAAGGAAAAGTCAGCTTTCCTGAAAAGAGACTGAAGGGGTTAAATGCAGAGAGTTCTCCTGCCTAGAGAGCTGCTGAAATGGGAAAAGGGAGCAATGCCAGTCACTTTCCTGTCCCGCCCCCCTCTTTTTCCCTTTCTCGGTAGGGGGAACCCCCCCCCACCATAAAAAAAAATTCCCTTTTGCAAATTCCAGCCTGCGATCAGTGTTGCCCGGGGACTTCCTGCCCACCTCCCCTCGTGGAAATCCTTGGAAGGAGAGGGTGAGTTAAAGGAGGGTGGGGGGTGGGGGGGAGCATGATTCAGAAGAGGAGATCCCCGAGCAGGAGAAGCAGATGCAGAGGAGGAGGCAGGAGGGCGGGGGGGGAGGGGGGACACCTGCCCCTTGAAACAGCTGCGTCCAAGCACGTGGCTTGCCAGGATGCTTTCCTCTTTTGCACATTGTTGTAAAACAAATCCTGTTCTGTGTATTTGGGTAATCTAGTTGCTTTTACACACACACACACACACACACACACACACACACAGCCCCATTTGCGTTGCACATTTCAAGCAGTGTCATACTGCTGCCAGCTGTCATGGTTTCTCCTCCCCCCCTAGAGAATTGTGGGAGCTGTAGTTTCCTAAGGGTGCTGAACGTTGCTGGGAGACCCCCGTTCCCCTCACAAAACTACAGGGTGGCATATAAATTCAGTAAATAAAATAAAATAAATAAAATAGATAAGGAGAGGTGGAGTGAGGCGTAGGAGGGAGAAAGTCACAAATGCAGAACACACGAGATTCAAGGCTAATCTAAAAGGTTAAATGCAATTAAAGTAGCACTATTAAAATAATGAAATTATACACCTGGGGTTTCTAATTCTTATATCAACCCTAGGCCCAATTTGAGCTAAAATGAGTTTGTGATGGGCTCCCCATTCACAGCAATGGGATTGGAGTTGGTCTTCATGGTCAAATGACTACTTTAAAGGTTTGCCGTTGGTAACCACATACATCAGACAAGGAGGGAAACCTACTTCTTAACTGTGTCACTTTAGACAACAGGTGAAGGCTCACATGACTGAATGTTTCTCCATGAAAATATAGCAAGATTACTTGTATGTGGGAAAACTAGTATGTCAGGGAACGTCTAGGCCAGAAGCTTCTTCCTGACCAGCTACTTTTCTATGTGCAAGATATGTTTGTTTGTTTGTTTGTTTGTTTGTTGTGTGTGTGTGTCATGTGAGTTCACCTCCTCATTAGGAGACTCAGAAAAAGTTTCACAACCTCCTCCACTACTTGTGAGAAGGAGTCACAAATAACTTTAGCAGGATTTAGGCCTTGATGTGCCCTGGTTTCCATGGCAACCACAGCCAAGCAGCCTCTGAGCAGATTACACAGATTAAGCAGGTGTGTGTGCATTGTGGGGATTAATTATCGCATCTATTGTAATCTAATGCCCTATTTAATACTCAGCTTCTCTTTTTAAAAAAGAATTATTAAAAAGTGAGGGTTAATAAAAGCTGATTTTTAGTTGGTTTTGAATATAGTTAAATCTGTTACCTGTGGGCACACACACACAGTCCGAGCTAAACAGATTATGCTTGGGAGATAATTTTCATCACTAACTCCTCAAAATACAATTTATCTTCCAGAGATTGCCCATACAGGTCTTATACTCCACCACCTTCTCCTCAACTGTAGAAGAAATTTACAGGCTTCTTCCAGAAGCTTCTCTCCCTTTCTGACTCTTCCCAGCTCTTCCCAAAGAGATGGATCCACCCCGGAGCTGAACACAGTCCCTTCCCTCGCCTTTCTGGACAAAGACCCTGGTCGGGAAACGGTGGGAGCCAGCCTCTATGACGCGAAGCCCAGTCACCTGTCGTTTCATGAATTTTCAAATATATAAAACTCCGCGAAACAACTGCTGAAGGAAGGGTGCCAGTTTTCTGCACCATGAGCAAGAGCGCCGCCGAGAGGAAGAGAGAGAGCCGGGCAAGGCAAAGCGACGAGCAGAGACACCTTGAGCGAGAGAAGGCGAGGAGAGCAATGAAGGTGATCAGGGAAGACCGGAAGCTGGACAGCACATACCAAAAGAAGCACAGGGCAGACTCTTGGAAGAGGATGCGCCTCATGAGGCAAAGGAGGAAAGATGCTGAGGAGGTGCTGAGGAAGACAGGGTCCTCTCAGGCATCGCCGCTTACGCCACACCAAACATTTGGTAAAAGCTACAGAAATGCATTTCCGTGGCTCTTCCTGGGTTGAGTTTAATGTCACCCCTGGGTGTTTATTACTTTGGTTGTTAATGGTGTCCAGGAGGCAGGTGGGGGAGTGAGTTTTATTTTTAACTAGTATATTAAGCCTGTTGCAAAAAACAGGCGCTAGACGGAGGCGGATATCCCCATTAACCCTTTCCCCTCCCCTCCCTCCCCATTAACTCTTTCCCCTCCCCACCCTCCTCTCCTCCCCATTAACCCTTTCCCCTCCCTCCCCATTAACCCTTTCCCCTCCCCACCCTCCTCTCCTCCCCATTAATCCTTTTCCCTCCCCACCCTCCTCTCCTTCCCATTAACCCTTTTCCCTCCCCAGCCTTCTCTCCCTCCCATTAACCCCTTTACCTCCCCACCCTCCTGGCCCCCCTCGAGGCTGCGACTCTGAGCCCTGCGGTGGCGGCGGGAGGAGGTGGAGGCCCCCGCCCTCCTCCCCCCGTTTATTGCCGGGTCTCCTCTTCTCTCCCTCCCCCCACACCTCTCTCTCTCACACACACACACATACACACACACACACGCACTTTCCCCCACACCTCCCCCCACAAATAGCTCAGCTCTCTCTCTCCCTCCCCCCTTCACACCTCCCCCCCATCCCCGGCGACCGGGCGGCAGCGCGGGGCGGGCCCGGGCGCTAGCCCGGCAGCACACGCGGGCGCCTTGCGGGGCGGGGGGCACAGCCGCGGCTGCTCTCCTGCCGCCGCGGAGGGAGGAGGCTGAGCGCGGGGAAACCGGGGAGCCCCCCAACCCCGGAAGCCCCCTCGGAGGCCGGCCCCGCCGTGCGCGCTCAGCTCCCTCGGCGGCTCCGGCCGCGCAGGAGAAGAGCCGGGCAGGAGGGAGGGCGGGGGCGCATCACGGTTGGGGGCGGTTCTGGGGCCCGCGACGTCCCACTCCGCCTCCTTCCTGGCGCGCGCTCGGCCTGCACTGGCCGTGAAGGAGTTGGTTGTGCCGCACGTGCGCCTTCCAAGCTGGGAGCCACCTCTCCTTCCCCTCGCTCGCCAGCCGCGAGGAGGGAGCAGCCAAGAGGAGAAGAGGAGGGAGAACGGCAGCGATAGCAGCAGCGCCCCGGCAGCCGGTCAGTCTGCCTAGGAAGCAGCCCAGCGGCCGCCTTCTCCCCGCCAGCGCGTGCTGCGGGCAGGGGCGCTACGCGCCCCCGCCGCCAAGCGGTGTCACTGGAACGCAAGAGCCTGTGTCAGAGGGCTGCGGGCAGGGGCCCCCCGCCGCCAAGCGCCTATTGGTCTGTGTCAGAGGGCTGCGGGCAGGGGCGCTACGCGCCCCCGCCGCCAAGCGCCTATTGGTCGGCTGCGGGCAGGGGCGCTACGCGCCCCCGCCGCCAAGTGGTGTCACTGGAACGCGCACGCGCAGTTGCGAATTCCTGTGACACACGGAAAGTAGTACGTCCCGACACAGGCTCTTTATTATATAGGATTTTATAATAATTTTTATTAATTTTCAGTTACAATAATCCAATACTTGCCTCATTATAACAATGCCAAATTATAATACAATTACTAATACCAATCATTCAAATGCCAAATTATATAATTTAGGTGCCCCCCCCCCCGGCGTGCTAGAATTGATGGTTTGATGATTTACTTTATTTCTGCATTCCAAAATATTTTTAATTTCAATTACACTGGTCAAAATACCAATCCCTTATACAACAACTGCATTATTAACAACTTCCATTCGTATTGGCACATTAAATTAGTTATAAAACTACAGGTGAGGCACTCAAACCATATCCTTGTTCTTCCTGTGTGTGGCAATTACTCTGTCCAAGGGGGGGTTAAATTATGTTTTACAGATTGCTATTATGAATGTGTTTAATTTTTGTGTTACCGTGCACTGCTTTATAAGAAATATTTAGTCAGACTGTTGGTCTGTTGAGCTCAGAATCGTCTTCAGTCGAATTCCATGTGCAAGGAAGGGTGAAAGTGAAGAGAAACAAATGCGGCAGAAAGAGAGAGAAATAAAACGGGGTGCCCCACCTCCTTTTTGGCCCCATCCAGTTTTGGCTTTCTCACTGCAGCCCTCCTTGCCCACTACCAGTACACAGCCCTTGACAAACGACCGCTGAGAGAATTCCTCATCCCTGTGGTACCTCAGTTCTCAAACGTAATCTGTTCCGGAAGACCGTTTGACTTCCGAAACGTTCGAAAGCCAAAGCGCAAAGGGCTGGCTACAAGTTCAATTGGGAAAATTGAAAAACACACTGCGGAAGCCGTTCAACTTCTGAGGTGCGTTCGAAAATTACTTCTAGGTTTTCAGCGTTTTTCCTGTAAGACCAATTGCAGTCGTTAACAGTCGTCAACAGGTTTACCACAGCTATCAACCTATCACCCATTCCCACCACCCCTCTGAGTAATACCCCTCCCCATCCTCTCACTGGATATAAGGGTCTGGTGACTTCTGTTTCAGTGTATCTGAAGAAGTGTGCATGCACATGAAAGCTCATACCAAGAACAAACTTAGTTGGTCTCTAAGGTGCTACTGGAAGGAATGTTTTTATTTTTTATTTTGTTTTGACTATGGCAGACCAACACGGCTACCTACCTGTAACTGAAAACCGAAACGTTCAGCCTCCGAAACGCTTGAAAACTGAGGTACCACTGTACACAGTTATGAAGTGCGTGATCTAAGATGTCTTTTATTTACAGGGCACTGGATACCACCAGAAGTAAAAATGAAGGACCAGGGCCTTGAAGAGCCTGAAACAGGGGAGGTGCCTGAGGCGGGAGGAAGGGAGCTGCATGTTGTCCAGGTTGAGACCACTGAAGGGCTTTCAAGAAGGCTGTCTCCGTCCCCAATAAAGGAGGAACCGGAGGACTGTGAAACTCAGTGGCAAGACTTCATGCAGCCGGCACAACCCCCTCACACAGAACATGATGATCCATGCTTGCTTGATCCTGAGTCTGGAGAGGGCCCTAGGGATTTGCTCACTCTGTCTGCGAATGGAGTGACAGACACCACTCAGTTGCCTCGGAGCGAACTTACGAAGCCAACGCTGCCAGACTTTCCGAGAGGATCCCTTAAGGTCTGTGAGCATCGCCTGGATTCTTCTGCAAGAGTGAAAGAAGAGAGTCCAGACCTCGGCAGCATGGAGGCACGCTGCCACCACTTTAGGCACTTCTGCTACCAAGAAGCCGAAGGACCCATGGGATTGTGGAGGCATCTCCAGGAGCTTTGCCACCAGTGGCTGAGGCCAGAGGAGCACACCAAGGAACAGATCCTGGAGCTGGTGATCCTGGAGCAGTTCCTGGCCATCCTTCCCCCGGAGATGCAGATCTGGGTTCAGGGGCACGGCCCAGAGACTTGCGCCCAGGCGGTGATTCTGGCAGAGGATTTCCTGCTTGGGTCGCAGGAGCTTGAGGAGCAGAAGCAGCAGGTGAGAACATCTCTTTCTTTGTGAATCCTTCAAGGGGCCCCAGAGGCAATCTTTGCAGGCAGGCTGCGGAGGACACTTCCGGGTACCTGCCACTTCAGTTTATAATTTCATTTCACTTTTAATTTGCATACGGTCTTTCTATGTTACTATACACAAGGCAGTTCAGGATACAAATTTTAGAGGAAACAAATTCTATTGTTTTTACTCCCTGTTTCATTTTGTAATACAATCGTACCTTGGTTGTTGAACGCCTTCTGACTCGAACGTTTTGGCTCCCGAACACCGCAAACCCAGAAGTGAGTGTCCTAGTTTGCGAACGTTTTTCAGAAGCCGAATATCCGACGCGGCTTCTGCGGCTTCCAGTTGAGTGCAGGAAGCCCCTGCAGCCAATCGTAAGCCGTGCCTTGGTTTTCAAACGTTTTCGGTAGTCGAATGGACTCCCGGAACAGATTCCGTTTGAAAACCAAGGTACGACTGTGAACTTCTAAACTGTTAAACAATAAAAATAACAATACTGGCCTATTTTGCAGAGTTGTCAAAACCACACAAACCGCTTTGGGTGCTTTGCTTAACATGCTCTATAAATCCTTCGTTTTTTATTTTTAGGTTAACCTGATGTTTGAAGAGGCGGTTGCTAGCTCTCCAGAGGCAGAGGAGGAGCCAATAGCACAACTTTACACAGAGGGACTGTGGAAAGGCAAAAGTAGAGCCATCATGTTGGGTAAAGATCTGTTCTTCAGTGTGGTGTAGTGGTCAGAGTGCTGGACTACAACCTGGGAGAGCAGGGTTCAAATCCCCACCCGGCCATGAAGCTCACATAAGTCCCTAAGAAGAGCCTGGTTGGCTCAAGCCAAAGGCCCATCATAATTTAGCATCCTGTTCTCACAGGAATCAGCCAATCGCCTGCGAAAAGACCCCAAGCAGGACCTGAGCACAACTGCACCACTTTTTACACTTGTGATTCCCAACAAACTGGTGTCTTGTCTCAGTACTGGACTAGATGAGAGTCAACACACTGAAGCTTGATCCAGATAAGACTGGGACTCTGTTGGTGGGTGGTTCCCTAGACCAGATGACTGGGAGGTTGCCTGCTCTTGGTGGGGTTACACTTCCTCTGAAGGAGCAGGTTGGTAGCCTGGGGGTAGATCCTAGATCCTTTGCTGTCGCTCGAGGCTCAGGTGGCCTCAGTGGCCTAGAGAGCCTTCCATCAGCTTCAGCTGGTGGTCCAGCTGCACCACTATTTGGACAGGGATAGCCTAACTACTGTTGTCTCTGCTCTGGTAACCTCAAGGTTAGATTACTGCAATGCGTTATATATATAGGGCTGCCTCTTAAGGCGGTTCAGAAACTTCAGCTAGTGCAGAATTCAGTAGCCAGGTTGCTCACCGAAGCAAGATGCTTTGAGCACCCATCCTGGCCTGACTAATTGGCTACCAATTAGTTTCCGGGCCCAATTCAAAGTGCTGGCTTTGACCTACAAAGCCTTAAACAGCTCAAGTCCACAATACCTCAAGGACCGCCTCTTCTCATATGAACCTACACAGATCCTGAGATCATCTTCTGAGGCCCTTCTTTGTGTGCCTTCTCTGCAGTGACTCCCCGTCTGTGGAATGGTCTCCCCAGGGAAGTTCACCTGGCGCCTTCATTATACACCTTTAGGCGCCAGGCAAAACCATTTCTTTTTAACCAGGCCTTTGGTTGATCTGATTTACATCCTATGCCCTTTTAAAATGTGGTGTTTATTTGGGGGGAGGGGAGCCCTGTTGGGTTGTTGTTTTTATTTTTATTATGTATTTTGTGGTTTTATATCTTGATTCTATTCTGTGAACCGCCCTGAGACCCCCAGGTTTAGGGCAGTAAGTAAGTAAGTAAGTAAGTAAATAAAATAAAAATATACCACTTATGTGCCAAAATGGCTTCTAAGAGGTATACTGCCTCTGACAGAGAAGAGCACCTTGGGCAAGTCACTGTCGCTTTCTCCACCAGGGTAGCTAAACTGGTGACCACGGGGCTCATGGTGACCACGACGGCTCTCAGTCGTGCTGCAGGGTAAGTGTCCCAGACACTGAGCTTTCACTTTTTTAAAAAAGCAAGTCTTTAACCCTAGCGGGAAGACCATCATGGGGCAAAGTGTGCAGGTGCTTTCTGAGCAGCTTCTGTGAAATGAGAATCCCTAACAGCAGCCATTTTATGTTATGCTACACCCTCCCCAGTTTTTGTAACTGGCACCTCCTCTCAAAATTCGAAATGTGGCCACTAGTTCAAAAAGGTCGGGACTCCTGTTCTGTTCTGTGCTGCTAATGTAAGTGTAAATTGACACACAGGATGCTTTCATGAGCACATGCCCCTCTGTCTCTTCCCAAAGATCCTTGCATATAGAAAGCTACCACGTCAGAGGGAAGGCTAGGCTAGACCTCTTTTCCCTGACATGCTAGTTTTCTGTGTGCATGGCTTCCCCACTCCGCATGGAGGAGCATTCCATTGTTTGAACCCTCCACCCACCGCCTGAAGTGAAACAGCCCAAACAGAGGCCGACCACTTCGGTGAGAATTAGACCTTTAGGATGAGAATTAGACCTTTAGTCAAAATGGTGCCTTGCAGATCTTGATGGACTACAAGTCCCACCATCCCACACCATTGGCCATGCCTTCTAGGCCTGATGGGAGTTGGAGTCTGGCAGTATCAGGAAGGCACCGCATTGGCTACTCCTGGCTTGTGCTGATGTTTTAAGGGAGCTAGCAAATAAAACCCATTGCTTTCTCCTTTCCAGCTCAGGCCGGAGCGAAAAGGAAGATGCAGGACCGAGGACAAGCCAAATCGGGAGAGAATTTGGCAGCGCAAGAAGGAGACCTTCACGTGGTCCAGGTGGAGACCACAGGGGAGTTACTGGAAGGGGCAGCAGCATTGCACCCAATTAAACTGGAGCCTGAGGAGGGGCTGCGAGAGCGCTGGGAAGCCCAGTTGCAGGACTTCCTTAGGACAATGCAGCCCCCTCCCTCAGGGTGGAGGAACCCCCAGACCCCGCTTGCCTCGGGGAAGCCTGCAGAGGAGGACAGCAGGGTCCTCTCAACGATGGGAAGGAGCGATCTCAGCCAGTGGCCCAAAGGACTGTGGGCCACCCAAAGGCAGACAGGCCTGAGCAGAGAAGCTCAGCAGGCTTCTGACAACGCAGACTCCTCCGAGAAAGCAGAAGAGGAGGTGCTTCTCGACGAGGATGCTGTCAGCGTGGAGGCGCTGCGCCAGCGTTTCCGGCAGTTCCGCTGTCGGCAAGCTGAGAGGCCCCGAGATGTCTGCAAGAGGCTCTGGGAGGTTTGCCACCAGTGGCTGAAGCCGGAGAGGCGCTCGAAGGAGCAGATCTTGGATTTGCTGATCCTGGAGCAGTTTCTGAGCGTCCTCCCTGTAGAGATGGAGAGCTGGGTTAGGGGACGCCGTCCAGAGACTTGTGCCCAGGCGGTGGCCCTGGCGGAGGTCTTCCTCCTGAGGCCGCAGGAGCCAAAGAGACAGGAGCCAAAGGTGGGTGTGCCAGCCTTTGGGGTCATCCCAGCCCATCCCAGGAAAGGCTGTAGCTCAGTCATAGAGCATCTGCTTTGCCTGAAGAAGGTCCCAGGCTCAATCCCTGGCTTGTCCAGTATAGTACTGGCAAAGATCTCCCAGTGCGGCTTGGAGAGTATGCTGCCTGGAGAGCCGTGGCCAATCAGTGTAGACAGTATTGAGCTAGATGGACCCAATGGTCTGCCTCATTATAAGGCAGCGTCGTATGTTCCCATCTTAATAGCATTCCCGCCTCTTTTACAAACTTTCCTCCTCAGATAACCCCCAAATGGAGGAATGTTGTGTGGGAAGAGGGCAAGAGCTACTAGAGCACAAAGCAACTTCCAAGTGCCTTATCTAGAACCTTGAGGACTAGAATCTTACTTTACAAAGGTAAAATTTGTATTGGTTGCTCTGCCCACTTTTGCCTCTGGCCCCACCCACCACTGATCTCAGAAGGTTGCTCAGATGGGAATTCGCGCCCTTGGGCTGAAAAAAAATCCCCCACCCCTGACATAGCTTTTATTATTATTATTAAGAAAAGTTTAACTGAACAACATACTGTATACTGTATATATCAGGGACATCCAACTCCCAAGAGACTGCGATCTACTCACAGAATGCTGTACCCATTGGGGGTGGGGCAGGTCAAAGTTGCTGACCTTTTTTTAGGGGGCACAGGAAAAAGTCGCTCCCCAGACGATCGCTCAGGAAAAATAAAGCCTCCGTCTTCTGTTTTGCGATCGTGCGCAAATGCAGGAGGGGGCGGGTGTTCTTTTTCCTCCGTGAAGAAAAAAGAGCCGACCGGTTGGACATCCCTGATATATATACCGTATTTTCCGGCATATAAGACGACTGGGCATATAAGGCGACCCCCAATTTTTCCAGTTAAAATATAGAGTTTGGGATATACTCGCCGTATAAGAAATACGACCCGGCGTATAAGATGACCCCCGACTTTTGAGAAGATTTTCCTGGGTTAAAAAGTAGTCTTATACGCAGGAAAATACTGTGTGTGTGTATATATATATAACAGCTTCAAATGCCCAGTTTGCCTGGTGTTGTGTTAGCCCGGTACAGCTTCCTGTATTTCCTGAGTCAAGCCTTTGGTGCATCTAACTCAGTCTTGTCTACACAGACTGGAAGCAGGTCTGAAAGTTTTCAGCCAGAGATCTTTTTCTCATCCCTGCCTGGAGATGTCGATTGAACCTACAACCTTTTGCATGCAAAGTAGATGCTCTACCATTGAGTCACAGTCCCTCCTCATTCCTTCATTAAGTTACTGCTTGATTGAGGGGGGTGGGTGTGTTTCTAAATGTGGGAAATTTCTTGTGGAAAAATAGAGCAGCAGAAAATTTAGTTATTTTGTTTAGATATTTGTAATCGCACAAAAGTCCATCCGACGTTGACCCTGCTTCCCACCTTCCTGATTTGCACTGGGGCTGCCACTTGATTTTTCCTTTAGGCCAGACAAGGTCCTAGTCCCTTGTCATTTGCACTTTGTTCACTGAACTATATTTGAATTGCAGGTGCTGCTCCCATCAGAGGATGACTTGAATTCTCTGGAGTCATCCAGAGCCCCTTCAGATTCCCCAAAGACGATGCAGCGGCTCCCCCTGGAGGCCAAAACAGAGGATGAGGTGGACATCAGCTTATTAAGTAAGGGATCTGGTGCCTGAATTATGAACATTTCAACATTTCTGAGGTCATTAAACCATGGCTTTTGCACTTGTGCTAGGGAAGTAGGAGTGTGTGGGGAGGGGATGCTAACCCTGTCCCCCTTGCAAAGCAGCCCTTAAGTAAATTGCTTTCCCCCAGAGTTGCTGTTAGCTGCAGAAAAGGAAAAAATGTCAGGGCTTAAATTTGTAAACCTACATATTTTTCTCTCTGCAGCTAACGGCAGCTCCTGAGGGGTGAGGGGTGTGACCTGATTGGGGCTATGGCACAGAGGAAAAGTCTCCCTCTTCCAGTGTTGTGCATGCATAGATAGATAGATAGATAGATAGATAGATAGATAGATAGATAGATAGATAGATAGATGATAGATAGATATGATGGGAGTTTGAACATCATATAGTTTGGCCCCAAGGATGTGAGGTTCCAGTAGTAAGCCAGGAAGTCCCTAGTTTGCAGATATAATCATAGAGTCATAGAGTTGGACGGTACCCCCAAGGCTCACCTAGTCCAGGCGTCGGCAAGGTTATCCAGCCATGGGCCGGATCAAGCCCACGGAGAGCATCCGTGGGCCAGACATGCACGGCGCAATGCCAGAAATCGCGTCTGCGCATGTCCGTGGTGCTGGAAATAGCTTCGTGTGCCCAGATGCCAAAAACCACGCCTGCGCAGAAGCGATTTTCGGCGTCTGGACATGCGCAGACGCGATTTTCAGTATCTGCGCATGCGCAGACACAATTTCTGGCACCGCTCGGCAAGTCCCCACGCCGCTCCAGTTTAGCGCAGCGTGCAGGGGACTCGCTGAGCGGGCAGGGCAGCTCGTGGGCTGGTAAAACGGCCTCCATGGGCCAGATCTGGCCCATGGGCCGGAGGTTGCCGATGCCTGATCTAGTCCAATCCCCTGCAATGCAGGAATCTCAGCTAAAGCATCTATGACAGATGGTAATCCAACCTCTGTTTAAAAACCTCCAAGGAAGGAGACTCCACATCTGCAGAGCTAGTCCCCATCTCTCTGTGAAGGTCATTGGGTTGCCCCAGGCCAGCTGCTCTCTCAGTCACATAATAATAATAATAATAATAATAATAATAATAATAATAAATTTATTATTTGTACCCCACCCATCTGGCTGGGTCTCCCCAGCCACTCTGGGCGAGTGGCACATCAGAAGTTGCCTTGTAACAAGTCAGCCCATTGGGGTCTCCAAGGCTGCAGACAGAAGCCTCTCCCACCCCTACTTGATGAATCCAGTTTTTGAGCAACTAGAAGTGCTTAAACGTTTTTTAATAAAATTCACTCTTGGCTCGGAGACCAAAAGGAAAGTGGCCATGAATACCACAGCCTCTTCCATGTCAAAGCGAGATTAAATCAGGACTCTGGACAGCTCCCAGGGAGCTCTGCTAGCTGAACATAGGGAGAGGTTGGCTCAGCAAAGGCTTAGTCATCTGAAGCCTTCAGAAGCCTGACAGTACTTGAACTTCCTTCAACCTTTACCTTTTACTATGTTAACTGTTTAAGTGCTGGGCTAGGTTTCAACCTCTCCAAGTCCGAGTTTAATTGAAACTATTCTGGGTTCAGGACAGACTGAGCGTTTATTTGAAGAACCATGATAGCAAATAAGGGGAGGGCCATAGCCAGGTGGCAGTGCATCTACTTTGGGTGCAGAAGGTCCCAAGTTCAAAACTCAGCATCTCAAAGTAGCACTGGGAATGTCCCCTGAATGAAACTTTGGAGAGCTGCCCCAGTCAGAGCAGATGGCTTCGCTCAGTAGAAGGCAGCTTTCTATGTGAAGTCTGCTACAAATGTGACTTGAACATTCTTACATCACCAATCCCCTCTTCCCTACCTCTTCCCACTTACTTCAACCTTCCATGATCCAAGCCATTTCTCCCTGCCCTCCCCTCCAATCACAAACCCCAAGCATAATTCGTCCCGCATCAATTTTGACATCCTTGCAGATCGGTACATACAGATGAACGTGTGCTTCAACGTGGAAACTCGAGAACTGCGGAAGAGGCTCCTGGCCAGGCAGCGCCAGAGACGCCACAGAGCGCGGCAGACCCCGGAGCAGCGGCTGCAGCGGCGCCACGTCGAAGCTGAAAGGAATGCGCGGCGCCGGGCTACTGAAACCCCCGAGCAAGCGGCGGTTCGCAGGCAAAAGGATGCACAGAGGAAGTTGCTAAAAAGGAAGTGTCCCCTTGATGCCCATCCTCTGTCTGTTCTTCAGACAGACTCTTGTGAGACCTTGGCGGGGGCAGAAGATGCCATGATAACCCCCAGTGTCCTTGCCATTGGAGACACCGGTGAAGTGGCTGAAAACAGCTGCGGTTCCCTGTCCACTTTTTGACATTGCACCAAATATTTATCTGGATGAACAGGGCTAGAGGAATCCCAGGCACTGGGTCGCCGGGGCACACAGATATTTGAAATACTTTTCTAGCTCTGTTGGAGAATGTATACACCCAGCCATAAGAAAAGTTAATGTTTGATTGTGTTGGAGGGATATCAGTTCTAGCGTCTTTTGTCGTGTTTTAACTGTGTTTAATTTATCTGTGTTTTAATTTATCTTTTGGAGTCTGTTACTTGCCCAAGAGCTGACATGAAATATACATGCATAATAAAAAGTTAATTTTTATTTATTATTTTGAAGTATTTGTCTGTACAGAGCTTTTCGTTGAGCAAAATACCTCACCAGGCCAGCATGAGTCACTGGTATTGACTCGCGTTGGCATCCATCTTGTCTCAAGAGACAATGGAGTGCGTCTCCAGGGGTGATGTTCTGCAGTTCACCGCATGGGGAAGTGGTCAGCCATACATGAGACAGTGCATGGAGCAACAGATATTTTGTAATGTAGAATTTAATGAGAAGAACAAAGGTTTTAACATCCAACCTACAGTTCAATTCATATACATTCGACTAAATTTTAAGTTGTGAGATGGTGCATTTACATTTCTAGCCCAACTTGCCTGCTCTAGACTGGCAATTGAATTCTCTCTCTCTCTCTCTCTCTGTGTGTGTGTGTGTAAAACATGTTCCTCAGCCTGACTCCTTCCAGATGTTTTGGACTCCCAAGTCTCATCAGCTTCCCTCCCCAGTCAGCATTGCCACAGATCATTGATCAGGGGAGCTGGGGTCTAGAAACTTCTGGCAGTCTGCTGGTTCCCATCCCCGGTCTAAGCTGTACCATTCCGTTACAATGCTCCAGATTTATTTATTTATTTCTCACTCAGTAGTTATGCACTTTGATCAAAAAGGCTAGAAAAATACTGTGTTTCCTGTTAGCATCGTTTTTAAAAAGGCAGTATCAAATTATTATAAACGAGAACAGAATATGAATTTCAGATCCCTACCACTATTGTGTCTCTGCATGCTCATACCCATCCATGGAATGCAAGATGTTTCCAACATGGTCTTAAAACAGGAGGGGGAACCTCAGGCCTGTGTTTGTCAAATGTACTCTACTGTACAAAGGTAAGCGTCCTATCTCTCGTCCCATCGCACCTCTGCCTATGGCCAGTGGTGGCTGACGATGCCAATTTAAGGGCAATTGAGAAGTTGCCCTAAAAAGCAACAGAAGTTCCCCCCTTGCCCTCCTCTTAATGCAGCAGAGTCATGCTGGCCTGAGACTGATGGGAGCTGTGATCCAAAACATCTGGAGGGCACTAGCTTGGGGAAGGCTGCTCTAATGGGCCGTGTTGTGGCATCACAGCGAGATCGGACAATACCTCTCCCTGATCTTGCCCACATGTGTAGCTGGCAGCATATCATCCCTCCCTGCCCACTTGGGTGGCTGCCGACCTCTGAAACTATCCGTGTGGTGGTGTGCGTCTGTAAGAAGAGGCCTGCTGGATCAGGCAGCATCAAGTCCATCATCCTGTTCTCACAGTGGCCAACCAGATGCCCCAATGGAAAGCCCAAAAGCAGGACCTGAGAACAAGAACACGAGCCCTTTCCTCTCCTGTGGTTTCCAGCAACTGGTATTCAGAGGCATGTGCTGCCTCTGACAGTTAAGGTAGAAAGTAACATTGGAATATCCAGGGTGCACAGGTTCAGATGACATACAGTGGAACCTCGGGTTACATTACTGTCAGGTTCTCTTATCATTTGTTCAATAGAAATGCCAAAGCCTTTCTTTAAGTCCTTTTATTCAGTGCCAAACTATTTACAGTGCAGAGCTCAGTCTTATCATGTCTGCTCACTCACTAGCAGAATCCGGAAGTGCCTCCCTCCTGTTTTGGCGCCAACACCAAAGTTTCGGCATCCTAAATTGCCGCCTTCTCCTCCTACGTGATATCTGCGCCGGAACTGACGCTTCCCCCTCCGCGCGAGTCTGCTGGGTGGTGCCCGGTCTCCCACTATCTCTCTGGACACATGGCACTCCCTGGCTCCCAGCCACTAACTGCTCCTCCCCCGAGATTGGACTGCCAGTTTCACTTGAAGATGAATCTGTTAACACAGGTTGCGGCTCTCTATAAACACTCAGAGCTGGACTGGCAGGGGCTGGCAGATCCCTGACAGTTACCCTTGGGTAATGTAAACTTCGGGTTGCGAAAGCGGCAAACCCGGAAGTGTTTCGCCACTTGCGCATGCGCAGAAGCAGTCTACCGCCATGCATGCATGCGCAGAAGCGGTCGCTCCGGTTGTGAAAACTTTGGGATACGGCCGGACCTCCGGAACGGATCCTGTTCGCAACTGGAGGTACCACGGTATTTAATTTCAGATTTTAAAAACCCTAGCACCACCTCCTGATTAATTTTGACCCAATGTTGAATAGGTCTTCTAAATGTTTTGTCGAAATCTGCTTCCCTGCACTTTCCACCCAAGTCTTGCCCTCTGGAGCTAGAGAAAACAAGCCTGTTCCATATTCTGGGTGGTTATTTGAAGACTGGTATAATCTCTCTCTTCCCACAATCTCTCTTCCAGGCTAAGCACACCTGGATGTTTCAGCTATTCTTCAAGGTGTCCTGATTTTCAGACCCCTTGCCAGACCCTTCCTCTAGAGACATCCCACTTGGTCAATGCACAGCCCAGAAATACACAGTATTTCCGATGCGGTCTGAAATTCCTGCATTGCATGGGGTTGAACTAGATGGCCCTTGTGGTCCCTTTGCCCTGTACAATTCCATGACCAGTGTAGGTCAGAAATGGACCACACACTATCTGGGTACTGACCACACAAATTCAACCCAAGTACACATCCATGGTCCCATGTGGACGTCTGGTGATGTCGGAGGTGGGGAAGAAATGCAGAGTCAGTGAGAAAGCAGTAAGTCTGCAATCTCCCCCCTAAAATGTATTTGTAGGTCAGACAAAGGAGCGGCTTTGTCCAGTCAGGCCCAGTGAATTATACTGTGCTATGAAAACACTGAGTTGCACCTGAATCGTTGCCCACCATCTTTACAATCATAAGCTTTCTCTCCTGTATGGGTTCTCTTGTGCTTAATAAGCGACTTTTTATCAGTGAAGCTTTTATCACAGTCAGAACATCGGTATGGCTTCTCCCCTGTATGGATTCTCATATGTGAAACAAGGTTTCCTTTCTGACGGAAGCTTCTCCCACATCCTGAGCATTTATACGGCTTCTCTCCTGTATGAACCCTTTTGTGATTCACAAGCAGGGAGCTAGTGTTGAAGCTTTTCCCACACTCAGGACATTCGTAGGGCTTCTCCCCCGTATGGATTCTCACATGTTTAGTAAGGGATGATTTAACCCGGAAGCCTTTCCCACACACAGTACACTGATAGGGCTTCTCTCCTGTGTGGGTTCTCTTGTGTGTGATAAGGTTTGATTTTGAATTGAAGCTTTGCCCACAGTCTGAGCACATGTAGGGTTTCTCCCCCGTGTGTAGCCTTTTATGCTCTATAAACTGAAAGCTGGTGCTAAAGCTTTTCCCACAATCTTTGCATTCGTAGGGCTTTTCCCCTGTGTGGATTCTCACATGTGAAACAAGGTTTCCCTTGTTGACAAAGCTTTTTTCACAGATGGAGCATTTGTAAGGTTTCTCCCCTGTGTGAGTTCTCACATGCATCATCAGCGAAGTGCAATGAGAGAAGCATTTGCCACACTGCGAACATTTATACGGCTTCTCCCCTGTGTGGATCCTCATGTGGGAAACGAGATTTCCTTTCTGGCTGAAGCTCTTCCCACAATCTGAGCACTGATAGGGTTTCTCTCCAGTGTGGGTCCTCTCGTGCGTGACAAGATGTGACTTCTTACCAAAGCTTTGCCCGCATTCAGAGCACTCGTAGGGGTTCTCTGCTGTGTGGGTTCTCTTGTGTGCAGTAAGGTTTGATTTCAGATGGAAGCGCTGACCGCAATCTGAACACATATATGGTTTCTCCTCTGTGTGTACTCTTATATGATCAATAAACCCATAGCTCGTGCTAAAGCTTTTCCCACAATCTGTGCATTCGTATGGTTTATCTCCAGTGTGGATTCTCTCATGTGTATCCAAGTGGGTTCTGTCATGGAAAGTTTCAAAGCATGATGAGCATTTATATTGATGTCCCCCTGTCTCCACACTCTCATCCTCAAGAAACTCAAAGCTCTGATGGAGGCTTTTCCCACAGTCTGTGGCCATATTTCCCCCTTTACTTATGAGGATTCCTTCTTGGAAAGTACTTTCATTTAAACTACTATCTCCATCTTCACAAAGGAAAGCTCCTTCTGTAGCCTTTTCAGGTTGTCCTTCTTGTCCCTGTTGACTTCCAGGCATCTCTTCAACCCCAGAACTTTAGCCTCTTTTGGATGATAATAGGATGGGGAAGCTCACACCTTTCTAGTGAAAGATCTTCCTCCTGCTTGTCTAAGTCATCACCTTCTGGAACAAAACAGAAAACACAGGGCGATGCTTTACATTTAGATGTTTCCAATGATCATATATTGATTTAATAAAGGTGATATAAACAAGACTTTGGGCAGCCTCTTTACTCCTCTGTTTGCAGGAGCCAGCAAATAAGTCAGGATTTCTTTAACCCACTATAGTTTCCATTTCAACTGAACCAGGAAGCCATGATTAACAGCTTCACAACAAACCAAGATATTTAGCCAGCTTCAAACAATGGGTTTATACCATGGCTTGTTCTGAAACAGTTAACCACACTTTCCTGGTTTGGACTAAACTGGAAAAGCTATTGAGTTGAAGAGTTCCTGGTTTGTATTTATTTGTTTTTTCTTTTGGAGTGCAATATCTGGAATTGGATGTTTCCTCCCCAGAGTTGTTGCTAAGAAAAATGACAAAAAACACACCACAGGTTGGCAAAGCCTGCTCTAGAAGATGCATTTGTATCAGTTGTTTCTTTGTGGTCTTTCATTACCTCAATGTTATCGCCCCACCCTTGTTTATGCTCTCTTTGTTTTATTATTTTATTTCAAGCATTCCTTTGCTGCTTTTCGGGACAAGCCATCCGAAGGCAGCGTGCACACGTGATTCAAAACCTAAAACAGAACTGAAATAATTAACTTTGCCATGACAAAACAAAAAGGCCACTGTCTAGTGGTTTTAAAAGACAAATTCACAGTGGGTAAGGCTGTCAGTGGCTACTAGCCACGATCTCACATAGTAAGCTGCCTTATATGGAGTCAGGTCCATCCAGCTCACTATTGTCAACACTGACAGGAAGCAGCTTCCAGGTGTGCCAGCTTGAATAAAATATTGGGGGGGACAGGTAAGCCCCACCCCACATAATTGATTACATGACATGGCACACACACACCCCGTTTGAATGGCAATGTCCATCAAGTTTGGGAGGGGGCCCTCAAATATTTTATTGGGGGGGCTGAAGGGACCTCGGTCCCTAGGAGTTGGCTCCTAGGGCAGCTTTGCAGTTTCAGACAGAGCTGTTTCCCAGCCCCACTGGCAATGCCGGGGACTGGACCTGGAACCTTCTGCATGCAAAGCAGAGGCTCTAACCACTGAGCTGCAGCCCCTCTCCAAGAAAACAAACACCTGCCTGGAAGCTCCCTCAGAAGCTCCCTTCCAGCCCCCGGCTCCTCAGCAATCTGATAGCCTTCGAGGCTCCACAGGTCTCTTTGTCTGCATTTGGCTGCTGCAGAAATGGGCTCCTCTGTTCTCCCCTGCCGCCCAGCAGCTGTTCCTCCTAGGCTTTCTGTCTCTCCTTCCTTGCTTTAGCTCACCTGCTCCACACGGTCTTTTTTCTTTGCATTGCACCCGCAGCCAGGAATGCAATCGGCAGCAGAGGCTCCAGACCTAAAGGCTATTTCGCAGCACTGTGGCGGAGAGAAGCGGGAGGCGGAAGAGGAAGATTCCCTGCGCTGTTTACTTATTTTCCCCAGCCTCTCTAGGATCCGCAACTCTGTTATGTTAACTCCTAGTCGTCTGGAAGAAAATTATGGTTTGTTGTTTAGTCGTGTCCGACTCTTCGTGACCCCAGGCACTCCTGTCTTCCACTGCCTCCCGCAGTTTGATCAGACTCATGTTGGACCAGCTTCGAGAACACTGTCCAACCATCTTGTCCTCTGTCGTCCCCTTCTCCTTGTGCCCTCAATCTTTCCCAACAGCAGGGTCTTTTCCAGGGAGTCTTCTCTTCTCATGAGGTGGCCAAAGTATTGGAGCCTCAGCTTCAGGATATGTCCTTCCAGTAAGCACTCAGGGCTGATTTCCTTCAGAATGGATAAGTTTGATAAGTCTCCTCCAGCACCATAATTCAAAAGCATCCATTCTTCGGCAATCAGCCTTCTTGATGGTCCAGCTAATCCCCAGGGCTTGAGGGAACCCAAGGAGCTGCTACCCATTTGCCTGAAAGGATTTATGCCAAGGAAGGGGCCGCTCTCAGTTGCGTCACTGATGTAGAAAGAAGCCTCATCATGCAACAGTGCCAATCCTGTGTATGGCATTCATTCAACGTTGCCAGTGCTGCGAGTTACCTGGGTGCGAATCCAGGCTGGCATTTTCTCTGCTGACATGCAAAGAAGGCGCAGGCAGCCAAAAGCTTGCAAGCGTCCTGTGAGGGTGGGATTCAAACCCACAGCAACAGTGCGCAACAGATTAGCAGTCCACGGCCTTCACCACTTGACCATGTCATCGGGAACATGATACCCGCAGCTGGGTGGCCTTGCATCTTTCCAGCTAAAGCCCAGATGTGCTTAAAAATTGCATCACATAGATCTCCACTCCTCTTGGCCTGAGGTTCTACTCAGCTAAGAGAAAAACAGTTATACAAGCCATTTCAGGCTCCTTTCCCCAAACCGGAAGCGGAGCATGCTGGGTCCATAACCCAGAGGTTGATAGAAGAAAAATATCATCTGCTATTCTGCTGCCACCTTTTGCTTCTGCCTTGGACACAACATGCAAAAGGCTAGAGGTCCCTACACATTTTTGGTCAGGATGCTGAAAATCTCCTCTGGGCCATCCAACCACACAGGAGGTTTTTCCTCGGCAGACATTCTGCCCAGGAAGGAGAAGGTCCTCATCGCCTGCACCAGTGGTGTAGAGGCATCATACAAGGTTCCCAATCTTGTGACCCGGGTTCGAGTCCCGGCTGGTGCATACCTTCCTGGGTTTTTTTTTCCTTTCAGAGAGTTGAAGACAGTTTCAGTCTGCCAGCTAGAAGTTTAAGCCTTAAGACAGGGTTTCCCAAACTATTGGTCCACAAGCTTCATTCAGGTGTTCCGCAGAGTGCTGTAAGGTTACAACTAAAAATCATTTTGCACAGCGCATTACAGCTGCTACAACAGGCAGGAAATGTATTAAGTGGTCCACCAAGCCCCTCAGCAATTGTCAAGTGGTCCTGGGGGGGAAATATTTGGAGACCACTCTTCTAGGACTTCCAGCCAGTGGGGAAAAAGGGCTAGCAAAGATAGGAACTGAACTGATTCAGCCACCTCATCAAGGGCATAATGCCTGCAAACATCCCTGGGTGGGCTTGAACCACCAACCTTCTGGTTAACAGCCAGATGCGCTAACCGATTGCGCCACAGAGACCTGGAGAAAAGTGCCCCTGAACCTCTTATTATGCTTCCTTTGATGCCATGCAAAAGAAAGAGGTCCAATTTTATGCTCTGCAAATAACTGCTGTGGGCCAGGCAAGCCCACAGGAGGTTTTCCTTTGGCAGGATCACTCACCTGGAAGGAAAAGACCCGCATCAGCTGCACCAGTGCTGTAGACCAGAGGCATCATGTGAGGTTCCCAATCTTTTGACCTGGGTCCGATTAATGGGAAAAAGGGATGATGAGACAGAATCCAAACCCACATGTGCAGAGGACAACAGATGTCTCATCCTAGACAAAGTGCCTGCAACCGTCCCTGGGTGGGCTCGAACCACCAACCTTCTGGTTAACAGCCAGACGCGCTAACCCATTGCGCCACAGAGACCTGGGCAGGGCTGCCCATCAGTCTCTTTTACCCTGCAGTTTTGTTGCCGGAACTGGATAGATGACAAACAAACTGATGATGCGCACTAGACTCATTATTGCTTCATCCAGCAGAGTGGCGCAGCGGAAGCGTGCTGGGCCCATAACCCAGAGGTCGATGGATCGAAACCATCCTCTGCTAGGTACTTTTGCTTTTGCCTTGGCAAAATGTGGGTGTGAATGGAAATTATTTCCCTGCAGCTACTAAGCAGGAAGCTAGGAAGGTGATGTGCCCCCTTCCTCTGGCAACAAGCCTGGGAAAAGGAATATTGTTGAAAAGAAGGGAGAGATGACACGCTAATATTGCTTTGCTTTAAGACGTTAGCCGGATCCAAAGGCACACACCTCCATTGTCTCCCGAGACAGGTGGATGTCAACCATCTGCAATAGCCCAGGTGGGAAAGTCTGTATCTTCCATTTGTAGAATAAAAATAGCCACGGCAACTGGAGACAGTGAATGGTGGCATGATACTGCCTCATTACAGGTTGGGGAATCCAAATAAGGTCATTCCCAGACCGGATACATAGCTGACAAATGATGCAATGATCCACAGCCAGCCACTTTCTCCCAACCAGCCAGCAGAGTGGCGCAGCGGGAGCGTGCTGGGCCCATAACCCAGAGGTCGATGGATCGAAACCATCCTCTGCTAGTTGGCAGTGACTGCCTTTTGCTTTTTCCTTGGACAACCCACAAAATAAAAGGGGGAAATGATCCCTTGTTGCTGCTGCTGAGTAGGACAGCACAGCAACTCCCTCCTCTGGCAAAAGGCCTGGGAGAAAGGATCCTACCGCCACTTTCCATGTTTCTTATTCTCCAGCAAGAAAGCAGTTTTTCCTTCCCCTTAGCTTGGCAGGGGGTTCGAGGTGGATCCATCTTGGTTGGCTGCTGAGAAAAAACTGTGTGCCTACCTAGTTTATCCTTTGAATCAGAATGTGAAAGTTGGAAGGGGTCCTGGAGGTCCTCTAGTCCAGCCTGATGCTGAATGCCGGCTTGACAATGCAGGGTGCAATAATAGCATGGATGCTGGAAGCTGGAGACAGAGGCATGTATTGCTCAGCGCTGGACACAGAACTGTGGCTTGGGGCTTCTACTGCAGACTCAATGCTGCAAACCCCTAAATCTGGTGCTCAGATTGTATATACAGCTTCAATTAAAGCCATATATCCTAGAGACACCACAGTCTCCATTGAGCTTTGTTCAAAGGAAACTGAACCCTGGGTAAAACACTGCAACCCCTGGAATCTCTTGCCACTTGGAGACTGGGGTGTGTGCAACACTATCAAAGCATAGCAAGCACCTTACTAGCAGGTTGGACCAAAGCAATAGCAGCACGCCATCTTCCCTTGAGGCGATTCCTTCTGCCAGGCCTTTTGCCAGAGGAAGCAAAAAGGGATCCCCTTTCCCCTTTTCTTTTGTGGGTTGTCCAAGGAAAAAAGCAAAAGGCAGTCACTTCCAACTAGCAGAGGATGGTTTCGATCCATCGACCTCTGGGTTATGGGCCCAGCACGCTCCCGCTGCGCCACTCTGCTAGCTGCTTGGGAGAAAGTGGCTGGCTGCGGATCATTGCATTGTTTGTCAGCCATCCATCCCTGTCTGGGAACGTTCAGGCCAAAAGAGACTGAGGGGCAGAGTCTCTGTGGTACGATAGGTCTGTGCATCTGGATGCTACTTTGGAGGATGGCTGTGGGCACCGCATCCCTCATAAAGCAGATGACTGGTAAAGCGGATGGACTGCTAATCCATTGCACTCTGCACACATGGGTTTGAATCCCACCCTCCTCAGCTGTTTGCAGACTTTTGCCTGCCTGCCCTGTTTTTGCTTGTTGACTGAGCAAAAGGCAGAGGAAGAGATACTGGGCAGGACTGTGATGTCATCCCTTTTAGATCATAAGACTGATGACAGGAATTGTCTCATTACCGATCTGGGCTTCAGTCTTGACTGGTGCATTCCTTCCTCTGCCTTTAAAAAATAATAATTATATACCACCCTATACCCAGAGGTTTCAGGGCAGTTCACAGAAAAGACCAACATAAAAACCACAATATATAAAAGCAACATAAAAACAACAACCTAATAACACCCCCAAGCCACATTTTAAAAAGGGCATAGGATGTCAATCCACCGTCTCAGACTTGCCAGTATCCTGCCAGTCCCTGCCTTTCCCTGCCAAGTGTTTCAACTCCATTGAGGAAACCCTGCTACTTGGGAGGATGTCCGAAGGGCAAAAAGCTATTTATTAGCAGTTTGACACAGTGCTCATCATTTGAAAGAAAGGAGGGACAGAAAACACACTGCATATCCCTGGTGGTCTAGTGGTTAGGATTCGGCGCTCTCACCGCCGTGGCCCGGGTTCGATTCCCGGTCAGGGAATTCTTTTGCCATATGGCAGGAGGGTCATTCCAGCCAAACACAAATGAATGTGTGTTTGTCAGGAACCAGGAGTCAGTTCTTTTTCATCAAGTGAGACGAGGAATCTGAAATCAAAGGGCTGGCAGGGAGAGCCCCAGAGGTGCTGCAGCCAGAAGGAGCTGTGGGGCCTGTGCCCCACCTCATCCATCTGGAGAATGTGGCATTGCCATTCTCTGAGTGCCAAGAACTCCAAGCCAAAAGGATCTTTCTTGGCCAGGGGGCAGGAACAAGGGCCTCAGCTAAGGCAGAGTTTCTGTAGTGTAGTGGTCATCACGTTCGCCTCACACGCGAAAGGTCCCTGGTTCGAAACCAGGCAGAAACATGGTACTCCACTTTTATTTTAATAATTTTTTAAAAAAATATTTTGAAGAAATAACATCTAAAGCAAACATAGTGCGCTACCCCAAACAAAACATAGACCCACAACTTGAGCATTACAACGGAAGCCAGAGAGTTGGAAATCATTTTAAAGTCTCACAATAAAAATCAATAGCAAATAACACACCTCATATGTTGTTTGCCCATAATGCTTGGGTATCCTATCTGGCCACAGAGATTTTTTAGGGTCAGGTAGAATATGTCCCAGTTGTGAGATCACATAAGTGAGATCACATAAGAGCACCATGTACCATCAAATGTACCGGTACTTTTCAGTTGGACTCCCCTCAAATGTCTGTTCCACCCTTTAACTTCTCCAACTCAGACTCCCCCACAAAAAAACCTTGTTCTACCAGCTTTTACAGTGTTCATTGCTTGGAAGAATGGAGGGACAGAGATCATCTTGTACATCCCTGATAGTCTAGTGGTCAGGATTCGGCGCTCTCACCGCCGTGGCCCAGGTTCATTTCTCGGTCAGGGAATTCTTTTGTGAGATGGGAAGAGGGTCATTCCAGATGAACTTCTGTTATACCACTAGTGCTGAATCCCTTCCAGGAACACAGACCCTGAAGCCTCATTTACGGTATTTTGGTCCCACAGTTGTGGTGCCAGTCATGGACTACCTCGGAAGGTGGTGGACTCTCCTTCATCGCAGGTTTTTAAAACAGAGGTTGGAAGGCCACCTGTCAGTGAGTTGGACTAGGTCAGGCATGTCCAACAGGTAGATCATGATCTACTGGTAGATCACTGGACGTGTGTGGTAGATCACTGGTAGATCACTGGCTCCCCCCAAAGAAACTCAGCAACTTTGGTTCCCCCCCTAAAAAAGCTCAACTTTGACCCGAATCCCCCAAAACATGGATAGCTTTCCTTCCTAAAAAAAGCTCAACAACCTCGACCTGAACCCCCCAAAAGGGGGTAGATCACTGCCAGTTTTTAACTCTGCGAGTAGATCGCAGTCTCTTGGAAGTTGACCACCCCTGGACTAGGTGATCGTTGGGGATCCTTCCAGCTCTACGATTCTGTGTTTCTATGGACATTCTTCCTTTTTTGTTTGTGGAGAGCTCAGATGGCATTGCTCAAGCAATTGCTGGTCTACACATCTCAGGGCATTTTCCTCCTGCTGTCTTTATTTGCAAAAAAAACCCAGCTTGGGGGAAGGGGCGTTTTGGGCAATAGATCCATTTCAACTACAATTACACCCCTTACCTTTGGTATCCTGGCAAATTGGCCCTGCCTATAGCCAAGAGAAGGTGCCATCCTCCTTTTATTTGCCCAAGAAAAGCCAAATGTGGGGGGTGCCATCCAGACCTGACAATTTATCAGTGGTTATTTTGTCTGCTAGGCCTGGGATATCATCTCTCCTGGAACTGGTTCCTCCTAGAACTTGAACTAGTTCCTTTTCAAAATGAACTTTCCCAGCACCGAGCATAACAGGAAGTAGGAATGTCGCTCTGCCCAGGTCTCTGTGGCGCAATCGGTTAGCGCGTCTGGCTGTTAACCAGAAGGTTGGTGGTTCGAGCCCACCCAGGGACGGCTGCTGGAAATCTGCCTGCAATGAGGCGCCTGAGTGGTGAATTGCTAATCTGTTGCGTTCTGCCCACATGGGGGTTCAAGTGCACCCTTAGTAGCCCTTTTCCCTAGGAGTTCAGCACATTATTCAAGCAGCCAAAAATAGCCACTATGACTTTGAATATACTGAGTGCTTTAAAATAAGAAAGAGGAACTTGGGGTAGTTTTTTCTCCCAGATCACTTTATCTTCTTATTTCACCCTTTGGCAATAAGCACCCAATATTGCTTTTCCTCATCATAATAACTGCAGAATAAATAAACAAACATGTGACTCTTGCTGCTTTATTGCTGGCCAGGTGAAGAACAGTGCTGAAATTGAAAAGCAGAGCAAAGGAACATTCAAAGGGTGGAGTCTAACTCTAGCCCATAATATTTAACTCTTCAAGCCTTGCTTGCTGAGTACCTGCTTCCAGTCTACTTGCGGAGTTGTTGAAGGGGACACCAGTTCTGCCACTGAGCTGCAGGATAGTTCCTCCTCCCCCTTTCTCCATGGAAACTGGGAAATTGGCATAAGGACACATGCACACCCCATCCTTAGTCTGTCTGTAGTGTTCCAGTAATAAGATCTCAGACCAAGGATGCTACCGCCCAGGTCTCTGTGGCGCAATGGGTTAGCGCGTCTGGCTGTTAACCAGAAGGATGGTGGTTCGAGCCCACCCAGGGACGGCGGTGGGCAGGGTTCCTGGACGAGGTGGCCGAGTGGTGAAGGCGATGGACTGCTAATCCATTGTGCTCTGCACGCGTGGGTTCGAATCCCACCCTCGTTGGACCCTTTTTTGGATCTTCTTCTCTGGCGATTGCTCGTAGCCGAGTAGGATTGTCTTCCATGAATATGGTCCATAAATTACTGTGGAGGCCAATTCTGGATCCACAAGCCCTTCCACAGTGGGGACATAGGTTTCTGGGTGGGAGTTGATCATGCTGAGGATTAGATGGGTTTTTGGAAGATGCCTGCGCGTGAATTTGTTTTATGTGTGTAGATCAGGGCACGCTGACCAACGCACAGTCTTCCCAGTTAGGCTCTATTCCAATGACATGAGTATCACGACGACCAGTAGATTCTTATCTGCTGCAGCCTTCATCTGTCTTCACAGCCGTTGTAACATACCGCTTGTTATCACCCGCCTGTTCTGCCATTGAGGACTTCTTGGATCATTCTTTGTCTAGCTCCTCCCCTTTGACCTTACTACCTTTGGTGATCCTACTGGGAGTACAAGACTCCTGACGGCTTCACTCACAAGGATCATAGGAAGCCCACTAACCATGACAAGGTGATGATCGTGCAAGTGAGCCTTTTTTGGATATTCCTCTGTGGATATTCCTCTGTGGTTTCCCCAGCCACTCTGGGCGGCTTTCAAGTGAATATTAAAAACAATACAGCATCAAACATTAAAAACTTCCCTAAACAGGGCCACCTTCAGTTGTCTTTTAAAAGTAAAATATTTGCTTATTGCCTTGACATCTGCTGGGAGGGAGTTCCACAGGGCAGGCACCACTACCGAGAAGGCCCTCTGCCTCGTTCACTGTAACCTCACTTCTTGCCACTCTGTAGGGTCAGCTGTTGATTTGGCCTACAGAAGGAAAATCTGTCCCTTGACTAGGAGGCTGGCTGGCTAGTCAAGTGCCATTTCTTTGCAGTTGGTCCATCACATGAAAAGAATAGAGAAGCAGAGATCACCATGCACATCCCTGGTTAGGATTCACTGCGGCCTAGGCTCAATTCCCGGCCAGGAATTTTTTTTGCCAAATGGAAGGAGTGTTGCAGCTCCAGCTTCTGTTCTATGGCCAGCGTCGAATTTGTCAAAGAATGGAATGAAGCTGTTGGCAAGGCCTGGACTCCAGGTTGCACTTGGGTCCCTAGGAGAGGGATTGTGGTGGCGATGATTCTAGCAATCTTCAAAAACAAATATTTTTTTTTTTTAAAATGGTGCTCTAAGCACATGTTTATTCTGCCTATTGGTTGATCCAGTATTGTGTGTTGGGGGGGGAGATGTTATTTCTCCCTTAAAAGAAGTGTCTCCCCTTCTGTTCTGCAACAGGATTTGTTCTCCGAGATCAGTTGCCAAAGGAGGGAGGGCCTGTAGTGTCCTACTCAGTAGCAGGAAAATCTCCTCCCCACATTTGTGGGTTGTCCAAGTCAAAAGCAAAAGGTAGCTGCTGCTGCCCAGCAGACGATTACTTTGATCCATCAACCTCTTGGTTATGGGCCCAGCACGCTTCCACGACGCCACTTAGCTGGATGGGGTATGCCCCACCCTGTCCATCTGGAGCATGTGGCACTGCCGTTCTGAGTGCCAAGGACTCCAAGCCAAAAGGATCTTTCTTGGCCAGGGGCAGGAAGAAGGGCCTCAGCTAAGGCAGAGTTTCTGTAGTGTAGTGGTCATCACGTTCGCCTCACACGCGAAAGGTCCCTGGTTCGAAACCAGGCAGAAACATGGCGATCCTCTTTTCTTTTTTTAAAATATGCCTACTGAATTCTTTTGTACGGTGTAGAAAGAAATAATATCTAAAACAAACAGGAGCAAACATAGTGCACTACCCAAAAAGAAAACGCAGACTGGATATCTACTCACTAACCCTAGCATTAATGTAGGGGGTCCAAGAGGCCCTCTTGACATAAGTGCCACTATGATTTCTTCTCTCTCAGTCAGGACTCCGCTTGCAAACAGTGTGACCTATGTAGCTGGCACCTGCTCTTCCAAGAGAGAGTTCACCTGGCAGGCTTTGTGGCTGGAAAGTTCCTGTTATTGTCTGAACGAAACGGTTCACAAGGGAGAGGGTTGAAACAGTGCAACCACAATACCTGCTTTAAGAGGAATTGAGCCCTCAAGTCTCACTAGAGACAAAGCACAGAAATCTTCCTCGGATATCCTTGTTCACGCTTGCTGCAAATTTGTAACCCAGTAACCCATGCCGAATGTTAGCCAACCAATCCTATAATCAGGTGCCAGCTAAGCAGGTCACGCTATCTGCAAGCAGGTCCTGCTTTAGGCTAATGCCTTGTTCACCCCACAAAACACAGAATGATAGCACTGCAGAGTTGGAAGGGACCCCAAGGTGGGCAGGTGGGGGGCAGACTCCTTACAACTCTCAGCCCTGATAACAAACTAGGAGCTCCCAGAGTTCTTTGGGGGAAGTCATGACTGTTTAAAGTGGTACCATGGAACTTAAAATGAGGGTGGCCTTGGTTTGCCTTCCCCAGGGAAGAGGATGACCAAATGCTGCTTTTCAGCTTCCTAACAGAGTTGGAACTCTTCACAGCAACTAAAGAAAACCTGCCATTTGGCAGGATGTCTGACAGGTAGAGCACCATTTCTTAGCAGTTTGATATGGAGCTCGTCGCTTGAAAGAATAGAGGGACAGAGATCACCTTGCACATCCCTGATGGTCTAGTGGTCAGGATTCGGCGCTCTCACCACCGCGGCCCAGGTTCAATTCTCGGTCAGGGAATTCTTTTGCCATATGGCATGAGGGTCATTCCAGCCAAATCTTTGTTATGTCAACAGTACTGAACCTTTTCCAGCAACTCATGCTCTTGCCAAGACCTATTGCCAAAGGAGGGAGGGTACCCTACTCGGGAGCAAGAAAATACCCTTCTCCTCATATTTGAGGGTTGTCCAAGTCAAAGACAAAAGGCAACCCTTGCCGCCTAGCAGAGGATGGTTTCGATCCATCGACCTCTGGGTTATGGGCCCAGCACGCTCCCGCTGCGCCACTCTGCTGGATGGGGCATGAATGTGTGTTTGTCAGGAACCAAGAGTTGGTTCTTTTTCATCAAGTGAGAGGAAGAATCTGAAATCAAAGGGCTGGCAGGGAGAGCCCCAGAGGTGCTGCAGCCAGAAGGAGCTGTGGGGCCTGTGCCCCACCTCATCCATCTGGAGCATGTGGTATTGCCATTCTCTGAGTGCCAAGAACTCCAAGCCAAAAGGATCTTTCTTGGCCAGGGGGCAGGAGGAACAAGGGCCTCAGCTAAGGCAGTTTCTGTAGTGTAGTGGTCATCACATTCGCCTCACACGCGAAAGGTCCCTGGTTCGAAACCAGGCAGAAACATGGTGCTCCACTTTTAATAATTAAAAAAAATTTTTTTTAAAGAAATAACATCTAAAGCAAACATAGCGCACTACCCCAAACAAAACATAGACTGGAGAACTACCCACAACTTGAGCATTACAATGGAAGCCAGAGAGTTGGAAATCATTTTAAAGTCTCACAATAAAAATCAATAGCAAATAACACACCTCATATGTTGTTTGCCCATAATGCTTGGGTATCCTATCTGGCCACAGAGATTTTTTAGGGTCAGGTAGAATATGACCCAGTTGTGAGATCACATAAGTTATGACAGAGCACCATGTAGTATCAAATGAACTTTTCAGTTTGACTCCCCTCAAATGTCTGTTCCACCCTTTAATTTCTCCATCTCAGACTCCCCCACAAAAAAACTTTGTTCCACCAGCTTTTACAGTGTTCATTGCTTGGAAGAATGGAGGGACAGAGATAATCTTGTAGATACCCGATGGTCTAGTGGTCAGGATTCGGCGCTCTCACCGCCGCGGCCCGGGTTCGATTCCCAGTCAGGGAATTCTTTTGCGAGATGGGAAGAGGGTCATTCCAGATGAACTTCTGCTGAACCCCTTCCAGGAACACAGACCCTGTAGCCTCATTTATTTTGGTCCCGCAGTTGCGGTGCCAGTCATGGACTACCTTGGAAGGTGGTGGACTCTCCTTCGCTGCAGGTTTTTTGAAGTGAGGTTGGAGGGCCACCTGTCAGGGGTTCTTTAGCTGCATTTCCTGCATTGAAGAGAGTTGGATTAGGGGATCCTTGGGTTTCCTTCCAACTACACGATTCTGTATTTCTGTGGACATTCATCCTGATTTGGTTGTGGAGAGCTTAGAAAGCATTGCTTCAAGCAAATTGCAATTCTACACTTCTCAGCGCATTTTGCAAAAAAAACCTCCAGCTTGGGTGAAGGGGCTTTTCGTGCAAAAGATCCATTTCAACTACAATTGCTCACCCTGAATTTGGTATCCTGGCAAATTGGCCCAGCCTATAGCCAAGAGAAGGTGCCATCCTCCTTTTATTTGCCCAAGAAAAGCCAAATGTGGGGGGTGCCATCCAGACCTGACAATTTATCAGTGGTTATTTTGTCTGCTAGGCCTGGGATATCATCTCTCCTGGAACTGGTTCCTCCTTGAACTAGTTCCTTTTCAAAATTAACTTTCCCAGCACCGAGCATAACAAGAGGCAGAGAAACAGCTCTGGCCAGGTCTCTGTGGCGCAATCAGTTAGCGCGTCTGGCTGTTAACCAGAAGGTTGGTGGTTCGAGCCCACCCAGGGACGGCTGCAGGAAGTCTGCCTGCAATGAGGAGCCTGAGTGGTGAATTGCTGATCTGTTGTGTTCTGCCCACATGGGGGTTCAAGTCCACCCTCAGTATCTCTAGGAGTTTAACACAATAGCCAAGCAGCCCTTTTGTTGGGGTGTGTTGGTCTGCCTCTCTGAAAGGGAAACCAAGGCTGCACTCATTTAAACAGAAGTAGGTTGGGGTTTGTTTGTTTTTATTGGGTTGTTATTTTTGTTTTGATTTTACGTATTCAATATTTTATGAGAACCGCCCTGAGACCTTTGGGTATAGGGCGGTATAGAAATTAATTAATTAATTAATTAATAAAAATAAATAAAAGGCAAAAGGCAGAGGAAGGAATGCACCAGCCACGGCTCAAGCCAAGATCAGTAATGAGACCGTTCCTGTCATCAGTCTTAACATCTAAAAGGGATGGCACAAAAGCACAAAGGATTGGGAGAGAGGAGGAAGAAAGCAGACTCTGTCAAAAGTTTTTAGGGATGAGGTTTGTATAGTAAATAGCTCTAAACTGGCTGATGGGCCACTCCCAGCTCATTTCCTTCATCCAGGCAGAACCCACAGTGGGAACATCCTGGGCCCATAATACAGAGCTCAAGAGATTGAAACCAACCAGCCACCCCTTGCACTCCCCGCAGGTGCCAACTCTGCCAGGCCTGGTGCCAGAAGAGGGAGGGGCTTTGGTGTCCTGTGCAGTTATTTGGGGAGACCCTTCCCCCCTTCTTTTGTGAGATGTACAAAGGAAAAGGAAGAGACAACAACCATGGAGCAGAGGATGGTTTTGCTCTAGCCTGGTGAAGTGCTTGCAGTGTCAGATTAGATTAGAGCAGTGTTTCTCAACCTCCTTGGGGCAACAGCACACCTGCCCCATGGAAAAAATCTCGCGGCACACCACCACCACATGCACCCCGACCCCCCCGCCCCGGGGGGCGGGGTGTCCGCGCGCCCTGGCGGGAGGCAGGGGAAGGACCCAGGCGGGCGAAAACGAAGCGGGAGATCGGCGACCGCGGCGGGCCAGGCGCCCGCCCCCCCTCCACCTCCCGCACCCAGCCCCCCGGCAGCACCTCCACCCAGCCCCGAGCGAGCCCGGTAGCACCGGCAGCTCCCGCCCGTCCCCGACCGCGACCGGGGCGGCAGAGGCAGCGGGCGAAGCGCCCGGCAGCCCCGGCGAAGGCGGCGGTTGGCAAGCGGGAAGCGGAGCCTAGGCGACGCCAGCCTGGACCGACCCGGAAGCGGAAGCGGCCCAGGGTGGCACAGCAGCCGGTGTCTTCCCGCGGCACAGCAGCCGGTGTCTTGCGGCACACTACTGTGCCGCGGCACACCGGTTGAAGAACGCTGGATTAGAGTGTCAGATCAGGATCTGGGGGACCACAGTTCCAATCCTGATGGGGCCATGAAACTCATTGGTTGACCAGGGCCAGTCACTGCCTCTTCCCCCCCAACCTACTTCACTTTCAATGAGGGTGGCCTTGGTTTCCCTTCCCCAGGGAAGAGGATGACCAAATGCTGCTTTTCAGCTTCCTAACGGAGTTGGAACTCTTCACAGCAACTAAGGAAAACCTGCCACTTGACAGGATGTCTGACTGGCAGAGCACCATTTATTAGCAGTTTGATACGGAGCTCATCGCTTGAAAGAACAGAGGGACAGAGATCACCTTGCACATCCCTGATGGTCTAGTGGTCAGGATTCGGCGCTCTCACCGCCGCGGCCCGGGTTCGATTCCCGGTCAGGGAATTCTTTTGCGAGATGGGAAGAGGGTCATTCCAGATGAACTTCTGTTATACCACCAGTGCTGAACCCCTTCCAGGAACACAGACCCTGAAGCCTCATTTATTTTGGTCCCGCAGTTGCGGGCAGTGCCAGTCATGGACTACCTCGGAAGGTGGTGGACTCCCCTTCGCTGCAGGTTTTTTGAAGCGAGGTTGGAGGGCCACCTGTCAGGGGTTCTTTAGCAGTACTTCCTGCATTGAAGAGAGTTGGACTATGTCAGTGGTGGCCAAACTCAGCCCTCCAGCTGTTTTGGGACTACAATGCCCATCATCCCTGACCTGTTAGCTAGGGATGATGGGAGTTGTAGTCCCAAAATAGCTGGAGGGCCAAGTTTGGCCACCACTGGACTAGGTGATCCTTGGGGATCCTTTCAACTCTACGATTCTATGTTTCTATGGACATTCATTCTGATTTGTTTGTGGAGAGCTTAGATGGCATTGCTTCAAGCAAATTGCTATTCTACACTTGCCGGGGCATTTTCCTAATGCTGTCCTTATTTGCAAAAAAATAAATAAAAATAAAATAAAAATAAAAATCCAGCTTGGGTGAAGGGACTTTTTCTCCAATACATCCATTTCAACTACAATTACTTCCCTCCTTTGGCATCCTAGCAAATTGGCCCTGCCTATAGCCAAGAGAAGGTGGCATCCTCCTCTTTTTTGCCCAAGAAGCGCCAAATGTGGGGGATGCCATCCAGACCTGACAATTTATCAGTGGTTATTTTGTCTGCTAGACCTAGAACAGGCTTCCTCAACCTCAGCCCTCCAGATGTTTTGAGACTACAATTCCCATCATCCCTGACCACTGGTCCTGCTTGCTAGGGATCATGGGAGTTGTAGGCCAAAAACATCTGGAGGGCCGAGGTTGAGGAAGCCTGACCTAGAACATCATCTCTCCTGGAACTGGTTGCTCCTTGAACTTGAACTAGTTCCTTTTCAAAATGAACTTTCCTAGCACCGAGCATAACAGGAGGCAGAGAAACAGCTCTGGCCAGGTCTCTGTGGCGCAATTGGTTAGCGCGTCTGGCTGTTAACCAGAAGGTTGGTGGTTCGAGCCCACCCAGGGACGGCTACTGGAAATCTGCCTGCAATGAGGTGCCTGTGAATTGCTAATCTGTTGTGTTTTGCACACATGAAGGATTAAGCCCACCCTCAATATCGCTAGGAGTTTAACACAATAGCCAAGCAGCCCTTTTGTTCTGGTGTGCTGACCCAGGGCCAGTCACTGCCTCTGCGCCTAACCAGTTCACAGGGTTGTTTGTGAGGATTAAATGTAGAGGAGGAAGATGCACACCATCTTGTCCTCCTTGGGAAAAGAAGGTGAATATTAAATGTAAGAAATAACTAAATAAATATTGCTTAGAATTTAGCAGTCTCACTGCTGTGGCCCAGGTCTAATTAATGCATGAATGGGTTACGACCATAGAGTAAGCTGTCCTGCCAGGCTTAGCTCACATTGGGAGGAACTAGGTAATCAAGCTTTTGTTTCCTTTCAGTCTACCTGATGAACTCAGCATGTGAAGAGGCTAAGCTGGTTGCTCCCTCTTAGCTGCATGGCTCTCACAAGCCATTCTTGTGTTACTATACCAATAATTTAGGAACATTTACCACTTTCTAAATCTAAAACAAGTTTTATGCTGCCTGTGTGACCTTTCAAACTGCTGCATTAGCAGCACCCAAGTGACCTCCCTGGGGCATTCAATGCCAATAGTAACACCCTGAATTGGGCCCATAACCAATTGACAGCCAGTGCTGATCTCTGAGATCCCTCATGTGCCCCAAACCCTGAGCCCATGGGCTCATGTGCCCCAAACCCTGAGGCTCTTCTTCAGCTGCTCCCTCCATGGGAGATCTAGACTAGGGTGCCAACATGAGAACAGGCTTTTTTGGTGTTGGCCTCCCCACTTGTGAAATGGTCCCCCTCACCACCACCAAGGTATGCCTGGGACCCTCTTTTTTGAAAGGTTTCAGGCATTTGTACCTTATTTTCGCTGGGTGGGATCTGTAAGACTCACCTTTTATCTCCGTATGTGGGTTTTTTTTTGTTTTTACTGGTCATGTTTCTTTCAATTGGTTTTAATGTAAGTTGCTATGGGTAACATTTGTGAGTAAAGCAAATCATCATCATCATCATAATCTGGAAGGTATGAGGTCAGAAAGGGCTACCTTAAAAGGTCTGCTAGGATTCTCCTTCCCTGGGATGGGGATTATGGTCTGGTAGCTGACTGGTACCGGTAGCTCAGTTTAAAATGCCTACAACTTTGCTGACCTATTTATAGGAGTCCCATCAAAATAAGTCTAAGTCATTGGTATTTAAAAGAAAAAAGAAAAAAAACTTTTAATGAAGTTTATATTTCCTTGGATACATATTTTAAATCTATTTAATTAGTATACTAATTGTTAAATTCCACTTTGACCGTTTTAATATTTATGTAAAAATTGTGCTTAAATTCTGGTTTTACTTTGCTGGCTGTTTAGCCGCAATAAGAAACATTCATTCGTAAGTGAACGCTTGAGATCTGGGAATCCTGTCCACGTACCGTTTCTCCCCTGTCCCCTTACAACGAAGGACCAATGACTGAAGTTTGGCGCCCAGGTACCTGAATGAAAGGAAACGGTGCTTCTCCCTCTTAAGGCTGAGATGATGATGGAGAGACGCTCTTAAGGGGGGGGGGGGAGGAATGGAACCTCGAGGGGCTCGTTAACCGCTTCCCCCTCTCGGTGCTCCAAGGGTTAAAGGCAATGACGTCATTCCTCGCCTCCCTCCCCCGCCCAGGAATTCCGAAGTGAGAGGAGGGGGGGGGATTCCTTATCTCTTCCTGGGAGGGGAATCGGCCACGTGGGGTTCCTTGGCAGAGAGGAAGAGCCAAGGGGCAGCACTGGAGGTGACAGGGCGTGGGGGCATTTGGGTGAGGAGGAAGAGAGGAAGGAAAGAGAAAGCTGCTTTCTCTTTTTAAAATAAATTTATTTATTTGGGTTTTTCAAATTAAAAATTTACAGTAACATATCAGCATACAATATAGAAACAAGATTCCACAGAATCTCCTGGACTTTCCTCCTCCCCTTTGTGGGTCCTATTGTTAGTCCTTTCCTCATGCATCTTTTGTAATAATCCAAATCTTGTGCATATCCGTGCAAAAAATTCAACTTTAAACTACAAGTGTTATTCCAATCCCGCTACCTAGCTGCTTTCTCAATGCAAGACAAGGGCTGCTTTCCTTAATCCGGTTGCCTGGCTTCGCCTGCAGGATCCTCTTTGGCGCTCTCCTTGGGCTCCAATTCAGTCGCTGTGAGATTTTTGGGGAGGGGAGGGCGAAGCTTTGCTTCTTAGAGGAGGGGGGAGAACTTCTATGTGAGGGATAAAAAGATCTTTCCTTCTCCTCCAAGCAAGGAAGGCTCCGCTCTCTGCACTGCTGTACCTTTTTTCCTTTCCAAAGCCCGAGAATAGCAGGTTGATCGGGCTTCCGGTCGGCGTGCCGGCGAAGATGGTCGGGGGGACATGTCGCTCTTGACATTCCCCCGCCCGACCGGGAAAAGGGGTGCTCGCGCCAGCGCCGCGACCCCCAAAACCCCCGGGAAGGGCGTCCCGGGGTCTAAAGGACCTGCATGGGCTCGAACGCCGATCCTGCTCCCCGGGAGCGAGGCTCCCGAGCGTGAGCGGGCGGCGGAGCCCCAGGGTCCGCAAACTCCCCGTCGGGCGAAGCTGTGAGACCGTCTCTGCCGAGCGCGCTGATTCCTCCTAAAGATCTACATTCGGAATTGTGAGTACAAAAGAAAACATGGATTCGGGATTGAATTGGAACTGGCTTGGAATGAAAAACACGGAGGTCCATTCCCTGCCATTGAGCTAATGCAACAGGAAATTGATATAGAAGCTTTGAAAAGGATTAATTGGAATACTTTTATTTTTGTTATGTGGATTTAAACCCCTGTGCCTCCCCTGGTCCTGGGGGAAGCAGAAGAAATTGTGATAAATTGGTGGATTATTTTGAAGGTTTTTTTTTTTGTGAAGTTTAGTAAAGAAAAAAGAAGTTTGGAAAAGTTTTTAAAAAGTTAAATAACTTTTGGAACTGTGTCCAAAAAATGGCGAAGGAACCGGATGTTAGCTGGCAGACAGTGTTGGAAAAGATAAATGAATACATAGCAGAACTGAGAGCGATGAGAAGCTCTCCGGATGAGATAAAGCAAAGTCAAAACACTGTGCCTGCTGGCCTGGATGTACAAATAACCAAGGAAAGGACAGTATTCGTCAAGGCCAAACAACAAGAGTCTACTTTGGCAGCAACCAGATGCAAAAAGAGACTTTTTAAACATAAGATAAAAGGGGCTGCCAACTCAAGACGCAAGAGAAGGAACATAAGAAAAAGAAGCAAACCAAAACTTCATGACAAGCAGTGGAAGACAAGCCAAGATGATTTGAGCATGCAATGGAAAGGCTGGCCACAGATCTGGGAGGAGGCTGCCATGGAGGATATCTTGCAGGATCCATTTTGGTTCTGGACTTTGGAGCCGGCAGGCATAGGATAAATACAGTGGATGTAATATCTGAACTCTGGACTTTAGGTTTTCTGATCTATGGACACGTCTTGGACTGATAAGTGCTACTATGATATATTAAGTAATGATAAGTATTTTTTTTTTATTATTATATTTTAAAAATGGCAAGAATGATAAGTAAAGTTAAAATCATAAATTAAAGCTGTGTACCCTGGGACCGGGGGAGGTAAGAGGGATGTAATTGAAGAAATATAAGTGAGCGAAGATGTGAGAAGATGGTAAAATGATATTAGAAATATAATTGTTGGATTATGAAATTAGGAACCTGTTAAAAATAGATATATGCAAACAAATGAATACAATGGAGTGGATGTGAGGAAGTCCTATGTTATGTTATTGATTGCAACACAAGTGAGCTGGCCTGAATCGGGGCCAGACAAAAATTGTAAAACCAATAAAAATTATTTTTTTTTAAAAAAAGAGAATAGCAGGTTGATCTCCCAGGAGGGCTCCATACCCTCAAGTAATCCAAACGTTTCTAGATGCAAAATAGAAAACAAGTTTACATCGTGCCCAGTAGTGTAGTGGTGACTTCAGAAGTGCAGGGATTATTTCATGATTGTCACAGGCAAACACAAACCCTTCTGTTTCAGTATCTGAAGAAGTGTGCATGCACACAAAAGCTCATACCAAGAACAAACTTGTTGTTCAGTCGTTCAGTCGTGTCCGACTCTTCGTGACCCCATGGACCAGAGCACGCCAGGCACTCCTATCCTTCACTGTCTCTTGCAGTTTGGCCAAACTCATGTTAGTAGCTTCGAGAACACTGCCCAACCATCTCATCCTCTGGCGTCCCCTTCTCCTTGTGCCCTCAACCTTTCCCAACATCAGGGTCTTTTCTAGGGAGTCTTCCCTTCTCATGAGGTGGCCAAAGTACTGGAGCCTCAACTTCAGGATCTGTCCTTCTAGTGAGCACGCAGGGCTGATTTCTTTAAGAATGGATAGGTTTGATCTTCTTGCAGTCCATGGGACTCTCAAGAGTCTCCTCCAGCACCATAATTCAAAAGCATCAATTGTTTGGTGATCAGCCTTCTTTATGGTCCAGCTCTCACTTCCGTACATTACTACTGGGAAAACCATAGCTTTAACTATACGGACCTTTGTCGGCAAGGTGATGTCTTTGCTTTTTAAGATGCCGTCTAGGTTTGTCATTGCTTTTCTCCCAAGAACAAACTTAGTTGGTCTCTAAGGTGCTACTGGAAGGAATTTTTTAATTTTGTTTCGACTATGGCAGACCAACACGGCTACCTACCTGTAACACACCCTTCCCAGCCACACATCCCTGACCCAACCACAAAACTGGGCCTCTGGTTTTGTGACTGAGTCCGTTGACAGGTCTCTCCCTCTCTTCCCCCTACCTCTGTTCGTTCACAGGGCTTACAAGCTGTTCGACAGTGGAACAGAGACTCCCTCATTTGAGGTTTTTAAGCAGAGGTCGGGTGGCCATCTGTCATGGATGCTTCAGCTAAGATTTCTGCATTGCAGGGGGTTGGACTAGATGACCCCCCGGGGTCCCTTTCCAATTCTACAATTCTATGATTCTGTGGATGCTGCTTTTAAAAAGTTCAAAGACAAGGATAAGAGCGCCTTTTTATTTTTCGACCACCCACTCGGCTCTCTAAGGGTTAAATGAGCTGCGCTCTGTTTCCTAGAGCGGCAGGAAATGGTCTAATGGGGGGAGGAATAGAGGGGGGGCGCTTCCTTTTTGTCTTTCAACAAGACAGAGGCTGGCTGACAGACTTTGAGCGGTTGCTCTGCGAGGTGGGTGCGCGTACAGGGCGGGACAACGTCGTTATCATCATCATCATCATCATCATCATCATCATCATTATTATTATTATATGGTATATTATATCATTGTATGGTTTTAATCAGTGTGTATGGTTTTAATCATTGTTTTTGTAGTTGTTTTGTCTTTGCGTGGAGTGCCCTATCTGGGTGGATGGAGCAGCCAGGTGGTTTCGTTGTCCCCGAGGGGGACAATGACAATGAAATATATTCTATTCTATCATCATCATCATCATCATCATCATCAATTAGTCAACGTATTATTAGAATTGTTGTTGTTATTTATTAATACCCCGCCTTTTTCCCTGACAGGTACTCAGGTGCAACACTGGAAGAGGGGTAGGAACCAAGAATTGAGTGGGGGGGAGGGGAAGAGGCAGAAGAGAGAAAGACCCTCACCCCAATTTCCTCTGGGAATTGCATGTAGGGCTTCTGTCGGCAGGGTTTGCTTATTTAGTTTGCTATTTCATTGCATTTGCACCGCTCCTTCTCTGCCCTTCCTCAAGGTGGCTTCCCTGGTTCTCTCTCTCTCCCCCCCTCCCCATTTCATTCTCACAACAACCTTGTGAGGTGGGTTAGGCTGCGAGAAGACGGCCCAAGGTCAAGCCCAGTAATAACTTCATGACCAAGTGGGGGATTCCAGCCATGGCCTCCCAATCACTAGTCCAACAGTCTCTAACCACTTCGCAACCACTGACTCTTGGAGATGGAGCAAAGAGGGTGTTCAGAGGGTTGGGGTTCAAACCCCTTCCCTGCCCAGGACATGGGGAGGGGGAGCTGCAGAAGAGAAAAGAGGCTCAGTCCTGGGGCGAGCTCTATTTAAAAGAGAGACAGAAGGAAATGACCCCCACCCCCCAGCCTTAAGAATGCAAATTTATCTGACTGCAAATTATTATTGTTCTTGTTGTTGATATCAGTATTATATACCTTCCCTTCACCCTGAGGTCCCAGGGTGGGTTACAACACCAAAAACCGTTCAAAACGAAACCCTAGAGCGGGACGCGGGTAGCGCTGTGGGTTAAACCACAGAGCCTAGGGCTTGCAGATCAGAAGGTCGGCGGTTCGAATTCCCACGACTGGGTGAGCTCCCGTTGCTTGGTCCCTGCTCCTGCCAACCTAGCAGTTCGAAAGCATGTCAAAGTGCAAGTAGATAAATAGGTACCGCTGAAGCAGGAAGGTAAACGGCGTTTCCATGTGCTGCTCTGGTTCGCCAGAAGCGGTTTTGCCTCACTAAAAAAGTGCAATTTCTGGACATTGATGCTGTCAAGCAGGCGTGAAGGGGCAGGGCGATTCTGGGTCACAGTATACTGATTCTCTGTTACCTGGTTTTATCTCCTTTTTAAAGACATCCCAGCTAGTACAACTTAAGACAGCAAATTCCGTAAGTTAATGATGTATAGTACTGTATATGACAAAAAACCCTTTAAAGCATGGGGTGTGTAAACAGCTCAAAAACAAAGTCCAGAGAATCTGTGCATCTATCATATCATGAGGGTTACTGGACCCTGGGTGAAATGGACAGCTAAAACATTTCTGAATAAGCATGTACAGTATAAGAAGTGGTATTTAGTGGTCAATATTGAAATGCAAGAACTCAATGGAAATATAGAGTTCAGGAATATATTATTTCTGATTAGAGAATATTTCTTTATTTCTTTCAGTGAGTGGTGTACTTTGAGGCAGTGGCTGTGTATTTCACCGCAGTGGGTGAGGTCTCCAAAATTCAGGGCAAAGATCTCTTCACAAGGAAGTCATGCCAGAGAACAATGAGAACGTGGCCTCTGTGGGTAAGAATGTCTTTCCCCCCTTGGTTGGTATTGAAAATGAAGTTCTTAAATCACACCAGTGGACAAGCGAGTGGTGACCAAACAGGGCCCACAGGAGGCAGTGATAACCACCAACTTAGATGGCTTTAAAAGAGGATTGAGCAAATTCATGGAGGATAAGACTATCAATGCTCTAGTGCTTCTGAAAACCATTTCTGGAAACTGCAGGAGGAGAGAGTTCTCATTTGCTTGCAGGTTTCCAACAGGTATCAGGTTGGCCACTGTGAGAACAGGATGCTGGACTAGATGGGCCACTGGCCTCATCCAGCAGAGCTCTTTCTATATCCTTGTGGCCCAGAGGCTAAAACCCTTTAATAAAGTTTTATTTTAAATGTATCAGCTGTGGACCAGTGAATGCAGCTCATGTTACGAAAAGACAGTATTATGATAGAGAAATCAAAAGTACATCATATGTAAATAAAACTTGGAGTGAGTAAAATCTAAACTATTTTTAAATAAGTAACCCTAAAATGGTTATTGCATGACAGGATTCAAATAAGCAAGATTACACTTAAGTGAGTCTATGAGTGTGTGTTTTGTTCCAAGTAGGAGAACCAATCAAAATTAATTCCAATTCCAATCAACGAGAGACTGACTATCCACTTGCTCTCTCTCTGGGAAACAAAGGCAGAACTACACTGCTCAGGTTCCCTTCAGTATGCTGCAGGCAGAAACAAATGCAGTGCTGGCACTTTTTCTGGGAGCAAATGGCAGAAAAGAACTGTTGACATGTGAGGGAAGGCAGCTGTCTCTTTGGAAAGGGAGAGAAGTAGCTCCCACATACAATGAGTAATGTGATGCCTTGATCATGCAGGCTCAGTGCAGTGTGGTGTTTCTGTTACAGAATATAGTATTTTTTACCTGTAATAGCTGCTTTGACATTTCCGTCCTTTTCCTTATTAGTTACTTTAGACACTCCTCACCTAATTTGCTAGTCAGCCATTCAGGCATTTTCCCTGTGGCTCTTTCCACTCAAAGGCCTTTTCAGACTTATAAATATGGGACTTCCCAACTTGCCACTTGAGCCCTCTTCTCTGTGATTCTTCACTGGTTCAAGCTACATTTGACACACTGGGCAGTTCTGGGAGGAGTCACCAGCCCAGGCATCAGCATAACATTCAGGGACTCTTGAGGTCAGTGTTGGCTAAATCTTTTTGGGGCCCTGGACACATTCAGAATTAAGAGAATGTGTCATGAGCTCTAGTCACAAAAATGTCCCTGTGGGAGCGTGGCATAGCGTAAAATTGCTCTTTTGGCATGGCATAACACGAAATGTCTGCTGCATCTAAAAGAGCAGAATAAGAAATAGGATCATAGAACTGTGCTAATATGGAAAACTTTATTTATTTTTTAAATGTTTGAACCTGATAAACAGAGCAGCAGGTTCCAGCAATCTCCTTTCCCAAATATTGCTAAGTCTCATCTGCTGTGTTGCCTGTTGCTGGTGAGGTGTTGTAGATTACAGCTGGAAAATAAATAAAACATAATTCAGAATTATTTCTGAAGTCAAGTATTCCATGAATATACAGTCACACTCACATATAAACAGATGTCTTTATTGCTGGCTGGTAATCATACTCCTTCATTAGTTACTTTGTTTATCCTATTTTTCAGCCAAAATAAAGACTCTCAGAGTGGCCATACAGATGGTTAAAAGAAGTGAGTCAGTCCCTGCCTCAGATTTGCAGTTTGAAAAGGCAAAAGGGAAATGGATTGGGAGGGAGGAAAAAATATGCAAATGAATGTCTAAGTTCCTTTTTTTTCTTTTTTCTTTTTAATAGAACACAGAACAGCTCTGCAGGGAGAAATCAGAGTAATTATTGGAAAACACTGTTATAGACAAGTGATTTTCTGGACTAAAATTCTTCTTACATTCTGTTCTGTAACATCTTGTAGGTTATTGCCTCAGAACCTCAGTGTCTGGGAAATAGCTGAATAACTGAATAACATCCCCCCCTTTTCTTTCTTCTTCCCAAGCAGGTGATGGGAAGGATAATGAGATTCATGAGGAGCCATCTTTGGATTCGTTGAAAACAATCAAGCATGAAGTGGGGGGAAATACATTTGGAAACCAAAGAACATCAAAAAGGCAGGACAGAAAGCGGTCAAAGAATTGGAGGAAGAAATACTCTGCTTCCCCATGTTCAGACCACCCTCACCTATCAGATACTGAAAGAGTGAAAAAGTGTCGAGTGTGCGGAAAAATGTTCAAAGACAAATCAACACTAAACAATCATCGCAGAACCCACACAGGGGAGAAACCCTATAAATGCATGCAATGTGGGAAGGGCTTCAGTGTGAGTGGTAACCTTACTATCCATCAAAGAACCCACACAGGAGAGAAACCATTTAAATGTATGGAATGTGGAAAGAGCTTCAGTGTCAGCTGTAACCTTACTAAACATCAAAGAACCCACACAGGGGAGAAACCATATAAATGTACGGAGTGTGGAAAGTGCTTCAGTGATAGCGGAAGTCTCACTTCACATGAAAGGATCCACAGAGGGGAAAAACCTTATAAATGTATGGAATGTGGAAAAGGCTTCTGTGTGAGCAACAGCCTTATTGCACATCAAATAATCCACACTGGGGAGAAACCATATAAATGTATGGAGTGTGGAAAGTGCTTCAGCCAATGTGCAAACCTAAATACACATCAGAGAACCCACACAGGCGAGAAACCATATAAATGTAGGGAGTGTGGAAAGTGCTTCACCCAGAGCGTAAATCTAAAAACACATGAAAGAACTCACACAGGAGACAAACCATATAAATGCTTACTGTGTGGAAAGTGCTTCCATGGCAGTGGAAGCCTTACTAAACATAAAAAAATGCACACTATGGAGAAACCTTATAAATGCATGGAATGTGGAAAAGGCTTTAGTGTGAGTGGTAGCCTTACTCTGCATCAAAGAATCCACACTGGGGAGAAACCATATAAATGTATGGAGTGTGGAAAGTGCTTCAGCCAAAGTGCAAACCTTAAAACGCATCAAACAACCCATACAGGAGAGAAACCTTATAAATGTGTGGAGTGTGGAAAGAGCTTCATTAATAGTGAAAAGCTTAGTTCACATCAAAGAACCCACACAGGGGAGAAGCCATTTAAATGCATGGAGTGTGGGAAATGTTTTAGCCAGAGTGCACACGTTAATACACATCAAAGGACTCACACAGGGGAGAAACCATATAAATGCTTAATGTGTGGGAAATGCTTCCATGATAGTGGAAACCTTACTAAACATCAAAGAACCCACACAGGGGAGAAACCTTATAAATGCATGATATGTGGAAAGAGCTTTAGTGTGAGCAGCACCCTTACTTCACATCAGAGAACTCACACAGGAGAGAAACCATATAAATGCTTAGTGTGTGGGAAAAGCTTCAGTCAGAGTGGAAGTGTTACTACCCATCAAAGAACCCACACAAAGAGACAACTATATAAATGCATGGAGTCTGGACCAAGCTTCAATCTTGATTGAAAGCTTTCTTGGCAGCAAAAAATGTGAGAAGAATATAAATGCCTAAGAGAGCCTTTCCCACCCTGGCTTCCCACAGAAGTTGTTGTATTCCAACTCTAATATGGCCCATGAACATCAATAAAGATCTTAGTATGGATTCAAAGAAATTGCATAAGAGAGAGTATAAATCCCTGGGTAGTGGAAAGTGCACAGCAAAATGGTTACGAAATATTCAAAAAACAAAGGGAAGAAATAATAAATGTATAAATTAAGAAAGATTTAGATAAGAGTGGTTTCTTATTTTATGCAGGCAGGAGTGAAATTATTTAAATACATGGACTCTGAGAACAGACTTGCTACACAGGAAAGAACCCACACAGGGAGGAAGCCATATACCGGTAAATGTATGGTATATGAAATGAGTTTCACAGGGGACATCAAAGAATCCACATAAGAAATATCTAGAATGCGTGTGATGCAGAATAAACACAAATAATCTTAGACTTCAGAGAACCTACACAGATGAGAACCCACTGGCATGCTTCTGTGACAAATTCTTTGATAGCTTATGATTTATTAAGATGCTTTTCTCTGTTTCCCCCAAATGCAGTAGGTATTCTTCACTCATGCTCCTGGGGATAATTCCTTCCATCAGTGTGCCTACACTAGAATCTGCTCTTTGGATTACAGTTTTTATTTGGGCAGCAAGAAAGGTTGTCCATTGGGAACACACACTGCATGGTAAATGTCTTTGGAAAATGTCCCCTACACCCACATCCAGGGTTAATGGGGTGGATTAGAAAGAGGATATGAATACAGTAGTAGGAAATAATCAGTTGGTTGTAAAGTTGGACAGTGTATTGTAGATTAAATTAGCAGAAGATGGGAGTGGGCAGATTTGAGAAATGAAGCAGTGAGACTAATAATGCATTGCAGTAATTAATGGAAGGAAATGTGTGACCAGTCTGTATTTGAGAGGGGACCAAGTTTATTAATGCTCCAGTTATTAGATGGTGTAGAAGTAGTCGAAATATATATGGTGGCTGATTTTCTATCTTTCCTAGTTTTCTTATACTTGATCTATTTCTTTGGTGCATTTCTGAGACCCACTGCACACTTTCCAACACTGGTTGAGATTCACCTAATAAATCCCATCAGCAGAAGTCATGAGTAATGGGGCTGAAGCGGCAGTTCAGGAGAATCCCCAAAGTAGAGCATGGGGGAGGGGAGGTGTTGCAGCCAGCTAGCTGGAATGCTTGTGCAGATGATACATTTGTAATGGTGCGACATTGAACTCCATCCTTTGCAAATTGCATTTCCTGTCAAAGTTACTTTAGAGATTAGAGGTTGTTGGTGATTTGTGTTTGGTCCATTTTAATGTAATGGTTGAGATGTAATCAAAAAAATAGGATCAGTTGCACTTGAAAACTTCACTACTAACTTTTAGCTTTTTAAATGAATGCTTTAAATACACAAAGAATAAAAGATGCAAGTGGTGAATTGTGAAACTTTGAAAGTGATTTTTTTTTAAAACAAGATCAGTGTGGTAATGAACGGCCAGAGTCTTGAGAAATTTCAGAAGCTAACCCAATTTCTCAACACTGGCCTATCTGATTTCAGGTTGACATCATTTTATTCTTCTGTGTAAATGCGGACCTGTTTGCATGTGGAATGCAGAGTGGTAATGGTGGCAATTACTAGCATATACCACATTGGAAGATGAGCAGGGGAACAAACCTTTGATGCCGCTGACATTACTAGGTCCTGAGATAATGATGCCTGAGTGCTCACAAAGCTACCTTAATAAAAGAGGTCTATCCTTTCTGATAGTTCTGGGGACTGAGTGGTGGTGAAGCCTGAGTAGACCTGGTGCCTACTCTTCTGTAAATAATTTCTCAGTAAAGAAGACTTGTCCATTAACTAGGAGACCGGGCATCCAGACAACATTGTCCCACTTTTTTCTGCAGTAATTTTCACAGCCTCCCCACTGCATTTCCTTAAAATACCCAATACTTCTCGATAACAGCACTGGATTACACTTTGGAATTTTTGTATGCAACTCCCAGAATAATGGGGACAGCAAACCTGGGTTATTTTGCAGGGCTGGCTTAACCCATATGCTCTCAGCCTCTCCCCCCCTTCAATATGAGTACAATATAGCGATGTCATTATCATCTGCATTGCCATTAGCAGATTTATGTAGCCTAAGAAGCAAGGTTACAGGGAATCAGGCAGATGGCCTTCTCGGTAGTGGCGCCCGCCCTGTGGAATGCCCTCCCACCAGATGTCAAGGAAATAAACAACTATCTGACTTTTAGAAGACATCTGAAGGCAGCCCTGTTTAGGGAAGTTTTTCATGTTTTAAGTTTTATCGTGTTTTTAATATTTTGTTGGGAGCCGCCCAGATGGGCGGGGTATAAATAATAATAACTTCATTTCCTAAGGGTCTTGTGAAAGCACAAAGTTGAATAGCAACTGATGATTTCCTTCTATCGGTCCATGATAGAAAGTGTTCTCTTATACTGCATTACGGTGTGGTATGCTGATGAAGACAGCACAAGATATCGTGGGCTGTCCCCTGAGTCCGCTAGATGTTATGGCGAGAGACCATTGCCTCAGAAGACCGAGGAACATTCTCAGGGATGACTCACACCCTGGCCAGCACCTTTTTAATCTCCTGCCCTCAGGCAGGAGATATAGCAGCATGATAAGCCGCGCCAACAGGTTAAAGAACAGTTTCTACCCATGGGCTGTGAGGCTGCTGAATGAAAGACAGCAACTTTGCAGCTGACGTTAGGGGTTGGTGGTAGTACGACAGCACACAGAGTGTGATAAGGACTGAGAGATTGAGAGGGAGGGGGGCTCATTTAATCTCACTGTAAACGTGGTACAGTGACAATAAAGTATATTATTATCATCATCATCATCATCCTCTTCCTTGGCCACACCAAGAACTGCCTGGAAGTTCAGCCTCATGATGCTGCAGGAGGGGAGCGTATTAGTCTCCCTTGCCCCATTCCCTCCCCCCCAGCTCTTCCCCAACCTGAGCACCTCCTGGAGTTCCGCCCTTCCCCCATCCATTCCAAAGACCCCATTCACCTCAGCTGGAGAAGAGCCTCCAAGGCTAGGCTCAGGGTCCAAAGCTCAACAACTTGGGGGGGGGTTGTTGGAAAAAACACAATTTTCAGGTTTGTTTGTTTGTTTGTTTTAAAAAAGCTTGGGGTGTCCTGGCTTTTTAAATATGGCAACCCTAGAATCACAGAATTGTAGAGTTGGGAGGGACTCCCAAGGGTCATCTAGGCCAACCCCCCACAATGCAGGAATCGCAGGTAAAGCTTCCATGTCAGATGGCCATTCAACCGCTGCTTAAACACCTCCAAGGCAGGAGAGTCCTCCCGAGGGAGATTTTTCCACTGTCAAACAGCTCTTGCTGTCAGCTCTTATGTTGACCTTTTTCCTGTGCCAACCATCTTGCCCTAATTGTTGCTGGCTGCCTCCTCCTGTAGTTTGCTCTGGGTATTGAGGGTTGCTGGCAGACCCCCTGTTCCCCTGGCAGAGCTACAATTCCCGGAGCACCCCTGTTAAAACCGCTCAGAATTGTGAAGGTTTGCAGAATGCGACGTGGGGGGGGGGGGGAGAGAGAGAGAGAGAGAGAGAGAGAGAGAGAGAGCGAGCACTGCCCGGCGCTCCAAAGGTTAAACCAATTGAGTTGAGATTCCTAGAGAGGAAGGAGAGAGGGGGGAAGGGGGGAAAGAAATTGAAGTGGGCCAGGCAATAGTAAAGCACCTTTTTATATTCCAGGAAAGGGACTGAGGCTCCTGAGATTCCTTGGCAAAGAGGTAAAGCCTCAGTGTTGGGTGAAAGATGCTTGGTACGCCTCCCTCTGGCAACTGCTGCAGCCCAGCTGGTGTCAAATGCATCGCTCTGCTTTCCTTTGGACCGCATCGGAGAGGCTGAGAGGGGGGACGTGTCCCCTGGGCACCCCAGGACCTCCAGAAAGACGGCCCAGGCTTGCGCCCCTCACCCCCGGAGGCCACTTGGGTGCTGCAAACGCAGCAAAAACAACCTGAGAAGGAGCAGGGAGGGAGCACCCCAAATTGCAAGGAAGGGGACAATCCCGCCACAGTTTTGCTCTCTGCAGCAAGGGGAGGTAGGTAATGGGGGGCTGATGTGTCCAAATCCAAAGTGGTCCCCAAATATCTGCATTCTTTCCATCCAACTCTATGATTCTGTGGGTAACCTTTCCCCCCCTCCAAAGCTCTGCAGGTTGTTTGGGTAGTAACTAAAAAAAAGGACTTCTTTCATTTAGCTTTAAAGTGTGTTTCTTTTTCAATTTCCACCTTGATGTCATTTGCGCTAGGTAAAAGCCAGAGGCAACTTAGCCAGAGCGCTTAGTGCTTAATTCGATTCAGTCAGTTTATTACAGTCATAGACCAGCATTTAACCTTGTAAGCTCTAAAGTAATAATAATAATAATAATAATAATAATAATAATAATAATAATAATATTAAGATGTAAGGGGTCAACTGGATACCTTTCCTTTGTTTTGGATTTTTTTGTTATTATTTTTAAATATAAAAATAATTTATTATTATTATTATATTTACTATTTTAAAATATAAAAATAACAGATATTCTAACGCATACCACAATACAGGAACTGCTGCCAAACATTCATCGTGAAAAGTAAGTACTGTGATGGTTCTGCTGTGTTTCACAGTGCACATCTGCTGCAGATATTGTGACTTTTCTAGCTTTGGCTTGTGCAAAGTGACTGAGAGGTTTTGAGCAGTGTCATTCTGGATGGGTTGTGAGCCTCTCATCCACCACAATAGATCACAAGTATTTTTTTATTTTTGCTTCTTCAGTCATTCTTAAACCAGTTGTAAAATGTATCCTTGTGAGAGGCACCATGGATACGCCCAACGAATCCTAGGAACGGTAGTGTCCCCCTTCCCACTGAATTTAACAAACTACTATCCCCAAGATACCTTGGGGAGAGCCATGTGCTTTGAATGTGTTTTAAATGTATGGTGTGGAGGTGACATAAGCATGTTGCTTTGTTGTGGGTGGGTGTCTGAAAGGATTTGCCTCTTTCATTTTTTGGCACTGCAAGATATTAAGGTAAACCAGCTGAGAAGGGTGTGTGATCTTCAGGGTCTCTCTCATGAAGTCTTGATTCCTGCACAATTAAAATAATAATATTTGCAGGGAGGCTTATTGTTCTGGTTGTTACTGTGGTATGCATTTCTGTGCTTTTATGTCGTAAACCACCCTTTGATCAAGGGGAGTATAGAAATGTTAGACATATTAATAATCAATACTAATAATCAAATAAAAAATAGACACAAATCTCTCCAGTTATCACACCCCTTTCATTCTTTGCTGGGAAACATAGTAAGATGTTTTTTTATATACATGGGCGTTTATTTCATAATAGTGAATTTTCTTTATTTTTTCAGGGGCTGGAATCCTTTGAGGAGGCAGCTGTGTATTTCACCAAAGTGGAGTGAGATCTCATTGATCCAGGCTAAAAAGCTCTCCAAGAAAGCCATGCCAGAGAATAGTGGGAATATGGCCACTCTGGGTAAGGACTCCTTTTCCTTGGTTGATACGTGTTTATTGATTTATTTTATATAAAAACAAAATAAAAAAATTCCTTCCAGTAGCACCTTAGAGACCAACTAAGTTTGTTCTTGGTATGAGCTTTCGTGTGCATGCACACTTCTTCAGATATATATTTTATATATTTATTATATTTCTATCCCACCTTTCCTCCAAGGAGCTCAAGGTGGTGTACATAGCTCTCCTCCTCCCCATTTTATCCTCACAGCAACCCTGTGATGTAGGTTATGCTTAGAGGCAGCTACTGGCCCAAGTTCACCCAGTGTTGGTCCTTTTTGTGATATTTCTCAGGGCCTTGTAGGGATGCCAGTGTGGATATGGGAGGCTGGGCCATGTGCTCTGGGCATGCCTTCCCTGCTACACTGTGTTAGACCTGGCCGTGGCTGTTGCCACACACACACACACACACACATATTGAGGGAGAAGTGATGCTTGCAATGTTAGTCATGGATGTGAGTGTAATGCTATATCCTTCTGCTGCAGCCTTTTTCTCCCAAACAGTAGATGAGGTGGTAAACCTCAGGCTCTTGGTGGGAACTAAGTGGAATTTAATCCCCCTTTCACACCCATTGCAAAAAGAAAAGAAAAATATCACGGCATGTAGAAAGCTAGCTATCAGGGAGCAAGTCTTACCAAGCTATGTCCCTGACATGCTGGCTTTGCGTGTGTGAACAGATTCATTGCTTTCTTTTATTTTCATTTTTGTGTGCCTTCCATAACGTGAGCACTTGTCCTGCAGCCTGAAATCACACACTGCCCAGGCCTCTTAAGGGAACGAATTCCATAGTTAAATTATGTGTCATGTGAAGAAGAACTTTCTCTTGCCATCCTAAATCTTCCAACATTCAGCTTCCTGGGCTGATCCAGAGTTATAGTATTATGATAAGGGGAGAAAATTTCTCTTAATCTCTCTCTCCATCGTGCATTATGTTATTTGCATAATATACCGTATATACTCGAGTATAAGCCGACCCAAATATAAGCCGAGGCACCCAATTTTACCACAAAAAACCTGGGAAAGCTTCATAGGAGCCACTGCCTGCCTCACTCGAGTATAAGCCGAGGGCGGCTTTTTCAGCACAAAAAATGTGCTGAAAAACTAGGCTTATACTCGAGTATATAGGGTACCTGCTTTACTTGCCATTTTTTCTTGGTTCATTGTCACATTTCCTCTCAGGAGAGTTGCACCACCCTCTAGGTCACTTTCAAGGTCCTTTATAAATATACAGAGTGCATATGTTGCTGGGGTTCTCATACACACAAACACCCTTGTTATATTAAGTTGCAGAAATTGAGATCACAGTTGTATCACAGAAGGGGGGGAAAACCCCTCATCCATTTCTACACCTACTGAAATCAAGTAGGTAATGGACCAAAAGGAACTCAGGTTATTTTCTGAGACAGTAGCATATTCAAAAGGTAATACAGGTTTCAGGAAGGGGAAATTTTTGAGTTGTTCTTAAAAATGATATCTGGTAATTGTGCTTGTTGAAATCCTTAGTTATTGTATTAATCTCTTTACGGGATTTCCATCCCCCAAACAGGTGATGAGCAAGACAGCGTGAATTATAGGAACCCATTTGTGGTGTCACTAGAAACAGCCCAAGCTGAAGCAGGAACAGAGACATTTGGAAATCAAATGGAGCAAAAGAGGCTCAAGGGAAACGATTCAAAGAATGTGAAGATGCCCAGCGCTTCTCAGGATGCTGGCATCCACAAACCTCTAGCCGCACAAGATCAGAAAGGAAAGAGAAGCGAAAATATCCTACTAGAGGAGGAAATATTAAAAAACGAACCAATATTAACTGGGCACTGCAGAAGCCAAACAGGAGAGAAACCGTATAGATGTATGGAATGTGGAAAAAGCTTCAGCGTGAGCAGTAGTCTTGCTACACATCAAAGAACCCACACAGGCGAGAAACCTTATACATGCCTGGAGTGTGGGAAAAGTTTCATTGACAGTGGAAGTCTTTGTGCACATGCAAGAACCCACAGAGGAGAGAAACCATATAAATGCTTGGAATGTGGAAAATGCTTCAGTGTAAGTGGAAGTCTGGCTTCACATCAAAGGACCCATACAGGGGAGAAACCATATACATGCCTGGAATGTGGGAAAAGCTTCAGTGTGAGCGGTAGCCTTGCTTCACATCAAAGAATTCACACCGGGGAGAAGCCATATAAATGCATGGAGTGTGGAAAGAGATTCACTGTAAGCAGTAGCCTTACTTTACATTTAAGGACCCACACAGGGGAGAAACCATATGTATGCATGGTGTGTGGGAAAAGCTTTAACAAAAGTGGAAACCTGAATACACACCGACAAACTCACGCTGGCGAAAAGCCATATAAATGTTTGGAATGTGGAAAGACCTTTAGTCAACATCAACACCTCACTTCGCATGAAAGAACCCACACAGGGGAAAAACCATATAAATGTTTGGAGTGTGGAATGAGCTTCAGTGATAGTGGAAGTCTTACTGCTCACAAAAGAACCCACACAGGAGAGAAACCATATAAATGCTCGGTATGTGAAAAGGCTTTCAGTCAGTGTGGAAACCTTACCGCACATCAGAGAACCCACACAGGAGAGAAGCCATATCAATGTATGGAATGTGGGAAAAGTTTCAGTGTGAGTGGAAGCCTTTCTGCACATCAAAGAACCCACACAGGAGAGCAACCATATAAATGTGTGGACTGTGGAAAGAGCTTCAGTGTGAGCAGTAGTCTTACTTTACATCAAAGAACTCACACAGGCGAGAAACCCTATGAATGCAAGGAGTGTGGGAAGAGGTTTAGCAAAAGCAGAAACCTTAAAATACATCAGAAAACCCACACAATGAAGAAACCTGCCTGAGGTCTGTTCCTCAGACTTTCAGACTAAACAAGCTAGGCCTTAGCAATTGTGAGGGCATAGCTGGTACAGAAGCAGGATTCACAACACATACATATTGATGCGCAGGGAGAGGGGGCACCAAAGGCAACCAAGGCCCGAAAATAACTAGGACTGCCCAAAGAAGACCTGTGATAAGCTGTTATCGCAACAAAGGCCCAGGAGAGACAGGTATTTTTGCTCCTTATGAGCCCTCCTGGTTACTTGCTAGGTGGTTGGGAGGGGGAGTATGATCGATATTTGTGTCAGGAAAGAACAGAATCCTGGACACAGCAGAGTGCACGCAGTCCTTCAGGAAGCTTCTGGATGTATAGCGTTGACAGAGCACGATGACGCAGGAACTCACTGCCACTAGTAACTTGATAACTATATACAGCTTTATTGAAGCAAACAGTATCCACAAGTTACTATATACAGACTTAGGAAAATAAAGAAACAAAAGCAAAACCTTTCCTCTCACTATCTCTCTCTCACAACCTTCTCCAACAATCGCAAACTCCATACCACACCAACCATGAGCACATGGTCACTCTTATCTTTATGGAACTTTCCACCCAATGAGATGGTTGTTACTAAGGCCCTGTTACCAAGCAGAGATAGGAGATCTTGGCCTTCAGCCAACTCTTAATTGCTTGATGTGCATAGCTGCACGTAGGCACTTCCAGAGTTCCTAACAGAGTATCAATAGTTGCTGAGGGCCACCAAAAAGGCCTGGAGGGCCACATGCGCTAGGTGATTCAGCTAGGTAGACATGCAAGTCTACAAGAGAAAACCTGGTGAAATAAGTCAAGTCCTTTGTTAAAATAATTACCCTGGCTGGTCTCATCAGCATCTTGAAGACTTAGGTAGGAAGATATGTGTTGGCGTAGTGACAACTGAAGATGCTTCCAGGAAGAGATAAGCACTTCCCCACCCACCCCTCACCTGACTGCATGCCGAGTCATCCTAGGGGGAGTTTGTTTTTGGTGTGTGATGCTGGAAGCTGGAGACTGACCCTGGAAACCTAATGGGAAGGCAAGATCTGAGTGTTTGTGCTGTGAGCCACTGCATCCTTCCTTAAAGCTGTATATATGTGCAAATAAAACCATATATCCTAAAGATAACCATTGTCTTTATTCCAAGGAATCAGAAGGATGGGTAAGCATTGGAATGCCTGGATTCTCTTGTTGCTCAGAGATTTGATGGTGGAGGGCAACAAAAAAATAATTATGTGTAGTTTTACAGCATTTCATTTCATTCATTATATGTGGAGAACAAAAGCCGCTGTTCTTTATTATAAAAGAATAAATGAAAGGTTACAAAAACACGCAGAAAACAAAATTGAGAAGAGAGGGAAACATTACTTACGAGAAACTTTTGCCTAATGGCAATATTCAATGCATTTCTGGGTAATTTTATGCCAGAGGTTATTTTTGTTTCCCGAAGGAAAACAGTAAGTGGTAACTGGCAGAAATTTGGGGTCATTGCACAGGTGACAGTTTGTGAGAACGTCCTAGAAGGACTACCCTCAGACACAGTCAGACCAATTGAGTTTTTGACATACCCCTTCCTCTTCAGCTAACAAATGATCAAGGGCTTCCAACTGTTTTGCAATATTGCCCCTCTCATCTGGGCCATTTGTGTGGCTATGAGATCATCTCATCAACACAAAAAAGCCTTTCTCTTCTGATCTTTCATATTTGTCAGAGTTGAAAATCCCTGTTCACAACAATATGTGATTGTCCTCATAGAATCACAGTTGGAAGGACCCCAAGGGTCATCTAGCCCAACCCCCTTTAATGCGGGAATCTCATCTATGATAGATGGGAGTCCAACCTCTGCTTTAAAACCTCCAAGGAAGGAGAGTCCACAACCTCTCAAGGGAGAACGTTCCACTGTCAAACGGCTCTTTCTGCCAGAAAATTCTACCTGGTGTTTAGTTGGAATTTACTTTCTTGTAACTTTGAGTCCTACCCTCCAGTGCAGGAGAAAACAAGCTCGTTCCCTCTTCCATGTGACAACCCTTGATATACCGGTATTTGAAGGTGGCTATCATATCTCTTCTCCATGTCTTCTCCATGCTAAATGTACCCAGCTCCTTCAACAGTTCCTCATAAGGCTTGGCTTCCAGACCCTTGATCATCTTTGTTGCCCTCCTTTGCCCACATTCCAGCTTGTCAACATCCTTCATAAATTTTGGTACCCAGAACTGGGTATAGGAAGATCTCCGAGGTTCCTTCAAGCTCTATTATTTTATGCCTTTGGATGAGGTTAGCTTTCCCTCCCTCCAAAACACACGTTTCCCCTTTGTTCTAAAAATTGGTCTCTCTGTCCCCCTTCTTCATATGTGATTGGGGCAGACCTCTTTCTGCTTTAAAAAACAAAACAAAACAAAAACATTCATCCCTGCTACATGCCAGCTTAAAAGTTCTGCGCACGGGCAAAACTCTCTACGCTACAGAATTATATTCTAGTCCTCCAAGGGTTAAACCCACAGAGACCTGGTTCCTGGAGAGGCAGGAAATGCCATAACGGGGACGATCATATCGGATGCACTTGTATGGTGGTTGTTATTACAGTACTGTTATGATTGTTATTCCCGGAAGGGAAAGAGGTTTCCTGGGATTCCTTCGTGCGGAGAGGAGAGCTTTGTGCGCGTAGCGGGCCCGGCAGGAAGGTAAAGGCTGCCCCGCTTGCGAGGAAGGGAGGCCGAGGCCCTGCTATTTCGGGGAAGGGGAGGAGGAAGGCGGTGGAAAAGATTCAGAAAAGGGCAATAAAAAACGACCAAGGGCTGGGAACGACTCCCCCACCCTGCAAGGAGCAGCTTTCGGGACTCCTTAGTTTAAAGAAAAATACTGCTATTGTTGTTATATTTATTTCTATCCTGACCTTTTCCGACATTGGGGAGGGGAGGAGTGGAATATTCATTAAAAGGCAATTAAGCACTAATTAGAATTGCAGCTAAATAGAGAGGTGAGTAAGAAGTGACATGTTAAGAAAATTCTGCATGGCAGGGAGAAAGTGGTTAGAAAAAAGCTTTCCACCCCCCACCAAACCACTTTGCTCTCAAGTCCATTGAAGCTTATTGTTGGAAGATCCAGGACAGATTCAGGTGCAAAGTGTGGAACGTTGAATGTTTATTATTACAGCCAAATGGCCAGCATTTGTTGTTTAGTCGTGTCCGACTCTTTGTGACCCCCATGGACCAGAGCACGCCAGGCATAGCTGTCAACCGTCCCTTTTTTTGCGGGAAACTCCCTTATTCCAATGCCGTTTTCTGCTGCTATCCCGGATTGTTGATATCCCTTAAATTTCCCGGATTTCAAAGGAAGCAGCTCCTCTCCCTCGCTGCCGGCCAGGGAGGCTCCTCAGCTGCGTTGCTCGGCTGCCAATAAGGAGTCTGAGACTGACTGGGTGCGGAGCTTCCATGCCTTGTGCAGCCAGACCCTCACGCCCAACCAGACAGACAGACAGCCTGCCTGCCATCTATGTGCTCGCTCTTTTGCTCACCCGTTCGTGCGCAGCCTCTGGAGCTCAGGGTGGCAAGGCTACTTGGTGCCATTTCACCGCCCTCGCAGCATCCCTTATTTTCAAATCCGAAAGTTTGAAAAAATCCCTTATTTTCAAATCCAAAAGTTGACAGCTATGACGCCAGGCACTCCTGTCTTCCACTGCCTCCCGCAGTTTGGTCAAACTCATGTTGGTAGCTTCGAGAACACTGTCCAACCATCTCTTCCTCTGTTGTCATCTTCTCCTTGTGCCCTCAATCTTTCCCAGCATCAGGGTCATTTCCAGGGAGTCTTCTCTTCTCATGAGGTGGCCAAAGTATTGGAGCCTCAGCTTCAGGATCTGTCCTTCCAGTGAGCACTCAGGGCAGATATCCTTCAGAATGGATAGGTTGGACTCTCAAGAGTTTCCTCCAGCACAATTCAAAAGCATCAATTCTTCGGCAATCAGCCTTCTTTATGGTCCAGCTCTCACTTCCATACATCACTACTGGGAAAACCATAGCTTTAACTATACGGACCTTTGTCAGCAAGGCGATGTCTCTGCTTTTTAAGATGCTGTCTAGGTTTGTCATTGCATATTAACGGTAGCTTAACCAAGCATTGGGTTTCTTGCTTTAATAGTCCCCAATATCTAAGCTGCAATTGCATCTCGGTTTTTCTGGTGACCAAGAAGGATGTATAGGTTTCTTTTAAGTCAAATATATTACAGTGTCATGAGATGTTTGTACAAGTAGGTGAAATATTCAGAGGTGAAATTGTGTAGTATCAGCACACAGAATTTATGCAGGATATAAATCACATATAGCTGCTTCTTCTATGTTCATAATCATATACATCAATAAATGTACTCATTAGTTATTTTGGTCATAGTATTGGAAGGTACTGGAAAGAAACATTTTTATTAGTCCCGTTGAATTCCCACTAATGAGCTCCTAGCAGGACATGGGACCAGTCAATTCCCCTCCCCCCCAAAAAAAACAATTAAGCAACACTTCTCTTTGTCACATACTCATCTATTTTTTCACTTCCAAGAGTCTCACAAGGGCCCAGCAAATTCATTTTCCAGGCACGTGAAATAATTAAGCTGAAATGAAATTGTTCCACTACTGTACACAACACTACATTCTATCATTTTTGAGATTGCATCCCAGTACAGTGGAACAGTAGTCCTCACACAACAAAGGCCTGAGTAAACAGGAATGTTTACAGGAATGTTTTCAAATTCCTCCTGAAAATGAATAGTGATGGAGACAGGTGCACCTCACTAGGGAGGTCATTCCATAACTGGAGAACCACCGCTGGAAAGGCCCTGTCACGGCAGCACCAACAGGGCAGCCCCTGGTTGCAGCAGCACCAGCAAAGCCTCACCTGCCAGTTGTAAGATCTGAGATGACTGGAAAGGCACACTTTTAAGTACTTGGAGTCCCAAGCCATTTAGGGTTTTATGTGCTGGTACTGACACCTTGAATGGGGTCCAGTAGCTGAAGTGCAGTGCTTTCAGGATTGGTATCACAAGGTCCCATTGGCTGCCCACTCACCAACCTAGCAGCCACATTCTGTACTTGCTGCAGCCTCTGGACCCTTCTTTCCAGTTATTTACGTGGTCCAAAAATATAGGTCAGCTCAGAAGCGTTAAAGCCGTGAAACCTGAATGAGTTTCCCAAAGGATGAAACTGTTCTTGTCACCTTTCCTTCTCTACCCTGCCCGCAAATGGGGACATGAATGACACAATTTAACTGCTGCCCCTAGACCAGTGGTGGCTAACCTTGGCACTCCAGATGTTTTGGGACTACAACTCCCATCATCCCTGACCACTGGTCCTGTTACCTAGGGATGATGGGAGTTGTAGTTCCAAAACATCTGGAGTGCCAAGGTTAGTCACCACTGCCCTAGACCCAGACTCTCTTTCCTCACTTTTGTCTCCCCCACAGGCAGAATAATGGCATCAGAGGTGCAGTCTGGGCCATAACTTCCTTGTGGCACAGAGGAAGGAGCTGCCATGCACTCATCTCAGGTAGGACAGGGATCCTTGTGGAGAGAGGTTGGGGACACCTTGGGGGTGTTAGATCTTCAAGGAATGTGCCTCTTTAGCTTTTGTTCTTAGGAGATGTCAAGTTGACCAAGTAATGCTATGAACTCTGCAGTATCCCTTGCATGATGCCTTGAGTCCTGCAGGAAAAAATTAGGAAGTGCACACAAACCCACCCGGTTAGTCCTTCCCCTTTCAAACTGGGAGCCCTGTTTAATACACAGAGATTTTTGTATACATGGGGAGTACATTTCTGAGTATAGGCCATTATGGTGTGTTGTTGTTGTTTTTCCCAGCAGTTGGTGTCCTTTGAAGCAGTGGCTGTGTATTTCAGCAAGGGGGAGTGGGATCTCCTGGGTCCAAGCCAAAGAGCTCTCTACAAGGAAGTCATGCTGGAGAATTATGAGAGTGTGGCCACTCCAGGTAAGAATGTTTATTCATTTGTTGAGAAAAAGAAAATAAAGCCCCATTGTCATGGCCAGACCACTTCCTGGTGAAGTTTGGGCTTCCATTTCCAATTTCCGGTAGGAATGAGGGACCAGTTAGGATAGTCTGCCTCGAGAGACCTATGGAGTACAATGGATTCCTGAATGCTTTGGGGGATTTTTTCGGTGGTTAGAGCTGGTGACTAGCCACGGAATAACGTAATGCAGAGGAGCATGGATATGATCACTTCTGAGCAGCCTTTCCGATGCTGTGGAGCATGTCTGGCTACCTGATATACCAAGGAGCTACGTGTCATGAAACTAGCCAGATGATGGCTACAACACAAGTGGCAAAAGTCCCACTGCAATTATTAGCTAGAGAACACAACCGTGTCTGCCGTGTGGCAGTGAAACTGTGAAGAGGGCATACTTCGCTGCTTCCATTGCATCCTTCAGTAATTGCCTAATAATGGCCAACTCTTTTTCTTTGTAACATCCTAACTGGGAGTGGCAGAAGGCCCTAGACTGGAGTCTAGATACAGTGGTGGACTGGATGAGAACAAATAAACTGAATCTGAATCCTGACAAGACAGAGGCTTGGTGGATGAGTGTCCTGAGTCCGGGAAGTCAGTAACTGACCTTCCTTGGAGGTTGTTGCACTTTCCCTGAAGGAGCAAGTGCGCAGTTTAGGGGTGCTCCTGGATCCAGCTCTGCCCCTACAGACATGGGTCTTTGGTGGCTCGGAGTGCCTTTAACCAACTTTCGTTGGTAAGACACCCACTTTCTAACTGTTCTTACTATCTTCTGTACCTCAACTCATATATTTGCAAGGCGATTAATGAATGAGATAATGCCTGAATATTTTGTCTGTTTCTTTGAAAGAAATTCCCAAACCAGACCTCATCTCCCGGCTGGAAGGAGGTGAAGATCCATTTGTCTGGAACTGCGAGGAAGGAGAGAGATTGGCAGGTATGTGCTTCAGTTTGTGGTGGGACCTGGTCTTGTCTGGGTATTCAGGCAGATTCTTTGATGATCTTGCTTTTTAAACTTGCCAGTCTTGATGTCTAATGAAATCCTTGATTTTGGCTTTGAAGTCCTAACAAAATGGGCTTTCCCCCTGTTTTTTTCCCCCTCCAAGGAGGTGATCAGTACAACAGTGAAAACTATAGTGAGCCAGCAGGAACACGCAAGCAGAAAGCAGGAAAGGAGATGCTTGGAAATCCATCAGGACAAAAGAGACCTGAGGGAAATCAATCAAAGAATGGAAGGAAAGAATCCTCTACTTCCCTGGGTGCTGATGACCTTGAACTTCTGAACCCAGAATATCACCAAAGAAAGCAACTAAAAAAGTGTCCCGTCTTTGGGGAAATGATCAAAGATAAATCAGTACTAAATAGATACCACAGAACCCCCACAGGGGTGAAAATATATGATTGCATGAAGTGTGGGAAGAGCTTTAGAGATAGGGGGACTCTCACTAGACACTGCAAAACCCACACAGGGGAGAAACCATACAAGTGCATGGAGTGTGGGAAGAGCTTTAGAGATAGGGGTAGTCTTACTGAACACAAAAGAACTCACACAGGGGAGAGACCATATAAATGCTTGGTATGTGGGAAAAGCTTCAGTGCGAATGGAAACCTTAAAGCACATAAAAGAATCCACACAGGGGAGAAGCCATATAAGTGCATGGAGTGTGGAAAGAGCTTCAGAAACAGTGGAACTCTTAGTGAGCATGAAAGAACTCACACAGGGGAGAAACCATATAAATGCTTGGTATGTGGGAAAAGCTTCAGCGTGAGTGGAAGCCTTAGAACACATGAAAGAAAGCACACAGGGGAGAAACCATACATATGTATGGAATGTGGAAAGAGCTTCCGTGACAGTGGGAATCTTGTCATACATGCAAGAACCCACACAGGAATGAGACCGTATAAGTGCGAAGAGTGTGGAAAAAGTTTTAGTGTGAATGGAAGTCTTACTAAACATAAAAGAATCCACACAGGGGAGAAACCGTATAAATGTATGGCATGTGGAAAGAGCTTCCGTGATGGTGGAACTCTTAGAAAACATGAAAGAACTCACATGAACGTATAGACTTGAAAAAGTTCAGCACTGGTGGAAGCCTTTATATACTTTGAGGGGGATTCCCCATCTAAGAGAAAAACCATATAAATGCAGAGTTTGTGGAAATACTTCTGTTCGGAGAAGCCTTGCTTCACATCAGAGAACCCCCATAGGGAAACCATAAAAATGCATGCCGCATTGAAAGAACTTGAGAAACAAATGTTTAATACACATTTTTTTAAAAATACATGGGAGAAAGTTATCTAAGTTACATTTCTCACACCTGAATAGATATTCTCTTGTCAGAATGAATGCATCTGGTAAGGCTAGTGGTCCAGTGTTAATTTATATACAGTGGTACCTCAGGTTACATAAGCTTCAGGTTACATACGCTTCAGGTTAAGAACTTTGCTTCAGGATAAGAACAGAAATCGTGCTCTGGCAGCGCAGCGGCAGCGGGAGGCCCCATTAGCTAAAGTGCTTCAGGTTAAGAATGTTTTGAGGTTAAGTACGGACCTCCGGAACGAATTACTGGTAAGTACTTAACCAGAGGCACCACTGTAGTCCCATAGTATTCGTATAAGCCCTTTAATCCAGACATATATATATATATATATATATATATATATATATATATATATATACACAGTAATATTAACGGTAAAAAGCATTCTTCCTAATCTCTTTTTCATTCTTCAAGTAAAATAAGGCAGGCCACATTTTGAATCCATGGCAAAAACTCACAAATTCAGTGTTGGCAAACCTTTCCTGCTCACTCCATTTGTTTGCTGAACTTCAGGTTGGCTACTAGATTTCTCTTTCTTCTGCAGCTTTTTGGAGCCCAGCTGACCTTTCACCCTCTCTTTCAGAGAGTTTGAAGCTGCTTTTTTGCCATTTCCCTCTGAACCAGTCCTTTTGGATATGGGGCTTCGGGAATAATTTTGATCAGACTTGGCTTTTTGTAGTTTTTAGCATGAAATAAGAAGAGTGTCTGTGTGTGCATACATATATAATTTGCCCTCCCATCTAAGCTCTTTGGATCCTAGATTCACCTTTTAAATCTCCAAAGAATCCACAGAACCTTTCAAACTCCTGCTTACATAGGCAGTTATAAAATTCATGTCTTAACATTTTTTAAAAAGTGACTGAATAGTGGAAATGTAGCAGGGCCACTGACCAGTTTGACCTGTTGGGAGTAATTTAGTAAATGAAATCATTACTAGTTTGTATACCATATGGCTTCTAATAGACATTTTATTCAATGCTTCAAAATTTCCTTCTATTTCAGTATAATTATTGTGCTTTTCATATTTTGTGTCCTGTGTAATTCTTGTATCCTATTTCTTCCCCTTGCATTCGCAGTTTCCCTTTCCCAGGATTCCTTTTTTTGTGCAACATGCATATTACTGTTTTTGATAATATTATGTAGATGTCCTTCATAAACTGAAATTCACTTATTTCCTGCTATTGTAGTTTAAATACATTATGCAAGCTGATTTCAGCTTCTGGTCAGAAACCTTCCTGTGGACTGGGGCAGATTAAGGACCTGACTGTCAGATGTCACCAAGCCTAATGGTGTTTCTGCTGACCACATGCTACACCTGAACTTGTGTCCAGGGGAGTGATATTTTGAGATCTTTGGCCCAGAGTCATGATGTGACATGCCATAGGAAGTTGCACTGTACATCTATACTGGGGTATTAGGGTGTGTTGAATTTTTCAACTTTCAAATTCAAAAAATGGGGGATGCTAAAAAGTTGTAACATGACTTGACAATTCAAAAGATATTTTGGTTAAATTGATATAATTTGCTTGGTAAGCAAAATGTGTGTAAAAATGCATAGAAATCATTAAAAATGATTGCTAAGTACTTGCTATTATTATTATTATTATTATTATTATTATTATTATTTAGCTTTGCCTGACATTTCATTTTCAGAAAGTAAAAATAAAATTCTTTGGTTTTCTGACAGCAGTTTATGTGCTTCTTTACCAAATGTAGACTCGCCGAGCTAAATGATGTCCAATCACAAAAAGAACAGCAGACTTGAATTTCTTACAGCCAAAAATATTTTTAAAAGGCCAATCACTGAATAACTGCAAAAATTTATTAGGACCATGCAGTGATGGCAAAAACTTAACATAATACTGTAGACCCAAAGCGCAAAATCTTAAGATGGGATTTTTTTGGGGGGGGGGTGAAGATTGAATATATTTATGTAAGAGACAGAGATTTCTTTCCTTTATTTGTTACAGGTTTAACATGTTTTGAAAAAAGGAGACAAATAATTATCATTATATATTCATTTATAATTCTGGGTTCAATTACCCTGAGTTGGAAAGCTCCATCTGTTTGCACATATATGCTTTGTGGCTGAGCAGCTCCCTGGTTTGCTGGATGCATAAATGCATCAAAAGCAACCACAACCCTGCAACTTTGCTTTCCATCTGGAACGAAGAACGACGCGCGAGCAGGGCACCGCTTTGCGCACAGGGAGGAGCTGAGGGATGCAGACCTGCGAGGGTTAAACAAACCGAGCTGTGGTTCCTAGAGAGGCAGGAAGTTTTGAAACTGGGGGAAGACCGTCGCCGACGCACCTCCGTTTGGATTTGGAGGAAAGAGGCTCGTCGTCGGGATTCCCAGGCGAGGAGCGGCGGGCAGGAGACGAAAGAGGCGACGAGGTGCCACGCGGCGGGCGGCGGCGGGAGACCCAGGGCTTGCATTTGGGGGGGGGGAGGCTGGGGAGGGGAGTCGTCTTAATGTTTGAGGCTGATGCTCCCAAATCCAGCTGCAAAAGGAGGCGCCCCCCAGCAGCTGCACTTTGAAGCCTCTCTTTCCCCTTGTTCTGGGCGACCGTGGTTTTTACGCACGCGCGGGAAGGGAAAGGCCCTTGGGTGGTGGTGGGTTTGGAAAAAAGGGTTTTCCCTCTGTCATCCCACCCCCACCCCAATTATAATCAACATTTATAAAATGTGGCTGGGGAGGCCCAGCTGGATTGGGGTGGTATAAGTAATAAAATATTATTATTGTCAGATTCGCTTAACGGTTGCTCATGAGTAAAGACCGAGTCCGTCTTGTCTTTCAACTATTTTATTGTGCAAGTATGTAATAATAATAATAATAATAATAATAATAATAATAATTATTATTATAATTATTATTAATTACTTATACCCCGCCCATCTGGTTGAGTTTCCCCAGCCACTCTGAGCGGCTTCCAACAGGAGATTAAAAATACATTAAAACATCAGTCATTAAAAGGACAAACCGCCTTGACCCAACCAGAGGTGCTAGTGGCAGAGAGAAGCACCTGTCTTGGCAACGGCGTGCAAAAAAAAAGAGAGGCAACCTGCTTTTTCTTTAATTGGGAAGCGCAAAAATGTACAGTGCAGAGCTATCCTAAAACATGACCATCTAGTCGCTAGCAGAATCCGGAAGTGCCCCCCTCCTGCTGCGGCGCCAACACCAGAGTCTCGGCACCCTGAAGTGCCGCCTCCTTTCTCCCCTGACCCTTCTGCGTAAAGCAGGTGCCGGAAGCGGTGTCTCCCCCTCGGAGTGGGTCTGCTGAGCATCTCTGCATCATCCTGGAGCCCCCTTCCCCCCTAGCTCCTCCCTGGGGTTGACAACAGAGGCTGAGGCTGCCGGTACCCACTCAGTGCCGGACTGGCAGGGGAGGGCACGTCCCTGACAATTATTATTATTAGTTGATGCTCACAACCCCAGATACATGTTGTGAAAACCCTCAAATTAGATACCTATTCCCTCCCCACTCCATCTGTTGTTGTTGTTCAGTCGTTCAGTCGTGTCCGACTCTTCGTGACCCCATGGACCAGAGCACGCCAGGCACGCCTATCCTTCACTGCCTCTCGCAGTTTGGCCAAACTCATGTTAGTAGCTTCGAGAACACTGTCCAACCATCTCGTCCTCTGTCGTCCCCTTCTCCTTGTGCCCTCAACCTTTCCCAACATCAGGGTCTTTTCTAGGGAGTCTTCTCTTCTCATGAGGTGGCCAAAGTACTGGAGCCTTAACCTCAGGATCTGTCCTTCTAGGGAGCACTCAGGGCTGATTTCTTTAAGAATGGATAGGTTTGATCTTCTTGCAGTCCATGGGACTCTCAAGAGTCTCCTCCAGCACCATAATTCAAAAGCATCAATTCTTCGGCGATCAGCCTTCTTTATGGTCCAGCTCTCACTTTCGTACATTACTACTGGGAAAACCATAGCTTTAACTATACGGACCTTTGTTGGCAAGGTGATGTCTTTGCTTTTTAAGATGCTGTCTAGGTTTGTCATTGCTTTTCTCCCAAGAAGCAGGCGTCTTCTAATTTCGTGAGTGCTGTCACCATCTGCAGTGATCATGGAACCCAAGAAAGTGAAATCTCTCACTGCCTCCATTTCTTCCCCTTCTATTTGCCAGGAGGTGATGGGACCAGTGGCCATGATCTTAGTTTTTTTGATGTTGAGCTTCAGACCATATTTTGCGCTCTCCTCTTTCACCCTCATTAAAAGGTTCTTTAATTCCTCCTCACTTTCTGCCATCAAGGTTGTATCATCAGCATATCTGAGGTTGTTGATATTTCTTCCGGCAATCTTAATTCCGGTTTGGGATTCATCCAGTCCCGCCTTTCGCATGATGAATTCTGCATATAAGTTAAATAAGCAGGGAGACAATATACAGCCTTGTCGTACTCCTTTCCCAATTTTGAACCAATCAGTTATTCCATATCCAGTTCTAACTGTAGCTTCTTGTCCCACATAGAGATTTCTGAGGAGACGGATGAGGTGATCAGGCACTCCCATTTCTTTAAGAACTTGCCATAGTTTGCTGTGGTCGACACAGTCAAAAGCTTTTGCGTAGTCAATGAAGCAGAAGTAAATGTTTTTCTGGAACTCTCTAGCTTTCTCCATAATCCAGCGCATGTTTGCAATTTGGTCTCTGGTTCCTCTGCCCCTTCGAAATCCAGCTTGCACTTCTGGGAGTTCTCGGTCCACATACTGCTTAAGCCTGCCTTGTAGAATTTTTAGCAAAACCTTGCTAGCGTGTGAAATGAGCGCAATTGTGCGGTAGTTGGAGCATTCTTTGGCACTGCCCTTCTTTGGGATTGGGATGTAGACTGATCTTCTCCAATCCTCTGGCCACTGCTGAGTTTTCCAAACTTGCTGGCATATTGAGTGTAGCACCTTAACAGCATCATCTTTTAGAATTTTGAATAGTTCAGCTGGAATATCATCACTTCCACTGGCCTTGTTGTTAGCAAGGCTTTCTAGGGCCCATTTGACTTCACTCTCCAGGATGTCTGGCTCAAGGTCAGCAACCACACTACCTGAGGTGTACGAGACCTCCATATCTTTCTGGTATAATTCCTCTGTGTATTCTTGCCACCTCTTCTTGATGTCTTCTGCTTCTGTTAGGTCCTTTCCACTTTTGTCCTTAATTGTGGTAATCTTTGTACGAAATGTTCCTTTCATATCTCCAATTTTCTTGAACAGATCTCTGGTTTTTCCCATTCTGTTGTTTTCCTCTATTTCTTTGCATTGCTCGTTTAAAAAGGCCCTCTTGTCTCTCCTTGCTATTTTTTGGAAATCTGCATTCAATTTCCTGTATTTTTCACTATTTCCCTTGCATTTTGCTTGCCTTCTCTCTCCCGCTATTTGTAAGGCCTCATTTGACAGCCACTTTGCTTTCTTGCATTTCTTTTTCATTGGGATGGTTTTCGTTGCTGCCTCCTGTATAATGTTACGAGCCTCCATCCACAGTTCTTCAGGCACTCTATCCACCAAATCTAAATCCTTAAACCTGTTCTTCATCTGTGCTTTTGTATAAAAAATCAGCTTCTTATGTTCCTTTGCATGTGGGAAAGTTTTCAATGTTTGCCTCTAGGCTTGAGGGAATGGGAAGGCTTTGTAGAAACAGGAGTGGATAGAATACGACATCAATATGTTTGGATTGATTGAGGGAGTGTGTGTGTGTGTGTGTGTGTGTGAGAGAGAGAGAGAGAGAGAGAGAGAGAGAGAGAGAGTCCCAGGCAGGACAATATGGAATAAATTAAAAGGAGGGCAAAGTGAAATGCATTTTATTTATTTGGTCCAAAAGCCATGAAACCAAATGGTGACAGTCTTGCCCTCACCGTTCAGCTGAAATGTGAATAACTCCACTTCTTAGTTGCCCCCAGATTGGGGCTTTCCTTCCAGCCATGTGCCAGAGATGGCCTGGTTTACCCCTTCTTTCTCTCCCTCTCCCCCCATGACAGAGCAATGGCATCAGAGGCCCAATCTGGATCATCGCTTCCTGGAGCTGGAGTGGAAACCTCTGCCATGGACCCATCTCAGGTAAGAGGCAGGCTCCTTGTGGAGACAGGCAGGGCACAGCCTGGGTGCTTCCCTCTGTGTTGGGCTGCGAGGTTTGCAGGAAAGGTGCACCGCCCCTTCTTGGTTGCTGCTACAAAATGTCTAGGTGACCCAACTTAAGCTATTAACTTTACAGTGTTCTCTTGCATGATGTCTACAGTCCTGCAGAAAAAAATTAAAGTGTTCCTAGCTGGATTTTGCCATCGGTGTCCACTTTGCATTACGTTTTGTACAACACCTCAGGATGTACAGTGGTACCTTGGTTCTCAAACTTAATCCATTCCAGAAGTCTGTTCCAAAAACAAAGCGTTCCAAAACCAAGGTGCGCTTTCCCACAGAAAGCAATGCAAAACGGATTAATCCATTCCAGACTTTTAAAAACAACCCCTAAAACAGCAATTTAACATGAATTTTACTATCTAACGAGACCATTGATCCATAAAATGAAAGCAATAATCAATGTACTGTACTATAAAATAAATAAGACAGTATTGTTGATGATAATGATTAAAATCAATGTTTTTTCTTACCTGCGCTGGTAATAGTCATTGTTTCAATGGGGGGCTTTTATCCATTTCCACAGTCACATAATCAATCAGTCAGTAACTGAACTGGGTTCCACACAGTCACAAAAACAAATTAACCGGAAAAGCCTCAAAATCAAAAATGCAAAATATATAGCAAAAACAAAAGCGCCAAACTTAATCCATTCCGGAAGTCCGTTTGACTTCTGAAATGTTCGAAAACCAAGGCACAGCTTCTGATTGGTGCAGGCATCTCAGAAACAATAGCTGATAGCCACATCGGACATTCGGCTTCCGGAAAACGTTCAAAACCCGAAACACTTACTTCCGGGTTTTCGGCGTTTGAGAACCACTTTCTACTGTATGTAGAAAGTGATTAATAAATAACATTATTAATAATAGCAAGAGCAATAAAGCTATCAGGTTAGCCCTTTTATTTTCACGCTGGGAGCCCTGTCAGATATACGTTTATTATTTTATCTTCGTAAGAGTTCATTTCTGAGTAGAGTATCTTTTCCTTTCAGCGGCTGGTGTCCTTTGAGGAGGTGGCCGTGTATTTCAGCAAGGGGGAGTGGGATCTCCTGGGCCCCTGCCAGAGAGCTCTCTACAAGGAAGTGATGCTGGAAAATTATGCAAATGTAATGTTTCTGGGTAAGGATGTCTTGTCCCTTGGTTGACAGGTGCTGTTGCTAATGCATCTTACGTAGATGTGGATCTAAGATAAATACTGTTACAGAATGACTTAACTCTGAGGCAGGCAGCAGCACAACAGAACAGACCTGCTGCTCTAACTGTTAGGACGGTTCATAACTGTACCAACTGCCATAACTGTCTCAGGTGCATGATGTCACAGAGCTCTAAAGACCTTGTGAGCATTAACCCTTTCCTTAGCATTTGGGATGCTTTCATTTCACAGTCTTCATGTATCGCTTTGGGGGCTTCCCCCGCTACATTTGGGAGGGGGTCAGAGCAGTGGATGAATTTGAAATGCCTGAATATTTTGGGGTAATCAGACTGCGTTGTTTCTTTGAAAGAAATTCCCAAATCAGACCTCTGGCTAGAGAAAGGGAAAGATCCTCTTCTGAGGGACTGTGAGGAAGCAGAGAGATTGACTCTGTGATGGGTCCGTTCTTGTCTGGGTGTTCAGGGCATTCCTTAATTCTGTGTTTAAACTCCTGGTAGACATAACTTGTGGCTTCCTCCTTCCCACTGATGTAGATTTGACACTCACTAAGTCACAAGGGACGCGGGTGGCGCTGTGGGTTAAACCACAGAGCCTAGGGCTTGCCGATCAGAAGGTCGGCGGTTCGAATCCCCGCAACGGGGTGAGCTCCCATTGCTCGGTCCCTGCTCCTGCCAACCTAGCAGTTTGAAAGCACGTCAAAGTGCAAGTAGATAAATAGGTACCGCTGCAGCGGGAAGGTAAACGGCGTTTCCGTGCGCTGCTCTGGTTTGCCAGAAGCGGCTTAGTCATGCTGGCCACATGACCTGGAAGCTGTACGCCGGCTCCCTCGGCCAATACTGCAAGATGAGTGCCACAACCCCAGAGTCGGTCACGACTGGACCTAATGGTCAGGGGTCCCTTTACCTTTAAGTCTCCCTTAGTTAAAACTAGGGAACCATTGGATCTCTAGATGTTGCAGAACTGCAACTCCCATCAGCCCCAGCAAGCATGTCCAGTGGCTTGGGCCTGATGAAGCAAGGCTTCTTTTATGTTCTGCTCACCTTCCTTATGGGACAGTCTGTTTCCCCTCCCTCTTTCAGTGTTTAGGTTCCATTTCCCCATTAGATCTCGGATTCCAGGGTTGAGTATTTGACACAAACACCTTTTGAATTTCCTTGTCAGAGCAGCTAGCAAAAGCAGAGAACCGTTTTGCAAACAAAGGCACATCCCTTCACACCCGACCTTAAAACAGAGGTGAAGACCCTCTGGCACACAGGCCTAGTTAGGTCAGCAAAACCTCCCCATATGGCCCACTGGCCTGCTTGGGTTAAACCATGCCCACCTTCCCTGAATTTGACAATTAGCTGATGGGTGGCACCTCCAAAGTGCTGTGCATAGGGGTTATTGTGATGTCAGGTGACTGACAAGTGAATGGCCCCATCCACCTGTCAAAGTTGGCCCATTGGGAGTAATAATATAATACTATAATAATAATTTACTATTTGTACCCCGCCCATCTGGCTGGGTCTCCCCAGCCACTCTGGGCGGCTTCCAACAAAAATAAAAAATACATTAAAATATCACATATTAAAAGCTTCCTTAAACAGGGCTGCCTTCAGATATCTTCTGAATGTCAAGTGGTTGTTTATCTCTTTGACATCTGAAGGGAGGGCGTTCCACAGGGCGGGCGCCACTACCAAGAAGGCCCTCTGCCTGGTTCCCTGTAGCTTTGCTTCTCGCAGTGAGGAAACCATCAGAAGGCCCTCGGCGCTGGATCTCAGTGTCCAGGCTGAACGATGGGGGTGGAGACGCTCCTTCAGGTATACTGGGCCAAGGCCGTTTAGGGCTTTAAAGGTCAACACCAACACTTTGAATTGTGCTCCCCTACACTTCCCTATCCCTTCAATGATAATCATTTTTATTTGCTCGTCTCATTCCCCATTTGCTGCACTGGAATGTGACCAGTCTGCTTTGGAATATGTAACTGTGTTGTATCTCACCATCTACCATCTACGGCCCATTTAATAGAATTCATAGAACAGTTATCTTTTTTCAGTTTGGTATGTCCCTTCTTCTCCTAGCCTTCTCACAGTTTCATCCCCCCCCCTTTACATAACCTTGTGGAACCCCATTTCATTGTTATATCGGGGGGGGGGGAGGATAATCCACACATGCACACACTTCTGTGTCTTGTTTAATCAATGGGAAATAAATAAGAAAGGCATTAATGGTGTTGAGTAACAGATTCAAAAGGTGACATAGGTTTTGGCAGGGTGTCCAGAGAGCAGAGGGGACAACCTAGGAAATCAGAAAAAAGAAAAGGGTAATTGGGCTTGATAACTCATGGTGCTTTTAGCATTGAAGTCCTAACAGGAAATATGTGTTTTCCTTTTATCTCCAAATAGCTAATCAGCGGGACAAGACTTATAGTGAGCCACTGAAAACAGGCCAGCATAAAGCAGGAGAAGAGATGTTTGGACATCAAAGGGGGAAAAATAGGCTAGAAGGCCACCAATCGAAGAATGGGAGGAAGAATTTTTCAATATCTCAAGGTGCAGATGACCATGAAGTCTCAAACCCAGAAGACCACAAAAGAAATCAACTGAAAAAGTGGATAGTGTATGGGGAAATAAGCAAAGATAAATCTGTATTAAATAGACATTTCAGAACCCGCACAGGGCAGATCCTATATAAATGCATAGAATGTGGAAAGAGCTTCAACAAGAGAGGAAACTTCATTGTACATCAAAGAACCCACACAGGGGAGAAACCTTTTAAATGCATGGAGTGTGGAAAAAACCTCAGTGATAGGAGAAGTCTCATTGTACATCAAAGAATCCACACAGGGGAGAAACCATATGAATGCCTGGAGTGTGGAAAGAGCTTCAGTGATAGAAGAAGTCTTTTTGTACATCAGAGAACCCACACAGGGGAGAAACCATATAAGTGCATGGAGTGTGGAAAGAGCTTCACTGTGCATCGTAGCCTTACTTCACATCAAAGAACCCACACAGGGGAGAAACCATATCAGTGTATGGAGTGTGGACACAGTTTTATTGATAGAGGGTATCTTGCTAGGCATCAAAGAAGACACACAGGAGAGAAACCATACAAATGTATGGAATGTGGAAAGAGCTTCATTGAAAGGGGACATCTTGCAAGGCATCAAAGAAATCACACAGGAGAGAAACCGTATCAGTGCATGGAGTGTGGAAAAAGCTTCAGTGATTCACGAGCTTGTTCTAAACATCAAAGAACCCACACAGGGGAGAAGCCATATCAATGCAAGGAGTGTGGAAAAAGCTTCACTCATAATGGAAGCCTTAATGTACATTTGAGAACCCACACAGGGGAGAAACCATATGAATGTGTGGTATGTAGAAAGACCTTCACTCAAAGAGATCACCTTATTTCACATCAGAGAACCCACACAGGAGAGAAACCCTATAAATGCTTGGTGTGTGGAAATACCTTCACTCAGAGGAGTAACCTTATTTCACATCAAAGAACACACACAGGGGAGAAACCATATCAATGCATGGAGTGTGGAAAAAGCTTTAGTGATAGGAGAAGTCTTACTGTGCATCAAAACACCCACACAGGGCAGAAACCACATGAATGCACAAAGTGTGAAAAGAGCTTCAGTGATAGGAGAAGTCTTATTGTACATCAAAAAACTCACACAGGGGAAAAACCATATAAATGTATGGAGTGTGGAAAAGGGTTTTGTGAAAGAGTGTATCTTGTTAGGCATGAAAGAAGGCACACAGGAGAGAAGCCGTATGAATGCTTGGTGTGCACAAAGACCTTCACGCAGAAAGGTCACCTTCTTTCACACCAGAGAACCCACACAGGAGAGAAACCCTATAAATGTTTGGTATGTGGAAAGGCCTTCACTCAAAGAAGTAACCTTATTTCACATCAAAGAATACACGTAAATGAGAAACCATAAAAATGCATGGAATGTCAGAAGAACTCTAGCAAAAACAGAAACCTTACTATAATTCACAGAACCCACATAAGGAGGGAGAAACGTGTCCTAGTGCTATTTTTCTTACCTGGTGGCCAACTTAATCGGGATCAAGGGTCTAGCTGGTATAAAAGCTGGGTCCGCAGCACAGCCATACTAGATACCAGGAACTGGAAGAGAACCTGAAACTAAGCCAAAAGTTCCCAATAGCATTGAAGGAATTGAACATTTAAAATAAATAATGTATACAGTTGAGTTTGGGAATTTTGATTTGTATCCATTACTGCTCATGCAACGGGACCTCGCCTTGCTCTCCCCAACTGCTCCTAACATCTATTGTGGAAGGTCCCTCAATCCTTTGGAGCAAATTTTGAGAGAGCCTGGGGCAGAGATGTGAAGTTCCAGAAAAGAACTTAGAAATTGGGGGGACATGACATAGGTTTATTTCCTTATTTTTTCCTGGTTTCCCCCAATATTTTGGAAACAAATGTCAAAGTGGGGGGAGGGCGGATTCCAGAGTTTATCCAGACCTTCACATCTCTCTCTCTCTCTTTTTTTTGGCCAAATCATTTTTATTAAGGTTTTCAATACAACAAAATCACATTGAAACATTCCAAATTATTTATCCAATTATCAATAATAAAAAAGAGAAAAGTTCCAATTCTGCCAAAATATTATTTAAATTTATTTGGAGGTTTCCCATGCTTCAAACTCCAGAGGTATCTAATCAACTATTTCTCCATGCTTTTTACCCTTCCTATATTTTCACAGCCTCTGATGCCTTCACATCTCTAGCCTGGGAGTGGGACTGCAGGGGAAGGGAGAGGGGAGTTCTGTTGCTTAAGTGGAACAGCAGCCTTGGGTGCAACATCATGTAGTTAATTTGCTTCCTGGAGTGGAAGGGTCGTAGCTCAGTGGAATAGCACCATGCAAGCAGAAGGACACAGGTTCAAATGAGGTTACAGGAAACCAGGCAGAGGGCCTTCTCGGTGGTGGCGCCCGCCCTGTGGAACACCCTCCCATCAGATGTCAAACAGATAAACGACTATCTGACTTTTAGAAGACATCTGATGGCAGCCCTGTTTAGGAAAGTTTTTAATGTTTGATATTTAATCGCTTTTTTCTTTTGTTGGGAGCCGCCCAGAGTGGCTGGGGAAACCCAGCCAGATGGGTGGGGCATAAATAATAAATTATTATTATTATAACCTTGCGGGGTTTCGAAGTACACAAGGGACCCCCTTTGGCTTCCGGACTAGACCTTGCATCTTGAGTAGATCCCTGATGGGGAAGCTTTCTTACAGCTAAACTTCTACTCTTATTGGCTCTGAATGTTAGTTGGCAGGTGCAAGGTAGCTTAGGATGCTGTGGTGGTCTGTGCTGCTTTGTAACAAAAATATATCGCCTCCCCAAACAGGAAAGGATTTGACGGAAATATCCTGAATCTAGGATGAGATATTCCCATGTGATGATGGAGTCCCATCACGTGATGCTGCTTGCCCAGCCTTGATTTAATACACGTGGGTCCATGGCATTCTTATAAGCTCTTTATACAGATTTCTTTAAAAAGTGAATATACAGTATTAGAAAGAACTGAAAGCACCAGAGTCTTTCATACATTCCTAATCTCAAGGAGGTCCTTCTGCTTCCTCTGAGCCTGCCAGTCCATGTCTGATCCAAATGGGGCCACAGGGAAGGAATTGGGTTGCTTAAAAAATTAAAATGTATGTAATTGTTTTGGGGATTATGGGATTCATAGGCTTCCTGAGTAGTAGCATTGCCTAACAAGAAAAGGAAGTTACTAATTAATATTGCTTATCTGCAAACAAACTGTGTCTAACATAGGATGGAGATAATGGTTTTTGCTTTAAAGCTCTGAAATGTTTGTACAGTGGTACCTCTGGTTACGTACTTAATTTGTTCCGGAGGTCTGTTCTTAACCTGAAAACGTTCTTAACCTGAAGCACCACTTTAGCTAATGGGGCCTGCTGCTGCGCCGCCGCCGCTGCCCGATTTCTGTTCTCATCCTGAAACAAAGTTCTTAACCCGAGTTACTACTTCTGGGTTAGCGGAGTCTGTAACCTGAAGCGTCTGTAACCTGAGGTACCACTGTAGATTGAAATACAGAACAAAAAGTAACTCCAGGTTATAAAACTTGCATTGACATTTAGATCTGGAGGATCTCACAAAGTGGATGAGTCACTCGAATCTCGAAGCACACATTTTTGGGGTTGTTTTTTTAATTGAATAAAGCACTGTAAACCGTGGGCCATTGTAATGGGTTGCTTTGAAGTCATTTCTGCACCAAGCAAAGTAAATTTTAGGCCCCCTATTCCCCCCTCCCCTGACCGGTCCCATATTTTGCCCTATAAGTGCCTGCCATCACAATATTGTTGGGCGAAGCACTTTCGTTGGAAGGCGTCTCTGGTCTTATTCTAGATAAGGTTGCAGTCTCAAATATGCAGTTAGGGCAGGGGGTAAAGGTAAAGGGTAAAGGGACCCCTGTCACTTAAGTCCAGTTGCGAACGACTCTGGGGTTGCGGCACTCATCTCGCTTTACAGGCCGAGGGAGCCAGCATATGTCCGCTCTGCAGTTAGTTTTTCTGGGCCATGTGGCCAGCATTACTAAGCAGCTTCTGGCGCAATGGAAAACTGACACCAGAGCAGCGCATGGAAACACCGTTTACCTTCCCGCCAGAGCGGTACCTATTTATCTACTTCCACTTTTGACATGCTTTCGAACTGCTAGGTTGGCAGGAGCTGGGACCGGGCAGCGGGAGCTCACCCCGTTGCGGGGATTCGAACCGCTGACCTTTTGATCGGCAAGCCCAAGAGACTCAGTGGCTTAGACCACAGCGCCACCTGCGTCCCGTATAGGGCAGGGGGTTCTTGCTATTAAATCCAGCCTTATCTTTGGACACCAAAGTGACTTTGTTGCATGACAGCTCAGGCTGCTGTGCCAACCGTGACTCCTCCCTCTGGGACAGAGATAGCCCAGGCATACTCTGGTAACATTTTGTTTTGATTAATACAGCAGTTTATTTATATGGAAAAGTGGTGTTCAAATTTAAATAAATAAATAAATGGACAGAAACCCTTGCTGATCTACGGCAAATCACCTGGAGAGCTAGCAGTATATCGCCATTTCTACCAGTAGATCTCCCCACTCCTGCTGGGGGGGGGGCGTGGCGGCGTGGCATGACCAGCAGAATGTGTGTTTGGGGTCTGTGTGTTATCTGAAAGTGTCTTTCTACTCATGCAAGGCATCTTTGGATCCAACCGTCGTGTGTATGGCACTTGCGTACGCTTTTAAGCACCGAAGACAGGTGTACAGCTACTCAGAAGTAAATACCACTGAATGTTTTGGGTAAGTGGATATAGCCAAAGTGGGCAGATAACCTTTTTAAAATAAAATAAAATGAATGAATTCTTTAAAATTATGCATTTATTTAAAATAGTGATCGATACCTTGCCGTTTTTACCATCTCTACCAGCAAAATTAAATTACAACAATTTAAAAAAGGTAGTTATGAAGAAAATACAATTGTCAAAACAGCTAAAATGCCAAAAGACAACAGTTAAGAATAAAAACCAGCGATGCAGTAACTCTAAACAACTTTACACTCTTTCCACAGTTAAATTATTACTGAAATGTTACACATAAACCAAATTAATGCTAATCAATAAAAAATCCTGGACAATAGAAGATCATTTACAGCAGGAGAGGGAGGAAAATGGATAGAAAGAACTTGGAGACATCCAATGAACGTTGAAAGATTTAGAAGAACCGATAAAAGTACTCCTTCACACAGCCCATAGTTAAAATACGGAATTAGCTCCCACAAGAGGGAGACAGAAAAAAGCACAGCAGATGAAAACCTGGACTAGAAGCTCTTCCCTCATTTCATTTTTTGCCATGCCTTTTTAGATTGCAAATCTTGAAGGAAGGGCATGCTCATTTATTTATTGATTTCTAAGCTTCTCTTGGAGCTTTTCCTGCTGAAGAGTAGTCAACAATCACTCTGAATGAATGAACCAAGCTCCCTCTGTGATGGGTTTGTTTTCTACTTACAGGGTCTTCTTTGAATGGAAAGAAACATTCAAAAAGAAGCACTCCCTCCCTACCTGCACGCCTGAGGGGATGCAGTCCATTCTATTACCTCTGGGACCCATCACTTCCTCCCATCTCCATGGCATGTAGCTTGGAGGAATGTTTTAAAAAAAAAAGGAGAAAGAAGTCTGCCTCAATCACATATGAAGAAGGGGGAAAGAGAGACCAATTTTTAGAGCAAAGGGGAAACGTGTGTTTTGGAGGGAGGGAAAGCTAACCTATCCCAAGGCATAGAATCATAGAGCTGGAAGGAACCCTGGAGATCTTGCTATATACCCAGTTCTGGGCACCACAATTTAAGAAGGATGTTGACAAGCTGGAATATGTGCAAAGGAGGGCAACAAAGATGATCAAGGATCTGAAAGCCAAGCCTTATGAGGACCAGTTGAAGGAGCTGGGTACATTTAGCATGGAGAAGAGAAAACTGAGAGGAGATATGATAGCCATCTTCAAATATCTCAAGGGCTGTCACATGGAAGAGGGAGCAAGCTTGTTTTCTCCTGTTCTGGAGGGTAGGACCAGAACCAATGGCTTCAAGTTACAAGAAAGCAGATTCTGACTAAACATCAGAAAAAACCCTGACAGTAAGAGCTGTTTGGACAGTGGAACGCCGGTCTCCCATGAGAGGTGGTGGACTCTCCTTCCTTGGAGGTTTTTAAGCAGGGATTTGATGGCCATCTGTCATGATCTCATATCCACACCACCCATTTAAAGTACTCTTATACAATTTAAAATAGTCATGGCTCCCTCCCTCCCCCGCACAAACACCTGGCAAAGTATCCTGGGATCTGTGTGTTAGGTGCTGAGAGTTAGGCACACCTAACAAAATGTGATTTCCAGGGTTCTTTGGACAAGTGGTTCTGTCATCATCACTCCTTAGCACTGAAGGTGCAGGCATCCCTGCGATAAATATCCCCACTGATTGGGGCAGTGGCACTGGGGAAGAGATAACCCTTTCCCCTCCTGTTTAATTAAATCATCTCTTGAAGCTGTCAGACATACATAGGAAACATAGGCGTGACACAAGTTCCTTTCCCCTCGCCACATGTACCTGCCATACCAGCTTTGGAAAATTTTGTCCTAATAATTACCCAGGGCAATTTCAGACCATGGATCCAAAATTTATGGAGAACCTCTTCCTTTAGACAGTCATATATCATCATCATCATCAATTCATTAACTGCCTCCTGAACAACCACCACAAGGCAATTTGCACAGGTAAAGGTAAAGGACCCCTTTACCAGTCAAAGGCGACTATGGGGTTTCGGCACTCATCTCACTTCAGGCCGAGGGAGCCGGCTTTTGTCCACAGACAGCTTTCTGGGTCATGTGACCAGCATGACTAAGCCACTTCTGGTGCAACGGAACACTGACGGAAACCAGAGCGCACGGAAATGCCGTTTACCTTACCGCCACAGCAGTACCTATTTATCTACTTGCACTGGCATACTTTCGAACTGCTAGGTTGGCAGGAGCTGGGACAGAGCAATGGGAACTCATCCCATTGCGGAGATTCAAACCGCCGACCTTCTGATCAGCAAACCCAAGAGGCTCAGATCACAGCACCACCCACGTCCTGCCACATAAGATAGTTAACAAAGGATGCCGTGGCAACCTCACGTAATCTGCCATTCTAGGGTGGCCATAGGGGCTAATCTCCAGTATCCTACAGGCCTAGCTGCACCACTAACTGGAATGTGGGGGAGGGGGCAGCGTGGTGCAGGCAGGGGGGATAAAAGAGCATTTAAATTTGGAGCAGATCTACACCACACATTTAAAGCACATTGCTTCCCCCAGAGAATCATGGGAACTGTCGTTTGTTAAGGATGCTTGTAGCTCTGGGGGGGGGGGGGGAATCCCAGAATGCTTGGTGGGGAAGTCTTCTGCTTTAAATGTGTGTTGGACATGCTTTAAATCTGCGGTGTGAATCTGCCCTTTGTTGCAGGGAATCGAAAGCGGAACCACTCACTGTTTCTTTCAAGATAAAGAAGAAACTAGGAGATTTCATCACACCTCTCCCATGGCACATGTGCTCTGGACTCAAGTAATCTCCCTTTCACAATACATTTCCTTGAGCACAATTAAGCTTTGGCCACTCTCTGAACGTTTCTACGGTTTGACTTCCTTGTCGATCCTGCGGTGTCAAGTGAAGCAGTAGCCTCAACAGAAACTTTCCCAGCAGTCTGAGCATCAGAGTTGTTTCTGTGTCGTCTCTCGTGGCTCATACGTGCTGAGTTCAGTTTAAAGCTTTTGCCACAGTCCGAGCACTTAAAAGGCTTCTCTCCTGTGTGGATTCTCTGATGTGAAATGAGATGTGCTTTCTGGCTAAAGCCATGGCCACAGACGGAGCATTTGTATGGTTTGTCCTTCGTGTGGATCCTCTTGTGTACAATAAGATGAGACATCTGGCTGAAACCTTTCGGGCAGTCTGAACATTTATACGGTCTTTCTCCTGTGTGGATTCTTTCATGTTTAATAAGGCTAGAGCTCAGACCAAAGCTTTTCCCACAATGCAAACATTTATGTAATTTCTCTCCTGTGTGGGTTTTCTGGTGCCTCCTGAGGTCAGGCCCCCGACGAAAGCTCTTCTCACAGCTTGAACATTTGTAAGGTTTGATTCCTGTGTGGATTCCTCGGTGTGAAGCAAGGTGGGAGCTCCGATGGAAAGCTTTCCCACAGTCCAAGCATTCATATGGTTTCTCTCTGCGGTGAGTTCTCCTATGTATATTAAGGTGGGAACGCTGGCTGAAGATTTTTCCACAGTCCAAACACTGATACGGCTTCATTCCCGTGTGGGTTCTCTTATGCTTAAGAAGCAGTATACTCTGACTAAACACTTTCCCACATTTAGGGCATGCTTTTTGCCTCCTGTCCTTGCAGATCTCCTTCTGGGCAGTGGTTTGGCCAATGTCCTTACCGTCATCCTGAGAAGGAATTGGTTTCTCCTGGCTGGTCTTTTGTGCAGCTTTCTGCTGCCTTTCTGATCTGTGCTGATGCCAAGATGCATCTTTCCTACCATGACCCTGGAGCATTTTTTCTTTGCACATTCTGAAAGAGGTGTCTTCTTTAGAATTTTCTGGCACCAGATTCTCCCTCAGAACATCTCCCTTAGAATGTCCAGTTTCCTTAGAATTTCTGGGAACTCGATTTTTCCTCAGAACATCTCTCCTATAATTCCCAATTTCCTTAGCATTTCTCAGCACTAGATTTTTCTTTGGAATGTCTCCCCTAGAATGCCCAATTTCCTTAGGATTTTCAGGAAATAGATTCTCTCTTAGAACATCTCCCGTGGAACACTCAATTTCCTTAGAATTTTCTGGCACCAGATTCTCCCTCAGAACATCCCCCCTAGAATTCCCAATTTCCTTAAAATTTCTCAGCACTAGATTTTTCCTCAGAATATCTCCCCTAGAATGTCTAATTTCCTTAGAATTTCCAGGAACTCTGTTTTTCCTCAGAACATCTCTCTTAGACTGCCCAATTTCCTTAGAATTTGCAGGGACTTGATTTTTCCTCAGAACTTCTCCTCTAGAATGTCCAGTTTCCTTAGAATTTCCAGAGACTCGATTTTTCCTCAGAACGTCTCTCCTATAATTCCCAATTTCCTTAGCATTTCTCAGCACTAGATTTTTCTTTGGAATGTCTCCCCTAGAATGCCCAATTTCCTTAGGATTTTCAGGAAATAGATTCTCTCTTAGAACATCTCCCGTGGAACACTCAATTTCCTTAGAATTCTCTGGCACCAGATTCTCCCTCAGAACATCCTCCCTAGAATTCCCAATTTCCTTAGAATTTCTCAGCACTAGATTTTTCCTCAGAATATCTCCCCTAGAATGTCTAATTTCCTTAGAATTTCCAGGAACTCTGTTTTTCCTCAGAACATCTCTCTTAGACTGCCCAATTTCCTTAGAATTTCCAGGGACTTGATTTTTCCTCAGAACTTCTTTTCTAGAATGTCCAGTTTCCTTAGAATTTCCAGAGACTCGATTTTTCCTCAGAACATTTCTCCTAGAATTCCCAATTTCCTTAGCATTTTTCAGCACTAGATTTTTCTTTGGAATGTCTCCCCTAAAATGCCCAATTTCCTTAGGATTTCCAGGAAATAGATTCTCTCTTAGAACATCTCCCCTAGAACACTCAATTTCCTTAGAATTTTCTGGCACCAGATTCTCCCTCAGAACATCCCCCCTAGAATTCCCAATTTCCTTAGAATTTATCAGCACTAGATTTTTCCTCAGAACATCTCTCTTAGACTGCCCAATTTCCTTAGAATTTCTGGGAACTCGATTTTTTCTCAGAATATCTCCTCTAGAATGTCCAGTTTCCTTAGAATTTCCGGGGACTTGATTTTTTCTCAGAATATCTCCCCTAGAATGTCTAATTTCCTTAGAATTTCCAGGGACTCTGTTTTTCCTCAGAACATCTCTCTTAGACTGCCCAATTTCCTTAGAATTTCTGGAGACTTGATTTTTCCTCCTAAGAATGTATTCCTTAGACTTTTCAACCACCTTAGGATTTCCTGGCACTACGTTCTTCCTTGCCTTTCTTACATTGCCTTTCTTAGGCTCTTCATCTGCCTTAGCATTTTCCGCTGCTGGATTCTCCTCCTCCTTTTTCTCCTGCCCATCTTGCACTGCAATAAAGAGAGGAAAGACAGGTCAGTGAATACCTGAAGGACTGCAGCAGTTCCACATATGAACCTGCCTGGACCCTGAGACAGTCAGCTGAGCGCCACTCAGAGAGGAGTTTGAAGATTGAGGACAACAGAACAGGTCTTCTGTATAGTAGCTCCTAGTCTATGGAAAGCCAGCAATCAGGACCTGAGTGCAAAAGCACTCTCCTTAGTTGCAATTCCTAGCAACTGGCATTCAGAATTACAGTATAGTCACAAACGCTGGAGATCCTAGCCACCATTGCCAGTAGCCATTGATAGTGCTGGTCTGTCTTGTACTTCCTTTTCTCTCACCTGTTCTGGTGACTTCATGTTTGCTCCCTTTCTCAGAGCCCGGAGGGTGTAGACCCAGGGAAATCAACCCGTCCCCTTCATCCACCCAGGAGTTTCGATCCGAATTGGTGAGGGAAAGAACTGAGCACAAAAGTGAAATCAGAAAGAAGAAAAACTGTGTTGTTAATTCAACTTGAAGTTTTTCCCCTGAACCATCCTAATAAAATTTAACAGCATGCCTTTAGTTGTTATTCCTGCATCATTTCGCTTTATGACACTTGCACACGGCCAAATTGGATGGATTCCTCTATTCAGGTCAGGATTTTCTAGAGGGTCAATAACTAAAATGATTTCAAAATTAGATGGTTGTTGCCTGATATACACACATTTGTTATTTATATGTACTGGCACCGAGAAGCTATGATACCTTTTTGAACCAAAACAGTGCTGAGACTCCCAATGTGATTTTTTTTAAAAAAAACGTAAATGAATTGGAGTAAATTTAGAAGACAAATGGTTGTGTCTAACACCACACAAGTTGCTCACACAACGAGACTTCTCTTTTCCCCACAAGTCCCCAAAATCTGCTCCAGAGAGTCCCCCAACCCTCTGGAGAAGATTTTGAGGGTACACTAGGCTTGCTGCAGGAGAGAGGAGGGGGAAGTTTGGTTGTGCAAGCAGAATTTCATTGTGCAAGTGGAATGATTGTGCAAGTTGGATACAAAAAAAAAATGTTATAATGTTATTTTGTTATAGTGGCAATTGGCTACAAATAAAGAAAACCTGACTGATAGACAGTCAAAACAGCCAAATTTAACCGAGCAGATTAATTTGACAATGCTAGGGGCCCGATCACATTTTTCTATGCTATAATGTTATTAAGCCAAATCAGAGTAAAGGCAGGGCTTCCTGTCCTCGCTCTGATTTGGCTTCATAATGCCACTGTGTAGCCAGAACGAATTTGTTCTTATGCTACCTGTCTGATTTCTGATTGGCTGTGATTGCCTTCCTATGAAGCCCTTGTTTTAGAAAAGAAAAACAGCATCAAAGCTGCAGATAGACAAAGAAGCAGCTGTGTGACTAGAGAGTGGGGGGAAAAACACATTTGGAAAAGGTAAGCATGGTCTCAAGGTATGGTCTGAAGGCACTTGTAAGTAAACAAAACCATGCAAACTTTCTTGAATCCCATAACACCAGGAGGGGGTCAACTGGGTACAATGATGCACACTCAGAATACAAGATAAATAAATTCTTACCCAAAGAGGTCACATTTTCATAGTTATCCTGCATGACATCCCTGTATAAGGCTCTCTGATGGGGGTTCAGGAGAGCCCATTCACCCTCAGTGAAATGCACAGCTATCTCCTCGAACGACACAGGCTCCTGAAACACAAAAGACAGTCAACAGGGATGGAGGAACACAGGGCCATTTCTGCCTCGCTTGTTGACACATGATGCTCTTCCTTCCAATGACACGTGAAGCACCACGTTAGACGGCACCTCTGAACAGATGCAGAGGCTTTCAGCTTGTGGTCAAGCGGAACACTATGTATCACAATCATATCATGGTTGCACCAGCTGCCATTTCATTACTGGTCCAAGTTCAAGGTGATACTATTGGTTTATAAAACCTTAATGGCTCAGAACTAGTTAACTTAAGGGATCACCTTGTCCTCTATGTCAGTGTTTCTCAACCCTGTGCCTCCAGATGTTTTTGGCCTACAACTCCCATCATCCCTGACCACTGGTCTTGCTAGCGAGGGATGATGGGAGTTGTAGGCCAAAAACATCTGGAGGCACAGGGTTGAGAAACACTGCTCTATGTGCCTATTTGATCACCTGCACTTTTATAAGAGCTGTGCAATGCTTGTGCTTTATTTGCAAGGTGTCATTCCTTTAGTTATTCTAGCCCAGTGGGGTCCCCCCCTCTCCACCCACCACACCCACTCAAATTGGCTTAGGTGGGGTCAGGAGAACCCCTGGATTGTGGGGGCAGAAAGAAGGAAATCAGTTCCTGAATGGGGTAACTGTGCCCCTGAAGGACCAGGTGCGCAGCCTGGGAGTCATTTTGGACTCTCAGCTGTCCATGGAGGTGCAGGTCAGTTCTGTGTCCAGGGCAGCTGTCTACCAGCTCCATCTGGTACGCAGGCTGAGACCCTACCTGCCCGTGGACTGTCTCGCAAGAGTGGTGCATGCTCTGGTTATCTCCTGCTTGGACTACTGCAATGCGCTCTATGTGGGGCTACCTTTGAAGGTGACCCCTACAACAAATCCAGAATGCGGCAGCTAGACTGATAACTAGGAATGGCAGCTGAGACCATATAACACTGGTCCTGAAAGGCCTACATTGGTTCTCAGTATGTTTCCAAGCACAATTACGTTTCCAAGCACAAGTGTTGGTGCTGACCTTTAAAGCCCTAAACAGCCCTAAATGGCCTCGGCCCAGTATACCTGAAGTAGCGTCTCCACCCCCATCGTTCAGCCTGGACACTGAGGTCCAGCTCTGAGGGCCTTTTGGCGGTTCCCTTATTGCAAGTGAAGTTATAGGGAACCAAGCAGAGGGCCTTCTCGGTGGTGGCGCCCGCCCTGTGGAACACCCTCCCATCAGATGTCAAGGAAATAAACAACTATCTGACTTTTAGAAGACATCTGAAGGCAGCCCTGTTTAGGGAAGTTTTTAATGTTTGATGTTTTATTGCTTTTTAATAATTTAATACTAATTATTAATAATGTTCTGCTGGGAGCCACCCAGAGTGGCTGGGAAAACCCAGCCAGATGGGCGGGGTATGTAAGTACCGTGTTTCCCCTTTTTTAAGACACCGTCTTATAACTTTTTTCCCTCAAAAAAACACTGGGTGGCTTATTTTCAGGGGGTGTCTTGTTTTTTATTATGTCAGGAGCAGCACGCTAAATAGCAGAGAAATAGAATAGGGAAAACACAGTATTTTATTGTACCAAAGCAACAGTTATTCAGTGTGTCTGTATCTCGAAGCTTGGGAAAGCATTCCAGTAGCAAAGCATAAGGAGATAGGACAGTTTGGGAAGAAGGAGGAAATAAATAAATGAATATTTAATAGATTTTTAACAGGGATATTTGGGATTGGCATAGACTTTATGCTGTTGTGAGTGGTATTGGATTATATGATAAATGTGAGGTCTTAATTAGAAACAATTTGTGTAAGTCAGGCTGCAAATAAAAGTACAATGGTATTGAATATAATGACAATGTATTGCACTCAGTATTTATCAGGCATGATGATCATACTGTGGAGTTAAGTTATTATATACTGAGCATTTTAGAAAACAAGAGTAGCCTTGTTACTCTGTAAGAAAACAACTCCAATTTCCACAGTTGAGTAAAATCTTTATTTGGAGCAACAACTTAAACAAAATATTACAAATATCCCCAGCCCTGGGATGTTCCAGGGGAGGGAATGGCAGTTGGCGAGGGAGGGAGGGACCTCCTCCGAAGGGCTGCTCTCTCTCACTCACTCTCCTCCGAGGGGGGGGGGGCTCGCTTAATAGCAATCTGCTACACTGGAGCTTCTTAAATTTAAACCACTATAATGGAATCTATCTGTGCAGTAGCCTATACTTAAATAAGGATCTCTACCAGCGAGCTGCCCAAGACTTAAAGACCCAAAGTTTGACGTTCCAACAATGCACTTTGCAGCAAACACTGATAGCAAACAGGAGATAGAAAACAAAGAAGCCCAGCTGAGCAGCAATTAAGATTGCTGACTTGGTAATGGTAGCAATTGAGGTGCAAATGAGCCAGCAGGAAAGCGGGGTGTGATAAACTGCCCGTCCTTTACCTACAAAATGTTAACTTTTAGCAGCTTGCAAACAGCGAGAAGGAACGTTTTAAAAGGCTGCTTTATGCAAGGAAACAACGATCAGACACGTGGGAGAAGGGAGAAGGGGCGATCGGCAGGAGAGGGAGAGAAAGAGAGGACGGACGCTTTCCAAACTGCTACAAATCCTTAAAGGGGCAGCTCCACAGACAAGCAAGCGGCATAAGGTAGAACGAAAAATAATCCTCACTGCAGGAGGCGTTTTACAAGGCTGCTTTATGCAAGGAGACATCAGACACGTGGGAGAAGGAGTCGCTGCCTGCTCTGCGCCTCACAGCTGATAGGCAGAGGGGAGGAAGGCATTCTCCAGCGAGTGCGGGGAGAGAAAGAGAGGACGCAGGAACTCTCCTTCACTTTCAAAGCCCCCGCCCCCCCGCCTATCACTATGGCTTATTTTCGGGGTGTGGCTTATTTCTCGCAAATGTGGAAAAAACCTGCCATGGCTTACTTTATGACTACGTCTTAAAAAGGGGGAAACACGGTATGAATGAATGATGAATGAATGAATGAATAAAATTTGTTGCTGTTGTTGTTCCCTCCCCTGCTGCGATTCATGGAGGATAAGACAATCAATGGCTACTAACCATGATGGTGATCATCTGCTTCCATGGTCAAAGGCAGTAGATTTCTGAACACCAGCTGCTGGAAACTGCAGGAGAGCTATTGTGCTCAAGTCCTGCTAGGCAGCTTCCCATACTCAACTGGTTGAGAACAGGACACGAGACCAGACATATTTGCAAATCCTTTTACCTGAACCAGCTCTATTTTCCCTCCACATCTTCTGTGAAGATGTAGAAATCTGGAGTAGAATGACGACCTTCCTTGGCACCCTGGGGAAAGAGAGGGTGATGTTTCAGTTGTGTCTGTACATCATTGTCTGTTCATTCGTTTCTCTACTCAGCAATACACCCATTTCAATGGTCTCTCAAGGCAGCTTGCACAGACAGAGGAAAATGAAGCCCATTAAAACAGCAACATTAAACAGTACAATTTAAACATCATGGGGCAGAGAGGTTAGGAACCTTTTCTGAGCAATCTTCCAAGGGCCAGAGGCAAAAGTGGGTGGAGCAACAAATGCAATTTTTTACCTTTGTACACCAATGTGGTTTCCACACACACAACTCTCTCTTTCTTCCATCTGAGCAAACAAGAAACATTGAAGGGCAAATTCCAGCCAGGCAAGAACTCCCAAGGAGGGTGCAAAGCCAGGCCAGTCAGGGGTATGGCTAGGAAAGAGTTCCAAGGGCTGGACAGCAAAGCCTGGACAGTCATGTTTGGCCTCTGGGGCCTGAGGTTCCCCAATGCTGCCATTGGGCAGGAAGAACCCAACCAGCGGGAAATCCAGCTCATGAAATAGCAGAAACAAGTATCAAAAGAAATCCTATGGAATGGAGTTCCCCAAGGAGGTACAGTCCCCTGTGACCATTTCCCCAGCCTTTTCCCTGAGATACTAACTTTCTGTGTGCAGGGAGCTTTTTTGACATTAGGGAGCATTCTAGCTTGTGATTTCCCACCACCAATACCTTTGTTTGCAACTTGCGCAGTCTCCGGAAAGATGTTCCACATGCTCTTCATAGCAAATTTTAAGAATATAATCAATCCCTTCAATGAACAATCAAAAGCCAATGCAAAGCCATTGGCTTAACCCCCTTATTCATTGACCCTTGGCAGATGCAATTTGATCTCATTTTAAAATCAAATTTCATTATGCATAATTGTTCTAAAGTGGCTGATTTTATTTTTGATTGCTCAATTTAAAGCGATCAGAATCCTGCTTGATTAAAAATAAAATGGACATTCAATAGCAATTGCTCGCACTCATCCATTCCTACCCTTATTTCTCCTTCTCCCACTGTACTTTTGTCCACCGCTGACTTTCTATTGTAGGCTCCTTGAGGGCAGAGACCAGCCCACATTTATTCATCTTATTTATTTCATACAATTTATACACCCCTTGATTGTAAAAAAACAAAAAACCCCAACAACTTCAAAGCAATTTACAAAAAGATAAAATTGAGGAAAAATCCACAGCCATACTTTAAAACACGCAAAAGTTAAAAATAGTAAAACAGATTAAAATTACCTCAACCTTCTAAGCATCTGGGAAGACTGTACCAAAAAGAGTACAGTTAAGGTACCTGCTTGATCTCAATAGGCAGCGAGTTCCAAAGAGCAGTTGCTGCTACACTAAACAATCAAGCTATTACAAATGCAGAATGTGTATTATAAAATAATAATAATAATAATAATAATAATAATAATAATAATAATAATAATAATTTATTATTTATACCCCCCCCAAATCTGGCTTAACATCCACCCAGGAATTTAAGAAGCGGCTTCGTACCATCGCAAGACTAGATGGTCCTTCAAGCCTAGTACTGTCTAAATCTACAAGCCTTAGGCCATTTGGAAATATTCACGCTGCCTTACCAGATAAGAAAGATAGATCTGCATCGTTCCCCAGCTCCAGCTGCAAAATCTCTGAGGAAAGAAAGAATGGGAAAGATAATAATCCCTTCCCCATGTTTGGTCCTTACCAATGGAACTTGCAACAAAATTTTGCAGGGTGGATTGCTCTTGTTTCGAGTTTCAGCTACACCCTTTTCAGGATACTCCATTTCATTCCCCCTTTCCCAACAGCCAGCCAGCATTCAGTGGCCACTGAGCATGCTCTACTTTCATTGGGCTGTTTTGGAAGATTTCGTCTTCCCCTTAGGGCTCTTTTTCTAATGGCATCTTTTACACTTCTGCAAACCTTGGGGTCCCACAGATTGGCACTTAGAGAATTGCTTCTTATTGCCAAAACCTTAAAGGGGGAGAGCAGGGAGACATATATGTACATAAGAGTCTGGCTAATTTTTGTATGTGCAGTACTGGAGTGCATCTACCCAATGGGATCTCCTTTTCTCAAATCCATGTTGCTTAATGCAATCTGTTGTACATTAATATAATTGTTCTTTACAGACGGTAAAGAACTTTACAGACGAATACTATTCTCAAGATGTTAAATTCCTCTCATGCTGACCTTCTGTAATCCTGAATCCTGTGACAGCCTTTCAGCAAGGCCCATTTAAAAATCTGTAAACATTCAGTTCCCTGTTTATGCAGCCATAAGCCTACAAAATGCACGATGCAGTACAAGCATAAGCAAAATGCACCTGTGCAAAAAATATTTGAGGTCAAAAAGTATGAGCTCATGAGCAAAATTAGCAAAAATCCAAAAGTAGAGGCAGAATTAACTTTGAGCCAAAAATGTTAATTTCAAGACAGAATTCCACCTGAAGATTTCAGACTCTCCAAGTGACCCTATTTTCCAGAGAAGCCAAGCTGGTTTCTGAATGTCCCACTTTTCTTGGATGTCCCTATTTTCATTGGAAAAATGTTGGAGGGTGTGGAGTTATCCAAACCCCGAGCTGTCTAAAGGCAATCCTGTATAGGGAAGTTTTTTAAATGTTTAATGTTTTATTATGTTTTTATATATGTTGGAAGCTGCCCAGGGTGCAGGGGCAACACAATACAATAATATGTGTGAGGTATAAATAGTGAGTAGGACGCAGGTGGCACTGTGGTTTAAACCACAGAGCCTAGGGCTTGCTGATCCGAAGGTCGGCGATTCAAATCCCCGCGACGGGGTGATCTCCCGTAGCTTGGTCCCTGCTCCTGCCAACCTAGCAGTTCGAAAGCATGTCAAAGTGCAAGTAGATAAATAGGTACCGCTGCAGCAGGAAGGTAAACGGCGTTTCCGTGTGCTGCTCTGGTTCGCCAGAAGCGGCTTAGTCATGCTGGCCACATGACCTGGAAGCTGTACGCCGGCTCCCTCGGCCAATAATGTGAGATGAGCTCTGCAACCCCAGAGTCAGTCACGACTGGACCTAATGATCATGGGTCCCTTTACCTTTACCTACCCTATATACTCGAGTATAAGCCTCGGTCCTGTATACCTGAAGGAGCGTCTCCACCCCCACCGTTCAGCCCGGACACTGAGATATAGCGCTGAGGGCCTTCTGGTGGTTCCCTTACTGCGAGAAGCAAAGCTACAGGGAACCAGGCAGAGGGCCTTCTCGGTAGTGGCGCCCGCCCTGTGGAACACCCTCCCATCCCATGTCAAAGAGATAAATAACTACCTGACATTTAGAAAACACCTGAAGGCAGCCCTGTTTAAGGAAGTTTTTAATGTGTGATATTTTAATGTATTTTAGTGTTTATTGGAAGCCGCCCAGAGTGGCTGGGGGGACCCGGCCAGATGGGCGGGGTACAAATAATAAATTATTATTATTATTATTATTATTATTATTATTATTATTATGCTGAAAAAAGCCGCCCTCGGCTTATACTCGAGTGAGGCAGGCAGTGGCTCCTATGAAGCTTTCTCAGGTTTTTTGCCTCGGCTTATATTCAGGCCGGCTTATACTCGAATATATACGGTATATATGTTGGAAGCTGCCCAGGGTGCTGGGGCAACACAATACTGTAATATGTGTGAGGTATAAATAGTGAAATTATCATTATGGAATGGGACGTCCCTATTTTCATCGAAGAAATGTTGGAGGGTATGAGATTTCATAATCCTTTTCTTGAATTAATACCCTGTGTGGATATCAACTCTTTTAATTCAGACTCCAGTAGGCTGACCTCACCTTTAAATGCCAGTAGCACCTCTTGCAATACCATCCTCTTCTCTGAAAAATGTCTTATCCTCTGTTCCAATTCCAGAAAACCGCTTTCAAACTCAGGAAATGCCCCATTCTTCCTGATGAAGAGACAGTAAGTGAATAATCGATCCCACGTAGTGTTGTTGCAAAAGTTCTCCTGATTTATTGTCATCTTGTAATTAGCAACTTCCTGGAGCTGAACACCCCTTAACCCTATTTTTCCTATACCGCTTTCCCATACAATTTTGTCTCCCTATGGCTGTTTTGATGTCATTTATTTCCTGCTTCATTCTTCTTGAGTGATCCCAACCAGAGACCCCAACCAATCAGAGACCCCATACGAAATGTGATCCAGCACTTGGGGCATACTAATTGTTTTGACAGGCAGCACTGCTTCCTGGACTGGCTGTAGAAATATTTTGCATTGAACCACCACCACCCCTCAAAATCCCCAAAGGATGGGACCTTTTGATAATGATAAAGGAATTTAGGAAAACAGACACCTCACCCCCTGTTCTAGTTCCACTTCTATCAACAACATTGTCCAAGGCAGTTCCAAAGTAGTTTAACACATTGAAAGATAAATATAGGGCAAAACATACCTGCTTTCAGCCATTCTGACGCTCTGCAGGAAAAAAGAGAAAGGGGAGAGAGAAGACATGAATCAGGCATCTGTATCACTCTGGTTAATCCCTTCCTGTAACTTTCCCCATAAAAATGAACATAGTTGTATTTTTATTCTCTTATTTTGGTTTGCATCTATCTTCTAAAAACTTCAAGAAAACAAAATATTTATTTTGAAAAAATAAATAGATACGTGGCTTCCAGTTTTAATTAAATACACAGCAACAAATAGTTCATCCTCTATTATTTTTTCTATAGAGAGGGAGAGAGAGAAAGAGGGGGGGATGTCACCACTGACCCAATTAATCCAATATGGCTGCAACCCTATGCTCACTTACTTGGGTGTAAGCCCCATTGAATTCAATGGTGCTTGCATCTGAGAAGACACACAAAGATTTGCACTGTTTAAAACTTTTTATTTGTCCTTGGCACAGTGTGGCATAGTGGTTAGGGTGCCTGGGAGACAAAGGCTCAATCCCCAATTGGCCATGAAGCTTGTTGGGTGACCTAAAGCCAGTTGCTATCTCTCAGCCTAAACCACGTCGGAGGGTTGTTGTGAGGCTAAAACGAGGGGAGAACCACGTGTGCCACCTTGACTTGAGCTCCTTGGAGGAAAGGTAGGATACAAATGTAATGATGATAAATAAGACAGGCATTCCATACCTTCACAAGTGGATTCTGGTTGCTTTCTCTGTTTTCATGAAATGTTGCTTGCTCAGAACCTTCCAAAACACTCTCATCTCTCCTCCTAACAATGTCATTGTCCAGCTTTTGCAGCCTCCTCAACACGAGTTTTTCTTGGTCTTCAACAAACCTTCGCAGCTCTTCCCACTCCCGGATTATATTCTTCCTCTCAGCTTCTGTCTCCCTCTGCAATTCATAGGGGAAAGATCATTGTGGCATCACACTCTCCCTATTGGGGTTGACCAATTTGGGGCTATCAGTGTAATACCACCTAAAGCACCTAAATATCCTCTCAAAAACCCCACAATACTGCTCGGTTTGTGCTTCACTGGCTTGGCCTCCACTACATTGAACACACTCCCTTAAATGTGACCCTGCTCCAATGGTTGCCAAGACTTGGACACTGTCTTCCTGGTTTTGAACAAAAAAGTCCCTGTGAGCAAGCACAACCTTAGCTGCTATAGGTTCCTCTCATTTCCCAATAATTTGGGGGGGGGGGAGAAGAAATGCCACACCATTTTGTGTTCCTGCCTTTTTTTCTGTTCTTTTAGATGTGTTGGCCATTTTGTGTTATGCAGCAGCCATTTTGTGACTGGCATCTCCAGAACTTTCTCAAAATCCCAAATGTGCCCACTGGCCCAGAAAGGTTGGCAACTCCTGTTCCACAGATTAGTCAATCAAGCAAACCACCAAAAGCTTAGCCCAGCCTTACTGAGGGGAGGGGGGGATATTTTAATTTTATGATTTTTTTTTTCAGGATCAAAAGAAAGGGAACCTCCCTCCCCCTTTTGTTCTTCAATGAGGACTTCTGCAAAACTGGGGAGAGTGCTAAAATTCATCGAACCTCTTGAAGTTCCTGTATGTAGGCAGTTGGACTAGATGATCCTTGGGATCCCTCCCAACTCTAAATTTCTGTGATTCTGTTACGTGAGGCTGGCAATAGCCACTTGGGGTTTCAAAAATCCAAAATGGCGACCATGAGCCTGACAGAGCTTTAAGAGGTCCAAAAAGTTCCCCCCTGAAATCTGCTGCCACAAGGGGTGAAAATGGCCCCCTCCTAAGTGATATTTCTTTACTCACACCATACTTTGAAAGCACTGTGACACCACTTTAAACCATCATGGCTTCCCACAAAGAATTCTGGGAGCCAAAGTCTTTTAAAGGCGCTGAGAGTTGTTCTCACTGGGCTACAATTCTCAGAGTGGTTTAACAATCAATCCCTGTGAAAACTCTAAGAATTGTAGCTCTGTGAGGGAAAAAGTTGCTGTGCACATCATAGAGGGGTTGGGGATGTCTTCAGCTGATCCCCCTTGCCTGATTTCAGGCTTCCCTGCCCTAAACTCCAGTTCACTGAAGCTGCCATCTGCACATGCTTAATGGCTGCCTGAACTGTGCACACCTCAGCTTAACCGCAGCTGAACGGAAGCTGGTTTGAGGGAAAGCTCATCATACAAGAGTATTTCTCACAGTAGCTACCAGATACCTACAGATGGTGGCCAATATCACATGTACTTAGCTTCAAACACCCGCAGCGGGAGTGTGCAAGAGTGAGCGGCACAGTCAGTTGGCTCATTTTTGCTGTGTGTGGCAAATCTCTAAGTGGTGAGATGTTTAAGGGGTACCACCGCATAGCTCAGATCGGTTTCCTTGGAACGAAGGCCATTGGAAACTGTGGTGTCTACGGCTACGTACACACCACACTTTTAAAGCACATTCTCCACGCCCTTCCCCAAACAAACGACCCTAGAAACTGTAACATGTTAAGGGTGCTGGGAAAGGCAGCTCCATGTGGGACAAACTACAGTTCCCAGGATTCTTTGGGAGCAGCCGTGTGCTTTAAATGTATGGTGTGTATGCAGTCTTTGTGTTATATGGTTTACACACACAGGGCTCGTGACATTAGCACCACAAAATATGCCCCCCCCCCACTGCATTAGGTTTCCTGGCTCATCCCCTATTGTTCTCCTACCCTCTAGCAAGGTGTGGTGAGGGAGGGAAGGCCTGCCCACTCCTCCTGAAAAGCATTGGTGGCTAGCCGTTTCTATGGCAACACACCTGTACCCAGGCCAACTCTTTAATCCCCTTTAACAAAAAATCCTGTTCAAGCCTTTCCTAAGGCCATTAACTTAACAAAGAGACTGGTTTAACACAAAGAGACTGGTTTGACCACTTCAGTGATTGTGAGGAGGGGCTCCGCATACCAGTGTTAAGCCTTCCAGGCCTCTCCATCCTCCATTATGGCTCAAGGGCACATTCCAGCCACACAAAATCAGTAGAAGAAGGGGCAAAACAGAGCCCCAAAGGGATGTAGCCACAGGACTGATAGAGAGACCTGGAAGATAGCATTATTCCCCACCCACAGGACTAAGGTTTCCCCATGCCTGTACTCTATTCTGAACTTAAAAAACGGAAAGCGAAATGCCAGTGGACAACAAAAGAGGTTTAAAGACGCTCTCAAGGCAAATCTTAAAAAATGTAGGATAAACACCAACAACTGGGAAACACTGGCCTGCAAGCGCTCCAATTGGAGAACAGCCTTTACGAAAGGTGTCATGGGCTCTCAAGATGCTCAAACTCAGGACAAAAGGGAGAAACGTGCTAAGAGGAAGGCACGTTTGGCAAACCCTCACCGTGATCAACTCCTGCCCGGAAACCTATGTCCCCACTGTGGAAGGACGTGTGGACCCAGAATTGGCCTCCACATTCACTTACAGACACACCATTAAGACCATGCTCATGGAAGACAATCTTACTCGGCTACGAGTGATTGCCAAAGAAAAAGAAGACTGCAGGATCCCATCTCACAGATATAAAACCCCAGGCTTGGAGAGGACACAAAAATCTCATCCGTAAAACACATACACACACAATCCCTTAATTTGAGAGTGGGAAAACCCTAACACCTTCTGCAAGGGCCAAACTACAACTCCCACCAACCCTAACAAGCCTGGCCAACAGCCAGGTATCATGGGAGCTGTACTCTGGCAAGCTGTTACAACTGGTTTGCTTGCTCAACGTCATCCTGGCACCCACTGTTTTTCCACCACATGCTCCAAATGCCCTGGAATGACGCCATGCTGGGACGGTGTCAATTCTGAGGGGCACTGAATTAGGCCACAGCAGTGGCACAAAAGTATATGGCAGTTAAGAAGTCACCATGAAAGTAATAATCTGCCTCACCTATGCCCAATTTTCAGCACATTTCAGCTCACTAAAATGCCCTCTCCCTACAAACTGGATTCAGACAAAGGGATTAGCAAATTTCTGGGCGTCATTTTTTAAATTTCCACCCTCATATGCTTACCAGCAGATCCTCACTTTTTCTTCGACACTGTGCTCTGATTTCTTCTCTCTTGTCATTCACGCTGTCCTGCAGCACCTAAAGGTCCGGAGGCAGAGGGAGGGGGGAGGCTATGATCATTTTAATTAAGGAACAAGCCCCCAATAGAAGTTTAGGGTTTTTTAAAAAATTAAGTTTTGTTTATATACCGATTTGCAAGCCACACTTTCATAAGAAATGTAATAACAAGGCAGAATGCAAAATATAAAAACAAAATCAACAAAAATATCCACAAAAGTCATCATCATTAAAGCATCAACATAACTGATTGGATTACAAAGAAAATTTATCTTGCCAAGGGCAGCCTAAATAGGAAAGTCTTCAAGAGATATCTGAAAGAAGGGAGTAATGGTTTTCATATGAAATAACACAGATAATCCAAACTAGGGCACACATAAAGGTGTTGAACCTTCACAGTTTCCTTAAAATCTTTTCTTTTTTTATTCCAAGGATCACAAACAATATATTGTGTAGCTTGGCAGGGAGAGGTCCATGTAAACAGAAGCAAGCGCTCAAACTAGCTCATTGAGCAGCTCTCAAATTCTACTAGGAAGCTGAAAATACCTTTGGATATTTGCAATGAATTCTAGAAGAATCACCTTAGCAAATGAGAGAATATTTAGCCCCTTCTTCTTTAAAGGGTCAGTATGCCACTGACCAAGGGAAGCGGGTGACGCTGTGGGTTAAACCACAGAGCCTATGGCTTGCCGATCAGAAGGTCGGCGGTTCGAATCCCTGCGACGGGGTGAGCTCCCGTTGCTCGGTCCCAGCTCCTGCCCACCTAGCAGTTCGAAAGCATGTCAAAGTGCAAGTAGATAAATAGGAACCGCTCTGGCGGGAAGGTAACCGGCGTTTCCGTGTGCTGCTCTGGTTCGCCAGAAGCAGCTTAGTCATGCTGGCCACATGACCGGAAGCTGTACGCCGGCTCTCGGCCAATAAAGCGAGATGAGCGCCGCAACCCCAGAGTCAGACACGACTGGACCTAATGGTCAGGGGTCCCTTTACCTTTATGCCACTGACCACCAGGTGCTGTGCTGTAGGGTTAAAGGGTTATTCCTCTGTGCCCCACTAGCTGGTATCCCGAAAACATCTATTTTTCTTCTTTGGTGATCACTCGTAGCTGAGTAAGATTGTCTTCCATGAACACGGTCTTAAGAAGTGTGCATACACACGAAAGCTCATACCAAGAACAAACTTAGTTGGTATCTAAGGTGCTACTGGAAGGAATTTTTTTATTTTGTTTTGACTATGTCAGACCAACACGGCTATCTACCTGTAACAGTCTTAACAGTGAGACCGTAAGTGACTGTGGAGGCCAATTCTTGATCCACACGTCTTTCCACAGTGGGGACATTGGTTTCCAGACGGGAGTTGATCATGGTGAGGGTTTGTGGGAGGGGGGTAATTGGTTTGCTTTTGTTTTATTAGGATTTTGTGTTCTCATTTTTTATTTTTATGTGGCCTTTTATGTGATCTTCCGCCCTGTGGAACGCCCTCCCACCAGATGCTAAAGAGAAAAACAACTACCAGACTTTTAGAAGACATCTGAAGGCAGCCCTATTTAGGGAAGCTTTTAATGTTTAATAGACTATTGTATTTAAATATTTTGTTGGAAGTCACCCAGAGTGGCTGGGGAAACCCAGCCAGATGGGCAGGGTATAAATAAATTATTATTATTATTATTATTATTATTATTATTATTATTATTATTAAGGGCGGCATACAAATTAAATTAATACTAATACTAATAGATAACTCCTCCTGCAACTCACTTCCCTGCTCAGCTTGGCTTCCTCTCAGCAGCGAGACTGATCCTTTCTATCTGAAAGAGGCAGAGCGAAAGGAAATGCATCCCTTCCTTGAGAGGCACAAAAACCATGCGCCAGCTGCGCTTTGCTCAGACCTTTCTTCTTTGAACGGACAAAAACAAGTGTTTTCACCTTCGCCTCTGAGACATGCAAGGCTTGCATCAGCCGGAGCAGCTGGCTGAGGCTTCCCGCCTCCCTGGTCATTTGTTGACAGGCAGAACAAAACTGGAATTCTCAGGCCGCAAATACAGCCATACATTTAAAGTGCATGATTCCCCACGAAGTATCCTGGGAACTTTAGTTTGTTAAGGGTGCTGTGAATTGTAGCTGTGTTAGGGGTAAATTGCACTTCCCAGGATTCTTTTTTTATTTGTTACATTTATATCCCATATTTTATACACTTATTATATCCCATACATTTATATAGCTGGCTAGGAATGATGGGAGTTGTAGTCCATCAGCATTGTGGGACCCAAGGCTGAGAAACGCTGGGTTAGAACAGGGGTCAGCAAACTTTTTCAGCAGGGGGCCAGTCCACAGTCCCTCAGACCTTGTGGGGGGCCAGACTATATTTTTGGGGTGGGGGTGGGGAATGAACGAATTCCTATGCCCCACAAATAACCCAGAGATGGATTTTAAATAAAAGGACACATTCTACTCATGTAAAAACACACCGATTCCCAGACCGTCCACGGGCCGGATTGAGAATGCAATTGGGCCGCATCCAGCCCCAGGCCTTAGATTGCCTACCCATGGGTTAGAATGTTGGACTAGGACCTAAGAGACCAAAATTCAAATCCCCGCACAGCTCACTGGGTGACCTTGAGCCAGTTGCTGCCTCTCAGCCGAGTCAAAACATACCTCACAGGAATGAAATGAAAAAGGTGCTAAAAGATACCTTTCTAAAGAAACCAGAAGACTTTCTTTTGGGAATTATAGGGGAGGAAATCCCCAATATTAGGACAATACTTCCTTTTTGTATGCCACGACAGCAGCAAGACTATTAATTGCAAAGAACTGGAAGAACCAGGAGATACCAACAGTGGAAGAATGGCAAATGAAAATGATAAGACTTTATGGAACTTGCCGAGCTGACAGCGAGACTGCGTGACCAGAGGGAGGAAACAGTGCAGGAAGACTGGAAGAAATTTAAAATTTATATGAAAAAAATTTGTCATGTTTAAATTTTCTGAAATCCTAGGGAAGTAATTAGAGGTTTCTGGTATTAAATTGGGTTAATATGATTTAAATAAATGATTAAAGGAAAAGATAATGGATAACAAATCAATAAGTATTTAAATATTATAAAAGAATATATGTTTAATTCATGAAACTGCTAAAAGAAGAATTGTATTGAAACCCAGAAAGGAGAGGTTGGGGGAAGTCGCCCCAAGATGTTAAAGGGAAAATGTGAAGTTGATATAAGAGTTGTTTGTGTTGTGTTTGTTTTTGTGTTTGTTTTGTATGTTTTATATCTTATAAAATGAATAAAAATAATTTAAAAAAAAATACCTCACAGGGTTGTCGTGGGGATTAAATAGCGGGTGACAGGGGAAGAACTGTGTATGCAGCCTTGAGCTGTTTGGGGGAAAGGTGAGATATAATAAATAGGTAGATAAACAAATAAATAAATTTGTTGCCTACTAATTTTAATGCTTTCTTACCCAACTTGCATCACTTTCCATCTTGCTGCAAAAGTCAACAGGATCTCTGGGGAGAAATATAGACCAGATGCCTCCGCCTGTGTGGAAGAAAGAAGAACACAGAAGGAATTAAAAAAGAAAGTTTGGCGAGTGCCAAATAATAAAGCAATTATCAGTGTGGTCTGCCTGCACTCTCTGGCAGCAGCTCTCCAAGATTTCAGGCAGGGGAAAATTTCTACCCTACCGGCAGATCCCTGGGATTGGCCCTGGGACATTTTGCATGAAAATTGTGCGGTGTGCCACTGAAGTAAAGCCTGTACGCCTTTATATTTTTATTGATTAAATTTATTACAGTAGTTTTGTGAGGTTTTTTTTACCAAAGTAACTCAAAGCAACTTAAAGCGATAAATAATACATATCTTAAAAAAACAGCAAAACAATATCTAAAATCTATGGCAAATGATTCCATATTAGGGCTCAGGAGTACCAGCTTGGCCCAGCAACTGTGGGTGCCCGGGGCCGTGGGTGCCATGCAGCATGCATGGCCCTGGCACTGAAATTTGTGGGTGCCCAGCCCCTTCATGGGGAATTTTGTGGTTGCTTGGGCACACAGGGCTCCAGGGAGGTGGCACCTACGGTAGGACTACCCAATGTGGTGCCTTCCATGTGTTGTTGAACAACAACTCTCACCAGCCCTAGCCATAAGCCTTACAGGCAGAAAGAAAGGGGGGGGGGGAAGAACCCTAATTTCAATTCTTATCAATTCTGTTTCTCCACTGGCTCTGCTGAAAGACTTAACACGTTTTGGCTCCTCCCCACCAACCCCTCCATTCCAGCTGGCCTTTGCAACAACTCCATAACTTGTTTTCTTTCTCTTCCCTCCCAGTCCTGTTTTTCCTTTTGTGTCGTGTCTGTTGGGCTGACTTAATTTCTATTTGCAAGCTGCTGCTGGAAAAGCTTTTTTTTTTTTTGCTTACGAGTAGGATAATTTGTTCACACGCTTCAAATAAATAAATGAAATTTAAACCCAATAAATAAATAAATAAGAGAAAGTGCTAGCTAACGATTTGATAATTAATTGTGTGATGCCTTGCAGTATGTACATATCAACATATGTACACATAAAGATAAGATGTATCCGATGCCCAGTCTTGAGATTAATTTTACGGAGACCCTGAGCCTGGGAAGGCAGCTCCATCTGCAATCCTATGAACACTCACCTGTGAGTAAGCCCAAATGAACATAGTGAGACTGACCTCTGAGTAAGCATGCATAGGTTTCTGCTGCGAATCCTAAAGGCTGAGTGACATGAAGCAACTTTTACAATGGACAGTACAGTAATAGTTTAATATTTGAACAGCATCCTCAACCGGGGGGGGGGGGGGAGTATTATTAGTCGGTTTCTCTCCAGGAAAGACAGAAGGCTTGTGCCATTTAGGTTTAAAATCAAAATTCAGTTACTGTGAAACATGTTCGCAGAACTTCAGCAGGATTACTAAATGTTTTTATTACTTTTGGGGCGTTTTGTAAGCCGCAGCGACTTTTCATTTCGGATTAAGCCTCTTAAAATTAGACTACCTCTCTTGTTCCAGCAGGCTTTTGGGGAAACTGACTCATTTTAAGAAAAGGGCTGGTGCTGTGATGTTTTTATTGCAATGATCGGTATGTTTTAATAGATCAGATAGAGAGACAGAAATATATTCTGTTGGTGATTAATTCCTTTAATTCCACTTTACATCTGCCAGGGGAAATTACATTATTATTCTTATTATTCTTATTATGATTGATGAGAAGCTGCAAGAATGATCGGACACATATCAGAAAGTACCTCATATTGAACTCAGTAGGGTTTACTTCTGGGTAAAAATGCAAAGGACTGCATTGCAAGCTGAACTAAACAATAGGCTGCGGTGAGCACCATGGTCTGCCCGTTCAGCGTAACAAATCAGATCTTCAGATCTTTGCTTTTCCCCCTCCACACACTTACCCTTTTTCCAGACTTCTTCAACGCGTTTCTGCCGCAGAAGGGGAATTCAGCACCCGGGTCCTTTCTCCCAGGGCTCCCTCCCTGTTGCTGATGGGGAGAAGATGCAGCCGCCGCAGCGCCTCGCGCCTCAATTGCCCGGGTGCCGGGAAGGGGGGCGGGTGGGCGCGGATGCCGGATGCCGCTTCAAAACAAAGTTATGGGGAAAGCCGCGTTCATCTCAGCCGAAATCAGAGACGGAGAGAGGAGCAAGCAAGCGACCAGCTCTCCCGCCTGGCGAGGATTTTAGACAGCCCTCTGCTGGCCACAGGGAAGGCTCACGCCAGGCCAAGATGGGTGGTCCAAATTTTAAACTGAGAGGTTGCAGCCTCTCCGCCCAACCTACCTCACAGGGTTGTTGTGGTTTGGGGGAAGAGCTCTGTACCCCCACACCTTGAGCTCCTTGGAGGAAAGGTGCAATAATAAATGAGTCATAATAATAAATACAATCGAATAGGTAGATTGGCTAAATGAATTGTTGGGTAGTTGCATAGCTGTCAACTTTCGGATTTGAATATAAGGGATCAGCAGCCTCACCTGTCCCGGGGACAGTCTATGGTTCTCGGGGACAGTCCCCCAGGCTACAAATTAATTTACACCAGGCTACACACCATCATCTTTCCCCACCTCAGGGTCTCTTTTCCAGGGAGTCTTCTCTTCTCATGCGATGCTTCAGGATCTGTCCTTCCGGTGAGCAGCCAGGGCCAATGTCCTTCAGAATGGATCGGTTTGATCTTCTTGCAGTCCGCGGGACTCCAGCACCACAATTCAAAAGCGTCAATTCTTCATGGGGGGATTGATCAGGTTCACTCTTTTGGCTCTCTGGCATCCATTAATGACTTACTATACAAACGTGTTGCAGACTTTGCATCCTTTAACGCTCTTTTGGAAGGAGTGTATTTGTGGGCTGGGCCAGAGTGGTTGATTTTACATGCAAGCAAAGCACAAACAGTGCTGTTGTCTAATGACATCCTATTCTCTGTAACTATTGGTGAACAACGCAGCCGAGCAACGCAGCTGAGGAGCCTCCCTGGCCGGCAGGGAGGGAGAGGAGCTGCTTCCTTTGAAGTCTGGGAAATTTAAGGGATATCAACAATCTGGGATAGCAGCGGGAAACGGCATTGGAATAAGGGAGTTTCCCGCCAAAAAAGGGAAGGTTGACAGCTATGGGTAGTTGCAAAGAGGTAACGTTTCTGGGTACCCTAAATGAATTGTGCCCAAGTCATGGAACCAGCCAGAAGGGATTTCATCCTAAATGGTGCTGTTATAAGAATTCTAAGGTCTCAGGTATAAAAGAAATGTTTGTAAATGTACAAGGCAAACACATACATAGTACAAAACAAAATAAAAAAAAATTCCTTCCATTTTATTTTTTATTTTTTATTTTGTTTTGTTTTGACTATGACAGACCAACACGGCTATCTACCTTTAACATACATAGTACATTTACAAACATTTCTTTTGTAACCACGTGTCTGAAATAGTACAGGAGAGCAACCCTGAAGCCATTTTGATTCTCCCAGTGACCTCAAAAGAATGGCCAGGCTGCCCAGGTAATGCAATCAGTGACCATTATCAGGTATCCTGGCAGGCAGGATTTCTGCTGGAGACCGCCTCCTTCTATGATGTATGTATGATGTTTTGGGGGGTGGTCTTGGGCTACAGGGTAGGCAATTTCAAAAGTCTATATAAGGGCTTGCACAAAAGTCTATATAAGTCTATATTTCAAAAGTCTATATTTCAAAAGTCTATATAAGGGCTTGAACCATTGTTCTGGGTTCTCTCTTCCCTTCTGTGTGTGGAGAGTGGGGACCCTGTTGCAACAGTTTAATAAAGATCAGGCTTACTAGCTGCTTTGCTTCTCAATATACTCTGGTTGGCCTCTGTTATTTTCTCCTACCAATAGGGAACCCACTTAAGGACTCTATATGGGCACTTGGATACCCCATAAGGAAAAAGGAGCAGGGCCAGCATAGTGTAGTGGTTAAGAGCAGTGGACTCGTAATCTGGTGAACCAGGTTCGATTCCCTGCTCTTCCACATGCAGCTGCTGGGTGACCTTGGGCTAGTCACACTTCTGTGAAGTCTCTCAGCCTCACTCACCTTTCAGTGTATCTGAAGAAGTGTGCATGCACACGAAAGCTCATACCAAGAACAAACTTAGCTGGTCTCTAAGGTGCTACTGGAATGAATTTTTTTTATTTTGTTTCACCTCACAGAGTATTTGTTGTGGGGAAGGGAAAAGGAGATTGTTAGCCACTTTGAGACTCCTTAGGGTAGTGATAAAGCGGGATATCAAATCCAAACTCCTCCTCCTCCTCCTCCTCTTCTTCTTCTTCCAGTTCCCAGGTACAAGGTGGGTGTTGTTGTTGAACCAACCTTATACAGAGAGCACCACACTATAAAATACAGCATATATATAAGTTGATGGACTTCACCTGCATGCGAAGACAGGCTCCGGCAGACTGAGCGGACAAGACCAAGAGTGGGTCCAACGGTCAAGAAGGCGGTTTCTGCACATGGTGTAGTGTAGAGGGAGTTGAGGGGCAGATGGGGCTCATCAACCTGGGGAAGGTAGACCATCTAGAAGGAAAAAACTGAGCCAAAATTGCGGAATATCTTTGGGAGAAGGAAAAGGCTAAGGAGTAAACCAGGGGTAGGCAACCTAAGGCCTGTGGGCCGGATGCGGCCCAATCACCTTCTCAATCCAGCCTGCGGACGGTCCAGGAATCAGCGTGTTTTTACATGTGTGCTTTTATTTAAAATGCATCTCTGTGTTATTTGTGGGGCATAGGAATTCATTAATTTTTTTTTCTTTTTCAAAATATAGTCCGGCCCACCACATGGTCTGAGGGATGGTGGACCGGCCCACAGCTGAAAAAGGTTGCTGACCCCTGGAGTAAACCCTACACAAATCTGGAGTCCCTAAGATGGTTGGATGACACCTTGTACACCGCCTTCAGCAACTCCTGGAGCCAGTGTGGTGTAGTGGTTAAGAGCGGTAGACTCGTAATCTGGTGAACCGGGTTCGCTTCCCTGCTCCTCCACATGCAGCTGCTGGGTGACCTTGGGCTAGTCACACTTCACTGAAGTCTCTCAGCCCCACTCACCTCACAGAGTGTTTGTTGTGGGGGAGGAAGGGAAAGGAGAATGTTAGCCGCTTTGAGACTTCTTCGGGTAGTGATAAAGAGGGATATCAAATCCAAACTCTTCTTCAGCCAAGCTTGCTTTCCTACATCAGCTGGAGACAGGGGTCGTCTGGGCAGCCCAGGACTGCCCAGGCTTGAGCCCCAGGGAAGTCACTGTGGTGCTGCTATTGCAGAGGTTTGACTTCACCTCCAGAGGCACACTCCATTGTCTCTCAAGACAGATAGATACCAGCCAAACCATGTAAGTGGGAAATTGCCAGCACAGCCACATTTGACTTCAAAAGAGGAAACTTTCCTCCCGAATGAGGAGTGTGGTAAAAAGGGAGTTGAAAGGCCAAGCCAAGATGGTCAAATCTTTTCAAGAGGCTTGGAAGTTCTTTAAAACCGTGATATTAGAAGCTAAGATTGAATGTAGACCAAGAAAAGTACTACCAGGGCTAAGAGGATGCCAGCATGGTTGATGACCAGAGTCAAGGCAGCTTTTAGAGGCAGGAAGGCTTCCTTCAGAAAATGGAAGTCTCATTCAAATGAGGAGAACAAAGCAAAAGAAAGCAGACGAAAAGGGATATAAAGAATTCATTCATTTTGGCATTTGTTATAGGAGCATATTGATTTAAAAAAAAAGTTAAAACCAAAGTTAAAACCAATTCTGCAACCACATCAAAAGCTGGAAACAGACTATAAAGGCCATTGGAGAACAAGGTGATTGCAAGCGTGCTGGAGGAGACTAAAGAGACTGCAGAGGAGCTGAATGAATTCTTCCTGCTCCTTTGTTCATGAACATGAAAGGGAGACTGCAAGGTGATTAAGGATTAAATTGGGGTGGTTCTCACCTGCCTGCCAGTTTGGTTATTTTTTACTCTTGGCTTGATGATTAGCTTGAACTGTCCGTACTCTGATGTGATTTGATTTTTCATTTAAAGGTTTTTTTTTGCTTTATATTAGTGGAAGTTCACTGTATCGTAAAAAAAAAAAAAGTATAAATATCTGCCAACTGAGGACAGCACCTTACGCGATGCTGCCACAAGAATGCAATCCTTGGCTTACCGTCTCATTTCTGCACCAGCGATCAGGCAGGGAGAGCTCAGAGTCCCTTGCCTTTGCCTGCATCCAGGCCTTGGAGCAGATTTCAGGGGGGCTGCGGAGCCTTGGAAGACAGGGCATCAGGAGGCTGCTGTGGAAGCTTTAGGGGGGGTCTAGATTTAGCCCAGGGACCCAGGTGGCGCTGTGGGTTAAACCACAGAGCCTAGGGCTTGCTGATCAGAAGGTCGGCGGTTCGAATCCCTGCGACGGGGTGAGCTCCCGTTGCTCAGTCCCAGCTCCTGCCCACCTAGCAGTTCGAAAGCACGTCAAACTGCAAGTTAGATAAATAGGAACCGGTCTGGCGGGAAGGTAAACGGCGTTTCCATGCGCTGCTCTGGTTCGCCAGAAGCAGCTTTGTCATGCTGGCCACATGACCTGGAAGCTGTACGCCGGCTCTCGGCCAATAAAGCGAGATTAGCGCTGCAACCCCAGAGTCGGACACGACTGGACCTAATGGTCAGGGGTCCCTTTACCACAACACTTATGTGGATCCCCAGAGCATTGTGACACATCCAGACAATGTGAGGGTCCTGGTGTGAGCATTCTCTGCCTTGGAAGCCTCGCTACAATCAATTCTAGCTACCGAGCAGAGAAACACTTTGCACAAGCTCAGAGGCGCCCTCGGTGTCGTTCATCAGTGCACACGTTCCAAGTCTGAGCAGGGCAGAAATTGAAAGCAGTTGCCAGGGAGCTCATCCTCTGAAAGCCTCCGATCAAATTTAAGCCATCAGTTGGCAGGGAACCTGCTTTGCATGCAGAAGGCCCCAGGTTCAATCCCTGCGATCACTAAGTATGGCTGGGGAAAACAGCTGCCTGGAGCCCTGGAGAGCTGCTACTCCCAGTCAGTGCCTGTCAGATGGGCCAATTGTCTGGCATTGCGTAAGGCAGCTTTGCAAATCTGCTTTAAAGATATGAAGAGATTTAGAACAAAGCTCCACACTGGCGCACAAAGGGTTACGCTGATAGAGATGCACGATCATGCCTAGATCGACCAGGCAATTTGAGAAGCTGATGAAGCCACTTCCTGTCCCCACCTTGCCCTTTCCTGGGGGGAAACTGGGGGTTGCTCCTCTCAGCTTGCAGGGAGAGGTGAGTTAAAGGGGAATTTAGGAGGGAGGGGCCATTTGCAGGAAAGTTGGGAGAAAATGATAGACAATCCCAGAAGATCAAGGGCGTCAGCGGCTGCCAAAAGGACATAGGAAGCTCCTTTGTACTGAGTCAGACCAGTACAGCTAATTTTCTTTTTTAATGCAGAGAGAATAAACAGTTCGAGGAGAAGCTGAATGAATTCTTTGCTATGCTTTGTTCATGAACTTCAAAGGGCGGCTGCAAGGTGACTGAGGATTAAATTGGGGTGGCTTATTTTTACACTTAGCTTGGGCTGCCTTCTATTTTGGTATGATCCAATTTTTTTTCCTGTAGTAGTGGAGACACACTATATAGCAAGCCAATCGAGGTTAGCACCTTATGCAGTGATGCAGAGCTGGGGCCTGAGTAAAAATGAGCTTGTCAATGCAAGTCTCAGGGAATTGCAGGTGGGGTGAGAGAACAGGGTGCTAAGATTGCTGGAATGGTACAGCAGCTGACTTGCATGCAGAAGGTCCCGACATTCCCTGCCCGACATCTTCCTTATATTCTTCTGTAACCTCCAATATCAAATATTTTTTGTTTCTGCTCTGTTCAGAAAATGCACTGGCCCATCTGAATTTATTCCTCAGCCAGCTGCTTTGCCTTGCTGCAGATTCCGGTCATAGTTTGGTCTGGATCCACCCCTTGAAGGAGAATGGCTGAAGCACAGGTAGGGACCCACCAATGCTCCCCCCTCTCATTTTGTTCCAGCAGTGGTGGCTGGTGCTCCCTGGGACAGGTAGCGAGGGAAGCAGGGAGCTCAAGAAGAGGTGGTTACACAGAGCCAATGACAGGCAGAGCCAACTAATCTAGGTTTATCCCTGTCCTCCTCCTCCCTGATATGAAGGCAAAACTGAGAGTGGGGAGGAGGAGGAACCCAACAAGCAGTGCATATCCTGGCCTCCTTGTAAGAAGGCAGGCAGGGTGTGAGCAGCAGGGTGAGGACAAACTGAGGTAGATGGGACAGTCCTTTCATTACCCTAATCATGGACCAGTCTTCCCTGCTTTCTCGGAGTACACCGGAAATTGTGATTTATTATATTTGTCTGATGCGCCATCTGACAAATCTAGCAGCGCTCTTCTTACATTCTTATGACGCAGCACATGAGGACAAAGGACTGGGAGGGAGGAGGGGAAGCCAAGCTCCGCTAAAAAGTCTTTCACTAGCCCAAAACCCTTCTCAGAATTGAGAACTCAAGTCTTTTCCCAGTGGACTAGCTAGTTGAGGCTATTTTAATCAGGAATAGGTTTTAATGTTTCAAAATGTGCCCCCTTTCACCCCTTTTGTTACAGGATCGTCTGGTTTGCCCGACAAAAGAGGAAGACATCAAAACTGAGGATCAGCAGAGTAGTGAAGACCTGCCGGTAGGCATCCTTAATCCACTCACTTAAGTAAAAAGATGGAAGGAACTTCTTCACCCAGTGCATCATTAATGCATGGAACTCCCCGCCACTTTGTGTGCTGACGGCCACAGGCTTGAGTGGATAACACCCGTTCATAGGGACATAGGAAGCTGCCATATAAAGTGAAACCAAACTGGTCCAGCGAGCTCAGTATTTTCTACACTGAATGGGAGCAGCTGACTTCAAGCAATAATTTTTTCCAGCCATGCCTGGAGATCCTGGGGGATAAACCTGGAACATTCTATAGGTTGTCTGAGTCTTTTTGGAGGGGCAATGTGGGATACAAATTAGTTAAACAGATAAAAAAAGAATTCAACATCCTGAGAATCTCAGCTTCTTTCTTTTTATTTGTGATGTAAAATGCACACTGCTAGTCCTTAAGACTGTCAAGATACAACTTAGAAGGCATAGGCGGAGACCACGTGAGCAGGCAGTTCTTCTTCCTCTCTCATAATACTAGAACCCAGGACCATTCAATGAACATTGGGAGATTCAGGGCAGACAAACCAAAGGATTTCTTCACACAGTTGAACTATGGCATTCGCTTCCACCAGAGGCAGTGAAGGCTACCAATTGAGATGGCTTTAAAAGAGGATTAGCATCTTTAAGAGATGCTCGGACAAATTTATGAAAGATAAGGCTACCAATGGTTACTAGCTATGATGGCTGTTCTCTACCGTCACTTCTGAGGCAATATTTATTAAGGATAATGGTTTAATTGCCTGAAATGGGAATGTTTGCTTCTGTTGAATTGATGTGTATTTTTAGCATGGTTTTTCCCCCCTTTGGCAGTAGCTCTCTCATGTGATTGGCTGACTGTGAGTCACATGAGAGAGGCATTCCATTCTGTTGTGACTGTTATTCAAGTAACTGTTGTTTTTAACTGGCTTTCTGTGTGTGTGTGTGTGTGTGTGTGTGTGTGTGTGTGTATGAAGGGGAATGGCTGCTGAGAGAGGTTTCTCAGGAAGGACAGTGTGTGTTAGTGTGAGCTTTCTGAAGTGAATCAGACAGAGGAGATTCCCTAAATGTTAATAAGGAGAAACCTGAGCATGATATTGTAAATATATCCTTCTAAGTTATATGTTTATGAAAGTAAAGGGTTATTTGCTGTTGTGCTCAGGTACTGCTTAGAGGTCTCTTGACTGAGGCATCTGGTAGAAACAGGATGCTGGACTAGATGGGCCATTGGCCTGATCCAGCAGGACTGTTTTTATGGCAGTTCCTAGTCATAGCTCATAGACCTATGATTTTTCTGATCTATGGGATTTTCTCCCAGGCTCACCACCCACTTCTTAAATCTTGCCTTCTGACAGAGAGGAATAGAAGCGGAGAGGATGAAGATTGTCCAGGAGTGGAAGGAGATGCACCAGATTCTTGATGAGCAGCAGCAGCTCCTGCTGAGGTGGCTACAGAACATGGAGGGTGACGTTCTCCGCAGAAAGAACGAGGTTCTCCAAATCACCAGGGACACTTCCCTCCTCGGTGAACTGGAAAAGAAGAAGGCACAGCAGCCATTACTGGTAGGAAGAGTGGGATCTTGGAAAGTCAGTGGCAAACTGCGAATCTGTGGGCTTCTGACTATTGCTGGACTACAACTCCCATCATGCTGTCTGGGGCCGATGGGAGCTGCAGTCCACCGACATCTGGAGGTCAACAGGTTCCCCACCCTTGTGCTAAAGTTTGGGCTGCCACCTGCTTAAAGAAATATTAGCTGGTTGTGGTGGTGATGGTTTATGCCCCGCCCACTCTGGGCAACTCCCAACAGAATATTAAAAACATGATAAAACATCAAACATTAAAAACTTAAATTAAATTAATTAAATGTATTTTCATTGATTAATCAGTTAGTTGATTGCTTAAAAAGTGCAGATGAAAATGGTTCTGAAGAAAAAAATAAATTTGTTTTCCTTGCAGCTTTTAGTATAGTAAAAATAATGTTCCATTGCCCAACAATGCTCCTATTATTGATTAAAATGATTTTTCATTGATTATAGCAGGGGTGGGGAAATGCGTTCAGATCCTGACCTCCCCTAAGGGGCCATTTCTGACGAGTGGACATAGTTATCATGACATCAGATGAAACGTTTTCTTTTGCCCGAACAGTTTGTAACCAAACCACCCGGCAAAGTTGAAGGTCAGCTGTGTCCTTACTTGCCCCACACCTGGTGTCATATGGGGTAGGTGGGTGTGGCTTGAATAAAACCTCAGGGGTCAAATTAGGACCCCTCCAACTGACAATTGAATCTGCCATGAACATTTGGGCTGTAATATGCAGCATATTATTATTATTATTATTATTATTATTATTATTATTATTATTATATTTATATTTATTATTTTATTGTTATTATTATTTCTGATTGTTCTAGGCTGCATACCCTTTACATTTTAAAAGCACATTCAAAGCACATTTCCCCTCTCAATGATTTCTGGTGCTGTAGTTAACCCTGCACAGAGTTACAATTACCAGGTACCCTTAACAAACTACAGTGTCTATCATCCTTTGAAAGAATTAGCTTCGAATGGCCTTGCCTGTCATGCACAGCAGAGCAAGAATATTCTCTGAAAACTCCATATACTGTTCTTTTCATCTTTTGTTGCAGGGTTTACACAGCACTGGCTGCAGGTGAGCTCTGGATTCAATTTCACTAGCTCCTCCTATTGGGCAGCAATCTTCTCTGAACTATGGATTTTGGGATCAGTGGGTGGGGGAAGGAATTTGAGGGAGAGCCCACACACAGTTTCTTAAAATGTCCTTGTACCAGGAGCAGCCAACATTTTGTCCTCCAAATACTGTTGAACTCCAGCTGCCATCATCCCTGGACAACAACATATTTTTAGCCATCCCTGTCCCGCGTCCTGCACTATAAATTGAAAGCAATATCATGTCACTTAAGACAGTCATGGCTCCCCTTCCCACAAAGATTCCTGTGAATTCTGGAAGCTTCAATCCTTATGTCAGGGTGTTGGACTAGACCAGGGTTCCCCAGACTACGGCCCGGGGGCCGGATGCGGCCCGAAGGGCTTGTTTATCCGGCCCCCGGCAACCCCTGCCACCCACTGCCGCCGCCCGCTCTTACCGGTGCTGCGCAGCGCGGCTGCCCATCTCCGGGTTGACGTGGCACCGGAAATAGCTTTTGCGCATGCGCAAAACGTCATTTCTGGGTCCGCGGAGGCCGTACGCATGCACACAAGCTATTTTCGGTGCCGCGCCATACTGGAAAAAGTGAGTGCGCACACATATGGGTGCGCGCTCCCCCGCCCTCCGGCCCGCCGTATGATCGTTGCCAGAGGAACCGGCCCGCCACGCGGTGAGTCTGGGGACCCCTGGACTAGACGGGATCTTTGGCCTGATCCAAGAGTTCATGGATGTTTCGCCTCTTCCTCCTCCAACAGACACACTTAACCCTTCCTTCCTTCCTTCCTTCCTTCCTTCCTTCCTTCCTTTCTCTTGCAGAGACGATACATTCATCCTGAAACCACAGCCGGATTTGAGGGAGCTGGAGCAGAAGCTGAGCGATTTCTCCCGCAAAAGGGCTGCTTTGCTGGAAACGCTGCTGGCATTCAAAGGTGAAGAAGGGGTTTTATTTCCTAGCACAATTTCATGTCTCTCTCCCCCCCCCCCCAAGTTGAGCTCAAAGCAGCTCACGATAATTGGAAAGCATTAAAACTTAGCAAAAAGCATTTTCATCCATGTAACCTCCCTGATATATGGATAAAGGGCGGTATAGAAATTTAATAATTATAATAATAATAGGATCTTTTGAAAAGCCACAATGACACATAGGTAAAGTGAAAACAAAAAATGCACAGTTGTGTCTAATGTTAGTCCTATGCAAAGTGGACCCATTGGAATTTAATGCAGAGGACTATACAGTCAAACCTCAGTTGTCAAATGTAATCTGTTCTGGAAGCCCGTTCGGCTTCCGAAATGTTCAACGACCAAGGTGCAGCTTCCGATTGGTTGCAAGAGCTTCCTGCACTCAAGCGGAATCCGCATCAGACGTTCGGGAACAAAGGTTTGGCTGTACATTTAAAGTAGTAGCGTACTGTTTTAAACGAGAATGGCTTCCATCAAAGAATTCTGGGAAGTGTAGTTTGTTAAGGGTGCTGAGAGTTGCTGGGGTACCCCATTCCCTGCAAAGAGGGATTGTTTGTTAAGCCACACTGAGGACTTTTGTCTACTGTTTGTCTGTGACATCGGTGTCACCATGCCACAGACGTATGGAGAGGCAGGGCTTCTGGGCACCACAGTTCAAGAAGGATATTGACAAGCTGGAACGTGTCCAGAGGAGGGCAACCAAAATGGTCAAAGGCCTGGAAACGATGCCTTATGAGGAACGGCTTAGGGAGCTGGGTATGTTTAGCCTGGAGAAGAGAAGGTTAAGGGGTGATATGATAGCCATGTTCAAATATATAAAAGGATGCCATATAGAGGAGGGAAAAAGGTTGTTTTCTGCTGCTCCAGAGAAGCGGACACGGAGCAATGGATTCAAACTACAAGAAAGAAGATTCCACCTAAACATTAGGAAGAATTTCTTGACAGTAAGAGCTGTTCGACAGTGGAATTTGCTGCCAAGGAGTGTGGTGGAGTCTCCTTCTTTGGAGGTCTTTAAGCAGAAGCTTGACAGCCACCTGTCAGGAATGCTTTGATGGTGTTTCCTGCTTGGCAGGGGGTTGGACTGGATGGCCCTTGTGGTCTCTTCCAACTCTATGATTCTATGATTCTATGATTCTATGATTCTATGTCTTTTAACATTGTGCATGCATGATTATTTGGGATCATGATGACATTGGGGAGGTTATCCCTGCTTTCAATACTGTTTTAGGGCGGACCTACTGATAAGTTTCCAATCAGAGCATGTTCCCCAACTTTCTGCTGGAATCCTGTAATTTTTTACACCACACATGTTCCAATTTATTTATTTGACCTGCTTTTGTGGTGCTGTAAACCCAGGAGTGTCGCTCCAGATGATAATATTGCGGTAATCTTGTGAAAGCATCACAGGGCTACAAGTAAAGGAGAATGACCTCTGGTTGGTGCAGTATGAATACAGCATGAATGGGCTAATTCGTGTATTAATTGCCAGAAAGTCCGCCAGCAGTTGGAAGGGGCCCTGAGAGAGAAGGAGAAAAAAAGACAAAATTGTGAAGGGTGTTAATTTTTCTTTCTTTCTTTCTGCAGGAAATCTGCATCTGGAGTTGAAGAGGAATGGAGGTACACACACACTTTTTGATTTAATCTGACTGGTGTTAAATACCATCTCCAAAATAATTTATAATAATTTTCTTTTATTCTTAAATAAATTTCACGAAGATAGGAACACAGGAAACTGCCTTATCCTGACTCAAAACCATTGGCCCATCTGGCTCTGTATTGTCTACTTTGACTGGCAGTGGCTCACAAGGGTTTCAGAGAGAGAGCCCCTGCCTGAACCTGGGACCTTATATGCAAAGCAGATGCTCTGCTACTTAGCTAAAACCCCTTCCCACAATGATTGAAATAATAGAATTAATCAGATTTTGCTGCATTAATATAACAGTATCCAACTTGCTTATTTCTAGCAGGAGACGGCCAGGTGAGCAACATGGAGGATGAGAAACCTCTGATGGATCATACTGAGCAACAGGAACGGAATGATAGGACGATGGAAGGAGCAGCGGAGAAAATGTCTCTGTGCCCTGAACCAAAGGCCACTTCTGAGAGTGAACGTGGCTCAAAAAGAGAGCAGAGGAAGTGTCTGGACAAAGGGGAGGACGACAAATCTATTCCCTGCAAAGGAAAAAACTGTGACCTTGATGGGCACAAAGTTCTGCCAAGGACTCAACAGATCAAGAAGGAAAGGATGTGTGCCGAGTGCGGGAAATGCTTCAGTCAGAAGTCAAACCTTATTACACATCAGAGAATCCACACTGGTGAGAAGCCGTACGAGTGTGCAGACTGCGGAAAGAGCTTCTGCCAGAGATCGGGACTCCTTTCACACCAGAGAACCCACACGGGCGAGAGGCCGCACAAATGCTTGCACTGCGAAAAGAGCTTCCGGTTCCACTCCAACCTCATCACACACGAGAGGACTCACACGGAGGAGAAGCCGTACAAGTGCTCGCATTGCGGGAAGCGCTTCAACCAGCGGTCGAACCTCATCAGTCACGAAGGGACCCACCGGCAGGAGAAGCCGTGCAAGTGTTCCGAGTGCGGGAAAAGCTTCCGCCGGAGCTCGGAGCTCACTGTCCACATGATGACGCACACGGGGGAAAAGCCATACAAGTGCCTCCAATGCGGGAAAGGGTTCAGGAGGAGGGCGGACCTCATTGTGCATGAGAGGACCCACACGGGAGAGAAGCCGTACGGCTGCCCCAATTGCGGGGAAAGCTTCAGCCAGAGGTTGGGCTTAATTGTGCACGAGCGGACGCACACAGCAGAGAAGCCGCACGAGTGTGTGGTATACAACAAGGGCTTCAGCCACACCGCACACCTTGCCGTGCACGAGAAGCCAGACCTCGCCACGCACCACCAGAACCACACGGGCGAGGAGCCGTACGAATGCGCAGACTGTGGGAAGAGCTTCTGCCAAAGATCGAAACTCGTCGTCCACCAGAGAACCCACATGCGTGAGAAGCTGTTCAAATGCTCTCACTGTGAGAAGAGCTTCGGCTTCCAGTCCTACCTCATCGCACACGAGAGAATCCATACAGGGGAGAAGCCGTTCGAATGCTCGCATTGTGGGAAGGGCTTCAGCCAGCGGTCAGCCCTCAAAGGTCACGAAGGGACTCACCAGGCAGAGAAGCCGTACAAGTGCTCTGAGTGTGGGAAAAGCTTCTGCCGGAGCTCGGAGCTCCTCGTCCACCTGATGACCCACACGGGGGAGAAGCCGTACAAGTGCCCTCAGTGCGGGAAGCGCTTCAGGAGGAAGCCGGAGCTCATCGTCCACCAGAGGATCCACACGGGCGAGAAGCCGTACAAGTGCACAGACTGCGGGAAAAGCTTCAGCCAGATGTCGGGCCTCCTCAGTCACAAACGTACCCACCTGGAAGAGAAGCCGTTCAAGTGCTCCAAGTGCGGGAGGGGTTTCAGGAGGAAGCCGGATCTCGTCGTGCACGAGAGGACCCACACAGGGGAAAAACCGTACAAGTGCGCTGAGTGCGGGAAGGGGTTCAGGAGGAGGACAGATCTCATCGTGCACAAGAGGACCCACACAGGGGAGAAGCCGTACAAGTGCCCTCACTGCGAGAAAAGCTTCAGGCAGAAGTCAGGCCTGAACATGCACAGGAGAACCCACACAGAGGAAAAGCCGTAGAAATGTGTGGTTTGCGACAAGAGCTTCAGCCATGCCTCGCACCTTTCTGTGCACAAGATGACCCACGTGGAAAAGCAGCCATTTAGGTGCCTGGACTGTGGGAAAAGCTTTGACTGGAAGCTGGATCTCACTGCGCACTGCCAGAAAGACACAGCAGAGAAGCCGTATGAATGTGTGGACTGTGGAAAGTCAGCCAGAGGCTAAGCCTGCATACGCAAGAGAGGACCCACTTGGGCAAGTGTCAAGTGTGAGAAGAGAAGAAGAAGAGTTTGGATTTGATATCCCGCTTTATCACTACAATAAGGAGTCTCAAAGCGGCTAACATTCTCCTTTCCCTTCCTCCCCCACAACAAACACTCTGTGAGGTGAGTGGGGCTGAGAGACTTCAAAGAAGTGTGACTAGCCCAAGGTCACCCAGCTGCTGCATGTGGAGGAGCGGAGACGCGAACCCGGTTCACCAGATTACGAGTCCACCGCTCTTAACCACTACACCACACTGGCTTCTGGAACAGCTCCAACCTGAAGTCACACCGAAGGGCCCACTCCGGAGCCTTGCAGGTGCTTGGAGTGTGGGAAAAGCTTCATGGGGAGTTTGGATCTTAGCAGACATCAGAGATTCCACACAGGAGAGAACTCACAAGCAGACCAATTATTTGGAAAACTTATTTTAAATAAATAGTGGTTTTGCACAGTGCTGTCTTTGTTCACTGTTGGCTGTTGACTGGTGTATGTGGGTGTTGGTGTATGGCATTATGGTATGCCATCCTTATAAAATGGTGCTGTAGCTCTAGGTTCAAGCAAGAGGTCTGAAACAAAAGGTTTGGCCGATTATTTAAAATGGAGTAGGTCCACTCTCCGTCCTCTACAGCTTCCTGTGTTCTTCTCTACCTCATTTCACTCCCCTTCTCAGACAATTCCTTCTTGGTTTCCTCTGGACCAAGGATGGGGAACCTGCAGCCCTGTACATTGTTTTATTATTATTATTATTATTATTATGGAACATAATATATTTATATCACACCTTTTTCTTCAGAGAGCTCAAGCTGGCATATGTGGTCCCCCCCCCAGCTCATTTAAAACCTGCATATCTTTGCTAACAGATGGCCTGTGTGATTCTTTTTTATAATGAAACAAAGTTTTCTTCTTTTTAAATTATTTGGAACCGTTCCCCCCTCCTTTACTTTTACTCCCAACGGATGGAGACTTGTTTACTGTAACAGCCTAAACTCTGAAAGTAAGATATTCCCTTATTTGAAAGTAAAACACTCCCTTATTTGCAAAGCTAAGTGTCTGTGATTTATTCTAATCTAAGTATTTTCATGGGAAACATTTAAGGGCGGATGAGAGCAGATGTAAAATCTAACCCAAGTTTTAATGTACTTGGAGCAATCGGCCATTGTGCTAACTCTGCTACGAGAGTAATAATCTTTTTCAGACCTCTTTCTCCAATAGTTAGGAGACCCGCTTAGTGCCTTCCCAGAATTGTCATTCCAAAGTAGCTTAACATCACTCCCTCTTCTCAGGGAACTCGGGGAACTGCAGGGCTCCACCTACTTATGGTTTTTACAGGAAGCAAAACAACTGCCTCTGTGTGTGACAGAGATCTTGCAAAATATCTGCCCTTGTGTGCCCATACTCGGGCCAGGCTCGGGTGGCGCTGTGGTCTAAACCATGAGCCTCTTGGGCTCGCTCACCAGAAGGTCGGCGGTTCGAATCCCTGCGATGGATTGAGCTCCCATTGCTGTGTTGCAGCTCCTGCCAACTTAGCAGTTCAAAAGCATGCCCGTGCAATAATGACAGAACAGGCAAAAAGTAAATTGTTAATACAGGCACAAATAAGGAAAAATTAGATATGTTCCCATGGTGGTGTGGCCAGAGGCAAAATGGGCAGAGCAAGAAATGTAATTTTTCCATTGCACAATAAAGGAGTTCAATTATCATCATCATCAAAAATTATTATTTATGTTGACCACCTGATACGGTTACCACAGCTACTCTGGGCAGCAGCTTCCAATAAATTAAAACAGGCATGTCCAACAGGTAGATCACTGGCAGTCTGCGGTAGATCACTGGTAAATCATTGGCTCCTCCCAAAGAAGCTGAACAACTGTGGCTCCCCTAAAAAAAGCTTTTATCACCTCCCTGAAAAAACTCAACAACTTTGACCCGAACCCCCCCAAAATGGGCCTTCCTCCTTTCCTAAAAAAAGCTCAACAACTTTGACCTGAACCCCAAAAAGGGGGGTAGATCACTGCCAGTTTTTAACTCTATGAGTAGATCACAGTCTCTTGGGAGTTGGCCACCCCTGAATTAAAACTATTGTCTGTTCCAACCTGCACTGGCACCACAGGGAGAAGGTCAGGATGATGGTGCTGGTAATGATATAAAACAAAAATGAATAGTTAACAGTTGGATTATTTACAGGTAGGTAGCCGTGTTGGTCTGCCGTAGTAGAAACAAAATTAAACAAAAATCCTTCCAGTAGCACCTTAGAGACCAACAAAGTTTGTTATTGGTATGAGCTTTCGTGTGCATGCACACTTCTTCAGATACACTGAAACAGAAATCACCAGACCCTTATATTTACTCAAAAGGGTGGTGGGAATGGGTGATTGGCTGATAGGTGTGGTAAACCTGTTGACGTCTGTTAATGACTGGAATGGGTCTTACAGGAAAAAACAAGTTACAGGTAGGTAGCCGTGTTGGTCCTGGGAGACTGAAGTGTTCTCCTACTGGTTTCTCTGCATGGGCGTACCCGGGGGGGGCAGGGGGGCAGCTGCCCCCCCTAGAAGCAAAAATGATCAGCGTCCGTTCAAAGCAAACCTGAACGACCATGGCTTGCCCCCCCCCCCTAGTTTTGATCCTGGGTACGCCCCTGTTTCTCTGTCTTGTGATTCCTGATGTCAGATTTATGTCCTTTTATCCTTTGGCATAGGGTTTGGCCTGTTTGTCCAATATAGAGAGCTGAAGGGCACTGTTGGCATTTGATGGATTATTGGCCTGATGAGCCAGCATGTTCTTATTCCCTGAATAAAAAGGATGTCGAGAGGACCTCCTGTTTAACTTAGTTGGTCTCTAAGGTGCTACTGGAAGGATTTTTTTATTTTATTTTGTTTTGACTATGACAGACCAACACGGCTATCTACCTTTAACTCTCCTGTTTAAAAAAATTATACAAAACAGCCGCTAGAGGGCTCTTTTCGTATTTTCTCTTTTCCTAAAATCCAGAGGCGTTTTGTGCTGCTTCTGAAATTGCCTCTCTGTGTTGTGAAATGCAACACCGAGAGGGGCTGGGCTTCCCATGAAGATGCTGCATCCGGTGAGAGAAATACAGGGAGGGAGGAGGAAAGCCAGGGGGGAAATGCACCGGAGATCAGGCAGGGAGAGCTCAGAGTCCCTTGCCCTTGCCTGCATCCAGGCCTTGGAACAGATTTCAGGAGGGTTGGGGAGCATCGAGAGGCCACGATGGGAGATTTAAATTATTAGATGCTCTTGCTGATCTGGTTTTGACGCACAAATGCCTCAGTGGGTCCCCTCTGATGTAAAAGCACAGAGCTCCAGACAATGTGAGCATTCTCCGCCTCCAATCCGTTACAGCTACCGAGCAGAGAAACACTTTGCACAAGCTCAGAGGCACCCTTGGTGCTGTTCATCAAGGCACGCCTTCCAGCGCTGAGCAGGGCGAAAGTTGAAAGCAGTTGCCAGGGAGCTCATCCCCTGAAAGCCTCTATCAAATTTAAGGCATTGTCTGGTTTGGGAAGGGCTGTGGCAGAGAACCTACTTTGCATGCAGAAGGTCCCAGGTTCAATCCCTGCGATTTCATGTTCCTCTGTCGCTCCCAAAACCATATACTTCTGTTTCCCCTCTGCTCAGAAAATGCACTGCCATCTCTGCCCCTTCTGAATTCGCACCCCGGCCAGTTGCGTCTCTTTGCTGCAGATCCGGGTTGTCCACCTTAGTTCACTCTGGAACTGCAACCCTGGAAGGAGAATGGCTGACAGCGAGGAAGTGCAGGTGGAGGAAGCGCAGGTAGGGACCCACTAAATGCCTCCTCTTTTCTTCCCAGCAGTGGCGGCTGGTGCCCCTTGGGACAGGTAGGGCAGAAGACCAGGAGCCCAACAGTAGGTGGCGCCAGAGAGCCAGTGACCAGCAGAGCCAACTAATTCTAATGGTTTGTCCCCATCTTCCTCCTCTCTGCTAGAGGGCAAAACTGAGGACCACCCTCCTTTAGTTCCTACGAGTACACCTGAGATTATAATTTATTATATTTGTCAGTCGCTTTCCTCACAGAGTGACTCAAAGCAGCTCATGTTAATTGTTATAAACAGTGCTTTTTTCTTCAAAAAATTTTTTAGGGGTACTCTCATTTTGACTCAAGAAAATCACCATTTTATAGTTCAAATCGGGAAAAATAAATACAGTAAATGAACAAAAGTATAAAGATTCACAAAATGTTTAGGGGTATGCGTACCCCTGTGTCCGCCCCCCCCGAAAAAAGCACTGGTTATAAACAAACGAAGAGTACAGCTCTAGTCTATAATTAACTGATCCTGCCTCACAAGAGGGGCCACAATGCCACCTTTCAATTTATTTATTTTATTGTATTCAAAAAAATAATAGTCCGGCCCACCACATGGTCTGAGGGACGGTGGACCGGCCCACTGCTGAAAAAGGTTGCTGACCCCTGCTCTAGACCTCTCATGGAAGGGGGCACAAGGAGAAGGTCCTGAGATGGTGATCACACATCTACCGGTAGAAACGTTATGTGTGAAAGCAACTGTGGCGATCACACAGGGCCCCTGGTTGTTCCACGGACTATTGACCCTGTGCCACCACTATACCGCTGCCACCAACCAGATTCTCCCTAGTAAACACTGAGTCTCAGTCAGGATTTAAGTTGAACAAAGAATATCAAGAGTTTATTCTCACAGACCAACAAGCTTTTGATATTAAATACACTGTTACACTTTATCCTCTCAGTCTCATTCCTGTCTTTAGCTCACTCTAACTCTACCTCCCCACCACAAAGTTCTCACACACCACCCTCACAACTCCCCAACTGAACTCTCTCTCTATTCCCAACTGAACTAACTGCCAAAACCCCTGTGCTGAGCCTTAAACACAGTTAGGCTCCGCCCCTGGGCTTCCTATTGGTCAGCATATTAACCCTTTTTATTTCCATATGTACAAACATATTCCCAAAGAGTGGGCAAACGCCACAGCAACATGCTTGTGTACTGCAGCAGCACCAAACTTGCCTTTATACCCCCACACACACCCCTGTGTGCTTAATTTCTAAAAATGAAAGATTGATTTGATTTGATTTGATTTTTCCATTCTGCTTTTTCCAGCAACAAATGTTGAGCTCGAAGCAGCTCACAATAATCACAAAAGCATCGCAGAACAGCAAAACATTGCAATCTCTATACTATTTCAATCACAGCAGTTTTAAGGTTTCAAAATGTGCCTCATTTCACCCCTTTTGTTACAGGATCATCTGGTTTTCCTGACAGGAGAGGGAGATGTCAAAATCGAGGAAGAAAAGAGCAGCGAAGAGCTACAGGTATGCATCCGTTAGCCACCCACTCAAGTGAGAAGGAAAGAAAGGAACTTCTTCACACAGTGCATCATTAATGCATCAAACTTCCTGACAGTAAGAGCTGTTCGACAGTGGAATTTGCTGCCAAGGAGTGTGGTGGAGTCTCCTTCTTTGGAGGTCTTTAAGCAGAGGCTTGACAGCCACCTGTCAGGAATGCTTTGATGGTGTTCCTGCTTGGCAGGGGGTTGGACTGGATGGCCCTTGTGGTCTCTTCCAACTCTATGATTCTAGAGTTGGAATCTACCCCACCACATGGTGTGGTAACAGTTGCAGGCGTAAGGAGCTTTAGGAGCGGGTTCTAACAGTTCGTAGCTCTTTGTATGTTTTCATGACACAGCATATGAGGGAAAAGGGCTGGGAGGGAGGAGGGGAAACCAAGCTCCACTAAAAAGTCTTTCACCAGCCGTAAATGCTGCTGAGAAGTAAAAGCTAGAGTCTTTTCTCAGTGGACTATTTTAATCAGAGCGGTTTTAACGTTTCAAAATGTGCCCGCTTTCATTCCTTTTGTTACAGGATCGTCTGGCTTGCCTGGCAAGAGAAGGAGACATCGAAATCGAGGAGCAAAGGAGAAGCGAAGATCTGCTGGTAGGCATCTGTGAACCACCCACTTGAGTGGGAAAGAAATAAATCATTGATGCATGGAACTCCCCGCCACATGGTGTGGTGATGGTCACAGGCTTTTTTTTCAATCATATTTATTAATTTTCCAATAAAAACAGCCAATTAACATATCCATCAAATCATAGTAATCCAATTAAAAACAATAAACTAAAAGAAAACAGCCAAATTACAATCAAATTATTAATTATTAATTGGTGATGGTCACAGGCTTGAGTGGGTTTAAGAGCAGATAACACAAGTTCATGGGGACATAGGAAGCTGCCTTATAGTGAGTCTGGCTATCTGTCATGGATGCTTTAGGTGAGATTCCTGCATTGTGGGGGGTTGGACTAGATGAATCATAGAATCATAGAGTTGGAAGAGACCACAAGGGCCATCCAGTCCAACCCCCTGCCAAGCAGGAAACACCATCAAAGCATTCCTGACAGATGGCTGTCAAGCCTCTGCTTAAAGACCTCCAAAGAAGGAGACTCCACCACACTCCTTGGCAGCAAATTGCACTGTCGAACAGCTCTTACTGTCAGGAAGTTCTTCCTAATGTTTAGGTGGAATCTTCTTTCTTGTAGTTTGAATCCATTGCTCCGTGTCCGCTTCTCTGGAGCAGCAGAAAACAACCTTTCTCCCTCCTCTATATGACATCCTTTTATATATTTGAACATGGCTATCATATCACCCCTTAACCTTCTCTTCTCCAGGCTAAACATACCCAGCTCCCTAAGCCTGACCCTTGGGGTACCTTCCAACTTTACAATTCTGTGATTCTGTGAGTCAAACCAAATTGGTACAGCTACATTGACTGGCAGCATTTCTCCAGGGCTCCGAGCAAGGAGTTCTTTCCCAGCCCTTTCTGGAGGTGCTGGGATTTGAACCTGGGACCTTCTGTATGCAGAGCAGATGCTCTGCCACTGAGCTACAGCCCTTTTGGCGATTGGCAAGGTGGGCAGCCCCAGCCACCTGTCAAAATGTCCTGTGGAAGGTCAGGCTCTGAGCCACTGGCTGGATGCTATTCCCCTACCCCTGTGGTAAACCATGGCTTATCAAACTGTGGTTTATTTAAGCATGGTTTGTTTCACCATCCGAAGCATGAATAAAAACCATTGGTTATAGTTTGCCTTAGTCACGCCTGCGAATCTGCAGTTCCTTGAAAACAACACACTTCCCCCAAACAGCCACTTTCCCAAACCTCAGAGCGCATTCTGTCGCGCAGCGGAAATTAATGACGCAGAGTTCTTCTTAGAAATAATAAAATCTTTACTAAGTTGAAATAAACTTCTTCATAACATTGTTCCAAATAGTTTGAAAAAGATTATATACAGACTGAACTGTACACAGACTGAGCTCTATACAGTGGTACCCTGGGTTGTGCACTCAATTCGTTCCGAGGTGCCGTTTGCACCCCGAACGGTGCGCAACCTGGGCGGCGCTTTTGCGCATGCGCGAGAGCGTGAGAGAGATTGCGAGATATCGCGCTTCTGCGCATCCACGGACCGCGCAAACATGCGCAGAAGCGTCCACGCTCGGTGTTACACTTCCGGGTTTGCGGAGTGTGCAACCTGAACGTATGCAACACAGAGCGTACGCAACATGGGGTATGACTGTGCTGACTGCATACTGAGGCAGACACACACACTAGAGTGACTAGACTAGGCACACTCAGATACTACAACAACTAAGACTGAGAGAAAATGGCTGCTACATTTAAGGAGAGTGAGTCACATGACCCAGAGTGACTCAATGGTTAGAAGTTAGGCTTCAACTGTTTTAGTAGGCCGAACGACTTTGCAGTCCTAGTACTTTCCAGCCTGTTTTGCTGCTTTTGCTCTCATGTGTCTTTGTCACATGACACTTTCAACAGCCCATCAGAGGAAGGATGCTATCCCACCTTGAGGTTCCTGCCAGCTGTTGAACAGATCCTTCTGGCTTCGCCTTCCAGTGGCTCCAGCAAAAGCCTTGTAGTTCACTGGTCCACCCAGCTCAGTATTGTCTACACGCACTGGCAGCAGCTCTGGTTGGCCACTGTGAGAACAGGATGCTGGACTAGATGGGTCTTTGGCCTGATCCAGCATGCCTGGGGATTCTCTGATCTGTGGGATCTCCTCCTAAGCTCACCGTCCCCCTTTCTGTAATCTTCTCTTCTGGCAGAGAGGGATTGAAGCGGAGAGGATGAAGATTGTCAAGGAGTGGAAGGAGATGCACCAGATTCTTGACGAACAGCAGCAGGTCCTGCTGAGTTGGCTAAAGAACGAGGTTCTCCGAGTCTCCAGGGAGACTTCCCTCCGCAGTGAACCAGGAAGGGAAATGGCACAGCAGCCGTTGCTGGTAGGAAGAGTGTTGCAAAAATAAGGTTGTAGTAAAAATAAAGTCACATTGCCCAACAATGCTCCTGCTGTTGATTAACAGCATACCTGAGGCCCAGTATACCTGAAGGAGTGTCTCCATCCCCATCGTTCAGCCCAGAAACTGAGGTCCATCTCTGAGGGCCTTCTGGCAGTTCCCTCACTGAGAGAAGTGAGGCTACAGGGATCCAGGCTGAGGGCCTTCTCGGTGGTGGCGCCAGCCCTATAACCTAGAAGGGTTTCTTCATAGAAAAAGGAAAGGGGAAAGGGAATGGAGGATCAGGCTTAATTCAAATTGAAGGCCAGGCGGAATAGCTCTGTCTTACAGGCCATGCAGAAGGAAATCAGGTCCTGCAGGGCCCTAGTCTCGTGGGACAGAGCATTCCACCAGGTCGGAGCCATCACTGAAAAAGCCCTGGCCCTGGTGGAGGATAATCTGGCTTATTTAGGGCCCGGGACCCTTAAGCTATTATTATTCATGGGCCTTAGGGTCCTCTGCAGGACATACCAGGAGAAGCGGTCCCGTAAGTACGAGGGTCCTAGGCCGCATAGAACGCACTCCCGTCAGATATCAAGGAAATAAACAACTATCTGAGTTTTAGAAGACATCTGAAGGCAGCCCTGTTTAGGGAAGTTAAAAATGTCTTTAAACTTTAAAGCAGCACGGACGGGCAGCCTCAGGAGCCGGCGCTCCCTCGGCGGATCGCTCAGTCGGGAAACCCCGTCCTTGCTGGCCCGCCCCTCTCCATTCCCCGGCTCCGCAAGCCAGCCAGCGGCGGGAAAAGCCGCTGGAAGGGGGGGGGGGCTATTTTCGGCGCTGCCAGGGCAGAGGCGCAGGGGCAGCCAGCGAGGGGGGGGGTGACACCGCTCCTCGCTGGCCGCCCCTGCGGCTCCACCCTGGCAGTGCTGAAAATAGCCTTAATTTTTTAAAAAAAAAACAATAATTTTTTTTTGTTTTAAAAAAGCCCAGTGCCACTGTCCAAAGTGTCACCCCCAGCAGGGCGCTGCCCAGGGCGGCCCGCCCCCCACTCCCCCTTGCTACACCCCTGCCAGGTGAAACATTTTCTTTTGCCCATACCAGCCAGGCAGTGTAGGGTGTTCAAAGTCAGCTGTGCAATTATCTGTCCCAGACCTGGTGTCATGTAAGCAAAACAGCCTCGGAGGCAAAATTAGGACCCCTCCGACTGACGGTTGAATCTGCCATGAACATGCTGGCTGTAATATGGAGCGATTTATTCCTCTTTATTTCTGATCAAGTTTTAGGCTGCATGCACACAATATCTTTAAAGCACATTCAAAGCACATTTCCCCACTCAATGAATTCTCGGCGCTGCAGTTAACCCCTCACAGGGGTACAATTGCCAGGTACCCTTAAGAAACTACAGTACCTCTCATTCTTTGAGAGAGAGAATTGGCTTCAAATGGCTCTGCCTGTCATGCACAGCGGAACAAGAATCTTCTCTGAGAAACTCCATAAACTGTTCTTTTCATCTTTTCTTTATTGCAGGGTTTACACAGCACTGGCTGCAGGTGAGCTCTGAATTAAATTTTGCCAGCTCCTCCTATTGGGCAGCAATCTTCTCTGAACTATGAGGTGCTGGGATCAGTGGGTGGGGGAAGGAATTTGAGGGAGAGCCCGCACTCGGCTTTTTTTGAGGTTCTTATACCGGGGGCAGCCAACATGATTTCCTTCAGATGCTGTGGCACTCCAGCTCCCATCATCCCTGACCACTGGCTGTGCTGATTGTGGGCTCATGGGAGTTGGAGTACAATGGCATCTTCCTGACTACCACCTGTACTATAAATTGAAAGCAGTATCATCACACTTTAAGCAGTAATGGCTCCCCCTACCCAAAGAATCCTGGGAATTCTAGAAGCTTCAATCCTTATGTCAGGGTGAATCGTTTGGCCTGATCCAACAGGGCAGTTCATTGTTGTTTAGCCTTCAATTCCTCCAACAGCAACGCCTACCGGTATTCTTTCTTTCTTTTTCACAGAGATGATACATTCTTCCTGAAACCACAGCCGGATTTGTGGGAGCTGGAGCAAAAGCTGAGCGATTTCTCCCACAAAAGGGCTGCTTTGCTGGATACGCTGCTGGCATTCAAAGGTGAAGAAGGGTTTTGATGTGGTTGCACCCTTGCATGTGTTTCCCGCCCCCCCCCCCCAAAAGTAAAGATGAGCTCAAAGCAGATCATGATAATAAGAAGGCATTAAAACCTAGCAAATGGTATTTTCATCCATGTAAAGGTAAAGGGAGCCCTGACCATTAGGTCCAGTTGTGACCGACTCTGGGGTTGCGCCGCTCATCTCGCTTTATTGGCCGAGGGAGCCGGCGTACAGCTTCCAGGTCATGTGGCCAGCATGACTAAGCCGCTTCTGGCGAACCAGAGCAGCGCACGGAAACGCCGTTTACCTTCCCACCAGAGCGGTACCTATTTATCTACTTGCACTTTGATGTGCTTTCGAACTGCTAGGTGGGCAGGAGCTGGGACGAAGCAACGGGAGCTCACCCCATCGCAGGGATTCGAACTGCCGACCTTCTGATCGGCAAGCCCTAGGCTCTGTGGTTTAACCCACAGCGCCACCCGCGTCCATGTAATAGCATCTTTTATAAGTAAAGTTATCCTTGACTGCTTTCAATGCTGTTTGTGCCTGAAAAGGTTTTAAGACAGACCCACTGACCTGTTTCCAATCTGAGCGTGTTCCCTAACTTCCTGTTAAAATCCTGTAACTGTTTATACCGTACATGATCTGGTTTAAATTTTTTGTCCAGCTTTCGTTGCCCCTCCCAAAAAAAACCCACCAGCAAGTCTGAAGGGGTCCTGAGAGAGAAAGAGGTGAAACTGCAAAATGGTGCAGGCTGTTAATTGTCTAATTTCCTTCCCTAGAAAATCTGCATCTGGAGTTGAAGAAGAATGGAGGTACATGCCCACTTTCACACACACACACACACAAGATTTTAAAATATGGATACTAGATGCCTTCAGTTACATTTTACTGCCTGAAGGGAAGGATTATAGTATATAAGCACATTTATAGTTCAACATCTAAAATCTTGCAAACTTTCATGAAGATAGGAACACAGGAAATTGCCTTATACTGAATCAGACTGTTAGTCCATCTAACTCAGTATTTTTGACACTGATTGGCAGTGGCTTTCCCGGGTTTCAGACAGTGAGTCTTGAAGTATGGGTGGGTTCCCATGAGGCAAGACACAGTAATCACAGCAAGAACCTTTATTGAACTACATTACTGGATAACACGGGCAAAGCAACTGCTTATATACATTTGTGAAGGCCTGGGCCACTCCCACTCCCAATGTGATTGGCTGTCAAAACTTCCAAGCTGCAAATCATGAATCAGAGTTTAAGGGCCAATGACACAGGCTCAAATCCAGAATTGTTCTGTGATTGGATATCATGTACACAGGAGCTCAGAATCCTTAGTCCAGACTCAAGCTCAGGCAAACACAGACCACTGAATACATAACAAGTCTCTCTCAGCCCGACTTGGGAATGCCCTTGGGGACTGAAATTGGGACCTTGTGCATGCAAAGCAGATGCTGTGCCGCTTAGCAACATAATGATTTCAATCACAGAATCAATCAGATTTTGCTGCATAACAGTATCCAACTTGCTTTTCTCTCTAGCAGGAGAAGGGCAGGTGAGCAAAATGGAGGATGAGAAACTTCCTGAGTTGGAAGCAGCTTCTGAGGGTGAACATGGATCTAAAAGAGAGCAGAGGAAGGGTCTGGACAAAGGGGAGGAGGGGAAATCTGTTCCCTGCGAAGAAAACAACTGTGACCTTGATAGGCACAAAATTCAGCCAAGGACGCAACAGGTCAAGGAGCAGATGTGTGGCGTGTGCAGGAAGAGCTTCAGCCAGAGGTCAAACCTTCTCACACACCAGAGAACCCACACGGGCGAGAAGCCGTACAAGTGCACAGATTGCGGGAAGAGCTTCAGCAACCAGTCGGGCCTCGTCAGTCACAAAGGGACTCATGGGGAAGAGAAGCCGTACAAGTGTGCCGAGTGCGGCAAGGGTTTCAGCCGGAGGCCGGGCCTCATTGTCCACGAGAGAACCCACACAGGGGACAAGCCGTACAAGTGCCCCGACTGCGGGAGAAGCTTCAGCCAGATTTCGGGCCTGATCGCGCACGAGCGGAGCCACACGAAGGAGAAGCCGTTCAGATGCATGGTTTGCGACGAGTGCTTCGGCCATGCCTCTCACCTCGCTCTGCATGAGATGACCCACATGGAACAGAAGGCGTTTGAGTGCCTGGACTGCGGGGAAAGCTTTGGCCGGAAGCTGGACCTCACAGCGCACCGCCGGAACCACACGGGGGAGACATCGTACGAGTGCGCGGACTGCGGGAAGCGCTTCAGCCAACGGCCAAGCCTGCGTGCCCACGAAAGGACCCACTTGAAGAAGCTCTACCCGTGTGTTGAATGCGGGAAGAGCTTCCGGAGCAGCTCCAACCTGAAGTCCCACAAAAGGACCCACATCGGAGACAAGCCCTACAAGTGCTCAGCGTGTGGGAAAAGCTTCAAGTGGAGCTCCAACCTCATTGCCCACGAAAGGGCCCACACTGGAGCCAAGCCTTACAGGTGCTCGGACTGTGGGAAAAGCTTCAAAGGGAGCTCAGATCTTAGCAGACACCAGAGAATCCACACAGGAGAGAACTTGTGAGCAGCCCAATTATTAGGAAAAGTTCTTTTAAATAAATGGTGGCTTTGCAAAGCACTCTTTGTTCCCTGTTTGATGGGTTTGTTGCTGCTGCTGCTGCTAGGCATATGTGAGTGTTGGTGTATGTCATTATGGGACGGCATCATTATAAAACGGTGCTGTAGCTCTAGGTTCGAGCAAGAGGGCTGAAACGAAAGGTTTGGCCGATTATTTAAAATGGATTATGTGCTGACATTGACAATGGTGTCTTCGGAATTTTACATAGCAGGAGATAAGCATACGGATACAAACCAAGGTGGAGATTAAGTTTCGTTCCCACCCAGGGGACACAGTTTACACACAGGGAAAAGTCGTTCCAATTTCCAGGTGACACGTTAAATGCGTTTGTTACACGCAGAGAAAAGCGATTTCATTTATGCAGTCTTGAAACATTGGAATAAAGGCATTTTTTCACAGTTGTGCAGCGTGAATGGATTGTTTCCTTTCTTTGACAGCGTTTAATACGAGGTTACTAGGCGCTCCAATGCTAGGGGCCCAGACCGCTGCCGCCACCCCACCCCCCCATATTGAGGGGGCCTGGTGCAACATCATCGCATGAAGCTGCATCGGCCTGCAGAGCATCTCCTGATGATGCAGGGACCGGCAGGGCCTAGCAGAAGGATGCACTGGGCAGCACGTTGTCAGGAAATGTGTGCGACATTGTGCGCTGTGCACCAGCTCCCCCTTCCCCAATCTTGGGGGCAATCAAGCTCCCCCTTTCCCAATCTTGGGGGCAACCCAGAGCCACTGGAAGATGGCAACCACAATTGGAACCCTGCAGGCTTGAGGCTCGATGCTGCTTTGGTAGGCAGGCGCTGCAAAAGAGGCTGAGCAGGAACTTGACAGCTTGGAAGCAGGGTTCTGTCCTAGGAAGTGCAGGGAAGGAGTTGAGGTGTCATCAGGCATTTGCTTACATGCCCTGGAGTTGGCGAAATGGCAGGTGGGTGTCTAATAGAATTCTTATATCACTCGTAAGAATTAAGCTGCAGCGCTGCATTTGTGCAGGCTTGAACATTGAGTGCAGAAACATTCCAAACAAACACATACACAGAGATACCCAGGTTTCTAGTCCATAAGGCTGAGAGGGTTGGCTTGAAAGTAGGTTAATGAAATCTCCAGAGCCAGCTGACCTGAGCTCTGATCTTAAATTTTCAGTCACTCAGATCACACATAAAGAGCAGCAATAAGATGGTGTGTGATATGTATTCTAAACCTGTGCATGCTTCTTTTTTAAAGGTGGCAGCCAAGGTTGCCAACTGATAGAAAGGAAAGCATCTGGTCCCTTGAACCACAGCATCTGCTGCTGCTCTGCACGGCGTGCGAAGGGTTACGCTGATAGAGATCCACAGGCATGGTGCCTAGATCGGCCAGGCCATTTGAGAAGCTGATGAAGCCACTTCCTGTCCCCACCTTGCCCTTTCCTTGCGGGGAACTGGGGGTTGCCATTCTCAACTTGCAGGGAGAGGTGAGCTAAAGGGGAATTTAGGAGGGAGGGGCCATTTGCAGAAAAGTTGGGAGAAACTGATAGAAAATCCCAGGAAACCAAGGGCGTCAGTGGCTGCAAAAAGGAAGCGCCTTTTTATCGAGTCAGACCAACAAGTCTGGTAACTGCTTTCCAGGATTTTTTGGGGGGGGGGAGGGAGGCAAATCTCTTCTGGATTGGGGAGGGGAATGCAAAAGTATGGAAGAGGAAGCGTTGGATCCTGTAGTCCAAATCAGCCCTCTCATTTCTGTGATAGGTTTCAATATACTGTTGCATACTGTTGTTTAATGCATAGAGCACTCTTCGTGCTTTTTAAACCGCTGCATGACATGTGGAGGGGAATTCAACAGGTGCGGCCTTCTTAATTGCCTCTCTAAGCTTGGGAAGCTCTGCCTGTTGAATTTCTGCCTGTCTGGAAATGTTGACTACATGGGGCGCTTTTCAGTTGCTGCTGTTGTTTTTCAGTTGGCAAACTCATTGGCAGATCATAGCAGACTGCCGTTCAGACAAGGGCATCTTTGAGTAAATGCAGTGTGGCAGAAGAGACTTGTGGCAACCTTTGAAAGCTAACAGTGTACACACGGGCAAAATGCAAAAAGTACTGCCTGTGACAATTGTAAAATTTTAAGTATATGCAATTAAAGATGAAATGACACAGTTAATTCTTCACAACAACAGTAATTGTTGATAATGCAATCGTCGTAAGTATTGTTATTAACATTGGAAGTGGGACAGAAAACCACTGGGTTGTTGCCAGCTAAGTACAAGTTCACTATACTGTATATTTAAAGCCGTATCGTCCCACTTTAAACAGTCATGGCTTCCACCAAAGAATCCTGGAAACTGCAACGCGTTATACATAGGGCTGCCTCTGAAGACGCTTTGGAAACTTCAGTTGGTGCAGAATTCAGCAGCCAGGTTGCTCACCAGAATCAGTTAGTTTCCGGGACCAATTCAAAGTGCTGGTTTTGATCTATAAAGCCTTAAATGGCTCAGGACCGCAACACCTCAAGGACCGCCTCTTCTCATATGAACCTACTCAGACCCTGAGATCATCTTCTGAGGCCCTTCTTCGTGTGCCTCCTCGAGAATTTTGGAGGGTGGCAACACGAGGACAGGGTCTTCTCTGCAGTGTGTGGAATGCTCTCCCCAGGGAAGTTCGCCTAGTGCCTTCATTATACACCTTTCAGCTTTGGTTGACCTGATCAACATCCTATACCCTTTTAAAATGTGACTCTTTGGGGGGTATTATTGGGTTATTGTTTTTTATTTTATTTTATATATTGTGATCTTTTTTGTGACCTTCCCTGAGACCTCCGGGTATAGGGTGGTATATAAATTAAATTAAATTTTAAATTAAATTAAATTATAGTTTCTTAAGGGTGCTGAGAGTGGTTAGGAAAGTCCCCTCACAGAGCTGCACTTTCCAGAGTGGTTTAACAATCCATCATCCCAGGGAGCTCTGTAAATTGGAGTTCTGTAAGTGGAATAGGGGCCTCCTAACATCTCAGCACTATTAAAGAACTGCATTTTCCAAGATTCTTTATAGGAAGCCACGACTATTTAAAGTGACATGATACTGCTTTAAATGTATAGTGTAGATGTGGGCTTAAGTTATATTCAGAGTAGGCCCTTTGAAATGAATAAACCTACGTTTGTCATTTTGATTAATGTCAATGGGTCTACTCTTGAGTAGCACTAACACCACTGACAGACCTGCGCTCTTTTTGTGTCCAGATCCTCGGTCTAATCCGTCTGTGCTCACCTCGCTGAAGGAAATGGCCGAAGGGGAGAGGATAGCCAATCTGAAAACAGAGGAACAGGATCCGGCAGGCCCCAGGTTATGGGATGGCATGGAGGAAGCCACAAGCGAAGGCCCACCAGTTAAAAATTTGGTTGGTGGAGCCAAGTTGGTTTTGACGGAGGAAGCGTCGCAGCGGGTTAAACAGGAACCGAGCGAGGGTGTGCTCCAGCAGTGCTGGGAAGACCAGTGGCATGCCTTCCTGAAGGCTGTGCGGTTCCCTCGCTTGGGAGGGATCAACCCGCAGGTGCCCCGGCCCGCGCCGAGGGAAGACATCAATGAATGTCAGGTCGCTTCTGAGGGAGTGGCCGAAGCTGGCCAGTGGCCCCGAGGAGAAGGCGGCGATGAGATCCTGGACTCCTCCGGAGAACAGGTCAAAGTAGAGGTTCTGGACAAGGACCCCGTTGACTTGGAGGGGCGACGCCGGCACTTCAGGCAGTTCCGCTATGAGAAAGCCGAGGGCCCCCGAGAAGTCTTGAGCCGACTCCGGGAGCTTTGTCGCCGGTGGCTGAAGCCGGAGAGACACACCAAGGAGCAGATCCTGGAGCTGGTGGTTCTGGAGCAGTTCCTGGCTGTCCTTCCCCAGGAAATACAGGGCCAAGTCAGGGAGCAGGACCCAGAGACCTGCACCCAGGTGGTGGCCCTTGTGGAGGATTTCCTGATGAGGCAGGAAGTCCAAGATGCCAGGAGTTGGGATCAGCAGGTAAGGTCTGTACGCTGCCAACAGCATCTTGAGAGCACCATGTTGGCTACCCCGGCATAGATGTTTTATGTGCAATCGAGCAGTAGACGCGTTTTGTTAAATAAAAGTGGATCAACGCGACTCCCGTGGCTGTTTCAGGTGCTGAGGCCTTCTGGAGAAACAGCTGCAAATTCCTCTGAGGCCAGCCAGGTTCCTCCCAACTTTTGGAAAGGGCAACTCTGCAGAGCGGCTGGTCAGGTAGAGGACAAAACTGCAGACTTGACAGGTAAGGAATCTCTGTGCAATGGGATATAGGTAAAGGTAAAGGGACCCCTGACCATTAGGTCCAGTTGCGGGCGACTCTGGGGTTGTGGAGCTCATCTCGCATTATTGGCCGAGGGAGCCGGCGTACAGCTTCCAGGTCATGTGGCCAGCATGACTAAGCCGCTTCTGGCGAACCAGAGCAGCACACGGAAACGCCGTTTACCTTCCCGCCGGAGCGGTACCTATTTATCTACTTGCACGTTGACGTGTTTTCGAACTGCTAGGTTGGCAGGAGCTGGGACCGAACAACAGGAGCTCACCCCATCGCAGGGATTCGAACCGCCGACCTTCTGATCAGCAAGCCCTAGGCTCTGTGGTTTAACCCACAGCGCCACCTGTGTCCCATGCATGGGATATACTTGATGCTTTTCAACCCCTGGGGAATTTCCCCCTTCAGGAATTTCCTCTTCTCCCTTGTTTCTTAAGCCCAGCTCTTGCTGAGGTGGTCTGCCTGCATCAGTTCAGACCATGTACCAGACAAAATAAAAAAAGAGGAAGCGGCTTCCTTTAAAAAAAATTGTTTTCATTTACTTACAATATTTCTTTATTTATTGGATTCCATTTCTGAATCAGTTCCCCCCAAAATATTTACACGATGTTACAGTAAAAGCATTAACCATTAAAACAGTTTAAAACAATTCTATACATAAAAACAATTTTTAAGGTGGGGGGGGGGATACCTCAAAACTTAAACGTAACATACCTCATAATTAAATTACTACTTCTATTGTGTTTGTAAGTCACTTATATTCATAATAATAATAATAATAATAAATGATATATTCACAATAGCTTTTAATAGTTTTATTGTATGATACAGCAGTATACAACTTTTTTATGAATAAAAAATAAACAGGCAGTTATATTATATGTCTAATTAAAGACATAATGGTTATCAATGCTGTCCAGTAAACAACACTGTAATATATTAATACAATACCTACTTATGTTCTAAACATTATTCTTTGAAAACATTATATTTAGATCATTCCTTTCTGGTAATGTCTTTTTTTTTTTACTGTGTTCAATGATTTTTTCCCCCATCTTATCACAAAACTATCACTCATCTGTTCCCTTCCCCACCCACCTGCCCTTAACTCTAATCCAGGCATGTCCAACAGGTAGATCGTGATCTACCAGTAGATCACTGGACGTCTGCGGTAGATTACTGGTAGATCACTGGCTCCCCCCAAATAAGCTGAACAACTGTGGCTCCCCTTTAAAAAGCTCAACATTTTACCTCCTCCCTGAAAAAACTCAACAACAGTCTCTTGGGAGTTGGCCACCCCTGCTCTAATCTAATGAGTCAGTTTAACTATTGTAGCTGTGTAAAAATGGACACAATATGGGAATTGCTCATTTGACCATTGTTTACTGTTGCAGGTGACAGGCAAGTGCATGAGAAGGAGGGGATTGGCCTTCAAAAGGAACGTTCTGAGCAAGTGGAACCAAACGATGCAACCTTGAGAAGAGAAAAAGGTTTCAGGAAGTACAGGAAGGGAATAACATTTGGGAGTCAGCAGGAAGCAGAAAGAGAACCAAAGAGAACTCTAGAGAAAACTGTTCCCTTTCTGGAGGATAATGAGGATGGGGAAGAAAACAGAGTCCAGCCTCATGACAGGCAAACAACCTGTGTGGATCCCAAGAGAAGCTTCAGGCCCACTCTTAACCATCAGAGAATCCCCACTGGAGAGAAACCCTATAAGTGCTCTTTCTGCGGGAATAGCTTCACTCGGACGTGGGACCTCCTGGTACACACGAGGATCCACACCGGGGAGGCCCCATATAAGTGCTCCTACTGTGGGAAGAGCTTCAGCCGCGGCTCACTCTTCAGGGAACACGTGAGAACCCACACGGGTGAGAGGCCCTACAAGTGTTCGCACTGCGGGAAGAGCTTCAACCGGAAACGCTACCTTATCACTCACGAGAGAATCCACACGGGGGAGAACCCGCCTCTGTGCCTTTATTGTGGGAAAAGCTTCTCTCAGAGGGCCAGCCTCGTTGCCCACGAGCGGATCCACACGGGGGAAATCCCGTACAAATGCAGTCACTGCGACAAAAGTTTCTCCCAGAAGTCCAAGCTCGTCATACACGAGAGGACCCACACGGGAGAGACTCCCTTCAAGTGCCCTGAGTGTGGGAAAAGCTTCAGTCAAAAGGGAAACCTTAGGACACACATGAGAATCCACACCGGAGAGAAGCCTTTCAAATGCCTGCTTTGCATGAAAAGCTTCTCTCAGAGGGCCAAACTCCTCGTACATGAAAAAATGCATACCGAAGCGATCCCCGTATAAGTGCAGGCGATTGGTACAACAGAGGGGACTACTTAGGTTTTGTAGAAGAATTGAGGTTAAGACAAATTTGTGAGAGGATAAGCTGCATGACTCTGAACCCCAGTGGTTGGGGAATGATTTCGGGGAGCTGTTGTGGCTTTGTCCTGCTTTTGGGCTTCTCATTGGGGCATCTGGTTGGCCACTGTGAGGAACAAGATTCTCAACAAGACAGGCCTTTGCTCTGATCCTGCAGGATTCTCCTTGTGTCCTTTTTGAGTTGGGAGACAAGGAACTTTCCCCATGAAAATCTCACCTCCTCCTCCTGGGTGGCAATAGGTAGAGCACAGCCGGCTCTGGGTGTTTGCTGAAGTACAGCTCCCATCGTCCCTGGCCATTGGCTGTGCTGGGTGTTGCTGGTGGGAAGCTGGCATCCCAACAACACGTGGAAGCTCCTTGCCCAATCTCCTGGATCCCCAGCCCCTGATCTGTTGAAACAAACTGGACTTGATGGGAGTATATTGTGCTCCAGGAGGCTTGGTTTGGTCAGAATCGAGTGTACGCTTCCAGAGTTGACACTGGCTGCCCCAAAGCATCCTGGGAACTGTCATTTTAGGGCGCTGAGAGCTTCTGTGAACCCCCTTGGGGATGCAGGTGGCACTGTGGTCTAAACCACAGAGCGACTTGCTGATCAGAACGTTGGCGGTTCGAATCCCCGCAACTGGGTAAGCTCCCGTTGTTCGGTCCCTGCTCCTGCCAACCTAGCAGTTCAAAAGTACGTCAAAGTGCAAGTAGATAAATAGGTACTGCTCCGGCAGGAAGGTAAACGGCGTTTCCGTGCGCTGCTCTGGTTTGCCAGAAGCGGCTTAGTCATGCTGGTCACATGACCCAGAAGCTGTACGCCGGCTCCCTCGGCTAGTAAAGCGAGATGAGCGCTGCAACCCCAGAGTCGTCCATGACTGGACTTAACGGTCAGGGGTCCCTTTACCTTTATGAACCCCCTCACAGAACTACCATGCCCATAGTTTTCTGCCAAGAGGGACTGGGTGTTTAAACTACTCGGGGGACTGTAGGTCTGCGAACGGGAGGGAGTACCCACACTACACAGTACGACATTTTGAGGCAGGCGCCACATGTTCCCTCATTTTTTGCTTCCAGCCTGGCTTGTTTCTGGATTCAGAGCAGGGCTGAGAGTGACGCATGATGTCTAGTTTGGCCACTTATGGGTATTGTAGTGTGGTGTGACTTGTGTGTGTGAGGGGCTGTTAGTCCTCCAGACGATATTTGGACTTCCAGGGCTGGCCCGCCCAGAGTATTCTGCCGCTGAGGCAAAACAGCGGTGCTGCTGCACCCTCGACGAGTGTCCTGCCCCACACACCTGCTGAGGGTGACTCCCTGTGTCCCTCACCGATGACTCCGCCAACTGCAATGCTGCCATCCCCCCCCCCCAAGACAAAGGGAAGGAAATAGAGACTGAAAACGTGGCGGCAGAGGGGGCACAATGGAGCAGGCCGCAACAGTGGCAGATCAGGAGAATGGTTCACTCCTCGTGGGCCTGGATCTGCTGCCCCACCCCGAGCCTCCTATGCTGAGGCAGCTGCCTCCCTGAGACTCATGGATGGGGCAGCCCTCCCATCTGCCCCTAGGCAGCATAACCTGCAGTCAGGCATTATGGAAACTAGGATCCACAGCTGGAGGGCTGCAGATTCCCCGTCCCTGGCTTAAAGATACTTCCCTATAACAGGCATAACAAACACTGCTTTCCCCCCAGTCCAGACACCTCCAACTAATAGCTTTTATTTCCATTAACCTGACCACCGGTATAGTGTAAGTCAGGGACAGGGAACCCCTGGTACCCCAGATGTTGCTGGACTCCAGCTCCCATCCTCCTTGATCATTGGCCATGGTGGCTGCAGGGGCTGATGGGAGTTGGAGTCCCAGCACCATCTGGGGGGCCAAAGGGTTCCGCAGACCCTGATCTAAAGTGATTTGGGCTCTGGAAATGTCAAAGTAAAGCTTCTGCTTCTTAGCGTTCTGCCTTGGTTCTCCATCCACGAGATCCAAGGAAGATGAACGCTGAAAGATTCAGGGCATGTAAACAAATGTACCTGGTCACACACCATTGGCAAGGGCCGTGTTACCTCATAAATTGGCCCTGGGGTGGCGCACAGCAAAGAGCTTAAAGCAAAGTTGTTCAACGAATCACATTCTTCAAATAAATGTGCATAGAATAAAAAGAAATGTTCTAAAGGGAGGAAAGACAATCTTTGTTCTGAGATTATTCATATATATGAGGCAGCGGTCACCCATTTCAGGAATGCCTCTCGAAAGATGGCCCTTGCTGACTTCAATTTTTATATGCATGCATTGAGCATAATAAAAGCATTTATTTAAACTGGCCTTACTACTAGCTCAGCATTTCTTTTAAGCTTCCAGTCCTATAGACTTTTCTCCCCATTGCTGGCTTCTGCCTCTTAGGGACAACCCAACACTCCACCATCCAATGTCATAAAGTTGTCAGGTGATTGACACCTGCCAAAAGTCCTTTGCACAGCTCTTCCCAACATCCAGTTGGGTTCTGGGCAGAGAGGCAGAGCTGGGCAACGGAGCTTTGCAAAACCCCTTTAGGTCATTCCCAGCTACCCATCCTTTTACCTGCTCCATGGTAGACATCCGCTGTGGGGACAGCTGGGTGGGGCTTGCTCCAAAGACCCGGCAGGCTAAACAAGGAAACCTGGGCGGCTGGATTAGACCCGAGGTCCGGATGTTCCCCAACCCCTGGTTGCTGGATACATCCAAAGTAATGCTCCACACGCAGAGTAGCGGAGGAGAAAATGCTGTATTTTTATTATGAAAACAAACCCCTTACCAATAGCATCAGTGACAATTTTTAAAGCTCCCTGCTGGAGGTTTTGCGATTTGTGGCATCAATGAAGCCCTGGTCAGATCTACCTCGGGGCTGTGAGGTCCCTACAGAGGGATAAAATGTATAAGGCCCTTCTGGAGCACACCTTGCCATGGTTTTTTTTCCCAAGAGCAAAGACGCAGGTAACTCTGGAAACTCACAAGCAAGGCTTCCAGGTGGAAGCTCTCCCTTGTCTGGCTGCAGCCTCATGCTGGATGGGCAAAGGTGGCTTGCTAGGCCTCTCGCACCTGCCGCTCTGAACACTCTCTCAACACACCCCTGACCCTCCCTGCTCCACACCCTCCTTGAGTGTTTATGCCTGGCTGGAATGTGTCCTTGAACTCGGACGATGGCGCTTGCTTCCCTGGAAGGAGGCTAGAGTGGGGTGTAAGTCTTACAATCATAGAATTGTAGAGTTGGAAGGGACCCTGAGGATTATCAAGTCCAACCTCCTGCGATGCAGGAATAATAATAATAATAATAATAATAATAATAATAATAATAATTTATTATTTATACCCCGCCCATCTGGCCGAGTTTCCCCAGCCACTCTGGGCGGCTTCCAATCAAATATTAAAACAATACAGCATTAAATATTAAAAGCTTCCCTAAACAGGGCTGCCTTCAGATGTCTTTTAAAAATAGGATAGCTGCTTATTTCCTTGACATCTGCTGGAAGAGCGTTTCACAGGGCGGGCGCCACTACCGAGAAGGCCCTCTGTCTGGTTCCCTGTAACCTCGCTTCTCGCAATGAGGGAACCGCCAGAAGGCCCTCGGCACTGGATCTCAGTGTCCGGGCTGAACGATGGGGGTGGAGAATATGCAGCTGTCCCCGACGGGGATTGAACCTGCAACCTTGGCATTATCATCACCTTGCTCTAACCAGCTGTAGAAACTAGCCTACTCCCCCCTACTTTTGCCTCCGGCCCCACTCGCTCCTGGCATGCGACTTCCTGATAAATTTGCTCAGAAGGGAATTCAGCCCTTCAGCCGGAGAAAATTCCTGCCCTGTTGGGCTACAGCATCAACCAATCAGCAGAGGTACACTGCCTTGGAATATGGGTGCTCCACTTTTCTGAAGCTTTTGTTTGCTTTGGACAATTTCTGCCAATCAATTTCTTTGCACGGTCCTGGAATCTAGGGCTTAGGGAATACTAGAGAACTGCAACGTGGAGCTTGCCCAGATATCAATTCCATAAAAGCAGATATGTTAATCCACCAACGCAAGAAAAACAAAGAGGCAAACAAATTTTATTGCAATGTGAGCAAACTTTTGAGAGTTAAGCTTTATAACACAGAGGGTTTTTTTTCTTTGTTGTGCCCTTTTGCTCATTTTTAAAGCATCTTCCTGGGATTTTATTATTCCCTCCCCCACGTAACAGTGTTCCATTTTGCTTTTTTGGTGCCCATTCCCTACTTGCAGCCATTGGCTGAGCCCCTGTGAGGTCACAGAGGGGGACTGATCAGCTACAGAACGTTGGCAATAATCAAACTTCTACTGAGATGATGAACAGGATGTTGGTTGGGTTGTAAGAAAATTCTAACTCGGGGCCAAGGGAACAGGAATGGTGTGAAGCTCGGGGGGGGGGGGTGAGTTTTGGAGCCTGGGAAGGCAAAGCACAGAGGCCAGTCTAATCTGTTCAGTGTGTCAGTCTTCTCCAACCAGGCACCTTTGAGATGTTTTGGACTACAGCTGGGAGTGATGAGAGATGGACAGCATCAAGCTGGTGAATGTTGTGGCACATTAATCGCATGGAAACCTCTCATGGTCTGCATAGATTGTTTTTGTAATTATTTGGTATATATAACTACAATCCGAAAACACTGGATTCTAGAAGGTGGTTCTTTAAAAAAAAACCCCACACAATTTCCCACTAACCTTTTGAAGCTGTGCTCTGGCTTTTAATTTTTTTTAATCAAAAATGAAAATAATTTTGAATGCAACACAAACAAATGGTCTGGGCCAGTTGCACCATGGAGGCAACCTAGAGAATAATTGTGTGGGGTGCCTAAAGATTCCAAGGGTGCCCTCGACTACGTTAATGTCTAGCAGAAAACATAGCAGCTGGCTTGCAGAGGGAGACAGTGGTACCTTGGTTCCCGAACGCCTTCGCTCCCGAACAAATCGGCTCCCAAACGCTGCAAACCCGGAAGTAAGAGTTCCTGTTTGCAAAGGTTTTTCGGAAGCCGAACATCTGATGTAGCTTCCGCTTGAGTGCAGGAAGCTCCTACAGCCAACTGGAAACCGCGCCTCGGTTTTTGAACAGTTTCGGTAGTCGAATGGACTCCCGGAATGGATTAAGTTCAAGAACCAATGTATCCCCTACCCAGAGCTGAATCAATACTTGATACTGAATCAAGATCCTCAGAGCCATAGACTAGGACTGTCAACTTTTGAAGCAGTCTGTTGGTGTACCTTTAAGACATGCTGTTCTGCAACAAAGTCCACAGGACCACCGAGTTTAACTGCAGGGCACCTGCCCATCTCCACCCACGTAAACCCTGGTCAGACCTGGGCTCCTCCAGGCAACCTGTTTCTTCAGCATTCATTCCGGTTTGCTTGCAGAACGCTTACATGGAGGTCAGACTACGTCTGGCCTTTACTGAGCATTGGTTCTGCAGATGAATGCCCTACCTGGAGATCGAACCTGAGACCTTCTGCATGTAAAAGCAGATGCTCTACCTCTGAGTTTTTGTCTATTTTCTTAAAGACTAAGTGAGATCCCAGTCCTTCTAAACGAGAGCTGCCTCAAACAAAGGACGCCACCTCATTCTGTGGCAGACCACTGGTCCATCGAGCTTAGCATCGTTGACGCTAATTGGAGATGTCAGAAATTGAACCCACACGCTCTACCGCTGAGATGCAGCCCTTCCCATATAGCCCAGAACACTTTTCATAGGATTGTAGAGTCAGGAGGGACCACATGGGTCATCTAGTCCAACCCCCGGCAATACAGGAACCCTTTGCCCAACATGGAACTCGAACCTACAACCTTGAGATTAAGAGTCTCGTGCCACACAGCCTGCCGTTTGACGAGTTGCGAGTGATAGTTCTGTCCCAGTGTCATTCAGTCACAGCATTTACAGAATTTATTCTCAATCGTATGTGTCCGCAGCCTGTTTCTATCACAGTTGGGAATTCTAAGCGTTTCCTTCTTCCTTTCCTTTTTCCCGGACAAAGAATGTTTTCAAGCTCTGCACGGAGCTTCCCACCCAACTCCTAAGCTTCTACGGGGCTCCCCTCTTGCCCAGATTCGCTGAGGTTTAGGAAAATCAGATACCCCAAGGTGGCCTTCCCTATGCTGTTGGTTTTTATGTGGCTCTTCCTGTGTGAGGTGAGGCCCGCCCTCTGGCTGAAGCGCTTCCCGCACTCAGCGCACTTGTAGGGCTTCTCCCCCGTGTGGATCCTCACGTGGGTCATGAGGTTCCCCTTCTGGCTGAATGTTTTCCCGCAGTCCAAGCACTCGTAGGGGTTCTCCCCCGAGTGGATCCTCTTGTGAGCAATGAGGTTCCACTTCCGGTTGAAGCTCCTCCCGCAGTCTGAGCATTTGTACGGGGTCTCCCCTCGGTGGATCCTCCGGTGCCCCGCCAGGTACCGCTTCTGGTTGAAACTCTTCCCGCACTCGGAGCATTTATATCGCCTGTCCCCCGCGTGGCTCCTCTCGTGCGGGACAAGGAGGCCTGGGCTCGGAGGAAAGGCCTCCCTGCAGTCCGAGGACTTGAACGACTTCTCGTCCCCGGCGACCGCTTCCCGCTTAAGGATGCCTTGGCTCGGCCGGAAGCTTCCGTTGGTGTCGCTGTGTGGTTTTCCCTCTACACAATCCTGGGCTTTGGGTTCCTTCCTGCGGAAGCTGCCTTCCCAACAGGCTGCAGCTCCACCCGTTCTATTTTCGGGGTCCTGCTTGCCTGCCAGCACCTTCTGACCCAATAACACCGTTCCCTCCTCGTAGTTCTGGAAGACCAAGCCGATTCTCATGGATGCATCGTGTGGCTCCACCTGGTCAGAGCCTTCCTGGTGACGAAGGTTATCTCCCACCTGCTCGTCGGCTGCGGAGATAAGAAGAGCTTATTATACAGAGGCAAAATGCTCAGGTCTGCAGTACCTCAAGGACAGGACCGGTGCTAGGGGTTTTGGCGCCCTAGGCGAGGGGGCGGGCCACGTGACGTCATTGCACATGACATACGGTGCCCTGCCGCCAGGCGCCCTGCGCCGCCGCGATTTCCGCCGCTGGTTGGGGCGGCGGGGGGCGGCGGCGGGGGGCGAGGGGCAGGCTGGCCAGCACCCCCTCCATTTTGGCACCCCCGCCGCAGCGGTTTTTGCCCCAACCTGCTCGCTCCGCCGCTGGTTGGGGCGGCGGCGGGGGGCGGGGGCAGGCTGGCCAGCGCCCCCTCCATTTTGGCGCTCTAGGCAACCGCCTAGTTCACCTAAATGGACGCGCTGGGCCTGCTCAAGGACCATCTCTCCTCATATGAACCATCCCGGAGCCTGTGATCGTCAACTGAGGCCCTTATTCGTGTGCCTCCCCCACGAGAGGTCCAGAGGGTGGCAACACGAGAAGGGGCCTTATCTGTGGTGGCTCCCTGTTTGTGGTGTGCTCTCCCTAGGGGAGGTTCACCAGGTGCCTTCATTATGCATATTTAGGCACCAAGTAGAAACGTTCCTCTTCAGCCAGGCCTTTGGCTGATTGACATCCAATGGCCTTTTAAATGTGTTGTGGGAGTGGGGATTATTGGTTTGTTTTTGTTGTTCTTTTTATTATGTATTTTGTGTTTTTTATATCGTACTTTTACGTTGTGAACCGCTCTGAGATCTACAGATGGATGTCTAATAATAATAATAATAATTAATAAATAATAATAATACACCTATTTTGCTGCTGACACCACCCACCCCTGGCATGCGGGTCTCAGGAGGTTGCTCAGGAGAGAGTTCAGACCCCCAGGCTGGAAAAGGGTCCCCAACCCCTGATCAAACAGACTCTCCGTGTTCACCATTACTGAGTTGGTTTTCCTCCTTGCTCTGATCCTGCTTGGCTATTCTGCAGAGCTGCTTGTTCCAAGTGTCGGACAGGATCTGGTCCACTTCGGAGGAATTCACAGCCACCTCCGCAAAAGGCACTGGCAGCTGAAAGAGAAAGAGAATGGGGAGGCGGGTGGACCGACATTGAGAACATGCATGAACACCTAAGAAGAACGCAGCTAGAATCCAGGCCAATGGCCCATCTAAGCCCAGCATCCTGTTCTCACAGTGGCTAGCCAGATCCCTGTGGGAATCCAGCAAGCAGGATTCTACCACAAGAGCCCCCTGCCTCTCCTCCTTACAACCGGCAGTATGTGAATAATAATAAAGTGATGTTTAGAGGTGTTACACCGAAGCTCCTTCAGCTGCACTGGTAGACAGCTCCCAATTCAAAGAGCTCCAAGGGGGGTGTTTGTGGACACCGTGGAGGCCACATTTGGGAAAGCAACCATTTTACGTGTGGCGCCTTCACCACCACAGCCATTATTTGCCTGCCCACCCCCACTCCCTGGCGGCCATCAGGCTGTTAATAAATGAGATGGGGAACCAAATAATGGCAACACTAGAACAGGGCCTTTTCTGTGGTGTCTCCCCGCTTGTGGAATGCTCTCCCCAGGGAGGCTCGCCTGGTGCCTTCCTTGCATATCTTTAGGTGGCAGCAGGGGTGCCAACTTGAATAAAATATTGGTGGGGGGGGGGGTTGCCAGGTAAGCCCTGCTCCGCATAATTGATCACAAGACAGGGCACACACACACCATTTGAACGGCAATGCCCATCAACTTGGGGGGGCGACGAACCCCTAAAATATTTTATGGGGGGCCCAAAAGGACCTTGGCCCCTAGAAGCTGGCTCCTATGGAGGAAGAAGAAGAAGGAGGAGGAGGAGGAGGAGTTTGGATTTGATATCCCGCTTTATCACTGCCCAAAGGAGTCTCAAAGCGGCTAACATTCTCCTTTCCCTTCCTCCCCCACAACTAACACTCTGTGAGGTGAGTGGGGCTGAGAGACTTCAGAGAAGTGTGACTAGCCCAAGGTCACCCAGCAGCTGCATGTGGGGGAGCGGAGATGCGAACCCGGTTCACCAGATTACGAGTCTACCACTCTTAACCACTACACCACACTGGCTCTCAGTGGATGCCAGACAAAAACATTTCTCTCTCACCAGGCCTTTGGCTTTTAACTATCTATGGCCTTTATGCATGGGAGGGATGCTTCACTGTATTGCTTAAAATGCTGTAAGCTGCTTTGAGTTTCTCTGGCAAAAGAGCAACCAGTAAATTTAATAAATAATAAGAACAAAATAAAGCAACGCACCAAGTGGATCGCCTCCAAGCCCAACCCACACTCCTGGGTCTGCCCACCGTCGAGGCCTCTCACCTGCTGCCCGCATCTCTTGCCGTCTTGCCGCCCCATCAGGAAGCCTTCTGCCAGGGCCACCGCCTGGGCACAGCTCTCTGGCTCGCTCTCGCGGACCCAGCTCTGCATCTCCAGGGGCAGGATAATCAGGAACTGCTCCAGGATCAGCAGCTCCAGGATCTGCTCCTTGGTGTGTCTCTCCGGCTTCAGCCACTGGCGGCAGAGCTCCCGGAGCCTTTGGCAAACATCGCGGGGCCCTTTGGCCTCCTGGTAGCAGAAGTGGCGGAAGCGCTGGCGCCGTGTCTCCGGCCGCAGGGCCCCCTCGCTCACGGCCTCCTCCTTCACCTTCACGAAGGAGTCCAGGCTTCGGTAGACCTTGTGGGCTTCCCCGCCGAGGCCCGGCACAGCCTGGGTTACCCAGCCACCCCTCGGCCACTGCGCGGCATTGGCGACACCTTGGAAGGAGGCCTGGATCTCCTTGGCCTCCTCCCCGGAGACGGGGTGAGGCTGCGATCTGGAGTCTGGGGCCTGCACGCACTGCAATAACTGCTGCCACTGGGTCTCCCAGTGCTGCTGCAGCCCCTCCTCTGGCTCCCGCTTAATCTGTGATGGGAGATCCTTACTCATGAAGGGCCCGATGCTCCCCACATGGACCATTTGCGGGACTCTCTTTGCTTCCCCCTGCATCCCCTGCCACAATTTGGAGCTGGCCGTGTCCTGCTCCTCCATTGTCAGAGGCTCTGGGGTGCCTGCAGCTAGCTGCGTCCCCCTGCTTCTCTCTCAAAGTATTCCAGTCTCCCACTTCCAACGCGGGACAGCCTCCAATGCCTTAACCCTCTAGAGTTAAGGGGCTTCTCTTGGCGTCGCAATCAAGGGTCTCCCATCCGGTTCTCAGGTAGGAAGATGGGTTTCTCCTAAAAAAGGAAGAGAGACAAAGGCAGGTGTGTGAGTGTGAGAGAGAGGGAGAATAAGAATGGTAAATAGTAAGCCCCATGGGGCAGTGATAGCTGCAGAGCAAAAGAACATAAGAAGTGGATTTGTAAAGACTTCGTTTTTCTGGCTAAAGTGTTTGTAAAAGCTGAAAATCAAAAATTAAAATTAAAAAAGGAAGAAGAGTCCTGCTCTGCTTTACAACACATTAAAACATCAACTAAAACAATCCAGAACAGGCATAGGCAAACTCCAGCCCTCCATATGTTTGGGACTACAATTCCCATCATCCCTGACCGCTGGTCCTGTTAGCTAAGGATGATGGGATTTGTAGTCCCAAACATCTGAAGGGCTGGAGTTTGCCATTGCCTGATCCAGAGTAAAATAAATTCAAGCTTCAAGGGAAGTATTTCAGATACTCCTCTAAATGATATTTTGTTCTGCCCGTATTTATTTACCAACTTAATTTATGGATCTATCCCATAGCAGAAGTTCTCCAAGAAGCCAGGGTGTTGTTGTGGTTAGAGCCGTGTTTCCCAAACTCAGGTTTCCAGCTGCTTTCGAACTACAGTTCCCATCATCCCTGACCACTGGTCTTGCCAGCTAGGGTTGATGGGAGTTTCAGCCCAAAAACAGCTGGAGACCAAAATTTGGGAGACACTGGGTTAGAGTGTTCGGAAAAGGACCTGGGAGATCAGCGTTCGAATCCCCACTCAGTAAATGAAGCTCACTGGGTGACCTTGGGCCAGTCGCAGCCTCTTTACCTACCTCACAGGGTCGTTGTTGAGATCAACTGGGGGGGGGGGTGAACCATGTACTCCTTGGATAAAAAGGCGGGATATAAATGCAATAAACAAGCTCCTCTGCTTAAGAAAGCTGTTGGGGGGGGAGCCAGATGGCTAATTTCTAACACTGCTCACAACGCCTGCAGGTTTCAAGCAAGACCGTTCTCCTCCACGAATTTGTCTAATCCTCTGTTGAAGCCATCCAAGTGTCACTGCCTCCTAGACTCCAGCTCCCTACCCCACTGGTTTTCGGGGGGGGGGCAAACTCTCGCCTTTGCAGGTTTCCAACCCTTACTAACAAGAAGCCACAGATTTGGAGGTCAGACACAAGCGAAATTGAAGTGTCAGGGTTTTGTGTTCACTGTTCTCTTCCCCCCACCCCCCGCCTTGCAAAAGTGGTTTCGCCCTTTTGCAGCCCGGGGTTCCCTTTGCTGCTGCTGCTGTTCCTTTGTGCACCCCTGGAAATTATTTCTCAGCTTTCAATGCCCACCCCCCCACTTTTTGCACTCACCTCTCCTTGGCTGGCTTAACAATGCTCTCTGCACTGTGCATGGCCCAGGAATAAGGGCACTTCTGATCCAGACTCACTCTCAGCAGCCTGAGAAAATATAAATATATATATTTATATATATTTATAATTTCAATTTTTTAAAAAGCCAGTTTCCCACCAGGGCTCTCTTATAAAGTGGGGAGGGGTGAGGAAGTGGCTTCACAATTCCTGATACTTCCCTTCTGACATTGCCAGGCGTTGCTAGGAATCGCGGTTGCACTCGGTAGATTTAACCTTTTCCAAACAGGCCTGGGCTGGTTTTTTGTGAGCTTTCTCGTGCAAGAACAGAGGTTGTCGGGTCGTCAGATGTTGCTTGGACTACAGCTCCCAGAATTCCTGGCCATTGGGCCATGCCTGCTAGGGGCTGACGGGAGTTGTAGTTCATTAACACCTGGAGGACCACTGGAAAGAGCTGTTCTTAGCAATCTATCCCTCCCTGCATCTGTATTGGATTCGAAATTTTTTTTGGAGATGAAAGCGTCTTTTTACATATATATTTTTAATCATTGTAATGGTTTGAATATAAAATTGTGCCATTTTTTATTGCTGATGCTTATTATTATTATTATTATTATTATTAAGATTTCCCAACTTCATTTGGATGAATTTAAACCTGCTGCCACCCTGCAAAAGGAGTATGTCCAAACTCCCGAGAATACTATTCTGACAGAGCTACAATTCTCAAGGTTTCCTGTGAAGAGATATTGACTGTTACACCACTCTGGAAGTTGTAGCTCTGTGATGGGACTAGGACATCTCCTGACAATTCCCAGCACCCTTAACAACTACAGCTCCCAGGATTATTTGGGGGAAGACATGGCTGTTCCAAGTGATATCACAGTGCTTTAAACGTATGGTGTGTATGTGGCCTGTATCTTCTCTCTGCTACCCAGCATTTTAAATCATGAGTTAAGTCATCAACTTTGCCTTCCCACAATGAGAGCACTTACACACCACATTTCCTTCTGTGTGGGATCATTCTTGTGGGGTGAGGCTCTGGTTTTGCTAATCCATTCCCTTCTTTCCTATCCCCCCATGCTGCCTGAGTTTGGGTGGGTAGTTGGGAAAGACGGGGTCTTTTTGAGCGTGGCACCATTCGCTGTGGAATGCCCTCCCAAGAGAAACAGATGTAGCTATGACACTGCTCACTGTCCATCACACAGGCTTTTTCAGAACATTTTGGGGATGGCCATTCACTGCTTTTGCTCACCGATGTGGAGGGGTTGACTGCTGCATAGTTATTTCTGTAAGACTAGTTTTATTTTAAAAGCTTTAATTGTTGAAAATTACTTCTTTTAGTTGCCTTTATTTTCACACACCCCGCCCCCAAGGAAAGGCATTTTTTATATATCCTAAATATATAAAATAAAATGTACTGAAGCTTTCAAGGCACAAGCTGCGTAACCAGTGTTATAACCTTTTTTCAGTCCTGTGTGGATTTTTATTTTTTGGAAATATTTTTTATTTGATTTTACAAATTCATTCACATTCAAAATCACAGATAATAAAAAAATACACAAGATTCTTCCGAATCTCAAGACCTCCCCCCTCTCCTCTGTGGGTTCTTTAGTTAACTTTTTCAACTGCAGACTTTAATTCCTCCTAATTTTCAGCCCTCCATTGTATCCAAAGTCTATGTAACATTACAAGAGTTATTTAAGACCTGCCAAAGTGTTCAAGTGTTTACAGTGGTCTGTCAAGTATAGTATAGTTTTCTCCCATTCTTTGTTGAAGTTTCGATCCTCCTGGTTTCTGATTTCCCCCGTCATTTTTGCCATCTCTGCATAAGCCAATAGTTTGCTCTGCCAGTCCACTCTGGTAGGGACCTTGCTTTCTTTCCAACCTTGGGCAAGCAGCATTCTTGCAGCTGTTGTACCATACATAAACAGTGTTTTCGGTATCTCTGCACCTACAATTCCTAACAAAAAGGCTTCTGGTTTTTTAACAAACATTATTTTAAACATTTTTTTCAGTTCGTTGTATATCATTTCCCAGAATTCCTTTATTACTTTACAACTCCACCACATATGGTAAAAAGTGCTTTCCTTTTCTTTACATTTCTAGCAAATATTTGAGCTTGTCCTATACATTTTTGCTAATTTACTCAGAGTTAAATACCTGCGGTACATCATTTTCATATAGTTTTCTTTTAATGTATAACACGCTGTCAATTTCAAATCCTCTCTACATAGTTTTTCCCATGCTGAAAGCTGTATGTTATATAAAAAATCCCTTGCCCATTGTATCATAACCAGTTTAACTTCTTCATCTTTAGTAAATCATTCCAGTAACAATTTATACATTCTAGAGAGTAATTTCATATTACCCTTCAACAATTCTCTCTCAAACCTCAATATTTCATTAGAAAATCCCTCTTTTATGTTTTAAAAACATCTCTTTAACTGGTGATACTGTAACCAATCCGTTAAAAGATCTCTTATATCCTCAATTTTTTTCAATTTCAACTGGTGCTCTTCTTGTACTAATAATTCCTTATATGTTGCCCAACCCTTTCTCATATTCAATTTTTTCCACATAAATCGCTTCTAGTGGGGAGAGCCACCATTGTGTTTTCTGCTCCAAGAGATTTTTGTATTTCTCCCATACGACATATAGTGACTTTCTTACTAAGTGGTTCAGGAAATCTCTGTGTACTTTGACTTTTTCATACCATAAATATGAATGCAACCAAATTTATTATTTTGACCCTCCAAATCTAAAATATCTGTATTTTTTAATGTTATCCATTCTCGGGGCCAGCAAAGGCAGGACGCCTCATAATATAACCTTAAATCTGGCAGGGAAAAGCCGCCTCTATCCTTAGAATCTATTAATAAATTTGTGATTTATTCTTGGCTTCTTCCCCTGCCAGATAAATTTGAAATATCTACTGTACTGTGTGGATTTTCTCGTGTGCACAAAGGTCTGACTTCCGAATGAATGTTTTCCCACAGAGGGTGCACTTGTATGGCTTCTCCCTCATGTGTATTATCTCATGTTTTACAAGTTTGGACTTTATAGGGAAGCTTTTACCACACTGCAGGCACTCATACGGCTTCTCCCCTCTGTGCTTCCTCACGTGGTTGTTCAGGTAACGCTTTTTGTCGAAGCTCTTCCCGCAGTCTGAGCACTTGTACGGTGTCTCAAGTGTGTGCAGCCTGACATGTTCCTGTAAGACTGAACAATCGTCAAAGTTTTTGCCGCAGTAAGAGCACGTATACAGAGACTCTCCTGTGTGGATTCTCATGTGCTGCACAGAGCCTGAATTGCAACTGAAGTTTTCCCCACTGTTAGAATAATTATACGTGTTCCACAATCCTGTGTGGGTTCTCTCATGTGCAAGAAGGCCCTGCGTCTGAATGAAACTGTTTCCACAATAGAATGACAGGTATGGCTTCTCTCTGATGTGAATGCTTTGCTGTACCATAAGGTCTGAGCTCCGTTCAAGGTTTCTTCGACAGTCAGACGATGCTTTTTGTACCTCGCTACACTCTATTCTTTGTGATTCAGCGGATTCTCTCTCCTCTCTGCTAACTTCTGCATAGAAAGTGGATTTTCCCGCCAGACCACTCTCATAGCTTCTCTCTTGATCATTCAACAGCCCTGGCTGATTCTCAAACATTATTCGCTTTTGATGGTCATGGAAATCCTCATCTCTTCCCAAACAGGCATTGCTTGCTTCCCCTTGCACAGAACCTTCCTGGTGGAGGGTATTTGTCTCATTCTCCAATACCCGCTCATTACCTGTAGGAATAAAAAAAAATCCCAGAGAATCTTATCTGTTCTGGAGTGATTATTCCAAACAGAAAATCAACAGAGTTTGGTGTCAGAGCTGTTGCAAGCAGAATATGTGAGAATATTCTCTGTCCCCCCTCATAATACGAGAATTAAAGTCTTCCACTGAAATTGTGTAGTTGTGGCTTCAGCGCAGACAATAGAAAGCACTTCTAATTAAATTTTAAAACTACTAGACAAGGCAATGGCTGCTGGCTTAGTTTATGGGAGTCTCCCCCCCCTTTTTTTTTTAAGGATTAGAGAAATTCATGGAAAACAGGTCGGTCATGTTATACTGGATCTCTCTAGTCAAATATTGTCCAGCTCTGAATATCAGATGAACTTTAATAAAATATTGGGGGGGGGGGTCAGGTAAGCCCCACCCCACATAATAGATCACATGATGCAGTGCACTTACTCCATTTGAATGGCAACACCCATCAACTTGGCGGGGGGAACCCCTCAAATATTTTATTGAGGGACCGAAGGGATCTCATCCCCTAGGAGTTGGCTCCAATGTGGAGGTTTGGTGAGGAGGAGCTTAGGGGTGGGAGGCTTTGGCATGGAGTGGGCTAAAGTGGGGGAGGTAGGGGGGTGAAGCTCAACATCAAAAAAACTAAGATCATGGCCACTGGTCCCATCACCTCCTGGCAAATAGAAGGGGAAGAAATGGAGGAAGTGAGAGATTTCACTTTCTTGGGTTCCATGATCACTGCAGATGGTGACAGCAGTCACGAAATTAGAAGACGCCTGCTTCTTGGGAGAAAAGCAATGATAAACCTAGACAGCATCTTAAAAAGCAGAGACATCGCCTTGCCGACAAAGGTCTGTATAGTTAAAGCTATGGTTTTCCCAGTAGTAATGTACGGAAGTGAGAGCTGGACCATAAAGAAGGCTGATCGCCGAAGTATAGATGCTTTTGAATTATGGTGCTGGAGGAGACTCTTGAGAGTCCCATGGACTGCAAGAAGATCAAACCTATCCATTCTTAAAGAAATCAGCCCTGAGTGCTCATTAGAAGGACAGATCCTGAAGTTGAGGCTCCAGTACTTTGGCCACCTCATGAGAAGAGAAGACTCCCTAGAAAAGACCCTGATGTTGGGAAAGATTGAGGGCACAAGGAGAAGGGGACAACAGAGGATGAGATGGTTGGACAGTGTTCTCGAAGCTACTAACATGAGTTTGGCCAAACTGCGAGAGGCAGTGAAGGATAGGCATGCCTGGCGTGCTCTGGTCCATGGGGTCACGAAGAGTCAGACACGACTGAACGACTGAACAACAAAGGGGGGTGAGCAGAACTTAGCATAAGTGTCAGCCCCTAGAATAGCAGCAGCAGCAATAATAGGGTTGCTGGCACCCATCTGTCTTGGGAGGCAATGGAGTTCGCCTTGAGGGGTGAAGTCAAACTGTCAGAAGGTTGCAGTGCCTGCTGTGGCTGTAGGGACCAATGCGGGATAATGATAATAATAATGAAGACAGACAAGTGCATATTTGCCAGGGGGGGGGGGAAGGAGTGTGAGGAGAAACCACCTCATGAAAACCCGAGCATGGTGAATCCTTACTCGGCAATCTCGTCACTTCACTCTGCTCGTCCGCGGCTTCTCTGAAGACCTGCCCAGCCCAGGTGTCCCGTGGCAGAAGCTGGCCTGTCTCAGAAGGATCCGCAGCCATCACCGCAAAAGGCACAGGTACCTGAAACAGCAGTGAGGAAGGTCATGAACGGAACAGGCCATATGGCTTCCGCCAGCCTGAAGTTGGATAACAAGTAATGGCCCAAAGCAGTGTTCCCCAACCTTGGGCCTCCAGCTGTTTTCGGACTACAATTCCCATCATCCCTGACCACTGGTCTTGCTAGTGAGGGATGATGGGAGTTGTAGTCCAAAAACAGCTAGAGGCCCAAGGTTGGGGAACACTGGCCCAAAGGAACCCAACATGACATACACCAGGGGTAGGCAACCTAAGGCCCGTGGGCCGGATGCGGCCCAATCGCCTTCTAAATCCGGCCCGCAGACGGTCCAGGAATCGGCATGTTTTTACATGAGTAGAATGTGTACTTTTATTAAAAATGCATCTCTGGGCTATTTGTGGGGCATAGGAATTCGTTCATATTTTTTTTTCAAAATATAGTCCAGCCCACCACATGGTCTGAGGGACAGTGAACCAGCCCACGGCAAAAGGTTGCTGACCCCTGACATACACTTTCTGGCCACCAAGATTGGGGCTAGAGCCAATCCCTCCAAATACATTAATTTCTATGGGTTACTTAACACCCAGACACTTGAAATAGCAAATTACCATATTGGCTTGAATATAAGCTGCACCTGCAAATAAGCCGCACCTTTAAAATTCAGCGGCTTGGAGGGGGCTTGGGAGCTACAGACGGGACGTGCCCAGGCTGCTTGGGGGGGGGGATCCGCACGGCTTTGCCAGCGGCCTCCGGCCCTTCCCTCCTTCATTCCGATGGCTCGGGAGAGGCTTGGGAACGGCAGGCTGGCTGGGCGCCGTTGTCCCGCACTCCTGGGCTGCTTCCTAGAGGGGGGACTGCACCACTTTACCGGCGGCGTAAGGTCGTGAATATACCAGTAAGCCACACTTTCACAATCAGTATTTGGGGGGAAAGTACGGCTTTTTTTCGGGCCAATACGGTAACTGAAAGAAATCCATTTCAGCACCATATCATAGACCAGGCTTCCTCAACCTCGGCCCTCCAGATGTTTTGAGACTACAATTCCCATCACCCCTGACCACTGGTCCTGCTAGCTAGGGATCAGGGGAGTTGTAGGCCAAAAACATCTAAAGGGCCGGGGTTGAGGAAGCCTGTCATAGACACCATATGCCAGCAGGTGAAGAACTGGATGTGTCCAGCAGTCTGGATACTTATCTCCCCCTCCCACCCTGCAGGCCAAATTTGACAGGTAGGCGGGGCTGCCCACCTGTCAATCCCTCAACATCATAGTGACATGATGAGGTGCCCACATATGCAGCCGTGTGCAAGCTCTAACAACCAGATGATCTATTTACAGGTAGGTAGCCGTGTTGGTCTGCCATAGTCGAAACAAAATAAAAAAATTCCTTCCAGTAGCACCTTAAAGACCAACTACCGGTAAGTTTGTTATTGGTATGAGTTTTTGTGTGCATGCACACTTCTTCAGATACCTGGTGAGGTTGATGAACTTCCATTTCTGAAGAAGTGTGCATGCACACGAAAGCTCATACCAATAACAAACTTACCGGTAGTTGGTCTCAAAGGTGCTACTGGAAGGAATTTTTTTATTTTGTTTCAACCAGGTGATCCTCATTTGCAAACGCTCACCATTAGCTGACCACAGGCCCAATGAAGAGCTTCCTCAACCTTGGTTTGCCAGATGTTTTGAGACTACAATTCCCATCATCCCTGACCACTGGGCCTTCTAGCTAGGGATCATGGGAGTTGTAGGCCAAAAACATCTGGAGGGCCGAGGTTGAGGAAGCCTGGTCTAAATCAGGCATCCCAAAACTCGGCCCGCCATATGTTTTGAGACTACAATTTCCATCATCCCTGAGCACCGGTCCTGTTAGCTAGGGATGATGGGAGTTGAAGTCCCCAAACATCTGGAGGGCCGAGTTTGGGGATGCCTGGTCTAAATGAATCGGCCAGAGAGAGCTTCCCCACTGCTGCTGTACACCTTCAGAATTTCTCACCTTCTGTTCTGGACCCTCCACCTCGGCCCGCCCCAAGAGGAATCCCTCCGCCAGGGCCACCGCCTGGGCGCAGGTCTCTGGCTTTCGCTCCCTGACCCAGCTCTGCATGTCTCCCGGCAGGATGCTCAGGAGCTGCTCCAAGATCAGCAGCTCCAGAATCTCATCCTTTGTGTGCCTCTCTATTTTCAGCCACTGGCCACAAAGCTCTCGGAGCCGGCCATAAACGCCTCTTGGACCCTCCGCCTCCCGATAGCGGAGTTGCCTGAAGTGCTGCCGCTGCTTCTCCCTCGCAATGGCCTCCCCTTCCAAGATGGCCGCCTTCACCTTCCTGTAGTCTCCCTTGTCCTGGGCACTGAGGCCGCTGAAGGCGCGCTCAGGCTCTCCGCTGAGGGCCGGCAGGAGGAGGGTCACCCACTTGTCCTGAGGCCACCGGCAGGCTGAGGCTACTTGCTCAAAGGAGGCCAGGAAAGCCTTAGCATCCTCCCATGCTGAGGGCTCCTCAGATATCTGTAGGTTCCTGCATCCCGAGTTGGGGGCCTGCAGCATCCTCAGAAACTCCTGCAACTGGGCTTCCCAGCGTTCCAGCGCCCCTTCTTCCGGCTCACGTTTTATATAATGGGAAGGTGTCCCAATAAGGAACTGCCCTGTTCCCCTGTGATGTGGAGCTTTTGCTACACCTTCCATTTCCTCCCATGCTTTGGAGCCTGTCACGTTCCGCATGTCCATTTTGAGAACCGGACTGCCCCTTCCTCCTCCTCCTCTCGTTTTCTCTCCCGTCTCTTGTCAAAAATGGAGGCTGCCCAAGACCCTCAAGGGGGTCTGCAAAATCAGTAGAAGTGGTTTATTTCTAAGTGACGACCAGAAATTCTCAAGCCAAGCCAGCGAGGGAGGCTCTTCCTCCTAACAGCAAGAAACAAAAAATGAGAGGAAACAGTGCTTATTTTATTTTTTTTGCTTGTTACTTTGTTAATGTTGTTAATACTGTTTTATAGATTACTAGTGAACGTTCAGCCCGTTAAATTAACGGGCGCTAGAAGATATGTGGTGAAACATTTGTAAAAGCAGGCTGAGGTCCCTCTACCCCTTTCCTACCTCTGTGGCCCCCTCTACCCCTTTCCTACCTCTGAGGTACCTCTACTCCTTTCCTACCTCTGTGGCCCATGTACCCCTTTCCTACCTCTGTGGCACCTCTACCCCTTTCCTACCTCTGAGGTCCCTCTACTCCTTTTCTACCTCTGTCCCCTCTACCCTTTTCCTACCTCTATCCTCCCTTATAGCCCTTTCCCTACCCAGAACCCATCACTATTTACCTCTGAGTGTTCGTGCATGTTGTCACTCTTCCCTTTTCCTATCTCCCTTGCCCCGGAAAGGCACAGCCCCGCCCTCATCTGCTCCCGGCCAATCCGAGGCCCGAAGTCTCTGTGTCGTCCAATCCCTGCGTCCCTATAGGACATGCTCAGTGGAAAATTTCCACTGACACACGGAAAGTTGGACGCAGAGACACTTCAACATTATTATATAGGATGACTGCTATAGTACTTTGTGTCCATGATCGCAGACGGTGACAGGAGTCACGAAATTAGAAGACGCCTGCTTCTTGGGAGAAAAGCAATGACAAAACTAGACAGCATCTTAAAAAGCAAAGACATCACCTTGCCAACAAAGGTCCGTATGTTAAAGCTATGGTCTTCCCAGTAGTAATGTACGGAAGTGAGAGCTGGACCATAAAGAAGGCTGATCGCCGAAGAATTGATGCTTTTGAATTATGGTGCTGGAGGAGACTCTTGAGAGTCCCATGGACTGCAAGAAGATCAAACCTATCCATTCTTAAAGAAATCAGCCCTGAGTGCTCACTAGAAGGACAGAGTCTGAAGTTGAGGCTCCAGTACTTTGGCCACCTCATGAGAAGACTCCCTAGAAAAGACCCTGATGTTGGGAAAGATGTTGGGACGACAGAGGACGAGATGGTTGGACAGTGTTCTCGAAGCTACTAACATGAGTTTGGCCAAACTGCGAGAGGCAGTGAAGGATAGGCGTGCCTGGCGTGCTCTGGTCCATGGGGTCACGAAGAGTCGGACACGACTGAACGACAACAGTACTTTGTGAATCCTGTAAGACATTTGCTGCAATTGTGGTGGTGGTGTTAATAGTGTTTTATATATTGTAATTGTTTTACTGATTATTTGTAATTCTTTTGCTGGTGATTTGTTAACTCATTCTATATGGCACGTATTTGTGATATTGTGTTATTGTTATTTATCTATGGGATAGCTCAGCATGAGACTCTTAATCTCAGGGTTGTGGGTTCGAGCTCCACATTGGGCAAAAAGATTCCTGCATTGCCAGGGGTCGGGCTAGATGACCCTTGTGGTGCCTTCCAACCCTGTGATTCTATTGTTCGTCAGCTGCTTTGTGATTCATTTGAATGAAAAGTGGCATGGAATTATAACAAATCAAATCAATTGAAGAGGAGGAGGGCCTGGCTATGGCACTGAGACTGACCTGGAAGTGGCCCAGGATTAGGCAAATTCATGGAGGTAAAGGCTACCGGTGGCTACAAGCTATGATGACCATTCTCTGCCTCCGTGCCCAGAGGCAAGAATGCTGGGGAGAGTGGCTCATGAGGGCTTTCCAAGAGGCATCTGGTTGGCCGCAGGGTGCTGGACCAGATGGGCCACTGCCCTGATCCAGAAGGGCTACTGATATAAGCAAAATTCACTAGGAAAGGCATAAAGTTGGGTCCGGTTTTCCCAAGGGGGAGTCCGGATTTTTCTCCCTGGGAAGAGCTGGAATTTTAGAGCTTTTCCCCTTGTGCCACAGACAGAGACCACACCAGAGTTATCAAAAGCAAAGCACAGCTTCCCATTTATTGAATCTGTTGCAACAGAGGTTTCCCCCAACGTAACAGGTACGATGCGAAGAAGAACCCAGAACAATGGCGTGCCAGCTCCTATATAGACTTTGAAATTCCCCCCCTTTCCCCTCAAGACCAACCCCCTATACATCATACATACATCACTAAAAGGGGTGTAACCCAGGACCACCCCTCAGATACATCACAGCTACATCATAGGAAAAGGCGGTGTTCAGCAGAAATCTTGAATGCACTGTTTACCTCCTGTCTGCCACTTCATGTGATAATGTCTTATCTGATTGCCCTTCCTGGGCAGCCTGGTCATTCCTTTTGAGATTGTGATTAGTTTATTTCTGAGACAATGGAAAGGTTTTTTCTCACTCCCTTGCAGAGAAACACCTGGTCATCCCTCCTCGACCCCTCCCAGACAAACATTTCTGGAGAACAAAAGGTTCCCTGCCTTGGCAGGGCATGGCATATGCAGACTAACTACTGTCCTTTGTAAGTCAATTGGGCCATCCGATACCTGGCCAGCTAGGAGTCAAAATTGTGTCAGGGGTCAAAATGGTTTCAGGACTGTGCTTCAGACATGAGGCCTTGTTTTGCTTGGCACACTAAGAATTAATATATATATAAATAAAATACCTAAAATTCCTACAACAGCTACTCTTATGTTCCGTAGAACCTCCAAGTCCAGAAGCAAGCTACCTTTAAGATCCTGATGAGGAACAGCTTAGCTTTTAAAGGTGAACTGGCTTTTAGCTTACTCTGCCCACCTTCAGCTCAGCGTCCACGTTCCTTTTTTTGGGTTTCTCCTACTTTACCTGCAATTTCTTTTTTTCTATGCAGCACTCTGGAACTAATAATAATAATAATAATAATAATAATAATAATAATAATACAACTCACCTCTCCCTATAAGCTAAGCAGTGCACCACCAATTTGCCTGGGCAGCACCTGCTGCAGTTCCACAATGCTTTGACAAAGAAGGAAGGAGGAGGAAATTTCAAAAGTCAGATTCCCACCAGGAAGAGGAGGGAAGAGAGGGCACCGGAAATGACGTCACCCAGCACGTTTCTTCCATAACAAAGAAAAATGATTCCTTCTTCCTTTCCTCGCCTCCTCCACAATTTCCTTTCTAGGGCTCAGAGCAGAACTCGATAGGTTTAACCCTTTGGGCGCATCTCTCAAATTAAATTTTTTTTGGCTACAGAACTGGATTATGTTTTGCTATGAAAAGCTGTGCCCAGGGCTACATACACACCATGCATTTAAGACACATTTAAAGCACATTCAACACCCCCCCAAATTCTGGAAACTGTAGTTTACCCCTTCATGGAGCTACAATTCCTAGCACCCTTAGCAAACTACAGTTCCCATGATTCTTTGGGGGGTTGACCTAGGAAGCTGGGTGAAAGAGGAGCTTTCAAACAGAGGGAACCAAATTATCCTCCAGCTCCTCTGCTGGTCCAGCTCAGGGAAAGGCCCTCTCATCACTGCATGATGGCCTCTTGCTTATTTACAGTATTTCCTAGATCCATAAATTTGGAAGGGACTGCAAGGCTCATCTAGTCCAACCCTCTGCAAGGCAGTAATCTTTAACCCAACATGGACCTCGAACCCATGGCCCAGAGATAAAGTCTCATGCTCTACTGACTGAGCTATCCCTGTTTGTTCTCCCACATCTTAAGGGCCACATTCAAAACCATACATTTAAAGCACGATGACCCCACTTTAAATGGCCAAGTCTTCGCCCGCAAAGACTTCCGGGAACTGTAGTTTTCTTCAGGGTTCTGAGTGTCTCCAGGCAAGACCTCAGAGAATTTTAATTCCCAGAGCATTAACAACCAAACTGTCTCCCCAGGGAACTCGGGAAATTAACAAACTCTCAGTGTCTTTAGCAAACTACAGTTCCCAGTATTTCTTTATTTTTACTCTTTAAAGTGGCAACATAGTGCTTTAAATGTGTAGTGTGGTGCCAGACATCATCTAAAGGACCAGAGATCTCTAATCCTTCAGGATAACTTCAGAAAGGGGACTTGCCACCAAAGTGGCAAGATTGCGAATAAAATCTATACTGACATGCCCTAGGAAAAAATGGTGGAATTATCCATTTTCCCCAACCTATTATTTATTATGGATTTATTCATCACCTTACATATAAAAAACCACGATTCAAACATATTGCATTTTTTTAAAAAACAGCTCGGGAACAGTGTATTTGTTTCTTTATTAAAAATGACATGTCACTTAATTGTTGAAACCTCCAAGTGATTTACATGGAACATAAGATGCAATTAGCAGCCAAAGTCAGAAGTCAAAAACAAGTTGACATAAAAAAACAACCAACCCACCACACCCAAGTATTTATTTATTTTTTAAACCAGGAGTTAAACTACTGTACATGTTTGGCATTCACTTTCCCTCAGAGCAGACCTATTAAAATGAATAAATATTACTAAGTTAGTTCCATTAACTTCAGTAGTTGAATACCACCATAGTTGAACTATGACATTTGCTCCCACAGGAGGCAGTGATGGACAACAAAATGGATGGCTTTAAAAGATCGGACAAATTGACAAGGCTATCAGACGGCTCTTGTGCTCAGATCCTGCTTGCAGGTTTCCCACAGGCATCTGGGTGGCCACTGAGAGACCAAGATGCTGGACTGAGATTGGCCACTGGCCTCATCCAGATGGCTCTTCTTATGTTCTTAGCAGCTGTAGGGCCACCTATTAGCACACACACACCCGCTCTCCTGGCCTTAGTAAGTGATGGTTCCCCTGCCACAGGATTTCCCCAATCAATGGTATTTCAGGGTGTACGCTGCTTGGGGTGCTAAAGGGAACCCTGACCATTAGGTCCAGTCGTGTCCGACTCTGGGGTTGCGGCGCTCATCTCGCTTTATTGGCTGAGAGCCGGCGTACAGCTTCCGGGTCATGTGGCCAGCATGACAAAGCTGCTTCTGGCGAACCAGAGCAGCACATGGAAACGCCGTTTACCTTCCCACCAGAGCGGTTCCTATTTATCTACTTGCACTTTGACATGCTTTCGAACTGCTAGGTGGGCAGGAGCTGGGACCAATCAACGGGAGCTCACCCCGTCGCAGGGATTCGAACTGCCGACCTTCTGATCGGCAAGCCCTAGGCTCTGTGGTTTAACCCACAGCGCCACCTGGGTCCCTTGATGCTTGGGGTGCACTTAGGGGTAATTGTTCTTATAGACACAAATTCATTTCCCGGGGGTCATGATAACTGCATGCCACCTCCAGCATTAGAGGCCACATGCCTCTGGTTGACACTAGTTGCTGGGAAGCAACAATTGGAAGAGAGCTGATAGGCTTCCCAGTGGCATCCGCTTGGGAAACAGGATGCTGCAGTAGTGGGAAGAAGGCCCAGAGCCTGGGGATTGGTGGTGGGACAACGATGAGAGGTCAGAGGGAGAAGTCTGGGAAGAGGAGGTGTCAGAAGCTGAGGAAGCAACAGGGCTTAGTGAGCTGGGAGAGGCAGAGGCAGAGAGCAGTCCAGAATCAGGGGCAGAAGCCGAAGCAGGAGGGTGGGACGAGGGAAGCCAAGAGGCAGAGAAGGGAGAGGCTGGGGAAGTGTCATGGGTTCTCCCCCTCCTGCTGCGACGAGCTCCCTTTCCCCCTAGTTTCCCAGAACCAAAAGAGGCACAAAAAGGGCGGAGGAGAGAGTGGTGATGCACAGACTCAGTCTTCAATTGCTTGGGGAAAACCCTGGAGAGGAGGGGATTTAGGCAGCTATGGGGAGGCAGGAACCTTCAGTCTCAGCATGGGAGCAAGACCTACCAGGGATGCGTTGCTGTGCTCATTAGGCTGACACTCTGCCAAGATGGTACAGAACATGTTTTTGCTATTAAAGAGTTAATGGCAACTTGCACGGTGTGATTTACTGCTGGCTCGCTCCTAACACTATGTTCTAATGAGAAAGGATAGATTGAGGTTGGTGGGACAGTGCCCCATTCGCCCTGACGGACTAGTCTCCACTGGCACCAACCCTTGGAAATAGGACTGTCTAGACAAGCTAGCTGGCAAAGTGGCTCAGTAGGCTTCTTGAGTCAGAGCACTTCCCAGTTGTCATGGTCTGAATCCCAGCACTGCACCACTTCACTTCCTAGAGGGGCTCAGAGTAAAGCCTCCATCCGCATCCGGGAAAATCCGCACAGGAGGAGACGATCGTGCAGAGACCCGAGTAACTGCTGAAGGTCCAGGACTACCAGAGCCCGGGACGTTTGTTCCATGCTTCTACCTCGCGTGAATTCTCACGTGGGCCTTCAGTTTCGAACTCTGGTTGAAGCATTTCCCGCACTCGCCGCACCTGTACGGCTTCAGGCCCTTGTGTATCCGGACGTGGGCGACCAGGCTGCCCTTGACATTGAAGGTTTTTCCACAGTCCGAGCACTGGAAGGGCTTCTCCCCCGTGTGGATCCTCTGGTGTCTGACGAGGTCGGAGTTCATGCCGAAGGACTTCCCGCAGTCTGAGCACTCAAAGGGCTTCTCCCCCGTGTGGACCCGGTGGTGGCGGATGAGGTCGTAGTTCATCCGGAAGAACTTGCCGCAGTACGAGCATCCATACGGCTTCTCTCCCCGGTGGATCCGGTAGTGCCGGAAAAGCCCATACTTAGTGCTGAAGGATTTGCCGCAGTCCAAGCAACCGTACGGCTTCTCCCCCGTGTGGGTCTTGTGATGTCGGATGAGCTTGTCCTTTGTGCGGAAGGCCTTCCCGCACTCCACGCATTTGAAGGGCTTCTCTTCTGCCTCGGTCCTCTCGCTCGCCTTGGAGTTAGGAGTCCGTCTGTATTCGGTCAGGGTCACAGGCCTCTCCCCGGTAAGAAGTCCACTCAGTCCTTGGTAAAGGCCCACGCTAGGAATGAGCTGATCCATCCTCTGCCTCGGACAGCTTGCCTGCTGTTGCCTCCATGGCCCACACAGACCCTCATTCGATCCCGCCGGCTTGCAGTGCTTGAGCCCGTTGGCTGCCTCTCTCTCCTCCAGCATCCCGTGCGGTTCTTGCTCAGAGCTTTCTTGCCCGTGATCCTCTTTCTGCATCACATACTGCTTACCTGAAGGAAGAAGGAGAGAGATGAAATATAAGAACATCAACACCTTAAGTATCAGGTATTGTACCAGGCAGAGGGCCTTCTCGGTAGTGGCACCTACCCTGTGGAACGCCCTCCCATCAGATGTCAAGGAAATAAACAACTACAGTGGTTATGTACTTAATTCGTTCCAGAGGTCCGTTCTTAACCTGAAAACGTTCTTAACCTGAAGCACCACTTTAGCTAATGGGGCCTCCCCCTGCTGCTGCGCCGCCGCTGCCCGATTTCTGTTCTCATCCTGAAGCAAAGTTCTTAACCGGAGGTAATATTTCTGGGTTAGCAGTCTGTAACTTGAAGCGTATGTAACCTGAAGCGTATGTAACTCGAGGTACCACTGTATCTGACTTTTAGAAGAAGTTTTAGGGAAGTTTTTAATGTTTGATCTTTTATCGTGTTTTTAATATTCTGTTGGGAGCTGCCCAGAGTGGGCACTGTGTGTGTGTGCGTGTGTGTGTGTGTGTGTGTGTGTGTGTGTGTGCGTAAATAAATAAATAAATAAAGTTGTGTATTGGAATAGGTAATCATCATCATCATCATCTTCATCATCACCACCACCACCTCTTCCCATACAATACAACCTGGACCCTGCGCTTGTCAGCTGAGGCCCTTCTTTTTGTCTCCCCTCCCAGAGAAGTTCGGAGGGTGGCAACAAGAAAATGGGCCTTTTCTGTGGTAGCTCCCCGACGACAGAATGATGTACAGTTAGTATGGAGTAATCCCTGTTTAGGCAAGTTTTTAATGTTTGATGTTTTATTCTGTTTTTAATCTGTTGGGAGCTGCCCAGAGTGGCTGGGGAAACCCAGCCAGATGGGTGGGGTATAAATATATTATTATTATTATTATTATTATTATTATTATTATTATTATTATTATTATTACTTACCCTCTGAGCCAGCATTTCCTCCACACTCATGTTTCACCACGTTCCAGATCTGCCTGCCTGCATCTCCCAATGTAGTTGCCTCATCTGGGACATTCACAATCACCTTCTGAAAGAGACCCGGGCCCTGAAACAGCAGGGGTCGTGTTGTTCAATGATTTTGTGTTATTCACAGCATTTAGGCACACTTTGCGTAGACCAGTGTTCTTCAAGCTTAGGTCCCCAGAAGTTGCTGGACTACAAATCCCATCATCCCTCGTTGTCAGCTAAGCTGGCTGTGGATGATGGGATTTGTAGTCCAAACAACACCCAAGGCCCAAGTTTTAAAGAACACTGCGATAACTGGGCAAGATGTATCAATGGTTTGACACAACATAAGGTAGCTTCCTTTGGTTCTTGATCTCGCTACCAACTATGTATGGGTAGTTCAGGAATCCCAGGATGAAAACAGGCTCCTATAAGGATACTTGGTTTAAATGTCTGAAGTTGTTTTAACAGACAATGCAAACATAACATATGTGCTGCAGGTGTGTCAGCATGCCTTTGGAGACAAATCCTGCATCATATAAATTCAATGACAGGAAAAAACTCTCCCCCAGTTGATTATTTTTTATTTGATTGAGGGGGGAAATATCTGCAAAACAACAGCCTTTAAAAAAACCAACAAACCAACAAGCAAAAGCAACCCTTGTGATGGCAGCCAGAGCAGTCTGGGCTCGAAAGTGTAAAGATTATCAGGTTCCGGTTACGGTATATGGGAATGCCTATGGAAATGTCTTAAATTTGCAAAAAAGCACAAATCAATTGATTTGTTTCGTAAGAGGAGAGGTATATTTTACAACACACCATCTGTTGAGAGATGGGCATTTTTTGTGAATCACTGCAACACAAATGTTGGAAATATTAGACTGGAAACTTTTGTTGACTTCAATTTGCGCATATTTTGAAGTACAGTGGACCCTCGACTTACGAATGTAATCCGTTCTGCCGGGAGCGTCGGAACTCGAAAAAATCGTAAGTCGAGTCCCCATAGGAATGCATTGGGGAGAAAAAATTCGTAAGTCGGAAAAAACCCTATCTAAACTTCATAACTCGAGAAAACCCTATTTAAAACAGCCGCAACTTCCTTTCGGAAGACGAAAAAATTCGGAAGCGCGCTGCCCCTTTGATCCCTCGTAACTCGAAAAATACGGAAGTCGGGGCATTCGTAAGTTGAGGGATCACTGTATAAATTATTGTTATCATTATTAAAAAAGAAAGGAAACCGCCTCACCTGCTCTTCCCAACTCCCTGCCTCTCCCTGAGCTGGCAAGAAATTCTCCACCAGGGCCACCGCCTGGGCACAGGTTTCAGGAGCCTGATCCTTCACCCGACTCTGGATCCCTTGAGGCAGCACATCCAGGAACTGCTCCAAGACCAGCAAGTCCAGGATCTCCTCTTTGGTACGTCTCTCTGGTTTCAACCACCGGCGGCAAAGCTCCCAGAGCCGGCTGCAGGCCTGGCGGGGGCTTTCAGCCTGGCGGCAGCGAGGCTCCCTAAAGCGTTGCCGGTGTTCCTCTGTGCTGAGGGCCTCCTCCTCCTCCTTCACTTTGGCGTAGGGGCCCTTTTCTCTCAGGTCGAGCTTGACGCGGACCTGGTGGCTCGCCCCGTTGAGGATCGGAAGGAGGTACCCTTCTTTTGGTGGTTGGCTGGCTGCAGCGACGGCCTCAAAAGGGGCCAGGGAAGTCTTCAGATCCCCCCAGGGAGCCATTTCCGCCAGCTGTGAGCCCCCCGCCTCAGAGTGGGGTGACTCCATCGCCTTGAGGAAGGCCTGCCACTGGGCCTCCCAGACCTGCTGCAGGCCATTGCACCCCGCAGGCTCCGCCTGGTTTTTTTCCCTCGGTCCCTTGGATCCCATCTCAGACTTGGGACCCGCCAGGTACTTCCTCTCCGTTTTCACTCCCAGCTTCAATTCCTGCTCCAGCGCCGCCTGGAAGCGGAGATCCGGGGCCGGCGACTCCCCCTCCCTCCCTTCCGCCATTTGGGAATTGGGGCTCTTGCAGTTGGGAAGGGTGGATGGAATCCGAACTCAGACCAGCGCTTCTGCCCCTGACAGCTAATGCAGGAGAGGAATTCAGCCAATTGGATTAGTGCACCCAGCTACTGCGGTATGACAGGGTGAGTTCAGAGGGATATAGGGCAGAGCTATCTCCACAACACCGCTTGGGAGTTGCCCTTGGCCGCGGATGGGATATCCAAGCGCTTCTTCCTTCTGTCAGAAGAAAACAAGAGCAATCTGTTAAGTTGTTTCAAACTGCTTTTAATATTGTTGCTGTAACCCACCCTGGACCTTAGCATGAAGGACTAATAATAATAATAATAATAATGCAGAATGTTTCACTGCAAAGTAACAGAAGTGGGGAGCTCTGGAAAACTCATTTTTTGTGAAAACTCTTTGGAATATAGCTTTTTAAAACCACCTTATCTTAACAGCCAACCTGCCAACCTAGCAGTTCGAAAGCACGTCAAAGTGCAAGTAGATAAATAGGTACCGCTCTGGCGGGAAGGTAAACGGCGTTTCCGTGCGCTGCTCTGGTTCGCCAGAAGCAGCTTTGTCATGCTGGCCACATGACCCGGAAGCTGTACGCCGGCTCTCGGCCAATAATGCGAGATGAGCGCCGCAACCCCAGAGTCGGACACGACTGGACCTAATGGTCAGGAGTCCCTTTAGCACCCCAAGCAGCATACACCCTGAAATAGCATTGATTGGGGAAATCCTGTGGCAGGGGAACCATCACTTACTAAGGCCAGGAGAGCGGGTGTGTGTGTGCTAATAGGTGGCCCTTCAGCTGCTAAGAACATAAGAAGTCATCTGGATGAGGCCAGTGGCCAATCTCAGTCCAGCATCTTGTTCGCCTGGAGCTGAAGACACCAGGTTGGCGAACGCAGGGGCTGGAGGGACAAGTAATTTGACATAGAATCACAGAGTTGGAAGGGACCCTGAGGATCATCTAGTCCAACCCCCTGCAATGCAAGAATATGCATATGGCAGGTTACAACCAGAGCCAATTTCCTATCCCTTAGGGGGAGGGTTATTCCACCCTCCAACCTCTTTGCATCCTCACGCTCCCATCCCCACCCCCACCCCCCAATATAAAAGCTGGAGATAGATAGATAGATAATTTCTCTTTTTGCACCTTCGGCTCACCGCTGCTTGTATCTCACCAGCCTCCAACTCCTGCCTGCATCCAGAGAGCCATTTCGCTGTCCGGATGGAGGGGACGGAAAAGGCACGAGCTCCCCACCCCCGACCTCTCTATGGTAGCGACATCCCACCTACTCCCCCCCTCCCCAAATTCCCCCTCCCCTTCCTCTCTAGGAGCCCGATCTCGACTGCTGGATTTAACCATTACATGACCAAACACAAGAAGCTCCTTCTCTGTGTGGGTCAGGATACCAGGTGGTTCTATCTTTTCCTGCCTGTTTGACGGATGCGTTTTGGGAGAGAGAGAGAGAGAGAGAGGGAGAGGGAGAGAGAGAGAGAGAGAGAGAGAGAGAGAGAGAGAGTTGCTGCAGTGAGTCACAGAATCGTAGAGTTGGAAGGGACCCCCAAGGGTCATCCAGTCCAACCCCTTGCACTGCAGGAATCTCGGCTACAGCATCCATGACCATCCAACCTCTGTTTAAAAACTTCCAAGGAAGGAGAGTCCACCACCTTCCGAGGGAGACCTGCTCTTACTGTCAGGAAGTATCTGAAGAAGTATCTGAAGAAGTGTGCACACGAAAGCTCATACCAATAACAAACTTAAAGGTAAAGGTAAAGGGACCCCTGACCATTAGGTCCAGTTGTGTCCGACTCTGGGGTTGCGGCGCTCATCTTGCATTATTGGCCGAGAGCCGGCGTACAGCTTCCAGGTCATGTGGCCAGCATGACAAAGCTGCTTCTGGCGAACCAGAGCAGCACACAGAAACGCCGTTTACCTTCCCGCCAGAGCGGTTCCTATTTATCTACTTGCACTTTGACGTGCTTTTGAACTGCTAGGTGGGCAGGAGCTGGGACCGAGCAACGGGAGTTCACCCCGTCGCAGGGATTCGAACCGCCGACCTTCTGATCAGCAAGCCCTAGGCTCAGTGGTTTAACCCACAGCGCCACCTGGGTCCCTTATAACAAACTTAGTTGGTCTCTAAGGTGCTACTGGAAGGAATTTTTTTATTTTGTTTCGACTACGGCAGACCAACACGGCTACCTACCTGTAACTGTCAGAAAGTTCTTCCTGATGTTTAGTTGGAATCTCCTTTTTTATAACTTGAAGTCATTCGTCCAGAGCAGGAGAAAACAAGCTTGTTCCCTCTTCCATTTGATAGTCCTTGAGATATTTAAAGGTGGCTATCATATCTTCTCTCAGTCTCCTCTTTTCCAGGCTAAACATACTCAGCTCCTTCAACCGTTCCTCATAAGGCTGTTTCCAGACCCTTGATCATCTTGGTTGCCCTCCTCTGCACACATTCCAGCTTGTCAACAACCTTCTTAAAATTCCAGGTGTGTTTTGACCAAGGCAGAATAATTTGTATTTTAATTTGTATTAAAGTCTGCTTCTCTGCACCTCTGTGATCTGTGTATGTCATGATGCAGGATTTAGGTTGCAAACTTTGTACAGTGGGACCTCGGTTTAAGAACAGTACTGTTCGGAACGATTCAGTTTACAAACTCCACAAAACTGGAAGTGGTGACCTCAGTCTAGGAATGGAACTGGCGGTGGGAGGCCTCATTAGGGAAAGCGTGCCTTGGTTTAAGAACGGTTTCAGTTTAAGAATGGACTTCCGGAACAGATTAAGTTCGTAAACTGAGGTACCACTGTATTTTAAAAGTCAGGGTTACAGGGCTGCACTAATAAGAGCCTCCATCTGCACTGTAAATTTAAAGCCGTATCATACCACTTTAAACAGGCATGGTTTCCCCCAAAGAATCCTGGGAAATGTAGTTTGTTAAGGATGCTGAGTTAGGAGACCCTGGCTCACCTCTTACAGCTACAATTCCTAGAATTCCCTGGGAAGAGGGATTGACTGTTAAGCCACATTGGGAATTGTAGCTCTGTGAGGGGAGCAGGGTGTCTCTTGACAACTCTCAGCACCCTCAAAAAAACTACAATTCCCAGGATTCCTTAGAGGAAGCCATGATCGTTTAAAGTGGCATGGTAGTGCTTTAAATGGATAGTGTAGGTGGAGCCTAGGACCTGGGGAAAGCTCACCAAATCCGTCATTGTGTCTCTCCTAGCCTGACCTACCTCACAGGGTTGTTGTGAGCTTCTCAGAAGAAAGGACGGGGGTAAATAATATGTTTGTGTTTGTTCCCGTAGGCATTTGCCTGGTCTTTAACTTGAGCAAGAAACATTTCATGCATTTATACAAAGACTTATTATTACCCTCTTGGCATCTGACCATTCAGGAGCTTTAAGCCCACTGTGAGGCTCTTGTTAGGCTCCAACACGCCTCAGATCCATCCTAGTTGTTCAGCAGCATCTGGAGGGCCAATGGAAGACAATGGTTCTGCCAACTCCAGGTTCAGATGCCATAGACCTCAGAATATCAGCTGTCTGCCAGGGATTGCTGGCAGCCTGGTTCACACATTACTTTAAACCACAATTAAACTAAACTATGGTTTAAACAACAGGAGATTTGCTCCCCCCCCCATCCCAGCTGCTGCCAGGGAAACAAACCATGGTTCTGGCTCACTGTTTGTTTAGCATGAGTGGTAAGCCAAGAACAAGCCAGGAATTCCCCTTATTGTGCATTCTTGATTATTTCTGCTCATGATGGTACTGGGTGGTTAAACACGATCACACCTTCACTTAAGCTTACACCTGCAAAAGTTTAGGGGTAGACATACTGCTGTATATGTAATACCATATTTACAATAATCTAATGCAACATTGAATCTAATGTGCACCTCAGTTTTCAAGACCTTGAAACCCAAAAAGTATTTGCTGGCAAATGTAAATGCTCCATCAAATCTAGTGCACACCCTAATTTTCGTGATGTACCGGTAATTAGGTGAGCATTACATTCGGGTAAATGCAGTAGGTGCAGATTCCTGCTGAAATCCTGTAATTTTTTTAACAAATATTGCAATATGTTCTGATTTATTTTCAGACCCCATTTTTTTTTCTTTTTGCAAGAGTGCCCCTCCAGACAGCATTAACGCAGTAACACTGGGGAAGTATCCCAGAACAACTTATACTATGGAGTGATCCAGGATAATCTCACTGCTAATATGTCAATGGTCACATCCACAACCATGACTTTAAAGCCCTCTTATACCACTTTCAACAGTCACCGCTTCCCTTTTGGAATCCTGGGAACTGTAGTTTTAAGAGTGCTGGAGATTGCGGCTATATGAGGGTCCTCCTACCAGCTCTCAGCACCCTGAACAAACGACAGTGGGTGGACAAAAGCTCCCATCAGCCCCAGCCAGCATGACCAATGGTCAGGGATGATGGGAATTGTAGTCTAACAGATTGGATGTCTAACAGATTGTAGTCTAACAGATTATTATTATTATTATAGTCCAACAACTGGAGATTCCCCAGCCCATGCCAGAAATGTAAGCTACATTCTCCTTAATCAGTGAAACTGTCATTCTCCTCCTGTTTTTCCTTCGGTTCTTCAAAGCGGCTGGAGGGTTGTTTGGTCTTTCAAGTTTCTTTCAGGTCTACTCAGAGGTAAAGACCACTGAGCGAAATGGAATGTTTTTCCAGATACGTGTGTAGAGCAGAGCTTTCCAAACTTTTCATATTGGTGACACACTTTTTAGACATGCATCATTTTGTGATACAGTAATTCAGTTTTACTAAAAGGTAAAGGTAAAGGGACCCCTGACCATTAGGTCCAGTCGTGTCCGACTCTGGGGTTGTGGCGCTCATCTCGCTTTATTGGCCGAGAGCTGGCGTACAGCTTCCGGGTCATGTGGCCAGCATGACAAAGCCGCTTCTGGTGAACCAGAGCAGCACACGGAAACACCGTTTACCTTCCCGCCAGAGCGGTTCCTATTTATCTACTTGCACTTTGACATGCTTTCGAACTGCTAGGTTGGCAGGAGCTGGGACCGAGCAACGGGAGCTCATCCCGTCGCAGGGATTCACCCCGTCGCAGGGATTCGAACCGCCGACCTTCTGATCAGCAAGCCCTAGGCTCAGTGGTTTAACCCACAGCGCCACCTGGGTCAGTTTTACTAGCGGAGGTTAAACTAACCCTTTTCCAGCCCGGGGAGAAGTGTGGGGAGCGTTCGTGCGACACATCTACACACTGCAGCCAACACACCAACATGTTGTGACACACTGTTTGGAAAGCCCTAGTGTTTAGGATTGCAGCCTGATCTCTAGAATGACCCTTGATATTCATAAAAAAGGAAGTAACCTTTTAATGGTGTTACAGGACATATTATACCCAATGATTTAATGTAACATCTTTCCTGTGTCAGCTATGCAAAGAGGTGCCATCCAGTTTCTCTTTCTCTGAACTAAATTGTGTCAATGCACACACGATCCACACAAATGACGAATTAAAACAGGTAAGATGTTACATAAAATTGAACCAACACAGCAAGTACCTGTTTGGTAACATACAAAACTGAGTGAAAAGCAAAGCTACCAGTATTTCAGAAGGCAGTCTTGTAATATTAAAAAGCATAATTTTTTCAAATATGTAGCACAGGGGTTCCAACTTGAATAAAACATAGGGGAGGCAGGTAAGCCCTGCCCCACATAATTGATCACATGATACACACACCATTTGAATGGCAATGCCCATCAACTTTGGGGGGATCCGGCCCGCTGAAATATTTTATGGAGTGGGGGGCGAAGGCCCCTTGGCCCCTAGAAATTGGCTCCTATGCCACAGCAATATCAGGAATACCTTAGAAGTCGTCTAAAAACCACCAGTTTGTCATTTCTAACAAGACAGACAATACTTGAAATGTTTAGCAAAATATCTAAACGAAGTCCAAATTGAATCACTGGTGACGCAACAGCTTCAAACCATAACTTCTCCTGACCCGAGTAACAGCAGTCCTCAGGCTGTTTTCTCCCTTCTCCCCTCAGGGCAAGGTGGTTCTTGTTCCCTAATAAGTAAAATAATAATAATAATAAATCCCTCATGATCTTTTCCCACAACCAGAGCATTTAAAATATCCATCCTCCTGATGGATATCATCTGATGTGACATCCTCAATCTTCCTCTGGGTTATTTCCTCTATAAGAGCCGATATGCAAATGTTTATCACAACAGGGCGATTTCATAGGAGTTCTCCTCAGTGTGAACTCTCTTATGCTGGCTAAAAACAGAAGGGTCCATGAAGCTTTCCCCACACACCAAGCAAGTCTGTGGCTTCTCCTCCGGTGTGTGTGTTTGCATGTGCTTGACAAGAGTTTTTCTGTGAGCGAAGCTCTTCCCGCATTCCAAGCACTTATGAAGCCGCTCTCCTGTGTGGATCTGCTGGTGTTGGAGGAGGCGAGAGCTGACGCCAAAACCTTTCCCGCAATCTGCACATTTATAGGGTTTCTCCCTTGTGTGGGTTAGCTGATGTCGGATGAGGCAAGAGCTGAGGCTGAAACATTTCCCACAATCCGCACACTTGTACGGCTTCTCTCCTGTGTGGATTCTCTCATGTACAACAAGGCTCCCTTTCTGACTGAACGTTTTCCCGCACTCCGCGCATCTGTAGGGCTTCTCTCCCGTGTGGGTCCTCTGGTGCCGAACAAGGTCGTGTTGTATAATGAAGGATTTCCCGCACAGCGAACACTCGTAGGGTTTCTCCCCCGAGTGGAACTGTATGTGCGACATGAAGTTTCCGATCCAGCGGAATCTTTTGCCACAGTCTGAGCATTCGTATGGTTTTTCTCGTGTGTGAAGTCGCTGGTGCTCAACGAGTTTAGAGTTCACGCTGAAGGACCTCCCGCAGTCCAAGCATTTGCACGGCTTCTCTTTCGTGTGGGTTTTCTCGTGGGCTACGAGGTTCCCTTTGAGGGAGAACTTTTTCCCGCACGCTGAGCATTTGTAGGGCTTCTCGCCCGTATGGCTTCTCACGTGTGTGACCAGGTTGCACTTCTTGCTAAAGCTTTTGCTGCACTCGGAGCATTTGTACTGCGTCTCCCCCGTGTGGGTTCTGTAATGCCTGATAAAGTCAGCGTTCATACTAAAGGATCGCCCGCACTCCAGGCACGTGTACGGTTTCTCCCCTGTATGGTTTCGGCGATGTCTGACAAGATCGGCGTTTTTACAGAAGGACTTCCCGCAGTCCGAGCACTTATAGGGCTTGTCCTCGGTGTGGAGTCTCTGATGAATGACAAGGTTCCCTTTCTGAGAAAAGCTTTTCCCGCAGACCGCACAGGCGAACGGTTTCTCCCCAGTGTGCATTCTCAAGTGAGCGACCAGGTGGCTCTTCGTTCCACAGCTCTTCCCACAGTCCGAGCATTCATACATTTTGTCTCCCGTGTGGGTTCTGTAATGCCTAACGAAGTCAGAGCTCATGCTAAACGACTTCCCGCAATCGGCGCATTTGTACGGCTTCTCCCCAGTGTGGTTTCGGTGGTGCCTGGTGAGGTCAGCGTTCTTACAGAAAGACTTCCCACATTCTGAGCATTTGTACGGTTTCTCTTCCATGTGGATCCTCTCATGGACCGCAAGGTGCCCTTTCTGAGAGAAGCTCTTACCACACGCTGAGCATCCGTACGGTTTCTCCCCCGTGTGGGTTCTCTGATGACTAATAAGGTGAGAATTCATGCTGAAAGACTTTCCGCAGTCTGGACACTTATGTTTCCCTTCCATGTCGGTGCATGTAGACCTTGGAGAGTCCATCTCACATTCGGTCAATGCCACTTGCTTGTCATTTTTCTCAATCTCCTCCTTGGCTGTGATGGCATCTAAATCTTTAAAGTTTTTTGCACACAGAATGGGCTCATCCATGTCCGTTTCTGGATGCTTTTGCTTTCTGCCTTCACTCCATGCTGAGGGACCCTCTCTTTGGTAGATGTCCTAGTTTGTTCCCTTAGCCAAGGGCTTTTGTGCACATGATCCTGGCCATCTTCTCTGCTCAGAGTTTCCTTATAGAAGAAAGAAAAATTGCTGAGTGAGTCCTAAATCTGAAGGTTGCAAAACTGAAGGTCCTCCAGATGTTGTTGACTACAGCTTCTGTCACCCCTGATCATTGGCAATGCTGATAAGCTCTGTTGGTAAAGCATGAGACTCTTAACCTCAGGGTCATGGGTTCAATACCCACGTTGGGCAAAAGATTCCTGCATTGCAAGGGGTTGGGCCTTTGTGGTCCCTTCCAGCTCTACAATTCTATGATGCTATGATGGGAGTTGGAGGCCACATCCACACCATACATGCCACTCCTAAGAGCTGTGGCCTCTCTCAAAGAACCATGGGAACTGTCCTCTGCTCATGGTGGGGCGAGCTGTTAGAGGAGACCCTCTATTCCCCCCACAGAACTACAATTTCCCAAGCAGTTAAAACAATCAATCCTCCTTCCCAGAGAACTTGGGAAATTGCTCTGGGACGTATTTCCAAGTTAATATGCGTAGGACCAACTTGGGTGGCTTTAAAAGAGGGTTAGGTAAATTCAGGGAGGATAAAGTTATCAGTAGCTACTCACCCTGATGGCTATGCTTTGCTTCTAGCCAAAGACAGAATGTCAATTGCTTCACAAGTGGCAGTCGCCCTCCAGAGCTTCAGGCAGGGGACATTCCTAGCCCCACCTGGGATTGATCCTGGTGCCTTCTGAATGCAAAGGAGATGCTCTTTCTCTGTTTTCTGAGCTAGCACCCTTCCCCTCCAGATGCTTTGGACTGCAATTCCTATCAGCCCCAGTGATCAGGGATGATGGGAGTTGTAGTCACAACAACATCGCCTGGCTGTGAGTCTTGAAGGCCACTAGCTGCAAGGCCCTTTCCACCTGGCCTAGGGGGCAGGGTCCAGACTCACCAGCTCTACTAAAGAGGCAGCTGGTGAGACCAGAGGGACATCGCTATGCCTGACAACAAACCCCTATTGGATTCTTTTGCTCCATCTTTTTGTGCCTGCCAAACAGCCGTCTCATGCTTATGATAATATTTTATTGTCTTGTTAGTTATGCTGTTTTAAATGTGCATTTTATATTTGACTTCATTTAGCATTGGTTTTTTTAAAAAATAAGATTTTTGTTAACTTTGTTTCTGTTAAATGTATTCTGTAGATGACCTCCTTTGTAATCAAAACAAAATAAAAAAATAAAAAAATTCCTTCCAGTAGAGACCAACTAAGTTTGTTCTTGGTATGAGCTTTCGTGTGCATGCACACTTCTTCAGATACCGGTACCATGCACACGAAAGCTCATACCAAGAACAAATTTAGTTGGTCTCTAAGGTGCTACTGGAAGGAATTTTTTGTTTGTTTTGACTATGGCAGACCAACACGGCTACCTACCTGTAACTCCTTTGTAATGTTTTATTTTGAAATCTTTAAGATAATACAGTGATCCCTTGACTTACGAGTGACCCGACTTCCGTATTTTTCGAGTTATGAGGGATCTAAGTGGCCGCGCGCTTCCAAATTTTTTTGACTTCCAAAAGGAAGTCGCGGCCATTTTAGATAGGGTTTCCTCGACTCCCGAAGTTTAGATGGGTTTTTTTTCCGACCTACGAATTTTTTCTCCCCAATGCATTCCTATGGGGACTCGACTTACGATTTTTTCGACATCCGATGGTCCTGTCGGAATGGATTACCTTCGTAAGTCGAGGGTCCACTGTATTTTAGTTCTGTTCATTATGTTGCTTTGACTGTATACTTTATATTTGACTTTCTTCAGAAATGTTTGATTCTGAATTGTTTTACTGATGTTTTAATATGCTGTAAACAGCTTTAAGATTTTTCTTAAAAATATAAAGCAGTATAGAAATAAAACAAACAAACAAACAAACAACATATGGGCACCAGGATGGTGCCTGACATCTCCACCACCTGGGGATCATTGGATCGGGACTGTTTTCACCCAACCGATCAGTTATATTTAATCTGCGCCATTGGAATGACTTTCTGGGACCCAGTTGCGTTTTTCTATGCAGCCTGAGCAGGAGCAGTCACCCTTAAGAAAAAGAGGTGGGAATAGGTCGATATCTCTGTGGACTGTCCCTGGATCAAACGGCTTTTCTTCTTTAAGTTCTCAAAGCTCTTAACCTAGCCTGTCATCTGAACTAGCCAGATGTTTATCTGAGAATCAGTCATAGTCAGTTCATCATTTGAAAAATAAAACTTTAGAGGCTTCTTGCCCCCCAAAGGGCAACTAAACATTCCATTTTGGCAACTGCAACCTTGGTTTAAGGAGCTGTTTGGCACAGGACGTCGCCTTATACCAGGCACGTCCAACAGGTAGATCGTGATCTACCAGTAGATCACTGGACATCTGTGGCAGATCACTGGTAGATCACTGGCTTCCCCAAAGAAACTCAACAACTTTGGCTCCCCTAAAAAAAAAGCTCAATTTTTTTGCCCTGCACCCCCAAAAAGGTTTTCCTTCTCTCTAAAAAAGCTCAACAACTTTGACCTGAATGCCTAAAAAACGGGGCTTTCCTCCTCCCCAAAAAGCTCAACAACTGTGACCTGAACCCCAAAAAAGGGGGTAGATCACTGCCAGTTTTTAATTCTGTAAGTAGATCACAGTCTCTTGGGAGTTGGCCACCCCTGTCTTATACCAAGTCAAACCACCGGTCCACGTAGCTCAGGACAATGACTGGCAGGGTGTCTCCAGGGTTTCAGGCAGGGGCCACCCCCAAGGGTACCAGGATGTGCCACTGGGGCTTGAACCAGGACCTTTTGCATGCAAAGCAGATGCTCTGCCACTGAGCGATGGCAGGCTTACAAAAGAAAGACGGGAGAGAGGCGCCCATTCCCTATCCATATGAAACCAGAATGCAGCTCTTTCTCCTCCCAAATTTGTCCCCTCCAGGCACCCTTCCCCTCTTGCTCTGCATTGCCTAAACAGGCTCCTGCAGGGCAACTCACCTCCTCCTCCTCCTGCAGCAATTCAAAAGTTGCCCTCCCCTGGACCAAGGAGGCGGGCCAGGAAGAGGCCCTTTCCCCATCTGCCTTTCCTAGCATTCCCGGGCCTCTCTAGGAACAAGCCTCTCTCTCACTTTAAAGCCTTCTGGAAGTCTGCATAGCGAAAAGCTCACCGCTGCTGGTGCTGTCACTCTGTGCCCTGTGCTAGTTTGTCTATGGCAGGGGTCAGCAACCTTTTTCAGCAGTGGGCCAGTCCACTGTCCCTCAGACCATGTGGGGGGGCAGACTATTTTGGGGGGGGGGGATGAACGAATTCCTATGCTCCACACATAACCCAGAGATGCATTTTAAATAAAAGCACACATTCTACTCATATAAAAACACCAGGCAGGCCCCACAAATAATAATTTTTTTTATTATTGTATATATAGTATGCATTCCCCCCCCCCCATTTGTTGGGGGAGCCTTCTTTGTGGAACCTGGTTCAGCTGCACCATATGACCCATGGTAAATTCAGCAATGGAAAATTTCTGTAATGCCTCCCTAACTTTATTTTGCTTAATGGTTAATTTTGCTTAATGGGGTGAGGACCAGGCCTAACTTGCCCTCAGCCAGTGTGGTGTAGTGGTTAAGAGTGGTAGACTCGTAATCTGGTGAACCGGGTTCGCGTCTCCGCTCCTCCACATGCAGCTGCTGGGTGACCTTGGGCTAGTCACACTTCTTTGAAGTCTCTCAGCCCCACTCACCTCACAGAGTGTTTGTTGTGGGGGAGGAAGGGAAAGGAGAATGTTAGCCGCTTTGAGACTCCTTCGGGTAGCGATAAAGCGGGATATCAAATCCAAACTCTTCTTCTTCTTCAGCTGGCTTTGCACTTCCTTTTTTCTCCTTGCCCTTTCCCTCTTCTTTCTGGGAGGATCCCTTTTTCTTTATAAATGTTTGTTCATGTATTTCCTTACCATCTCTTTGCCCCGGCCTTGGACACTCAAAATGTGTTTTTTCCTACTCCTGTGATTGCAATCTGTTTTGACTGTTTTTCAGAATTTTAAATTGTTGTAGCCTGCCCTTGGTCCTGCTGGTGAAGAGCAAGTAATAAATGACCGGTAATAATAGTATTACTATATTCAATAACTTTCCAGACCGGTCAGAATCGATGGTGCCAATTTTGTCTTCCAAGCTTGAGCAATAATTCTTTTTGCTGCTTTCAGCAAATACGAAACCAGAGCCAGATCCATCTCCACTACTAACCCTTGTAAATAGCTCAATAATAATATTTTTGGATCATTTGGTAATAAATACCCGGTCATTCTAAAATAACATTTTGGACAGTAAAGCAATAAGTTTGAATTACCAATTAACTCCAAAATATACCACCACATCTTCAACATATATCCTGTGCAGTATGTGTGTGTATGAGAAAGTCAATAAAGAATCAGATACTGTTGATATTGCATATTGATATATATGTATATTCCTTCCAATCTACAGATATAATTTGTGGTGGTCTCCTAGCCCAGATCCATTTCTAGCCTTCCAAAGCGAGTTCCTGCTGAATAACTCTCATTCATTTTCACACAAATATTTCAGTTTTAAGATCTACAATTTCATCATTATAGATTACATACAGCCGTACCTTGGATCCCAAACGCCTTGGTACTTGGACGTTTTGGCTCCCGAATGCCGCAAACCCAGAAGTGAGTGTTCCGGTTTGCGAACATTCTTTGGAACCCGAACATCCGATGGGGCTTTCAATCAGAAGCCGCGCTTTGGTTTACAAACGTTTTGGAAGTTGAACGGACTTTCAGAACGGATTCCGTTCGACTTCCAAGGTACGACTGTATTTTATTACGACTATGCTCTGCCTCCACATTTGGAGACAGTAAATGCTTATTGACAGCAGTTGCTGGAGGTGGCAGCAGGGGGAGTGTGTTCTCCTGCTCAGGTCTTGCTTTGCAGCTTTCCCATGAGCATCTGGTTGGCCATTCTAAGAACAGGATGCTAGACTATAGGGGCCTGATCCAGCAGCTTCTTCTCATATTCTTATTTTACCAATTAATCTTTTCTTACATTCCGATGTAAGAGTTGTATTTCAATTACCTCCCTTTGGAGTCCACAATTCCTTAATTGACCCTTGCTTATTAAGTGCTTCCTGAAGGATCTTCTTGCTCTTAGAAAATTAACTGTGCCATATAAGCCAGAAGCAGCTTAGTCATGCTGGCCACATGACCCGGAAGCTGTACGCCGGCTCCCTCGGCCAATAAAGCAAGATGAGCGCCACAACCCCAGAGTCGTTCGCGACTGGACCTAATAGTCAGGGGTCCCTTTACCTTTACCTTTACCTTTATAAGCTATGAGGCTGATGAGAGATTGAAACTTTTTCCCATTAGGAAAATTAATATGAATTGCTTTACTCTGTGTGCATTCACTTGTGAGGAATACAACTATAGCAAATCTTGGACCAACCCAACGCCTGCTCCAGGGGATTTCTATGGTTTCTTCACTGAATGGGCTGCCATATGTTTGAAAAGGTTCGTTTTACGAGTGAAACACTGACCACAGTCCAGGCACTTGTATGGTTTTTCTCCTGTGTGAGTCAACTGGTGCCGAATAAGTTTTGAGCGTATACCAAAACTTTTCCCGCATTCAGAACACAGAAACGGTTTCTCCCCTGTGTGCATTTGCTGGTGGCGGATCACAAGGTAACTAAGGCTAAAACATTTGCCACAATCGGTACATTTATATGGTTTCTCCCCTGTGTGGATTCTCACATGGACAATAAGGTCTCCTTTCTGGCTGAAGCTTTTCCCGCACTCAGAGCACTTGTACGGTTTCTCTCCTGTGTGCATTCTCCGATGTTTAGTAAGCTCAGAGTTTGTATTAAAGGCCTTATTGCAGTCTGAACACCGATAGGGCTTTTCTCCACTGTGGTTTCTCATATGGATAATGAGATTTTGCTTGTAATTGTAGCTTCTGCCACAGTGCAAGCATCCATAGGGTTTCTCATATGTCTGCGATTGCTCCCCTGAATGGACGATTATATGTTTGAGAAGACCATCTTTCCGGCTAAAGCTTTTCATACAGTCTGAGCATTCATATGGTTTCTCGCCCATGTGGGTTCTCTGATGTCTAAGGAGATCGGAGTTCATAACAAAGGATTTCCCACAATCCAAACATTCATATGGTTTCTTCTCTGAGTGGAACTGTAGGTGTGCTGTGAGTCTCCCTTTTCGGATGAAGCTTTTGCCGCAGTCCGGACATTCGTATGGAGCCTCTCCTGCATGGAGTCTCTGATGTGCAATAAGTTTGTAGTTTGCTTGGAACGATTTGCCGCATTCCAAACATTTATATGGTTTCTCTTCTGTGTGGATTCTCTCGTGAAGAGCGAGGTTTCCTTTCCGAGTAAATTTCTGCCCACAGTCTGAGCATTCGTATGGCTTATCCCCAGTGTGGATTCTCCTATGTGCGGCTAAATGTGATTCCTGCCTGAACCTCTTGCCACAGTTCCAGCAGTCGTAAGGTTTGTTTTCTGAGTGGGTTCTGTAATGTTTAAAGACTTCAGAGTTTGTAGTGAAAGATTTCTCGCACTCTGAGCATTTGTACGGTTTCTCCCCGGTATGGGTCCTGGCGTGTGCAACTAGGTTACATTTCTTATTGAAGCTTTTGCCGCATTCTGAGCATTCATGTTGCTTCTCTCCTGTGTGGGTTCTGAAATGTATAATAAAGTCAGAATTCATGCTGAAGCTTCTCCTGCACATGGAGCACTGATACGGTTTCTCCCCTGTATGATTGCGCTGGTGTCGAAGGAGGTCAGCGTTCTTACAGAAGGATTTCCCACAATGCAAACACTTGTACGGCTTCTCTTCTGCATGGATTCTCTCATGCATAGCAAGATTTCCTTTCTGAGAGAAGCTTTTCCCACATACGGTGCATTCATAGGGTTTCTCCCCTGTGTGGGTTCTATAATGTCTAATAAGGTTAGCGTTCCTACAGAAGGTTTTCCCACAGTCTGAGCACTTATATGGCCTCTCTTCTGCAATGCTGGAGCTGTTCTCACATTCTGTTGAGGTTACATGTCCCTCATCCTTCCCTTCTGCCTCCTCAGCTGAGATTTCATCCAGGTCTTTGCTGCTTTCTGAACATCTAATCGTCTTATTTAATATCCCGTCCAGATTTCCCACCTGTTGTCTCAAAACAGCTTCCACAACACACTGGGTATCTTGCTCTTTGGCTGTCTGCACTGCTGCCTGGAGTGGCTCCTTCAGCTCCGTGTTCTTGTTAGCTTCCTCATTCATAGACTCCATATCTGAAGGAAAGAGAGATTCAGCTGTGAGTCGACACCCTACATCCAGAGGTCATGAAACAATGAATATGCACCATACATTTAAAGCATATTTTCCTCTCCAAAAAATCCTGGGAACTTCAGTTTGCCTCTCACAGAGCTACAATTCCTAGCAGCCTTAATGAATTACAGTTCCTGGGATTCTTTGGGGGTGTAGGAGGCTGTGCTTTGAATGATGTGCACACAGCCTTGGCCTAGCGACCCATGAAGCCTGAGGCAAGGTGAGACAGTCAAGCTACTCTGAAGGGACTATTGCTGAGTGGTATTTATTATTTGTTTTTAAGTACCTTTTATACCAGCTTTCAGGGATAAAACACCACTGTCATGGAGGTTCACAATACTATTAAGTATTATTATACATATTATATCCACACTAAGGGAGCTGCAGTGACTGTCCATCAGCTTACCAGGCCACATTCAAGGTCTTTTGTGACACACACATAAAAGCCCTGAATAATTTGGAGGCCGGGTTACCTGAAAGACTGCCTACCCCTGAAGAGACCCTGTAATAACACATCAACAATCTGAGGAAATTTTTACTCACGACACTGCACCCTACAGAGTATCACATGGTAGTGAGCCAAAAACGTACATTTTCTGACTTTGCCCCTGCACTGTGGAAGACCCTTCCCCCACCACACATGAAGCATAATTCTGACATTTTATTATTTTTTATATTTTGCTGGAAGTCACCCAGAGTGGCTGGGGAAACCAAGCCAGACGGGGTAATAATAATAATAATAATAATAATAATAATAATAATAATAATAGCAATTCCTGCCACTTCATTTATTGAGACAATTTATATATTACTTCATTATCTCTAAGCAGGTGTAATCTTGCAAATACGTATATTTTTGCCCAGACTTTCCTTGACCCATAAGATCAGTCCCTACAATTTCTGAATTCCTCTTTCAGTAATGTTGATTTGCTGTTCTCATGAAGCTATTTTATTGATTTCATGTTATTTTATTATGCCAGTTAGGGACTTATTTATTTTTAAAGTTTAGTGATCCATCTAGTCTAGCATCCTGTTCTCACAGTGATCACCAGATGCAATTCCCAACAAGTGGTGTTCAGAGGCAAGCTGCTTCCTATTGAGGCTAGTTGGGACGTGTTTGCAGAGCTATTTCTATATCTATTTGATAGATTGTGTGTTTTTGTGTGTGTGTGTGTGTGAGTGAGAGAGAGAGAGAGAGAGAAGGAGCAAGGGAGGTTTCTAGCTGGAAGTAACTGAAAGTGAGATTGCAGCCTTGGAGCATGATTCTGCCACAACTGTTCCTTTTGGATGTTCCTTGTCGGCATAACCCTTTAGTATGATTCTGCTTGTATATCTTTAAATAAAGCCAATGGTACTAAGACGCCTAAAGGCTACAGACACACCATACATTTAAATCACACGGCTTCCCCCCAAGAATCCCAGAAACTGTAGTTTCCCCATCACAGAGCTACAATTCCCAGCACCCTTCACAAACTACAATTCCCAGGCTTCTTTGGAGGGAGTTGTGTGCTTTAAATGTATGGTGTGTATGCAGCCTGTCTTCATGGCTCTCTAAGGGGCATTTATTGCATATGGCTGTGTATACACTAAACCAGTGATGGCTAACCTTGACACTCCAGCTGTTTTGGGACTACAACTCCCATCATCCCTGACCACTGATCCTGTTGGCTAGGGATGATGGGAGTTGTAGTTCCAAAACATCTGGAGTGTCAAGGTTAGCCATCACTGCACTAAACCTTTAGAGCACAGGAGACACACGTTCTTTCCTTCAAAAGAATTCTGGGCATTGCAGTTTCCACCCCACAGAGTTACAATTATCAGCAACCCTTAACAAACTACAGTGCCCAGAATTCATTGAGGGAAAGACTGTGCTTTAAAGGTGTAGCGTTCACACAGCCCTAGTCTCTTGAATAGCATCTCTTAACAGCTATAAATATTGTGGCATCAGAAAATATTTGAGAAATAGCTGTGGGTTCTCCCCGTTATCTTACCTGCACAGACTGCAGTTTGGTCAGGGGACATGAGATCGTCCTCACAGCAAGTGTCTCACCAGCCTCAGACCTCAGGGAAACCTGGCTCCTTTTTCATGGTTCTCCATTTTAACCTCCTTCATGTTGGGTCTTAACCTGCTGAGTTGAAGAATTTATTTATTTTAATTTTTTGCTTTATAAAATTTATACCCCCATCCCCATCCCAGATATAATGCTGTGAAAAGGTTTGAGTAAAAACACTGTGGAGATGGGGGTGGGAAGTCAATTTATGAAACAATGTCATTATTGTTATGAAGAAACAAAATAAAAAATAAAAAAATTCCTTCCAGTAGCACCTTAGAGACCAACTAAGTTTGTTCTTGGTATGAGCTTTTGTGTGCATGCACACTTCTTCAGATACCTTCAGGTATCTAAAGAAGTGTGCATGCACAAGAAAGCTCATACCAAGAACAAACTTAGTTGGTCTCTAAGGTGCTACTGGAAGGATTTTTTTTATTTTTTATTTCAAATCAAATCTTTATTACGGTCCAGAGACCCAACAATTCATTACAAAACAATACACAATTTCGACAGCCCGCCTTCAGGTTACACAAGCATTGTTTTAAGCATTGTTTTTTATTTTGTTTTGGTTATGGCAGACCAACACGGCTACCCGTCTTATATTTTTTTTTCTCAAAAAAAACACAGTATGGCTTATTTTCAGGGAATGTCTTATTTTAACCGCTCCGCGTCGGTACACTGCATAGCCACGCCTATCCAGGCCGTCTTAAGGGAGGGGCGCCACGTCACTATGTCTTATTTTCGGGGTATGGCCTATATTTCACAAATGCATAGAAATCCTGCTATGGCTTATTTTATGGCTACGTCTTATTTTAGGAGAAACAGGGTACCTACCTGTAATTGTTATGAAGATTATTGTGGAAATGTTTGAAAATTTTAATATATTGCAAAAAAAAACAAAAAACCAAAACGAAACAGGGCAGTCCTATACATGTCCACGCAGAAGGAAGCCTCATTGAGTTCAGCAGCATCTACTCCTGGACTTTCAAACTATGGATATCAAGACCCTGGATTTCTTTTCTTTTCAAACTGCCTGGGAACCGAAGTAAATGTAATGTACTCACTCAGCAGGACTTGGAATGCAGAAGAATAGGAAGGAGGAAAACCCACTGCCAGCGCCTATGTTTCAGAAGACCACCCACCTTCACTCCCTTTCTAAGTTTATCCCCTCTGGGCACCCTTCCCCTTCCCTTCCCCTCTTGCTCTGCTTTCCCTAAATAGACTCCTGCTGTGCAACTCACCTCCTCCTGCAGCTGTTCAAAATTTGCCTGGACCAAGGAGGCGGGGCCAGGAAGAGGCTCTTTTCCCATCCCGCATTCCAAAGCCTCTCTAGGAACAAGCCTCTGTCACTTTAACTCTTTTCAGGGTCTCAAAGGCCCCCATAGCCTGGAGAAGAGAAGGTTAAGGGGTGATATGATAGCCATGTTCAAATATATAAAAGGATGTCATATAGAGGAGGGAGAAAGGTTGTTTTCTGCTGCTCCAGAGAAGCGGACACGGAGCAATGGATTCAAACTACAAGAAAGAAGATTCCACCTAAACATTAGGAAGAATTTCTTGACAGTAAGAGCTGTTCGACAGTGGAATTTGCTGCCAAGGAGTGTGGTGGAGTCCCCTTCTTTGGAGGTCTTTAAGCAGAGGCTTGACAGCCACCTGTCAGGAATGCTTTGATGGTGTTTCCTGCTTGGCAGGGGGTTGGACTGGATGGCCCTTGTGGTCTCTTCCAACTCTATGATTCTATGATTCTATTCTATGATTCCTCATAGCCGTTCCAGGCGAAACATACCCAGCTCCCTAAGCCGTTCCTCATAAGGCATTGTTGCTTTGTATTTTTACTGTTATACCTAATTTGGAATTACATGAGGATTCGTTTTACTGTACATTTATGGATACATTTTCATTTATTACTTACGGCTTCTTAAATTTTGTTACGTTTTTGTGACTGTGAGAGTGAATTGCGTTATTTCCCCCCCGACGTTGCAAGCTATCGAGCGAAAAATTGAGCATTTTGTTGATGTTGCAAGAAAGGTGGCATACAAATAAAGAATTAAGTGCGACAAATGGCAACTGCTAAAATTATTCCGCATCATAGTCTTCTCCTTCACCCCACTCCCAAAAGGCAGGAGTGTGCACAGGAGGCATTCCGGAGAAGGTGACTCAAGACAAATGAAGATGATGAAATGGAAATTAGGATAGTTCAATGAAAATGTCAACCCAGTGTATGGCTGATTTCCATGTTAAGGGATCATTAGGAAAGATTTTGAAAATAAAACTGCTAGCATCACAACATTGTCATACAAATCTGTGGTGTGACTGCATTTGGAGTACTGCGTACAGTTCTGGTTGCCTCACTGTAAAAAGGCTACAGCAGAGGTGGAAGAGGTTTAGAAAATGACAATCAAAAGGGTCAAGAGGCCAGAGCAAAAGGTGCAATGATTTTTGCTTCTTTGTTTAGAAAAAAGGCATGGTGTGGAGAAATTTGGCTAGGGATAATCTTTTTCTCCCTCTCTCATAACACTGGAAACTGGGGGCATCCAATAAAGCAGAAGGGAAGGCGATTCCAGACAGACAAAGGGAAACACTTCTTCACAAAGCGCATAGTTAAACTATGGAACTCACTGCCACAGGAGGCAGTGATAGAGGCCAAGCCCTTTTCCTAGACAGGTGGCGAGTCAGAGGTCCCCCAAACCTTCCCCACTCCGTCAATTTCTGATGGAACCAGCCCTGACCCCGCTGCTAAAACATTTCAAGACAAGAGATGACAATATAGGATAGATCTACTCACAAAAACATCTGGCACATTATTACAGAAATGTGATCTACATAAGCCATAAATAAGCTTACTTTAAAAAAAATGATTAAAGCATGTCTGCATGTACTTTATTAAAGGGTTTTAATTAATACTGTTTGGCTGCAATTCTCTACCCACTTCCTTGAGAGTAAACCCCATTGTGCCCAGCGGAGCTCACTTCTCAGTAGACATGCCTAGGACAGCAGTTTCAATGTGTATATTATTTGCTTTATCAAGTATCAGGAGCCCACCAGCTATTGATAGACATCTACAGTTCCCATCATCTCTGGCTAATGGATGAGGCAGATGGGAGTTGGAGGCCAACCATATCTGGAGGGCTATAGGTTTCCAATCCCTGCACCATATAAACCACCACCAAAACTCCATTAGGACTCAAAGGTGGGATGCAAATTATATTACTTGATTTTATCATTAACCAAGGAAATATATGCATACACATGTTTATACGCCTGTGTACATGGAGCACTAATAATAATAATAATTTTATTATTTGTACATCGCCCATCGGACTGGGTTGCCCCATCCACTCTGGGCAGTTTGCAACAGAATATAAAAACACAGTAAAACATCAAACAGTAAAAGCATCCCTATATAAGGCTGCCTTCAGGTGCCTTCTGAATGTCATATAGCTGTGTATTTCATTGCCATCTGATGGGAGGACGTTCCACAGTCACTACAAAAAAGGCCCTTTGCCTGGTTCCCTGTAACTTTACTTCTCACAGAGAGGGAACCACCAGAAGACCCTCCATGCTGGACCTCAGTTTCCAAGCTGGATGATGGGGATGGAATGTTCCATCAGGTATACAGGGCAGAAGCTGCTTAGGACTTTAAAGGTCAACACCAACACATTAAATTGTGCTCGGAAACATACTGGGAGCCCACGTAGATCCTTTAGAACCAGTGCTATATGGTCCCTGTGGCTGCTCCCAGTCACCAGTCTAGCTGCCACATTCTGGATTACTTGTAGTTTCTGAGTCACCTTCAAAGGTAGCCCCACGTAGAGCGCATTGCAGTAGTCCAAGCGGAAGATAATCAAAGCACATACCACTTTGGCAAGACAGTTGGCGGGCAGGTAGGGACCAGATGTAGCTGGTAGACAGCTGCCCTGGACACAGAATTAACCTGTGCCTCCATGGGCAGTTGTGAGACCAAATGACCCCCAGGCTGCGCACCTGGTCCTTTAGGGCAGAGTTACCCCATTCAGGACCAGAGAGTCAGTTACATCCGCCTGCTCCCTGGCCCCCAGAAACAGTACTTCTATCTTGTTGGGATTCAACCTCAACCCATCAACCACCATCCCTCCTCCAGACACTCACACAGGACATTCACCACCCTCACTGGTTCCGATTTCACACTTCCTAACGGCCTTCTTGAGTCTAAGCATCTCCTACAGTATAATTTCTCTAATATGCAGTAAAAGTTCATGCACGTTTCAACAAAGTATCTTCTCCCAATAGGAAGATTCCTCCAAGGCTGCCTCTGTGTGGATTCTTCTGTGTTTAATAAGAACAAGAAGATCAGTGAAACTTTCCCCACATTCTGGGCATTCCTGCGGTTTCTCCCCTGCATGCATTTCCATATGCTCGACAAGATTATTTTTGTGAGGGAAACTTTTCCCACAGTCTGGGCATTTGTGGAGCTTCTCTGACGCGTGGCTTCTTACATGTACCACAAGGTTTCTCTTGTGAGTGAAACTCTGCCCACATTCCAAGCATTTATGCGGTTTCTCTCCTGAGTGAATTTGCTGGTGCTGAACGAGGTGATAACTTATCCCAAAACTTTTCCCGCAGTCTGAGCAGTTATATGGTTTTTCTTCTTGGTGGCTTGCAGCGTGTTTGACAAGGTTCCTTTTGTGAGTAAAGCACTGTCCGCAGTCCGGGCACTGATAGGGTTTCTCCCCTGTGTGGATTTGCTGGTGTCTAATCAGGCAAGAGCTCAGACTAAAACATTTCCCACAGATGGTGCATTTGTACGGCTTCTCTCCCGTGTGGGTCCTCTTGTGGGCAACCAGGCCTCCCCTCTGGGCGAAGCTTTTCCCACAATCGGAGCACTTGTACGGCTTCTCCCCCGTGTGCATTCTCCGATGTTTGGTAAGCTCAGAGTTTGTGTTGAAGGCTTTACCGCAATCTGTGCATTTAAATCTCTTTTCTCCAGTGTGAGTTCTCCTATGGACAATGAGGTTCTGTTTGTAATTGTAACTCCTGCCGCAGTGCAAGCATTCGTATGGCTTTTCCTGAACGTGCAATTCTGTCCCAGAGTGGATTACCAGGTGTTTGAGCAGGCCGTCTTTCCGACTAAAGCTTTTATCGCAATCTGAGCACTTGTACGGTTTCTCTCCCGTGTGAGTTCTCTGATGTCTAAGGAGATCAGAGTTCATAATGAAGGATTTCCCACAAATGGAGCATTCATACGGCTTCTTCCCGGAATGGAAGTGCATGTGGGCAAGGAGGCTCCCTTTCCGGCTGAAGCTTTTACCGCAGTCTGAGCAATCATAGGGCATCTCCCCGGTGTGAAGCCTCTGATGCTCTATGAGCTTAGATTTTGCACGGAAGGATTTCCCACAGTCCAAGCATTTATACGGCTTCTCTTCCATGTGGGTCCTCTGGTGAAGAATAAGGTTCCCTTTCTGGGCAAAGCTTTGCCGACAGTCTGGGCATTTGTAGGGCTTCTCCCCAGTGTGGATTCTCAGGTGTGCCACGAGGTGGGCTTCCTGACTAAAGGTTTTGCCACAGTCCCAGCAGTCGTATGGTTTGTTTCCTGGGTGAGTCCTCTGATGTCTGAACATTTCAGAGTGTGTCCTGAAGAATTTCCCACACTCTGGGCATTTGAATGGCTTTTCCCCTGTGTGTATTCTGTGATGTCTAATAAGGTCTGCATTCACACTGAAGGACTTCTCGCAATCCAAGCACTTGTATGGCTTCTCCCCAGTATGGCTTCTCTCATGAACCACAAGGTTTCCCTTCTGAGCAAAGCTTTTCCCACAGTCCAAACACTTAAAAGGTTTCTCCCCAGTATGGATTCTCACATGCGTCACTAGCTTAAATTTCTTATCAAAAGTCTTGCCACAGTCTGGGCATTTATGTGGTTTCCCTCCCGTGTGGGTTCTGTGATGTTTACGAAAGTCAGAGTTCAGAGTGAAGGATCTCCCACAGTCTAAACATTTATATGGTTCCTCCCCTGTCTGGGGTTGGGGACGTCCAGGTTCAGTGTTGTTGGGGCAGGATTTATTGCATTCTGAGCACATAAACATTTTGTCTTCTGTGTGGATTCTCTCATTAATGGAGAGGTCTCCGTTCTGAGAGAAGCTCTTCCCACAGATGGTGCATCTAAGTGGGTTCCCCCCTGTGTGCGTCTTCATATGCGCAAGCAACTGGCTTTTTGTTTCACAGCTCTTCCCACAGTCCGAGCACTGAAACGTTTTGTCTCCTGTGTGGGTTCCATAATGCTTGATAAAGACAGCATCCATACCAAAGGAGCCCCCAAAGTCCAAAGATGTGTATATTTCCTCCCTTGCAGTATGATCCCATTGATTTTCAGTGGTCATACAAGAGGAGTTTCCACCGTCTGAGCATCCATACAATTTCACTGCCGTAAGGTTCCTCCCACAAGTAACAAGGTTTGCATTCTTCTCTTCTTCTAAAATTACTAGTCCCTTGTCTTTTTCCATCTCTCCCTGGGCCGAGATTTCGCTTTGGTCCTTGAAGCGTTCCTCACCCAGGGCGGACTCATCCACTCCCAACCCCAAGGGCTTCCCCTGTTGTCTCAACAATCCATGTTGCTGTTCAGCGGCTTCTGCCTTGGCATGGCACTGAGACATGTTCTCGTCCAGTGGTTTCACCAATATCTCAATCTGTTTCTGTTGTTCAGACATTTCTACCTTGAAATTATTCTTCACATCTCCATTATCTGATGGAAGGAAGAGAGAAGACAGTTGAATCATGCCTGAAACATGATGATTGATGATAATGTTAACTGAGCTACAAAATGAAGCATGTAATGAATGAAATATGAGACTCTGTCCCCTGCTCACTTGTCGACCAGCCATCCTCACCAAAGCCACTCTCTCCTTTCACTCCTCACCAAAGCAACTTATAATAGTATAGTATAGTATAGTATAGTATAGTATAGTATAGTATAGTAGTGTACAAAAAATATAAAACACAAGATTGACAATCATAATAAAAAAGAAAGGAAATCCTATCATTATAGCTCTTTGGTTGCTATGATGCACAATCCTTATTATAAGGTTACTAATTAGACTCCTATTTTGCTCTTCTCTCTCGGCTATACCAAAGGAGCTAGCTATGGAAGCCCTGAAGCTGGATTTTATAAGTTCCAAGTTTTAAAAGCTGCCAAATACGGGGAGATAACTGCACATTAGTCTGGTTTGTGTGTGAAATAAAAAAATTCTGTAAAAATCACTTATTTAGCTCTCTCCAATCTCCCCTTGTTCAATGGGATTCACATCTGAAGAGACATGCATAGGATTGTGGCACATACTCCCAAGTTAGTCTGTACATAATGCAGTTATAGCCAGGCTTATGTCAAAACATGCTGGGAAGAGAAATTATTCATATTTAATCCTCCTCATTATCAACGATATATAATGTCAAGCCATTAGAATCAATGCCCTAAATAAATCAATTGTTTTCAACTCTAACATTACCTATCACCCATGTATAAATATTCTGGGTTACGCTGTTTTGATGCTGTTTTTCAATGCTGTGCAAAAAAAATTAAAATAAAATGACCTTAAATAGTTCAAACCCACAATTGTTCAACAGGGGGGAGCCTCCTTTCTCTGACTTCCTACCCCACAGCACCCCCCCCAAAAGCCCAATACACTTCACCTGCTGAAATTCCTTCTTCTGTACAACTGTTAAAGATGCCAGAACCCTGTTCTCCTTAGCATTTGGCCACCCCGATTTGTAATAAAGGGTGCCAATAAACTGTACCGATCTCATTCACTAGAGAGCTCAGTTGGTTACAGCGTGGTGCTGATGACACCGAGGTTGCAGGCTGGATCCCCGCAAGGGACAGCTGCATATTCCTGCATTGCAGGGGGCTGGACTAGATGATCCTCAAGGGTCCCTTCCAACTCTACAAATTCTATGGTTCTATCTGCGTTTACTTGGAAGTCAAGCCCCCACCGAGTTGTGGGACTGATCCTGAATAAATACGCGAGACTGCAAGCTTTCACATGGAAATGCACCCTACTTAATTAAGTGGGATTACTTCTCAGTAAAATGCACGGGGGATTGTTCCCTCCCACCGAAAACCACAAGCATACCTGCTTTGAAATGAAGCCAACTGGGTTTAAGTGGGATTACTCTTCGGTAAAATGCGCAGGGGCTTGCTCTGCCTGACACCCCCAACCCCTGCACACGTGCCCAGTCGCGTGTGCAAGCGGCATTATCTCTCCCGCAGCCACGGGGTGGAAAAGAGGCGAGCGCAGACAAAAGGAGCTTCCCCTTTAAACAGCAGAGGAGCAGGAGGAGGAGGAGAAAGAGACCAGGGCGCTCTAGGAACCGCCGCTCGGTCGATTTAACTCATAGGAGGCGGGTTCAGTTCAGTTCTGTGTGCGGCTCTTTGGCTGCCTGAGCTGAGCTGAAACTTAATGCTGGGGTTCCTCGTTTGCTCGTCTGTTTCTTATTCTGTGAATGTAGCTGCCATTTATTTTTTGTATGAAAAAATAACCCCAGTGTTGCAATAAACGTCAATAGTATTTATGCTGGACAAACAGTGTCCAGCATAAACACTTAATTTACTTACTTACTTAATTGTGTGGTCCTGTCGCTTTAAATGACTGCTCTCTATGATTAACTAAAGTTCCACCTGTGAGTGAGTTTGTGTACCGGTATATCAAGCTCTCTGTTCCCCATGTTAGGTAACAGTGGTTACATATGTTTATGACCACTGTTCCACTGAAAGTGTATATACATTGAGGTATGTTATTATTATTATTATTAGTAGTAGTAGTAGTAGTAGTAGTAATTTTTATTAGTTTTTGAATTATGTAGGAGTCTGGTTTATGCTGGACACTGTTGCTCATGTATTGGTTCTGAAGAAGACAAAAAGTCGAAACAGTGTATTCATCCGGAACGCTGTCGTATTCGTTTATATTTCTCAAATTATAAAGACTTACAAGTGCCCTGCATACATCGGTCTGCGTGTTGCCTTTTTGATACTATTTATTTTTTGTATGGCTTTTAAGCTGGGTCACAGATGCGTGCATTATTATTTTAAAAAGTAAATAAAAACATAGAGTCATGGAACTGTAGTCAGGAGGGACCCCCAAGGGTTATCTAGTCCAACCCCCTGCAATGCAGGAGTCTCAACTAAAGCATCCTTGGCAGATGGCCAGCCTTAAAAAAAACAAAAACAAAAAAAACCACCCCTCTTCCCAGAACTAGAAGAAAAGCCTCCTTCAGATTTCCCACCATTCCCTGTTTATTTACAAGCCAGATGGGCATTAAAGACTTGTTTGTTTCAAGCTGCGTTTCTTCTTAATAAGTGCCATATTTTTTATTATTAGCAATTAAGAGAATTGCAGCTAATATTTAATAAATAAATGTATTTCTAAATACAACTAGCCGTAGTGTCCATTCTACCTTTTTCTGTGTTGTAAAAAATGTGCCCCTTCGCCCTAGAATCAGTTCACACAAAGGGTGAGCTATAAATATTTTTAATAATAAACAAATCACTAGCTGCAGTTGGACAAAAATTTATGTGCTTTCTGAAATTGACTGGAGCATTTGGGGAAATTGACTGTTTGTAAAATTGACTGGGACATTTTGGCCAAATAATAATAATAATAATAATAATAATAATAATAATTTATTATTTGTACCCCGCCCATCTGGCTGGGTCTCCCCAGCCACTCTGGGCGGCTTCCAGCAATATTAAAAAACAATACATTAACATATTACAGATTAAAAACTTCCCTAAAATACCTTCAGGTATTTTCTAAATGTCATGTAGTTGTTTATCTCTTTGACCTCTGATGGGAGGGCGTTCCACAGGGCGGGCGCCACTACCGAGAAGGCCCTCTGCCTGGTTCCCTGCAGCTTTGCTTCTCGCAGTGAGGGAACCGCCAGAAGGCCCCCAAACAATTTAACATCCTTTGCATCCTGTGGGAGGTGCAGAGAGCAGCTGCATTTAGGATGAGAGCAAACAGCAGTTGGGGGTGGGCTAAAACATTTAACCTGTTCATTGTTTCAGGGCTGGAACACGATAAGTTTCTGCAGCAAGGCTCCATCCTCAAATCTGCATAGTTACGGCACTGCTGATGAAATAGGGATAATACCATGGCAGCAATTAGGCAAAAGTCGCAGCAAAGAATCAAAAGAACTCATGAAACACCCATTAAATATCCACAGGAATTTATTATACCGGTAGTTCATATATCACTACCAATGTAAAACACGGACTGTTTCAGGCAGGGGATATTCCCAGCCCTACCTAGAGATGCCAGGGTGTCATGGACCAGTTGGATGCAGAGGAATGGTCGGAGGAACAAGCTGGGGACCCCCCAAGGAAGAAAAGCTCAGAGGGAGTGGTGATGGGACAACAATGAGTGGTCAGAGAGAGAAGACTGGGAAAGGTGTTGGGAGCCAAAGGGGTAACAGGGCTTCGTGAGCTGGGGGAGTTTGTGGCAGAGAGAAGTCCAGAATCAGAGGCAGAAGCTGAAGCAAGAGAGGAGGGAGACCAAGAGGCAGAGATGAGTCAGGCTGGGGAAGAGTCAGGGATGCCTCACCCTCCTGTGACCACCTCTCCTGCCCCCCCCCCCGTCTCCCAGATCGAGAAGAGGCATGAAAAGGTTGGTAACGTGCAGACTCAGTCTCCAATTGCTTGGATAAAAACCCTGAAGAGGAGAGAACTTAGGCAGCTGTCAGGGACTGGGCAGAGGAGGAATGGTGGAGACCGCGGCCCCATCCTGACCCTTCCAGGGAGGAGGAAGAGGAAGACAGTCTAGATTTACAACAGGGGTTTGAGGGAGGTAGCAGCTCAGAGGCAGATGAGGGGGAAAGCGGGAAATAATGGGATAGCTGGAACAACACCCAGCTGACATGTTGTCGTTAGAAAGCATTCCAGACTCTCCATCTCCCAGAACCCGGCGAGCCTTAAAAGTAGGAGAGCAATGAGCTCAAAGACAGAGAGCACTTAGTGGCACCCATAGAGGAGACAATGAGAATGACAAATGAGAATGTGGGAGAGACGGGGGTGGGGCTGATTCACTCAGGGACAACGCAGTTATCACAGAGGCTGGGTTCTATAGCCTCTTTCTGTAAGGACTGAAATAAAAAAGGACGTTAAGAAACTTTTCCTTGTCTTTATACTTTCCTGGGCAACCAGCCGGGAGCCGCTGACAGCATCCTGACAGCAGCTGTGGGGAGGTGGGGACCTTCAGTCTCAGCAAGTACTTCATGGAGGCTAGACCAACCAGAGATGACTTAATGTGCCCATTGGGCCTGACAGTCCTGTGCAGATCGTGTTTTTGCTAATAAAGAGTTAACTCCAACTTGCACAGTGTGATTTACTGCTGGCTCACTTCTGACACAGGGATTGAACCTGGGACCTTCTGTGTGCCAAAGAGATGCTCTGCCACTGAGCTGTGCCCTTCTATGCAAAGCACTTTACAGAGCAATGAAAGCACAGTATATGCATATGTGTCACGGGCAGGGCAGGGGGGAGGAGGAAAGATTTGTGCCCCAAGGAGCTTACAAACTAAACATTGAGAATGTAGGAGAGAAGAGAAGAAAGGGGATCAGGAAAGCAGGGAAAGAGTAGCAAGGGATACATGAAGGGAAAGTTGCTGCACTTTCATTTCAGTGGCGAATGAAAAACACACACTTGTATCACAACAAAGGGAGAAAAATTTCTCTCCATCTACTTTCTTCACATCATGCACAAGTTTATAAACCTTTACCATATTCCCCACTTACCGGACTCCCCCCACCCCCCACGTCCTAAACTCCTAAAGCTGCCACTTTGCCAAAGGCTATGGGGAAAAAGCAGTCTATAAATGTAAGAAGATGAATAAATAAAGGAGAATGAAAAGGCCTCAGTAAAAGGCAATTTCCTATGCTCAAAGTTCATTTCACTGACTTTACACATTAGCCTAGGGCCAGGCCACAGCAATTTCCATCAATACATTAGAATAATGTTCGAGTTTACTTAATACACAAAATGGATAACACTTTTTTAAAAAACAAAGGATCCAAGTGCATCCAAAAGGATGAAACAAAATAAAAAATACCTTCCAGTAGCACCTTAGAGACCAACTAAGTTTTTTCTTGGTATGAGCTTTCGTGTGCATGCACACTTCTTCAGATACCTGAAGAAGATACCTGAAGGTATCTGAAGAAGTGTGCATGCACACGAAAGCTCATACGCAGAAAAAACTTAGTTGGTCTCTAAGGTGCTACTGGAAGGTATTTTTTTACTTTGTTTCATCTACAGCAGACCAATGCAGCTACCTACCTGTATCCAAAAGGATAAATACTGTTAAAAGAGCCAAACAATTTTTTTAAAAAAATAATTAAAATATCTTCATGCACCACAGAATTAAAGGCTTGCCCCAGCCCAGCTTTGTCTATCTGACCAATTTATTAAGAGCATAAGAAGTGTCATCCGAGTAAATGCCTTTCTGGTCCAGTCCTTTGACCAGAGTGTGATGTTGCCATACAGGTTGAACACCCACAACCTGATCTCCCTCAGGCCCACTTTCAAGGCCTGCTGTGAATAGGATTTCCAACACCTTAATGGATTCTCAACTGTTTAGTAGGCTCAAAGCCCGCCTTGCGTATTTTTTAATTGTGTCCCTTCCATGTGGGTTCTTTGATGTTTAATAAGGGTCGATCTGAGGCTGAATTCTTTCCCACAACCTGGGCATTTATACGGTTTCTCTCCTGTGTGATTTCTCTGGTGTCTCACAAGGTGGTGGTTGTAAATAAAGCCTTTCCCACACAGTGAACACCGATACGGTTTCTCTCCAGTGTGGATTCTCTCATGTGCTTTAAGTTGCGAAGGTCTGTTGAAGCTTTTCCCACACTCTAAACATTTATATGGTTCCTCCCCTTTGTGGGTTCTCTCGTGATTATGAAGGCTTGACGTCTGGTTGAAGCTCTTCCCACACTCGTAGCATTTATATGGCTTCTCACCGGTGTGGATTCTCAAGTGGACAACAAGATTCGATTTCAGGCAGAAGCTTTTCCCACAGTCCGAGCATTTAAAGGGCTTTTCTCCAGTGTGGATTCTCTGGTGTCTGCCGAGGCTCGCTTTCTCACCAAAACCTTTCCCACAATCAGAGCATTTATATGGTTTCTCTTCCACATGCATCCCCTCGTCTGCAAGGTGGCTTTGGTGGTGCTTAATAAAGTAAGAAATTTGCCTGAAGCTTTTCCCACAGTTCGGGCATCTATATGGCTTCTCTCCCGTGTGGGTTCTCTCGTGTTCTTTAAGGTTCCCCGCCTGGCTGAACCTTTTCCCGCAATCTGAGCATTTATAAGGTTTCTCTCCTGTGTGGGTCCTCTGATGGGCAATGAGATTGGAGCTCGTGCTGAAGGATCTCTCACAGCCCAAGCATTTGTACGGCTTCTCTCCCGTATGGAACCTGTGGTGGGTTGTGAGCTCAGATATTTTCCTGAAGCTCCTCCCACAGTCTAAGCAGGCGTATGGTCTTTCTCCTGTGTGAGTCTTCTCATGCTCTTTGAGGGACCCTAAACGGCTGAAGCATTTCCCGCATTCAGGGCATTTGTAGCGTTTCTCCCCGGTGTGGATTCTCACATGCAAAACAAGGCTGCCTTTGTGGCTGAAGCTTTTCCCACAGTCGGAGCACATATATGGCTTTTCTCCTGTGTGGATCCTCGCGTGAGCAATAAGGTTTCCTTTCTGATCAAAACTCTTGCCGCAATCCAAGCACTTGTATGGTTTCTCTCCCGTGTGGATTCTGTGATGTCTAACAAGTTTGAAGTGTGCGTTGAAGGATTTCCCACAGTATAAGCACCGGTATGCCTTCTCTTCTTGGGTTCTGCCTGAGCTGTTCCCCAATGCAGTCACTGTCTCTTGCCCCTGACCTTCACGGCTTCCCTCGCAGTCTCCGATTTCACTTTGCCAAGATTTACCTCTGCTCTTCTCCAAATGGATTTCCTGTTGCCTCCACGGTACTTGGGGACTTTCAACAGCTTCTGGAGGTTCGGAAACATTCCCTTCAGGGTTTCTCTCGACTGCACAGAGCTCCCCTTGTTCAGAGGCTTGCCGTGGATGATCCATGCTCTCAATTGCGCTCCCCTCACCTGATGGGAGAAGAAAGAGACTACAAAGTGAACACACTTTGTGTACAGTCTAGCCCAGGGGTAGGCAACCTAAGGCCCGTGGGCCGGACTGTTACGGAAATTCCCGGGTCAGAGGTTGCTCAGGTCCCGGTCCTACGAGAGAAGCCCGTGGTTCGCAGCGGAGATCAAAGGAGAACAGCCAGATGTTGGAGCAAAAGCAAAGGAGTTTATTGCGCAACAGGTTCCGATGAATCCGAACCCCGAACAAAGGGCGACAGTCATTTTTAAAGATTCCCGCGAGATCCCAGAATACAGTTCACCATACATCACAACTACATCACTAATACATAAGCAAAACGTCAAGAAGGGGTGGAGAGTAGGAGGGTTCAAGAAAATTAACATACAGGTAAACAAGTTTAGCATACAGGTGATGGGTCACAGGAACAAGTAAATGGCTCTTGGGTGGGTCAAATATACATTTTGAGTGGCAACCGGGGAAGAACAATGAGAAGTATCTTGGGGCCGTCTGTCGCCTAGGAAACTTGAGGATGGGTACTTGGAAAGGATTACCCAGGTGTGGCATTTCCTGAGGCCCTAGGTCTGCGTACGTGCCCTCTCGCTTAAAGGATTATGGAGGGTTTTGGAAAGAAGTTCCCCTTTGCCCATTGACCAATGGCGGGTGACAAAAGGCCTCAGAAGTCAATTCCTGAGGCTTGGGCAATGGCGGGAATCGAGGGGCTTGGAAGCCCTCCTCATAAGCTTTAAAACGAGACCAGGATGAAGGAAATCCGTTAAGGCAGTGATTTACTATGATTTTCTAAAGATTCGCGGCTTGGCTGGTGGAAGAAATAAAGTTTAAAGGGACATTTCCGAGTCTAGACTCCGTTTTGTTACAATGTATCAATATTTAATTAATAACTATCCGTTCCTGATCGAATCACCTTTGTTCTCCCAGCAAGGGCTGATAAGGAGCTGTCAACACCTTGTTAGTGGTCACTGGAGCGTGCACAGAGTTCTGATTGAGCTCAGCTCTGCAGAGGAAATGCATGGTTTTGATTGGCCAAGACGCACCCATAGGAAAGCATTGGCCATAACGAGTAATGGAGGTTGCCCGGGACGAAACAAGAAATAAAGAGGGAGAATGGCGCTTTTGACAGCAGTAGACCGGGACGGAAAACGGGGTTTTAAAGGGACATAGAGCGCTTATAGTCCCGGTTACGGGCTGAACGGGGAGAGGGGCGCAGGGAGGGGGGAAACCCTTTATCGCGAGGGCTTTATGTACATGCTTGTGCAACATAGTGTGGGGCAGGAGTTAAGAAGGGGGTTTCCTTGAGGTCATCGCCTCGTGTTTCGGGGTCTGGGACTTTAATAAAGCAGGTCCAGTCCCCCATTCGGAAATTTCCCTATCATCTCCCCCATTCGGAGATAAGATTTGCATCAGGTTCGAAGAACCGCAAATCCTTCTCTCCGCACCCCTTAAAGTTCCGTGATTGCATATTCCCAGCAAGGATCACAACAATATACAGTAAAATACTAAAATGCATAACAGCATGATAAAACGAGTAAAACAATACATTTAACCAATCGTTTTGGCCCTCCCATATCGGACGACCAGTCCCATAAGTCAATGGCTGGAAATAGTGTTCTTACCCATGTCTTCCAGATCAGTAGGGTCCGAGAGAGTCTCTTCTCCCTTGTTGCGTTGTCTGCGGCGTGGGCTATGCAATAGGATCCTGACATGGAGAAACTAATCCAGCGGTACGTAAGATGGGTAAAGATCCACCGGAGTCCCGCAAGGCTGGAGTCCATTCTGCCGGAAGCAAAACTGTCCAACAAAGACGGGTCTGGTGGTGCGAAGTCCGAGGGGAAGTCGGAGAGCTGTCAAGGTAGCGAGCTGTCAAGAGAGAGTTGTCAAAGGCGGCTAGCTGTCAAAGCGGCGAGCTCTCAAAGCGAGCTGTCAGGCTAGCCGTCAAAGGCGGCTAGCTGTCAAAGCGGCGAGCTCTCAAAGCGAGCTGTCAGGCTAGCTGTCAAAGGCGGCTAGCTGTCAAAGCGGCGAGCTCTCAAAGCGAGCTGTCAGGCTAGCTGTCAAAGGCGGCGAGCTGTCAAAGCGAGCTGTCAAAGGCGGCGAGGCGAAGCTCGATGTCGTCGGGAAGGAGTTCCGATGCCCAGTTGGCGGCTGCGGTGACAGGTCCAGTCTGTTGGGCCCGATCCTGTGGCCCCGATCTGGTCCGGTCTGTTGGGCCCGATCCTGTGGCCCCGATCTGGTCCGGTCTGTTGGGCCCGATCCTGTGGCCCCGATCTGGTCCGGTCTGTTGGGCCCGATCCTGGTTAATTAAAGTGTCTGGGGCGGAAGGGGTTGTACGAAAAGCATAGTCCTCTCCCCTTCTATTCAAGACTGTCCGGGGGGGGGGGTTGAGTAATTTTAAGTTGTCCCTGTGGCTAGAAAAATTTTTTTTTTTTTTTTTTTTTTTTTTTACAGGGGTGGCCACTGCCCCTGGGGTGCAGGAGGGTCCGGGGTGCTCTGGTGTTGTGGCATCTGGTGTTGGAGCCCAAGTCCTTGGTTTTCAAAAGGGTAGGTGGAGGCGTAGTACATGCCTCCCTCGTAAGGAGATTTTGATTCAGGGCCCCAACCAGAGTCTGCATGTAGATAGGGACAAAATCTCCTTATGTGTCCTTCTTCCTGGCAGTGGTAGCAGCCCCCTCTTCCTCTTCCGCTTCCCAAGCCCATGCCCTGATGTGGCGGAGACTCTATGCTAAGGGCAAGGACCTGCTCCTCTTCCCATTGGAGATCCCTCATCTTCCTTTCGTCCCGGTTATTAAAGATGGATTTAGCAATGGAGAGGATCTCGCTAAAGCTTTTCCCATCATAACCAACTTGGAGATTGAGGGCTTTGCGAATGTCTGAGGTGGCTTGGTCTTTAAAGAAACCCTTGACTATTACAGCATGGGCTGGGTTTTCCGGGTCTATCCCTCCCCATGTTTTTATAGCTGTGATTAGTCTGGTGTAATAGTCAGAGGGGTGTTCATTGGGTCCTTGGACGACAGTCTGGACCTTGATCCAGCTCACCGAGCGTTGGCCGGCGGCTTTGATTCCATCTAGGATGGCCCTTTTAAACAGGTTTAGGCTCCAGACCCCGCCAGCGGTATTATTATCCCAAGCTGGTTCGGGTTCAATCCGGAGGTTTTGGGCAGTCACTGCTTCCACCCCATTTGGTCTATTGTCCTGGTAGTTAGGGGAATTTAATGCCTCCTCCGCCTTAGCTAAAATGTCCGTTTTGTCCGCCTCGTTAAAGAGGGTGTTTAGAAGCGTATGGACGTCTACCCAGGAGGGTGTGTGTGAAGAAAAAATAGTGCTCATCTGTCGATGGCACAGGTCTGGATTGTCTCGGAGAGAGGGCATCTGATTTGTCCAGTTCATCAGGTCTGCTGTACGGAAGGGCTGGTGGGTATAAACCATGCGGGGAGCCCCATCTGGTTCCACTGGTGGTATTGGGAAAGCCCGGAGAGGCATTTGGGTGGAAACGGTCACCCGCTGGTTTACGCCACCTCTCTGAGTGTTAACTGTGGCGGCTAGTCGGGGTGCTGAGTCGCTCCCTGGCCCTTGTGAATTATTCTGGATAGGGAGGTCATCATCCGAGGGGTCCTCATATGGGGGTGGCGCAGGACCTTCCTTGGGGATTTTTCTAGGAGGCTTGCTTATGGGCATTTGCAGCACTGGGGCAGTCTTTAAGGTCACAAGGACCTGGAATACCGTCCTAAAAGCGTTTAGATAGTCCAATTGACGAGGCTTCTTCTCCATTAAGTGCTTCTTTAGTGTATTTAATCGATCCTGGTTAAAGGAGCCCTCCGGTGGCCAGCGGAGTTCAGGTGTTGCTCTAGCAGTAATTAATGGCCAGGAATCTCTACAAAGGTCCTGCAATTTCTGCCTGGACAGAGACTCGTGTCCCTGAATTTTCTTCCAATGGTCTAATACAAATTGAAGAGGAGAATCGGGGTCCGGCTGGGTTTGAGAAGGCTTCCGTGAAGCCTTCTTCCCAGATGGAGCTCGATCAAGCTTCGAAGCTTTGGCACCCATCGTTCCTTGGATGTTAGAGGAACCTGGGTTTTAAGAGAGAGGACGGGAAAAAAAAAGGGGGGGTTTCAGCACACACACAGGAGGGAAAATAAAAGAGGGGTCCTTATTAAAATACCTATACGATGTCCCTATCTAACTAGGCTCTTGTCCCTTGCGTTCTCTGGTCAGAGGGGCGGCTGATCAAGGGCAGTATTAGCTAAACCCTTGTCCCTTGCGTTCTCTGGTCAGAGGGGCGGCTGATCAAGAGCAGGATTCCCTATCTACCTAAAGCCCTTGTCCCTTGCGTTCACTGGCCAGAGGGGCGGCTGATCAAGGGCAGTATTAGCTAAGCCCTTGTCCCTTGCGTTCACTGGCCAGAGGGGCGGCTGATCAAGAGCAACTATTCTACAGTCTGGTCCTTCCCCAGACTCCCTTCACTTCCTTTTTCCAGAGCTCTCTTTCCTTTCCTTTTCCTTACTTCGTTAAACCTCCCGTTACCCACCCCAGTCAAGTATCCCACTTGGCAACCCCCTGCCTATAGTCAATGGCTCAAAAGAGGGGCCCTACTGGACGCCCGCGACAAGCGGTGCCAGATCGGGTGAACCCTTGATAGACCTTCGATCCAGAAAACCTCCCTTGCGTTTGGAAGCGAGTTCATGCACGACTAGCGTGACATGACCCGACCAGTGCGGCTGAGGTCAAGATAGTGCAGGAAGTCCATCTACCGGAGTAGATGTACGAAAGAGAGCTCCGACCCCTTGCGTTCATCGGACCGGCCGACGGGGCGGCTGACCGGAGATTTGAGAAAAGAAATAGGGCTCAGAACTCCCCTCCTTGAGTTGAGCAGTGGTCTACGGGACAGACCAAGAGAAAGGTTGGAAAATGATAGTTGAGAGTAGAAACGGTTGCCAAGTTTTACCACCCGCCACCCACGATCACCAGTGCACTGGATTTTCCTTTTATACTCACGCGTCTTCTACCGCGATCCCCTGGATCGTTGAAGACGAAGCCGGCTGGACTTTGCCTTTGCTCCCTGGTTGGCTCCCCCTGAGACCTGCAATTACCGCCCGGAGGATGGCCAGGGGTCCGATCCGCCTTCCCAGGAGAAAGAGTCCTGGTGCCGGCTGAAGGCTTCTTGGGTCCCCGGCCAACACGGGAGTACCGCAGGTCCCGGGTTTCGGCACCAGACTGTTACGGAAATTCCCGGGTCAGAGGTTGCTCAGGTCCCGGTCCTACGAGAGAAGCCCGTGGTTCGCAGCGGAGATCAAAGGAGAACAGCCAGATGTTGGAGCAAAAGCAAAGGAGTTTATTGCGCAACAGGTTCCGATGAATCCGAACCCCGAACAAAGGGCGACAGTCATTTTTAAAGATTCCCGCGAGATCCCAGAATACAGTTCACCATACATCACAACTACATCACTAATACATAAGCAAAACGTCAAGAAGGGGTGGAGAGTAGGAGGGTTCAAGAAAATTAACATACAGGTAAACAAGTTTAGCATACAGGTGATGGGTCACAGGAACAAGTAAATGGCTCTTGGGTGGGTCAAATATACATTTTGAGTGGCAACCGGGGAAGAACAATGAGAAGTATCTTGGGGCCGTCTGTCGCCTAGGAAACTTGAGGATGGGTACTTGGAAAGGATTACCCAGGTGTGGCATTTCCTGAGGCCCTAGGTCTGCGTACGTGCCCTCTCGCTTAAAGGATTATGGAGGGTTTTGGAAAGAAGTTCCCCTTTGCCCATTGACCAATGGCGGGTGACAAAAGGCCTCAGAAGTCAATTCCTGAGGCTTGGGCAATGGCGGGAATCGAGGGGCTTGGAAGCCCTCCTCATAAGCTTTAAAACGAGACCAGGATGAAGGAAATCCGTTAAGGCAGTGATTTACTATGATTTTCTAAAGATTCGCGGCTTGGCTGGTGGAAGAAATAAAGTTTAAAGGGACATTTCCGAGTCTAGACTCCGTTTTGTTACAATGTATCAATATTTAATTAATAACTATCCGTTCCTGATCGAATCACCTTTGTTCTCCCAGCAAGGGCTGATAAGGAGCTGTCAACACCTTGTTAGTGGTCACTGGAGCGTGCACAGAGTTCTGATTGAGCTCAGCTCTGCAGAGGAAATGCATGGTTTTGATTGGCCAAGACGCACCCATAGGAAAGCATTGGCCATAACGAGTAATGGAGGTTGCCCGGGACGAAACAAGAAATAAAGAGGGAGAATGGCGCTTTTGACAGCAGTAGACCGGGACGGAAAACGGGGTTTTAAAGGGACATAGAGCGCTTATAGTCCCGGTTACGGGCTGAACGGGGAGAGGGGCGCAGGGAGGGGGGAAACCCTTTATCGCGAGGGCTTTATGTACATGCTTGTGCAACATAGTGTGGGGCAGGAGTTAAGAAGGGGGTTTCCTTGAGGTCATCGCCTCGTGTTTCGGGGTCTGGGACTTTAATAAAGCAGGTCCAGTCCCCCATTCGGAAATTTCCCTATCAGGATGAAGCCCAATCACCTTCTCAATCCGGCCTGCGGACGGTCCAGGAATCAGCGTGGTTTTTACATGAGTAGAATGTGTCCTTTTATTTAAAATGCATCTCTGGGTTATTTGTGGGGCCTGCCTGGTGTTTTGACATGAGTAGAATGTGTGCTTTTATTTAAAATGCATCTCTGGGTTATTTGTGGGGCATAGGAATTTGTTCATTTTTAAAATATATATATATAGTCCGGCCCACCACATGGTCTGAGGGACGGTGGACCGGCCCACGGCTGAAAAAGGTTGCTGACCCCTGGTCTAGCCACTGGTCTAGGTTAGATTACTCCAATGTGTTCTATGTGGGGCTGCTTTTAAAGCAAAGCTACAGGGAACCAGGCAGAGGGCCTTCTCGGTAGTGGCGCCCGCCCTGTGGAACGCCCTCCCAGCAGAGGTTAAGGAGATGAACAACTATCTGACATTCAGAAGATACCTCAAGGCAGCCCTATTTAGGGAAGTTTTTAACCTGTGATATTTTAATGTATTTTTATATCTGTTGGAGGCCACCCAGAGTGGCTGGGGAGACCCGGCCAGATGGGCGGGGTACAAATAAAAGAATTATTATTATTATTATTATTATTATTATTATTATTATTATTATTTAAAGACAGTTTGTGAGTTATTTGTGGTCGCAGCCAGTACACTACCGGTAGTTGGTGATCAGCAGAAGGAATGGAATGTGACCTTGTAATATCCAGGCAAACCCTGCAAAGACTGAACAATGGACGATAGTAATGAACTTTCCCAGCACACTGGGTCTGAAACAACAATGCATATGAAGGACTACACACGTGAAATGGATTTTATAATTATAAGATGTAACAGAGGCGCTATTTTTTTAAAGGGGGGGGGGATGTCATCAGCCGCAAGAATGGACTAACAACAAGTGAAGTGAAGGATCAATTGGACACTAAATAAAAGATGATGTGGATACAGGAGGAAATGATTGACATATGTTTGCAAGAGGAGCGGGAAACCTGATATTTTAAGAAATTGTATTAAATTGAAGCAATCTGCTTTGATTTGTAATAATCTGGAAAACGAATAAAAAAATATAAAATAATTTGAAAAATAAAGGCAGTTTGGAAACTACAGCTAGTGCAGCCAGATTAATGACAGGGACCAGGAGGACTGAACACATTACACAGGTTCTGGCCCGACTGGCTTTCCAATAGTTTCTGGGTTCAATTCAAAGTGCTGGTTTTGAACTATAAAGCCATAAAGCCCTCCCGATATGCAGCAGCCTGTATCAGAGACCCTTCTCTGTGAGCTCTAGCCATGGAGCTCTAGCAATTGCCACCATGAGACCACCAGAGGGCAGGGAAGCAGCAGGTCTGAAGAGCCTGTGTGGCATTAGTGTTAGTGATTATAGTGTTAGACTAGACAGGGGTCAGCAAACTTTTTCTGCAGGGGGCCACTGTCCCTCAGACCTTGTGGGGGGCCGGACTATATTTTGAAAAATAAATAAAAATGAATGAATTTCTATGCCCCACAAATAACCCAGAGGTGCATTTCAAATAAAATGACACATTCTACTCATGTAAAAACACGCTGATTCCTGGACCATCCGCAGCCCAGATTTTGAAGGCGATTGGGCCGGATACGGCCCCGGGGCCTTAGTTTGCCTACACATGGACCTTGGAGACCAGGGTTTAAATCCTTACCAATAAATAAATAAATAATGCCTGGTTCATATCTGCTAAGAACCCACTCTGAACAGCATCTTTTCTTTCCACGCTATTATAATTGCTATTTGCAATGGGTTTCAGTGCTGTTAGGTTTCTGGCTGAAAAGCAGGATGAAAATGCAATTAAATATAGATAAATAAGTCGTTTCCCTAGCTATGCAGCTGTTTTGCCACTAGGGGGCACATTGATTTAAAACAGACAAACCCTGAAGAATTGGAGGGATTTCCTGAGAAAGGGAGCTGTTCTGTCGAAACTTAAGCCTGTAGCTGGTCTTGAAAGATGTCAGGCAGGGATTTAGCCTGTGCACCACCACCCAGCTCTAGCTCAGATATGCAACAGCCAGATTTTCCTCTGTACACCAATAGGCCAGAAATGTTCAGGTGTTTCCTGATGGTCCCTATAAAAGCTACCAAATCAGACAAAGCAAGAAGACTCTGCTAGCTACGGACTTAAAGCTGTGTACACACCATGCATTTAATGCACGTTACTTCCCCCTGGGAGCTGTAGTTTGCTATGGGTGCTGGGAATTGTAGCCCTGAGAGGGGTAGACTAAGGTTCCCAGGATTATTTAGTGGGAGCCAATGTGCTTTAAATGCATGGTATGGCGGGACCCAGGTGGCGCTATGGGTTAAACCTAGAGCCTAGGGCTTGCTGATCAGAAGGTCGGCAGTTCGAATCCCTGTGACGGGGTGAGCTCCCGTTGTTCGGTCCCAGCTCCTGCCCACCTAGCAGTTCGAAAGCACGTCAAAGTGCAAGTAGATAAATAGGTATCGCTCCGGTGGGAAGGTAAACAGCGTTTCCGTGCGCTGCTCTGGTTCGCCAGAAGCAGCTTTGTCATGCTGGCCACATGACCCGGAAGCTGTACGCTGGCTCTCAGCCAATAAAGCGAGATGAACGCTGCAACCCCAGAGTCGGACACGACTAGACCTAATGGTCAGGGGTTCCTTTACCTTTATATGTGTTGGCAGCTAAGAAGATCAGAAGAAAAGAACTAGATAAAATAGCGGTCAATTGCAAAGGTGACTCGGACATTTAAGCTGGCACATTCTACCTGAGAACCCCTTGCTATTCTATCGAATGCAACAAATAATTTCTAGGTGACGCGACTGTGGTTTATTGTATTTGCAGCGCCTGATGTTTTTATGGTTTTTATGGTTATTGTTGCTTTTGTTTTTGTTCCCTTTGTGAATGAAGCCATGGCCTTTGGCTAGTGCAATAAAGTTTATGATGATGACGACTCTAACCCAAGCCTTCCCAGACTTGGGTCTCTAGCTGTTTTTTAACTACAACTCCCATCACCCCTAGCCAGCTGGACCAGTGGTCAGGGATGATGGGATTTGTAGTCCAAAAAAGAGCTGCAAGACCCAAGTTTGAGGAAACCCTGCCCTATATGATTGCTTAATCCAGGCATCCCCAAACTTCGGCCCTCCAGATGTTTTGGACTACAATTCCCATCATCCCTGACCACTGGTCCTGTTAGCTAGGGATCATGGGAGTTGTAGGCCAAAACATCTGGAGGGCCGCAGTTTGGGGATGCCTGGCTTAATCCTTAGACAGTGCCTGGAAACTTTTAGGTGAAATAAATGTCACAATAACTGCAACTCTTAAGAGGATGCAATAAATATTTCCTGAAGGGCCAAAGGTTTGAAAACCATCGGTTCCCTAAATTTAAGTGGCAACTGTGGGATTTATCTTACCTTGCTCCTCTTCCATTTGGCTGAAGTTCAAGAGCTTGTCCTCATTTTTAAGTGCTGCTGGGTCAAAGAGACCATCCTCTTCTCCAGCGTGGGTCTTCTGTGAATGTTCCTGTAGACTCATCCCTGAGGTCTGCCCATTCCCACAGGTTGTAGGCCTCAAGGAAACTTTGCCCTGGGCCCTTTGAGGAAAGCACACAAGCTTAGGACCTCCCCTTTATCAGGGCGGGGAAAAGGAGTGGGGCAGGGACGTCTCCTCTATGATCTTATATGCAGTGCTGTCACCTGGTGAGTGGCAAGACAGAAGACAGCTTTACTAATGGCATTATATGAAACTATCTGTGCTATCAATACCTACCAGGGCTAGGCGATACAGTCGTACCTTGGTACTCAAACGGGAAGCAATGGGGTACCCTTGGTACTGGGAAGCAATGGGGAAAGGGAGGAGGGTAGAGGGTAGATTGTATTGTATGTGTATGTAAATGTATATTTTATTTTATTTTGTGTTAATGTAACTGATTGAATGTAATAAAGATATTTTTAATTAAAAAAAAAAAAAAAAGGTACTCAAACGGTTTGGCTCCCGAACACTGCAAACCAAACCGGAAGTGAGTGTTCCGGTTTGCAAACGTTCTTTGGAACCTGAATGTCCAACACGGCTTACATGGCATCCAATTGAGTGTAAGAAGCTCCTGCAGCCAATCAGAAGCCATGCTTTGGTTTTCGAACATTTTCAGAAGTCGAACAGACTTCCGGAATGGATTCCGTTCGAGAACCAAGGTACGACTGTATATTGATATATTGTCTAAAACAGGGGTCAGCAACCTTTTTCAGCTGTGGGCCGGTCCACCGTCCCTCAGACCATGTGGTGGGCCAGACTATATTTTGAAAAAAATAATGAACGAATTCCTATGCCCCACAAATAACCCAGAGATGCATCCTATATAATAAAGAGCCTGTGTCCGTCCGTACCACTTTCCGTCAGTCAGAGGAAATCGTCAGTGCGCGTGCGTTCCAGTGACACAGGGATTGGAGGACGCAGACCAATAGGAGCGGGGGCAGAGGCGCGAAGCGCCGCTGCCCGTAGCCTCCTGCTGTCGGCCATCTTCCTCCGCTCTCCGGAACCGGCTCCCCGCAAACCCCAAAACACTCACCGCTCCGGGAGGGAGGAGGGAGGTCCAGCTCGGGCCGCCGCCACCTCCGCCCGCCACGGACATCCCCCCAGCAGCAGCAGCAGCCTGGGCCGCTGCTTCCAGCCCGGAGCCCGAGCCGCCGCCTCCCCCGTCGCCACCGCCTCCTCCGCAGCCGCCCGCGACCCAGGAGCTGACCCAGGCGGCGAATGGCCCCAAGGGGAGGAAGGGATTCCATACGGCGAGAGGAAATCAGCAGAGTCCCAGCCTGGCTGGCCGGCAGTACCTGGCGGCGGTGCTTTTCCCGGGGGGGCTCCGCGGGACATCCCACGACCGGTGCCACCACATCTGCCCTTCGGGGACGGGCAGGTCCTCCTCAGACCACCTCGGACCTCCTCTGCGCCGCCTCGCCGCCCCTCTTCCCGCGGCCGGGCTGCGGAGTCATTCCCGGCAGGGCAGACCCTCGCCAGCAGCTCCTTGCCATCAGGTCCGCAGCGCGGGGCGCACTGGCTTTGTTCGCGCGCGCTCTCTCCACCCTGTTCCTCTTTTTATGGGCTTCCTGAAAGGGTAGCAGGCAGCCTGAGACGGCCGCTGCACCACGCTGTGCAAAGCATACACGCGCACCGATTCCCAGCCCTCAGCAGCCCACATTGCTTCTCTCAGGCGAGAGAAGCCTCGACGCTGAAGCCTCTCTGCTCAGACTTGGGCAAGTGGCAACAAGTTCCCGTCCTACAAGTCTCTCTCGGGTGGCGAGAATTCTCCCTCGGGGCAGAAGCGCCTCCTTACAACAGTGCAGGAAACTCCTTACAGGCTTTCCCGCGTTGGGAAATGGCCATCTGAATGCGTTAGGTCAGCTACTCTGGCAACACACCACAGAGAGGCCATTGTATTCCCTCGCTTTGGGAACAACCAGAAACACGCTCGCTCCCCTTTCTGTCCCTTGCCCTGCTAACCAATGAAAGGCGTCGGCGTAATAAACATTTTGACCTAAGACGTTTGGCTGCCTGGAGGGGGGGGGAGACAGCAAAGAGCACCTCCTTCTCAGCACCACATTTAGGGTGGGGTGAGGCAGATCCCCTGCACAGGGTGCAAAGCCGAAGGGGCTCAAAATTGAGAAGATGCATAATTGAGAAGATCCATTTGGGAACGCAAAAGTTTGGCCTCGCACAGTGTGGGGAAATAGATCTTTTGGCCCTGATTTGTTAGGGTTTTTTGCATCCCGCCCGCCACTGCTGTTCCCGCGGTCACTGAGCGACCGGACGAGGGAGCGTTGGCTCCTTAGGCTGCCCGTCCGTGCTGCTGCAGCACGGACAGGCAGCTCCGCTAGCGCCCGTATTTCTACGGGCTTAATATACTAGTTTTAAATAAAAGGACACATTCTACTCATGTAAAACCACGCTGATTCCCGGGTCGTCCGCAGGCTGGATTGAGAAGGCGATTGGGCTGCATCCGGCCCACGGGCCTTAGGTTGCCTACCCCTGGTCTAAAACCAGTTTGAAGTCCATATTGTGATTTTGGTTTCATAACTTTTGACCTGGCAATATATTGTGAATCATGATGTGTGTGCTCGTATGCTATGCAAAAATCACAACATGGGAAAAGCCGTGAAGCCAGCCAATGCCTCTACATCAGTGTTTCCCAACCTTGTGCCTCCAGATGTTTTGGGACTACAACTCCCATCATCCCTCGCTAGCAAGACCAGTGGTCAGGGATGATGGGAATTGTAGTCCCAAAACATCTGGAGGCACAAGGTTGGGAAACACTGCTCTACATAGCTCCGTCCTTATTTCAGACATCATGATAACACGATGTTTAGCTGGTGATATATCGCAATGTTGAAAGCCAGTTATCCCCCAGCACTAATTCCTACTAGCCAGGATGGCTCTTCTCTGCTTCCACCATTCAAGGCTGCAAATGCTTCTGAATACTGTTAGAAGTGGGTCTTGAGACCCACAAAATAAAATCTGAACAAAATTGGTGAAGCAGCGAAGTTTTATTGATTACAAAACGTTCTTGCAAGAGTGGTGTCCAAAGTAGGCACACCCAAAATTGACAAAGCATGAGCTTATAGTCCCTATAACTGAAGCTCAGGTTGCCTCCCTTGTCTCCCCATTGGCTGGGTACTACAAGGTTTACAGCCTATCATGACTGCCTAATTACCCTACTAACATTCCCACCCATGTTTAAATCTCCCATTACTCTTGATCTCGATGCGCACTCCCCATATTTATCTTATTCCCATGCATTTACCTATTGATGCAAGAGAGCCACACCCTGACCACTAGTTGTCCCAGTTACAGGTGTAAGCAAGTTCTATACCTGCTGAAGCCTACGAATAAACCATATTCCAGCCGCAAGCTGCCTTATTTACAAGCATCCTAAGCACAAGCTGTTCTAACTATGAGTGTGAGCAAGTCTGGGCCATCTGTAGTTGCAGCATTGTGGCTTATGTGAAAAAGCAACATTCTCATTTCTCACAAATTCCAGTTGCTGGAAGCCACAGGATAGGCTTGTTCTCGGCTCCTGCTTGCCAGTTTCCCCACAAATGCATCAGGTCACCCAGTGTGAGAACAGGATGCAGGACTAGATAGGCCACTGGCCTGATCCAGCAAGCTCTTCTTATTTTCTTAATGGGACAAGGAAGGAAACAGTGACCCTCCGGCTATTCTGATACTCCAAATGCCTACCAGACATGCCTGATACCGTCTCCTGTGCTGGTTGGGGATGAACGGAGCCCAGGAAAAACTCTGGACAGCCGAGGTTTCCCACAACTTGCCCTCCTGCCGCTGCTTGCAATTCAGATTGTAAACACAGCTTGGCCAGCTTCTGGAGCAGTCTGCCTAGCTGCCCCTTTAACAGCAATCGCTTGCTTTATACAGCAGCAGACAATCACGTTTAATCTCCAAACGCCTAACAGGGACAGGTGGTTATAAAATTTCATAATGGTTTTATATAAATACTAGTATATGAAGCCCGTTACAAAAACGGGCGCTAGAAGGGCGGCGGCGCTTTGGGCCGCTTCCCCCGCGCTTTGGCGAGGCAGTAAAGGCGGCGGCGGCAGCAGGAGGCTCCGCTCGAGGCGTGTGGGCGGTAGCGCTTCGCGCCGCTTCCCCCACACTTTGGCGAGGCAGTAAAGGCGGCGGCAGCAGCAGGAGGCTCCGCTCGAGGTGGGCGGGCAGGCGGCAGAGCTTCGCGCCACTTCCACCGCGCTTTGGCAAGGGCTCGGAGCTGCGGGGTGGGGAGGAAGAGGCGTACCCCCATCACCTCTACGCTCCAATCCCTGCGTCCCTGTGTGTCATGCGCAGTAGCGCACTTCCGTGACACACAGAAAGTTGGACGCAGGGACACAGCCACTTTATTATATAGGATATCAACAGGGACAGGTGGTTGGTTCTTGCCAGCTGGCAATGCGGAGGAGGAATTATAAAAGATACTGGTGCCTTGCGCTTAAGTAATTTTTGCTTTTTGGGGGTGGGGGGAGAGAAATACCTTGAGTTACACTCTCCCCCTCACATTTTCTACCGTGGGCTCCCTTTCCAGTCAGCAATTTCCAGCATTCCTGTGGACTCCATTTTCCCATTGTTCAAAGGCTCCTTTGCAACTCACCTGTTTTTTCTCCCTGCAGGAATGCAAGAGCCAGCTCTCCTCCCATCTCCCTAACAGAGAGAGAGAAAGAGAGAGAGAGAGAGCAGGAAGAGACAGGAACTACACTCTTTCCATTCCCCCTTTCTCACATTCCTTTGTCTCTCTAGGAGCAAGTACTTTATCTATTTAACTCTTAGGTATTTGGACTGATTTTGTTTCTGACAAAAGGCACAATTGCACATGCTCTCCAGCTTTTAATACCAGTATATGAAAGTTAAATTTAAATAAGGCCATCCTATAGAAGCATACCCTCCAACATTTCTCTGATGAAAAAATATTTTTATTAATGCTTTTTTTTCTTTGAAAAATGTTTAGGGGTACTCTCATTTTGACTCAATAAAATCACCATTTCAAATTGGGGAAAATAAATACAGTAAATGAACAAAAGTACAAAGATTCACAAAATGTTTAGGGGTATGTGTACCCCTGCGTCCCCCTAGAAAAAAGCACTGATTATTATTATTATTATTATTATTATTATTATTATTATTATTATTATTATTATTACCCTGCCCATCTGAATGGGTTGCCCCAGCGGCTTCCAACCTATAGAAACATAATAAATCATTAACCATTAATTAAAGTGTTTCCCCATACAGGGCTGCCTTCAGATGTCTTATAAAGGATGGATAGTTTCCGTATTTTTCCATCTATAAGATGCCCCCATGAATAAGATGCCACCTATTTTGGGGGGCTCTGATTTAAGAAAATGGGGGGAGATTGTATCTGTGTACAGTGGTACCTTGGGTTACAGACGCTTCAGGTTACAGACGCTTCAGGTTACAGACTCCGCTAACCCAGAAATAGTACCTCAGGTTAAGAACTTATCTGTAACACAGCTTGCTTGCTTCCTACCTACATGTATGGCCTCCTTTTCTTTCCGTCTAGCAGTATCTCTTCAAGACAACTTAACTAAAAGGTTTTAACCATTTTGATCCCTGCACCCACCCTTCTGGTACTCAACTGAGCATCATATGCTGCTAATCTCACCCCTCTTTACCACACATGCATTTTCAACTATCTTAACCATTCAAAAAGCAGCCAACTCATGGGACTTGAGGAAATCCACTTTATTTTGCAGAATTTGATTCAGCAAAAATGAATGAAAATATTAAAAACAAAAGCATTACAAGACCTTTCAACCACTTCTGCCAATCTGGGAAGAGATTGGAATCACCCATTCCCACCACATTATGAGTCCAGAGACTCCTTAAACTCCTTTAGGACTTGAAATATGAAATCAATATGCTCGTCTATTCCTTGCTGTTATCCAGCAACACTGCTTCCAGCCCCAGACTGCGAGTGCCCAGTGTGCTGCACCACAACTTCATGATGTTGTGATGTGATGTCATATCAACCTTATGATGTCATGGTGGCGCTGCGGCAGCAACTGGGTCCAGGCTATTTTTTTAAACAATAATTTTTATTGGTTTTTTACAATTTTATAAGCACATCACATATCAGTTAAACTTACATACTTCCCCCCTCTCACCGTGGGAAGCTCAAATCATCCCCCCCTCTCACAGAGGTATACCCGTTCATTGCACATTTAACCTTACTATTACTTTCCCATAACATTGCTTAGGCTTGGCCCCACTCTGTAGGCCAGGCACTTCTACTTTCCTCAATTTCATCTTCAATTGACTTCCTCACATCCCCCACTGTTGGATTCATAATAGATCCTCTTTGTCAGGTTCATACATCATCTTTTGTTACATTGTCAAATACATAGATAAATTTACTTATTAATCCTAAATTCGTACCTACGCCTCTAGGTACTTCTGCACTTTCCCTATATTTTTCCCTTCTTTATTCCCCACTTCCTCCCCCTGGTCTCGGAGTATCTGGCCATATTGTCTTCCTTTACTTAATCATATAAATAATAATAATCCTTATTCGTCACACAAGCCATTACCATGTCCATAAACATTGTCTTTAAAGCCATCAAGGTAATCCATTTCAGAGACAAAATCCTTGTTCACCCCACACCTTTCTTCTCCGCAGTCCAACTCCACAGTTTCTGCTGCCCCAATGGGCCTTGTTCTTCCTTCTCCCCCCACAGTTTCATCCTCTTCATCTTTCAGATCTTTTCGCAATCTTTGACGACTCCATCTTTTTTGTGTCCTTTTAATTTTGGTCTGCAGGTTGTTCTGTTTGGTTTTTTCTTCCTCACAACTCTATTTGATTTTTTCTTTCTCACAGTCTGTGGCGTGGTATCTTTTCCCTCCTTTTCTGGCGCTCTATCTTGTGCAGCTGACTTTGTGTCATTCTTATTTTGACAGCTGTTCCTCCTCTGATTGCATGCTCTGAGTTCACTTCTCCATTCCAGCAATACAGCTAGTATCTTTCCCATGTCAGTGCCTCTCAGAGTTTTTTTTAGCCATTTCAAGGTCACGAGACAGCGTTCTCAGTCACAACAGCCCTAATTTTGTAATCCAGCAATTTTTAATGCATTTTCTTTGCCAAATTCCCCCAGAACCACAGGAAGAAGTGGTATCTTTAAACACTTGCAGAAGTTTTCCTTTTAACCTCCTCAGCCAATTAGCCTCGGTAACAAAGTACCCTGTTTCTTCTGTTACAACGACGAGGGACCGACTTCTGTTTTTAAAGTCCCAAGCGGATGAATAATTAGTCCAAATGTCTTTTTACTTACTATTTCTATGTTCCAAATCTTCTTTTTTTGCAGGAAGAATCAAAGCGCTCGAAGCGGCCGGTCATGCAGCTTCGCCCGGCAGGAGTAGTGATGGACCCGATGAGCTCCGCCTCCTCCTCGCTCTCTCTTGGCAACCCTTACTAGGGTTTACCGGGGAGCAGGGAAGGCATTAAGAGCTCTGCCAGATCGCCAGGGTCCCAGGACGCCCTACCCGGGATTTTCGGGGGCCGCCGCGCTGTTGCGGTCTCCCCTTCCCTCCTGTCGGGCCGGGGAATCTCGGAGCGAGATTTCCCCCTGACTGATCGCTCTGGCACTTCAACCGGAAGTCCCCATTTCCAGAGGGGGTTCTAACCTCTGCATAGCTAAACCCAGTCTCTCCACTAAGTCCACGTGCATAAAGTCTGTAGATGCTCCAGAGTCTATGAGTGTGCACACTTGCTCGCTGCTCCCCCCCCGGGGAGCCATAACATAGTCCACACTGTAATTCCCGGAATCACTGGTCCTGGTAGAGGCCCTTCTACTGCCTTTTCTCCCAGCCCTGGGCCCCCAGAATGGGCTGGGACTGGTCGTTTCCTGGTGACGCATCCTTACACTCAGGCTTTGGGTCTACACTCATCCCTGACAGGGACCCCTGGGGATTCCTGGCTGCACACTGTCACACCAAGTGTGTTGCAGAGCTGTGAACAAAACACAGCCACTCCTTTCGACATTTCTCCCTCTCAACTGGCAAAACTCCAGGAAATCGCCCCCCCCGGCGGCACCCAGTTGCATAGGTTCCTCTCCCTCCTGATCCCCTTGGGGCTGGTGGCTCATGTCCTCTGCTGGCACATATAATCTGGGGTTTACTGGTCTTGCCTGTCCTCAGTGTACCCTGGCGTGCTCCTGCAGTCTCAGTCCTAGCTGCAAGGAGACTTGCCCAACTGCTTGCAGCAGTCTGTGGGGGCATCCAAGCCAGTTCATCCAGAATCTGCTCATTCAGACTCACCTTGTATAACGCCACCAGGGATTTCCCATCCCATCCCAGTTGCCGGACGTACATCTGAAAATCCGGCCAATACATTGCCACACTCCTGTTTCCCTGTTTGAGGCTCATGAGCTTCTGGGCAAGCACCTCCTCCTGTAACGGAACTAAATAAATGCTGTCCATCATTTTTTAAGAAGGCTTCCAAGTTGGCAAGAACTCCATCGTTGCTTAACATGAGGGGAGTCACCCAGTGCCAAGCCCCTCCCTCTAAGAGGCTGGTGATGAATGTCACTATTTCCTTATTATTGTGGAATTTGACCCCTTGGAGACTCAGGAAATAAAGGCAGGCTGTTTTGAAGGCCACATATTCTGACAGCTTTCCTGAAAATCACGGGGGTGGGGCAGTACGAGGCTCTTGGATGTCTGTCACCCATATGCCTCTGTCAGCTGCCTAGACTGCTCCCCCTACTCCTTCCAGCCTGTTGAGTTGCACCTTTAACTCCTGGTTTTGCTGCCAAAGTACCTGATAAGGATCTGCAGGCAGGTTCTGTCCTCCTATTGTACCCACCGGCATGGCCGCGGGGAGTTGTTGTTTTTCAACCATTATTGGTTCTTTCCTCTGGCAACTAACGCGAAGAACTTAGATAAGGGTCATTCTGTCAGGAGTCCAGGTTCCTAGCTTAATAACACAGCAAGCGTAGGTAATTAAAATGAGGATTTATTGCAAAAATAAAAAGCTAGCTCATGATGGCTCTAACAAAGCCTCCATCACCATTACTCAATATTACCCTTCTGAAGACTCCTTCCAGCATCAAAAGAAGATCTTGAACTTACGACCCTTATGTCTCTTGCTTCCTGCAAGCTTTGGCTGTGTTCTAGCCTGCTCCTAGCTATTGCCTTCTCAGCCTGCCCGTCAAGGTCAGGAAGAGCCGAAGTCTGCAGCTGCCGGCTCTCCCCTGCATGACTAACATCTAAGCCTCTCTGTTCCTGTCTGCTTTCTGCAGTTGGCTGCAAACCTTTGCTTGTAGCTGACTCATTCCTGACACCACACTACCCCAGAAGAACACTTCCTATCCCTGGCTGGGCTAGTGGAGGGCGGCTGCGTTGCAGAGCTCTTGCCGGGTGCTGCTTCTCCTCCGGGTGGCAGCCAGGCTAGAGAAAGCAGCTCAGAGGTGGGCCAGTGACATCTGCGTCATCTGCTCAGGGCAGCAGTAGGACTGTCCAAACCAGCCAAATACAGGCCCAATTAACACTCAAATTGGAGGGATCGGAGTGCGCAGGGCTTCTCTCTCTCTCTCTCTCTCTCTCTCTCTCTCTCTCCTGGCCTGTCTGTATACGCCCCCACCCTCCTCCTCCTCCCCACTCCCGCCTCGCGCCTGCTCACTTCTCCTTCTGCTTTGTTGTGCACGTGCATCTTTCGCGCCTGACTTTAGAGCTATCACCTTTCTGGCTGGTGAGAAGCATGCTGTAAATTTATGTAAAAATAATTAAGGAATAAATGGGAGGTTGGGTATAAAAGATAACGAGATTTTTATTTTTATTGTAACATGAAATTGCAATCACAAATTTTTGTCATAATTTTTATATTATTAACAGATTGCTTAACTTCCGGTCGAGTGCCGGCCATCACGGACGGCGATCCCTTCGGCTGAAGGGGGCTCAGTGCTTCAAAGGCAAGGGGGTAACGCTACAGCGCAGCGACCCCCAGAAAGAACCCCAAATCGAGCGTTTTAGGGACGTGGGTTCCGGCGGGCACCAGAAGTGAGCTCTTCCCTCCCCGGCAAGCTCAGGTTTTGAGCCCCGAGAGAGAGGGGGGAGCCATGGTGCATCGGACACAAAGCTTTCTTTGAGGCATGAAGCTGCTGGTCTGTGAGGCTTGAGCGTTCGATTCTTCCAAGGATGTTGAAAATGCCATGGTTGCTACCGTGAGTACAAATTTTGATTAAATTGGCAAAAATGTGGCACAAGGGAAAGGGGCTTAAAAAGGAAGTCAGTCCGTAACCACTGATGAAGGAGGAGGGCAATGAAAGTATCCTGAATCCAGAAAGTTTGTTTTTTGATACGCTTAAACTTCTAAGGATTAACTGTGAATCCCCCCCCAGGAACAGGGGAGGGGGGAGTTGTGTTTTGTGCTGGAATTCCCTGAATTTGTCAGAACAGTAGACTGAGTAAAGCTGCTTCTAACTCTGGAGACGGGTCTCCCAGTCGGAAGGCGAGACTCTATTATGACTTCACTAGTGAATTGAAGCCCGTTGAGATAACGGGCGCTAGCCCGGCAGCACACGCGCGTGCCTTGCGGGGCGGGGGGCACAGCCGTGGCTGCGCTCCTGCCGCCGCGGAGGGAGGAGGCTGAGCGCGGGGAAACCGGGGAGCCCCCCAACCCCAGACGCCCCCTCGGAGGCCGGCACCGCCGCGCGCGCCCAGCTCCCTTGGCGGCTCCGGCCGCGCAGGAGAAGAGCCGGGCAGGAGGGAGGGAGGGCGGGGGCGCTTCTCGGGCCCACGACGTCCCAGGCTGCGCGTCTGCGTCACCTCCTGAAGGGAGACGCTTTTCCCGGCTAGCGCTGCTGCTGCTGCACCAGCAGGGCCTGGTGGCGGGTCTGTGGGAGGAGCGGAGCTGTAGGCGGGCAATGCATGAGAGGAACGCGGCGGCGGGTCGCTGAGCGACTCAGGCCCCGGGGGGAAAAGCCTTCTCGGGCGGGTTTCCCTTTGGGGAGGAGAAGAGGGCGGCGGTGGAGACGGCGCGCACGGCCGGCCGCTTGCAGCAGTGGCCCCAGCTGGGCGCTCGAGGTGTGCGGCCGGCTTCCCCCGCGCTTTTCCCTTTGGGGAGAAGAGGGTGGCGGTGGAGACGGCGCGCACGGCCGGCCGCTTGCAGCAGTGGCCCCAGCTGGGCGCTGGAGGTGTGTGGCCGGCTTCCCCCGCACTTTGGCGAGCAGTAAAGGCGGCAGCGGGAGCATCCCCCCGCAGTGGGCCTCGGCAGCCTCGCCATGTCCGTGCGAGGCAGCGGCGCTGGCACAACTGAGAACACGCGTGTGCCGCCGCTGCCTTCCGGACACGCCCCCCTCTCCAATCCCTGCTCCAATCCCTGCGTCCCTGTGTGCCATGCGCAGTAGTGCACTTCCGTGACACACAGAAAGTTGAAGTTGGACGCAGGGACACAGCAAGATTATTATATAGGATTGGAATGGAATGTGTTTTTTACCTTGATTTGAAGAGCTATTGGAATAAGAATCCCACCATTTCCTGCTTCTCAAGCCCTGCGTTGTCCTTGAAGCTGAAGGGATGGGAACAGACACAACAATGTCGGCTTTCCAGCAGGCAGTGTTAACATTGCTTGCTGAAACCAAAAGTGCCCTTGCTCGGAATACACGACAGATTATGAAATTGAGTAAACTCATCAAAGGGGAGGAGGACTGTGATTAAACCATGGAAGAGGAAGGAGGAGAGGATGAAGGACTTTATAAGCGTGAGAGGCTTATAGTCCATAAAGAAGAAAGAATGGAGAACTTTTGGAGTGAGAGTCCAGAAGTTCCAAAAAAAAAACAAGGAGAGAAAATCCAACAAGCAACATCGTACACAGAGGAAGGACTTTATGAGCGTGAGAGGCTCACAGCTCAAAGAGAATAAAAGAGGGAGAACTTTTGGAGTGAGAGTCCACAAGTTAAAAAAGGGAAGAGAGAGAAGAACCAACAACAAGAAATATTGTACTGCACCTTCTATGGACAAATGACAAACCCAGAACAAGCTATGGCAAAAAGATTAAAAAAGGATGTAGGAAGTGGGAAGAGTGGGGAGAACCAAATTAGAGGGTTGTGGGCAGGGGAGCAGCGGGGTAAGGCTAAAAGACGGAGGATGGTAATACATGTCAGGAAGGGGGTGGGGTGAAGATAATATAAAGGTTAAAGATAAATAAGACAACTCGGTTTGAAATAGGATTGATTTATGGGACTTGCCGACTAGATTGGGGGACTTGTGGACCAGTGGAGGAGACAGCGATTTAAGATTAAATAATAGGTTAATAAATATATGATGTTATATGGATATTAGGATACATGGATAGTCTTAGAAGGGAGAGGAGGAAGTAGGGAAGGTATTGTTAGATTAGTAATGTGTAAATTTAATTATTGGATTATAATATGTTAAGAACTTTGATAAGGAAAATTGCCAGAGATGATATAAAATGAAAATCAGAAAGGAGGGACTTTGGGGAAGTCCATTTAAGATGAATACTAAAATAAGGATTAAGAAACTTATAATTATATGGGGCTTCCGGTCGGCGCGCCGGAATGGATGGTCGGGGGGACATGTCGGTCCTGACATTCCCCGACTCGACCGGGCAAAGGGGTGACAGCGACAGCGACGCTGGCCCCAAAAATCCGGGGAAGAGCGTCCCGGGACCTTATTGATCCGGCGGAGCTCGCTACGCCTTCCCTGCTCCAAGAGAGAGAGCAGGGGGAGGCGGAGCTCATCGGATCGCAAAGCCCCGTCGAGCCGCAGCTGCGTGAACCGTTCATCCTGAGCGCGTCGATTCCTCCAAAATACAACATTTGAAGTTAGAAAAGTGAGTACTAAAAGTAATTTGGACTTAATTTGAAGATTGCCTGGGACGCTAATTACGGAGGTCCGTCCCTTGCTATTGGAGTTGTTAGAAACAGGAACCTTGTAACCAAAGCGATGGAACTGTAACTTTAAAGAGAAACTTTGAAACAGAGATTTAATCCCCCTGCTACCCCTGAATTGAAGGGTTATTAGCTACAACCGAAATGAGAAGAAAAAATTAAAATGGGATTGAATTGAACTGTTGGTTTGAACTTGTGATTGGATTGTTTTGACTAAAAGGAGCTATGTCCTTGAACATGGCGGACAAAGAGCGCATTGTTGACTGGAAAAAAATCTTAGCTGCAGCATGGGAAGTGAGAGATGAAATTCGAGCCTTCACTGCGAAGTGGAGAGGAGAAAGTGATGTCATGCCGGCTGGAGAAGAGGAGGAGGGAGAAATCCCCACCAAGGCGGAAAAAGTTAAAAAAACATGCTGCAGGAAAAAAGTTAAGAGGCGCAAGAATATCGGAATTCGGAAAGTACAGAAAAGAAAGGTGAAGAAAAGAAAAGAACACCCCAAAAGGAAAGAACAGGAGGAGCAGAGCCGGGGCATAAGAGAACAAGAAAGAGGACTGATTTTGCAAGAAAAGGAATGGTCCTGGACTTTGGAAAAACAGGGAGTGGGCTGATGGATGTTATTTGATAATATTGGGACTGAATATTGATTTTGGACACGGATTATGGACATGGCTGAGGATATGATTATGTAATGGACATAATAAGGCTGGAAGCCCGGAAATTGAGGGGAGGCAGAGGGAGAATTTGTAGATGTAATAGAAGTAGACGCTGAGGTGAAAATTAAGAGATATGATGAGTTTAATAGAAGATGATTTAAAAGAAGAAGTAGAAGCCTGTTAAAAGAATATGATAAGAAAATAGGGAACAATGGAGAGGACGTGGGGGAGCCACGGAAGATGTGTAATGAAATAGTGATGGCCTGGCCCGGGATTTGGGCCAGGCCCAAGCAAAGTTATGGCATAATAGAAATAAGGTCAGGGGCGCTAAGAATGGGTAATTCCTCTGTGAGAGGGGGGGCAAGATATAGATTTATGCCTCCCATGGTGAGAGAGGGGGGGGCGAAGAAAACCTGACCGAGATGTAATGTGCATATAAAACTGTAAAACCAATAAAAAATTATTATATAAAAAAAGAAACTTATAATTATATGTTTTGTTTTGTTGTGTTGTTGTTTTGTTTTGTATGTTTTTAAAATCAGAAAATGAATTAAAAAAATTTTTTTTTGGGGGGGGGAAGATTGCTTAAATTTTATTTCCTTTCCTTTCCTTTCCCTCCCCTCTTAAGTTGAACCCCTTTTCGGTATTTTTTTTTTTTTGTATGTAATAAGCATGGAAATAAGCATGAAAAAAATAAAAAAAAATTAAAAAAGAGAGAAGCATGGGTTAGACATGTCTGTCCTAGATGGGCTACCTTCCCATGTTGACTAGCTCCATCTGCCTCTCACTACAGCACATGCAGAAACCACCTTATTGACAGTTCAACCCATTATTGGTCTCATCTCGTGGTGGGGGGAGGCTATTGTTTTTTTATTTATTATTATTTTGTGGTTTTATATATTGATTATGTGAACTGCCCTGAGACCCCAGGGAATAGGGCGGTATATAAATTCAATAAATAATAATCCATCAGAGTCTTGTCCTCACATGCAGAGGAAGACCCTAAGTCACTGAGGGTTTGAGACCCATCTGCTACCTGTATCTGGTTTAACCAGCCAGTCAAAGTCTTTTATGGGGGTATGGCTGCTGTTGCATGCTGATGGCTCTAGGAGCCACAGGTGAGACCTGAGTGCAGGGTCGTAAAATATTTACCCATTTGTAAAGCTGTGATTTATTATTGCCTAAGTATTGTAGGCGAGGCTGGGGTGTGTGTTTCTTGTTGTCTGGGCTTCCCAGGACCTCCAAACTGCCAGACCTCCAAAAACACGTCCCAGGTTTCCTCCCTGGGTCACTGCAAACACAGCTCTTTGACCTCACCGCCAGAGGCACACTCCATTGTCTCTTGACACAACAAAAACGACATTTCTGTGGGGAACATTTGTTTTACAGTAACTGACGGCAGATGTAAAACAAAGTGAGTTTTAATGTGTTTGGTAGAAATTGCCATTGTGATACTGTAAACTCTCCTACTGGAGAGGAGGAGTCTCTCTTCCAAACCTCTCTCCAACATTGGGTTATAAGCCCCAGGCTGTGCCTAGATTGTTGAGAAACCTTTTTGCCTTTTGAGATTTGAGTCGTTTGTTTTTGAAGTTAGCTAGCTTGTTGGGAGTCTCAGGTGAGATACCCATGCAGTGAAAGTTGCTTACGGTATCAGTCGCCACACAGAAGCTGAAAAACATTCTGATGGTTTATTGCTGCAGAAGACAGGTAAATGTAAAGGGACCCCTGACCATTAGGTCCAGTCACGGATGACTCTGGGGTTGTGGCGCTCATCTCGCTTTATTGGCCGAGGGAGCCGGCGTACAGCTTCCGGGTCATGTGGCCAGCATGACAAAGCCGCTTCTGGCAAACCAGAGCACTGCACGGAAACGCCGTTTACCTTCCCGCCGGAGCGGTACCTAATTATCTACTTGCACTTCGTGCTGGCAGGAGCAGGGACTGAGCAATGAGCGCTCACCCCATCGCGGGGATTCGAACCGCCGACCTTCTGATTGGCAAGCCCTAGGCTCTGTGGTTTAACCCACAGCGCCACTGCTGCAGAAGTTAAAGATCAGCAAAACAGTTCTGGACATAGAAATATATTCATAGGGTTTTGCAGATACAAATATGCAGTGATACATACCAGTACAAAGTATCTCCGTTGCTCTTATGTTCAGCAATTCAAGAAGTAACAGCAGACACTACTTCAGCTGACCTACATTAATCACTTTATACAGCCTGGGCACTGGGCACTGGGCTGTTACCTAGTGGGCTGTTACCATAGCAACTGACTTGGCTGTTCTTGCACCTCTAATTCTTATCCAGAAGTGATTTATGCCCATGAAGGAAATTAACCCCTTCCCATGTCCAGTTACTCCAACATAGCTCTGGTGTGAAAACACCTATCTTTTGTGGTTCGGGTAACAGTTGGATCATACCACTGAGTTCCTTGCATGTCTGACCTGTATTGCTATATAATCTGGGTAAACAAATATCAAACTTCAACCTTTGATCAGTTCCCCTGATTTCTTGCAGTAAATTTTCCTGCTTGAGCAAGAAATAAAATGTTGATTGTTAGAGAATTGCCAGGTGTAGAAATGTAAAATTTCTGGAAATTTCGAAGCCATGAGGAAAAAACGTTTCCCCCCGTTTCCCCCTGGAAAAACAGCAAATAAAGGTCCACCTCAATATTTAAGCTCCATAGAACGTCTACCATTTGAGTAGTGTTTTTTTTAAAAAACCAAAACCAAAAACCCAAACCAGAAGACACATGCAGTTTATTCTATCGTATTTTCTGAACTACTGCTATCATTTTCCATTTCTTCTGGCTCTTCCTATTTGTCATTTTTCTCATGGACTTCTAAAAAATGGCTTTGGGGGGAAACGGGGGCAGGGTGGACGGACCTGTTTTCCACCCCCATTTTTTCCGGTTTCCCCCCAGGCCTTTCCATCTCTACTTGAGGGCAGCTGGGGCAAAGCATAAGGCAATTTTTTTGCATGCCTGGCCAAGAGGTAACCAACATCCAGTTATGAATAGTACCGGTATGTTGCACTAAGGCTCAAACTCTGTGTGAAAGGAAAAGGAGTGAGTGTGTTTTTTAAATTGAATTTTGTTATTATATATTATAAACCACATGAAGGTAAGAGAGCTTTCTAAACAGTTTACAAAAATATACAACAGAATAGTAAAATGATTGATAAAGCACAGTTAAAAGCAGGTACCGGTATTTAAGAGTATTCAAAAGATGATTAAAGTCAGCAGTGGTTAAAAAGAAGTAAATCGCATGCAGCTTCTACGTGTTCAGATGGGCTGGCCCTAATGAAAATGTTTTGAGCAGTTGCCGGAAAGAGTACAGTGAGAGCACCTGCCTGGCATCAGTCAGCAGGGAGCTCCAAAGTGTGGGTGCAGAAAGGCTGGGGGGGGGAATAGAAAAAACTGGGGGGGGGACACAAGTTTTCCCCAAAGCCATTTTTTCCAGGAAAAATTGGGGTGGGGGGAAGAAGAAGAGTTTGGATTTGATATCCCGCTTTATCACTACCCTAAGGAGTCTCAAAGCGGCTAACAATCTCCTTTCCCTTCCTCCCTCACAACAAACACTCTGTGAGGTGAGTGGGGCTGAGAACCCCACACAGTTACTTCCACCAATGGATCCTGGCACTGCAGCACTTGTGTTCTGCTTTGAAATTAATTTGGAATACGGCTTAATTAATTCATATTTGCCACATGCTGTTTTATTGGGTTAAAAAAAAACAAAACAAACAACAACAACACCCAACACCCCGTGAGATCTTATGTGTACTTGAAGAGCATGGTTTACACATGGTTTCGATTTCTGTACCTGTTCAGCAGATGTCACTAGATCGCGGTCCCTTTCTGCTCTCCAATTCTATGATTCTGTCATCTTCTCCTTCTTGGTCTCCGGAAGTTTGGCCCCCTCGCTGTTCCGTAGTTGGCGCTGGGTGGCACTACAATTCCCAGCATGCTGCGGGCGAAGCAAGACAGGCGTGCCTGGGAACGTCGCCAAGTCCTTTAATCGGGTTTTTTCCCCTCCCTCTGGAGGCGCGAGTTTGCAAGATGCTTGTTGGGCTAGAAACCTGGTGAAATTGCGAGCCTACGAATCTCCTCCGGAGGCGACCAAGTAAGCCTTTTTGGGGTCTTATTTTTTTAGGCGGGATGCGGGGCAGCGGATGGGGAGACTTAACAATGCTAGACTCGAGCGGCTTCAGCCTGGTTTCATGGAGCATTTGCCCCTCTTTTTTTGCGCAGCCTTTGTTTTAAAAAATGAAAATAGATCTAACAGGGCGCTACCCCTACCGCAAAAATGCAAGATCTCCAGTAGTTTTGAGATGCGAGGAAAGGAGGGAGGGAGATTGGGCCAAACGGGCTTTTGCATCCCATCGGTTTTAACGCGAAAACGATTTGAAGGCGCTCAGATCTTTGCCGCTGAAACCGACAAGCCTTTTTCTTTTTACATGGCTGAATCGGTCCCCTTGTTTCTTTGTGTGTCTCTCGGAGAAGGCGCGAGGAGCGGGGGAGGGCGGGTAAAAATAGGATTTTATTTTGCTTTGGTTTTTTCCTTTGCGGAAAAACCCCAGAGGATTTTCCTTTGCGGAAGGAAAGGCGGTCACTTGCCATACTAATTTGTTTTTCGCGATTTCCGTTTTAGAAACAGCTACGCTAAAGGAGTAGAAAACGTTCCCAGGAACTTTGGGAGCACATAAAATGGCGCGCGCTGAGTGCGGATTTTTTTTTTTTTAGGAAGGAAACTGCCACCCACGTGACACTGCCGTGCGAAGGATGACCTAATTTTCTGGAACCTTCTCAATGCTGTAACTTATATTTGCTGTAAGATTCCCTGGGACTATCTGGCGAAGGGCAGGTAATAAACATTATTATTACTACTACTTGTTCCTTCTCAATAAGCTTGAGAACCAAGGTGCTGGACTAGGTGAGCCAGGGCTCTTAAGACTTACTTCTGAGTAAACAAGTAAAAGATGGCATTGCATATCCATAGCAAAGTTTGCAATCTGAAGCATACCCACAGGAGAACGTTAAACATACTTATTTATGTCCCGCTTTTACCCCCAACTGGGACTCGAGGAGTCGTAACACAAATTAAAACAGCACAGATAAAATACAGTGGTACCTCGGGTTGCAGACACGATCCGTTCTGGGGTGCCGTTTGCACCCCGAAAAGTCAGCAACCCGAGAGACGATATCGTGCATGCGCCGAAGCGCGATATCACACTTCTGCGCATGCGCAGACGGCGCGTGGCAAAACAACTTCCGGGTTTGCCGCATTCATAACCCACGCCGTTCGCAACCCGCAGCAAACGCAACACGAGGTACGACCAGGGCCAGTGTGTCCATTGAGGCGAACTAGGCAGTTGCCTAGGGTGCCAAAATGGAGGGGGCGCTGGCCAGCCTGCCCCCTGCCCGCCGGCGCCCCAACCAGCGGCGGAACAAGCAGCTTGGGGCGAAAACCGCAGCGGCGGGGGTGCCAAAATGGAGGGGGCACTGGCCAGCCTGCCCCTCGCCCCCGTTGCACCCCGGTGCCGCCCGAACCAGCGGAACTTCGGGCGAAAACGGCGGCAGTGCGGGGTGCCGGGCGGGGCACCGCTCCGCAACGTGCGTCATACACAATGACGTCACATGGCCCGCCCCCTCGCCTAGGGCACCAAAATTGCTAGCACCGGTCCTGGGTACGACTACAGAAAGCTAAAAACTTGTAATAGATCATCAGTATGCAATAATTGTACAGATAAAAGAAAAAAGCTAAAAACTCGTAAAAGATCATTGGTATACAATAATTGCACAGATAAAAGAAAAAAAGCAAAAAACTCGTAAAAGATCATAGGTAAAAAGTAAATCATGATCTTTTATGAGTTTTTAGCTTTTTATCTTTTATCTGCCATTTTAATTTGGGTTAAGTCTCCTCTTGCGGAATCAAAAGAGTACAGTGGTACCTCTGGTTGCGAACGGGATCCGATCCGGAGGCCTGTTCGCAATGTGAAAAGCCCGCAACCTGAAGTGCCATATCTGCGCAGGTGCGCAGCGCGATTCGGCGCTTATGCGCAAAGCGCGATTTAGTGTTTCTGCACATGCGCGAGCGACGAAACCTGGAAATAACCCTTTCTGGTACTTCCGGGTCGCCGCGGGATGTAACCTGAAAAAAGTAACATGAAGCAAACCTAACATGAGGTATGAGTATTAAAAACGAATCTAGCAAAATACAGTCATACCTCGTGTTGTGTATGCTCCGTGTTGCGTACGTTCGAGTTACGCAACTCCGCGACCCGGAAGTCCACGGAGTGCGTGCGGGTGCGCAGAACCCGCAAACTTCCGGGATTTTTTTTTTGTTCGTTTGCGTTACGTGCGCCCGGGTTACATGGCGCGACCCGGAACAAATCGCGTACATAACGCAGGGTGCCACTTTAGTGAAAACAGCACAGCACTATTAAAAGCCCTTTCCTTTAAAAAACAGTTCGTTCCCAACGACTTGTTGGAATAAAACAGTCCTCGCCTGTAGGCAGAAGGACAAAAAGGAGGGAGCCAGTCTAGCTCAGGGGTCGGCAACCTGAGGCCCATGGGCCGGATGCGGCCCATGAAGATCGTTTTACCGGCCCACGAGCTGCCCGCTCAGCAAGTCTTTCGCCGAGTGGTACTCGCCGAGTGGTGCCAGAAATGGCACCTGCACACACGCAGATACCAAAACCCGCATCTGTGCATATCCAGACACCGAGAATTGCTTCTGCACAGGTGTGATTTTTGGCGGCTTGGCATGCGCAGAAGCAATTTCCAGCACCGCGGACATGCGCAGATGCGATTTTCGTCATCACGCTGCACCAGTCCGGCCCACGGACAATATCCGTGGAAGTGATCCGGCCCATGGCCGGTAAACCTTGCCGACCCCTGGTCTAGCTTCTCGGAGAAGGGTGCTCCAAAGTCTGACAGCATCCACCAAGAAGACTCACTCCTGTGTCCCCACGAAGTGTTCCGTTAAGCAGAGTTCACCTGTCCATGAGACGAGATGAAGTGACCTCCCCAGGCAGCTCATGTGCTGCCGAGAGGGAGTTGTTCCAGTGCGCAACATTGTCCCCCCCCCCCCGGGTGGAGAAGCTTAGCGGCGTCATTGTTGAGTGCTCTGGCTTCTATCAAGTTCAGTGAGAGCTGGGGTGCAGCGGTGGGGCAAGCGAAGGAGATGGCAATTCCTCTTTCACCACAAGTGGCAAAATGGATCTGGCAGCCCCTTTCTGTAAGGGCGGTGGAACTGAGAGAAGGGCGTCCCGAGTTTCCACAGGTTTATAAGGGAGAATGCGGTCTTTCAGATAGCCTGGGTCTGGCACACCGGATACCCTCCCCCCAGGGGTGCAGAAGGAGCCCGTTGTGCCCAGCATGGCCGGGTTTGAGAATGCTGCCTCCGCATCATATTCGCATGGCACTGCCCAGCTGAGGATAGGGGTGGAAGCAACTACTGCAACTCTCCTCCTTTCCGCCTCTCGGGTCAGATCTGACCCAGGACTGGAGCTGCTGCGGCTGGGTGCGAGTTGCGCGCCGGAGCCAGACCTGATGACGTAGCCTGGGGTGTGTGCCTGGATTTGCCCCCTCTAAAAAATGTGCCCAGGGCTGTGCATCCCTCCCCATGCTATGCCCCTGCCTGGGCCTGTGTGCATATTTTGTTTTTTAGGGAATATAGCTAAGTTTGTGCAATAAAGGGCAAGTTTAGTCCTTTTGAATTAACTGGTAGTTGTTTAAGCAATGTGGTTAGCATTGAATTGCCTGCAGAATTGAAGGTTTTTCTAAATCAAAGGGAATTCAGTGGCAGAGCAGACACTTTGCAAGTAGAAACTCCCAAATTCAATTCCCATCAAATTCTATATAATCTTTTTGTTCCTCTCCTGATGTTTCATTGGAGCATTTATTTTCAGTGTTAAATTTACTTAAAATGTTTATTTTAAAACATTTGTAGCTTGCAATTCGAACCCCTGAGGACTTGGTAGCTTCGATGAAGGCTTGTTGAGTTCTGTATGCAGATAGCTAGAGGCTCATAAGGGTTCAGAAAGTATTTGTGCCTGGATTAGTCGGCGGCCATTTTGCAACTGACTTAGTGAGCAGCCATTTTGTGACTGGCTGACTCAAAGCAAGTTGTTTTCTGGCTAGCTCCTGCCTTTGGACTCTTGGCAAGGAATACTGGAGATAACTCTGATTAAGGAAAAGCAAACTAGGTGGGGAGAAGCATTGCTGCCTTTTGTGGACTTTTGTAAATCCCTCTTATCTTAAGTATTCAGCTGTACGCCAGGCTGATTAATAGCCAGAGCACACTGGAGTTTAATTTGTCTTTCTATCCTCTTATGAATCAGGTTTAAGTTATTACTTTGTTTTTTCAGTGTTTGGCACAATCTTGGCTCTTGTTTCAGGGATGGCAGATCCTTTCTTCAAAGATTTTGGGATCTGGAAGATTCATAAATATCTTGAAAAGCTGTTTGTTTTTATAGAGTACAGCAAGCATTTCCTGGCTGGCCTTTGTAACTGATCTTCATTCCTCAAGTACTGTACTGATGTAGCATCTCCAGAAGTTGTTTCAAGTTTGGGGTTCAAACCACTCAGCTATAACAGCAATGGGCAGGCTCTAGACTTCTGGAATACAGGTGACTCCCCATTTATGTGGGGGTTACGTTCTACCCCCCCCCCCGCATCCACATAATTGCCTAAAATGGGGAGTTGCCTGTATTGGCTCATCTGATGGAAGGGGAATCTTCCTCATGTGAGACCATCCCAGAGCCGGAAGAGGATGTCCTTTTTGGGCTCTGGGAAGGGTCTCCTTGTTGTATTGATTGGTGGCTTTCTCAGAGGATTGGGGTCAGGCAACTATAATTGTCATGTCTGGGCTGTGATTCCTAGACATCCTTATTACTGGTGTTGGTTTTGTGTACAGTGGTTCTGTTCGGTTACGAACAGAATCTGTTCCGGAGGCCCGGCCATACCCCGAAGATTCCGTAACCAAGGCGCCTGTTCTGTGCATGTGCGAGTGGCAAACACACTTCTGGGTTTGCCGCATTCACAACCCAATGTTTATGTTACCCGAAGGTAACGTAACTCGAGGGTCCACTGTAGTCTTTTCTCTGTGTGTCTATACGCTTCTCTTCTCTTGAGTGGTTTTTCCCAGGAGTAGACTGGTTGGTTCGTGGACGTCTCCTGGGCCGCAGTAGCTGCATCAAGGATGGTAGGCAAGCGAGGGACAGGCAAACAAACAGACCGACTGACAAATAAGACACATAAAGGAACCAACAGATGAATAAAGGAATGACACAGATGGTGTGGGACCAGAGAGGGTGGCAGGAGTGAATTACACACTCACAAAATAACAACCAACAACAATAATTTATACCCCGCCCATCTGGCTGGGTTTCCCCAGCGACTGGGTAGCTCCCAGCATATTATTAATAACTAGTAGACTGTAAGCCTGTTAAATTAACAGTAAACCGGCGCTCTGCACACGCGAACACTTCCGCAATTTCCCACGACCGCCTTCCCAAAACAACACGAAGGCGTGTGAAGGGAGCTACGAAGCCTGCCGGGCATCGAGCTGCCTGCTCCGAGTGCCCAAGGCCCGGGACGCTAGCTCGGGGCTCCCTTGGGACGCCCGGGGCTCCTGGCTTGGCCTCTAGGGCCGGTCGCGGAGCGTCCTCGGAGCTCCGGGCGCCGCTCCCGTGCCAGGACTCGGCGCCGAGGCCCAAATGTGCCAAACATTTACCTCAGAGGCGCCGCAGCGTTCTCTTCTCCTGGCCGCCATTATTGGGCTCCCTTCCCCCCTCTGCGCTCCAATTCCTGTGTCCGTGAGGCACATGCACAGTAGGACACAGGGACGGGCACAGGGACTGGACGCAGAGACACTTGCACTTTATTACTGTAGATAATTAAATAGCGATAAACCATCACACATTAAAAACTTCCCTATAGATGTATAGGTATAGATATATGGGGGAAAGGGGGTGTATGTGTGCATGTGTAAAAAAGTTAAAATATTTTTTTTAAATGATTTTTTAATGATTTTTTTCTAGAGGACCTGGACCTCTGTTGGGGCTCGGCAGGGGGGTCAAGGACATGATTTTCACCCAAATCAGCTGTCGGGTTTGGCCTCAGCTAGTCTGGGGGCCAAGGAGCATGTTAGTGGTGGTTGCTACTCCTGTGCTTCATTGAAGGGAGAGATGGCAAGTGGGCTGATTAGCTGGTACGCAGCATTTCTTGACCTGCGAACCCAGCCCTCTCGGGTTTAGAAAAAAGAAAAGGGAAACAGGGGAAAAGGAAATTGGGGTGGAGGGAGAGGAAAACCAAAGAAAACAACAGGCTGAGGGGAATAAGACTCAGGCTCATCCCTGCCTATGGACCCAGCCTTCCTGGCGGGGCAGCCGCCACCAACCTCTCCGGCCCTCTTGGTCCCTCCCCCCCCCCCGCAACCAGGGGGAGGGAAAGAAGGGAAGAAAAGGATGTAAAAAATTTGTCCATTGGCATATGGTTCTCTGCCGCTTTGGCTCCTCCGGTGGGGCAATTGCCACAGACCATTCCACCCCCCTTGCACAAGGCATACCAGGCCAGAGGGCAGTGTGTTTCAGGGTTGTAGGGAATATGGGTGTGGGACAGAGGTCGTTCCCACTGTCCAACCTCATGCGAGTCAGAACCCGAGCTGTTGTGTGACTTCACTCCCCTAGAGTTCGTGGGTGCTCGTAAGTCCCATTTGTACCAAGCGGTGGAATGGTTTTCACCCCTCCCCCCCGCGTTTGATTTGTGCTTTTTGGTGCGGTTTTACACCTGGGATGTTGGGTGGTATGGGAAAATCTCTGGCAAATTCTCTTCAATACCATTTTTACCAAGGTAAAAAGAATACCAGTAAGTTCCAGCTTTCAGGCTAGTTCAGACAAAAATACATAGGGATACATAGAGACTTGGGTGGTGCTGTGGTCTAAACCACTGAATCTCTGGGGCTTGCCGATCAGAAGGTTAGTGGTTCGAATCCCCGCGATGGGGTGAGTGCCTGTTGCTCTACCTCAGTTCCTGCCAACCTAGCAGTTTGAAAATACTCCAGTGCAAGTAGATAAATAGGTACCACTGCGGTGGCAAGGTAAACGTTTCCGTGTGCTCTGGCTTCCTTGACGTCATTCTGTTGTGCCAGAAGCGGTTTAGTCATGCTGGCCACATGACCCGGAAATCTGTCTACGGGCCAATGCTGGCTCCCTTGGCCTGAAAGCGAGATGAGTGCTGCAACCCCATAGTTGGATTTGACTGGACCCAGGGGCGTTCCTAGCCCCTTGGCTACCCGGGGCGGGAATCCAAGAGGCACCCCCAGGGGCGGGGTGTCATGTGCATGCATCATGATGTCATGACGCTCGCGCACAGTGTGATGCCCCGCCCCCAGGGATCCCGGGCGCCGGCTTTGGGAGACTCACGACAGAGTCTATCGAAGCCGCCGCGAGCGGCTTTGGGAGACTCTGCAGCCTACAGAGCCTCCCGAAGTCGTCGCCCATCTGGCAGTGCACCCCTTGGTGCAGCGGCCGGCACGAGGAGCCGCCGCACCAAGAGGGACCAGACAGGCGGCGGCATCGGGAGACTCGGCAGCCTGCAGAGCCTCCCGAAGTCGCCGCCCGTCCGGCAGTGCACCCCTTGGTGCAGCGGCTGCTTGTGCTGGCGCACCAAGGGGGTGGCAGACGGGCGGCGGCTTCGAGAGGCTCTGCAGCACGCAGAGACCCCCGAAGCCGCCGACAGAGCCCGGAGCGCAAGTCAGGGCAGGGAGAGGGGCGGGCCAGCGAGGAGGGGTGTCACTCCTGCTCGCTGGCCCGCCCCTTTCCATTCCCCGGCTCTGCAAGCCAGCGGCGGGAAAAGCCGCTGGAAGGGGGGGGGCTATTTTTGGCGCTGCCGGGGCAATGAGATTGAGTGTTTGGGTGGGTGGGGGAGGATTCGTTTAATTTCATCGTACACAGTTTGTAAAGGTAAAGGGACCCCTGACCATTAGATCCAGTCGTGACCGACTCTGGGGTTGCGGCGCTCATCTCGCTTTATTGGCCGTGGGAGCCGGCGTACAGGTTCCATGTCATGTGGCCAGCATGACTAAGCCGCTTCTGGCAAACCAGAGCAGCACACGGAAATGCCGTTTACCTTCCCGCCGGAGTGGTACCTATTTATCTACTTGCACTTTGACTTGCTTTCGAACTGCTAGGTTGACAGGAGCAGGGACCGAGCAACGGGAACTCACCCCGTCGCGGGGATTTGAACCTCCGACCTTCTGATCGAGAATCCCTAGGTTTCCTGTTGCCCTAACTCTAAGACTCCAGAACTGACACACATTCATCACACAGATATAGCTTGAGTTCTGTGCCATTACCACTGCAACTGGCTCGTTTGACCTAGCACCAGTGATCACCTCACTCATCAGGTGATTTATGCTTATTCTGCTCCTTAAGCGGCTTCCGCACTTTGGCGTCAGTGCTGCGGCAGCTCGCAGCTCCAAGGGTAACAGTGTTGTGGAAGCTTCTAAGATGGCGGCGAGGTAAGGCACGCCGGTCGGCACTCCCCCGCAAATTTTGCCTTAGCTCTGTTTTAATTGCCGTCCAATAGTCAATTTTATCATCTGAGAAGAACTTCAAAGATTGCATTACTTTGAAGCACCTCATTGCAACACTTTGAAGTACTTTATAGCCTCCTGTGAGCTCCTTTGTGAGTTCTGGCCTCGCTCCAGCCTCGGCCCTGTTCCAGCTTGTCTTGGCTTCTTTCTGCTTCTTCCTGCTTCTTCCTGCCCTCTCCTACCGGCGGTGGACTAGGCAGTTATAGTGGAACCTCGACTAACGAATTTAATGCGTTCCGAATGGGCATTCGTTACGCAAAAAATACGTTAGTCGAAACGCGATTTCCCATAGGAATGCATTAAAAACGGATTAATGCGCTCCTATGGGAAGAGAAATCGGGGGTCACTTACCTTTTTGATGTGGACAGCCAGGCTCCCGCAGCTCTCCTTTCGTTGTAGGCGGCTCTGAGGGGTCCTCGCCGCCGCCGCCATGGCGCGCCAAAAAACCGAGAGCGGGAGGGAGCACTCTCCCGGCTTCGCTCTCCTGGCTACAGCGCTGCGGGAAGCAGCGGAGCCGCCCGCCTCCAGCCATGGCGCGCGCGGAAAACAGTGCTGCCATGGCGAAAAAATTAAAAAACCGGCGGGGAAGAGGAGAGCGGGAGAGAGCGCTCTCCCGGCTTCGCTCTCCTGGCTGCAGCGCTGCGGGAAGCAGCGGAGCCGCCCGCCTGCAGCCATGGCGCGCGCGGAAAACAGCGCTGCCATGGCGAAAAAATTAAAAAACCCTTGCTGGGGTCTCCCGGCAAGGAAAAAATGGTGCGGGGGCGTCGGGGACACGGCAGAAAGCCGCGCGGAGCGCCCCTGAGGCCGCCAAAACCCGCGATGGGCCAAAACGGCCCGAAAATAAAAAGCCTTGCCGGGTTCTCCCAGCAAGGAAAAAATGGTGCGGGGGGCTTCCCCGAAGCGACAGAAAGCCGTGCAGAGCACCCCCGACGCGGCAAAAAGCAGCGCTGGGCCAAAACGGCCCGAAGAAGAAAAACCCCGCGCCAAAATTCAAAGCGCCTCCAGCTGCTCCGGGCTCCGCTCCAACCAAAATGGCCCTTCCATGTGACCTGTGCCAAAAAAAAGCACTAAAAAAAACAACCCTCGGCTTCCGATTCGCTAGGCGAAGAAATTCGTTATCCTGCCGCCACGATCTTTCGTTAGGCGAAAAATACGTTGGGCGAGTTATTCGCTAGTCGAGGTACCACTGTAGTAAGAGAGAGGGCGCCGCTGTTTAATTCGGCAAAAGATCTGCAAACTGCTGAGCCTGGGACCCGTGAGCTGCTGAGCCCGGGATCTGTGAGCTGCCGAGCCGTTTGGAAAAGGGGTAACAGTTGTATGGAGCTGCGGCGCCACCAACACCAAAGTGCGCAAGCTGCAAGAGCTGCTTAAGAAATTGGAGCAACAGAAGTGACTGTGGAGGCCAGTTCTGGATCCACACACCCTTCCACATTGGGGACATAGGTTTCCGGGCGGGAGTTCGTCATGGTGAGGGTTTGCTAAGTGTGCCGTTCTCTTAGCATGTTTCTCCCTTTTGTCCTGAATCCGAGTAACTGACACCTTTGCTAAAGACTGTTCTACAATTGAAGCACTCGCAGGTCAGTGTTTCCACGTTGTTGGTTTTTATACTACATTTTTAAAGATTTGCCTTGAAATAGTCTTTAAACCTCTTTTTTTTGCCATCAGCTTTCCATTTTTAAGTTGGGAATAGAGTAGTTTTTGAAGACGATAATCAGGCATCCACACAACATGACCAGTCCAACAAAGTTTATGTGGAAGCACTGGTGTCACAAGGGGGCGGGGGGCGTTACGCCCCAGGTTCCACAGGAGGAGGGGGTGACACTTGGGCTGGCCCCGCCCTGCGCGGGGCCCGTCCGCCAGCTCTGGCGCTGCTCCCGTGGCACCATTGCGAGTCGCTACGCCAAAAGCAGCAGTGACGGGGCAGCAGCGAGCAGACGATCGCGTGTGGCGGCTTGTGGGGGTGCCCCTCCACTGCTGCTTTTGGCGCGGTGCCTCGTTAGGGCGCCGCGGAAGCAGTGGTGCCAGTTTGCACGGAGTGCGCATGCGCGAAATGCTGCACATGTGTACTCTGTCCCCAGGCCGCTGCTGCTCCTGCGGCGCCCTTGCGAGGTGCCGGGCCAAAAGCAGCAGCGGGGGGCACCCCCACGAGCCGGCGCACGCGATCGTCGGCTCGTTGGGGTGCCCCTCCGCTGCTGCTTTTGGCGTGGCACCTCGCAAATGCGCTGCGGGAGCAGCAGCGGCCCGGCGACGGAGTGTGCACGTGCGGCATTTCGCGCATGCGCACTCCGCCGTGACATCCCAACGCAATGTCACGACGCCCCGCCCCCAGGGGGAAGCCTCCGTTCGCCGCCCCGGGTGGCGAGGGGGCTTCCTCCGCCCATGTGGAAGAATCATTGCTTCAACACTGGTGATCTTTGCTTCTAGTACGGTGGCATTAGTTCATCTGTCTTCTGAAGTGATGTGTAAAATGTTTTGGCGACACCTTTGATGGAATCTTTTGAGGAGTTGGACATGGTGTTTATAACTGGTCCATGTTTCATAAGCATACAGTACGGGGGGGTAGAACGTAACTCCCCCGGCAAGCCTTTCTGGATCCCTTCCCCCCTACACACCCAGAGCCCCTTCTTCAGGGCTGGCACAAGCAGCCCCTGCCATGTTTCCTCGCTGAAGAATTCTTACTGCAGCAGCAGCATCCTGCCCATGCCGTCCCGCGGCCTTCCCTTGCTCAGCGACACCTAGAAGCAGAGAAGGGGGTCGTGGATGCTGTAGCCACGGCGCGGCAGAGGGACCCAGTGCCAGGGAGCGGCAGTTCAGCACGGCCTTTCTTCACTCAGCTCTGGCCACTGCAGCGAAATCCGGCAGTGAAGAAGGGGGTTGTGGGTGCTGCAGCCACGGCGGCCCCCTTCTCTGCTTCCTGATTTTCTGCCACGGCTGGCGCTGAGCGAGGGAAGGCTATGCCGAGCAGGCACGGCATGTCACTGCCGCTCTCTGGCGCTGGGTCCCCCTGCTGCTGCTGTGGCTGCAGCATCCACAGCCCCTTTCTCAGCTGCCGGATTTCACTGTCGTGGCAGGTGCTGAGCGACCGAAGGCCGTGTCGAGCTGCAGGATCCACAGCCCCCTTCTCCACTACCGGGTGTCACCAGTGGCCAATGCAGCTGGTGCTAAGGGAAGCTCAGGTCAGGCGGCAAGTGAGCAGGCAATGGAAGTGTGGCAATCAAAACCGAAGTGCACCCCCCGAACGGAGTATGTTTGAATTCCAAAAAAAGTTTTGTAACCAGAACACTCATTTCCGGGTTTGAAGTGTTCGGGTTCCAAGTAGTTCGTGAACTAAGCTGTTTGAAAACTGAGGTACCACTGTACAATAGCTTTGTAAACAGGCATTTTGGTTTCCCTGTGAATGTCCTGGTTCTCAAAAACTGCACTTCAGTTGGGAGAAAGCTGCACTCGCAGAGCTCAAACAATGCTGGGTTTTGGCATCAGTGTCAACCCTTGAGAAAAGATAACTGCCTAGGTAGGAGACGTGATTAACATTTTCCAACGTTACACCATTAAGTTGGATTTGAGGTGCTGCAGAGGGGTTTTGTGCTTGTTGGTGCAGCACTTTGGATTTTTGGATGTGAGTGATAGGCCAAGCTTTTATTAAGCTTCTGTAAAGATATTTAGGATGGAGGTCATCTGAGTGTACACACACTACATTGTCATCGGCATATGATGGAGGTTACGGTAACCTTACTATTTACTTTTAGCCTCAGATTAAAGAACTTTCCATCTGTTTGACATGATTTCTAATCCAGAGGGGAGTTTCCCTTTGACAAAGTGTAGGATCATAGCAATAAAAATAATGAATAGAGTTGGGGTGATAACACAACCCTGTTTAACTCCTGATCCCACTTTGAGAGCCATTGTTATCTGCAATTGTTGCTGTCATATTATCATGGAGGAGCCGAATGATGTTCACAAATTTATCTGGGCAGCCAATTTTCAGAAGGATAGTCCACAGGGCATTACGATTTACAGTGTCGAAGGCCTTAGTCAGGTCAATAAACGCCATATACAGGGGCTGGTTTTGCTCTCTGCATTTTTCTTGAAACTGTCGAGCAGTGAAAATCATGTCCACTGTCCCCCTAGAAGGTCAAAAACCATTTTGGGAGTCAGGAAGGGTCGCCTTGGATATTGTTAAGCTCCCCAGCTGAGAGTAATTTTTTCCTTTAATGTCTTTATCGGCATCCAGTGTTGGTGCATAAGCGCTTAGAATAGTAGCCTGTTTTTCAGCGAGTTTTATTCAAAGGGTTAAAAATTGCTCATTAATGCCAGTAGAGCTTCACAATATCGTTTTTCCTTCAGTTGTCCCAACCTACTCTTGTGAGTTTCTTGAAGCACTGCAATATTGATGTTACAACGTTACAGCTCTCTTGCAATGATGGCAATTCTGCATTCGGAATGCTCATTATCTGTGTTATCCAACCAAATACCTATGTTCCATGTTCCAAAGTTCAATTGTCTTTTACGACCGATGGGTGGTGACCCCACTGGGCGCAGTAATCCAGTCAGGGGAAAAGGGAGGCAGACTAGGAACGTACAAGCCCACTCACCACAACAAGGTGATGATCCAGCGAGTGAGACAGCTGTCAGCATCCCATTGCTCCCCCCCCACTGCCAGGAGCAGCCCTGCTGCCATGGCTCAAGAATTGCTGCCTCGGCCCCAACAAAACTGGACCCAGGCAGCCATGGAGCCACTGAAGTCCAGTGGGGATGAGGGTGACTGGCTGTGGAGAATCATCTGGCTTGCACAGCACCAAAAGAGGCATATCTTTTGGTGCCGTGCAGACCAACTGACTTGTTTGGCGTTGCAGCCACGTCAGCCAGGTGGAGAGGTTAGGTGCCAAACAAGGACACCTGGACATCACTGCCTCGCAAAAGGCCAGTTGTCTGTCGCAAAACGTGACTGGCACCCAGCTAATTTTGAACGCTGTTCCCAACATGAACCCCAGTCAACATCAGTGAAGATTTGAAATTCCCCTGCTTACTCTGTAGATAGTCTCATAATTATAGAGATCCTTGTAAATGACTCAGTTTTTGAATAGCATTCCAATCCTCTTTTGACCTACAATAACTAACCTCTGGGCCCATAACCTGTTGGGAATCTGGTATCACACACACACAGACACACACACACACACACACACACACACACAGAGAGAGAGAGAGAGAGAGAGAGCACACAGTAGTGTGGATCTTGCTCTTGCTTTTGCATGCAACAAAAAACCACACAGAAAGGGTCAGTAAGGTCCATATGCTTTTACAGCTGATGAAGTAACAGATACAGCAAACATCTCTGGACACAGTTGTGCAATGCAAAAAGGATAAGTTCCAGCTTTTAGTCTAGTTTAGACACAGCTACATAGAGAGAGAGTTTCCCCATTGCTCTAATTCCAAGACTCCAAAAGCACAACCAACACACGTTAATCACACAGATGTAGCTTGAGTTCTGTGACATTACCACAGAAACTGGTTCATTTGACCTTGCACCGGTGATTTCCTCGCTCATTGGGAAATTAGCTCCTTTTCTTGCCCAGCTACTCCAATATGTTGGGTGTTGGGTGTGCGCGCACTACAAAAGCTCAGTGGTTAAACTCTCCACAGGAAACAGATGTTTAGCAGAGTTGCTTTTATTAGGCCAAGATCAACACACACTATTTATAGATGTTACAAGTCATATTCTCTCTCTGAGCCCAGAGCAGGTTCCTTGCTTCAAAGTCCTTGCCATGACAGAATCCACAAGTCCTGAGATCAGTTGCTTTCAAAGCTGCTTTCCTGCAACTCTTTGCAAGGTCTTCAGTCTTCCACACAAACTCTCTGCTATCCCATACTGAATGCTGTAACTTGAGCTTCTTATCTACATCTACTGTAACTTGCTCTATGCGGGCTGTCTTTGAAACTGTCCCAGAAACTCCAGCGGGTGCAGAATGCTGCAGTGAGGCTCCTCACAGGGACCTTGCCATGGGAGCATATTCATCCAGTGCTTTACCAGCTGCACTGGCTCCCGGTGGAGTACTGGGTCAGGTTTAAGGTGCTGGTTCTGACCTTTAAAGCCCTATGCTGCTTAGGACCCTCGTACTTACGGGACCGCCTCTCCTGGTATGACCCACAGAGGACCTTAAGGTCCACGAATAACAATAGCTTAAGGGTCCTGGGCTCCAAAGAAGCCAGATTATCCTCCACAAGGGCCAGGGCTTTTTCAGTGTTGGCTCCGACTTTGTGGAATGCTCTGTTCCATGAGACTAGGGCCTTGCGGGACCTGATCTCCTTCCGCAGGGCCTGTAAGACAGAGTTACTCCGTCTGGCCTTCAATCTAGCCTGATCTCCTATTCCTTTTCCCCCTTCCCTTTTTTTCTGAAGAAACCCTTCTGGGTCCCCACAATAAAATTCTTCCCTGGTCTCCTTACTGGCCTAGAGCAAGACTAACTTGGCCAGTTAGCCCTGGTGATTCCACTGATGTTTGTTTTCTATACTGTTTTTAGCTGTTTTTTAAAGTTGTTTTGTATTTGTTGTTAGCCGCCCTGAGCCTGGTTTTTGGACCGGGAAGGGCGGGGTATAAATAAAATTTTATTATTATTATTATTATTATTATTATTATTATTATTATTATTACATGCCAGTTCTGCCCGGCAATACTGATAAGACAGTCACAAGAAGCCTGCAGCTACATTGTTGGGAATGATTCATCTGATTACTTTTTTTAAAAAATCCCACTACATTTCCCCCCATTACATTTTTTCTTTACTTTCCCCCTTTTATGCCCACTCATGCTCTAAACATCTAGGAACCTTAAAGCAAGAGGGATGTGTTCCATGAGGAAACACTTCGGATTTCCCTGACAGATTTCTTTCTGGAAAGTACAGATAGTGAGTGCGTGTCTCATCTTGACAGGAATCCTGTTCCACAGAACAGGCCTCCCTTTCCCAGACTTTGTCTGTGAAATAGATATACCTCACAGAATTCACAAACATCACATAATTTTTTTAATTTTTTTTAATTAAAAGGGGAGGTTGTAGGCTTGTTTTTAAGAAAGGAACTAGGACTATTTCCAAGTTTGTTTGTTTTTTGCTGATAATTGACAGGGAAATGTAGAATAAATGTATTTCCAAATGTTTCCCGTTGTGTTCATACATGTCACTTAAAATTTGTTACCTAAGAGCATTTGGATGTCAAACCTTTTCAGGCTATAGTGTATAAACAGGCTTGGAAAGAAATAGTTGTTGGAGATCTTGAAGTTGCAATAACTTCCATCTCAAAATGGAAATGGTGGCATTGGGGCCTGTTTTCCTAACTGACTTGCTTTCCTCAGCTCTGGTTCTCCATGGCCCTATTTTTGGCCATTAACAACAGCTGGCCCAACAGGAATAGTGTTTTGGGTAAAGCTTTTAATAGAATGGAGGTAAATTAGTGGAGGTCTACTACAAAAGGTATAACGGTTTGATGAAGGGGGGTGGCAACCTTCATTGTTAGTGAAGAAGGAAACCTTGTGGCTGAGGTGGAATATTTTTGAAGAACTGGCTAAACTCTGAAGCAGTGCATCAACAAACATGGAGTCTCTGCAGTGGCAAAACAAGCCTCCCTCAGATTCTCCCCATCTCACAGCACTGAGGCTGTATTTTTAATGAGTAACCCATTTCTTTGCCATTTCCCTGGCGATGTTGAGTGCCCTTACTCCTTTGTATGTGAAACAGCAACTACCAGTTGCTTCAGATTACAGTAGTATCTCCGGTTACGAATGGGATCCATTCTGGAGGCCTGGCCACATCCCGAAAACTTTGTAACTGGAGGTACCCTTCTTCACAACCCGAGGGTTACGTTACCCGAAGGTCCACTGTACTTGCAAAGACATCTTTTTGCTCAGGCTTTCCCTGATATGTAAGATATTACTGTATTTATCTCTTCATCTTGCATTTGCTTATTTGTTTCTAGAATGCTGTTTTTATGATTCTGTTTTTTGTGCTTGGGTTTTAGGATTCTTTTAAATAAAAAAAATACTAAGTGGCTTATAAATGTGTTTTAGATAAATAAAGTGAATTATTAAATTTGCTTTCAAAGCCGCTGAGGGTGCAAACATTCAGCAGGTGTGAAGGTTTCAGTCACTGGACGAAAAAGAAATGTGCAAAAAGCATCAGAGCGGAGCCAGTGAAAAAGAGAACACAAAATGGCTGCTCTTGTCTTCCTACAGTTGCCAGGGAAAGCCAAGAGCAAACAAAGAGGAATTGTGCAAGGGAAGCTTTTTCCTGGTGTGATGAATTGTTCTGTGCCTGTTTAAAAGTCAATAAAACAACTCAGCCAAACAGAGACAGAAGGTTTAAAACCTATTTACTTATTATCGCCTCCATACACATTACAGGAAGTAATCCATACCTGCACATTATAAGACAAGATGGAATCTATAAGCTTGTTAAGTACCGTTGTATGTTAAATTTAACCTTATTCCAGCACAGCCCTAATTTCTGGGAAGGCTTTGTACAAAGTTCTGTTGTTAGTGGTTTTGTCCATATATCAGCAAACGTTTCTTCAGTAGCATAGTATACCAGTTCACCTTGCTGAATCATACCATACACGTTTAAACTTAATGTCAATATGTTTCATTCTCTTAGTGCATTTATGCACTTCTGCAAAGCTAATGCATGCCTAATTGTACACTTTTATAGCATTTTGCATATGGATGCCTCTGTCAGGTAACAGACTTTTAAACCAAGTTACCTCATAACACACAGGGGACAAACTTATGCACTTAAGCGCTACAGATTTCTACCAGATTCTGCTTCTTGCTATACCAATCTATGATTGAGTTAAAGGTAGATAGCCGTGTTGGTCTGTCATAGTCAAAACAAAATAAAATAAAAAAATTAAAAAAATAAAAAAATTAAAAAATTAAAAATAAAATAAAAAAATTAAAAATAAAAAAATAAAAAAATTCCTTCCAGTAGCACCTTAGAGACCAACTAAGTTTGTTCTTGGTATGAGCTTTCGTGTGCATGCACGAAATACCTCTCCCCACCCTCTCACTATATATAAGGGTCTGGTGACTTCTGTTTCAGTGTATCTGAAGAAGTGTGCATGCACACGAAAGCTCATACCAAGAACAAACTTAGTTGGTCTCTAAGGTGCTACTGGAAGGAATTTTTTTATTTTATTTTGTTTCAATCTATGATTGATTACACATGATCACTATGCCTGATGTGGACTTTTTGTCACTAAGATCAGACCCCCAATCTGCATCAGTGAATACCTCCAGCTCACCAGAACCTTGTGCTGAGAATTTTAAATTGCAATTGACTGCTATTCGTGTTTCTGATTATTTTTTTGACTGCACACCAGTCTTTTTCAGTAGGGCAACCTTTCTACTAAATATTCCTACTGCTCTGCTTATGTCAGTTCTTGAAATATTACTCAAAATGCACAATGAACCAATTTTGCATCTGTACCTTTCAGGCTGTTGAAAAGCTTGCTTTCAACATTTTTCTGAAAATCAGTTACCATAGGAGTTTTAACCATTTTCAATATGCCATGTTCAGTGCTTCTAACTGTTAGATCTTGCCTTTTTGATTCAGACAAAAACTTTCATTGCTTTTGTCTTTGTTTACTTTTTCAGATTCAGCATTCTGATTGGCTTGTGTATAAAAACACAATGTCATCTACATAAAACAAAACCAGATGCCTGCAGCTGTACTATGGGAGGGAAAAACTATTTCTGCCAACTTGGTGAGAATTAATCCTTTTTTCATGTACTTCAACAACATCCAGAGAACACCATAATACATGCTTCTGAAATAAATTATAAAAATTAAAATGCCTGTTTCTTTCACGCAGGGAGGAATTCCACTTAACTTCCAGAAACTCTTCCCCCATCCCCTCTGGCCTCCTCTTTAGATGATGCTTTTGAAGAACAGGCCAGTTGTTGAGTACCCTGGAAGTTGCTATTGAAATATTGGCAGGACGAACCTTTTAATATCACTTGCCAGGTGGGGAAGGCAACCCAAGGCCTGGACAATATCTCAAGCTATCAGCAGGCACATAGCTGTGAGATTTGGATTTCCTAAAAGCAAAGAGAAGATATGGAGAAAGCTTTGGACGGTTCGGGCAAAGTCCCCCAAATTGTACAGGTTATGTACTTTAAAGGGCCTCCAAGGCCTGTTTCTCAGCTGCCTGAAACTGGGCTGCCCCAGCAACAGGAAGTTCAGTGGCAAGAATTCCTGAATGCACTGCAGCCGCCTCATGCGGGAAGGGCAAATTCATTGCCCACGGAGCAGGTGCCATGGGACGACGCCAAGACATTCCTCTCCGCCTTTGAGCAAGTTGCCGAAGCCTGCCGGTGGCCACGAGAGGAGTGGGTGGGCCGCCTCCTGCCGGCGCTGCGAGGCGGCGTGGAGCAGTTCTTTTGCCAGCTGGATCCCAGGGACAGGACTGACTTCCTGAAGGTGAAGATCGCTCTCCTTCGAGCAGACGCCATCCGCAGGGAGTCTAAGCGCCAGCACTTCCGACAGTGCCGCTACCAGGAGCTGGAAGGGCCGCGAAGAATTTACAGTCAGCTGAAAGAACTCTGTCGCCAGTGGTTGAAGCCGGACAAGTACACGAAGGATCAGATCCTGGAGATGATAATCCAGGAGCAGCTCCTGGCCATGTTGCCACCTGAAGTCCAGAGCTGGGTGAAGGAGTGTGGGCCAGAAGACTGTGTTGAGATGGTGGCTCTGGCAGAGGATTTCCTAATGGGGCGTCGCTCTGCCAGGGCATGGGTCAGGCAGGTGAGAGATGAGTATTTAATACTCCTTGAGTGCCCAAGGGGTGGGGAGTGTCCAGAAGAAAATTGCCTGTGCTGTGCTACTACACATTTACCACTTTTTTGCTTCCTGCCTGTCAATTTACAGGTTTTTTTCAATGTGATTTACTGGCAACATCACGTAACAAAATAAGCAAATACTGCCAACCAAAGTAATCAGAAGCCTCCCAATATAGCTGTTTGTGGTAGATGGTTGTGTGGGAGTGAGGAGACAGGCTTGGTGCTCCAGTACTTACATATGTTTCAGACAAATTTTTAAACCTGTAATCAGCTTGCATAAATAATCTTTGGTTTGATTTTGATTTGTCTTGTATTAAGCAACTTGGAGGCAAATGGCTTCCTCCAGATCACTGGTCTTTGGCTTGCCTCTCTCTCACTCTCCTTGTACCCACCTTACACGGCAGTGGGAAGTAGATAGCACTGTTTTTTTGGGGGGGCAATAGCCAATATGGCCGATGGCCAGGGGTGATAGGATTGTAGCATCTGGAGGGCCTCAGGTTCCCATGATGTTCAGACTGTGATACTTGTTTCAGTCTTTTTGAGCTGGCAATACATTGCGGCTCAGCCACCACCAGCACAGCGCACCTCACCCTAGGTGCTGGTGATGGCCAGGGAATCACAATGTATTGCCAGCTCAAAATGGCCTTGATCAGCTGAGAGACAGGCGGTTTAAGGAAGCCTGCTTCACAGCTCATCAAGCCCCCTACCTCCGGCTCATGCGAGCTGAAGGCATAGGGCAGCTTGTTTAAACTGCTCTGCTGAGGGGGACATGCGCAGCTGCCCGCACCTCAGCAGAACAGTTTAACGAAGCCCCCCTCCCCCCGGGCTTGATCAGCTATGGGGTGGGCAGGTGGCTACCCGCCCCATAGTTTTTCAAGCCCCTGTACCGCTCTAGCTCCCTCAAGCAGGAGCGGTATTGGGTAGGACTAGGAAGTTTCAGACATCGTGATATATCAGTACCTCACAATATTTAGCTGCTGATATATCACAATGTTGAAATCTACCTATTGCTCAGCCCTAATGGAGAACCAATAGCCCACCAGATGTTGGACTCCAGCTCCCATCAGCCAGCATGGTAATGGGCTGGGGATGATGGGAGTTTGTAGTCCAGCAACATTTGGAGACCCTCACAGGTTTCGCCATCCCTGTGGTAACACTTGTCTGGAGGACTAAGAAAGTAGAACCAGTGAAGTCAGTTGGCTCTACTGATACTATCCTCCTAAATTAAGTGGCAGAAGAACAAGGTCTTGCCTATGAGACTTATCCAGATCTTACTGCTGTTGGCCAACAATGTCCAAATTAAAAAAATAATGGAGGTGGAGGGGGGTGGCAGCTGAAAAGCTTAAGGTGCTCCCTGGATAATTGGGCTTGGTGGGATACAGGGCTGCATTTTAATATTGATACTGACAGGAACTTGATGATGGTGAGCATCCTCTTGTGGGGGCATGCTCCCTTTTCTCCCTTGCAGGAGAGAGAACCTGTTCTTATTTATTTATTTATTATTTAGTTCATGAAATTTATACGCTGCTCAGTTTTAAAGAAAGAAAAAGGACAGCCTCAAAGCTGTTTACAAACAAAGATCATCGTTAAGAAAAAAACAATAATTTCTCTCATCAATTTTCTAAGTATATCTTGTCATCTGTGCACCGGTGATGCCCCAGACTTGAAGCTGCCTTTCTTTTGGAAAGAATCAAGACCATGTTTAATATTTCCTGTTCATTCCTTTTTGCAGTAATAACAGTAAGCTGAAATAGCCTGGTGGTGGTGGTAAAACAGCCCCACTAACTATATTCAGGTGTTTATTAGTCTTTGGGGCACTGGTTAATAATTTGCAGATTTAAAACGTACAGTCCAGGTTAACTGACTTCAGGTTGACTCCAGACTCAAGTCATACTTGAAGTAGACCCGCTGACTGCAGTAGTCACCTTCCCTGTTGATTTCAGTGGGTCTACTTGTGAGGATGAGTGAATCGGGCTCCAGCCCTTTGTGCCTGCATTGGTGTAGACAAGGCAGCCACATAAATTAAAACGTTTCAGTTTTGACCGGAAAGAAATGGAAGTGAGAGGGCACCACAGTGGTGCCGTTTATCCATAGTCTTCCAATGATGTATCTTTGTTGCTTTGACTAGGTGCCATCCACAAGCTCGCTGGAGGCAGAGGTGGCTCTGCCAGATGCCGCTCAAAGACAGCTCTTCACGGGGGTCAGCCCGAATGTCATGTCTGCAATGGGTAAGGAGTTAGGAGATGCTCTTCCTTTTCTGGCAGTATGGTATAGAATGTTCTAAATAATCCACCCCAATATTTTTCAATATGGAATAAATGGCAAGCCTTGGAACTATAGCAACTGGATTGTGCTTCGGATTTATTTTTTTTAAAAAAAATTTTACATTGATTTTAACCATTTTAAGCACTTAACAATACCGTTAAATTTTCATCCTTCCCCCCTCTCACTGAGGGAAGCAAATTTTCCATCCCCCTCTCTCACTGGGAGAAACATAAACATTATACATTTAACATAGCTAACATATTAAATACCATTGCTTAGGCCTGGCCCAATTCTGTGGGCCAGGTATTCCTCCTTTCCTCAATTTCATATTTCGGTTGACTTCCTCAAGTCCCCCCTGTTGAATTCATTATCTATCCTCTTTATCAGTTTTTCAAATTCATAAACTTCACAATAGCATAATATACCAAAATCATTTTACATAAACTAACTCCTTTTCCCCTACCTCAGCACCTTAGTACTTCTGATCCTTTCCTCATGCCTTATCAAATACCCTTCCTCCAACCTAATTTAAGACTCCTAAATTTCTATTTTTTACACCCTTAGCTCCCTCTGGTCTCAATTTTTTTAGCTGTATTTCCCACTACTAACCTCCTAGTTTTTAGCATATAATCATTAACGCCAGTATCCAGATCCAAACATCATAACCACTTAACCAGGAAAAAAACAAATCTAAATATATCCTCTTTATCCCACCCCAACCCTCACAAAAGTCCAGGCCCAACAGTCAATCACTGCCGTGCGACATGCTCCTCTCGTCCTCTGCAATGTGGTGTTCTTCATAATTTCATCTTTACTCAATTCAATCCATAGTGTTTGCAAATCTCTTCTCTTCTTTTGAATTTTACTGTCCATCATATCCTCCTCTTTGAAAATTCCATCCTCTGAGTCATCTATGTCTTCCTCTTTGCAGAACAGTCCTTTTAAGTTAGGTGTCACACCGCTCTCTCCTGTTTTTTTGTTGTAAATCCTTTAACACAAAGTCTGTGGTTGGTTTTACTTTCAAATTTTTTTACAACTCCTCAATTTTCTCTGGAGCTGGCACTTTATTTGCATTGTTCACAAAGTTGTCCAAAATCAAATTCGAAGTTCTGACAGACTGTTGCATTTCCTGTAACAGTTCCAAAACTTCCATTTGAAAGGAAGCAGACCGTTTTTCCTTTGCTATTTTGAAGGTCAAAAAACAATTTTGTAGTCAAAACAATCCATTATACTGTAACCATCGTCCATATTTGTTTAAGTTTCTTGCTAAATCTTTCAAGACCATGGGGAAAAAGGGTAACTTTTTTCCAAATCAATATTTGCAACAATTAATTCCTCCAACTCTTCCCCTTTAAGGGGAGACCGTCACAGAAGTTTTCTTTTCTGCTTCCACTTTTGACAGCAGCCTTGGTAACAATGTTACACTGCTTCCTTCTGTTTCAACCGCAAGGGACCAACCTCCGTATTTTAAATCCCTTACTTCTTCTAATTAAGTCCAAATTGCCTTTTTACTCACAATTCCGATGGTTCCAATCCAAATTTGATGGAGAAATTGAGCGCTCATAGCAGTCAGCAGTTGCAGCTTCACACAGCAAGTCAGCCACTGAATTCACAGTACTCAGTCTCCCGCTCACTCGCACTCGGCAGCTCTTATTAGAGCTTACCGGGGAGTAGGGAAGACGTTGGGAGTACCCGCCAGATCACCATGCCCCCGGGACGCTCTTCCCGGGGTTCTTCTGGGGGGTCGTAGCGTGGTTACGACTCCCCCCTCCTTACTGTGTCAGGGAATCACGGAGCGGCGATTTCCCCCGACTGGCTGAAATGGCGCTCAGCTGGAAGTCCTGGATTTATTTATTGTAATACAGTCATACCCCGGGTTGTGAACACCCCGTGTTACGTATGTTCGGGTTGTGCACTCCGCAACCCCAGAAGTGTAACATGGAGCGCGGACGCTTCTGCACATGTCTGCACAGTCCGTGGATGCGCAGAAGCGTTCTGTGCAATTCGCGCATGCGCAGAAGCATGAGATTACATGCTCTCGCGCATGCACAGAAGCGCCACCCGAGTTGCGCACAGTTCAGGATGTGAATGGCACCCCGGAACGAATTACGTGCGCAACCTGGGTTATGACTGTACTCATCTTTCCACACTTGCAGTTGTAGGAACTGTTATATTTTATTGTACTTTCCTGTTGTCTTTCTCTCTGCTGCATGCACCCTGGGTGCGGGGGGTTTGTGTGTTATGCCTGTAAAATTTTACTTGCAATGAAAACAAAAAATATTGCTGAGAAATTATAATAGAAAATAACACAACCCTGTGGGCTACACCACTCGAGTAACATTTTAATTGCCTGTTTCTCGCCTTCTTCCACATGTTGTAGGCTGAACGTCTGCAGAAGGAAACCTTTACCCCACAGGTTCCCACTGCAGATGTTCAGCACCCAGTGCGTGGAGGGGGGGCCACAGGAACATGACAGTGGGGGGTGGCGGCCAAAAGGTCTTGTCCCTGTTTTCTCCTCTATGTGTGAGGGGCACCACACCTGAAAAAGGCAGGTGAATGAAGGGATAGAGGAAACCATTCCACCTGAAGGCCAAGTTTATAAAATGCTTTAGAATATGATGAGATTTGTATAGAAATTTGTCCACACTACCCAGATGGCAGGAAGAAAATATGAGTCGATCTAACAATATTAATGCATTGTTTTTGTTGTGAAATGGGTGAGGGCAATGAGAATACTGGGGAAACCATTGTTCTTCTTCCCATTATTATACCAGTTAGTTGCTGGGAATCAGAAGTGCTGCAGTCAAGCCCTGTGGGAGAGGACTGTATTGATCATGACTTATTTGGGTGATTCCCATTGAGGCATCTGGTTGGCCGCTGTGAGAGACAGGAGACCGGATGGGCCTTGGGTTTGATTCAGCCAGGCTGTTCTTAATGCTTCTTTGTTTTTTACGTCTTCCCCTGATCCTGTGTTTTGCAGCCAATGAAATGGCATCCATGAGGAACTCTGTTATGGTAGGACCTCCTTTATTGACTCCTGAAGGACAGAGAATGACTGGTGTTGGGCCAACTGAGGTATGTGAAAGTTTGATAATGGTTTCATTCAGGGCCTTTTTTTTTGTCAGGAACTCAGGAGCAGAGTTCTGGAACCTTCCCCCCCTCAAAAAAATCCATTCTATTAGTCATACCTTGATTCTCAAACAGAATGTGTTCTGGGAGTCCATTCGACTCCTGGAACCATTCAAAAACCAAAGTGCGGCTTCCTACAGCCAATTGGAAGCTGTGCCGGACATTCGGCTTCTGAAAATCATTCAAAAAACGGAACCTGAGTTTTGATCGTTCAGGAGCCGATGGTTTGGGAGCCAAGCGGGGAAGGGGGCGGCCCACCAGGGCCTAGCAGTCCTCCTTTTCACCACATGCATTTTCCTGAAGCAGTCCTGGTTTGTTTCCACTGCCAGCTGACAATTGCTAAGGCTCCCATTTTGCACGGTAGAGCCTGCGATCCAGAACTCCCAGATCAGGTGAGTGCGGTGGTGATGGGTTGGGCTGGGTGATGTGCAGCAGCACCGGGCAACCTCAACTCGGCTCCACAAGTGCAAGCCACCCCATCCACGCCTTGTGAAGCCAGGAGCAGGGCTGCCTGATGCTGCTGTTGAGTGCTGTACCCAGAAGCAGCATTAGGAACAGGTGAGTTCCTGACCCCCCCCCAAGAAAACCACTGGTTTCATTGGCTAGAGGCAGAGCCAGTGTGGTGTAGTGGTTAAGAGCGGTACACTCGTAATCTGGTGGACTGGGTTCGCATCTCCGCTCCTCCACATGCAGCTGCTGGGGGTCACTGCAGAGCTCTGGCAACTCAAGGCAAAGGGCTTTTTTACTTGGTGGCTTCTGAGTTACAGACTCTGCTCCCAGGGAAGTTTTTCTGACACTTGCATTGTTACTGTCTTTTAAGGTGCCAGGTTAAGACGCTTTTATTTTCTCAGGCATTTTAAAACAAAATTACTTTGTAGATCTAGTGGGAAAGGAAACAACATTTTCTAACACTGCAGCTGTCTTGTCCATTATGCTGTCTGGTAAAAAGCCAAACTCCAAGTATATCTGGCAGTACACTTCCCTTTGATAATTGGTGTTTCCTGTTAGTATTGCGGGAGTTTGGAAGAGAAGTTTTTCATGTTTTCAGTGCTTTCATGTTTTGTGTGCAACTGATGGCCCATCGCCAACTAATAAATATGTACTTCTTGAGACCGGGCCTGAGGCCTGAGGGAGATCTTAGCAAAGTTTGCTTTCCTGTTTCAGGAGCCTGAGGATGTGAAGAATGTGCTACCCCTCCAGAATCCTCTGCACTTAGCAGCAATGCAGGAGAACAGCAGTAACGCCAGGGTTTCTGGTGAGCCTCTACTCCAGGGGTCCTCAAACTTTTTCAACAGGGGGCCGGTTCACTATCCCTTAGACACTGTTGGGGGAACAACCCCCCGCCGTGTGCAGAAGAGTGAGAGGACCAGTCCTGTCCCCGCTCCGAGAGGGGGGGTCCTCCTGCCCGTCCATTTCATGGCCCCGGCTGCCTCCAAAAAAGGGTGCTGGAGCTTCTCAGCATCAGGCTCGATACTGCCCACACGCACCCCCCGGGCGGAGACAGCCGTACGTGTCCCCACTCCTCTGAGCAGGGAGGGAGCAACCGCCAGCCTCTCTTCTCCTCGGTCCCCACCCCTGCCTGCTTTTCCCTCCCTCCCTCCATGACATCTGTCTGCCTTTACCCGGTTCCTGGCCCTGCTGCCTGGGTCCAAGTGGCTCTTCTCCTAAGGCAGCTGCTGTGGCAGTGTTGCCACCGCCCTGGAGTCAGTCGGGAGAGCAGCAGCAGCAGCGGAGGAAGATGGAGCAGAGGGGCAAGAATGGTGTGCTCTCTCCTCTCCTTCAGCCCGTCATTCCTTTTCTTTCTTTCTTCCTTCCTCCTCCCCTCTTCTTGCTTGGACGCTCCATCGCCTGTTAGGAAATGCCCCGCCTGGGGCAGTTTGTGAGACTGCCCCAAAGCCAGAGCAAAACCGTGTGCGCACATCCCCAGCTACAGAGAATCTGGTGGCGCAGTGATACGTGATTGTTCCTAGCATGAAGAACAACACACACAAGCCATAATTAAAGCTAAACTATTTATTGTAGGAATAGTGCAGAGAGAATCTCTGCTGCCAGCCCAATAAGTCAGAGCTGTCATAAAGCCGTCTGTCCGGCATCATAGCTAGCCAGAAGAGTGAGCACAAAGGCTAAGATTACCACAGTACAGTAAAAACATAAACATTCCACGTAGGGAAAGATAAGACAGCTTTCTCACGGGTTAGTGAGACAGGCAATAGTCAGACCGGCCTCGCTGCAGCTGTGTTTGCCGCTCGGCTTGGACAAAAAACATAACTGACACCTGTCTGCCTTTACCCGGTTCCCGGCCCCGCTGCCTGGGTCCAAGTGGCTCTTCTCCTTCTAAGGCAGCTGCTGTGGCAGTGTTGCCACCGCCCTGGAGTTAGTCGGGAGAGCAGCAGCAGCAGCAGCAGCAGCAGCAGAGGAAGACGGAGCAGAGGAGCAAGAATGCCGTGCTCTCTCCTTCAGCCCGTCCTTCCTTCCTTCCTTCCTTCCTTCCTCCCTCCCTCCCTCCCTCCCTCCCTCCCTCCTCCCATTCTTCCTGCTCGGCCGCTCCATCGCCTGCAGCTCGTGTCCTCCCTTTCCTTCTCCCTCCCATGCCTGCCTGCTGGCCTGCATTTCTTGTTCCCCCCCATCTTGATGGAACTTGCGAGGCCTCCCCTCAGGCAGACATTTTTAGGCTTCGGGGGCCTCAGCACCACCACATTCAAGGTTCCTGCTCTGTATCTGCACGCGACGGTGGCAATTGAAACAGCACCCTCAGCAGCAGCACCGTGAAGAGAGCGGTGGCGATTAACCTTTCTCTGCTTGGCGAGTGCTGCTGCTGCCACCGCCGCTGCCACCACTGTAGTTTGAGGACCCCTGCTCTTCCACTCTTGGGGTGGGGTGGGGGGTGGTCTGCAGAGTGGGTTAAGGCTCTGGTTAAGGGTTGAGGCTCTGTTCATAGGGCTTCAGGCCTTCATGAATTAACTAGGGCTCTATCCTCAGGACTGAAATTTGCACCCCACCCCACCCCACCCCAAAGAGATGAAAGTGGCAGAGTGGTAAATTATACTGCTTTATTAGAAGAAAGTGTAGACTTACAATACAGCATGCAGAGCCTTGCTGCCTTTACAGACTTGTGATCAACACCAGAAAAGCAAGCATACGCCATGACATGTCTACGTAACTTGGCATTCAAATACTCTTGCACAACAAAGTAAAAAAATAAAATAAAAAATGAACGAATGGAATACTGGAACGCCTCCATGTCCGTGTACTGACTCTGCATGCAGAGCCAGCAATTGTAAAAGTCAATGTTTGCTGCGAAATGAAGAGTCCAATCTAGGTACAAATTTTTACTGCCCCCAGCGGGAACTGACGAGTCAAGCCCCAAGTCCACTTGAGTTATAGAAACATATAGGCACAGGTAGAGGTACAGCCCGAAAAGGAACTACGTAATCTTTGCCCCGGACCTGCTTGCTGGGAGGTGCCAGGTCTCTCGCTGCATCTCTCGAGCCCTGGCACCCCTTTCCCTTCCAAAGAGCTGCTGCTTCCACTCGACGATAAGTCAGTCATCAGAACAGGTGGCTGCTCCCTATAAGCACTCAGGGCTGGACTGGAAGGGAGAGGCAGATCCCTGACAGCAACTAACATCTCCATCTGGCTGGCTGGCTCAGCTGCGATGCCACAATGGTCAGCTGGTCTACGGGGCAGCGCTGCGCCAAATGAACGCCTCTTTTGGTGCTGTGCGAGCCAACCGATTCATGCAGCAACACAGCAGCAAAAAGATGCAGCACGAGTCCCTGGGCTGGCTCTGAGGGTGTGGGAGGAGAAATGCCTCCTCACCCAGCACCCAAGTTTGATTGCTGTGGGTCGGGGGAAGTGCCACTTCCCCTACCGCAGCACGAATCACCTGTGAAAAGGACAAAATGGCAAATAGATTTTCTGTTTTTGTACCCGTAACCCAAGTTCCAGCAGCCATGTAGCGAATAGCTTTTCTATCCTTGTTTCTAACACTGCCCAGGACCATCCACAGTATAGTAGATGGAATCCGTTCCGAAAGTCCATTCAACTTACAAAACGTTCGGAAAGCAAAGCACGGCTTCCGAAAATCGTTCGAAAACCGGAACACTCATTTCCGGTTTTCAATCATTTGGGAGTCAAAACGTACAATTTCCAAGGTGTTTGGCAACCAAGGTTCAACTGTATTTTTTTAAATTTAATTTTTATTAAGTTTCTAAATTTTAACAAATTGATCCAAATTTTGTTCGAGAGGGGAGGTGTAAAAAAGCATTGTAAAAACCCTTTGCAGAGCATAAATAATTGACTCCCCTCTCTCCCTTGATATCAGATAACATCATAAATGCCAGCACAAGGTTCTTTCATTTTGCAGGAGAGGTCAAGAAGAGAAGAGGGCATTTAAGAACCATACAAACAAACATTGGCTTGTCCCCCCCCTCCTTTCCAGCTGCTGTAGGGTTTTTCACACTTGTTAAAAATCATTCAGTCATTCAAATACCTTCTTGGCTCAAATCCAGTCCTTTTGGCAGCTGATTAGTTGCTTCCCTTTATCATAGGCTGTTTCAGGAGCACCCCATAATTAATGCCAATATTCCAAATTCTTGATGAACCCTGCACAAATCATGTTCCTGATGGAGGCTCGTCCACGGTGGAGACACAAACTCCCAGGTCGCACCTGCTCTGCCTTTCAGTTTGGCAGACGTGGACATAAGCAGCACAGCGGGATGCAGTGAACTCCCCAGAACCCCCTGAGGGAGGAGTATTGCCAGGAATTTTACCTCGTAAATCCTGGCTTTCCCCTGCTTGAACCTCCCCTCTGCCCCGGAGGGCAGAGGAGAGCTAGCGCCATAAATAATGTGGTCGAAAACCCTACATTTTCTTCTAATAAAGCATGAGAACTGATCATACTGGCGTTTTTGACATCCTTTGGTATCAAATGCGCATCAAACCACTTCCACAGGCCCTCCTTTTGAGTTTGTGGATCAGGACAATGCACAAAGTACCTTTTATCTCCATGTTGAGTAAACCACAAGCTCATCCCCTCTATGTCACAGAAAAACCCTGAGGTTCAGTTTGGGCATGGTCTTATCCGTTTCTTGAATTCTCAAGTTCTGAAACCAGAAGTCAGTGAATGCTGTGCAGATGAGCTGGAAAAGTGCTCCTGATTCCATATGCTTATTTAATAATAATAATAATAATAATAATAATAATAATAATAATAATAATAAATAATAATTTATTATTTATATCCCGCCCACTCTGGGCGGCTTCCAACAGAACATTAAAATTTTATTTACGTGTTCTCTCTCTCTCTCTCTCTCTCTCTCTCCTTATTCAAGAGGGGCTTCTATTTCCCACACCTGAGATGAACAATCTACCTCAACATCAGGAATCCATTTTCCCCCAGCAAATGGACTGTGGAGGGACTACTCTGGACAGGCTCTTGAGTAAGTGAGAGAACCATAGAATGGGAGAATGGGAAGTGAAGATAAGTCAGTGCAACAGGGCTAATGGGCATTGTAGTCCCATGATAGGTTTCCCACTTCCTGAGGAATCATTCAGTTCTGCCTTAACTGTGCTTGACTGTTCCTAGCAAAGCAACCAAGGCAGCAGGATTTAACCCTCCCCCATCCATCAGCTCAGAGGAGTGAATCAAACAGTACTTGCAAGACTGCATGTTCTCCATGCCTATGCTAAAAGGCTATAGGGCTATACCAAGAACTCTGGCCAGAAGTTTCAACAAAAGAAATAATATCTACTCGTGAGTCAAAATCAAATAGGGTATATATTCTGTTAAGCTATATTTGAATTTGACTCACGAGTAGATATTATTTCTTTTGTTGAAACTTCTGGCCAGAGTTCTTGATATAGCTAATTATTTCAGTGTATCTTGTAACAAGAACTCCAACTTATTTACGAAAAGGCTATAGGGCGGCAGGCTAGCAACACCTCCCTAGATTCTGGAAGGTCAACACGTGTCTGAGTAGGCATTACCCTGTTGGATGTGCCAGTGTTGTGGGAATTCTGGGGGGAAACTTTCAGTTGGAAAATTTCCCACTCCACTAAACCAACGCACATCTGATTTAGCAAGTTATTTGACTGTTTAAGGGGGGGAGGTGTGTTAATTTACATGTTAATTTTACATGTTGTATACATCTGAAACATTTTTCCAATAGCTAAAAATAGCTGAAATATTTGGAGGGTGCAGATTCAAATAACCTGCAGGTAAAAGATGAAGGTAAAGGGACCCCTGACCATTAGGTCCAGTCGTGACCGACTCTGGGGTTGCGGCGCTCATCTCACATTATTGGCCGAGGGAGCTGGCGTACAGCTTCCGGGTCATGTGGCCAGCATGACTAAGCTGCTTCTGGCAAACCCGAGCAGCGCACGGAAACGCCGTTTACCTTCCCGCCAGAGCGGTACCTACTTATCTACCGTATATTCTGGCGTATAAGACGACTGGGCGTATAAGACGACTCCCAACTTTTCCAGTTAAAATACAGAGTTTGGGATATATTCGCCGTATAAGAAATACGACCCGGCGTATAAGACGACCCCTGACTTTTGAGAAGATTTTCCTGGGTTAAAAAGTAGTCTTATACGCAGGAATATACAGTACTTGCACTTTGACGTGCTTTCGAACTGCTAGGTTGGCAGGAGCAAGGACCGAGCAACAGGAGCTCACCCCGTTGCAGGGATTCAAACCGCCGACCTTCTGATCATCAAGCCCTAGATTCAGACATAACCTGAGGACATAGATTCCCCTTTTAATTATTTTAAGGTTGGTGGGGGAGGTGAGGCACTGAAAACAACTGTTAATATACACTATTTTTTGTGTTGTTTGAAGAACTCTGCTACCTAGTTTGCTGCCTTGTTGATAGTCAACTGAATTGCAGGAAGTTAGAACCAGATCTAATTATAGCTTAGATTTGGCTCACTTTGTATCCACTGCAGTTGCTGACCTTGAAGTATTGAGGACTTTTAAGCCAACAGGCTTGCTCAGTTGGTTAAAATGTTCTTGAGTAGCCAGTCATTTTATCAATTGCTTTATGCTGCTTTAATCTGTTTAAAAGTCAAACCATTGCATGCTACCCTGATACTTTGTGAGAGGGTGGGTATATAAGTACTTTTATAAACAAATAAAAGAAGCTTCATTTATATCACATTCATTCATAACGTTCCCTGGTTGAAGTATGTTTGAAGGAGGCCCCCATTCTTCCCGTTGTACAGATTGGGATAATAATCATAATTATAATAAGGATAAGAATAACAATAACAATTTTACTACTTATATTCCACCCATTTGACTTGGTTTTATCATACACTCTGGGTGCCACGAGGCTGAGGGAGTATCAGCTTGCCTGGGGCCATCAAATTAGGTTACTTCCCAGATCTAATTAAATTTCTTGTTCAAACCGAACTGAACTCCTACACTGTCTCATACCAGAAGGCAATCCTTTGTATAGTCATGTCTTGGTTTTCGAACGATGGAGGCACGTCGGAAACAATAGCGGAAGCCGCATTGGATGTTCGGATTCCTAAAAAAATAATAATCAAAAACCGGAACACTCACTTCCAGGTTTTGATCGTTCGGGAGCCAAAACGTATGAGTACCGTGTTTCCCCTATTTTAAGACACCATGTTATATTTTTTTCCTCTCAAGAAAACGCACTATGGCTTACTTTGAGGGGATGTCTTATTTTTATTACGGTACGTAAGCCCAGCCTTTTCCTTGGCGCCCTCCAGAACTACGCCTATCACTATGGCTTATTTTCGGGGTACGGCTTATATTTCGCAAATGCGAAAAAATCCTGCTATGGCTTATTTTATGACTACGTCTTAAAATAGGGGAAACAGGGTACCAAGGCGTTTGACAACCAAGGTATGACTGTATATTTTCTCAACTACTGTCCAGGCGATAGACTTCGGAACGGTATCAAAATGGAGAATTCTGATGATGATTTGGAGACGGAGTTCAGCTTTGAGGGCTTACCAGATGGACCTCCAGAGGATGATTCAAATACCGAGGTTTCTGAGCCAAGTCCTGAGGGGAAACAAGATGAGCAGACGGGGAAACGTAAACGAAAGAGGAAATGTGCGAGGAAGAAAGGCAGATACTACCCCAAGGAGAAAAAGCACACTTGTCCTGAGTGTGGGCACATGGCCTATTACCTTTCAGATATGGTTAGACACATTAAAACCCACTTGACGAAAGGGGCCTACAAGTGCCTAGAGTGTGGGATGACCTACAAAGAGAAATCATCTCTGGAGGCTCACCAGCAAGTCCACATGTCCCAAGGTGATGCCAGCAGCAGCCAAAGTTATGGGGAAATGACCTCAAGTGCCCCGATGGGTAAAGAGCATACATGCCCCACATGTGGACAGAGCGAAGCTACACCAGAGTGTCTCTTTGAGCATATGATAGCCCACCTGGAGGAGAGGCCTTTCAAGTGTCCAGAATGTGACAAAACCTTCCGGTATAAGTCGCATCTTGCTCTTCACCAGGAGACGCTACACTCACAGCAGCAAACAAATGTTTCAGATTATCGCAGGGCGCCCAGAGGTAGGTCTGTTATTTCAATCTGAGGCTTCCTGTTCCTGTTTTGATGTTGCTTAATCCTTAAGTATTCTGCTGCTGCTTTTCCTCTGCATTTTCATTGTTCTACAGCAGAGCTTTCCAAACTGTGTTGTGACACATTAGTTTGTTTGCTAGTGTGTAGGTATGTCATGTGAACGCTCCCTGCACTCCTCCCAGGGCTGGAAAGGGTTTAGTTGAACCTCTAGTTTGCTAGTGAAACTAAATTACTGTGCATGCTAAAAACTATGTCACCAACATGAAAAGTTTGGAAAGCTCTGTTCTACAGCAAAAGCGGGGAAGCTTTGTAACAGGGGCTGAAGTATCTCTGAGGAAAGCTTGACATACAGAGTGTGCCTGCACCCTTTTTCTGCCACCCTTTCCCCTCTCTCTTCCTCCTTGCCCAGCAGATTCCCAGGGTGGGGACAGATTGCGCTTTCCAGAGACACAAGCTGATTGCCTGCAAAAGGGCTTTTGAAACAGCTGTGAGGGCCTAAGCGTCTCACCCCATGATACAGAAAGTTGGGCTACTAGTAGGGCTGACTTTCTAGTGTAGTTCATCATTTGGTCTTGTGTGTGCTGTGCTCCCTGTGGTTATACAGTGGACCCTCGACTTACAAGGATTCCGTCGGAACGGATTATCTTCGTAAGTCGAAATCACCGTAACTCGAGTCCCCCTAGGAATGCGTTGGTAGAACGCATTCGTAGGTCAAAAAAACCTTCGCAACTCGAGGAAACAGCATCTAAAGCGGCCGCGACTTCCGATCGGAAGTCGAAAAATTCGGAAGCGGCAGCCACTTTGATCCCTTGAAACTCGAAAAACTCGTAAGTCGGGTCATTCGGAATTCGAGGGATCACTGTACAGTTGTACCTCGTGTTACGAACGCTGCGTGTTGCGTTTGTCACGGGTTACGAACCCACTGAACCCGGAAGTACTGGAACGGGTTACTTCCGATTTTGGTGGTTCGCGCGTGCGCAGACGCATGAAATGACGTCATGCGCCGAATCGCTTGGTGAGCATGCGCAGACCCGGCACTCAGGAAGCGGACTGCTCAGGATGCGAACGGGGCTGCGGAACGGATCCCGTTCGCATCCAGAGGTACCACTGTACATTCTTCTGTGTTGTGATACCATTGTCTTCTCTCGCCACCACCTCCGTCCACATCTTCCAGGGGTAAAAGGTCCTCTCTCTCTCTCTTTGCAGTTGCCCCTGGGCGGAACACAACTGAAAATGCTCCTATGCTGCTGCAGGCCCTGTCTACTGCTTCGACGAGCACCGAGACCTATGGCGCTAGCTCCCCTTCAACGCTGCTCTTGAGCCAACCTGAAGGAGAAGGAGTGCCTCTTTCTCGCTATGGGACAAAAACAGTGAAGGTGGTGCTGACGAAGTTTGCCAAGCTCTGCAGTGGGACAAAGCACACCTGCCCTGAATGTGGGTTTGTCTCTGAAAGCTTAGCGGGCATCATTCAACACAGGAGAGTCCACACGGAGGAGACGCCCTATACATGCAACAAATGTGGGAAATGCTTCAAGTCATCGTCACTCCTCAATAAACACTGCAGCAGAAATACATGCCAGCAAAACAGCCTTGCTCCAGATGCCCCTCTCGAGAGCCAGATGTCATACCAAGGTGAGCATAATAATTTGGTTGATCTCCAATAATTCACAAAATACAGGCACACACCCCCACTTGCCCGGCTGTTATGTCCCCTGGCTCCACACATGTACGTGAAATTGCATAAAGTAGGGAGGGCGCTGTTGAGAGAGGCTGGCCATCCATTCCACCTGCCTGCCTTCCTGCCTCCAGTGATTGGCTAGTTGAGCTTTGGGGTTCATGGCTGGGTGGGGAGCTACCGGTATGCTGCTGTGGGGCTTCTCGGTGCTCTCCCTGTTGGTCTCGGATGTTTCTGGAGACAGTTTTCTTTTTATCTAGTCTCTCCCCCATCCCCTTTGCCTACTTGTGGGGCGATGAGGGAGGGCAGAGGGACTCAGATCCTGCCTAAGGAATAAAATTGGCACGTGCAGGCGAGGAAGGGGCAAGCCGAGGCATGAAGCACCCCCAAAGCGACAGCTCTGCTGTCCAGGAAGAAGAAAGTCAAGGAGGGTGTGTGAGTGAGGGTGGTGAGACACTCGGAATGGCTGTGCAAACTGCCCCCCCCCACTCTCCAGCATTCTCTTTTCATGCTGTTTTGGTGCCTTTTCCTGGTTTAAATCCTGTGTTTATATGTGCCTAGGTAAGTGGAATGTGTTTAGGTGAACTGCAAGCCTTCTTGGAAGCATCGTTGCATGTGCACTTTCCTTCTTTCTGTTTTTGTACACTTGCAAGCAAAATATCCATTGTGTGGGGAGAGGTCCCATAAACAGTGGTACCTTGGCTCTCGAACTTAATATGTTCTTGAAGTCCGTTCAATTCTCAAAACGTTCGAAAACCAAGGCGAGGCTTCCGATTGGCTGCAGTCAAGCAGAAGCCGTGTCGGGCACTTCTGGGTTTTCGGCGTTCCGGAGCCAATTTGCTCGTCAACTAAGCTGTCCGAGAACCAAGGTTCCGCTGTGGTCTGTATCAGGGCAGGAAACCTGTAAGTTGGGAGACGCCTGTGTTGTGATTTGCTATATGGTATTAACCGTGTTCGAAAGTAACCGGCCACCAATCATTTTTTGCGTCTCAGCACCGCCATCTAGAGACCAAGTTAAGATTTCCAACTGCATGGTTTGCGACCTTGATCTTATATATATATATATATATATATATATATATATATATATATATATATATATATATTAATTTTTGTTAGTTTTCAATTACAGTGTCTAATAAAAGCCTCATTATAATGTAGCAAGACTCTGCAGACTGAATGAGAACTTCATAAGGCAGCAATAGAGAAAAGGAAAGTTAATTTATTGTTTGCTGACAGCAAGCAGTGGCTCAGAGGATATTTCCAAAAGCTGAGCCCCAGAGCATCGGTGCTCTGGGTTCTTATACAATTCAATTCAATTATTCCTTTATTCGACCAATAGTCAGAAAAACAGCAATAAAACATCGGAAAGATACACAAGTAAAAAAAACAACACACGGGCAGCACTATTAACATTATACAGGTAAACCACATTGAGGCATTCGATTTTACGCTTCCGACACTTAAGCGCCAGGAAGAGGAATTTAGCCACCGATAAGGCTATTTTCCCTGAGGGCTTGTTCAGCAGATATGCAACCTGCCTTTCTCTTGATCGAAAACTAAGATGGGATAAATATGGGGCTATGAGATATTGCCTTAGCTCAGCATAAAAGGGGCAACTCAGTAGGATATGTTTGAACGGTTTTGGAAGTCAAACAGACTTCTGGAATGGATTAAATTTGGGAAACAAGGTAACCACTGTACTCTGTTTTCACTATTTTAACATTACTGGGCTATAAAATTCACTCTATCTGTGTATCCTGGGAGGAGAGTGATCTGGCATTTTGCCAGTGTACTTGGCAAGCTCCCAGATTCCGTTCATTCCCCCTTTACGCCAAAAATAAACTAGCCTCCCATGTTACATACAGTGTGCTAAATTGTATAGTCCAATTAAGTCAAATTCCACATGCCTTCCAAATTCCATACTTGCAAAGTGGTATTCAACACAATCCAATTAGATTTCTCCCATGCTTAGTCCTGTGCTTCTTTGTTATGCATCTTTAACAATAGCTGCATAAGTCACTCGATCTCCATCAATAACATTTTCCGCCATCTTTCCACCCCATCATAAGAAGAAAAGTGGTCTATTATCCTGCCAGTGCACTTGGCAACTTCCAGGCTCCATTCATTCCTCTATTTTGCAGAAGAGAATAAGGCTTCTCGGTTCCTCACTCCACTGTGATAATTAGCAGTCCCCCCCTTTTTTTGTTCACAAAGTTCTATTTTATATTGTACTAGTTGAAGTTAGCCCGTTCAATAACGGGCGCTAGAGGAGGAGGAGGCAGGAGGAGGCAGAACAGCGGCCGCTGGGGGGTGGAGAGGGGCTCCCTCCCCCTTCTTCGTTTTCCCCGGGGGCGGCTGTAGCTGCGGCGGTAGCGGCGGCGAGGATGGGGCGGCCCTCTGTGTACGTGCGAGGCCTCTGCGTACGTGCGCCCCCCTCTCCGCCCGCTCCAATCCCTGCGTCCGTGTGGGACACGGACATGCGCAGTAGCGCAATTCCGTGACACACGGAACGGACGCAGGGACACAGCAACTTTATTATATAGGATTCCGTATCTGCACCTCTGCAATAAAGTTCCTCATTCTTCACTTGCTCATTAAAAATTGCTTTATCTTTCTAGAGAAGGTTGCCAAATCATACAGTAAATATGAAAGGAAAAAACTTTATATCAAGAAGCCGAAGGCTCCCCTCCCCCACACCATTTTTTACACCCAATAAAGTCTTATTTCAAGTTGAAACCTTACCAACCTTGCAGCTGCTTCCATTATGCAGTTTATTATCTCAACATTTCCAGCACACGCCTGTACATTAGTCCCAATTAAACTCTTATTAACAGGAGAACCTCTTATTCTTAATGGCAACATAGGAGGGTTATCAGCAGACGAAGTGCTTTTGCACTCGGTGTCTCTGCCTCTCGCATTCCATGTTGAACCGAGAGGCAGATACCAAGATACCTGTGAGTGAAGCTTCTCCACCCCCACCCCACCCCACCCCACCCCTGTCCCTGAGGGGAACTTGCAAGGATAATTACCCTCAATCATCCTTGGTTTTTCCTTTGTCAACAATCTCCCGCTGTCGTTGGAGCTGTCTCCATTAAGGCACTGGAACCAGAAGCCGTGTGACCTTGATCTCTGGTTGTGCAGGAGAGCTGAGGGCATTCCCTTTCTGCCTGCTCCCCAGGTAGCCTGTTGAAGTGCTAAATGAACTGCAAAGATGCTCGTTCACACATTTAAATAGATGCTTCTCTTGCAGGCAGGGTTGAGAGGGGGCAGGAAACACATTGTACCATAGTTTGTAAATAAATAGAGAAATCTTGCTGGAGAAGCTGTTTCTTCTGATCACACAGAAGATACTCAACTTTGGAGAAACGGAATTGCTGTGTGGAAAACACCATTTAAAGCAGAGCTTTCCAAACTGTCACAATGTTGGCTGCAGTGTGTAAGTGTGTTGCACAAATGCTCCCTGAGCTCCTCCCGGGGCTGGAAAAGGGTTAGTTTAGCCTCCAGTTTGCTAGTAAAACTGAATTACGGTGTTGCAAAATGATGCATGTCTGAAAAGTATGTCATCAACATGAAACGTTTCAACAGCTCTGCTTTAAGTTGATGCATGGAATCTTTTTGAAATACAATGGTACCTTGGTTTTTGAATGTAAAACCATTCAAGTTCTGAAACGTTCAAAAACTGAAAACTCAATACGGAAAACTCAATACGGAAGCTGCGTGGCATGTTCAACTTCCGAGGCCCGTATGAAAACCGAAATGTTCGTGAACAGAGACGTTCGAAAACTGAGATATAACTATAGAGGAAAGGATATAATTGTATGATATTTTATGTGTAAGGGATGCCAGTATGACCTATCAACATTTTATAATTCAAACTACAGCTTGCTTGCCTTTATATATACCTCTATCATGTCGTCTCTGACGGGTTGTTGTAACCCATCCTTGTAGGGGCGCATTTCTCTATCGCCTTGAACGAACTGATATGCCCTGTCTTGTATTGATTTGCCTTCCCTGCAGGTGTTGAGGATACTCTGCCCACAATCAAAATGGAGGAAGAAGAGTTTGAGATATCCCCAGAAGGTCTTCCATTGAGTCACAAACCTGCTTTGAGTGAACACCCAGGAGAGAGCAGATTACCTGGGATAGCTGCCATGGCAAGTTCAGCTAACAGTAAGAAAAAGCAACACACTTGCTCACAATGTGGATACAAGGCTAGGAGTTTAACAGACCTTGTTTCCCATATGAGGAAACATACTGGAGAAAAACCCTACATGTGCCCTCTGTGTGGAAAAACCTTTGCATGGAAAACGAGCCTTAAGAAACACACGGCAATTCTTTCCTGCTCAAGAAAGAAGCCTGTTCCTGACACCTCTGTTTCCAGTACCCCTTTGGTTCCCCAGATTCCTGTGGCGGAATGTGACGTAACGCTTAGCGGTGAGTGCTCGTCTATGGTGAGTCATTAGATATTAGAGGATTGTGCAGATTCTTTTCCTAATAGTTGCTGTGAATACAGCTTTGAGGTTATACTTCTTTCTTTTTCGACAACCGAGCTGTGTATAAATTTTATGAAATAAATCAAATCAGATAAATAAGAGAACAAGCCCCTGCCCCAAGGAGAATGCTTTCCTATTCTAACTAAGCAAGCTCATTTATTGACCTCTTACTGGTTTGCTAAGTGCTGATCTTGCCTCTGCCACGAACTCGTTAAGCAACCCTTTTAGGCAAGATACTGTGTGTGTGTGTCCTTGCCCTTTCTCTGCTTCTCATCAGCAACATGGGAATATTGATGACTCCCCCTTGTAGGGTCGTCGTGAGTAATCATGTACTTGAGCACTTTCCTGTACACCAGAGGTTCCCAAACTTATATCGGGAAAATAATAATAATAATAGGCACACACGTTACATCAGTAAGTGTCATTACACAACAGATGAAATCTGTATGAACGGTTTTTCAAAACGACGAGGTGGACTAGGCCCCGTGATTTAAAAAACTCATGGGGTGGACTGGAGTGAAGCCTGTCCGCTCAGTCCAATCCGATACACTTTCTGGGCCTTCTTTATGTTTCCACTGCCACCTTGTTTTTATTCAGCAGCTCCAATTGTACCCAAGCCTACTCCCCCCACCCTGGATGATTCCAGAGCCCCCCAGGGTGTGGTATTGCCCACTTTGGGAAACACTGCTTTACACTCTTCTTTACAAATGATTTTTTAAAAACGGATTCATATTTTAGGTGCAATCAAAAGTGCTATTACGTTGAAAACTTTTCATTGATTGGTGTCTGTGTATACTCCAGCACCTAAGTGGGATTAAGCTCTCTAGTTTACTTCCAGATGGGCGGGCTATAAATTTTTATTATTATTATTCCATGGGGCAGGGACAAAAGGACACATACAGTCGTACCTTGGTTTTTGAACAGAATGCGTTCCAGAAGTTTGTCCGACTTCCGAAACATTCAGAAACCAAGGTGTGGCTTCTGGTTGCGCAGGCGCACCAAAAACAATATTGGAAGCCGCATCGGATGTTCAGCCAAACAACCAGAGTCTGAAACCATGTTTTCGAAGCTGGAGTTATAAACTCTGCTTACACTGACAGTGGTTTTATGTTGCACCCCAAAGCCACAACCCTAGCTCAATCCTGGTTTGTTTTCATGCCTCACCCCAGAGGCTCGCCTGGCTACAGAAGTGCCGAGGCAAGAGCAGGTAGAAAACAAAAGCAGCCGTTCGCCAAAAGATGCTCCAGTTACTTTGCTTTTCCATGGGACTGTCCTTCATAAAAACCATGGAGAGTGTAGCTTTTTTATTTTAAAGCATGTTTGTAGCTCTTGGCTTTCAAAATAAGGGGGTCAGGTGTTATATAGCCTCTCCCCCAACCCTTGGGACAACAGCCCTATATCTCAATTATCTCTGTATCCTCACAGATGAGGAGGAGTTAATTAACATCCTGGCGAAGAAAGTTCAGAAAAAAGGAGTGAAAGTGCAGGAACTCCACACAAAACCTTCGGGTGGCAGTTCTCTGGCTCAAGGTCATCAAGAATCGACTCGCTGCCGAGAAGCCAGGGCTGCCAAGAGGGGCAGGTATTCATGGATGGAAAAGAACGTCCAGTGTCCTGAATGTGGGCACAAATGCTACTATATCTCCGACCTGCTGAGACACCAGACAAGCAAGCATGGAGGCGAGAAGCCCTACAAGTGCCCTGAATGCTGGAGAGCTTTCTCTGCGCCCTCTGCCTGCAGCAAACACTACAAGACAGTCCACAAGCCTGACGGTCAATCTGGCCGCAGGAAGAAGCCCGTCAAAAGAGCACGGAGCATTCAAAAGGAGAAGAAGCACACGTGCGCCAAATGTGGGCACGAAACCTACAAATTGTCAACCCATCTTATCCATATGAAAAGCCACATGGGTGACGGACCTTTTCCCTGTGACAAGTGCGGGATAAATTTCAGTTATAAATTGAATCTTTCCCAGCACAAGAAAAGCCACGAGGAAGATATCTCCATTACCAAAAAGGGATCTGTCTCTTCGCACCAGCAAATTGCTAGAGGTGAGCACCGTATGATTTGAATCAGGAAGGGTTTTTTAAAAATTAATTTTAAAAATACAAACTGTTAATTATCTCTGTTAATGTTTTAGTGGGCTTAACAGAAGAAAGTACCCAAAGGAAAAGGAATCCCATAAAATCTGTTCCCATCCCATCCCATGCCCAACCATACCATTTTTACTCCTTAGTCTCAAAATTCAGAACTAGAGTATGGGGATATAACCAACTAAGTTCTGCTCAGATTAGACTGAGTAAAATTAACGGACCCAAACATATTAATGTCTGTTGACTTCAGTGGGTCTTCTCTGAGTAGAACTAACATTGTGTACGGATGGCACTGTGGGTTAAACCACAGAAGGTTGGCGGTTCGAATCCACGCAACAGGGTGAACTCCTGTTGCTTGGTCCCTGCTCCTGCCAACCTAGCAGTTTGAAAGCACGTCAAAGTGCAAGTAGATAAATAGGTACCGCTCCGGCAGGAAGGTAAACGGTGTTTCCGTGCGCTGCTCTGGTTCGCCAGAAGCGGCTTAATCATGCTGGCCACATGACCTGGAAGCTGTCAGCGGACAAATGCCGGCTCCCTCGGCCAATAAAGTGAAATGAGCGCCACAACCCCAGAGTCGTCCGCGACTGGACCTAACGGTCAAGGGTCCCTTTACCTTTACCTAACATTGTGTACAATGCACAATTCATGTGGCTACTGTTTGGTTAATGGTAGCCTGACAAAAGTCAACAAACCTCAGCTTAGAATGAATGTTCTAGTTCTCTTTGCATGCTCTCTGCCATTCCTGAAGATATAGCCAAATGTGCAAGTTCTGCCACATATGGGTACCAATATGTTGTTTCATAGTAAATTGGAAATTTGACGGGAATTGTAACATGATGCTTTTCTAAGGAGGACCAGCATACGAGTAGTCTCTTTGTCAATTGTTCTGTTGCAAGCTGCCCAGAGAACCAGTGTTGCTGTGTGGCATGTTAGTGTTTGCAAATATGGCAACGTCTATAAAAGCATCCTGGAGATAGTATTACAGTGATACCTTGGTTTTTGAACTTAATGCATTCCAGGAGTCCATTGGACTGAAACCGTTCGAAAACCAAGGTGTGGCTTCTGATTGGCTGCAGGAGCTTCCTGCAGTCAAGTGGAAGCCGTGTTAGATGTTCGGCTTCCGAAAAACAGGAACACTTAATTCCGGGTTTGTGGCATTCGGGAGCCAATTTGTTTGGGAACCAAGCCGTTAGAGAACCAAGGTACCATTGTAATGGGATTGAAGTAATGTGCCCTGCTAAATTAAGATCGCAAAAGCGTTCCTGCTAGTGCAACAGGGCTTTTCCCCTTCGCCCCCCAAATTGGCTCAGTGGTAAATTCAATGACAGCATACCAGGGGGGAGAGGGCAAATGGTTCCATTTGTCCAATAATGTTTCCACTCACAGAACAACTGCCTTAGTGCTACGTTGAATTATTCCCCCTTTTTTTGGGGGGGGGGTAAATGGTTTTTATTAACTTACTATTATAGCACATACAAACACGACACTTAGAAAACAAACTACAAAAGATAACACAAAATAAATTATAAACATATAGCCATAAATCCACAAGTTTCTGCACACAGACTTGTGTTATCCAATCTTTAGTTCTTATTCTATCCTAATAGACTTCCTCCTCAGTGTGGGTCTGATTTTAAACTTGATAAACTGTTTCTTTCTCATTTTGTCTTTTCTACCCTTCTCCATATGTTGTATTTGTAAACAGTACAATGGTACCTCTAGCTGCGGACACGATCCGTTCCGGGGTGCCGTTCGCACCCCAAAAAGTATGCAACTAGAGCGGCGCTTCTGTGCAATCGCGATAGAGCGCTTCTGCGCATGTGCGAAGCATGCAGAATGCTTCTGCGCATGCGCACGCAGCGAAACCCAGAAGTATACACTTCTAGGTTTGCCGCATTCGCAACCCGAAAAGCCGCAATGTGAAGCAAACGCAACAAGAGGTATGACTGTATTTTATTTTGCAAAAATTATTTGAAGCAAGTTCAGATTTTAATTTGAGGGCACTTTTTTAAAATTAGTATTCTTGCTGCGGATGTTGCGTAAAAGAACATTATCTTATTTTCATTTGTGATGCCTGAATCTACTATGCCCAATAGAAATGCTGCTTCTTTTGTTACAAAAGTTTGTTTAAATATTTTTTTTCAACTCCTCCTATAACGTGTCCCAGAAGCTCTTAATTTTATTACAAGTCCACCACATATGAAGTAGTGTCCACTCTGATTGATTACACCTCCAGCACATTTTAGATTTTGCTTTATACATTTTGGATATTTTGGTAGGTGTTATATACCACCTATAAAAACATCTTGAGAAAATTTTCCTTTATCGAGTCATAAGCCATGAATCTCCAGTCCTTATTCCATAATTTTTCCCATGCTAATAATTGAATATTTTTGCCTAGGTCCATTGCCCAAATTATGCCCTCCTTTCTTTCCTCTGCACTTCATTATTATCCCACCTTTTACATTTGCTCATGGCAAAGGCTGTAACAACACTCATGACTCCATACTGGTATCTTCATCCCTGCAATCGCCTTGGAGTGGCCCTGATGTGCCCAGACCATTTGACCATTTTAGGTCTCGAATGTCCGACGTTACCCTGGCAACCTACAGTGAGGGAAGAGCATCATAAAATCCTCTTCCTCGGTCTCAGATCACTTCAAGGATAGTTGATTTACACTCTGGTGCTAAAACATTCTGCTGTTTATACCACTTTCAAGTTGGGGCCGGGGGTTGTTGTTTTTATTTTGATTATATATTTTGTGGTTTTATATTTTGATTTTGTTCTTTGAACCCGAGACCTCTGGGTATAGGGTGGCATAAAATTCAATAAATAAAATAAAACAAATAGATAAGGAGAGATGGGATGCAGCGTAGGAGGGAGAGATCCACAAATGCAGAACACACGAAAATCAAGCCTAATACATTCTAAAAGGTTAAATGCAATTAAACTGAAGCATTGAAACATTATTAAAATAATGAAAATATACACCTGGGGTCTCTAATTCTTATATCAAAAGGATGGAGGGACCCCTGTCAACAAGGCCATGCTCTTCCTCATTGTTCCCATTTGCTGAAACTCAGTGCAGCAGGGCTTAATTGACAAGCATTGATGCCTGGGAGAGCTCTTTCCTCCTCCTCTACCACCGCCACCCTTCTTCCCTTGAAATGGGCTCGTCTCATGCCTGGATTGTTTCTCCCTCTGTCTCTGCAGGCAAAATGATGACAGTGGAACTGAAACCTCTGAAAGTGCCAGTACTGAGCCACATGGACAATGCCAAGCTGGCTGAGCTCCGGGGACGATGGGGCCTTTGCAAGCAGGAAAGGGGAGAACAAGCAGAAGGACCTGTTGCCTCCGCCGAGGGTGCTTCCGCCAAGGGTGTTTCCACTGCTGAGGCTGCCTCCACTGCTGAGGGTGATTCCGCTGAGGGTGCCTCCACCGAAGATGCAAAGATTGACTCGGCCAAGGATGCTGAGGCTGAGGCTGCAGAACTTGAGCTAGCAGAAATTAAAGCAAAAGTCCGTGCGAGGCTGGAAAGGTTTGCATATTCCAAAGGCGGGGAGACAAATCCCTGCCCGTCAGAGCCAGTCACCAGCCAGACTGTCCCGGTGGAAGAGAAGCCACTGCCTCCCGAAAGTTCTGCAAGCGAGAAGCCACTGCCTCCCGAAGTTTCTGCAAGCGAGAAGCCACTGACTCCCGAAAGTTCTGCAAGTGAGAATCCACTGCCCCCTGAAAGTTCTGCAAGCGAGAAGGCATTGCCTCCTGAAAGTTCTGCAAGCGAGAAGCCATTGCCTCCCAAAAGTTCTGCAAGCGAGAAGCCATTGCCTTCTGAAAATTCTGCAAGCGAGAAGCCATTGCCTCCCGAAAGTTCTGCAAGCGAGAATCCACTGCCTCCCAAAAGTTCTGCAAGCAAGAAGCCACTGCCTCCCGAAAGTTCTGCAAGTGAGAATCCACTGCCTCCCGAAAGTTCTGCAAGCGAGAAGCCCTTGCCTCCCAAAAGTTCTGCAAGCGAGAATCCACTTCCTCCCAAAAGTTCTGCAAGCGAGAAGCCGCTGCCTCCCGAAAGTTCTGCAAGCGAGAAATCCTCTGTGGGTGAGCCCGCCTTCTTAGCTGACCAACAGAGTGCCAACACAGGGGAAGGGCCCCACGAGTGCGATAAGTGTGGGGAGCGCTTCATGTGGAGGGCCACGCTGCTCTACCACCAGGCCACACACACGGAGGCAAAACCATACCTCTGCTCCCAGTGCGGGCAGGGTTTCATTCGGAAGGATTCCTTGGAAGCCCACGAGAAGACTCACGGCTTTGAGTGCAGCAAGCGCTTTGACGAATGAACTGGCAGGGCCTCATAGGGCAGGATTGGTTATCAAGGATGATGCTGAATTGTTAGCTGAGGAGAGGAGATGGGAAATAGCGGCACAGCTGCAAAGGGAAGACTTAGGACCCATCTCCAGCCCAGTTCAGACAGTTATATAGACTTGCCCTGAGCTGTCCCACTGACTGTTGCAGCAAGTTTGGGGCAGTGGCCTTCCAGATGTTGAGGGACTTCCCAAACCCCTTGCCATTGACCATGTCAGCTGCATGAACTGATGGGAAATGGAGTTCAGCGACACCTGGAGGGCCACACTTGTGAACTATCCTGTCTTAAGAAGGCTTAACTCGGAAGCAAGTTCCGCTGGGAGATGGTCTCTGTTGGTAAATGTGTACTTAGTGTGCAACCCTGTGCATGGTTCACATTGTACTGCACTGGGGAAGTCTTGGTCACACCGTCGCAAGCATTGAAGTCTGTTTTGCAGTTGTTACTCTTTCTAAGTCTGAAAGGGCAGTGGCACAGGAAGTGGAAGGTGTCAAAAACTTTATACAGCAACCCCACCCCTTTGCGGAGCGGGCATGGTGATGATTGAGCATTCAAAGGAGGGCCGCTAACTTCTTTTACTGGCCCCTGCTCCTCTGCCTTCAATGAATGTCTGTCGATATTCTCAGTTTACCGAGCTGACCTCTTCCATGCTGCTGGGTTGTTGTTTTTTGGCACATGGTGGTGATTGAACGGCCCAAGATCAAACCAGGCTGGGTATGTTTTGACCAGTTTGCAACCTGAACTCAGACTTCTGCCCTTGTAATATACCTCCCTCTCTTCCTACCTCTTTCAGAGTTTCCAAATCTTCCCTCTTGCCTCATGACTTTTTATTATTATTTTTAAATTAATTTTTTAAAAAAACCATTTAGGCAAGAGCCCTTGCTAGTTTGGATACTATAATTCAGTAGACTTTAGACATGAAAACATAAGCGCCCTTTTAGCTTGGCGTTCTGTTTCATGCACCAACCCACTGTTTTCAGAAAGACCTTAAGCAGGGCGATTTCCCTGCTAGCATCTGTTATCTGGAGGTTTCCTGAGGTTCTTTTTAACTTGCCTTGCTGACAGTCCTGGACAAGGTTGTCTTAGAAATATTGAGCAGTGGTTGGGAAATAAATGATGATTGGGAAGGGGAAGTTTTGTATAATTTTGTCTTGGTGCCGTTGGAAAGCAAAAGTGCACTGCAGATGAGAAAGTAACAACCTTAGAAGTATAACTTACCTGAGAAAAGTAATGTCTATTCTAGAATACAAAGTTGTAAACATTTTTAAAGCTGTGGCGTCATGTTTGTATAAATTTGTGGCAGCTGCAGAGGAGTTTGTGGACCTGAATTATCATAATCAATAAAGAGTTTTTCAATTTTAAAACCCTACAGAATCTTCCCCCCCACTGTCCATGTTGGAATATTTTGGGAGCTTACCTTTATAAAGGCTTACGGCTTCAATGCTGTGAATGAATTTTAAGTGGAATGAATTCATCAAAGTGGAGTCTTGTAAAAATGGGGGAGGGGAAACCAATGCACAAAAACTGCAAGAGAGTTAAAACTATCCAATGTGAGTTTGAAACAGCACTTAAATGGATTATTGATCAGGCCAAAGGCCCATCTGGTCTGACACTGTTCTTACAGTGGCCATTCAGTCTCCAATGAAGACCCAGAGTCCAACAGCGCTACTGTCCCTACCTGCTGATCCAAACAACTGCTATGCAGTGGCACATGCTACCTCCATTTGTAGAGTTGGAACATAGCCAGCAGCCACTGGTAGCCTTTATCCTCTCTAAATTTGTCTAACCCCCTTTTTAAGAATAGAATAAAATATATTTTATTGTCATTGTCCCCTTTGGGGACAACGAAATTACTTGGCTGCTCCATCCACCCAGATAGGGCACTCCACGCAAAGACAAAACAACTACAAAAACACTGATTAAAACCATACACACTGATTAAAACCATACAATGATAAAACATAACAGGTAAGATTAGATGACTTCAAAGTCCAGGCTTCCCATTCAAGGCCGCGATCTGGAGAATAAGCTGTTTCTAAGACGGCTTGTTCTTGTTGTCATCGTCCTGTATCTCCGTCCCGATGGCAAAAGTTCAAAGAGACAGTGACCAGGATGCGATGGATCTTTCACTATGTCCAGTGCCTTTCTGTGGCACCTCGTGGCATAAATCTGCTCTAAGGTGGAGAGCGAGCAGCCAACAATGCTCTCTGCTGCCTTAACAACTCTGCACAACCCCATCCTGTCCTTGGTAGTACAGCTTCCGTACCCCACACATAAGCCATAAGTGAGCACGCTCTCAATGGCACAGTGATAGAAGGCAAGCAGCAGCTTTTGTGGAAGATGGTTTTTCCTTAGAATTCTCAAAAAGTACAGTCTCTGCTGCGCCTTCTTCACAAGCCCCCTTATGTTTGCACTCTAGGACAGATCCTTCTGTAATTCAATGCCCAGCTAAGCGAGCCAAGCTAGCAGGCCTCGCTATATCCTGTGTCCGTGAATTACAGTTTGTGGCACTTTGGGGAGCACAACCACACTAGTCAAAGCCTTAGTAAGTGAAACCATTTTTGCCTGGTGTCTTCAAGAAATTGCAGGAGATGCTGGCTGAATGCAGGGAGAGCAGTCCAGTTGAGTCGCCACAGCAGAAAAGTCTTCGCTTGTAGTTCACACACACCACCTAACCTCAGAAAGGGGGTGAGGCTCTCTAGCTGTGGTTCCATCAGCCCCAGCCAGCATGGCCAGTATGCTGGGGTCTATGGTCTCCGAACCATGACCAGTTGGGTCTGGCACACTTCCCAGTGGCAGCAGTCGTAAATCAGCAGTGGTGCACAGCATCAAAGTGCTTCAGGAGCTCTGACCCAGACAGCGAAGTAACAAATCACAGAAACAATTAAGTACAGGCAGTAAATCGTTTTACTGTCAGATTATACAAAGTTTGATGATTACAGCTATTTACAGTTTACTTCCACCAGAGCCCCGGTGAATTCTCTTAAGAGTTTCCAGGCCTTGCTCTCTTCAAAGCCGCCTCTTCCCTCTCTTATATCTTCTCAGCTTGGGAGATGGACACAGACTAAACATAGTTCACAGTCCCTGTAGGAACTGCGGAGGAGTAAAGAACAGTTCCCACAGAAATGTCCTCAAGTAGGAATAAACATCCAGCACTTAGCTGCTTCTGGAATCTTCATGAACTTCTGGAAACGAATGAACACACTCACCCCAACACAGTAGGTGGGAGCAGTTGCAGCTGTAGATCAGCAACAATTGGGACCCCATATGTTTCCTATCTCTTTCCTAGGAGGGGAAAGCATCCAAATCGATTATATCAATGCAGATATTGCATGAGAGAAGGTGATCTTTCAGATAGATGAAGCTGAATTTTTGAACGGGTCAGAATATGTGCCTACCTAGCCTTTAGAGGAAGGAGTTAATTCCTTTCATGAGGGCAAATCACCCCATTTATGAGATAAACCAACAGGTGCAAGATCAGCCAAGCCAGTTGCTATGGCAACAGCACAGTTTCATTTATAGAAGTGATCAGGATATGACAGCTCATCGGTAGGTGAAACTGCAGTCCATGTTACATCTTGAATTGCTGGAATAACAAATTATTTCTACTTGTATGTGTGTATCTGCAAAGCCTACAAGCTTTATATATCAACATCTGGAAGAGTATTACTGAAGCCTGACCTTCCGCAGCAGTAAACTATTTTGGACCTTAAGCTGCTTCTGTGTGGTGACTGGAACTGGGGGCAACTTCTGCTATGTGGGCATCTCTCTTTTTTTTTTTAATAATAATTTTTATTAGTTTTACAATTTTAAGCCTGACCCTTTTCCAGGCCAGGTCACATTCATTATACTTACATTTTCATATGACTTCCTCTCATCCACCCCATTGTTTCCATATTTTATACAATCTCAAATTTCAACAGGTTTCTTCTTCATCTTAGTTTAGTTCATCTCCAAATAATTAAATTTTTGCCGTCTCTTACATCCTCCTCAGCATACTTATGTTTTAAATACCTTTTTTCCTTCCACCTCCCCTTACTCCCTGGGTACATAGCCTTGATATTAATTCTTTAACTTATCCTTATTCTCAATAATATGTTATCTTAAAAATATATCTTAGTCCTTTGCCGTGTCCGTGGTTCTTGTCCAAAAATCCAAAGAGAAGCCAGAGCACTTCTATAGTGTCCCTCATCCCTCCCCAGACGGTTCTGGAAACCAGAACCATTGTTTCTCTTGTGTAACAATCTCCAAAGTTTTAAGCCAAACCTCCTCTTGTAGATTCAGGGCCTTTAAATCTGCTTTCTGCTGCTTGCTGCTGGATCCAATATTGCTGGTTTTTCTTATGATCACATTCTTGTTGTTACGTCTGACAGTTCTGTTTTTCCTGTTATTAAGAAGTTTCCTCTTGCAGCTGGATGCTGTTGATTTCTGGGTGCTGTTCCTCTTGCAGCTTGATGTTATGAATTTCTTCTTTTTCTTTTTGGCCTTGACCAAATGCTCCCCCTCCTCCTGGAACTGGTCATCCAGTTTGGCATGCAATTTGTTTAGGCTTTGTTTTATCGTGTTGGTAGAGTCTCGGATTTCAACATTCCATTTCCTCATTTCCGCTCTGTGTTCCTCCAGCATTTCCAAAATTTTCCACAAGTTTATATCACTTTTCTCCGCCATCTTTCAGGGCACAGCTTCCCACAGTCACAATAATCACTTTTCCAAATTTCCTCTCAAAAAATTCAGTAATCCAAATTGTTCCTTATTTCTATCACTTTCCTCTTCCCCTCAGCTACCCCCAAGACCAGGGGTGATGAATGGGTTAAATATCCATTACAGAGTTACAAAGTTTATCTTATGTTGCAATTCAAATGCCTCGGTTGCAGTTTCCTGATTCAAACTCTCAATGGCAGGGGACAGACCTCCGCTTTGATGTCCCAAACCAGTCTCTAATTAAGCCCAAATTGCTCCTTTTTATTGCTCCTTTTTATTGCTTTAATTATGTCCAAATTGCTCCTTTTTATTACTCACTTTTGCGAATTGAAGATCTTGGAGAAATCAGCGTGCTCAGATGCAGACGGTCTCGCAGCTTCACCCGACGGGGGGTGCAGACCCTGGAGCTCCGCCTCCCGCTCACGCTCGGGAGCCCTTACAAGGGTCTCCCGGGGAGCAGGATCGGCGTAGTGAGCTCAATCGGGTCCTGTAGACCCCGGGACGCCCTTCCCGGGGGTTTTGGGGGGCGCGGCGCTGGCGCAGACACCCCTTTTCCCAGTCGGATTGGGGAATGTCAGGAGCGACATGTCCCCCCGACCATCTGCTCCGGCACGCCGACCGGAAGTCGCTATGTGGGCATCTCACCTCAGATTCCCAACAAGATATGGGCCCAGTTCTCCAGCTACCAGAGCCCAGTTATAAGCTACCAGAGCTCAAAAGTAAGAAGGCAGTAAATCTGGAGAAGGAGACAAGTTGAAGCAATAAATTTTCCTTGACATATTCCAGGGAGGCAGATGATGGTCTCACAACCGGGCGGCTGTTGGAATAGTTGTTGGAAGGAATTATTCACGTTGGAGTTTCATGGTGTAGATGTATAGAAATGTATCTGTATCTACAAAGCTTACAAGCTGTATGTATATATAAACATCTGGAACTTTATTACTGAAGCCTAATCTACAGGAGTAAGGGATGCGGGTGGCACTGTGGTCTAAACCAAAGCCTAGGGCTTGCCAATCAGAAGGTCAGCAGTTCGAATCCCTGCGACGGGGTGAGCTCCCGTTGTTTGGTCCCTGCTCCTGCCAACCTAGCAGTTCGAAAGCATGTCAAAGTGCAAGTAGATAAATAGGTACCGCTCCGGCAGGAAGGTAAATGGTGTTTCCGTGCGTAGCTCTGGTTCGCCAGAAGCGGCTTAGTCATGCTGGCCACATGACCTGGAAGCTGTCTGTGGACAAACGGCGGCACCCTTGGCCAGTAAAGCGAGATGAGCGCTGCAACCCCAGAGTCGTCTGCAACTGGATTTAACGGTCAGGGCTCCCTTAACCTTTAATCTACAGGAGTAAACCATTTTGGATCTTAAACTGCCTCTGTGTGGTAACTGGAACTGGGGGCAACTTCTGCTGTGTGGGAATCTCACCAAATATTCTCAACAGGTGGCCCTTGGGATGTTATCCTGAGAGAAATGTAACCCTTGGGCTGCAAAGCTTCCCCACACCTGTACCTACCTGTCCCTGGAGATGACAGAGATTGAAACTGGGACCTTACGCATGCAAGGCATATATCCTGCCACTTCGGTGTGCTTCATCTCTGACCCACAGATGAAATTAGGCTCACAAGGCCTCCACCCCCCCCAAGCCATGCACATATGTCCTATAGCTGATGGCTGCCAGTTGTTTCTGAGCTCAATTTAAGGTGCTCACAATAGTGTTGAAAGACATCAGAAAGTCCGCCTCATCTCCTGCAGACCATCCTGGGTTTTAAGATCAGCAGTGGGGCCACTCTTGGTGGTTCTGCATCCCTCAGAAGTTCAGGAAGGGTGAGGTGGCAGTCCAGGAGAGGGTAATCTCTGGGGCAGCCGCTAAGTAGTGGAATTCCTTGCCAGTAGAGACAAGTCAGGCACCTTCACTAAACAGCTGTTGGTAAGTGCTGAGATGTGCCTCTACCTGTCGTGGACTTGTTGGATGAAGAAGAATGGTGGGGGGAACCAGCTGAGTGGGAATCCTTTGTGGTGGGACAACGATGAGAGGTCAGAGGGAGAAGACTGGGAAGGGGTTGGAAGCTGAAGAGGTAACAGGACTTCGTGAGCTGGGAGAGTGTGGCAGAGAGGAGTCCAGAATTGAGCAGAAGCTGAAGTGGTGGAGGAGGCAGGGAGGAGTCCGGCTGGTGTCTCCCCGTCCGGCTGGGACAACCTGCCCTGCCACCCTTGTCTCTCAGAACCAGAAGAGGCATGAAAAGGCTGGAGAGGTTGGCTACACAACCTCTTCACTTGATTGGTAAAAGCCCTGGAAAGGAGGGGACCTAGATGGCTGTGCAGAGGTGAGGATTTTCAGTCTTGGCAACTGATTTTTATGGAGTAACACCACTGGGAATATGCTACTCTGTTCATTAGGCCTAACACTCAAGCAAGTTCGTCATGTTGCTAATAAAGAGGTAACTTCAACTTTGAACTGTAGGATTACTGACCAGCACGCTCCTGAGATGTGGGTTTTAAGGACCCACCCTAATTACATGGGATGTTGGTGTAATTTAAATATTCCTAATGTTCTGCTGTGTTGCTCTTCTGTGTTACACTGTTGGTTACACCAGTACGGGTGTCGGGAGTTTTTTCAGCCAGAACTAAGTTCCGGCACCTCTCAGGTGGACCCCATTGCCATAATAAGAGAACAAGGGACGTGTTCATGGTGAGTTCTGGCACTTCTTTTTCTATAAAAATAGCACTGACATGTGTGATCTTAAAACATTATGGAGACTCAACATAATGCTGAAATTCGCTGAGGTAATTTTTTAAATAAAAACTACACACCACACAACCCAATCCAACAAGGACTCCGTGGTCGCAGCATTTTGACCGAGAGAGAAAAAACCTTGGCAACTGCCTGGGAGCAGTTGGAGAAGCAAGGCAGAGGAAGATACAGATATAAAAGCATGTCGGTATAAAAACCATGTCCTCTGCTGGATGGATCATCTCCAGTTTCACACTGCAAAGCCATTATGAAACATTCCTGTGGACAGATCTGTGAGCTGTTCATAGAATTTTAGGTAGCTAGACTAAAAACGAGTATCGATGGGAAAGAGTGTGTCTGGAGCAGCAGAGAAGCACATTTTGTTGCAGGGCCCACTCATTAGTTGTTTCAACATTTAAAACCCAGCTGCTGCCCAGCGGCATTTAAAGACCAGGGTGAAGATGTGTTGCATGATCAATGACCACAGTTGCAAGTGAGAGCCAGGAATCAGGCAGTGAGGAAAAGCAAGGTCCCCTGGCAATGGGGAAAGCCAGTGCTTATCTGCCTCTGGTTGCTAGGCAGCCTGCTCCAGGACTGGGCCTAGTCCCTCATGGAGCCTCTGAGCAAAACTGCATCAGCAACATCTAGAAGCAAGTTGGGAAACCTGTTTCTCTCAGATAAAGATATGGCTGTTTCTCTAATCATGCTCTTGACTCGTGTCACAACAAATAACCCAGCTATCAACCAGCACCACCTGTTGAGAAGGACAGGTGAGCTTTTGCAAAAACTGCTGAAGTATACCAATAACAATAGCAGCCACCCCCATGTCAGACATCTGAAGGCAGCCCTGTTTAGTGAAGTTTTTAGTGTTTTATCGTGTTTTTAATATTCTGTTGGGAGCCACCCAGAGTGGCTGGGGAAACCTAGCCAGATGAGCAGGGTATGAATAAATTTATTATTATTATTATTTATTAAGTTGACAGCTTGTTAGGGGATTTGGCTTCTGGTGACATCACAGGCTAATAATCTTCCTCTTTTAATGATTTCATTATTGTCATGATATTTTTGCAAATGCAAGGCCAGATTGTCCTCTGAATGTCAGTGGTGCCAGCACAATCAAAAGCACCCTGTTGTTGTTTAGTTGTTTCCGACTCTTCGTGACCCCATGGAAAAGAGCACGCCAGGTACTCCTGCCTTCCACTGCCTCCCGCAGTTTGGTCAGACTCATGTTGGACCAGCTTCGAGAACACTGTCCAACCATCTCGTCCGCTGTTGTCCTCTTCTCCTTGTGCCCTCAATCTTTTCCAACATCAGGGTCTTTTCCAGGGAGTCTTCTCATGAGGTGGCCAAAGTATTGGAGCCTCAGCTTCAGGATCTGTCCTTCCAGTGAGCACTCAGGGCTGATTTCCTTCAGAATGGACAAAGACAACAGGAAAAGCACCCTAATCATTCCTAGAAAGGGTTAGAAGCCAGGCCAATAATGTTTGTTTATTTATTTATATTTTATATGTACATATATAAATCTTAGGCAGCTCTTGTTTTATTTCGTTTTCAAAACCGCTCCAAGTTGCGTAGAAAATAGTGTAAAAACCAGGAACAATTTAAAAACTTTTAAGTGAAAAGCCAAACAAGAAGGAAAACATACACATGCACTCTCGCACGATAATATTAGTAAATTGCCAGAATAGGGAATAAGAAAGAGGTAGGAGAAACCAATCAACCGTGAAGCAGCCTTTAGAATGTTTTCCTATGAAATGGTATACATGGTATTGCTGTTGAAATCAGTGACTTCAGGATTTCAACAGTGTTGCTGTGTGTGTGTGTGTGTGTGTGTGTGTGTGTGAGTGAGAGAGAGAGAGAGAGAGAGAGAGAGAGAGAGAGAGACTGCAGCCTTCATGAATTAAAAGTTGTCATCTGCTGGAGAAAGTTATATAGTGATGACCAGTGTTTGTGAAAACAGGTGTTTACTAGAACCCCAGTAATAACAATTGATCTTCCTAGAATTGTAGACTTGGAAGGGATACAAAGGGTCACTTAGTCCTACCCCCTGCACTGCAAGAATCTCAGCAAAGGCATCCATGACAGATGGCCATCCAACCTCTGCTTATAAACCTCCAAGCAAGATGAGTCCACCACCTTCCGAGTAAGATCGTTCCACTGTCAAACAGCTCTTTCTGCCAGAAAGTTTTTCCTGATGTTTAGTCGGAATCTCCTTTCTTGTGAAGCTTTTGGTTCTGGTCCTTCCCTCCAGAGCAAACAAATGGCTTCAAGTTAAAAGAAAGGAGATTCCAATTAAACATCAGGAAGAACTTTCTGGCAGAAAGAGCTGTTTGACAGTGGAACGGACTCCCTCGGGAGGTGGTGGACTCTCCTTCCTTGGAGGTTTATAAGCAGAGGTTGAAGCCATCAGTCATGGATGCTTTTGCTGAGATTCCTGCATTGCAGGGGGTTGGACTAAGTGACCCTTTGTATTACTTCCAAGTCTACAATTCTAAGATTCTATCATTAATGGTTCTCCCAAAAGGGGCGTGGCCAGCAAGAGAATTCTCAGTTGGCACTGCCCACCTCTTCTAGTACCCAATGAGGTGGCTCTTGTCTGAGGACATCCAGAATTCAGGAACCAGCGCCAGGCTCACAGCTCTTGAGCTATTGCTCCAAATAGCTCTGAAAACATAGGCATTATGTGCAGCTTACAAAAAGGTCTGTGTCTCTCAAAACACACACAATACACAAAAGGCCAGTGCATCTTTGAGAGCCACATTAATTCTCAGAGTATTAACAAGGCCTTTTCCCCCAGATGGGTTTTCTCGTGTCTGTTCAGTATGGCTCTCTGGGTGAAGCTTTCCCCGCAGGCGTGGCACCCGTATGGCTTCTCTCCCGTGTGGATCCTCTGGTGCCTGAGCAGCACCTCTTTCTGGTTGAAGCTCTTCCCGCACTCAGGACACTCGTACGGCTTCTCCCCTGTGTGGATCTTCTGGTGCCTTACCAGCGAGTCCCTCCGGCAGAACTTCTTCTCGCACTCAGGACACTCGTACGGCTTCTTCCCCGTGTGGATCTTCTCGTGCCTGATCAGGCTCTCCCTCTGGCTGAAGCACTTCCCACACTGAGGGCACTCGTGCGGCTTCTCCCCTGTGTGCGTCCCTCGGTGCCGGACGAACCCTTCTCGCCCGTTGAAGCTCTGCCCGCACTCGGAGCACTGGTACACTTTGGGCCTCGCGTGGATCCTCTGGTGTTTCGCCAGGTAATTCTTCTTCTGGAAACGCTTCCCGCACGCGAGGCACTCGTAAGGCATGGCTGCGGAGTGGACACTCTGGTTTGCAGCCAGTCCGGATTTGCATCGGTACCATTTCCCGCCCTTCGAGTACAGAAATTTATTCACCCGTGCATGTCTCAAGGTTTCCTTCACTGCCCCGTGACTTTCTGCCACCTCGTTTAGTTCACCCCATCCCTCCGTAGGCTTCTCCCTGCATCGCTCATCAGATTCGCATCCTTGTTCGTGAATTTCGGCCACCAGAGAAGCCTTCCCTTGGGATATTTCCAGAGACATGCTGTATATTTCGCCCGGCTCTCTGCCTCCTTGTGGGGGACTCTCCTTCTTGATTTGAAGTTCTTCATCATCTGCAGAGAGAGAAAGAGAGATAACGGAGACAATAATTCTGTTCAAACTGACAGTCCATAAAAAAACCCAAAGGCTTTTTGCTAGGAATAATGTGGATGGAGATCCTGAGAAAGCTGACTAATTTATTTATGTACGTGACAACAGCAGCTAGAACTTCATATGCACAGGGGTGGAAGGAGGAAGGATTACCAACGAAGAAGGAATGACTTACGAAACTGATGGACTATGCTGAAATGGCAAAATTAACTGCCAGATTAAGAGGACATAATGATGAAGTGTTTAAGCAGGATTGGAGATCATTGATACATTATCTATCGAGAGTGTCACCCATACATAGTCTCTGGCAGGATTTGAAATATAAGCAGTGGATTAATGAAAGAACTGGAATTTTGATAGTAAAAACATGTGTTGTAAAACGGAGTCAAAAACAAGCATCAGGAAAGGGTGGGTGGGAAGTCAGTTGGAAACTTTATGGGGTTTTTTTGTATAATGTTTTTGAATATGTTTGGAGATTTAATAAAAATTATATATAAAAAAGAATCAAGAATTCCTGCCATTACCAACGTTCAGAGTGTGAGTGCCATTCCTTATGCAGCTAAAATGCCACCATCCGCACACAAGGGAGTGGAGTCAGTAGGCTCATGCATGATGTCACGGGTAACCTGTTTTTCCAAGCATGGTGTGCAGAAATCCTAACGATCAGCTCACTGTCTCCGCTTGCAAACTGTTGTGAATAGGGCTTTTCAGATGTCGCCAATCAGCTTATTGGCAACGGAGGCAACTCTTTTTGCCCAGTTTGCATCATGAGCCAGTATGGCATAATGCTGGACTAGGACTTGGGAGAGCAGGGTTTGAATCCCTACTCAGCCATGAAGCTCACTGGGTGACCTTGGGCTGGCCAACATCTCTTAGCCTAAACTACCTCACAGGGTTGTAATAAGAAATGAGAAAGTGGGAGGAAGCTGCTCAGAGGGGGGGCAAGTTTGCCTATACATATAGTAAATGGGGACGTGGGTGGCGCTGTGGGTTAAACCACAGAGCCTAGGGCTTGCCAATCAGAAGGTCGGCAGTTCGAATCCCCGCGACGGGGTGAGCTTCCGTTGCTTGGTCCCAGCTCCTGCCAACCTAGCAGTTCGAAAGCACGTCAAAGTGCAAGTAGATGAATAGGTACCACTGCAGCGGGAAAGTAAATGGTATTTCCTTGCACTGCTCTGGTTCGCATCATGACCTGGAAGCTGTACACCGGCTTCCTTGGCCTATAGAGCGAGATGAGCGCCGCAACCCGAGTCGATCACGACTGGACCTAATGATCGGGGGTCCCTTTATCTTTACCTTTATAGTAAATGTAAGTTTAGAATCCTTGCAAATAGTAAACCAGCACAGCAGGCAAAGGAGGTTTTTTCTCTTTGATGTGCTAGATTTCTTCCTGCAGGGAGGTGCTGGCTCACTCATTTTATACAGGGAAGTTTTTAGTGGTTTGATTTTTTATCGTGCTTTTACTATTCTGCTAGGAGCCAGCCAGAGTGGCTGGGGAAACACAGCCAAATGTGCGGGTATAAATAAATATTATTATTATTATTATTATTATTATTATTACATGGGACCTTTAAAAAAATGACATTTCCCCACGCAGTCTGAAGTGGTACAGTCTGTTCAACCACCTCTGAATTTTCCCACCTCATTCTGACATGTGGATTGGCTGAAGAAGCCATGTGGGTGTGGTCAATCGTGTGGAGCTTTCCCACCCAATCAGCACCCAGGACAAGAAAAGCAGGAAGTGGCACATGGAAAAACAGGCACAATGAAAGCAATCCCAGGGTGTGTGATGCACCCCTCTGTAACCACCCCTCCCAACTAAGCCCCACTCTGCCTTTAATACCCCTCCCCTTTACCTGAGGTGCTTTCTGCAAATGCCTCGCCATCCTCAGAGTCCTGGATGAAACCCATGTCTCCTTTTTCCATTTGGGATACAGCCTCTGGTTTGGGAATCACAAACCCTCCTTAGAATAGTGAGAGAGACAGAGAAAAGGAACATTGAGAGAAATAGTCATTGACTGAACATTTTCCGGGGCAAAGAATATTTGTGGATTCCAACCTAAAAAGTTTCAAAATAAGCTGGTTTATGAAACTGATGGACTCTGATGAAATGGCGAAATTAACTGCCGGACTAAGAGGACATAATGACGAAGTGTTTAAAGAAGAATGGAGGCCATTGATGGATTATCTATCAAAATATCACCTATACATGAAGTCGCGGCCAGGATTTGAAATGTAAGCAGTGGGTTACTGAATAACTAATGGTAGTGAAGTTTAGATAATAAAAACAGATGTATTGCAAAACAGCTAATAAAAAGAAGCCAAAAACATCAGGAAAGGAGCCGTGAGAAGTCAAGAAGAAATTTATGTTGGAAAAAAAAATTTTTTTTTGTATATGATGATAAATGGTTGTGAATATTTTTGGAGATTCAATAAAATACAGTTTTATTTATACTTAGCCTGCTGGTTGGGGATTAAGCAGAAGTGGTCGCAGAATGAGATCCTCAGCCAGCCAAACCCTGTTCAACAGTACTCCATTTCATTCATCCTCCAGTTTTCCTCCCTCACAAACAGCCACCCAGCATTCCATGACCAATGAACATGGTCAATCTTCATTAGATTAGCTTTTTGTGTGTGGGGGGGTCTCTTCTGAGGGGCTTCCCCACCCACAAAGATGTTTCATGCTTTGCAAATCTTGGGGCATTACCCCAAGTTTACTGATGCTTCTCTCTTCTGTATGGATGGGGCTGTTTCAGTTGCATTATGATCCCAACTCAAACAATGAGCTTGCCATTAGGATATAGGATGAGGGCAGGGAGGAGGGTGCGTCACTGAGGGAAGCAATTTTCCATCCCCCTCTCTCACCGGGGTAACCATAAACATTGTACATTTAACGTAACTAACAAATTACATATCATTGCTTAGGCCTGGCCCATTTCTGTGGGCCAGGTATTCCTCCTTTCCTCAATTTCATATTTCGGTTGACTTCCTCAAGTCCCCCTCTGTTGAATTCATTATCTAACCTCTTTTATCAGTTTTCCAAATTCATAAACTTCACAATAACATAAAATTCCAAAATCATTTTACTTAAACTAACTCCTTATTTCACTCCTCAGCACCCCAATTCTTCTGATCCTTTCCTCAAGCCTTATCAAATTCCCTTACTCCAACCTAATTTAAAACCCCTATAATTCTTCTTTTTTCTCCCTTAGGTCTCAGAATTTTTAGCTATATTTCCCTCCTTATTTTTAACCATTAATCATTAATGCCAGTATCCAGATCCAAACATCATAACCACTTAGACAGGAGAAAACAAAGCCAAATATGTCCTCTTTATCCCACCCCAACCCTCACAGATTCCCAAACCCAAAAGTCAGTCAATGCAGCATGACTTTCTCTTCTCTTCTTTTGGAATATGTTGTTCTTCTTAGCATTGTTGTTGTAAGATTCCATCCGTGATGTTTCTCTTCTCTTTTTTTGGAATGTACTGTCCTCCTTATTCTCATCTTTAAAAAGTCCTTCTTCAATATCTTCTTTGCCAAACATTTCTTTTGAATTAAATGTCATGCTGCTCCTTCCTGTTTTTTGTTGTAATCCACTTAGCAAAAAGTCTGTGGTTGGAATTGTCTCTTCAAGTTTCCCCTCCAGCTCCATAAAATCTTCTGTGTCTGGCACCACCATCTCCATCCTATTTTCCAGTTCATTTTCCAGTTCATTTTTTTCAATGTTGTCCCACATCAAATTTGAAGCCCTCGGTCTGTTATAGCTGATATAACAGTTCCAAAGTCTTTCTTTGAAAAGAAGCAGACCATTTTCCCTTTGTCATTTTCAAGGTCGAAAAACAACTATGTAGTCAAAACAAACCGTTATACTGTAACTCCAGCCACCATGTTGTCTGAGTTTCTTGCTAAAATTTCCCAGACCTCGGGTAGAAAAGGGTAACTTTTTGCCAAATCAGAATTTGCAACAATTAAATCCTCTTAAAATCCCCTTTTAGGGGAAACAGTCACAGAAGTTTCCTTTTTTCCCCTTTCACTTCGACAGCTGCCTTGGAAAGAATGTTACACTGTTTCTTTCTGTTTCAACGCAAGGGACCGACCTCCATAATTTTAAGTCCCTTACTTTTTTCAGATTAGTTCCAAATTCTTTGTTTACTCACAGTTCCAATAGATCCAATCCAAATTTTTAGCAGAGAAATTAAGCGCTCATGGCAGTCGGCAGTCGCAGCTTCACGCAGCAAGGGCAGCCGCTAGATCCGAAGGGCTCTGTCTCCACCCCGCTCGCTCTCGGCAGCTCTTATTAGAGCAGGGGAGACGTAAAGAGCCCCCGCCAGATCACCATGCCCCCAGGACGCTCTTTCTGGGGTTCTTCAGGGGTCCACAGCACGGTTGCGGGTTCCCCTCCCCCTTGCCGTGCCGGGGAGTCTCGGAGCCGAGATTCCCCCGACCAATCGCTATGGCGCTTAACCGGAAGTGACCCAAGCCCAGTTCCAACAGCCTTGCAGGGCTCAAGACAACACCCTGTTCTTTTCATGGAGGGATCGTTTTATTGATTGTTGTGGAAACTGCTTTGTAACCATCTATGGTGAAAATTGGTCCTTAAAGAATTGGAAATAAATAAAACGTATTTGGTCTCCCCCCCTCCTTTTTCATTATTATATTATTTTGATGCATTAAAAAAATAAATAAACTCGGATTCTCTCTTCTGCCACGTTCCATTAATACAGGGTGAGGACTTACCTAGAGAGCTGATGTCCTCAGAGTCCTCTTGCATGACTTCCCAATGCATGGTTCCTTGACTGGTGTTCAGCACTGCCCACTCAGCACTGCCCAAAGCCACAGTCACCTCGTTTAAATTCACACTTCCCTGGAACGATAAAAGTATCCCCTCCATTCCTGCATTGTCCTGGGTTGAACCAGATGACCCTTAGTGTCCCTTCCAACTCTACAACTTATGATTTTAATGGCTGTATAATTTTGGAGACTGGCCTTTTCCTCCTCTCCATTATCTCTCACCACTATCAACACTGTGGGCTCATTGAGGTAGAGGCCCACCTGGTTTGCCTTGTTCTGCCTCAGATTAGATCATTGGAGTTCTTGTTATTAAATGCACCAAGAAAAAAACCCACACCAAGAACTCTGGCCAATATAAGTTTCAATAGTGGGAATAATCCCTACTCACAACTCAATGGTAAGTTATGACAAAAACTGATCCATTCAGGTACATATATTCAAACAGAGATTACAAACTCAAACAGAGATTCAAACTCTAACAGAGATTACAAACTCAAAATCACAAAGATATGTGCAGCTCAATAATACATACAGTATTAAAGATAAAAGTCTTTGAATAGAAATAAGTTCATATAAGTCAATAGTCAGGTTTGATCTGAAGATCTTAGTTTCAAATATAGAGCAGGAGTCAGAAGTCAATTATGGATCAGAAACCAGGACAGGGCCCCGTTTCGATGTATTCACCTTCATCAGCTAAGTTTTAAGGGGTTGTATAAGTTTGGAGAAATCGTATTGATTTATCCTGTTATTTTCTACGTTTTTCAGAGATAACAACTAAGTGTGTGAAGATCAACTTGTATCTTCATACACTTAGTTGTTATCTCTGAGAAACGTAGAAAAATAACAGGATAAATCAATACGATTTCTCCAAACTTATACTTAAGATCTTCAGATCAAACCTGACTATTGACTTATATAAACTTATTTCTATCCAAAGACTTTTATCTTTACTACTGTATGTATTATTGAGCTGTACATATCTTTGTGATTTTGAGTTTGTAATCTCTGTTAGAGTTTGAATCTCTGTTTGAGTTTGTAATCTCTGTTTGAATATATGTACCTGAATGGATCAGTTTTTGTCATAACTTACCATTGAGTTGTGAGTAGGGATTATTCCCACTATTGAAACTTATATTGGCCAGAGTTCTTGGTGTGGGTTTCTTTCTTGGTCAGATTAGATCATGGCTGCAAAACGTCAAGCTCAGGGGCCAAATGCAGCTCCCAGGCCATTATCTGGCCCTCGGATGTTTCCCCTCACCAGCCCTGCTTCATGCCTTCCTCAAGTGTTTTTGGTTGCTTGGAATGTGCCCTTGAACTCTTAATAATGCCTCTGGCTTGCCTGGATGAAAGACTGGGGGGGTGGGGGGAGTGCGCACACACGCACATATGCACGCATGCATGTGTGCATGTACAGAAATAGTCCTACTCTCCAAACGGTAACATTCACATTTGTTACTCCATTCACTTTTGCCTCTGGCCCTGCCCACTACTGCTATGTGGCTCCTAGAAAAGTTGCCCAGAAGGAAATGTGGCCCTCTGGTCAAAACATATTTCCCACCCCAGAACCTCACATACCTCAGAAAGCTCAGTGTCAACTATTTCTTGTTCTTCGGGAGGAAGCACCGGACTGGGATGACTTGGCGACATAATTCCACTGGCTGTAAAGAAGGGGAATGTTTCAGATACCAATAATAGTGATTGAGTCAATTTCTTAGCCGCCCTTCCCGATAAGGTCCTGGGCAGGTTGTAGCGATTTAAAACCCACTAGGAAAATAAATTTCAACAGGGCTTTTTTCAGCTGAAACTCACCGGAACGTTAATTGCCATTATAAGAGAACAAGGGAGGCGTTCATGGTGAGTTCAAGCAACTCTTTTTCTAGAAAATCAGCACTGAGTTTAAAACAAATTAGTCAGAAGCTATATAATGAAGGAGCCAGAAACAGCTCTGAGAGTAAGGAGTTCCACAATCTTGGGGATGCCAGAGAAGGCTCTCTCTTGGGCCACCCCACCCCGAACTTCTGGGGTGAGCAGAACTACCAAGAGGGCCCCCTCTGCTTATATTAACACCCGGGAGGGTTTGTAGGGAAAGAGTCATCTCAGATATTTGGGGCCTAAGTCATGTAGGACTTTTAAACACTAACGTGACACGTGAGCAAGCTTTTTGAAACAAACTGGCAACCGGTGCATCTGTTTTACAAAGCAGGATGCCACACAATACCCAGGGCTTGGAAGAAACAATGGTGTCAGCCCCAGACATTTTGTTACTTGGAGTGGAGGCCACATGGTAGCTGGCCCCTCTTTACTGCACTTTGAGCCCAGAAATAACCAGCACAGATGTCATAGGAGTGCCAAATGGAACCCCAGACATCTTTGTTTGTCCCCTAAAATAGCCTTCTCCAACCTGGTGGGCCTCCAGAAGTTGCTGGACTCTAACTCCCATCATCCACAGCCAGCATGGCCCGTAGTGAGGGATAATGGGACTTGTAGTCCTTCAATATTTGGGGGAAGCCACGACTGTCTTTCAGCCGTTGCTAGTTTTCTCATCGCAAGACCCACTGAAAAAACACAGAGGGATCCCAGGAATCCAGTTTGAATAAATGCTGCGCTAGCCCAATGAATCCTCACCCAGCAAACAGAGGTCTTTGTCTGCTTTCTCATCGGCCTCTCTGTAGATTTGCCTCCGAGGTGCCCCCTTGGCTTCTGAGGGGTTCGTGGGCACTTCCTCCACCGGCATCTGAAAAAGAACAACACAGATCCCACTCAGGATGGGGAAGACGCAGGAGGGCTTGAGAGGGGGGCAGGATGTGGACAAAGCAAATAACTGAAGGGAGCAGGGGGAAGCAGGGGAGCTTCTTACAAAAGGGGCGGGGGATCAAGTAAGAAAAGCGCCTGGGCATTTTGTGTCACCTCTATCGTCTGCTTGGCGCATATTGAAGGCCTTCCTTGTTCAACCATCCTTTCAAGTGCGGGTGGTGCTGTGGTCTAAACCACTGAGCCTAGGGCTTGCCAACTGGAAGGTTGGCGGTTCAAATCCCCCGTTGCTCAGTCCCTGCTCCTGCCAACCTAGCAGTTCAAAAGCACGTCAAAGTGCAAGTAGATAAATAGGTACCGCTCCGGTGGGAAGGTAAACGCTTTTTCCGTGCGCTGCTCTGGTTCGCCAGAAGCGGCTCAGTCATGCTGGCCACATGACCCGGAACCTGTACGCCGGCTCCTTCAGGCAATAAAGCAGTTCATCGGCCACTAAAGCAAGATGAACGCCGCAACCCCAGAGTCGTTCGCGACTGGACCTAACGGTCAGGGGTCCCTTTACCTTTATACCCATATTGGATTTGAAATTGTTTTTATATTCCTGATGCTGGAAGACAATGGATGAGTGTGCCTTGGTGGGTGAAGTCAAACTGATGGAGAGTTACAGCACCTACTGCAGTGTGGAATTGTTCTTAATTGCTTTTGCGCGTGGAATTGTTTTAAAATTATTTTTATCATTGAGGTATTTTTTAAAGGAGCAAAAGATGAGCTTGCCAAAGCCTCTATGACACACTGGGTAATAGATATAGGACATAATATAGATTTTAATCTCTGGGAAAACCTTTTGGAAAAGTGATTTGAAGTTCACAGCATGTTATTCTTTGAAGGATAACTACTTGAAAATGATTTACAGATGGTATTTAACTCTGATTAGGCTAGTTAAGATATATAAGACTGAATCAGATAAATGCTGGAGATGCAAGGAGGTTGAGAGAACGTTCTTTCATATGTGGTGGACTTGTACCAAGAGCATTGGGAAATAATCCAAAATGAATTGGAAAAAAATGTTTAAAAGTACTTTACCCAAAAAAACAACAGAGTCCTTTTTGTTGGGGATAATTCAGACAGAAATCCCCAGGTGTCAAAAAAGATTATTTACCGGTATGTATGCCACTACTGCGGCCCGTGTTTTGTTAGCCCAAAAATTGAAAACGAGCTAGGTCCCAACCAAAGAAGAATGGCAACTTAAATTGACAGATTATGTGCAGCTTGCAGACTTATTATATAGAATAAGAGAACAAGATGAACATACCTTTAGAGAAGATTGGAAAAGGTTTATTGAATATATGGGGGGAAATTGTGTTCACTTGAAAATGTTGGCAGCATTAAGATAAATTCAACAGTGTAAATAAGTTTTGATGGATGTAATAATGGAATACTGAATGGTTTAGTTTATATAAAACATGCAGGGATTTATGGTATGCAAAATGAACCATGGAAAGAGAAGAAGGGAAGTCATTGATAATTTAAGGATGTTTAAATGAGAGCCAGTGTGGTGTAGTGGTTAAGAGCGGTGGACTCATAATCTGGGTGAACTGGGTTCGCTTCCCCGCTCCTCCACATGCAGCTGCTGGGTGACCTTGGGCTAGTCACACTTCTCTGAAGTCTCTCAGCCCCACTCACCTCACAGAGTGTTTGTTGGGGGGGAGGAAGGGAAAGGAGAATGTTAGCTGCTTTGAGATTCCTTCGGGTAGTGATAAAGCGGGATATCAAATCCAAACTCTTCTATTCAAAATTGTAAAACAGAAAATTAACCTTTCTCTGTTCTTTTTAGTTGAAAGTGGGGAACCAGGGAATTATGGTTTGTTTTGGGGGGTGGAAGTGGCTGTTCTCCTCCCTGCTTCTTCCCCCTCTCCTGTCATGGATGCCCCATGCTGAAAGTATTTTGCTGCCTGAGGTGAAAGACTAGAAGAGACTTCCGTATGCAAAAGCATGCCCAACTAGCCGTTGAATTTGAACACTGGCAATTGAACGTTACTGAAGCAGGAAAAGTTGTGAGAAGACCCCACTATTCCCCTCACGCAGCTACAATTTCCAGGAGGCTTTAACAGTCAGGTTCTCTTCCCATGGAATGCTGGGAATTGTGGCTCCATGAGGGGAATAGGGTCAGCACCCTCAACAAACTGTTCCCAAGGTTCACTGGGGGAAGAAGCCATGGCGGCTTAAAGTGGTACAAGACTGCTTTAAAAGTACAGTGCAGATGGGGCCTCATTCAATTATTTTAAAACCCAGGAGCCGTCCAAGTAGCACAGGGGTGGGGAGCTGCCATTGGACTCCAACTCCCATCATGGCCAGTGGCCGGGGACGATGGGAGTTGCACTTCAGAAGCATCTAGAAGGCTAACAGTTTCCCCACACCTGAATTTAATGGCAACATCCATTAAAACCTCACCTGCCATTTCCAAGCCTTGGCCTCTGGGGGACTCATCAGGAACTCCTCTGCCGCTATCTGGGTGCTGGTCTCCGGGTCCCAGGCCCTGATCCTACTCTGCATTTCCTGGGGCAAGATGGCCAGGAACTGCTCCAGGATCAGCAGCTCCAGGATCTGCTCCTTGCTGCGCCTCTCCGGCTTCAGCCACTGGTGGCAGAGATCCTGGAGCTGCCCATAGACCCTTCGTGGGTCCTCGACTTCTTGGTAGCGGAACTGCCTGAAGTGCTGCCGCAGCGCCTCCATTCTGCTGGCTTCCCCTCGCAAGATGGCCGCCTTCACCTTCCCGTAGTCCTCCCTCTCGGCAGCTTCTAGGCCGCTAAAGGCCTGCTTGGCTTCTCCGCTGAGAGCCGGCAGGAGACGTGCCGCCCACTCTTCTCGAGGCCATTGGCAGGCTTCAGCCACTTGCTCAAAGGAAGCCAGAAAGGCCTTGGTATCGTCCCACGGCCCAAGCTTTGACCGTGGTGGGCTTCCCCATCCTAGGCGATGAGAGTCCAGGGCCTTCAGGAATTCCTGACACTGGGTTGCCCATTCCTGGGGCAGCCCATCCTCAAGCTGCTGCTTGCCATTTTGCAGCGCTGCCTGGCCCGGTAACTCCTTCAGGCATGCCATCGTGACGACATGCGGTGGTGCTTGGCCTGCGGGTTCTAACCTCTCCTCCATCTTGGATCCTTGGTGTCCTCTATCTACTTTGGGGGGGGGGGATTGGGACGAATATCCCACACTTGTAATGTCAGTTTTTTGTTTTGGGTCTGTGGCTATACAGACATGTTCAGTTCAAGGAGGAGACCCTACAGCATTTTGCCGAGACTTTCTCTGACGGTATCCGCTGGGTGTCTTTCTGAACGCCAAATGGGACCGGTCCCTGGAGAGAAGAACAAAACACCAAAGGGCATCAAGAAGGGAGCCATTTTGGCAAACTGGCACCATAAAATGTAAAACACCACAATTGCCATAGTGGTTGAACTATCAATCCCTCTTTCCAGGGAACTCTAAGAATTCTAGGTCTGTGAGGGGAATTGGGGTCTCTCTGAACCGCTCCCAGCACCTTCAACAAACTACAGCTCCCAGGATTCCCTGGAAGGGAAGCCATGACAGTTTAAAGTGATTATCATAGTGCTTTGAATGTATAGTGCCATTTACAACATGCGCTCAAGTCCCAGAAGCTGGGGGAACAGAAGCCTGCTCCGTCTCATCTCCCTGATGTTGATGAACTACAACTCCCATCAATTTACACTGGTTGTTCCAACCACCTTTTCCCACAAACAGTGCCTGTTTTTGCCTTGCTCCCATCTCCTACAACCGGCATATGGCCCTCCGAAGGCTGCCTGGAAGGGAATGCGGCCCTCAGGCTGGGAAAAGGTTCCCCACCCCTGCTGTACACTCTTCCCCTGGGAGTAGCAGCGGTTAGAGTTAGGGAGATCAGGGTTCGAATCCCCGCTCAGTCATGAAGCTCACTGGGGTGACCCTGGGCCAATCTCTCTTCCTAACCTACCTCACAAGGTTGTTGTGGGGGATGAAATGAAGAGGGAAGAACCATGTGCAGCACCTTGCACTCCTTGAAGGAAAAGGTGGGGCAGAAATGCTGGTGTGGCCTTTTGAACCGCAGAGAGAAGAGCCCCCACTTCCAAGGATGATTTGGGGGCAACAGCTTCTAGATCAGAAGACGGTGTTCCCAAAGCAGACCTGGCCACGCCACTCTGCGCATGTTGTTGTTTCCAAACCTGCAAATCGACCAAGCTCAAAAGGTGCGGGGATGCAGTGGGGGCTTCCTACCCACCCACCCCACGAACCTAGTTGGAAGCCCAACTTTCCCAGTCGCTCCGCACGCAGCCCGGACAAGTAGCACATTTTTGCAACTCTTCCTTGCTGCATTTTCTCTGATCTGCCCCAGCTCACACCACATTTCGGCCAAATCTGCCCCTTTAAAACTCACCTCTCTCTCGCAGCCATTCAAAAGCAGGCATCCGTCCCTCTCAACAAAGCAGGAAAGAGAAGGGGAGGGAGCAAGAGAGAAAAAGAGAGAGAATTATTACACCACTTCCAGCTCCACCTCCCTTCTCAAATTTCCCAGTTCCTCCAGGAATCTGAGTTTAACCCTTTCCGGCAATACTTTCTCTCTCCCTCCATCACTCTGGGACAGGAGGAGGTTGCAGTCCGGATCAGGCCAAACCTTAGCGGGGGTGGTTGGGGTTTGCAAGCTTTACTTTCCCGGGAAAGCTGCATTTAAGGCCGGATCGGGCTGCCACGCTTTTTAAGGAGGAAGGAGGCAAGAGGCAGGGAGGAGGCTGCAACACACGCGCGCCTCTTCCTCTATTTCCGGTCCCCTTTTGAACGGAGGGAGTGGGGGAAATCGCGTTCCCACCCCCAATTCAGACGAAGCTGATCAAATGTCTCTCTGTGTCTTTTTGATTAAATTGCAAGATGGGAAGGTGCCTTCATCCATTGGGCCCATCCAGCCCACTATTGCACGCACTGATTGGCAGCAGAGGTTCTCCAAAATTTCAGGCGAGAGAGTCTCCTTGACCTCCCTCTCCTGGAGAAGCCAGGAATAGAAACTTGAGACCTTCTTCATGCAAAGCAGATGCTCCGACCACTGAACGACACAGCCCCATCGCAAATAGCAATTTGCATTTGATGATATGGTCTACAGAAGCTTCTGTCCTTAAAAATGAATTAATAATAATAATAATAATAATAATAATAATAATAAGCTGTTAAGCCCTAAAGGTGCCACAAGACCCTTTGCTGTCTGCTCTTGCTTCATCAGAGACTGGTAAGGTCTGGAATACCCTTCAGATTTTTTTTGCAATTTTAGGCTTGCAGGCAAGGGAAGCCAAGTTAAGAGTTCCCCGCGTTCCACCAGTAGTTTCTTATTTATTTTGTAAAATTCATACACTCAAGCAAACCTCTAAGCGGTTTGCAAAAAAATGTAAAATAATAAAATTCCCAATAAGAACAACAATAATTTAAGACTTTGAGTAAGTTAAAATAACAATACACTAAAAACAGATTAAAGCTTTCTAAATATTTTGGTAGGCTTGCCTAACAAATCTGGTTTTAGCAAGCACTGAAAGGGAGCACAGTGAAGGCGCCTGCTTGGTCTCAACAGGCAGGGAGTTCCAAGGTGTAGGTGAAACAGGTATTTTGTGGCACCTGGAAGTGCCCGTTCCGCCGATTGAAGTGGTAAGAGTGGGTGTATATAGGGGAAGGCGATCTTGTAGGGTAACCAGTCCCAAGTTAAGGGCTTTATATACTAACCGTAACACATTCAACTTGGCCCAGCAGCAAATTCCCAACCAGTGCAGATCTCCAAGCGCAGGTGCTATATGCTGACAAGGCCTCGCTTCTGTCAGCAATTGTGCACTAACTGCAGCTTCTGGATCAAGTGCAGCGGAAGCCCTGCATGGAGCGCATTGCAGTAACCCAGTCTTAAATTGCTTGTAGATGACTCCCTCTGCATAGGTGGAATCTTAAGTCTCGGTGGCAAAATGCATCTCTCGAACCCTCTCTATGTGGCCCCTCCCTGGTCTTGCTGCCCCTTGCAAGTATCCTTGAACTCTGACAATGCCTCTAGCTTGTCTTAGAATGATAGAATTGTAGAGTTGGGAGGGAACCTGAGGGTCATCTTGTCCAACTCCCTGCAATGCAGGAGGGGATCTTGCCTACAGAGGTAAAATTTACTTTTGTTGCTCTGCCCAGTTCAGCTCCTGCCCTTGCCTCCCCCCCCCCACTAGCATGTGCCCCTGGAAAGTTGCCCCGGAGGGAATGACAAGGGTTTCTTTTCTACTCTCGCTGCGTGTGCAGAGCTAATCCAATATATTTTGCTGCCTAAGATGGAGCAGCAATGGCACCCAGTTCCCCAAGTCCCAGGACTGCTTCATACCAGGGTTGTTGTGTGAGACAAAGGACAGAAGGATCCCTCCCTCTGTTCTAAGACTCTTCTGAGGCTCCCATGTTCTCTTCGTAATAATTTTTAATTGAGGTATTTATCAAAGTGATACAGAACAGTGCCAAAAACAAAAATTAAACAATGAAGAACAGTCCAACCAGATTGGATTAGCATGGGAACCAAAAGTAACTGGCGTGAAACGCTATACCAGGGGTGTCAAACTCCGGCCCTCCAGATGTTTTGAGACTACAATTCCCATCATCCCTGACCACTGGTCCTGTTAGCTAGGGCTGATGGGAATTGTAGTTCCAAAACATCTGGAGGGCCGGAGTTTGACACCCCTGCGCTATACCATATATTATATAAATTAGTCACAACTTTTTTTCGGAGGGAAGGAAGCTGCATTGGGGGGGGAAAAGAGTCAAGTCAATAAGGAAAGGCATTGTGATTCAAAAATAAGGAAAGGCATTGTGATTCAAAAACTATATTTCAAATGACCAGCAGAACGGATGGAAGAGATTGCTGCAATTGTTCATTACTGACATGTGAGATGAAGTTCCAACATAGAGCGGTGGCAACATAGACATGGTGGCTGAGGGGGGAGAGGCAGCCATAAATGAGAGAAAGGAGGGGGAAAGCCCCTAAGACAAGGAGGCTGAGGGGAAGGTGGATCAGGGCCAGCTGGAGAAACCGCATCTGGCTTCAGGATTGTTCTCTACTATTTTAGACACATGGTTTATATATTTAGATATGTGTGCATTTATGAATATTTAGTCTATATTTGAGACCTTAGAATTCTTATAACAACAGTGCTTTATAGAAGGTGGTTGTTTTACTGATTTGATAATTATTCTATAATTGTGATGTTCTATTATGTTATTGCTTGTGAGTCACTTTGTGACTCGTGTTATAAGAATTTCGGGGGGGGGGGGGAGCCTCCTTTCAAAACACCCCAGTACACTATTTGAGACATGAACAGAGAGGGGTGACTGAACCCAGAATGTCTGAAAACAGCACAGAAAGATAGGCCTCACACCATTTTGACTCCTAGCTAACCAGGTAGCTGGCCAGGTACCAGATGGCCCATTTCCCTCACAAAGGACAGTCGTTAGCCCTGCATTTGCCCTGCCCTGCCAGGACAGGAAATCAGGAAACCTTTTGTTATCCAGAAATGTGTGTCTGGGAGGGGTCGAGGAGGGATGACCAGGTGTGGAAAATTCTCAAGTTACCTCCTCTGACCCTCCCAAGTTGTGATGTAGTTCTGATGTATCTGTGATGTAGGATGATGTATCTGGGGGTGGGTTGGACTCCAAGGGGGGGGATTTCAAAGTCTATATAGGAGCTTGCACACCATTGTTCTGGGTTCCTCCTCCATTTTTGGGAGTGAGCCCTGTTGCAACAGATATAATAAAATTCTTTGCTTCTCAATTTTTCTCTGGTTGGCCTCTGTAATTTACTCCTTCCGATGGAGAACCTCAAAAGGCTCTTGTGTACCCCATAAGGGAATAAGAGCAGATTTTTCTATAACACTCATGTGAGTGAAAAGTGGCAAAGGTATACAATACATGAAATGAATGAAAATGGCTGAGGGGGAAGAGACAGTTATTAGTGGGAAGGAGAGAAGAACCCCAAGAGGAGGCAGCTCAGGAGAAGCAGAGGCATGGCTAACCAGAGACACAAAAGGGAAAACAGGGTTGGCTTCTTCCTGTCTACCTGAGTTGCCAACTTCTACTTCTCTCCAGGCTCCGACTGATTCTGTCACTAAGAATCCCAGCTCCTCCAATAAACATCTAAGGATCCCCAGAGTTTGGAAAGCTGGGCAAGGTGCTTGCTTCAGGATCAATCAATGATAATATTTGGAAGAAAGACTCTCAGGGAAATGTGACTTGTGACCCTCAGTAATTTTCAGCCATCTCAAAAGGGGCCTGCGGGTAGAAAATTTGATAACCCCAGCTTTAAAACTATATCAGCAACAACAGAAAGGCAGCGCAGCTGGGTTGGGGGTGGGTGAGTCAATTTGCCAAAATCTTTGGGGAATAAACAGAGCGACTTTCAAAGAGCATCACAGATCCTGGGGGCCAAAACAGAAAAGTTCCTGCTTGTTGCTGAGACCAGTCTGACTTATAGAAGTTGAAAAGGTCTCACTTGTTGTTTTGTAGGGATTGATTTGGCAGAGTTTCATATGGGCATCCTAACTAAGACCTAGAACGTTTTAAGGCTTAACTAGTAAAAACCGGCACCTTGGATTGCAAACCTAAGCATGTGTTTACTGAAAAATAAGTCACATTAAGATCAGTGGGGCTTAAGAATTAGCTTGTAAGTACAAGAGGTTAAGTAAAAGAAGTCACTCCCCTGATTTTGAAACTTCAAAGCCATTTTTAATAGACAAAAAGTAATTCAACAATTCCTCCTTGCCCCCCAGCTGCCACATTTTAACAGGGCACACATAACTTTGCATATCTATCTGCACATGTATCAGAACAGGGTATTATAGAGTCTCTCTATTGACTCTTCTGGGTGTGTAACAAGGTCTAATTTCCTATTTGGTTAGAGCAGGGATAGCCAAAGTGGTGCCTTCCACTTTTTGTTGAACTACAACTTCCATCATCCCTGCCCATTGGCCATGTCGGTTGGCTATGGCTGATGAGAGTTGGAGTCCCACACTATTTGGATGATGTCAGGTTGACTATGCATAGATTCAAATGTCAATTAAAGTATCATATGCATCTTGCTCCCAATTAAATTGGAGGATTTCAGCCTTGTGCAGTTGAAATCCATCCAGCTGAAATTGCACAAATTAATTGCATGTGAAGAGAAGAGCTTAAAAGCTCATTTTGTGCTGGGCTTTCCTGGCATGAAGAAGCTTTTAAGCTTTGTCTTGCTTACCAGCCTCTGGGAGGCTCTTGCAGGAACTCAGACAGACCCATGAGATCCCCAAACTTACTCACTGGGCTGGTAAGCAGGCTGGAGAGCATAAAAGCTCTCTGCCCTTCCTTGGAAGGTAAGGATTGTCTCACGGGGGCAGTTCCAAGAGGGTGGTTTGCGTATGCGTGTTTTTGTATACATGCACCATCCCCAGAATGTAGCCCTTGTACAAGATGCAATCGTACAGCATTAAGCTTCTTTTTACATCAGAACAAGCAACATTCTCCCTTGCTCTCTGGTGGTTCACATGACTGTTCCTCTGGATTTGTGCATCAACAGTTCCAGGAAAGTTCTACAAAACGTTCTTCAAGGAAGCAACCAGGAAGAAAGAGAAAATGGGCGAAAAGCAATGTGTCTTCACATAGAAGTACAGATCTGGGTTTACAGATTACAAGCCTCCACACCCAAGCAACCCATCACTCTCACCATTGCAACAAGTGAAGTCAGATTCAGGTAGGGGGGAAATGACAGAGTGGTGTTGGAGAAACAAGCAGTGCTCTCTATCTCTCCTACACCCATCAAATTTTACAGCCATAGGCTTTCTTTCCTGTGTGGATTCTCTGATGGCCAATGAAACTCTCTCTAAAGCAGCAGTAGGGAACCACCAGGCCACGGGCCAACTTAGGCCCATCAGACCTCCCTAATTTGGCTCACAGCGCCATTTTGGCACAGCCATGCCCATAGACCCTACACCCGATACCATGCATGATATCAGGTCAGACACTGGGGCAGGAAAAATGTGGCCAGGCCGAAAAGGGTTCACAGGCATCACCAAAGATCGTCAGTGCTTGCACAGCCCTGTACCTTTGCCTGCATTGTCCAATTTCAAACTACCGGTAAATCAAGTTTAGTTTAGAACAATTCCTTGTACGAGTCTCCTGGTGTGTTCTCAACCCAGTTTTCCAACGAAAGCTTCTACCACACTCAGTACATGTGAACTTTTTCTCCCCACTATGGATCCACAAATGTATGAACACACAGTTTCTCCCGTGAAACTTTCCCCCACACAGTGGGCATCCATAAGGCATCTCCTATATGGAGCCTATGATGATCTTCAAGAAGGACCTTGTTCATGAAGGTTTTGCCACACGAGGGACACTGATAGGGTGCCTTCTCTGTAGGAGGAGTTTCCTGGATTACAAATCCTGGTGTGCTGGGGCACACATTCCCAGGCTGGGAGGCGTACAATTTTTTCACCCACATGTGCGCCACAGTTTCCTTTGTGGACTTGCGGCCTTCTAAGAGCTTGATGGGCTCATTTTGTGTCTTCACCGTCTTCTTTCCCTGCTGCCCTTCAGGTTCCCATCCTGGTTCTTGAGCCAGTGTCATCTTACTTTGAGGAAATTCTGCTATCCTTCCATTAGATACACCCTCTCTCTCATTCCTTTCCTGCTGAGGAGTCTTCACTCTGAATTTACTTAGCCCCTCATTTCCTAAAGGGATGGAGAGAAAGTTGAATTAACCCATCCGGATATGAGACACAATGTTTAATCAACCAATCAGTTTGATTAATTCTTCAACACAGAGAATGAAACTTACATGCAGGTGTTGTGCTGGGTGGGGCAAATCCATTATTATAACTTCCTGGCAGATGGATTGATGTTGCTTACCAGGAGGGAGAGGGGAAAGGTCAGTGTGGTGCAAAGGCACTGGCAGGAGCAGGTCTGGCTCTCTCTGCTGGTGTGTTTACACCATGCCAACCTCCTCATTCATCTATCACCTGGTAAGCAGCAGTAACCCACCTGCTGGGAAGCTGGCATAGCAACTCTGCCCCATCTACTGAGCCATTTCTGAAAGGGCATAATAGGGGAAACATTTTACAGTACATTTTCCGTGTACTGTTTCATAAAATTAAAGAGTAACGTAACGAACGTATATAATACAAGGAAAACTGGGCAACTGGATTGGCCTCAGTAGTGGTCAAATCTGAAATCAAAGTTGCAATTAAGTCCCCAGCAGCTGTTCTGAGGAAGCACTGTTTTGCACTCAGCTCCAGTTGCTGGACTCCCCCCCTCCCCAGCAACCCCCCCCCCAAACAAAGCAGGTTTCCACGAGTCTATTGTCTGCTCATATCTGCAGCCTGAATGTAATCTCTGACCTTTGGTGAGTGATGCCCTGGCAAGCAGTCGCTTCTTGCCTCTGGGCTCCATCTTGGTCTTGTGGATTCTCAGGTGGCCAGAAAGGGCATGTACCCCACAGAAGGTTTTCTCGCACTCAAAGCACTTGTAAAGTATTTCCCGTGTGTGAATCTGCCTGTGCTGAGCGAGGTTTGAGGAGCAAGTTCTGTACCCGCGCCGGAGTTTTTTCTCTTGTGGTAGATCTGCGATTCCTTCTGCAAACTCCTGGCTCATACCATGCAGAGTCGGCTCTCCCTGCTTCGTCCCTTGGTCACTCATTTGATGCCACATCACTCCAGGACTCAGGGAAACACCAGGAGTCAAAGGAACAGTGTCCTGGGGTTCTCTTGATCGGATCACAGATGGGCCTTGTCGCTCAGGGCTTCCTTGCTGAGAATTTTCAGTTTCCTTCTTGTTCATGCTCTTGCCTGTCGTGAAGGTGAGAAACACACAGGGGGGATCATTGCTATTTTATACAAGAGCCAGTTCTGCATTGTAAAGAGAACTGAGCTTTGAAGCAGGAAGGCCAGAGTTCATTCTTAACTCTCTGGCACAGACTTACTGCCTGGCCTTGGGCAAACCCTGAACACCCAGCCTCAATATCTGCTGTCCAGAGAAAATATGCCAGCGATAATCAGTTGCTCAGGTCCTGCTCATGGGATTCCCATGGGCATCTGCTTTGCTGCTGCCAGAAAAATATACTGGACTAGAAGAAGAGTTTGGATTTGATATCCTGCTTTATCACTACTACCCAAAGGAGTCTCATAGCGGCTAACATTCTCCTTTCCCTTCCTGCCCCACAACAAACACTCTGTGAGGTGAGTGGAGCTGAGAGACTTCAAAGAAGTGTGACTAGCCCAAGGTCACCCAGCAGTTGCATGTGGAGGAGCGGAGACGCGAACCCAGTTCACCAGATTACGAGTCTACCGCTCTTAACCACTACACCACACTGGCTCTCAGACTAGATGGTTCTTAGGCCTAATCCAGAACTGTTCTTATATTTAGTCATGATGGTAATGTCAATATCAGCAGCAGTGTTGCATCTGGGTATCAGTTGCTGGGAATCATATGAGGTGGTTTGCTCTGCTCATGGTCCTGCTTGTAGTTTTCCAAGGGACATAGTGGGAGAAATAAGGTGCTGGGCTAGGGTGCAGGATTTGATCATGCAGGGCTCTCTTTCTTACATTCTTCTCCTGTAATATGGGAATAATAGGGACCACTATCCCCATAACAAGATTACTGGAAGTACAAACACAGCCAATATCTCCATCTCAGTCTCTGCACTCTCTAACTCAGTGTTTCTCAACCAGTGTGCCTCCAGATGTTTTGGGACTACAACTCCCATCATCCCTCGCTAGCAATACCAGTGGTCAGGGATGATGGGAATTGTAGTCCCAAAACATCTGGAGGCACACTGGTTGAGAAACACTGCTCTAACTAATAAAGGATCTCGAGAAGCAGGGGGATGGGAAAGGACCTTCTCTGTGTTTTAGACGCTGAAGAGCTGCTGCAAGTCAGAGCAGATAGTATTGGATTGGATGGCGCAAGACACTGATGTGGTTTCAGGCTGTTGCCTATGTACTCATCGCCACCAGGATGTAACCATGGAGTCTCTGTGATAACCCTTACCTGAGAGAGTCTTACCTGGGAATGTATCTTTATGCTCAGAGTTTGGGACAAATACTACTTTTTCTTGTCCAACCAGGCTGGGGAAGACCACTGGTCCTCCTACAGGTTGGAGACACAAATGATGAATGGGGAGAAAAGAGGAGTTTGTCTCACAACTGAGAGAAATATACCGGTAGATGCCAGAGAAATCCAATCCTTTTGGGGTGTGACAGCAGTGTACATATGCTTGAGATATTTACCTGAGAAAGCAACGGTCTCATCCTCCTTCTCCAAAACATTCCAGTACACAGGGCTCTGAATGGGTTTGAGTGCAGCCTTCTCTGCTGTATCTGACAAGACAGTCACACCCTTCAAATCAACTGTCCCCTGAAACTAAAAGAGGGTTTCCTGCTCTGAATACAGAACTGTAGACAGGTCACATTCATGCCATACATTTAAAGCTAATTCCTTCCCTCCAAAGAAACCTGGACACACTGTTGTTTGTTATGGGTGCTGGGAATTGTAACTGTATGAGGAGTAAGCAGCAGTTCTCAGGATTCCTTGGCAGGTACTTTTAAATGTATGGTGTCAGGAATGTGCCCCCCGCCCTGAAGCACAGCAGAAGTCGGCCTCAGAAACTGAGCTAAAGGAACAAGGGGCCGACTCTGCAGATGAGAGCTGTTTGTCAGAGTTTAGAGAGGACAGCCCAGACCCCCTCCTTCCCAGGGAAGAAGCTGTTAGCTTCCAAGGAGAGGAAGAGTTGGAATTCGGCCAGAGCATTGCCAGGCAACCATCAGATAAGCCAGAGTCTGAGTCTGTGTAGGCCAGCAGTTCAGTCCCCGTACCAGAAGACGGGAGAAGCTCAGAGAACAACGGAAGGGAAGGAGAAGAATGGCTCGATTTTGGCGTTCTTCCTGTTGGGGAAGTGACGATGAGTCAGACTGAGCAACTACTGTTAATGAGAGCAGGCGCAAAGACCAGGCTCTGGATGTGTTTCTTGTAAATAAACTTACATAAAACTGACAGGGAGTTGTTGCTGCTTATTAGGCTGCTTGATTGCCAGAGATCATTATATATGGCATGGATGTGACCTGGAAAATACCTTCTTAGCCAACCAGTCTAATTTCCTGCTCGATGCAGGAGATTCAGAGCTAGAGTTCTCCAGGTATGGATTGAAGATCTCCAGCAATTCTTACCATCAAAATGTTTCTCCTCATGTCCAACAAAAATCTCCATTCCTGCCACTTAAATCCCTTAAACCTAGCCCCTTAGGCCCCTCACTATCACATACGCCTCTGCTTCCTAAAGAAACTAAGGTTTTAGCGAAGTGGCACCAGTACTTTAAAACACAGTTTGGAGAAACAAACTGTTGCTTGTCCGGTTGTTTGCAGGCAAACCAATGGTTTGTTGAACAACCCAGTGGCGGAGCTTCATGCTCCGGCACCGGGGGGGGGGGCGGAGAGCAGGCAGGGGCGTGGCTGGCGCGTGTCCCGGGGGCGTGACGCGCTGCCTGCAGGGGCGTGGCACACGTCCTGGGGGCGTGGCGTCCAGTGTGGGCGGGGAGGCAGCCGCAATGGTACTCCACCCGGATCACGCTGCCAGGGGTGGTGCGCTCCCCCCACCCCTCTGCCAGTGGAACAACCTATGGGTTAGTGCAGCATTGGCAAACCTCAGCCCTTGGGCTTCATTAGGCTAAGGTTACCAGATTATTTTCAATGAATCCGGGGACACAATCAATCAATCAATCAATCAATCAATAAAGTGTGTATAAAGTTATTTTTAAAAATCAAGAAGTAATATCTTCTCTTCTGTGGTCTCCTCTGTTATGCGGCCTTCCTCTGGGTCCCACCCTGCTTTCTTGGAGCACTAGCTGTGCTTCCACTCCCTCCCTCTCCCTCCTTGCACTGCGAACAGGCATCTCCTGCGCAGGCATCAGTGGAGTTTGAGAATACGACTGTGGGATGATCACAGAATCACAGATTTGGAAAGGACCTCTGAGGGGCATCTAGGCCAACCCCCTGCAATGGAGGTGCCTCAACAAGAGTAGCCACAACTTAAAAGAACATAAAGCTTCCCTGCTCCATTTACACCTATTGTGACACAGAAGGTATACCCACCAATCTCTCCCTTTTTATCAATGGGAAGGGGAGCGAGGCAAGCAAGCAAGCAAGCAGAGGTAGCCTCTTTTAATTTTTTTAAAGGTTCATTTTTTAATAAGAAGGGAACAGGAAAGCTGTTTAGGGGGAACCAACATAAAGACACCCAAAATAAACATAAAACATTCCTCCCCTTTTATTTTTTGCTAGTGGGGGTGGGTGCAAGGGAAGAAAAATGAAGCAGCGGCACATAAAGATGTGTAGGGTTGGGGAACCAAATGACAAAGGGAGAATTGGGAAGAGTTTATGGGTAAGGAGGAAAAAATGGGGAGGCAGACAATAACACAGAGAGAAGGGAGGGAAGGAAGGAGGGAAGGCAGTCCAATGTAGCTCACAAACATGCAGAATGGAGCAAAAGAGGCAAGACAATTTCCCCACCACCACCACCACCCCCCTTAACTTTGAAGCAACAGCCTCTGTCTGAGAGAGCGAAGGGAAGGCTCAAGGCAGCATCGCCCAGCTGCACCTCTGGCTCCTGAGGAGACCCTCTCTGGAGCTGTAGCAGATGATTGCTTTGGGCTCTGGGGAGGGTCTGGAAGTCCGGGCACACTACATTAAATCCAGGGATGGATTTTGTATGGGGACAGATTGGTAAATCCGGCGACATCTGGTAACCATACATTAGGCTGGACAGACCTCCATGGTAATTTTGGGCAAATCAGTCAGGAATAGGAAAAGCTAAAATGAAAAAGATGGCACCTTCTGAATTTGGCAGCAAGGTGACAGAAAAAAGCTGCCCTGTTAAAAAAAAACCCAGACTTTTTGATGCAAAGGAAGATTGAGTAGCCCGCAGGAGGAGGGGAGACATTAGGACAGCTAACATATGTACCCACCTCATCCAAGACACCTTCCGCCAACTCTGATCCATCAGGGCTATGCAAGGGAGCAGAGACACTTTGGGATGTTGTTCTGCTGGCTGTAAGAGACAAGAACAGGTTGTGTTTTCAGAAGCAACATTTGCATCGTTATTTATTTCAGTCATTTCCATGATCCACCCCTTCTCAAAACATAATCAAAGCTGCTTACAAGTATCAGAGAGTTTGGACACACACAGGAGGAGATCCACTTGTGGTAGCCACAGATCCCAACAGCCATTCCACTAGTGGAGGCCCTGTTCTTAGGGGAGCACAACAGCAAAATCCAATGGGCTGCTTGGACTGGCAGAGTTGTTGTGTTAGCACTACAGTACCTGTTTTGTCCTCTTCTGCACAACAAAAAGAGCTTGCTCAGCAACATCAAAAATCCCAGACCACCTGCCAACTCCCTGCCCCATTACCAACCTCCACCCCCTCACATTTCACCCCAAACTCCTCCCTCCCCTCCCAGTTTGCCCAGTCCCAAGATCCCCCAATTGCTGCTCATATTTCTCCCCTTCACCCCACTCCCTTTCTGTCTGCACACTTCCTTCTATCAGCAGTGGCAGCTGTCGGGGTCAAAGGGGGGGATGAGGAGTGGGCATAGAAAGCCCTGCCTCAGCCACCTGCCTGCCCCACTGCTCGGCCGGCCTATGGCGAGTCACGTAACCCTTACATAGAAGCGTGGCACCACCATCACCCTGCTGCTTGGCTTCCTTGCAGATCTCTCTCTCGGCGGAGTGGGCCACCATCTCCTCTGCTCTCAAGAAACTCTGGGTCATCTTCTGCAACGGCTCCTGAAACAGCAAGGAAAATTGCATCCCATAAAGTGGATTGAAACAGAAAGATTAGGGATGGAGGCCATACTCAATTTCTGAACTCCTGTTTCCTTGGGGACGCTGCTCTGGAAGTTGAGGAGAGTGCAGTTCAGTGGGAGAACAGGTGCTCTGCATGCAGAAGATCCCCAGCGAAGTCCCCATTTTAATTTTGTTCTTTAAAAGGGTCAGGTAGTGGGAAACGGCTGCCGCTGGCCAGAGCAAGAGACAATGGCCTGACTCACTTGAAGTGAGCTGTATATCACATTTGAAACTTTATTTATTTACTTCAGGCACGTCCAAAAGGTAGATAGTGATCTACCGGTAGATCACTGGACATCTGTGGTAGATCACTGGCTCCCCCCAAGAAGCTCAACAACTTTGGCTCCCCTAAAAATAAAAGCTTTGACCTGAATGCCTAAAAAACGTGGCTTTCCTCCTCCCCAAAAAAGCACAACATCTTTGACCTGAACCCCCAAAAGGGGGTAGATCACTGCCAGTTTTTAACTGTTAGAAGATAACAGTCTCTTGGGAGTTGGCCACCCCTGATTTACCGTACTTTGTTTCCTTCCTTCAATTTAAATCCTGCCCTTCCTCCTAAAGGAGCCCAGAGGGGGAAACATATCAAGAGAAAACTACCGGTATTTCAAAACCATCCTAAAAACAGTTAAAACATTTGTGGCACAATGGGTCAGTGCACCTGGCTGTTAACCAGAAGGCTGGTGGTTAGTCCACCCAGGGACAGCTGTGGGCAGGATTCCTGCATTACAGGGGGTTGGACTAGTTGACCCTTGGGGTCCCTTCTACAACTCTACAATTCTATGATTCTACAATTTCAAAACAGTGATCTCAGGTGTGCCAGGAACAGTGGTTTTCACCCACCAAATACCTGGGTAAACAGGAATGTTTTCAACATTTCACCTGAATCAAGGACACAGACATACCTCACAAGAAGGGAGGGCATTCCACAAACAGGAGACCTTATCATAGGTTTTCTCTGCACCAGCTTAACAGCACCAACTTTGCAGCCCCCAGTGGTGACACCACCAAAATGGCCTTGATTCAGACTTTTGACTTACCGGTATTTTGTTTAATTTCTAGCCTCCCCTGCCCTACAAAAGAAATCAGCATTGGGCTATTTTGAGATCTCCCCCCCCCCCCAATTCTTAAGATGCGGTTCCCTTCTACGATTGGATTGAAGACTTATACAAACTTGCAACATGTGAACAATCTGCATATAAATGCAGACTTGCCATGGACAAATTCAATTACTGGTAGGTTTAGAATTCATTGTTACAGCTACTGTAATAGGTTAAGAATGAACAAAATTAAAAAAATTCCTTCCAGTAGCACCTTAGAGACCAACTAAGTTTGTTATTGGTATGAGCTTTTGTGTATGCACACAAAAGCTCATATCAATAACAAACTTGGTCTCTAAGGTGCTACTGGAAATATGTTTTTTATTTTGTTTCGACTATGGCAGACCAACACGGCTACCTACCTTTAACTAGGTTAAGAATTGGTGAAGTACAATAACCTTGCAAAATACCAGTACACAGTTTTGTGTTTTCCCCCCTCCCCCCTTTTATTTTCCCTTCTACACAGGTTCTGTTTCTCTTTTTCGCTTTCTCTTTTATTTACGTCTCACCATGTTTAGTGTACATATAATTACGTACTTTTTGAACTTTCAATAAAAATGATTACATGAATAAATATTTGCATTCCCATGAGGTTTCTCCATTCCTATTGTGCCTGAACGAAGCTTGTGGAGACTGGTGGTCCATGGACCAGTTTGGGAACCTCTGCTGTAGATCAAGCCTATATTAATGGCACAAGAGCAAAGCAGGCCTCTTTTCTCAGCAGTTGGCAACCCACATCACCCCTCTGCGCTGGCTTCAGACAGACAGGCCATTAAGTTTTCACACCATGCAAATCTCACCTCCAGTCTCCACATCTTGGCCTCTTGATGGTTCCTCAGGAGGTCTTCTGCCAGAGCCACTGCCTGGGCGCAGGCTTTTGGGCTACATTTCTCCATCCTCTTCTGGGTTTCCTGGGGCAAGATGGCCAGGAACTGCTCCAGGACCACCAGATCCAGGATCTGCTCCTTTGTGTGTTTCTCTGGCTTCAACCACTGGCGACAAAGCTCACGGAGCCGGCCATATGCCCTCTGCGGGTCTTCCGCCTCCTGGAAGCGGAACTGCCTGAAGAGCTGGCGCTGGACCTCCATTTTGATCGCATCCCCTTGCAAGATGGCTGCCTTCACTTTCCCATAGTCTTCTCTGTCGCCAGCAGCCAGCTTTCTAAAGGCTCTTGCTGCTTCTCCGCTAAGGGCCGGCACGAGCCGGGCTGCCCACTCTTCTCTCGGCCATCGATAAGCTTCAGCAACTTTCTCAAAGGAGACCAGGAACCCTTCAGGATCATCTTCCCACAGTATGGGCTCTGTCAATCCTGGATTCTCCAGAGTCAGCTTTGGGGGCTGGAGGTTAACCAGGAATTCAGATTGGCTCACCATCTGCTGTGGCGGCCGCTCCTGGGTTTGCCGGTTAACATTTTGTGGTGCTGTCCCTCTTGGAAACTCTTCAAAGTGGGCAATGCCTGGACCTTTTCCCAGGTCTTCACAGCTTATCTCCATTTTTGACCCCCAGTCCCCCCCCCTTATTCTCTTGGCAAAATCCTGTCAGTTACAACAGGTAGTTTTAAGCGCATTTCTGAGGCCTTCAGCCTTTTCTTGAGAACATTCCCCAAGAGGGTAGTCTTGGATGGCGGGGATACTCCCTACAGGAAAGAGATAAGAGTAGAAAATAAGTATCTGTTTAGTTACATGATACCGGTATATACTTGAGAGAGAGAAGGGAACATTTGTTGTTCTTTATTTCAACTCCCCCCCCCCCCAAAAAATAATAATTAAGAAACAGCTTGGACAGTGTCTTGCCAAAGGCAAGGGGCTTCTTTCTCTGGGATACAGAAACAATACAAGACACAAGTGATGATAAAGCTAAGGTTGCAAGTTCAATCGCTGTATGAGACAGCTGCATATTCCTGCATTGCAGGGGGTTGGACTAGATGATCGTCAGGATCCCTTCCAACTCTACAGTTCTAAGAAGTCTCAAGATTTATTAAACAGCAGGCAGATCATACATAAGAATATACCATACCAAGCAAGCAATGTCTCCTTTCAGCTGCTGGGAGCTCCCACTGTAGCCTCGAATCCCAGGGGCCTTATAGGTTTTTCGAGGCTTGTTTGCTGAATTACTCCCCCCCCCCCCAAGAGAGCGAGCTAAATTGCTCACACCTGGGGTGGACAACATAATCTGGGCTGCAGCTGCCAAGAAAAAGCCTAAGACCACTCCAAGGTCATTAATCATGGGATGGGATACTCCCAGTGTAATATAGTTGCACACTATCTCTTGCAGGTATTAAACTGGCAGGTGGACAAATTACACAATTTAGCAAAATCATGCTAACTGCCCGCCGAGGAGAGCAGTGAAGGACCATATAGATGTTTTCCATGCAGATGGATTTTTTAAATTAAAAAAAAAACTTTCCTCCCAAGGTACTTTAAGATAACCTTAAATGGCATCAGCATTTAATGAACATACATTAATTGTTTGCATCGAGGAGAGATGCTGCTGCATCAGAACACGTGCATTTTCCTGTCACTTTCCTTATTGAAAAAAGCCTGGTCTTTTAGAATCAGATAATCAGGCTTGTTGTTAAAGACACCCCCCCCAAAAAGCCCTAGAATCTGGCCTACCCTCAGTCAACAGAGCATAGGGCAAATCCACAGCATACATTTAAAGCAAATTCAATGCAGAGGGCCTTCACGGTAGTGGCACCCACCCTGTGGAACACCCTCCCATCAGATGTCAAGGAGATAAATAGCTTAACAGACCTGTATAGGGATGCCTTTAATGTTTGATGTTTTATTGAGCTTTTATATTTGTTGGAAACTGCCCAGAGTGGCTGCGACAACCCAGTCAGATGGGTGGAGTACAAACAACAACAACAACAACAGGTACTATTGCGCAAAGATTCCTAGAAATGGGATCTTCACCCTCACAGAGCTACAATTCCCAGCACCCTTAAACAACTTTTCCCATAATTCATTGGGGTAAGTCATGTGCTTTGAAAGCATAATGTGCATCTGCCATCAGTATTTTATTTTTTTCAGGTGTGAGGAAAGAATGACCTGTTTTGTTGATTGGGGACAATATATTCCATACAGGAAATACGGGTTCAGGTGCAGGTTGTTCTTCAGTCTTGGGTCCTTAGATGTCAAGGGACCTTTTTCTCCAAGGAGCTCAGTCTGCCATATACTCCTCTTTCTCATTTAATCTCCATAACAACCCTGTGAGGCAGGTTAAGCTGAGAGAAACAGGGACTGGCTCATGGCTGAGGGGGGATTTGAACTCTAATCCCCCAGGTCCTAGTCTGATCCTTTTAACAACTACACCACACGGGCTAAGCTTTGAGGCATTCTTTTTTAAAAATAGGTTCGACACAAAAGGAAAAGCACAGGATAGAAAGAGGAAAATACTGTAAGCAGATTCGGGCACCTCTTTTCACATAATGTTACATTATTCTTACAAGTGGGGCAATTTGTGGAAATGGCAAGCCAAAATGGCAGTTGATCCCAGCCAAACTGATGGGAGGGGTTGCTGGTGGAGATTGTTCTGGGAGGGGAGGAGCCAAAATACCAGGTGGGGGATAGATGGGAGGGGCCTCACTGCCTCTGTCCCTCAAAGATTCCTGGGAACTGTGATTTGTTAAGAGCGCTGGACATTTTTAGGGCACTCCCTATTCCCTTCACAGAGCCACAATATTCAGAGTGGTTTTTAACCATCAGCCCGTCTTACAAGGGAACTCTGGGAACTATAGTTCTGTGAAGGAAATAGGGAGTCTCCTATTGGTAATTCTGAGCACTCATAACAAACTACAGTTCCCAGTACTCTCTTTTTGTGGCCATTCATTTTTCTCTTTGATGGAACAGGCACTGAAGTCCATCCTCTGCCCACCTGTTTCGGACGACTGGGCTCAGACCAAATGATTACAAAGGAGGATCTTCACCCAGTGCATGAGAGGCTCTCCTTGTGTGGACAGTGTCAGTCAGGCCCTCCATGTACCTGACCACTGGCCATGCCGCCTGGCGCTGAAGGGAGTTGTAGTCCAAAAGTACACTGAGGGCACTAAGTTGGGGAAAGCTGCTCACCACCTTAATGGAGCTACACCAGGTGCAGGCAACCTCCAGCCCTCCAGACGCGCCAGGTTCTGCCCAATTTCGGTGGGTGGGGGCAGCGTGCATGCATGACATCATGTGCATGGTGCGTGTGGGTTCGCTGCGGCCACAGGTAGGCCCTGAGAGGCCAGTTGCAGCTGCAGGAGAGCCCCTGCTTGAACATTTTTGGGGGCCTTGCCCCCCCATGGCACACCTGCTGAACTACAACTCCCATCAGCCCCACTTGGCATGGTTAGGAATCAGGGGTGGTGGGAGATGTAGTCCAACAATATGTAGGGGGGCACGGGTACTCCACTTTTTATTTTTTAATATTTTTTTTTGACTAAAACGGTATGGCCCTTTGTTAACAAAATAGATTTAAATCAATGCAGCCCAATTTGCTGGGCATAATCTAAGCCAGAGTCATAGTTCTTCCTGCCCCGCTTTTTTCTCTCTCTCCCTCTGATATCGGACTCAGGCAGGCAATTTGTTGCTGAATTACCTCTGAGAACGTGAAGATTTCTAGGTTCAGAGCCTTCTCAGTAAATCAGCTGGTTTCCACGAGTCAAGGATAAGGTGCAACGCTCATGGCTGGTTGCCAGGCAGTCTGTTGCTAAGCGCCCAGAGGGAGAAGGCCTAAGCGAACTACCGGTATCTGCAATGCCTTCCTTCCCCTTATTGGATCATTTCTAATTTCTGTTTGCCTTGTGTAATTTTTATTTTCTTTGTTTTTAATTGCAAGGGCATGTAGTAAATCCATGTTTAAGATGTTTAAAATGGTGAGGTGCAAAGTAATTGAGTAAGTATTGCTGGTGTAGGGGAACTTTATAACCTAATATTCTTTCCCAATGGGTTTTTATTCTTTCTCAGTATCCCATTGCCAACTTACATTTCCACCACATGTGTAAAAAATACCCCCCCCCCGGCTTTGGCTGAGGGGAGAGAATAATTTTAAATTTTTTAATCAGGGTTATATATCACTTAATTATTATTATGTAACAATTTTCTCTGATAACTGAGTCCAAAAGAGAACCTCTTGTACTGATGTCCAAAAATTCTCCCAGATCTCCATTGGAATATTTCCCCCCATATTCTATGTCCATTTTACCATGAAGTCTTGAACGTAAGGAAGCAATAATTTTTACGTTTGCCAGGCAGTGTTTATTTGTTTAATGTACTATTCCCTCCCCCCGCAAAAAAATAATAATTCAGTCAATTCGCTAATTAGACCAGGGATTTCTAGAATATTCTTGTACTTGGAATATCCATTTGAAACCACAGTTATCAAACTGCCAATATCATAATGCCATTATAAAGATCTGTGGCACAACCCACACTCTAGGTAATACCTTGAGGGCAACTAAAATGATCAAGGGGGTTGGAGCGACTCCGCTATGCAGAAATTCCAAAGTTTGGGGTTTTTTAGTTTAGAGAGACTCTTGAGAGTCCCATGGACTGCAAGAAGATCAAACCTATCCACCCTTAAAGAAATCAGCCCTGCGTGCTCACTAGAAGGACAGATCCTGAAGTTGAGGCTCCAGTACTTTGGCCACCTCATGAGAAGAGAAGACTCCCTAGAAAAGACCCTGATGTTGGGAAAGGTTGAGGGCACAAGGAGAAGGGGACGGCAGAGGATGAGATGGTTGGACAGTGTTCTCGAAGCTACTAACATGAGTTTGGCCAAACTGCGAGAGGCAGTGAAGGATAGGCGAGCCTGGCGTGCTCTGGTCCATGGGGTCACGAAGAGTCGGACACGACTGAACGACTGAACAACAACAAAGTTTAGAGATAAGACAAGTAAAAGGAGACATGCTAAGATGTGCATAAGCAGGGCTATTTTTCTAGAAAAAGAGGTGCTGGATCTCACCTTGAACACCTCTGTTGTTCTCTTACATTGGAAATGGCACCCACCTGATATGGTGGGATATGTCAGTCAAATCCAACATTCTAAGAGAGGACTAACTGCCTCTATGTGACAGTCAGTTTGGTCCGTTGGTCGGTTAGGCTGCTGCTGAAAGAAGTGTTAAGTAGTAAATGCTCTGATGGAGTCTTTCTAGGACTCACTAATATTTACTATATACCGGTAGTTCATATCTTTTGTAACCTACCGTAAGTATGTACTCAATGAATCTGACAGTAAACTAGTTTATTTTGTTATAATTCAGATTCATGTGTATTTTTCTTTTAAGAGGGACAAAAGGGATTAACAACCAAGAAGGCAGGAAGGTAGAAGACATAATTATTAAAAGGACTCAAACGAGTCAGCAATCCGCTTGCTGCTGTGTAAATTTAAATAAGGAAACCTTTAACCCTGCTATATTATATATAAACGTTCCTACACCTGATAGGTGCCAGAAAGGTTCTGGCAAGTCCTGGGTGGAAAAAGCCCTGGATGTAATAATAGCCAACTCAAATGCCTTTAAAAGGGAATTAGACCAAATTGGTTTTTGTTCAAAAAGCACAATGGTACACAGTAGCCAAAAGGGAAAAGATAATTGGCAAAAACCATATTCCCTCTCACTATTGATCAAGGAGTTGAAAAATTATGTCCTTGGATTGGAAATATTTTCTGTTTTGTAAATATTTGTGGAATGTGTTCACTCTGTATAGGATTGGGGACAAGATTACTGTAATTAAAAAAAATTCTTTGAGCATTAACTCTGGTCAATATCCAATATGAATTTTCTGGTGTCTATGTAATCTACCCTTAAATTTAAAGCTTTTGCCACACTCCGGGCATTCATATGGTTTCTCGCCAGTATGAATTTTCTGGTGCTGAATTAACCAATCTTTCCGATAGAACTTTTTCCCACACGTGGGACATTCATGCACTTTTTCGCCCGTATGGATCCTCTGATGTCTCAAAAGGTTTGTTCTCCAATTAAAGCTTTTCCCACACTCGAGGCATTCAAAGGGACTCTCCCTGGTGTGGATTTTCTGATGTCTAAGAACTGTCGATCTTGTATGGAAGCTTTCCCCACATTCAGAGCAGTCGTACAATTTCTTCCCAGGTTGGATTCCCTGGTGTGCCAGAAGGCATGTTTTTTGCTGGATGCTTTCCCCTGATGTGGGAGAGTGATAGTGTTTCTCTCCAGCATGTTTCATGACACATCCTAATCTGTAGTTGCGCTTTCGGCCGTACTTGGAGACTGAGGGCTTCTTGGCCCTCAAGTGCACCATGGAGGTTTCATTACCAGCAGCTGTAAGACCTTCTGGGAACTTGGTGGCTTCAACCTCCTGTTCTGCTGGCTTCCTCCCCTGGTTCCTGTTGGACTCACATCTTTCCTCATCAATATCTGCTGTCACCGGCATGTTCCACTGAGAAATTTCTGTTAATGTGTTATGCACCTCGTCCTGCTGAGAGTTCTCCATCTTGATCACACTCCTCTTCTTGTCACCTGAAGGGACAGAGAGAGGATTTTTTCCATGATCCTGTCACCTCTTATTTACAGTCCTGCAACTACCTTCTTGTTGGCCTGCCCCAACCCATCCCATCCTATCCCTCCTTTTCCAGCTGATTCAGGATATCTCTGCTACATTCATCTCTCTCCTGTCTAATTATATTTTCACCTTCATCCTAAAGAAGACCCCTGACGTTGGACCAGGCCAAAGGCAGTTACTGAGAGTGGCCGCCGAGACCACATAACACCGGTCCTGAAAGACCTACATTGACTCCCAGTATGTTTCCTAGCACCAACATGAGTTTGGCCAAACTGCGAGAGGCAGTGAAGGATAGGCGTGCCTGGCATGCTCTGGTCCATGGGGTCACAAAGAGTCGGACACGACTGAACGACTGAACAACAACAACGTTTCCTAGCACAATTCAAAGTGTTGGTGCTGACCTTTAAAGCCCTAAACGGCCTTGGCTCAGTATACCTGAAGGAGCATCTCCACCCCCATCATTCTGCCCGGACACTGAGATCCAATGCCGAGGGCCTTCTGGCGGTTCCCTCACTGCGAGAAGCGAGGTTACAGGGAACCAGGCAGAGGGCCTTCTCCTCCTCCTCCTCATGACCAACCAGATGCCTGTTATGAGAAGCTCTTTAAATCCAGAGTGGTGGTTGAGCCACAAAGTGGAAAACTGAATTCTGCAGAAACACAGCTGCTACTGAGTCTTCTCCATTCCCCTGCTCCCTGTTGAAAGTTTTCCACCTTGAGCTGATGTCTCTTCTTATCACCTGATGAGGCAGAGAGGGGAGCCTGGTCCACACTCTGATCATATTTTCTCCAGTTACTAGATTTCTACAGCCTTCATCTCACTGGCTTTCCCTCCTTTCCGCAAGCTGTTTCAGATTGTTTCTGCTAAACTCCATACCGGTATTTATTTCTTGTCCCTGTTATCTCTCCATACCCCTCTCCATACATCCAGGGCCCGATGTATATGTCAAACTGAAGTGTGAAAAGCAAAATACTGCAGCAAGGACAGTAACCAAAATTGCCTTAAATTTTGGTGGGACCTGGACAGAGAAGGAAAAACCAAGGCAATGTACCTATTTTTGTTTGTGGCACAGAACCATTGGCCTGCCAGCACCCCCGTTTCCCCTCCATGTGGCAGCCTGCAAGGTGGTTCAGATTTTAATTTTGAGGATGGTTATGGCTCTTTGTTAAGCGTTGAATGGCTTGGGACCAGTTTGCTTGCAGGATCGCCTTATCCCTTATATATGTAAGGAATTCAGTCTTGTATATCCCACTGAGCGCTTTGATCAGTGGAACTGGCACTGCTAACAGGTGTCACATAATACTCATTCTGCATTTGTACAAAATCAGTTTTTTTTATTGTAGCAGCACCTACATATTGGAGCTCCCTGCCTACTGACATCAGGTAGGTGCCTTTGCCGTACTTTTTCCAGCGCCTGCTGGAATGCCTCACATGGCTTCTCTGATGGTTGACCAGTGTGCCCTTGTGGCTGAAGATTTCCCCACACTCGGGGCACTCATAACGCTTCCCCTGTTTGTGAGTTCTCTGGTGCCTGATCAACTCATCGCTGCGAGAAAAGCACCTCTCGCACTCAGGGCATGTGTGCGGCTTCTCTCCTGTGTGGATTCTCTGATCCCTCATCAAATGGGCTCTCTGACTGAAGAACTGGCCACACTGAAGGCATTCAAATGGTCACTTCCCAGTATGGACCCTCATATGCCTGATTAATGTTCCTCTAATAAGGAATTATTTCCCACACACAGGACATTCATAGAGCCTCTTTCCCAAATGGATCCGTCTCTACCAATTCTCTCCATGTTAGAATGTTTTCCCACCCTCTGAGCATCCGTCCGCTTTCTCTCCTGTGCGTATTCTCTGATGTCTCTTTAGATTTTGCCTCTGCCTGAAGCATTTCCTACACCCAGGATACCCTGCTTGGGAGTTTGTTTTCTGCTGGGCTTTTGCCACCCATGATGTTTCATGGCAAGTCCTACATTGTAGTGGTACCTTTGACCATACTTGGAGACTATGGGCTTTTCTGCCCTTGAGTGCTGCATGGAGGTTTTGATATGTGCAGCTGCGAGACCTCCCCCAAAGCTCCCTCGATTAATCCTCTCCCCTCTCTGGTTTCTTCCCCGGTTGCCCTTTGGACTCACATCTCCGCTCCTGAATTGCTGCCGCCGCCACAGGGATGGTCCACTGGGATAATGCCGTCAGCATCCCAGTCTCTTCCTGCTGGACCACGTTCATCTTGACCAGACTTCTCTTCTCATCACCTGAAGAGACAGAGAGAGAATGTTTTTTTGCCTAAGACCAGAGAGCCTCCTACAACCTCCTTTCCAGCCACTCTCCACACAATGCATTGATGCTTCACGTCTTACGAATGTGACCTTTCACATGCTGGGTTCGTTATTAGCAGGGCGCATGGCACATTTTGCACCGAAAGATGTTCCATTTGCAAGCTCCTCAAAAGGTCTGGGTGCCATTTTTTTGCGCCTGGCTGACACTCAAGGATTACTGAAATGTATGTGCTTTGAAGCCTCAAGGTATATGTTAAGGATAGACAATAAGTTAAGGAGTTTAACAATAAAGAGTAGAGTGTTTTGAAAACTGAAGTATGGTATCAATATTTTTATTGTAAATGCCAAATTAAACACGTATTAACAATTTCTGTACAAAAATGTGATATTAACAATGTGTCACTTATGTGAATTGCATATTAGTTCATGCTTATCTAAATAAGAAATAAAAAGTGTCGCCCCCAAATGACGACTAGACATTTTGTTTTTGCACCCACAACCCAGGTCCCAGGAGCCATCTGGCTCCCAGCTTTTGTATCCCAGTTTCTAACACTGTTCACATAGTATGTAGCCAATGTGACTTCTCCCAGGATCAGTTAAACACTATCCAAGAGTGGTTTTTCACACACTAGGGGCTTCTGTGAGGTTTCACTCCAGAATTAATTCTCTATTGTCTTCAGGTTTTTCTCGGGGGGAGGATGTGAGCTGTTGCTGGAGGTTCTCCCCCACATCACATGGTGTAAACTCGCCTTCTTTCATGGTTATTTATGATCACAGTTCCTGACATGTCATGGAATTTCCCGCCAGAGTTAGAAAACAAATCTCTAAGGTTTGGAGCATAATTTGAGGGCATGTGGGGACAGAAGTCACATTGTCTGAGTGAAACACACAATTGTTGGATACAATCCATAATGTCTGTGTAATATTTGTTTAGCACAGAGCAGAGGTGGGCTTGCCAACCAATTCCTGATATGACAAAGCTTGCTACTGGAACTTTTTTCAACCCGACAATGAGTTCTCAGAGTACAGCCTCAGTTATGTGGGTCCTCTGATGCTTAACAAGATTGCATCTTTGGCTAAAGCTTTTGTCACACTTGGCACATTTGAAAGGTTTCTTGCAGAAATGTTTCCTTTGGTGGCCTACCAAATTGTCACTCCGGGAAAAGCTCCTCCCACACTGGGGACACATGTGTGGCTTCTCTCCTGTGTGGATCCTCTGATGCCTCATCAAATGGGCTCCCTGACTGAAGAACTGGCCACACTGAGGGCATTCAAACGGTCGCTCCCCAGTATGGATCCTCTCGTGCCTGATCAATGTTCCTCTAAAAGGGAAACATTTCCCACACTTGGGACATTCATAGCATCTCTTTCCTGCACGAACACGTCTCTTTAAATTCTCTCTTGGGCAGAAAGTGAGCCCACCCTCAGAGCATTCATTCGATTTCTCTCCAGTGTGCAGTCTCTGGTGTCTCTTCAGATTTTCTCCCTGCCTGAAGCATCTCCCACAATCTGGGCACTTGAAAGGTTTCTCTCCTGTCTGGATTCTCTGGTGTTGGGAACGGAAAGCTTTTTGCTGGGTGTTTCCCTCCCACTTCAGATAGTCAGAGTGCTCCTCTCCATTATAAGCCGTAAGTCCTATGTGATGGTGGTGGTCTCTTCTTTGGTATTTGGAAATGAAGGAATTTTCTGCTCTGGAGTGTCCCAGGGAGGGTTCATTATGCGCATCTTCTAAAAGCTCCCTGGAGCCATTTTCTTCCCTCACTGGTTCCTTCCCTTGTTGCACAAAGGACTCACATCTCTGTTCATGAATTTCTCCAGCTCCAGGAACAGTCCGTAGAGATAACTTCATTATCGTCCCTGTCTCTTCCTGCTGTGAGGGGTTCACCTTGATCAGACATCTCTTTTCATCACCTGAAGAGACAGAGAGAATTGTTTTTTGTTTTGTTTTTAAAATCTAGGTTCTTGTCATCTTTCTTAGACTTCATGCCAACCTTCCCTCCTGCTCTCTCTCTCTCTCCCCTTCTCCAAGGGTGTCGTTGCTAAAACTCCTCTTTATTTCCTGTATCTATGATCATATCCCACAACAACCATGCCTTTACATTTAGAAGTCAATGGGCTTTAGTGACCAGGATTTCCAGCGATGAGGTGAGGCTTCAGGGCCCAGCATACCGATAATTCCTCGCAGACCAAAACTTTAATAGATTTTACAGTAAATACTAAAACAGGAGCTTCTTTCAGCACAGATTACAACAGTCCTTCTGTCATGGGCCAATAGCAATGGGATTAATAACTGAATATTTTAATGTTGAATGCTGTGTTCTCAAATGATCAAAACAAAATAAAAAATAAAAGAATTCCTTCCAGTAGCACCTTAGAGACCAACTAAGTTTGTTCTTGGTATGAGTTTTCATGTGCATGCACACTTCTTCAGATACACTGAAACAGAAGTCACCAGACCCTTATATATAGTGAGAGGGTGGGAGGGGTATTACTCAGAAGGGTGGTGGGAATGGGTGATAGGCTGATAACTGTGGTAAACCTGTTAACGACTGCAATTAGTCTTACAGGAAAAATCAAGGGGTGAGAAGGTTAAAAATAGCTTTGTCATGTATAATGAGATAAGAATCCAATGTCTTTGTTCAGACCAGGTCTCTCCATGGTTTTAAGCTTGGTAATGAGTTGCAATTCAGCAACTTCTCCTTCCAGTCTATTTCTGAAATTCCTTTGCAATAAGACAAATGATGTTAATGCCTCCGTTGCAACAGTTAAGGATTTCTTAACCAGGAATGGTTCTGAGAGGCTTGATTTCTTTAACACTAATTTCTTTTATCTGAACTGACAAACCTTGCTAACAACAAAAAGAACTCTGCTTCCACAAAATGTAAAGGAAAGGAAGAAAAGGGCAGGAAAGTGCACCTCTTTTTGCTCTTCATAATACTCAGTGGGAATTAAGGAAAAAACGAAAATACCTTTGTGTCACTCCCAAACCATTCCCCTTAAAGGAACACCACACTTTCTCAACATCTTTTATGGTCACATGACATACTTCTCTTTACTTCTCAGTGAAATAATGAAAACCAAACTTCTGCAGCAAGGTAGCAGCAAATTCCCCTGAATTGCAAGTAACACGTGGCTCAAGCAATTGGCAGCATTCTCACAATAAAGCATTTTGGGCACCACAGAGGAATGCAGGAAGCTGCCTTATGCTTGACCAGACCACTGCCCCATCTTCCTCAGTATTTAGGGTTGCCATATTTCAGAGTGAAAATCCAGACACAAAAGTTGTTGAGGTGGTGTTTTTTTGCAAAATCTCAAAAAAAGAAAGAAGTTTTTGAGCTATTTTTCAAGAAATTCACCAAAATCTACCCTTCATGGGTTGCCATACGTCCGGATTTTTATAGACATTTCAGCAATATTATCTGCAGTGACTCTCCAGGGTTTCAGGCAGGAATCCTTTCCCCAGGCCAGCCTGGGGAATGAAAACCTGGAACCCCCTGTATGAAAAGCAGATGCTCTGGCTGAGCCACAGCCCTTCCCAAAGGCCTGATCCCTCCTCCTGCATGCCTTTCTTTGTGTGAGGGGGTAAATAAACAAGGAAGGGGGATATCTTAGCATTGCTCCAAACCCGAGAAAATAGTTCATTTCTCCCCAACACGCCAGTTTCAGTAAACAAGGTGGAATGTTTTGATCATCTTACATATCCTGGTTTGTTAGGGATAATGCACCAGCCTGCAGGTTGGGCACAGCATGGTTCTTTCAACCATGGTTCTTGAGTTATCATTATGTGGTCCAACATCTGTAGTTTAATTTTTTTTGGGGGGGGGGTGGAGCAGCTTTGTAAAACAGGACGGCAGGTTGGTCCTCTTAGTTTTCCATGTTATTTCCTGCAAATTCCAAAAGGAGTGGCTGTATCAGTCAGTCACAGCAAAGTCATAAAAAAGAAAGACTAGGCAGAAGGTAGACTGGGACCTGCTGGTTTATCCCTGGGCTTGCAACAGATTTAACTCCCAGTTGTTTCAGAGTAACAGCCACACAATGATCAACTGCTGGAATGTAATGGAAGCTAGTCCGCTGAGGAAGACCCAAGTTCAAATCCAATTCAGCCATGAGACTTGCAAGGGTGATATTGTCCCAAACAGCATCCCTCACCCCTAACCTACCTTAAGGATGAAGAAAGGAGTGGGGGACAATCCATTTACACCACCAAGAGCACTTTGGCAGAAAGGCAACATTAAATCACAGGATTTTGTGTGTGTTGCAAGAGTTGCCATTTTGGGTTCTCTATCCCCTTACCTGAATCTTGACTTGGGAATCCTTCACTTTCCACAGGAAACTGGACAAAGATCCCCTCTTCTTTTTCAGGGTGGGAGGCAGGGTCAGGTTTAGGAATCAAGAGTCCCTCTTAAGTTTGAGAAAGAGAGAGAGAGAAATAATAATTATTATTATTTCTGTCACAAAGAACATGCATTGATTCTTCCTGGCAGTTTTTGGCTTTAAAAAAAAAGACAACAAAAATGAACTATTGATAAGAAAAGCAATTTGAACTGAAAACAGTTTAACAAAAGCAGTGAGTGCTTGGCGCTGCCCGAGTATTTTTAGAAACCAACAAATATTGTGGTTTGTATTGAATTGTATGTTTGGACCCGTCATGCAAAAAACCCAATATATCAGGGCTTTAATGGAGCAGAGACTTACCCAAAGATTCTGTATCTCTAGCGTCTTCCTGCATGACTTGCCAAAACATGGTCCTCTGGCCTGGCTGGGCTGGAGTGGGCTCATTCATGTGTGAAGTTTCCTCGAGATTCATTGGCCCCTGAGAATGGGAGATGGACAAGATTGCTTATAGGGCGACATCAATATGCACGGACCTGGCAGGAGCTCCCTATCCAGAGGTGCGTCACAATTTAGGATTTAACAGAGAGGAAAAACGTAATGATGTGTGGCTATATTCTTTGGGATGGTTTTACACTAATAAAACCATCCTCCTACGGGACCGCCTCTCCTGGTATGCCCCTCGGAGGACCTTAAGGTCCATAAATAGCAACACTCTAGAGGTCCCGGGCCCTAAGGAAGTTAGATTAGCCGCAACCAGAGCCAGGGCCTTCTCAACACTGGCTCCAACCTGGTGGAACGCCCTGTGTCATGAGACCAGGGCCCTGCAGGATCTGAATCTTTTCCGCAGGGCCTGTAAGACAGAGCTGTTCCTCCTGGCCTTTGGCTTGGAATCAACTTGATCCCCTCCCCCTCTTTCCTTTTTCCTTCTGTGATGGAACTCCTATTTGGGGACTTCCCTGGCATTTTTCTGGCCCATGTAGGACCAGTCTGGATAGTCGGCCTTGGTGAAGATTTGACGGTTTCTTTCTCAAACAGTTTTTGATTTGAGTTTCTACTGAAATGAGGCTGCACTTTAATGTTGTATTTTAATCTTGTTTTTAAGTTGTATTTTAATCATTTTTTTATACTTGGTGTTAGCCGCCCTGAGCCCGGTCTTGGCTGGGGAGGGCAGGGTATAAATAAAATTTATTATTATTAATTATTATTATTATTATTATTATTATTATTATTATTATTATTAAATCACTTAGAAGCCATCCTGGCAAGCAACCCACATATACATAAATAAAATAATAATAATTTATTCATACCCCGCCCATCTGGCTGGGTTTCTGACTGAGAAATATGCAACCCAGGTCTTGCTCCTTAAAAGTGAACATACCTTAGCCTGACCCGACGTGGCCATTTCTGGTCCTTCAGGAGGAAGCAAGTTGCTCTGATCTATTGGACCTTGGCTTCCACTGCCTGCGAAGTACAGAAGACAGATATCTTTATCTTTATCGGGTAGTGATAAAGCGGGATATCGAATCCAAACTCTTCTTTATCATCACCATCATTTTATGAATTGCCTTTCAATGGGATTTACAAATGCATCAGAAGGACAGCCCAAAAAAATAGTACAGAAAACAAACTGAAGACGGGTTTAAGAACGATGCAAAATGGATGCTAATGGCAGAGGGAAATTTACCCATCTGGGGCAGCTTGTTGGAACAAAAACATCTCCTGCTGTTTCCAGGCAGTGCAGACAGCGACAGGAATGCTGCTCCATAGAACAGCAGCAGCCACACTGCAAGCCCTGCTCTGAGCTACCGTGGAGCAGATTTTGGGGGACTGAAGGGGAAACCCTCCTGCAGAAGGCAGTTGTCGGGTGGTGGCCTTGTCTCTTTCAAACACAGGGCATTCAAAACTTTAATCTTCCTTCAGTCATTTCTCAGGTGGCACAGCATGTGTAAGGGCCTCAATGCCAAAGTGGAAGCCTTACCCAGCAAACAGAGACTTTGCTCCTCTGTTTCCTCAGCCTTCAGGGAACCCTCCTGCAGTGGCTTCTGAAAAAAAGATGATCCGGTTGGTGAAGAATTTAAAGATACCCTTATCCATAGGACTTGAAGATGCTTGTAAACATAGAAGCTGCCCTTTCTGCATTTGAACTTATCTCTTATAATCATCAACCTTGTTTGGGTATCTCTTTCGGCATATGGACTGCTTATATTAATTCATGTGTTTAAGTCAGGACTGGTGGATTACTTTAACCCTTAATGTGAGCAGATTGTGTTTCTCTTTTTCCCCTTTTTGTTACATTTGCAAAACAAAAAGGCATCTAAAAAAGAAGATGACACTGGGCATTTGCAGTCATTTCAGCCTCTGAAAAGCAGGGCTGCCAGCTTTTCCAAGAGCCTCCTTTCCTGGGCTTATCAGCAGCTTGATTTCACTGAAACTGGCAGGCAATTGCTGCTTTTCTCCCTCTGTGCTGTGTAGTGAAGGGTTACATCTATCCCTGCATTCAAGCAGCTGCTTAAAAGCACAAGAGCAGGGCAAAGCTGGTTAGCTGACAACCCTCTCTGTGTGTGTGTTCCCAATAGGGCTACTAATATTTTACTAAGAGTTATCTCTTTGAATTCAGACAACAGCTCTAGGGCCACATTCACACTATACATTAAAGTGGTGTGACACTGCTTTAATCAGTCATGGCTTCTCCCAAAGAATTATGGGAACTGTAGTATGTTAAGTGTGCTGAGAGTTGTCAGGAGGCCCCTATTCCCCTCAGACCTACAATTCCCAGGGTTAACTGACTGGGAAACCACTTTGAGAATTGTAGCGGAGTGAGGGGAACAACTCTCACCACCCTTGATGAAGTACAGCTCCCATAATTATCTGGGGAAAGCCATGAGTGTTGAAAGTGGTGTCGCAGTGTTTAAATGGGTGGCATGAATGTGGCCGAAGGCTGAACCAGTCAACGTTGAGCACCCTGGATGATGGCGACAACCTCGTCCATATTCTAGACTTCCCCAACCTGCTGCTTTCCAAGTGGTTGAAAATAGAAACACCTATCAGCCCCAGGGAGAATGGCCAATGCTCAGGGATCATAGGTGTTGTAGGTTGAAACATCTGGAAAGAAACTACTTGGGAAAGGTAGCATTATCCTCTTCAAGATTCTGGAAATTAAACCTCAAACCCTCACCTGCCACTCTGCAGCCTCGTCCAACTCTTGCTTGCTGGCCATCAGGAACTCCTCTGCCAGGGCCACAGCCTGCAAACACGACTCCGGTCCTCCTGCTCGGATCCAGCTCTGCAGCTCTGGCGGGAGGCTGGCCAGGAACTGCTCCAGGACCAGCAGCTCCAGGATCTGCTCCTTGCTGCGTCTCTCCGGCTTCAGCCACCGGTGGCAGAGATCCTGCAGCTGCAGGTGGATCCTCCGGGGGTCCTCCACCTCCTGGTAGCGGAACTTCCTGAAGTGCTGGCGCTGCACCTCCATCTTGATAGCGTCGCCTCGCAAGATGGCCGCCTTCACCTTCCCATAGTCCTTCCTGTCTCCGGCTTCTAGGGCGACGAAGGCCTGTTTGGCTTCCCCGCTCAGCGCAGGCAGGAGCCGGGCTGCCCATTCTTCCCTAGGCCACTGGCAAGCTCTGGCCACTTGCTCGAAGGAGGCCAGAAAGGCCTTGGCATCGTCCCATGGAGCGGCCTCCAGTGACAATGGGTTCTTCGTCGTGCGAGGAGATTGCAATGTTGTCAGGAACTCCTGCCACTGGGCCTCCCAGCGCTGTTGCATCCCGTTGCAGGGCTCCTGCTTGGTCTCTCGGGATGCTCTCCATCCTGGCTGCTCCCTCACACAGTCCGACTGAGCCACGCTGGAGGGCTTGTTATCCCCTCCCAGGCCTCCTTCTCGTTCTGGGCTCACAGTTTGAGGCCCCATTTCCCCACCCAGTCTGCGAAGCCCTGAACCTGGAATCAGGAGGTGGAGGACTGAGCTTGTTGGCAGACGAATTCCAGTAGAAGCCTCTTTCTCCACCACACTCAAATTTCTGTTCTCACAAGAGACTTCCTGAACTTTTGGCGGGTGTTATCTCATCGCTTGAGGCTGACCTTAGGGTGTATAACAAAAGACCTGGTGTAAAAAATTAATTTGCAGCACAAATCAACACACCAAGTGAGACCGATAAGAGTCGCTGGTGCCTTTTCACATTGTCTGGCAAAATTTTATTTCGTTTAGAAATCAACCTGACATAGATTATCCTCCATATGCAGCGGTAAAAATAGGGACTTCTTAAGAAAGGTCTGTTGGTGGTTGTTTTCTTTAATTATGCCTTGTTGGTGGCTTGTTGGTTTCTGACCCCACGTGGCACCTGAAAGACAAAAATATTTACCATTGACAAATGATGGCTGTTACAAACAACCTAGGTTATGATGATTCTACTATTGGATTTGTGAAATGTGCCCAAGGACCGCAGGGTTTAAACCTCTCCTCATTTTTTAATTAAAAAACCCCCGACACACATTGATTTGAGTGTTGCATCACCTTTGAATATAAATAAAACTTTTAAAAGAAAATGAGAAAGAGCAGAATTCTAGTCAAGAGGCCTCTGCTCTGGGGAAGAGCCGTCGCTTAGTGTTAGAGGAATCGCTTTGCAAGCAGAAATCATAGAGTTGGGTCATCTAGTCCAACCTCCTGCAATGCAGGAATATGCAGCTGTCCCATACAAGGATCAAACCTGTGACCTTGGCATTATCAGCACCACGCTCTAACCAACTGAGCTACCCAGGATGATCCCAGGTTCAATCGCTCAGCATCTACAGGTAGGCCTTGGAGGCAAAGACCAGGATGCCTATGCTCTTCTGTTGTAGGGTTCACTCCCAGGTTTTCAAACAAGTGCTTCCCTCCAACAAGTGCATATCCTTGCCCTTAGGTACTGGCTAAAATTAAAAAGGGGGATAGGGCCCATTTTAATACTTTCCGCTTTCAAGGACGTGCTGAATGTTAACACCGGAGCAACCCCATCTTGGAATCAGGAAATGCTACAAGACGTATGGCCTTTCTTTGGACAATTCTGAGTTCCTTAGACTTTGAGGTGGCAACTTGCCTCATGAAATCTGCCGCTTTGAAGCATTATTTTTGTGCTGGCTGCACGTCTAAGCTTGTCTGTCCAAAATTTGCCCCTTGAAGAATGCTATAGCCAGATCCCTTATAAAGAGAGTTTGCCCATGTGGAGGCAAGTATTAATTATTATTGTTTATTCTTATTATGCCCCACTGCTTCCTGGTTTGCCCAATCTGCACAGACATTAAGAGAAGCCTTGTTCAAAAATTTAAATCTCCCGGTTGGAAGATCAATTGGGTATTTGATTAACTTTTTATAAGGTGGCAGGTCCCCCTACACTTCTGGAAAAAGTAGCCAGTTTTGCCTTTTGAGCGGCAATTTTGAGAAGAAAAGTTTGTGGGGATGATGTAAAGTTCTTCAGGGGAGCCAACTGTCATCTCACAGAGTGTCTGCTTTTAATAATCATTTTAACTGCATAATATATTTTATTCCGTTTCTATTCTGTATTCTGTGTTTTATCTTTTGTAACAAAAACAAACAAACAAACAAACCACCTCCCTCCTGGCTCTTAGCCCCTGAAAGCCCTTATCCTCCAGGCACTTTGTATTTTAAAGCCATTCAATACCCAGGAAAGGAGTGGGCGGATCTCCCTCTTAAAAGCACAAGAGATACCAAGCTTCCTTACCCACAACCAAAAATACCTTTTAACTCCAGCTGCACCTTCAAGGAAACAGGGGAAGCCTTTTCACAGCACGGAATATATATTTTTTAAAGAGTATTATATTGAAGCACCGGGTGCTAATTAACCGGCAGGCGAGGAGGCTGCTCCTAAAAGAAGAGCACCAGCAAGCGCAGCAGTATTTATTTTTTTAAACGATATATTCAAATATTGTACATAAAACCAAGCCCCCTTGTCCTCATTTGAACCCACGGCTTCCCCAGTTTGTTCCCTGTGCGCAAAGGAGGGATTGAAGTTTGTCTGCAGATGTTGATGATGGAATGCAATTAAATGATGACGATCAAATGCAATAAAAGGGAAGGAGGCAAAAGGGAGTTCGGACAGCAAGTGAGACTCACCTTTTTAGGGGGAAGGGAAGCGCGGCTCGCCGGGATTTTCCGGCGGGGAAAGGGGAGAGGAGGGCGGCTGCGAGGTCTCTGGAGCGATGGAGGCTGCTGTCGTTCCCGATCGCCTTCTTTTTCTTCCTCCTCCTCCTCCTCCTCCTCCTGATCTAATGGCGGTGCTTGCAGAGAGAGAACCGAGGTTCCTGCACTCGAGCAATGCTGCCCCCGACTGGAAGGAGCTGCTCATGGCTCCTCCTCCCACCCAAAATAATTTGAGTAATTAGTTCTTGTTTACCGTGTTTCTCCTAAAATAAGACACCGTCTTATATTTTTTTCCCCTCAAAAAAACACAGTATGGCTTATTTTCGGGGGATGTCTTATTTTAACCACTCTGTGTCGGTACGCTGCATAGCCACGCCTATCCAGGCAGTCTTAAGGGAGAGGCGCCGCATCACTATGTCTTATTTTTGGGGTATGTCTTATTTTCGGGGTATGGCTTATGTTTCATAAATGTGTAGAAATCCTACTACGGCTTATTTTATGGCTACGTCTTATTTTAGGAGAAACAGGGTAATTAGGATTACATTGCCCCTCTCCCCCGCCCCGAAGGATCGAACTCAAAACGGCTTGCAAAAGCAAAGATTTGAGAAATATATATTAAACACGAATGAAAGCAACCTACAACAACGTGCACACGAATATGTGACGGTTGTTTTGATTAGTAGTTGTAACCCGCTCTGGGACCTAAGATAATGCAATAGCCATTTTGCTTTTCGTTGAGTTTCCTGCATTGCAGGGGGGTTGGACTAGATGACCCTTAAGGGTGCCTTCCAACTTATTTGTTTGTATTTGTAGAGCACCCTTCATCCAAGGTTCACAGGTGGTTTACAATATTTTATAGGTAAAGGTAAAGGGACCCCTGACCCTTAGGTCCAGTCGTGACCGACTGGGGTTGCGGCGCTCATCTCGCATTATTGGCTGAGGGAGCTGGCGTATAGCTTCCAGGTCATGTGGCCAGCATGACAAAGCCGCTTCTGGCGAACCAGAGCAGTGCATGGAAACACCGTTTACCTTCCCACTGCAGTGGTACTTATTTATCTACTTGCACTTTGACGTGCTTTCGAACTGCTAGGTTGGCAGGAGCAGGGACCGAGCAACGGGAGCTCACCCCGTCGCGGGGATTCAAACCGCCGACCTTCTGATCGGCAAGCCCTAGGCTCTGTGGTTTCACCCACAGTGCCACCCGTGTCCCAACAACATTTTATAGTCCACAAGGGATCCAACAACTCGCAGGGTCATCTAGTCCAACCCCCCTGGAAGACAGGAACCTCAGCTAAAGCATCCATGGCAGATTGCCCTCCAACCTCTGCTTATAAACCTCCAAGGAAGGAGAGTTCACCACCTCTGGAGGGGGATCGTTCCACCGTCCAACAGCTCTTACCGTCAGAAAGTTCTTCCTGATGTTTAGTTGGAATCGCCTTTCTTGCAACTTGAAGCCCTTGGTTTGGATGCCACTCTCGAGAGCTGGAGAAACAAGCTTGTTCCGTCTTCCAAGCAACAGCCCTTGAGATGTTTGAAGCTGGCTATCATATCTCCTTTCAGTCTCCTTTTCCATGCTAACATCCCCAGCTCCCTCAACTGCTCCTCATAAGGCTTGATTTCCAGACCATTGATCATCTTGGCTGCCATCCTCTGCACACGTTCCGGCTTGTCAACATCCTTCTTAAATTGTGGTACCCAGAACTGGACATAGTACTCCAGAACCGAGTGGGATCATGACTTCTGATCTGAACACTGTATCTCTGTTGATGCAGCTCAGAATAGTATTAGCTTTTTTCGCACAGTTGACTCATGTTAAGCTTGTGGCCTACCAAGACCCCTAGATTCTTTTCAACTGGCAACTGTGCAACTGGCAAGCTAGATGTCTCCTTGCTTATATTTGTGCAGTTCAACTTAGTCAGAAAGCCCAAAAGGACAACTCTCCCTTATGTTTTGGAATGTCAAGACTTCTCATTGATTAAAAAAAAAGTAGTCATATTTTTAAAGATATAGCTGTTGGCTTCTTAAACACACCATTTTATGCAAGAGACACTTCCTGTCATGGCCACCCCGGCACTAATCCAACTCAAGCTTCTCTAGAAAGGAAAAAGGAACAAACAGGGGCGCCATCTATGCAGGGCCGTGAGGGCCACCTCAAAAAAATTCAACGAAGGGGCTGCCCCCCCCCAAGTTCTGTGGTGGCCGCATGCATGCTGCGAGGTGTACTGACGTTGTATGTGCACGCTTGGGAACAAGCAAGTCCCCCACATTCAATTGATCCAGCCTCCCCAAAATGTAAGACAATATGACCCATTTCAGAACTGGAGTCTTATTTTTCTGTAATCTCGCAGTGAGCCTTTACAAAACAACAGTGCTACACTCAGAGTTTAAAATAATTAATTAATTAATTAATTAATTAATTTTTATTCATTTTCAAAACCTTAACAAATGCCACAAAATGTAACTTGGGGGGGGAGTTCCCTCCGTGAAAATTGGAGGCTTGTCAAAAGAGAAATAAACCAGAACAAGTCATGCCTTTGAGGTGGCCTTCTCGTAAGATCTTCTCGAGGCATCTAGAGAATGAACGGTTGTCAAACATGCACAGAAGGATAATGGATCGGAGAATCCGATATAAGAGATAAGGTGCCCACTGTGAGGAATTATTTCTCCCTTATCTGTGAGGTAAGAAGACGGCAGGGGCTTTTTGGGCCACAATGTTCCCCCACTGTTCATTTGAGAGCACAATCCCTAAACCAGTGGTTTTCAACCAGTGTGCCATGGCACCCTGGGGTGCCTTGAACGATGGTCAGGGGTGCCATGGGCAACACTGGCCTCTGTCCCTCTTTCCTTCCCTCCCTCCCTCCTTGGATGCCCTCTCATGTCTCTGCTTCCCAGGCCCCTGTGGGGCAGTGTGAGGAGGCACCTCTCTTTGGGATGGGGGCGGGGGGCAGCTCAGAGACCGGGGGGGGGGCAGCAGCGGCTGCCTGGAGGACTCACAAAGAGAGGGGAGAGAGAAGGCGGAGTCTTCCCGTCTGCTGTCAAGGAGTGTTGCATGGCTCAGGGGCACTACAGGCATAGGTGTCAACCCTCCCTTTTTTTGTGGGAAACTCCCTTATTCCAATGCCGTTTCCCGCTGCTATCCCGGATTGTTGATATCCCTTAAATTTCCCAGATTTCAAAGGAAGCAGCTCCTCTCCCTCCCTGCCGGCCAGGGAGGCTCCTCAGCTGCGTTGCTCGGCTGCCAATAAGGAGTCTGAGACCGACTGGGGGCGGAGCTTGCATGCCTTGTGCAGCCAGACCCTCACGCCCAACCAGACAGACAGCCTTCCTGCGCTCCCTTTTTCACTCACCCGTTCGCACGCAGCCTCTGGAGCGCAGGGTGGCGAGGCTACTTGGTGCCATTTCACCACCCTCGCGGCATCCCTTATTTTCAAATCCGAAAGTTTGAAAAAAATCCCTTATTTTCAAATCCGAAAGTTGACAGCTATGACTACAGGTCCCGCGGTAAGTGCTGCCCCCACGGTGTGGCGGCCAGTGCGCCCCCCCCCCAGCTATGCCTCTGAGAACACTCCACAAGGGAGCAGAATTAAGCATTCAATGGCAAACCTTCAGAGGCCATAAGCTTTCTGTTCACCTGTGACACAATGTCTGGCATTAAGCTGGTTAAAGTGAAGCCATGACCATGGGCTGATGAAAGCTGGTCACGGAGGGAAGATCCTCGACCCATGCTGTGGGGCCGACAGTGTGGGCAGAGCCCTTATTGCCTCCCTGCTGCTAGATGTTCTGCTTTCAACAGCAGCTGCAGATATTCTTGCAGTGGGATATTACATGTTCTCAGTCCTGCTAAGCATTTTCTTTCCCTCTGGATTCTCTGAGGAGAAATAAAGGTCACAAAAGTGCAAAGCAGAACAAGTCATGCCTTTGAGGTGGCCTTGAGAGAGCCAGTGTGGTGTAGTGGTTAAGAGCGGTAGACTCGTAATCTGGTGAACCGGGTTCGCGTCTCCGCTCCTCCACATGCAGCTGCTGGGTGACCTTGGGCTAGTCACACTTCTCTGAAGTCTCTCAGCCCCACTCACCTCACAGAGTGTTTGTTGTGGGGGGAGGAAGGGAAAGGAGAATGTGAGCCGCTTTGAGACTCCTTAGGGTAGTGATAAAGCGGGATATCAAAACAAAACAAAACAAAAAAACCCCTCTTCTGGTAAGATAGTAAAATAGTAACGCAATTGACTTCCGACAAGCACACAGAGTGCAAACAAGACTGAGTGTATGGGGGGGGGGGCTCGTTTAATTTCACTGCACACAGGTGGTGTAGTGACAATAAAGGTTTATTGTTTATTATCTATTGTAGATGTGCAACAAGCCACCGTGCAAATCGGTGTGTTTTAAGTAGGCACAGAAAAATAAAATGAAGTAGGGATGAAACGCCTCAACGGAGAGGGTATTCCATAAGGACTAGAACAGTGTGTTCCTAACCATGTCAGTCCTACTGAATTCAATGGGGTTTATGTCCAGGATAAAGTGGGGTTAGGACTGCAGCCCAAGTTATGTGATTATAGCCACAACTACAGTATTCTGCAGTATTTATGCATGCTTCCTCACCACTGGATTTTCGTGGGTAAGCTTTTAGTTTCAGCATGCATTATGTATATTGATGGGCAGAGTATAAATAATAAAATTATTGATATTACTATACGTATATGAGTAACTGGTGCCTTGTGACTAACACATTTGAGACGTAGAGTCTCAAAAAGTGGACACAGTTGTTCTTTACTACGGGCTTTCAGAGAGCTTTTTGAGCTCAATCCCATTTTGAGGCCTAATGTTGGCTACTCCCAATGGGAATATGGCCACTGGTACAGGTATGGCAGGGGCCTGCCCAGCGAACGTGCTGCCCCGATTTGAACTCTTCCCACCCTCAGAGGATGCAGGCCTCGGGAGCATCCTGTGAGTTCGCTGGTGTCTTCTCAACGTATCTCTCTGGGAAAAGCCCTTCCCACATTCGGGGCATTGGAACAGTTCCCCAGTATGGATGCTCTGGTGCCTAACTAAGTGCCCTCTCTGCCGGAAGCTTCTCCCACACTGAGAACATCCGTATGGTTTCTCTCCCGTATGGATTCTATGATGTCTTGCTAACTCTGCTCGGAAGGTGAAGTTTTTCCCGCACACAGAACATTCGTGGGGTTTCCTTCCTGAATTATTGTTCCGATGTCTATGTCTGAAGCGTTTCTCATCTTCGGGGCATTCGTGGGGGCTCTCTTCTGTGCGGCTGTCCTGGTGTCCAGCGAATTCCTCTCTCCCACATAAATTTTCCCCACATGCAGGCAATGTGTTTTGCTTCTCCCCCCTAAGTATTCCCTGTAGTTTCTCAAGGCAACATACCGACTGGCTGTCTCTCGCTGACGTGGGGCACTCAAAAGGGTTCTCTGACTTATATTTTCTCCTGCAGGGCTTTCCACTGTCTGTGGCCACTGCTGAGGTTTCGCTAACAGAGACTGCAATAACTCCTGAGAGGCCACTGCATTGTGTTTCTCTCTTCACCGGCTGCTTCTCCTGTTGTCCTTTGGAATTATTTTTCTGCTCAGGAATTCCAGGCGTCACAGCCGAAATATCACGACGGAATTCTCCCGCTAACTCTTTCGGCAAATTCTCTCCCAACTGGGATTTCTCCATCTTCATCCAGCACCTGTCTTGTTCACCTGAAGAGAAAGAGAGAGGAATTTTGTCCAAGCTCTGGTCACCTCTTTTCTAGACTCTTACAACCTCCTCCCTCCTGGCTTTCTCTGCCCTCCCTTTCTAGGCAATTCTCAGCTTTTTCTCTCAATTTCTAGCCATGCATCACCACTCTCTCCACAAGTGAGGTTCTCCTCTTCACTCGGTTCTACTCCTGGGAGAGGTGCCTTTTGTGACATCTCTAAGTTAAGATGTTAATAGCCAAGAGTGCCTATTTGGGTCTGCTTGTACTAAATCAGTTTCAACTTGTCGCAGAGGAAAGTCATCTTCCACACTGAAAATGAGACCGTCCCCTTCCATTCTGTCAGCTATTATCTCTCATCACGGCTTTGTAAAGGTAAAGGGACCCCTGACCATTTGGTCCAGTCGTGACCGACTGGGGTTGCGGCACTCATCTCGCATTATTGGCCGAGGGAGCCGGCGTACAGCTTCCGGGTCATGTGGCCAGCATGACTAAGCCGCTTCTGGCGAACCAGAGCAGCGCACGGAAATGCCGTTTACCTTCCCGCCAGAGCGGTACCCATTTATCTACTTGCACTTTGACGTGCTTTTGAACTGCTAGGTGGGCAGGAGCTGGGACCGAGCAACGGGAGCTCACCCCGTCGCAGAGATTCGAACCGCCGACCTTCTGATCAGCAAGCCCTAGGCTCTGTGGTTTTATGAAGGGGCAAAAACATAAATTCCAGGAGTTTTGCTTTCTGAAGGAAACACGATACCTCTGGTTCCTCAGTAGGTTTCAGCGCCCTCAGAAAAAGCAATTCCTGGGGTACATTGGGGGTAAATGAGGAAAGCAACAATGTATTATAGTTTGTTCTAAAGGCTGGTATCAAAAGCCTGTAATTTTAATTAAGTCCACAATGCCAGGTAGCAGACTTTTTTAAGGATTGCAGTCTAAACCTGTCTACTTCTTCCTAATAGCTAAAGTACTTTATGGATAAATGGTTGTGTTCATAGAGGTCATGGCTAAATCAGCCGTGGGGAACATTTGACCCTCCAAATGTTGCTGAACTCCAACTCCCATCATCCCTGGCTAGGTTCAGCAACATCTGGAGGGTCAAAGATTCCCCACACTTGGACTAACCCCCACTCCCAAGTGTTCCGTCTAACAGAGTAGTAACTCTCTCAAATATGGCTATTTTGGCTTTTTAAAAATGCAAAACCAGTTTCAACTAATCACAAAGAAGATATATGTGGGGCACTGAAGACCCCGATCACCTGCCCCCCTTCCATACTTCCCTGTTATGGCTTCCCTGTTAAAGTGAGAAGGGGACAACTCAGAATCAGACTCTGGGAATTGTACATCAAGAGGTCAGCATAGACCTCTGAGCTGCCAAAAGACCCGCCCCAAACTCTAGTTCCCAATGCTCCTTGAGGAAAAGCAATGACAAGTAGAATGGTTTAATCCCAAGCAGTTTGACACATGAGATATTCCACTAACTATGTCCCAGTATGCGGTTTTTAAAACTGCAGCCGCTATTGACAAGATAAAAAGTGGTTTCTGGAACTTCCTTCACTAGGAGAGCATGCCGCTGAGGAGCTGTGGGCAAAAATAATTCATAGTGGTCACCCACTTGCTATCGAGAGTATCGAGAAAAGTGGAATCTGTGGTGATAGGATCTGGTGGCAGACAATATTAAAGGTGCTCTGGTGCTTAACCAATCTTTTCTGGCTTTCCCTGCCCTTGTGGCATTTGTAAGGTCTCTTGTGAGTGCTCTGATGAACTTGAAACAGTTACTCTCTGCTATGGGTCCTCTGATGGCCCATCAGGTGCTGTCGCCGCCTGAAGCTCTTATCGCACTCGGGACATTTGTACGGTTTCTCTCCGGTATGGATTCTCTGGTGAATCTTCAAGTCCCCTCTCTGACTGAAACATTTCCTGCAGTGAGAACATTTGTACGGTTTCTCTCTAGTGTGGACCCTCCGGTGTCTCCACAGGTTTTCTCCCCGGCTGAAGCTTTTCCCACACTCAAGGCATCTGTAGGGTTTCTCTCCAGTATGAATCCTCTGGTGCCTCGTTAAACCTGCTCTGGAAGTGAAGCTTTTCCTACATGTGGAACACTCGTGCTTCTTCCTTCCTGAAGGAACATCTTGATGATTCTGCAGCCTGCATCTGAAATTTTGGCCACCCTCAAGACTTTCCTTGGCTTCCTCTTCTGTGCAAATATTCTGGTGGCCAACGAAAGAGTTTCTTCCACACTCGGCAGGTGCATGTTGTTCCCCTCCTGTAAGCACCCCCCGAGGTTTACAGAAGCAATGCTTTGTCTGGCTTTCTTTGCCCCACGGAGGACGTTCGCTGGGGTCCTCCCCAGGGTGACTCACAACAAGCCCTGACTTGTCGTTGTGTTTCCTCCCGTACCCAGAAAATGGAAGCTTCTCCCCCTCTATGGGCCCTGAGGAGGTCAGGATAACAACACCTGGAGTAACTCCTGTGCGCTCATTGTGTTCTCCCTCTCTCTCCACTGGCTTCTTCTGTCGCCCTTTCCCCTCACATCGCTGCTCGTGAGTTTCAGACGTCAGAGGAAAATCCCACTGAGGTACTTCTGCGCAGGCCCTGTGTATGTCCTCTGGCAAAGCCTCTCCCTGCTGAGATGTCTCCCTCTTGATGCAGCATCTCTTCTGTTCACCTGAAGAGACAGAGAGAGGAGTTTTGTTCATGCTCTGGTCTTTTCTAGATGCCTGCAACCTCCTTCCTCTCCTCACCGCTTGCCCTTCTGCATAATCGAAATATATCTGCTAAGCTCAAACTTTATTTCTCTCTCTCGCTACCTCCAGCCAGATATCAACCCCTCTCCTTACATCCCAGGCTGTGCGGATTGTTCGCTTAACCCAGGTTGGTTTGTGGCCTCTCTAAATAAAGGGAATAAATACGGCTATTTTGTTCTATTTCTACAGAAACTGCTTCAGCTAATCCTGCACGGAAGGAATTTGGGGCACTGAATTCTATCAGGCATGTCTCACACGATGTCTCCTGTTTTGAAGGGGCAAAAGGGACATCTCACACTCAAGTCCCGGGAATTGTGCTATCTGAATCAAACCAAGGCCTCTGGTTTCCCAAGAGTTTTCAACACCCTCAGAAAAAGCAATTCTCAGTCATCCAGCCTCTGCTAAAAAAAAAACCTCCAAGGAAGGAGAGTCCACCACCTCCCGAGGGAGACTGTTCCACTGTCAAACAGCTCTTACTGTTATTCCTAATGTTTTTGTATTTATGACTTGTACTGCAGTACATAGAATTGGGGGAAAGGCTCTGTCAGGGGACTGCCCCCCCCTTGCCCTTCCAGCCCGGCTCTGAGTGAGTACCGTGAGCCGCCAGCTATCCTGGAGACAGATTCCAGCGGGACATCTGGAGGAAGCTCCGAGGAAAGGAAAGCAGGGAGAGGGCTTCCGTCAGCCTCACAGAGCCATCGCAATGTACCAGGGGAAAGAAAGAGGAGGCGCACAAAGTGCTTCCGTCTCCCGAGATGCCTTGGTGGGTGGCGGGAGAACAGGCATCCGGTAGTTGGAGAAACTGAAAGCGAGGAAGACTGACGCATTTACGATGTGCTCGGAGTTGTAAACCAATTAGTTAGATTAAAGCTTTGATAGCTTAATGGCTCGGAGTCTTTTTGAATGCCTAGCTGAAAAGGGGCCCTGTGGGGCCTGACAGGCTCTTTCTTCCTCTTTCAAATTCCAAAAACGGCAGGTTGTTTACTGGGCTTGAGCGACCCTTACCAAAAGACAGAACATTTCCATCGTCCTCTGGCAGGACTTGCCAGAACATAGTCTGTTGGCCTGGCTGTGTTGGAGTCCTTTCAAACATGTGCAAAGGCACGGCTGTCTCCTTGGAGTTTGGCAGTCCCTGGAAACACAAAACACCCCAACACCGCCATCAGATGCAGTTGCATAAGAAACAATGTCAATGCACAGAATGATGCTAATGTTCTTTCCCCCTCACAAAACAAACAAACAAACCCCAGACCCGTTAAATAAGAGTTTCAGCTCTCAATCCACTTGTAAAAATACAAAATTAAACACTGAGGAAAAGCTACACTCTGCACCGTGACTTAGAACACAGAAAAGGATGATGAATACATACTGGGAACATAAATAGCCATAGTCACCTATGGAGAACAAACACCATCTGCAGGTGGACAAGGCAAGGAAGTGTCAAAAACTGGGAGTTTATTCTTTGCTTCTTAAAATGAAACCAGCATGCTACAAACAACTAACAACAGGCAGGTTACTATTTTTTGTGTGGACAATTTACTCAGTTGCTGCTGCTTCTTTAGCTGGGCTCTAAAATTAGCCCTAGGAAAAGGTAAAGGGACCCCTGACCATTAAGTCCAGTCGTGTCCGACTCTGGGGTTGTGGCGCTCATCTCACATTATTGGCCAAGGGAGCCGGCGTACAGCTTCCAGGTCATGTGGCCAGCATGACTAAGCCGCTTCTGGCGAACCAGAGCAGCGCACGGAAACGCCGTTTACCTTCCCTAACCAATAGTGGTTGGTCCTAACCAATAGTGATGACCTAGTTAGTGGGGTAGAAGTGGTAGGATCATTAGGTGGGAGTGATCATGCTCTTCTGGAGTTTATTATACATCAGAAAGGAGCAACCAAGCATACTAAGACTCAAATTCTAGACTTTAAGAAAGCCGACTTCAGAAAACTTAGGGAAATGCTGGGTGTGATCCCATGGTCAGTAATACTAAAAGGGAAGGGAGTTCATGATGGATGGGAGTTTGTTAAAAGGGAGATATTAAAAGCACAACTTCAAGCAGTACCAATGAGACGAAAACATGGAAGGTGCCTAAAGAAGCCAGGGTGGCTATCTAATGAACTTTTAACTGAGTTAAGATTTAAAAGGGATATGTACAAGAAATGGAAAAAGGGGGAAACCACCAGAGAGGAATTCAAACAAATAGCCAGCACATGTAGAGACAAAGTCAGAAAAGCTAAAGCACAGAATGAACTCAGGCTTGCTAGAGAGGTTAAAAGCAATAAAAAGAGTTTTTATGGGTATGTCCGTAGCAAAAGGAAGAACAAGGAAACAGTGGGGTCACTTAGAGGAGAAGAAGGTGAAATGCGAACAGGGGACGCAGAAAGGGCAGAACTCCTCAATACCTTCTTTGCCTCAGTCTTCTCCAAAAAAGAAAACAATGCCCGACCTGAAGAATATGGAGCAGATGATTCAGCAGGGGAAACACAGCCCAGAATAAGTAAGGAGGTAGTACAAGCACACTTGGCTAGTTTAGATGTATTCAAGTCTCCAGGGCCAGATGAACTACATCCCAGAGTATTAAAAGAACTGGCAGAGGTGATTTCAGAACCACTGGCAGTAATCTTTGAGAATTCTTGGAAAACAGGTGAAGTCCCAGGAGACTGGAGGAGGGCAAATGTTGTCCCTATTTTCAAAAAGGGGAAAAGAGAGGACCCAAACAATTACCGCCCAGTCAGCCTGACATCAATACCAGGAAAGATTCTAGAGCAGATCATTAAGCAAACGGTCTGTGAGCACCTAGAAAGGAACGCTGTGATCACTAAAAGTCAGCATGGGTTTCTGAAAAATAAGTCATGTCAGACTAATCTGATCTCATTTTTTGACAGAATTACAAGCCTGGTAGACGAAGGGAACACTGTGGATGTAGCCTATCTTGATTTCAGCAAGGCCTTTGACAAGGTGCCCCATGATATTCTTGTAAAGAAGCTGGTAAAATGCGGGCTAGACAATGCTACCATTCATTGGATTTGTAACTGGCTGACTGACCGAACCCAAAGGGTGCTCATCAATGGCTCCTCTTCATCCTGGAGAGAAGTGACTAGTGGGGTGCCACAGGGTTCTGTCTTGGGCCCAGTCTTATTCAACATCTTTATCAATGACTTGGATGATGGGCTTGAGGGCATCCTGATCAAGTTTGCAGATGACACCAAATTGGGAGGGGTGGCTAATACCCCAGAGGACAGGATCACACTTCAAAATGACCTTAACAGATTAGAGAACTGGGCCAAGGCAAACAGGATGAATTTTAACAGGGAGAAATGTAAAGTACTACACTTGGGCAAAAAAAATGAAAGGCACAAATACAGGATGGGTGATACCTGGCTTGAGAGCAGTACAAGTGAAAAGGATCTAGGAGTCTTGGTAGACCACAAACTTGACATGAGTCAACAGTGTGATGCAGCAGCTAAAAAAGCCAATGCAATTCTGGGCTGCATCAATAGGAGTATAGCATCTAGATCAAGGGAAGTAATAGTACCACTGTATTCCGCTCTGGTCAGACCTCACCTGGAATACTGTGTCCAGTTCTGGGCACCACAGTTCAAGAAGGATATTGACAAGCTGGAACGTGTCCAGAGGAGGGCAACCAAAATGGTCAAAGGCCTGGAAACGATGCCTTATGAGGAACGGCTTAGGGAGCTGGGTATGTTTAGCCTGGAGAAGAGAAGGTTAAGGGGTGATATGATAGCCATGTTCAAATATATAAAAGGATGTCATATAGAGGAGGGAGAAAGGTTGTTTTCTGCTGCTCCAGAGAAGCGGACACGGAGCAATGGATTCAAACTACAAGAAAGAAGATTCCACCTAAACATTAGGAAGAACTTCCTGACAGTAAGAGCTGTTCGACAGTGGAATTTGCTGCCAAGGAGTGTGGTGGAGTCTCCTTCTTTGGAGGTCTTTAAGCAGAGGCTTGACAGCCACCTGTCAGGAATGCTTTGATGGTGTTTCCTGCTTGGCAGGGGGTTGGACTGGATGGCCCTTGTGGTCTCTTCCAACTCTATGATTCTATGATTCTATGATTCTATGATTCCCACCAGAGCGGTACCTATTTATCTACTTGCACTTTGATGTGCTTTCGAACTGCTAGGTTGGCAGGAGCTGGGACCGAGCAACGGGAGCTCACCCCGTCGCGGGGATTCAAACCGCCGACCTTCTGATCGGCAAGCCCTAGGCTCTGTGGTTTAACCCACAGCGCCACCTGCGTCCGTAAAATTAGCCCTACTAGGGCGGAAATACCCTGAGGCAGAACAAGAGGAAAAGCAGCAAACTGGGGTAAAAGCGAGACTTTTACCTCCTCTACTTGCACACTGAGACCCCGGCCCCAGGAAGCATTGCTGTGGTCTCCAAAGCTCACCTCGCTCAGGACAACTTCAGCCATCTCCGGTCTGTCAGGAGGAAGTAACAAACCAGAATTACTTGAGCTTTTGATGTCGCCACCTGCAAAGGATGGAAAGGACAATTTCACAAGGGAAACCTGGCCACCCCTTCCCTTGGAGGTTTTTAGGCAGAGGTTGGCTGGCCACCCGTCATGGATGTTTTAGTTGAGATTCCTGCATTGCAGGGGGTTGGACTAGATGATCCCTGGGTCTCTTCCAACTGTACAACTCTATAACTGGATGCCAACAGCTCACATCATGCCTAGCTAGAGCATCCTACAAAGGATCTGCCCTCCAAATTCTAGTACAGTGGTACTTCGAGTTAAGAACTTAATTCATTCTGGAGGTCCGTTCTTAACCCGAAACTGTTCTTAACCTGAAGCACCACTTTAGCTAATGGGGCCTCCCGCTGCTGCTGTGCGATTTCTGTTCTCACCCTGAAGCAAAGTTCTTAACACAAGGTACTTTTTACCTTGTGTTAGTGGAGTCTGTAACCTGAAGCGTCTGTAACCTGAGGTACCACTGTACTAGATCAAGTCACAATCAAAGTAAAATTGACTAGAAAATCTGGAAAACCTGGGCCAGACTTGAATATGTGGCTATTATACTTTGTGTTTGCTTCGCCTGAGCATACAACAAATTATTTTGGCGAGATGTTAGTTTTGGCATCTCTGAAGCGACCTTGCGCTGTTGTGTAGAATAGGGAAATTCAATGGGTGCAGTGTTTCACCATCCCCTGCATGACAAATCTCACCTGCCAAAATCTCATCACCAGACAGCTTAAAGGCACAAGAGACTTCTGTTACTCCTAGTTGTCCAGATTATACCACTAATACAAAAGATGCAAAACTCATAGGTCCCCATCTCTTCCTTGGAGTAAGCCCTGACTTACTTCTGAGCAGACACAGTTAGGACTGCGATGTTAGTCGTTCTTGTGAATCCTTACCTAGCAAATTGATCTCCCCATCTCTGTCTTTGTAGATCCGTCCTTGAGCAACATCCGATGGTACCGCCTCTGAATCCACGGAATCCACGCATGCATCCTGCAACGGTTCCTGAATCAGTGAGGGTGGTCATACTCGGAACAGAGTGAAACAACTACAGTGGTAACTCTGGTTACAAACTTAATTCGTTCCGGAGGTCTGCTCTTAACCTGAGGTACCACCTTAGCTAATGGGGTCTGCCACCGCGCCGCTGGCGCGAGATTTCTGTTCTCATTCTGAGGTAAAGTTCTTAACCCGAGGTACTACTTCCGGGTTAGTGGAGTCTGTAACCCGAAGTGTATGTAACCTGAGGTGTTTGTAACCTGAGGTACCACTGTACAAAGAGCAAGTGGTAGGCAAAGAGACGCACTCTGCACCCATCCTATTCCATTCTAGGTTTAATTCAACTAGCAGTGGTTTGGGGGGAGCAAATAAAGCTCATTGGCTCTCATGAGATTGTTCCAAGGGCAAGCAAGCTATATAATTGTGAATACTGCATAGGGTTGGCAAAACTGCACAAACACACACATATCATGGCTTCTGGACCCTTAACAGCCACATGACAGGAAGAATAAGTATCTTGAAGCGGCCCTGGAAAGGGGCTGGGATTAGTTTTGGATGCAACCCACAGATGCACCTGTCAGATCACGTGACAGGAAGTATTCCTACAGGTGCAGGGTCATATCCAACGCTAGTCCTACTCAAGAGAAGACACCTTGAACTTAATGAGCATAGCTGACTTCATTGGGTGGAATTCAATCACATTCAACCTGGAGAAGATCTCAAATTAATGAACATGGCTAAGGTCCATTTATGAGGGACGCGGGTGGCGCTGTGGGTTAAACCACTGAGCCTAGGGCTTGCCGATCAGAAGGTTGGCGGTTCGAATCCCCACGACGGGGTGAGCTCCCGTTGCTCGGTCCCTGCTCCTGCTAACCTAGCAGTTCGAAAGCACCAAGTGCAAGTAGATAAATAGGTACCGCTCCGGCGGGAAGGTAAACGGCGTTTCCGTGCGCTGCTCTGGTTTGACATGACTGGCTTAGTCATGCTGGCCACATGACCTGGAAGCTGTACGTCGGCTCCCTCGGCCAGTAAAGCGAGATGAGCGCAGCAACCTCAGAGTCGTCTGCGAGTTGACCTAATGATCAGGGGTCCATTTACCTTTACTAAGGTCCACTTATTTCAGAGGCTCTGCTCTGAATAAGCCTGTTTACCACCCTGCATGAGAGATCTGCCTGCGCAAGGACTTCTGCTTGGGCAGCGGGGCTTCCCCTGCCCCCTCTCTGCCCCTCCACAATTGGTTCTGGAGCGGGGAACCCAGAACAGCACATGGGGGGTGGGAGACATGGGGCAGATCCTTCCACCCGGCAAGCTGAAATGCTTGAGCCAATGGAAAGATCAGAAGGGGATGACATTGAAGACCTCCATGCTGCATTGCCATGCTGGGAAAAGCTGTCTTGTGTTGCAACTGCTAAAGGCACAGTTGCCCTGCTAGAAAGAAAATGTGGCAAACTTGCATTTACGTTCCAGGGTCAATGTAAGGCTAACACTGCAATCCTAAACTAGAACTCTGTGGGGTCTACTTGGACTTACAGCCCAAACCAACACTTTATTATTATTATTATTACAAAACATAAAATGCTGTTCTTTTTTTCTCAGCCTGCCTTGCTAAAACCCCACAGGAATGTTCCCCAAATTTCCTGGCTGGAGTCATGAAAAGTTAACGCTCTTTTTCAGAGGGGATACATGTAAACACTTTGCACATGCCTAAGACACATTCCGTGTCCAGTTAAATGCGTTATTCTCCCACCTGCCACTCTGCAGCCTCGTCTAACTCTTGCTGGCTGGCCATCAGGAACTCCTCCGCCAGGGCCACAGCCTGCAAACACGACTCCGGTCCTCCTGCTCGGATCCAGCTCTGCAGCTCTGGCGGGAGGCTGGCCAGGAACTGCTCCAGGACCAGCAGCTCCAGGATCTGCTCCTTGCTGCGTCTCTCTGGCTTCAGCCACTGGTGGCAGAGATCCTGCAACTGTAGGTGGATCCTCCGGGGGTCTTCCACCTGCTGGCAGCAGAACTGCCGGAAGTGTTGGCGCTCAGCCTCCATCGTCAGGGCAGCCCCTCGCAAGATGGCCGCCTTCACCTTCCCGTAATCCTCTCTGTCTCGGGCTTCCAGGCTCTGGAAGGCCTCGTCTGCTTCCCCACTCAGCGCAGGCAGGAGCCGAGCAGCCCACTCTCCTCTGGGCCAGCAGCAGGCTTTGGCCACTTGCTCAAAGGAGGCCAGGAAGGCCTTGGCGTCTTCCCAGGGGGCAGACTCAGGCGTCTCTGGGGGGCTTCCCCCTTCTGGGTGAAGGGGCTGCAGGGTCTTCAGGAACTGCTGCCACTGGGCTTCCCAGCGCTCTTGCCTCCCCTTGCCAGGTCCCCCTTTGCCGTCTTCGGACGCTCTACATCCTGACTGCTTGGTCGTATATTCAGAATAAACTGCTCTGATAGGCTTTGTTGCTCCGTCTGATCCCCCTTTAGGTTCAGTGCCTGCATATTTTTGCTCTATCATCTTCATTCCAACTCTTGAGCTAAAAAGCTAGTGATAAACCTTTTGGCTGGTTGGTTCCGGGGGGGAAGGAAGACCCCTACCAGTTCTTGATATTGCTGGAAACAGAGATGGTTAGTTCTAGGAGCTCTCAGCGAGAAGGTTCAGGTTTGATGAAATTTGCTTGATGACAAAAGAGCTGCAATTGGCCGAGGACCCCAGTAGTCTGAAGACCCTGGGGGTCTTCCTGAGTTGAAAGGGGCGTTTCTACCTGAGCTAAAGAGACACACAAACACACACACACACACACAATGGAGTCAAGGAAAACAAAAGCAAAAAAGTGGTTAGCAATCAGGGTGGTGGGGCACATTCAGTGTTAGAAACTGAGATATGAAAGCTAGGAGCTAAATGGCACCTTAAACCTAGGTTATGGGCGCAACGATGGAATGTCTAGGCATAGCTTCCCCCAAAGAATTCTGGGAGCTGTATTCAGAGTGGTATAACAATCAATTTCTCCTCGTAAGAAACTCTCTTCTATCCCCCTCCTGTATCTCTCCACCTTATGGTTTCCCTGCTTTCTTTCCACCCAAAAAGCCCTCTTCAGTCTTTGAAAAGCAAAATTCTCTCACGAGGAAGGAAAAGATGGGGTTCTGACATCTCCATCACCCTACAAAATTAGAGCAACAAAGCCCTCACAAACGATCCTTCTCATTCTTCCCACCAGGCTAAGAACGACAGAGCAGCATTTGGAAATAATATAATATAGCTGAGGAAGGTTATCCCCACATTTCAGACCAAGATGAAGACTAGCAGTTTGAGCACGCTTTTAATGTATTTGGGGGGATTTCATCGACATATCGCAATTTGAGGAGGCAGAGGAACAACCCTACTATGTAGTGCAGCAATACCATTCCCACATTTCCAGTTCGCAAGGAGGGGCTGAGGCCCAGACCGATTTGCAAACAACCTTGCAGTGTAGTTTGGCGTTAAATTCACATTGCAGATATTGGAGAGCGGGGGGCAGGGTGCTGAGCTGAACAAGACATAGTTACACATGCTACCGTAGCCTCCTTGGGCAAGTGCTGAAATTTGCTGCACATAATCCTGCAACCCAGTCCAGAATCCTGGGAGTTGTAGTTCACTCTCAGCACGCAGCTCCAATAATAATACACTGTAATAATAATAATTATTATTATTATTATTATTTTATTTATACCCTACCCATCTGGTTGGGTTTCCCCAGCCATCCTGGGCAGCTCACAGCAAATATCAGAACATACTAAAACATCAAACATTAAAAACGTCCCGATTCAGGGCTGCCTTCAGATGTCTTCTAAAAGTCAGATACAGTCATACCTTGGTTGTCGAATGGAATCCGTTCCGGAAATCCGTTTGACATCCGAAAATGTTTGACAAACAAGGAGCTTCCTGCACTCAATTTGAAGCCGTTTCAGACATTTGAGTTCCAAAGAACGTTCGCAAACTGGAACACTCACTTCCGGGTTTGCGGTGTTCGGGAGCCAAAACATTTGAGTCGCAAGGCGTTTGAGATCCAAGGTACGACTGTAGTTGTTTATTTCTTTAACATCTGAGGGGAGGGCATTCCACAGGGAGGGTGCCACTACCGAGAAGGCCCTCTGCCCAGTTCCCTGTAACTTCGATTCTCGCAGTGAGGGAACTGCCAGAAGACCCTCGGAGGAGGACCTCAGTGTCCGGGCTGAACAATGGGGGTAGAGATGCACCTTCAGGTATACCGGGCCAAGGCCATTTAGGTCAGCACCAACATTTTGAAGTGTTTTAGAAACGCACTGGGAGCCAATGTAGGCCTTTCAGGACCAGTGTTATATGGTCCCGGCAGCCACTCCCAGTCACCAGTCTAGCTGTCGCATTCTGGATTAGTTGTAGTTTCCGGGTCACCTTCAAAGGTAGCCCCACATAGAGCGCATTGCATTTCTAGAGGAGCAGCAGCAGCAGAGAGCGGTTTGCAGGAACATTATAATAAAAATCTGGCGTTAATATCCCACCATTGTATATGGGGGGGGGGGGGGCCTAATCTGAACAACAACAGCTTTTAATTATAGGCTTCTTCCATAATCTCGGGTCAAGGGCGGGCTGAGAGTAACTGGCGACAACCAGTGGTTGGAGCAACATACTAGTACCTGGGGGACCTGTGTTCAAATCCCTCCACTCGGCCATGAAGCTCACTGAGTGACCTTGGGCCAATCACTGCCTGCGCTCAGCCTAATCTGTGTTTTCCTATCGTAAACCGCCCTGTGATCCTCGGATGGAGGGAGGCATACTAATAATACTAATAATGACCTACCTCTTGGGGTTGTTTTTGGGGGGGCCAAACGAGGAAGTCGGTGGGGGACGTGTGCGCCCCCTTGAGCTTCTGGGAGAGAAGAGGTGGGGCGGGACTGCAGCAAATAAACCCTGCGACCTAGTTGTTATTATTGCTTCCCATACTACATACGCGGATAACTGAGGCGGGGCGACTTAAAGGGAAGCAGCCGGCGGCCACGTGGGGCTTCTGCGATTAACCGGGGGGCTTCCCACGCGCACCTTTGCACAGTCCCGGAAGCGACAAGGAGACACGTGTATATATGTGTGTGTGTGGGAGAGAGAGAGAGAGAGAGAGAGAGAGAGAGAGAGAGAGAGAGAGAGAGAGAGAGAGAGACTGGTGCAACTCACTTCTCCAATCGATCCGCTTTGCTGCCGCTTCTGGGGCGCCTATGACGCTTCCCCGGACCCCAACATCTTCCTTCCCCGCTGTCAGCCCCCCTTTTTCTCCACCCCCACCCCTACCTAAAATGCTCCCTCCGCCTCTTCTTCTTTTTCCTCTGTGTTTTAATGGCGGAGCTGCAGAGGCAGAAAGACGCTCCTCCGACCGCCCCCTGTTTGAAGGACTGAGTGGCTACAGGAGAAATATTTCTTTTTAAAAAAAACAGACGGATGTCCCTATGCACATTTGCTTATTCCCTGCATCTAAATATGCACATTTGCTTATTCGTTGCATTGCTGCGTATTATACTGTGTAAAGCGCCTTGTTCTCCTCGGGTGAAGGGCGGCGTTAGGGATTTAATAAACAACGGCAACAATAATAATTTCCCAGCTTTTTCAGGAGCTCAAGGTGGCGCTCGTGGTTCTCTTACCCCCGCTTCTTTTAATACCCAACAACAACCCTGTGAGGTAGGTTAGAGACACAGAGAGTGAGTGGTTGGCCCAATGCCACCCAATGAGCTTCATGGTCGTGTCAGGGGATTTGAACCCGGATCTCCCAGGTCTGATGTTCTGACCACTGTACCACCCTGGACTAGGAGGCAAGTATTGTTGAATCCAGGGTTGTAGTGAGTGAACCGGAGCAGGATCTGGCAGTCCAGGAGTAAAGACACATTAACCTTTAGACCGCCAACCAAGCCTTTACACCGTCAACCAAGTACACCACATAATTCCGTATATTCTAGAAGATGAGACAAAACAATGTGTACACCTAGAGAGAGAGACAATTGAAAATACCCCCACCACAGCATACCCATTCCTCCCAAGCAAACTAAGGGAAATCCCCACAATTGGAGGAATTTAGGGGATGCTCGTCAAATTTGCACCAAAATAATTGGGATTCAAAACGACTAACAGATTGGAGAACTGGACGCAAGCTAACAAAATGAATATCAATAGGGGCAAATGGAAGGTTCTGCACATAGGCAGGAACTCCTGTCTTCCACTGCCTCCCGCAGTTTGGTCAGACTCATGTTGGTAGCTTCAAGAACACCGTCCAACCATCTCGTCCTCTGTCGTCCCCTTCTCCTTGTCCCCTCCATCTTTCCCAACATCCAGGGTCTTTTCCAGGGAGTCTTTTCTTCTCACGAGGTGGCCAAAGTCTTGGAGCCTCAGCCTTATTGTACTGTTGTTGTTGTTGTTGTTGTTGTTGTTCAGTCGTTCAGTCATGTCCGACTCTTCGTGACCCCATGGACCAGAGCACGCCAGGCACGCCTATCCTTCACTGCCTCTCGCAGTTTGGCCAAACTCATGTTGGTAGCTTCGAGAACACTGTCCAACCATCTCGTCCTCTGTTGTCCCCTTCTCCTTGTGCCCTCAATCTTTCCCAACATCAGGGTCTTTTCTAGGGAGTCTTCTCATGAGGTGGCCAAAGTACTGGAGCCTTAACCTCAGGATCTGTCCTTCTAGTGAGCACTCAGGGCTGATTTCTTTAAAAATGGATCGGTTTGATCTTCTTGCAGTCCATGGGACTCTCAAGAGTCTCCTCCAGCACCACAATTCAAAAGCATCAATTCTTCAGCGATCAGCCTTCTTTATGGTCCAGCTCTCACTTCCGTACATTACTACAGTACTGGGAAAACCCTTATTGTACTAGATTATGCAAAATGACTTGGCCAAGCTAGGGTCATTAAGAAACAATAGGGCCACTGAGTGCCATTGGCAATGCAAGAAAACTGCCCCCTCTCCACCCACCCCACCCTGAGGTGTCAATAGAGGCTGGGGATTTGGAGGGTTGCCAGGGCAACTGGATGTGAGGTTAGAAGAAAAGCATGTCTTTAGAAGAAGAAGGGAGAAGAAAGACAGAGCTCCATCTTGGGCTGGCTAAGAGAGAGGCCCTTGGCTTCAGTGCTGCAGTGCTGTGAGGAACAAGCCTTGCTTGAGAGGACCAGGCTGTAAGATCTGGACTCTCTTCATGCAAACTCAGGTGTAAATATGTGAAGACTTTAGAAACTGCCCAACCCTTAGCCAAAGACCACCCAATATCATCATGCAAACATCACAGAAATGTAAATCAGGCAAAGCTCAGAACTCAGGTTTCTGTAGTCAAGCCTGTCACTCAGATTTTAACAATGCAAGCTAATTGTTTTCCTGGGCTTGCCAGAGCATCTTATTGAAATGCTGAACACACAGGTACAGAACCAATTGACTAAGAATGGGTCCCATTCCTACCAAAGATGTTTATGTATTAGCAGGGCTTGAGACATTTGCAAATGTAAAGACTGCTGGCTGTGGAGGACTGATTTTAGCAAGAACTTCCTTCTGTCTGTTTGGAAGGGGGGGTCTTCAACTGGAGGCTAAAGTTGGTCTTGCTTTTGCTCTGTGAACTGTTTGATACACTAAAAGTGTCGATTTTTACAGAGAATATTTCCCAATTTTGAAGGGCAAAGGATTGGTTTTCTGTGGCACGAGCCACAACTTACAAGTCATGTAACAGCATCTTAAAACACCCGGCCATTTATGCATTTATTGTCATTATAGCAGCCCTCACATCAGCCCACCCCAATCCTCCCTCAAAAGGGGAAGGGGGGGGAAGCAGACTCTGCATTCTAGTTCCTCCATCTTGAACAAAATGTTAAGACATGATGGGGATGGAAGTTTATAAAATTCAATTATGTATTAAATTATTTTCACATGTATGACTTCTTTTAGCTAGGCCCCGTAAGCACTGAGTACTTAAAGCAGTATTACACCACTATAAGCAATCATGGCTTCCCCCAAAGGAACCTGGGAACTGTAGTTCGTTAAGGATGCTCAGAGTTGCTAGGAAACCCCTATTGTCCTCATGAAGCTATGATTCACAAGAGTTCATTGGGACAAGGGATTCTTAAACCAGTCTGGGAACTGTAGCACTATGAGGGGAATAGGGGCCTCCTAAAAACTCTCAGCGCCCGTAACAGACTACAGTTCCCGTAATCCTTCGAGTGAAGCTGTGACTGTTTAAAGTGACATACGGTAATACTGCTTTCAATGTATGGGGCAGGTGGAACCTCTGTCTCTCATTGTCACTCTTGTGCATTGTTATAACTATTATAATCATTTAATGCAAGCGAGTAACAACCAGAGATGAAGGCCTGCAGTATACATGTAAAGCACTCTAATAATAATAATTTATACCCCGCCCAACTGGCTGGGTTTCCCCAGCCACTCTGGGCGGCTCCCAACAGAATATTAAAAACACGATAAAACATCAAACATTAAAAACTTCCCTAGACAGGGCTGTTTTCAGGTGTCTTCTAAAAATCAGATACTGGTAGTTGTTTATTTCCTTAACATCTGATGGGAGGGCATTCCACAAGGCAGGCGCCACTACCAAGAAGGCCCTCTGCCTGGTTTCTTATGCCACTTTAAGCCGCCATGGCTTCCCACATGAGTTTTAATCCTCAATGCTCATAGCACAGAGGCAAGCAAGAGACTCGGCCATGATTAAAGGAGACAGTAGACACGCAGTCGGAATTCCTTTTATTATTGTACTCCTTCAGAGCTTTGCAAACAGGGATTCTGAAGAAACAGGCCTGCTCACGAAACGCCACGCGATGCATGTGCTTTCTTGTACTGCACAGGTCGCAGAGGATATTTCCAGCTGGAGGCTTGGCCTCTCCTTTTATTTACAGTAGTATCTCTGTTTTCGAATGTCTCCGTTGACAAACATTTCAGTTTTCGAACGCTGTAAACCCGGAAATAAATGCTTCAGTTTTTGAACACACCTCGGGAGTCGAACATGCCACGCGGCTTCCGTATTGAGTTTTAGGTTTTCAAACGTTTCGGAACTCGAATGGTCTTCCAGAATGGATTACGTTCCAAAACTGAGGTACCACCCTATTTATTTCTCTGTGGCAATGCAACCTGCTTAAAACCTGCTTTCAGGGACGGGAGCTCGAGCCCCTGCTTCCCTCCTGACTGTGGAAAACGTGTTGCCGTCTACAGAGCAGAAGAGTCTCTCAGCACCCTTCTTGGAGGCCCTGGTGTTTCGCCAGCGCTGCTCTCTGATCGAAACTCTTCCCGCCCTCCGGGTGCGAATAAGGCCTTTGCCCTCTGTGGATTCTCTGGTGCCTGATCAGCTTATCCCTCCGAGAGAAGTTCTTCCCGCACTCGGGGCATTTGAACGGCTTCTCTCCCGTGTGGGTTTTCTGGTGGCACATCAGGTGCACACTCTGCCTGAAGCACTTTCCGCACTGAGGGCATTCGTACGGCTTCTCTCCCGTGTGGATCCTCTGATGTCTCAGTAACGGCTCCCTAGAGGTGAACCCTTTCCCACAGGCGGGGCACTCGTGCAGTTTCTCTCCCGTGTGAATTTTCTGGTGCTTACTCAGCGTCTGCCTGTGTCTGAAGAACTTACCGCACTGCGTACATTGGTATCGCCTCCCCTCTGTCTGAATCCCTTGATCCCGCTTTAACGCCTTTCTGTTCCCGAAGCTTTTCCGATCCTCGGGACATTCGTAGGGATCCGCTTGCGTGCGACTTTTCTGATACCCAATCAAACAGTCCCCACGGCAGACGCCTTTCCTGCCCTCAGAGAGCTCATGTTGCCTCTCGCCTGCAGAGATTCCTGGACGGTTATCCAAGAAACATTTCAGCTGGACGTTTTCTTCCAGCGTGGGACTTTTATAGGCGTTCTCCCTGTTAGGGATCATAAGAAGTCCCGGTTTGTAGCGGGATTTTCTGACCTGCTTGGAGAAGAACTTCCCCCCCTGTGTCTGCACGGTGCTAACAGCAGGTGGGAGAATTTGCAGGACCTCCGTGTATTCATTCTTTTTCTCCACCAGCAGCTGCTTCTCCTGATGCTCTTTGGATTCCCATCGGTCCTCATAAATTTCAGATGCCCCAGGGAAATCCCACCGGGACGTTTCTGCTAACGTCCTATGTGCTTCTGCCAGCAAAGTTTCTCTTAGCTGAGATTTCTCCATCTTGATCCAATGTCTTTCCCCATCACCTAAAGAGAGAAGAAGAGAGGGTTTTTTTGTCTGTTCTGGTCACCTCTTGTCAAAAGAATCCTTCTCGCTGCTCTCCCTGCCTGTTGCATACTCTAATTCAGTGGTTCCCAAATCTCTCCTCCCCTCACCCCACGGACCACTTGAAAAAGACCAGACTTGTCAGACCACTTAATGTCGCCACTGCAATGTGCTAGATGCCATACGGTTTTTAATTGCATTTCTATTGCTCCTCCTTTTCTTGTGTTTCACAGTATGACAATTTACGTTCCGTAGAGTTCAAATTGCAGCACATCGGCTTCCGGTCGGCGCGCCGGAGGGGAAGGTCGGGGGACATGCCGCTGCTGGCATTCCCCGTCCCGATCGGCTTAAAGGGGTGCTTGCGACAGCGACGCAGCCCCCGAAACTCCCGGGAGTCTTGATCCCGGGACCCAAGGTCCGGCTGTAGCTCACAACGTCGCCCCAACTCCCGCGGTGGCCACAGTAGAGGCTGCCGTGCGAGACGCGGGGCGACGGAGCTCCAGGACCGCCATTGCCCATCGGGCTGAAGCTGCGAGCCCTTCCCCCCTGAGCGCGCTGATTCCTCCGAAAATGACAGGATTGGAAGAATAAAACGTGAGTACTACTAAAGTGCTGAAGAATTTGGACTAATTTGGTAAAGTACAGGGATGTAATTTACGGAGGTCCGTCCCTTGCTACTGTGGCACTAAATCAGGAACTTTATTGCCGAAGCGGCTGCAATGTTGCGGAGTTTGACAGTGCAACAGAGATTCGATCCTTCTGACACCCCTGATCGGAGGGGCAACTAACTAACACTTCTGACAGCTAAAGGATTTGAATCGGACCTGTTGGACTATATTGCGGAAATTTGGATTTTATATTTGGACTTGGTACGGTTACGAACACTGCATAGCTATGTCTTTGAAAATGGAGGATGATCTTGAAAATGGAGGCTGGAAGAGAGTCCTTGAAAAAATCTGGGAACTGCGATTAGAGTTCCAGATGGAGACGGCAAGACTGAGAGGAGTTGTACTCAACACTGATGTCATGCCAGCTGCACAAAGGAAGGAAGGGGGAGAAATCCCCATCAAGGCCAAGGGCAAGCCTCGCCACAGGAAGATATCTTCTCGGCGCAAGAAACCTGGACTGAAGAAGAGGAGCAATCAAGTGAAATCTACAAAGGACTACTCGTTTCGAGACCAGAGGATTGTAAAGAAGAAAAAGATTTTACTTGACTACTGGAAATTGGAGCAGCCGAGAAGCCAAAGAGAAGATGAAGTCCAAGTGCAAGTAAGCACTTGGCTGTGGACTGGGGAAAGGCGAGGGCAGGGCTGAAGGGTGCAGGTGGGTTACTTAGGATTGATTATATATTTGGTTTTTGAACATTTTTGTCGGACATGGCTTTGAGTTTGGATTATGATAGGGCCTCTCGAAGTTAGGAGCCTGAAGATTAAGGGGAGCCAGAAGGAAACTTATAGATGATCTGGGAGGAAGACGCTGAGGCGAAAATTAAAAAATGATGTGAAAGGAGAAATGTTATTTTATATGAGTTAGAAGTATGTTTTGAAATTAAGTTTAAGATATGTTTATTGTATCTATGCACCTGAATGGAAGAAATATATTGTATAATGCAGCCACTAGGGAGGTGCGGGGGAAGCCACTATGACTATATTATGTTACCAAGAATGGCCTACCCGGGAGGGTAGGCCGAAGCTAGATAATGATTTGTTTGAGGTCAGGGGAAATAATGAATGGGTTTACCTCTGTGAGAGGGAGGGTAAGAGTAAATAACTCCTCATGGTGAGAGGTGAGGAGGGATGAATCCTGACTGAAATGTTTATTGTATGTTTATAAAATTATAAAATTAATAAAAATTATTTAAAAAAGAAAAAAGAAAAAAAAAAAACAAATTGCAGCACATCAGAAGAAATTTGCTTCCAACAGAAGAAATAAAAAAAGCAATAGAAATACAACTAAAAATCAAGTTGGACATTTAATGCAGACATGCCATGAACCGCTTGAAGGAAGCTTGGCCACATTTTTGGAACCCCTGTTCTAATTCATCACGTTGTTGCTAAGCTCATCCCCCCCCCCCCCGTCTCAAAGATCACCCTCTCGGTAAAATAATAAATGTCAACATTCCCAGAATCTGCTCTTGGGAAAGATGGATGTTGTAGCTTGTGTTGCTGTTGTTTTATAGCCCGGCCATCTGGCTGGGTTTCCCCAGCCACTCTGGGCGGCTCCTAATAAAATATTAAAAACACGATAAATACATCAAACATTAAAAACTTCCCTAAACAGTTAAATTAGTTAAGCCAATCAAGGCAAATGGGCTTATTTCCCCCTCATTTTGCAAAATAAGCTATTTTCTATTTTACATGTTTTCTCTGTTCAAGCAGAAAGGGGACAACACAGAGACTCAAACCCTGGGAATTATGGGTTGCATGCAACATTAGCCATACTCACAGTAGACCCATTGAAAATAATGAATGAGCCCATTACCGGTACCGTAATTCCAATGGGTGTACTCTGAGCAGAACTTATTTTCTCAGGCAGGTCAATGGGCATCCAAGATATTCCAGCAACCTCCCAAAAATGTGTTCCTGAGGTGTCACAGCAAGAGCCGCATTCCTGTATGTTCAGGATCCCGGCCTATTTCTTTCTCCCAAGCTGACATTTGACAGAGGAATTTTGGGTAGAATAGGACTCTTGTGTAGAATAGGCAAAAAGAAGGGGAAGAAATGGAGGCAGTGAGAGATTTTACTTTCTTGGGTTCCATGATCACTGCAGATGGTGACAGCAGCCACGAAATTAAAAGACGCCTGCTTCTTGGGAGAAAAGCAATGACAAACCTAGACAGCATCTTAAAAAACAGAGACATCACCTTGCCGACAAAGGTCCGTATAGTTAAAGCTATGGTTTTCCCAGTAGTGATGTATAGAAGTGAGAGCTGGACCATAAAGAAGGCCGAAGAATTGATGCTTTTGAATTATGTTGTTGGAGGAGACTCTTGAGAGTCCCATGGACTGCAAGAAGATCAAACCTATCCATTCTGAAGGAAATCAGCCCTGAGTGCTCACTGGAAGGACAGATCCTGAAGCTGAGGCTCCAATACTTTGGCCACATCATGAGAAGAGAAGACCCTGACGTTGGGAAAGATGGAGGGCACAAGGAGAAGGGGACGACAGAGGACGAGATGGTTGGATAGTGTTCTCGAAGCTACCAACATGAGTCTGACCAAACTGCGGGAGGCAGTGGAAGACAGGAGTGCCTGGTGTGCTCTGGTCCATGGAGTCACGAAGAGTTGGATACAACTAAGCGACTAAACAAGGACTCTTGCATAATATGCTAGGGGTCAGCAATAAATGGACCCACCTCAGATATACCCTCAAACAGACACAGTTCCTGATCAGGGGATTTCAGCCCTGTCACTGCCCTACATGGAAGAAGAAGAAGAGTTTGGATTTGATATCCTGCTTTATCACTACCTGAAGGAGTCTCAAATTGGCTAACATTCTCCTTTCCCTTCCTCCCCCACAACAAACACTCTGTGAGGTGAGTGGGGCTGAGAGTGGGGCTGGAGGTTCTAACATAGTCGTTCCCAAACATCCGTTCCTCATAGACTTGAAAATTGCGGATGGACTTGGCTTAATGCTGTTTCTGCCTCTCATAGCAATTGGAATGTGGGGTGTTAGATGCTGTAGGGTTTTTAGTTGTGCTTCTATTTCTCCTTTTATTACTTACACATTTTATTTCATCGCACAGGGTAATTCACATTCCACAGAATTCAAACGGGAACATTGTAAGATACAACATAAGAAATAAAAGACTGAATAAAAATAGAGCTGAAAATATTAACACTGACTGCAGACATGCTGCAGACCACCTGAATGAAGCTAGCAGATTCTTGGCAACCCACGAGTCACAGAGTTTGGGCTCTCCTTTAGCTCTCCATCCGAAACTTGGGGCTAACTGCTGGCGGTCTGGTACACAGTAATGGACCAGACAACCAATGGCCTCACTCTGTACTGTATAACTCAGTCTCGTATCTCGAATTCCCTCTGACCCCTTGGAGAAAACTTATGATAAGGCCAAAGGTTTATTTTTTTCTGTTTCTCACAAAAAGTCTGCCTATGCTCTCTCAGATCATCAATTCTTGTTCATGTCACAGAATCATAGAGTTGGGACTCTGAGGGTCCTCTAGTCCCACCCCCTGGGGCAATGCGGGAATCTCAATTAAAGCTATCCAACCTCTGCTTAAAAACCTCCCATGAAAGAGTCTATGGATTCTTTGATGGAGGAGCTCTGAGCGTCTGGACCCAAAGTTCTCCCTCTCTTGGGACCTGCTACGCTTCTCTGTTTATGAGCTCTCCAATGTCTGATCAGCTCAGATTTCCGGGAAACTATTCTCCCACACTGAAGTCATTTGTGATGTTTCCCTCCCATGTGGGTTTTCAAATGTCTCCTCAGATGTTCCTTCCGTACAAAGCTTTTCCCACACACGAGGCAATTGTGAGGTTTCTCTCCTGTATGAGTCTTCCGATGCCTTGTCAAATCCGATCGCCGAAAGAATTTCCTCCCACACTCCAGACAAACGCAAGGTTTCCTCACTGTGTGGCACTGCTGATGTTTAAGAACCTTAGTTCTCTCAGGGAAGATTTTCCCGCATCTGGGACGCTGGTAAAATATTTCGCTGGTACGTTGCCTTCTCTGGTCACCTAGATGGTGCTGGACAATTCCCACCAGCGTATGACAGTCAGATGAGTCTTCCCCAGCATGTTTCATAACAAGTCCTGGTTTGTGCCGGGAGCTTTTATCACACTTGGAGAGCAAAGGCCTTTCCTCCCTGGTGCACACTGTATGTTTTTCACTCCAAGACTCCTCAAGACCTTCTGAGAGGCTACTGGATTCATTCTGAGCTGTCGGTGGCTTCTTCCCCAGTCCACTGTTGAACTTAGATCTTTCCCCGTGGACCTTGGCTGCCACTGACACATTTCTTTGGTCTATCTGTGGAAGAGACCTAGGTGATTCCTCCAGTTCATTTCCTCCATACTGAGAACACCCCATCTTGATCCAGTTTCTCTTGCTGTCACCTGAAGAGACAAGAGAGAGGAATTTTGCTGGTCTTCCTTCCATTGTACGGCATTACAGGCTCCGTTAAACATCTCTTCTCCCGCAACCCCTTGTATCTAGAATGTAAGAATAACCTGCTAGATCCGGCCAGTGGCCCATCCAGTCCAGCACCCTCTTCTCACAGTGGCCAACCAGATGCCCCATTGAAAAGTCCACAAGCAGGATCTGAGCACATCAGCACAGGACTCTCCCAACTTGCGATTCGCAGCAACAGGCATTGGGAGGAATGCAGCCTCAGGCAGTGGTGACAGAACATAGCGCAACGTGGCGCTCGAACCCACAACCCTGAGATAATAATAATAATAATTTATTATTTATACCCTGCCCATCTGGCTAGGTTTCCCCAGCCACTCTGGGCGTCTTCCAACAGAATATTAAAATACAATAATCGATTAAACAGTAAAAGCTTCCCTAAACAGGGCTGCCTTCAGATGTCTTCTAAAAGTCTGGTAGTTGTTGTTCTCTTTGACATCTGATGGGAGGGCGTTCCACAGGGCGGGTGCCACTACCGAGAAGGCCCTCTGCCTGGTTCCCTGTAACTTGGCTTCTCGCAGCGAGGGAACCGCCAGAAGGCCCTCGGAGCTGGATCACAGTGTCCGGGCAGAACAATGCGGTTGGAGATGCTCCTTCAGGTATACTGGACCGAGATTAAGAGTCTTACGCTCTACCAACTGAGCTATCCCTGTCAGCAGCCTATGGGGAGCCCTAAGATCTGAAGAAGCACAAGACAAAACCTTTAGAAGAAAGAAACGTAAAAGGGGGAAGGGGAACAGCTCAACGAGGACTGCCCCAGTGTGTGTGTGTGTGTTTGTGTGTAAATTTTCACAAATAAAGTACAATTAATCGAAACATTTTCCAGTATACATTCACCTAAAAAGTCGACTTCCCTCTGACCCCTCCATGTCTTTCTCATGATTATCTTTCGATGCTGCACATTGCAACTAATCTATATCTTCTTTTCTCAGCTTTATTCTCAAAATAACCTTTACTGCTGAACTTACGTCAAACCTGCTAGCTAGCGTGCTGGCATATTTACAACATTTTAAAAATAATAATCTGCAAACGTTTTCCATTCCTCCTTGAAAACTGTTCCACTTTTTCTCTCTGATTTTACCAGTTCAACTTGCTAATTCTGCACAGTCCATCAAATTCAACTGCCACCCCCCTTTCATGGGTACTGCCTCCTCATGCCCTTTTTGGGCACATAAAACTTTCACAGCAGGAGTTGCGTACATAAACTAATTCCTTTGGCTCTTTGGTGCTTTAGATGTGGAGTGTGCAAGGAATTGGCAGAGGGCTGGACTAGATGACTCTTGTGGTCCCTTCCAGTCCTATGATTCTATGGCAGCACCATCGACACTCCTGGAGCAGGTATTTTGGCTACGTGACCTGGTGCGAAGACTCATGCTCAACCAGAGGGAGAATGGTTGCTTAAAACTTGTTCAGAGAAACTTAAAAGGCAAGTAAGAAGTCTATAAAACGGCACAGACAAAGGGGATGCAGGAAATTTTTCCTCCGTCTCTCAGAACACCAGAACTCGTGGACATCCAAGGAAGCTGAATGCTGGGAGATCCGGGATGGATTAAAGGAAGTCGTTCTTCACGCAGTTAAGCTACGGAACTCCCTCCCACAGGAGGCAGTGATGGCCACCAACTTGGATGGCTTTAAAATATGTTCAGACAAATTCATAGTGGATTAAGCTTTGAACGGCTGCCAGCCACGATGGCTATGCTCTGTCTCCACAGCTGGAGGCAGCAATGCTTCAGAATACCAGTTGCTGGAAAGCATGGGAGGGGAGATGACAAGACAGAAGTACTGTTTTTGGGGGACAGGAGGCGGGCAGGTGTGGAGGACTCCCTGGTCCTGAATGGGGTAACTGTGCCCCTGAAGGACGAGGTGCGCAGCCTGGGAGTCATTTTGGACTCACAGCTGTCCATGGAGGCGCAGGTTAATTCTGTATCCAGGGCTGCAGTCTACCAGCTCCATCTGGTACGCAGGCTGAGACCCTCCCTGCCCGTGGACTGTCTCGCCAGAGTGTTGCATGCTCAGGTTATCTCTTGCTTGGATTACTGCAATGCGCTCTACACCTTTGAAGGTGACCCGGAAACTACAACTAATCCAGAATGCGGCAGCTAGACTGGTGACTGGGAGCGGCCGCCGAGACCACATAACACCGGTCTTGAAAGACCTACATTGGCTCCCAGTACGTTTCCGAGCACAATTCAAAGTGTTGGTGCTGACCTTTAAAGCCCTAAATGGCTTCGGTCCAGTATACCTGAAGGAGTGTCTCTACCCCCATCATTCTGCCCGGACACTGAGGTCCAGTGCTGAGGGCCTTCTGGCGGTTCCCTCACTATGAGAAGCCAAGTTACAGGGAACCAGGCAGAGGGCCTTCTCGGTAGTGGCACCTGCCCTGTGGAACACCCTCCCTTCAGATGTCAAAGAGAACAACAACTACCAGACCTTTAGAAGGCATCTGAAGACAGCCCTGTTTAGGGAGGCTTTTAATGTTTAATAGATTATTGTATTTTAATGTTCTGTTGGAAGCCACCCAGAGTGGCTGGGGAAACCCAGCCAGATGGGCAGGGTATAAATAATAAATTGTTGTTGTTGTCAAATCCTGCCTTCAGGTTTCCCATTAGGGCATCTGGTTGGCCACTGTGAGAACAGGATGCTGGACTAGATGGGCCACTGGCCTGATCCAGACAGCTCTTCCTTTGCAGTTTCTGCAGGCCCACTAGGGACACGTTCACCCATAACTCCGGCTAGAGTTAGCTCTGCTGGTACCCTTCACGGGTTCTCTGATGGCCGATCAGTGCCCCTTGGGACTCAAAGGCCTCCCCGCACTCAGGGCGCACTGTCAAACGCTCTGACATTTGAGAGTCCTCTGATGCCGGAGCAGCAGATCCTTCCGAGCGAAGCTACTTTTGCAACGGGGGCATCTGTGCGCTCTCTCTCCGGTGTGGATTCTCTGATGTCTCATCAGGTGTTCCCCCCGAAGAAAGCAGCTCCCACACTCGAGGCATTTGTAAGGCTTCTCTCCGGTATGAATTTGCAGGTGCCGCTTCAGATATGAAACCTGAGAGAAGTTCCTCCCGCACTCGGGGCAGCCGTAGGATTTCCCTCTTGCTCGGCTGCTCTGTTGTCCAAGAAGATCCTTTCTCGGATGAGAGCGTTGCCTTCTCTCCGAGCGCTGGAATAATTTGCCCCCCGCATGCCTTTGCAGACGGCTTGGATTCTGCAGGAAGCAATCCACCATCGCGGGACGTTCGGAACGGTCCTCTCCAGCACATTTCGCAACATGTCCTGATTTACTGCGGGTCAGTCTACCATACTTTGAGAACGAGAGCTTCTCCTCCCTTGTATCAACAGAGCAATTTCCTCTACCCACAACTCCAAGGCCTTCTGAGAACTTGTTGGATTCATTCTCAGTTTCTAGAGGCTTCTTCCCCTGCTCCCTGTCGGACTCACATCTTTTCTCAGCTGCCATTGGTCCATTCCCTTGGCCCATATCTGGTTGTGGTTGTGGCTCTGGCTCATTTCCTCCATACTGCGAATTCTCCACCTTGAGCTCACGTCGCTTCCCATCACCTACAGAGACAAAGAGAGGACATCTTTTCCAGATTCCTGCCATCTCATTGCTTCTGCCTCATATCACCCTCAGAAATTTATATCCTGCTGGGTCATTCCACACCAAATCACCTGATTTTAATACTCGACCGTGCTCTCACGTCTCAGATTTTGTTCAATTTTTGTGTGTGTACATACCTATGAGATACCCTCAAATTAATTTTTTAAGATTTTTTGGTCCAAAATTGGGCTCAGGAGATATTTTTTTAAATTTCAGTTTTCGTGCAGTTTAGGCTAATGCAATTTCTGTGTCAGTTTAGAAAAAAAACCTCCTGTTCCGCTTATTTTTCAACCAATTGGGCTTATTTTGGTATCAAAATAAAGCTAATTTTTGTCTCTTTCGAAATAAGGTATAAAAGTGGTATTAAGTGCCAAATATTTTGAGCACATAGCACCAGGTGATTTGGCGTGGAATGACCCTGCCCTGTTTCCCAAACCCACAAATAATAAAGCAATGAAAGCACCTAAAACATATTTAAAACAATTCCAACACAGAAATAAGATTGGGAATGATCTCAGCTTAAAAGGTTTGTGGGAAAAAGGTACCAAAAATACCAGAGAGACAGTGCCTGTCTAAGGGCCCACTAAATATTTTCTAGGCGTTCCCTTTACCCTGTGAGGCTTTTTTTTTTTTTTTGGTGGTTGTGGGGGGGGGGAGAGGACAGAGAAAAGTGCAAGACCTTGTAGGCTTCTTTGGACACAATGCATCATAGTTAAACTCGATTTAAATCTTAAGTGGAAAGGAGCTCATTGACATTTCCAGAAGTTTTCTGCACTTTCAGGAAAATAGAGAATGCATGAGGAGTCAGTCCTGTCCTGCATAATTTTTTTGGTTCGTCCACTAGTCATCAGAAATGCTGATGAACCTGTGTACAATGACCTTAAAGGTAAAGGGACCCCTGACCATTAGGTCCAGTCGCGGACAACTCTGGGGTTGTGGCGCTCATCTCGCTTTATTGGCCGAGAGCCGGCGTACAGCTTCCAGGTCATGTGGCCAGCAGGACTAAGCCAGTCATGTCAAACCAGAGCAGCGCACGGAAATGCCGTTTACCTTCCCGCCGGAGCGGTACCTATTTATCTACTTGCACTTTGACGTGCTTTCGAACTGCTAGGTTGGCAGGAGCAGGGACCGAGCAACGGGAGCTCACCCCGTCGCAGGGATTCGAACCACCGATCTTCTGATCGGCAAGCCCTAGGCTCTGTGGTTTAACCCACAGTGCCACCCGCGTCCCCAATGACCTTGGGGAGAGGGAAAAAAGAAAGAAAAAAGAGTGGCCTTCAGCTCTGCATGGCAACCCTGGTGTCCTTCTCAAATAGCAAACATTGCCAACCCTTACCCATAGCTTGGTCCGAGGGTTGTTTACATCGCACCGAGAACTGGTGGAACATCTCGTCCTCCTTTTTGGGGTGGGAGGGGAAATCAGGTTTGGGCGCCAAAAATCCCTCTTGAGTGGAAAAGAGAAACAGAGAGAGAATGATGTCTAGCTCAGTTCAAAACCCAATAACCATGCTTTTCAAAGCTCCTGCAGCCAATCGGAAGCAGTGTCTTGGTTTTCGAACGGTTTCAGGAGTCGAATCGACTCCCGGAACGGATTAAGTTCAAGAACCAAGGTACCACTGTATATACAAAAAACTCACACCAACTTTATACCGTATTACAGAAGAATACGTGTTATACCGGTATGCCTTTAATCAAATAATAATAGTGGGGAAATGGTCTTTTTTTGGAAAGGCTGGCATGAGACAAAATTAAGTTTCTTCAGAAGCTTCACCTTTTGCTATGTGCTATCAATTCTATCCATTTTAAGCTGAACAAAGCCGTGTTTGGGTTTCCGAATGTTTTAGAAGTCGAACGGACTTCTAGAACAGATTCCGTTCCGACTTCCAAGGTACGACTATACAATAAAAGGAGCCAACTAATCTAGAAAAGAAAGAAGGAAAAGAAACAGAAACTACAAGATCCTCCCTCATCAATATAGCTTAACAGAGAAATGTGTGCCCTCTCAGCTGTCACCTGGGCTCATGCCTCTCTTCTCAAAGCCCATCTCTCACACGGGGCCCTCAAACTGTCATCCCCCTTCATCTGTGTACAGTTCTTACCAAAGTACAATGAGAGAGAGTAATTATATATGAATAATAATAACCTACCAAGGGAAATAATAGTTAAGAGAGAGAAAATGGAAAGAAATGGATTAAAGGGACTCCAGCTATCCATCTGTCAGTTGTGTATGCAATATTTATTCAAAGGAGTAAAATACTTCCAAAGAGGTCAATCGGTTATGCCGGCATCCACAGCAGCTCCTGGGGCCTGAGAATGACAAAGCCTTACCCAAGGATTCGGAGTTCCCATCTTCCTCCTGCAGGACTTGCCAGAACATTGTCTGTTGGCCTGGCTGGATCAGAGTCGGCTCCACCAGGTGCAAGGAGACACCTGCCTCTTTGAGGCTCACCAGCCCCTGGAAAAAAGTGAAAGGAACCACCACTGCTTTTCCCAGTCAGATCTCGTTGCACAATAAATAGCATTTAGAGCCAATCATTGCACATGGAATAGCTTCCATGAACACAATGAAACTTCCCCTCCTTCTCCTCCAAATCAGCTCCGGAGGCCTGGAGGAAATTGGGGGAGGCATGCAAGGGGGGGGGGACATCTCGTTGAGCTCATGAAAGTTGCATGCAGTTACTTAGTTGGATTCCACAGTCTTTGATCCACTTGTAAAGCATAAGGCAGGGGGGACACCCACTTTTCTAGCACGCTTTACAGCGCTATTCAAGCCCCACTGCCCAATATGCAGGTAAATGTGGGCAGGGTTCCAGCCTTACAGGCCAATCATACTACAGTGGAACCTCGGAAGCCAAATGCCTTTGAACTCGAAAGTTTTGGTTCCTGAATGATCGAAACCCGAACGTCTGGTGTGGCTTCAATTCAATTCAATAACCTTTATTATGCATAACAGACCAAACAATTTCAGAGCAGACATTGTATATATTTAAGCTATAAACTCAACAAAATAAGGTTTGTATTCATTAAATCTTTAACACTAAAATTCACTACTAATCCATAAAAAATAACTTCAAGCTTCTCAAAACAGACCTAAGTTAAAATAAAATTGGCTCCTGCAGCCAATCAGAAGCAGCACCTTGGTTTCCGAACTATTCCGGGAGTCAAACGGACTCCCGGAATGTATTAAATTCGAAAACCAAGGTACGACTGTATAAACAATGAGGACTAGGAACTTAAGTAACTCCAGTGCACATGTGCACAAGAAAAATGTTTTCGCTTTTTGGCCAACTTGTTTTTAACTTCTGACCTTCATCAAAGACTTTAACGTACATTTTACATTTTATGTGAACCGCTTACAGGTTTTTTATGATTTGTCAGTACCCAAAGTCTGTTAAATAAAGGCTCCTTCCCTCTAAATGAGCAGAAGAAGAAGAAGAAGAAGAAGAAGAAGAAGAAGAAGAAGAAGAAGAAGAAGAACCAACAGTTTACCAGGACAGGTATTAGAAAACCAGGAAAGAGGAATCATCACAGCATCCACCCGGACGTCTCATACCTCATTCGGACCTGATTCAGCCATCCTCTGTCCTTCTGCAGGAGACAAGGAACTAGAGGGACCTGAGCACCTGATTCCGCTGCCTGCAAGGGGCAAGGGAAAAGTTAGAAATGGAGCAAGTTAATCCCATCACCTTTAGGGCGTCTAGATGCAGCAGAGCACATTTCCTGTTCTGTTAAGAGTTGCATAAAGGAGAGAAGGGGCAGGTTTTCTTGCAGTGATGGGGAAAGAGACCCAAGTCACCAATTCCCCTTTTGGCACAGCTGCTAAAAAATTGCACAGACAGTGCCTTGCTTTTGCTCAGCTTTCTCCTGGAGCAAGATTTCTGCTGTTAAGAGATTAATAATAATAATCATCCAGATTTATTATTATTATTTATGGATGCCTCCCTATGAAGGATCTCGGAACCATTTCACAATACTGCATGATATAGATATAGATATAGATATAGATATAGATATAGATGATATAGATATATTGTGCTTGGGCTATCTCTCTCTCATGCACATGTATTTATAAAGTTAAAACGATTGCTGCCTATGAACAATTGCATATCCAAAAACAATTAAAAACCCTTACGTATATAAAAGTGGATTTCAAATCCAACACAGGCACAGACTGGGATGATGATGACGATGATAATAATAATAATAATGATAATAATAACTTTATTGTTTATACCTGGCCCATCTGGCTGGGTTGCCCCAGCCACCCTGGGTGGCTTCCAACACATAAAAAACATAATAAAACATCAAACCTTAAAAATTTCCGATTGCAAGTATTCATCAAGAAATTGAAAGGGGGGGAAAAGGTTTCTAAACCCCTCACATGTGAGAGGGATTTATTCATTTCTATGAAATAAAATCTTGACTTAGAAGATTCCCCAAAACAAAAGATGAACACACCATAGTTCCTTCCTTCTACAAGACTGAGGCAGCCCAAATCTCGTCCCTCTCATAATCCATGAAACTAGAACGACGCGAAACACTAATTCGGTGACTTCTTACCCAGCAACCTGATCTCCCCATCGCTGTCCTGCTTCCCTTCGTAGCAGACCTGCCCCTCGGCGGCACCTGAGGGCTCCTCGACTGCATCCAGAGAACCCAAACACACCTCTTGCAGAGGCCCCTGAAACAGGCACAGAAAACCCCTCTCAGAACAGAGGCACAGGAATGATAAGGGCTCTGCACTGCTAAACCCCCTTCCCCTTCGGAGCTATTCGGACCAAATAAAGCTTACCTATCGAAAGTCCTGCTGGATTAGACCAAAGCCCCGTCTAGTCCAGCATTCTGTTCCCATAGTGGCCAACCAGATGCCTATAGGAATCGGGCAAGCAGGATCCAAGAGCAAAATTTGTCCTGGTGACTGCCAATTCAAGGTCTACTTGAAATTTGGGTTTCTTAGCAGTAATTGGTGTTTTATGATTTCACCTGAGAGTCAGCATAATACAGTCATACCTCATGTTGCGAACACTGCGGGTTACGTTTTTTCGGGTTCGCAACCCAAGCGTCCACTGTATAAAATATTCCTATTAAACACCAAAAAGCATTGTGTTTAGATAGTCAGTTGACATTTTTATTTTTATTTTTGTTGACATTTTATGGCATAGGGGATGGTTGAAATGAATGCCAAACTAAATGAAAAGGTGGATTAATTTCTTACAAATTGTAATGTTTTTTCAGAAGAATAGAATAACTTTCATTGCGTTATTCCTTAGACCATAGCAGCACAGAATTGTAGTATCATAGAATTGTAGACCTGGAAGGGACACTGAGGCCTCGGTCCAATATACCTGAAGGAGCGTCTCCACCCCCATCGTTCTGCCCGGACACTGAGGTCCAGCGCCGAGGGCCTTATGGGGGTTCCCTCGCTGCAAGAAGCCAATTTACAGGGAACCAGGCAGAGGGCCTTCTCGGTAGTGGCACCCGCCCTGTGGAATGCCCTCTCTGCTTTTCAATTTGTATTATTTTATGCACTGTGACTTGCAGTTGTTTTTATTGATTATAGTTTAGAAAATATTTATTAGAATTGTTAAGAATGGATTTCTGTTTAATTTTTATATGCTGGTATTTAATATTATTCTATACTATTCTAATGGATTGTTGAATATTACTTTATTTGATATAAGTTGCTTATTTTAAAGTTATGTTGTATTATCACATTTTTGTATTGGATTAGATTGTTATAAGGGGTACATTCTTTGTTTCTTCAGCTTGTAAACCGCCTTGGGTATTGTAAAATAGAAAGATGGTATACAAATTAAAAGTGAAATGAAATGAAATGAAGAGAGAAGGAATTTGTTGACGGGGCTTGTATGACCCCACTGAAGCCGGATATGTCTCTTTCCTGTGTCTGGTAAAAAGTGTTGCCTGGGAAACCAAAAGCTTCCATTTTTAAGACTGCATATGACCTAGAGATGCATGCTTTTTGCTGAGATGAAAATCTCACCTGCCATTTGTGTGTTTCACCCACCTGCTGGCTAGCCATCAAGAACTCCTCTGCCAGGGCCACAGCCTGTGAACACGACTCCGGTCCTCCTGCTCGGATCCAGCTCTGCAGCTCTGGCGGGAGGCTGGCCAGGAACTGCTCCAGGACCAGCAGCTCCAGGATCTGCTCCTTGCTGCGTCTCTCTGGCTTCAGCCACTGGTGGCAGAGATCCTGCAACTGCAGGTGGATCCTCCGGGGGTCTTCCACCTGCTGGCAGCAGAACTGCCGGAAGTGCTGGCGCTCAGCCTCCATCGTCAGGGCAGCCCCTCGCAAGATGGCCGCCTTCACCTTCCCATAATCCTCTCTGTCTCCGGCTTCCAGGCTCCGGAAGGCCTCGTCTGCTTCCCCACTCAGCGCAGGTAGGAGCCGGGCCGCCCACTCTCCTCTGGGCCAGCGGCAGGCTTTGGCCACTTGCTCAAAGGAGGCCAGGAAGGCCTTGGCGTCTTCCCAGGGGACAGACTCAGGCATCTCTGGGGGGCTTCCCCCTTCTGAGTGAAGGGGCTGCAGGGTCTTCAGGAACTGCTGCCACTGGGCTTCCCATCGCTCTTGCCTCCCTTTGCCAGGTCCCCCTTTGCCGTCTTGAGACTCTCCATAGCCCGGTCGCTCGATCGTAATTCCAGGCAGGAGCACCCTGCTTGCTTTTCCTGCTGGGTCTGGTCTGAGTTCCAGTTCCGGACCTGTAGATTTTTGCTTCTTCATCGCTTCCAAAGTTCACTGGGCCAATCTAGAAGCCGGTTGATTGACAGGAAACTATCTTTGCTCTCAATCCCTGAAAGTCTGGCCAGAAACACGAAAGAAGGAACAGCTACCTTCTTGGTTGATCTTCTAGTCCTTTAAAGGATTGGATTGTGGTCGATGGCAGTGATGCTCAGTGGTTAGGCGATAGTCTTCCTGAGTGAGAAACAATGGACTGTTTAAAACACAAGTGGGGAGGGAGAGAGGAGACGCAGGGAGAACTGATGACCAAAGCACATACTCTTAAAACCCCAGGAAAAGGAGCCAACGTGTGCACGTCTCTATGTGAATTAAAGAGAGAGGCCAATGATCTACCAAGTTCAGCGTCTTCAAGTATTTCATTAATTCATTAATTTCCTTGATTGCATTATTATCTTTATTGAATTTATATATTGCCTTTCATCAAACAATCTCAGGCTGGTACACAAGATAGAAACACGAGGTGAAATCACAAATAAATACTTTAAACAGAAACAACAAAGCCATAACACATGCACAAACACATTTAAAAGGCTGTAGAGCAGGGATGATGAACCTTGGCCCTCCAGATGTTTTGGGACTACAACTCCCATCATCCCTGACCACTGGTCCTGTTAGCTAGGGATGATGGGAGTTGTAGTCCCAAAACATCTGGAGGGCCAAGGTTCGCCATCACTGCTGTAGAGTATTAATCAGCCAAAGGCCTGGTTGAAAAAGAATGTTTTTGCCTGGCGCCTAAAGATATACAAGGCAGGTGCCAGGCGAGCCTCCTTGAGGAGAGCATTCCACAAATGGGGAGCCACCGCAGAAAAGGCCCTGTTCTCATGTTGCCACCCTCCGGACCTCACATGGAAGAGGCACACATTTATAGCCCGCTTTCATTTCCAAGGAGCTCAAGCTGGCTGACCTGGCTCTCCACTTCCTCATTTAATCCCCACAACAGCCTTGTGAGGTATGTTAGGCGGAGAGACAGGACAGCGACTGGCACGAGGCCACCCAGCGAAAGCTTCGCAGCCAAGTGGGGACATAAACCCTGTCCTCCCATATAAGGTAAGTAGGATATGACGAAACAATGTTTTGTATGCTTAAGGCGCCAGGGTTTGAACCCTGGCATCTCCAGGTGAGGCTGGGGCTGCCGGCCAGTGCAGACCGTCTTGGGCTGCAAGAACCACTGGTCTGGCTTGGTATAAGCTTCCTATGTCAGTGGGATATAAATAAACAACATTTTGCATGCAGGTACGATCCCTGGCATCTCCAGGTGAGGCTGGGACCGTCCATCCCCCCGCCTGAAACCCTGGCGAGCCGCTGCCACTGCCAGCCAGTGCAGACAGTATTGGGCTGCAGGCAGACGCTAATGCAGGCGGCTCCTCCAGCTCCCGACGGGACTTCCCTCTCGCAGGGCTGCAGGGCTTCGAGAGAAGCTGCCACAGCGACAAAGCCGGAGCGATCCTGGTTCCTACCGCGATCGATGGCGATCCCGGTTCCTACCTGCGCTGCTCCCCGCTCGCTCAGCTCCGTTTCGGCGCCCGCGAACTACAGTTCCCTGACGCCGTCCCCGGCTGGAAGCGGGGCGTCGGACGGTGCAGGCGGTCTCTGCAACGGCCCCGATCTCCCGCTTTAAGGCTGCAGCCGCCTCCTCCTCCTCCTGCTCGGTGGTTTAATGGCGGAGTCGCAAGAGGCAAAACCCGGAGGATTCACACGATCGCCCCCTTCTGAACGCCGGGATGCGTGCAACTCTCCCACGCCAGCTCCGCCCCGAAGCACACGAGGAAGATGAAGAGGAGGGCGCCTTAAAGAGGGACGGAGAGGAGGCAAGGCTGGGATCCGCGGCTGCAGCATCCTCCTCCGTAGGGATCGGGGTCCCCTCGCCCGCCAACCTCCCGGACAGAGCCTTTTTTTGCAGCCATTCGAAGGGAGCCGAGCAGCCGAAAGAGTCGCAGCAGCCTCCTCGCCGCTTCAGGTACGGCTCTATTAGAAATGTTGCCTTGGAGGGGGCTCCAAGGGTCGTCCAGTCTAACCCCACGCAATGCTGGAATCTCAACGAGAGCAAGTCCATCCAACCTCCCGAGGGAGCCCGTTCCACTGCCGAACAGCTCTGTATTTTATTTGTTTTATGATTTTCAGTTACCGGTATATACTACATTTCAGTAGTTTTACAATCATTCTGACTTTTTAAAACTCCCTCCTCTTTGCGGTTACTTAAATTTATTTATTTTTTACATTTCCTGCATGTTCTAAATTAATGTAACTTATTCCTTCATCCATCTACTTTAAATATAGGTAAAAGGTAAAGGTACTTTAAATATATACTCTTATGAAACTGAAGGTTTTTACAATGATCCTGCCCGTTTATTTATCTGTTTACAGTTTGTTTGTAAATATTCAATTTCAATTCTTTTATAAAAAGTTTGTTATCTGGATTTCTGGGGGCCCCCCCCGCCAATCTCAGCACCTGAGGGGCCCTGTTTAAATGAGATGCTTTCTGAATACTGCAGAAATAAAGAGGATAAGGATGATAAAATCCTTGCTGCATGTGGTGACTCCTCCCTTCCTTTTTTCTGTTTCTTCTCCATCCCAATATATGTCACTTTTAAATAAATTCATCCTTCCCAGCTTCTACAACAGCAGGCTGATCTCTCCTCTTTTTTCTCCTCTTTTTTTTCTTCCCTCGTGGTATTTTACACTTCCATTGTATCTCTTTCATTCAGGTAGAAACTTCTCTTGGGCTGCTGTGGTTCTCTAGGAAATTACAGCTCTGTTGTTGCCTATCAAACTTCATCAAGCCTGAGTTGTTGATTGCCAGCAAGATTTAAAACGTTTGAGTGACTGCAAATTTTGGGCTTTTTATTTTTGGCCAGAAATCAACTTCCCGGAAGGGTTGCCACTTGCTCTCTAATGTCTAGATTTGAGTAGAGATAAGAGAGAAAGGCATGAAGGAGCCAAAATCTGCAGGCCTGGAACTAGTAATCAAACCAGACAAAGCAAATGGCAGCCACAAGGTTGAATATGCCACCGAGCAACCAGGATGTGGAGCGTCCGAAGACGGCAAAGGGAGACTTGGCAAGGGGAGGCAAGAGCTCTGGGAAGCCCAGTGGCAGCAGTTCCTGAAGACCCTGCAGCCCCTTCACCCAGAAGGGGGAAGCCCCCCAGAGATGCCTGAGTCTGTCCCCTGGGAAGACGCCAAGGCCTTCCTGGCCTCCTTTGAGCAAGTGGCCAAAGCCTGCCGCTGGCCCACAGGAGAGTGGGTTGCTCGGCTCCTGCCTGCGCTGAGTGGGGAAGCAGACGAGGCCTTCTGGAGCCTGGAAGCCCGAGACAGAGAGGATTATGGGAAGGTGAAGGCGGCCATCTTGCGAGGGGCCGCCCTGAGGACAGAGGCTGAGCGCCAGCACTTCCGGCAGTTCTGCTGCCAGCAGGCGGAAGACCCCCGGAGGATCCATCTGCAGCTGCAGGATCTCTGCCACCGGTGGCTGAAGCCGGAGAGACGCAGCAAGGAGCAGATCCTGGAGCTGCTGGTCCTGGAGCAGTTCCTGGCCAGCCTCCCGCCAGAGCTGCAGAGCTGGATCCGAGCAGGAGGACCAGAGTCATGTTCGCAGGCGGTGGCCCTGGCAGAGGAGTTCCTGATGGCCAGCCAACAAGACTTGGCCAATGCTGCAGAGTGGCAGGTGAGGGTTTTTAATGTGAAATAGATTGTTGGGACTATCTGCCTTTGTTCAGCTTAAAATGGATAGAATTGATAGCACATAGCAAAAGGTGGAGCTTCTGAAGAAACTTTATTTCGTCTGATGCATGCCTTTCCAAAGAAGAGCATTTTCCCACTATTATTATTTGATTAACATTTAAATACTCAACTTCCTTCCCCCCTTCTGTCGTTCCTTTATATTTTATCCTCGGTTTATCCTTTGCCAAATATATTTAGAAGTATCTACTTGCCATGCGTTGAAACAATCTGTCTTGCCAGTCACCAGAACTGATTGAAACCAAAATAACATTCTAGGTAATACATTCATTTTTATGAAAAAAAAATCATTCCAATAGCACTTTAGAGACCAACTAAGTTTGTTATTGGTATGAGCTTTCGTGTGCATGCACACTTCTTCAGATACACTGAAACAGAAGTCACCAGACCCTTATATCTAGTGAGAGGATGGGGAGGGGTATTACTCAGAAGGGTGGTGTGAATGGGTGATTGGCTGATAGGATAGGTGTCTTGTGATTCCTGATGTCAGATTTATGTCCATTTATCATTTGGCATAGGGTTTGGCCTGTTTGTCCAATATGGAGAGCTGAAGGGCACTGCTGGCATTTGATGGCATACACAATGTTAGAAGATGAGCAATTAAATAGTCCTGAGATGGTATGTTTGATGTTGTTGGGGCCAGTAATGTGTTGTCTGGGTGTATGTGGCAGCAAAGTTGGCATCTGGGTTTATTGCAGGCTCTGGTACCAGTTTCCATGTTAAGTCTGGTTGCTGTATTATTGTGGGTGAGGAGTTGTTTAAGATTGGGTGGCTGTCTGTAGGCAGTGAAAGGTCTTCCTCCCAGAGCTTGAGAAAGAGAACTGTTATTGTCTAGGAGAGGTTGTAGATCTCTGATAATGCGTTGAACTGCTTTAACTTGGGAGCTGTATGTGATTACTAGTGGTGTTCCACATCCATAGTGGCTAGTATAGTATTGTTAGGAAGGTTATTCAAAGATTGTATTTCCCCCCAGAAAATCTGTGGTGTCACATATGTAGCTGGGAGCACTGATGGCATACAGTTTCAGAACAGAGTCGATATAACCGGAAACACCCACCAAACTTTGCCATTTTGTCCTTACAGTTCTCAATCAGGACATTATTTACTATCAACAGCTGACTGGTCAGTATATATTGCCCTGACTCCTTTTATGAATGTGTCTGCACAACTCATATATTCTAAAACTTTAAACATAAAATCCCAGGAGACATTATCAAATGCTATCTCAACATCTAAAAACATTAAAGCCGCTTGTTTTTCATTTCTCACTTGTAAGTATTCCAATATATCAATTACGTTTCTGGTATTATCCTTCATTTGCTTCTTGGCAAAAATCCCTCCTGATCATAGTGGATTCCCTCTTTTAGTACCCATTTCAACCTATTTGCTAATATATTTGCAAAAAAAGTTTATAATCATTGTCCAACAAAGATATACAAGAGAGAGACATTGCACATACTTTTGTAAATCAAGAAAATCTTTAATAAATAAATAAATACAAAATAAAGATATAGGTTGATATTTTTTTAGCTGTTCAGGTCCCTGTCTTGTTTAGGAATCAAAGTTATATAAGCATTCTTCCAAGATTCTGGCAGCTCTCTTGTATTTAAAATCATGTTCATAACATCGTTTAATGGTTGTATTAGATAATCCTGCAATTGCTTATAATATATTGCTGAGAGACCATCAGGTCTGGGTGCTTTCAAAAGTTTTGCCTGTGAGATTGCTTGTTGTAATTCCATCATTGTCACCGGTGCATTCAAAATGTCATTTTATCTATTGGTATTTTAGGTATTCCACTATCCTGTAGATATTTTTGCATTTCATCTAAATTGCCCCATTTAGCTCAATAGAATTCTGTATAGAAACTCACAAATTGATCTCCTATTTCGTTAGGATTTTCCACAACTCTACCTCTTATATTAATTTTATTTATATAGGCTTTCTCTTCCCTTTTTAAAAATTTGCCATGCTAATTATTTTCCTGGTTTATTAGCCTGCTCAAATTGTTTCTGTTTTAAATATTTAATTTTCCACTCTGTTTGAAAACTGCATTTGCAATATTTTAACATCCTGTTTTACTATCTTTTTTCGAGGGGACTTTATCAATTATTTTCCTTTCATTTTTATTTCTTGTAAAATTTATTGCTTTTTCAACTCTCTTTTCTTTTTTTGGTATGCACTTTGCTGAATAAAGAAACCCGCTTTGCTCACATACAATACCACTTTCAAATTGTCTCCTGATTTAAATGAATTTCAAAATAATATTTTAATGCCCCCCCTTTTCTAATATTTCTTTGTCATTTGATAAGTTTTCATTTAATCTCCATTTCATTGGTAAGTTTTGCCCTGTTCTTAATTCCACAGTAATATAGTTGTGATCTGATAATGTCCAGGGTAAAATTATACCTTTTTTACCTTAATTTACAAATCTCTAGACATCCTTACAGAGTTTATTCTGCTCGCAGTATTATTCGCGCTTGTATAAAATGTAAATTGTATGTCCAGTGGGCGTTTTTCTCTATATATACTGTATCAATTAGACCAGGGGTTGGCAAACTATGGTCCGCAGGCCGGATCTGGCCCAATTCCCCTTAGGATCTGGTCCACGGACATTCCATGGATCGGCGATTCTGTTTGTTTGTTTGTTTGTTTTTCGTTAATTTTTTCGGCGCCACTATTTTTTCCGGAACCATTTTCCTCCCCTCTCCTTCTCACACACTGCGGCGCCTCCTTCCTCCCTCCTCCTGGCTTCTCCCCGCCCTTCTCCCCAGCCTGCGTAGTGGAGGAAGCGGGCTGGACTGAGCGCCATTTTGGGCAGGGCCTCTCTGGAGCCAGCCAGCATTTTTGGGCCGCTGGTCCGTCTGCTGCCACTGCCAGCCTCTGCCACTCGCAAGGGCAGGCACAGGAGCCGTGGTTGGGAGAGGCGTTGCTACAGTACCGTAGCAGCATAGGTAGGCGGGGGAGGGGAGGGGCTGGGGGATAGATAGAAGTTCCCTCCGCCATGTGTGCATGTGGTCCAGCCCAAAACAAGGTCTGGGGGATGGTGAACCGGCCCCCTCCAAAAAAAGTTTGCTGACCCCTGAATTAGACTTACATTTTCTAACATCTGAAAAAAAGCCTTGGGTAACTTCCCTTCTTTTGTATTACTTTTTCTTATAGTCCTATCCCATTCCAGGGAAGCTACACCATTCATATCTCCCATCAAAATTATCTTTTCATTGATGTAAGTTTTAATCTGCTTTTAGTCTATTGTTATTTTTACTTTTTGAAAGCCTTAAATTGTTACTGTCATTAACTTATTGATAGTTTCATTATTTTCTTTTTTGTAAACTGCAATGTATAAATGAATAGCAATGTATAAATTTGCAGTTTGCAAGGGGAAAGTACCCTTGAGAAAGGGGTGAAAATCCACAGGTGTAGCTTTTCCTGGTGTGTAGATGTGTTAATGCACAGAACAGTGTACCTCTTGCAGCTCTGCGGGAAGGGAAGCATTTAGGGGGAACTCTGGGTGATGATCAGACATACACACCTTAATTGGCTGCACAGCAAACATCATGAGGACTAGTGACGCTGTTGATATTTGGCCCTTGAATTATAACCACAAGTGATGAATAGGAATGAGGGGAGCAGAATGTGTCTCTTGCTTACAGCAGTTCCTCTCCCAGCAATTTCTCTCTATCCTGATGGGCATATATCTCCATGTTTCAGGGGCAGCTTAAGGAAGAGCGCATGGATTCTCTGGGCGCTGTACAGGACCAGATCTATGAAGAAGCCAAGCAGAATGGCAGCAGGGAGATTGGTGTTCCTGGTGAGGATTCCCAAGGCAGCTATTCAGTGCTGTATGCTTTTCTATGGGGAAAACCTAAGCCAATCAGGTGAAAAGGAAAGGCAAGGGCTTCATTATCTGTATCAGTCTGTGGAAAAGGGGATGTGGGCCACTGCAGCCTCACTTTGCAGGTGACCAGTTGAATTTTCCTCTTCACTACTGCTGTGGAAGGACCAGAAGGATTGGCTTCTGCAGCTCTTTTTGCACATTCTCCAACATGCCAGATTTAGACATTTCTACAATCTGGGCTCCACAAGGAATACTCTCCACTTATTTCCTTGCATGCACAGGGCAACTGCACTCCTGAATGTCAGGCAGAAGATTTCTGTGGGGGCATCATCTCTCCCCCCCCCCCCACGGAATCACAACCTCCGTCTGCCATAATTTCCCTCTTGTCTTCAAAGAGAGAAGGGACAGGAAGGTCCATAGCTCAGTGGCAAAGAGAGAAAGCCCCAGATTCAATCCCTGGTATCTCCAGGTGAGGTCGGGAGAGACTCCTGATTGAAATTCTGAAGAGCCACTGCCAGTCAGTGTGAGCTGTATGGACCAGTGGCCTGGCTCAGTAGAAGGCAGCCCCCTGTGCTCCTACTCCAGTCCTCCTTTGTATCTGGCTAGACTAAAAATGCAGGCATGGACCAGCTCCGACTGTCTGAAATCCAGAGGCGTAGCCAGCCCAGGTGGTACCTGGGGCGGAATTTTTTTTGTCACCCCCCCACTTTGCCAGGGCACTGGCAGAGCTGCACCCAGTGGCATAGCAAGTCACCCCCACCCCCCAAAAATGATGGTGCCACTTTGCGAGGCGTGGGGTTTTTGTGTGTGTGTGTCTATTATCTCTTTTTTTTCAATAAAGTTAAAATTTAATTTTTTTAAAAAAATAAAGAAGTGTCACCCCCCCTTTGATGGTGCCATTTTGTGAGGTGTGGGGGGTTGTGTGTGTGTGTGTCTATTATCTCTTTTTTCCAATAAAGTTAAAAAAAATTTAAATTTTTTTAAAAAAAAGTGTCACCCCCCCCCCTCTGGGGTGGAACCCGGGGCGGCCCGCCCCCATCGTCCTCCCTTGCTACGCCCCTGCTGAAATCTCCCTTCCATCTTTTGCAGGCAGTGCAATCCAGGGCTCAAGTCACTCCCGTTCGTTGCTTTCTCCTGGAGGACACGGAATGGACCAGGCTGGTGAGAGGGAGGTATGTGGCCTTGTGGTGGGTTTCATATCTGCAAGGTGGTAGGAGATCACAGTGTGCGTCCTCAAGGCTGTCCGCAGAGCCGGAACTTTTTGATTTGGGTGGCTGCGCTGCAGGCGCCATATAGCCCCCTAAGAGTGTTTTGTCCCCACCCCTACCCCATGTCATTAAAAGAAGAAAAGCTTTACTTAATGATATTCTTCCTCACCAAGATCTGACTTGGTGGAGATGGCTGTCTTTCCTATGTTTGCAGGGACCGATGGCTCTCAAGGAAAGGGGTGTCCCGTTGCAGATCATCAAGCTGAGCGTGACACAGCCAGGCCCACAGATGCAGGTTTGGAAAGTCTTGGAGCAAGAGGACGACGACGATGGGAGCACAGGTTCTCTTGGTAAGGAGCTCTCCCCCTCAGGTCCAGGAAATCCAGTAAACCTCAATTGATCCAAGGGCAAAATTCCTCTCTCTGTTTCTGCAGGTGATGGGAAAGGAAGTGAGGTGAACACGGAGAATTCTCGGTGTGGAGGAAGTGAGCCAGAGGACACGCCCTGGACTCCCCCGGAGATAAGCCTCTGGAATGGGCTGGAGCCCAGTGAGATTAAGGAGCAAGGATGGCAATTCAAAGATGAGAAGAACCCCTTGGAGAGAGGGAATGAATACAATAAGTTCACAGAAGGTCCTGCAGTTGTCATTAGCCAGACCTCCACAGTTGGCAAAAGGGGCGGAACCGCCTTGTTCTCGAGGTATGGCAGGAGGTATCGCTACCAATCAGAACCTGCTACGATGCAAACAGTGGAGGATGAGAATGAGCATCCCATGTCACAGGAAGATGTCCGGCGACAGCAGAGAACAAGAGGAGGAGAGAGAAAAGGCCAATTCTCTTGGAATAGGAAAAGAAGTAACTTGACTAGACATCCGGGCCACCCAATGCAAGCAAAGCCTCATAATTCTCCTGAGTGTAGGCAGAGCTTTATTTCCACAAAGTCAATCAAGAGAAGCGGAGGCAGGCCTTACAAATGTTCTCATTGCGGGAAATGCTTCAAGCGGACTAATCATTTGAAGGAACATGAACTGATTCATACTGGAGAGAAACCACATGAATGTTCTCAGTGTGGAAAAAGGTTCTATCGAGAAAGAGATTTTTGGAGACATCAGGATCTCCACACTGGGGAGTAATCATACAAATGTTTTCAATGTGGAGAATGCTTCAGTCAGGGTGGGGCCCTGCTAGAGCACCAGAGAACTCACAGCGGAGGTTCCTCAGGGCTCAAAGTTGTTGACATTGGTACAGTGTTACCGGATGAGGCCTGAAATGCTTGAGGTATGATGCCTTTTTAAGACAATGCCATCCAGAATTCAAAAAGCAATGTTAATTCAATCTTTTCGTTGTTCACAATCCAATCTCCTGATAAGCCTCAACTGATTCACTGAGACCTGGATTCCTGCTTCCATCTGTGGCACAACTGGGTCACCAGAAAACAATGGGATTCTGCATGAAAGGCTGGCTAGATAAAATATGAGGCATGGCATTGTTAGAAAGAGTTGGCTTACAAGAGTTGTATTTTTAGGATGGGAATGTAGATTCTCTGGGTAAGGAGCTCCCCCCCCCCCAGGAAATCCCAGAGGTGATGCAGCTTTCAGTGAACGCGGAAGACACACCCCTTAACCCTGGCTTTGGACGCTTGAAATGTATATTTTCAAGGCCCACCTTAATTTTGTAATTTTAAGTCGTTTCACACTGCTTTTAATATTGTGGCTCAAAGGGTTTTTCATTTTTGGTACTTCAACCCACCCTGGGGCCTTAGGGTGAAGGAGGCAGGTCTTGGAATCATAGAATTGTAGGCTTGGAAGGAACCACGGGGGTCATCTAGTCCAACCCCCTGCTATCCTGGAGGAAGATTCTATTATTAGTATTGTACTTTGTCAATTTTGGTACCTTTTTCATGTCTGTTTTTTATACAATCTGAATAAAAATTAATTTGCAAAAAGAGAGAGTGAGAGATAACTCATACCGGAGAGAAGAGGCATGAGAAACCATATGAACGTTCTTTGTTTGCAAAAAAATTATGTGACAAAGTAAATTTGAACAGACATCCAAGAGCTCACAGTGGAGAGAGATGATCTGATATTCTGTGTGTGGTAAATAACTTCAGTGAGAGAGGAGAGTGGAAGAAACGAGAGAGTTCATACTGACCATATAAATGTTCTTGGTGTGCAGAAAGTTTCAGCTGGAGTAATCGGGGTACCCATCCTGGAGAGAGTTCGTTCAAATGGCCAGAGAAACGTTTCTTGACAAGACAGATAGATTGATTGGACATCAAGAAACTCATGGGAAACAGACCTTATGAATGGTCTCCTGAGTATGGGAGAAGTTTTGTTTGGACCAGGGTTTCCTAAACTTGGGTCTCCAGCTGGTTTTGGACTACAACTTCCATCATCCCTAGCTAGCAGGACCAGTGATTGTGGATGATGGGAACTGTAGTCCAAAAACAGCTGAGACCAAAGTTTGGTAAAGCCTGGTTTGGACAGATAAAATGAATCTACAAACCACACGATATATGGACATCCTGAGCTTCTGCATTGGATGTGGGCATTTGGTTGGCACCCCTAAGTTCCTGAACCCTATTTTTACCTCTAGTGTATTAAATTCTACCGAAAGCAGTTACAGCTAATGTCACCTTGTTAGTGGCAAATGGAATGATGTAGGCTACAGTCCAAAGCATGCTGACTGAAAGATAAAGCACTGCTTCGCCTTAACAGGACTAATGGCTCAGTTGGTTAGAGCATGGTGCTGCTAATGGCAAGGTTGCAGGTTCGAGCCCTGTATGGGACAAGTGCCTATTCCTATATTGCTGGGGGTTGGACTGGATGATCCTCAGGGTCCTTTCCAACTCTAATATGATTCTAATAAATCATCTCCAAATGAAACCATTCTTCCTTTTATCGTTTTCCCGAAAGGATTTTCCAGTTTTCCTTGGGAGCCCAGCCCAGGGAAGACGCAGAAAACTCTGCAGTTCACAGTGAAGGGATCACAAACTGCTGTTGTTGTTATACGCACCACAACTAATAGTGTATGTTGAGGGAGAAACATCTACAAAAAAGACAGTAAACATGAATTCAAGAGAAAGCAGGTCGGAGAAGCATCCAAAATAATGAGACAGGATTTGACTGCTCATTGGAATATCATGTTAACTTTCAGAGTGTTATCGTAATTGGGGAGCAGCTCCCCCTATGAAGAAAGGATGCAGAATTTAAGACTTTTTAGCTTGGTGAAAAGGTGAGTAAGAGGCGACATGATAGAAGTATTTTTCTCCCTCAACGCACTAGAACTTGTGGACACCCCACAAAACTGGGTGCTGGAAGTTTCATGGAAGACAAAAGAAAGTCCTTCATCTTCTGGGTGAAGGGGCTGCAGGGTCTTCAGGAACTGCTGCCACTGGGCTTCCATCGCTCTTGCCTCCCCTTGCCAGGTCCCCCTTTGCCGTCTTGAGATGCTCCATATCCTGGTCGCTCGATCATAATTCTAGCAGGAGCATCCTGCTTACTTTTCCTGCTGGGTCTGGTCTGAGTTCCAGTTCCGACCTGTAGATTTTTGCTTCTTCATCGCTTCCAAAGCTCACTGGGCCAATCTAGAAGCCGGTGATTGACAGGAAACGATCTTCTTGGTTGATCTAGTCCTCTAAAGGGTTGGATTGTGGTCGATGGGTTCATTTGGTGATTATGGGGTTCATTTGGAGTTGCAAGCATCATATACACCGCCTTCCCCGACCGTCCCCTGGCAGTAACGCCAGAAAAAGGAGCCAACATGTGCACATCTCAATGCGAATTGAAGAGTTGGGGCCGATGGTCTACCAAGTTCAGCATCTTTAATTAATTAATTTCATTGATTTTGTTATTATCTTTATCTTATTTACTGAATTTATATACTGCCATTTATCAAATGATCTCAGGGTGGTTCACAAGATAAAAACATGAGATGAAATCACAAATAAATGCTTAAAACAGAAACAACGAAACCATAACACACAAACAAACACACACAAATGCATTTAAAAGGCTGTAGAATATTAATCAGTCAAAGGCCTGGTTGAAAAAGAACGTTTTTGCCTGGTGCATAAAGGTGTATAATGAAGGCGCCAGTCGAACCTCCCTGGGGAGAGCATTCCACAAAGGGGAGCCACCGCAGAAAAGGCCCTGTTCTCATGTTGCCACCCTCTGGATCTTCTGAACATCGGGATGTGTGCAGATCTCCCGCGACGCCCCAAAGCACGCCAGCTCCGCCCCGAAGCCCGCGAGGAAGAGGAAAACGAGGGCAAGCCTGGATCGGTGGCTCCAGCCTCCTCTTTCTCCCCGTGTAGGATCGGGGTCCCCTCGCCCGCCAACCTCCTAACGGACCCTTTTCCAACTGCAGTTTCTCAGAGATAAATCTCATTGAATTCAGTGGGGCTTCTGCCCCACTGAATTGCATGCAGAAGGTCTCATCCCATAGGAAGTGGCCTTCTGCCAGCCCAGCCCATTGGTGCATCGAGGTCAGTACTGCCTCCACTGACTACCAGTGGCTCTGCGGGGTCTTCGAGCAGGGGGCTTCCCGAACATACCTGGAGATGTCCTGGCTGGAATGATGGGAGTTGTAGTCTGTTTCAATCTGAAGTTCTTTGCCAGCAGCATGCTTAAAAACGGATTAAGTCAAAATTAGCAACCAGGCTTTTAGGAGTTTTCTTCTTCATGGAATCTAGTCCTGCTTGCTAAATCAGAACTCCCGTACATTTAGGGCAGCAGCAGATTTTCTCCAATTCAAAAATGACCAGAAAGCCTACGAATGAAAATGTTAGTATGAATACCCCAATTTACTAGGTACGCTTGTGTGTGTGATCAAAAGCATGGGAAGCAATCAAGAAGCATTCGCTGCTCCTTGAGAAAACGTTCCGCAGCTGCAAAGACCTGGGATATTTAAATAATAACAATCACGTGATCACTGAGTTTGTGAGTCATTTCCAGGAACGGAAACTCCCAGTGGCTGAACACAGAGAAAGTGAAACTTAACTCTGGTCTTTGGCGTGAGGGAGCCATGGCTGCTACTGGGCGTCCCGTCCAGAATCTTTGTGATGTAGCCACTTGCTCCATCTGCCTGGATTATTTTAAGGATCCAGTGATCATCCCAGAGTGTGGGCACAACTTCTGCCGATTCTGCCTGATTCAATGCTGGGGGGAATCGGAGGCAGAGGCTTCCTGCCCTCAGTGCAGAAAAACAGTCCAGCAAAATAATCTCATCCCCAACCGGCAACTGGCAAACTTCTTGGAATTAATCAAGAATCTCAGCGTTCAAGGAAGGAAAGAAGAAGAAAGAAAAGGAGGAGTTTGCGAGGAGCACCAGGAGCCCCTGAAGCTCTTCTGCAAAGTCCATGAAGCCCCCATCTGTGTGGTGTGTGACAAATCAAGGGAACATGAAAATCACAAGGTGATTCCTCTGGAGGAGGCTTTGGAGGAATACAAGGTAGGAGATCCCTGGATCTTTAGGGGAGAAATAGCTGTGGGTTCTTCTTGCGAGGTTTTCTTTTTAATTCTCAGGTCCAAAGTAGGCATTGCATTAATTGGTTGTTGTTAATAATAATAATAATAATATATATTAATAATAATAATATAATTTATTTATTTATACCCCACCCTTCCCAGCCAAGACCGGGCTCAGAGCGGCTAACACCCATAAAATCACAACCAAACATACAAAACAATCAATTAAAATGCAGATTAAAATACGATTTAAAATTTAAAATGCAGCCTCATTTTTTAAGTAGTCCACCAATCAAACCATAAAGGAATGAAACATCAGGGTTAAACTAAAACCAACCCAAAGGCCAGGCGGAACAGGCCCTGAGGAAAGATGCCAAATCCCGCAGGGCCCTGGTCTCTTGTGACAGACCGTTCCACCAAGTCGGGGGCAGTACTGAGAAGGCCCTGGCCCTAGTTGTGACCAGCCTAGCATCCTTGTGGCTCGGGACCTCCAAAATGTTATTATTTGAGGACCTTAAATACCAGGAGGCATACCAGGAGAGGCAGTCCCTTAGGTACGAGGGTCCTAGGCAGCCAAGGGGAAGCCTGAGGGCTCCTGGGATGACTGGGAGGAGGGAGTTGAAGTCTTTCTGCCAGTGTGACCAAGGGATTTTCCCTTGAAATAATCAAAGCAACTTCAAAGATTTGAACTGGGATGGGGCAGGGAGAGAAAGGGTTAACCTCATTCACATCCCCCAGCAAGTTTGCTTTGTACATATGAAGAACACTACAAAGGTAAATTGCACATACAGAGTTCAGAGTAGCATCTGCAAAGACTAGAGGGAAAGGTGACTTTTCCATGATAACTCAGAATTGGACCGGTACTATTATATATAAAACAAAATTCTCATGCTGCTACAGAAAAAACTTTTAAAAATGCCTTTTAATCCCTCTAAAAAATTCACTTGTTCTACTACAGTGGTGCAAAAATGCTCCTGTGCCATGCAATGCCTATAATGCCAGCTCTGCAAGCAAGGGGTGACCTAACTGGGTCCCTGAGCCCCACAGGGGTACCGCAGAAAAGAAGGTAGTTAGTCCAGAAAGGTTGAAAACCTATGGACTTTTATTTCCTTCAGTATACTACTTCGCAAGGCCACTGGGCCCAAGAAGCCAGTATAACATTCATCAACTCTCTTGTCTCAATCAAACTTGAGTTTTTCATTTTCTCTTTAGGGAGAGATCTGTAGCCACCTGGAAATTCTGAGGAAAGAGAGAGAGGAAATTCTGGCCTATCAAGCAGACCTGGACAAGGAATGCAAAGACCTCCTGGTAAGTGTCTCTATTTTTACCATACTAGACAGGGAAAAAGCATTTGAAGAATCAAGTCAGGACTGAGGAGGGATGGGAAAATTTGCCCATTTCAGCTTCTCCGCATTTCTCATTTTTCCATTTTGTCTGCTTATTCATTTATTATTCTGAAAATGAATCAAGATGTTAGGGTAGCTACCTCCTTGTATAAATATTTTAATACGTACTTTACCCTCATAAATACATTTTTTTTGTGAACATTACTTGGCTGGGTCAACCTTAAAAATTCAGAGGTGTGAATTTCAAAGGGTTGCTCTGTTTCGGTCTCCATATTTTTTCAGCAATTGTGAATTAGGTAACTTCACTTTTTAATGCAGCTTGTTTAGTCGTTCAGTCGTGTCCAAGTCTTCGTGACCCCATGGACCAGAGCACGCCAGGCACTCCTGTCTTCCACTGCCTCCTGCAGTTTGGTCAGACTCATGTTGGTAGCTTCGAGAACACTGTCCAACCATCTCGTCCTCTGTCGTCCCCTTCTCTCTGGAACTCTCTAGCTTTCTCCATAATCCAGCATGTTTGCAATTTAGTCTCTGGTTCCTCTGCCCCTTCAAAATCCTGCTTGCACTTCTGGGAGTTCTCGGTCCACATACTGCTTAAGCCTGCCTTGTATAATTTTAAGCATAACCTTGCTAGCGTGTGAAATGAGCGCAATTGTGTGCTGGTTGGAGCATTCTTTGCCACTGCCCTTCTTTGGAATTGGGATGTACACTGATCTTCTCCAATCCTCTGGCCACTGCTGAGTTTTCCAACCTTGCTGGCATATTAAGTTAATGCAGCTAGATTTGAGTTTATTTCCCATTGTCATTTATTATGTGAAAAGCTGTCAAGGAGAAGCCTGAGGACTTGTGAGCTGAGAGGGTGGAAGCAGTTCAATTCAAATCCTGATTTACCATAAATATTACTAAATAATTGTCTTTCTAAATGTGCATTCTTGTTCGTCTTTAGGACACAGAGGCTATTTTGACCCTTTAAATAAACGGGAGCTGTGGGGATGAACTCTGCACTTTGTCCTCCTCCTCCTCTGTTGCCTTCCTACACCTAAATGGCCCCAGTCTAAACTGAGGGGTGCTTTATGTCCATGGATGTTCTCTGAACAACTATGAACTCTGGTTATGCCATGCCCCAAAACATTCAAGGAACATCCGTGGCTAGAAAAAAATGCTCCTTGCTTTAGGATGTAGCTCTCTGCAAAATAGAAGTCAACAGAAATAGCAATGGAGAGGGCCTCCCTTCAAAATAAATGTTTACTTCTTTAGCCACTGGAGGTTGGTTCCATGTCTCTGAAAAATCAGAAGTGTCCTCCCTGTGGAATTCTCATAATTCTCTTCCTGATGTTTTGAAAACTGACCATCTTCCACACTCAGACCTCCTCTTTTCTTGCAGAAATTAACAGAAACGGAGAGGCTGAAGACTGTGGAGAAGTTCAGAGAACTGCACCAGTTCCTGGCAGAACAGGAAAAATGTCTGCTGAATCATGTGGAAGAGGTGGAGGAGGAGATTGCAGGGAGAAGGGATGAGCAGCTGGCCACACTTTCCAGGAAACTCTCCTCTCTTGAGAGGATCATCCAGGAGATGGAGGAAAAGTGTCAGCAGCCAGCAAGTGAACTCCTGCAGGTAAGACAGGAACAGCCCAAGGCTCCAGGAAAAGGCTGCTTCCAGTCCTTTATGTGCCCCTTTCATGTATGCAAGGAGTGCAGGGGCTCAGATGATGGAGCCTCTAGTCAGGTTTGTAATGGACAGGAAGACCCAAGAGACCTGGGATGCTTAACTTACCTGAATGCAGACTAGAGATTCTTCTGTGTTATTGATGGAACGGGAGGTGCTTTTCTGCTCTTTGCTGATGATTTGTCTCCGAATGCCTTCCAGTATGGTAATGCTGCCTTCCTGCCCTGTGAGGGGCTTCGCTGAAGATGCATTCAGGCCTCCTTCCGACATGAGCCAGTTTCTTGACCAAGCTTGTCTTCCCGTTTCCTCCACAGCTTCTGGGTTGATCCCCTTCTCCATGGATCCAGATTGGCCCAAAATGGTGCTCAGTCACAGTGACCAAAGAGCAAGACAGAGGGACTCATCCAGACTGCTGTTTGTCCCACCCCTTTCCTCCAGGAAAACCCAGTGTTTACTGCTGAATTAGAGCAAACCTAGCCAGGTTTTCTCCGGATTGACGTTTGCTTTGATGTTGCACTAAGGAGCAGGTTTTTCCTGAGGGAAAGTGGCAGGGCAAAGGCAAACCCACTTGGACCCGTGTTTTCTGGGCACTGGAAAAGCAGACGTGTGGAGGAGCCCAAAGAAACACTGAGCTGTTTTATTACGTCTTTGGAGGCATCTTATGCTGCAGGTGCTTTTTTAAATTTCCAGATGGAAAATAGAATTTGAAATTTGGAGACTTCTATGGAAGACATTTTGGGACAGTGCCCTGGCAGGATTATCCTGTAGGCTTACTTACGTCTGAATTGTAGAATGCAAACTGGATTAAAGTTAATAAATTATAATATAAGACAAGAGATGGGGTGTAATCTTCTCTTGAACCCACAAACATGAAATTTCCCTAAAATGCTGGTGGATTTTCAAAAGGATTCAAAAAATTAATTGCAAACTGATGTAGAAATGTGGAAAACTTGATATCAGCAAAATTCATAATTTCAGATTGGAACAATAAAAACCCAAACTGGCTGATTCTGCTATCCCTACCCAGAAGCTAGCCATGTGCCAGGCAGACTGACATCCGAAGGCCAGGCTGTTCCTCCACTGCAGGGTCTGAGGGGGTCTTCCTAGTGTGGCCTGTGGTGTACAGTGAATTCCCTTCTCTTTTCCCCTCTAGGATATGAGAGGCACCTTGCAGAGGTAAGTGGATCTGGCTCATTTCCATTAGCATCCCTCCAGAAGGCCGGGATGCAAGAACCTCAAACATGGCCCTCCAGGGGCTGCAGGGGAGAGACTGTAGGACTCACTCCCTGCAGCATCTCACAGATAAAACCAGGGCCCCCTCTTTTGAACTTATAGCCCCCCAATTCTCCCTCCAAGACCAGAGCACTGCCTCCTCCCTCCCTCCCCACATCACTTCACACAGGGATGGGGGCTCTTTTCTTTCTCTTGCACTTTATATTCACGAACTTTGTGGTAATTTCAGTCATCTGAGGAGTCCTTAGTGAGGAAGAAACTCCCCACTCAGTGCCTGCCTGTCCCCCTCTAGCCGGCTTCCTCTTCTCAATTCCTTTCTTTTTCTTTACCAGAAATTGTGGATGGGCTGATAATGTTTTTCTTTTCACCAGGTATGAGAAAAGAGAGAAAAGAGAAGGAGAGCCACTGGCTTTCCCTCCAGAACTGAGGAACAGGATCTTGGAATCCTGTGATGTAAATCACTTTGTGGAAGATGCAATGAAACAATGGAAAGGTAATGAAAAGTGGCTGCAGGGATTTCACACTGGGAATTCTATCAATGTCCTGATTCACATGGAACCTCCCTTGCATTCCCCCCCCAAAAAAAATCTGGAGAGGTTCTTTTGGAGCTTCTTGAGATTTGCTTGGATTTCCCCCTCGTGAAGTGTGTTAAGAAGGGCACCCGCAAGCACCCAGTCCCTCCTCCACCTCCTGCCAGGCTGGTCTCCCAGCAGAAGAGACAAGGCCTCAGCCTCAGAGAAGAGACAAGGCCTCTTCCTCAGAGTTTCAACCTCACCAGCCATTTCTGGTGCTTCAGCCATCCCAATCTCCTCAGAGTTCCCACAGTTCTTACGAGATCGGCCCCATTCCAGGAGGGAAGACTTTCTATTGCACGAGACCCTTGGAATTACATGGTAAAGCTCTGCTGATCCTTCCTCTGCAATTTGGTTTGTCAGCATGCTTGGAAATTCCGGTTTCAACAGCTTTCCCCCACCAGTTTACTTGGGGCAGATGTTAACCTTCCTCCAGCCCTCCAGTACAGATCCTCATTTTATTTGTGGATTTTGAATGATTGTATTCCGCCATTTTCTAGTATGGTTTACTATTTCTGATTTTCCCATGGAATCATGGAATAGGAGAGTTTGAAAGGATCTCAAGGATCATCTGTAATGCAGGAATCACAGCTAAACATGCTAGTTGTTTTAATTCTTTAAGTCTACAGTTGTCATCTTTCCAATTATTTGTTCTATGATTTAATCTTTTGTTTGAAATGAAGTTGTTGTTTTTTTAGCTATTGCAGTGTAGCCCATTAAGCCTCAATTTTTGCTTCCTCAGATGTCCAGTCATTCAGAAATCTTCAGAGAGGTAAATTTCACATGGAGACCCCAATTCACAGGAGGGGTGGGGACTAGTGTTTCATGGGGGGGGGGGGTCAAGACTCCCTTCTGTACAGTTGTGAACCATCCACAGCTTGACTCTAGGCCTGCTGTTTGTACCACAATGGCAGAGAGGGTGGACTTGAAGGTGCAGAAGGGGGGCAGAGAGAAACTGCCCAGAAGGGTCAGACTGAAGAGGGAAGAGTGTTGTTCATGCCTAGATGGAAAGAAATCCCATAATAATAATAATAATAATTTATTATTTGTACCCCGCCCATCTGGCTGGGTCTCCCCAGCCACTCTGGGCGGCTTCCAGAAAATAGTAAAAAACAATACATTAACATATTACAGATTAAAAACTTCCCTGAACAGGGCTGCCTTCAGGTATTTCCTAAATGTTATGTAGTTGTTGATTGCTTTAACCTCTGCTGGGAGGGCGTTCCACAGGGCGGGCGCCACTACCGAGAAGGCCCTCTGCCTGGTTCCCTGTAGCTTTGCTTCTCGCAGTGAGGGAACCGCCAGAAGGCCCTCGGCGCTGGACCTCAGTGTCCGGACTGAACGGTGGGGGTGGAGACGCTCCTTCAGGTATACAGGACCGAGGCCGTTTAGGGCTTTAAAGGTCAGCACCAACACTTTGAATTGTGCTCGGAAACGTACTGGGAGCCAATGTAGATCTCTCAGGACCAGTGTTATGTGATCTCTGCGTCTGCTCCCAGTCACCAGTCTAGCTGCCGCATTCTGGATTAATTGCAGTTTCCGGGTCACCTTCAAAGGTAGCCCCACGTAGAGCGCATTGCAGTAGTCCAAGCGGGAGATACTGTAACTAGAGCATGCACCACTCTGGCGAGACAGTCTGCGGGCAGGTAGGGCCTTAGCCTGCGCACCAGATGGAGCTGGTAGACAGCTGCCCTAGATACAGAATTGACCTGCGCCTCCATGGACAGCTGTGAGTCCAAAATGACTCCCAGGCTGCGCACCTGGTCCTTCAGGGGCACAGTTACCCCATTCAGGATCAGGGAATCCCCCACACCTGCTCGCACCCTGTCCCCCCAAAACAGTACTTCTGTCTTATCAGGATTCAACCTCAATCTGTTAGCCGCCATCCATCCTCCATATTGACCTGAAAGGGAATATTGTTATGTATTAAAGTTCTCACCCTAGGCCACTAGGGGTGTTGTGTGTATAAAGTTTCCATTCAGGTCCTCAGTCTGTTTAGGCGGGAAACCCTGTTGCAATGTTGACAGCCGGCTGCCTATATAAGCAGGCCGGCTGAGCTATTCAGTTTAGTTCTGTTCTAGCCTGAGAATAAAGAGAGCTGCTTGAAAATCACTGTGTCGTCTACTATGTCCACCCACTATTAAACAAATATGGTGTTTTTTGTTTGTTTTTATCAGGATGTCTGTTTCTGTCTCTCAGCTGACTCTGCCTAATCTCTTTCCCTCATTTCTCCTCAACAGCAAATATCACTCTGGATCCAGACACAGCCCATCCCAGCCTCATCCTGTCTGAGGATTGGAAAAGTGTAAGATGGGGAAACAAAGAGCAAGACCTGCCCGACAATCCTGAGAGATTCAATAGCTGGCCTTGTGTGTTGGGACGTGAGGGATTCACAGCAGGCAGACATTTCTGGGAAGTCAATGTGGGAAGTGAGGAAGAGTGGGCTTTGGGGGTCACTAGAAAGTCTGTGAGGAGAAAGGGCCTATTCTCCTTCAGTCCTGGGGGTAGGATCTGGGCTTTGGAGAATTGGGAAAGTGAGTACTGGGCCTTCACCTCCCCTGATTACTCTCCTCTGTCCCTGAGTGAGAAGCCCAGGAGGATCCGAGTGACTCTGGACTATGAAGGGGGATGTGTGTCTTTTTCTGAAGCTGACTCAGGAGCCGAACTCTACACGTTCTCAGGAGCCTCATTCTCTGGAGAGACCCTCCTCCCTATCTTTTTTCTGTGGGGCTACCAAACCTACTTCAGTATCACCTGAGGAGACTAAATCTGCCTCTCAGGCCCAGCAGGAGTTTCTCTTCAGACAAAAATGACTGACATAAAAAACATTTACCTGCCAAGAGTACTTTGGGCAGTTTTTCCAGTCAAAATCACCAGAAATAACAAAAGAAAAATGGGTTGTTATTGCTTTGCATTTTCCTTCCTTTTTCCAGAATTCCCTCTGCAGTTTCTTCAAGAGATAGTCACACTTTTAACAGTCCCAATAAATAATCTTTTCCTCAAATGGCCTCCCTCACCTTCAATCTTGTTTTCATTTTGAATGCTGGGGGGCTGGAGAAAGGTTAATATCTGCCCCAAGTAAACTGGTGGGGAAAAGCTTTTGAAACTGGAACTGTCATGTATACAAGGAGTGCAGGGGCTCAGATGATGGAGCCTCTAGTCATTTTTGTTATGGACAGGAAGACCTAAGAGATCCGGGAGCAAGACAGAGGGACTCATCCAGACTGCTGCTTGTCCCACCCCTTTCCTCTAGGAAGGGGCCCCATGGGGTGTGCTGCCCTATACATTTTGCAGGGCACCTTCCCTGTGTTCCTTAGTCCCACCCCAAATACACAATGCTCCAACAAGGAGCGTCTTTTCGGCACCAGGTGCATCTGATTTTTCTCCTGGGATACTAATAGCTAGAACAACAAATGCCTGTGGAATTGACCACTCTCAAAGATCTGGCAGGACTCTGTGGCGGCTCCACTAACGGGGCCGCTGACTACTGACCTGTGCAGCCTGCTCTCCTTTTCCTAAAAGACACCTCCCCCCCCCCCCCACCTGCCTGAGGGCCGCCTCCCCTTGCTCCATCTCCTATATGATGTTGGCTACGTTTGTGTGTAATCATAAGTTTCCCTTACAGGTAGATAGCCGTGTTGGTCTGTCATAGTCAAAACAAAATAAAAAAATTCCTTAGTTAGAGACCAACTAAGTTTGTTCTTGGTATGAGCTTTCGTGTGCATGCACACTTCTTCAGATACACTGAAACAGAAGTCACCAGACCCTTATATATAGTGAGAGGGTAATCTCTCTGAGTAATACCCCTCTGAGTAATACCCCTCCCCACCCTCTCACTATATATAAGGGTCTGGTGACTTCTGTTTCAGTGTATCTGAAGAAGTGTGCATATACACGAAAGCTCATACCAAGAACAAACTTAGTTGGTCTCTAAGGTGCTACTTGAAGGAATTTTTTTTATTTTATAAGTTTCCCTGTGAGCCTCCACTCACCCTGTTGAAGGACACAAAAGTGGCCCACTTGGTCCAGCACCCAAGAGCAGACGCTTGTGGAAAACCTGCAAGCAGGACCAAATAGCAAAATCAGCCTCCCCCCGTGCGCCTTCCAGTAACGTGAGATTTAGAAGCTTGCTGCCTCTGGACTGTGGAGGCAGAGCATAGCCATTGTGCTTAAGAACCATTCACAGCCTACTGCTCCATGAATTTATCCCTTGTCTTATTACCAACTCGGTGGGTGGAGCATGATAGTCTTAATCTAAGGGTCACCGGCTTGAACACCACGTTGGGCAAAAGATTCCTGCATTGCAGAGATCAGGACTAGGTGACCCTTGTGGTCCCTTCTAACTTTGCAATTCCATGATTTTAAGTTGGTTGCCATCTCTGCCTCCAATAGCAGTGAGTTCCATAGCTCAATTATGTGCTGCACAATGAAATGATTTTATCTGTCCTGGATCTCCCAACATTCAGCTTTGTTTGGGGGCTAAGAGTTCTAGTGCTATGAGAATTATCTGTGAAGATAATGTGCCTATGCCTGCCTGCCTCCATCATGGGCACCAGAGCAGTGGGTGGGCAGTTTGTTTGTCCCATCCTGGGACAGGAAGCCTCGACAGAGAACTTTCTTGAATTAACAACAACAACTGGTTGAGATACGTTACTCAATCACTGGACGTCATGGCCTGCCCCCTTCTCAGCACATCAGCCTCAAAGTCTGAATGTCCCGAGTTGGAGCCTCAGGGAAGGCAACTTGCACCTCCCTCATTTCCCCCAAGACTCTGGGGTTCAATCTATGGTGTAAGCACTTTGGTAATACTTCATCCAGTTCTGGTCAAGTCACCTAAAAAAGACCCCTCTGGCTAAGTGGCGCAGGAAGAGCATGCCAGGTCCATAACTCACGAGGTTGCTGTATTGAAACCTGCCCCCTTAGTGGAATCCAGCTCTTGGAAAATTTCAAAAACAAAACAGATGCAGCAGAAAGAGACACCACACATGTTTCTGTATACTTAATTTTTAAAATATATATATTTAAAAACAAAACAGATGCAGCGGAATATGACTTGTCTATTTTGTAGAGTTGTAAAGGGACCCTGAAGATCATCGTAAGTCAGGCATGTCCAAAGTTCGTTTCGGGGGCTTAATCTGGCCCGCCGGTTGGTTTAATCTGGCCCCTGTGGTAAAATCCTAAAAAAACTGTCAACAACTTCAATCCTAAAAAAAGGTTAACAACTTTGGTTGGCCCTTTGGTCGGCCCTCACGGCCCTTCACTTCATCAAATCTAGCCCTCTTTGAAAAAAGTTTGGACACCACTGATCTAAGTCCAACCACCTGCAATGCAGGAACACGCAGCTGTCCCACATAGGGGATCGAACCTGCAACCTTGGCGTAATCAGCACCACAGTCTAGCCAACGGATCTGTCCAGGCTGTCCTTCATTTACTTATTTTATTTAACAACATTTGTGTACTGCTTGACTGATGGTAATAAAAGTCTCTAAGCATTTTACTCAAAACAAATTTAATTCACCCTTAGTTCCACCAGCGTTTATGGGAGGTACTTTCTGGTGCAGTTCACAGACGCTGTTGGAAATATTTCAAGGAACTTTGTTCACCCAAACTAGTTGATTCGATTACAGGTAGGTAGCCGTGTTGGTCTGTCATAGTCGAAACAAAATAAAAAATTCCTTCCAGTAGCACCTTAGAGACCAACTAAGTTTGTTCTTGGTATGAGCTTTCGTGTGCATGCACACTTCGAAGCAGGGGAGAAAGGGCAGCCCCTCCCCTGAAAAATCTCTGCCCACCCCCCACCAGATCCCAGAGCTGAGCAGGGGATCAAGATGTCCAATCCAGGAGGTGGGGGGAGGGGCGGGGAGGGATCTCGGGCTGCTACAAAGCTCTGCCCTCCGGGAGGTGGATTTTTTTTGAAGCGGAGGCTGCTGTTGCTGCACGATGCCCAGGATTTCCTTTATTTTATTTCTTTATAAAAGTACATACACATTGCCTTCTCAGGACAGTGTAACGTCATGCATATACTGTACAGTATAAGAAATGCAAAGCAAGGAGGAAACGAGCAAGAATAAATCACGTGGGCAAGAAACTCCGGAGAGATTTGCAGAAAAACCCAGGAAGTGAGATCGGAGGAAGTGACATTTAACTCTTACTTTGGCGCGAGGGAGCCATGGCTGCTGCTGGGGATACCGTCCAGGATCTCCGTGATGAATCCACTTGCTCCATCTGCCTGGATTACTTCAAGGATCCAGTGACCATCCCAGAGTGTGGGCACAACTTCTGCCGACCCTGCCTGATCCGGTGCTGGGGGGAATCGGAGGCAGAGGCTTCCTGCCCTCAGTGCAGAAAAACAGTCCAGCAAAATAATCTCATCCCCAACCGGCAGTTGGCAAACTTCGTGGGATTAATCAAGAAGCTCAGCCTCCGAGAGGGAAAGGAGGAAGGAAGAAAAGGGAAAGTCTGCAAGGAGCACGGGAAGCCTCTGAAGCTCTTCTGCAAGGAGGATGAAGCCCCCATCTGTGTGGTGTGTGGCAGATCCAAGGAACATGAAAATCACAAGGTGATTCCTCTGGAGGAGGCTTACGAGGAGTACAAGGTAGGAAACCACTCGGGATCTTGAGCGGGAGAGGGAATAGCTGTGGATTCTTCTTGGGTGGTTTTCTGTGGCTCACAGGTCTGAACAAGGCATGACATTAATTGTCTGGATGCAATTTTGCATGCTGGTTGTTCAGTGGAGCTTCCTCCCGAGTAAGATGGAATAGTACCCTTAAACACATAAATTGATTCCCTTCCCTTTAAGGATTTGAAATTTTATCAATACACATTGCAGCACCTATAGTAAGCTTGTGAAGTCCTGGGACTTTCTCATTGTTGTTTTCTGCCCTGGCGCAACACTGCTACTCTTTGGGATAATAAAATGATAGCAACGATGATGATAACAAGACTTCTCTCCGAGGGTGGGTGCATCGCATAGGAGTCATAAATTGCATGCTGCGGTAAATATACAAATCTTACCTGTGCTTCTTGCATTGCAGGGGTTGGACTAGATGACCTTTGGGTCCTTTCCAACTCCCAGGGCTCCATCTCCGCTGTGGGGTGGGGGGAGCTGGCAGAAAGTGACAGGTTTGCACCAAGGTGGAACACTTTTGATGTCCAAATGAAGGATTTTTTTTATTTTTTATTGACTACGGCAGACCAACACGGCTACCTACCTGTAACTGGAACTTTTGATGTCCACTCATCCACCCTCCCCCATTATTATTTTTTTGGGGGAGGGGGACAACACAGTTCCCCTCGCTCAGACACCCTGGGAAGTTGGAGGGAAGCCATAAAGTAGCCACGTTTGTAGATGGCACTCAGCATCTCTGTCTGCCAAAACCTCCCAGGCTTCAAAGGGCTCAAAAAGGGCCTCTCTAGATCCCAGCTAGGCAAATACAGTACTTGCCTTTTGTATGAGTGAGACATGGTGAGGGGCACCATTTTTTTATGGTTACCCTCAGGCAATGAAATGTATTGGGCCAGCCCTGGCAGCTTTCATTTTTCTACATAGTCTATTGTTTATGTGGAAGATATAACCACTATGTTTTGTGTCTTTGAATATTTTTGTTCCTTTGCATTTTTTATTTTACACTAATATAATAATAATAATAATAATAATAATAAATAATAATTAACAACAACAACAATTAATTAATAATTTATTATTTATACCCCACCCATCTGGCTGGGTTTCCCCAGCCACTCTGGGTGACTCCCAAAAGAATATTAAAAACACATTAAAACATCAAACATTAAAAAGTTCCCTAAACAAAACTTCTGGAGGGTAGCGAGATTGGCAAAGCCAGCTAAAACTGCCCCCACCTCAATAAATCTTTTATGGTTTTTATCCAAACTTTTGCAGTTTATCTATAATCATTTATTTAAAACATAAAAAAATACAAGCATTAACTGTTGCATATTAAATCTGCTCAATTACAAGTATTAATGAAACAGAAGAGGGAGAGAAACTATTAAGAGCAGGGCCACCGCATACTAGAAGTCAGGGCAATAGTCAATTTATCTCTCCATCTCTCTCTGTCTAGCCTGAGTTTTTAATTTCCTCTTTAGGGACTGATCAGCAGCCGCCTGCAGATCCTGAGGAAAGAGAGAGAGAAAATTCTGGCCTATCAAGTGGACCTGGACAAGGAAAGCAAAGACCTCCTTGTAAGTATCACTATGATTATTAGGGCGGGAACAACTACTTGAAGAATCAAGTCAGGATTGAGGAGGGATGGGAAATCTGCCCATTTTAGCCTCTCCCTGTTTCTCATTTTTCCACATCGTGACAAGGCTCTTGCCTTATGCTGTGGCCATAAACAAAATGGAAGGCAATAGAAATGGCAGTGGAGAGGGTAGAGAGAGTCTGTTCATCCCTTCAACTTCCCGCCACCCTCTAATTTTTACTTTAATGTCTGATGAAGAGACCTTCTTTAGCTGCTAGGTGTTGGTTTTATGTCTATGAAAAATCAAACGTGGCCTCCCTGTGGAATTCTCTTGTCTCTCCTTCTGATGTTGTAAATGCACATTCCCGACTCCGGCCTCCTCTTTTGCTATTTCTTCCTGCTTCTTGCAGAAATTGACAGAAACAGAGAGGCAGAAAACAGTGGAGAAGCTCAGGCAGCTGCGCCAGTTCCTGGAGGAACAAGAAAAACACCTGCTGAATCAGATAGAAGACGTAGAGGAGCAGATTGCAAGGGAAAGGGATGAGCAGCTGGCCAGATTCTCCAGCGAACTCTCCTCTCTTGAAAGGAGCATCCAGGAGTTGGAGGAGAAGCGCCAGAAGCCAGCGAATGAACTCCTGCAGGTAAGATGGTGGCAGGAGCAGCACAAGGCTTCACTTTTATGTGCCTCATTCGCCTATACAAGTAGTATGGGGCTCAGTATATGGAGGCTCTAGTCAGGAGAGCTGGGATGATTTTCTCACCTGAATGCAGACCAGAGACTCTTCTGTGGTGGATGGAACTGGATGTGATGTTCTGCTCTTTGAAGAAAATAATTGTCTCCTAATGCCTTCTAGCATGGCCATGCTGCCTTCATGGCCTGTGTTGGGCTTCCCAGAGGCTGCTTTGGCTGCCTTGGATCAAAGGAAAAATAAAATTAAGCAAGCGAGAAGTGAGCTTTAGCATTAAGCCCAGTTTCTTTATTTGACACCCCAGGTTTTAGGGATTGAGATTGTCCTTCCCTCTCGCCCCACCCTCTCTCACCCAGAGGCAGACAAAGGACAACCGCCCATTGTTTTAGGGACTCATGTGAGATGCCTAGAGTACAGAGATGCTCACAAAGGTCACCCAACGCTACTAGTCATATGAAGTAACAAATCTTGCAGCACCTTCACGCTGGTATGTTGTCTTGACTCAACTAAGGCCTTGTCATCATGTCTATTTATCTCACCCCCGGGAGAAAAAAACCAGTTTCTGTCCTCAAGAACTTAAGACTGGGTAACTTAAGAATTTAACATTGGAAAAATGAAAACTGAGAGAAAGCAAAATTGGTGGATTCTCAGAAGGGTGTTTTTTTTTAATGCAAATTGATGTGGAAATGTGGAGAACTTGATATCGGAAAAATAAAAGCTTTGAGAAACCAAAACTGGCTGATTCCACTATCCCTACCCAAAACCTTGGCATGTGCCACTGCCAGGCAGACTGACATCTGAGGGCCAGGCTGTTTCTCCACTTCAGGGTCTGAGGGGGTCTTCCTAGTGTGGCCTGTGGTGTGCAGTGAATTCCCTTCTCTTTTCCCCTCTAGGATGTGAGAAGGACCTTGCAGAGGTAAGTGGATCTGGCTCATTTCCATTAGTATCACTCCATGAGGCTGGGATGCAAGAACCTCAAACATGGCCCTCCAGGGGCTGCAGGTGGGAGACTGTAGGACTCACTGCCTGCAGCATCTCACAGGTAAAAGCAGGACCCTCTCTTTTGAACTTGTAGCACACCAATTCTCCTTCCAAGAATCAGGGTCAGAGTTCTGCCTTCTCCCCCCACCCCATCACCTCATGCAGGTCTGGAAGCTCTTCTCTGCAATGAGCAATATTCATTCATTGTTCTTTGAAATAGACATCAGTGAGGAGACTCAGAGGCGTGGGGTTGCTGTTCTGGCCCTGTGGATGTCTGGCTGTGGAGTTCATAGTGAGGAAGAATCTTTCCCCTCTGTGCCTGCCTGTCCCTCTAAGCTTTCTGCAATTCTCTTCCTCAATTCCATTTCTTTTCATGTACTACGGTAGGAATTGTGGATTTGAACAGGCTAAACAGTGTTTTTCTTTTCACCAGGTATGAGAAAAGGGAGAATCAAGAGAATCCACTGGCTTTCTTTCCAGAGCTGAAGAAGAGGATCTCGGAATTTTGTGATATAAATATCCTTGTGGAGGATGTCATGGAACAATTTGAAGGTAATGAAAACTGCCTGCAAGGATTTTACACTGGGTGTTATATTAGTTCAGAACAGAACATGCCAGGCTCTTGTTGCGTTGAATTTCATTTCTGCTGCAGACAGGGATAGTTTCCTTCTTGGTGCTCCAGCCATCATTTCCTTACCCCCATGTATGTTGTCACTCTGGATCTGGTAAAGAAAGCCTGAAACATAGAGCAAAGTCAGGATTTTTTCCTCCAGTGTGCATCTCTTTACAATTATATGGAACCTCCTTTTCCTTTTGGTTCCCAGTCTACACAATCTGGGGTTGTCCTTTTGGAGGTTCTCCTGCTCTGAATGGAGTCAAAGGGCATTGAGAAGCCCCCAGTTCCCCCTCTGCCTCCTGTTCAGCCTTGTTTCTCAGCCGTGGAGCCAAGGCCTGAGCCGTTTCCTCCTCAGACGTCCCTCTGCAGCTGCCATATCTAGTGCTTCAAGCGTCAAGATCTGAGAGTTCCCCCATTGAGGATGGAAGCAAGAGCTCATGAGCCCCAAAGGACACAATTATGATTGTTAACAATCTGAATTTGTAGAAGGTATGTGAGGAAGGGCTTTGTTTTGCATGAGAGCTCTGTCAATCCTTCCTCAACAACCTTCGCTTCTCCTTATGTTTCACAATTTTGGCTTTAATATTTTTTCCCATCACTTTGGGGCAGATGTTAAGGCTGCCTCCATCTCCCCTCTGCCTCCTTTTACAGGATTCCTATTGTGCTACCTCCCCTCCAGCCCTCCACTCTAGACACCAATTTTAGTGACAAAACTCGGAGAATATCAGGATTTATGCTGAATATTTTTATTCTGATGTTTGTAAGTTTGCTTTACGATTACGGAGTTTTAAAGCTTTCGTGGTTTTCATAGATTCTTCCTATGATTTCCTTGTTTGTAATTATTTTTTCTACTTAATCTTTTTCTTGAATTTGAAGATGCTATGTTATGAAGTGTTACTTTTGTATGGAGGTTTATTTCAGGTGGAACAGTGTTGCCCTTACACTTTATCTTTTTGCTTCCTCAGATGCTCTGTTATTCGAAGAACAGCTCCAGGAAGGTAAATTTCATGGGGAGAACAATTTCACAGGAGGGATGGGGACTGATATTTCATGGGTGTTGAACGGTCTGTTCTGCAGACTTTGGGACCCCCATCAATGGCGTAACTCTGGGTAACAGTCCTCTAGTGGTGTTTGGGTTCTTTGTATGTCTCATGAATGAACTGGAAGAGGGTTTGAAGGCATGGATTGGGGGCATAGCCGTTCCCAGTGAAGAACCTGCACATCAGTCTGGGAATAATTCCATTCCTGCCTGTCATTTCACTGGTTTTCCACTTGATTTTTTACTTTTACCTATTTCATAAAATTTATATATCACTTGATTGTGGGGTGGGGGACTTCAGAGACTTACAGTACCTTTCAAGAGTCTTAAAGGACTCATACTTCTTATGAGATCGACCCCATTTTATGAAGGAGGACTTCCCATTGCACGAGACCCTTGGAATTACATTTTAAAGCTCTGCCAATTCTTCCTCTGGAATTTGGTTTGTCTTCCTGCTTGAAAATTCTGGCTTCAGTAGCTATTTCCCACCTGTTTATACTTGGGGCAGATCTTCAGCTCTCTTTTGGATCTTTTTAAAAGATGGAAATGGCACTTCCGGCCTTCCAGTCATCCAGTATAGATCTCTATTTCATTCATGATTCAAATTGATTTTATTTTGCAATTTTCTGGTATGGAGTACCATTTCTGGTTTTCACACAGAAGCATAGAATAGTAGAGTTTTAAAGGTTCATCATGTTAGTTTCTTTAATTTCTTAGTCATACTGTTTCTTGTTTGCAGTTATTTGTTCTCTGATTTAATCTTCTGCTTGAAATAAGGAAACAACAGATGCTAGGTTATGATGTACCGGTAATAACAAGATTAAACATTATATCTTTTTGCTTCCTCAGATGATCCATTACTCAGAAATCTTCAGAGAGGTAAGTTTGACATGGAGGCCTAAATTCACAGAAGGGGTCAGGGCTGGTCTTTCATGGGGCCTGTGCTGCAGAGTTAAGAACCATCCATAGCTTGACTCTAGCCCTGCTGTTTGGGTTTTCTCTATGTACAACAAAGGCAGAGAGGCTGGGATTGAAGGTGCAGACAGAGTGGGGAGAGGATGGGGATAGACTATCTCTGCCAACAACAACAACAATAATAATATAATAATAATAATAATTTATTATTTATACCCTGCCCATCTGGCTGGGTTTTCCCAGCCACTCTGGGCGGCTTCCAACAGAACATTAAAATGCAGTAATCTATTAAACATTAAAAGCCTCCCTAAACAGAGCTGCCTTCAGATGCCTTCTAAAAGTCTGGTGGTAGTTTTTCTCTTTGACATCTAGTGGGAGGGCGTTCCACAGGGTGGGTGCCACTACCGAGAAGGCCCTCTGCCTGGTTCCCTGTAACTTGGCTTCTCGTAGTGAGGGAACCTCCAGAAGGCCCTCGGCACTGAACCTCAGTGTCCGGGCTGAACGATGGGGGTGGAGACGCTCCTTCAGGTATACTGGGCCGAGGCCGTTTAGGGCCTATAGTTTGTTTGCTTTATGTGACCAAAGCACTTCACAGCTATGTCAGACCAAGAGTGATTTTGCTTCTTGGAAGATACCTGGATTGAAAGGAGGGGAACAATATAAATGCATTGACTATAAAAAGAAGAACAAAACTGATTCAAAATCCAAAAGGAATGTATTTATTCTGATGAGAGTCTGGAAGACTCCTAATCTTAGATGTGAGGCAAGAACCATTTTTTTAGAGGGAATCTGGTACCTGGGGTGTTTTTTGGATCAGGATGTCCATCTCTGACTCTTGGCTGATCCTGCCTCTCTTCTCTTTCCCTCATCCTCCCCCCCCCCCACAACAGCAAATGTCACTCTGGATCCAGACACAGCCCATCCCAACCTCATCCTGTCTGAGGATCTGAAAAGCCTGAGATGGGGAGACAAAGAGCAAGACCTGCCTGACAATCCTGAGAGATTCAACAAACGTACTTCTGTGTTGGGACATGAAGGATTCACAGCAGGCTGCCATTTCTGGGAAGTCACTGTGGAAAGTGAGGGAAAGTTGGTCTATTGGACTGTGGGGGTTACTAGGAAGTCTGCAGAGAGGAAGGGTGACTTTGCCTTAAGTTCTGAGGGAGGGATCTGGGCTGTGGGGAAGTCTGGAGGTGAGTACATGGCGTTTGACCCTCCTGATTACCTTCCTCTGTCCCTGTTTTGGGAGCCCAAGAGGATCCGAGTGACTCTGGACTATGAAGGGGAGGAGGTGTCTTTTTCTGATGCTGACTCAGGAACCGAACTCTACACGTTCTCAGGAGCCTCATTCTCTGGAGATACCATCCTCCCTTTCTTTCACCTGTCAGGAGATAAAACCCACTTCAGGATCTCCTGAGGAGATGGAATCCACCTCACAGGCCCAGCAAGAGTTTCTCTCTGGACCAGAATGACTCAGATTAAAACAACAACAGTATTTGCCTCTCAAGGGCACTTTGGGAAGGATTCATTCCAGTCGAAATAAGCAGAAATAACAAAATAATAAATTGTGGTTGTGGTTGTTGTTTTTGTGTGTTTTTCTTTTTCCTTTCCCTTTCCAGAATTTATTCTGCAGGTGAGATCTTAAGGAAAAGAGTAACACTTGACCAGTCTGAATAAATAAACTTTTTCTCAAAAAGGTTCAGCCTCCATCATCATCAATCCTGGTTTCATTTCTCCACCTTCCTCTCCTCACAAGAGCTTCTGAAGCTATTCAAACGCACACATTACTGAATTAATAGATTTCTAGAAATTAACCCCTTCACCCACATCAGGCAGGAAAGCTCATTGCTCCTGAGAACTCAGATAGGAAGAAAATGCAAATAACTTGAAGAGGGCACAAACTTCAATCCCCCCCCCCCCAAATACAGCTTTTCTATCTCAACACTTGTTGAATTCAGTGGGGTTTTTGCCCAGTTAAATGTGTTTAGGGTTGCTGCATTAACATACCTTATTTACAAGTCGACACTCTCTGTTGGGGTAGCAAACATTGCGTCCTCTGGATGCCAAACATTTGCCAAACATTTTTAAAGGTCAGCAGGACTCTCACCCTCTAGTCATGTGGCAATCTCTCCAGCAGAGCTAATCCAACATTGGTATAAATACATATTTTAAAACCTCATTTGGGTGTAGGGGACCTTACGAGTTCCTTGCCACTTTCCTAAAGCTTTCCACCTCTGGATGGAAACAGTTCTCATCAGCTGCACCAGTGGTGTAGAGACATTCAAGGTTCCCAACCTTGTGATCTGGGTTCAAGTCCCGGCTGGTGAATTTTGCCTTCTGCGTTTTGCCTTTCTGAGAGGGAAGGATGGGACATCCAGGGGGACATTTTATGCTGTAGAGTCCCCAGTCAGTGGGACTTTGGCCCTTGTGAACAAAGCACAACAGATCAGCATCCCACCATCCCAGGTTCAAAGGAGAGCTCCCTTTTTCCCGAAGTTTTCCACATAGCAAGGGGAGCGTCCTTTGGGGTGATGTCCATCAAAGGGAGTGAATGGACTATGCAAAAGGAACACGGCCCGTAAAGCTTTGCCAAAGCCCGGGGTCGAACCAGGGACCTTTAGATCTTCAGTCTAACGCTCTCCCAGCTGAGCTACTTTGGCTGCCCAGGGCAAAAGCAAGCACCATTCTAGTTTCTCCCAGAAACAAGACTCCCAAGTTGCAAGATGAGGTGGCTGGACCTTTTCCTCAGTGGCCAGACGCTCTGGCATCGAAACCTTTGGATAGCTGTGCTGCCTCCACCTCTCCAAGGGGCGAAAAAGAGAGGAAGACATGCACGAACCCAGGTCACAGGACTGGCGACTTCATATGATACCCCATCACTACTCTCACAACTAGTGAGGAGGTAATTTTCTTTCCAAATAAGTACAGTACAGTGGTACCTCTGGTTACGTACTTAATTCATTCCAGAGGTCCGTTCTTAACCTGAAACTGTTCTAGATACTAGATAAGGATATTCCAAAAGAGAAAACAAACATCTTTCTATATGCAATTACAGCAGCAAGAAACTTAGTGGCTCAAAACTGGAAAGGGAATCATATACCTACCAAGGGTGAGTGGCTGAAGCAAAGTTCTTAACCTGAAGCGTTATTTCTGGGTTAGCGGAGTATGTCACCTGAAGCGTATGTAACCTGAGGTACCACTGTACTGCGTTGTTTGCTGGACACAGAACAGTTAGTTGTTATTAATGTGTGCTGCTATCTCGCAGGGCACCAATGGAAGCCTAGATGAGCCCTTGAATTTAGATAACAGGCCCAACAAGAAGTGAAACGGCAACACCCTGGTCCAGACCTGACTGGTCTAGTGATTTGGCAAGTCTCACCACACTGGCCGGGGATAGATTTCCAGACAGGGAGCATAAAAACATAAGGAGAACCCTCCTGGATCAGGCCAATGACCCACCTAGTCTAGCATCCTCTTCTCACAATGGTCTACTAGCCTTCGATAGTCCACCCTGAATCCTTCTTTAAAGCTATCCAGTTCAGTGGCCATCACTGCTTCCTGTAGGAATGAGTTCCATTGTTTAAAATGTGGTGTGTGGAGAAATGCTTTTCTTTCTTGCCCTGAATCTTTTGAAATTCAGCTTCACACTGCATGCTCACGAGTTCTAGGGTTACGAGAGAAGAACTTTTCTCCCTCCACTTTCTCCATGCCGTGCATAATTTTATAATCTAGCATGCCACCTCTCTGACTGGCCTCTTCTGTGAGTTGTAAAGTCCCCAAATGCTGCAAGGGAAAGTGTTTTCTCCCCCCCCTTCCCCTCATGGAGGTGATGCTCTTGCGGAGGTTTTGTCTTGTGGCCACACCTGACATGGGTTTCTGTTGAAAATGTGCTCAGGCATATTTCTGTGCAGCCTTCTTAGCGCAGTAGGCAGCGCGTCAGTCTCATAATCTGAAGGTCCTGAGTTCGAGCCTCAGAGAAGGCAGCTTGCAGATCTCTTTGTTTTTGCAAAGGGTGTGTGGCCCCTCTGTTTTCTGAGCGAGAGCTCCGAGTGTTTTATTTTGTGAATTCAAGGACAGGAGTGATGCTTTGGGTGGGAGAAGATGTGTGTTGGCGTCTCAGATAAGCCCATGTGCTTGGACAGAGCAAAACTGTCTTTAAAATGAATGAACGAACAAAGCCCATTGAGTGAAGGAATGAAAAGACAGGGAGGGGGTGCTAGTTTCATCTGTCCCTGATGGTCTAGTGGTCAGGATTTGGCGCTTTCACCGCCACGGCCCGGGTTCAATTCCCGGTCAGGGAATCCTTTTGCCAGGAAGAAGGAGCACTAACCTGACTCTGGCTCCTTTTCAATGAGTCACAGAATCATAGAATTGTAGAGTTGGAAGGTACCCCAAGGATCATCTAGTCCAACCCCCTGCAATGCACATTGGGTCACATTGAGTGATGTGCTAAGGAAGAAACTTGTCTGCAGACGCCTCCATCCTGTCGTACTACCTGGTGGTTTAGTGGTTAGGATTCAGCACTCTCATCACCACCCCAAACTGGGTTTGATTCCCAGTCGGAGGATCCTTTCTTTTTTTAGTTTAAATATTTTTATCAGTTATTTAAAACAGAGAAATAGCACTAACTAAAATCCTCAACCCATACTCACTTTCCACAAATCACCTTACCTGTTTATCAGCATTCTGAATCATTTTTAAACCTTGTATCGGGGAATCCGAGTTTGGGTGCAGGCAAAGATGCTCAGCTGGGAAAGTAGAAAGGGAGCACTCCTTCAAGCTGGATTTGATGTAAGGATGCCTTGACTTGCACACCTACAGTCCCCTGCTCTACCAGCCAAGCTATCAAAGGGCACTGAGATATGGGCAAGCTGCCATGGGGGAGCCTTTGTCCTTGAGTTTCTGTAGTGTAGCGGCTATCACATTTGCCTAACATGCAAAAGGTCCCCGGATTGAAACCGGGCAGAAACATGCCTTTTATTTTCCAGCAGCCAGACTGAAAACAAAACCCCAGCCAATGAAATGAACAAAAAATCAGCTGTGTATGAATCACTGTTTGTGATCAATATGTACTGCAGATAAAGAAAAATACATGCAAAAAAGAGATATGGACAAAGAAAGCTTCTATACCAGGGAAAGTTAGAAAATGAAGAGAGGAAGAAAATACAATTCATAACAGTTTTAACAAATTTCAATTGCCCTTCGAGTAATTGAGCAATTTGCACACAAATAACCTCCGCCATACAGCTACAATTCTCAGAGTCCCCTGGGAAGAGGAATAAACTGTTAAACCCAGTGCTATTTTCTAAATAAAGGTTTAGAGGTACTCTCATTTTCCTACTCATATTAAAATGTTGTTGTTGTTGTTCAGTCGTTCAGTCGTGTCCGACTCTTCGTGACCCCATGGACCAGAGCACGCCAGGCACGCCTATCCTTCACTGCCTCTCGCAGTTTGGCCAAACTCATGTTAGTAGCTTCGAGAACACTGTCCAACCATCTCATCTTCTGTCGTCCCCTTCTCCTTGTGCCCTCAATCTTTCCCAGCATCAGGGTCTTTTCTAGGGAGTCTTCTCTTCTCATGAGGTGGCCAAAGTACTGGAGCCTCAACTTCAGGATCTGTCCTTCTAGTGAGCACTCAGGGCTGATTTCTTTAAGAATGGATAGGTTTGATCTTCTTGCAGTCCAATGAGGACCCCTCAATGAGGCCAAACTTAGATTCACAAAATGTTTAGGGGTATGCGTACCCCTGCGTCCCTCCCAGAAAAAAGCACTGGTTAAACCACTCTGCAAATTGTAGCTTTGTGAGGAGGATATGAGTCCCTGAAGAACTCTCTGCACCCTTAGCACAGAGGCAAAACAAGGCTTTATTTTACCCGGGCCAAAGACCCAGTTTGGTATTAAAAAAAACCAACCCATGTGTATTTGCACACACAGACACTGGGAGCATCAATGGTTGCATTGACCTGACTGCTCACTGATGACAAAGCAGAAGCAGCATACCCTCCAACATTTCTCTGATGGAAATAGGTAAGGTAAAGGGACCCCTGACCATTAGGTCCAGTTGTGTCCGACTCTGGGGTTGTGGCGCTCATCTCGCGTTACTGGCCGAGGGAGCTGGCGTACAGCTTCCAGGTCATGTGGCCACCATGACAAAGCCGCTTCTGGCGAACCAGAGCAGTGCACGGAAACGCTGTTTACCTTCCCGCCGGAGTGGTACCTATTTATCTAATGGAAATAGGGACGTCCCATTCCATAATGATAATTTTACAATTTATACCCCAGACATGTGACTGGGTTGCCCCAGCCAATCCGGGCAGCTTCCAACATAAATAAAAACATAATAAAACATTAAACTTTTTTTTTTAAAAAAACTTCTCTATACAGGGTTGCCTTCAGACAGCTCGGGGGTTGGATAACTCCATACCCTCCAACATTTCTCCAGTGAAAATAGTAACACCCTAAGCTAAGGAACGCCGTTTACCTTCCCACTGCAGCGGTACCTATTTATCTACTTGCACTTTGACGTACTTTCGAACTGCTAGGTTGGCAGAAGCAGGGACCAAGCAACGGGAGCTCACCCAATCGCGGGGATTCGAACTCCGGACCTTCTGATCAGCAAGCCCTAGGCTCTGTGGTTTAACCCACAGCGCCACCTGTGTCTGCTCTGGTTCACCAGAAGCAGCTTAATCATGTTGGCCACATAACCTGGAAGCTGTACACCGGCTCCCTCGGCCAATAAAGCGAGATGAGCGCCACAACCCCAGAGTCAGTCACGACTGCACCTAATGGTCAGGGGTCCCTTTACCTTTAAGCTAAGGAAAACCAGGACATTCTGGGATCAAATCAGAAACTGGGGCGGCTTCTTTAAATCAGGGACATCACTGGAAAATAGGGAAGAGTTGGAGGGTCTGAAGCAGTACTGGCTCATCATTTCTCACTGACAAGTTAAAAGCACCTGCTGGTGGTGGGAGGCTATTTCAGGTGGCTCAGTGTCATTTCCCAGCTCTGCTCGCCTGTCTTATGAACACCTCCATCCACAAAACCTCAGACGAAAGGAGGCTGAGGAAAGCTGCCCAGGTCTCTGTGGCGCAATGGGTTAGCGCGTCTGGCTGTTAACCAGAAGGATGGTGGTTCGAGCCCACCCAGGGACGGCTGCAGGCAGGATTCATAGACGAGGTGGCCGAGTGGTTAAGGCGATGGACTGCTAATCCATTGTGCTCTGCACGCGTGGGTTCGAATCCCACCCTCGTCGGCCCTTTTCCCCATGGGATGCAGGATTTAAGGATGGAAACTTTTACTTAGCTCTGCTGTCTTGATCCCTGGAAAAATGTAAGAGTCAGAATAAAGTGTAGAATTTGAAGACAGGTTCTACAAGATTGGCAACCTCAAAATGCCTCTATACCATTGGCACACTAAATGAGTGTCTTTTCACGGAGTTGCTCCAATGAGGCACGGCAGAGGCTGAGGACTTGGCCTCTTGAAGGAAATATTTCTCTGCTGGCAACCTTCCCCAGAACCTTCACTGTCTGGAGAGAAAGCAGTTAGCTCTAAGTCTGTTGCTGGAAGAGAACAGAGGACTGCAGAATCTGGAATTGTTTAACACAAAGCATTCCAGCCAGTAGCAGGAAGCAAATGCCTCTCACCGTTTTCTTTTGAGTGATGTCTAACAGAAAAGCAAAATGCCATTGGCACCTAGCAGAGGATGGTTTCGATCCATCGACCTCTGGGTTATGGGCCCAGCACGCTCCCGCTGCGCCACTCTGCTGGATGGCAGGAAAGGGGCCTGGTGCTTTTCATCTATTCAGTTCCGGCAGATAAACTTCAGGTCAAGGGACGCTGGTGGTAGTGGTGGGGAACCACTCAGCTCTCTGCGGCACAATCAGTTAGCATGTCTGGCTCTTAATCAGAAATAAGGTAGGCTACCCAGGTCAGGGGTTGGCATGGTGAAGGCGATGAGCGGCTAATCCATTGTTCCTTGCACATGTGAATTTAAATCTCACCTTCATCAACACTTCCCCCACTGGATGGAGGATCTGCAGCATCGACTTTCGGCTAGCTATGCTGTCTTTGCTACTTGGGAGGTAAAAGGCAGAGGAAGGCATCTAACAGCCTGGACTCAAACCAAATCCATCCTCCAAGGAATGCATTGCCTGCTGCCATAGGCGAAGCAACCTGCTTTGGTACTTGGAGCGACGCGTGTCCGAGGGGGTGTGACGCGCCACCCCCGGGGGGCATGGCGTGCATCCCGGGGAGTGTGGCGAGCATCCGGGGGGGGGGTGCGCAGCGAGTGGCGCACACCCTGGGAGGTGCTGCCGATCGGGGGTCGTCATTTTGTCACCCCTCCTTTGGAATGGCAACTGGGGTGGACTGCCCCTCTGCCCCTGCCTCGGAACATCCCTGCCTGCTGCTGCTGCTGCCGCCACAGTAGCAGTGATGGCTTCAGCCCACTTCTTGGTGCTGCTGGTCTCCCCTCACCCTAGGGAGGAAATGGCAGGGGCTGTCCTATGGGGTCTCCTGGGCTCTGCACCTTCCCAGCATGATTGAGAGTAACACCCCACCCCCAGTGACAGCCTTTGATTCCCTCTTCAACTGTTGGGTAAAGATTCCCACTTTGTTCCTGATGTAGATCTTTATTCCCTGCTTGTTTCTGATATAGATCTTCACTCACCTCCCCACCTCCTTTTCTGGCAGCGGAGGCACCATTTTGTGGTTTGCCTCAAATGCTGAAATGTATTAAAAAGGCCTTAATGCTTCTACATCACTGGCTGGTGGGAGTGGGGCTGGTCACCATGCCACTATTTTGTGGTTCTGTCTCTTTTTCTGCTCTTTTAGATGGGGCAGCCATTTTGTGTTGTGCCCTGTTGCCGCAGCAACCATCTTGCAACTGGCACCCACAATACTTTCTCCAAATTCCAAATAGGACAACCAGCTCAGAAAAGTTGGCCTAATCGCCCTGTGCTACCTAAATAGCTTCCTCAGGTCCCCGCCTGTATTGTCTTCTGCTGCTCAGGTGTATATTTACAATAAACTGAGCCAGTGATTATGTTGTGTATTAGTTCAAACATTCTGTAACTTGGCGGGAGTTCTGCTCATTTGTCGTTTTAAAAGGGACAACTACAATCCTTAGCCTGATTGGTTCCCGCCGAATTGTATGAGAGTTATTGGTTCCCGCTTAAATGTATCAGTTCTAGCTCAGTCTTGTTCCTACAAATACAGCCTTCTGTCAATGTTGACCTGGGGGTGGGGCCAGATAAAGATCCCCCAGAGTCAAGAAAGTTTCCCTTTCCTTCTGCAGGCTTTTGCCACTGGAGCAGCAGATAGGAGATTTTACCCACCCAGATTTTACCCACCTTGCAGGAAGAAAGGGTCAGGCAATGCCCAGATCACCTCACCAGTTGGGGAATTTTGCAGTTGTGGTAGTTTTCTCCCAAATTCTTGTTGTGCATCCCTTATTGCCTGTTTGCTTTGCTTTGCCAAGCTTTGCTCCCCTTTTTGTTCCCCTCAGTCGGTCGAGGCTTCCATCTTCGTGCTTATCAGAGCTTCCTTAATTCTGCTCATCAACCACGCTGGCATCCTCTAAGACTCGGTGGCACCTTTCCCCATCTTTGGTACACAGTGCAGCTGAGCTATTCTTGTGATTTTGCAAAACAAAAAAACCCCCACAAGGATTCTGGAGGGTTTTGTCCCCCCTTGACTTTCCCTTTGTGTAAACAGAGGTGCTGAGGAAGCACCGCTTGTCAGTTTGCATTTCTTGGTACAGAAAGTATTGATCCGATGTGTAGAGATCCTTCCTATTCTAATTAATTCAAGAGGGTTCTGGAAGCTTCTCTGTATGAAAGAAACTGGTGCTAGCTGGAAGTTCTAGATGACATGTAAGATTCTTTTCTGCCTAGAAACAAGCAGAAGGTTTATGATGTTTGGTTTATTCCTTCAGAGAAGCTGGTTAAACTGGTTCTGTTCTCTCTTTCTGTCAAGGTCATGCTGACTATAATAAACAATAAGGCCAGAAACAGCCTGCGTTTCACTTCCTCTCTCTCTTTTCTTCTGGTGTGCTTTTAGTCTTATTATAAGTTATTGTAAATTGAAGTTAAGTCTGCTGCGACTGGATTTCTTATGGACAGTGCCAATGCTGAATGTACTGTATTGGATTTGTGACCTTTACGCTCATTTGCTTTTATTAGCAGTAAAGCTCTGCTGGTTGACATATTAAATGCATCTGGTCTATTTTGGGGGAATCCTGCAACATGTTTAAGTTTTTACTCTGCTAACTATACATTGGAATCTGCTCTGAATCAGTATGAGTAGAATTCGTGACCCCTCTGTATTTGACTCCTGAGGGGGGTGTTTTCAGGGCCTCCATGCTGTGGTTATAAACCGTTTTCCCTGTTTTAAAGTTTTTACTTTGTTTTGTTGTAAACTGCCCAGGAACCTGTGTTTTAAATGATGGGTAATAAATTTAAAGAAGAATGAGAAAAGGAGAAGCTGAACCTGGGTCATCATATTTGGGACTTTGCGTGATGCCTCTGCACCGCTTGTGAGAATGGCAAAAGCCCTTCAGGGAAGAGGCAGAGGGGAGGCTTCTTTCTGGGATCCCTGAAAAGTCAGGGCACTCACAGCAGCTGAGGATTTGGCCTGCGCAACAGATGAACATCCCAGAGTCCCTGAGGTGGTGCTGAAGTCCTGTTATGCTAGTGGGACTCATGACACTGCCTCTTCCCCAGCACCCGATTTAGTGGAATCCAGCTCTAATAAAACTCAGAAAGCAAATCACATACAGGATAAGGGGAATTTTTATATGGTTTATTTGATTTAACAAGATTTATGTACCTCTTGACAAAACCTCCAAAACCTTAGGTGCAATATACAAAGTTTACCGAAAAAATAAATATAAACATTAAAATACTAAAGGAAAGGTTGATGAAAACAGGAATTTGAAAACATTCAAAAGATGATTAAATTGATAGTAAACCGTAAGGTACTTTGAACTGGTTTTGTTATGTAAGCTTTTTTAAGGAACCATATATAATAATGTTATGTTGTTATGCATTGTTGTATGAACTAAGTTGTGTTTGGTATTCCTTTCTTTCATAGAATATTATAAAAATGTTAGGTTACTAAGCAAATTTAATAAAAGTTTTTTGTTTTTGTTTTAAAAAGAAGATTAAATTCAGCAGTAGGCTAATCTTGATTTCTACATGTCAGGATAGAGTTGCCTAAAGCAAAGTATTTGGAAGCAGCCACCAAAAAGATTACAGCGAGGGCACCTACATTATGTCAACAGGCAGGGAGTTCCAAAGTGCAGATATTTTCACACCAAGTAATTGATTTCTTCCAAGTGCAAAATGACTATTATTTGGCTCTTGTAACAGCAACAGTTTTGCCGATCAAATCATTTGATAGTGCACTTTATTTTCCCTAACAATGATTATATTTATGCTTAAACATGAGTGTAGCCGGGGGGCGGGGGCAGCTGCCCACCCCTAATCAATAAAAATACTTAATTGAGGTTCCAACTCCCTAACAAAAGCCTGCCCCCCAATTCCTAGCTATGGCCATGCGCTTAAAGTTTTATTGAAGCAAATGTGGCTCCTCCACATTTTGGCTTAGTCTGGGGATTCAGCTATACAGTTGCAAACAAAATGTTTTAAGTGTATTTTAAGTGCAATATACAATGTGATACTAAATAGTGATGGTGAGACTTAGGAAAATTCAATGTATTTTAAGAAACACCTTTTTAAAAAAGCATTTTCAGAACTTTTTTATATGTGTGTAGATTCCACTTGAGCATAGAAGCCTTTGCAGGGCAATGTGCCACAACAACACACACACAGGTTTAAAAACAATGCCAAGCAATGAATCAAGGATTCTTGATGAAAGGTTACGCAACTGCAGAGGCCTGTCTGCATTTTAAAAAAGCACAACAGCACCGAGTTCCTTGCTGAATCAATGACAGGAAGGGAAACACCCAGTTACTGAAAACTGGGAAAGTGAAACTTAACTCCGTCTCTGGAGTGAGGAAGCCACTCTTTGTGTTGAAGTCTTTGTGCTGAAGCCACTTGTTCCATCTCTCTCAAGTATTTCAAGGATCCAGAGATCATCCCAGAGTGTGGGCACAACTTCTGCAATCCTGCTTGATCTAGGGTTGCCATATTTCAAAAAGTAAAATTCCTGACAACTGCAAAGTTGTTGAAAATTTAACTTTTTCATTGACACAAGAGAGCCATGGCTGCTGCAGGCGGTCCCGTCCTAAGTTTGTGTGATGAAGCTACTTGCTCCATCTGCCTGGAGTATTTTAAAGATCCAGTGACCATCGCAGAGTGTGGGCACAACTTCTGCCGAGCCTGCCTGAGCCAGTACTGGGAGAAATTGGAGGTAGTGGCTTTCTGCCCCCAGTGCAGAATAAGTGTCCTGCGAAGGAGTCTCATCTCCAACCGGCAGCTGGCTAACATGGTAGAAATAGCCAAGAAGCTCAGTCTTCAACGTGGGGAAAGGAAGGTCTTCTGTGAGAAGCACCAGGAGACCCTGAAGCTCTTCTGCAAAGACCACGGAACCCCCATCTGTGTGGTTTGTGACAGATCCAAGGAACATGAAAATCACTGGGTGATTCCTCTGGAGGAGGCTGCCGAAGAGTACAAGGTAGGAAATTACTCTGAATCTTGATGAGGGAAAGAGATGTGGATTCTTCTTAGGCAGTTTTCCATAACTCTTAAGTCCGAACTCCGCATGACATTAATTGCCTGAACAGCAATCTAAATGCTGGTTGGTTATTATGTAAAAGGCAGTCAAGGAGAAGCCTGAGAGTTGGTGGGATGAGAGAGTGGAGAGAGTTCCATTTCCCCCCAAAATAAAATATTTATTTACTATGTTTTCACACAGTCCCTCTTAAAAACAGCACAAATTACCACCTTTCTTTTTCTTTGACTCCCCATATCGCCTGATAAGACCTTGTAACTCAAAACTCTTTAGTGCCTTTTTTGTTTCTAACAAGTAAAATATAAACATAAAAATAGCAAGTTCTTGTTTTTCTGTGTCTCAAAATATAGATCCACCTCGTATTTCAGAAGAATTAAAATATTTTCTTAGGTAGTCCGAAAAGGGTTTCCACTCTTCTATAAATTCCTTATCATTAGAATCTCTTAGTCTTGCAGTTAGTTTTGCCATTTCAACATAATCCAATAATTTATTAATCCATTCTTTTGTTGCTGTTTCTTTCCACTTCTGTGCATATAAAATCCTTGCTGTTGTTGTTGCATACATAAATAATGTTGTTGCATTATGAATTTCTGAGAGCGAGGAAGATCAGGAATATTTCGGTGTTGTTTGGTAGGATTTCATTTCTTCTGTGTCAAATTGAGATACAGTATACAAAATAATCTTTCCCCATGAGTTTCAACTAATCTCAAATAAAATGAACAAATGAAACTGAAAAAAGAAAACAAACTAGAAAGTCCCAGACCCACTAATATCAGGGCAATGGAGGTCAACCCTCTCTCTCTCTCTCTCTCTCTCTCTCTCTCTCTCTCTCTCTCTCTTTCTCAGTCTCAATCAAACCTGAGATTTGGTTTCCTCTTTAGGGAGAGATCTGGAACTGCCTGCAGATTCTGAGGAAAGAACGAGATTCAATTCTGGCCTCTCAAGCAGACCTGGGAAAGGACAGCCAAGATCTCCTTGTAAGTGTCACTATTGTTACTAGGGACTAGGGAGGGAGCAAGTATTTGAAGAATCAAGTCAGGACTGAGGAGTGATGGACAAATCTATCAGCTTCTTTCCATTTCTCATTTTTCCACATGTGATTTTAATTTTTTAAGAGTATTTCTGAAAATTCATCAGCATTGTTGTGTTTTTGGTCCACAATTTTTTAAAGAAAGTAGTTATGAGGTAAGTTCACCTTTCAATGCAAGCTGGATTGAATTTCTTCACCCAGAGGTAGCCCAACTCTTTTGAATATGAATCAGTAGGGACATAAATATTGTTAATAAAAGGTCTTTCTAAATGTGCCCTCTTGTTAACCTTTAGGAAACTCAAGCCATCCTGAGCGCTGGTGATGAGTTTTTAATGTCCATGGAGGCTCTCTGAATATTTTAGAACTCTGATTATGCCAGGTATAAAAATGTGCAAGGAACCTTCATGGCTAGAAAAAGCTCCTTGCTTTAGGCAACGGGCAAGTCAGCAGGCATGGCAGTGGAGAGGGCAGAGCAAGTGTGTTCCTGACTCAGGGCTCTGCTTTCTCTCTTTCTCCCTGCTTCTTACAGAAATTAACAGAATCTGAGAAGAAGAGGACAGTGGAGAAGTTTATACAACTGCGCCACTTTCTGGAAGAACTGCTGCATGAAATAGAAGAGGCGGAGAAGGAGATTGTAAGGAGAAGGGATGAGCAGCTGGCCAGACTCTCCTGGAAACTCTCCTCTCTTGAAAGGATCATCCAGGAGATGGAAGAGAAACAACAGAAGCCTGCGAGTGAACTTCTGCAGGTAAGATGGTGGCAGGAACAGCACAAGGTTGTTCTCGAAGGCAGCGTTGACTCCAAACCTTTGTGTGCCTCCTCCATCAATTCAAGATGCAAAAGGTTAATGGCACCTCTATCCTCATGTACAGGAGCAACCAAGAGAACTGAGATGGTTTATTCCCCTTTAATGCAGGTAGTGAATGTAGTGCTCTGTTCTTTGCTAAAGATTTGTCTCCTGATGCCTTCAAGTTTGGCAGTGCTGCCTTCCTGCCCTGTAGTGGGCTTCCCAGAGACTTTTATCACCACCTTAGAGCTAAGCAAAAATAAAGGAAAGGAAAGGAAAAGAAAAGTGAGCTCTAGCACTGAGCACAGTCACCTTTTTTTGATCCAAACTGACATCCCCAACACCTCTGCCTTCACACTGTCCTTTCCACTGCTGCAAACCAAAATGTCTCTTCCATCCCATTCCTCAGCTTCTGGGCTGATCACCTTCACCAGCCATGGAGATTTGCCCAAAATAGTGCTCTGTTATCAAACAATGCAAGAGCTTTATTACGACTCAGAACAAAGGTTACTGGTTAGTGGTTTTTTCCCTAAGCCCACTAAGAAATCTGTCCTTGGCATAGCTGTCAGCCCTCCCTTTTTTGCAGGAAACCATTTCCCTTTTTTCCAATGCCATTTCCCGCTGCTATCCCAGATTGTTGATATCCCTTAAATTTCCCGGATTTCAAAGGAAGCAGTTCCTCCCCCTCCCTGCAGGCCAGGGAGGCTCCTCAGCTGCGTTGCTCAGCTGCCAATAAGGAGTCTGAGACTGACTGGGGGCGGAGCTTGCATGCCTTGTGCAGCCAGACCCTCATGCCCAACCAGACAGACAGCCTGCCTGCCGTCTACACGCTCGCTCTTTCGCTCACCTGTTTGCGCGCAGCCTCTGGAGCGCAGGGTGGCGAGGCTACTTGGTGCCATTGCACCGCCCTCATGGCACCCCTTATTTTCAAATCCGAAAGTTGACAGCTATGGTCCTTGGTTAGTGAAATGTCCCCAAACAATATCATATGGTTTCTACCAACCGCCTGACACTTTCTTGACCTTTCCCTACCATTTCTCTGTGAAAGGAACAATGAGTTTTACTTCACAGATCCACTAACATTTGCTTGGGTAAGAAACTTGCCTGAACACCAAATTCATTTGGAGGCCGTCCTACAGATGACTATTTGGGACAGGGTCCTAGAAGGACTCCCCTGTAGGTCTCCTGGTGTCTGAATTGCACAATGAGAAGTGCACTGAGAGGGAGTTTTTCCCCCACAAAAAACTGGATGCAGGCTGAGAAGTGAAAACTGAATACTAGGGTTCGAAGGATTCCACTGACTCCACACTTAAAGATGAACCTGCCTGGTTTGCCCTTTATGATCAATATGCAAACTGAATTACAGCCACCCATTGACATTTGCACGTCTGGATTTTCCAGTGCAGTTCTCCGGCTAAGTAATATTTTGTACCTGCATACAAAATTGCATACAAAAATGTATTTGGGGATAAATTCACAGTAAAATGCTGATGAATTTCTATTTAAAAAATTGCAAACTGATGTAGAAATGTGGAGAACTGTCAAACGGAAAATCAAAAATGGACTCAAACCAAAATGGAATGCTTCAGCTATTCCTGCTCAAATCTTTGGCATGTGGCAGACAGACTGGCATCAGAGGGCCAGAGGGTATCCATTCCAGAGTTTGAAGCATCTTCCTAGAGTGGCCTGTGGTATGCAATGATTTCTGTTCTCTTTCCCCATCTAGGATGTGATAAGCACCTTGCAGAGGTAAGTGGATCCTACTAATTTCTATTAGCAACACTCTGTAAGGCTGAGAAAAATCCAGAAGAACAGTACACAAAACCTGGCCCTCCAGGTTCTCGATGAAGGGGGCATCAGGATTTTAGAGATGCTTAGGTGGAACATGGCCAAAAAAAGGTTGGGAACCACTGCTCTAGAGTAAGGAAATGTCAACTGTGCTGTCAACACCACCAGATAGTTCCTGCCCTTGTCAGGAAAGGCAATGATGTGAAGTTGTAGCAGAGAAACTCTGAGCATGACGATATTACCGGTACATAATGATGTTTCTCCTTTGAATAGACATCAGTGGGGAGACTCAGAGGCCTGCGGTTGCTGCTTTGGCCGTTAGATATCTGGCTGTGGAGCCCATAGTGAGGAAGAATCTCTCCCCATTGTGCCTGCCTGTCCCTCTAGGCTTTCTTCAACTCTCTTTTTCCTCTCAGTTCATTTTTTTTCATGTACTAGGAATTATGGATTTGAATGGGCTAACATTGTTTTTCTTCTCACCAGGTATGAGAATAGAGAGAGTTTGGAGACGCCATGCGCTTTCCCTCCACAGCTGAAGGGGAAGGTCTCCGGATTCCGTGACATAACTCATATCATTGAGAATGCCATGAAGCAATGCAAAGGTAATGAAAAATGACTGCAAGGATTTTATCCTGGGCATTATATTAATACAAAACTGAGCATGGCAGGGGTATCCCCACAGTACCTGCCGTCTTGGTGCTGCCTCCATCATTTCATTTCCCCCAGAATGTCCCATAAACATTGTCACTCTGGTGCATGGGGGGTCGGAGGAGGGAAATGGTGGCTGCCGCAAAGAGAGAAAGCCTGAACCAAAGTGCATCGCAAAGCCAGGATTTTCTGCCTAATGTGTATGTGTTTACAATTATGCAGAACTTCTTTTTTCATTTGTTAGCCATGTCCGTAGTCTGGGCTGGCCATTTTGGAGGTTCTCAAACTCTGAAGGACAGTATAAAAGGGCATTTTGAAACACCCTTTGCCTCCTACTCAGGCTTGTCTCTCAGCAGCGAAGCAAAGGCCTGATCCATCTCCACAGCTGCCCTATCTAGGGCTGCAACCATCACAATCTCCTGAGAGTTCACAAATTAATCATGAAATCAACCACACATGAGTCCCAAAGGGCACAATTATGTTTCTTCATAGTCTGGAACATGGGTGTAGCCAAGCCCTCCCCCCTCCCCCAATCAAGTAAAACAATTGAAATACTTAACAAACTAACCAATCACGTCAGTTCTGCCCCCCAAACAAAGTCCTGCCCCCCTTAACAAAAATCCTGGCTATGCCCATGGCCTGGAAGATTTTCAAAAGGTTTGGGAGGCAGGACTTTCCTCTGCCATTCCTTCTGGAGCATTTATAAAAAGATGTTGTTATTACTAAGACCCAGCATGGGTTTATCAGAAATAAGTCATGCCAGACCAATCTGATTTCTTTTTTTGATGGAATTACAAACTTGGTGGATTAGGGAAATGTTGTAAATAAGGCTTCCTATGAAGTCCCCCATGATATTATCATGAGGAAGCTGGTAAAATGTGGGTTGAATGAGGCAACTTTTAGGTGGATTTGTAGCTGGTTGACTGACCGAACCCAAAGAGTACTCATTAATGGTTCCTTGTCATCCTGGAAAAAAAGTGACAAGTCTAGTGCCACAAGGTTCTGTCCTGGGCCTGTTGTTGTTCAGCGTCTTTATAAATGACTTGGATGAAGGAATTGAGGGGATGCTCATCAAATCTGCAGTTGACACAAAACTGGCAGGGGTAGCTAAAGCCGCAGAAGACAGAAAAAGAATTCAAAATGACATTAACAGATTGGAGAACTGGGTGCAAGCTAAGAAAATTAATTTCAATAGGGACAAATCTAAGGTTCTACACTTAGGCAGGAAGAACCAGATGCCCAAATACAGGATGGGGGACACCTGGCTTACTAGCAGTACATGTGAAAAGGATCTAGGGGTCTTGGTAGACCACAAGCTTAACATGAGTCAACAGTGTGATGCAGCAGCAAAAAACCCTGACACTTATTTTAGGCTGCATCAACAGAAGTAATAGTCCCACTCTATTTTGCCTTGGTCATTTTTGTACAAATATTTATTTGAGGTGCAAGAGTAGTACTTAAACTTCATATCTTTTTGCTTCCTCAGACTCTCCTTTATTCAGACAACTGCTTCAAGAAGGTAAATTTTCAATTGAGCCCAAATTTGCAGGAGGGATGTGGATGGATATACAATTGAGGTTAAAAAAAATTGGGGGCAGACTTTGCAACCATCATCAATACCTTAATGCTGGTTAACAGTTCCCTCTAGAATAGATCCTTTGAAAAGAGAGAGATTCCTTGCTTGCCTTTCCATGTGACAAAAGTACTTCGGAAGAGCAATGCTGGGTCATACCAAGAGTCCATCTAGTCCAGCCTCCTCTTTGCAAGAGAAGGCAAACTGATGCCTGCAGGGAGCCCACAAGCAGGAATGCAGAGGCAGCCTTGTAAGAATCATAGGATTATTAGAGTTGGAAAGGACCCTCAGATCATCTAGTCCAGACATGTCCAACGCCTCGATCGCTGGATGGATTTCCTTCGATCGCACTATCGCCAGGCAGCCTTTGCTCCTCCCTCGCAGCCAGGGCTCGGCTGCAGGAGGGAGTAAGCTGCGCCTCCTCTTCCAGGGTCCCGTGAGCTCCAGAGCGTGCGCAGGCAGGCTGAATGGGGCTTGCGAGGTGGCTGCAGGAGGGAGAGAGTTGTGCCTCCACATTCGCCATCCTTGGCTGGGCGGCCCTCGCTGGTTGCTTGTATGGTGGGGAGAGGGTGCAGCGGTCCCCCTGGGGAGCAAAGGAAAGTGGGGGCGCGGGGGTGCAGATGTTCCGCATTCGTGATGAGGCTGGATAAAATGAGAGCGCCTTTCCTTCTTCCTCCATACAGAGGACTTAATCTGCTATTACCTCCATTTGAGCAATACGTGGAGGAAGGCGATGGAATCAACTGCAAATCTGTGCTAAGGAAAGAAAGGGGGGTTTTCCTGACCACCAACACCTTATCCCTCGCCCCTAATGACAATGGGATAGTGTGGTAGATCACTGTCAGTTTATAATGCTGGATAGTAGATCTCGGATTACAAGTTGGACATGCCTGTTCTAGTCCAACCCCCTAGAATGCAGGAATCTCAACTAAAGCATCCATGATACATGCCAATCCAACCTCTGTCATGCATGCTTTAGTTGAGATTGCAGGGGGTTGGACTAGATGACCCCTGGGGATCCCTTCCAACTCTACAATTCTAGGATTCCATGATTCTTACATGTTAGGGTGAAATTACCCTATATATTACTTTTTATACATATATAAAAAACTGCTCAGGGGATTGGGTGGAGGGATGTAGGAGATGGTGTTGGCATTAGCCAATAGGCCCCTACCACAGCCAAACTTCCATTGATGTGCTATAATTTGGTGGGTGCAGGTTTTGCACAGCTTTTTGCAAGGCATTTGATCATACAAATGCAAGTATGGTTTCAGAACAAACCAATCATCTTGAAAATAGCAACTGCCAAAGACAAAATGTTATTCAAAGAGCTTTTAGCATGCATTAAGAAAGTAAATTTGTACATAGTGGTATTATGTTTTTAAGAGAACGGAAGTAAGGTTCACAAGGCAAGGAAATCTGCTGGGTTGCCTGATTCTATTTGTTCCCTCATCAAAATGTAACCCTTGAGGCAGCAGTGGTCCAACCTCCAACTAGGGCAGAACTGGCTGGTGAATCTGCCAGCATATGAGGGCATAGAAAGAGTTAATGGCTGTTCTCTGCTTACCTGAATTGGGGACCCCCCCCAAACCCCCAAATTCACACAGAGAAAGTCAAAGGGAGGCAAATTATCCCCTCTCATGCCCCCTCTCTTCCCTTCACACAAAAGAGCTAAAGAAAAGTTTATCAGATTCTTTTGCTTTTTGGAAGATGCCTGGATTGACAGGAGGAGAACAATGTAAACACATGGACCATAAAAAGAAGAAAGTAACTGATTTAAAAAACAACAAGGCATATACTTACTACGGATAAATTCTGGAAGGAGAGGAAGGTCCCAATCCTGCATACAATGCAAAGAAGTCCTGTTTTGAGAGGGAATCTGGTTCTTCTGTGTGTTTCTTGGGCCAGGATGTCCATCTCTGTCTCTCAGCTGATTCTGCCTCTCTTCTCTTCCCTCATCTTCTCCCCAACAGCAAATGTCACTCTGGATCCAGACACAGCCCATCCCTGGCTCATCCTGTCCGAGGATCGGAAAAGCGTGAGAAGGGGAGACAAAGAGCAAGTCCTGCCCAACAATCCTGAGAGATTCAATGACTGTCCTTCTGTGTTGGGACATGAGGGATTCACAACAGGCAGACATTTCTGGGAAGTCAATGTGGGAAGTGGGGAGGGGTGGGCTATGGGGGTTGCCAGGAGGTCTGTGGAGAGAAAGGGCTTCTCATTAAGCCCTGAGAGAGGGATGTGGGTTGTAGAGAAGTGGGAAGGCAAGTACTGGGCCTGCACCTTCCCTCATTACTCTCCTCTGTCCCTGAGTGAGAAGCCCAGGAGGATCCGGGTGACTCTGGACTATGGAGGGGGACGTGTGTCTTTTTCTGACGCTGACTCAAGAGCCGAACTCTACACGTTCTCAGGAATCTCGTTCTCTGGAGAGACCCTCCTCCCTTTCTTTGCTCTGTCAGGATATCAAACCCACCTCAGGATCTCCTGAGGAGACAAAATCTGCCTCTCAGGCCCAGCAGGAGTTTCTCTCCAGACCAAAGTGACTGAGAGAAAATGAACCGCACCAAGTGCCATTTGGACGTTTTTCAGTCACAATCAGCAGAAATAACAGACAAGAAACAGGTTTTCCTTGCCTTTCCCCCCACTTCCCCGGAATTCCCTCTGCAGCTGAGTTCTTCAAGAGACAGTAAGCCTTTTACCTTACATGTGCACATATTCAATTGTTTTCTTCCTTTGTTGAATTGCTGGAATAATCTGCTAGTCGTGTTCTACAAAAAGTATCTATTTAGGGCAGTGGTGTCCAAACTTTTTTCAAAGAGGGCCAGATTTGATGAAATGGAGTGCTGTGAGGGCCGACCAAAGTTGTTGACCTTTTTGATGTTGATTGATGTTGTTGAGCTTTTTTTATGATTTTAGCCCAAAGTTGTTGAGCTTTTTTAAAATTTAAGTTGTTGAGGGTTGGTTTTTTTTTAGTATTTTACCCCAGGAAATAAACTGCCACAGTGGCCAGATTAGGCCCCCGAAATGGTATTTGGATATGACTGATTTAGGGATGGGGAAGGAAAACCCTGTGTGGCTGCTCTGCGTTCTTTGTGGGAAGCACTGGAAATAAACTTAAACCTTGGTCTGATCTAGCAAGATGATTCTTACATTATTGCAGAAGACATATTTCCCCCCAACAAGAAAAACGACAACCCTGCACAACCTAAGTTAATATTTATTCATCCAATTCTCCTGTGGCCATCTAGAACACTCAACAATATTATCTTTAATGCATAGTTAAAGGAAATGAAATATTATTAAAAAGACACGGCTTCAGCTTGGCTTCCTTTCCACGTGCAGCTTCTGGTGTCGAAGAAGGCCGCTGCGCCGCGTGAAACATTTCTGGCACTCGGAGCATTCATAGGGCTTGACCCCCGTGTGGGTTCTCTCGTGCTGAATGAGGTACGACCTGCGGCTGAAGGTCTGCCCACAGTCCAAGCACTCGTAGGGCTTCTCCCCTGTGTGGATTCTCTCGTGTTCTGTAAGGACCGAGCTGTAGCTGAAGCTCTTCCCACACTCCGAGCACGTATACGGTTTCTCTCCTGTGTGCATGCGCTGGTGTATGAGGAGGTGGGATTGCCTGCTGAAGGTCCTCCCGCACTCCGAACATATATGTTGGTTCGCTCTTGCCTGGATTTCCCGGGGCTGAGGAGCATCATAAGGCTGAGGGAACCTTTTCCCAAAGTCCGACCAGATGGAGGGTTTCCCTCCCATGCGTTTCCTCTCAGGCATATTGAGGTGCAGCCTCAACTTGAGGCTCTTGCCCCATTCCGAGGATTTGTATGTCTTTTCTGCCGCCGGCAGTCTCTGCTTCTTGAGGACATCAGAGCTCGGGAACAAGTTCTTCCCGCCATCCACACCCGCCTTCTTTCTTTTACGCCGGAGCAGTCCTTCCTGGAAGGCCCTCTTGTGTGAGCCTGTGTGAGCACCCTCATGGGGAAAGGATAGCTCTGCTGTCTTCCAGGGATGGTTTTCTATGTGATTTTCTTGAACCTGCAAACCTCTGGGCATCAGTTCCATTTCAGGATCCTGGGGACTTTCCCCTTTGGTGTTTTCCCATGATGCTGTGGGGACATCTCCTTTCATGGGTCCCTCTGGCAGAAGGGTCTCTTCATCCTTGGGCTCCTCTTTCACCTTCACTTGCCAGTCAACAGCTGGAAGAAAAATCAAGAAAATCTTTAATAAAAAACACAATTAAAACAGCTAGAAGAAAACAAGACAACTGTTAAACTGGTCACACCAAGGACACAAAGTGGAGCAAGAACTGATCTATGCATCATAATTAACAGGACAACTTGAGCACTCGTTTAAACAAGAACATAGAATTCAACAAAAATCACAAGCAATCCTATACATTTCATCAGGGATGTCAGCTAATTCCATCTAAAATGGAAAAGGGAGTGGAAGTTCCTGTAATCTGGATATTCATCTGAGGCCAGGGATAAAAATTGTGCAGACAAATATGAGTGGTATTCACTATGATCAGTGCTATTTTTATAGAAAAAGGGGTGTCGAAACTCATCATTAATGTCTCCTTGTTCTCTTATAATGGCAATGGCACCCAACTAAGAGGTGTCAGAACTGAGTTCCATCTGAAAAAAAGCCCTGACTATAATACAAATAGGGAGGTAAATATGGAAGAAAGCCTTCTTGCAAATATTTGGATCCCAAAACATTTAGGGCAGGCTTCCTCAGCCTCGGCTCTCCAGATGTTTTGAGACTAAAATTCCCATCATCCCTGACCACTGGTCCTGCTAGCTAGGGATCATGGGAGTTGTAGGCCAAAAACATCTGGAGGTTGAGGAAGCCTGATTTAGGGCTTTAAATGCCAAAATTGACACCTTGAAGTGGGCCTGGAAAATAACTGGCAACCAGTGTAGCTGTTTTAAGACTTTGTTAGGAAGAAAAGTGTTTAAAAACAGGATTCCACATCAACAACTCTGAAGTGGTATAGCCTTTCTACTGCCTCATTCAGATCCAACTGAGGAAAACATATTTTTTTAAGGGGGAGGTGGGAATCTTGACCTCATATCCTATGTCGGTTCCCAAATTGGGAGTGTGGACTTTAGGTGGACTCTGAACTTCACATAGGAGGAATGCGGAGCCCCTGCTACACCGCAAGCACCACGGACGCTCAGTAAATACTTGCCTGGGACAATGGTCTCTCCATCGCCTTCTTCTACAGCCTCCATGGAAAGCTTCAACGTGACAGTCTCTGACAGATGCTGCCCACATGGTGTCTGAAATGAAGGCAAGTGACTAATATATTTTCATTTTTTCATTTACTTATTCCACACGCTGTTAGATTTTGTGTCTCTGTGTGTGTTTTTAAGCAAAAAACCTCAAAGCAGTTTACCAAAAACAAAAAGGAACAATAAAATTATTAGTAAAAACAATTAAAATGTTCAGAAAATGAAAAACCAGCAATAAACTTGAAACACATACGCTTTCCTAGATATCTGGGAAGGCCTGTCTAAACAAAAGTGCTTCTAGCAGGTGCAGAAAATAAAAAAATGAAGGTGTCTGCTGGATATCAATAGTTCCAATGTGTAGGTGCCACCACGGTAAAGGTAAAGGGACCCCTGACCATTAGGTCCAGTCGTTTCCGACTCTGGGGTTGCGGCGCTCATCTCGTGTTACTGGCTGAGGGAGCCGGCGTACAACTTCCGGGTCATGTGGCCAGCATGACTAAGCTGCTTCTGGCGAACCAGAGCAGAGCACGGAAACGCTGTTTACCTTCCCGCCAGAGCGGTACCTATTTATCTACTTGCACTTTGACGTGCTTTCGAACTGCTAGGTGGGCAGGAGCTGGGACCGAGCAACGGGAGCTCACCCCGTCGTGGGGATTCGAACCGCCGACCTTCTGATCAGCAAGCCCTAGGCTCTGTGGTTTAACCCACAGCGCCACCCGCGTCCCGCCACCACACTAAAAGACTGATTTTTATACACACACCATAGCTGTCAACCTTTCCCTTTTCTTGCGAGGAATCCTATTCAGAATAAGGGAATTTCCCACAAACAAAGGGAAAAGTTGACAGCTATCACACACACAAACACACATTGTATAACTTTTTTGTTAAGGGCTAATTTCTGAGAAAGTTGTGACCCTCAGGATGAAACAGTTTGCTCACCTGCTCTTTGTGGTTCTCAGACCACTTCAACCTCAGGAGGAAATCCTCTGCCAGAGCCACTGCCTGCTTGCTGGTCTCTGGCCCGCGTTCCTTGACCCAGCTCTGCATTTCCTCCGGGAGGACCATCAGGAACTGCTCCAGGATCACCATCTCCAGGATCTGCTCCTTGGTGTGTCTCTCCGGCTCCAGCCACTGACAGCAAAGTTCCCGGAGATGTCCAAGTGCCTCTTGGGGCCCCTCAGCCTCCCAATAGGAGAACCGCCGGAAACGCAAGCGCTGGGCCTCCAAGCCAGCTGGAATGCCCCCCTCTGCTAGGTTCCCAGAAAGATCCTGGTTCCGGTCAACCTCATGGGAATCTCCATTAACACCCGGCAACGTTTGGACCCTCCACTCTTCATGAGTCCACCATTTGGCGTCTGCAAATCCCTTTATGGAATATTTAAAATCCTTAGGGATCTTCCCCAAGTGAGGCCGTGGTGGCAGCGGATTTTCCCATCCTGGCCAAGCGGCGGCCACATCCTTTGGGAACTTACCCCGCAGAGCTTCCCAGCACTGTTGCAACCCTCCATCTGGCTCCTGCTTAATTTTGTGTGTGGCTGCTTCCCCAGAAAGCTCTCCATTGGTCTCCACCTGGATGATGTGAAGGTCCCTCTGCAGGGACTCCCCTGGTCTGAACTCTGCTGGATCCTCCTTTTCTGTTTTTACTCCAGGCATGCTCCCTTGCTTTGCACACGAAACTGGAAAACATCCAGTGCAATTTATTAAAAAAACAAATGCAAACCAGGTCTAACCTGGTTTCTCGATTATAGATTCTAATTTCCCCAGTCTTAAATTCATTTCTCCACATGATTTGTTCTTTAATTTCTGCAAATTCCTCTTTATATACATATCCCCACCTCCACCATTTCCCCCAACATTTTTACAAAGCAATCACAAAAATATGCATTACTCTGCACAGTTTACCCCAGTACATGCAATTTTGTACACATTATCTGGCTGGAGAACAGCACTGAAACTTAGGATAAATGTGATTTTTTTGGGGGGGGGGTTTCCGGTTCTTTCTTTCCTTTCTTATGCTAATTAAGTAGGTTCCCCTTTAAATGTGAACAGAACTGATTCCCCAACCCACCCCTAGATCTGACTAAGAGACGAGAAATCTGTGGCCTTCAGATGTTGCTGGACTACAACTCCCATCCTCCCCGGCTTATAAATATTTCAAATAAACATTTTTAATATATAGCTAGCTACAAGGGCAAAATTGTTTGGGGGTATAAAATCATTGGTTTATTCCAAATGACACACAGGAATATTCTGCTTTTCCAAATTAACCAGGAAACACACTGGCTTCTTTCTTCCAAATGGTCGTTTGAATACAAATAGGCAGAGAAACATGTGAGACCAAAAGAAGATCAGTTGCTTTCACTGTTCAGTTTTTAGGGACCATCACCAAATGGACAATATACTGTTATAAGATAGATAAACACACTATCCTTCTGAGCAGCTGCTGGAGATTTGCAGGATTGATTTGCTTAAAAAATGACACCAGTTGTTAGTATTTGCAGAGTTTTTTAGGAACATCAGAAAAGCCCTGTTGGGTCAGGTCCTCTAGTCCAACATCTCCTGCAGTGGCGAACCAGATCCCCCAATGTGAAACCTACAAGCAGGATCCTAGCGCAACAGTGCTGTCCCCACTTCTGATTCCCCATAAAGTGCTATTCAGAGACCCATTGCTTCAGATGCGGAACATATGGTAATTTTCAATGGAAGGTAGAACAGAATCCAAAAATGATAGGAAAACACAGAGTACGTAAGGCTGGCCAAGGGAAAAAGAAACCTGCCCCACTCTTGTGCCATTAACAGCTGCATGAATGAATCTGCAAAGGTGAGCAATAATAATAATAATAATAATAATAATAATAATAATAATAATTTATTATTTATAACCCAGCCCATCTGGCTGGGTTTCCCCAGCCACTCTGGGCGGCTTCCAACAAAATATTAAAATACAATAGTCTGTTAAACATTAAAAGCTTCTCTAAACAGGGATGCAAGTGATGCAAGCCATGGCACAGAGGTATCAACAGCTCAGGTCTACCAATCAAAGGCTGCGGTCAAAAAGGCACAGACGAGAGGCTGTAAATTGGCAACCCCAGTGCAGACTCTTGGTTTCCGTGCTTGCAGCACTGCTGCTCCCTCTCTCCAGCGATTTCTGCTTCTCCTGCTCTTCCTCTGGATCCTGGCCTTGCCTGAAACTCACCCTCTCCTGGCGGTCTTTGCATCACAGCTGCTGGTGATGTCTTGGGGGCCTCCCAGATCTTCATAAGGCGGGGTGTGTGCATGCGCCCCAAAAGCCAGTCTCCCAAGAAAAGAGAAGGGACACAAAGCGGCTGCCTTCTTCACATCTGCCCTTCTCAAATTCACGAGCCTCTCTGCCAAGCAGAACTCGATACATTTAACCCTTTCCTTGTATTTGATTTTGTTGGTTTTTGGAAAAGGCAACTTGCGTGTTATATATATAAAAGTGGACTGATTAAAAGCAGAAGGACAACAGGGGAGCCTGCTGGATCAGGCCAACGGCCCATGTAGGCCAGCATCCTGTTCTCAGAAGGTCCGTGCAGATCATGGGCGTAGCCAAGGGATGGCAGGGAGGGACAGCTGCCCCCCTAAATCAATAAAAATCAATAAAAATACATAGCAAACTCTGCCCTCCTAACAAAAGGCCTGCCCTCCCTAACAAAAAACCTGGCTACACCCATGATCCAGATCTCTGTGGAAACCCCCCAAGCAGGATCCTAGCTTAGTATTGCCTACACTGACTGGCAGCAGCTCCCCAAGTTTTGGGATCTCCCTCAGTCCTTGCTGGAGGTGTGGGGGATTGAACCTGAGACGTTCTACATGCAAAGCCACTGAGCTGCAGCCCATCTCCACATACTGTAACTTGGTCCCAAGTTGTTTAGGGCTCCATATACATAAATAACATAACCTTTGACCTGGCTTAGTCACAAGCTGCCAGCCCATGCAGTTATTTCAGATCAGGCATTGTATGTGCCTGCCAGAACATCCCCCTTTGCCGCCTAACTGCCGCTTTTGAAGAAGACTAAGGGGCAGCCCCACACAGAACTCATTAGTCAAGTAAGCTCTTTGGAGGTGGCCCCAATAGATGTGCTGCAACCTGCAGAATTCCATCTTGCGGCAACGTAGAAACAGGCCTTCTTCAAGACTGGCACCTGCTCTTTACAATGATCTCCCCTCTGCAATGCAGGTGCAAAGGCAATACAGCCAGACCCACTGCACTTGTCTTTGAGCTTGTTTCCTCCCTTCTCCCTCCCAGTTCTTCTTCCTTGTGTGCCGTGCCTTTTCAGATGGCAAGTACTGATTTTTTCAAGCTGCTCTTGAAGAGCCTTTTGGTTGCCAAAATAAATGCTGTAAACCAGGGGTCAGCAACCTTTGGTCAACCAGGTAAACCAGGGGTCAGCTGGTAGTGGCGCCCGCCCTGTGGAACGCCCTTCTAGCAGATGTCAAGGAAATAAGCAGCTATCCTATTTTTAAAAGACATCTGAAGGCAGCCCTGTTTAGGGAAGTTTTTAATATTTAATGCTGTATTATTTTAACATTTGACTGTAAGCCGCCCAGAGTGGCTGGGGAAACTCGGCCACATGGGCGGGGTAAAAATAAATAATAATAATAATAATAATAATAATAATTATTATTATTATTATTATTATTATTCATCCATGGGCCGGTCCACTGTCCCTCAGACCTTGGGGGGGGGGCGGACTATATTTTGAAGGGAAAAAATGAACAAATTCCTATGCCCCACAAATAACTCAAGAGATGCATTTTAAATAAAAGCACACATTCTACTCATGTAAAAACACGCTGATTCCCGTGCCGTCTGTGGGCTGGATTGAGAAGGGGATTGGGCCGCATCCGGCCCATGGGCCTTAGGTTGCCTACCCCTGCTGTAAACAAATAATACAACAGGAAGAACACCAGCACACTCGACACAAATAAAACACATTAAAAAAGGCACTATTCACCCCCTGAAAAAAACAGGCAACCCCCTCCCAAACCAGGCAACCTCCCCCCCCAACCCTGTTTATTACTGATTATTTTTTAAAGCAAAATACACAAGCGCAGAGGGGCAGGAGGTTTTGGTAGGAACCAGGTGTGTGTGTATGAGGACTCCATGTTAGGGCTCTTAACCATTACACCGCACTGGGTTCAAGTTGCATCCACTGCAATGCAATACAGGCAAGCTGTTCTCTTGCTGAGGCACAAACACCCTGACTTGACGGCTGGGGACCTGGTGTCCTCAAGGTTGCAGGACTTCACTTCCCAACATCCATGTCCATTGGGCTAGCTGAAGCTAATGGGAAATGCAGACAGACCACAGCTAGAAAGCAACACAGCAGCTTCTCTGTTCCTCACATGGCAGGACCAGATGCCCCTGAGGTTTCAGTGCCCTGAAGAATCCTTGGGTCTGTAGTTTGTTAAGGGTATTGTAGCTGTGATGGGTAATCTACAGCTCCTAGGATTTTTTGGGGGAAGAACCATGTGCTTAAAATGTGCTTTAAATATACAGTGTGGATGCAACCTTAAGATTTTTCTGTATTTTCTACAGATTTTGCGTTTTCATGTAACCAGCTTTCTATTATTTCCACGAGTCCGTAGCCTGAGATATGGAAGTAAATAAAAGAAAATAAAAACACAAAAAATCATATGCTCTATAGGAGAGACAGCAAGAAAACGAAGGAGGGGGTAAAGTGTTTCTGATGTTTTATTACAGGGGAGCTACACCACCATCACGGCATGGTTTTTGACTGGTCCAGACACACCTCTTTGCCCAAAGCTTTGGTTGTGTGGAGTTCCTTTCCTTCTGCACAGCTGTCCTCTCCTGCTTTGCCCTCAGATAACCATCTATTCAAAGTGGTTAGCATTACAGCACGCTAATAAATTTCTGTATTTGGGGATGCTGAGCCCCACATTTTCCTCTGGAGCTGACCAAGGAATCAGAGCTGGGAGGGCGAGAAATGGAAGTGAGCCGCTCCACATCTTGTATTCACTCCTGGGGAAAATCCTTAGGAGAAACTTAGGTTGCCATCCCATGTATAATTACTTAGGGAACACTGGGACTTCTGAGTAAACCTGCAGAGAATCATGCTGTTAATGTGAACAAAAAATAAATAAATGTGCTTGCAATATATTTGTGTTTGTGTGTGTTTTAGGATGGAAGAAAAATTTGAAATTTTGTAATGTTGTTAAGATTGCTTCAGGCTTCTATGTATATTGTAAATATGTACCTTTTTGTTGGGGAGTGGTATGTACACATTCTATTACCTCAGGGTGTGTTCTCCCTTGGTAACATTACCTAGATATGAGGAACACCTGAGCAAATCCAATTCTCAGATTTAGCAGCCTCCTTTCTGCCCCATCTCCAAATTCAGGAACTACATGTTCAGCAGCAAAAGCAGGGCTGCCAACCCCATGTCTAAGTCTCCCCGGGGAGGATAGGATGCATACATAACACTTCCCCACCTGCCTCTTTTCCTCCACAGAAATGTTCAATCAGGTGTGGGGAACCTTTGGCCTTCCAGGTGTTGCTGAACTACAACTCCCATCAGCCCCGGCAAGTGCGGCCAATGGCCAAGGACAATGGCAACTGTAGTTCAGCAACATCTGCAGGGCGAAAGGTTCCTCACTCCTGCTTAAACACCACCTCACCCAGGGTACTTTCCCCCAGGTAGGTGTTCCTAGGTGGGCTTGCTGGTAAAGTGGGGGGACGACGACAGGAAATGGTCTCTTAGAAAAGTGGTGGTGGTGGAAGGGAAAGGGGTTAAGCACCCCTGCTTTTTAACCGCTACTTCTCCCATACAAATAGCCCTCTCCCCACTGCTTCATTACACATTGCCAAATAATGGAGCTGGGAATCCTTAAAAAAATGTTCCTACTGTTTATTTTTAAAAATACTTATAAACTGCCATTCCCCAAAGTTTCACAGCAGGTTATGACCATAAAAATGACAGCAATAAAAACAAAAACAGGGGCAAGAGTAGTGGCTTGCATAAAATTCATAGCTTTGCCAACTGAGACACAAAAGGGGAATTCAGAAAACTGTTTGTTGTGGTGGTGACCACAGACATGGAGTGCCACTTCACCATATAGGCTGTGTTATGAGGTAATTTTACCTCAGGACCTGATCAAAAACATCACACGGTGTAGTGGCAAAAGTCACCTCACAGCAAGGCTTCGGAAGACAGTTTACCAGAGCTTCCTGTGGTATATCCCCAGCTTCTCAGAACAAAGATTGCTTTTAACTGAACTGAAGTGTGCATTTCGAAACTTTTGTGTTTTTCTTTTATCCAAGGGCTCTATGAAGAGTTAGGAATTGCTCATGAAGTAGCTTGCCAGAGCTTCCCTCACCAGGCTCCCATCCCGTGCATCCTCTGGGGACGTTGGGAGCCTCAAGTGACCCTCAGGGGCCTGGTCCCACACGCCATCTTGGGCCCAAGGCCCATCCACCAAAGCATGTCCACGATTCTCGCAAATATTGTGGAGCACGACGGACCCCACCACCACGGGGATAATGTTCTCTTCAGCCACCTCCAAGCGGGTAGCCAGGCACCTCCACCGTCCCTTCAGCCGCCCGAAGGCCTCTTCGGCCACCTTCTTGCAGTCACTTAGGCGGGAGTTGAAATGTTCTTGGCGGGGGCTGAGGTTACCAGTGAAGGGCTTCATGAGCCACTTCTTCAAGGGATAGGACGCGTCGCCCAAGATGAGCGGGGGGATCTCCACGTTGCCAATGGTCATGGAATGAGTCCCAGATACGAACGACCCTTGGTCCATCGCCTCACACAGGGCTAGGTTTCGGAAGAAGGAGGCGTCCTTATCTTTACCGCACCAGCTGAGTTCGATGTCAATGAAACGGCCCTTGTGGTCCACCGTGCCTTGCATTGACATAGGGAAGAACCCCTTTTGGCTGATATTGGTCCCCTTTCGGACAGTACAGATGATGGGGATGTGGGTCCTGTCCATGACCCCCACGCAGCTGGGAAACCCCATTTCCGCAAATCCTGCCATGACCTTTCAAAACAAAAAGATTTAAGAATTAGAAAGCCGATCGTCGCATCATCATCCAGGCCAGGCTTCCTCAACCGGGTGCTAGCCAGGTGTTTTGTACTACAGCTCCCATCAGCCCCGGTCAGAACTCGGAATGATGGGACTTGGAGTCTTAAACGTCTAGTGGGCATCAGGTTGCTTTGGGAGTCATCTGAATGAAAACTGGCATAGAAATATAATCAATCAATCAGTCCCAGAAAAGGAATAGTAGATAAAAGGTACCCTCTTTCCTTTTACATTTTCAGTACAGATTTGAGCTGGTTCTATACAGCTCAGTGGTGGTCCTGTGGGGTGGTAAAAGCTTTCTGGGAAATGATATATAATGAGTTAAAGAAAATGTTTAAGAAAACTTTTGTTAAAAAACCAGAGGCTTTTCTCTTATGTATAATAGGTGAGGAACTACCAAAATAAAATAAAGGACTATTTATGTATGCAACGACGGCAGCGAGAATGCTTCTAGCCCAGAGATGGAAAGAAAGAGAAGTACCGACCAGAGAAAAGTGGCAGACCAATCTGATGGAATATGCAGAAATGGCAAGACTGGCGGGAAAGATCAGAAACCAGGAAGACCAAGTATTCTTAAAAGATTGGAATAACTTTTTAATATACCGGTACTTGAAAGACAAGTGTAGACAGTTGAAATCATTGGCAGGAATACAATCACACTTGTAAAGTGAAATGAACTTTGGTTACTGTGATTATATAATAGATGGATAACGGTAAAAGATGCGGGGGAAAAGAAAAAGAAAAAAATCTTTAAAATGGAACCCATGGAGGGAGGGAAGGAGGTCTGAAGGTTCTAAAGAACCTTTTTTTATTTTTTGTTTTGAAATGGTTATAGTTATTGTGTATAACTTTATGGAAAACTAATAAAAATCTTTATAAAATAGAAAAGAAAAGGAATAGTAGAAAGAAAGAAAGAAAGAAAGAAAGAAAGAAAGAAAGAAAGAAAGAAAGAAATGTCAACACAAATAAAGATAACAAGAAGAACATACATTTAAATAAGACTGGAAAGCGTTTATTGAATATATGGGAAATAATTGTGTACAGCTGAAAACTCTGGCAGCATTAAGATAAATTCAACAGTGTAAATAAGTTTTGATAGGTGCAATAATGGAATACTGAATGGTATAGTTTTTGTAAAACATGCAGGGATTTATGATATGTAAAGTGAACCACGGAAAGAGAAGAAAGGAAGTCATTGATTATCTTAAGGGTGTAACCTGAGTATTTTAAATTGTAAAACAGAAAATGTAATAAAAATTGTGCACACATACACCAATAAACAAAGAAAGAAAGAAAGAAAGAAAGAAAGAAAGAAAGAAAGAAAGAAAGAAACAAACAAACAAACAAACGAAAGTAGCAGTAGTAGTAACAAAGAAAAAAAATGCAAGTACATTAAAAAATAAAAACACCATCACCTCTTTGGGGTCCTCGAGGGCCACCACCTTCCTGAAAAGCAGCTTCTCGATGGCCAGGCACACCTCGATGAAGACCTCCCCGACGGTGGAGCGCCCCACCCCGAAGTGCCCGGCCACGGAGCGGTAGCACTCGGTGGTGGCCAGCTTCCAGAGGGCGATGCCCACGCGCTTCTCCACGCTCAGCGGCGCCCGCATGGTGGTGGTCTGGCGCTGGAGCTCCGGCCGCAGCTCGTCGCACAGCGCCAGGAAGGTGTCCTTGGTCATGCGGAAGCCCTGCAGCCACTGGCTGGGCTGCCACGTCTCCAGCACCACGCGCTCCCACCAGTCCTGGCTGACCTGGCGCGACCAGAAGCGGTGCGGCCCGGCGTGGAGCTCCTCGGCCACCAGGCGCGCCTCGCTGTCCGGACACGCGTCGGGCAGCAGCTGGTGCAGCAGCGAGACGTGGTTGGCCATCACGCGGCGCATAGTCCGCCGAGCGCGGGCAGCCACGCCGCCCCGGTGCAGGTGGAGGCGCACCAGGTTGTGCGTGGCCAGGATCACCAGCACGATGGCCTCGAGGTTCTCCATTCGCCAACTGCGCGAGCGTTGATTTGGATGGTGATGACAGGATCAAGGGCAGCTGCGCTAGATAGCTAGCTCGGTCAGTAGAGCAGGAAGCTCTCGATCTCAGGGTTGTGGGTTCAAGTCCCACGGTGGGCAAAAGATGCCTGCATTGCCAGGGGTTGGGCTGGATGACCTTAGGGGGTCCCTTCCAAAAATTACAATTCTATGATTCCCCTTCCAGTCTTTTGGGACGACTTGCCCCCGCTTCTCCAAAACGGCTCAAAATGTCCCAAAGCGCTTCAAGCATCGCGGGCAGGGGCGGGCAGAAAGCCTGCAGAAATGTTGATATAAGAAGCATTAGCAGCAGCAGCGGGTTGTTTTGCACCCTGCTTTGACTGCCGGAATGGCTGAAAGCGGCCTACGAGTAGATATAAAAACATGACTAAAGAGAGAACTCGAGGGAGGAGGAGAGGAAGAAGAAAAGGGTCGTAAAATGCCGCGGCGAAGTCAATCCATGCCGAATTCTGGAATTTTTTGGAATTTTGCAATTCGCAAAGTCAAACTTCCAAGGCGGAAACGCAGCAATGGAAAGGCCGAATGTTTCGGCGGCAGCGCGATGTCAGCCCTCGCAGTAGACCGTGGAAGCCAACGTTGCAAACTGATTTTTCTCCAAGGGGAAAAAGAATAAAAATAAAAGCGGGGTGCAATCCAAGCATTTCTTTAAAATCAGAAGATCGAGGCGCTGCAGCGAAGCTCGTCCTCTTTGCTCTCCCTCCCCCCTTCCCGCGAGCCTCCCTCCCGCTTCTCTCTCTGGGCGTGCTTCCCCTTCTTCTCCCCCAGTTGCCAATGTCTCTAGCTAAAGGCGATCGAGAGCCTAAAGGGTTAAAGCGACAGAGCTCTCCCCTCCGACTAGGCGGCGCGTCTCCATGGCAGGTGCCGGTGTGCGTGCGTGTATTGGGATGTCATTCGGCTAGGTTCCACTAGGGGAGCGCCTTCTACAAAGAGTCCCTGTGGGCTGTGAAGGCGGATATTCCAGACAGTGGGAGAGGAGTCTCATCAACCCCAGGAGGGATTGAAGATGGTCGAAGAGCCCCCACCTCAAAGTATTGGCTTATTTTATTGAGTTTAGATCCCACCATCCTTCCGTTCTAGGGCCACACACGCGCGTAAAGGTTAAAACCACCGAGTTCCTTTCCGATTCCTGGAGAGACCACGATACAAAGCCTCGGGAATGTAGTTTAAAACACCAAGGGCTACAGTTTTCATGTTTTTCAAGTGACAGTTCCGATTGCATAGGAACCCGTGCGAAGAACGTGTCGCTGCGGCGCTTTGGCTTTGCAACCATCTCGCTCTCTAAACACACGCAAGATAAAATTAAATTTCTAGCAATTGTGGAACCTGAGATACGAGGCAAAATGTACGGGCACTGTTCTCATTTTGTGGGGTGAGGAATTGGCCGGCTTCCCCCTTTCAGTACTGCCTCCACCCCGCAAAATCCCTGCAGATGCCCATTGAGCACTCATTGCTTCTTCACCCAAAGCTGTTTCCAGACTGCGAATATTTTGCAGTGTGTGGCGGGGAAAATTCACTTACACACCTGCAAATTCAGGGCGCACAATTAAAGTTGGATTTGGCGCTGTTCAGCAACAATCCCACTCACCCCCCGGCAGATATTTTTACAGTAAGGAATTTGAGTGCAAAACATACTGGGGTGTGTGGGGATAACGCGTTGACCCGACGGCGAATGACAGGCAGAAATTCAACCGGTGCCACCCCTTTTGTTGTTCAGTCGTTCAGTCGTGTCCGACTCTTCGTGACCCCATGGACCAGAGCACGCCAGGCACGCCTATCCTTCACTGCCTCTCGCAGTTTGGCCAAACTCATGTTAGTAGCTTCGAGAACACTGTCCAACCATCTCGTCCTCTGCCGTCCCCTTCTCCTTGTGCCCTCAACCTTTCCCAACATCAGGGTCTTTTCTAGGGAGTCTTCTCTTCTCATGAGGTGGCCAAAGTATTGGAGCCTTAACCTCAGGATCTGTCCTTCTAGTGAGCACGCAGGGCTGATTTCTTTAAGAATGGATAGGTTTGATCTTCTTGCAGTCCATGGGACTCTCGAGAGTCTCCTCCAGCACCATAATTCAAAAGCATCAATTCTTCAGCGATCAGCCTTTTAGCCACCCTCAAATGGAGGGCTCTGCTTGGGAACCTGAAATGAAGGTTAGGTGGAACTCTTGGGTTTTCCCCCAGTGCATTTTTTTTTGCAGTGAATAGATTACAGTATCTGAGAATTCACTTCCTGCCCAACCACCCACATCACTCACCCCCCACTTGACCCCCACTGCTTCACCTCTGGTGGTAAACTGCATTTTGAATTACTTCTCTTTTTAAAGCTTGGAGGAAGACACAAGGGAGCTGCAAGGAGCAGATTTCTTCAGCCAGGAGGATAAGTGCAGCTGCCAAGCCTGCAGGGAAAGGTGAATTTAAAAGGGGACATTGTTGTTAAGAAGGAGCGAGGCAGTGGCAGCAAGATCAGGGAGGGAATAAAACTGCAGGAGGGGCAGAGTGGACTGAAGCAGGGCTGAGGAAGCCCAATATTGTCTACTCTCCAGTGGGTCTCCAGAGGTTCAGACAGCAACTTTCCCAGCCCTGCCCGGAGACTCCAGGGATTGAACCTGGGATTGCATGAAAAGCAGATGCTCTACCGTTGAGCTACAGCCTGCTTCTTAGAAACGTTGGTCCATCTACCTTTGTGTTGTCCACACTGACTGGCAGCAGCTCTAGGCTCTCAAGCAGCCCTACCTGGGGATGTCAGAGGTTGTACTTGGGACCTTATGCATGTAAGCTGATCCTCACACCACCGAGCTGAAGAACACAGGGCTCTGCCTTTTATAGAGTCAGAAAATTACCCCTTCTATCTCAGTATTGCCCACACTGACTGGCAGCAGCTCTCCAGGGTTTCAGACAAGAGACCTCTCCCAGCAGTACCTGGGGACGGAACCTGGGACCTTCTGCATATACCACTGAGCTGCACTGCATTTCCCAGTTTATCCTCTCTTCCAAATCTTAAAACAAATCTTAAAGCAAACATGCCCAAAGGGGTGATTGCGGAAAAGTTAAGTGACACATTTATATACTTTGGGAGGTTGCTATAGAGCAGAGGTGAATTAGCTTGAGGCTTTTGAGACCTACTTTGTTTCCCCCCACTAGATTCCCCAAGACCCACTCACTGGAGCCAAGTGTAAAAAAGACGTATGCTTCAAATCAAAGAATTCTGAGCCTATCCATCACCACACAAAAAGACTCACTGCTGGCGATTCCCTGGAATTTGCAATTCTAGAAACCAGGAATGTCTGGACTGTGGCTGCATTAAAATTCACCTCTAAGTGAGGTGGAAAGCTCATTTCTGAACATTATTATCATTAATAATTAGTTGCTGTTCTCAGAAAGGTGAATGCAAAGCAACTTGCAAAAACGATATTCTCTTGTGCATTTCTCTCTTCCTCCCACCTCCCTCAAAAACTCTTTTTAGCAGAAACACCAGTCTGCAACACCTCCGGTCTTCTATGCTTTCCTGGAGGACTCATTTACAGAGAGATTCATGGACCTTGAGGAGTGACTTTAGATGAAGAAAGCTCTTCAGAGGCTGGATGTTCTTAATGACATTTGAACAGTTCAATGGAGACCTTGAGAGTGGAGGTGAACATGTCTGTGGATGAAGGGGCAGCAAAGGCCCCAGGATTGCAGAAGGGAGAGCAAAACACCCCCACCATCAAATTGTGGACAGATCTGGGGGGAACGAAAGCCCCACACCTTGTATGCATTGAGGGGATTGGAGAATCACAAGCTATGGTCTGTCCACAGCAGGTGAAACATGAAGCAGAAGAGGAGCTTCAGGAATGCTGGGAAGCTCAGTGGCAGGAGTTCCTCAAGACGTTGCAGGCCCCTCACTCAGGAAGGGGGAATCATCAGGTATCAGAGGGGCCCTCACCATGGGAGGATGCTAAGGCCTTCCTGGCCTCCTTTGAGCAAGTAGCCTCAGCCTGCCGGTGGCCTCTGGACAAGTGGGTGACCCTGCTCTTGCCAGCCCTCAGCGGAGAGGCCCAGCAGGCCTTCAACAGCCTCAGTGCCCGGGACAGGGGAGACTACGGGAAGGTGAAGGCGGCCATCTTGCAAGGGGAGTCCACTTTGAGGGAGAAGCAGCGCCAGCACTTCAGGCAGTTCTGCTACCAGGAAGTGGAGGGGCCCAGAGGCGTTTACGGCCGGCTGAGGGAACTTTGTCGCCAGTGGCTGAGAGCGGAGAGACACACCAAGGAGGAGATCTTGGAGCTGCTGATCCTGGAGCAGTTCCTGACCATTCTGCCCCAGGAAATGCAGAGCTGGGTGAGGGAAAAGGGCCCAGAGACCTGCGCCCAGGCGGTGGTTCTGGCAGAGAATTTCCTGTTACAGCAGAACACGGTGAAACAGGATGGAGAGGTGAGGGGAGTTCAATGAGGGTCATACTGCTGGTCCTGGAATGTGGATTCAGGAGAGAGCTGATGCTTTAATATTTGTATTTTTTGACGGACAACAATTCTGTGGTCCCCTGTTGTCTGAAGTGTGTCACTGTCCCAGAAAAGAGACCCATCCTCTCTGATTTTAATGGCTTAGCAAGAGAGGGCAGGAGAGAGATTATTGTGACAAGAGGTAAGAGCACCACCAGCTTCTTCTGCTTTGTTCCACAGTGTCCCACCTAGGAGAGGAATGAATAGGAGAGGCGAGCCCACCTGGCTGTGCCCCTGCAGGTGTCTCCATGTCTCCTGCCTGGGGTCCAGAAATCTAGAGCTGAGGAGGAGATGGGAAGTACTAGCATGTCTGGGAGCATCTTCCCCTGTCCTGAATGGTTTTTCTCATTGCTGTTTCAGGGGCTGTGGCCCTTGGGTGTGGGACTGGCTGTGAATCCCTCCGAGGCAGGCTTGGTTCCACCGCCAGAGGCGTGGGAACGGCAGCCTTTCAAAGAGCTCAAGCGGGAGCAAGATGAAGAGGCAAGCTTGTTTGGTAAGGATTCATTGTAATCTAATTGCTGAATGTTAACATGCTGGGGGTGAAGACTCTTTCCTATTTCTGTACCAGAGTCTCTGTCTCCAGCATCCTACCTGATGAGCATAAAAAGGGAGCTCTTTAATGACTGACCAGAATTTGATGGCTTTGTTAATCTGGGCCATGACTCAGTGACAGAACTTCTGCTTTACATGCAGAAGTTCCCAGGTTCAGTTCCCAGCATTGCCAGGTACTACAAGCTAGCTATGCAAGTGTTTGGATTTAGTTCAGATTAAGGTCACTTCTTGTCTTCTTTTCCGAAATAAAAATTGCTTCAATTTAGACTATAGAACCCTTTGTAATAGTAGTCCATACATCCTTCCTTCTTAGTATGTTTTGTTATTGACTCAGTTTAAATTATTATTATTATTATTATTATTATTATTATTATTATTATTATTACATGTGACTCTGTTTATTCCTGCAGGTGACGGGCAGGTACATGAGAACCAACTTGATAATCTTCAGCAGGGTGATTCTGAGGTACCAGCAGATGCATCACTGCAAGGAGACGACATCTTCCGTCATTGCAAAGAGGGAAGAAGCCTCGGGAGTCAGGAGGGACTGGAGAGCATGTGGAGAACCAAACCTGAGAAGTGCTCCGATGAAGCCGTTCCTGTCCATGAAGGTAACTTAGATCAGGAGGAAACAGGAGCCCACCCCAAAATCCACCGCTGTCACTGTGGAAAAAGTTTCCGTTGGAGCTCGAATTTCAGGGTCCACGAGAGAATCCACACCGGAGAGAAGCCGTATAAGTGTGCCGAGTGCGGGATGAGTTTCCGTAAATCTGCACAGCTCAAGGCCCACGAGGGAATTCACACTGGGGAGGTGCCCTTCCGGTGTTCCATGTGCCAGAAGAGTTTTACAAGTGGCTCAAACCTCGTTGCCCATGAGAGGATTCACACTGGAGAGAAACCGTACAGGTGTACACACTGCGGGAAAAGTTTCCGCCAGAAGGGCACCCTCACGACACACGAGAAAATCCACATTGGAGAGAAACCTTTCAAATGCTCAATCTGCGGGAAGAATTTCCGTCAGAAGGGCACGTTGACGACACACGAAAAGATCCACCTGGGACAGAAGCCCTATAAGTGCTCCGAGTGCGGGAAGAACTTCCGGACCTCTGCGGACCTGAGGGTCCATGAAAGGATTCACACTGGAGTGAAACCATATCAGTGTGCCGTGTGCCAGAAGAGTTTCACCGACGGCTCAAATCTCATTACCCACGAACGAATCCACACGGGAGTGAAACCATATCGGTGTGGGCGCTGTGGGAAGAGCTTCTGTCAGAAGTCGGGCCTTATGACACATGAACGAGTTCACACTGGGGTCCACCCTTACAAGCGCCCGGCTTGTCGGAAGGGTTTCGCCGGTAGCGCAAGTGGAAGTGTGCGCCAGGAAACGAACCCCGGAGACAAATTGCATATAAGTGCTGATTGTGGGGAGGGCTTCAGTGACATAGGGCATGTGAGAAGAGAAGAGCCAAATATCAGAGAACAGCCGTATGGGCTATTGGAAAAGAGTTCGGATGGAGCATCATCCTTCTGACTCTAGAGAGAATCCACAACACGGTGAAGCCATTTGTGTTGAGACAGGGGTGGGGAACCTGTGGCCATGCAGATACTACTGAACTACAAATCCCATCATCCACACCAACTAGATCTGATGGGAGTCCTGCAACATCCAAAGGACCACAGGTTCCTCACCGTTATATTAAGGCTTTGTTAAAGGGTTAGGCCAGCTTTCCCAACCCAGCACCCTGTAGATGTTGTTGGATTAAACTCCATTCAGCCCCAGCAACCATGTGCAAGAGTTGGGGATGATGGGAGTTGTGATCCAAGAACTTCTAGAGGGCACCAGGCTGTGGAAGCCTAGCCAGTAAGGCAGGGTTGGGAAACCTGTGGCCATTTAGATGGTGCTAGACTACAGACTTCCCTCTACCCCAACCAATAGTCAGAGGTGGCCTGGAGAGCCCACAGGTTAACGCCGTCCTGCCACAAGTATTTGGAGCTTGGCTATGAGACAAGTTGCATCAGTGCTCTGACTCTGGGAAAAGCTCCTAATGGACAGCCGATGCTGAGGAAGCCTGAAGATGAGTATCTGATCTTCCTAAAACGCACAGTGAATCCTCAAAGATTTGGAGCCCTTAAACCCACACAGAGTGGGTCTGCTTTAGTCAGACTACAGAATTTGATTAATGTTTACACAGGAGAGGAACTTTTATATTAAAGAAAGTGACTAAAGTTCAGTGAAAGGCTTGCATGCTAGTGATAGGACAATGTACTTTTGGTAGGACCGGGAAGAAGCATTGACAGTAACTAGCATTTTCAAGTTTCCAATTCATGTATTATTGTCTTGATGGGGATTGTGTGCAATGAACTTCCTTCTGCATGTCTTGGTTTGGGGGGGGGAAGGATCCCTTCCACTAGGAGCCCATGGAAGTGGTAGGAGCCGGAGAGCACTTACATCCACCCAGCCACAGACTGGACCTGAATTGGGAACGGTACCCATGGAGACTGGGACCCAGGTGGTGCTGTGGGTTAAACCACAGAGCCTAGGGCAGTGATGGCTAACCTTGACACTCCAGATGTTTTGGGACTACAACTCCCATCATCCCTGACCACTGGTCCTGTTAGCTAGGAATGATGGGAGTTGTAGTCCCAAAACATCTGGAGTGTCAAGGTTAGCCATCACTGGCCTAGGGCTTGCTGATCAGAAGGTCGGCGGTTCGAATCCCTGCGACGGGGTGAGCTCCCGTTGCTCGGTCCCAGCTCCTGCCCACCTAGCAGTTCGAAAGCACATCAAAGTGCAAGTAGATAAATAGGTACTGCTCTGGCGGGAAGGTAAACGGCATTTCCATGCGCTGCTCTGGTTCGCCAGAAGCGGCTTAGTCATGCTGGCCACATGACCCGGAAGCTGTACTCCGTCTCTCGGCCAATAAAGCGAGATGAGCACCGCAACCCCAGAGTCGGACACGACAGGACCTAATGGTCAGGGGTCCCTTTACCTTTACCTTTACCTTTACCCATGGAGACTGGCCAGTTAAGGCAAATGGGGCCCACCAGCCTCAGTTTGCCCTCAACCAGCCGTCACCAACCCACCTTCCTTATTACAGCCAGTCCAGTGGATAGCCCTGGCTGTCAGCTCTCTCCTCAGTTTCAGTGTTGTGAATATAGAACTCAGCAAGGAGGAGGACAAAGCAAAGCTAGAATTAATTGGCTGGGCCAGTCATTTGCTCTGGTGCCACCTAGTGTTGGACTCCCTGCTTCCTGCCCCACCAGTCCCAGTGAATGCCAGCCACTACCAACCAGTACTTTTAAACTCTTTTCATAAACTATTGAGTTAGGGGTGAGCACTGAGGTGGCAAATTTTGCTGATGACACCAAAGTGTTTAGGGTGATTAAAAACAGAAAGGGACTGTGAAGAGCTAGAAAATGATTGATCCAAATTGGGATCAATTTACACTGATGGGATCTGAGCTGTCGATGACTGGCAAGGAATGGGACCTTGGGGTCGCGGTGGAAAGTGCAACAAAAATGCCAACCCAGAGTGAAAAAAAGGCAAATTCTATGCTAGGAATCATTAGGAAAGGAACTGAAAATAAAATTGCCAATGTTGTTATACAAATCTATGATGGAAAAGGTTCAGAAAAGCGAAACCAAAGTGATCAACGGGGTGGAGCAAGTCCCTTATGAGGATAGGTTATTACGTTTGGGTCTTTTTAGTTTAGAAAAAGTGGCCCTGGGGGGAGCGCAATAGAGGTACAGTGGACCCTCGACTTATGAAGGTAATGCGTTCCGAAGGGACCGCCGTAGGTCGAAAAAATCGTAAGTCAAGTCCCCATAGGAATGCATTGGGAGAAAAAAATTCGTACGTCGAAAAAAACCGCATCTAAACTTCGGAAGTCAAGGAAATCCTATCTAAAACGGCCGCAACTTCCTTTTGGAAGTCGAAAAAATTCGTAGGCGTGCAGCCGCTTTGATCCCTCGTAACTCGAAAAATACGGAAGTCGGGTCATTCGTAAGTCGATATACCACTGTATATAAAATTATGCACGTTGTGGATAGAGAGAAGTTATCTCCCTCTCTCATAATATGAGAACATGTAGTCATCCATAGAAGCTGAATGTTGGAAGATTCAGGAGTGGCAAAAGGGTTAAGTTCTTCACCAACTTGGACTGCTTTAAAAGGTGGGTTGAATTCATGGAGGATAAGCCTGCCAGTGGTTTAAACAGTCTTGATGGCTGTTTGGTACCTCTATAATCTGAGGCAGTATATGTCAGTGAATACCTGTTGCCGAGGGAACAAGAGTGAGAGGCGTCTGATTGGCCACTGTGGGAAATAGAATGTTGGACTATATTGAGCTAGCAAAGGCTCTTCTTATGTTCTTAACCCATTCAACCCTTACCAAGCTTTGAATTTCTGGTAACAATGGTGCATTCCATATGCCAGGGGTCAGCAACAGGGGGCCCTCAGACCTTGTTGGGGGCCGGGCTATATTTTGGGAAAATAATAATAATAAATAATGCCCCACAAATAATCCAGAGATACATTTTAAGTAAAAGGACACATTCTACTCATGTAAAAACATGCTGATTCCCGGACCATCCACTCACGGGCCGGATTTAGAAGGTGATTGGGCCGGATCTGGCCCCCGGGCCTTAGTTTGCCTACCCATGTCATATGCTGTATATGGAAATGATGTGTGTTATTTGCTTGTGTTTAAAACTTTTAAAAATAAATATGGTCCATTCTCAAGCTGAATTTTCTTTTCTAGAAAATTTACTGAAGCGCACTTGTTGCCTCTGATTTTTAAGGACAACCTGACAGAGGCAAACGCAGTGTCCCTCAGGGCTAGTTCTTATGGGGCAAACCTGTGTCAGTTTGTTTATTTTTGAAATTTCTATAGTACCCTTCATCAAAAGCCCATTGGATTGTGTTTTGGGTTTACACCCACATACCACACATTCCTAAAATTATTTGTAAGTCATATGAAATTACAATAAGAGCTATAAAAACATCAATAAATACTGGTTGGTGAAAATTGCAATTCTTTGTCTGAATAACACTGCTTTTAGGAGATGTCTAAGAGAAGACAAAATGATTCCTGCTGAACCTCTACTAGCAGGGAGTTCCACAGGGCAAGGCTTGCCACATTGAAGGCTCAGTAGAGGCATCCATCCATCTTGGGAGATGATGAAGGAGTGCTCCTTTGAGGGTGAGGTCAAGCTGTTGGAAGGTTGCAGCTCCTGTTGTGGCTCTAGAGATTATATGGGAGAGACATGTTTTGTTGCAGCTGGGGAAGATGAAGACGTCCAGTTGTGCTGTTGCAGATGCACCCATAGTGTTTCTTTGCACTCCTCCCAGTGGTCATTTGTCCTCTGATCACTACTATGGATACACAACTTGACTGCCTGTCTCCAGGCACTGCAGTCTTCTGCAAGCAAATTCCCAAAGCAGGGCAAAAGGGAGCATATATGCCAACCATTTCCAGAAACTCAGATATATAAGCTAGGTGCCAAATGGCTCCTTAAACCAAGGTTACAGTCGCCAGAACAGACTGTCTGGTTGCCATTTTTTCAAATGATGGACCGACACTGGTTGATTCTCAGATAAACATCTGACTAGTTCAGATGACAACCTTGACCTAGGTTAAGAACATTGAGAATTTAAAGAAGAAAAGTCACTTGATCCAGGGACAGTCCACATATATATTGGCCTATTCCTACCTCTTTTTCTTAATGGTGACACGGACCATTCATAACATGAGAGTATTCTTCATGGGGGAGGCTTCCAAAAAAACAAAAATCAAGATACATTCAGCCCAACCCCTCCACCCAGAAAGCAGTTGAAGGATTAAATCCATAGAATTCCACTCGGATTCCTAGCAAGGCCTGGAAACCTGAGAAATCTGATGCACTGCAAACCCCAAAGGGCTGCAGTTTTTATGGTTCTTCAGCAACATTTCTGACTCACAGTTGCAGTTAGTAGAAAAGCAGGAGGAAATTACCTAGGAATTAAGGTCTAAAAGAGCAGACAGTTTGAAATGAGCACAGCCTCCTGCAGAGGAAAGGAAAAAGTACAACACAAACTTGGCAAGGCTGATTCTACCCTCCAAACTTCTCTTATTTCTGGCATATTATTTGGAGTGAAGAGTTATACTTTATAAGAAACTCCTGTGGGGAAAAACTGTCAGATTTGACCTTTTCTGCTCGTTCTTCCCATGCTCAACAGGAATCGTGTGTGTGTGTGTGTGTGTGTGTGTGTGTGTGGTTTAAACATTATTTGGTGTATGCGTAAGAAAAATCCTGGTTGGATCAGCAGGACATAAGCCACCATAGTCCAGCACCCTGTTCTTACGGTGGCCAGCCAGATGTTGCACTGGGAAGCCTGGACGTGAGCCCAACAACCAAACCCTCCCTCCCAGTGATTTCCAGCAACTGATAGCTAGCAGCCATTGCAATGGTGGCTGGTGCTCCCTGGGGAAGAAGGCAGGGAGCCAAAACAGCAGCCAAAGCCACTGACAGGCAGAGACAACTAATTCTAGTTTTGTCCCTGGTCCTCTTCTCCACTGAGTTGCACAAGTGCAACACTGACACTGAGACTGAGCGGCAGCACCAACCCCTGGACTGGTTATGAATTAAGAAGGCAGGCAGGTGAAGACTGGCAGACCGAGACCATTATCCCCAATGGATATTTATTTATTTATTTATTTATTTATTTATTTATTTATTTTTACTGCATTGATATCCCACCTTTTTCTCCAAGGAGCTCAAGGAGGGGGACACCACCTGGTTCTCCCCCTCCTCATTTGATCCCCACAAAGACCCTGTGACGTAGCTTCGGCTGAGAGAAGGCTGTGGCTGGCCTAAGGTCTCACAGAATCACAGAATCACAGAATCACAGAATCATAGAGTTGGAAGAGACCACAAGGGCCATCCAGTCCAACCCCCTGCCAAGCAGGAAACACCATCAAAGCATTCCTGACAGGTGGCTGTCAAGCCTCTGCTTAAAGACCTCCAAAGAAGGAGACTCCACCACACTCCTTGGCAGCAAATTCCATTGTCGAACAGCTCTTACTGTCAAGAAATTCTTCCTAATGTTTAGGTGGAATCTTCTTTCTTGTAGTTTGAATCCATTGCTCCGTGTCCGCTTCTCTGGAGCAGCAGAAAACAACCTTTCTCCCTCCTCTATATGACATCCTTTTATATATTTGAACATGGCTATCATATCACCCCTTAACCGTCTCTTCTCCAGGCTAAACATACCCAGCTCCCTAAGCCGTTCCTCATAAGGCATCGTTTCCAGGCCTTTGACCATTTTGGTTGCCCTCCTCTGGACACGTTCCAGCTTGTCAATATCCTTCTTGAACTGTGGTGCCCAGAACTGGACACAGTATTCCAGGTGGGGTCTGACCAGAGCGGAATACAGTGGTACTATTACTTCCCTTGATCTAGATGCTATACTCCTATTGATGCAGCCCAGAATTGCATTGGCTTTTTTAGCTGCTGCATCACACTGTTGACTCATGTCAAGTTTGTGGTCTACCAAGACTCCTAGATCCTTTTCACTTGTACTGCTCTCAAGCCAGGTATCACCCATCCTGTATTTGTGCCTTTCATTTTTTTTGCCCAAGTGTAGTACTTTACATTTCTCCCTGTTAAAATTCATCCTGTTTGCCTTGGCCCAGTTCTCTAATCTGTTAAGGTCATTTTGAAGTGTGATCCTGTCCTCTGGGGTATTAGCCACCCCTCCCAATTTGGTGTCATCTGCAAACTTGATCAGGATGCCCTCAAGCCCATCATCCAAGTCATTGATAAAGATGTTGAATAAGACTGGGCCCAAGACAGAACCCTGTGGCACCCCACTAGTCACTTCTCTCCAGGATGAAGAGGAGCCATTGATGAGCACCCTTTGGGTTCGGTCAGTCAGCCAGTTACAAATCCAATGAATGGTAGCATTGTCTAGCCCGCATTTTACCAGCTTCTTTACAAGAATATCATGGGGCACCTTGTCAAAGGCCTTGCTGAAATCAAGATAGGCTACATCCACAGTGTTCCCTTCGTCTACCAGGCTTGTAATTCTGTCAAAAAATGAGATCAGATTAGTCTGACATGACTTATTTTTCAGAAACCCATGCTGACTTTTAGTGATCACAGCGTTCCTTTCTAGGTGCTCACAGACCGTTTGCTTAATGATCTGCTCTAGAATCTTTCCTGGTATTGATGTCAGGCTGACTGGGCGGTAATTGTTTGGGTCCTCTCTTTTCCCCTTTTTGAAAATAGGGACAACATTTGCCCTCCTCCAGTCTGCTGGGACTTCACCTGTTTTCCAGGAATTCTCAAAGATTACTGCCAGTGGCTCTGAAATTACCTCTGCCAGTTCTTTTAATACTCTGGGATGTAGTTCATCTGGCCCTGGAGACTTGAATACATCTAAACTAGCCAAGTGTTCTTGTACTACCTCCTTACTTATTCTGGGCTGTGTTTCCCCTGCTGAATCATCTGCTCCATATTCTTCAGGTCGGGCATTGTTTTCTTTTTTGGAGAAGACTGAGGCAAAGAAGATATTGAGGAGTTCTGCCCTTTCTGCGTCCCCTGTTCGCATTTCACCATCTTCTCCTCTAAGTGACCCCACTGTTTCCTTGTTCTTCCTTTTGCTACGGACATACCCATAAAAACTCTTTTTATTGCTTTTAACCTCTCTAGCAAGCCTGAGTTCATTCTGTGCTTTAGCTTTTCTGACTTTGTCTCTACATGTGCTGGCTATTTGTTTGAATTCTTCTCTGGTGGTTTCCCCCTTTTTCCATTTCTTGTACATATCCCTTTTAAATCTTAACTCAGTTAAAAGTTCTTTAGATAGCCACCCTGGCTTCTTTAGGCACCTTCCATGTTTTCGTCGCATTGGTACTGCTTGAAGTTGTGCTTTTAATATCTCCCTTTTAACAAACTCCCATCCATCATGAACTCCCATCCCTTTTAGTATTACTGACCATGGGATCACATCCAGCATTTCCCTAAGTTTTCTGAAGTCGGCTTTCTTAAAGTCTAGAATTTGAGTCTTAGTATGCTTGGTTGCTCCTTTCTGATGTATAATAAACTCCAGAAGAGCATGATCACTCCCACCTAATGATCCTGCCACTTCTACCCCACTAACCAGGTCATCACTATTGGTTAGGACCAGATCTAAAATGGCTGATCCTCTTGTTGCTTCTCCCACTTTCTGGACAATGAAATTGTCTGCAAGGCCAGTGAGGAATCTGTTCGACCTTATGCTCTTGGCTGAGTTTGACATCCAACAAATATCAGGATAGTTGAAATCCCCCATTACTACTATCTCATTTCCTTTTGAATGCTTGGTCATCTGTTCCAGGAAGGCATCATCTATGTCCTCAGTTTGGCTTGGGGATCTATAGTAAACTCCCACAATGAGATCACTGTTATTTTTCTCTCCCTTAATTTTGACCCAGATACTCTCAATTTGGCTTTGAAGTTTTAAATCATGGATCTCTTCACAGGTATACACATCCCTGACATATAACGCCACTCCTCCTCCTTTCCTGTTTGGTCTATTTCTCTGAAATAGATTGTATCCCTCTATTACTACATTCCAATCATGAGACTCATCCCACCAGGTTTCAGTGATGCCTATTATGTCGTATTTAGTTTGCTGTATCAAGAGCTCAAGTTCATCTTGTTTATTTCCCATGCTCTGTGCATTTGTATACAGACATTGAAAACCATTGATCATTCCCCCTAGTCTCCTACTTAAGGATTTTTTCCTCCCACCACTAGGTCTGTGTGCTGTTTGCTCCATTTGGTCCTTGACTTTTGGATGATCATCTTCAGCATTTGATAGACTCCTACCTTCAGGATCACTGTCTCCCTCCCCCACATAAGTCAGTTTAAAGCCCTCCTGATGAGGTTTTTGAGATTGTTGGCAAAAACATTCCTCCCAACCCTTGTGAGGTGCAGCCCATCACTTGCCAGAAGTCCATCTTCAAGAAACTGCAGGCCGTGATCTAAGAATCCAAACCGTTCCTGCCGGCACCATTTGCGAAGCCAGTTGTTCACTTCTCCTATTTTCCCCTCTCTTCCTGGGCCACGGCGTTCAACTGGGAGGACAGATGAGATGACAATTTGTGCATTTAATTGCTTCAGCTTCCTGCCCAGAGCCTCAGTCTCTCAGTCAGCTTCATGGTTGAGTGGCCTCCGAAGGTCCTAGTCTAGGGGTCAGCAACCTTTTTCAGCCGTGGGCCAGTCCACCGTCCCTCAGACCTTGTGGTGGGCCAGACTATATTTTTTTTGGGGGGGGGGATGAAGGAATTCCTATGCCCCACAAATTACCCAGAGATGCATTTTAAATAAAAGGACACATTCTACTCATGTAAAAACACACTGATTCCTGGACCGTCCGTGGGCCGGACTGAGAAGGCGATTGGGCCACATCCGGTGCACGGACCTTAGGTTATCGACCCCTGTTCTGACGCTCTAACCACTGCGCAACACTGGCTCTCTGATATCGCTATTTCATTTTTTAAAAAGATAATGATGTGGTTTGCAACAAAGGCACACAAAACCATACAGTGAAAACCATGAAAAAAAATGAAAGCAGCAATCAATCATTGTGGAAAGGTGCATTCTTATTTGCCTGCACAGGCCAGGCGGAGTAGAAAAAAATTCAGCAATGCATTAAAAGCTGAAACTTTCGAAGTTGTCTCAGCACTCTGTGATTCTATATGCTTTAGTGCAGGCATGTCCAACAGGTAGATCGCGATCCACTGGTAGATCACTGGTCGTCTCTGGTAGATCACTGGATTCCCACAAAGAAGCTCAGCAACTTTGGCTCCCCTAAAAAAAAAGCTCAACATCTTTGCCCTGAAGCCCCCAAAACAGGGCTTTCCATCCTAAAAAAAGCTCAACAATCTCGACCTGAACCCCCCAAAAGGGGTGCCAGTTTTTAACTCTGTGAGTAGATCGCAGTGTCTTGGAAGTTGGCCACCCCTGCTTTAGTGGATATCCCTGCATTGGGGGGGGTTGGACTAGATGACCCTTAGGGAACCCCTTCCAACTCCATGTTTCTATCATCCCTTTTGGAGCTGTCCAAGTTGGTGGCTGTGACCACATGGCGTGGGTGCGAATGCCACTGTGCTGTGCAATGATGTCGTTTCTTTAGCCTGTCCCAAAAGAGACTTTTTCACCCTTCCTGTCTGATTTATTTGGAGAAAAAAAAAACAAGAACTGCAGCTAAGGATGCCCTGCATTTTCCCTCAGATGAAGAAGTCCAAGGGGAACCGGAAATGAAGGCTCTTGCTTTGGGGTTTTTGTTTTTTTTAAAAAAAGGCTTGTTTCCTTTCAAGCACCTATCTCTTTGTGGTAAACAAAGGGCATCCACTTCCTGCCCCCTCCGCTCTTGCTCCCCTCTGGAGGGAAACTGGCTTTTGAATATCTTCCTGCTGCAGAGAACAGGCTGCCAAGCCAGGAGAGAAGTGTGCAGCTGCAAGGGAGAGGTGAGTGAAAATTGGGGGGGACACCTTAAAAGAAGGGGAGGGGGCAGGAGGAAGCTGCAGTTGGACAGAGAATGCAAAATTGCGGGAAAAACAATGAAACTACTGCTGCAATCCCAGATCCTGGGAGAACAATAGGGCAGCAGCAACAACATTCAACCTCTCTCCCAAATCAAACCAATTCCAAACAGCTTGCTAAAAAGCGATGCGGGGAACCTGTGGTCTTCCAGATGTTGTTGGACTACAACTCCCATCATTCCTGACTATTGGTTGTGCTGGCTGGGGCTGATGGGAGTTGGAGTCCCAATAGCATTTGGAGGCCCCCCCCAGGGGTTCCCCACCCCCAAATCCCTGCTGCAAAGTGCATGGTAGTGCAGAAGTGGAAAGATGTCACAAGTGTACACACTAAATCATAGAATCACAGAATTCTTGAGCTGGAAGGGATCCCGAGGGTCATCTAGTCCAACCCCCTGCAATGCAGTAATTCTGTGCACAGTTGTCCCTGGGTGGGCTCAAACCAGCATCTTTCTGGAAGCTAGCGTAAGGTTGCCAGGCGTTGCACAGATTCTGTCGCTGTGCCTAGGAACAGCCGATTCAGCCTCAACTGTTAGCGCACCACGGTACCCCACCACTTGCAATGTTAAACTACACAGGAGCAGGTTGTTGTTTTTTCTCCCACTGGTCAGTTGGCAAGCCTGAGTTGCCACCTTTTCTTCAGCTTTCCTGATTGGGCTCCTCTGTATCTTAGATACAGTAGACATTAGAGTGAAGTTTTGCACTGAAAGAGAAATCTATTATTTGGGGGAATGCCTGTTTCTTCCTTGAAAGGTGGTGTGTTCCCCTTAACGGGAGGTATTTAATAGCAACCGCCTGTCAGAGAGACTGTGCTGTAGTTGCATTTTATGTCTTTCACTAATCAGGGGGTTAGACTAGATGAGAGGAAGATCCCTTCCGTCCCTGTGGCTCCATTCACATCATACATTTTAAAATAGGATTATGCCACTTTAAACTAACATTCTTTCCTGCCAAAGAATCCTGGGAACTGTAGTTTCTAAAGGGTGCTGAGAGTTGCCCCCTATTCCTCTCACAGAGCTACAGTTCCATAGTAGTATAAACAGCCCCTCTTCTCGGGAAACTCTGGGAATTGTAGCTCTGTCAGGGAAATGAATTGTGTTATCTGCAGTTAATATCGTTACCAGTGATGAGTTTATTTTGCATTGTTTAAGAATAAATAATCCATGTTAGAGTTTATTTCCTCTGAAACACAGTCATACCTCAAATTTATATTTAACCTCTGCAAGTTGCTCATACCATAACATACAATGGAAAGTGTGCCACAGTTCCATTGATTTATTTTGCCCATCAGTTCTGGGGCTATTTATATTGGCCTGTCTTTGCGGACAGTTGTAGGGATTCCTGAAATAATGGATAAGAATCATTTTGAAATTCTGTCTATCTCGATTTGACTTCAAATGTGTGGAACACACTTTTCCAACAACAGTGTTGAGTTTGACGCACCTTGCAACAGTAATAAAGCATTTGAAAATGATGGGTAAATAACATTATAAGAAAGGAGCTGTCTCTTAGGACAGTAGTGTTTAGTGGGTCTCGCCTGTTCTAAGCTCCTTGCACCCAGAGAGCTAGCTTATCAGGAAGGTCCAGACACTTTGTGAGGGCAGGTTCCCAACTAAATACAGTGGACCCTCGACTTACGAATGTAATCCGTTCCGACGTGAGCGTAAGTCGAGTCCCCATAGGAATGCGTTGGAGAACGTATTCGTACCTTGAAAAAACCTTCGGGACTCGAAAAAACCCTATCTAAAGCGGCCGCGGCTTCCGGTCAGAAGTCGAAAAAATTCAGAAGCGGTGGCCGCTTTGATCCCTCGCAACTTGAAAAATTCTTAAGTCGAGGGATCACTGTAGTCACATAAATCTTGTTCCCTTTCAGGAGAAGCCTGCAGCACTTCATCGGAGAGACCACAACACCCTGCAACTTATAGTTTCCTAGAAGACTGTAATATAGCAAGAGATTCATGGACTGACTGTGAGGAGTGATTTAAAGAAAGCCCACCAGAGGCTGGGAACTCCTCCTTACATTGAACAGTTCAATGGAGACCTTGAGAGTGGAGGTGAACATGTCTGTGGATGAAGGGGCAGCAAAGACCCCAGGATTGCAGAAGGGAGCGCAAAACACCCCCAGCGCCAAATTGTGGACAGATCTGGGGGGAACGAAAGCCCCACAGCTTGTATGCATCAAGGGGATTGGAGAATCACAAGCTACGGTCTATCCACGGCAGCTGAAACGTGAGCCAGAAGAGGAGCTTCAGGAATGCTGGGAAGCCCAGTGGCAGGAGTTCCTCAAGACGTTGCAGGCCCCTCACTCAGGATGGGGGAATCATCAGGTATCAGAGGGGCCGTCACCATGGGAGGATGCTAAGGCCTTCCTGGCCTCCTTTGAGCAAGTAGCCTCAGCCTGCCGGTGGCCTCTGGACAAGTGGGTGACCCTCCTCCTGCCAGCCCTCAGCAGAGAGGCCCAGCAGGCCTTCAACAGCCTCAGTGCCCGGGACAGGGGAGACTACAGGAAGGTGAAGGCGGCCATCTTGCAAGGGGAGTCCACTTTGAGGGAGAAGCAGCGCCAGCACTTCAGGCAGTTCTGCTACCAGGAAGTGGAGGGGCCCAGAGGCGTTTACGGCCGGCTGAGGGAACTTTGCTGCCAGTGGCTGAGAGCGGAGAGATACACCAAGGAGGAGATCTTGGAGCTGCTGATCCTGGAGCAGTTCCTGACAGTCCTGCCCCAGGAAATGGAGAGCTGGGTCAGGGAAGGCAGGCCTGAAACCTGCGGCCAGGCGGTGGCCTTGGCAGAGAGTTTCCTGTTGCAGCAGCATAATACGGTGAAACAGGAAGGAGAGGTGAGGGGTGTTCAATGCTGGTCATTCTGGTGGTCCTGGAAGGTGGATTCAGGAGAGAGTGGCTGCCCCAATTTTTGCATTACTTGATTGGTGCCGATCCAGTTACAGCTCGGATAGTTAGATAAATGGCATTGGAGTTGAAGAGATACTGTTGCCACTAGCATTTTAGATCAGATTTTTGCAGCTAGCTTTCTGGGGTTATGGTGGTCAGCTGGGATAAAGTTCCTCTATGGAAACAGGAATACAGGAATATATACCACTTTAAACAGCCATGGCTTCCCCCCAAGAATCCTGGGAAGTGTAGTTTATTAAGGATGCTGAGAGATTTTATTAAGGATGCTGAGAGTTGTTAGGAGACCCCCTATTTTCCTCACAGAGCTACAATTCCCAGAGTTCCCTGAGAAGAGGGACTGGTAGTTAAACCACTCTGGGAATGGTTTAATTCTGTGAGGGGAACAGGGGGTCTCCTAACAACATTCTGCATTACCTGTAGTTTTTTGACCAAGTGCAAGGGAACCCCATACTGAGTGGATTTTTTGAGGAGAAAATATTTGCCTCTCTTGGAGCACTAACGCCTTGATTTTTCTTTAATTGCAGCTCCAGATGTCTCAGCCTCAGGGGATCATAACGGCTGTGGATTCCTCCGAGGCCAGCCAGGTCTTGCCCTTGGACACCTGGCAGAGGCAGGTTTGCCAGGCCACTGAACAGGCGAGAAAAGGAGGTAAGGACACAAGGGGTAAGACTCAGGTTGCATCAGAATGATGGAAGATTGATTGGGTTGTTGTATCTAAGGAAGTCATCCTGTTAGCGCAAGGCTGCATCAATAGGAGTATAGCATCTAGATCAAGGGAAGTAATAGGTACCACTGTATTCCGCTCTGGTCAGACCTCACCTGGAATACTGTGTCCAGTTCTGGGCACCACAGTTCAAGAAGGATACTGACAAGCTGGAACGTGTCCAGAGGAGGGCAACCAAAATGGTCAAAGGCCTGGAAACGATGCCTTATGAGGAACGGCTTAGGGAGCTGGGTATGTTTAGCCTGGAGAAGAGAAGGTTAAGGGGTGATATGATAGCCATGTTCAAATATATAAAAGGATGTCATATAGAGGAGGGAGAAAGGTTGTTTTGTGCTGCTCCAGAGAAGCGGACACGGAGCAATGGATTCAAACTACAAGAAAGAAGATTCCACCTAACCATTAGGAAGAATTTCTTGACAGTAAGAGCTGTTCGACAGAGGAATTTGCTGCCAAGGAGTGTGGTGGAGTCTCCTTCTTTGGAGGTCTTTAAGCAGAGGCTTGACAGCCACCTGTCAGGAATGCTTTGATGGTATTTCCTGCTTGGCAGGGGGTTGGACTGGATGGCCCTTGTGGTCTCTTCCAACTCTATGATTCTATGACTTCCACCTGTGCCATGGGACTTCATCTGCTCGCTAGAGATGAGAAGGCCTGGGGGAGGGATAGAAAAATGGGGGGGGGGACCCAGTTTTGCTTTAATTTTAAATGTGAAGGGCACCACATTGTGCTTATACTTGCAGTTGATGGGCAAATGCGCAAGAACAAGATGAAGGAGCCTCATCATGGATGTTCTGTGCAGGTGGCACCAGAAAAGTGCTCCATGGAAAGAGGCAACATATTCCAGTATCACGACGAGGCCGCAGGTCTTCAGATTATGCGAGAGTCGGAAAAGGAGCAGGGAAAGGATGCGACAAAGAGTTTTGCCGAAACCCTTTCTTGTTGGGAGGGGGGCTCTCGGAAGCAAGTGGCCATAGCCCAGAATAACACCCTGCATGGCAAGGGAGAAAAGGCCCAGAGTGACCTCAGAGGAGACTCTAGGTGGAGCTCAGACATTCGGATAATCCACCCGGTTGAGAAACCACGGCAATTGCAGTACCGAGTGGAAACCTTTGGTGAAAGCTCAACCCTTGTGGCAAGCGAGAGAAGCCCCCAGGGAGAGAAGCCGCATAAGTGCACCGACTGTGGGAGGAGCTTCTGTCATAGTGCAAGTCTCGCAGCACACGAGAGAATCCACACAGGTGAGAAAATGGGTCCGTGTCAGGCTGTAAGCTGCATTCGCTGGGCAGGAGAATTCCATGGGTGCCTGGGCAGATTGGGGGCTGAATTGAAGGAAGTCCCCATTGCCATCCCTGGCAGATCCAGTTAAAAGGATCTGGGGGGTTTTCTTGTCCCTGAAACCCATCCTTAACTGCACGGCCACAGGAATAGTTAATACAGGGCTAAGGTAGACTATTAGTCTCACTCGGTATAAAGTGGCTTAGCAGATGTAAATCAATGGCTGGGTACACACTGACCCATTTGCAACCCAAAAATGTAGTTTTTCTCATTCCAGTGTCATTCATGCTCATCCTCAGCATGCAGATGGAACAGGTGATTCCAATCTTGGTATACATCCATGGCTGCTATTTTTTAATTATTATTTAAATTTATTGGTTGCTTTGTTAACTCAGGTAACTCAAAGTGAATTGCAGTATATAAAAAGGCAAACACGTACATTGAAACGAGCACAAAAGAAAAATCAAAACAAAGGCAATCCTGTTTTTAAAAGACAGGATTAAAACATTCCACCCGCTCAAGTTGGCCACAGATAATTAAGAACCAAAGGCCTGGCAAAAAAAGACATGGTTTTGCCTGGTGCCTAAAGCTATGTAATGATGGTGCCAGGCAAGCCTCCCCGGGGAGAGCATTCCACAAGTGGGGAGCCACCACGGAAAAGGCCCATTCTCATGTTGCCACCCTCCAGACCTGAGGAGGGGGCACACAAAGGTCACGATGATTCTTTTTCTTGCTCTGTTGTTGCTTTTCTTTTCTTGTGAGACCCTTTGGGCACATTTCTGTGGAAAAGCAGCATGCAAATTTAATGGGTCTCCTCTAGGTGGGACTAGTATTGGATGCAACACAGTGTCTTCCTGTCTTGATGGCTACCTCCGGATAGGACTAGAATTAGATACAAACTAATAATTAAAATAATGTAGAAAACCGGTGAAGATACAGATTTTTCCTTCTTTGGGGCAGAGAACCTATTTGCTTTAGTTGAGATTCCTGCATTGCAGGGGGTTGGACTAGATGACCTGTGGGGTTCCTTCCAATTCTACAATTCTGTGATTCTATGTTTAAATTTAGGGACCCAGGTGGCGCTGTGGGTTAAACCACAGAGCCTAGGGCTTGCTGATCAGAATGTCGGCGGTTCGAATCCCTGCGACGGGGTGAGCTCCCGTTGCTCGGTCCCAGCTCCTGCCCACCTAGCAGTTCGAAAGCATGCCAAAGTGCAAGTAGATAAATAGGTACCGCTGCAGTGGGAAGGTAAACGGCGTTTCCGTGCGCTGCTCTGGTTCGCCAGAAGCGGCTTTGTCATGCTGGCCACATGACCTGCGACAGGCCAATAAAGCGAGATGAGCGCCGCAGCCCTAGAGTCGGACATGACTGGACCTAATGGTCAGGGGTCCCTTTACCTTTATGTTTAAATTTGAGGGAAAGGACAGAGATTTCCAGCTGTTGGGAACTCTTAGCAAAGATTTCACATCAAGGTTCTTTTCTTATATACACATCCAGGAGCACTTGAAACCGAGGGACATCGCCTTCAGCAGGAAAGCCCAGAACAACTGGAGCTAAGGGAGGCACTGTTGAGAAGAGGCAAGGTTTCGCGTCATGGCAAAGAGGGAGTGAGGCCTGCGGGTCAGCAGGGGATCAGGCCAGAGAGGAACGTGGATGGAGCTCTTCCCAGTAAAGGAGGCGACTTGGGGTGGGAAGAGGGCAACGGTCACCAGAGGCTCCACTACTGCCATTGCGGAAGGAGCTTCAAGCACCGCTGCAACCTGAAAGCCCATGAGCGGACCCACACTGGAGAAAGGCCCCACAAGTGTTTGGACTGTGGGAGGAGCTTCGGCAAGGGTTCCACGCTCCGGGCCCACGTGAGGACTCACACCGGGGAGAAGCCATACATGTGCTCCACCTGCGAGAAAAGGTTCACGACCAGGTCGGGCCTCCTGACCCACGAGAGAATCCACACAGGGGAGAGGCCCTATAAGTGTCCGGACTGCGGGAGGAGCTTCATCCAGAAGTCCTGCCTCCTGGCCCACGAGATAAGCCACAAAGGAGAGAAGTCGTACAGCTGCTCCGATTGCGGGAAGAACTTCGGGCACAGCTCAGGCCTTCGCGTGCATCGGAGAATCCACTTGGGAGGGAGAACCGCGGAGAAGCTCTGACTGCGGCAGGACAAATGGCTGGACAAACCATGGTTAAAGCAAACCACGGCTGAACGTTAAATGTGCTAACGCGGTGTCTCTTTGTAGCTACAAATTTGTGTTGTTAAGGCAAAGGAGTCTTTCAGATATCAATATGTGATAGGTGGGGACTGAGATCTGGCAGTTGTGGAGAACACAAAAAGCTTTGTTGAACCCGATTTACCCCCCTGATTCTCCCAAATAAAACCTCGTAGTTCTTATTTCAGCAGTAAACTGGTGTCTTGAGCTGTACCATTTTGACAGTAGTTGGGAGCTCAATATGTTCAAATACTTCACTATTAAAAAGAAGCAAACACCCTGCACCTAGAAAGCTAGTGTGTCAATGAGAATCATTTTAGCCCAGACACACTATATGCAGGGTGGTTGTTTTTATGCATTCAGGAACATGAGTCCTCCCCCTGCAATCTGAAGTGGTACTTCCCAGAGGCAGATTTACCCCCTTTAGGTGAACCAGACCATAGCCGAAATTGTATCTCTTTTGACAATTTTTCACATTGTATGGTTGCCTTTTATTTATTTGCCCCTGAAGAAATCTTGCACAAGAACTCCAACCCCGCCTGCAAATACGAATGTAGAGGCAGAGCACTCAGCCTTCTTTGAATTGCTGTCGTAGATAAAAATTTATATGTATTTATTTTTAGTGGAAGCTCATCCCTGTGAGTTGCTGTCCCAGTTTGTATTATACAAACTGATCATTTTATTTTTCATGTTTTAAAAGCAAGGTCTTTGCACTTTGGGCCAAACATTTTATATTCACAACAACAAGATTAGGCTCAGACGGTGACTATTCCAATCTCACCCTGTGGGTGACTGAGTGGGGAATTTGAACCCTGGGCTCCCAAGTCCTAGTCCAACCTTTAAGCACTTTACCATGCAGGCTCTTTTGTGTGTGTGTGTACATATAACCACATCAACACATTCAGGTTGCCCAATTACAATTTATCTTGCACAACCAACTTGCTCCGCAGATTCAGACTTCATTGCAATAAGAAAAGCGCCAGAAACAGGTCGGATTATCGACCAGAGAAGAGTGTCTGCAAGGATATTCATTACTCAAGCAGTTAAATCCACCGAGTTTAGCTCCAGTTCCTAGAAAGGCCAGAGAGAGAGAGAGAGAATGGAGGAGGCGGAGGAGGAAGAAAGATGACAATTGAATAGGAAAGCCACTTCCTTACCAGAGCTTTTCCTATCGCGCCCCCTGGAGGTAGGTGGCGGGGTTGGCGTGTTCTACGACCTTTGCAGAAAAGGGGGTTCGCGTTGGAGTCTTTTAGCAGATCTCCCCACCCCACTCCCAGCTGCAGTTAGCAGGGTTTGCATTGCAAAAGGCTGCCAGGAGAGGTGAGCGTGGAGGGAAAAGAAGGGGAGTCTAGTAAGTTCCAGAGAATGGACAGCAGCAGCCCAGGAGCTGGTTGCACAAGAAGGGAGAGAGACTGAAGAAGAGGAAGAAAAAAGATCCGTTGTGTGTTCAGATACTCTGGTTGCCTCGATTATCTGGCATTTCACCCTGGTAAATGCACTGTCTCGTGTGTGTGTGTGTGTGTGTGTGTGTGTGTGTGTGTGTTTTGTTTTGGGAAGGAGTGCCGTTATCATTATGATTGTAAAATAGTAACACATTTCTGGTCAAAGCATTTCTGCTCATGCAAGCCTATCCAAGATGCCTAGAATGCTTTAGTCTGCCTTTAACTACGCTTATTTTAATAAACAGTTTGAATTTTTAAAATCTGTTTTTTTTGTTGTTGTTGACAGTTATCATTATTATTTGCAAACTCTTTAGAGGTTTTGGGTACAATCCAGCAATATACGATATAGTTTTTACTCATATCGTCATTTACTATCCCAGCTTCTTAACAGCTTGTGGTACCAGCTGCTTCCTGGTTGGCCACACTGAGAACAGGATGCTGAACTAGATGGGACACTGGCATGAAACAGCAGGGCTCTTTTGTTGTTGTTGTTGTTTGTTGTTGTGGCCTTCAGGCTGAAAAACTGCCCCATCTCTGCTGTAAGGGGGTGCCGCCAGTGAGACATCCCTCTGCCCAGTCACCATCCGCCTCATTTCCTAAGGCAGGTGTCCTAGAGCAGAATCCCAGGTGAGGATTTTCATATTTATTTATGGCACCATTTATATGCCATTCCCAGGGAGTTCCCTGGCAGCCTACGATAAAGAATTCAAATGCAGTCCTAACCTTAAGCATACAAATGCAGCATAGCATTAAGCAACGTGGAAAAAACACGTTGAAAACTAAAGGAGTCTCAAACAGCCCAAGCAGAACTCAAAACCCTTAGAGTTCCAAATCCTGCAATCCCTTAAAGACTTTGAAACTTTATTTTTAAAAAGGTGGGATATCTTCACCCAACTCTGACTTGTGCTGCGTTCACATTACTGTCTTAGAACAAAACGAAGCAGCCTTCCCTCTGGCCCACATGACATGAATAGCACACAAATAGCCCTGAAGAGAGGTTCCCAGATCTCAGAATAGTTGTGCTCTTTGTGCCTCTAGGCAAAAGTGCTGTTTTCAAATGCTGCAAAAGAGGAAAGGACAAAAAATGCATCCATCCATGCAGAAACACCTCTCTTTTCCTTTCATGCAACGAAAGGCTTTATAACAATTCAAGTCAGGCAAAAGCACTCAAGGAAGGAAAGGCCTCTGGGAGAGGTTGTGGCTTAGTGGCCCTGAGGGCCAAACAGAGAGGTTTGAAGGGCCACTTTTGTTCCTGAGCCTGAGGTTACTTACCCCAGCCTTAGGGCATTGTCTTGGTGCTCACCTGGTGATGAGCTGCTTGTCTTACTGCAGTCAGACAAATCCTTATTTTTGCCCAATATGTTTAGGCTTTTTAGATCCTAGCCTTTTATCTTCTGTGTCACTACTGCCTTTTTGCTGTTCTCATTCTGTGGCGAGCCATTTTAAAAGACTTTGGCCTCACGTGTGGAGTAATATTTATTCGTAAGAAATAAGCATCCAGAGCAGGATGTGTCTCATATTATGATTCTCCCCTTCGTCCTGGGCAGGTGATGGACGGGTGCATGAGAATAAGATGAAGAAGCTTCGGGAGCAAGTGGATCTGGGAAAGATATGAGAGAAGCTGCTCCTAGAAGATTGTTTGGATGGGGGGAAAGTGAAAGATCATGATTATGGTGCCCTAAAGCCATGTGCTGATGTCAAAGGCAGCTTCCAACAGAGCTGAAATCATAAACACCAAATAATGCATACAGGAGAGGATAAATATAAGTGTTCAGAATGTGGGAAAACCTTCAGCCGGAGCACCAACCTTCTAGTACATGAAAGAACCCACACTGGAGAGAAACCATACGAGTGCTCCAACTGTGGGAGAAGCTTCACCCACAGTTCAAATCTTAGGGCACATGAGAAAATCCATGCAGGAGAAAAGCCGTATGTATGCACAGACTGTGGCCAGACCTTCTATCACAGCTCGAGCCTTACAGCGCATGAGAGAATCCACACAGGGGAGAATGTACACAGGTGCCCACACTGTGAGAAGGTCTTCACTCGTCGCTCAGTTTTTAGGAAACACATGAGAATCCACACAGGTGAGAAACCGTTCAAGTGCTCTGACTGTGGGAAAAGTTTCTCTCAGAGGTGCAATCTTATTATCCATGAGAAGACCCACACAGGAGAGAGACCCTTTAAGTGCTCCGATTGCGGGAGAAACTTCAGTCGAAAATGTGACCTCATCGCACACGAGAGAATCCACACAGAGGAGGACCCATACAAGTGTCCGCACTGCGGGAAAAGCTTCTCTCAGAAGTCCAACCTTGTCATACATGAGAGGATCCATACAGATGAGAATCCGTATCCGTGTCTGCACTGTGGGAAACGCTTCCGTCAGAAGGGGAACCTCATGACGCACATGCGGATCCACACAGGAGAGAAGCCGTACCAGTGTCTGGATTGCGGGAGGAGATTCAGTCAGAAGGGCAGCCTCACATCACATGAGAAAACCCATTCAAGAGAGAAAAGGACCGTCTAAAAGCTTAACTTGCATGCAGGAAGTGAGGACTTGATATTTTTCAGCCTCAGGTGGAAGTACCTGATTTAGTTTTTTGGCTTGGGGGAGCCCTGGTAGTTCCTCAAAACCTTACTAAGGGATCTCTCAGTGCAAAGATCAATAGGGGCAAACATGCATCCCTGAAAGATGGATTGCCCACTACTATTGATCGTCCTTGACACATAGCTATTGATCTACCAGGCTTATCTTATGTGGTTATGCACCACAAACCCTGCCCCTCAAAAGATGAAACCCTAGTTACTGTGGCTGGAGAAATACAGGACTGTGAAACCAGCTAGGAACAGTTAGAAGTCGTAACATTACTCAGCAGCACTCAAGCTTTAATACATCTGTCATTAGTTTTAAAAAGAAAAGGCATTGGGGGGGGATTACTTAAAATACTCTGTGTTTGCAGCTCTTTGGGGAGTTCTTAAAATGACATGCTATATATGTATATTTTAGCCCTGGTGTTGGAATTTGCTCTGCAGAGGGGCTCAAATGGTAGGAAATGGTTTAAGAGAAGGGCAGCTTCATAAGCGCCTCTTCCTGGTAGTTCATTTAACAGAGTCCTACCCCCTCAGTTTCATAACGGAGTGGGCCAGCTGCTCCTTCTTCATAGTTATCCCCTATCTGCACTTGGGAATTGATCACTTTCACCTGCCCACAGCGGTGTTGTCAAGGATTGTTGGGGGAAATTTACGAGAAACACTGTGAACACTAAAAAGATAATTCTACTACTACAAGTTAGATTTGTAATGAAACGCAACAGTCTGTAGGGTGCTCATGGCTATCTTGCTGTCTTCCAGGATCTCTCTTTCTCTCTCTCTCTCTCTCTCTCTCTCTCTCTCTCACACACACACACACACACACACACACACACACACACACTCTTTTCCTGTCTCATCCATCAGAGAATCAGCTTTTCAAGGCCACTAGAAATGTGTGTTCCTCTTTGGGCTGTTTTGGGAAGGTTTCCTAAAGTTGCTGGGGTTCCTCTGTGCCTGCTGATACCTTGTGCATGGATGTTGCCATTTTGGCTACCTTTGGAACAGCAGTTGAAGAACCAAGTAACCATGTGATTGCCCACTTTTTTGTTTTTGTTTTTAAATAAAAGTGTTTCCTTTTTCTCCTTCACACCCTCCCCTTCCCACCCGTTTTTATATGTAAGTGTGCAACACTGAACATTTCACTGCCAACCCTCCATGGCTCAGTTTACAATTCACAACAACCCATAAAATAAAAGAAAGGGAAAGACAGAGCAAGAAAAGAGGAGACTCACTTGACTGAAACCTCCACTATACAAAAGCAGTCGCTGCATATAGAAATCTAGCAAGTCAGGGGAAAGAATTTTAGGGCCAAATTAATGCTACTGCTTGTGGGCATCTTCCCACAGGCTTCTGGTTGGCCACAGTGAGAACTGCATGGGCCATTGGCCTAATCCAGCAGGCTCTCCTTGAGTTCTTATGCCCAGCTTCCATAATTCAGTTTGGGGTAAAGTGTTGATGAAGGTGAGATTCAAACCCACATGCCTGAGGAGCAATGGATTAGCCAGTCATCACCTTCCCCTTGTGATCATGAGGGTAGGGGACCCAAACCTGTACCTAGATGGACTTGAACCACCATCCTTCTGCTTAACAACCAGACACACTAACCAACGGAGCCACAGAGAGATGAATGGTTTCCCCCCTCAGCCTCCTTTGGGCTGAGGTTTTGTTGCTGGAGCTGAATAGATGAAAACAGACTGATGGTTCGAGAGGCTGAATATTTTAATGTCTGAGCAAAGTTGGTCACCACATTTTCACCCTGAAGCGCACATCATTTCTGAACATACAATTCATTCTTTTTTAATTTAAACATTCTTCTTAGTTGTTTAACAGAAAAATATCACCAATCAAAATCTACTCATGGTTCTAAAAAATCGTTTCTCTCATTGATGCAGTCTGCATTCAATTCCTGGTCAAGGAATATGTGTTTCTCTTTATTTACTTATTACTTGCAAATGCTTAATACAGATAAATAACAGCAATCAAGACTCCCAACTCACCACCCATGATGCCCACAGTCTTCCCTTTTCCCTTCTTAGAGAGCGCAGCTGAACACACCCCTTGGCAAAAAGGAAGAGAGAGCAGGAAGTTGCCTTCTCAGAGGCTCAAACTCAGGACCTTCAGATTATGAGGCTGACCTGGTGCTTCATATGCTAAGAAGGGGGCAGATAGTGGCATCTTCCCATTGGGGATGATGTGTAGGGCAGCTCACGGCAGGTCTGGTCACAAGAGGCAGTGCTAGGTGGTTATAGGAGGCAGAGATAATGTTTTTCTCTCCGTCCACCTTCCTTGCAAAGATGCACAACTCACAATTCATGATATTTACACAAAGTGACAATGCATCACCCCTGGTGAGAATCTTCAGAAATGCAACCTTCAGGAACAATTCACACTGGTACCCCAATCCAAAGCAAGTTTAATAAGGAATGTTAATGCAATAACCCTAAACACTTTTAACTGGGCCGAAATCCCATTGAATTTAGTGAGATATATCTCTGAAACGTGGAGATGGTGAGGCTGCATTCACATATGCCATTTGAAGCTGTTGCCTATTCACATTATTTTAATTTTCTTTCTCTCTGAGGTCTTCGGAGCCAGGAGCTTTCTTGCCTGATGCGGGTGAAGGGGTTAATTTTTAGTAATATATTGATCCAACAAGGTGTGCATTTTAACAGCTGCTGGAGGTTTTGTAGGGAGAGGAAGGAGGAAAAATGAAACCAGGATTGAAGGTGATGGAGGCTGAACCCTTTTGAGAAAGATTGTTTATTGGGACTGTTAAATGGGTTACTTGTTACTGTCTCAGCTGCAGAGGGAATTCTGGGGAAGGGGAGGAAAAGACAAGGGAAACCTCTTTCTTGTTTGTTTTGTTATTTCTGCTGATTGTGACTGGAATGAATCTTCTCAAAGGGCTACTGAAAAACTGTTCAAATGCCTCTTGGTGGGGTTTGTTTTTCTCTCAGTCACTCTGGTCTTGAGAGAAACTCCTGCTGGGCCTGATGGCAGATTTAGCCTCCTTAGGAGATCCTGAGGTGGGTTTTGTTATCAAATAGATTAAAGAAAGGGAGGAGGGTCTCTCTGGAGAACGAGGCTCCTGAGAAAGTGTAGAGTTCAGCTCCTGAGTCAGTGTCAAAAAAAGACACATGTCCCCCTTCGAAGTCCAGAGTCACCCGGATCCTCTTGGGCTCCTCACTCAAGGATAGAAAGGAAGGAGGGGATGTGCAGGCCAAGTACTGGCTTCCCCTCTTCTGCACAGCCCAGACCCCTTCGCCAGGACGAAAGGAATACTTAGTGCCCTTTCTCCTCAGAGTCTTCCTGGTGACCCCCACAGCCCACCATTCCCCACTTTCCACAGTGACTTCCCAGAAATGTCGGCCTGCTGTGAATCCCTCACATCCCAACACAGAAACCTGGTGGCGGAATCTCTCAGGATTGTTGGGCAGGGCTTGAGGTTTGTCTCCCATTTTCACGCTTTTCCGATCCTGGGACAGAATGAGGCTGGGGTGGGCTGTGTCTGGATCCAGAGTGACATTTGCTGTTGGGGAGAAGATGAGGGAAAGAGAAGAGAGGCAGAATCAGCCGAGAGACAGAGGCAGACATCCTGACCAAGAAACACTAGAAGAGCCAGATTCTCTCTCAAAGAAATGGGACTTCTTTGCATCATATGCAGGATTGGGACTCCCCTCTCCTTCTTCCAGACTTCCCTCACAGTAAGTATCTGCCTTTTTTAATATAAAAAAATCAGTTACTTTCTTCCTTTTATGGCAAATGTATTTACATTGTTCCCCTCCTGTCAATCCGGGCATCTTCAAAAAGCAAAACAATCCAATAAACTTTTCTTTAGCTCTTTTGTGTGAAGGGGAGAGAGAGGCATGAGAGGGGAGAATTTTTAGGCAGAAAATCCTGGCTTTGCTATACACTTTGGTTCAGGCTTTCTCTCTTTGCAGCAGCCACCATTTCCCTCCTCCGACCCCCTATGTACCAGAGTGACAATGTTTACAGTGCATTGTGGGGGAAATGAAATGATGGCAGCTGCACCAAGAAGTCAGGCATTGTGGGGATACCCCTGTCTGCAACAAGAACAAAATGCAAGACAATGCAATACTTTAAGGGCCTGCCACATGGGCGTAGCCAGGGGAGGGCAGAGGGGGGCAGCTGCCCCCCCCAGAAGGCAGCCCTAGAAGCAAAAATGATCAGCGTCCATTCAAAGCAAACCTGAGACATGGCTTGCCCCCCCCCCCCTAGAACCTGAACGACCATGGCTTGCCCCCCCCCCCCTAGTTTTGATCCTGGGTACGCCCCTGGCCTGCCATGCTCAGTTTTGTATTAATATGATGCCCAGGATAAAATCCTTGCAGTCATTTTTCATTACCTTTGAATTGCTTCATCACATTCTCAATGATACGATCTATGTCACAGAATCTGGAGGCCTTCCCCTTCAGTTGTGCAGGGAAAGCCCACGGAGTCTCCAATCTCTTTCTTTCCTCATACCTGGTGAAAAGAAAAACAATGTTAACCCATTCAAATCCATAATTCCTAATACATGAAAAAAATGAACTGAGGAGAAGAGAGTTGAAGAAAGACTAGAGAAACAGGCAGGCACAGCTGACATTTCCTAGACTCTCCAGAGAAGGTACAGAGAAGGAGAGAATGGTTGCTGATATCGGCAAATGTGAAATGTTCCTTATAATCTCTGTTCTGAACCTGAGTGACACCTTGAAGCAGTCCCCAAGCTCCTGCTGCCTCATGAGAACTTCAGCTCCCTCACAAGGGCTCCATGGGAAAGGGATGTGGAGGGGCCTGGGGGGGGGGGTCAACAGTGGAGGAAATATTGAGGGAAACAACTTAGGCACTTGTTCCTTCAAGGGAAGTCACATTCTCTTGTTGTGCAAGTACAACAGCTTTATCACAGTGACACTTGAGTTAGCTAAAAAATATTTGCTTCTTCAACTTGGGGGTATCCTGCTTTTACTAAGTAAGATAAGCTCTGCTCTAGAATGAGGTGCTCTCAGAGGATGAAGCAGACCACCTTTGTCTGGGAGGGTCAGCCCTGGCATAGTGTCTTCCTAATTTCCCAGGCAGGGTCAATAAAAGAAACAGCCTTCACAGTAAGTGGTCATCTCCCAGCATGTAACTCATGACCTGTTCAACAGGATATCTAAAACCTTACCCAGGAGAGGCTGTGGGAAGGAATTTGAAGGTGCTCTATGCATGGGGTAACGTAGAAGAAATTGAGGGGCATCCTCCAGGACTTTCACTCGCACTAAGTAGTTGAATGTTGAAATACATTTGAGGGTCCTGAGCTCTTCACAGTAATCTTTGGGGCATTCTCTTTCATATGTTTGACATTATTGCAGAGTCAGTGAATGCAACATACGGGAGTCAGAGAAGAACCTCCAGCACTGCATGATGCGGGAGGAAGGATGCACTGCTCTGGCCCTGATCCTTGGAGGGAGAATCAGACCAAAATAGAGGGTCCTATTTTAACATGTGAGGTTCTGTAGGGTGTGGAGTCCTACAGTCTCTTTGTCGAGAACCTGGAGGGCCAGGTTTTATGAACTGTGCTTCTGGACGTTTCTCAGCCTTACAGAGTGTTGCTAATAGAAATGAGTAGGATCCACTTACCTCTGCAAGGTGCTTCTCACATCCTAGAGGGGAAAAGAGAACAGAAATCATCGTACATTGTCCGCACTAGGAAGACCCTTCAGACCCTGAAATGGAAGACCTCTTGCCCTCTGATGCCAGTCTGTCTGCCACATGCCAAAGCTTTAAGCAGGAATGGCTGAAGCATTCAATTTTGTTTGAGTCAGTTTTTGATTTTCCAGTTGTCAGTTCTCCACATTTCCACATCAGTTTGCAATTTTTAAAATAGGAATTCACCAATATTTTGCTGTGAATTTATCCCAAAATACATTTTTGTATGCAATTTTGTATGCAAGTACAGATTACATAGCTGGAGAACTGCGCTGGAAAATCCCAACCTGCACCTGCCAATGGGTGGCTGTCATTCAGTTGCATATTGGTCACAAAGGGCAAATGAGGAAAGTTCATCTTAAAGTGTGGAGTCAGTGGAATCCTTCCAATCCTAGTTTTCAGTTTTAACTTCTCAGCATGCATAAAGTTTTGTGTAAAAAAATATTCCTCCCAGCACACTTTTCATCATGCAATTCAGACATCAGGAGGTCTACAGGGGAGTCCTTCTATTTTTTTTTTTTTAAAATATTTTTATTGCATTTTTATAATAAACAGAAGAGAGAGAGAAAACAATTACATAAATTATTGTATCCCAAATTTTACAAAATATAAATGATTACAATTGAATAAAGGCTTTTTGCATACCACACCTGTCAGGCTTTCAGGGCTGCCCCCCTTCGTTGGCCGTTCAAGAAAGAGTCCGAGCCATTTAGCTTTGAAGCTTTAATCTAGGCTAATTACTTTACAATGCAGAGCACTTCATAAACATGTCTCATCAATCACTTTCAGAATCCGGAAGTGCGTCGCCACGATTTTGGCGCCAGCAGGACCATTTGGGGAAGCGGAAGTGTCGTTTGCCTTTCCTCCCCCCCCCCATGTAATTCCCTCTACAAGTTGCGAGGTCTCTCCCTGCTTCTCTCAAGCCCTTGCAACACTTCCGCTTCTCCGCTGCTGCTGCCAGTGGGAGAGGAGGAGTCCGTTGTCAGAATCGGCATTTGTTCTTTATAAACGCTCAACGCTGGGCTGGAAGGGGGGGAAGCCCCCTGACAACACCTTTTGTGTGTTTGTGTTATTTGTATTTACCGGTACATGTATGTATGCTTGTAAGGGAAGGTATGCTAACCTCAAATTCATTTTGTCCCATTCTGTAGCTATGCTGTAGTAGGACTCTGGACACCATATTCTGTATGGTTATAAGAGTATATTTTACATATATTTTAAAGGGCATGTTATAGTCCCTGTTCTAAGGTGCCTTTGCATTTTACTTGTGCCTGTGTAAAAGGCTGCAGAACTATATCCTACAAGCTATGCACAAATTCCCCAGCCTGAGCAATATCTTACACATTTCCCCCTGTAAGAGGCCCTTGACATTCTTTCCTCTAAGGATGGTACTCTTAGTCTTGAAATTAGACACGCAGTCCAATACCCTGAGGTACGTTTAAACATTGAACAGACACTGGAGGACGGAAAGACTCCCTCTTATCGGAGACCCAGGAACTAAGGAACAGGCCGTAAGAGAGCTGTGATAACTGACTAAGAAATATGTCCTTGCCAGCCTCCCACAGTCAGGATGGCTGAGGGGCTTATCAAAGCCCATAGCCTAAATACGCTTGCACAGCGTTCCTCGGCATGGTACAGCTACGCAGACCTCTGACCCGGGTGCTTATAGATAACGCGTTCTGGCACATACCTGTTTATCTTTAGCAAGGATGTATAGTTCTTATATGACGCAGGGAGTTAAGGGTCGCATTCTGGGAGGAGGGGGCAAGGAGGACTTTGGAAGGGATATATACTCATGTATTTTGTATTGCAAATTACACTTTTGGCTTGGCTGACCAAGCAAGTGTCTTCCTTGCTAACCCAGGGAGCAAGGAATAAACTCTTTCTCTTAAGAAAACTCGGTGTCGTTTTGACTTCTTTCCTCCCTCCCTCTTGGGAGCAACGGTGAACCCCATTCAACGATAGCGGCAGGCTACATGCTTAACATTTCCATTCTTTTTTAAGCGAAATAAAACCATAGAAACCCACATTTACCCTCTCCCCCCTCCCCCCAAACCCACACAAACTCACAGAAAAGAAGAAGGGGGCGGAAAGGTGATAAAAGCAAATACATAAAATAAAGCAAAATTTCCAGGTGTGACTTCCTGTCATCTCCCCTTGCATATATTTTCTTAAGTTCGAATGTACATAAATAATTCCTTTTTCGTCAGTGTGTTTCTACTACAATCTCAGAGTGTTTTACCAATTCTTCTATCCATTTGTCCTTCACTTAACCCTCGAATGCTGGCATGGGTATGTGATTTTTGATATATTTTTGTACGTATCTTCGGTAACTGTCCCATTTTTCTGCAAATTTTTGCATGGAGTTTCCTCTTAGTGAATTTGTTAGTTGAGCCAATTCTGCAAAGTCCTGTAATTTACTCTGCCAATCAGTAATCCTTGGAGCTTCTTGGTCTTTCCAATTTTTGGCTATCAGAATTCGGGCCGCTGCCGTAGCATATAGAAACGGTTCCCTTAATGGCTTTGGGATGTCTTTGTCTAAAATACTTAAAAGAAATGCCTCCGGTTTTTTAATGAAGGTAATTCCCATCATCTTTTTTAGTTCATCGTATATTATTCCCCATTTTTTTTAAATTTTACTGCATGTCCACCACATATGCATCATATCCAGGGGAGTCCTTCTAGGAAATGGTTCCAAATAGTCATTTGTAGGACAGCTCCAGATTTCAGCCTATTACCACTTACCATTTACCTTCTGAAAACAAAAAACCACCTACTGTAGAAAATGCCTCCAAAAATGAGAGACTTCTGGTTAAGTGCCGGAGCGGCTGGTCGGGGGGAAGCTCGTCTCGAGCTCTCCGGCTTGGTAAGGGGGGGGACCGCACCAGCACTGCAGACCCCTTTTAAACCCCAGGAAGAGTGTCCCAGGGACATGGTGATCCGGCAGGGGCTCTTAACGTCTCCCCAGCTCCCAGGCGAGCTCTAATAAGAGCTGCCGAGAGAGAGCCTGGTTGAGACGCAGCCCTGTGGATCTATCTTCTGCCTTTGCCGGGTGATGCTGCGTGAACTGGCCGCTTGGAGCACTTAATTTCTCCGTAAACAAGGACTGGGAAACATCGGAATTGTGAGTAAAAGGACAATTTGGAATTAATTGGACTTGGCAAGGGACTCTAAAAACGGAGGTCGGTCCCTAGCTATTGTAATAGTAGGAAGCAGTTGATACAATAACCAAAGCTGCTGACGAAGTGACAGATAAGATTGAAACTTTTGTGACAACCTTTGGAACTAAATAACTGTTTAAAATACTGTTTGGAAAGAAAGTTACCCTTTTTTCCTGAGGTTTGGGAGATTTCAGCAAGGAAACTACATTATGGACTTTGGACTTAAATATGCTGGATTGTTGTGACTGCAAAGCTGATTTCTGACCTTGGAAATGGCTGAAGAAACGAATGATGAATTCCAGAGGAGGGTTCTCCACTTGCTGTGGGAAATACAACAGTCCCTCAAAGCTCAAAGCCTGGCTCTGAGCCGGGCAATAGAGGGAAATAATAATGTGCCAGTTTTACAGGAAGAAATGCCAGAGGAATGTATGGAAGAAGGAAACGCCATCACAGACTTGGATTTACAACAAACAATAGAAGAGAAAGAACTGACATTTGCCTCAAAAGAACAACTTTGCAAGGATGTTATCCAGAAGAAAAAGAGGGTTAGGAAACTGCAAAAGAAGCAAAACTGCAAAAGAAGCAAAAGAAAACTGCAAAAGAAGTGAAAAGATGGACAGGCGGTAGGACCTGACCCCTCCGAGGACAAAGCTACAAAGGACATTTATTTGCAAAGGAAGGAAAAATTGTTTCACAGAGTTTTGATTGACGCGTGGATTTGGACAGAGGGAAGGACTGGGGTGGGTTGAAAAGGATATATTGAAACTGGGTTATTTTTTCTCTGGGTTTAAGGACTATGGTATGGACTGATACTGGCATTAAGGATTAACATTTAGCTGAGGTTCCTGAAACCACAGGGAGGGAAGGGTGTTAAAGTATAAAGGATGGAGTTTTAAATTTGGTTGGGATAGGGAAATTGGATAAGGCCTAAGGAAAGGATCAAAAGTACTATGATGCGCAGGTTTGAAAAAGTGAGGTGTTATAAGTAATATGAATTTTTTTCTTTGTTTTTTTAAAATATTCGATTATGAATTTAGTGTAAGTTACAGGATTATTTTAAAGTTGGTTTTATGAAAACTGTTAGAGAGGATAGACAATGAATACAATAGAGAGGGACTTGAGGAAGTCAATCGAAATATGAAATTGAGGAAGAAGGAATGCCTGGCCCACATAATTGGGCCAGGCTCAAGCAATGATATTAAACATTGATAGTAAGGTTAAATGTACAATGAATATGACTACCCTTGTGAGAGAGGGGGATATATGTGGCTTCCCATGGTGAGAGGGCGGTAGTATGAAAATTTAACCGATATGTTATGTGCTTAAAAAATTGTAAAAACCAATAAAAAAATTTGGGGGAAAAATGCCTCCAAAATGCAATCAGTTTTGATGTTTAAGCAGGTTTCACAGAGAAATGGTAAGGGAAAGGTCAAGGAAGTGTCAGGTGGTTGGTACAAACCATATAATGTTTGGGGACATTTCACTAACCAAGGACAGGTTTCTTACTGGGCTTAGAAAAACACCCACTAACCAGTAACATTTCCCCCCGAGTTCTAATAAAGCTCTTGCATTGTTTGATAACAGAGCACTATTTTGGGAAAATTTCCATGGCTGGTGAAGGTGATCAGCCCAGAAGCTGAGGAATGGGATGGAAGAGACATTTTGGTTTGCAGCAGTGGAAAGGACAGTGTGAAGGGATGTCAGTTTGGAGCAAAAAAGGTGCCTGTGCTCAGTGCTAGAGCTCACTTTTCCTTTCCTTTCCTTTATTTTTGCTTAGCTCTAAGGTGGTGATAAAAGTCTCTGGGAAGCCCACTACAGGGCAGGAAGGCAGCACTGCCAAACTTGACGGCATCAGGAGACAAATCTTTAGCAAAGAACAGACCACTACATTCTGTTCTTTTAACACTGAATAATCATCTACAATCTGCATTAAAGGGAAATAAACCATCTCAGTTCTCTTGGTTGCTCCTGTACATGAGACCTGGCTAGAGGTGCCATTAACTGTCACTTTTTGCATCTTGAATTGATGGAGGAGGCACACATAGGTTTGGAGTCAACACTGCTTCGAGAACAACCTTGTACTGTTCCTGCAACCGTCTTACCTGCAGAAGTTCACTCGCTGGCTTCTGTTGTTTCTTTTCCATCTCCTGGATGGTCCTTTCAAGAGAGCAGAGTTTCCAGGAGAGTCTGACCAGCTGCTCATCCTTCTCCCATGCAACCTCCTTCTCCATCTGTTCTATTTCATGCAGCAGACCTTTTTCTTGTTCTTCCAGAAACTGGCGCAGTTGTCTAAACTTCTCCACTGCCCTCTGCTTCTCAGTTTCTGTTAATTTCTGCAAGAAGCAGGAAGAAAGAGGGAAAGCAGAGCCTTGAGTCAGGAACACACTTGCTCTTTCCTCTCCACTGCCACGCCTGTAAACACAACAATCCTTTGAAATTCACACTCCTCTGAACTTTCCAGACTTAGCATAGTTACCGGTAGGTGATGTGTACAAAAAAAAGCACATTCTAAGGTAAAGTATGCATAAAAATGTTTATGAGTTCAAATAACGTAGTAAAAATGAATGGAAAAGGTACAGAAGAGTGCTTTGCAAAAAAATATGCATGTTGGAGAAAAAAACCCACTGGAAATTTTGATATGTGGGAAAATTCATACTAAAATGCTGTTGAATTTTCAAAAGTACTCTTAAAAAATTAAAATCACATGATGTGGAAAAATGAGAAATGGAAATAAGCTGATAGATTTCCCCATCCCTCCTTCGTCTTGACTTGATTCTTCAAATACTTGCTCCCTGCCTAGTAACAATAATGACACTTACAAGGAGATCTTGGCTCTCCTTTTCCAGGTCTAAAACAGAGGCCCTAATGGTTTCTTGTTCTTTCCTCAGAATCTCCAGGCGGCTGCAGATCTCCCCCTAAAGAGAAAAGGGAAAACTCAGGTTTGATTGAGACTGAAAAAGAGAGAGAGAAAGGTTAACTTCCAGTTCCCTGATATTAGTGGTCTGGGACTTTCTAGCTTGTTTTCTTTTTTCAATATCATTTGTTCATTTTATTTGAGGAGATTAGTTGAAACTCGTGGGGAAAGAGTATTTTGTCTATCTCAATTTGGCACAGAAGAAATGAAATCCTACCAAACAACACTGAAATATTCCTGATCTTCCTCGCTCTCAGAAATTCATAATTTAGGAGTGATTGTGTGTGTGATATCTATATCTATCTTTCTATCTATTTCACACAATCCATCTTAAAAACATCACAAATTACCATTTCCCCCCCTTTGACTTCCCATATCACTCATTAAGATGTCATAACTCAAATCTCATTACAGTGGTACCTCTGGTTACAAACTTAATTCGTTCCTGAGGTCTGTTCTTAACCTGAAACCATTCTTAACCTGAGGTACCACTTTAGCTAATGGCAGGCCCATCTTACCCATAGAGGCTAGTGGTGCGGGGCGCCAAGTTATGGAGGGCGGCAGGCGAGAGTCCGGAGAACACCGAACGAGCACGCTGAGTGAGCGAGGGTGCGTGCGTTGCTCCCGCCAAGTGTTGGCTCGGTTTTTTCCCTTTTAGCCTGCAGGCGCCGAATTCTATGGGGTGCCAGAAGGCTAAAAGGGAAAAAACTGAGCCAACGCTAGGCAGGAGCAGTGCATGTGCCCTCGCTTGCTCGGCGCAGGTCCGCTCGCTCGGTGTGCTGCCTGCCGTGGCCACTGCGGCACGAAGCGGCCAGTTGAGCCAGGAGGCGCCACCGTCCAGCCTCTGCCTCTTCCCCGCCGCAGGAGCCGTCCTCCAGCCGCTGCCCGCCTCCTCCAGCCCTAAAAAAAGGTTGACAACCCTGGGAAGGGGGGGCGCTGGAGGGATCTTTGCACCACGGCGCCGGATATGCTTAAGATGGCCCTGGCTAATGGGACCTCCTGCTGCTGCCACGCCGCCGTCACGCGACTTCTGTTCTCATCCTGAGGTAAAGTTCTTAACCCAAGGTACTACTTCTGTAACCTTAAGTGTTTGTAACCCGAGGTGTTTGTAACCCAAGGTACCACTGTACTGCCCGTTTGTTTCTAACAACGTGTAAAATATAAACATAAAAATAACCAGTTCTTGTTTTTTTGTTGCTCAGAGTATATATCCATCTTGTATTGCAAAGGAATTAAAATATTTACTTAAGTAATCTGAAAAAGGTTTCCACTCATCTATGAGTGATTTTTCATTGCAGCAGCCAGAGTCCACCTATTCTTGTACCAGAATGAGATATTTAACTCCTCGGCGTTTTCCATTCTGGCGGTTCCCTCACTGCGAGAAGCAAAGCTACAGGGAACCAGGCAGAGGGCCTTCTCGGTGGTGGCGCCCGCCCTGTGGAACACCCTCCCATCGGAGGTCAAAGGGATCAGCAACTATATGACCTTTAGAAAATACCTGAAGGCAGCCCTCTTTAGGGAAGCTTTTAATCTGTGATGTGTTGATGTATTTTAATGTTTACTGGAAGCCCCCCAGAGTGGCTGGGGAGACCCGGCCAGATGGGCGGGGTACAAATAAAAAAATTATTATTATTATTATTATTTCTGGAGAAAAGATGTTCTCGCTGGGGTCAGAATCTACCTAAGAAGCTCCTTTGATCGGAATATTGCTCTCTGGTCATCCCACAAGTTCAAAGAGGCAAGCTTTGGGGAGGCTTGGATGGAGTATCCATTTTTTCCCTATTTCTTCAAAAATAGTACAAAATAATAAAATAAGAGCCCAGAGGAAACGAGACCCAATTATGAGTTCTCATGGAAAATGTAATGTTTTTTATTATGTACTAGTATATTAAGCCCGTTTAAAAAACGGGCTCGCCTCGGATCCCCGCTGGCTGGGCAGCGCGCAGGGAAGGGCGCAGGCCGGAGGGGGGGCCTCCTTCATCCCCCTCCGGGGCGCAGCCTTCCTGCGCGAGGAGGCGCTGGGTCCTCCTCGAGGGCTGCTGCGTGCAATTGCGCCTCCTTTTGGAAGCGCGCCAGGGGTGAGCCGCGCCAGGGTGCGGGCGCAGCGGAAGGTCGCCGAGGCCTCGCCTCGCATGCCTCCTTGGGGAGCCTCGCCGGGGGAAGCGCGCTAGGACCGGCGCGGGAGGGAGGGAGGTGTGTCGCGCGGCGGCTGCCGCTTCTGCTGCGCCGCCGCCGCCTCCTCCTGCTCCTCCTCGGCCGTCCCTTCCCCTTTCCACCCGCCGCCTCAACCCAGGCCGATGCGCGGGCGCTCTCAGTCCGGGCTGCTCTGTTCCTTCCGACGGCGGCGAGGCGGCAGGCGTGGCGTGCCTCGGCGATGGTGTGAAGCGCGGCGGCGGCGGCGATGGCAACGGCGAGGCGCGTCTTCCACCTCCAGCCATGGGGTGAGCGCCTGCTTTTGCCGGGGCAGGCGGAGGAGGAGGCAGGAAGGAGCTCGGGCAGCCGCAGCAGCCGGCGAAGGTGCCCCTCACCCGGCGGGGTTTTGCTCCGAACCAGAAGCCGCAATGGCGGCCGCTCCCCGCGCGCTGCTGCTTCAACCAATCAGGCTCCTCCTCCTCTCTGCGCTCCAATCCGTGTGTCAGTGGAGCGCATGCGCAGTTGCGATTTCCACTGACACACAGACGCGGACGCAGGGACATACCGGTAGGGAAATTATTATAGAGGATAAAGCAACCGTGGGCCAGGGGATAAAGATGACGAGTTTAGCCACATTCTCTCCCTGTCTTGATGCCAACACACTAACATGAAATTCTACTCAATATTGATCCAGAGCAGAACACCAACATATAATTAGCAGAGTAAAAACTTACATACAATAGATAAAAAAACCAGAAGCTTTTTTGCTACATCTGATTAGGAAAGAGATCCCAAAAATAATGAAGAAGAAGAGAAGAAGAGTTTGAATTTGATATCCCGCTTTATCACTACCCTAAGGAGTCTCAAAGCGGCTAACATTCTCCTTTCCCTTCCTCCCCCACAACAAACACTCTGTGAGGTGAGTGGGGCTGAGAGACTTCAGAGAAGTGTGACTAGCCCAAGGTCACCCAGCAGCTGCATGTGGAGGAGCGGAGACGCGAACCCAGTTCACCAGATTACGAGACTACCGCTCTTAACCACTACACCACACTGTTAAAAATTGTTTATGTATGCAACAACAGCAGCAAGGATTTTATATGCACAGAAGTGGAAGGAAACAGCAAGAAAATAATGGATTACCGTAATAAATTTATTGGATTATGCCGAAATGGCAAAACTAACTGCAAGACTAAGAGATTCTAATGATGAGGAATTTGTAGAAGTGAAACTATTTTCTGACTACCTAATAAATATTTTAATTCTTCTGAAATACAACTTGGATTTATATTTTGACCAACAGGGGAAAAAATTGAAACAAAAAGACAGTAAAAATTTTTGAGTTACAAGGTCTTATCAGGCAATATGGGAAGTCAAAGAAAAAAAAGGTGGTAATTTGTGCTGTTCTGAAGATGGACTGTGTGAAAACTTAATAGATAAATATTTTATTTTAGAAAAAGAATGAACCTCTCTCCTATCTCTCAACCCAGCAACTCTAAGGCTTCTCCTTGACTGCCTTTTACATAATAACCAACCAGCATTTAGATTGCTGTTCAGGCAATTAATCTCATGCGGAGTTCGGACTTAAGAGTTATGGAAAACTGCCCAAGAAGAATCCACATCTCTTTCCCTCATCAAGATTCAATCAGAGTAATTTCCTACCTTGTATTCTTTGGCAGCCTCTTCCAGAGGAATCACCTTGTGATTTTCATGTTCCTTGGAACTGTCACAAAGCACACAGATGGGGGTTTCGTGATCTTTGCAGAAGAGCTTCAGGGTCTTCTGGTGCTTCTCACAGACTTTTCCCTCTCCAAGGTGAGGACTGAGCTTCTTGGCTATTTTTGCCACGTTGGCCAGGTTCCAGTTGGAGATGGGGCTCCCTTTCTGGACAGTTATTCTACACCAAGGGCAGGAAACCTCTGTCTTCAATTTTCTCCGGCCCCTGCGCAAGCAAGATCGGCAAAAGTTGTGCCCACACTCTGGGATGGTCACTGGATCCTTGAAGTAATCCCGGCAGAGGGAGCAAGTAACTTCACCACACAGACTTTTGATGGAATCCCTTGCAGCAGCCATAGCTTCCTCGCATCAGTGAAAGAGTTAAATTTTCAACAACTTTGCAGTTGTCAGGAATTTTACTTTTTGAAATACGGCAACCCTAGATAAAGCAGGATTGCAGAAGTTGTGCCCACACTCTGGAATGATCTCTGAATCCTTGAAATAATTGAGTTAAGTTTCACTTTCCCAGTTTTCAGTAACTGGGTGTTTCCCTTCCTTTTCATTGATTCAGGAAGGAACTCAGTGCTGACGTGCTTTTTAAAAATGCAGACAGGCCTCTGCAGTTACTTCATCAAGAAGTCTTGATTGTTCCTTCATTGCTTGGGATTGTTTTCAAATGTGTGTGTGTTGTTGTTGTTGTTGTTGTTGTTGTTGTTGTTGCACATTGCCCTGCAAATGCTTTTTTAAATACTCAGGTGGAATCAACACACATATAAAAAAGGTTCTGAAAATGCTTTTTTAAAAAGTGTTTCTTAAAATACATTGAATTTTCCACAAGGCTCACCATCACTATTTAGTGTCACATTGTATATTGCACTTAAAACACACTTAAAAATATCAAAGACCCAGTTGACATAAAGCAGGTCCGCTTGCTGTAATCTTTTTGGTAGCTGCTTCCAAATACTTTGCTTTGTTGACTGTGGTAAATTTAATCTCACTAATTGCTGTCTCCAAATTGATCAAGTTGGTAAAGTTGTTCAAACACTCACCACAGAACTCCGACAGCTGACACACAATCCTGATCAAGTATGGAAAGGCCTTAATTTACATGATGTTTTCGGATCATGGTTTCCGAAGCTTCCAGGCCTTCAGGCCATTGTGGTCCTCATTGGTTTTATAGCTATGGGATGTATATTAATTCCCTGTGTATTGCCTGTATTAATGAGAACAGTTACAAATAGCTTATCATTGCTTGCGGAACGTAAAGCAACTGCTCAAGTGCTGACTATCCTTGCCCAGCAGCCCTTTGCTCCACCTCCCTCCCCCGTGGAGGACCTCCTTGCTCTTGATCCATGGGAAGAGGTTTCTCAGACTAGCTCTTTGAGCGTCCAAAAAACAAAAACAGAGGACATGTGGGATTAACGCAGCCTTGCCTACAGTACAGTTTGCCCTGTTCTGTGCTTCCCGAATGTCTTCACCCTCCATGCGCCCCATGGTATGTGAAGACATTGGACGATGCACCCAGAGTACCATGGCAACGTCGCCTGAGAGCGGCTAGGCATAGCGACTGCAACTTCCCCCATACCTCAAAGTCCATGTTCTCAGAAGTCCACATTCTTTTCCCATGAGAACTTGTCTCCCAAAGTCTGCATCCCTCAGCAGAATGAGTAACCATACTGCCAAAGTTCACTCCTCAGTTTAATGTATAAACTATGATGGATACATGTCCTAATGCATAAGCTATGATGAATATATGTCTTAAAACATAAGCTATGATAAATGAGTATGTAATATTGAACAATAGATCTGAGCACATGTGGGCACTGATGCATTCCACTTATGCCATTGGGTGATTGCTGGGAAGGGTGGACAATTATGATTGGCTGTTGCCTGTATGCATGCATGTTCTATTCCTAATAAATATGTGGTGCCGAGAGTGTCCGTTGCTCTCGTCCCTCGACTGATTGATCACTTCAATAGTCTGTCTCATTCCTTCATGAGAGCCCACCGCTTGTGACAAAGCCTCGCTGTTACAGTTGACATGTAAAAATCAAGATAAGCCTATTGCTGAATTTAATTTGAATGTTTTCAAATTCCTGTTTTCATCAACCTTTCATTTAGTATTTTAATGTTTATATTTATTTTTTGAGTAAACTGCTTAGAGGTTTTGTCAAGCGGTACATAAATCTTGTTAAATCAAATAAACCATATAAACAATTTCCATTTAATTCTGTTTAAGGAACAGAGCTGGCTGGGTGGGCAAGGCTCCCACCCTGTATGGGAAACAACCCGGAAGACATTGTCACGAGGAGATAGGGTGGCATGTCTTGGAGTTCTCCTCATATCCCAGCCCCGCCCCAAACTTACCTTATTGATGTGTTCACTTTAAGGAAGGAAAGCCTGGATGTTTGACCACAGGTGTTGCTAATTAAGATCAAGTTCTCTATAAAAGCCAGGCATTTGGGATGGGAGGGCGAGCCTCATCACGGACCCAGGACTAGGGTGCCATGAGTCTGTTTATGTGTCCTTGCTACCCACTTGAGGGGCTCCAGGAGTGGGAGTAGCAGGTTGGGGACATTTTGGGTATGTATGCTTTGCTTTCTTTAATAAAGTTGGTTTGGTTCCCCTTCTGCCTCGTTTCTTTTGTCCTGGTATCCTTGGAAAGAACTGCATTTGGCAGAACACACCCCCAGTGGACTTGTGGGCAAATGGGGAGCCTGGCAAGTTCCCCACACTCCAGCCCGTGTGGGGAAGGCCACTGATGACAGGATTCGAAATGTTAAAGCTTTCCAATCAAACCAGGAAAGCTTGTCAGGGAATCCTTTCGCTGGACTACAGAGTTCAACCAGGTTTTTCTCACTCGTGGTTTAGTGGTCAGGATTCTGTCCCACAACTGGTGCAACTGAGGTCAGATTACTTGCTGGGTCCCTTTTATTAGGTTTCACACATGATGTTAATCAGTAACATGACAGGCACAGCCTAATTCCAAATAAGGGAAAACTCTTTGGAAATCTTCCACCCCATGTATGGTAAGGGGTGACACCCCCAAGCCTCACCCAGGTCCCCTCCATTGCGTACGTGACTGATTCCATGCTCTCTCCATGCACCCTCCTCGTGCTCATCTCGTGCTTCCTGGTATCTTCCATGCGTCCGCCATTATCCATTGTTCTCCTTGACACGCGTCTGCCATTCCGACGTGCGGTGCGTTGTGGTTTGCCAGCACATCGTACCTTGCCAGTGCAGGGGCACCGTGGTTTGCCAGCACAGTGCAGAGCGTGTGTGTGTATGTGTCTGGGCTCATAAAATCGTCCCAACAGGCAGTGTAATTCATGCGTTCTCAATTAACTATGTGGCATGAAGCCCCTTTGAGATGGCATTGATGCCCCAGGAGGCCTTCTCCTGGAGAGATGAAACGAGAGGTGGGTTGCTGGTCTGTGCAGAGAAGTAAGGTTTCTTTAACCACTGGCTCATTTTATAGTAAACTAGCTGACCCGGCCACGCCTTACTGTGGCTGATTTTATGCTTATTACCATCAGTAGCAGCCGCAGCCAAAATAAACCCCCACCTACCACCGCTGGCGTCGTGTGCACTCTGCACGCGCTCAGGTGCCCTCTTGCAGCCTGTGGCAGAAAAAGCCGAGGAAGGAGGCCTCTGACGCTGTCTGAGGGAAAAGCTCAGGTGCCCTCTTGCAACCTGTGGCAGAAAAAGCTAGAGGGCGCTGTTTTGCTGGTGATGTCATATGTGCGCGCCAATTTTTTGGCGTTTTTTATTTATTTTAGGTATGTCAGGTGTGGTTTTTATGAATTTTTATGAACACACGCCTTGCTGTGCCTGACTCAGGGTCCTTAAAGGGGGAGGATGTGTCACCCCCCTGGGCTGTGGGTTTTGTCCTCCCCCCGTTGTTGTCTCATCCCTGTGATTCCTCCCATCCTATAGTGACCCATGAGGTATCCAGTCTCCCCTCCCCCCAAGTCATCCCTGTGACTTCCCCCACCCTGGGTCAGCCCATGACCTATTCGGGCCCCTCCTCCCCCCACCCCCCCACTCAGCTCCACTCGGGATAGTCTGTAAAGTAGAGGCGAGGCCTAGTCTGTAGGCTGTAAAGTAGAGGCGAGGCCTAGTCTGTCGGCCTTGGCGAGCCAAGGCCTCCGCCCTGTATCTTAATTCCTTGGCCCTGGCCTGACTCTGTGGGTTTTTGCAGCTGAGGGTTTGGGCTAGTTGAGCTGATTGTTGTGGGAGCGTTTGCGAGGGGGGGGAGTGTTTTTGGGTTGCGGCCTGTGGCTGTGGCTCTGGGTTTGGCCATTTGCCTTTGTCTGGTAATGGCTCTGTGGGTTGTCTGGTAATGGGCGCCTTGGTGGTTTCAGTTGCTCGGTTGATGACGTCATTATTTGGCGCCACCCTTCAGAGCTTTTGCTGGTGACAGCGCGCGATCTGCCTTTCTATTGGATGCTGCTGGTGTCTTCAGAGCTTCTGCTGGTGATGTACCATGTTTTCCCCCTTTTAAGACGTAGTCATAAAGTAAGCCATGGCAGGTTTTTATCACATTTGCAAAAAATAAGCCGTACCCCGAAAATAAGCCGTAGTGCCGCCATTGTCCCCGTCGCCTCCTCAACCCCTCCTGCCTGTTCCTGGAGCCCAAGTCCTGCAGCCTGCTCCTGGCGTGCAAGGAACCAGAGAGCGAGTGGCGCGAAAAAAAAGACGCCCCGCCTGTTCCTGGTGCGCAGGGAACAGCGACCCAGCGAGAGGCGCGGGGGAAAAAGGCGCCTCTTGCCTGAGTTCTGCAGCCTGCTCCTGGCGTGCAAGGAACCAGAGAGCGAGTGGCGCGGGGGGGGGGGGGAGTTCCCTGGTGTGCAGGGAACAGCAACCCAGCGAGAGGCGCAGGGGGGGGAAGCGCCTCTTTCCCAAGTTCTGCAGCCTGCTTGTGGCGTGCAGGGAATCAGAGAGCGAGAGGTGGGGGGGGGGAGACTCCTCTCGCCCGAATCCTGCCAGAGCTTAGGAGCCCTGCCGCCGCAGGCTCGGAGGAGACTTGTCGGACAATGACAGAGAGGGAGTGAGAAGCACACGCGCGCTTCTGAAGCTTCTCTCCTTGCCCTTCCTTCTTCCGTTTACGGTAGTTACCTTTCCCCAGGATTGCTTCCCTCCTCGCCGTTCTCCTCCTGTTTGTTTACTTTTCCCCAGGATCGCTTCCCTCCTCCTCCTCCTCCTTGCCGTTCTCCTGTTTGTTTATTTTTCCCCAGGATCGCTTCCCTCCTCCTCCTCCTCCTCCTTGCCGTTCTCCTGTTTGTTTACTTTCCCCCAGGATTGCTTCCCTCCTCCTCCTTGCCGTTCTCCTCCTGTTTGTTTACTTTTCCCCAGGATCGCTTCCCTCCTCCTCCTCCTCCTTGCCGTTCTCCTGTTTGTTTATTTTTCCCCAGGATCGCTTCCCTCCTCCTCCTCCTCCTCCTTGCCGTTCTCCTGTTTGTTTACTTTCCCCCAGGATTGCTTCCCTCCTCCTCCTTGCCGTTCTCCTCCTGTTTGTTTACCTTTCCCCAGGATCGTCTCCCTCCTCCTCCTTGTCCAGCCACTGCTGTTTGTTGGCTGGAGGTGCGAGGATTCCCCCCCCAAAAAAGATTTTATTGGTTTTTCAGGTTTTTATATCACTCACACATTTTATAATCATAAACACTTTAAACACATAAAACATAAAACACATACCTAAAAAAACAAAACAAAAATATATCTAAACCTCTGTTCTTATCCACTTGAAATCACCTCAGATTGACTTCCTCCGAACCTCCCTTATTAAAGTTCCATGCCTTACTTCTTTAGCAGTTGTCCAATTTCTTACTTCCTTTACCTCTTTAGTTCTTATTATTCTCGATTTTCCCCCTTAACATTCTCCTAATCTTTCTTTATAGACTTATTTCGCAAACTCTCTATATCTTAATTTCTAAGTACTTAAACCTATCCTATCTACTAAACATCTATTTCTAATCTGAGCCTCTTTTGGTCTTCTGAAGCATTACTAAATTCAAATATTGGAGGTGGGAGGATTTTTTAAAATGTTGACCCAATGTGTGGCAGTGAATACTACCAGTAGATTGCTGTACCGTACCATATTGACATAATAAAAAATAAGACACCCCCTGAAAATAAGCCACCCTGTGTTTTTTTGAGGGGGAAAAAGTTATAAGACGGTGTCTTAAAAAAGGGGAAACACGGTATAATGTCTGTGTTTTTTCTTTATTTTAGGTATGACAGGTGTGGTTTTTCTGAATTTTTATTATGCCAGATTACTTTGAGATGGTAATGGAAATGATGTGTCCAAATTTGATGCAATTTGGTCCAGCGGTTACGCAGCAAGGGTGTTTCGGACAAACGCGCAATGGGAACATTTTTATATATATAGATTGATACTTGACACAATACATGCCAGAGCTTTTTAGGTAGAACAGTGCAACAAGGCCAACATTTATGGGCCAGTTGTTTGGAAAAAGTGTTGTGGAGAAAGTGTTGTGGGCGCCAGTTGCCATGGGAATGGGGCAAGATGGCTGCCGTGTCTAAAAGAGCATAAAGAGAGATGGGGCCACAAAATGGTTGATGGATTACACACACCCCACTCCCATAAATCAGCCAGTGATGTAGAGGCATAATGGGACGTTCTCAGTCTTGTGACCTGGGTTCTACTCCTTACTGGTGTTTGCCTTCCTCTGGCTTTTACCTCCTGAGAAGACAGCACAGTCAGCCAAAAGTTTATGTTGCAGATGCTCCACCCAGTGGGGTAAAGTGTTGATGAAGGTGAGATTCAAAACCGCATGCATGAGGAGCAGTGCATGAGCCAGTCATCACCTTCAACTTGTGATCATGAGGGTAGGGGACCTCAATTCCTGGATGGAATTGAACCACCATCCTTCTAGTTAACAACCAGATACACTAACCAACGGAGCCACAGAGAGCTGAATGGTTTCCCCCCTCAGCCTCCCTTGGGCTGAGGTTTTGTTGCTGGAGCTGAATAGATGACAGACTGATGGTCCACACCAGGCCACGTTCCTCCCATCCAGCAGAGTGGCACAGTGGAAGCATGCTGGGCCCATAACCCAGAAGTTGTTGGACTGAAAGTATCCTCTGCTAGGTGCCAATTGCATTTTTCTTTTCCATTAAACATCACTCAAAAGAAAATGGGGAGAGGCTGGCTGGAATGCTCTGTGTTAAACCATTCCAGATTCTGCAGGCCTCTGTTCTCGTCCGGCAACAGGCTTAGAACTGGCTGCCTTCTCTCCAGTCAGTGGTGGTTCTGGGAAAGGCGCCAGCAGTCTTTCCTTCAAGAGGGCAAGTCCTCACCCTCTGCCAAGTGCTTCATCTTCAGAGTGACCACATGGGCCAACTGTTAGGATTCTTGCCCCGTGTTTGCAGTCATGGGACTGTTTTTTTTAATCACATGACGGTGTATGTTTTCATTCCACAGAGTGGGAAGTTACAGAGACAGGATGTTTTGTATTACTGTGTTCTGTGATGTTTGTTCTTTCTCTTTGCTGTCTGATGAGAAAGAGGAAGAAGCTGAGTCAGAATGCTCCAAGTATATTATATGTAAATAAAGTAGTTTAGCCAAACTGCTGCGCTGCTGAGTCTGTTATGTGAACTGCTAACACTCTGCTATTCCTAAGTGTGCTGATGCCTCTTCGTATCAGTCTCTGTGATGTTTGGGCTGGAGAAAGCTTTTGAAGCGCCCGACCGACCAGGAGGGAGAGAACATGCCAGTCGGGCATGTGTCTCTGCCAGCGTCCTACACGCGAGTAGGACAATCCTGACACCAACTCCCTGCAGTGTCTTTGCGGCAGAATGAAAAAACCTCCATTTAGTGTGCCAGTGGTATAGAGCAGGGGTCCTCAAACTATGGCCTGCGGACCAGATCCAGCCCACCAGGGTCCTTGAACCTGGCTTGCCCAGGCAGAGGCAGCGCCGCCGCCTTATTCCCTATGGAAGGAGGCGTAGGATCACCGCTGCCCCATTTCCCCATTACAAGCTCTGAAATGCGCTTGCAACCAGTGTAACCTCTGAGGGGCTTGCTCATGAACAAACGAAGCGGGCGTTCATCTGATCCGGCCATGTTGCAATGCCCCTACCTTGGCCAAACTGGAGCCACAATTGTTATTTAAGGATGAACTGGGAAGAGTGATAGCGGTACAAATTACAATACAGAGTGAAAAAGTTATAATTGTAGGAATTTATGCCCCCAATGAAAAGAAGTCAGAATTTATTTTAAGATTTGGAAAACAATTTAATGGAATATATGGATCAAAAGATTATTTTGTTAGGAGATATGAATGGTGTATTCTCTTTGGAAATGGATAGAACAATAAGGAACTCAGAATTGAAAGAAGGAAAATTACAATTAACCTTCTTTGCTATGATTGATAACTTAAGTTTAATTGATGCTTGGAGATATAAACACCCATTGGATAGAGAATACACATTCTTCTCAGAAGTGCAGCAGTCCAGCAGCCGGATCAATAGCGTATGGATTTCCAAATAAATCTCCTTCATGGTAAAGACAGCAGATATATTACCAAGGACCCTCTCAGATAATAATCCAGATCTTATACAAATAAAAGGTGAGAGCAACACCTTGAGGATGCAGAGATTAAATGAAGATCTATTAGATAATCAGGAAATAGTTGCAAAGGCCGAGAAGATTATAAAAGACTATTTTGAATTAAATAACAATAAAGGGACTGAGAATAACGTTGTATGGGATGCCAGTAAAGCAGTAATTAGAGGTTTATTTATAAGCCAAAACTTTTCAGTCAATCACCCATTCCCACCACCCTTCTGAGTAATACCCCTCCCCACTCTCTCACTATATATAAGGGTCTGGTGACTTCTGTTTCAGTGTATCTGAAGAAGTGTGCATGCACACGAAAGCTCATACCAATAACAAACTTAGTTGGTATCTAGGGTGCTACTGGAAGAATTTTTTATTTTATTTTGTTATATCTGCTGATTGTGACTGGAATGAATCTTCTCAAAGGGCTACTGAAAAACTGTTCAAATAGCTCTTGGTGGGGTTTGTTTTTCTCTCAGTCACTCTGGTCTGGAGAGAAACTCCTGCTGGGCCTGAGAGGCAGATTCTATCCCTCAGAAGATCCTGAGGTGAGTTTTTTCTCCCTTCAGATAAAAGAAAGGGAGGAGGGTCTCTCCAGAGAATGAGGCTCCTGAGAACATGTAAAGTTTGGCTCCAGAGTCAGCATCAGAAAAAGACACACGTCCCCCTTCATAGTCCAGAGTCACCCGGATCCTCCTGGGCTTCTCCCTCAGGGACAGAGGAGGGGAATGAGGGGAGGTATGGGCCACATACTCACCCACCAACTTCCCCACAACCCAGATCCCTCCCTCGGGGCTTAAGGCAATGATGCCCTTTCTCCTCACAGATTTCCTGGCGACCCCCAAAGCCCACCATTCCCCACTTTCCACAGTGACTTCCCAGAAATGTCTGCCTGCTGTGAATCCCTCATGTCCCAACACAGAAGGCAACTCATTGAATCTCTCAGGATTGTTGGGCAGGTCTTGCTCTTTGTCTCCCCTTCTCACGCTTTTCTGATCCTGGGACAGAATGAGCCTGGGATGGGCTGTTTCTGGATCCAAAGTGACATTAGCTGTTGGGGAGAAGATGAGGGAAAGAGAAGAGAGGCAGTATCAGCCGAGAGACAGAAATAGACATCCTGATCCAAAAAACACCCAGAAGAATCAGATTCTCTCTAAAAGAAATTGGACTTCTTTGCATCATATGCAGGATTGGGACCCTCCTCTCCTTCTTCCAGAATTTCCCCACAGTAAGTATCTGCCTTGTTGTCTTTTAAATAAGTTATTTCTTCTTTTTAAGGTCAATGTATTTACATTGTTCCCCTCCTGTCAATCTGGGCATCTTCAAAAAGCAAAAGAATCCAATAAACTTTTCTTTAGTTCTTTTGTGTGAAGGGGAGAGAGAGGGCATAAGAGGGGATGATTTGCCTCCCTTTGACCTTCTCTGTGTGAATTTGCGGATTTGAGGGTCCCCAATTCAGGTAAGCAGAGAAAAGCCATTAACTCTTTCTATGCCCTCATATGCTGGCAGACTCACCAGCCAGTTCTGCCCTAGTTGGAGGTAGGACCACTGCTGCCTCAAGGGTTACATTTTGATGAGGGAACAAATAGAATCAGGCAACCTAGCAGATTTCCTTGCATTGTGAACCTTACTTCCGTTCTCTTAAAAGCATAATACCACTATGTATAAATTTGTTTTCCTAATGCATGCTAAAAGCTCTTTGAATAACATTTTGTCTTTGGCAGTTGCTATTTTCAAGATGATTGGTTGTTCTGAAAACATACTTGCATTTGTATGATCAAATACCTTGCAAAAAGCTGTGCAAAACCTGCACCTGCCAAATTATAGCACATCAATGAAAGTTTGGCTGTGGTAGGGGCCTATTGGCTAGTGCCAACACCATCTCCTACATACCTCCTCTCAATCCCCTGAGCAGTTTTTAAATACATGTATACCCTATATACTCGAGTATAAGCCTAGTTTTTCAGCACATTTTTTGTGCTGAAAAATCCGCCCTCGGCTTATACTCGAGTGAGGCAGGCAGTGGCTCCTATGAAGCTTTCCCAGGTTTTTTGTGGTAAAATTGGGTGCCTCGGCTTATATTCGGGTCGGCTTATACTCGAGTATATATGGTAAAAAGTAATATATAATTTCACCTTAACATGTAAGAATCATGGAATCATAGAATTGTAGACTTGGAAGGGACCCTGAGGGTAATCTAATCTAACCCTCTGCAATGCAGGAATCTCAACTAAAGCATCCATGACAGATGTTGGATTGGCATGTATCATGGATGCTTTAGTTGAGATTCCTGCATTCTATGGGGTTGGACTAGATGACCCTCGGTGTCCCTTCCAACTCTAATAATTCAATGACTCTTACAAGGCTGTCTCTGAATTCCTGCTTGTGGGATCCCTGCAGGCATCAGTTTGGCTCCTGTTGCAAAAAAATCCTGACCTAGAAGGGCTCCTGGAATGACCCAGCATCGCTCTTCCGAAGTGCTTTAGTCACATGGAAAGGCAATCAAGTAATCTCTCTCTTTTCAAAGGATCTAGAGGGAGCTATGAACCAGAGTTAAGGCATTGATGATGGTTGCAAAGTCTGCAAAAAATATTATTTATCCTCAATTATATATCCGTCCACATCCCTCCTTCGAATTCGGGCTCAATAGAATTTTTACCTTCTTGAAGCAGTTGTCTGAATAAAAGAGAATCTGAGGAAGCAAAAATATATGAAGTTTAAGTACCACTCTCTTGTACCTCAAATAAATATTTGTACAAAAATAACACTTCATAATTTAGCGTCTGTTGCTTCCTTATATTCAAGTAAGATATTAAATAGTAGAATGAATAATTAAAAACAATAAAATAATGGAAAGAACCAATGAAAATAACTCAAACTCAGCAGTGGTAAAGTAGACTTAAAAGCAGCAGAATAAAAATATTCAACAAAAAACCTAACAGTCTATGTATGTTGTCAAAGAGATTGGGGTCTACAGTGCAGGAGTGGAGGGGAGACAGTGAAACAGCAATCCTGGAAAATAATACAGAGGGGAGAGAGAGGCAGCCTTAATATCTCCCCCAAGTAAAATCATGGGGGAAATTATTAAAGCCCAAACAGTGAAACACACTGAGAAACTAATCTTAGAATCATAGAATCGTAGAGTTGGAAGGGACCCAAAGGGTCATCTAGTCCAACCTCCTGCAATACAGGAATCTCAGCTAAAGCATCCATGACAGATGGCCATCCAATCTCTGTTTAAAAACCTCCAAGCAAGGAGAGTTCACTACCTCTTGTGGGAGTCTGTTCTGCTGTCAAATTGTTCTTACTGTCAGAACGTTTTTCCAAATGTTTAGTCGCAAACGCCTTTCTTGTAACCTGAAGCCATTGGTTCAAGTCCTACCCTCCAGAGCAGGAGAAAACCAAAGAAAGCCAAAGGCTGCCGCAATGTACCCAGAATCATTCAACAATTAAAAGAAAATATGCTGGATTAATATAAAAAACTTAAAACATTTATATTATCAAAACGTTACCTACTCTAAACAGAGCTATAGAAATACCTTAATATACAGGTTAAGACATTAAACAATAAAATTTATAGGCTAAAATCACCACATGGCCACTAATATATTTAAAAATAATATTAATTAATACAATGTGCAATTATATTCAGAGTTTGGTGATAAAGATAGAATATAGCTTGATGTAGATAGGGTCAAATAAATTCATCTCCTTTACAGTTGGTGGCTATCTTGGCTATATAATTTGCTCTAATTTTCCTAGCAGCAGTTGCAAAGAGTGCTACACGTCAGATCACATATTTATCTATGTCTGTGAGGAGATATAAAATCATGTCAGAGGGGTTCGGAACTCCGCAGATAACAGGACTGTAAAGGTAAAGGGACCCCTGACCATTAGGTCCAGTTGTGTCCGACTCTGGGGTTGTGGCGCTCATCTCGCTTTATTGGCCGAGGGAGCCAGCGTACAGCTTCCAGATCATGTGGCCAGCATGACAAAGCCGCTTCTGGCGAACCAGAGCAGCGCACGGAAACACCGTTTACCTTCCCGCTGCAGCAGTACCGATTTATCTACTTGCACTTTGACGTGCTTTCGAACTGCTTACCTCATTCAACCCACATTCTACCAGCTACCTTGTGAGAACATCATGGGGGACTTTTTCAAAAGCCTTATTTACAACATTTCCCTGATCCAACTCCATCAAATAAATCAGATTGATCTGGCATGACTTATTTCTTAGAAACCGATGCTGGGTCTTAGTAATCACAGCATCCTTTTCTAAATGCTCAGGATGGCAGAGCTCTCATGCAAAGGGAAGTCCTGCCTCAGAAATGTTGTGAAAATCTTCCAGGCCATGGGAGTAGCCAGGATTTTGGGGGGGGGGCAGAAGTGACGTGATTGGTTTGTTAGTTAAGTATTTCTATTGTTTTACTTGATTGGGGGTGATTCTATTGTTTTACTTGATTGGCTATGCCCATGTTCCAGGCTATTAAGAAACATAATTGTGCCCTTGGGGGCTCCTGTGTGCTTGATTTCATGAATAGTTTGGGAGCTCTCAGGAGATTGTGTTGGTTGCTGCCCTAAATAGGGAAGCTGTGGGTGGACGTCTGAGGAGACAGACTACTAGGCCTTTGCTCCACTGCTGGGAGACAAGCCCGAGGGGGAACAGGGTGTTTCAAAATGTCTAGTCTGGACTAGGGAGATGGATAACTAATGAAAAAGGAAGTTTTGCAAAATTGTAAACAGATACCCATTAGGCAGAAAATCCTGGCTTTGCTATATGCTTTGGTTCAGGCTTTTTCTCTTTGCGGCAGCCACCATTGCTCTCCTCCGACCCCCCATGCACCAGAGTGACAATGTTTATGGGGCATTCTGGGGGAAATGAAATGATGGCAGCAGCACCGAGAAAGCAGGTACTGTGGAGATACCCCTATCTGTGGCAGGAAGAAAATACAATGCAATGCAATACTTTAAGGTCCTGCCATACTCAGCTTTGGACTAATATAATACCCAGGATAAAATATTTGCCGTCATTTTTCATTACCTTTGAATTCCTTCATCGCATTCTCAATTATACGATTTATGTCACTGAAACTGGAGGTCTTCCCCTTCAGCCGTGGAGGGAAACCCCATGAAGTCTTAAAACTCCTCCTTTTCTCATACCTGGTGAGAATTAAAACAACGTTAGCCCATTCAAATCCATAAGGAGGAAGAGAGTGGCAGAAAGCCTAGAGCAGGCATGGCCAAACTTGGCCCTCCAAATGTTTTGGGACTACAACTCCCATCATCGCTCGCTAACAGGACCAGTGGTCAGGGGTGATGGGAACTGTAGTCCCAAAACATCTAGAGGGCCAAGTTTGGGCATGCCTGGCCTAGAGCATAGGTAGGCAAACTAAGGCCCAGGGGCTGGATCCGGCCCAATCACTTTCTAAATCCAGCCCACGGACGGTCCGGGAATCAGCATGTTTTTACATGAGTAGAATGTGTGCTTTTATTTAAAATGCATCTCTGGATTATTTGTGGGGCATAGGAATTCGTTCATTTCCCCCCTTCAAAATATAGTCCAGCCCCCAGCAAGGTCTGATGGACAGTGGACTGGCCCCCTGCTGAAAATGTTTGCTGACCCCTGGCCTAGAGGGAAAGGCAGGCACAGAGGGGAGATTCTTCCTCACTACGGGCTCCACAGCCAGACATCTGAGGGCCAAAGCAGCAACCTCAGGCCTCTGAGTCTCCCCACTGATGTCAATTCAAAGGAGAAACACCATTATGTAATATCGTCATGCTCAGAGTTTGACTTTCCTGACAAGGGCAGGAACTATCTGAGGGTGTTGACAGCACAGCTGACAATTCCTTACTCTAGAGTCTCCGTAGAAGGTACAGAGAAGAAAAGAATGGTTGCTGATATCGGCAAATGTGAAATGTTCCTTATGACCTCTGTTCTGAACCTGAGTGACACCTTGAAGTACTCCACTATCTCCTGCTGCCTCGTGAGAACTTCCGCCCCCACTCTCACAAGGACTCCATGGGAAAGGGGTGTGCAAGGGCCCGGGTGGGGTGGACAATGGAGGATGCTGTAGAGGAGCAAATCTTGAGGGAAGCAACTTAGGCACTTGTTCCTCCAAAGGAAGTCACTTTCTCTTCTTGTGCGAGTACAACAGCTTTGCCACAGTGACACTTGAGTAAGCTAAAAAATATTATTGAACTTGGGAGTGTCCTGTTTTAATAAGTAAGATAAGTTCTGCTCTAGTATGAGGTGTTCTCAGACAGGGGCAGAGCAAGGGGGTGCGGTGGGGGCGGTCTGACACGGGTGCCACCCTGGGGGGGTAACACTCGGTGCGCCCCCTGCGACTCCCTAGCCTACAGCAAGTGATGGCCATGATGGCCCATCCGGACCACCGGCAAAGCAGCAAAGCTCTACCCCTTTCCCCAGGCTCGCTGTAGGCTTGGGAGGCGGGGTGCCATTGCCCCACCGCCCAGTAAAAAGCCTCGCTCTGCAGCTTGCTCGCTCACCCACTCAGCACTTTGCTTCCTTCCCGCTCGGGCTGTGGGTGGAGGGGAGGGCTGGCTTCTCTCCCTAACGCCCCTCCCTAGCCCACCCCTGTCCTCCACCCGCAACCTGAGCAGGAAGGAAGCAAAGCGCCAAGCAGGTGAGCGAGCAAGCTGCGGAGCGAGGCCTTTTACCAGGTGGCCGTGCAAAGGTGCCTCCCAAGCCGCCCAGTAAAAAGTCACGCTCCGCCGATTGCTCACGGTTTGCTGGCGCAGCCGCCAGGAACCCGCTACGTAGTGCGCATGTGCTATGTAGTGCGCATGCGGCATACGTAGTGACGCTACACATGCGCACTACGTAGTGATGTCCCGCCCCCGGGTGCATGTCTTGTTTGCTGCTCCGGGTGCCCGAGTGGCTTCCTACGCCTCTGCTCTCAGAGGATGAAGCAGACCACCTTTGCCTGGGAGGGTCTGTCCTGACACAGAGTCTGGCCTTTTCTCAGCCTTCAGATTGTGACTAATAGAAAAGAGTAGGATCCACATACTACATACCTCTCTCTCTTTTTTTTTTTTTTTTAATCTTTATTATTTCGGTTCCAGTTAAAACAGACATTCAATAGTATTACATCATACATACACTCAATAATATTACATCATACCATCTCAACCATCTCAACAAACTTCATTCAATTCTACCTTTATACATGCATACCATACCTACAAACATACATAAACATACATACCTTACCTACCCTATTCACCTTAACTCAACCTTTCTTCAAGTTTCTCTTCTATTTTTCTTCAATACCATTTTCCCTCTTCCCCCTCCCCCCTCCCCCTCTCCCCCCCTTTGGCTTCCGCTTGTTCAATCCTCGGGTTATCTTGCTATCTTTTGTTACTACTTTGCTATCTCTATATCTCTATATCAAGATTATCTTTATTACTCTTTAATTACACCCTCTCATAGCATTTTGCGCAGTATAATTAGAAGTGTATCCAAGTCCTCATAGAGGGGCATTGTTTCTTTAAATATTGTCCAAATTTTTCCCAGCCCAATTTGAATCTTTGATTACTGCGGCCCCTGATTGCATCAGTTATTCTAGCTAATTCCATGTAGCTAAATAGTTTCTCTTGCCATTCTTTGATAGATGGCATTTCTTCTTTCTTCCAATAGGCCGCTATCAGAGTTCTTGCTGCCGCAGTAGCATAAAGGAACAGTTTTTCATCCTGACTCGTAATTTCCCCGCCCATTATACCTAGTATAAAGAGCTCTGGGGTTTTCTTTATATTATATTTTAGAATCTTTTTCATTTCTTCCAAAATTTGGGCCCAAAATTTTTGTATTTTTTCACAATGCCACCACGCATGAATCATTGTCCCAGCTTCTTTATGGCATTTCCAACATAAGTTATCCTTGGTCTTATACATTTTATGGATCTTGGTCGGTGTTATATACCATCTATAGAATATTTTAACCATATTTTCCTTAATTCCTTCAGCCGCAGTAAACTTCCATGCACTGTTCCATAACCTTTCCCATTTATCTAAGTCTATAGCTCTCCCGAAATCAATAGCCCACTTAATCATTGTTTCTTTAATTGCCTCATCCTTCACTTCCCATTCCAACAATATATTATACATACTAGAAATTATCTTTTTTTGTTTTTTCAATAGATGCAGCTCCAGGATCGATGGTTCAGTCAGGAATCCTCTTTGTGAATTATCTTTATTAAACTTACTATAGATTTGGTGGTATTGAATCCACCCTTGCAAAAATTGTTTTATATCTTCATACTTCTTTAGCTTGAAGTTTCCTTCTTCCTGCTCTATTAGATCCTGGTACCTTCCCCATCTCCCCTCAGAATTTGTTCTTTTTAACGTTATGATCTCAATAGGGGATATCCATTTTGGCGTTTTGGGCTCGACTAATCTCTTATGTTTTTCCCATATTTTTAATAGGGACTTCTTAATAATATGGTTATTAAATCCTTTATGATTTTTGCTTCTATCCTCTATCAAATACGCGTGCCAACCTGCTCTGTTGTCAAAGCCTTCTAAATCCAGCAATTCATGATTTTCTAATGTTATCCATTCCTTGAGCCACAAAAACCCCGCCGCATCATGATATAGTTCAAGGTCCGGGAGTGCCAATCCTCCTCTACTTTTACTGTCTATTAATAATTTATATTTAATCCTTGCCGGTTTATGATTCCACACAAATTTACCAATATCTTTTTTCCATTGTTTAAAAATGTTTCTATTTGCCCCCAAAATCGGTAGCATTTGGAAAAGGAATATCATTTTTGGTAAGATGTTCATCTTAATGGCTGCTATTCTACCCAACAGAGACAAATTTAATCTTCCCCAAATATCCAAATTCTTCTTTACTTCTTTCCATGTCTTTACATAATTGTCCTGTAATAAATTATTAGTATTATTTGATATCCAAATGCCAAGATATTTCAATTTATTCACCACCTTCAGTCCTGTTTCCTTTTGCAACTGGTCAATTTCCTCTTTACTCATATTTTTTGTTATAATATTAGTTTTATTCATGTTCAGATTAAACCCCGCTAATTCCCCATATTCTTTTATTCTAATTAAAGTTTGTTTAATACTTTCTCTTGGTTCTTCCAACATAATTACAACGTCATCAGCAAAGGCTTTGACCTTGTGTATATCCTTTCCATTTCTAATTCCTTTAATTTTATCATCATTCCTGACGTTTTCTAACAAAAATTCTAAACTTAAAATGAACAGTAAAGGCGACAGCGGGCACCCCTGTCTGGTACCTCTTTGGATATCTATTTCTCCTGTGATCTCATTATTAATTATAAGTTTGGCCCACATACTACATACCTCTCAAAGGTGCTTCTCACAACCTAGAGGGGAAAGAGAACAGAAATCATTGCACCCCACAGGCCACTGTAGGAAGACCCTTCAGATCATGGAATGGAGGAACTCTGATGCCAGTCTGTCTGCCACATGCCAAAGCTTTGAGCAGGAATAGCTGAAGTACATATTCAATTTTGGTTTGAGTCAGTTTTTGATTTTCAAATTGTCAGTTCTCTACATTTCCACATCAGTTTGCAATTTTTAAAATATAAATTAATCAGCATTTTTCTGAGAATTTATCCCAAAATACATTTTTGTATGCAATTTTGTATGCAGGTACAGATTACTTAGTTGGAGAACTACACTGGAAAATCCAGACGTGCAAATGTCAATGGGTGGCTGTAATTCAATTTGCATATTGATCAGAAAGGACAAACAAGGCAGTTCATCTGTAAGTGTGCAGTCAGTGGAATCCACTTACCATTTTCCTTCTGGAAACAAATAAAAATCTACAGCAGGCATGTCCAAAGTCTGTTTCGGGCGCCTAATCCGGCCCAGTGGTCAGTTTAATCCGGTCCCTGTGGCAGTTTATTTCCTGGGGTAAAGTCCTAAGAAGCTGAACAACTTCAATCTTTGGTTGGCCCTCATGCATGTTCACTTCATCAAATCTGGCCCTCTTTGAAAAAAGTTTGGACACCCCTTGACCTACAGTATAAAATGCCTCCAACATGCAATGAATTTTGGTGTTCAAGCGAGTTTCTTATCCCAGCAAATGTTAGTGGATCAGGGAAGTAAAACACCTCATTGTTTCTTTCACAGAGAAATGGTCTGGGAAAGGGAAAGGAAGTGTCAGGCAGTTGGTAGAAACCATATACAGTGGTACCCCAGGTTACATACGCTTCAGGTTAAGAACTCTGCTAACCCAGAAATAATGCTTCAGGTTAAGAACTTTGTTTCAGGATAAGAAAAGAAATTGTGCTCTGGCGGCGCAGCGGCAGTGGGAGGCCCCATTAGCTAAAGTGGTGCTTCAGGTTAAGAACAGTTTCAGGTTAAGAACAGACCTCCAGAACGAATTAAGTACTTAACCAGAGGTAAGGTAAAAGTAAAGGGACCCCTGACCATCAGGTCCAGTCGTGTTGCGGTGCTCATCTCGCTTTAATGGCCGAGAGCCGGCGTACAGCTTCCGGGTCATGTGGCCAGCATGACAAAGCCGCTTCTGGCAAACCAGAGCAGCGCACGGAAACGCCGTTTACCTTCCCGCTGGAGCAGTCCCTATTTATCTACTTGCACTTTGACGTGCTTTCGAACTGCTAGGTGGGCAGGAACTGGGACCGAGCAATGGGAGCTCACCCCGTCGCGGGGATTCGAACCGCCGACCTTCTGATCGGCAAGCCCTAGGCTCTGTGGTTTAACCCACAGCGCCACCTGGGTCCCTAACCAGAGGTACCACTGTAATATTGTTTGGGGACATTTCACTAACCAATGACAGGTTTCTTACTGGGCTTAGAAAAACACACACTAATCCAGGCATAGGCAACCTTCGGCCCTCCAGATGTTTTGGACTACAATTCCCATCATCCCTGTTAGTTAGGGATCATGGGAGTTGTAGGCCAAAATATCTGGAGGGCCAAAGCTTGCCTATTCCTGCACTAACCAGTAACAATTGTTCTGAGTTGTAATAAAGCTCTTGCATTATTTGATAACAGAGCACCATTTTGGACAAATCTCCATGGCTGCTGAAGGTGATCAGCCCAGAAGCTGAGGACTGCAATGGAAGAGACATTTGGAGGGCAGCAGTGGAAAGGACAGTGTGAAGGCAGAGATGTTGGGGATGTCAGTTTGGAGCAAAAAAGGTGAATGTGCTCAGTGCTAGAGCTCACTTTTCCTTTCTTTCATTTTTCCTTAGCTGTAAGGTAGCGATAAAAGTCTCTGGGAAGCCCACCACAGGGCACAAAGTGCTCTTTTAACACTAAATAAGCACCCACAATCTGCATTAAGGGGAAATAGACCATCTCAGTTCCCTTGGTTGCTTCTGTACATGAGACCTGGCTAGAGGTGCCATTAACTGTCACATTTTGCATCTTGAATTGATGGAGTTTTGGAGTCAACACTGTTTTTGAGAACAATCTTGTGCTGTTCCTGCCACCGTCTTACCTGCAGAAGTTCACTCGCTGGCTTCTGTCGTTTCTCTTCCATCTCCTGGATGGTTCTCTCAAGAGAGGAGAGTTCCTTGGAAAGTCTGGCCAGCCGCTTATTCCTTCTCCTTGTAATCTCCTTCTCCACCTCTTCTATTTCATGCAGCAGACCTTTTTCTTGTTCTTCCAGAAACTGGTGCAGTTGTCTAAACTTCTCCACTCTCCAATGCTTCTCAGATTCTGTTAATTTCTGCAGGAAGAAGGCAGAAAGAGGGAAAGCAGAGCCTTGAGTCAGGAACACACTTGCTCTTTCCTCTCCCCTGCCATGCCTGCTGACTTGCACTTTGCCTAAATCAATGAGCTTTTTTCTAACCCTGGAGGTTCCTTGCACATTTTTGGACCTGGCATAATCAGAGTTCTAAAATATTCAGAGAGCCCCCATGGACATTAAAAACTCATCACCAGCGCTCAGGATGATTTTAGTTTCTTAAAAGTTAACAAGAGTGCACATTTGAAAAGACCATTAATTAACAATATTTATGGTAAATCAGGATGTCCCTACAATTTCATATTCCCTACTCATTCATATTCAAAAGGGTTGGGCTGCCTCAGGGCGAAGAGGTTCAATTCAGTTTGCATTCAAATGTGAACTTACCTCATTACAGAATCACACAGAATCACAGAATCATAGAGTTGGAAGAGACCACAAGGGCCATCCAGTCCAACCCCCTGCCAAGCAGGAAACACCATCAAAGCATTCCTGACAGGTGGCTGTCAAGCCTCTGCTTAAAGACCTCCAAAGAAGGAGACTCCACCACACTCCTTGGCAGCAAATTCCATTGTCGAACAGCTCTTACTGTCAAGAAATTCTTCCTAATGTTTAGGTGGAATCTTCTTTCTTGTAGTTTGAATCCATTGCTCCGTGTCCGCTTCTCTGGAGCAGCAGAAAACAACCTTTCTCCCTCCTCTATATGACATCCTTTTATATATTTGAACATGGCTATCATATCACCCCTTAACCGTCTCTTCTCCAGGCTAAACATACCCAGCTCCCTAAGCCGTTCCTCATAAGGCATCGTTTCCAGGCCTTTGACCATTTTGGTTGCCCTCCTCTGGACACGTTCCAGCTTGTCCTAAGCCGTTCCTCATAAGCCGTTCCTCATAAGGCCGTTCCTCCCTAAGCCGTTCCTCATAAGGCATCGTTTCCAGGCCTTTGACCATTTTGGTTGCCCTCCTCTGGACACGTTCCAGCTTGTCAATATCCTTCTTGAACTGTGGTGCCCAGAACTGGACACAGTATTCCAGGTGGGGTCTGACCAGAGCGGAATACAGTGGTACTATTACTTCCCTTGATCTAGATGCTATACTCCTATTGATGCAGCCCAGAATTGCATTGGCTTTTTTAGCTGCTGCATCACACTGTTGACTCATGTCAAGTTTGTGGTCTACCAAGACTCCTAGATCCTTTTCACTTGTACTGCTCTCAAGCCAGGTATCACCCATCCTGTATTTGTGCCTTTCATTTTTTTTGCCCAAGTGTAGTACTTTACATTTCTCCCTGTTAAAATTCATCCTGTTTGCCTTGGCCCAGTTCTCTAATCTGTTAAGGTCATTTTGAAGTGTGATCCTGTCCTCTGGGGTATTAGCCACCCCTCCCAATTTGGTGTCATCTGCAAACTTGATCAGGATGCCCTCAAGCCCATCATCCAAGTCATTGATAAAGATGTTGAATAAGACTGGGCCCAAGACAGAACCCTGTGGCATCCCACTAGTCACTTCTCTCCAGGATGAAGAGGAGCCATTGATGAGCACCCTTTGGGTTCGGTCAGTCAGCCAGTTACAAATCCACTGAATGGTAGCATTGTCTAGCCCGCATTTTACCAGCTTCTTTACAAGAATATCATGGGGCACCTTGTCAAAGGCCTTGCTGAAATCAAGATAGGCTACATCCACAGTGTTCCCTTCGTCTACCAGGCTTGTAATTCTGTCAAAAAATGAGATCAGATTAGTCTGACATGACTTATTTTTCAGAAACCCATGCTGACTTTTAGTGATCACAGCGTTACTACTTTCTGAAAAAAATATGTGGACCAAAAAACAATAATCCTTTGAAATTCACACTCCTATTAACTTTGCAGGGTTAGCATAGTCAGGTGATGTGTATAGAAAAAGCACATTCTAGGGGAAAGTATGCATAAGATATGTTTATGAGTGCAAGTAACATAGACAAATGAATGGAAAAGGTACTGAAGAGTGCTTTGCAAAAATACGCATATTGGGGGAAATAACATTGAAAATCTTGAAAGAACGGAAAATTCATACTAAAATGCTGATGAATTTTCAGAAGTACTCTTAAAAAATTAAAATCACATTCTGATGTGGAAAAATGAGAAATGGAAAGAAGCTGATAGATATCCCCATTCCTCCTCAGTCCTACCTTGATTCTTCAAATACTTGCTCCCTCCCTAGTAAAAATAGAGACACTTACAAGGAGATCTTGGCTCTTCTTTTCCAGATCTGCTTGAGAGGCCAGAATTGATTCTCGTTCTTTCCTCAGAATCTCCAGGCGGCTGCAGATCTCCTCCTAAAGAGGAACCCAAATTTCAGGAGAGAGAGAGAGAGAGGTTGACTCTCTCTGATATTAGTGGTCTGGGATTTTCTAGTTTGTTTTCCTTTTTTCAATTTCATTTGTTCATTTTCCTTGAGGAGATTAGTTGAAACTTGTGGGGAAAGAGTATTTTGTATATCTCAATTTGGCACAGAAGAAATGAAATCCTACCAAACAACATCGAAATATTCCTGATCTTCCTCAATCTCAGAAATTCATAATTTAAGAGTGATTTTTTAAAATATTTATTTATTTATTTTTCACATAATCCATCTTAAAAACATCACAAATTGCCATTTTTGGTATTATTATTTTTGGGCTTCCCGTATCCTATATAATAAAGTTCCTGTGTTCCTGCGTCCAGTCCGTGTGTCAGTGGATTGCGCTACTGCGCATGAGCTTCAGGGACACAGGGATTGGACGACGCAGAGACTTCGGGAGCTGCCGCCGCCATTGCCGTCTCCGCCTCCTCCTCCGGCCGCCGCTGCCTCAGCCCCGCCGGGCGGACTTGGCGGGCCAGCAACACCCATTACTCCCCTCTGCTGGATCTGTGCGAGGCAGCGAACAGCCGGGGCTGAAGGAGAGGCTGGGCCGGGCCTCGCCATCCAGCCGCGCTGCCCAGTGAGCAAGGGAGGCGAGGGGCCGGGAGGATGGAGGCGGAGGCGGACGCCGCCATCGCTGTGGGAGAGGGGCGGACGGCGGCGAGGAGAATAAGAAGCGCCGCCGCCGCCACCTCGAGGAGGAAGAGGCTGGCGGGGGCGGAGGCGCCGTCATCCCCGCCGTTGCGGAGGAAGAGGCCCGGATTGGGAGGCAGGCACGCACGGTTTGCCGCCGGTGCACGCGGGGAGGCGGCCGCTGAGGGAGGGGAAGAGCGAAGGGAAGATGGCGGCAGAAACAGTGGAGCTGCACAAGTTGAAGGTACTGAGGCCAGGTCTGAGCGGGTGGGGCGGACTCCTCATACTCTGAGGGAACAGCGCTTGGCCTCCTCCTCCTCCTTCGCCTCACTCCAGGCTGGCGGCGGCGGCAACACGTCGCCTCTTTATCCTGAGGGAGGGAACTGCCTCCCCCCAGGTTCCATGTGGGGTTTTACACCGGCGGCAAAGCCCCGCTGGTGGTGCTTCCCTCCTGCGAGAGGCAAGTGGCGGCGGGCGAGTGCCTCCGAGCCCCGTCCTTTGTTTTCTCCGCCTCCTCTCCTCTTCACCTGGCAGGCGTCCCCTCCTTCTCCAGAGGAGCTCAGAGAGAGAGGCGGACTATGTGTGGAAATGTGAGAAGTAGGGGAGGAGATAGGGGTGTGTGTGTGTGTGTGTGTGTGTGTGTGAGAGAGAGAGAGAGAGAGAGAGAGAGAGAGAGAGAGGCGAACTATGTGTGGAAATGTGGGAAGTAGGGGGGAGATAGGTGTGGGGGGAGATAGGTGTGTGTGTGTGTGTGTGTGTGAGAGAGAGAGAGAGAGAGAGAGAGAGAGAGAGAGAGAGAGGTGAACTATGTGTGGAAATGTGGGAAGTAGGGGGGAGATAGATGTGTGTGTGTGTGTGTGTGTGAGAGAGAGAGAGAGAGAGAGAGGCGAAGTATGTGTGGAAATGTGGGAAGTAGGGGGGAAATAGGTGTGGGGGGAGATAGGTGTGTGTGTGTGTGTGTGTGTGAGAGAGAGAGAGAGAGAGAGAGAGAGAGAGAGAGAGAGAGAGAGATGGAATATATAGGGCTCACAACATTCAGAAGAAGAGTGTTCAACTCAGCAAGAGTTTTTTGTATTGGAACAAGTCTGTTTTTACAACTGTTTGACCACATATGTTCTAGCGCCCGTTAATTTAACGGGCTAAAAACCACTAGTTGCTTGATAAGTCATTACAGCTCAAATCTCATTACAGCTCATTTGCGTGGACAGGCAGAGTCCCCCACACCCCATTCGACCCTGAGCGGAATAATGACACAAGACAACATGCTATGGGATTAAAATTGGCCACAACTTTATTAAGATTTAGATGTAGGGAGACCTTGGCTCAGGCATTGGGCCTTTATCCTTCCCAGCCCTCAGCCAGGGATCTGGGAGTCTTCAGGGTTATCCAGAATGTGTGGGGATTGGGCTGGCTCTGGAGAACATATGTTCAAGCAGAGAGCCCGCCCCCCCCCATTCGCCGTCGCTGGAGGGGGAGAGCAATGACAACCTCTTGGCGTATGGCCAGTGTCTCCCCCCAATACCCCTTTAACGGGGAACCCTGGGATCGCCGCCGCAAAGAGGGCATGGGTCACCGCCTCACGCCCCTCCCATTTAGGAAGATAGACTAAAGGATTCCGCCCAAGGCCTGAAACCGCCAAAGTTGTGACGTATTGCTACGGGAAAGGCGGAACCTGCCAATGCAGGAAAATTCATTTCCGACCCTTCAACAGCGGCCTTCACATAGCAGCGCCTGTGTACCTGTGGAGAAGAGGTTAACCTGCAAAATAAGACTTAATTGAGGGAGTGGAGGGTGGGAGAAGCTCTGGAGCCTGACTGCCGCCTCCCAGGTAAGCTACACCTTCTATTGTGTGGGCAGGGTGGTCCCTCCCCTGACCTGGCCAGTCCCCTGGCAACGCCTCCCCAGGCGGGATTGGGCGATTGGCTGAGGTAGGCAGGGACCTCCAGGTATCCAGCCTGGGGAGGAAGACGGCAGTCTGAACTGCCAGGAGCTGCAATGGGATCCAGGGGCTGCGTGTGACCACACAAAAGTCGCCCCCCATTTGAAGTGGGGAGCGGTCATTGTTTCCAACAACAAATAAAATCTAAACATAAAAATAACAGGTTAGGACTTAAAAATTTTGGAAAACCGCCCAAGAAGAATCCACAGCTCTTTCCCTCATCAAGATTCAGAGTAATATCCTACCTTGTACTCCTCAGAAGCCTCCTCCAGAGGAATCACCTTGTGATTTTCATGTTCCTTGGACCTGTGACACACCACACAGATGGGGGTTTCGTGGTCTTTGCAGAAGAACTCCAGGGTCTCCCAGTGCATCTCACAGACCTCCTGTACCTGAAGACTGAGCTTCTTGGCTATTTCTACCACGTTAGCCAGTAGCAGGTTGGAGATGAGGCTCGTTCGCTGGACAGTTTTTTTACATCGAGGGCAGGAAACCTCTGTCTTCAATTTTCTCCCGCCCCTGTGCAAGCAAGATCGGCAAAAGTTGTGCCCACACTGGATGGTCACTGGATCCTTGAAGTAATCCAGGCAGAGGGAGCAAGTAACTTCATTACACAGACTTGGGATGGGACCCCCTGCAGCAGCCATGGCTTCCTCGCGTCAGTGAAAGAGTTAAATTTTCAACAACTTTGCAGTTGTCAGGATTTTTACTTTTTGAAATACGGCAACCCTAGATCAAGCAGGATTGCAGAAGTTGTGTCCACACTCTGGAATGATCTCTGGATCCTTGAAATACTCGAGAGAGATGGAATAAATGGCTTCAGCACAAAGACTTCACCACAAAGAGTGGCTTCCTCATTCCAGAGACAGAGTTAAGTTTCACTTTCCCAGTTTTCAGTAACTGGGTGTTTCCCTTCCTGTCATTGATTCAGAAAGGAACTCAGTGCTGATGTGCTTTTTTAATATGCAGACAGGCCTCTGCAGTTGTGTAACCTTTCATCAAGAATCCTTGATTCATTGCTTAGCATTGTTTTTAAACCTGTGTGTATGCGTTGTTGCACATTGTCACATTGTATATTGCACTTAAAACACACTTAAAACATTTTATATGCAGCTGTATAGCTGAGTCCCCAGAGACAGCTAAAATGTGGAGGAGCCGCCTGTGCTTCCAGAAGATTCACCTCTCCCAGGCAAGAGCTTTGTAGCAGCTGGAGATGATGCTCTCCCCTCCTGGCAGGGGTGAACCTAGAGTTTCTGTCAGATCAAAGACCCAGTTGACATAAGGCAGGTCCGCTTGCTGTAATCTTTTTGATGGCTGCTTCCAAATACTTTGCTTTGTTGACATGTAAAAATCAAGATAAGCCTATTGCTGAATTTTAATTATCATTTGAATGTTTTCAAATGTTTTCATCAACCTTTCATTTAGTATTTTAATGTTTATCTTTATTTTTTGAGTAAACTGCTTAGAGGTTTTGTCAAGCGGTACATAAATCTTCTCAAATCAAATAAACCATATAAACAATTCCCATTTAATTCTGTTTAAAGAACAGAGCTGGCTGGGTGGGCAAGGCTCCCACCCCCAGTGGACTTGTGGGCAGATGGGGAGCCTGGCAAGTTCCCCACACTCCAGCCCATGTGGGGAAGGCCACTGATGACAGGATTCGAAATGTTAAAGCTTTCCAATCAAACCAGGAAAGCTTTTTTTTTTAAACCAGTCTTCTAAATCCATTTCCTGTCAGGGAATCCTTTCGCTGGACTAGAGAGTTCAACTAGGCATTTCTCAACCATGGTTTAGTGGTCAGGATTCTGTGCCACAATTGGTGCAACTGAGGTCAGATTCGTAGCTGGGGTTTATTTATTTTTTGCTCCCTCTGCCCCTTCCACGAGCTGAAGGTCTTGCAGGTGTATGCTCTTCTGCTCACAGACAGGTGAAGAGGTGGATTTTCATCTAAGGGATGGAAACAAGTCCAGACGCCAGGGCAGTTTCTCTACTGTGGTGGTTACTGTGGTGGTTACTGTGGTGGTTACTGTGATAACCTCACACGCAAAAGGTCTGAAGCAGCCAGCAAATGTGATGCCCTCTGGAAGTTGCTGCACTACAATCCCATCATCTCTGTCCAGATGCTGGACAAGGCAGATGGGATTTGGAGTCCAGCCTCATCCAAAGGACACCACATTGGCTGTAATCCTAAACACATCTAAACAGCTGAAAGTCCCACCGAAGTCAGTGCATTCCTATTCAGGAACATAGTATTTATTGGGACTGTTAAAGTGATATTGTCTCTTTAAGAAATAACCTGCAGAGGGAATTCCAGGAAAGGGAAGGGAAATGCAAATAAAATAAAACAAAATTTTAAAAAACTAGCCCCATTTTTTGTCTGTTTTCTTGCTTCTGCTGATTGTGACTAGAGTGAGTCATCTCAGAAGGCCTGTGCAAACTGGCAAAAGAGCTCTTGAGATGTTTGGTTTTATATCTGTCATTTTCATTTGGAGAGAAACTCCAACTGTTCCTGTGATTTAGCCTCCTTAGGAGATCCTGAGGTGGATTTTATCTCCCCCTCAGATAAAAGAAAGGGAGGAAGGTCTCTCCAGAGAATAAGGCTCCTGAGAACGTGTAGAGTTCAGCTCCTGAGTCAGCACCAGAAAAAGATATCTCCCCTGCTTCACAGTCCAGAGTCACCCGGATCCTCCTGGGCTCCTCACTCAGGGATAGAGGAGAGGAATCAGGGGAGGTGCAGAACACTCACCACTAAATAAAGGGATCTCTTTCTATGTACTTTGTGCTTCCAAACGGACACTGTATTTTATGAATTGGATGGTTTTATGAACGGATGCTGTTTTATGAATGAGACTTGTGAGTGAGCCCTGGATTTGCAAACTGTCAGTGACCCACCAACCAGGGACACTATATTTTGACAGCTAGCCAATGGGGGTTACAGAGAAATTCTGTAGCCTGCTGCAACTCCCTGCAAACCCCTCACCCCAGCCTGCTGCAACTCCCTGCAAACCCCTCACCCCAGCTCTTTGCACGGTTGACTGAGAACCCTCCTGCCGGTCTGTGGCGATGGCGAAATAATGAGACCCTAGGACAGGATGAGTTTCACGGGAAGGCGACCCCGATCTTTCTCGGAGCTCCCTTTTATTGAGTTTGACAGCATGCATAAACATTAGGTACATTAACATAATGAATACCCCAACAAGGCAAACTTTTCAAAACTTTCCACCCCAAATATGGTAAGGTGACACCCCCCAGCTTCCACCATGAGGTACGTGCTTTTCCAGCATACTCCATCCATGCATCCTCCTCGTGCTCTCTCCACTGTTGATCCAGGTGTCACACCTCTGGTAACACCCATTGTCCCTTCGAGGGAAGTGTTAGCCTCACTGTCTCCTTCACGGACTTCGGGACTTGCCAACGCGTCGCCCCTGTCCTTTTGAACCCTCCTGTGCTTATCCTTGCACAGCGAGATACGTGACAGTGCATGTGTGTATGCGATCCGATGTATGGGCTCATAAATCGTCCCAACATCGGTCAGACAATGGGAAAGTATGTAAAACTAACTGAATTTAGCCCGTTAAATTAACGGGCGCTAGAATATATGTGGTCAAACATAGCAACGTCGACCATGGGCGCGCCTACTGAAAAGTAAGCCCCCCAGAACCCCACCCCAGGGGCTGAAGCGGGAGCCTCTCGCGGGGCGCCTCTAGGGGGCGCCCTCCAGACAACATGATGCCAGGCTGCCAACCCCCCCCCCCGTGGGACCCTCCCCCCCTGCAGCAGCCGCCCTCACCGCTGCCAGCTCAGCCAGGCGGTCCCTCATCTCGGCCAAGATGGGGCCCGGGCAGCCCTCTTTCTCCTCCTCCAGCCGCTCCCCGCGCTCCTCGCAGCGGGGCTTCAGGGCCGCCGCCGCCGCTTCCCCTCCATCCCCCTCACGGGCTGTGGCTCCCTCAGCTGCGATGTCAGGGCAACCACCGCCTCCCGCGCATGCGGCGCTGCTCCCGCGAGCCGAGCAGCTGAGGGAGCCGAACATTGCCAGGCCATGCAGGCGGCGGCGGCAACGGCCGCTCTGGCATCGCCCCCGCCGCCGGTTTCCAGCAGCAGCCACTGGTGGGCGTGCGCCGCGGCCGCGGCCGGGCCCAGCTCGGCCGCCACAACAACGGGCTCCGGGCGCGGCACCAGCCGGATGGGCACGACCCTTTCCAACGGCCTGTGGCAGATCATCTGCGCGCCGGGGCTGTAGCACTGTGGCGCCAGCTGGTGCTGCACCGGCTTCCTCTGCCCGGGCCCCGCCGGGGGCAGCAGCTACAGGCAGGAGAATCCTAGAGTTCGAAGAGACCCCAAGGGCCATCCAGTCCAACCCCCTGCCAAGCAGGAACACCATCAAAGCATTCTTGACAGATGGCTGTCAAGCCTCTGCTTAAAGACCTCCAAAGGAGACTCCACCAAATTCCACTGTCAAACAGCTCTTACTGTCAGGATTCTTTCCATTTCAACTCCATTTCAACCCTTAAGGAAAGGCAAATTCAGCCTTCACCTTCCTCCATGACCCTGGAAGCAAGAAGTCACATAGGCAGTGAGGACAGTGCCTCCTACCATAATCCCCCAAGCAGGAGAGCATACACCTCACACACTCAGGGGCAACAATAGACATCCGCAGAGACCGTTTGCTTAGCCAGGTGTCCCGAAAGCCCGTCTCTGGAGAAGCCTTAAAGGCAAGGATATGTAGATAGCTTTATTTGTTCATTGGGTGGTGGGTACTTAAGAGGTGTCTGGAAATATATCAGTTAAGATGACCTTGTTGAACTTGTATAACCTCCCCAAACCCCTCCCCATTAGTGACATACTGGTGATGTATCGATGATGTGGTGATAATGTATCAATGATGCTGTTGGAAATGTATTGTGGGTATGGAGGGAAGTCTTAAAAGTGCATGTAACCCTTTGTTCGGAGTTGTTCTTGCTACTGAGGGGGAACCTTGTTGCAACAATAAAGGATCGTGTCTAGGCTACTGACTGCTGTTTTGCTCCCTTACTTTGGCTGCTGACTCCTTCCTTTGCTGACCGAAGGGACCCGTGGGGAGTGGCACCCAGATGAGCTGGGCTGTAACATTTTCTGTGTTAATACTATATACAGAACACCACACCCAAAGGAGAGAGAGGAAGTGAAATCCAGGCTCTTTCTGACATTATTATTTATTATAGTCAGCACGACCTTGACAGAAAGAGAGAACAGAACCAGTTTAACCAGCTTTTCTGAAGGAATAACCCAAACATCACAAACCTTCTGCTTGTTTCTAGGAAGAATAGAAACTTACGTTTCAGCTAAACCTTCCAGCTTGCAGCAGTTTCTTTCATACAGAGAAGCTTCCAGAACTTCTTAAATTAATTAGAATAGGAGTTAATGTATTGTTTTTATGTTATTGTTTTTTAATATTTGCTGGAAGCCGCCCAGAGTGGCTGGGGAGACCCAGCCAGATGGGCGGGGTACAAATAATAAATTATTATTATTATTATTATTATTATTATTATTATTATTATTATTATTATTATTATTATAGGAGAGATCTCTACACATCGGATCAATACTTTCTGTACCAAGAAATGCAAACTGTCAAGAGGTGCATCCCCAGCACCTCTACTTACACAAAGGGAAAGGGAAAGTCGGGGGGGGGGCAAACCCTCCAGAATCCTTGTGGGAGCTTTCTTTTTCTTTTTTTGTTTTGCAAAATCACAATAATAGGAGCTCAGTTGCACTGTGCACCACAGATGGGGAAAGGGGCTCCCTGGGTCCTAGAGGATGCCAGCATGGTTGATGAGAAAAATTATGGAAGCTATGAGAAGCAAGGAGATTTCTTTTAGACCAGGCTTCCTCAAACTTGGCCCTCCAGATGTTTTGAGACTGTTAAAGTGATACTGTCTCATTAAGAAATGACCTGCAGAAGGAAGTCCGGGAAAGGGAAGGGAAATGCAAATAAAATAAAATAAAAGCAAAATTTAAAAAATTAGCCCCATTTTTGCCTGTTTTCTTGCTTCTGCTGATTGTGACTAGAGTGTGTCATCTCAAAGGGCCTGTGCAAAGCTGTCAAAAGACCTCTTGAGATGTTTGGTTTTATATCTGTCATTCTGTTCTGGGGAGAAACTCCAACTGTTCCTGTGAGGCAGATTTAACCTCCTTAGGAGATCCTGAGGTGGATTTTATCTCCCCTCAGATAAAAGAAAGGGAGGAGGGTCTCTCCAGAGAATGAGGCTCCTGAGAACGTGTAGAGATGGGCTCCTGAGTCAGCGTCAGAAAAAGACATCTCCCCTGCTTCACAGTCCAGAGTCACTCGGATCCTCCTGGGCTCCTCACTCAGGGACAGAGTAGAGGAATCAGGGGAGGTGCAGGCCCTGTACTTACCTCTCAATTTCCCCACAGCCCAGATCCCTTCCTCATAACTTAACTCACAGAAAGTATTAATTATTCTCATGAGAAAGTCATCCTTTCTCCTCACAGACTTCCTGGCAACCCCTACAGCCCATTCTCCCTCACTTCCCACAGTGACTTCCCAGAAACGTCTGCCTGCTGTGAATCCCTCACGTCCCAACACAGAAGGCCAGTCGTTGAATCTCTCAGGGTTGTCAGGCAGGTCTTGCTTTTTGTCTCTCCATCTCATGCTTTTCCGATCCTCGGACAGGATGAGGCAGGGATGGGCTGTGTCTGGATCCAGAGTGACATTTGCTGTTGGAAGAAGAAGAGAGGCAGAATCAGCTGAGAGTCTGAGATGGACATCCTGAGCCAAGAAACACCCCAGGAACCAGATTCCCTCTCAAAGAAATGGGACTTCTTTGTATTGCATACAGGACTGGGATACTTCTCTCTTTCTTCCATACTTTCCCCACAATAAATACTTTCCTTGTTGGTTTTCATAGAATCATAGAGTTGGAAGAGACCACAAGGGCCATCCAGTCCAACCCCCTGCCAAGCAGGAAACACCATCAAAGCATTCCTGACAGGTGGCTGTCAAGCCTCTGCTTAAAGACCTCCAAAGAAGGAGACTCCACCACACTCCTTGGCAGCAAATTCCACTGTCGAACAGCTCTTACTGTCAGGAAGTTCTTCCTAATGTTTAGGTGGAATCTTCTTTCTTGTAGTTTGAATCCATTGCTCCGTGTCGGCTTCTCTGGAGCAGCAGAAAACAACCTTTCTCCCTCCTCTATATGACATCCTTTTATATATTTGAACATGGCTATCATATCACCCCTTAACCTTCTCTTCTCCAGGCTAAACATACCCAGCTCCCTAAGCCGTTCCTCATAAGGCATCGTTTCCAAGCCTTTGACCATTTTGGTTGCCCTCCTCTGGACACGTTCCAGCTTGTCAGTATCCTTCTTGAATTGTGGTGCCCAGAACTGGACACAGTATTCCAGGTGAGGTCTGACCAGAGCAGAATACAGTGGTACTATTACTTCCCTATTACTTTTAAATCAGTTGTTTTCTTCTTTTTGTATTCAATGTATTTACAATGAAACAAAACCACCCAGTGAACCCACTCAGCCCTTCTGTGTTTGTGAACAGGAGGTAGGGGGTAGGAGAGGAGAGGACTTGCCCTCCTTAGGCATCTCTGTATGATATGGCCATTTGGGGCTCTCAGTGGGTGGGTGATGAGGGCCCCCCAGTTCAGATAAGCAGAGAACAGCCATTCACTCTTTGATGCCGTCATTATGCTTAGAGTTGAGGAGAGTGTCAGTGCAGAGACCCATCAACTTATTCTGCTATGAAACTAACGAAGTTTAAGCTTCAGGCCCCCTAATCCCAGAAAGGCCCCAGAAGTGACTTGATTCCTTCTGGAAATGTCAGGTAATGCTAAATGATAAAAAAAATAAGTCAAGTATCAGTTTATTGTGAGGACCAAATATCAGTGACTTGATTCATGTGTGTATATAACGTTTCTCTAATTTTCATCCCCCCACCACTTGAAAACTGTAAGGCATAGGAAACATTTATTCACATGAGTGACATTGACGTGAGATAATCCAGTACAGCAATTTTAAGCAAAATCTGAGATGCAGTAGATAATAATTTTAAAAATTATGGCGATCTGTCATGGAACAACCCCATTGAAGAATATAACAGTGGTTACTCAGACCTTTGCAGTTGTCGGGAATTTTACTTTTTGAAATATGGCAGCCCTAGATCTACCGGTAGCAGGATTGCAGAAGTTGTGCCCACACTCTGGGATGATCACTGGATCCTTGAAATATTCCAGAGAGATGGAACAAGTGGCTTCAGCACAAAGAGTGGCTTCTTCACTCCAGAGACGGAGTTAAGTTTCACTTTCCCAGTTTTCAGTAACAGGGTGTTTCCTTTCCTGTACTGATTTAGGAAGGAACAAGTTCTGATGTGCTTTATAAAATGCAGACAGGCCTCTGCAACAGAGGCAGAGCAAGGTGGGTGTGGCATGGCCCGGCCTGGGTGTTATTCCTGAGGGGGGGTGACATCGCCGCCGCCCCTTGGACGCTCACTGTGGGCAGTGCCCCCTGGGACGCTAGCTCTGCCTCTGCTCTGCAGTTGCTTAACCTTTCATCAAGAAGCCTTGATTCGTTGCTTGGGATTGTTTTTAAACCTCTGTGTGTGTTGTTGTTGCATGTTGCCCTGTAAAGGCTTCTATAAATATCCAGGTGGAATCTACACACATATAAAAAAAGGTTCTGAAAATGCTTTTTTAAAAAGCGTTCCTTAAAATGCATTGAATTTTCCATGAGGCTCACCATCGCTATTTAGTCTCACATTGTATATTGCACTTAAAACACACTTAAAACGTTTTATTTGCAGCAGTATAGCCGAGTCCCCTGAAGTTGAGGCGCCAGTACTTTGGCCACCTCATGAGAAGAAAAGACTCCCTAGAAAAGACCCTGATGTTGGGAAAGGTTGAGGGCACAAGGAGAAGGGGACGTCAGAGGATGAGATGGTTGGACAGTGTTCTCGAAGCTACTAACATGAGTTTGGCCAAACTCCGAGAGACAGTGAAGGATAGGCGTGCCTGGTGTGCTCTGGTCCATGGGGTCACGAAGAGTCGGACACGACTGAACGACTGAACAACAACAACAAGCTGAGTCCCCAGACTATGCTATAATGTGGAGGAGCTGCCTGTGCTTCAAGAAAATTCACCTCTCCAGGGTGAGAGCTTTGTAGCAGCTGGAGATGCTGCCCCCTCCTGGCAGGGGTGAAACTAGGCTTTCTAGAATGGAGCTGTTGGGCGAGAAAGAAGAATAGCCCCCATGGGGGCAGCAAGAAATGTGGAGTTGGACTGCGGAGAAAAAAGGAGAGGGGTAAACAAGGACTATGTTTTTAAAATGGATTACCTTCATGGCTTTAAGGACAATATCTTTGGACATGGCAAAGGCTTGTGAGGAACATGGATTAAATTTATTTTTCTTTTTGAAAGATTGAGTTAAAGAAGTTAATTTGGCTAAACAATCCAAAGTCGGAGGGAAGAAGGGGGGAGTGAGGAAGGGGAATGGTTGCAGAAGTACCTAGAAGCCTAGGTATGAATTTAGGATTTGTAAGTAAAATGATTTATGTATTTGACAATGCGATAAAGAAAAGATAGAAGATATGTGAATTTGATAGGAAGATGATGTATGAACCTGGCAAAGTGGATCTACTATGAAACCAACGGTGGGGAGACGAGGAGGTCACCTGAGGATGAAATTGAGGAAATTAGAATTTTCTGGCCTAGTGGGACCAGACTACAGCAATGTTAGGCTAAAGTAGCGATAAGGTTAAACGTACAATAAATGGGTATGCCTCTGTGAGAGGGGGGAGATGATTTGGGCTTCCCGCGGTGAGAGGGGGGAAGTATGTAAGTTTAACCGATATGTTGTTTGCTTATAAAATTGTAAAACCAATAAAAATTATTATAAAAAAAAAGAAACTAGGCTTTCTGTCACCCAGGTCAAAGACCCAGTTGGGTACCCTGCCACACACATTTATATACACACACAGTAAATGGCCAACAGGCTGGGAGCCTCAGTGGTGCCCTCTGGAAGCTTCACCCGGGGCAAAAGTACTGGCTAGACCCCCCTGCCCCCTGCTATGGCTCTGTCTCCTGGCCTGGACATCTTGGTTGGCTGCTCATCTCCGGAGTCCTATCTAGCAGGGGGTGGGTGTAGCCCCCTTAACTGACAGTGAATTGATTTTGTCTTGAATGATTTCCAGTTCATCTTCAAATTCATTCTCTTCCATGTGTTTTTCACTCTGAGTCTTTAAGTGCATGGGCATAGCCAGGGACTTTGGGGGGAGCAGGCTTTTATTAGGGGGTTTGTCAGGATTGGCACTGTCCATAAGAAATCCAGTTGCAGCAGACTTAACTTAAACTTACAATAACTTATAATAAGTCTAAACCTTAACACTATATACAGAACACCACACCAGAAGGAAGGAAGGCTCCTCCTGGCCTTATTATTTATTATAGACAGAAAGAGAGAGCAGAACCAGTTTAACCAGCTGATTTGTTGAGCAACTCCAGAGAGATGGAGCAAGTGGCTTCACCACAAAGAGTGCCTTCCTCACTCCAGAGATGGAGTTAAGTTTCACTTTCTCGGTTTTCAGTAACTGGGTGTTTCCCTTCCTGTAACTGTTGTGAGTCGATGACCCACCACCCGCGGGGAGTAAATAAGACACACGGACACATGCTTTTAGTTTAATGGGTAAGATAAGGCCACAACTTTATTGGTTACAGCAAGTGAGTGGTATTGGCTTAGGCATTGGACAAGAGCGCAACACAAGACTCCACCCCACTTTAGGGTCACTTTAGGGTTAACAACCAGTGGGAGGAGCTTGTTGATGCCAATACAACTGGAAGCTTCCCCTGACATCACCGGGGGTCGTGCCATGGCCCTAGCCACTAGCAGGGCATCGGACAGGATCCACGACTGCCGGATCCCTTTAAAGGGATACCCCTAGGAGGTAGGTGATGGCCACAACCTGACCTCCGACACACCACACATATTACATCACCTATTGAATATTCCAATGCCTAACCGCCAAATACCATAAAGTTGTGACGAGTTGCTACGAGGTAGGCGAAAAAACCAAGAGGCCAGTGCCAATTTGCCAAATGGATAAAAAACTCCTACCAGGCCCCCTGGACAACCAAGGCGACCAACCGAAGTCCATAGCAAGGTCAAAAAACCTAGCAAGACCTAAAGAGCGGGAGGGTGGGAGGGAAGAGGTCTTTCAGGAAGAGAAACTCAGTGTAGCTGTGCTTTTTTAAAACTGCAGTTGCTCAACAAATCAGCTTGAAAAGAAGCTAGTTTTACAGAGCTTGTTGCAAGGTATTTCTGGGTCCAGGCATCTGGGGGAGAGTTTGTTATCAGAAGCTATAATAGGGAATATGGTTTTTTACAAGGCTGGCTCTGAATTCCTGCTCGTGGGTTTCCTGTAGGCATCAGTTTGGTTCCTGTTGAAAAGAGGATGCTGGACTAGATGAACTCTTGGTCTGGCCAAGCATGGCTCTTCTGAAGTGTTTTTGTCACACAGAAAAGCAAACAATCTCAGGCTATTCAAAGGCTCCAGTGGGAACTATTAACCAGCATTAAGGTATTGATGATGGTTGCAAAGTCAGCGGAAAATATTTTTTAACCCCATTGACAAACCAGTCCCCATTCCTCCTGTGAATTTGGGCCTCAGTTGGAAATTTACCTTTCTGAAGCTCTTGTCTGAATAAAAGAGACTCTGAGGAAGCAAAAAGATAAGAAGTTTAAGCATTATACTCTTGTTCCTCCAATACTGTAGTAGTAGTAATAGTAGTAGTAGTAGTAGTAGTAGTAATAATAATAATAATAACAACAACAATAATAGTAATTATATTTGTACCCCACCCATCTGACTAGGTTGCCCCAGCCACTCTGGGTGGCTTCAAACATATATAAAAACACAATAAAACATTACAATAAATATTTGTACAAAAATAACACTTCATAATATAGCATCTATTGTTTCCTTATATCAAGTAAAATATTAGGTAGTAAAACAAATATTTTAAAACAAGGAAATAATAGAAAGAACCAATGAAAATAACTAGAACTTTGAAACAGAACAGTGATAAACTAGACTTAAAAACAGCAGAATAAAAATATTCAGCAAAAAACCCGAACGGTCTATGAATGTTATCACTGAGATTGGGGTCTATAGTGGAGGACTCCCCTTCATGGATCACTGCCTTGTCGTGGCGAAGGGGCTTGAATTACTCAGGGAAGCTATGGACAGGTCAAGATGGACAGGTCGTAGTGGAGAGTTTGGACCAAACGTGATCCACCTGGAGTAGGAACTGGCAAGCCACTCCAGTATCCCTGCCAAGAAAACTCCATGGACAAAGACAACAGGCATATAAAAGATATGATGCTGGAAGATGAGCCCCTCAGGTCGGAAGGCGTCCAACATGCTACTGGGGAAGAGCGGAGGACAAGTACAAGTAGATTCAGAGCTGATGAAGCGGCTGGGCCAAACCCGAAAGGACGCTCAGTTGCAGATATGCCTGAAAGCGAAAGGAAAGTCCAATGCTGTAAAGAAAAGTATTGCATAGGAACCTGGAATGTAAGAACCATGAACCTTGGTAAGCTGGATGTGGTAAAAAATGAGATGGCAAGAATAAACATTGACATCCTGGGCATCAGTGAACTGAAATGGATGGGAATGGGCGAATTCAGTTCGGATGACTATCATATCTACTACTGTGGGCAGGAATCCCGTAAAAGAAATGGAGTGGCCCTCATAGTTAACAAAAGAGTGGCGAAAGCTGTACTGGGATGCAATCTCAAAAATGATAGAATGATCTCGATACGAATCCAAGGCAGACCTTTTAACATCACAGTAATCCAAGTTTATGCACCAACTACCAGTGCTGAAGAAACTGAAATTGACCAATTCTATGAAGACTTACAACACCTTATAGAAATGACACCAAGGAAGGATGTTCTTCTCATTATAGGGGATTGGAATGCTAAAGTAGGGAGTCAAGAGATAAAAGGAACAACTGGCAAGTTTGGCCTTGGAGTTCAAAATGAAGCAGGGCAAAGGCTAATAGAGTTCTGTCAAGAGAATAAACTGGTCATCACAAACACTCTTTTCCAACAACACAAGAGACGACTCTACACATAGACATCACCAGATGGGCAACATCGAAATCAGATTGATTATATTCTCTGCAGCCAAAGATGGAGAAGCTCTATACACTCAGCAAAAACAAGACCTGGAGCTGACTGTGGCTCAGATCATCAGCTTCTTATAGCAAAATTCCAGCTTAAACTGAAGAAAGTAGGAAAAACCACTGGGGCAGTAAGATATAATCTAAATCAAATTCCTTATGAATACACAGTTGAAGTGAAGAACAGGTTTAAGGATTTAGATTTGGTGGATAGAGTGCCTGAAGAACTGTGGATGGAGGCTCGTAACATTATACAGGAGGCAGCAACAAAAACCATCCCAATGAAAAAGAAATGCAAGAAAACAAAGTGGCTGTCCAATGAGGCCTTACAAATAGCGGGGGAGAGAAGGCAAGCAAAATGTGAGGGAGATAGTGAAAGATACAGGAAATTGAATGCAGATTTCCAAAAAATAGCAAGGAGAGACAAGAGGGCCTTTTTAAACAAGCAATGCAAAGAAATAGAGGAAAACAACAGAATGGGAAAAACCAGAGATCTGTTCAAGAAAATTGGAGATATGAAAGGAACATTTCGTACAAAGATTACCACAATTAAGGACAAAAGTGGAAAGGACCTAACAGAAGCAGAAGACATCAAGAAGAGGTGGCAAGAATACACAGAAGAATTATACCAGAAAGATATGGAGGTCTCATACACCCCAGGTAGTGTGGTTGCTGACCTTGAGCCAGACATCCTGGAGAGTGAAGTCAAATGGGCCTTAGAAAGCCTTGCTAACAACAAGGCCAGTGGAAGTGATGATATTCCAGCCGAACTATTTAAAATTTTAAAAGATGATGCTGTTAAGGTGCTACACTCAATATGCCAGCAAGTTTGGAAAACTCAGCAGTGGCCAGAGGATTGGAGAAGATCAGTCTATATCCCAATCCCAAAGAAGGGCAGTGCCAAAGAATGCTCCAACTACCGCACAATTGCGCTCATTTCACACGCTAGCAAGGTTTTGCTAAAAATTCTACAAGGCAGGCTTAAGCAGTATGTGGACCGAGAACTCCCAGAAGTGCAAGCTGGATTTCGAAGGGGCATAGGAACCAGAGACCAAATTGCAAACATGCGCTGGATTATGGAGAAAGCTAGAGAGTTCCAGAAAAACATTTACTTCTGCTTCATTGACTACGCAAAAGCTTTTGACTGTGTCGACCACAGCAAACTATGGCAAGTTCTTAAAGAAATGGGAGTGCCTGATCACCTCATCCGTCTCCTGAGAAATCTCTATGTGGGACAAGAAGCTACAGTTAGAACTGGATATGGAATAACTGATTGGTTCAAAATTGGGAAAGGAGTACGACAAGGCTGTATATTGTCACCCTGCTTATTTAACTTATATGCAGAATTCATCATGCGAAAGGCTGGACTGGATGAATCCCAAACCGGAATTAAGATTGCCGGAAGAAATATAAACAACCTCAGATATGCTGATGATACAACCTTGATGGCAGAAAGTGAGGAGGAATTAAAGAACCTTTTAATGAGGGTGAAAGAGGAGAGCGCAAAATATGGTCTGAAGCTCAACATCAAAAAAACTAAGATCATGGCCACTGGTCCCATCACCTCCTGGCAAATAGAAGGGGAAGAAATGGAGGCAGTGAGAGATTTCACTTTCTTGGGTTCCATGATCACTGCAGATGGTGACAGCAGTCACGAAATTAGAAGACGCCTGCTTCTTGGGAGAAAAGCAATGACAAACCTGGACAGCATCTTAAAAAGCAAAGACATCACCTTGCCAACAAAGGTCCGTATAGTTAAAGCTATGGTTTTCCCAGTAGTAATGTACGGAAGTGAGAGCTGGACCATAAAGAAGGCTGATCGCCGAAGAATTGATGCTTTTGAATTATGGTGCTGGAGGAGACTCTTGAGAGTCCCATGGACTGCAAGAAGATCAAACCTATCCATTCTTAAAGAAATCAACCCTGAGTGCTCATTAGAAGGACAGATCCTGAAGTTGAGGCTCCAGTACTTTGGCCACCTCATGAGAAGAGAAGACTCCCTAGAAAAGACCCTGATGTTGGGAAGGATTGAGGGCTCAAGGAGAAGGGGACGACAGAGGACGAGATGGTTGGACAGTGTTCTCGAAGCTACTAACATGAGTTTGGCCAAACTGCGAGAGGCAGTGAAGGATAGGCGTGCCTGGCGTGCTCTGGTCCATGGGGTCATGAAGAGTCAGACACGACTGAACGACTGAACAACAACAGTGGAGGACTGGAGGGGAGGCAGTGCAACAGCAATCCTGGAAAAGGATGCAGAGGGGAGAGAGAAGCAGCCTTAATATCTGCCCCAAGTAAAGTGATGAGGGATTTTGTTTACGCCAGAATCATTAAATGTATTGAGAAATTCAGCTTGCAGAGGAAGGAATGGAAGAGCTCTTGTGCAAAGGGAAGTCCGCACAAACCTTTTAAAAAACTTCCAGGCTATTAAGAAACATAATTGTGCCCTTTTGGGCTCCTGTGTGCTTGATTTAATGTTTAATTTGTGAACTCTCAGGAGATTGTGATGGTTGCAGCACTAGATAAGGCAGCTGTGGGTGGACATCTGAGGAGAAGGATTGGGCCTTTGCTTCACTGCTGGGAGACAAGCCTGAGGAGGAGGCAAACAGAGGAACAGGGTGTTTCCAAATGCCTTTTTATAGTCTCCTTCAGAGTTTGAGATCCTCCAAAAGGACCACCCCAGATATACTGGTACATTCAGGGGGGGGGGATCTTAACTTTGCTATGCCCTCTGGTTCAGCCTCTCTCTCTTTGTGGCAGCCACCATTTCTTTCCTTTAACCCCCCATGCACCAGAGTGACAATTTTGGGGGGCATTCTGAGGAAAATAAAATGATGGCTGGACCACCAAGAAGGAAGGTATTAGGGGATATCCCTGTCTGCAGCAAGAACAAAATACAAGACAATGCAATACAGTACATTAAGAGACTGGCAAGCCAAGTTTTGGACTAATAAAATGCCCAGAATAAAATCCTTGCAGCCATTTCTCATTACCTTTGAATTGCTTCATCACCTTTCCAGCTCCAGCCTAGCTGCATTTACTCAAAAGTAAGCTGCCCCTCCCACCACGGAGCTCGTTGTCTGGTAAAAGGGGAATTTGACATTTCCGGGTGTGCGCCAAGGGCCCTGGGAGGGGGGCTGGTGTGGGGGTAATTATTTGTTATTCTTTTTATCATCATCATCAACATCATAATTTATTATTTATACCCCGCCCATCTGGCTAGGTTTCCCCAGCCAAATATAATATGTTTAAGTTGAAAAATGACAGTGGGAAAGTGTAGTAAATCACTGCCAGTTTTTGATACTTACCTTTGCTGTCCTCAGCCTCCTGTTATGAGATGCTGCGTCTCTGGACAATGGGAGGCCAGAGGCCCATGCAAGGCCTGGCAGCCAGCAGAAATGCCACCAGACCTAGTGCGGCCAAAAATAATAAAGCACAGTGGTACCTCTGGTTGCGAACAGGATCCGTTCAGGAGGCCCGTTCGCAACATGAAAAGAGCGCAACCTGAAGCGCCGAATCTGCGCAGCGTGATTCGGTGTTTCTGCACATGCGCGAAGCACTGAACCCAGAAGTAACCCATTCCGGCACTTCCGGGTTCGGCGCGTTCGTATCCCATGACGAACGCAACCCACAACGAACGCAACCAGAGGTATGACTGTAAAATAAACCCAAACCCGTACACTTCATGTAAACTGCAAAAATCTGCCCAGAGGGGCATGCTGGCCACCCAAAAGAGGACATGTCCTGGAAAACCCGGACATATGGCAACCCCAGGTACTGGAGGAGAGGCAGTGCCATGAGTCCCACTAGCATAACAGGACCATCACCTCTTTCCCCCACTGAGTGCCCAACCTCCCAGGGACGGTGAGGCGCACCTATTGTGCAGGCTTTCCTTTGGCAGGCCAAATCCTCAGCTGCTGCAAAGTGCCCTACCCTTGAGGGAGCCCAGAGAGCAGCCTCACATCTGACTTGAGGACATTATGGGGTGTGAAGTGGGGTGAGGAAGAGATGTAAAACTTTCCTTCAACAGACTTCTCCCAATCCCAATTATAGGTCATTGCCCCTTCTCTCAGCAGCCTCCTCTACTCCACCCCACATCATGCAGGAATGTCTTTTAAACTTTCAGATAAATCTTTTGGGGGGCATTTTAATTCTATGTAAAGTTGGAAAGAAAAGAAAGATTGCCCCAAATTAACGTAGGATCCAAGCCCATTTTTTTATTATGGAGCTAAATGCCTGGAGCTTGCCTCATCCACCGTCCCTTTCTCTAAGCAATACATGTATGCGCAGAGGCAGGTATGAAGCAAAGGCTGCTTTCAGCATTATTCACAGGACTGTGAAGTATTGGCAGGTGTGAGGTATTCACTGAGAAGAGGCTTTGCTCAGTGCAAGGAATCAGTGGAGGAGCTGAAGATTACATGCTGCATCACTGGCGATCCCTCGTGGTCGAATAAATTGTCTTCCATGAACGCAGTCTTAGTGGTGTGTCTGTAAATGACTGTGGAGGCCAGTTCTGGATCCGGACATCCTTCCACAGTGGGAACAGTCAGGAGCTGATCACGGTGAGGATTTGCCAAATGTGCTTCAGTATAGCATGGTGAGCAAGCATGGGAAAGTGGTAGTACATCTCTCTATATATACCTGTATCTATACTGTATAAGGTTTACTACTAAGACCACAAGAACTGTATTATAGTGGATTGAGCTAATGGTGTTCCAGCATCTCTTAAAGTTTATGTAGCTAGTGTGTTTATGTTTGTTTTGTGCCATAAGGCAATCAACACGTTATACTTTGAACTGAACTGAGTGGGAAAGGAGCTCTGGAAAAGGCTACTGAAAAGCAGGAAAACTCAGACGTTCTGCTGGAAGACTGCAGATCACACTGGTCGAAGTGTGGTGTATCAACAACAGATGGCACTCTTACAGGTTATGGGCCAACTGACTTCTACTAGTCATTAATAATAATAAATTAATAATAATGTCAAAATATGGAACATGCTCCCCCAGGAGGCAGTGATGGCCATCAACTTGGTTGGCTCTAAAAGAGGGCAAGACAAAATTCATAGAGAGGGCTATTGAGGGCTCCTTGCCATGTTGGCTATGCTCTGCCCCCACACAACTGGAGACAGTAAATCTTCCCAATACCTGTCGCTGGAAACCACAGGGGGGGGGGGATGCTCTTGCGCACGTGTTCTGCTCCCATGTTTCCCACAAGCATCTGGTTGGCCCAGATGCTGGACTAAGATGGGCCACTGGGCTGATCAAGCAGGCTCTCCTTATGAATTCAGTGGAATTTATCACTAAGTACGGAGATGGTGAGGCTGTACTTACACAGGGAGTCTCTAGTTGGTGCCTCACACACACAGAGTTTGTATTTTCTTTCTGTCTGAGGTTTACAGAGCCAATAGCGCCCTCTTCTGATATGCACGAAGGAGTTGATTTCTAGTAATCCATCAATGCAAATCCAATGTGCCTATTTGAACAACTATATCAGAGGTCCTGTAGGGACATGAAGGCATACCACACAGCTGTACAGAAGACTTCCTAGGTTCAGATCCCGATCATAGATGTCCTGTGCTGGCTCCAGTTTTGCTCTGCCCATGCATTTTTCATCCTACTCTGTGGCATGAGTGAATTGGCTCACACCAGAGCACGGAATAGAAAAAATGGAAGCAAAACCCCCCTGCCCCCCCCAAGTTGCCACTCTTTTTCCTCCTTCCCTTGTGGCAGGAAGAGACGGAGACTCTGCCCAAAGCTGCAGCCGGGCTCAGGGCGGCTAACAACAAATATAAAACATTGATTAAAAATAAGGGGAGGGGCGCGCGCTTAAAAACAGCATAAAATACAACATAAATGCAACATTACCAGGGCTAACTGGCCAAATTAATCCTGCTAGGGCCAGCAAGGAAACCAGGGAAGAGTTTAAATGTGGAGTCTCAGAAAGAGTTTCTTCATAAAAAAGGGAAGGGAAAAAAGGAATGATCAGGCTAAATTGAAGGCCAGGCAGAATAGCTCTGTCTTACAGGCCCTGCGGAAGGAGATCAAGTCCTGCAGGGCCCTAGTCTCGTGGGACAGAGCATTCCACCAGGTCGGAGCCAACACTGAAAAAGCCCCGGCCCTGGTGGAGGATAATCTGGCTTCTTTAGGGCCCGGGACCCTTAAGCTATTATTATTCATGGACCTTAGGGTCCTCTGCGGGAAATACCAGGAGAGGCGGTCCCGTAAGTACAAGGGTCCTAGGCCACATATGAAAAATCATGAAAAGGCGGCGGGCAGAGGAGATGGTGGGCAAAAGTATGGGGAGGTGGCTGCTGAGCAAGTGGAAAAGAGAGGGGGGGTGCAAGTGGGTGGGGAGAGCGATCAGTGAGAGTGCAGCAAGGGGGTAGGGTGGTGGCATGGTGAGGTGCCCTGGATTTTCGGCAGGATTTTTTTTAAAGGGTATGGGAAGGTGGAAGAATGAAACTAGTGATGGAAGCTGAACCCTTTTGAGGAATATATGTTATTTATTGGGAAAGTTAAAGTGTTACTGTCTCTTTAAGAAATTAGTTGCAGGGGGAATGCTGGGAAAGGGAAGAAAAACAACACAGAGTCTTATTTTTGTTTGTTTTATTATTTATGCTGATTGTGACTGGAATGAATCCTCCCAAAGGAACCCCTCAAAAGCTGCCAAAAGTGCTTGAGGGATATATATGTGAACCGCCCTGAGACCCCCAAGTATAGGGCGGTATATAAATTCAATTACGCACGGGTGTGAGTGTGTGTGTGATTCTGGTGAGGCAGATTTAGTCTCCTCAGCAGATCTCAAGGTGGGCAGAATATGTATCCAGCCGAAAGAAAGGGAAGAGGGTCTCTCCAGAGAACCAGGCTCCTGAGAAACTGTAGAGTTTGGCTCCTGAGTCAGCATTATAAAAAGACACACATCCCCCTTCATAGTCCAGAGTCACCCGGATCCTCTTGAGCTTCCCAGTCAGGGACAGACAAAAGGGTTGAGGGTAAGTGCAGACCGTATACTGATAGCTCTTCTTTTGTACAGCCCAGATCCCTCCCACGGGATTTAAGGGAAATTCAGGCCTGCTCACAGACTTCCCAGCGACCCCTACAACCCAGTCTCCCTTGCTTTCCACATTGACTTCCCAGAAATGTCTGCCTGCTGTGAATCCCTCATGTCCTAACATAGGAGGAACGTAAGGAGGATCGCTGCTGTATGTATTAGGAGGTCTTTCTCCCAGTCTCACACTTTTCCGATCCTCGGAGAGGATGTGCTTGGTATCAGCTGTGTCTGGATCCAGAGTGACATTTGCTGTTGGGGAGATGGTGAGGGAAAGAGAAGAGAGGCAGTCAGCTGAGAGTTGGAGATGAACATCCTGATCCAAGAAATGCCCAGACTAGATCCCCTCTCAAATAATTGGGAGTTCTTTGCATCGCATTCAGGATTGGGACCTTCCTCCCCTTCTTCCAAACTTGCCCCACAGTGAACCAATTTTTTGTTGTTTTTATATTCAATGTATTTATATTGTAGAAGGGACCCAGGTGGCGCTGTGGGTTAAACCACAGAGCCTAGGGCTTGCTGATCAGAAGGTTGGTGGTTCGAATCCCTGCGACGGGGTGAGCTCTCGTTGCTCGGTCCCTGCTCCTGCCCACCTAGCAGTTCGAAAGCACATCAAAGTGCAAGTAGATAAATAGGTACCGCTCCGGCGGGAAGGTAAACGGCGTTTCCGTGCGCTGCTCTGGTTCGCCAGAAGCAGCTTTGTCATGCTGGCCACATGACCTGGAAGGTGTCTGCGGACAAACGCCGGCTCCCTTGGCCTATAGAGCGAGATGAGCGCGCAACCCCAGAGTCGGACATGACTGGACCTAATGGTCAGGGGTCCCTTTACTTATATTGTGCCCCTCCAGGCACAGAAATTATTATTATGAATTATTAATCATTATTATTCTTTTAAAAATCATGAAAAGAGTCTATGATTTCCAATATATTTGGGTATATGGAGGGTGTCAGCTGGGCTGGGGCTTAGGGTTGAGTTAGAAAATCCCTAACTGTGTGAGCCAGATAGAGAGTCTGAAAGAGTGTCTCTTTTCATGCTTTTTTTTTTTTTTGCTCTTGCCTGCTTGTGACCCTAAAATCTTCTTATGCTGCTGGGCCCCACTTTTGCATGCAGACAAAGGGCTTCTCCACATCACAGTTTATGCTGTGTTTGTGGCTGCTACTGACCCCATTTCATTTGCGCGGTCCACGTGATATTACCCTCAAACAACATCACTTGGGGGCCATACTCATTACTCAGGCCTCCATCATGTTATTGAACTGCACACGTGTTTTTCTAAAGAACAGCCACTGAAGTTGTTTAGCTCATTTCTAATGCTAGTCCAATACAGAGTAGACATGTTTAAATTAATAAACCCAAGTTACTCATTTTCACTCTGTCTATACAGCAAAATAAACGAGTTCCCTCCCTCAATTGTTTCTCCTTATTGCAGGGGTCCCCACTTACCCAGCTTCGGGCCGGTTTCTCCGGCGCCGATTGTGCGACGGGCCGGAGGAGCATGCACCCGCACACACGCTATTTCCAGCGAGGCTGCCCATCTCCGGGTCGGCGGAGCATCGGAAATAGCTTGTGCGCATGCACCTCATGCGCATGGGCCTCCTCCGAACCGTAAGTGCGCCGGAAATGACGCTTGCACATGCGCCCAAGCTATTTCCAACGCTCCGCCGACCTGAAGATGGGCAGCCACGCTGTGCTGCGCCGGATAATTGGCTCACTCTGGGGATGCCTGCCTTATTGCAATTGTGCTCTTCCACAACAGTAATATTAATTTTTTTAAAAAAGATAATTTATGGCACCTCCTCCTCCCTGGCCTTCCTTTGCTGTGCTATTTCAGACTGCAGATTTCTCCCTACTGTAGTAGTATCTCAAAGGAAACATTTACATTAGGCTCTTTGAACTGTGTTTTAAACCTCCAGAACAGGAAACCCTGCTTGCTCCCTTAATGATGGGGGAGGGACCTAGATCTGGCCAGTGAAACCTATCTCCCTGTGGGCAAAGTTTGATAGGTGGGTGCACAACTGATCTGTCAATCAATATCCCTGATGTCAGAACTGTGGGATAACCAGCCTCAGATAAGCAACATGCTTAAGTCTAATTAATGCATGAAAGGGTTAAGACCATAGAGTAAGCTAATCGGCCAGGCTTAGCTTCCCTTGGGAGGGATTAGGAAAAGGTATAGGTAAACAGTGAATTTTTCCAAATTTTATTTTTCTTGCATATACTGTGATTTCAAATCTCTGCCGGAGTTCCCTCACCAAAGCGTACTTGCCCAAATCCTGGATCCTGGCATCCAGGGAATTCTCCTCTTATATACCTACTTCTTTTTATTTGCCACCAATAAGAATGCTAGGTGATCAATTTTTGCCCATATAGATTGAAATCAACCCTGAAAACCCTGATGATCAGCTAATTGGCAGCATTTGCAAAGCTAAAATAAGGCCTGCATATTCATGTAATTTTGGAATGGAGTCTTTGTTTAATGCTTCTCTCTTGGATTTAATCTACTCAATAAGGCTAGTTGCCTGGGGAAAACAGGAGACAATAAAAATGTAGCCAGTTACAGGCTGAGAGTGTCAAGATAACTAACTGAAGCCTCTGTGTTCAGAGGGAGTATCTCTCAAAGCTGGAACAGAAGTCTGTAAAGGTTGTATTTACCGTGTTTCTCCTAAAATAAGACACCGTCTTATATTTCCCCCCCTCAAAAAAACACAGTATGGCTTATATTCGGGGGATGTCTTATTTTAACCGCTCCGCATCAGTACGCTGCATAGCCACGCCTATCCAGGCCATCTTAAGGGAGAGGCGCTGCGTCACTATGTCTTATTTTCGGGGTATGGCTTATATTTCACAAATGCGTAGAAATCCTGCTACGGCTTATTTTATGGCTACATCTTATTTTAGGAGAAACAGGGTAGTAGTCAGAAGACTTCACATATCTACCTCCGTGATTTGTTTCCTAAAAGAAAACTGAATTAACCATTCTAAGGTTTTTGAGTCCTGACATCTGGGGGAGATTCTGTTAATGGAAGTTATAATGAAAAAGTATGGCTACTCGCAAGCCTGTCCCTGAATCTCAGGTGAAGGGAGCCTCACAGTGGCGGGAGCCATTGCCTTCCTGCCATGAATGTGGGATCCCCATCATTAGTCTCACACTTGTGAGCAGTTACTTTGTAAGTGGAGGCACTCTCCAAACATATTTTATGTTTTACATATGAGGAACCCAAACAGCAAGACTAAAGCTATTGATGGTTCCGAACTCTGCAGAACAGACTCCTTAACTCCAATGAAACACCAGACCCCTCCTGTGAATGTGGGCCTCCATTGGAATTTTACCTTTCTGAAACTGTTGTCCGAATGACCAATTATCTGAGGAAGAAAAAGATATAAAGTTTAAGGGCTATATCTCACAAAATTGTGCTTACAAATAATCACTTCATAAAAAAGCATATGTTGTTTCCTCATTTCACATCAAAGATTAAGTCGTGGAACAAGTAACTGGAAACAAGAAAGTTGTAGTCAGATGAAATTAAAGTACCGTATATTCCGGCGTATAAGACGACTGGGCGTATAAGACGACCCCCAACTTTTCCAGTTAAAATATAGAGTTTGGGATATATTCGCCGTATAAGAAATACGACCTGGAGTATAAGACAACCCCCGACTTTTGAGAAGATTTTCCTGGGTTAAAAAGTAGTCTTATATGCAGGAATATACAGTAACTAACAGGTAAAAATCAGACATTGTAAACCATACTAGACAACAACAGAATAAAGTCATTCAAAATCCATCAATGAAATGGGGATCCATAATGGAGGGCTGGCAGTGCGGTATCAGTATTTTTTAAGGATCCAGAGGAGAGCTGAAGACATGTTCAAAGCTGCCCCAAGTAAACAGGTAGGGAAAAGCTATTGAAAGCTAATTCTCGTGCAACAGGACAACAGGAAGTCCTGCCTCATTAAACTTCTAAAATTATTTCAGAATGTTAACAAAAAAATTGGCAGAGGCTTCCTGGAAAAGTGTCCTTAGCTTCCCATGTGGGGCTGATCTAATAAGAATTGCAGGATTGTGTGATGGTTGAAGCACTATGCATAGCAGCTGTGGGTGGATGTCTGAGGAGACGGTTCAGGCCTTTGTTCCACTGATGGACCAGCCTGGGCAAGACACTGGGTGCTTGCTGATGCCCTTTTTAATGACCTTCAGGACACTGAAACCCAAGGGAAGTCTGAGAACCTCCAAAAGAACCTTCAGATTGTGTAGATGGGAAACAAAACATAAGGAAGGTTCCATGTAAATGAAAACTGGACGTTAGGCTGACCCAGTGGGATTTCGTAAGGGGAAAAGTCAATGAAATAGTTTATAGGTAGGAACCAAACTCCTCACTGTCCCAGAATGTCCCAGAATGGCATGCAGGTTCTTCGCAGGGATGCCACCACCCCTACAAAAATCTACCCCACACGTGCACCTTCAAACCCATCCTCTGGTCATTCATTGTACATATAAAGAAACTAAATGCCACTATAGATCTATTACCCAGAGCTAAGCTATTGAATGTGCTTCCAAAGTCTGCAGAACTGACTGTTTAACCCCAAAGAAATACCTGTCCCCCACCGCTCCTGTGAATTGGGGATCCTCATTGGAAATTACCTTGCTGAAGCTGTTCTCTGAATGAAAAGGAGTCTAGGGAAGCAAAAAGATAAGAAGTGTAAGTAGTCATACCTCGGGTTACGATAGCTTTAGGTTGCGTTCCGCATAGGTTAGGAACGTGCTGCACCCAGAAATAACGGAACGGGTTACTTCTGGGTTCAGCGGTTCACGCATGCGCAGACGCTCAAAATGACGTCATGCGCAGAAGCGCATCGCGCACATGTGCAGACGCAGCACCTCAGGATACGCACGTCACGGGTTGCGAACGGGGCTCCGGAACGGATCCCGTTCGCAACCAGAGGTACCACTGTACTACGTTTTTTTATTTCAAATATGTGTTCTTACCAAATAACACTTTATACTGCAGCATCTATCTAACCCATGATCTTTTCTCTGCAGCCAACCAGCTAAAAAGAGACAGATTGTCCCGACCTCTCCCCCCTCACCCTCTCTCCATGGTTTCTGCCCGAAAATGGCACCAAAGCGCAAACAAGTAAAGAAGTGGGCAAATTTCAGCTGTTCAGACATCTAAATCAGGTGTGTGTACAGCGAGATTTGACTATAATACTTTGTGTTTGGATAACTGAGTGTTCATGTAACAAGCAGACAGATAATGGGACTTGTGTGTACAATATAATATGAGCCTGGTTTGCTCAGTTTTTGACTTATATAATGCCCAGAATAAAATCATTGTAGTGGTTTTTTTTATTACCTTTGAATTCCTTCATGGCAGAATCCAGAAGGGGTTCTATATCACAGAATCTGGAGGTTTTTCTCTTCAATTCTGGAGGAAAAGTTGGTGGATTCTCCAATTTCTCTCTTTTCTCATACCTGGTGAAAGGAAACAAAATATTAGCCCAGTCAAATCCACAATTCCTGGTAAAGGAAAGAAAGAAACTAAGAGGAGGAAGAGAATGGTAGAGGAGGAGGAGGAGGGGAGTTTGGATTTGATATCCCGCTTTATCACTACCCGAAGGAGTCTCAAAGTGGCTAACATTCTCCTTTCCCTTCCTCCTCCACAACAAACACTCTGTGAGGTGAGTGGGGCTGAGAGATTTCAAAGAAGTGTGACTAGCCCAAGGTCACCCAGCAGCTGCATGTGGAGGAGCGGAGACGCGAACCCGGTTCACCAGATTACGAGACTACCGCTCTTAACCACTACACCACACTGGCTCTAGAGAGCCTAGAGGGGCAGGCAGAAACAGAGGGGAGAGATTCTTCCTCGCTATGGGGTCCAAAACAGCCAAGCCTCCACCTCTCCTGGTTTATACAGTAGTCCTGTTATATCTCTTCCCCCCCCCCAACAGTCTTCAGAGAAAGTTTAAAGTATAGCAGGTGTAAAAGCCCTCATGAGAAAGTGCTTCCTGGCCACTCAAGCAAATGCTGCCATGCAGACACTGGCGGGCAAAGCCTGCCCTAGGAGCAGAGGAGTACATGGGCCCTCACAATGGCTGGAGGGTGTGTGCCTGAGATGGCTACTCCAAAGCCTGCTTCCTCAGTCAAGAGGCCTTTCCCAATGGCATTAAGGATGGGGCAGTGGCCGCAATCCTCCTCCATTCAAGCCTGTGAGACATTGCAAGATCAGAGAAGGTGACCAGGCCAGACAGAGGTAGCCCAACTCAAGAAGGAAGCCTTGCCACTGCTGATGAGCTTGTTCAGGAAGATGGCAACCGCCCACTCTGGCTCCTGCTGCCTGAGGCAACCAACACCCTCTTCGTTCCATAAAAAGGTAAAGGGACCCCTGACCATTAGGTCCAGTCGTGTCTGACTCTGGGGTTGCGGCGCTCATCTCACTTTATTGGCCGAGGGAGCCAGCGTACAGCTTCCGGGTCATGTGGCCAGCATGACTAAGCCGCTTCTGGCGAACCAGAGCAGCGCACGGAAACGCCATTTACCTTCCCGCCGGAGCGGGACCTATTTATCTACTTGCACTTTGGCGTGCTTTCGAACTGCTAAGTGGGCAGGAGCTGGGACCAAGCAACGGGAGCTCACCCCGTCGCAAAGATTCGAACCACTGACCTTCTGATCGGCAAGCCCTAGGCTCTGTGGTTTAACCCACAGCGCCACCTGGGTCCATAGCTTAGTGCAAAATCCATCTTTGCCTTTCTTATGCCTTGAGAGAGAGAGAGAGAGAGAGAGAGAGAGAGAGAGAGAGAGAATGCAACATTTGGTTTGCCAAATGTGCCTTCTCTTAGCTTGTTTCTCCCTTGCGTCCTGAGTTCGAGTGTCTTAAAAGCCCATGACACCTTTGGTAAAGGCTGTTCTCCAACTGGAGCGCTTGCAAGCCAGTGTTTCCCGGTTGTCAGTGTTTATATTACATTTTTTAGATTTGCCTTGAGAAAGTCTTTAAACCTCTTTTGTTGACCACCAGCATTACGCTTTCCATTTTTAAATTCGGAATAAAATAGTTGCTTTAGAAGATGATAGTAAGGCATCTGAACAACATAACCAGTCCTTTCCAATATATAACTATCTCTGTTGTAATGGTATATATGGAAGTATTGAAAAAGTAATTTCAAAGCCTGGAAATATGGAAACCTTTTGGCCTGCCACCAAAACATGATTGTTATTATTAAGGGAAATGCTCAGTGGCTCCATGTGGATGTTAAAAAGCAAGGGGAACAAGATGGAACCCTCTGGGACACCCCTGGAATGCTCCCATGGCACTGAAATATGCCCCCCATAGAAATTCTCTTTCAGATGTTTGAAACTATTGCAGAGTCAATGAGTAGGATGTGCAGGAGGCAGAGAAGAGCTTCCAGACCTGTGAGAGTTAGGTGCTGCTCTAAGCCTGATTCTTGGAGGGAGAATTGGGGCACAACATCAAAAAAGAGGGCCCCGTTTTCACTTGTTAAATGCTGTAGGGTGTGGACTCCTACAGTCTCTCCCACAGGAGGAAGATTTTATATACTCTCCTCTTTAATCCCTCCTGGCATGATAACAGAAATGAGCAGGATCCACTTACCTCTGCAAGGTGCTTCTTACATCCTAGAGGGGAAGAGAGAAGGGAATTTACTGCACACCACAGGCCACACTAGGAAGACCCCCTCAGACCCTGGAGTGGAGGAACAGCCTGGCCCTCAGATGTCAGTCTCATAGCACACACACCAAAGTTTTGGGCAGGGATGGCTGAATATTTGACTTATATAATGCCCAGAATAAAATCATTGTAGTTTTTTTATTACCTTTATTACATCCAATTTTCAGCAACTGGGTAAATCGTATACCTTACTTGGCTGGAGAACTGCCTTAGAAAGTTCAGAGAACTGCAATTGTTTGTGATTCAGTTTGCATATTGATTTATAAAGTGCAAATGAGGAATGAACCACCCCACGACTATTGGATACACAAGAGACCTGACTTGAGGCTCCACCAACTAAGCCCCTTTATGTGCCTACTTCTGTACAAGCAGCACAGGTTGAGCTTTGTGCTGTTTCTGCCACTGTCTTACCTGCAGGAATTCGCTCTCTGGCTGCTGACGCTTCTCCTGCATCTCCTGGATGATCCTTTTCAGATAGGACAGTTCCCTGGAGAGCCTGGCCAGGTGCTCTTCCCTTTTCCTTGCAATCTCCTTCTCCACCTTTTCTATCTCATTCAGCAGACACTTTTCTTGTTCTTCGATAAACTGGTGCAGTTGTCTGAACTTCTCCACTGTCTTCTGCCTCTCTGTTTCTGTTAATTTCTGCAAGAAGCAGGAAGAAAGAGAATAAAGGTCTGGAATATGGTCAGTCTTTACAACATCAGGAGGGAGAGAGAGGAAAAGCGGAGCCCTTAGTCCAGAATATGGGATTTCACGAAAACAGACATGAGGCCTCCACAGGGAGGGAACTTCTGACTTTTCATGGACACGATTTCATGGACACGAAATCAACTTCCTGCTGGTGAAGAAGCTCTCCTCTCCTCAGGGCGCCGGCGGGGGCTCCATCCTGTGGAAGAGCCCGGCGGGCGCCAGGAGCTTCAAGGGCCGCGCGCTACAGGAGAGCTTTCCCGCCGCGGAATGGGCGCCCACTTGCCCGCGCGAGGGCGGACGGGGGAGATGGGGCCCGGCGAGGCCCTGCCGCGGTCGCCGCCGCCTCCTCCCGGGCCGAGGGGAGAGGGAGCCGCGCGCGCAATAACGCACCTACCGCCCTCGCGCGGGCCTGTCCGGGTTCTGTGTGTTCCGAGTGGCCGGAAAAGGGGGGCGGCCTTCGCTTTGTGGGGGCGCCACGGGCGGCAAAGGCAAGTGCTGTCCTCCTGGCGCCGTTCTCCTCTCTCGGCCCCTCGGAGAACCGCCGCCACCGCCGCGCCTGACCCGGGAGCCCCCGAGCCGCCTCCCCTCGGGGCCAGAGAGCCTCCTCCGGGGCCGAGTGCGGCCGGCAATCCCCGCTAGCGCCGCCGCGGCCTCATGGCCGCGGGAAGGGGCAGCTCCGGGTGAAGGAAGGGAGGGAGGAAGGAGGTAGCGGCGGCGGCGTCCGAGGGGGAGAAGGAGGCGGCGGCGGTGACTGAGGGAGGCGCGGCCGGTGGAGGGGGGTGCGGCGGGCTGAGCCAGGCTGCCCGCCTCGGCGGGAGGCCGGCCACCCTCTCAGCCCTCGCGTGGGTATCTAGCGCCTGTTATTAACGGGCTAAATTCACTAGTTTACTATAAAGCTCCAAGATGGCTTGAGTTTCCTAAAAATTAGTAATGTATCTTTGGCCCAGTATACCTGAAGGAGCGTCTCCACCCCCATTGTTCAACCCGGACATGGAGCTGAGGGCCTTCTGGCGGTTCCCTCACTGCAAGAAGTGAAGCTACAGGGAACCAGGCAGAGGGCCTTCTCGGTAGTGGCGCCCGCCCTGTGGAACGCCCTCCCATCAGATGTCAAAGAAATAAACAACTATCTGACATTTAGAAGATATCTGAAGGCAGCCCTGTTTAGGGAAGTTTTTAATGACTGATGTTTTAATGTATTTTTAATCTTTTGTTAGAAGCCACCCAGAGTGGCTGGGGAAACCCAGCCAGATGGGCGGGGTATAAATAAGTTGTAGTTGTGGTTATAGTTATAGTTGTTGTAGTTGTGGAAGGACAGATGGTAGAGAGGTAACTTCAGGAGGCAGAAGATGCCAGTACAAGCCTGGAAAGTGCCCAGCTTCTCCTGCACCAGTGAATGAGAGCTCACGCTCATCGCAAGCCTGGTGAATTGGCCAAATAGCTCTTCCTGAAAAAACATGCAGAGTGAAATACAGCATTCTTCTGAAATTCACACTTCTCCAAACTTAGCCAGGTTACCCCAGCCAGGTAACATTTACAAGAATCAGGGTGAAGTATGAACACAGATGAATTTATCTGTGTGAACGACATAGAAAAATAAATTATATTGGGGGAAATTGCATTCCAAATTATGTACCGTATATTGAAGAAAATTACACTGAATATATAAGAAATCCACACCAAAATCTGATCAATTTTTAAAAATTTTTTAAAAGTGACAACAGTGACACTTACAAGGAGGTCCTCACATTCCTTTTTCACGTCTTCTTGATAGGCCAGAATTCTTTCTCTCTCTTTCCTCAGAATCTCCAGGCGTCTACACATCAGTCCCTAAAAAACAAACAAACAAAAAACCACCCAAAAGCTCAGGTTTGAATGAGAGAGAAGCGGAAGTGTTGATTGTTTATTTAATTTATCACACTGATATACCACCATTATCTTCCAGGAATCTCAAGGTGATGTCCATGGTTCTCCTCCCCATTTCATCCGCACAATAACCCTGTTGTGGCTAAGAGATGGTGACTAGCCCATGGTCACCTAGCAAGCTGCATGGCTGAGTGGGGATTCAAACCCTGTCCTCCCAGGCTCTAGTCCAACACTGTAACCATTATGCCACACTGTTAAGCTGACTTCTTGGTGGCCTTGCTTTTAGCTCTTTATCACGTAAAGTGCTCTGGAACATTCTAGTGTTTTTTCCAATTGCATTCATTTTATTGAGAAGCAGTAAGCAACGGTTAATGTTTTTTTAAAAATCTATTATTATAAAAATGGTGTAGAAACTTGCATAAAACCAGTATTTATTGGGGGGATGTGTATCAGCGTTGGACAGCCTGGTGCCCTCCCCATGTTTTTATAAGCAAAAATAATCAACGTTACAAAACATAGGAGCAGTGCGCAAGTTGTTTTTTCCAACTAAGCAGAGAGAAGATAATGCAGAAAAATAAAAGCAGCAAAATACATATTGAAAGCCCAATTTTGCAATTTGGGTGGAAGGTTTTGTATATCTGAATTTGACACAAAATTGAAGTCCCTCCACCCCCTGTAACCTAAGAGTTACAGAAAAGCTCCCAAGAAGAATAAAACAAACAAACCCAAAATGGAGAATGATTTCTTACCTTGTACTCCTTGGAAGCCTCTTTCAGGGGAATCGCCTCGTGGCTTCTGTGCTCGTTGGATCTGTCGCACACAAGACAAATGGGGGCTCCGTCCTCCTTGCAGAAGAGTTTCAGGGGCTCCTGGTGCTTCTCACAAACCTTCTCTTTTCCTCCTTCCTCCTTCCCCTCCTGAAGACTGAGCTTCTTGATTAATTCTACAAAGTTTTCCAACGGCCAGTTTGGGATGAGGCTCCTTTCCTGAACCGTTTCTCTGCAGTGAGGGCAGAAAGCCTCCGCCTCCGATTCCCCCCAGCACTGGATCAAGCAGGATCGGCAGAAGTTGTGCCCACATTCTGGGATCATCACCGGATCCTTGAAATAGTCCAGGCAGATGGAGCAAGTGGCTTCATCGCAAAGACTCTGGACGGGACCCGAAGCAGCAGCAGCAGCCATGACTCCCTCGCGCCAAAAAGAATGCAAACTTTCACTTCCTCCGTTTTCAGCCAATGGGCGTTTCCCTTCCTGCAGGATCTCGGTGCTGATGGGACTTTTTAAAAAAGAAGCAGAAGAAGCAGACCCGCCTCTGCAGCTGCTTAATGTTTTCTCAAATAGCCTTGATTGTTTCAACATTGCCGTGATTGCTTCTCTCCGCCCTCCCCCCTTCATTAGAACTATATATACACATAGATTTAAACATATCGTTGTGCATTGTCCTGAAAAGGTAATGTTTCAATGCATTTATAAATAACTGAACGAAACTAAATCCTTGTCATTGTGGAGAAACAGCCTCTGCTTCAAGGCAATCCACTTCCCACAGGGCAGAGCTGTGTAGCAGTCAGTCCAACCAGTCCAAGAACCTCTGTCTCTTAATTTTTAGTTACAGGGAGGTAGCAGTGTTGGTCTGCCATAGTCAAAACAAAATACCCGTATTTTTCGCTCCATAACGCGCACTTTTTTCCTCCAAAAAAGGAAGGGGAAAAGTCTGTGCACGTTATGGAGCGAATGCATGGTCCCTGGAGCTGAATTGCCCAGGGTCCAAAAGAAGATTGAGCTTTTTCTTTTACAAAGAGTGAAGGGTGTGTTGAAAGCCTGCCGCTTTACAGCTGATCAGCAAGAGATCAGGGAGAGAGATAAGGTCACTGGCTCATTTCTGCAGAGGAGGCTGTTGGTTTCCCCAGTGACGTGACTGGCTGATTAGATTATCTGTCTGGCTGATTAGATTATCTTATCTGGAAACTGTAGAAAGGGCTTTGAGCTGATCCTTTTGCAAATGGGGCTTTTCTTTGCAAAAGTGTCTTTTCTCCTTTGCTCCGTGAAGCATCTCTGCTGTCCTTCCTTCCTTCTCCCTCTTTCTTTCACTCTCTCTCACCCCTTCCTTCCTTCCTTATCCTTCCTTCCTTCCTTCCTTCTCTCTCTCTCTCTCTCACTCACCCCTTCTGTATGTCTTTCTTCCTTTCTTCCTTTCTTCCTTTCTTCTTCCTTTCCTTTTCTTTCCTTCCTTCCTTCCTTCCTTCTCTCTCTCTCTCACCCCTTCCTTCCTTCTCCCTCTCTCTCTCTCTCACCCCTTCTGTCTTTCTTTCTCTTTCTTTCTATCTGTCTGTCTTTCTGTCCTTCCTTCCTTCCTTCCTTCCTTCCTTCCTTCCTTCTCTCTTCCCTCCCTCCCTCCTTCTTCTCTCTTCCTCTCTCTCTCTCTCTCTCTCTCTCTCTCTCTCTCTCCTTCCTTCCTTCCTTCCTTCTCTCTCTCTCTCTCTCTCTCTCTCTCTCTCATCCCTTCCTTCCTTCTCCCTCTTTCTTTCACTCTCTCTCACCCGCCAACCCCGTTCGCCAAAGCAGGCTTGTTTTTGCGATCGGGGTTGGCGGGGAAGAACCAGCAGCATCCCTCCGCTGCCCCTCCCAGCCTTTTAGAGGAGGAAAACCAGAAAAATAATTTTTTTTCTTGTTTTCCGCCTCTAAAAACAAGGTGCGCACTATGGTCCGTGCTATGGAGCGAAAAATACGGTAAAAAATAAAAAAAAATCCTTCCAGTAGCACCTAAGTTTGTTCTTGGTATGAGCTTTTTGAAGAAGTGGGCATGCACATGAAAGCTCATACCAAGAAACAAACTTAGCTGGTCTCGTAAGGTGCTACTGGAAGGAATTTTTTTTATTTTTTATTTTGTTTTAATTTTTATTTATGCTTTTCAAATTTATACATTTCATTAATTTTACAATAATTTTAATTAACATTTCTCAATTTGACTTCCCCCTCTTTCTGCGGTTCTGTAACTTTAATTTTAATATCTTCTGCATATCCAAATTCACTTAATTTACTCCTTTTTTAAAAAAAAAAATCCACTTTAAATATATACTCTTGTAAAACTGCAGGCCATTACAATAAACCTGCCAATGTTTTTATCTGTTTACAATTTATCAATACATACTCCATAAACCATTTCCATTCTTTTATAAAAAGCTTGTTGCCTTGATTTTTTATTCTCCTGGTATTCCATGCTGGCCACATGACCCGGAAACTGTCTGCGGACAAACGCCGGCTCCCTCAGCCTATAGAGCGAGATGAGCACGCAACCCCAGAATCGTCCGTGACTGGACCTAACAGTCAGGGGTCCCTTTACCTTTACCTTTAAGTTTCGCCATTTCTGCATCTTCCATAAGTTTTTGTATCTACTTTCGTTGGGACTACTTCTTTCCAGTTTTTTGCAAGTAACATTCTTGCTGCTGTAGTAGCATACATGAATAAGTTTCTGTACTGTTTAGGTAGTTTTTACCCTTTAATTCCCAAGAGAAAAGCTTCTGGTTTCCCCCAAAAGTTTTAAAACATCATTTTCAATTCATTATATATCATTTCCCAGTACACTTTAATCTTACTACAAGACCACCAAATATGATAAAAAGAACCTTCTTTCTCTTTACATTTCCACAGTCCAGGAACCTCTCTCACAGTAGTCGGCAGGGCATCTCTCTGTAGCCCACAGGTTTTCTCTTCTAGACCAGGGAGAGATCCATGTTGCTTTCCCTCGGATCTCATAGTGAGTGACACAAGGAGAGCCAGCCCAACTCAAGCACCAAAGGCAACCTTGGGAGCAATGGAAAGGAAATGGGGGAGGAGAGAAAGTGTCCAAAATCGAAACTATTTTGCAAAAAAGCAGAACAGGGGAAGCATCACTTCCTCTCATTTGCAATGAATTCATGGTGGATGCTGTTGCTCTGCAGTCCAAGGTCAGTACATTTCTAGATTAAATTGTGGGAAATGGCTCCATCCAACTTAACATGTTGGATGGGGGCCCGCTCTGAATCACACCGGCCAGGACCAGACCCCAGGAGACCCCTCCTCATTTCTTGCCTTGGGTTGGGAGGAGATCAGCAGCCTCTCCTGTTCACTGAGAGGCTGCTGCAGAGGAGGCACTGGAGTGGGGGGCTGCCAAGGAGGTACCAGATCCGACCTCCAAGGATGTGCCACAATCATGCATTCCTTGGAGGCCAGATTTGCTGCCCCTGTGGATCCTGCCACCAAAGGCAGTCGCCTCACCTAATATAGATCTATCAACAGAGACTTTCTGTTTCATTTCTCCTTACTGACAAAGAGGTGCTTTCACCAAAGCTGGGCTTTGTAAAATTTGACGGTGTGCTTTAAAAAAAGAGAAGAAGGGAGACATTAAGTGTGTTTGCATTCCCACCCACCCTATCAGACATGCAGCTGAAAGGGCGGAGAGGAAATGGGTGTTATACTTGCAGGATGCACCAAGGGTGCCGGGTGACTGTTGACATTTATGGCGTGAAGGCTGCCATAAACAGATTTGCCTGGCACACTTCCAGACTCTGAGCAGAGGTGAAATACAGTTTGCAGCTAAGCGTGAGGAAATTGGCCCTGAGTCTTGATTGATGAGCAACACACTAGGCAGATTGCTTTATTGCCTGTCATTATGCTTAATGGTTGCTATTTACAGAGACTGCTGTGGATCCCCACAACGGAAGATCCGCTTGCATCCTCTCAGCAGATCAAAACCGAAACTGCTGAGTCTCTTTTACTCGCACTCACATAATGTGCTGCGAACGTCCATGACTTTGCTCTGATCTTTGCATATGTGTGAACAATCCAGCTTCACAGCCAGAATTTCATCTTACATGCAGAAACTTACGAAGACAGTTTTCTGAAAATGAATGACCCCAACAGTGACGGAAATCAAATTCATCTAGCAGCAGAGTGTAAATCAGGGGTCAGCAACCTTTTTCAGCCGTGGGCCAGTCCACCATCCCTCAGACCAAGTGGTGGGCCGGACTATTTTTTTTGGGGGGGGGGGGATGAACGAATTCCTATGCCCCACAGATAACCCAGAGATGCATTTTAAATAAAAGGACACATTCTACTCATGTAAAAATGCTGATTCCTGGACCGTCCGTGGACCGGATTGAGAAGGCGATTGGGCCGCATCTGGCCCATGGGCCTTAGGTTGCCCAGTGGCATCACAAGGGGGCGGGGCGGTCCACCCCGGGTTCCAGGGGAGGAGGGGGTGACACTTGGGCCGGCCCCGCCCTGCCCCGCCTGCAGGTCCCGAGCAAGCCACAGAGCGAGGCCTCTCTGCTCGGCGGCTCATGGGGGTGCCCCGCCGCCGCTGCTTTTCGCGCGACGGCTCACAAGGCCGCCGCGGAAGCAGTGGCACCGGTCAAGGCGGAGTGGGCATGCATGAAATGCCGCGCATGCACACTCCGTTGCCGGGCCGTCGCTGCTCCCGCTGCGATATTGTGAACCGCCACGCGAAAACCGGCAGCGGCGGGGCACCCCCATGATGTAACGTCACGACGCCCCGCCCCCAGGGGGATGCCTCTGTTCGCTGCCCCGGGTAGCGAGGAGGCTTCCTCCGCCCCTGAGGTTGCCTACCCCTGGTGTAAACTCTACCGGTAGTTGTGGTTACATCTGTAACATAAATAGCTTTCTAGGGAAAAGCTGAAGCCCCTTTTGGGGCGCGTTAGGATCAGTTTTTATGGTAGTCCAGATCTCAGTCGTATGGATGTATGTATATTTTTCAATTTTAACTCATGAGCTATTGCTGCAATCTATTTTAATTGTATATTTTATCTTTATGAATGTTGTCACTATTGTGTTATGCGAGCTGGTCTCTGACCGTAATAAATAAATTCTAATTCATCTGTAACATAAAATAACCTGTGTCCCCTCAGAAATAAAGTGCTTGGGAACAGGAAGAAGTGACCAGGAGGAAGCAAAAACTTCAGAACCTCTTGTTCCTCGGCCCAGATCCCTGTTCACAAGAGACGGCTAGTTGAGGGGTAAGTATTTTACAATTGTACCTCAGCCTCTGTTTGAAGCAAAGGGCCAGGCTAGACAGGATGCTAAAAATGTCTCATGCTAGGAACTACTGGTCAGGGTTGAATCACTTGAAGGGACCTCTCAATACAGTGGTACCTCAGGTTTCATACGCTTCAGGTTACATACGCTTCAGGTTAAGAACTCTGCTAACCCAGAAATATTGCTTCAGGTTAAGAACTTTGCTTCAGGATAAGAACAGAAATTGTGCTCTGGCGGTGCAGCGGCAGCGGGAGGCCCCATTAGCTAAAGTGGTGCTTCAGGTTAAGAACAGTTTCAGGTTAAGAATGGACCCTCCGGAACGAATTAAGTACTTAACCAGAGGTACCACTGTATTCTTATTTCAACCACAGTGAGCCACACTCACTCCCACAAGAGAGATTTGGAAATCTTTATTGCCCAGTGGTTTTTATAGGTTTCTGCCCTGCCCAAACTGCTGCTCTTTACTTTGTCATATTACAGCTTCCCTTTCTATCAAGAAAGCCGCAAACTCTTCACCCACTATGGCCTCAGCATCACCATCCATGGACATGGACCAGGATGCCTTGTGTCCCATCTGCAAGGACTACCTCACAGATCCAGTGACTTTGGACTGTGGCCACAACTATTGTCAGGGCTGCGTCACCGATTATTGCAAGATAAGGGAAAAACAAAATATGGGGCACTTGGAGTGTCCCATCTGCAGAGCCCAAATGCAGAGAAGGAATTTCCGCCCCAATTGGCAGCTGGGAAGTATAGTAGAAAAAATTAAACTCCTGCAATTAAATAAAGGGGGAAAGGATATGTGTGTGAAACACAAGAAATACCTTGAACTGTTCTGCAAAGAAGATGAAAAATTGGTTTGTGTGTCTTGTGAACGATCCCCAGAACACAAATCGCACACTGTGGTACTTGAGGAAGATGCTGCCCAGGAATACAAGGTAGGAAATTATCTTGACACTTATTAATGGAATCCTTTCAATATTTTGTGAAATATTTCAATGTGGCTGGAAAACAACTCCTGTGCCAAGACTGTTTCCCTTTTCATTGTGCCTGCTGCAAATTATGACTTTCCTCCATTTTTGAAGCCACTTCAAATTCTTCCTAAGCTGTGATGACACAATGGGCGTCATGTCCCATCACAATGATGGCATCACAACTTCCTGTGTCTAAACACAATTTCCCTTTTTTACAAAGTTCTCTCCTGGTGGTCATCCTGCATTGGTTGAAATCAAGTTTATTTCTGTACCTCTTTTCTTCAGTGACTTCACCCAAACATTGTCCACAAGGGATAAAGATGCATCAACAACACAACATTATAGAAATGAATTAGATACTAATCCAGAGGGAGTAAGACCCTCTGAACGTAATAGGACATTTCTCAGTGAGCACCTTTAGTTGTTGAAGCTCAGTTCCTAACAATTCTTCATACTTAAGAAACAACACTATAAAGACAACGTGAAACAAAAAGTCACAATACTTGTACCAAACCTGGAGGGGGGGAACACTAGCAGAACTCAACAAAACCAATAAGACCAAGCAAATTACCGTAAGAAGCTTGGGTAGCAAGGGCAATTAGATATGTTATTGTGTACGGTTAAACAGCCTGGAAACACACAGAGCAACTGTAGGTTTTAAGGAGAACCCCCCCACCAATAAAATATAAAATGCTGTAAAATATTAAAATCCTTAATCCTGAGCTAGGTGACAATGTTTTTAAAAAAGAAAGAAAGAAAAATATGCTACTAACCAGTCAGATATCAGCCACCAGCTGGCACGGAGAGAAGACAGCACTCAAATTTCTAAAAAATACAAAAGTATTTGCTAGATGCAGATGTGTTAGTAAACCATCTCATTTAAGATTAGCAGTGAGGCCATGTGCATTTAATCCAGGACTTTCCGAAAACTAACACATGTTGGATGAAACCTCTGAAACCTCAAGTTTCATATCCTTCCAGATCAAGCACCATAATATAAGGAGAGCCAGGCTGGGTCAGGTCAAAGGCCCATCTAGACCAGCATGCTCTTATCACAGTGGTCAGACAGCCAGGTAACCCTTCTGGGAAGCCATTAGGTGGGACCTGAGCACAACAGCACTGCCCCCTCCTGAGGTTTCCAGTACAGTATTCAGAAGCAAATACTCTACCACACTGGAGAGTCACTGGTGTATTCACTTCTGACCCTTCAAATGAAAACCTTTGCTCCACAACATAGCAGCAACTGGGGATCAGGGGTTAGATCAGGGTGAGGAGACACAGCTCTTGGTTCTCATTAAAAAGTGTGCTTTCCCCTGCTTTAGCCTTTGCAGATGCTACTCTCAGTCGCAATCACAATCTGAGCTTTTGTTTCCTCTTTAGGGACTGATCTGCAGCCATCTGGAGATTCTGAGGAAAGAGAGAGAAACAATTCTGGCCTATCAAGCAGACACGGAAAAAGAAAGCCAAGATCTTCTTGTAAGTGTTACTAGGAAGGGAACAGGTACCAGTACTTGACAAATCAAGTCAGGACTGAATAGGGATGGGCAAATCTGTTTCTCTCAGTTTCATACATTTTCATCTTAAATTCACTTCTCCACATTTCCACTTCAGTGTGTAGTTATTATTTTTTAAAGTCCTCATGGAAATCAATCAGCATCTTAGTGCAATTTCTGCTAACATACCTGTTTTAAACAGCTATATATAGCTTTAAAAAGAGTTATACATTACATAACTTTTTGTAGACACCTGAAGGCAGCTTTTCATGTTTGATGTGATGTCCCCCCCCCCCTGTATTTTTGCTGGAAGCCACACAGAGTGGCTGGGGCAACTCAGTCAGATGAGTGGGGTATAAGAAAATAATAATAATAATAATAATAATAATAATAAGAATAAGAATAAGAATAAGAATAAGTTGTTGTATGCAATTTTGCCTAGTATACACATATTTTGCAAAGCAATTTCCCCTAATATTATTCCTTTTTCTATGCCTTAATAAATGTATTTTAATGCACACTTTACCTTAGTATGTGCATTTCTGTAGTTATTACTTGGCTGAAGAACTGCATTTCAAAATTCAAAGAAATGTGAATTTCAAAAGATTGCTGAGTTTCTCTCTGCATGTTTTTTTCAGAAACTGCTAATGAGGTAATTTTGCATTTGAAGCCAAGCTGAACTGAAACACTTCCCCACGAGGCAGTTCAGATCCACAGAACATAAATTAGTTGCAACCTTCTGATTTGCCTTATAGATTCTAAAAGAAATGTATTTCTAAATGTGCACTATCTTTAATCTTTAGGAAGCTCAAGCCGACTTAAGACTTTAAAATAAACAGAGGAGTGCTGGGGATGTGCAGGCTAGATCTGCCCCACTCCTCTGTCTCTAGTAATTTACAAGTCATGAAAGAAAGGTAAAGGTAAAGGACCCCAGGATGGTTAAGTCCTGTCAAAGGCGACTATGGGGTTGTGGCGCTCATCTCGCTTTCAGGCCGAGGGAGCCGGCTTTGTCCACAGACCGTTTTCCAGGTCATGTGGCCAGCATGACTAAACCGCTTCTGGTGCAATGGGACATCGTGACGGAAACGAGAACGCACGAAAATGCCGTTTACCTTCCTGCCGCAGTGGTACCTATTTATCTACTTGCACTGGTGTGCTTTTGAACTGATAGGTTGGCAGAAGCTGGAACAGAACAACGGGAGCTCACCCTGTTGCACGGAACTTCTAATTGGCAATCCCAAGAGGCTCAGTAGCCAGTGTGGACTGTTTTTAGGTCCATGGAAACTCTCTGAACAATGTAGAAACCAAATTATGCCAAGTTCAGAACTGTACCGGGAACCTCCATAGATAGAAAAAAGCTCATTGCTTCCACAAGGTGGACGGCAACAGAAATGGCAAGGGATAGGGCAGAGCCAGTGTGTTCATCCCTGCTGCCTCTCCACTATGTTTACTTTAAAACCTAAAGAAGAGGGCTTCCTTAGCAACTGAGGGCTCATCCACACTTCCACTTGTCCTGAGCCTAGAAAGCACGAGTCAGAGCAGTTTCCCCCTTATCCCACACCTTTCCCAGTGAAAACTGCTGCTTGCTGCTAAATTCAAGCGAATGTGCAGAGAATATCCAAATCTAAGAGGAAATGTGGATATGCCCTGAGCACTGGTTTCATGTCTTTGAAAAAAGGAAGTGTCCTCCCAGTGGAATCTTCATAACTCTCCTCCTGATGTTGTAAAGACTGACCATATTCCAGACCTTTATTCTCTTTCTTCCTGCTTTTTGCAGAAATTAACAGAAACCGAGAGGCAGAAGATAGTGGAGAAGTTCAGAAAACTGTACCGGTTTCTTGAAGAACAAGAAGTACACCTGCTGAATCAGATCGAAGAGGTGGAGAAGGAGATTGAAGGGAGAAGGGATGAGCAGCTGGCCAGACTCTCCAGGGAACTCTCCTCTCTTAAAAGGCTCATCCAGGAGATGGAGTACAAGAGTCAGCAGGCAGCGAGTGAACTCCTGCAGGTAAGATGGTGGCAGGAACAGCACAAGGCTCCACTTGGGGACGAGGCTTTCTCCAAACCTTTATGTCCCTCTTGCATCTATACAAGTAGTAAAGGGACTCAGCTGATGGAGGCAGATGCACCTCCCTAGGGAGGACCTCCCACAACTAGGGAACCAGCACTAAAAAGACCCTGTCATAGGGTAGCGCCAATGGAGTATGCCAAGTACTGAGGGGGAAATGAAACTTATACCCATAAAGCTTTAACATTTGTAATACATTCCTGCCCCCCCCCCTATTCAGCCAGAAACATACACATCACTTTCTGTCCTTCCTGTTGCCAGACTCAGGCTTATTTTGCTTTGCAAAGTACATCAACAGCTTTAATTAACGAAAGTAACATTCTGATTCCACGCAGATGCTTTTTTATATCCAGTTGTAACCCACATTCTCCATTCTAGAGTCTTATCCACAGGTCTGGGGTGAGAACAGAGTAGTCCCTGGGGAACCTTTGCAATAATACAGCTCTGTCCTTTCCCTTTAATCAAACAACTTTGCAAGTGCATGAAAGTTAATACATCTCTTTGACCTTCACTCCACATTCAATCAACCACCTGCAGCTTTGTTGACATCTTCTCAACAGGGGTGCCCCTTAACTTTGATCCGATTGTCTGAATTTAAGGGGAATCTGCAGCGTTAAGCAGCTGTAGATCGAGGCTGTCTCATGATGGAGTCTCGGAGCCCAGAGCTCTGCCCCATTGGCCACCAAACAACGATTTCCCACCCCTGTCAGCCACCGGCTTCAACATTAAAGGGCTTCTGCACCTCCGTTACATTGTAAGGGTCAAGGGGGCTCACTCCCCCCCCCCGACCACGAACATTTGTGTGTGCTAGGCAGACTGACACCAGAGGGTCAGAGTCCATCCATCCAAGGACTGAAGGGGTTTCATAATGTGGCCTGTGGTGTGCAGTGAATTCCTTTCTCTTTTCCCCTCTAGGATGTGAGAAGCACCTTGCAGAGGTGAGTGGATCCTGCTAATTTCCATTAGCATCATTCCATAAGGCTGGGGGAAGTCCAGAAGGACATAAAACTTGGCCCTCCAGGCTCCCAACAAAGAGACAGTAGGACTCCACCCTCTGTATCATTTCACTGGCACAGATAGGGGCCTCTCTTTTGAACTTGTAGCACTCCTATTCTCTGTCATGAAACGGTCTCTACTCACACGTAGAGCCTTGGCAGAGACACATGCTCAACTGGCATGTTCCCTCCTTCATGGGCGATCGTTCGGGAGCTTCTTAGCTTCTTCAGCCCGAACATCACAGTGACTGGTGTCAGAAGACATCCAGCACACTTAGGGATCCGCAGAGTGTGCGCAGTAGCGTAACAGACCACAGCAGCTCAGCATCTTGGCTAAATCTACTTTATTACATATCTACACACACGGAGCTCTACATCATGGCTCCACCTCTCTCTAGCATCAGGCAGCAAAGAGAAAGAACAAAAGACAAAAGTCCTACTTTAGGGAAATACAGTAAGACAAACATCCTGTCTACGTCACTTCCCACTCTGTGGAATGAAAACACATACCCAGTCATGTGATAGACAATAAACCCATGACTGCACACGGGGAATGAATCTCACAACATTCTCAACCCAAGAATAAGGACCAAAACACTGCTTCCTCCCTCCCCCAATCACACATGGCTGGAGGCTCCTGTTGGATGTTGTATTCATTGACTCTGGAAGAGTTTTAAACATCTAACAAATGACTTGCTCTTCAAAAGCCATAAGGAAGGCAAAGTTGGATTTTGTTTTTGTTGTAGCATGAGTTAATGACTTCAGCAAGTGATTTCAGCTCTCTGACATAGCAGGCAGGAGATAGCTTCTTCATGTAACAACTCTTTATTCAGGCAAACAAGACTGAGGGAACTGAGGGTAGGGAAGCTACATTTATAGGGACAGAGGACTGACTAGGAAAAGATACATTTTGGAGGGAACAATCTCAAGCAATCACACAGGTGCTTTTTTGTGGGAACCAATAATACTGAGGATCCAACTGCAGCAACTTGAATGCACCAATAGTAACTGTTCCTTCTGGGACAGGAAGGCAGTTACTTTACCCTAATGTGATTACAGACAATAGTAATACAGATATGATAACACTCTGAATACAGTAATACAGATATGATAACACAACAGTTTTGAGCAATGGAACAAAGGCCTCAGACAGCAGGTGCTGGAGTGAGTGGTTCCCATCTTCCTGAGCCAGCACCTCAGCAGTGGGAAGGCTTAAATCTGGTTGGCATGGGCTGCCTGTCTGTCTCACGGCATCACCTTCTCCCCACCTGCAATGTGTCACAGCCAAGGACACTGGGAATGGCCACTGACTGAAGGAATAGGCACCTCAGAAGCATACCCTTGACCACACCAGGCATGGTCAGGGCCCATGAACTGCTCTGCTCCCATGACAGACCCTGACTACCACTGCCTCGGCATGGCAGCATTTGCCTGAGAGGGCAGGAAGCCGTTTCTCATGAGGGCTTTTTCACCTGCTATACTTAAAACTCTTTCACTGAAGACTATTGTGGGGGAGAGGAGACACACCAGGGTCTCTGTGGGCAAGGGTGCTGGAGGATGCCCCTCAGTTTCTCCTCTGTTATCCCTTGCATAGAGCTCATTGGAATTCCTCCCCTACTGGAAAATTTGATTCGGTTGTACATCTGTGGAAGAGCTACCTCATCCTCTGAGAGCATCTGGTGCTAGAGCAAAAGTAATCTAAGTTGTCCAACCATGATACCAGCAGCCTCAAGAAACAAGTATTTTAACCTTGCTCAAGTCTTGTTAAGAAGGTGGATACTCAATGCTTCCACACAACAGGAGAAAGTTACTTTCTTTGGAGCAACCAGTGTTTTGGTTGTTCCCCTCAAGATATACCAGTTCAGTCACTCACCAGCAAATCCTCATGTACCACTCAAGTTCAGATTAAAGGTCACAGCAGCCATCTTTTTCTTCTCCACACCTTCACTGGTGACATCTAGAGAAAGGAAATGTGTGTTGTGATGTCATTGCACTCAGGATAATTCGTGCCGCTTTCTTGTGGAAATCAATGAAGTGAAGTTGGGGCAGAGAAATTGAGTACAGTGGTACCTCGGGTTAAGTACGCTTCAGGTTAAGAACTCCGCTAAGAACAGAAATTGTGCTCTGGCGGCGCAGCGACAGCAGGAGGTCCCATTAGCTAAAGTGGTGCTTCAGGTTAAGTACGCTTCAGGTTAAGAACGGACCTCCGGAACGAATTAAGTACTGTACTTAACCCGAGGTATTACAATATTACCTGATGGTGTTGAATAGATGTACGTGGGGGGACTCAGAGGCCTGGGGTAGCTATTCTGGCCCTCCAGTGTCTGGCTGTGGAGTCTGTAGTGAGGAGAAATCTCTTCCTCTGTGCCTGTCTGTCCCTCTAGGCTTTCTACCATTTTCTTCCTCCTCTTTTTTCTTTTCCTTTACTAGGAATTATGGCTTTGAAAGTTTAACATTCTTTTTCATCAGGTATGAGAGAAGAGAGAGACTGCAGAATCTACTGGCTTTCCCTCTAAAGCTAAAATGGAAGACCTCCAGATTTTGTGATATTAATCTCCATCTGGAGGACATGATAAAGCAGTTCAAAGGTATTGAAGAATGGCTGCAAGGAGTTTATGCTTGGCATTATATTAAGAGTTTGGATTTGATATCCCGCTTTATCGCTACCCGAAGGAGTCTCAAAGCGGCTAACATTCTCCTTTCCCTTCCTCCCCCACAACAAACACTCTGTGAGGTGAGTGGGGCTGAGAGACTTCAGAGAAGTGTGACTAGCCCAAGGTCACCCAGCAGCTGCATGTGGAGGAGCGGAGATGCAAACCCGGTTCACCAGATTACGAGTCTACCACTGTTAACCACTACACCACACTGGCTCTTAGCGCTTAGACCAACACAGAGCTTACCAGGCACTTACTGCATTGTATTTTGCTCTTGCTGTAGACAGGGGTAGGACCATCATATTCTTGGTCAGGCATCCCCAAACTCGGCCCTCCAGATGTTTTGGGACTACAGTTCCCATCATCCCTGACCACTGGTCCTGTTAGCTAGGGATGATGGGAGTTGTAGTCACAAAACATCTGGAGGGCCGAGTTTGGGGGTGCCTGCTCTTGGTAGTCCAGCCATCATTGGATTTTCCTCAGAAAAAAATTATGGGGTATGAGAAATTGTGACTGCCACAAATAAAGAAAACCCGCACTTGGCTGTATATTAAGGCAGGATTCTTCCCCCCCCCCTCTATTGTGCATCTGTTTACAATTCCTTTTGAATGAGAGCTCTGCCAATCCTTCCTCAGCAAGCTTAGTTTCACATGATGTTTAACAATTCTGGCTTTAATAATTTCCCCCACCACTAATGCTGCCTGTTACAGGATTGATATTGCTTGGGCTACCTCTGCTATGGACCCCAATTTCAGGGAGAACATTCATAGACAATCAGATTTAATGTGGAATATTTTTATTCTGCTGTTTGGAAGTCTCGTTTACCATTGCTGAGTTTTACAGTTTTCTTCTTAAGTTGTTAATCCTTTGTTCTACCACTTGAAATAAGGATACAACAGATTCTGTGTTGCTTTTCTATCTATACTTTATTGAGGTATAGCAGTGCAGTGTTTAAACTTGATATATTTTTTCTTCTTCAGATGCTGTGTTATTCAAACTACAGTTTCAGAAAGGTAAATTTCCAATGGAGACCCAAATGCACAGGAGGGAGGGCCACTGGTATTTCTTTGGGGTTAGATACTCTTTTCTTTAGACTTTGGAACCATCAATAGGTGGCATTTGAGTTCTTCATATGTACATTGAATGGCCAGAGGGTGGGTTTGTTTATTTTATTTTATTTCATAAAATTTATACACTGCTTGATTGTAAAACAAAACAAAAAAAATCTGAAACCTAGCTTGGAAATTGCCTTTTTCTGCTGCACACTGGGTCAACATCTTCATCAAGTTATCTACTATGAGCCCAAGGTTTCATGCATCACTTCCATTGAATTGCATTTGCCATTTTGCCGCCCATTCACTCAGTTTCTGGAGCTCTTCGGTGTCTCTTTTTGGGTTCAATACAGTCATCATAACTAAAATCAGGGAGCAGCAGCATCTAAAATTGCAGTCATCACAATAAAATGTCTTCAGCTCCTTTTTGTAATCTCTTTGCAGTCACAACTTTGCATTCTGTCCCTGTGCACAGTTTCATTCAGGATGACATTTTGCTGGGTGCTCCATCTCTACCCTGTATGCAAATATGCTATGTACTGAGAGCAAAATCATACATTTGCTTTTATACATATATGTTCACTGTTTACCAATTATTATTGTCATTTATACAAATATTGAAAAATAGTTTCCAAACTGATCTGGGGACGGGAGGAGGAGGATATGTGTGTGATGATATTGGCACTAGCCAATAGGCGCCCACCACAGCCAAGTTTCACTAGGTAAGCTACAAACTGGCAGATACAGTTTAGGCACATCTTGTTTCAAGGCATGCGGATATACAAATGCAGGTGTGCTTTCAGTACAATATCCGAGCTTTAAAAAACAACAACTGTCAATCCCAGGGAGACTTTGGCAGGCTTCAGGGTAGCAAATGTACACGTAGTGGTATCATGTTTGTAAGAAAACAACATGGAAGGAAAGTTCAGAAGTTCACAAGGCAAGAAAACCTTCCTGGTTGCTTAATTTTGCTTCTTTCCCAGATTGAAATGTGACCCTTGAGCCAGAATTAGTCCTACCTCCAACTGAAGCAGAAATAGGTACAGTGGTACCTTGGTTCTCGAACGGCTTAGTTGCTGAACAAATTGGCTCCCGAAAACCGCAAACTCGGAAGTAAGTATTCCGGTTTGCGAACAATCAGAAGCCGCGCCTTGGTTTTCAAATGGTTTCGGGAGTCGAATGGACTCCCATAATGGATTAAGTTCGAGAACCAAAGTACCACTTGTTATGTACTGAGTTGAATAGGATCCAAAGTGCAGCAGTCTGATTGGTCCTAGAACAATAGGATCCAGAATGCAGCAGTTTGATTGGTCTGCAGGAGCCACCCAATCCAGCTCCAGGTGGAAGTGAATCCGCAACCTGATTGGCTTACAGGAGTATCCTGGAATTAGCCAATCACGTGGGGCCCATTGTGTAAATAATGTATATAAAGCAGATGTTCTAGGGGAACTTTCATTCCTTGCTAATATGAGCTGAATAAAGAGCATGAAATCCACACTCGACTCCGAGTATATTTCACCACTGTAATGGGTTTGCCCTGACACTCTCCCCAACTGTAACCTTAGTGAGGGCATTAAAGATTTTGTGGTTGTTCTCTCCTTACCTGAACTGGGGGGCTCTCATCCCTCACATCTCTGAAGCCCCAAATGACCATAGAATCATAGAATCATAGAGTTGGAAGAGACCACAAGGGCCATCCAGTCCAGCCCCCTGCCAATTCACACAGAGAGTGTCAGATGAGGGCAAATTCCTCCCTCCCCTGCCTTTTCCAACCCCTTTCTCCTTCCCCTTCACTTAGAGCTGAATAAAGGTTTACTGGGTGATTTTGCTTCTTGGAAGATGCCTGGATTGACAGCAGGGGTCCAATCCTGATTTAAAAACCAACGAGGAATATATTTATTCTGATAAGTGTCTGGAAGAAAGGGGGAGGGTCTCAATCCTGCATGTGATGCAAAGAGGTTCCATTTCTTTGAGAGGGGTTTATTAGATCAGGATGCCGATCTCTGACTCTCGGCTGATTCTGCCTCTCTTCTCTTTTCCTTATCTTCCCTCAACAGCAAATGTCACTCTGGATCCAGACACAGCCCATCCCAGGCTCATCCTGTCCGAGGATGGGAAAAGCATGAGGTGGAGAGACAAAAAGCCACGCCTGCCTAACAGTCCTGAGAGGTTCAGCAATGGGCCTTGTGTGCTGGGACTTGAGGGGTTCACAGCAGGCAGACATTTCTGGGAAGTCACTGTGGGAAGTGAGGGAGAATGGGTTGTGGGGATCGCTAGGAAGTCCGTGAGGAGAAAGGACAGCTTTGCCTTTTGTCCTGAGGGAGGGATCTGGGCTGTGCAGAAGTCAGGAGGTAAGTACAGGGTGTGCACCTCCCCTGTTTCCCATCTCTCCCTGAGTGAGGAGCCCAAGAGGATCCGGGTGACTCTGGACTATGAAGGGGGATGTGTGTCTTTTTATGATGCTGCCTCAGGAGCCGAACTCTACACATTTGCAGGAGGCTTGTTCTCCGGAGAGACCCTCCTCCCTTTCTTTTATCTGTGGGGAAATAAAACCCACCTCAGGATCTCCTGAAGAGACTAAATCTGCCTCACAGGCCCATTTGAATTTGGGGATGATAGGAGTTGAAGTCCAATATCTTGAAGGCCACAGACTTCTCTCCCCTCTCTGACCAAAGGGATGCACCCAGTGAGGTACCTGAACAAAGAAATGACCTTTCTTTCCCCACTGTATGTATGAATGGAAAATCTAATGAAAACTTATTTAATGCCCCCCCAATACTCACACATCAGCAGCATTTTATTTCATGATAACAACAAATTATTGAGCGCTTGCCCTTATCACTGTGATATATTTTTTTCAAATTTCTCGCATCACCCCAAAGCAAAAGCCCACATCTTCCTAGTGCATAGTTTAGAAAGGTGGAAGCCTTGAACCCAAGTAGCAACCCTTACAGGAAACTGCACCCATATTCTCTGGGGGACTAGATTGCTAGAGGAGTCTTGGAAGGCTTGACCACATTCAATTTGTCTTGTAAGAGTGGGGAAGGTTTGGCTTCCAGTTCCCATCAGCCCTAGCCAGCCAGCATAGCCAATGGTCAGAAAGGACAGGAGGGTCCCAAATGCTGCTCCAAGACTTAGAATCATAGAATCATAGAGTTGGAAGAGACCACAAGGGCCATCCAGTCCAACCCCCTGCCAAGCAGGAAACACCATCAAAGCATTCCTGACAGGTGGCTGTCAAGCCTCTGCTTAAAGACCTCCAAAGAAGGAGACTCCACCACACTCCTTGGCAGCAAATTCCACTGTCGAACAGCTCTTACTGTCAGGAAGTTCTTCCTAATGTTTAGGTGGAATCTTCTTTCTTGTAGTTTGAATCCATTGCTCCGTGTCCGCTTCTCTGGAGCAGCAGAAAACAACCTTTCTCCCTCCTCTGTATGACATCCATTTATATATTTGAACATGGCTATCATATCACCCCTTAACCTTCTCTTCTCCAGGCTAAACATACCCAGCTCCCTAAGCCGTTCCTCATTAAAAAAAAGCAGCTACATTTTGTGGGAGAGGGGGCACCATGGCTTTTGTTGAGATGCCTGCCCTGTTCGTGATCTGAGCTCCAACCTCCAAGGTTTTGCTATTTCTTTAAAAATAAAACAAAAATAATCATAGTGTTTTTCTCTCTTCACTCAACACTCTGTTTCATGAACTTTTCTAGAAAGGAGAGCATCCCTAGGATGTAATTTCTAGTGTGTCGGGGGTGTGTGTTGTTTTTTGTTTTTGGATGCTAACCTAAAGGAATGCAGAAGAGGGGAATATATTTTCATAGGTCTGACCTTGGAAACTTTAGCCTAGTCACCTAGTGCACTTTACCACTTCAGACTGTATGTCACTCAACAGCTTTGGCAAAAAGAAATGCTTAACAAGTTTTTGAAATATGGCAACCCTATCGCCACCGACCCACTCCAACAGACCCCTGAGCAGAGCAAGGGGCTAGACACCCAGGCCAGGCCAGGGAAGCCCCTTTTACATGGCTCTTCCTCTTGGGAGCCAGTGTGGTGTAGTGGTTAAGAGCGGTAGACTCGTAATCTGGGGAACCGTGTTCGCGTCTCCGCTCCTCCACAATCAGCTGCTGGTTGACCTTGGGCTAGTCACACTTCTCTGAAGTCTCTCAGCCCCACTCACCTCACAGAGGGTTTGTTGTCGGGGAGGAAGGGAAAGGAGAATGTTAGCCGCTTTGAGACTCCTTAGGGTAGTGATAAAGCGGGATATCATATCCAAACTCTTCTTCATCTCTTCTTCCTTCAGGGAAGTGTGTTTCCTTTAAGCAGGGTGTGTTCTTGCACAATGACAGTATTTTATTTGTTTATAAAAGTATTTATAATACTGCCAGCATTAAGAAAAATCCCTGAGTCATTTCTAGGTAGGAAAACACCCAGTGACTGAAAACAGAGAAAGTGAAATGTAACTGGGACTTTGTCCTGAGGGAGCCATGGCTGCTGCTGAGAGACCCGTAAAAGATCTCTGCGATGAATCCACTTGCTCCATCTGCCTGGAGTATTTCAAGGATCCAGTGACCATCCCAGAGTGTGGGCACAACTTCTGCCGAGCCTGCCTGATCCAGTGCTGGGGGGAATCGGAGGCAGAGGCTACCTGCCCTCAGTGCAGAAAAACAGTCCAGCAAAATAATCTCATCCCTAACCGGCAACTGGCTAACTTTGTAGAAATAATCAAGAAGCTCAGTGTCCAAAGCGGGGAGGAGGAACAAGGAAAGGGGGGAGTTTGTCAGAAGCACCAGGAGCCCCTGAAGCTTTTTTGTAAGGAGGAAGAAACCCCCCATCTGCGTGGTGTGTGACAGGTCCAAGGAGCACAGACATCATGAGGTGATCCCTCTGGAGGAGGCTTCTGAAGAGTACAAGGTAGGAAATCACTTGGGATCTTGATGGGGTAAAGAGCTGTGGGTTTTCTTGGGCGGTTTTCTGTAATTCTTAGTTCTAGTTACAGGTAGGTAGCCGTGTTGGTCTGCCGTAGTCAAAACAAAATTAAAAAATTCCTTCCAGTAGCACCTTAGAGACCAACTAAGTTTCTTATTGGTATGAGCTTTCGTGTGCATCTGAAGAAGTGTGCACACCACCCGCGTCCCTATAAGTACTGTATATAAAAGCATAGTAAAACATCAAACTTTAAAAACTTCCCGATACAGGGCTGTCCTCAGATGTATTTTAAGTTATGTAGTTCTTTATCTCCTTGACATCTGATGGGAGAGTGGAACCAGCAGAAGACCCTCGGAGGATGACCTCAGTCCGGGCTGAATGATGGGGTTGGAGATGCTCTTTCAGGTGTACTGGGCTGAGGCCATTTAGGGCTTTAAAGGTCAGCACCAACACTTTGAATTGTGCTTGGAAACATACTGGGAGCCACTGAAGATCCTTTAGGATCTTACATGGTCTCGGCAGCTACTCCCAGTCATCAGTCTAGCTGGATTAGTTGTAGTTTTAAAGTCACCTTCAAAGGTAGCCCCAAGTAGAGTGCATTGTAGTAGTCTAAGCGGGAGATAACCAGGGCATGCACCAGTCTGGCAAGACAGTGCACAGGCAGGTAGAGTCTCAGCTGGCGTACCACATGGAGCTGGTAGACAGCTGCCCTGGACACAAAATTGACCTGTGTCTCCATGGTCAGCAGTGAGTCCAAAATGACACCCAGGCTGTGCACCTGGTCCTTCAGGAGCACGGTTACCCCACACCCGCCTGCCCCCTGTCTCCCCAAAACAGTACTTCTTATCCCTGCGGTATCTTCCAACTACAGTTCTATGGTTCTATGAATCTCCCAGAGCAGGTGTCAGAAACTAAAATGTACCAGAGGGATTATCAGTTAAAAAGCTAAGAGCAGAGCCACTGGGCAATAGAATGGAGGATAGTGTTTGACTTCTCTTTCTCTCTCTTTCTCAGTCTTAGTCACAATCTGAGACTTTGTTTTCTCTTTAGGGAATGATCTGTAACTGCCTGGAGATTCTGAGGAAAGAGAGAGAAACAATTCAGAAATATGACACAGACCTGGACAAGGAAAGCCAAGACCTCCTTGTAAGTGTCACTATTGTTAGTAAGAAGGGAACAACTACCGGTACTTGATGAATCAAATCGGGGCTGAGGAGGGATGGGGGAATCTACTTCTGTTTCTCTCAGCTTCACATATTTCGGTCTTAAATTCACTTCTCCACATCTCCACTTATTATTTTTTAAAGTCCTCATGAAAATCCATCAGTATTTTAGTACTATTTTCTGCTAATATACATATTTTTACATGAAGTTTTGCCCAGTATACACATATTTTGCAAAGTAAGGTAAAGGTAAAGGGACCCCTGACCATCAGGTCCAGTTGTGTCCGACTCTGGGGTTGCGTGCTCATCTCGCTCTATAGGCCGAGGAAGCCGGCGTTTGTCCGAAGACAGCTTCCGGGTCATGTGGACAGCATGACAAAGCCGCTTCTGGTGAACCAGAGCAGCGCACGGAAACGCCGTTTACCTTCCCGCTGGAGCGGTCCCTATTTATCTGCTTGCACTTTAACGTGCTTTCGAACTGCTATGTGGGCAGGAGCTGGGACCGAGCAACGGGAGCTCACCCCGTCGCAGGGATTCGAACCGCTGACCTTCTGATCAGCAAGCCTGTGGTTTAACCCACAGCACCAACTGGTCCCTATTTTGCAAAGTAGTATCCCCTAATTCCTTTCTCTATGCCATTTACCTTAATAAATGCATTTTCATGCACACTTTAACCCTAATATCTGCATTTTTGTAGGCATTACCTGGCTGGAGAACTCCATTTCAAAATTCAGAAAAAAGTGCATTTCAAAAGATTGCTGAGTTTCTCTCTGCATGGTTGTTGTTGTTGTTTTGTTGTTGTTGTTTGAAAGTGCTAATGAGGTAATTTTCCATGTGAAACCAAGCTGAACTGAATATTTCCCCATGTAGCAGCCCACATCCACAGAACATAAATCAGTTGCAACATCCTGATTTGCCATAAGGGTTGTTAAATAAATGTCTCTAAATGTGCACTTTTTTTAATCTTTAGGAAACGCAAGCCGACTCCAGGCTTTAAAGTGAATAGAGGGATGTGCAGGCTAGCTCTGTCCCTCTTCTCCTGTTTCTCTTGGCTTCCTGCTCACAGAAGTGGCCCCTGTGAAGTGGGGACTGTTTTATGTCCATGGAGGATCCCTGAATATCTTAGAAACCGAATTTTGCCAGGTCCAAAATGTACTGGGAACCTCCACAAATAGAAAAAAAGCTCATTGATTTAGGCTGTCACCTTCCACAAGATGGAAGACAACAGAAATGACAACAGATAAGGCAGAGTTCATCCCTTCTGCCTCCCCACCATTTTTACTTTAAAGCCTGAAGAAGAGGACTTCCTTAGGCACTGAAGGCTCGCCCACACTTCCACTTGTCCTGAGCCTGGAAAGCACAAGTCCGGGCAGTTTTACCCTTTATCTGCTCCTTTCCCAGGGAAAACCCACTGTTTAGTTCTCAGTCAGAATGAACATCAATCCAGAGAAAAGCCATACAGTATTGCTGTTTGCTCCAACTGAGTGCTAAGTAGCATTTTTCCCTGGGTTAAAACAGCAGGATAAGAAGAGGTGGGGCTAAGCCCTGAGTGTTGGTTTCATGCTTTTGAAAAAATGGAAATGCCCTCTCTCTCATAATTCTCTGCCTGATGTTGTAAAGACTGACCATATTCCAGACTCAGGCCTCCTCTTTTCTTCTTTCTATCTGCTTCTTGCAGAAATTAACAAAAACTGAGAGGCAGAAGACAGTGGAGAAGTTCAGACAACTGCGCCAGTTCCTGGAAAAACAAGAAAAACGTCTGCTGAATGAGCTAGAACAGATGGAGGAGGAGATTGCAATGAGATGGGATGAGTACCTGGACGCACTCTTCGGAAATCACTCCTCTCTTGACAGTATCATCCAGGAAATGGAGGAGAAGAGTCAGCAGCCAGCGAGTGAACTCCTGCAGGTAGGATGGTGGCAGGAACAGCACAAGGCTGGAAAAGGGTGCTTGCATACTTTTATGTACCTCATTCATCTATACAAGTAGTAGAGAGGCTGTTTACTGAGCCTCTAGCTAGGTCTGTTCTGTACAGGAGCATCCCAGAGAACAGGGATGGTTTATTCACTGGAGATTCTTGTTCAGTGCTGAGTTTTATGTTACGTTACGTTACGTTACATTATGTTATGCTATGTTTTACATTACATTACTTTACTTTATTTTACTATTTTATTTTATTGAATTGAATTGAATTGAATTGAATTGATATCCTCCCCTTCCTCCCCAAGGGGCCTGTGGCAGCAGATTACAATACAAAATCAAAAACGAAGCAAAAAGCATTTTAAAAACCATTGCAATAAAAAGCATTGAGAACAACTGCGGTTAAAGGCATTCTAAAAGCAATTACAATTTTAAAACAGACTTCCATCTCATGATGTCGAGGTTGCCAGGAGCAGTGTTCTTCAGCTATCAGATGCCTGGGTAAACAGGAATATATTCACATTCCTCCTGTAAGTTTTCATGCTACAGGTTCCCCCCCCCCCATAGAATTGTAGAGTTGGAAGGGATCCCAAGGGTCATCTAACTAACCAACCCCCTGCAATGCAGAAATCTCATCTAAACCATCCAAACTTCTGCTTAAAAACCTCCACTGAAGGAGCGTCCACCACTGTCAGAGGGTGTCCATTCCACAGTCGAACTGCTCTTACTGTCAGAAAGTTCTTCCTGATGTTTAGTCGGAATCTCCTTTCTTCTAACTTGAAGCTATTGGTTTGAGTTCTGCCCTCCTGAGCAGAGAAAAACAAGCTTGCTCTGTCTTCCATGGCATAGCCCTTTAGATATTTGAAGATGGCTACCATATCTCCTCTCAGTCTCTTTGTTTTTTAAAAAAAATTGTTTCCAGAATCAAAATGGTAAGTGGTAACTGGCTGAGATTTAAGGATGCTGTAGGGGTGAGTAGTTATGACAATATGCCAGAAAGACTACACCATGTCGGCTTATGTGTCTACTGTACAATGAAAATTATACCGGTACAGAGTGGGACACCACCATTTTTTGGTGAACAAAATCAGATGAATGTTAAGAAGTTAAAACCCAAAACTAGCAATGGCAAAGAAATTCCATTGGCTTTGCACTTAGAATCATAGAATCATAGAGTTGGAAGAGACCACAAGGGCCATCCAGTCCAACCCCCTGCCAAGCAGGAAACACCATCAAAGCATTCCTGACAGGTGGCTGTCAAGCCTCTGCTTAAAGACCTCCAAAGAAGGAGACTCCACCACACTCCTTGGCAGCAAATTCCACTGTCGAACAGCTCTTACTGTCAAGAAATTCTTCCTAATGTTTAGGTGGAATCTTCTTTCTTGTAGTTTGAATCCATTGCTCCGTGTCCGCTTCTCTGGAGCAGCAGAAAACAACCTTTCTCCCTCCTCTATATGACATCCTTTTATATATTTGAACATGGCTATCATATCACCCCTTAACCTTCTCTTCTCCAGGCTAAACATACCCAGCTCCCTAAGCCGTTCCTCATAAGGCATCGTTTCCAGGCCTTTGACCATTTTGGTTGCCCTCCTCTGGACACGTTCCAGCTTGTCAATATCCTTCTTGAACTGTGGTGCCCAGAACTGGACACAGTATTCCAGGTGAGGTCTGACCAGAGCGGAATACAATGGTACTATTACTTCCCTTGATCTAGATGCTATACTCCTATTGATGCAGCCCAGAATTGCATTGGCTTTTTTAGCTGCTGCATCACACTGTTGACTCATGTCAAGTTTGTGGTCTACCAAGACTCCTAGATCCTTTTCACTTGTACTGCTCTCAAGCCAGGTATCACCCATCCTGTATTTGTGCCTTTCATTTTTTTTGCCCAAGTGTAGTACTTTACATTTCTCCCTGTTAAAATTCATCCTGTTTGCCTTGGCCCAGTTCTCTAATCTGTTAAGGTCATTTTGAAGTGTGATCCTGTCCTCTGGGGTATTAGCCACCCCTCCCAATTTGGTGTCATCTGCAAACTTGATCAGGATGCCCTCAAGCCCATCATCCAAGTCATTGATAAAGATGTTGAATAAGACTGGGCCCAAGACAGAACCCTGTGGCACCCCACTAGTCACTTCTCTCCAGGATGAAGAGTGAAAGGTGAAACTACCAAATGGGCAAGAAATAGTTACAAAAATACATACAGTATCATAGAGTGAAAATAATGTAGGGAAAAAACATCAAATTACAGAAACTTGCTTTGCAAAATGTGTGTTTGAGGCAAAACCACACATAAAAATATGTATATGTACTAAGAGAGCTTAACACTAAAGTGCCAATAACTTTTCAGAAGGGACTTTTATAAATTTCAAACTGATGTGGAAATGTGAAGAGCTAAAGACTAGAAAATTTAATTCTGAGAGATAACAACATTGGCTGATTGAACTATTCCTATCTAAAAAATTGGTGTGTGCTGGGCAGACTGACATCTGAGGGCCAGGGTCTGAGGGGGTCTTCCTAGTGTGACCTGTGGTGTGCAGTGATTTCCTTTCTATTTTCCCCTCTAGGATGTGAGAAGCACCTTGAAGAGGTAAGTGGATCCTGCTCATTTCCATTAGCATCACTCCGTAAGGCTGGGAAAAGACCAGAAGGACAGTACATAAAACCTGACCCTCCTATCTCCTGATGGAGAGACTGTCGGACACACTCCATCATTTCACTGGCACAGATAGGGGCCTCTCTTTTGAACTTGCAGCACCCCTATTCTCAACCCAAAACACTCCCTCCCCTCATCACACATGGCTGGAGGTTCTTCTCTGCCTGCCTGAAGTTCTGTTCATTGACTCTGGAAACATTTCAAACATTTAACAAATGATTTGCTCCTCCAAAGCCATAATAAAGGCAAGGCTGGATTTTCTACTGAGTGACGGAACAGAGAGGGCAAGCATGGCCCCACCAATGGGCAGAGTGTGTTCGTCGCCTCAGGCAGCAAGTGCTGCAGTGGGTGGTTCCCATTTTCCTGAGCCAGCACCTCCGCAGCAGGAGGGCTTAATTCTTATTGGCCTGGGCTACCTGTTCGTCTCACGTAGTCACCTTCTCCTCACCTGCAATGTGTCACAGCCAAGGACACTGGGAAGGGGCCCTGACTGAGGGAGCAGGCAGAGAAGCAGTCACCTTAGACACACACCCTTGATCACACCTGGCATGGTGAGGGCCCATGCACTGCTCTGCTCCCATGACAGACCCTGACTACCACCGTCTCAGCATGGCAGCATCTGCTTGAGATGGCAGGAAGCCTTTTCTCATGAGGACTTTTACACCTGCCATACTATATTTTGCTGAATTCTATTGTGGGGGGAGATGGAACAAGGCTTGGAGACACACCAGGGGTCTATGTGGGTGAGGGTCCTGGAAGATGACCCTCAGTTTCTTCTCTGTTGTCCCTTGCACAGAGTTCCTTGGACTACTTGAATTGGTTGTACACCTGTGGGAAGATCTGCCTCTTTCTTGGAGAGCATGTGGTTCTAGAGCAGAGGTTATCTAAATTGTCCAAGCAGGATGCCAGCAAATATTATGACCTTACTCAAGTGTTGCTAAGGGAAAGCTACAATAATTCCACGCAACGGTAGAAAATTACTTTCTTTGGAGCAACCAGTGTCTTAGTTGATCCCATCAAGAACTGCCAGTCAGCAGCAAACCCTAATGTACCACTCAGGTTTAGATTAGAAGTTATAGCAGCAGCCATCTTGTTTTTCTCTACACCTTCTCTGGAGACATCTAGAGCAGTGTTTCCCAACCTAATCTAGGCAACGGCACACTTGAATCAATGAAAAAATCTCGCGGCACACCGCTCCTCCCCCACCCGGCTGCGCCGGGTCTCCTGACCCAGAGTTACCTCTGGGATCAGCTGTAGCGCGGCGCGCGCGAGGCTTCCGGTCGGGATTCTCGCGCAAGGCTGCTGTTGCTGCTGCTGCAGCAGCCAAGGGAGCAGCGCCGCCCTGGCTTCCGCTTCGCCGCCGGGCTCCAGCAGCGCCGCCGCCACGGTCCTGTGCAGCCCTGGGCTGCAGGTCCCTTTTTCCGCGGCACATCAGCCGCTGTCTCGCGGCACAGAAGTGTGCCGCGGCACACCGGTTGGGAAACGCTGATCTAGAGAAGGGAAATGTGTGTTGTGCTATCATTGCACTCAGGATAATTCATGGCCCTCACCTGTGGAAGGCAATGAAGTGAAGTTGGAGGAGAGAAACTCTTGAGCATTACGATATTACATAATGTTTCTTATTTTAATAGACATAAGTGGGGAGACTCAGGGATCTGCAGTTGCCTTTCTGGTCCTCAGGTGTCTGGCTGTGAAGTCTATAGTGAGGGGAAATCTCTGCCTCTGTGCCTGCCTGTCCCTCTAGACTTTCTACCATTTTCTCTCTCCTCTTACTTTTTAAATTTTGCTTTACTGTACTAGGAATTCTGGATTTGGGAGGTTAACATTCTTTCCCCCATCAGGTATGAGAGAAGAGAGAGACTGGAGAATGCACCCTCTTTCCCTCTAAAGCTAAAATGGAAGACCTGCAGATTCTGTGATACAAATCTCCTTCTGGAGGACATCATGAAGGAATTCAAAGGTAATGAAGAATGGCAGCAAGGATTTTATGCTGGGCATTATATTAGTCCAACACAGAGCATGCCAGGCTCTTAGGCATTGTATTTTGCTTTTGCTGTGGACATGGGGTGGCACGATCATACCTTCCCTCTTGGTGCTCCAGCCATCATTGTATTTTCTCAAAAATGCCTCATATGCATTGGCACCCTGGGGCATGAGAAATTGTGTCTACCACATGTAAAGAAAGCCTGCACCAGACTGTACAGTAAAGTCAGGATTTTTTTCCTCCAATGTGCATCTGTTTACAATTACCTTTGCATGAGAGCTCTGCCTTCCTCAGCAAGCTTACCGGTAGTTTCTCATTATGTTTAACCATTCTGACTTTAATTATTTCCCGCACCACTTTACTTGGGGCAGATGTTAAGGCTGGGTCCATCTCCCCCCTGCATCCTGTTCCAGGATTGCTATTGCTTTGGCTACCCTCCATGCCTCCACTATGGACCCCAGTTTCAGGGAGAACATTCAGATTTGATGTTGAATATTTTTATTCTGCTGTTTTTAAGTCCCATTTACCAATGTGGAGTTTTAGTTTTCTTTAATCAGTTCATCTTACATTTTTAATAATTTGTTACATGACCTAATCCAGGCATCCCCAAACTTCGGCCCTCCAGATGTTTTGGGCTACAATTCCCATCATCCCTGACCACTGGTCCTGTTAGCAAGGGATCATGGGAGTTGTAAGCCAAAACATCTGGAGGGCCACCGTTTGGGGATGCCTGACCTAATCTTTTACCTGAAATAAGGATACAACAGATGCCATGTTAATAAATGATATTATTTTAACAATGTTTATTTGAGGTACAGCAATCTTGTGCTTAAACATTATATCTTTTATCTTCCTCAGATGCTATGTTATTCAAACTACAGTTTCAGAAAGGTAATTTTTTGATTGAGACTCATATTCACAGGAGGGCTGGAGAATAGTTTTCAAACTGCTCTGGGGATGGGAGGAGGAGGATATGTGTGTGATGGTATTGGCACTAGCCAATAGGCACCTACCACAGCCAGGTTTCACTAGATAAGCTGGCAGATCCAGTTTAGGCACAGCTTGTGAATATACAAATGCAGGTGTGTATAAAAAGGAGAAAATAACTGATTTAAAAACCAAAGAGGAAGGTATTCACTGCAGGGCAAGTCTGGAAGAAGGAGAGCAGTATCCCAAGCCTAAATGCAAGACAAGGAACCCCATTTATTTGAGAGGGAATCTGCTTCTTCTGGGTATTTCTTAGATCAGGATGTCCGTCTCTGACTCTCAGCTGATTCTACATCTTTTCCCCAACAGCAAATGTCACTCTGGATCCAGACACAGCCCATCCCAGCCTCATCCTGTCCAAGGATCGGAAAAATGTGAGATTGGGAGGCAAAAAGCAAAAGATTCCTGACAATCCTGAGAGATTCAACACCTTTCAATCTGTGTTGGGACATCAGGGATTCACAGCAGGCAGACATTTCTGGGAAGTCACTGTGGAAAGTGGGGAATGGTGGGCTGTGGGGGTCGCCAGGAATTCTGTGGAGAGAAAGGGCAAGTATTCCTTTGGGCCTGAGGAAGGGATCTGGGCTGTGGAGAGTTGGGGAGGCGAGTACTGGGCCCGTACTTCCCCTGATTCCTCTCCTCTGTCCCTGAATGAGAAGCCCAGGAGGATCCGAGTGACTCTGGACTATGAAGGGAGGGAGGTGTCTTTTTATGATGCTGACTCAGGAGCCGAACTCTATATGTTCTCAGGAGCCTCATTCTATGGGGAGACCCTCCTCCCTCTCTTTTGTCTGTTGCATAATAAAACCCACCTCAGGATCTCCTGAGAACACTAAATCTGCCTCACAGGCCCAGTTGGAGTTTGTCTCCAGACCAGACTGACCGATATTAAAACAAGCATTTACCTCTCAAGAGCAGTTTTGGCAGCAGAAATAACAAAACTGACAAAAACCTCAATTTCCCGGGATCCCCTCTGCAGCTGAAAGAGACAGAAACACTTTCAACAGTCTCAATAAATAATCCTTTCCTCAAAAGGATAGCTTCCATCCCCGTCCGTCAATCCTGGTTTAATTTTCTACCCTCTTTATCCCCACAAGAAATCCAGTAGCTGTTAAAATACAAACATTAATAGATGACCAGAAATTAACCCCTTCACCCACATCTGGAGGGAAAGCACCTTGTTGTGTAGACCTCAGGAGGAAGAAAACATTAATAATGTGTGTGAGGCAATACCTTCCAGCCCCATCTGCAAATGCAGCCTTTCCATCTTCACACTTTATCAGAGATGAATCTCACTGAATTCAGTAGGGCTTTTTGACAATTCAATATGTTTAGGGTTGCTGCATTAATCTTTTCTATATAAATGTTGGATTCCGTATATTGGGACAGCCAATGAAATGTCCTTTGGACGATGTCGAACTATAACTCCCATCCAGAAAGGCCAACTAGTCAAAGATGATGGGAGTTGTAGTCCAGCAACTTATGAAAGGCACCAGCTTGGCTCTGCCTGCCCTATATAATTCCCATTCAGATTTCCCTCTGATCCTAAACCCCACCCTGGTTATGGGATGCTCCCCGAAAGAGGGTCCTTTCACTACCAGGTGGATGTTAGTTTTCTCCCAGGCTTTTAATAGCTATCATTTAATGCAGTTTAATTCTTATAACTATTCTGTTTCCACTCTTGCTTGTTTTTAGTGCTGCATTTATTGGTCATGATATTACTCTGCCTTTTAGGGTTCAGTGCCGGGGTTACACTAATTTTTTTTGTGCCGATACAGATTTCCTGCTGATTGCTTTTAATGAATTGCATTTGTATTTTAATTTGTGAACTGATCACAGTATGTGGCTAATTAGGAGGCATAGAAATGCCAAGAAATAACATGAAATAAAAGCTCCATAACTCCTTCTCAGGCTCTCAAGGGCCCCCTTCTGGACTGCTGCTGTTTCGCAGGAATATTGCGTGGACAGACAGAGTCCCCCAAACTCCAGGCGACCCCCGAGTGGAACAATGACTCAAGACAACATGCTATGGAATCAAAATTGGCCACAACTTTATTGTAGGGAGACCTTGGCTCAGGCATTGGGCTTTATCCTTCCCAGTCCCCAGCCGGGGATCTGGGAGACTTCAGGGTTATCCAGAATGTGTGGGGATTGGGCTGGCTCTGGGGAACATATGTTCAAGCAGAGAGCCCGCCCCCGCCTTTTCACCGCCGCTGGAGGGGAGAGCAATGACAACCACTTGGCGTATGGCCAATGCTTCCCCCCAAGACCCCTTTAACGGGGAACCCTGGTATCACCACCGCAAGGGGGGCGTGGGTCACCGCTTCACACACACACCCCATTTAGGAAGATAGACTAAAGGATTCCGCCCAAGGCCTTGTTAACGGAGAAATCTGAGGGCTCCCTTGGACAAAAATGAGGACTCCAGCCAAGAATATTAGAGCAAAACAGGCAAACAGCAGCCAGTAGGCTTGGTCTTTATTGAAGAAAGGCTGTCGTGACAGGACCCCCACCCGCAACAAGATGAAGCAAGATGGAAGCCCCAAGCAAAAGAAGACCCCAACTTTTATTAGCTTACCACCACCAAGATACACCCCTAAATCTACATCACGACTACCTCATTGACACAGCACAAAAAGGGAGGGTTTAAGGTGGAAACCTGAGTATTTTTTACACCTGTCCAGTTCCTCCTCTCACCCCTCCCAGGCACACATTCCGGAGAACAAAAGAATGTTCACAGTTTCCTGCCCATCCCGGGAGGGTCAAACACCGTCCTTTGTCTTAGTCCATGTCAAATCCATTTCCAAGTGGTGTCCTTTTGTAAGTCAAATGTCTCACCGCCTGGCACCATTGGGCAGGTATGTCCGCCTGGCAGGGCCTGCTGTGGACGTGCTGGTACGCCTTGGGGATTATGGCTGCCTTGTGCACACTCCAAAACACCACCCCCCTTCGATAGTCCTTCTTCCATGTAGTAAAACAAAACCAGAACGGTGTGGATCCAACATACGACTGATTTTATATGAATTTATAAAGAAAACACATAGAAACACTGTAGAAGGAAAACACTTTCACTTGAACTGATACATTTTGACAAGATTAGTCACGATCAATTGAACCCGGAAACATTGTATTAGCACCTTTGTTGTTGTTTAGTTGTTTAGTCGTGTCCGACTCTTTGTGACCCCATGGACCAGAGCACGCCAGGCACTCCTGTCTTCCACTGCCTCCCGCAGTTTGGTCAGATTCATGTTGGTAGCTTCGAGAACACTGTCCAACCATCTCATGCTCTGTCGTCCCCTTCTCCTTGTGCCATCCATCTTTCCCAACATCTCTTCTCATGAGGTGGCCAAAGTATTGGAGCCTCAGCTTCAGGATCTGTCCTTCCAGTGAGCACTCAAGGCTGATTTCCTTAAGAATGGATAGCTTTGATCTTCTTGCAGTCCATGGGACTCTCAAGAGTCTCCTCCAGCACCATAATTCAAAAGCATCAATTCTTCAGTGATCAGCCTTCTTTATGGTCCAGCTCTCACTTCCATACATCACTACTGGGAAAACCATAGCTTTAACTATACGAACCTTTGTCGGCAAGGTGTATTAGCACCTATGCTTGCCATTGAGAAGATTATTAACTAGGGGCGCTATTCGGTAATGCCCATTGGTTGTAGCGCCGTGGCTCATTTGAATGGAGAGCATCCAAAGGTACCCGGTCTACTCAGCTTAAAGAGAGAGGAAATGGAGCCTGTGAAGGACAGGCGTTCCGGGTATCAGCCGTGCCTTATTTATGGGGGCCATGAAAATAAAAGGATCATAGTGGAATTGTGGGTGGGTGGGTGTCGTGCTTGCGCAACTGTGTGGGATCGGGAAATTCCCGCAACAGCCTGAAACCGCCAAAGTTGTGATGTTTTGCTATGGGAAAGGCAAAACCTGACAATTAAGGGAAAATTCCCTTCCGGCCCTTCAACAGCGACCCTGACGTAGCAGCGCCTGCGTACCTATGGAGAAGAGGTTAACCTGAAAAAGAAGACTTAACTGAGGGAGGGGAGGGTGGGAGAAGCTCTGGAGCCGACTGCTGTTTTGCAGGTAAGATTCACCTTCTGTTGTGTGGGCAGGGCGGTCCCTCCCCTTACCTGGCCAATCCCCTGGCAACGCCTCCCCAGGCGGGATTGAGCGATTGGCTGAGGTAGGCGGAGACCCCAGGTATCTAGCCTGGGGAGGATGAAGCCAGCCTGAACTACCGGGAGCCGCACTGGGATCCAGGGGTCTGGCCGCGACCACGCAAAAGCCCCCCATTTGATGTGGGGAGCGGTCATTCTTCAAGATGCCATCAACGCAATAATACTGCATTAGTAGTAGATTTACAAGGGACCATTCACACAGCATTCTGCTTTGGGGGTTATTCTGCAATGCTTCCCCAATGTTAATGCATTGTTGCCATCGGGTTGCCATATGAGGCTCTGGGCAGGAAGCTGAAGCAATTAAATGCACAAATTGTCATCTCATCTGTCCTCCCAGTTGAACGCCGTGGCCCAGGAAGAGAGGGGAAAATAGGAGAAGTGAACAACTGGCTTCGCAAATGGTGCCGGCAGGAACGGTTTGGATTCTTAGATCACGGCCTGCAGTTTCTTGAAGATGGACTTCTGGCAAGTGATGGGCTGCACCTCACAAGGGTTGGGAGGAATGTTTTTGCCAACAATCTCAAAAACCTCATCAGGAGGGCTTTAAACTGACTTATGTGGGGGAGGGAGACAGTGGTCCTGAAGGTAGGAGTCTATCAAATGCTGAAGATGATCATCCAAAAGTCAAGGACCAAATGGAGCAAACAGCACACAGACCTAGTGGTGGGAGGAAAAAATCCTTAAGTAGGAGACTAGGGGGAATGATAAATGGTTTTCAATGTCTGTATACAAATGCACAGAGCATGGGAAATAAACAAGATGAACTTGAGCTCTTGGTACAGCAAACTAAATACGACATAATAGGCATCACTGAAACCTGGTGGGATGAGTCTCATGATTGGAATGTAGTAATAGAGGGATACAATCTATTTCAGAGAAATAGACCAAACAGGAAAGGAGGAGGAGTGGCATTATATGTCAGGGATGTGTATACCTGTGAAGAGATCCATGATTTAAAACTTCAAAGCCAAATTGAGAGTATCTGGGTCAAAATTAAGGGAGAGAAAAATAACAGTGATCTCATTGTGGGAGCTTACTATAGATCCCCAAGCCAAACTGAGGACATAGATGATGCCTTCCTGGAACAGATGACCAAGCATTCAAAAGGAAATGAGATAGTAGTAATGGGGGATTTCAACTATCCTGATATTTGTTGGATGTCAAACTCAGCCAAGAGCATAAGGTCGAACAGATTCCTCACTGGCCTTGCAGACAATTTCATTGTCCAGAAAGTGGGAGAAGCAACAAGAGGATCAGCCATTTTAGATCTGGTCCTAACCAATAGTGATGACCTGGTTAGTGGGGTAGAAGTGGCAGGATCATTAGGTGGGAGTGATCATGCTCTTCTGGAGTTTATTATACATCAGAAAGGAGCAACCAAGCATACTAAGACTCAAATTCTAGACTTTAAGAAAGCCGACTTCAGAAAACTTAGGGAAATGCTGGATGTGATCCCATGGTCAGTAATACTAAAAGGGATGGGAGTTCATGATGGATGGGAGTTTGTTAAAAGGGAGATATTAAAAGCACAACTTCAAGCAGTACCAATGCGACGAAAACATGGAAGGTGCCTAAAGAAGCCAGGGTGGCTATCTAAAGAACTTTTAACTGAGTTAAGATTTAAAAGGGATATGTACAAGAAATGGAAAAAGGGGGAAACCACCAGAGAGGAATTCAAACAAATAGCCAGCATATGTAGAGACAAAGTCAGAAAAGCTAAAGCACAGAATGAACTCAGGCTTGCTAGAGAGGTTAAAAGCAATAAAAAGAGTTTTTATGGGTATGTCCGTAGCAAAAGGAAGAACAAGGAAACAGTGGGGTCACTTAGAGGAGAAGATGGTGAAATGCGAACAGGGGACGCAGAAAGGGCAGAACTCCTCAATACCTTCTTTGCCTCAGTCTTCTCCAAAAAAGAAAACAATGCCCGACCTGAAGAATATGGAGCAGGTGATTCAGCAGGGGAAACACAGCCCAGAATAAGTAAGGAGGTAGTACAAGAACACTTGGCTAGTTTAGATGTATTCAAGTCTCCAGGGCCAGATGAACTACATCCCAGAGTATTAAAAGAACTGGCAGAGGTGATTTCAGAACCACTGGCAGTAATCTTTGAGAATTCCTGGAAAACAGGTGAAGTCCCAGCAGACTGGAGGAGGGCAAATGTTGTCCCTATTTTCAAAAAGGGGAAAAGAGAGGACCCAAACAATTACCGCCCAGTCAGCCTGACATCAATACCAGGAAAGATTCTAGAGCAGATCATTAAGCAAACGGTCTGTGAGCACCTAGAAAGGAACGCTGTGATCACTAAAAGTCAGCATGGGTTTCTGAAAAATAAGTCATGTCAGACTAATCTGATCTCATTTTTTGACAGAATTACAAGCCTGGTAGACGAAGGGAACACTGTGGATGTAGCCTATCTTGATTTCAGCAAGGCCTTTGACAAGGTGCCCCATGATATTCTTGTAAAGAAGCTGGTAAAATGTGGGCTAGACAATGCTACCATTCAGTGGATTTGTAACTGGCTGACTGACCGAACCCAAAGGGTGCTCATCAATGGCTCTTCTTCATCCTGGAGAGAAGTGACTAGTGGGGTGCCACAGGGTTCTGTCTTGGGCCCAGTCTTATTCAACATCTTTATCAATGACTTGGATGATGGGCTTGAGGGCATCCTGATCAAGTTTGCAGATGACACCAAATTGGGAGGGGTGGCTAATACCCCAGAGGACAGGATCACACTTCAAAATGACCTTAACAGATTAGAGAACTGGGCCAAGGCAAACAGGATGAATTTTAACAGGGAGAAATGTAAAGTACTACACTTGGGCAAAAAAAATGAAAGGATGGGTGACACCTGGCTTGAGAGCAGTACAAGTGAAAAGGATCTAGGAGTCTTGGTAGACCACAAACTTGACATGAGTCAACAGTGTGATGCAGCAGCTAAAAAAGCCAATGCAATTCTGGGCTGCATCAATAGGAGTATAGCATCTAGATCAAGGGAAGTAATAGTACCACTGTATTCCGCTCTGGTCAGACCCCACCTGGAATACTGTGTCCAGTTCTGGGCACCACAGTTCAAGAAGGATATTGACAAGCTGGAACGTGTCCAGAGGAGGGCAACCAAAATGGTCAAAGGCCTGGAAACAATGCCTTATGAGGAACGGCTTAGGGAGCTGGGTATGTTTAGCCTGGAGAAGAGACGGTTAAGGGGTGATATGATAGCCATGTTCAAATATATAAAAGGATGTCATATAGAGGAGGGAGAAAGGTTGTTTTCTGCTGCTCCAGAGAAGCGGACACGGAGCAATGGATTCAAACTACAAGAAAGAAGATTCCACCTAAACATTAGGAAGAATTTCTTGACAGTAAGAGCTGTTCGACAATGGAATTTGCTGCCAAGGAGTGTGGTGGAGTCTCCTTCTTTGGAGGTCTTTAAGCAGAGGCTTGACAGCCACCTGTCAGGAATGCTTTGATGGTGTTTCCTGCTTGGCAGGGGGTTGGACTGGATGGCCCTTGTGGTCTCTTCCAACTCTATGATTCTGTGATTCTGTGATTCTGTGATTCTGGGTGGGGGGGGGGCCTCCCATGTTCTATAATGGAACAAATATTTCTGGCATGCAGAGCTCTGCAACTTCAGCAGGAAGAATCAGGACGTGGATGCTTTAGCTGGACTACATGAGCCTTGGGTTCATTCCAACTCGAATATTCTAGTATTCTATGGACTGATAACCAATGAAGCCATTGCAGAAGTTTGCAGACACAAATAGCAAAATTGACACAAAATAAGCGCAAAAAAGTGGGGTTGTGTTTGACTGCCCCAACAACATTGTGACCGATATTCATCAAAAACACACACACAGAAAAAGTTATACCGGTATATAAATGCTAGGGGCGTTGCATTTTGTGTTGGGGTGGAGGGGTGAGCATTGGGTTGTCTCACCTTAGGTGAATGTGAACTAAGGCTATAGGGCACCATAGTAGATTCAAAACATGTTTTGCATATCATTGCACGAATTAAAGTTTGGTACACCTGCGTCCTTCCTGCTATCTAATGGCTGCTTACCTAGTCACAGGGTGGGCAGCTGTTGCGACCCGTCGCAGCAGGTTCTGATCTCCAGGGAGTCACTGTTTTTCCTATTGATAATCACACCCATTACCTCTCCACAGGGCCGTTTGGTAAAGGTAAAGGGACCCCTGACCATTAGGTCCAGTCGTGTCTGACTCTGCGGTTGCGGCGCTCATCTCGCTTTATTGGCCGAGAGCCGGCGTACAGCTTCCGGGTCATGTGGCCAGCATGACTAAGCCGCTTCTGGCGAACCAGAGCAGCGCACGGAAACGCCGTTTACCTTCCCGCCGGAGCGGTTCCTATTTATCTACTTGCACTTTGACGTGCTTTTGAACTGCTAGGTTAGCAGGAGCTGGGACCGAGCAACGGGAGCTCACCCTGTTGCGGGGATTCGAACCGCCGACCTTGTGATCAGCAAGCCCTAGGCTCTGTGGTTTAACCCACAGCGCCACCTGGGTCCCCCACAGCGCCACCTGGGTCCCGTTTGACTGTGCAATAAATATTTTAAAAACAAGCTTGGAAAACACGCTATAAATAATTTGTAAAAATTAAATGTATATAATCTAGAGAAATAGAAATTCAGATCTTTGGAAGCAAATAGGAGACCAAACCCTTACATGGGGTGTTGGATTTCTCCAAGGCTCATTTCAGTCATCCTCTGAAGCCACAGAGACCAGTTTCATCTCTGATGCGTGGGGGGACAAGTCAACTCAAGGCCTCTTAAGGGCTTGCCGATCAGAAGGTTTATTGTTAGATCCTGCTTGGAAGGTACTTTGATCACTACGGGTGTTCTACAAACAGCATTAATGATTCCTATAAATGCCAGGTGGCTTGTTTCACCTGATGAAACTGAAATAGCTACTCTATTTACAGGACGAATAAACAGCTGATAACCCAATTGGCCTCAGTACTTTTCCTTTCTTATATTTTTTGATAGCTTCACATACCTCTTGAATAGTTATAGGGCCATTCATAATTTGTCTTTGGTAAGAATCTGAAATGTTTGGTAGATGTTGTCTTTGCAGATGATCGTTTTACTGTCTTCAGCCCCTCTCCCTCCAAGATGTCAATATCACCTTCAGTGACCTCAAGAAGGTCTGCAAAAAGCTCAGTTTCACAAGCAGACTGAACATGGATGAACTGTATGATGAGAACACTACTGTACAGCCAACAGCCTTTTGAAGCATCTTCAGAAGGATGATCAGTGGAAGCTGCAAGGTGGATGGCTGAATTTACAGCATCTGATCTACCAAATAAGCTGACAGTCATCTCCTACACTGTGAGCTTTCCAGCCTCAACAGGGTATGTGGGAAGCATCTTCTCCACAATGGAAAGCAAATGGACCGATGTCTGGAACCAGTGCTCTGTGAAACTGATAAAAAGTGAGCTCCTGATTTCACTCGACTGTCACCTGTCCTGTGCTGACCTCCACTCAGTTATTTTGAAGGACAAGCCACAAGGAGTGACAGAAAGTACTCATGGGAAGGTTGAGTAGAGAGAGAAATATTGTTGGCTCAACACAGAGTGACTTACTGAACCTTTCAACAGAAACAAAGATTTCTATTATTATTATTATTATTATTATTATTATTATTATTATTATTATTATTATTATTATTTCCTTTCAGTATTGTTGGAATGTTTGCAATTACCAGTAGTTACTATCTGATTGGGATAAACACCATGTTATTGTAATGTTTGGCATTACAAAGCCAAGCTAAGGTGCGATATTATTTTTTCCTTTCAGTATTCTTGGAATGTTTGCAGTTACCAGTAGTTACCATCTGATTGCGATAGACACCATGTTATCGTAATTACAATGTTATCACATTACAAAGCCAAGCTATAATGTGATGTGCAATATTTTTCTTACACTTGTAAATTATAGTGCTTTTGTTATTTTTTTAATTGAAGAAAGCCTTGTAAACCATGTATGTCAGGGGTCAGCAAACTTTTTCAGCAGGGGGCCGGTCCACTGTCCCTCAGACCTTGTGGGAGGCTGGACTATATTTGGGGGGAGGGGTGGAATGAATGAATTCCTATGCCCCACAAATTATCCAGAGATGCATTTTAAATAAAAGGACACATTCTACTCATGTAAAAACATGCTGATTCCCAGACCGTCCGTGGGCCAGATTTAGAAGGCGATTGGGCTGGATCCGGCCCCCGGGCCTTAATTTGCCTACCCATGATGTATGTCATTGTAATGGATTGCTTTGAACTCATTTCAGCACCGGGCAAAAAACAATTTCAGTCCCCAATCCCACCCTCCATCCCATCCTGTATTTTGCCAGAACAAAGGTGGTAACCCTGTGCCCAGATCAGGAGGACAGGGAAGCTCTTGGCACATAGCTCTTACCTCGGGGAGGAAGGTTTTCTTCAAGAAGGGCTGTTCCTCCACAATGTCAATATTTTATTTGTTTATAACAGTATTTGCACATTGCTTTCTCAGGGCAGCGTACAAGGCAAACAAGAAAGGCGTGTCAGCATAAAATATATTCATGTCAGCACTGAGATCCTTAACCATTTGCAGGATGAGAAACACCCAGGGTATATGAACAAAGAAAGTGAAATTGTGTCTTTGGTGTGAGGGAGCCATGGCTGCTTCTAGGGGCCCCGTAAACAAGAAAATCCGTCTCCAAAGCAAGGAGGGAGGAGGAATGGGGAGATATTGTGAGAAGCACCAGGAGTCCCTAAAACTCTTCTGTATGGAGGATGAAACTGTAGTTTGTCTGGTGTGTGACAAATCCAGGAAGCACAGAGATCATGAGGTGATTCCTGTGGATGAGGCTTCTGAGGACTACAAGGTAGGAAATCACTGGCCCTTGATGGGGAGCAGGGAAGTCTTCTTAATTCTTCTTGGGAAGTTTTCTGTAATTCTTAGGTTCAAACTAGGCATGGCATCAATGCAATTTAAATGCTTGTTGATTAAATAGCCAAGGAGTAGCCTGAGGTTTATTTGGAGGTGGGTGGCATGAGTCTAATTCTTTCTCTCTCTGCCACAATGCCAAAGGGGCTTCCCTTGAAATGCAAGCAGCAGCTTCAGTAACTGTTGGGACCATGACAGGGAAAGAAATTATTAAATCTTGGGGACTCATGGCCCCAAAGCTATGTACATAATAAAAATGTTAATTTCACTTACACAATCTCCTGTCTAGTTTCTTTTTATGATTTTCAAAATTTTCAATTTTATACATTTCAATAATTTTACAATCATTTTAACATTTCAAAACTTGACTTCCTCCCCCTTTTTCTGCGGTTCTTTAAATTTAGTTTTTAATATTTTCTGCATATCCAAATTAACTTAATTTGCTCATTTATTCATCTACTTTAAATTGTTGTTTAGTCGTTAAGTCGTGTCCAACTCTTCGTGACCCCATGGACCAGAGCACGCCAGGCACTCCTGTCTTCCACTGCCTCCCGCAGTTTGGTCAGACTCATGTTGGTAGCTTCAAGAACACTGTCCAACCATCTCGTCCTCTGTCGTCCCCTTCTCCTTGTGCCCTCCATCTTTTCCAACATCAGGGTCTTTTCCAGGGAGTCTTCTCTTCTCATGAGGTTGCCAAAGTATTGGAGCCTCAGCTTCAGGATCTGTCCTTCCAGTGAGCACTCCGGGCTGATTTCCTTAAGAATTGATAGGGTTGATCTTCTTTCAGTCCATGGGACTCCCAAGAGTCTCTTCCAGCACCATAATTCAAAAGCATCAATTCTTCGGCAATCAGCCTTCTTTATGGTCCAGCTTTCACTTCCTTATAAAGCTGCAGGTTATTACAATAATCATACCAATGCTCTTATCTGTTCACAGTTTATTTGTAAATATTCAATAAACCATTTCCATTCTTGATTCTTGTTATCTTGATTTCTTATTTTTCCCCCCGGTAAGTTTTGCCATTTCTGCATGTTCCATAAGTTTTTGTATCCATTCTTTTTTTGCTGGGACTTCTTCTTCTTTCCTGTCTTGTTTGGGCTTAGGCTGTGTACAGACTCTTGTTTACTCAGCACCCAGTGTGCTTCCACCATTGGTTTGGAAACTGTGCACACGTGACATTAGCCCTAACCCATTGGGACCGTGACACGGAAAGAATGGGTTGTAACCCTTGGGGACCTTCTCCCCACCCCTCAAGGCTGCTATCATTGTTGGCTTCTAGAACAAAGTCATACTGCCAGAGAGCCACAGGGCCTCCTGTGGCTGCAGAAAGCTGTAACTCGTAACTGCTGCCTCCCATGTTGTTTTTTGCTGTGTTAGCAACACTGAAGTGACCTCTCCAGAACACAAGCGTGGGTCGTGTTTGTGTGGAGGTCCTGGGCTGCCCAGATCACAAGACCCCACCCCTCGGCCTCACAGATGTGGTCCAAAGGAAAGCAGTGCAATACTTTTGGCACCAGCTGGGCTGCAGGAGTTGCCGGAAGGAGGCATAGAAGGCGCCATCCAATCGCCTTAAGGCAGTGTTCCCCAACCTTGGGCCTCCAGCTGTTTTTGGACTACAACTCCCATCATCCCTCGCTAGCAAGACCAGTGGTCAGGGATTATGGGAATTGTAGTCCGAAAACAGCTGGAGGCCCAAGGTTGGGGAACACTGCCTTAAGAGACTCCAGATTTTATTTATGGTTTACTCCTTAGCCTTTTCTTTTCCCGAATACATCCGGCAAGGTGGCGGGTACGGATTTTTGCTAGGGGTCTACCCCCAAAGCCTTTCTCACAAATGAGTATAGCTGCAAAGCAGTGGAGGTTTGGAATAAGAGTTTTCCTTCTCCTGGATGGGCTATTTTCCTTGGTTGATGAGCAAGGCTGCTGTGTAAACAATAAAAAATACTACACACATTAATTCCATGTAAACAACCTCATGTCTACTTTGGGCTTAGGCTGTGTACAGACGCCTCCACTGCTGCTATGGCAAGATATCCTGTATTTACCCTGTATCTATCGTGCTGCGTTAAACATGTCACTGCAAGAGGGAGAGACAATACGCTTCTGCCTTCCATATTGTTAATCTTGGCCCTGCTAGGCACACATACAGACCACACCCAGAAGTTTGGATAGTTTTTATGTTCACAGTAGAGCAGCCATGATGGATCAAAGTGGATTACACTATGATCTGTCAGTAGAAGCTCCTTGGACTTTTGTTCACATTGCTCATGGAGACCTTCTCAATGTGATAAGAGCAGCCATGAAGCCAAAACAAAAAGGAAAGGATTACATTTTTGACTACCGGTAACTAGCACTGGAATTTACAAAGTTCCATTTGGTCAGGCACCAGTGACACATTTGGAATCAAAGCTGTTCATCGCCCCACCCCAATAGCGTATAGTCATTCAGAGTCTACATTTTATGTGGGTCCACCAAAAGAACAGTAAAAACAGGAAAACTCAATGAAAAGGTGCAGCCCCCAGATCCTGTTGCTGATCAATATTGTTATGAGTTTAAGGGTGCCAGATTCCCCTAAATTCCTGGATTCTGATGTGTTAAGAACCTGGGGTGATGAGTCATTAAGAAAACAAAGGAAAGGTAATGGGGTACAGTGGTACCTCGGGTCAAGAACTTAATTCGTTCCGGAGGTCCGTTCTTAACCTGAAACTGTTCTTAACTGAGGTACCACTTTAGCTAATGGGGCCTCCTGCTGCCACCGCGCCGCCACCGAGCGATTTCTGTTTTCATCCTGAAGCAAAGTTCTTAACCTGAGGTACTATTTCTGGGTTAGCGGAGTCTGTAACCTGAAGCGTCTGTAACCTGAAGTGTCCGTAACACAAGGTACCACTGTATTAAGAAAGCAAAAGAGAGGGGACTCTGCACCGGACAGCAAGCGTTTCTCCCACATACTTGCAATGAAGGCTCATGAGGCAAAGTGGTGGTAGAAAAAGGGTTGTATTTCTTAAGTGAAAAAATGCGCAAACCAAATTCATAACATACAGGTAGGCAAAAGGCTATGCACACATTTGCGGCATAAAACACAGTGAAGTTGTTTTGAATCACATTTGCACATTTCTGGGCTCAGCTGATAGAACTAACAACCAAAATCTGATCTGACTACAGGGTGTGTGTTGGTCCATCCCCCACCCCCATACAGTATGGCAGCAGGTAGTGGAAGAAACACACATGGTCTGGTTGTGGGGTGGGGGCTTCTTGCACAGTAAGGTCTTAGACAGGGTGGTGGCCCAGGTGATCTCCCCCCAGCTCAATTGGCAAAGGACTAATGGACTCTAGGTACCATTTGCAAAGGCTAGGGTGGAGGTACACACTTTTAAATGAGAACTAAGAACTGACTCTCCTCTGTGCTATTATGATTAAAGCAAAATCCTGATTCAGCTTCCAATTTTTTTAAATGCTTCTAAATTTCTTTTTAAAAAACAAAAATTAGCACAAAGAAGCTCCTATGCAATTTAATAATGATGAAAAGTAAAATAAATAATAATGAAATGAAACTCTTCATTAAAGCCTTGATTTTAAAATTTTGAGCTAAAAGCCTAGAAACTCATAGAGCAGATTTCAAAAACTAGCAATTTCAGGTAAAAAGCTTAAGAGCAGCGAGGCACCAGGCAGTAGAAGGGAGCATAATAGCCAACCAAATTCTCTCTCTCTATGTCTGTCTCAATCATGATCTGAACTTTTATTTTCTCTTTAGGAAAAGATCAATAGCTACCTGGAGAATCTTAGGAAAGAAAGAAAGAAAATTCTGGCCTATGAAGCAGAACTGGAAAAGGAAAGCCAAGACCTCTTTGTAAGTGTCACTAGTGTTCACTGGAAGGGAACAAGTGCTCGACGAATCAGGTCAGGAATGAATAGAAATGGGGAAATCTGTCTATTTCTGTTCATCTCAGTTTCATACATTTCCATCTTAAAGTCATTTCTCCCAATTTTGCCTTTGAATCCAAACTGAACTGAATCTTAATCCCATGTGGCAGCTCAGATCCACAGAAGATAAGATAGTTGCAACATTCTGATTTGCTATACAGACTGTTGAAGAAATATCTCTCTAAATGTGCACTATTTTATATCTATAGGAAATTCAAGTTGACTCAAGGTATTAAAGTAAACAGACCATAAAGGGTTCAATAACCATATTATTAGGAAATCTTTATTAAAAATTTGGGAGAAATACCAAAGATTGGTTGAACCAAAAACACCAAAATGGTTGTCCCCTATTGAAGTTATCACTAATAAAAAAATCAATTCGGAAGGGATCTGGGGGAGATATCAAGATCTAATAGAACAAAAAGAGGGAATTTCAAATTAAAAGATTATGAGGATATTAAACATCTACTAACAGGGTGGATCCAATATCATCAAGTATATAGTAAATTTAATAAGGATAAGACCCAAAGAGGATTCCTTGCTGATCCATCGATCCTGGAGTCACATCTGCTAAAGAACAAAAAAAAGATAATTTCCAGCATGTATAATATACTGTTGGAATGGGAAGTGAAAGATGAGGTAGTCAAAGAAACAATGATTAAATGGGCAATAGATTTGGGGAAGCCAATAGAATTAGATAAATGGGAAAAACTATGGATTGAATCCTGGAAGTTCACTGCATCAGAGGGAATCAAGGAAAACATGATCAAAATGTTCTACAGGTGGTACATCACACCGAGTAAGATTCATAAAATGTATAAAACTAAGGATAATCTGTGCTGGAAATGCCAAAAGGAAGTGGGGACAATGATTCACGCGTGGTGGCATTGTGAAAAGATACAAAAATTTTGGATTCAAATTATGGAAGAAATTTAAAAAAAATTAAAATATAATATAAAGAAAAATCCGGAACTTTTTTTATTGGGAAATAATGGATGGGGAAATTAATGATCAAGATAAGAAATTAGTATTATATGCTACTGCGGCAGCGAGAACCCTGATCGCGACATATTGGAAGAAAAACGAAATGCCAGACATTAAAGAATGGCAGGAGAAATTATTTAGTTATTTAGAATTAGCTAGATTAACAGACGTGATCAGGGGTCGCAGTATCCAAAAATCAAAATTGGGATGGGATAAATTCGGAATATATCTAAAGACACAATGCCCCACCATGAGGACTTGGATACATTTCTAATGATCTCGTGCTGGTATTATGAAGATTTGTAACAACTAAAAAGGACTATAAGGAATTATAAATTTGAAACTGTGGCAATAAGGATTTGATAAATAATCTGAGAAAGAGACAAGTGGAAGTCGGGGGGAGAGGAAGAAGAATAAGTGAGAGATTTGAAGTAATGAAATTGGAAAGAAGAAAGAAAAGAGACAACGGAAGATTGAAGTTGGAGGTTGTAAGTAAGTTAAATGGTTTGAATGCTGTTTATGATTGATATTTTGTTTTGTTTGTTTTTCTTTTTGCTTTGGCTGTGTTTATTTTCTTGTGTATGAATGTGTAAGGATGTACATTGGAATTGTATATTTTAAGCTATGTTTAATAAAGATGATAAAAAAGTTTTAAAAAATAAAATAAAATAAAATAAAGTAAACAGAGGACTGTTGGGGATGAGCAGGCTAGCTCTAGCCCTGCTTCTCTGTTTCTGTTGATTTCATACTCATGGAAGTGTGAGGTGAGGACTCTTTTATGTCCATGGAGGCTTTCTGAACATCTTAGAAACTAAATTATGCTGGGTCCAAAAATGTGCAGGCAGCCTCCATGGATAGAAAAAAAAATCTGGCTTTAGGCTGCCACCTTGCACAAGATGGAAGCAGGGCTTTTTTTCCAGCTGGAACTCAGTTCCAGCACCTCTCAGGCAGGCGCCATTGCCATTGTAATAGTAATACAGTGGTACCTCTGGTTACGTACTTAATTCGTTCCGGAGGTCCATTCTTAACCTGAAAACATTCTTAACCTGAAGCACCACTCCTGCTGCTGCTGCGCCGCCACTGCCCGATTTCTGTTCTCATCCTGAAGCAAAGTTTTTAACCCGAGGTAATATTTCTGGGTTAGCAGAGTCTGTAACCTGAAGCGTATGTAACCTGAAGCATATGTAACCCGAGGTACCACTGTAATAGTAATAGCAATTAGAACAAGGGAGGTATTCATGGTGAGTTCCGGCACCTCTTTTTCTAGAAAAATAGCACTAGGCACGGAAGGCAAGAGAAATGGCAACAGAGAAGGCAGAGCCAATGTGTTCATGCCTGCTGCCTCACTGCCATGTTTACTTTAAAGTCTGAAGAAGAGGGCTTCCTTAGCCACTGAGGGCTTGTCTACACCTCCACTTGTTCTGAGCCTAGAAATCAGCAGTTTCCCTTTGCCCTGCTCCTTTCCCAGGGAAAACCCACTGTTTAGTTCTCAGTCAGAACTAATGTCAATCCAGAGAAAACCCAAACTTCCTGTGCAATTTCCATAACTCTCCTCCTGGTGTTGTAAAGACTGACATTCCAGACTCCGGTCTCCTCGTTTCCTCTTTCTATCTGCTTCTTGCAGAAATGTACAGCAACTGAGATGCAGAAGGCAGAGGAGAAGTTCAGAGAACTGCACCAATTTCTGCTGAATCAGATAGAAGAGGCGGAGAAGGAGATTGCAGGGAGAAGGGATGAGCACCGGGCTAGACTCTCCAGGGAACTCTCCTCTCTTGAAAGGATCATCCAGGAGATGGAGGAAAAGAGTCAGCAGCCAGCGAGTGAACTCCTGCAGGTAAGAGGGTGGCAGAAATAGTCCCAGGCTCCACTCCAGGAAGAGGCTGCCTTGAAATCTGAAGTGCAAGTTGTGTGAGAAGGAAAATGATAAATGGTTACTGGCTTATACTTGGGCCTGTGTTAGGGGTGAGTATGTATGAAAATATCCTAGAAAAACTACCCAATAGTTCAACTGACGTGTACAATGACAAGTGCACTGGGAAGGGGTGGGATACCACAATTTTTTTGTGCAGCAAATTGGATGAAATTTAAGAAGTTGTGGCCCAAAAATATCAGTGGTGGAAAAATTCCTTAACTTTGCACTTAAAGGTGAATCCACCATATGGGCACTTTATAAATCAATATGCAAACTGAATCACAGCCATCTGCCAACATTTGCACTTCTCTGAAATTCCCAAACAGTTCTCCAATAATGCTTACAAAAAATTCATACAAGATCATAAAATGAAACTAACATAAAAAAAATCATTATATTACAGAAAATTGCTTTGCAAAATGTGTGTTTCAGGCAAAATTGGATATAAAAATATCTATATTAGGAGAAATTCACACTAAAAGGCTGGTGAATTTTCAGAAGGACTTTTTTTAAAAAATTGCAGACTGGTGTGAAAATGTGGAGAGCTGAAGAGGGGAAAAAATCTGAAAGATTCCAAAATTGGCTGACTAGGCCCTCCCTACCAAGAATATTTGTGTGTGCTGGGCAAACTGACACCAGACAGCCAGGGTCCCTCCATTTCAGGGTCTGTGTTGTGCATTGAATTCCATTCTCTTTTTCCCTCTAGGATGTGAGAAGCACCTTGCAGAGGTGAGTGGATCCAGCTCATTTCCATTAGCATCAGTACTTAAAACCTGGCCCTCCAAGCTCCTGAAGGAAAGACTTTAGGACTCCACACTGCGTAATTTCATCCACAAAGATTGGGACCACCCCTATTCCCATTCCAAGAATGAAGACCAAAACACTGTTTCCTCCCCCCACCCCCAATCATTCCATGCTATACTTAAAGCTATTTTGTTGAAGTCTATTGCGGGTGAGACAGAACAGTATTGAACGGTATTAGTACCTTCAAGGCTCATCAGGGTCTATGTGGGTAAGGGTCCTGGCCCCTCCATTTATTCTCTGTTGTCCCTTGCAATTCCTCTCCGCCATCCTTTCTTGGATATATTGATTTGGTTATACACCTGTGGAAGATCTGCTTCACGCTCTGAGAGCATCTGGTTCCAGAGCAGAGGTTATCTAAGGCAGGACACCAGCAACCTCCAGAAACAAATATTCTGACCTTACTCAAGTGTTGCTAAGATAAAGCTGCTTTAATTGGTGGAGCTTCATGCTCCGGCACCAGGGGGCGGAGAGCAGGCGGGGGCAGGGCTGGCACGCGTCCTGGTGGGGGGGAAGCTGCGATGGCACCCCACTGGGATCGCGCTGCTGGGGGCGGTGAGCTCCCCCCGCACTCCTCTTCCTTCACCAGTGGCTGCTATACTTCCAAGTAACAGGAGAAAGTTACTTTCTTTGCAGCAACCAGTGCCTTTGTAGTTCCCTTCAAGATATGCCAGTTCAGTCACTGCAGAAAACCCTCATCTACCACTCAGGTTTGGATTAAAGGTAAAGGTATAGGGACCCCAGACCGTTAGGTCCAGCCGCGGACGACTCTGGGGTTGCAGCGCTCATCTCGCTTTACTGACCGAGGGAGCCGGCGTACAGCTTCCGGGTCATGTGGCCAGCAGGACTAAGCCGCTTCTGGCGAACCAGAGCAGCGCACGGAAATGCCGTTTACCTTCCCGCCGGAGCAGTACCTATTTATCTACTTGCACTTTGACGTGCTTTCGAACTGCTAGGTGGGCTGGGACCGAACAACGGGAGCTCACCCTGTCGCGGGGATTCGAACCGCCGACCTTCTGATCGGCAAGCCCTAGGCTCTGTGGTTTAGACCACAGTGCCACCCGCGTCCCCCAGGTTCAGATTAGAGGTTACTAAAGCATCCATCTTGTTCTTTCTACCATTTTCTTCCTCCTCTTACTTTTTCCCCTTTCCCTTTACCAGGAATTAGTGATTTGAAAGGTTAACATTTTTCCTCGTCAGGTGTGAGAGAACAGAGAGACGAGAGAATCCACTGGCTTTTCCTCCAGAGCTGAAGGAGAAGGCCTCCAGATTCCATGATATTAATCTCCGTCTGGAGGAAGTCATGAAGGAATTCAAAGGTAATGACGAATGGCTGCAAGGATTTTATGCTGGGCATTACATTAGTCTAACACAGAATGTTAGGCTCTTCCTGTATTTTGCTCTTGCTGCAGACAGGAGTGGCACCATCATACCTCCCCCCCCTTGGTGGTCCAGCCATCAATTAATTCCCCCCAGAATGTCCCATGTACATTGGCATGCTGCAGCATTAGAAATGGTGGCTGCCACAAATAGAAGACGAAGAAAAAGAGTTTGGATTTGATATCCTGCTTTATCACTACCCGAAGGAGTCTCAAAGCGGCTCACATTCTCCTTTCCCTTCCTCCCCCACAACAAACACTCTGTGAGGTGAGTGGGGCTGAGAGACTTCAGAGAAGTGTGACTAGCCCAAGGTGCATGTGGAGGAGCGGAGACGCGAACCCGGTTCACCAGATTATGAGTCTACTGCTCTTAACCACTACACCACACTGGCAAGTCCACACCAGACTCTATAGTAGCCTAAAGTCTGGTTTTTTCCTCCAATTTTATTCGGGGGGTGGGTATTGTTTTGCTGTTTTGTTTTACTTTTTTCATGTTTTTATCCTGTATCTTACTCTGAGATCTTATAATGAAGAGCAGTAAATAAATCTAAGAAATAAATAATAAAATAATGTGCATGTTTACAATTCCCTTTGGATGAGAGCTCTGGAATCCTTCTTCAGCAAGCTTAGTTTCTCATTTCGTTTAACCATTCTGGCTTTAATTATTTCCCCCACCACTTCACTTGGCTGCATCCATTAATAGACCATCAGATTTAATGTTGAATATTTTTATTCTGCTTTTTAAAAATCTTGTTTACCATTGCTGAGTTTTACAGTTTTCTTTAACTGGTTTTTCCTAAGTTCTTAATCATTTGTTCTACTGATTAATCTTTTAATTGAAATAAGGATAGAACAGGTGCTGTGTTACTAAGTGATATTTTTCTAACAAAATTAATTTCAGTTAGAGCAGTGTAGTGCTTAAACTTAATATCTTTTTTCTTTCTCAGATGCTATGTTATTCAGACAACAGTCTCAGAAAGGTAAATTTCCAATGGTGACCCAAATTCACAGGAGGGATGAGGACTGGCATTTCATTGGGGTTGTACAATCTTTTCTGCAGACTTTGGAATCCTTAATAAGTTATTAGCCTTAAAATGGCATTTATGTTCTTCATATGTATTGGCAAATCCCCATTTTTGCAGGCGTCGTGTTCCAGGTTAAAACACACATAAACCTGCCCCATTACATGTCAGTTTCTGTCTCTCAGCTGATTTTGCCTCTCTTTTCTTCATCTTCCCCCAACAGCAAATGTCACTCTGGATCCAGACACAGCCCATCCCTGCCTCATCTTGTCCAAGGATCGGAAAAGCGTGAGATTGGCAGACAAAAAGCAAGATGTGCCCAATAATCCTGAGAGGTTCAACAACTGGCATTGTGTGTTGGGACGTGAGGAATTCACAGCAGGCAGACATTTCTGGGAAGTCACTGTGGGAAGTGAGGGAGAGTGGGCTGTGGGGGTCGCCAGGAAGTCTATAGGGAGAAAGGGCCGCTTTCCCTTCAGTCCTGAGGGAGGGCTCTGGGCTCTGGATAAGATGGGAAGTGGGTACTGGGCCTGGAACCCCCCTCATAGCCATCCTCTGTCCCTGAGTGAGAAGCCCAGGAGGATCCAGGTGACTCTGGACTATGAAGGGGAACGTGTGTCTTTTTCTGATGCTGACTCAGGAGCTGAACTCTACACGTTCTCAGGAGCCTCGTTCTCTGGAGAGACCCTCCTCCCTTTCTTTCGCCTGTGGGGAAATGAAACCCACCTCAAGATCTCCTGAGGAGACTAAATCTGCCTCTCAGGCCCAGCAGGAGTTTCTCTCCAGAAAAAAGGGCTGAGATAAAACATTTACCTCAGTTGCACTTTGGGCAGCTTTTTAGGGGCCGTGTGAAAGGATTACTCTACAATCAGCAGAAATAACAAAACAGACAAAAATGGGTGCCTTTTCCTGCTTTTTATTTCCCTTTTCCAGAATTCTCTCTGCAGATTATTTCTTAAAGAGACGGTAACACTTTTAACACTCCCAATATTTAATGAGTTCCTCAAAAGGGCTCAGCCTCCATCATCTGGTTTCATTTTGCCACCTTCCTTTCCCCACAAAACCCCCAGCAGCTGTTAAAATACAAACATTCATGGATTACTAGAAATTTACCCCTTTACCCACCTCAGGAGGGAAAACTCCTTGCCGTGTAGACCTCAGACCGGGAGAAAACACAAATAATGTCTGTGCGGCACCAACGTCAAGCCTTCTCTGCAAATGCAGCCTCACCATGTCCCCTGTTCCTCAGAGATTAATCTCGCTGGATTCAGTGGGGCTTCTGGACAACTAAATTTATTTACAGTTGCTGCATTAATCTTCTATAAATGTTGGCTTCTGTGTATCAGAGGCAGCCAACACAATGTCCTCTAGATGGTGTTGGGGCGCCATCCAGCAAGACCAACTACCATAGTCAGATATGATGGGAGTTGTAGTCCAGTGACTTTTGGAAGGAAGCAGCTTGGCTCTGCCTGCCCTATATAATTCCCACTGAGCTTTCCCTCTGATTTAATTCTTAGAACTACTGTATATTCCTGCGTATAAGACTACTTTTTAACCCAGGAAAATCTTCTCAAAAGTCGGGGGTCGTCTTATACGCCAGGTCGTATTTCTTATATGGCGAGTATATCCCAAACTCTATATTTTAACTGGAAAAGTTGGGGGGTCGTCTTATACGCCCAGTCGTCTTATACGCCGGAATATACGGTATTTTGGTTTCACTGTTGCCAGTTTTTAGTGCTGCATTTATGGTTCAAGATCTTATGCTGATTTTTATGGTTTTTGTGCCGATACAGATGTTATGCTGATTGCTTTTAATGAATTGCATTTGTTTTTAAATCTGTGAACTGACCAGAGTATGTGGTTAATTGGGAGGTATAGGAATGAAGTGAAATAAAAATGAAAATGAAGTGAAATAAAAGCTCCAAAACTCCCTCCCAGGCTGTCAAGGGCCTCCCTCGATTGCTGCTGTTTTGCAGGAGTATTCAGCAAGATGTCATTGACACAATAATAGTGCATTAGTGCTGGATTTATATGAGACAATCCACATATTCTGCTTTAGGGGTTATTCTGCGATTCTTCCCCAATGTTAATGGTTCATTGCCATATGAAGGGGCTCCTATGTCTTTTCTGTGAACCGCCCTGAGACCTCTGGTTATAGGGCAGTATATAAATTCAAATAAATAAATAATAATAATAATAATAATAATAATAATAATAATAATAATGGAACAAAAGCGGACACCCCACTCCAATATTCCTGACATAGAAAGCTCCGCAACTTCTGCTCTGGACTGATAAGAAATGAAGTAATTGTGAGTGCTGCGCCGCTAGACCTCTGGGCCAGAGAGCCCTAGTAAAGAAAGCCACATAGAGCTGGAAGCCGAACTGTCCCCGACCAAGAAAGGGAACTAGATTTGAGGATGGCAGGATGTGGGGAGCAGGGCTTGAATAGAAATAGTGTCAGTACTTAATACCCTAACCTAACCTCTGGTTTGACAGTCAAAGTAAAGAAAGCAGGCTATGTACTGGTTGTAGGTGAAAGGCCACAAGTGGATCACATCTCTCACTATCCCTGACCACTGGGGGTGATGGAGTTGGAGTCCAGGAATGTCTGGAATGCCACCGATTTCCCATCCCTGACCTAACAGGACAAAAGAAAGGAAAGTGGGGGTTGCTTGTCTGGAACTCACTCATACACCCCAAACTCCAAAACACCGCTTGAGGCTGGGGCGAAATGGGAGTTTTATGTCTTGGAAGGAAGGGCTTTAGGACTCATTTTAAAGTCAGACTTGCAGTTCCTCACAGCCTGCTACTCATTTCTGAGGAGGAACAGATGGTCCCGAAGATAATGTTGGGATGAGGGCAAAATAGGCCTACAACCCTGACAGTGGATGGTCCAGTCCTGCGTGTGTGGAATTGACAGGAACCATGTGGATGGTACACATCTTGAAACACTGAGTGAGAGAAGAAGAAAAAGCCAAGAAATCGCAAGCATGCATTATATACAAAATTTATTACTCATTCACACTTCCAGCTAATTCCACCCATCAGCTCTTAGTAAGTTAACAGCAGTTGAAAATAAATTTATACTGTACAGTCGTACCTCTGCTTACATATCCCTCTGGATACGTAAACTTCGGGATGCGAACGCGGCAAACCCCGAAGTATTTTTCTGGGTTTTGCCCCGCGCGCATGCGCAAAAATGCTCTACGTGCCGCGCACATGCGCAGAAGCAATCCTCTGGTTGCGAATTCCTCAGGATACGGCTGGACCTCTGGAACGGATCCCGTTTGCAACCTGTACAGGTTTTTTATGCATCATATTCAAAATTATTATTTTTTTAAGTACGGGAGAAGCACTTGTACTCCCCCTTCTTGGAAAAGAATAGAGATCTTGCTAAAGGAGGGATACGGAACCTGTGGTTCTCCAGGTGCCGCTGAACTACAACTCTCATCATCCCTGACCATTAGCCATCATGGCTGTGGGTAATGGGAGTTGAAGTCCAGCAACATCTCAAGGGCCACAGACTTCTCTCCCCTGCCTAACCAAAGAGCTACACGCAATGGGATACCCAAACAAAGAAATGAGCTTTCTTTCCCTGCCGTATGTATTAATGGAAAACCTAATGAAAACTTAATTAATGGAGAAGAGTTTTTCAAATGCTCCAAGGCACGGCTTCTGATTGGCTGCAGGCGGAAGCCGCGGAAGTCACGTTGGAAGTTCGGGTTCCAAAGAACGTTTGAAAACCGGAACAATCACTTCCAGTTTTCAATCATTTGGGAGCAAAAACGTTCGATTCCCAAGGCGTTTGAAAACCAAGGTATGACTGTACATTGGCAGCATTGTTTTAAATGAGAACAAATTTCTTTTCAAATTTCACAGATCTCCCCAAAACAAAAGCCCACGTGGCACTATCTTCCTAGCGCAGAGTTTATAAAGGTGAAAAAGCCATGAGCCAAGTAACAACCCTTACGGAAAACTGCACCAGATTCTCTGGGGAACTAGTGTGCTAGAGGAGTCTTGGAAGGCCTATCCACATCCACATTCACATTCGTAAGAGCAGCAGGGGTGCGGAACGTGTAGCCCCTCCAGCTCCCATTAGCCCCAGCCAGCCAGGATAGCTAATGGTCACTTCTGATAGAAGCTACGATCGTGGGAGGGGGGCACCACAACTTTAGTTGAGATTCCTGCCCTGTTCATAATCCGAGCTCTAGTCTCCAATTTGCTATTTCTTTAAAAATGAAATAATAATAGTAGTGTTTTCCTCCCTTCGCTCGACACCCTGCACTCCTTCTAGAAAGGAGAGCATCCCTACAATATTATTCCAAGTGTGGCTTTTTGGATGCGAACCAAAAGTGGTGCAGAAGAGGGAAATCCATTTTCAAAGGCCTGAACTCTGAAACTTTAGTTTGGGCACCTGGCCTTATATATAGGCAACTCCCCATTTGCGTGTGATCGGCACCTGTGTGACCACTGACATGCATGCAGTTTTCAGCACCAAAAAGGGGGTGGAATGGGGGCGGAGCAGACTTACACTCATCCCACTGATGCACATGAGGACCAGGAACGCAACTCCCACACAAACGGGGAGTTGCTTGTATACAACCATGAAAAGTGGCAGAGTCTAGAGGCAGCATAGAGTGCATTGTACCACTGCCGACTGTGGCAAGGAAGAACATTTTTTCAAAATGTTCCTCCATGTTAAAAAGGCCCTGCACATAGAAACCTAGTGCATCAGGGAGCAAGCTGGGCTAGAACCATTCTTCCTGATGTGCTAGATTTTTACTTGCCCAGAGGGTTCTCATTTTAAAAAATTAAAAATGAATCTGGTTTGAAAAGGTGCAGGCCAGTCTCTCACCACACCCAGCTACGTGCATAAGGCAGGCTATGCGCTCGGGACCACTTACCACTGATCCTCTGCTGCGTATGTGGTTTTTAAAAATGCTGCCCAGAAAGCTCTCCCATCCACGAAAAATGTTCAGCAATTCGTCAACCCATGTGGAATCCGGAAGACGCTTGCCACAGTTGTGAAACACTTCTGTGTTTTCTCTCTCTCTGTATCGGTGATGGCTTGTTTCCACTGGCATTAATAAGGCGGAAGGCAGGGAGCCCAACAGTAGGTGGAGCCAGAGAGTCAATGACAGGCAGATCCAACTGATGCTGGGCCCCCCTCCTCCCCACTTCCTTCCTGCTGAGCTCTACAAGGGACATCCTAAGACTATGGAGGAAGCCAACCGGCTGGGCCACTCCCCAGATTGGTGGCAAGTTGAGGGCAGGTGAGGTAGGGGCTGGCTGAGGGTAAACCAAAGTTGGGTCACCTCTTCTGCCAACTCTTACACCAGGAGAACCCACACTGAAGCTGGCCCTATGCTCGGAGCACTGCTGTCGCAGGGTCTCTCCCCACCATGAACCTTCTTGTGTCTATTCAGGGCGGTTTTACGCGTGTAGCTTTTCCCGCACTCGGCGCAGTGATAGGGCTTCTCTCCCGTGTGGGTCCTCCGGTGCCTGATGAGGTTGGACTTCCAGCTGAAGCTCTCCCCGCACACGGAGCACCGGCAGGCTTTCTCCCCGGAGTGGGCTCTCTGGTGCGCCATCAGGAAAGCTCGCTGCTGGAAGCACTTCACACAGTCCGAATCGCACCGGTGTGGCTTCTCTCCCTGGTGGTTCTTCTTGTGCGTCAGGAGGTCGATCCGATGAGAGAACCGTCTCTCGCAATGCGGACACTTGTAGATCTTCTCGCCAATGTGGGCCCTCTCGTGGGCAACCAAGTCCAAGCTATCGCCGAAAGACTTCCCACAATAGGAGCACTTATACACTTTCTCTGCTTCCGGTGGCATTGTCCGGTCTTCCGGAAGGGGAACGTTCCGATGGAGGCTGATCCCGTTCTCTTGGCCTCCCTTCCTCCCCTCAGTGCTCAGGAGGCTCTCAGGGAACGTCCTCCAGGGTGCATTTTTAGCACCTTCCCCACAAGGCAGAGCTAGGTTAGGCTTGCTCTCCTGGAAGCTGTCATCATGCTGCCGAGTCTCAAGAGTCTCCTCTACTTTGGGACCCCGAAAACATTCCCCCATGGCGATTTCCAGGGATGTCCTACTGTGGCTCATTCGCTTAGGTGTTCCTTGCCAAAAGGTCTCCTCAGACTTGAGCGCTCCGTTGCCGTTTCCTGAAACAAACAAATGACGTGAGGAGAGAGTGGGAGGGAACCTTCAATTTTTGAAAAATAATACTAATTATAACTAGTGTTCAGCTGATCAGTTGGTTAGATCAGGGGTAAGGAAACTGTGGTCCTTACTTATAAAAAGGTAAAGGGACCCCTGACCATTAGGTCCAGTCGTGACCGACTCTGGGGTTGCATGCTCATCTCGCATTATTGGCCAAGGGAGTCGGCGTACAGCTTCCAGGTCATGTGGCCAGCATGATTAAGCCACTTCTGGCAAACCAGAGCAGTGCACGGAAATGCCGTTTACCTTCCCGCTGCAGCGGTACCTATTTATCTACTTGCACTTTGACATGCTTTCGAACTGCTAAGTTGGCAGGAGCTGGGACCGAGCAACAGGAGCTCACCCCGTCACGGGGATTGGAACCGCCGACCTTCTGATCGGCAAGCCCTAGGCTCTGTGGTTTAACCCACAGCGCCACCCACGTCCCTTACTTGTAGTAAGCTTAAAAAGCTTACTGGGAAATGATATATAATGAATTGAAAAGGATGTTTAAAATAACATTTGTAAAAAAAAACAGAAGCTTTTCTTTTGGGAATAATAGGGACAGAACTACCTAAATTGTATAGAAACTTATTCATGTATGCTACCACAGCGGCAAGAATGTTACTCGCCTCGAAATGGAAAGAAGCAGAAGTCCCAGCAAAGGAAGAGATCCCTGGCCTCTTAATTTTCCTACAATTCCCTGGAACGGGAATTGCCTCCCCTCTTGTACAGGAGTGGTCTTCTCTCCTGCCCCACAATGGTAGGCGAAACCAAAACCAATGACAGGCAGAACCAACAGATGCTCGCTTGGCCTTCTTCTTGTCTCCCACTGAGTTACAATGGCTCCTCCCAAAGTGGTTTGTATTAAGTTTCAATAATATAGGAGAAAAACTATTTAAACAAAGCAACAACAACAATTTTAAAAAACCCTACCAGAGTACATATCAGTTATTGTGGGCATTACAATAAATATCTATTATGATATTTATGGTATCTGAAGAAGTGTGCATGCACACGAAAGCTTATACCCAGAACAAACTTTAGTTGGTCTCTAAGGTGCTACTGGACAATTTTTAAATTTATTTTATCCATTATGAGCGAAGTATGGGTTGTTTATGGGAATCATTTCCTCCCCGTAACAATTCCTTGACTGCTAGTTAGGAAGAGGGTACATATCCTCTCCACAGATGGCAGGGTATTGTTCTTCTGGCTATGCGTGGACTCTTATTTGGAAAATGAGTTCACTATTAATATTTATAGCATTCCAGCAACAAATTTGTGGAATTTGCTGTCAGAAGATATGGCAATAGCAATAGGTTTAATGACTATAAAGGCGATCAGATAAATTAATGGAGGGAAGGACGATTACCAAAAACAGCTATATGGAGCCTCCATGTTCAGGGACAGTGTAACAGCAGGTGGGGGAGCAACAACAGGGAAGGACTATGGACCTGGTGCTTCCAGACAGGCCTCTGGTTGGCCACTCTGGGAAACAGGATGGCAGGTTTAGATAAGGCTTTGATCCAGCAGGGCTTTTCCAATACACTTAAAACTTAACATAAAGGTGTGGGGTTTTTTTTTTTTAAAAAGGAACCGCTTCAAATAACAGCCTGGTAGCATCCCTGGAGTCGCCCCTGACAACCCTTACCCAAGAGATCATCCTCTCGCATCTTCACTGAGTCCGTCAGATCCTGCTCCGACAAGGAGGCATTGTCGGCTCCCATAGGCCTCAATGCCTAAAAGAGAAAGAGGAGTGCAACTCAGTACGAAGCATAGCACCTAAAAGAGGGTATTCTCCAACATCAATCATCTCTGACACTACGAGTGGCAGGTGAAGCCTTGGTGGGAGTGTCACCAAACACCACTGGGGGGTTTCTGGTTGGTGCTGGCCCATGACAGGGCCTTTATAGTGGTGATTCCCTATTTGTGGACCTAGCGAGGTGCATTTGTCTCCCTTCGTTATTGACTTTCAGGAAGAATTTTTAAAAACACTGATATTTACCCATGCCTTCAGTGGCTGAAATGGCACACAATGAGATCTATGTTTTTAGAATGTTTTAAATTGCTTTTAGAATCCTTTTTCTCCCTGTTATAATTGATGTGTTTTCCACCCTGGGCGTCTTCAGGAGGAAGCGTGGGATAGAAAATGAAATAATTATATTAGTAATTTCATGTGGTGTGTGCCACAAGACAAGGGAAGACCTGTTCTCTGCCATCACCCACCCAAATCCACCCAAATCCCTCGACTGCCCTCCACAGGATCGCACCACCAGCGGAAGCAGGAGGCCCCCGGATTGGGTTCTCTCTCCACCCTTCTTTAATATATAAACAGCAGGAGTGGAAGAGTAAAGGATGATTAGAAATGTAGTTCAGCAATATCCGGAGGACCACAGATTTTCCTCATCTCTGTTCAGACAAAACAGGAGGTTAGAGATCATCTCACTTTTTCTTCCGGCCTCCGTTGCATCTCCACACCAACACTCTCCTCCTCAGACAAAACCTCTTCTTTCACTTTCACAAAATACTTCCGGCTTCCTGGAGCTTCACAGCCAAGGCCTGGCAGGGTGTGATCAACGCCTTCTCCACTATGTCCATATCTGTGGTTCATGACCCCCTTCAAAGAAGCCTGGGATTCCCTTATATCAGACACCAATGAGGACTGGGGGCAGCGAAGCCCAGAGGGAGGAGGTGCTGCTGTCTTCAGGAAGTTCAGGAACTGGTCTTCCCATTCCAGCTGGGACCCAGAAGCGGGAGTCTGCTTGGCCTGCGGCAGACTTGCCCCACTCAGACACTGTCTCTCAGTCCCAAGTTGGACTGCAGGAGTCTCATTTTCTCCTCTTTCCATTCTCTCCCCGGGTTCATGGGCTGCTGCCAACTCCCATGCTTCCACATTCATTCCTGGCTGCAGCTCCTGGACTGAAAAGAAAAGAGAACGTAAGAGCCTGGCAACTGGATCAGGCCAATGGTCCATCAAGTTCCTAACATTCTGTTCTCACAACAACCTCGAGTGCAATATTGCTCTCCTCACTTATGACTCCCAGCAATTGGCATTCAGAGGCATCCTGCCTCTGACCGTGGCAGACGCTGGGGTCTCAAATTTCAGTGGAGCCCTGTGCAACACCCAAAATGGGTGCCCCCCATGCCTTCCATTCTACATCATAGCTGCAGCGCCCCAGGGGCTCTGCACCCAGTAAAAACAAGCCAGTCACGCTCCCCTAAATCCGCCTTTCCAGTGGAGGCGGAACGTAGCCAGCCTAGCTGGCAGATACCAATAGCCTTGTCCTACATGAATTAGTCTAACCAACTTTTAAAGAAATCTGAGCTGCTTCTCACTCTGTGCTCCTTTTGCCTCTCCTGAATCTTCCAATATTTGGCTTCCATTGGATGGCTCACTAATTTGGGCAATACTACCCTCCCCACCCATAATAGTACAACTTCACTGAGGAGAGTGAGCCCAGACTCTTGAGGGCTAGTACAGTCGTACCTTGGAAGTCAAATGGAATACGCTCCGAAGTCCTTTCAACTTCCAAGGAAGGTCCTGCAGCCAATCGGAAGCTGCGGAAGCCACATCGGACGTTCGGCTTCCAAAAGAACGTTAGAAAACCAGAACAATCACTACCAGGTTTCGATCGTTCGGGAGCCGATTTGTTCGGGAGCCAAGGCGTTCGACTTCCAAGGTAAGACTGTACACACACACACACACACACACACACACACACACACATCTACACACTCTTAGCCCAATATGTCCCTGTCTCTCACTCTCTATGGCTCATGTCTGACCACTCTGTTTTTTTCCATTTTCCCAGTGTGGTTTTATAGCTAATTCTTCTTCCCAGGGAACTCTTGGGATTGGAGCTGTGAAAGGAACAGGGGTCTCCTAGCAACTCTCAGAACCCTTCAAAATGACACTTCTTGAGGACTCCATGACTGTTTCAAGTGGCAAGATACTGTTTTAACTGTATAGTGCAAATGGGGCCAGACAGAAGGGATGGCACAGAGCCTTCTGCAGTCCTGCAACTCTGCTCACCACTGGCTGTGCTCCCCACTGGCTTTTCCTATGGTGAACAAACTTTCATAGGAAAAAGATCCCCCCACCCTAGCACAGATGCACACATTCTCATTTATCTTACTCAGGTTAGGAGGGAAAGCTTGAGGGCTGAGAGGGTAGTCCACTAATCAGATCTATCAGGCTTCTTTGGTCAGGTGTGACATATGCCCACCTTGCATTTGGCCATTGAACAGAGAATTAAAGTCTCTAAGAACAGCCCAAGAAAAGCCAATTTGATCTCCGTTCCTCCACATGCAGCTGCTGGGTGACCTTGGGCTAGTCACACTTCTTTGAAGTCTCTCAGCCCCACTCACCTCCCAGAGTGTTTGTTGTGGGGGAGGAAGGGAAAGGAGAATGTTAGCCGCTTTGAGACTCCTTCGGGTAATGATAAAGCGGGATATCAAATCTAAACTCTTCTTCTTCTTAACTAATGACGAGAATCAATATAATGAGAATGGCTGGAGAATGCTAAGGCTGAGTGTTATCTTGACACTTGATATGGAAAACCACAAGCTCAACCTGGCCTTGTTGACATTCTTGAGTTCCTGGCTGAGATGCAAAAGTACAGAGTGGCTCATCTAGTCCAGCATCCTGTTCTCACAGTGGCCAACAGATGCCCATGGGAAGCCTGCAAGCAGGACCTAAGTGTAGCTGCACTCTTCCCTCCTGCAGTTTCCAGCAGCTGAAGTAAGACAATGTAGTCTTATCCTCCAGGAACTGATCTCATCCTCTTTTAAAGTCATCCAAGTTCATGGCTATTACTGCCTCTTGCAAGTTCCACAGTTTGTGTAAAGAAGTATTGGTTTGAGGTGTGTACTTATGATGTGTCATAGAAGGAGGCTGGAGATCCTAGGAATGGGAACCAGCTAGAGGGGGTCTTAAGCAATAGGAACATTAGGGTTTAGCACACTTTCACAGATACTTACCCAGGGAGGCTACCATCCCATAGTTCTCTGCCATGACTTCCCAGTAGAGAGCCCTTTGGCCTGGATCTAGTAGAACCCATTCCTCCTCGGTGAAACACACGGCCACCTCTTTGAAAGTCATAAGTCCCTGTTAAGAAGAAGGGCAAGAAAGGAGATTCTCATTCCTATGAAACCGCCTTCTATCACATCACATCAATGACATGATTGAAGAGTATAAAATTATACATGGTATGGAGAGAGAAAATTTTTCCTCCCTCTCTCATAACACAAAAAATCCTGGGCACTATAATTTACCCAGGGCGGTATGGGGTGCTAGGGAATGGGTAGCACCCCTGGTGGGGGACACATCATGCTCCTTCTGGGGCAGTTTGCCCAGCTTTGGTCCCCGCCCTGCACCTAGTTCTCACACATGACTCCTAGAAGCTGTGAGCACGAGACAGCCACTACTCCCTGGGAATGGCTTCAACTGGTCAGCTAATCCAGGTGAGGGTAGCCAAAGGGTCTCAACAAACCCTTGGTAGATTAGGGACTTCCCCTGCATGCAAAGACAGGCTCTGACGGGTTGAACGGGCGAGACCAATAGTGGGTCCAACGGTCAAGAGGGCGGTTTCTGTACATGCTGTAGAGGGAAGTGAGAGGGAGATGGGGCTCGTCAACCTGGGAAGGGAGCACATGTAGGAGAAGGAAAATTCTGGTCCTAAACCTCCACTGCCTTGTGGGTTATCTTCAGAAGAAAAGGCTAAAGAGAAAATCCTACACAAATCCAGAGTGGAGTCTCTAAGGAGGTTGGATGGCACCTTTTATGCCTCCTTCTGGACAACTCCTGCAGTCAAGCTGGTGCCAAACGTATTGATTGTTCTGCTTTCCCTTGGACCATATCAGCAAGGGTGAGAACAGGGTCTTGTCCTACAGGCAGCCCAGGACCTCCACACACACAGCTCACGCTTGCACTCTGGAGATGTCACAACAAGGGAGATAGCAGTCAGGAGCTACTTTGGTGCTGCTAAGGCAGTAGTTTCGACTTCACCCCCGGAGGCACGCTCCATTGTCTCCCTCATGACAGGCAGATGCCAACAACACCCCCGCCCATCTAACTGCGTTGCCCCAGCCACTCTGGGCGGCTTCCAACAGGCTATAACAGGGGTGGCCAACTCCCAAGAGACTGCGATCTACTTACAGAGTTAAAAACTGGCAGTGATCTACCCCCTTTTGGGGGGTTCAGGTCAAAGTTGCTGAGCTTCTTTTTTAGGAAGGAAAGCCCTGTTTTTTGGGATACAGGTAAAAGTTGTTGAGCTTTTTTTTAGGGAGGAGGAAAGCAGGGCTAAAATCATGAGCTTTTTTTAGGGGAGCCAAAGTTGTTGAACTTCTTTGGGGGGAGCCAGTGATCTACCAGAGACGTCCAGTGATCTACTGGTAGATCTCGATCTACCTGTTGGACGTTCCTGGGGTATAAAAACCCAGCGAGACATCAAGAATAGAGAAGTTCGCGATGCAGGGCGAACTTAGGGCGATTGGGGTGGGGGGACAAAGGGGAAGCGGGATGAGCATCTCCCACTCCTCTGAACTCCTGGGAGGAAAGAAGAATTAACAGCGCGAGAGAAGCAGGACCAACCTCGCCCCCGCAACCCTCACCAACCTCGCAGGGCTGCAAGGAGCAAGAGCCAAGCAATGCGCGCCCAGCCAGCGGCTCTACAGCGCTCTGCGAAGCCCGGGAAGGGCAGGCAAGGCGCCCATCCCGGAGACCCTTACTCCTCGTGCTTCCCGGGCAGCCCATTCTCCTGACCTGCCTTCGGAGAACACAACGTCCCTCCCGGCGCTTTTGGCTCACCATCTCCAGGAGCCAGACGTCATTCTCTGCCCGGGGGGGGGGATTCACAATGCCAGCTCTGCAGCAAACCGGAAGGAAGAGGCTTCCGGCCTTAAGCCGCCCACCAGCTAAAGCAGAGCCCACCATAGAGGCTGCTCTGGATAGAGCGACGCCCCCATCAGGGTTGCCATGGTGAGCCGCTCTACCCTCGTTCTATCTTTATGGGTGGTTATTATAGGTGGTTATTATATGGTTATCTATCTTTATGGGTGGTTATTATAGAGACTTCCGGCTTGCTGCTCCTCCGATGCAAAGTGCGGGGGGGGGGGCTTCACCAGAGAGATGTCATGGCCTAGAGCAGGTTGTTTTTAAGTCACGTGCTGTTGTGTTTCCAGATCAGGAAGATAGGTGCTGGGCGGGGTGAGGGGAGAGGGAGATGCTTTTATACGACACTGGAGGACCTTGTGGTGGCCGAGCGGGGAAAGCTCCTGCAGTTTAAGAAGTGGGCATTTTAGCAAGTGTGCCATGGAAGACACGCTGCCCCTATTGCAATTTTCTTTTCTGCGCAGCTACTAAAGGTTCAGGAGCCTTTGGCAATCCGCTTCATTTTGCCTGTTTATTAATACATATCATTGTTTTTTCGCTTTTGTTTGTTTCAGCGTTATTGTTGGTTTTAATTTTCGTTGTGAGTTTGCCGTTTTGTTTTGAAAAGCGACTCATAAGTCCTAATAATAATAATATTTAAAAATCCTGTCTTCCAACAGTGGTCAACAAGATGCCTATGGGAACACCACAAAGCAAGAAACTGAGTAACAATAGCACTGTTCTCTCTACCTGTGTGTTCGTAAAGGTAAAGGGACCCCTGACCATTAGGTCCAGTCGTGTCTGACTCTGGGGTTGCGGCACTCATCTCGCTTTATTGGCCGAGAGCCGGCGTACAGCTTCCAGGTCATGTGGTCAGTATGACTAAGCCGCTTCTGGCGAACCAGAGCAGCGCGTTTACCTTCCTCCCGGAGCGGTACCTATTTATCTACTTGCACTTTGATGTGCTTTCGAACTGCTAGGTGGGCAGGAGCTGGGACCGAGCAACGGGAGCTCACCCCGTCGCAGGGATTCGAACCGCCGATCTTCTGATCAGCAAGCCCTAGGCTCTGTGGTTTAACCCACAGCGCCACCTGGGTCCCTTGTCTGTGTGTTCATAGGGAACTCTTATTCAGAGGCATACTGAGAGTGACCCACAAACTCCCCAAATCTGCCCCAAAGGGTATGTGGGGTAAACAGGACAGGTTTAGGGAAAAACATTGAGGGAGAAGGGCACGGTCTGTTGCACTAGTACAAATCCTTCCACTAATATAATGAGACACTGCTGGATATACAAGCCGTAACATTTATTGAATGTTTTTCTGTTTAGAGGCAGCAAAGGGGCTAGAACTGTTCGGAAGAAAAGTGGCAGTGAACTGGGCAAAACGTTTCTTTGCATGAAAGGAAAAGGACACATTCAGATCTGCTTTTGTAGGGAGGCAGAGAGGAAATGGTCCTAATTTGAGAAGGGAGCAACTTGGTTCTTTATTTGCATACAATTATTCAGACTTGTTGGAAATAATGGGATTTGAATTAATCACAGCTAAATTGCCCCACTAATTTCATTTGGATGCATCTCAATTTGAGTTGGATTTGAACTGATGTATGTGGTTGAAGGCTTCAGAATGGAAAAGCTTGGAATTAACCTTCATTTTTACAAACTTAAATAGTTTAATTATTAAAATTTAATTTCTTTGTTCTTAAGTATACATTCCGTAACACAGTTATGAATACTTCATGAAGTTCATAGTAGATATGTCTCCAGCTCTTATTATTAACTAGTAAATTAAGCCCGTAAAGATTACGGGCTCTAGGCTGCCTGTCCGTGCTGCTTTAAAGCAGCAGGGACGGGCAGCCTCAGGAGCCGGCGCTCCCTCGGCCGGTCGCTCAGTGACCGCGGGAGCAGCAGCGCCGGGCGGGATGCATCCTGCTCGGCGCTGCAGCTCCCGGCGAGGGAGTGTCGGCTCCTGAAGCTGCCTGTCCCTGTGGACGGGCAACCTAAGGAGCCGGCGCTCCCTCGGCCGGTCGCTCAGTGACCGCGGGAGCAGCAGCGCCGGGCGGGATGCATCCTGCTCGGCGCTGCAGCTCCCGGCGAGGGAGTGCCGGCTCCTGAAGCTGCCTGTCCCTGTGGACGGGCAACCTAAGGAGCCGACGCTCCCTCGGCCGGTCGCTCAGTGACCGCGGGAGCAGCAGCACCGGGCGGGATGCATCCTGCTCGGCGCTGCAGCTCCCGGCGAGGGAGTGCCGGCTCCTGAAGCTGCCTGTCCCTGTGGACGGGCAACCTAAGGAGCCGACGCTCCCTCGGCCGGTCGCTCAGTGACCGCGGGAGCAGCAGCGCCGGGCGGGATGCATCCTGCTCGGCGCTGCAGCTCCCGGCGAGGGAGTGCCGGCTCCTGAAGCTGCCTGTCCCTGTGGACGGGCAACCTAAGGAGCCGACGCTCCCTCGGCCGGTCGCTCAGTGACCGCGGGAGCAGCAGCGCCGGGCGGGATGCATCCTGCTCGGCGCTGCAGCTCCCGGCGAGGGAGTGTCGGCTCCTGAAGCTGCCTGTCCCTGTGGACGGGCAACCTAAGGAGCCGACGCTCCCTCGGCCGGTCGCTCAGTGACCGCGGGAGCAGCAGCGCCGGGCGGGATGCATCCTGCTCGGCGCTGCAGCTCCTGGCGAGGGAGTGTCGGCTCCTGAAGCTGCCTGTCCCTGTGGATGGGCAACCTAAGGAGCCGACGCTCCCTCGGCGCGCCGCCCCTTTCCCACAGAGCCTACAGCCGGCGCTCCTCCGCGGGCCTCCTCCGCTTCCAGCGCCGCCAAGCCCCGTCGCGGGGTCGCGGTTGCCTGGCCATCGTGGAACGGCGGCCAGTGGCCGCCTTCTCCCCGCCAGCGGCTAAAAGATGGCCGACAGGAGGAGGCTGCGGGCAGCGGCGCTTCGCGCCTCTGCCCCCGCTCCTATTGGTCTGCGTCCTCCAATCCGTGTCTCACTGGAGCGCACGCGCGCTTCCGATTTCCTCTGACGGACGGAAAGTGGTACGGAGGGACACAGGCTCTTTATTATATAGGATGGAAATTGTTATGTAAGTAGATTTATGAATTTTACTTTTTTGTCTTAAGTGTCTTTTGGTGTTCTGAATTATATGTTTAATAAACTGGGTTTAACCTGCTTGCATTCAGTTTTATTTTAACCATTTAGAAATAAAAATAAAATTGTGTGGTGCAGCTGTAAGCATTTTTACGCCAAAGCAAACTGTCCCGAGTTTAATGGGATTCAGGCCTAGCAGCATGCTCTGCTATTCTCACTCTGAAACAGTTTCAGAGATCACTTTAGCTCTGCTGCTGACTTGTGGATTAAAAAAAAAAGATAGGCAAATTTAGAACTACAGAGGACAGGTGAGACCCTCATTCTGCCCTATGTCTCCTACTGCAGACATACATGAACTCAGTTTGTACCTAAGGAGGGTGCTGCTCACTTGAGCAACTTGAACACTGCAAGCTTCAGAGAAAGGCAGAGATGGGGAACCTGTGGCTTTCCAGGTGCTGTTGGATTCCCAACTCTCCTCAGCCCCAGCCAGCATGCCCAACAGTCAGGGATGGCGGGATTCATAGACCTAGAGTGTCACAGGTTCCCCTGCTCTGGGCGTTGGGGACACAGCTTCATAAAGGCTGCAGCAAGGAGAGCTTGGGGCATTTCCAGACTGTCACTATTTGAATGGGATTCAATTACACAGTTATTCTGCAACAAACACGCTTCCCCCACAAAAGACCAGACTTTTTGCAGTAAGTGACAGGGAAATGCACTGGAAAGTGTGGGATAACACTTGCTGTGGTGCAGCATTGACGAGCCAATCCACATCGCACATTTAAAGCACAGCCAAAGCTCATGACTTTCCTCAAAAAAATATTGGGAATGGTAGTTTCCACTCACAGATGTGCAATTTCCAGCACCCTTAACCAACTATGTTTCCTGGGATTCTTTTGGGGAAGTGATGTGCTTTAGTTAAGATTCCTGCACCACACGCGGTTGGACTAGATGACCCTCAGGATCCTTTCCAACTCTACAATTCTATGAAAAGCACATGGGATGCTTTAAATGTGTGGTGCTGATGTTGCCCATTATCCAATCTCCCACAAACAAATCAGGATGAATGCTCAATAAACAGGCTGTCTCAAAGTGCCCTCGATTTAGCCCCTCACATTTTTAACTTAAAACTGCCTGGTTACAACAGAGTTTTTTTATGCAAGCGTTTCATTAGCCCAGACGTTCTTCTGACTGACACTATTGTTTCATCTTGGTTTTTTTTGCTTTGTTTTTTAAACCTGCTGCACCACTGCCTGTGTTTATGTTTGTTTTTATTGCATTGTTTTATATGCTGTGAGCTGGCTTTGAGCGCTGTCTTTTGTGGGGGAAGGGCGAGATATGCATTCCCCCCCCCCCTAAATAAATAAAATCAATAAAAGCCTCTGCTCGGTCTGCTGTAGTCATTTCTGCCGCAACAGCTTCTCCCCCCAGTGATTTAAAAGCCGAGAGGGTGTTTCCCCCCCCCCTCCTCCTTTGGGCTTCAGACCTACTAAGAAACTATAATGGTCTGCAATATGTAATCAATAGTAAAAAAAGAAAGGTTCCCCAGCAGCTGCAGCCTCTGAAACGGCAGCCTCTGCACAGTGATTCACAAAAGATGTTGCTGAGCTGGAAAGGACATGGAAAAGGGCAATCAAAATGGTCAAACAACTAGAGCAACTTCCCTATGAGGAAAGATTAAGGGTTTTTTTATATATAGGTCAATTTTTCTCCAAATCCCCCCCCCCCACTTCAGATTGCTGGAAATTATTGAGGCCCACCAGTCACAAAATGGAGGCAACATTTGACATAATCATCTGGCAATTACTGTCATTTTATTTTATTTTTTTACTGAAATCTAATCCATCTTTGAAAATGGTTGAATTCTATGCTGCACTATTTTCCTTGTGGCAAGGCGTTCCAGAGCTCACCTTTCCTCAAGTTCAGTGCAGTTGCTGGAAGTGGTAGGAGAGGAAGAGTGCTCTTGCAGTTGGGTCCTGCTTGTCATCCTCCCAGAGGCATCAAGCTGGCCACTATCTGGGTGCTGAAATGCACTTAGTCAGGAAGACCCAGCTGCACAAATATAAGATTGGGGGGGGGCACCTGGCTTGCCAGAAGTACATATGAAAAGGATCTAGGGGCCTTGGAAGACCACAAACTTAACATGAGTCAACAGTGTGATGTAGCAGCAAAAAAAGCTACTGCTATTCTAGGCTGTATAAGTAACAGGACTGCACTATTATGCCTTGGTCAGACCCCACCTGGAGTCCTGTGTCCAGTTCTGAGCATCACGATTTAAGAATATTGATTTAAGGATATTGGAACATGTACAGATGTGGGTAACTAAGATAATCAAGGGTCTGGAAATCAAGCCTTATGAAGAATGGTTCAGGGGGTTAATATGTTTAACCTGGTAAAGAGACCGAAAGGAGATAAAATAGCCATCTTCAAATATCTAAAAGGTTATCATCACATGGGAGATGGAGCAAGTTTGTTTTCTCCTGCTCCGGAGGGTAGGACCCAAACCAATGGCTTCAAGTTACAAGAAAGGAGATTCCGCCCCTGCATCGTGAAGGACAACCCCAACACAAGTTGTAGCTAAGCCTGTGGATGGTACCAATTCTGCCACTTCGTTCTGCCATCTTAATCTGCAAATTCGTGTTTAACAACTGTGTTTTGTTACACTTTTTTTTTTTTTTAAGGATCAACCTCCAGCCATTTCACAGAACAAGAATGCTAGAGAAAAGAATGGTCCTAGGCAGAATTTCAGAGGCGGCCCAAAGAGAAACAGAAAATAAAACCCGTAATTTACCTTACAACTTAAACTGGAGCTTCTTCTCAATATGGAACAAGTCATCTTGAGATATAAAAAAAGTAATGGCAAAAAAGGAGGGGGAGAATTTAATGTAGAATCTACAAGTAATGCATAGCCCTAATAAATTGAATTTAAGGTTTTTTTTAATGCATTTTTACAACTACAGATTCACAAACATTCATAGGAAGGAAGCAGTGTTCACCTCTCCCCGTGCCTCTTCATGTGAACAGCAAACATGCAGACACGTTGAGGGATATAAACGGATGTGAAAGGTGGATTTAAGAATAAGTGAGGTCAAGGGAAGCTGGAGGAGGGCGGTGGGCTGATAATTTCAAGAGAGACGGTGCAGCTCAACTTCTCCCAGCAGTACAGGCAGATTCCAAGAAAGGCGTCCATTTCACGATGCCCCATCTTTGAGAAAGGCGTCCATTTCCTGACCCCTCTTACTTATTGTAGAAAGATGGAAGTGTGGCCATTTTCTTCTTGTGGAGGCTTGGGCAAGACCTTGTTCTGAAGTCCTAGAGAGGATGGTATAGTCCCCATGCCCTTCCAGGCACTGTGTCCCCTGTTGTCACGGTACAGCAAAGCCAGGGGAGCCAGGTTCAAATGTCCCCTCATCCATGAAAGAGAAACTAATTGTGATGGAGCGCCATGTTTGTTTATTTCTTTAACTGTTTGTGTATAGAAATAGGGAGGGAGAGGGGGGGACCCCCAATAAGTGTCTGAGCTGATAGTGAGTGTCTCAGGTTCAGAAAGGTTGGAGGCTACTTTTCCACAAAAAAGGGTGTTTGCAATGGAGAGGAGCAAAATGCTGCCTCCTTCCTTGTCATTGTATTTCAAGCATTTTTCTCTCCAACCCAGCTCACTGCCAGTGAGGAAACTGCTTCAAGACAATGAGCAAGGAAGGGGGAGCTGGGGAGGGTTCAAGGTTCGTCCCCCACACCCTCCAAACACTCCACGTCATGGGATGAACAACCCCATCACAATCTTTATTCCCCTGGTTAAAAAAAAGAAATCAGGATTGAATAAACTATACAATTAACTTCTCCCACCCTGCATCTAGTTTCACTCTTACTGAGCGTCATATGGCAAGTCCCTCCTCTCCAGCCTTGTCTCCCTCACAGGGTTATCGTTAGGACAAAAAAGGATCTCCACTCCTGCCTGCCCCCTTTTCCATTTGTATTTGGCCCTGAGCTCCTTGAAGAAGTTGCAAATTATGGGGCAGATGCTGTCATTGTTACCTTAGCACAGGGGGAGGGAACCACTGGCCCTCCAGATGTGGTTGGACTACAATTCCCATCATCCCCATTGACTACGCTAGCTGAAGTTGATGGGAGTGGAGAGCACAGCAACACAGAGAGGCTCCCCAGCTCTGCCTGAAATGTGCAGGGATTATCATGTTGTTCCCAATTTATACTGAGAGCCCATAGCACCCTTCACCAACCAGGTGCCCTCCAGGTGCTGTTGTGGTACAACTCCCACCTGCCCCAGCCAGCATAGTTAATGGGAGTTGTAGTCTAACACCACCTGGGGAACAGCCTGGCATAACTGGCCAATCCTAGATATATGAAGAGGAGGGAAAAAACAGATCACGCTAAAACAGCCCTACTAGTGGAAGGAGGGGAGAGGGGAGCAAAAAGACTACCATTATCTCTCTGTTCTTCAAAATATTGATTATTTGTATTTATTTATTTATTTATTTAAAAATCCCTTCCTTTACTCCTTTCTAGATCCCAAGTGCTGTGCCTGAACTTCCAGGTTGTCATTATTTTCAAGTAGGATCACAATGTGAGCAAAATCAGGGTTGTGCAATGATAGTTGATAGTTCATTTGGAGGTCTTGCACAACAAACCTAGTAAAGGTAAAGGGACCCCTGACCATTAGGTCCAGTCGTGACCGACACTGGGGTTGCGGCGCTCATCTTGCATTATTGGCCGAGGGAGCCAACGTACAGCTTCCAGGTCATGTGGCTAGCATGACTAAGCCGCTTCTGGCGAACCAGAGCAGCGCACGGAAATGCCGTTTACCTTCCCACTGGAGCGGTACCTATTTATCTACTTGCACTTTGACGTTTCGAACTGCTAGGTTGGCAGGAGCTGGGACCGAGCAACGGGAGCTCACCCCGTCGTGGGGATTCGAACCGCCGACCTTCTGATCGGCAAGCCCTAGGCTCTGTGGTTTAACCCACAGCGCCACCTGCGTCCCTACAACAAACCTACTTCCTTACAATAAGCAAAGGGATGGGGAAATGCTCAGGAAAGTGTGGGAAAACACTTGCCTCGATGTTACGCCATCTAGCCTCCTCACAATCAAATCAGAATGTCGTTCTAATCTCCATGCAAGTAAAGCAGGATGAAGGCTCAACAAACAGCTCACCTGGCAGTACCCATAAAACCTTCCCTTTCTGCCTTTGCAATAAGATGTGTCCACCTTTTGGGTGGGTGAGATCTAAATTAATTTTTCCTCTGCTCCCAGCATGCTGCCCTGTTCTGAATCTCCTACACAAACTCACTTTTCCTCATCTTGTATACACCTAGGGCTTTTTTTCAGCCAGAACTCTCCAGAACTCAGTTTTGGCACCTCTCAGGTGGCCGCCATTGCCATTACAGTCAAACTTCGGCTCCTGACCACCCTGTTTTCTAACGATTCAGCTCCCGAACACCGGAAATCTGGAAGTAAATATTCCGGTTTTCGAACGATTTTTGGAAGCCGAACATCCGACATAGCTTCCGTTTGAGTGCAGGAAGCTTCTGCAACCAATCGGAAGCCATGCCTTGGTTGTTGAACATTTCAGCTGAACGGGCTTCCGGAACAGATTATGTTTGACAACCAAGGTTTGACTGTATAAGAGGCGTTCACGGTGAGTTCCAGCACCTCTTTTTCTGGAAAAACAACACTGTATACCACGGTGAACTCTAAAAGCAGGGCTGGAGAATCTGTGGTCTTCCAGATGTTGGCGGACTCCAAGACCCATCAGCTCCAGTCAGCATAGCCAATAGTCGGGCATGATGGGAGTTGTAGTCCAATTTTACCTGGAGGGCCACTGGTTTCCCACCCCAGCATTATGTAATTTCCCCATAAAGCTCCATTCCCTTCATCCTGGAGGGCGACAGTTAAGCAGTCTCCTTCCTTCCCTCCCCATCCCAGTTATTCCTGGGAGCACCACTTTATCCAAGACACACCAACTGTCCGCTTTGGGGCAGGCCAACATGTCTGCTCATTGATGGGCAGCTGGAGGCAGGCTTCAAGTGACGTGACATGTGGTCAAATCAATAAGAAAGTACATAGTTTGTGCTTCTCCTCCCATTCACCTCAAACTGGACCTGTGCAAGAGAGACGTGTTTAGTTGCCAGGCGACAGGTGTACAAACCGGGCCAGAGAATCACCTTTTCTCCAATTAAAAAATGCACATGCACCTAACCTGCTTTTATAATTTTCTCACTTACACGCACTTTATGCAATTTGCTCTCCACTCCTTAGTCCTCCTCTTCTTCCAGTACCCCCATACTAAGGTCACAGCCACACTAGGCATGGACAAATATGTCAAGTACAGTTTCTCATTTTTTCCCAATCTTAAATTCATTTCTCTGCTTTTCCACATCAGTTTGCAATTTTCTCCTCTAAAAAGAAAAGTCCTCATGAAAATTCATCAGCATCTTAGTGTAAATTTCTCCTAATATATACATTTTTTGCATGTAATTTTGCCTAAAACGCACATTTCCCCAAAGCAATTTCCTCTAATATAATTCATTTTAATGGTATTTTTGCTAACACGTGCATTTATATGCACACCTTACCCTAGTATATGCATTTTGTACACATTGTTTGCCTGCAAGACCGCATGGCAAAATTCAGAGAAGTGCAAAGTTCAAAGAATGGCTGTGTTTTGGATCGCGCATTGTTTCAGAAGACGAAAATTAGGCAAGTTCGCCTTTAAATGCAAACTGAATCCAACCTCTCCCCCAACCCTAACCCACACAGTGCATTCAGGGCACTCTTACACCACTTTAGCAGTCATGGAGAATCCTGGGGACCGTAGTTTGTAAAGGGTGCTGGGAATTGTTCCATGAGGACAGCAACCTTGACAAACTACGGTTCCCAGGACTCAGATGGTTTCTCAGCCCTGCTTCCACATTTGCTATGTATCAGAGATGGGGAACCTGCAGCCCTCCAGAGGTTGCTGAGACTTAAACTCCCATGATCCCTGTTCACTGGCCATGCTAGCTGGGGCTGCTGGGAGTCGGAGTCCAGGACCATTTGCAGAGTCATGTTAACCCCCCCCCCGGCAAAAAAATCAATTCTTTAACATAACAGGGTGCTCCTAAACACATGCTAAGCCTAGCTTGTTTCCAGTACCAGAATTGAACTGAGCTTACAGTCCTTCTATACCACAGTCCATCACTACTTAGTTTTTTTCCATTTTGGCAGCCCAGGAGGTTTCTTGGGAGTTGGGTGTTGCTACTGTAAAACAACCAGGAGTCAGAATCTATTTGTCAACCTGCTGCAACTACCACCACAATCCCAATCGACCTTCTGCCTTTATAGGGAACTTTCTCAGCCAGAGGCCACAGTCCCTCATGGGCAGCCTCCCAGGAACTTCAAACTAGTGGAAAAGGAGTCTGGAGGGCCGCATTCTGAACCCTAGGGGCTGAGGTTCCCCACCCTTGCTCTACGAAACTATAGATACCCTTGGCTGATTAATACAACGGGTCTGGAAAGAGGCTTGAATTAGTCAGGCCAAGCAAGTGAGCAGCAAGAGCTCAACATTCCTGCATTGCAGGGGGTTGGACTAGATGACCCTTGGGGTCCCTTCCAACTCTACAATTCTATGATTCTGTGTTAAGACTGGGGGCAGGCACTTCCGCTGTGGCCTTGAAAGCAGTTAAAGGATGATCCATCTAGCGCTTTACATCGTATTTCTGGGCAAGGAGGGGACCATTTGCGGTGCTCTACCTGCAACGTGTGCTTGGCTCATGGCCTTGACTATTTGGTCAGGTCCTCCTCAGAGGTGGTCAGTGCAGCATGCATGCAAATATCCCCACCCACCCAGGCAGAAAAATGAAGGGCAGAGGTGAGCTTGCCCTAGATTCACTCGGGGCAGGGGGACAAAAATAGGGCCACACGTCACAGGCTAGAGGTGGTAAAACACAGTGGGACTGGATGAATTTGTTCTGAGCCAGGTGCTGCAAGAAACTTGTGGCGCAGTGGTTGGGTGGCAGAGGAGAATAACAGTTATGCAGGTCTCCTGCCATCCCATAAAATACTTTTGCTTCTACAAATCTACACCCTGCCAGCTTTCCAATGACAAGGGAAGGAGTTCAGAGTTATTAGAAGTGTTTTCAAACTACATCCTGGGGTGCAAATGGAAATGCTTGGCAATTTCTCAGAGAGAAGAAACGGAGGGCGAGCTGTCCTCTGAAAGGAAAGTGAGGCCGCCACAATGCAACCAATATTCTCAAAGCCAATGAAATGCTCATCTATAAGAGTGGGTTGGGTGTGTTGAAAGACACCGTCGGGCTTCAAGGCGGTGACAAATTTAGAGGCCCAAGAGGCCCAGGCAGGTGTTTCCATGCAAACTATGTGTGGGTGGGTGTATGTCATAATAAATTTCCCAGAATCCTCTGCAACACGCTCCCATTTTGTGGTGGCGACCGCTCAGGGCTGCTTCAGCGGACGAGTTGCTCTGGGCAGGTTTCCATAATAGAAAGCTGCCTTGAGAGACACTGCCTTGGAAGAGCTTTTAATTGCTGAATTGCTCATCTCTGTGCCGAGTCCCGCTCACCCTCCACCTTGGCTATTCTCTGCGGCAGGGATAGGGAACTTCCAGATGTTGTTGACTCCCAACACCCATTGGCCCTGGCTGACATGGCCAGCAGAGAAGGGTGATGGGAGTTGCAGTTCAGCACCATCCAGACGGCCCCATCCCTGACCCAAAGGGAGTCACCAGAACACAGGAAGTTACCTTATACAGTACGCTTCAGGTTAAGAACTCCGCTAAGAACAGAAATCGTGCTCTGGCGGCGCAGCGGCAGCAGGAGGTCCCATTAGCTAAAGTGGTGCTTCAGGTTAAGTACGCTTCAGGTTAAGAACTTGGCTAAGAACAGAAATCGTGCTCTGGCAGCGCAGCAGCAGCAGGAGGTCCCATTAGTTAAAGTGGTGCTTCAGGTTAAGTACGCTTCAGGTTAAGAACGGACCTCCGGAACAAATTAAGTACTTAACCCGAGGTACCACTGTACGATCAACCCGCAGGTCCCTCTGGCTCAGAACTTTCTACACTGACTGTGAGCAGCTCTCTATGGTTCCAGGCACAGGATTCTCCCAGCCCTAGCTGGAAGCTGTGGGGACTGAGTCTGGAACCTTGCGCATGCATAGCTTGTGTACTACCAGTGAGCCACGGCCCTTCCCTTGACCTCAGGGATGGTCTGCAGAGTTTGCTAGCTGGGAATCGCAGGCTGGCGGCAGGCACCATAAGAACAAAGCTGCCTTTGTGCCAAGTCAGACCACGGGTCCTTCTAGCCGAATGTGCGCATCTCCCCTTATGTATGGGGGGTGGAGGTGGGGAATGCAGCATGCACATGTGCCACACTTGCACACTCCTCATGGGCTGGAGGCTGGGAGATCTGCACAAACCACAGGCTTAGCCATGTTGATGCCCATCACACCAGCAAGCCTTAACAGCCAGGATGGATGACCAGCCTCTGCAGGAAATTTATACCTATGGAGAGAAAAATATATGTGTCTTCTTTTTAAACTGTAAGAGATTCCGCGCCTTAATGTTACGTGTAGAGAATAAAAACGGCCCTCGATATTACAGAAGCTAAGGCCATCCCTGATTTACAAGATTCCTAGCCGGGGCGATGGGTGGAGTGGCCCCATCAGGAGGGCCAGCCTAGTGACCAAAGCCTCTCCCGCTCTTATGCGCATTTATATGGCTCCTCTCCCGTGTGGACCCTCTTGTGACTTAGGAGGTGGGAGCTGGAAATGAAGCACTTCCCGCACTCCAAGCACTCGTAGGGCTTCTCCCCCGTGTGTACCCGCTTATGGCTGACGAGGCGAGAGCTCGAGATGAAGCTCTTGCCGCACTCGGAGCACTCGAAAGGCTTCTCTCCCGTGTGGGTTCTCTTGTGTGTGATGAGGGACGCTTTCTGCCGGAAGCTCTTGCCGCACCCTGAGCATATATATGGCTTCTCTCCCGTGTGGATCCGGCTGTGCGCCGTCAGGTTGGAGCTCCTGCTGAAGTTCTTGCCGCAGTCGGGGCACTTGTACGGCTTCTCGCCCGTGTGGGTCCTCTTGTGGTCGGTGAGGTGGGAGCTGCTCCCGAAGCGCTTCCCGCACTCCAAGCACTCGTAGGGCTTCTCTCCGGTGTGCACCCGGATGTGATTGATGATTTGCGAGCAAGCGCTGAAGCTCTTCCCGCACAGCGTGCACTCGTAGGGCTTCTCTCCCGTGTGGGTCCTCTTGTGTGTGATGAGGGAGGCTTTCTGGTTAAAGTTCTTGCCGCAGTACGAGCAGCTGTAGGGCTTCTCCCCTGTGTGGACCCTCTTGTGCGTGATGAGCTGGGAGCTGGTGCTGAAGCTCTTCCCGCACTCGGAGCACTCGTACGGCTTCTCCCCCGTGTGGGTCCTCTCATGGGTGATCAGGGAGGCCTTCTGGTTGAAGCTCTTCCCGCAGACCGCGCATTTGTGAGGCTTCTCGGGCATGTGGGTTTCCTCGTGCCTCATGAGCTCGGAGGGGTGCGAGAACCAGGTCTCGCACACCGAGCACTTGTAGGGCTTCTCCCCGGTGTGGATCCTCTCATGGATCACCAGGTGGGTTCTCTCGTAGAAGCTCGCCCCACAAAAGGAGCATTTGTGGGGCTTTTCAATTGGCTGCATTTCCTGATGGCCAAAGCTCTGGCAAGAGCTTTCCCCCGAGTCAGCGTGCCTGTGGGTTCCCTCCTGGGAGGAACCTTCCCGTGAGCCCCTCTCGCCTTCCTCAGAAAGCTTGGCGGCCTTCCCAGGAGGGCTTTCCTGGTGACCTTCTGGCCCCTGGCGACTTTCAGTCTTCCCGTCCATCTCAAGGCCCTGGAAACCTTTCCCTTTGGCTCTTTCCAGCGATGCCCCACCAATACCCACTTGATCAGGCCGGTCGGCCTGAAAGGATGACTCCTCGTCGTTGTCGTCTTGCACTTGCTCATTGCCTGTTGGAACACAAATAAAAGAATCGTAGTCTGAATCACCCCAGAGGCCAGCTTCCTCTTTCCCACAGTAGCCACCCAGGTACCCCTCTAGCAAGCCCACAAACAGGATGTGTGGGCAACAGCCTTATTTCCTCTTTGTCCTCCCAACAAACCATGAGATTCCATTTAGCTAACACTGACAAGCTAATTCCACAACAGAGTTGTTGTTGTTGTTTAGTCGTTTAGTCATGTCCGACTCTTCGTGACCCCATGGACCAGATCACGCCAGGCACTCCTGTCTTCCACTGCCTCCCACAATGGAATACTGTGTTATTTTATTTATTCCAGCGATCCCCACCCTTACTCAAAAATGAGCTCAAGGTGGCGTTTCTCCAAGGAGTTCAAGGCGGTGTACATGTTTCTTCCCCCTCCTCAGTTAATCTCCACAACAACCCTGCGAGGTAGGCTAGGCTGAGGGGCAGTTAACTGACCCAAGGTCACCCAGTGAGCTGTATGGCTGAATGGGGATTTGAATCCTGGTCTCCCAGGTTCTAGTCTGGCACTCTAACTACTCTGCTACACTGCCAAGCCTGTGAGGTGGTTTAGACTGAGAAAGAGATGGAGACAGCAGGGGACTTCAAGTCTGATCACACCTGAGCATTGGACATATTGGCTGGGGTTGGTGAGAGTTGGAGTCCCTCGCCCCTGGAGTAGCAGGAATACTTACCAGACAAGGTAGCCTCCCAGTCATCCTCCTGCTTTTCCTCCAAGGGGAGCTGCATCTTCAGGACAGCAGCTGGCGAATGATCTGACATGGGAGAGTTAAATGGCTTCTCCAAGGAGCCTGACAGCTAATTTTTTTTTAAAAGAGAGAGAGAGATGCATAATAGTCAGACAAGTATAAAAAAACATAAACGCTGCAGGTACAGTTACCACCAACCCCAAACCCTTAATCCAAAACAATTGCCTTATGTTCGGGTTCCTCAGACTCTTGCAGGTACCGCTCTGCCAGGGCTACGGCTCGGGTGCAAGTCTCGGGGCCCTGGTCCCTGACCCAGCTCTGCATTTCCGGAGGCAGGACAGTCAGAAACTGCTCCAGGATCAGGAATTCCAGGATCTGCTCCTTGCTGTGAGTCTCCGGCCGCAGCCACTGGTGGCAAAGTTCCCAGAGCTTGTTGCAAACGTCTCGGGGCCCCTCGGCCTCCTCATAGCAGAAGAGGCGGAAGCGCTGCCGCCTCATCTCGACATTGACCAGATCCTCGTCCAGAACCTCCTCCTTCACTTTCACCGGTGACTCTCGGCTGCTCTCATAGGCCTTGCTGTTGTCTCCACTGAGGCCCGGTGGGCTCTGGTCCATGCACTCGACCTTAGGCCACCGGCCACCTTCAGCCCCTCCCTTGAAGGAGGTCTGGAAATACTTGGTGTCTTCTCCTAGTGAATACTGAGGTGGTTGGGGGTTCCTCCATCCCGAACGGGAAGGCTGCATCGCCTTCAAGAAGTCCTGCAACTGGGACTCCCAACAATGGTCCTCCGGCTCCCGTTTAAACTGCTGAGGTGTGGCCCCTTCCATCAACTCCCCGGTGGCCCCGACCTGAACGACGTGAAGGTCTCGGGCTCCCCCCTCCAAAGTCTCCCGTGGTTCGGGTCCTGCAGGTTCCTGTTCCTCCATTTTGGTTTCCGAATCCAGCTCCTGTATGGGAAAGAGGGAAAAGTTAATTTTGTTATGTATCCCAAAAATGGGGCGGGGGACAACGAGGACCAATGATAGCTTTTGCTGAATTAAGAGCAGAAGAAGAACCTTGTGTCTCAAACCCCATGGAGATGTCTTGGAGAGGGTGATGAGCAGGAATGGGAGAAGATTTGGGAGCTAGAGCAAGCTGGGGGATGAGAATATGGGACCTCAGGAGGAGGACTCTGAGCTTCATGTCAGTGGCCTGCAGTAAAAGGTAAAGGTAAAGAGACCCCTGACCATTAGGTCGAGTCGTGACCGACTCAGGGGTTACGGCGCTCATCTCGCATTATTGGCAGAGGGAGCCGGCGTACAGCTTCCAGGTAATGTGGCCAGCATGACAAAGCTGCTTCTGGCGAACCAGAGCAGCACACGGAAACGCTGTTTACCTTCCCACCGGAGCGGTACCTATTTATCTACTTGCACTTTGACATGTTTTCAAACTGCTAGGTTGGCAGGAGCAGGGACCGAGAAACGGGAGCTCACCCCATCACAGGGATTCGAACCGCTAACCTTCTGATCGGCAAGCCCTAGGCTCTGTGGTTTAACCCACAGCGCCACCCACGTCCCAGTGGCCTGCAGTGTGTATGTGGATTTGTGGTTGAAGACAAGAGATAGCCCATCCATCTCATTAAATATTCATTGATTTTTAATTGCAGGTCAGTTGCTTCTTTTATTTCTTATAGATTGAGTTTCATGACATCACAGTTCTAATTCCATATATTTCAGCGCATTACGACTGCTGCAACAAGGAGAAACACCAATTTCAAGCAGCAGCTCCCTATATTCCTAGCTCAGTGGTCAAGCATCTGCTTTCCATGCCAAAAGTCCTGGGTTCAATCCTGAGTATATCCAGGTCGGGCTAAGAGAAAGAACCCTGGAGAGCCTCTGCTGGTCAATGTGGACAATACTGAGCTGGATGGGCCAAGATAAGGCCACTTCCTATGTTCCTTAGCTCTGTCCCATTTCAGACTGAAGTTGAGGGAGGAGGGTAGGAATTTCACATCCAACCTCTGCTTCAAGATGCCCCACGATGAAGAGCCCACCTTCCCCTACATCATTGGTTCCATTTGGACAATGGATCCCCATGTACCTATGGGGGCAAGCAACTCTTTATCCTGCAGATCTTTGAACTGCCCTTGGGAATGGATTGATTACCCATAAGAACATTAAAAAATATATTAGAATCGTAGAGTTGGAAGGGGCCCCAACGGTAATCTGGTCCAACCCAGGAATCTCAACACATGGTCCCCCATCCAATCTGAAACCATACCAGATCCTGCTTAGCTTTGCGAAAGTGCTAGCAGTTTTATTGCTGCACCACCTGATATGCTTAAGAAGAGTCCTGCTGGATCAAGCCATTGGCCCACCTTAGTCCTATTTCTTTCTTTCTTGTTTATTTATTTATTTTTATATATATACAGTGGTACCTCTGGTTAAGTACTTAATTCGTTCCGGAGGTCCGTTCTCAACCTGAAGCATTATTTCTGGGTTAGCGGAGTTCTTAACCTGAAGCGTATGTAACCTGAGGTATCACTGTATACACACACACACACACACACACACACACACACACACACCCATTGTATCACTGGGATTTACAGCAATAGAAAGCCATAAAACCATACAGTAAAATAATTATAAAAAGCAAGTTAAAAGTTCTCATGATAACCAACCACATGCCTATGGGAAGCCTGGAAGCAGAACCTGAACACAAGAGGCCCCTCCCCTTCTGAGGTTTCCAGCCACTGCTATTCAGAAGCATTGCTTCCTCCGACCACAGGAGTAGAACATAGTCATTCAAGTGTCTTCCAATGCTGGCAAGATGTTGCTCATCCATGCAGTCCAACGGCCCTTCCACACAGCAGTTCAGCACGTGCTCAGTGCTGTGAATGCATGCAAGTTTTGTGCAGCATCCGCACACAACATGGCCTCATCAAGATGCCAGCCCATATTATTTCCACATTTAATCTGATTTTACTGTCTCTGTCGAAAACCCACTAAGTAAAAAAAAACACAGAAACAGCAAATCCAGATTAAATGGTGAGAGTGGACAAGCAAAATGTGGCACAGCGTTTTGATAACGACGACGTCATGTTATGTACCAGCGGCTCCAAGACCACAATAAACTGCTCTGTATAAAAACATAGCCTCTTTCAGCGGTTCCCCCTGCATTGCAGGGGGTTGGACTAGATGATCCTTGTGGTCTCTTCCAACTCTACAATTCTATGATTCTTCCCCCCCCACCCCCGACCATTTGAAAACTGCTGAGTCTTGGCAGACCAGTTAATGGGGTTTTTATCCTGTCCGTTGTAGCAATTGTAATGCACTGTGCTAGATGCTGCAGGATTTAAAACTGTATTTTTATTGCTTCTTTCGTTATTTAAATTGTATTTTATTTTTTGACATAGACTACAATAGAAGGTACAATGATACATAAAAAATACAATACAAAAGCAGCAATAAAAATACAATTAGAACTCAATATGAATATTTAATGCACTGCACCCACTGTTCACAGTTGCTGCACCCGCTGTTCTACACACACACACACCGTGGATTGAAGTCTGGTCTAGTCCTGGTCTATTCAGGGACACAAAACATAGGAGCTGCTTTATACTGAACTAGCTGACCGGGTCACGCCTTGCTGTGGCTGATTTGGTGAAATGCAAAAGTAAGATACAGTATGAAAGAGAAAGCGTGTGTTGTGCTGTGCTGTTTAACGTCCACTGGAGGGCGCTATATATTTTTGCACAAAATCACATTTTTACCTGGGAAGGGTGTGGTATTTGTGCAATGTAAGTACATATGATCACTCCCATATGGGCATGGAACGTTGTGTCCAAATTTGAACGGAATCGATCAAGGGGTTATGGAGAAAGGCGATCATTAACAAACAAACAACTTGAACAATTTTGTATATAGAGATCAGATCACTGGTCCATTTAGCTCAATATTGTCTACACTGACTGGCAGCAACTCTCCAGGGTTCCAGGAGGGAGACTCTCCCCCAACCCTGCCTGGAGATGCTGGGGACCGAATCTGGGACTCATGGGCACACACCGCAACCTCTTTTATTGGTTACAACAAAATGCATCTTCCAAGCCTAATTTAAGTAGGGGGAAGGGGATCTAGCAAGCACCAATTAAGGCCTCTGCAGAAACCTGTGCGCTCTTGGGTGCTACGTTGTCGACCCTTGAATAACAAAGCAACAATGTATAAGACAATTGGAGGGATTGCTAACAGAACTTCAGCAAAGATCTAAGAACAGCAAGTTGCTAGTTTGTGTGTTTTTGTTTTAAAGAAAATTACCGGTAATAAAGAATAAGGAACCATTGGCTGCACACACACACAATACATTTAAAGCACATCCATGACTCCGTCCCAAAGAATAATGGGAACTGTAGTTTATCTCTCACACAGCTACGATTCCCAGCACCCTTACAGACTGTTCCCAGGGTTTTTTGGGGCATGTCATGTGCTTTAAACGTATGAAGTGTATACAGCCTTACCACCAACCGAAAGGCAGAAAGAAAGGCCAGGTGAATTTTTCATGGGAAGGGCATTCCACAATTGTGGGGCCACCACCAACAAAGGCCACTTCTGTCAGCATGGCCCATCTAATTTCACACATGGAAAAGGGCAGACCACAGGACCTCCAAAGCTGATCCTCAGCGCCCACTGGTTCACATAGGTACAAGCGATTACTGGGGTAACCTGGCCCCAAAGCCATTCCAGGTCCTTAACAACTAATAGCAGCCATTCATGAAATAAAGCTCCAAAACAAAAGCAGACAATCATCACAGGTGGAGCCACACAAAAAATGTAGGCGCCAGATCTCAAGCCTGTCAGCAACATTTTGCATCAATTGGAAGTTTATGAGGCAGCTTCACATGAATAGCATTGCTGTAATCCAGCCTGGAAGTAACCAGGACACCAATAACTGCCAAGGTCCACCTTAAAAGATGAAATACTGTATATTCCGGCGTATAAGACGACTGGCCGTATAAGACGACCCCCAACTTTTCCAGTTAAAATATAGAGTTTGGGATATACTCGCCGTATAAGAAATACAACCCGGCGTATAAGACAACCCCCGACTTTTGAGAAGATTTTCCTGGGTGAAAAAGTAGTCTTATACGCAGGAATATACTGTAAATGTGAATTAAATAACTTGCTGGCTCACTTTGGCGTCGTGACCCCCTTCCCCCTAACTTTCTCCTTTCCTCTCCCAGGCCCCATCTGCACTATGCATTTAAAGCAGTATTATATAACTTTAAACAGTCATGGCTTCCCCCGCAGAATCCTGGGAACTGTAGTTTGTTCAGGGTGCTGAGAATTGTTAGGATACTCCTATTCAACTCACAGAGCTATAATCCCCGGAGTGGTTTAACACTCAGTTCCCCTTCCCAGGGAACTCTGGGACTTGTAAGGGGAAGAATATGCGTCCCCCGACAACTTCCAAAGGGGCAGTGACCAACACAGACTAGCACTTTTTAAAGTTAATACCCTTCTCGCATTGCCTCATCTAACTGGCTATGTTGTCCATGGAACTCCCCGCAAGAGGATTCGAGGCGTGGGATGCTCTGTTCAGTTCATGCACTGTGCTGGCCAGGTGAGCTTGGGCCTCGCCATCCCGTCCTCTTTGTGAACCAAGAGTGCACCTGAGACACACTGCCTCACCTGCCTGCGGGAAAATCAGCGGCAACAGGAAGCTGACCCCCCCCCCACCTCCCCCCAGCCCACTGCCCCAGGAAGCTGGTCCGCCATTACTGATCCTCTCGCGGAGCTCAGCTTCAGAGGGAATCCAGGATTCCCCAGGGCACAGTTTGGAAAGCCTCCGATTTAGGCCCTGCCTCTCGGGGTGACAGCCTGCCTCTCTCTCAGTTCTTCTGCAATAACAGTTCCTGGTTACCGTGTGACTCCAGATCGCATTAAAGCACTCATGTCAAAACACATGGCATCCGGGCACACAAGTGCTCCGAGTCGAATTTTGCACACTTTTAAGTTTCTCCGAGGAACCCCTGCTCCTTCCCTCCAGCATTAGTTCCCCATCTCTCTCGCCTCTCCCACTCAGCCCCCCTCCCGCTGCCACTACTTTGTACCTTGCATCCGGGCGTTCCCCCCCCCTTCCTTCCTTCATTCCTTCCTTCCTTGAACTCACCCGCGCCTTGCAGCCTTTGTGTCTGCCGCAGCCCTTCGATTGCTCCCAGGTTGGGAAGCGAGATGCAAGAGGCCGTTTCTCATGTCAGACCGGAGGCGGGAGGCGGGACGAGAAGGGAAAGGGAGCCTTCCTCCCCCCCTTCCTCTCTCTCTCTCTCTGCAGCTCTCATCTCAAATTTCCACAGGCCTTTCTAGGAACCAGCGCTTCATAGGTTTAACCCTCTGAACCAATCAAAGTGGGGAAAACAACAACATCAACAGAGGAGAACAATTCCAGAGGGACAGTGGCCATGTTAATCTGTTGCAGTCAAGAGGACTTGACTTGCAGTCTTTTAAAGGCCAGAAAGTGAGCAGCGGTGGGAGATTTTCTTGGACTACAAAAGGCCACTTTAAAAAAAAATAATTATGTTGCTTTTCTAGCCCTAGCAAAGCCGCTCTCATATGCCTCTCCATGTAAACATCAAGGAACAAAAATTAAAACTAAAGCCTTAAAAATAAAAAGGGAACAGAGTTTGCACTCCTCCAAAAGTCCTTTTTATTGTGCATGGCTAATGTTTCGTGCCCATGATGCTATTGGGGTGTCCACACACTATTCCACTTTCAATACCGTTTACATCTTCAAAGGTTTGGAGGCAGAAACACTGCATTATTTCTAGTCACTGCATGTCTTGTGGCTTACTGCTGAAATCCTTTAACTTTTCATACCACGAATGTTCTGGAGTATTATTATTATTATTATTATTATTATTATTATTATTATTATCCCACTTTGGATGCGCTATAGCCCCTTTGGACAGCAATAATGTGGTAGCATTGGAGAAACATTATTTAACTAATGTTGTGTTTCAAATTGCTGCAACCTGCCCATGGGCCTTACAGTGAAGCGTGCATAATGAATAACAAGTGATAAAGTAGAATAAATCCACCAGCAACAAATAAAGCAGAATAAATTCATAGCTGATACACCCTGATCAGTCACATCCGCACAATATATTTAACACACATTTACACCACTGAATCCTGGGAACTGTAGTTTACCCAACACAGAGCTACAATTCCAAGCTCTTTAAAAACTACAGTTTTCAGGTTTCTTTGATGGGAAACCATGACTGTTTAAAGTGGTATAATAATGCTTTAAATATATTATTTTTTTATTTAATTATTATTTATTAACTTTGTATACTGCCCTTCATCCGAAGATCTCAGGGCGGCTCACAGCATCAAAGTAAAAGGTAAAAACACAAAATGCATAATAAAAACAGGAAGAAAAACAAAACAAAACAAAAACACCCCCTTTCCCTCACCTCCAAATATATGGTACAGAAGTGACCTCTGGGTCAAGAGCATGCTGCAGAATACACCCACAATAAAATACCAGTCAGCCACAGTACAAACTGTTTAATTGTTTCGATTGTTTGTATTGTGGTTGATTGTTTATTTTGTTTTTTCTTTGTGTGTTTGTGTTTTCTTAACTTTTGTTTTTTGTTTTTTTTTTTGAATTGGATGTATCTGATTGTATATTATAATAAAAACTTTTCAATAAAAAATAAAATAAAATACCAGTCAGGAGGGCCCTACATTAAAAGTCATGTGGAATAACTTCATTGCCTGCCTGAACACCACCAGGGATGTGGTGAGGACCAGGGTGTCACTGCAGAAAAGTCCTTGCTCATGTCCCCCCCCCCCCAAACTGCGACATGCAAGAGGGACTTGCAAGATTATCATAATTTATAGGGAGGTTCATATAGGACAGGGAAGTAGTACCCTCCAGATGTTACTGGGCTAAATCTCCTATCACCCAATGGCCAGGGATTATGGGAGTTGAAGGATCATAGATTCCCAATCCACAAATCTATTGCCAATCCATGAAGTGTGGTTTTTTTTGGGGGGGGGGGGCGTTATTACATCCTAGGGATGGGAGATTCTGGCAAAATCAGCTTTTCTCATTTTCTAATTTCCCAGCCTTATATTCCGTTCTCCACATCTGTTTGTGATATGCGTGTCTGTATAGCCCTCATGAAAATTCATCAGCATTTCTACTTCTCCTAATATCTTGGTATGGTCATTTCCCTAATATACACATTTTTATATAGCAATACCCCCCGGAAATATAATGCATTTTTTGTATACTTTTAAAACTGATATATGCATTTTACTGTGCACTTTAGTCCAGTAAGTATGAATTTTTGTAGAAGTCACTTGGCTAGAGAACTGTGCTTCAAAATTAAGAGTACAAATTTCAAAGGACAGCTGTGTTTTCATTTTCATATTGTTTCAGTGTGAATTAGGTAGCTTAATATTTAAATGTGAATTGAATCAAAGACCTCCCCTTCCCCGATTACATACCCAGACTGGTACAAAGAGAAACACTGCAAACATATACTGCATAATTACGTCTAAGCAGCAAATCTCAGAGAGGAAACACTGGATTATTAGTCAGTTTCATGAAACAAAAAGTCTTGGTGGCCCAAGCAAACAGATTTGTTAGGAATACAGGAAATTGACATTATTACAGGGTGTACATACCAATGGTGGGCGGGGCCAGAGGCAGTTTGAAAGCACATCAAAGTGCAAGTAGATAAATAGGTACTGCTCCGGCGGGAAGGTAAATGGAGTTTCCGTGCACTGCTCTGATTCACCAGAAGCGGCTTAGTCATGCTGACCACATGACCCGGAAGCTGTCTGCGGACAAACACCAGCTCCCTCGGCTAGTAAAGCAAGATGAGCGTCCAACCCCAGAGTTGTCCGTGACTGGACCTAATGGTCAGGGGTACCTTTACCTTTACTCAGTAAAACCCAGGATCTCCACCACAGTTGTTCCGAAATGGATTCCAAATAACTTTACTGCAAAACAGGCTGCCTTCCAAGTCACATACCAAGGAGTTCTTTGTAACAGAAAGTTTAATTTCCGTTAATTTTCTGATTCTTCGTGTTATTTTAGTAAGGGCTTGAGATCTCCGATCCCTGGGCTCTGCAGGAGAGTCCTGTATTTATTACCACATCACAATATAGGAATCAGGCCTTTAACATGTTGGTACCTGCCCTTAGAAGCCCCTTCTCCATTACAGATCAGACAAGCAGTCTCCATTGCCTATCGAAGACTTTCCTTTTTTCAAAGAGCCTTTTAAGTAGAGATATTTATCCCATTTTCTATCAGCGTCGGATTTGAAATTGATTTTACATACAAAAGTGGTTTTTAATTGCTTTTACATATGAAAGCGTTTCTAGTTGTTGTTCTCACTTGCGTTGTTGTTTTTCATTTTAATATATAGGTCATTGTGCAATTGCTTTTATTGCTGCTGGTTTTCATTGTGAAATTGCTTCGAGGCATTTTCTGGGAAGCAATTATTAAATGGAATTTAAATAAATAATAGCAAGCGTTCTCCAACACTACAAGCATAAAGCTGTTGTTCATGAATATGGCGAGGCACAGCAAAATTGCCTCCATCACCTGCAGGGCTGGCATGAGGCCTTTCCCTGCCTGAGGTAGAAGGACAAGATGGCGCCTTTCCTCATTCCATGCAACTAAAGTGGATATGACTGGGGTCAGACCACATGTTTATAACACTCTTATACCAGTTTTAACATTCATTGTGTGTTCTCTCCCCCCCCCCCCCGCCAGCCAAATGTGAAAACTGTAATTTGTTAAGCCTGTTGTGGACTGTAGCTCTGTGAGAGGGTTCTCCTAACAACCGTCAGCACTCTGAACATAGTTCCCAAGATTCTTTGGGGGAAGCCATGACTATTGAATGTGGGCTTAAGAGTGCTCAAATTGTATGGTGTGGATGTGACCTGGCAGTGTGCTTCACTGCACTTGAGGGCCCAGCCGGCTACCTGAGGGCAAAGTGCATGACACACAACAGTCCTATCATACCAGCACCTCCCTGCTTTTGCTGCCTGAGGCAGAGGCCTCACGTTGCCTAGAGCAGGTGTTGGCAACATGCTGCCCACAGGCACCAGTGTGCCCATCAGTACCTCCCTAAAGCATGCACAAAAGGTCTCAGCAAATATCCCACTGAGTCCACAATGCATTAGGGACTGTTTACTTTGGCTCAGCATCCCCTACACTGAGCACACACATTCCCATGCCCACATTTTTACTGGAAGCCAGAACTGAACCCCTTCTCTCCCTCCTATTCCGAACAGAAGAAAGGTGCAAAGAGCTTTGCTCAGTGAGCGACCACAGCGGTGGCTGGTTTAGACCCATTTCCTCATTTGACGGGGTGCCAGATTTGAGGATGGGGCACATATCCGCTCCATTTTGTGTTCCTCTCTCTCTTCCTTCTCTTTCAGCTGTGGCAGCCATTTTGTCTCACGCCACGTTCCCATGGCAGCCATCTTGTGTTATGTCATGCATCCACGACAGCCATTTTGTGACTGGTGCCCATGGTGATTTCTCAAAATTCCCACTGTGGCCACCAGCCCCAAAAGGTTGGTGGCTCCAGCTGGTACTGTACACGCCGCATACTCTCTTCTCAGCAATGGAGGTCCTGCTCCATGATCACCTACTTTCTGAAGCCTCACACCAAGGAGAGTAGCCCTGGTTTATTGTTCCTCATCCTCACCCATTAAAAGCTTTTGGCAGCAGCTCCGAGTAGCTTTGCAATGCTGCCATCCCCCCCCCCCCGCAATTTTGTTACCATTTTACAGACCAATTTTATTTTGCTGGCCTCTTTGTTACTTTTGCGATCTGTTTCAGTTCTGCTGCTTTTATTGTTTTTAATGATGGATGGCTTTAATTTGTTGATTCCCTGGTGCGGGCTGCTTTGGTTTTATTTTACAAGAAAAGCAGGGCGCCAAACCATTAAATGAGATAAATAAATAATAATCTTAAGAGTCCGTGCCAGTTATGCACACCTCTTAAAAAGTCAGACACAGAACCTCTGCCAGGAAGAAAAGAAGCAAACCTGATACAATTCTTTTAAGCTTATTTTTAAAAAAGAAAATAAAAAAGAGTAGGGGAGGCTTGCTTAAGGCCTCCTAACGAGGTTGCATCTGAGCGAATATTTACTAGGGCACATTCCCAATTCCTAGCTTAATTTTGTGGCTGCTGTGATACATTTGTGTGGTTCTACACTGACATTTGCCACACTTTATTTTTAAAAAAGAACAAAGAGCCTTGTGGCACCTCGAAGACTTAATACTTTTATTATGGCACAAGCTTTTGTGAACTACAGTATGCTTCATCGCTCTCTTGTGCTTTGAATGAAGAGTGAAATGCAGAGGGGAACATCCGCGACTCAGTGAAAAGGCTGTGTGTCTGTGCACACGTGTGACTGCTACATGATGACTATGATTAGGCTCTCTACCGAAATCAGATACATTACACAAACTTTAGCACAAGAATTGGGAATCTGTGGCCCTCCAGATGTTGCTGGATTGCAACTCCCATTGTTCTGATCATTGGCCACGGTGGCTGGGGCTGCTGGGAGTGGGAGTCCTACATCTGGAGGGCCCCAGGCTCCTCACCCTACTTTAGCGATTGGAGGTGGTGGCCCAGGAAGAGCCCTGTGTAAGTCATTGATAATATTTATTTACGGCCATAGGCCCACAGAGGTGTTTAAGAACCATATACAGCTTATACAACATCACTTTAACAATTTAAATTTAAAAAGCTTGCTTCCACAGCAATACAGTTGGCTCATGGAGGCCACATTCACTTCATAATGAATTCATTGTTTTCATTGCCATGATCCTATACTTTGTCGAAGGGAAACTCCCCACCGGAGTAGAAATCATATATCGAACAGATGGAAAGCTCTTCAATTTGAGCAGGCTGAAAGCAAAGAGTAAGGTTACCGTAACTTCCATCACAGAGCTTCAGTATGCTGATGACAACGTAGTGTGTGCACGCTCAGAGGATGACGTCCAAACCATCCTAAATATATTTGCAGAAGCTTATGAAAAGCTTGGCCTATCACTCAACATCCAAAAAACCAAAGTGCTGCACCAACAAGTACAAAATAACCCCTCTGCAGCGCCACAAATCCAACTCAATGGTGTAACGTTGGAAAATGTCAATCACTTCTCCTACCTAGGCAGTTATCTTACCATAAGGGCGAACACTGATGCCGAAATCCAGCATCGCCTGAGCTCTGCGAGTGCAGCTTTCTCCCGATTGGAGTGCAGAGTGTTTGAGGACCAGGAAATTTGCAGGGAAACCAAAATGCTTGTTTACAAAGCTATTGTACTACCAACCTTATTATATGCTTGTGAAACATGGACGCCATCTCCAACTCCTCAAAAAATTCCATCAACGGTGTCTCCGAAAAATTTTACACATCACTTGGGAAGACAGGCGAACTAATATCAGTGTACTGGAAGAAGCAAAGATCACCAGTGTTGAAGCAATGATTCTTCAACATCAACTTCGTTGGACTGGTCATGTTGTGCAGATGCCTGATGATCGTCTTCCAAAGCAACTATTCTATTCCGAACTTAAAAATGGAAAGTGTAATGCTGGTAGTTAACAAAAGATGTTTAAAGACTGTCTCAAGGTAAATCTAAAAAAATGTAGTATAAACACTGACAACTGGGAAACACTGGCCTGGGAGCGCTCCAGTTGGAGAACAGCTTTTACCAAAGGTGTCATGGGCTTTGAAGACACTTGAACTCAGGAGACAAGGGAGAAACGTGCTAAGAGGAAGGCACGCTTGGCAAATCCACACCATGATCAACTCCCGCCCGGAAACCAATGTCCCCACTGTGGAAGGACGTGTGGATCCAGAATTGGCCTCCACAGTCACTTAAGGACTCATTGTTAAAACCGTGTTTATGGAAGACAATCTTACTCGGCTACGAGTGATTGCCAAAGAAGATCTGGCCCCAACAACATCAAACATACCATCTCAGGACTATTTAATTGCTCATCATCTAACATTGTGTATGCCATCAAATGCCAACAGTGCCCTTCAGCTCTCTATATTGGACAAACAGGCCAAACCCTACGCCAAAGGATAAATGGACATAAATCTGACATCAGGAATCACAAGACAGAGAAACCAGTAGGAGAGCACTTCAATCTCCCAGGACACTCTATACAAGATCTCAAAGTAGCTGTCTTATTGCAAAGGAATTTCAGAAATAGACTGGAAAGAGAAGTTGCTGAATTGCAACTCATTACCAAGCTTAAAACCATGGAGAGACCTGGTCTGAACAAAGACATTGGATTCTTATCTCATTATACATGACAAAGCTTTTTTAACCTTCTCACCCCTTGCTTTTTCCTGTAAGACTAATTGCAGCCGTTAACAGTCGTCAACAGGTTTACCACACCTATCAACCTTTCACCCATTTCCACCACCCCTCTGAGTAATACCCCTCCCCACCCTCTCACTATATATCAGGGTCTGGTGACTTCTGTTTCTGTGTATCTGAAGAAGTGTGCATGCACACGAAAGCTCATACCAAGAACAAACTTAGTTGGTCTCTAAGGTGCTACTGGAAGGAATTTTTTTTATTTTATTTTGTTTTGACTATGACAGACCAACACGGCTATCTACCTTTAACTGCCAAAGAAGATGTTTCACTTCATATGTGTAATGCAGTATATGATACCACTTTAAACAGCCATGGCTTCCCCCAAAGAATTCTGGGCGCTTACAGTTATTAGGAGCCTCCCTTTTCCCATCACAATGGTATAACCATCAGGGAATTCTGAGAAGTGTAACTCCCAGCACCCTTAACAAACCACAGCTCCCAGAATTATTTGGGAGAAGCCAGCACTGTTGACAGCAGTATCAGAGTAATTTAAATGTATGGTTTGAACTTTTAGTAAAAGCATTAGAAACTTGAACCCGAAACCAAAGAGATGGATAGAGATAGACAAATCAGTACATTTCATTTCTCTGCTTCTCATTTTTCTCACCTCCAGTTCTTCACATTTCCATAGAAATCTGCCAAATTTTGTGTGTGTGGGGGGGGGGTGGAAATCCTAATGAAAAAGCTTGTTTTCAATGCAATTTTTCACATACTCAAATATTCACAGAGCTACCATTCCCAGAGCGGTTTTGCAATCAATCCCTCTTCCCGGGGAACTCTGGGAATTGTAGCTCCGGGAGCGGAATAGGGTGTCTCCTAACAACTCCCAGCACCCTTAACAAATGACACCTCCCAGAATTATTTGGGGGAAGCCATGACTGCTTAAAGTGGCATCCAGGTCCTTTAACTGTATAGGGAGAATGTGAGCAGGGAGTCTTTCCCAGCCCTACCTGGAGCTGCCAGGGATTGAACCTGGGGACCTCCTGCACAGCAAGCAGATACTCTGAGTTAATTACCCCTCTCTCTCTCTCTCTCTCTCTCTCTGCTTGTGTAATTATTTTGAGAGCTCTGCCTTGCCACATTGGCTGCTGCAGTGGTAAATCCAGCTTTCCTCCACCAGCACTTTACTGCTGTTATAATTTGTACCCTGCTATTCGGGTCATAAAATGCAGGCTGGGATTTTTTTTAAAAAAAAAGATGCACAGATCCTGCTGAAAGAGGCGTATGTCTCAGGGTGTGGTGGGGAGTCTACACAGCTGGTCCGAGGAGAGGCCCTTCGCCATCCAGAATATGGATGCAAGTGGGGGGGGGAGCGCAATGTATCCTATCCTGGTTTATTTTGGGTCGGGGGGGGGTAAGAGGGAGGCATGTGCTCTGGTGCATTTGGGGCCTGCTGCTTCTTTATTGGTGCGCTTAGCCTAGAGCCAGAGACTGCCTTGCTTTTTATTAATCTAATAAAAGGATTTGACAGAGCACTTCTAATATGCAGAGTGCTCCCCCCCACCCATTGCTCGTCATCCCAACAAACAGCAGCTTTTATGGGTCAAAAAGCAGCAACGGGGGGGGGGGAGGCAGTCTCTCTCTCTCTCTGCCCATCCACCACCACTTTCTGGACACGGCCCAGGAGGAAGGAGCGGAACCACTGTATAACAGTGCCCCCAGCTCCTCTAGACGGTCCATTGTATCAAAGGCCGCTGAGAGATCCAGCAGAACTAGGAAACAGCTCTCACCTTTGTCCCTAGCCTGCCGGAGATCATCAACCAGCGTGACCAAGGCAGTTATTATTTACTTGTGTTTTTATCCTGTATTTTATTTTGTAAACCACCCTGAGATCTTATGATGAAAGGCGGTAATATCAATCTAAGAAACAACAATAAATACCTGGAGATGTGGGGGATCGAACCTGGGACCTTTTGCATGCGACACATGTGCTCTACCACTGAGCTACGTACAGCCTCTCCCCAAATATCCTTGCAAATAATTATTGGGGGCTGGCAGTCACTGATTCACAGACCCACCCTTATGATTGTGCTGCAACTCTGGCTTACTCCTGCCCCTCCTCAATTTCTCCACTGGGTACCTCTGAGGAAGAAAAGAGGCCACCAGCAGGTTGCCAGCATGTAACACCTTGTTCGCAGTATTTGCAGTGGCTGCCAATCTGATACCTGCTGAGTTCAAGGTGTTGGTACTAACACATAACAGATAAGCTCAGAGATGAGGCTACCTGAGAGGTAAAGGCAATGTCAGGAGAGCTTCTCCTGCAAGCAGAGGCAGCCTGTCCTATTTCGCTGCCTGAGGCAAAATGTGAAGGTGCTGCTTTGCATTCATGCCATGGACCCAGCTTGCCGCCCCCACTAAAGCCCCACTTACACGGCTGAAGCTTCTGCATTCTGGCGAGATCATGACAAAGCACTGTAGGAGCCTCCCTGTGTGATCTTGCAGGACTCTTGCAAGATCTCCCTAAAACCCAGAAGCCACTAGATCAGCTTCTCCTCACTTCTCTAGCATCATAGGAGCCAACTCTTAGGGGCCAAAGTCCCGTCGTCATCCCCAATAAAATATTTGAGGGGGCCGCCCCCCAAGTTGATGGCAATTGCAATTCAAATATTGTCTGTGTACTGCATCTTGCAATCGATTGTGTGGGGTGAAGCTTAAAGGTAAAGGTAAAGGTACCCCTGACCGTTAGGTCCAGTCGCAGACGACTCTGGGGTTGCGGCGCTCATCTCGCTCTATAGGCTGAGGGAGCCGGCATTTGTCCGCAGACAGCTTCCGGGTCATGTGGCCAGTATGATTAAGCCGCTTCTGGCGAACCTGAGAAGCGCACGGAAACGGCGTTTACCTTCCCCCCAGAGCGGTACCTATTTATCTACTTGCACTTTGACGTGCTTTCAAACTGCTAGGTTGGCAGGAGCAGGGACCGAGCAACGGGTGCTCACCCCGTTGCGGGGATTCGAACCGCCGACCTTCTGATCAGCAAGCCCTAGGCTCTGCGGTTTAGACCACAGCGCCACCTACATCCCCGCAGGTAAGGTGAAGCTTACCTGCCCCCAAAGTGCTTTTTTTTTTAAAGGAAAAAAGGTTCCAGTACTCACCATGAACTTTGTTATAGTATGTTACACTTTTAACATTTGTGGGGGAAAGGTGCCAGTACTGCATACCCTTGAATACACCCAGAAAAAAGAACTGCCCCCAAATATCTGGAGGTGGGGGGCATGCCCAGGGAGGTGCCCCTTGGATTCTGCTGCCTGAGGCAGCCCTGCCTTCAAGTTCCAAAGATAGACACCTGAAGGCAACCCTGTTTAGGGAAGTTTTTAATGTTTGATGTTTTATCGTGTTTTTAACATTTTCTTGGGAGCCACCCAAAGTGGCTGGGGAAACCCAGCCAGATGGGCAGGGTATAAATATATTGTTATTGCTATTGCTATTGTTATAGCAGAATCCTGCTCCACAGGATTTTAGTGTGTCTGCTGCTGTCCCATGTAATAGCATTATTCTCGAGATACAACAGGCACCCGCAATCTACACTTTCCAGAAACAAACGAAAACATTTCTGTTCCAGCAAACTTTCCTAGCTGGATAAACAGACCTCGCTTAGCTGGTATTGTTTTAAAATTTATCTGCTGTCTTCTGTGTTGTTTTTAGCCATTTTAGTATACTGTACAGCGCTTTGAGACACGTGTGGAAGGTGATATTATTATTACCGTTATTCAGTGGCAGAGCACAAGGTCCCACCATCTGCCAATGACACCATTCTGCATTCTAAAGGTGAAGGTAAAGGGACCCCTGACCATTAGGTCCAGTCATGTCCAACTCTGGGGTTGCGGCGCTCATCTAACTTTATTGGCCAAGAGCCGGCGTACAGCTTCCGGGTCATGTGGCCAGCATGACAAAGCCGCTTCTGGCGAACCAGAGCAGCACACGGAAATGCCGTTTACCTTCCCACCGGAGCGGTTCCTATTTATCTACTTGCACTCTGACGTGCTTTCGAACTGCTAGGTGGGCAGCAGCTGGGACCGAGCAACGGGAGCTCACCCCGTCGCGGGGATTCGAACCGCCGACCTTCTGATCAGCAAGCCCTAGGCTCTGTGGTTTTAGGTGTTCCAAATGTTCCCAAACATTTTTAGATTAAAAAAAAATGTTTTAAACCTTTCTTTAAATCTATTCTCCTTTGTATCATACTGTTTTTCTCTTGTTGCTGTCAGCTGCCCTGAGCGGGACAGATATTTAAATGAACAAACCATTATTATTTTTCTGTGAATGGCCATGGTTAATAATGTAATAAACATCGCCCATACTTTTCTGTATTTCCGTTCCTTCTGACCTCACTGTTTACAATCCCCATCTTGCACATCCCACTACCACGTGTGCCTGCATGGGGTGTGCTTTATGTATCACACATGCCCACATACACCTGCAATTCAGGATAAATACTTCATGCATCTAATTAAGTGGATAGTATCCTACAAAAAATTATAATATGCATAATTATGCAGCTGTCTTATATGAACTCTGTTAACAGCATAATGTACTTATGTTTTTACATGTGCACTAAGTCATTTGGAGAGTTTTTGGTAACAAGCAACTAAGTAATTAATACTACTAGTACTACTACCACCAATAATAGTCAGTTCTTTTTTCTAAAAAAAATGTTTAGGAGTACTCTCATTTTGACTCAAGAAAATCACCATTTTATAGTTCAAACTGGGAAAAATAAATGCAGGAAATGGACAAAAGTACAAAGATTCACAAAATGTTTAGGCATACCCCTGTGTCCCCCCAGAAAAAAAGCAATGATAATAGTGATAAGAATGTGTTAGTCCCTAAATTGCTACAAGGCTGTGTTGTTTTGCTGGGAGTCTGTTTTGCTGGGAGTCAGCTAAAGGGAACAAGTAGCAGGTGATAGGAATAGCCAGGGGTGATATTAGGGCACAGCCCAAGGGGCAGTGAGCCCCAGGTATTTTACACTGGGGGCCGAATCTCCTGCCCCTTGTCTACTTTATTATTTAACCATATGGGGGCACTGGAGATTTTTTCTTTAAGAAGAAGAGTTTGGATTTGATATCCCGCTTTATCACTACTCGAAGGAGTCTCAAAGCGGCTAACATTCTCCTTTCCCTTCCTCCCCACAACAAACACTATGTGAGGTGAGTGGGGCTGAGAGACTTCAAAGAAGTGTGATTAGCCCAAGGTCACCCAGCAGCTGCATGTGGAGGAGCGAAGGCTTCTTTTAAAGCCTTCATGAAAATTCAACAGCGTTTTAGTACAAATGTCTCCTAACATACACCTTTTTTGTGTGCAAGTTTGCCAAATATACCAAAGCAATGTGGGTTAAACCACAGAGCCTAGGGCTTGCTGATCAGAAGGTCGGCGGTTTGAATCCCTGCGACGGGGTGAGCTCCCGTTGCTCGGTCCCAGCTCCTGCCAACCTAGCAGTTCGAAAGCACGTCAAAGTGCAAGTAGATAAATACGGTAGGTACCGCTCCGGCGGGAAGGTAAACGGCTTTTCTGTGCGCTGCTCTGGTAGAAGCGGCTTTGTCATGCTGGCCACATGACCCGGAAGCTGTACGCCGGCTCCCTCGGCCAATAAAGCGAGATGAGCGCCGCAACCCCAGAGTCGGTCACGACTGGACCTAATGGTCAGGGGTCCCTTTACCTTTACTTTTTTAATGCAGTTGTGTGCATCATTTTCGCCAGCATATGCAAGTATATGCACACTTTATCCCAGTGCATGCATTTTTACACACTCCTTGACAAAAGAACTGCTCTGCAAAATTCAGCGAAGTATGGGTTTCAAACAATAGCTGTGTATTTCAGTTCATGCATTCTTTCGGAAAGAGAAAAATTGTTTCAGAAACATAAAAAGGTAGAGTCTGAAGGGACCCTGATGGTGATCTTGTCCAATGCTCTGCCATGCAGGAATCTCAACTAAAACACCCATGATAGATTCCCATCCAACCTCTGCTTAAAAACCTCCAAGAAAGGAGAATCCACAACCTCCAGAGGGAGTCTGTTCCACGGATGAACAGCTCTCAACACCAGAAAGTTATTCCTGATGGTTAGTTGGAATCTCCTTTCTTGTAACTTGAATCCAATGGTTTGAATCCTACCTCCTGAGCAGAAGAGAACAAGATTGCTCCATCTTCCATGAGACAGCCCTTTATAGATATTTGAAGATGGCTATCCGTCTTGTCTTTCCCAGGCTAAATATACCCAACTTCCTCAACTGTTCCTCATAAGGCTTGGTTTCCAGACCCTTGATCATCTTGGTCACCCTTCTCTGCACATGTTCCAACCTGTCAGTATTCTTCTTAAATTATGGCACCCAGAACTGGAAACAGTACTCCAAATGTGGTCTGACCAAGGTAGAATAGAATTATGACTTCCCTTGATCGGGATGCTATACTTCTGTGGATGCAGCCTGGAATAGTGTCAGCTTTTTTTGCTGCTGCATCACAATGTGGACTCATGTTAACCTGGAGGTCTACTCAGACCCCTAGATCCTTTTCACATGTACTACTGTTAAGCCAAGTGTCCTCCATTTTATATTTGTGCATCTGGTTCTTCCTGCCTAAGTGCAGAACTTTGTCCCTATGGAAATTCATTTTGTTAGTTTGGACCCAGTTCTGTAATCTGTTATAGTCAGACCAGAATCCAGGCCACAACTCTCTCCCAGTTCTACCTAGACATGCCTGGAAACATCCGCATGCAAGGGAAATGCTCCACCACTGAGCTACATCCCTCCCCCAAGTTGTTAAGGTACCCAGAAATGCCCCTGGGATGAGCCACTGCTGATGTAGAATATTCTGGCCCACACAGACCATTAGTCTGACATGGTATTAAGGTAGTTCTTAATTTTCACAGCAGTGAGATGTGCCACTCCTGCTGAATTCAGCTCTCTCCTACCGCAGAAGTAATAAAAGATTAAAGAGCAACATGGAAAGAATTCACAAACATCCCACATCTAGAACACCCACGTAAGATGCTGCAGGGCCGATTCGACAGAGGTTTTTCCCAGTTTAGTCCCAATCCGCAGGGGGAAAGGATCTCTCTTGAAATGCAGCATATGGATTGATATACAAGTTCAGGCATCCTTTCGCTCAGCTTCTGAGCCCAAGAGGCACTGATTGTGTTTATTTCCCTCTTTCTTGTTACCAGACCGTGCCAGAGAGCAATTTCCTGCCTCTTTAGTTATTTATGGGATTTTTCCACAGCACTTTTCGGCTTCCTGCCCAAATCCGCTTTTCCTGCCCCTGCCCCCAATTTGCCTTTTCCTCCCCATCGTTTTTTCTCCTCCTCCTCTCCACCCATCATCCCGGGTACCTTTAATTCACTGCTCTGAGACATCTTTCTCCAGCCGCTTGCAAAGATAATTCAAAATCCCAGTTGGCAAAGGCGGCAGACAGGAAGTGGCATTCATGAATACAATCCCATTCTTCCCTCCCTTCCCTCCCAAACCTCCTCCCTCTCTAGCAATTGCAGCTCGGTGGATTTAACCCTCAAAGAGCTGCAGAAGAGCGCCTCAAGTCTGCGAATCTGGAAGACAAATTCTGGACATCTTACCTAGGAATTCTTATTGGGTTTTATCTATTGCTCATCCAAGTCTAAGCAGACCCACGGAAATTGACATGCCAAAACAGCTCAGTCCCATTAATAGCAATGGGACTTGGTTAGATGCTGCCCACTGATTAATTGGAATGTATTTCCCGATCTTCTTCCCAAAGGCAGCAAAACCATCAGTGATAAAGCAATACAATTAAAATATGTGAGAAGAACGTAGTTAAAACATTGAAAATCAAATTCAAAACGTATAAACACCATCGCCTCCTCACGTGGCTACTCGTGGCAAAGGCAAGCACATCACAAAGGCTGTTCACCGTACAGAAGAGGTGGGAAAACTTTTTTGATCTGAGGGCTGCATTCCCTTCTGGGTAAGGAAGGGTCACACAGAATCACAGAATTGTAGAGTTGGAAGGACCTACAAGGGTCATCTAGTCCAACCCCCTGCAATGCAGGTAACTTTTTGCCCAACGTGGGGCTTGAACCCACAACTCTGAGATTAGGTCTGCTGCTCTAATGACAGAGCTATCCAGTTAAACATGCCAGTGGAGGGTGGGGCCAGAGGCCAAAAAATAACAATTCCCCACCCCCTCCATGCAGGGAAGATGCACCGTCCCTTTGATCATGTCAACTGCATGGTTGCATTCTGATATCACATTCCCAACATTTCCCCTATTTTCTCTCCATCAAGAACCTCCATAATCTTCTTCTTGGAGCCCAGACAGCTGAGCAAATTACCCCCAGAGCACAAAGAGATTTGTGTGCATATGTTGGGGTGCGAGCATAAAAGAAATGTGTGTAATGAGAAAGAGAGAAAGGATGAGGAACAGAAGCTCAATCTTAAAGCAGATTTGGGAACAGCTGGTGTCAGCCCAACCTGCTGACTTTAACGAGAAACCCACAACAACAGGAAGCAGCAGCAAAACCATAGGTTCTGGGAGTCAGATATTTGGCTGAGAAGTTTGAAGGAAAAAGCATTGGAAGTGGGTTTTATGATGCTTTAACTGTCCTATTAAGCCAGGAGGTGGATATCTTAAATGAGTAGCATTTCTTGAATGGTCAATCATATATGAATGTTCAAATAGTGTTTGCAGTGCTCTAAATGTCATATTTTGTAAAGTTGAAAGAATGAAATTTATCGCTCCCCGCTTGCAAAACAACAGCAACGCCCAGTTCTTTCAGATTCAGTTTTGGGACGGAGCCTTGGTCCAAGAACATAAAAAGAGCATTGCTGGAGGAGGCCCATGGCCCATCTAGGCCAGTATCCTGTTCTCACAGTTGCCAACCAGATGCATCAAAGAGAAGCTGACAGGCAGGAACTGAGTTCAAGATGGAAACCTCCTTTTCTGTGGTTTCCATCACCTGGTATATATTGCCTTCAACAGCAGAGGTAAAGCATAGCCATTGTGACTCATGGGCGTAGCCATAATTTATGTTTGGGGGACAGGACTTTTGGGGGGGCAGAACCCAGCTATCTGTGACGCAATTGGTCAGTTTGTTAAGTATTTTTTTTATTTACTTGATGAGGAGCAGCTGACCCCCTCCCCGCTATGCCCATGCTGTGGCAGGCCAGTGGCTACTGAAAGCCTTATCCCCCATGAATTTATCTAATCTTTTACACCAGTACAGGTTGGTGATCATCCACTACAGCTCAGGGGAGTGAATTCTGTAGTTAAACTCTGCGCAGGGTGAAAAAGTACTTTCGTCTGCCCTGAACCTTCCAGCATTCAGCTTCGTTGGATGTGCCGGAGTTCTAGGACTGAGAGGGAGAAAATATTCTCTCTGCATAACTTTATACACCTCCATCCTAAACCTCCCTTTCCTTTTTCTCTAAACTATAATCTTCCCAGCAGTGTTCCAGCTCGTCTCTGCTTACGTTCTGGTGGATAATGCTTCTTTAAAATGTATGTTTTTTCATTGTCCTATATTGAAATAATTTTGGCAGAAGATAACTGAAACCATCAACAGAACTGTACGGAACAACCTTACATTTACAGAGCAAAATATCCTCTTGAATTATATATCCAGCACATGGAACCTTACAAAAGGACACTAGGAGTGGACGCTCCGTGTCCTTACCACAGCAAAAAGACTGATACAGTGTTACGGACGGGATCCGTTCCGGAGGCCTGTCCGTAACATGAAATGCCCGCAACTCGAAGTGCTGCATCTGCGCAGGCGCATGGTGTGATTTGGCGCTTCTGCACATGTGTGAAGCACAATTTAGCGCTTCTGCGCGAGCAGCGAAACCCAGAAGTAACCCGTTCCAGTACCTCCAGGTTGCCACGGGACGTAACGCGAAAAGACGCAACATGAAGCGGACGCAACACGAGGTATGACTGTACTGATGAATTGGAAAAATAAAAATGCAGCTCCCTTCTACAATTGGATTGAAGACTTCAGACTACACAAACTCACAACATATGAACAACTTGCATATAAACACAGACTTGCCATGGACAAATTCAATGATGTTTCGAATCCGATCTTACAAATACTGTAATAGGTTAAGATCTGTCGAAGAACAATAACAACCTTGCAAAAATCTATATTTTTTGGTTTTTCCCCTCCCCCCTTTATTTCTCCTTCTACATGGGTTGTTTCTCTTTCTCCTTTTCTCTTCTTTATTTACGTCTCACCATCTTTAGTGCACATATAGTTATGTACTTTTTGAAATTTCAATAAAGATGTTTTTTTAAAAAGGAAGACACAAAACACACACAAAAAAAACAACAACTAGAAACTTCCCAGCGGTGTTCCAGCTCATCTCTGCTTACGTTGTGAAGCTTGCAAGCGAAAGATTAAAGCAACAACCCTACCCTGATTTTTTTGGTGGTGGTTGTTCTTTCCTCCCCGCTCCCCACAGCATCTGGCCTACAGGGGTACACTGCACCTGTAGGTGGAGGTTCTGTTTTCCACAAGAGCGCGCGGTGGGGTGTGTGGCCCAGCGAAGATCAGCTAACAAGCTCTCCCTTTGATCTGGCAGGCGTGGGAAAGGAAGGCGGGGAGGGAGGTGTGTATCTTGTTTACTCCTTGCTTCGGATTCCCCTTCCAAACCATCCATCCGCCGCTTCGCCTCCGATCGCCCCCTTCTCCCAAATCCCCGACTTAACTTACCGCTCCCAAAAGGCGCTGACTCCTTTGCAGCCGCTGCAAAATTGCAAAATAATAATAATAATCCAAACTTCGGAACGACCCAAAAGGATACTCAGCCAAGGGGGCGGGACAGGAAGAGGAATTCTATGGAACTTTTTAAAAAACAATAATAACAACAATAATATTAATAATGTCTCCGCTTTGGCTGCGCCTTCTCTAGGCAGGAGAGCTCGGTGCTTTTAACCCATTAAGCCTGATGTAGGGAACGTAACCGGCAGGGCTTCCGGGTGTCCTTTTTATTGTGCGCTCATTTTTACGCTGTGAGCACAACAAACATTTCAAGCACGTTCCACGTCCCCTCCCCCGCCGCCGGAATCCTGGGAGCTGTAGTTTGTTAAGGATGCTGGGAGTTATAGTTCTGTGAAGTTCGAACTGCAGTTCCCAGGAATCTTGGGGGGAGGTGCTTTAAATGTATGGATTCCCAGTGCATGTGTGCTTTACTATGCTACTTTCAGGTTTGCTTTTGCTTTTCAATGAAGTTATAAATAAATTTTATCAGAAATAGAATAACAAAATAAATACACGGCATATACGCAGCCTTGGGCTCATGGTGGTATCAGAGTGGGTATGCATCATCCTGCCTTCAATACTGTTTGCACCTGCAAATAATAGAATTGTAGAGTTGCAAATAATAGAATTGTAGAGTTGGAGTCTGAAGCTCAACATCAAAAAAACTAAGATCATGGCCACTGGTCCCATCACCTCCTGGCAAATAGAAGGGGATGAAATGGAGGCAGTGAGAGATTTCACTTTCTTGGATTCCATGATCACTTCAGATGGTGACAGCAGTCACGAAATTAGAAGACGCCTGCTTCTTGAGAGAAAAGCAATGACAAACCTAGACAGCATCTTAAAAAGCAAAGACATCACCTTGCCGACAAAGGTCCGTATAGTTCAAGCTATGGTTTTCCCAGTAGTAATGTACGGAAGTGAGAGCTGGACCATAAAGAAGGCTGGTCGCCGAAGAATTGATGCTTTTGAATTATGGTGCTGGAGGAGACTCTTGAGAGTCCCATGGACTGCAAGAAGATCAAACCTATCCATTCTTAAAGAAATCAGCCCTGAATGATCACTAGAAGGACAGATCCTGAAGTTGAGGCTCCAGTTCTTTGGCCACCTCATGAGAAGAGAAGACTCCCTGGAAAAGACCCTGATGTTGGGAAAGATGGAGGGCACAAGGAGAAGGGGACGGCAGAGGATGAGATGGTTGGACAGTGTTCTCTATGCTACTAACATGACTTTGGCCAAACTGCAAGAGGCAGTGAAGGATAGGCGTGCCTGGCGTGCTCTGGTCCATGGGGTCACGAAGAGTCGGACACGACTGAACGACTGAACAACAACAGAGTTGGAAGGGACAACAAAGGGTCATCTAGTCCAACCCTCTGCAACACAGGAATTCTTTTGCCCAATGTGGGACTCGAACGCACAACCCTGAAATAAGCAAATTATAAAGAATGTCTTGTGAACCATGGTTTTGCATTACATATGAATCAGGCCACCTTCACAGATTTAAAAGTCCAGCGGTTTTTCGTCCCCCACTTTTAGGTTACAGAACTGCTGGGAAAATGTCTATTTCCCTGCCACTGTGAGATCAATAGTTCCAAATCTGTCTCAGTAGCTGCAGCCCGTGGAAAAGCAGCCTGTGCCTTATTGTGCATGCACATGCATGAGCATGAATGTGCTGTTAGAGAGACAAGAATGAACCATTCCCCTTCTCCCTGAGATTTAACTATTAAAGTCCCAGAGAAAGGGCTAAACCTCGCAATTCTAGCAATCCTAGCAATCCACGTTGACATTTTAAGTAGGCAGCCTGCAACAGGACAAAACGCAGGGCATCAAATTGCCAGAGAGGGGAGAGGTCACCCAGGGACTCATGTGCAACTTCTGCTTCCTTTCATGTTTTAGGATGCCTGACGTTTATGTGCCTTTGCCCTGAAGGAGTTAAACACAGAGAGCTGTGCCGGCTAGAGGAGCATGCAAATTTGTGACCTAAGCTGAGGCACCTTCCTGATCCACTGCCTTCCTTCTTCCCTCCAGGGGTTTTTTGCCTCTTGGATGGAGCCATTGGGGGCTGCAGATCTCTTCCCAGAGGTTGCAACAATGGCAAAGGTGCAAGGAGCGGGTGAGTTAACCCCCCCCCAGGCGCTGGGCAGGAAGGAGAAAAAACAATTAAGAGGGAGATGCCAGAGAAATCAAGAGCCGTGGGGGGAAATTGCAGAGGGCGATGTTCCCAGATTTCCCTTTTACCGTTGCCAGCATGCGGCTCGATGTGCAGCAGTCAGCTTGCAACTGCATTTATCTCCCTTGCCGTGGAAAGCTGATTCTTGAATGGCAGGCTGCTGCTAAAGGCACAGGAGCAGGCCAAGCTGGTTTCCCACAGGTCAGTTGGCAGTCAGGGTTGCCAACTTATCCAGAGGGGAACCAAGTCAGGCCTGCTCCTCTGCCTTTGATAGCAATGTAAGGTGGCAGAAATCAAAACAGCGAAGCATTTTGTGGCATGGAGACAGAAGTGAGCGCCATTGCCTGCCATTTAAAAGCACAGGAGCGAAGGTGCCTGGAAAGTTGGCAACCTTAAGCGTAGCAGTAACTGCACATTATAATATCATGTTTTGAGTGCACAACGTGCTTCACGCACACGTTACCTCAACGATCCTTGCAGCTTGGAAGATGGCTGTTTCACACACATCCATTTTGGGTGTTAAAATAAGGTTCTCCACTGCATTCCCACTTCACACATGAATGGGACAGGATTGTGATGAAACACCAGCGTCAGTTCTGGGGGTTGCTGACTGTCTTGCGCTGGCAACTCTGCTGTGGTTATTGCATGGTATTAAAAAGAATCATAGAATCATAGAGTTGGAAGGGACCTTGAGAATCGTCTAGTCCAACCGCCTGCAATGCAGGAATGAAGAACCTTTACCACTGAGCTACGACCTCGGTAGAGCATGAGACTCTCAGAGTTGTGGGTTTGAGCCCCATGTTGGGTGAAAGATTGCATGACCATGCACATGACCCTTGTGGTCCCTTCCAACTCTACTTGTGATTCCATGACCTTTTCCACTACTAGACTGTCAGAGTAAACAAGTGCATCATTACGAGCGAGACAGCCTTACAGATATCAGGAGCCTAAATGAGGCTTACTTCTGAATAGAACTTCAATTTCTCTATTTATTAGTTATATCCCACAGCTTCCTCCTAAAGTGCACAGGGTAGAAAACACGTCAGTACCAAAACAATACAATCAAAACTTCTAGAAACGGTTAAAAGCAGCCTTTAAAGAAAGTTAAGAACTAAAAGCAATCGCCAACTCTCAAAACTAATATTTTCAGCCATCAAATGACTGGGTAAAGAGGAACACTTTTCACCTAAAAGTTAATAATGAAGGAGAATGGTGCACCTCACTAGGGAGGACATTCCACAAACGGGAAGCCACCGCCAAGAAGGCCCTGTCACCTGAGTCACCGCCAACCAGGCAGTCCCCAGTGGTGGCACCTCCACCAAGGTCTCCCCTGCAGATCGTAGGGAGATGTGAAGGATTGTGTTGCGGTGGTTGCAACCTTCCTCCCTGGAAGATTCAGGATGGAGGAAAACACTTTTTCCTGCAGTGCTTAATTAAACTATGGAACTTGCTCCCACAGGAGGCAGTGATGGGCACCCACCTAGATGGCATTAAAAGAGGATTAGAAAATAATCTTGAATATCTTGAATTAGCTAAATTAACTAAGATAATTAGGAGAGAGCCAACCCAAAGGTATAAAAATGAATGGGGCATTTATAAAGAATATTTAATTAAACATTGTCCACAAGTGAAAACCTGGACATGTTTTGGCTAAACTCTGCAAGCTGCAAGTTAGATTAAGAAGACATGAGACAAAACAAAAGAAAGAAATGGAGATAAGGAATACTGAAGCAGTGATAATAATAGTAAGAAAAAAAGGATGGATCCTCAATGAGGAGGTTGGAAGTCATATGGAGAATTTAAGAATTTGTGAATTAAGAAAAAAACTTAAACAATATAAGTCTCTTTTAGGAATTTACGCATTTGTATATATTGGTTTATTTGGAAATTTGTTGTTTCTTTTGTGTTTTATTTGGAATGTATAATTTTTGCCATGTGGGAAAATCTATAAAAAGCATAAAAATGAGGATTAGGCAAATTCCCAGATAAGAGGGCTCTCAATGGCTACTGAATCCCAGTTGCTGGAAACTGCAGGAGGGCAGAAGGCCCTTGGGCTCGAATCCTGCTTGCAGGTTTCCCACAGGTTGGCCAGTGTGGGAACAGAATGCTGGACTAGATGGGCCACTCGCCGGATCCAGCCGACTCTTCTTATGTTCTTAATGCTTTGCCCTTGATCAAGAACTGAATTTCCTTTTCAGCCCAGGAACTCCAGCCAGAAATAAAAATGGAGGAGCAGGACCCAACAGAACCGGGATCCTGGGAGAAGCTGGAGGCAAGTGAAAGGGAGCCTCAGGTTGTCCAAGTCAGGACCATCAAGGAGTTCCTGACCGGCGAAGGCCCAGCACAAGTGAAGCAGGAGCCAGAGGAAGGTTTGCAGCAGCGTTGGGAAAACCAGCGGCAGGAGTTCCTGAAGACGGTGGAATCCCCTTGCTCAGGATGGAGGCACCTCAGGCTACCTGAGCCCATCTCTGAGGTGGACACGAAGGAGTTCCAGGCCTCCTTCAAGGAAATAGCTGGGGCCAGCCAGTGGCCGAAAGCAGACTGGGCAACTGCAACCGTGCTGGGCCTCCGGGGAGCTCAGAAACCCAGCAGAGGGCTGGATTCTTCAGGGAAAGGGAAGGACGAGGCAGCGAGCCAAGACGCCGCCGACTCAGAGACACAACGCCAGTGCTTCCGGCACTTCTGCTATGAGGAGGCTGAGGGGCCCCGGGACGTTTGCAAGCAGCTGTGGAAGCTTTGCCACCAATGGCTGAAGCCAGAGAAACGCTCCAAGGACCAGATCCTGGAAGTGCTGATTCTGGAGCAGTTCCTGAGCATCTTGCCTCTGGAAATGCAGAGCTGGGTCGGCGAACAGTGCCCAGAGACCTGCAGCGAGGCAGTCATCCTGGCAGAAGATTTCCTCCTGAAGCTGCAAGAGCCGGAAGGGTGGGAAGGAAAGGTGAGTGTCTTAGCCTGTGGGAAACCCTGAGAGAACCCAGAAAAAATGGCAGGGATGCCGTCTATTGGTGTGAGGGGCAGAGAAATGGATGCCAAAATTCCTTAAGCTCTGTTTTTTAAAAATAAAATAATCTGGTTTGGCCCCAAGATAGATGGGATGGCCACATGTGTTTGCTTACGCCCAGTGTGGGGAACCTTTGGCCCTCCAGATGTGGCTGAACTACAGCTGCCATTGTCCCTGCACATGTGAGAGAGAATATACGTAGAAGCCCGAAACAACCTTAATAACATTGCAAAATAAATTCCAAATCTGTCACTGTAAATTCTCATTCTTGGGGTTTTACTTTTTTGCACCACAATGTCCTATCAACATCCTTGTCATTAAGCCATCTGCACCGATACTGTTAACCTCCTTATTATCATTTATTATCGTCCACTTTTCTTTTCCAGGAGTCAGGGTTGTCAATAAGCTCATTTGTCAGCAGCCCTAATTCAGAACAGGACTCCTGGGCCCCCGGGAAGATGCAGCTCTCCATGGAAGCCAAGCAGGAGGGTGATGAAGAATCCAATTTCTTCGGTAAGAATTCACAAGAGTTTTAATTGCTAGTTGTTAAAGCACAGATAAAAATGCTGTGTCCGACAATAGGGTTAGAACAAAACCATCACAGAATCATAGAATTGTAGGGTTGGAAGGGGCTCAAAGGGTCATCATTGAGTGGCGCTTTTTAAAAAAGTCAATAATAGTAAATAATAATAATAATAATAATAATAATAATAATAATAATAATAATAATACATTTATACCCCGCCCATCTGGCTGGGTTGCCCAAGCCACTCTGGGCAGCTTCCAAGACATAAAAACGAAATAAAACATCAAACATTAATAGTAAAAATCTGATCCAATATAAAAGTTGCAATAATTTTAAAATAAACAACTTATATCAAACAAAGCAACATTCAACAATCCATCAGAATCTAATACAGTGTTACCTCTGGTTAGGAACGCTTCTGGTTACGCACACGTCGGGTTACGAGCTCCGCTAACCTGGAAGTAGTTGCTCCTGGTTGCGACCTTTGCCCCGGGATGTGAGCGGAAATTGCGCGCCAGAGGCGCACATGCAGCAGGAGGCACCATTAGCGAAAGCGTGCCTCAGGTTAAGAACGTTTTCGTGTTACGAACGGACCTCCGGAACGGATTAAGTTCGTAACCGGAGGTACCACTGTAGTAAACAGTAAAATTAAACTTCAGCAAATAATAATTAAACAGTTCAACCACAGGTCAAGCGGTGTATAAATTTTATGAAATAAATATGAAATGAATAAATAAATTGGGTTGAACCCCCTGCAATGCAAGAATCATTTTAAGCCTCTGTTTAAAAACCTCAAACAAAGGTGAGTCCACCCTCTTCCACTGTTGAACAGCTCTTACTCTCAGAAAGTTCTTCCCAATGTTTAGCCAGAATCTCCTTTCCTGCGATTTGAAGCCATTGGTTCTGGTCCTTCCCTCCAGAGCAGAAGGAAACAAGCCTCCTCCCTCTTCCGTATGACAGCCCTTGAGATATTTGAAGATGGCTATCTTATCTCCTCTCAGCCTCCTCTTCTACAGTCTAAAAATACCCAGTTCCCTTAACTGTACCGTTTAATGTTTGTTTCCAGACTCTTGATCATCTTGGTTGCCCTCCTCTGCACAAAAGAGACTACAGTTCTGAGCACCCAACTATGGCCCCCAGGATTCTTGGGGGGGGGGGTTGCCTCTAAAAACTAAGGGACATCAAGTAATGGAACAGGGATGGGGAATTTCTACAAGCCTCTACTTATTGTGCCATGATATTCCTCTCTTTCCCCCCCTTTGAAGGTGATGGGCAAGAACAGGAGAATGAAGAGGAGACATTCCAGCTGGAAAGACCTGAGCAGACAGACCTCTGTGGAATATCCCTGGAAAGAGCCAAAGGGGATTTCTTCCAGGGGCTTGACATGGGGCTGATGCCAGGAAGTCCCCCGGCACCAGGAGGTCCTTGGGAAAACCATCCTGGGAAGGTAGCCAAACAGGCTTATCATTACGATGAAGTGGGCGCCAGGTTAGATGAAAGTCCCTTCGAGGAGGAGATCATCAAGTTTAAGATAAAGAAAGAGCAGCCCGAGGACAGGAGCTTCGGCCAGGCCATGCAAATGGCCGAGAAGCCATACAAATGCTTGTATTGCGGGAAGACTTCTAACTGCAAGGCCAACCTGGTCGTGCACGAGAGGACCCACACTGGAGAAAAGCCGTACACGTGCCTGGACTGCGGCAAGAGCTTCAACCGGAAGTCCACGCTGGTGAGGCACAAGAGAATGCACACAGGAGAGAAGCCCTACGAGTGCGCACAGTGCGGGAGGCGCTTCAGCATCCGCTGCAACCTCATCAATCACGAGAGAATCCACACGGGCGAAAAGCCGTACAGCTGCTCCGACTGCGGGCAGAGTTTCAGCCGGAGACTGCAGCTCGTCATCCACCGCAGGACCCACACGGGCGAGACCCCCTATAGGTGCGCCCAGTGTGGGAAGTGCTTCACTCGGCGCTCGTCCCTCCTGACACACGAGAGGATCCACACGGGAGAGAAACCAAACACGTGCACGGATTGCGGGAAAAGCTTCATTCAGAAAGGGTACCTTCTGATACACAGGAGAATCCACACAGGAGAGAGACCCTATAAATGTTCGTCGTGCGAGCAGAGATTTCTTAATCGAAGCGATCTGCGCAGACATGAGAAAATCCACGTGGGAGCCAATCCCCCTGGATGTTAGAGTTGTCAGAGAGGATGAGGCATTGGCCCTGGCCACACTTCAGCTGCCGAAAGGCAATGTGATTCCCTCAAAGTACAAATGCAGAATTTAATTTTTTAAAAGATTGTTTCCCTTGAAAATAAAGAAAACCATAGAACTGTAACATAAAAATTAGCAACGAAGGTGTGGTCATCTTTAACGGGATATTGGAAATGGTTGGTTGATGTACCAAACCTGTATAAAAGGTTCCTTGCAAGGGCAGGGAAGCTTCTTCATCCTAAGGGCCGCATTCCATTATGCACAACCTTCCAAGGGCCGCATGCCCATGGTGGGCAGGGTCAGAAGCAATGGATGTAATTCTTACCTTTGTGCTGTAAGCCAGTGGGTTTCAACCAGGGTGCTGTGGCACCTGGGGTGCCTTGAATGATGGTCAGGGGTGCCACGGGCAACACTGGCCTCTGTCCCTCTCTTCTTTCCCTCCCTCCTTCCCAAAGGCTTGCACAGCTGTTTATTGCAACAGCCCTGGCTATAAGTTCCACAAAGGAATGGTGCCTTTGAGAGGCACCTCTCTTTGGGGCAGGGGGGAAGCTCAGCGACCAGGGACAGCAGCAGCAGCTTCCCAGAGGACTCCCAAGAAGAGGAGAGGAGGCTGAGAGAACACTCCACACGGGAGGGTGTTAAAAAAAGGGTGAGAAGCTGCCAGCTCTGTAGACAAGGGTGACACAACTGGGCTCCTGAGCCCCACATATGTTGTTGGGACCCTCCCAAATCTCATTTGGCTCAGCTAGTATGGCCATTGGCCAGGGATGATGTCAGTTGTAGTCCAGCAACACCTGGAGAGCTACAGGCTCCCCATCCTTGTCACAGAGTCAGAGGTTACAAACACACCATACAGTCAAAGTACTATACCACTTGAAACAATCATCTCTTCCCTCAAAGAATTCTGGGACCAAAGTTTGCTGAGAGCTACGCAGAGTGGTTTAACAATCGAGCCAAAATTCCTCAGATACCAGGAACCCATGGCCCCCTATATTTTTTATTTTATTTTACTGCTAGTCGCATCAACCCTGACCATTGGTCATACTGGCTCCGGCTGATGGGAGTTGGAGTCCAACAGCACTGGACCACAGGTTCCTCCACTCTTGGAATTATGCAAAAATACCCATCCCAAAAAATGTCTATAGCATTAAAATCTGCATTACTATCTGAGATCACATCCTAAGGAGTCTAATTGTAGTGGAGATTTTAATGGGTGTTCCACTAATGGTATTAACCCAAGATGGAACCCAGCGCTTACTGGTTTTAAGTTTTTGAGACGAGTCAGTAAGGTAAAGGACAATATTTACTCTGTGCCCCTAATTTACTTTTTCTTTAGCTTCTATACCAGGGGAAGGAGGCCTGTGGCCCTCCAGATGTTTTTGGGCTAAAACTACCATTGTTCCTGACTCATTGGCCATGCTGTCTGAGGCTGATCAGACCTCTATTCATTCTCATTTATTTTTTAATCTCCTGCCCTCTTTTTATTATTGTTCCTCTGTATTTTGTTGAAACACGACAGAGACCATTGTAAGAAGTTTCAATAAAAATAATAATAAAAAAAAATTATTAAAAAACAAGCAAACCCCACACTTTTTTTGGGAAAAAGATCTATCTCTTCTGTCCCAGAATGTCCCGCATTTCCTTAGGATGCCCCTATTTTCATCAGAGAAATGTTGCAGTCAGTGTTAATTAGAGCCTCAATAAATAAATAGGCACACCTTTAATCTTTTACAGGAGAAGATTGGTGAGAATTGCTGAGATGGTTGTATTAATTCTTGTGATGGAACGGGTCCATTTGCAACCGATACCGGTAATTGATTATGGAAGGTACGGTATGTGAGGGAGGTAATGGAGGGGGGATGTTGATTTGCATTATTTCTCTGTGTAAAGCAACTAATAAAAAAGCCTCAAAATAGAGAAAATAAAGGATCCTCTGATTGAGAATCAAGCCCTGGCCTTGGCAGTGAGGGCACCAAATCCTAACCACTAGACCACCAGGAAGAATGGCAAGATAGAGGCCTCCTTTAACCAAATTTCTTTCTGAATCCCTCAATGTGACCTATAGAACACAAACCACAGCAAAGCCATTGCTCCTCCCTGGCAAAAATATTCCCTGACCGGGAATCGAACCCGGGCCGTGGCGGTGAAAGCGCCAAATCCTGACCACTAGACCATCAGGGACAGATGATGAGGGTGTTTTCTATCCCTCCCTTCACCCGAAGGGCCTTATTTTTTTTTCAAAGTGTAATTTGCTCTGCTCAAGCACAGGGGCTTACCTAGGCCTTCACTCACACCCTCTCACACCTGAAGCAACAATCCTGTCCCTACATTCACAAGACTGACGCCCAGAGCCTCCCGCTGAGCCTCATGCACAGAGCGGAGGAATGCACACCCTTTGCAAAAAACAACAACAAAGAGAAGTGCAAGCTGCCTTCTCTGAGGCTCGAACTCAGGACCTTCAGATTATGAGACTGATGCACTGCCTACTGCGCTAAGAAGGCTACATAGAAATATGCCTGAGCACATTTTCTGTAGAAACCCAGCCCAAGCGTGGCTACAAGGCAAGTGCTGCTGCAAGAGTTTCACTTCCAGGAGAGAGCAAGCCCTTTCCTTGGCCGGAAATCAACCCTGTTAGAGCACCAAGTCCTGAACACTAGACCACCAGGGTCTTCTTCATGCCATCATGTGAGATTCCAAATTTCATTACTCCGTTTCAGCTTCTCAGAAATGGAAGTATTTGTAAAGGGGAGGTCGAGAGCGACACATCGCTCCAAAATCCTTGGGGGGCTATTCAAAATTGCAATAATAATAAAACTCGGCTGGAATGTGCACCCCAGATCAGGAAAGGTACTGCCGAGTCCTAGAGAATGCCAGTGTGGTTGATGAGCAGAGTCAAGGAGGCTATTGGGGTCAAGGAGGCTTCTTACAGAAAATGGAAGCCTGGACCAACTGAAGGGAACAAAAAGGGAAACAAACTTTGGCAAAAGAAATGCAAGCAGGCAAGAAGGGATGCACAGCAAGAATCTGAGGGCAAGATTTACACGTTTATATTGCGTGTGAGAAGATCTGGGGAGCTGCCCGACATTTTCCTGCGGGCTTCCTTCTCTGGGTAGAAAGCAAATCTTTGCTAACTGCATCAGTGGTGTAGAGGCATCATACAAGGTTCCCAACCTTGTGACCCGGGTTCGAGTCCCGGCTGGTGCAAACCTTCCCCTGCTTTTTATTTAAGTGTTTATTCCATTTCAATCCGTATTTCTTCCCAAAAGAGACATTCGCCTCACATGTGCAAGATCTGCAGTCATAAATTATGAGGAATATGTCCCTTTCTTCCTAGGACCGTATTGCCACCATATTACCACAGCAATACAATAAAAACAAAACATAAGGCTTCAGTCAAGAACCTCAACATTTTCAATTGAGGGATTATCCAGACTTCCTCTTGTGCCTCAGCTTCCCCCCCAGGAAAACCCGCTCTTTAGCACTCAGTCGGAGGGAACGGCAATTCCGGTTTTCCTCAGATTGACGGAGTGGGGCAAAGGGAAAAGTACTCAGACCTGTGCTTTCTAGACACAGCACAAGCGAAGTGTGGACAAGCCCTCAGACTAGGAAATTTTAAATAGCCAAGTTTTTCCTTAGTCCCTTAAATCAATTTTCTGTAAGGGAATCCGTTTGCCAGACAGGAGTTGTTGTTTATGTTGAAAAGGCATTTGCAGAGTGACTGGGCCTTCACAGAGTTTTCTGCCTGGCCTAGCAAGTGAAGCTTTTTTGCTCCCTATCCATCTCCAGGGAGGTGAATATCTTACTGAGGTGGGAAATTGCACAATAAAGGCGTGTTTTCAGCTGGGGGAGGAAGCAAAGACCAAAAGCAGAGCATAGTTTCTGTAGTGTAGTGGTTATCACGTTCGCCTCACACGCGAAAGGTCCCCAGTTCGAAACTGGGCAGAAACATACCTGTTATTTTTGTAGAATCTTTCCCCCCAGAATTGTGCTCACGGCAGCAAATAGCACTGATGCAAGGGGAAAAATTAAAAATACTGCAAAACAGCAATAAAATATTGCTGAAGCGGGGAGAACTGTTGCTCCCCCGGATGAACTATAATACCCAGATTCCCACTTTCATTTTTTTTTTTAAAGAGTCAGTTGCATTTGTACAAGCTGAGACATGAAGTCAAAGCAATGGCCTCCATTTTTCTCAATTTTGGTGTAAGAGAAACACGCTTGCTCCTTCCTTTCAAACTTTTAACTTTACACCCCATTGGAAAACCTGTGGGTGCCCCTGCTGCCACTGACGGAGGGCGCATGCCAAGGGTGTCTCATAATGATGTTGGGACCAGTGCCGCCCTAAGACCCTGTCCTACCTGAGGGTGGGGCCTTCCGGATCAGATTAGGAGAGAGGAAATGGAAGTCCTGCTGCGGCAGCAGAATGCCAACGGCGCTTCATTGAATACAACTCATTGCATTTTGAAACATGTTACACAGATGTAACAGAGGAGGGGATTGTGACAGGGATGTCAAAGTCCCTTGTTTTACTGTCCGGAACAGCATGACCTTGAGATACTCAAAACAATTATTGCATAACAAATGAACCTTCTAGAATCTTGCAGAATCTTCCAGCACTTTCCAGTTTCTGCCCTCAGACTTTAGTTGTTTAGGGAGCCAGGGTGGTGGGTCACTCATACTCCCTCCCAGCTAACCCAACTCACACGAGTTGTTGTTGTGAGGATAAAACAATGAAGTGCAGGGGAAAGAGGCAAACCAAAATACTGTATATATGCCGTGTTTCCCTGAAAATAAGACACAGTCTTATATATATTTTTTCCCCTCAAGAAAACACACTATGTCTTATTTTCATGGAAACACGGTACACTGGGCTGAATTCAATGACCCCATTCTGCTAGTGCAGAGCTTTCCAAACTGTGTCGGCTGGAAAGGGGTTACTTTAACCTCCAGTTTGCTAGTAAAACTAAATTGCCGTGTCACGAAATGATGCGTGTCTAAAAATTGTGTCACCAACATGAAAAGTTTGGAAAGCTCTGTGGTAGTGGAAACCCACCCTATCCCATCTCCCCCAAATACACCCTGGAGTGTTAAGAGAACCCCCAGATCAGCATTTGGGGGGTGGGGAAAAGGGATACTGTTCCACAGAGGAAGCAGAAATTCTCTTTAGCTGTACATTCAATTGCATCCACCCCCTCAAGTTCTTTGGAGTGGGGTCAAGGAGGATTATCCATTTGTTTGGTTCTTCTTTTTATTTTGCATTTTGTGTTCTTATCTTGTATTTTTATGCTGCGAACCACCCTGAGATAAAGGACAGCATGCAAATGTAATGCATAAATAAAATTTGAAAGGGAAGGTGGAATAGAAATGAAACCTTAGATCAAACCACCATGATCTTTCATAATTATTCATTTATTTACATATTTTTATCCCACCTTCTGAGTGGAAAAAAGGTTCTGTAGAAAGGCAGAAGCCCCATCATGAATACATATTAAAACAATACAATATGAAATAATATGTAACATAATCAGCAGATCCCGATGTCAATCTTTCTACCCCCCAGGATCTTTCTCCCCCCCCCCACACCTTTGTCCCTGATGTCGATCTTCACCCACCCTGGTGGAGAAGGGGGGGTGCCCCATTTTGGGGTTCGACTCAATTGCCAAAAGGTCTTAGGCCAGCCCTGATGCTTATTGAGATGTTTTCCTTCACTTATGACTACATAAAAGTTTATTATGTTTTTGTATTTATGTAAATCCTTTGGTGATGCAAGCCACCTTGAGCATGGCTTAAAAATGGAAAGGCAGCATACAAATAAATGAAGATAATGATGATTATCTCCAGGTAAGCCTAGGAGTCTGAAACCCTGGAGAACTGCTGCCAGTTAAGAGCAGACAACACTGAGCTCCATTATTTAATAATAATAATAATAATAATAATAATAATAATAATAATATGTATTTGTTCCTTTTTTCAAAAAATGAAACTCAAAAGCACCTTACAAAATCTGAACACTAAAAACAAGGATAAAAGCAGTCTAAAATATGCAAATAGTATAGAATTTGTTTGGACTCTGGGTGAGGACCTAGAGGCTGAGAGGGAGGGTGTGTCAGAAGGAAAATGAATTAATATTGATTTATATACCCTGTATATATTAGTAATTTTGTATTAATGTAACATTTTTATATGTTGCCTAAGATGGTTGAGAGTAAAGCAATGACACTTGCAATAAGTTATCTGAACCATTGAGGTGGTAGAGAGGCAGCCTGTTCTTCCCTCACTGATTCTTCCTTAGGTCACTCCCTGTAGAGCAGGCATCCCCAAACTCGGCCCTCCAGATGTTTTGGGACTACAACTCCCATCATCCCTAGCTAACAGGACCAGTGGTCAGGGATGATGGGAATTGTAGTCCCAAAACATGTGGAGGGCCGAGTTTGGGGATGCCTGCTGTAGAGTGTTATTTTCCCAGGCTTTCCTTCATTCTTCTTCAATCAGTTAGTGTTTGATCTTCCTTTCGTTAACCATGATGGACACATGTACCTGTAAGCTTGTACTCAGAATGGCTTTGCTTGCAAGGAGTATTAAATCTTGTGTTTCTTTGTTCTTTCTACCAACAGCATTACCCAAGTATTTATTTCTGCGTTCTGCGGCAATATAGATCCCAAACTCTAACAAAAAAAACCTTATTTCCCTCTGCGTTGGAACAGAATTATTCCAGAGACTATATATGCTCACAGACAGGATTGAAAATTGTTTTTAAGATGACTGGTGCTCATTTTGAAGCCAGTTCCAAAGCTTTGGTCACCAGTCCTGCAGAAGAGGTAGATTTACGTACATGAAGACCAACAGAGTGTCATGGGAGATGCCTTAAAGACAAAAGCCATCTTTGTGAGGAGGATGCAGAGTCACAGATGCAGGAACTGTATACTTAAAGACTGCATACACAACCATACATTTAAAGAGCATGGCTCCCCCAAAAGAATCCTGGGAACTATAGTTTGGCAACGGTGTTGGGAACTGTAGCTCCATGAGCTGGAATATTTGGGGGGAATTATGTGCTTTAAATATATGTTGTGTATGGGGCTCAACTTCTCCCATCAAACAAAGACTTGTGAAGATGTTCTTTCAAAAGTCCTGTTTCTATACGTTTTCCGAACGTCCGACGTGGCTTACGTGGCTTCTGACTGGCTGCAGGAGCTTCCTGCAGCAAATCGGAAGCCGCACCTTGGTTTCCAAACATTTTGGAAGTCGAACAGACTCCCGGAACCAATTCCATTTGAATTCCAAGGTACCACAGTATTCAGAACAGCAGCCTTTTTCAACTTGGTGCCAGATGTTTAGGACTACAACTCATCAGCCCAGCTGGATGGCGCCAACTTAATGAAGGCTCCAATGCAGTTTGGAGTTCCAAGGATGTTTTCTGTACTGTAATTTCCAATTCTACACCATTACCCCCAACCAACATGAAAAACCCCAGCGGTGACATCTGAACAGGTAAAGGTTTAAAATAGCTGTTGACCACAGACTGGGAGGGGTGACTGGTATTATGTAGGGAGTTCAGAACGGCTGTAGGTCTTCAAGGATACCACTGCAGAAATTTGAAATGTTCTCCTCTCCCATCTAAATCACTCCACAGCTGTTAGGCTACAGACCCAGAGCCAATGAGCAACCGCAAACACTGAGACTCTGTGTAAGGCGATGTTGGCTGTTAATGTGCCATCCTCAAAAGATACATTTATTCCATAACAGGGGGAAAAGAAAACGCATCATGTGTACATAGGAAGCTGTATTATTGCACTAATCACTCACCATTGGCCCATCTAACTTGGTATTGTCCACATTTGACTGGCAGCAGCTTTCCAGGGATTCAGACAGATTTCCAGAACTACCTGGAAATACCAGAGAATGAACCTTGGTTCCTCTGCATGCAAGACATACTCTACCGCTGAGCTATGGCCACTGTTCCAAGACAGGCAGGTGGCCGAGACAGGACAGAGACCAACAACAACAGCAAACCCATGGGTGGCTATTTAGACAGTTCCTTCCCATTATCACCCCATTCCAGTGACATTACATTATGTTCCCCTCCGTTCTCTGGGTTTTATGCCAAACTCTTCCCTAGGACGTGAAAATCCCTAGGATGCCTCTCCCGGGTGGATTTTCATGTGCCTATGAAAAACAGAGGAGCTACAAAACCTTTTCTCGCACACCAAGCACTCGTACGGCTTTTCTCCCGTGTGGATCCTCTCGTGCACAACAAGGTTGGATTTCTTACTGAAGCTTTTTTCACAGTACGAGCATCGGTGGGGCTTCTCTCCCGTGTGCACGATGGTGTGTTTCCGAAGGTGAGAGCTGGAGACGAAGCTCTTCCCACACTCGGAGCAGCTGTATGGTCTCTCCCCGGTGTGGGTCCTCTCGTGTATGACGAGGCGCGATCTCTGGCTGAAGCTTTGCCCGCAGTCCAGGCAGTGATACGGCTTCTCTCCTGTGTGCGTCCTTCTATGGGTCTTCAGCTGGAAGCTGGTCCTGAAGCTCTTCCCGCACTCGGTGCACTCGTAAGGCTTCTCTCCGGTGTGCGTTCTCTTGTGTTTGATAAGGGAGGCGATCTCCCTGAAGCTGTTGCCACAGTCGGAGCACTCGTGTGGTTTCTCGCCCGTGTGGGTCCTTTTGTGAATCACGAGCTGGAAGCTGATCCGGAAGCTTTTCCCGCACTCGGAGCACTCGTACGGCTTCTCTCCCGTGTGGGTTCTCTCGTGTTTCACAAGAGAGGCTCTCTCACTGAAGCTTTTGCCGCAATCGGAGCACTTGTGTGGCTTCTCGCCGGTGTGCGTCCTCTTGTGGAGTTTAAGGTGGCAGCTGATCCTGAAGGTTTTCCCACAGTCGGGACATTCGTAGGGCTTCTCTCCCGTGTGGGTCCTCTCGTGTTTAATGAGGGCGCCCCTCTCGATAAAGCTCTTGCCGCAGTCTGAACATTTGTGGGGCTTTTCTCCCGTGTGGATTCTCAGGTGCTTAACAAGTATCCCCTTTTCACCAAAGGCTTTTCCGCACTCTGTGCACTCATACGGTTTCTCCCCCGTGTGCGAACGCTCGTGTTTGATCAGGGTGGATTTTGCATTGAAGCTTTTGCCACAACTCGGGCATTTGTACGGCTTCTCCCCTGTGTGGATTCTCTTGTGTTTAACAAGGTTTGTTCTCCAACCGAAGCTTTTCCCACACTCGGAGCAGATGTATGCTTTCCCTCCGGCGGGGGTCCTCTCGTGGGGAAGCAGGGATGCTTTGCTGCTGTTAGAGATTTTTCCGCAGTGCGTGTATTTATGCAGTTTATCTTTTGCTCGTATTTGCTGACCCTCAGGCAGATCAATGTCCAGGTGACATTGCTGTCCACTGTTGGAACTCGTCTTTTTCCTAAATGGGAAGGTCGTTTCATAAAAGTTTTGGCCCCCTTCCCCATACAGGAAGCCTTGCTTTATGCTCTTCCCCAAGTGCCAGTCTATCCCCTGTTGACTTCCAGACTTTTCTTCCATCCCAGGCCCCCAGAAAAACATTCCTTCAGCTCTTTCCAATGGTGTGCCACAGACATCCATGTCCCCAGGTTTTTCCAGCTCAAAGGTCTCTTCCTCATTCTTCAGTACCTGACCATCATATTCTGAAACAAACAGAGACCCACTTATTTATTTAAAGTATTGTATGAACTCATAAATCCTGTAACATAATGTAGCAACACAGAGTACTCCCTTTCAGGATCCTAGTCACCCCGATTCACCCCCCTCCCACCCCGCACAATCAATAAATTTTCCATGACCATGGCTCAGTCCTCATTAGGCAGTTTGGGAATTCCACCCCCCCCCCACACACACATACTATCATCAAATCGTATTTTATTCCGTTGGTTGTTGGTGAGCTACTTATAATGAGGTGGCTTTTAAACTTTTAAGTTTTAAATTGTTTTTTAATTTGTATTTTTAACTGTTTGTTTTGTGGTTGTTGGTTTTATGATTGTTAGCCGCCCTGAGCCCGGTTTCGGCTGGGAAGGGCGAGGTACAAATAAAAGTTATTATTATTATTATTATTATCATCTAGTCCAACCCCCTACAATACAGAAATATGCCAAATGGGGATGGAACTTGCAACCTTGGCATTATCAGCACCATGGTCTAACCAACTGAATCTTCACATTTAGATTCCCCCCAATACTTCTTCAAATCTTCAGGCTCCCCCAAGTTCACAGACACTTTCCCCTTGTGTGTGGATGGTGCCATTTTGGCTACCTAAATAATCAGTACCTGAAGAACTGAGATTATCAATTATATTATGATCACTACTGAGAATGGGACACGGGTGGCGCTGTGGTGGGTTAAACCACAGAGCCTAGGGCTTGCCGATCAGAAGGTCGGCGGTTCGAATCCCCGCGACGGGGTGAGCTCCCATTGCTCGGTCCCTGCTCCTGCCCACCTAGCAGTTTGAAAGCACGTCAAAGTGCAAGTAGATCAATAGGTACCACTGCAGCGGGAAGGTAAAAGGTGTTTCTGTGTGCTGTTCTAGTTCGCCAGAAGCGGCTTAGTCATGCTGACCACATGACCTGGAAGCTGTACGCCGGCTCCCTCGGCCAATAATGCGAGATGAGCTCCCCAACCCCAGAGTCGGTCATGACTAGACCTAATGGTCAGGGGCCCCTTTACCTTTACTACTGAGAAACGTGTTAAGAGGAAAGCACGTTTGGCAAACCCTCACCGTGATCAACTCCCACCCAGAAAAGATGTGTGGATCCAGAATTGGCCTCCACAATCACTTACGGACTCACTGTTAAGACCGTGGTCATGGAAGACAATCTTACTCAGCTATGAGTGATCGCCAGAGAAGGCTATTCCTATTGTTGGAGAATTGAGATCATCGTCATTATTGTTTGCAAACCGCTGCTGGCATATAACATCTTCCACTATCTACAGAGGCTCCCAGATCTCAAGGAGGTATTTAGGCTGGTTGATAAAGGACAGCCTGGTAAATATCATTTCCCCCTTTATCTGGTGGCAGTGAGTTCTTTAAGCAGGGAAAGAGAGGGTGCAAGACAGGGATACTCTCTGTTGCAGCGAGTTCTCGCTTCCCCTAGTGGCACTGAATTGTGTCTGGCCATGAGGACCAGAAGTGAGCCACCCCTGCTTCAAATCCTTACCTGCTGAGCTTGCCTCCCAGTCATACTCCTGCTTGACCTCCAGGGGGAGCTGCAACTTTACAATGTCCAATGGATCTTCCTCCGATTTGGGGGATTTTACAGTCACAACACCAAGGGCCCCTGGCGCCTGAAACAGAAAATGGAGACATGGTTAAGGCACAACAAAATGCTTGCAAGGATTAATGCTTTGGTCTGCTTTCCACTCCCTCTACATTTAGCTTCCCCTTGCCAAGTTAGCCAGCTCAACAGACGAAAAGATAAAGAGGCTCAATTCCCCTAAAGTTGCGAAGACAGGAAATGTCTCCACGTAGGTATCTCCAGATTTGTTTGCAGGTCTATCTTTCCTAGGGCAACAGGATGGCCAGCGGTCAGGGTGCATCACAGCTCTCCAGATAGACAACCTGCCTGTCTGACCCAGGTATTTGCTCTGTCAAGGTTCAAACAGCCCCTGTGCCTTTAAACAGCAGTTTATCTGCAGCAATTGGCAGAAGGTTCATTTCCATGCCATGAAACCAAGGAAGTTGCAGCTGCCAATTTCCACAGAGCAAATCGCTCTTGGCTCTTGAAAGCACAGCAGGCCGCACTGCTTCTCTCCACCACCCCATCTAGCTGACAGCCACCAGACCCAAGCACCTGGCTGCCTTGGCACCACCCATTGGCACCTGCTCTAGAATCAGCAGCTCTTGAGATCTTCCCCTTGGCATCTACCCTTCTCCACATCCACAGATGGCCCACAGGAAGCTGCCATGTACTGAGCCAGATCATTGATCCATCTAGCTTAGTAATGTCTACACTGACTGGCTCTCCAGGGTTTCAGGTGGGTTTCTTTCCTAGCCCTACCTGGAGATGCCGGAGATTGAACCTGGGACCTTCTGAATGGAAGGCAGATGCTCCTCTACTGAGCTATCCCCCCTCCCTAAGTTTCTGAAGTCATCTGAATACCTCTTTCAGCCCGTCAGCATCCTGGTAACATAACTGATGGAAGTGCTGGCGTTGGTTCTCCACGTCAGCTTCCTCCTCCTCCTCCTCCAGTATCTCTTCCTTCACTTTCACACAAGAGTCCAGGTTTTCATGGGCCTCTCCACACACATCAAGATGGGTTCGAGCTGTGCCCTCTCCTCCTGGCCCCTGCGTGACGTCAGCGACTCTCTTCAAGGAGACCTGACATTCCGTTGTGTCATCCTCTGGCCATGGATCAGGCTGCTGGGAGCTGCTCCTCTCTTGTGGGGGTGACTCTACCATCTTTAGGAAATCCTGCCATTGGCTCTCCCAGCCTTGCTGCAGCTCCTCCTCGGGCTCCTGCTTAACTCGTGGAGGGCTTTCCCCAGTCAGAAACTCACGGACAGTCCCAACCTGGACAACATGGCCGTCTCCGTCTTCTGCCACTGAGCTGTCTTCTGGTTTGGCTGCAGAAGGTTCCTCTTCCTCCATCTTTATTCCTAGTTGTGCTTCCAGGACTAAAAAATAAATTGAGGCTTGTTTACAACAATCTGCCACAATGGGGGGGAAATACCCTGACAGTGGGAAATGAGATAACCGAAACATGAGAAATAGCATATACGGTAAAATTGACAGAGCTTGTTGGAAGGAAAGCAACATTATCTTTGTTTTATGGGGAAAATGTGTATTTATAAAGTACAGTCGTACCTCGTGTTGCGAACACTGCGTGTTGCGTTCATCACGGGTTACAAACGTGCCGAACCCGGAAGTACCGGAACGGGTTACTTCCGGGTTTGGCAGGGCAAGCATGCGCAGAAGCGCTAAATCACGCTTTGTGCATGCGCAGAAGTGCCAAATTGTGCGGCAAGCATGCATAGATTCGGCGCTTCAGGTTGCACATACTTCAGGTTACGAATGGGCCTCCGGAATGGATCCCACTTGCAACCAGAGGTACCACTGTATTAGGTGCAATAAATACAGGAAAATAAAAAGCTATATACTTTTGTGGGGGGCTGTAAGTCAGTAACCTGAACAATTATTTTTGGAATTTGTTTGCCATTCTTACTGTCTGTTTTTATTGTGTGTGCATATATATATCTTCTGTTATTGATATTGTACTTTGGCACTGCTTCTTCAGTGATAACAAAGATGCAAAAAGAAAAAAGGAGCTTTAATGAGTGCACAGTGCAATTTTTAAATTATTGTTTTATTCTCTACAAACACTGATATTTATATGCAATGCAATAGTGATCTAAATCTATCATAAAGGTATAAAAGTTGCATGGAAAATATAATATTAGGACAGGTTCTTACAGTCAACAAATATTTGCACTGTGCAGCAATAAATAATGAGTGGATAATTAAAAGGGCAATATAACAATTAGAGCTTTTGTGAAATGCTGGGAGTGGAATTCAATAGCACTAAGTGGGGTTTGCCTGTCCTTAATCTTCCAACATTCAGCTACGTTGGAAGGCCCCAAATTCTACTATTATGAGAAAGGGAGAAAAACATGTGCCTGTTTGCTTTCTCTACACCATGAACAATCTTATAAACCTCTATCATCCCTCACGCCCATTACTTGCCTTTTTTCTAAACTAAACAGCCCCAAGCATTGTAAGCTCAGTAGCGGAGGCAGGGAGGAGGCAACCCCTAGCAAGCTTCCCAGTTGACCACATGAAGAACAGGATGCAGGAGTAGATGGGCCTTTTATGTTTGGTCAGATCCAGCAGGGCAACTCTCACGCTGTCAAGTACAGCAAAGCAGCTCACTGCACCTTAAACAAATCAACAAATGCAGTCAATTTGGCCACCTTTTAAGGTGCCACAAGACGTCCTGCTGTTCTTGCTCTAACAGACTGTCATGTGGCAATGAATCCCACAGGTTCTGGGCAGCTCCACAGAGTGTCCTGTGCCTGATTTCACCAAGGCCATTTTATTTGCTGGAAGCGGAGGCAGCTTCCCTCGGAAGAAATCTGCTATGGGGTCTTGGTGGGGGGTTGGATTGGATGGCCTTTGAGGGTCCCTTCCAACTCTACAATTATTCTACTGTAGAACCTTGGTGGACCTGGCGCATACTCCAGATGTGGGTGGGCTCCAGCTCCTTTGGGCACCAGCCAATGGAACATCTGGAGGGAACCGGGTTCCCCTCCAGAAATCTAGGGCATGTGGGGCTTTGAAGGAATGAACCTAGAACATTAACCTAGAAACAGGTTTGCCCATGCACTTGATTTGGCTGTTTAGACTTTAGAGTGAGGGAAGGAGCAATAAAGGGGCCTGGTTGCATCTATATGAACAGCAACATTTGCACCCTTTTGATCTGGAAGGTCTTTCTCTCTCTCTGCAGCCATGGGTTTTGGGCTCCCCCCTCCCTTGTAGCTGTGCTCTATCCCCTCCCTCCTGCTGTTCCTGCGCCCAGGCATCCATTCGGCTGCGACTCACCTGCTCCCAGCAGCCCTTGCAAGGCACCCCGAGCCTCTCTGCTGCAGCCTCCCAAACTCCTCCACGTTTCTCAGAGAAAGGAGAGGGGGCAGGAAGGTGGCTTCTCTTGCCACACCTCCCCCTTCCTCAGCTTCTGCGGACGCTCTAAGCGCCGGAGCTCTGTGCGTTTAACCCCATGAGTCCCTCTTAGAGAGAGAGGGAGAGGGAGAGGAGCCAACTCTTAGGGACCGAAGTCCCTTCACCAATAAATTATTTGACAGGGCTGCCCCCCCCCCAGGTTGATATGCATTGCAATTCAAACGTTTTGTGTGTGTTGCATAATGTTATTGTGTGCATAGCTATCAACTTTTCCCATTTTTTGAGGGAAATTCCCTTATTCCGAATAGGATTCCTCTCAAGAAAAGGAAAAGGTTGACAGCTATGATTATGTGGGGTTAGGCTTACCTCCTCCCCCCCGCCAATATTTTATTTAAGTTGGAGAGAGGTGGCTAACCTGCATGGGAAATATGCAAAAACATAAAGAGCCTTGCAGAATCAGCACAAGGTCCCAGGGTGGCCAGTATGAGATGTTTACAGTGGAATGGTCTCCCTCTGGAGGTTGTGGACTCACCTTCCTTGGAGGTTTTTAAGCAGAGGTTGGATGGCCACCTGCTAGGGATGCTTTAGTTGCGATTCCAGCATTGCAAGGGGTTGGACTGGATGATCCTTGGGGTCCCTTCCAATTCTATGGATTTCTGCTTTGACACACTTAACCACCACCCCCTCTTCTCCCCACCCCACTGTTCTGGGGATTCTCCTGCCCCTCCAACCATTTTGGGGAGGGGACCTCAATGAGCTTGTGGGAACTCCTATTGCACTGCCTTCTGCTATTGTTCAGGGTCAGCTGAATCTGGCTCTTTCGCCCCAAATCTTAAAAATAATAAGCTCAGTGCTTAATTGTGCAGGATCTCTGGTAGTTTTTATCAGGTAAAATGTTCCTGATCCTTATAGCTTACAATAAATCTGTGTTTCCCAAACTTTTCACAGCCAGAGTACCTACTTTCTAATTATGCTCAAAAGGTGTAATCTTGTGACTGAAAATAGACAAGCCCATAGCAGTGATTCACTCAAGAGGTGCAAATGAGACTTATACTGAATTGCAGTTTGCCATTCATTGCTTTGAGGCATTGTCTTGTCACCACAGGTAACCCTTGCAACTAAGTTTGGAAACCTCTCTTTTTAGGACTGTTTAGTACAGAGGCCAGGACTAGGAACTTTTCCCCAGCCCCGAGGGCTGCATTCTGTTCTGTGCAACCCTCCGAAGGCCATATTCCAGTGACGAGTGGAGGCGAAAACCAAATGCAGCAATGAATGTAATTTCCCCCCTTTGTACGGTAGGCTGCTTTCTACACACACTTGCACACCCCTCACCACCCCCAATTCAGGCAAGGAAGAAACAAAACTGTTTTATTTCTCATTATCTGATACCTATCTAACTTGCACTGCATGCACTCCGTGCATTTACTGGTAAACCACATGGCTTCCTCCTAAAAATCCTGGGCTCTATAATTCACTCAGGGACATGGGTGGCGCTGTGGGTTAAACCACAGAGCCTAGGGCTTGCCGATCAGGTCAGCGGTTCAAATCCCCGCTACGGGGTGAGCTCCCGTTGCTCGGTCCCTGCTCCTGCCAACCTAGCAGTTCGAAACGTCAAAGTGCAAGTAGATAAATAGGTACTGCTGCAGTGGGAAGGTAAACGGTGTTTCCGTGTGCTGCTCTGGTTCGCCAGAAGCGGCTTAGTCATGCTGGCCACATGACCCGGAAGCTGTACGCTGGCTCCCTCGGCCAATAATGCGAGATGAGCGCCGTAACCCCAGAGTTGGACACGACTGGACCTAATTGTCAGGGGTCCCTTTACCTTTATAATTCACTCTGGGGTGAATGGGGAAGGGTAATACCTCTGGCAGGGGACACATCATGCTCCTCCCTGGGTAGTTTGTCCACCTTTGGTCCCCACTCTGCACTCAGCTTTCACTTGTGGCTCCTAAAAGTGGTCAACATGTGACAGCGGCCACACCCTGGGGAACAGCTTCAACTGCCCTGCTAAACCAGGTGAGGGGAGCCAATGGGTCTCAACCCCTCGGTGAGTAAGGGGCTTCCCCTGCATGTGAAGACAGGCTCTGGTGGACTGGGCAGACCAGACCAAGAGTGGAGTCCAATGGTCAAGAAAGCAATTTCTGCATGTGCTGTACAGGGAAGTGAGGGGCAGGCGGGGCTCGTCAACCTGGGGAAGGAGCCCATCTAGGAGAAGGAAAACGCTGATCCTAAACCTCCACTGATTTACCGCTATACCCATTAATAAGAAGGGCTTTTGGAGTAAACCCTGAGGAGCAATCCATACCCTTCGCCTTGCAGGATATTTTGGGGAGAAAAAAAGGCTAAGGAGGTAAACTCTACACAAATCCAGAGTGGAGCCCCTAAGGTGGTTAAATGGCGCCTTGTACGCCTCCTTCCGGCAACTCCTGCAGCCAATCTGGTGCCGAATGCCTTGCTCTGAATGATCGCACCTGACCCACACTGGAACAAGCTGCTCACAGCTGACAACGGTTGGAAGGAGTCAAGAGCAAGTGAAGGGCTCCAGCGCAGGAAACACAGACAAGAGACCTCAAAGGAAAGACAGGAATCTGTTTATTAGAGGCCCAACGTGCTTCCAATAGTTTCCTCAGAGGAACTGCTGAGAACAGTCTTATAAACACCGCCTTCGTTTCCTCAAAGCAGCCAATCCCAGACCCCGGAATCATACAGAGAAGCGGCTGGGAGACTCTGCTCTGGGCCAAGTGCTTTGGTTTAGTGTAAAGACTAGGACAATTCCTCCTCTGCCACAGAACTCACTGTGCAACCTTGAGCTACTTATTCTCAACTCAGCCTAACCTACTTCACAATGCTGTTTTGTGAAGGGACAAAGGATGGGACAGCAGCGTAATATAAATAATACAGGTATTCTAAAAACGAGCCTTTATTTCTCTCTCACAGTGGACCAGGGCTACCTTCGAGACCTAGGAAGGTGCCCGTTATCTACAGTTTATTATTTGGGGAGGGGTTTGCGATGAACCTCTGCACAACCCTCACGTATAGAGCTGGCCCGTGTGTACCCGTTTATGTTTCTTAAGGTCAGAGCTCGAAACAAAGCTCTTGGGGCACTCCGAGCACTCGTAGGGCTTCTCCCCCGTGTGGGTGCGCTGGTGGGTGATGAGGTTGGCCTTGACGCTGAAGCTTTTGCCGCAGTAGGGGCAGCTGTAGGGCTTCTCCCCCGTGTGCCTGCGCTGGTGTTGCACGAGGTGCGCCAGCTGGCTGAAGTTGTTGCCGCAGTACGAGCAGTTGTACGGCTTCTCGCCCGTGTGCACCCGCTTGTGCGTCAGCAGCCGAGAGTTCGTCACAAAGCACTTCCCACACTCGGAGCAGGGGTACGGCTTCTCGCCCGTGTGCGTCTTCTTGTGGATGTTGAGGTTCCCCTTCTGGCTGAAGCTCTTGCCGCACTCAAAGCACTGGTGTGGCTTCCCCACCTGCTCGGCCCGCTCGCGATTTGGGAAGGCCGCCCGCCAGGGGACCCTCTCGACGCTGCACGCGGAGCCTTTGGCCGCCTTCTCTCCCTTCTGCGTCCGCCAGCTGTCGGCGCTCAGGTGGTGGAACTGCTGCCGCCAGTCGCCGCCTGCCCCCCCTCGCTTCTTGGTCTTCCACCGGCAGATCCCCTCCTGGCTCTCGCGGAGGCCTTCGTCGTGCCGCAGCGTGGAGAGGCACTTGTGGGGCTGCTCCCTGCCGCGCTGCGGGCACTTGCGGGGCTGCTCCCCGCCGGGGGCTCTCTCGCACATGGCCAAGCACGACCTCTTGTGAGAGCGCTCCCCGCAGGACGGGCATCGGCGCGGCTTGTCCACCGTTTGTGTCTTCTGGTTCTTCATGAAGCTGAGGCGCAGGCCGTTTTCGGAGCCTGCCTTCGTCCTCTTCTGCCGGAGAACTTCCTCTTGGAGGCTCCTCTCCCGCAAGCCTTTGTCGCTCTCGGCTTGCTTCGAAGCCTTCCCAGGGACGTTTTCCCGGCCGTTCCCGAGAATTGCTTCCATGTCAGGACCTTGGAGGTAGGCCCCTTTACCGCCTCGGTCCAGCGCCAGCCCCCACTCAGTAAGCCTGGGTTTCTCCACAAGCGATTCCTCCTTCTCCAGGTTCTCCTGCCCATGCTCTTCATGTTCTGAAAGAAGCAGATAATCATGACAACGGTTACGCACAACAGTCCGTGGTTTGTTTGTTCGCTTAACTTCCAGCCTGCCTGTCAGCCGACAAGCTCTCAAAGTTGCTTATGTCCATACTGAATTGTCTTAACCACTGCAAGCTACTCTTTCTGATAACGACCTCTTGTGTGTGTGAATGATGACGTTCTTTAGATGCAAGGACCCACATTTGAAGGATGAGTACTGTACGAATACATAGGACTGTGGGAGGGTGACCCATTGAACTTGGCAGGACTTATTTCTGAGTTAACATGCCAAAGGTTGCACTCTGAATTGGGTGGCTGTGTTGTGTGTTTCTGTGATATGTAAGCTTCCTGGAGAAGATTGCATCCCAAAAGACAGCCTGTAAATGATTTCATAAATAAATAAACCAACTCTGGGCTTCACCTCACCTCTGTCCAGTTGAGTTGCTGCAGCATGCTGGGATAATAATAATAATAATGGTGCAATAAAACATCAATCATTAAAAACTTCCCTAAACAGGGCTGCCTTCAGATGTCTTCTGTAACGGTTTTGCACTATGTGTTACAAGAATATTTGTTTTACCCCAACCCATCTTGGGTTAAATCAGTCTCAAGCCTGAACTGACTGAACATTCCATTATGGGAGGGGCAGTTGAAGGTTGGAGGAGTGGTGTGGCAGTTGAGGCGGTTGAGAAGGGGTTTGGAAGAGGGAGTGTGGGGTGGTGTAGGGGAAGAAGCTGGGAGAGTAGGAATAGGTTAGGGAGATGTATTGTAACCGGTTATATGTATAAAAACAAAGATATTTACTCTGAAAACTAAGCCTGTACGCGCTAAGCCTGACTGCAACCATTACGATTTCAAACAATAAAGAAATTGCATCTTTAAAGTGCCAAACATGAAAGTCGCCTGAATTACTATCCAGCCAAAGTACATGAAAGGCCCAGGTGGGGAATAACCTTTTAAAAGACTATACTTTCCCTCAAAAAGGAACGGAAAGGTAGTGAGTACGAAGGTCGCTGAGAGGGCTAAAAAGGGAGAAACGACCCAGGTTGTCACTAAGTTACCTCAGGGAAGAGGCGAGCTTGTCAGTAGGGGTTCTATAGAGGTTAAAACCCTGTTACTGGACACAAGGGGAAGTTTCTCATATAGCTCAGGATTTAAAAGCGTACCTGGTCACGTTTGAGGCTGGAAAGGACCTCTCTCTTATTGTTTTAGAAGACAAACAAGAGTTAGAGGGTTTACAGAAAGGGTGTTGGTTGCCAAGGCCTTTGTCGTTACATCTTCTAAAAGTCACAGTTTATTGTTTATTTCCTTGACATCTGGTTGGAGGGCGTTCCACAGGGCGGGCACCACCAATCAGATTTTCTCTGGACATTTTAAAATCCTACGTGGGTAATGAGGTAATGAGAAACTTTTCCTAACTACAAAGGACTATCTTAAAGCATACATATCAGAGGCAAGTAAACAGGAAACCAGGAAGAAATGCACTTTAGCAATTCCGGAGGAAATCACTACAGGAGGGATAGGTATTCATTGCATTTTCACCTCCGTGCTAGCTCTGCTTGCCTGGTACTTAAAATCTACCTAAGGATAAGAATCTACATCAAAGCCTACATGGTTGAAAGGGATGCCTGGCCAGGATGTCTGGCAAACAAGCACATGGTCTGCATGAATTTGCTGTGTGCGTGACCTGCCAGCCTTTAGGAGGACTGGCAGAGAGAGCAGAGGCCTATGCAAAGACGCAAAGCCTTGTGGGATTTTATCAGAAACTTATGCTTATGAATCAGGCCTAGTGAGGATGCTTTCATCTGACACAATGGTATGATTCATATTACAAAATTCCTCATCGTAATCCCAAGGTGACTGCCACATCTGGGATGAACAATGGGGGTGGAGACGCTCCTTCAGGTATACTGGGCCGAGGCTATTTAGGGCTTTAAAGGTCAGCACCAACACTTTGAATTGTGCTCGGAAATGTACTCGGAGCCAGAGGGGGTTGAAAGCACCAATAAGAGCACCAGATCCCCTCCACCGGCGTGTTTGCACCGTGCCAAACCAGCTACCATCCCGACTCTCCTCCGTGTCTCTGTCCCAGTCTGCTGCAGCAACTCAGCCACACCAAACTGCTGTCAACAGCCATCTTTGCTAGTGCTCATCACCCCATCATGGGGTGGCAGATTTTGATGCAAAACTATGTGACATGTGAAACAGATCTCCCTTTGGAGCCTAGTTTTTTCATCAATACTTGAACCCAGCACTCTGAACCACAACCTTACCCAGCAAAACGGGCTTCTCCTCTTCTTCTTCTTCCTCCTCCTCCTCCTCTTCATCATCATCATCCTCGTCCTCCTCCTCATTCTCTGTAGAGAACTGCATCTCCATGGTCTCCAACGGATCCTGCTCTGATTTTGGTGAATTAACAAACGCCTCTTCCACTAGTCCGGACACCTGGAATACAAGCATCCCTGTTAGCCAAGAGCCGGATGGAAGGCTACGGCTCAGCAGGTAGAGCAGTGCAGCAGGTCGCGGGTTCAATTCCCGACGACTCCAGTGGGGAAGGGATTCCTTTCTGGGAAATGTGCTGCTGGTCACTACAGGGCAGAGAGAGGGAACCTCAAGCCCAGGGGGCCAAACACCCCCCCCCTCTCATCACATTTTTTAATAGACAGTTCTGAACACTACAAGTGTGATTCTCAGGCTGCGTGCACACCATATACTACAAGCACACGCATGCTCCCAAAGAATCCTGGGACCTGTAGTTTGCTAAGGGAAGCTGGGAAATTAAACTCTGTGAACGGTAAGCTACAGTGCCCAGGATTCTTTGGGGAACGTTGTTTCCTTTAAATGGATCGGGTGCAACTGCGGTCCTCCTTAGCTAGGTAGCCTGAAACAAGAAATAAAACTGTTTGTTCTCTAAATAGGCTATACCAGGGATGAGGCACCTTGAACCCAAGGGGCACAGGTGACCCTCCAGGCCTCTCCTGACACTTGGGACTTCCCCCCGGCCACACCTCCTCAGTTGCCTTCCTTCACACCCATGAGTGTTTTTGCCTGGTTGAATTGTTAATTCTGATCATGCCTCTTACTTGCCTGGACGGAAGGTGGATAGATATCCTTTATGTTCATTTTGTTCCGCCTTTTGCCTCTGGCTCCGCCCCCACCGGCATGTGGCCCCCGGAAGGCTGCCCAGAAGGGAATGTGGCTCTCAGGTTAAGAACAGATCCTGGATAGCTATAATAGCTATATCCCACACCTCTTTATACCATTATTCCATTTTATATTCTGCTTGCCCCTTCCACTTCCTGGCTATAATAATTCGTGCAGCTGTCAATAAATTTGTGAGCAAGTCCTTCCTAGCCTGCGAACCTTCCACCCCATCGTAGATTGATAATAATGCTACCTCTGGGCTTTTGATCAGCTTTAACCCAGTAATTTCTGTTTTCTCCTTAAGTACCCTTTGCCAGAAAAATTGTACATATTCACACCCCCACCATATGTGAACATAATTCCCAGTTTCCTGGCATCCCCTCCAATATAACATTGAATATTCCTTGTTTATTTGATTTAATCTGACCAGTGTTAAGTACCATCTCCAAACTAATTTTTTATAATTTTCAGTGTACGATTCTCCCATATTTCCCCCCAGCTTTGACTATCTATATGCCCTGTTGTCTTTTCCCACACCTCTTTTATTTGATCTTCTTGATCCTCTATTTCTACTGATATTTTATAAGTTAAATGAACATGTGCCAATAAGGTGAGATGGAGAATATGCAGGAGAAATGATTTTAAGGAGATGTGGAAGGTGTTTGTAGAATTTGTACTGTTAAAACAGAAAGGGGTCAAACCATCGCAAGAGGGTTAAAATTTTGGGAGTTTGGATAGTTACAATGTAATGGTCTCGGTGGTGGGGTGCACATTTTTATTCTTATGAATTATTACTTTGTTAATAATTATAATAATAATAATAATAAGAGTTTGGATTTGATATCCCGCTTTATGACTACCCGAAGGAGTCTTAAAGCGGCTCACATTCTCCTTTCCCTTCCTCCCCCACAACAAACACTCTGTGAGGTGAGTGGGGCTGAGAGACTTCAGAGAAGTATGACTAGCCCAAGGTCACCCAGCAGCTGCATGTGGAGCGGAGACGCGAACCCGGTTCCCCAGATTACGAGTCTACCGCTCTTAACCACTACACCACACTGGCTTAATAATGGAAATAAATAAATAAACATATCCTGGACAGGTGCTCATCTGCTGGGAGGCGAAGATGCACTGCAACATTTTGTTGCAGGTCCCACTTGTGAGATACCAACCTAGAAGATGCTCGAGCAGCCACTCCACACACCCTGAGGTATCCATTTTTCTTTTTCAATTGACACTCACAGAATTGTCGAGTTGGAAGGGACGACAAGGGTCATCTAGCCCAACCCCCTGCCATGATGAAATATTTAACCCAACGTGGGGCTCGAACCCATGACCCAGAGATTAAGAGTCTTGTGCTCTGCGGACTGAGGTACCCTAGGTCAGTGTTCCCCAACCTTGGGCCTCCAGCTGTTTTCGGACTACAATTCCCATCATCCCTGACCACTGGTCTTGCTAGCGAGGGATGATGGGAGTTGTAGTCCAAAAACAGCTGGAGGCCCAAGGTTGGGGAACACTGCCCTAGGTCTGAGCTATCAAACAATCTCGGGTTCCTGAACATGCTTAGTTTTCACGAGGAGTGGGTGTCTCTTGTTCCTTTAGTGCATGTCTGTTTTTAAGTCTGCACATTTTGGGGCTCTGTCCTCTTAGAAATCCCTCTTGTATCTCAGTGGCCCAGTTTGCCTCCCTTCCTCTCAGCACCTCCGCCTGCAAGCGAGAGGGAGAGATATGAAAGCCTCACCGCAGCCTGACCTTGGGGCACGCTGCCAGTCTAAGAACATAAGAAGATTGTTGCCGGGTCACCCTATCCTGTCTGGGACAGTAGCCAGGCAGGTGCCTCTCAACCGTTACATCTCTTCCCAGTCTGAGCAACTTCTCTTACCCTTCAGCAAGGCTGACCACAGTCCATGAGGAGCCTCTCAATTCAGTGCCGTGACATTAACCAATTGCGTTATTATCCCAAGAAGGTGGGGAACTGAGTCTGTTCTCTCCCGCTCTGCCCCCCACTAAAGACCACCAGTCGACGTTCAAAGGATCTGCTGTAATTTCCGATCCCAAAAGAAAGTTCCCTAATGCCACTGGTCCCAGCTGATTCTCCAGGCTTCGGTTATGCTGGGCTCTCTTCAATCCCCAACACTTAGTAGGTGCTTACAGTGAGTCCCAACACTCAGCTGATAGGGCTTCAAAGCACCTTGCAGAGGGATTTGCAGGGGCTGCAGATGTGCAAACCCCCTTTTTTTGGGCACAGCTGTGATTTTACCTGACGTTAGGTGGGTTCAGCTTTGCTGCCCGTGGACCACAGATTCCCCACCTCTGGGTGTTGCAGACTGGTTGGACGCAGAGGAATGGTGGGAGGAACTAACAAGGTAGCCCCCAGGGGAAGAAGTCTCAGAGTCCGGGGAGTAGTGGTGGGACAATGGTGAGCGGTCAGAGGGAGAAGAGGGAAAAGACTGGGAAGAGGAGGTGTCAGAAGCTGAAGAGGTAACAGGGTTTGGTGAGCTGAGAGAGTCTGTGGCAGAGAGAAGTCCAGAAATGGAAGCAGGAGAGCTGGGGGGGGGGGGGAGAGAGAGAGAGAGAGAGATGAGACAGGCTGGTGAAGGAGCCATGGGGGTTTCCCCTCCTGCTGCATCAATCTCCCTTTCCCCCTGGTCTCCCAGAACCAGAAGAGGCATAAAAAAGGAAGGAGCAGAGACAGGCATATTGGCATAGTCTCAGATTGCTTGGGAAGGGCCAGGGGGAGGAGGAGACTTAGTTTTAGGCAGCTGTGGGAAGCAGAGGGCCTTCTCAGTAGTGGTGCCCGCCCTGTGGAATGACCTCCCATCAGAAGTCAAGGAAATAAACAATTATCTGACTTTTAGAAGACATCTGAAGGCAGCCCTGTTTAGGGAAGTTTTTAATGTTTGATGTTTTATTCTGTTTTTAATATTCTGTTGGGAGCTGCCCAGAGTGGCTGGGGAAACCCAGCCAGAAGGGCGGGGCATTATTGATTGATTGATTGGAAGGCAGGGACCCTTAGTCTCCACAACTGCCTCACAGGGACAAGAACTACCAAGAAGAGTCACTGTGCTCATTAGCCCTGGCACTCCTGAGCCAAGCTTGTTTCTCCTAATAAACTTTCCTTTCTCCGTGTGATTTATTGCTGACCCACTCCTGGCACCTGTTCCTGACACTGGATTCTCCATTACTCCTGCCCTGCCACAACTGCACCTTCAAACAAAGCCCCCCTCCTACCTTTTGTTCGTGACTCTCAGCCTCTTGCAGCTTTAAGAGGAAGCTTTCGGCCAGGGCCAGCGCCTGGGTGCAGGTGGCCGGGCCGCCTTTGCAGACCCAGATCTGCATCTCCAAGGGCAGGATGGTCAGGAACTGCTCCAGGATCACCAGGTCCACGATCTGCTCTTTGGTGTGCCTCTCCGGCATGAGCCACTGGCGGCAGAGTTCACGGAGCTGGCTCAGGACCCTCCGGGGGCCCTCGATCTCCTGATAGCAGAAATGGCGGAAGTGCTGGCGGTGGATCTCCAAGCAGTCAGCATCGTCCTCATCTGGAATCGGTCCTTTCAACGCCCTGGGCACTTCCAAGCCTTCATAGGCCTCTTCTCGTGCTCCCCTGCCAAGAACAGGCAAGGTCTGCACCGCAATGGCGGACCCTCCTCTGGCCAGCCGGTTGCCGTCTTTCCTTGCTCGGTAGGTGGCCTTAAATTCCTTCCTCTCCTCCGTGGAAACGGGTTCGAATAACCGCGACGGCCTCCACACGGAGTAAGGAGACGGTGTTGACTTTGAGCCCTTTTGCTGTTCCTGAGTCTCCTGACGCTGTCGCAGCCCCTCAGACAGGTTCTGTGGGGAAGCTGCCCCAGTTGAAATCTCCTTGGCGGGGGGCCCTTGGGAGTCACGGGGGTCTCTTTCAGCCTGCTTTCCTCTTGGTCCCAGTCCCCGCAAGTTACAGTCTGCCATTGCTTCTTCCTGGCTGTGTGCCACCTGAGCAGGAGCATAAATTCAGGATTGATACGGTTATTATTGGGCTGCCTCCAACACAGCACCAAGCAAACATCTCATGTGTGCAAGGATTTTATCTCATGTGTGCAAGGATGTGTGCAAGTTATTATTGTTATTGTTGTTATTGTTATAAAATATTAAAAACACAATAACAAAACATTTAAAATGCAATAGGGTGCAGAAGCTTCTCTACCCACTATTGTCTCTCTTCATAAATCTAAAATAACATAAGCGTGGTGTGGTATTTTTCTCACTTCAGAGCCACTCTCTAAGCCAAGGAACCTCTGGCTCCAGATGTTGCTGAACTGCAACTCCCAACATCCCTGGCCATACTAGCTGGGGCTGTTGGGAGTTGTAGTTCAGCAACATCACACCCGCTTTAGGCCATGAATGGGGAACATAAAGAATTACTTAGTATTATTATCATTATTTATATCCTGCCTTCCCACCCCCTCCGACTGAAACTCAAGGTGACTTACAGTGGTACCTCTGGATACGAATTTAATTCGTTCCGGGGGTCTGTGCGCGCCTGGAAACATTCGTACACACTGAGAGCCAGTGTGGTGTAGTGGTTAAGAGCGGTAGACTCGTAATCTGGTGAACCGGGTTCGCGTCTCCGCTCCTCCACATGCAGCTGCTGGGTGACCTTGGGCTAGTCACACTTCTCTGAAGCCTCTCAGCCCCACTCACCTCACAGAGTGTTTGTTGTGGGGGAGGAAGGGAAAGGAGAATGTTAGCCGCTTTGAGACTCCTTCGGGTAGTGATAAAGCGGGATATCAAATCCAAACTCTTCTTCTTCTTCTTCTGCCTGTTCTACACAGGCGCGTGCGGCGGTAGACCACTTCTGCGCATGCGGTAGCCTGCTTCTGCGTAGGTGCACCTGCCGAAAGCCTTCCCGTTACTTCCGGGTTCGCCACGTGCGTATTCTGAAGAATACGCAACAAGGGCGGTACATAACCTGAGGTTCCACTGTACACAAATTAAAATAGATAAAACATTAAAAATTATAGCTGAAAAGCAACTAAGCTGTAAGAGAATTAAAGCACTATATATACAGATCTATTAAAATACAGAGAGTAAAACAGCACAGCACTATTTAAAAGCCCTTTCCTGAAAAGAAAAACAGACAGTCTCTGAGAGCCTGTCGGAATAAGGTCTTCACTTGCCTGCAAGAAGACAAGTCAAGGACGGAGCAAGTTTAGCTTCTCTAGGGAGCTCCAAAGTCTAGGAGCAGCCACCAAAAAGACCTCCTCAGGTTGTTTATATCCATTCTACCGGGTTTTGATGTTATGTTTTAGTAAAATAACATGTTTTAATGAAGCCCAGCTCCTTCATCACATATCTTTAGGCACCAGGCGAAAACGCCTCTCTTCAACCGAGGATTTGGCTGATTAACTTTCTATGGACTTTTAAATGTGTTTGTGAGAGGGGGGTTATAGGTTTGTTTTTGTTCTATTATGTATTATATATTTTGTGTTCTCATCTTGTCCTTTTATGCTGTGAACTGCCCTGTGATCTTCGGATGAATGGCAGTGTACAAATTTAATTAATTAATTAATAATGATAATTTTTTTTAAACATACCTAAGCTGCACTCCTATACATGCTAATCAGGCTGAAATCCTAACCTTACTTACCTGGGAGTAAGCCCCACTGAAGTTCTACCTCTCTGGGCATGTAACACACAGATAAATTGTGTCTATATTCCCAATTGCAGGAGAGGGGGTAAAATTCATTTTGGTGGTTTACTTTCGATACCTGCATTTTCTGTTTACCTCTAAAGTTATATGTCTCTGACAGCACAATCCTACTCAGAAGGTAAGCCCCAGTAAGTTCAATGGGACTTGCTCCCAGGCAAATATGTATAGGATAGCAAATTAAGTTACCTCTAAATCAGGGGTTCTGAAACAATGGTCCACAGACCATTTAGGTGGTCTGTGGATTTGTAGTTGAAATATTCCACTGCATGAAATATGTATATTGATTTTTAGTTGTTGTTTTACTTGCTTCTTGTAGTTCTTACACTGTATTTTATTGCATTAGAATTTGAATGCCATGGGATCCTAACTGTAATACATTAAAGCACAATATATAAGAAGCAATAAAAGTACAATTAAAAATCGTGTAAAGCATCTAATGCAGCACATTACAATTGCTAGAACAGACAGATAAATAACAAAGACCATCAGCAGTTTTCTGTGAGGGGAAAATGTTTGGGAACCACTAACTGCTCCAAATTATATTGTTGACCCCCCCCTTAAAAAAATAGAATTATTTGTGCAATTGCTGTGCTTAAATAGCCACTATTTCTGTGCAAGCCTACATGACTTCTCTGGCCCTAAAACAGCCACACTAGGTCACTAGATCACCAGTCATCCCTGGTTATACTGAATGTTTATTTGCTTTATCTTGTTTTGACCTATTTTAATATTCTTGGCAAGCTAGCTGCAATCTTACACCCACTAATTATTATGCATTAAAACCACTGGCCATAACAGGACTCACTTCTGACCAGAAGCGCCCAGCAAGTGTGGATTTGTGGGATCAACTTTGTCTTCAGTAAAACCCTGAGATCTCCCACCTGGATCCTGGTGCAAAAGATTACATCCAGTGCTTGTCTTACTCAGATTAGACCCATTGAAATTAGCAGACATGCCTAACTTAAATCTATGAATTTCCATCTGGTCAACTCTGAACAGAACTTTTTTTGTTAGCTATAACCACTGGAATCAAAGGCTTTTAAGCCCAATAATTTGCACCGAGTACCAGAAATGACCCAACAGAGCTCTCCACAAAAACAAACTTCTGTTTATCCCAAAGTTTATTCAACTCAGTTTTATACTTTAGGACTGGGAGATAAGTTTTGCTGTCGCTATTGTTGGGAATCAGAAATATTTGCTACTCTACTGCGGCTCACCCCAACATCTACCAGCAGTGCCAGATCTATCTTCTTTTGTGCTTGGATTTACACTGTGAAACGGTTTACTGGGGGTGAACCTTTATTTTTCTGCTCCTATTCTGCATTAAACCACTGTCCCCATTGTTTCCTTTTCGGCGAGAGTCCGAGGATTTGACCGCAGCGGCTTCAGAGTCTCAGACTCAGGACCCGGAACAGCCTTAGGCTGAACGACCTTGGGGACAGCCGCCGCCTCTTTAGCCTGGTTTCCCTCGCAGGGTTGTTGCTGTTGTCGTGGGGGCAAAACGGGAAGCGGGCGGAGGAGTCTCCTTGAGCTCCGCGGAAAAGCAAGATGACAGAAGAATTTATAAATGGGACCCAGCAATGGATGAATAAATCCGTCGCAGCCCATTATTATTATTTGGAGGGGGGGTGGAGAGAGAGAGAGAGAGAGAGAGAGAGAGAGAGAGAGAGAGAGAGAGAGAGAGAGAGAAAAGCAAAAATCCTTTCGTCTCTCCACTTCCCCCCACACTAAGTGACTGCGGCACCTGCCTCCTCGGAAGTAAAGCTGCAGGGAGTTCCGCGGGATCTGCTCCCAGGAAAAGTGCGCTTGCATTGCATTGAAAGCCTCCAAAAGAGGACGGCGTGGGGGTCTTCCTCTGAAACCTCCCCATTCAATACTGACCCTCCCCCCCTTCCCCTCCCCCACTTTCCCCGGACCCTCCCCCTCCCCCGGCCGCCTCCCACTCACCTCCTCCCCCCGCAAAGCCTCTCGCAAGCGCAACTTTCTCCCGGGAACCGACGCGCCGCCCGCCTCCTCTCGATGCGGAGCAGGCGTACAAAAGGCAGTTTCTCCCCGGGAAAAGAAAGGCTGCAGGACAGGAAGGGGACTTACCCTTCCTACCCACGACACCCTCCTCCGCACCCTCCGGACCTCTCTAGGCAAGGAGAGCTCTGTGCGTTTAACCCCTTGAGAGGGGAAGAAAAAAAGAGCTCGCTCCGCTGGCGGCGGATAAGGCGCCTCTGCAAGAGCAAGAGCAGCCGGGAGAGGATCCCTGGTCTATGGGGATCCACCTCGGATCCAGCCTCTTTTGGTGGGGCTTCCGAATATTTCCGCAAATGGCTCCCTGCACAAGCTTTTCCTCCTCCAGCGCAGCTGCTCGGGGGTCTCCTTTGGGGAAGGATCCACCACCCAACGCAGTGCTGCCCGACTCTGGCCGGCAGCAGCAGCTAAGCCAGGGGTTGAAGGGAAGGAAGGCCCTCAGCCACTGAGCTTCGGTCCCTCCCCAGGAAAAACATAGGGAGCTGATTGGTGCCAAGTCAGAAACCTTGGGTGCATCTAGCTCAGTAGTGTCGACACAGGCCGGCAGCAGGTCTCCAGAGTTTCAGACAGAAACATCCTGGGAATGCCACTGAGAATTGAATGTGGGACCTGTTCAAATGCTCTCACTGAGCTGTGAACCCAGTTCCTCACCACCACCACCACCACCAAACTGGGGTCTTAAACACGCTTACGTTGCCTTATACTGGGTATCCCTTTTTCCCGGGTGCACCATCCTCGTTTTCTGTTCTCCCTTCCCAACTACTACGGTGGTCAGCATCCTTCTGCCCCTGAGCAGGTTCAGTCTTCATTGGGCTGATTTCTTGCCCCCCCCCCCCGGATGTGTATGTGTGTTTTAGTTAGACTCTCCCATAAGGGGTTTTCTTTTTTTAAAAAAATGCATTTCAGTAAATCTTGCAAAAAACCCAAGGCTGCTGATATAGAATCATAGAATCGGAGTTGGAAGAGACCACAAGGGCCATCCAGTCCAACCCCCTGCCAAGCAGGAAACACCATCAAAGCATTCTTGACAGATGGCTGTCAAGCCTCTGCTTAAAGACCTCCAAAGAAGGAGACTCCACCACACTCCTTGGCAGCAAATTCCACTGTTGAACAGCTCTTACTGTCAGGAAGTTCTTCCTAATGTTTAGGTGGAATCTTATTTCTTGTAGTTTGAATCCATTGCTCCGTGTCCGCTTCTCTGGAGCAGCAGAAAACAACTTTTCTCCCTCCTCTATATGACATCCCTTTATATATTTGAACATGGCTATCATATCACCCCTTAACCTTCTCTTCTCCAGGCTAAACATACCCAGCTCCCTAAGCCGTTCCTCATAAGGCATCGTTTCCAACCCTTTGACCATTTTGGTTGCCCTCCTCTGGACACGTTCCAGCTTGCCATTATCTTTCTTGAACTGTGGTGCCCAGAACTGGACACAGTATTCCAGGTGGAGATCGCCAGAGTGCTTTCCTGGAAAATGCTTTGTGCTGGCGCAGCCTTTTGAGGATTGCTATATATGGGGGGGGGGCTGGCCTCCTCCCTGAAAATATGGAGGGGCCCTGCCACCCCAGATGGCATCCCTGCCAAGATATGTTGTATGTGTGACTACTGCAATGCGCTCTTCGTGGGGCTACCTTTGAAGGTGACCGAGAAACTACAACTAATCCAGAAAGCAGCAGACTGGCGACGGAGCAGACGCAGAGACCATTTAACACCGGTCCTGAAAGACCTACATTGGCTCCCAGTATGTTTCCGAGCACAAGTCAAAGTGTTGGTGCTGACCTTGAAAGCCCTAAATGGCCTCAGCCCAGTATACCTGAAGGAGCGTCTCCACCCCCATCATTCAGCCCGGACACTGAGGTCCAGCTCCGAGGGCCTTCTGGCGGTTCCCTCCCTACGAGAAGTGAGGCTACAGGGAATCAGGCAGAGGGCCTTCTCGGTAGTGGCACCTGCCCTGTGGAACACCCTCTCATCAGATGTCAAGGAAATAAACAACTATCTAACATCTGAAAGCAGCCGTGTTTAGGGAAGTTTTTAATGTTTGATCTTTTATCGTGTTTTTAATATGCTATTGGGAGCCGCCCAGAGTGGCTGGGGAAACCCAGCCAGATTGGTGGGGTATAAATAAATTATTATTATTATTATTATTATTATTATTATTATTATTATTATTACTAGTAGTAGTAATAATAATAATACCGTAATAATTAGTAGTAGTAATAATAATAATTAATAATAATTAATTATTATTAATTAGTAGTAGTAGTACTTGTTCTTAGTTTAGCTTTGATTTTAACTATTCTTTGAATGGCTTAAAAAGCTGTTTTTATTTATTTTATTATAAATTATTGTTATAATATTCTTTTATTTTTGTTGTAAACTGCTTTGAGTCCCGTCCCCCCCGACAGGTAAAATTAAGCAGCATATAAATTTTATGAAGTATAAATTAAAAATGTGAACTTGCCCAGAGTCAAAGCGTCTCAGGGGTGTCCTGCTTCAAATGTATGACTTCACTCCCCGAAAAGAAACTTAAGAGAAAACTAGCATTTCAGGGAGAATCCTTTCCCTTGGGCATACTCATTTCCTACATGCAGACATTTTAAAGATTTCTTTTTTTTAAACCCACAATTTTCAAACATATTCTTTATTTACATATTTCTCATAATGAATATTTATTTTGAATAAGGAATCTGGAAACTCCAGGACTGACCAAACATCTCACAATTTAATAAGCACATCACAAAACTGAAGCTGTGGTCAGGCGAGTCACAAGACTTCAGGGGACATAATGAAGTGGAAGCTACAAAAGGAGTGAAAAAGAAATGTGGAATTAACAGTGTGCCTTAAAGAGAAAAAGGCACACCGACCTTAAATGCATTGTGTGTCCAAATCCATAAAGGAGGCACACACCCATAATAGTAACTGGTGAATAGCAGCACCCCAATGAACTCAAAGACAGTGTGTGGAAGTGGACAAGCTGAAATGTTCAGTTTTCATAAAGGAAAACAAACAATATAACTTAAAAATCTACAGCTAATACACAGACACGACCCTCCTAGCTAATCCCAGCCTACTAGCTTCGAACAGGTAAAAAAGAAAGAACAGAAATATATGTTTAAAATAGCTATATTAAAAACATGACAAATTCTGACATGTCCCATTCTGCTACACTGGAACAGCTCTTCCCCATGCCACCCCCTGGATAAAATAAATCCACAGAGCTGCGACAATATTGGTGCTAAATGATGCACAAGGGTTTAGGGTCTGTCACATTTTTATTATTATTTTTAGGCACCAACCATGAACGCGTATTTCAGGTGCCAAATCTCACATTTCTCTGATAGCTCAATGTATGTTACCTATTCTAGTGAGTCATGAAAATAAGGAAACATCAAGTGAAGCTGTGATCCTCCTCAGAAACTGGCACATTTTCCTCTGGTGCAGGGATGGGGAACCTGCCGAGAGCTTCTACATGGGGTTCCTCCCGGCCTCACAAATCCGTTATTATTTTATATTAAAACCAGAACCTTTGGCTCTCACTGTTATACGTGACTGAGGCAGACGCGTATTGAAAAGGACACAGGCCTGACAGCATCTCCCCTTTGTTCGGGCCTAGCAAGGCTGCCCTCCTGGTTGAACGCTACCGGGTTCGGCAAGCGCCGGGCTATACACAACGCTTTCCGCGATGGCCGAGCGCTTCCCCCTGTGGACTTTTTTATGCTTCGTGAGGTCCGAGCTTGAAATGAAGCACTTCCCGCACTCGAAGCACGCATAGGGCTTCTCCCCGGTGTGGGTCCTCTGGTGCGTAATGAGGGACGACTTCCGGTTGAAGCATTTGCCGCAGTCCGAGCACTTGTGCGGCTTCTCCCCCGTGTGGATAATGTTGTGGTTCAGGAGGTTGGAGCTGGTGCTGAAGCTCTTCCCGCACTGGAAGCACTGGTAGAGGTTCTCGCCCGTGTGGGTCCTCTTGTGCGTGATGAGGGGCGCTTTGGCGTTGAAGCTCTTCCCGCAGTCGGAGCACGTGTAGGGCTTCTCGCCCGTGTGGGTCCTCTCGTGGATGATGAGGTGCGTCCTCTGGCTGAAGCTCTGCCCGCAGTAGGAGCACTTGTACGGCCTCTCGCCTGTGTGCACCCGCTTGTGCATCATCAGGTTCGTCCTGGTGCCAAAGCCTTTCCCGCACTCCGAGCACTCGTAGGGTTTCTCTCCCGTGTGGATCCTCTTGTGCGCGATGAGCGAGGCGATCTGGTTGAAGCTCCGGCCGCACTCCGAGCAGTGGTACGGCTTCTCGCCCGTGTGCACCCTCTTGTGCCGCAGCAGCTGGGAGCTGTTGCCGAAGCTCTTCCCGCACTCGGGACACTCATACGGCTTCTCGCCCGTGTGGGTCCTCTCGTGCGTGATGAGCGACGACTTCCAGTGGAAGCTCTTGCCGCACTCGGAGCACTTGTGTGGCTTCTCCCCCGTGTGCACAATGTTGTGGTAGATCAGGTTGGAGCTGGTGGTGAAGCACTTCCCGCACTCGGAGCACACGTAGGGCTTCTCTCCCGTGTGCGTCCCCTTGTGCTTCAGGAGGGCAGCCTTGGTGCCAAAGCTCTTGCCGCACTCGGAGCACGGGTAGGGCTTTGCTCCGGCTACGGAGGTCCCCTGGTGTGGAGCAAGAGATACTCCATTCTTGAAGGTCTTCCCACACCGGGGACATATGTAAAACTCTTCCTCCGTTTGTGATTTCTGGTTCGTGGGGAGGTCGAAGACCTCGCAGAGATTTCCACACTCGGTGCACTTCTTTTTGCTCCTGAGCATCCCTTCGTTAGCTGTGCTTTCGTGCGAGCGTCCATTACCTCCTTCACAAAGCAAGGCCTTCTCTGCTTCCTTCCCGGGATGGTTTCCCTGGAGACTTCTTGCTTCTGGCTGACACTCAGGCGCTGCCTCTCCCTCAACATGAAACGGGGGGAAATCCCCTTTGGGTCTTCCCAACGATGTCTCATTGAGTTCCACAGGTTGTGGATCTCCCTCTTTTGTCTCCATTTGATCCACACCTGGCAGAACAAAAGGGAGTCTGATGAGTCACAGCGCATCATAATGAAATAGTCTGCAACAACCAGCTATGCTCCATTTGTTTTAGGACTACAACTCCCATCAGCAACTGTGGTGGTGGGGGGGCTGATGGGAGTCATAGTCCAAAATATATGGAGGGCACCTGGTTGAGGAAGGCTGTATCAGAAAGCCAATATGGTATAGTTCAGGCATCCCCAGACTTCAGATGGCCCTCCAGATGTTTTGGACTACAATTCCCATCATCCCTGACCACTGGTCCTGTAAGCTAGGGATCATGGGAATTGTAGGCCAAAACATCTGGAGGGCCACAGTTTGGGGATGCCTGGTATAGTTCTTAAGGGTGTCAGACCTGGACTGGGGAGATCTAAGTTCAAACCATCATGAAGCTCAAGGGGAAGACTTTGAGCCAGTCATTTATTTTCAGTCCGATCTACCTAATAAGGTAGTTATGATCCTTTTTTAAGTGGGGGAGAGGAAGAGGGAGAACGATGTACACAATCCTGCTGTGCCTGGGTTACGCAATGTCAGTAAAATAATAGTACTTAGTAGTTTAGAATGTTCAAAGATTTTCGTATATTTTGTTGTTATTTTTACAACTGCCCTGTAAGGTAGATCATCATCATTTGCCACTGCTTTTCCTCTTGCTGCTGACCGGAGCTGCTTTAATCCTTAGCTTTTAAATTGGCGTTCTGTTTTTTAAAACCTCTTCTTGATCATTACAGTTTGTAAGGTTTTACTTTTATGTAAGCTTCCTGCAGGAAATGCTGTTGATACGACTGAGTAAAAACACACACCAAGTAAGCCCCACTGAGCTCGGTGGTGCTTACCTTTGAGTAGACCTGCAGAGGACTGCACTGTAAATAAATAAATAAAAGCGCTCCTTGTTCGGGATTCCAGACTTCTCAGTCTGCCCCTATCTTGTGGCAATGATTTGTTTTAAATTGCTTTTTATGTTGCATTTTCAATTGTTGTGACCCGCTCTGCAACCTTATGGTGAAAGAGCAGGTAAACAAATCAGCATCCCCATAGCTACTGAACTAGATGGACCATTGTCCAGTGTGTGGACTCCTATTCCATTCTCCTTCTCTCATGTTTTTTTCTTTCTCTCACCCTGCCCAGCAGTCTGCCAGCCTTCCTTACGTACTCACTGAGCATGCTCAGTCCTCACTGAGTTGTTTCCGCCCTGTTTAGTGTCTCTTTTCTCTCTCCCCTCCACCCCCCCACCGCAAACTTTGCAAACCTTGGTCTACCTGCCAGCCAATCCACCTGCCCTGAGTTATGCCATTTTGACTACAACAAGATCCACGCCTGGGAGAAGGGCTTTGCCATTAGTGCGCAAGACGTCTTTCCGACAACAATTTAAGAAGGTAGTTGACAAGCTGGAACGTGTGCAGAGGAGCGCAATGAGATGATCAAGGGTCTGGAAACTAAGCCTTATGAGGAGCGCTTGAAGGAGCTGGGTATGTTTAGCCTGGAATAGAGGAGACTGAGAGCAGATATGATAGCCATCTTCAAATATCTTAAAGGCTGTCACATGGAGGATGCTTGTTTTTTCTTGCTGTGGAGGGTAGGACTCGAACCAATGGCCTCAAGAAAGGAGATTCCGACTAAACGTTTGGAAAAATGGCAGTGGAACAGACTCCCATGAGAGGTGGTGAACTCTCCTTCCTTGGAGGTTTTCAAACAGAGGCTGGATGGCCATCTATCATGGATGTTTAATAGATTATTGTATTTTAATGTTCTGTTGGAAGCCACCCAGAGTGGCTGGGGAAACCCAGCCAAATGGGTGGGTTATAAATAATAAATTATTATTATTATTATTATTATTATTATTATTATTTATTATGCTTTAGCTGAGATTCCTGAATTGCAGGGGGTTGGACTAGATGACCCTTGGGGTCTCTTCAAACTTGAAGATTCTATGATTCTATTATTCTAACAGTATCTGCTTCAGGCTCAAGCACTTACCCAGCAAGATGGCCTCCCGATCGCTCCTTTGCTTGGCACCTGAGGCAAAATGCAGCTTCGCCAGGTCCGACATATCCTGGGGAGACACTGTGGTGTTATCAGCCATGTCTTCCAGAGGCTCTGACATCTGGAACGGAAATGTGAGAACAGTTTTAAGATGCAAAGAGAATCTGACCGGAGGGGGGGGGAGGGGGGAGGACCAGAGATCCCATTGAAGTGAGTTTCTCTACCCATCACTACCCAAGCAGTGCTGGATCCAGAAAGCAGCAACTGCACCCCAAGGGCCGGTCTATCACAGAGAGACAGGATTTGTACTGCCTTGGCCTCTTCAACACCAAACACAGCCCCTTACACATGCCCATATTTCACTGGACGCAAAAAAAGTGGACATCCTCTCCCTTTCATTCTGAACAGAGAAGAGGTGCAAAGAGCTTCTGGCTGATTATCCCCTGGTGCAAGTGGTTTAAGGGTGGGCGTGCCCACATTGTTGGGGGGACCCATCTCTTTTTCTGCTCTTTTAGATGTGGCAGCCATTCTGTATTACACTATAACCCCAAATGGAAGGCATTTTGTTATGCTATGCACCGGGCAGCAGCCATTTTGTGACTGGTGCCCACGACGCTTTCTCAAATTTCCAAATATGCCCGCTGGCCCCCACAAAAGGTTGGTGGCCTCTGGGCTGCGGGTTGACCTGAGCCCTTCTAGATCACAATTCCAACCCACCCACCCCCGGGGGAAAAGAAGCCCAACACAGACATTCCAAGGCAGCCTGTAGCTCTCCCTGGCTCTTTTGGCAGGAGCGCTTGGTGGGCATCCCTCTGCCTCTGGCTGCCTCATTAAGAAGTCCTCTGCCAGGGCCACCGCTTCAGAACAGGTCTCTGGGACGCTCTCCCGGACCCAGCTCTGCATCGCCAGAGGCAGGATGGTCAGGAACTGCTCCAGGATCACCAGCTCCAGGATCTGCTCCTTGGTGTGTCTCTCAGGCCTCAGCCACTGGCGGCAAAGCTCCCAGAGCTGGTTGAAGGCCTCTCGCGGCCCCTCGGCCTCCCGGTAGCAGAACTGCCTGAACCGCTGGCGCAGTGTCTCGGAGCTGAGGGCCTCCCCGTCCAGGACCTCTTCCTTCACTTTCACAGCGAAGTCCAGGCTTTCGTAGGCCTCGTGGGTTTCATCACCAGGACCTGCCGCGGTTTGGGTTGCGTACTCCCGGCTAGGCCAGCGGCAAGCCTCAGCTGCTCTGGAGGCTGGGATTTCTTTGGCGCCAGGCCCTGACCAGGGGCGTAAGTTTTTCCATCTTGAATGAGGGGGCTGTGGCGCGCCCAGGAACTCTGACCGCTGGGCTCCCCAGCCTTGTTGCAGCAACCCCTCTTCTAGTTCTTGCTTAACGCCTTGCGGTGGTGCCTGAGTCACAGACTTGGTGGTGCTCTCCCCTTGGACATCACAGGCTCTTCCTACCTCCTCCAATCTCCTCCCAGCTTGCTTGGGTCCTGCAAGGTCTTGTTCCTCCATGTTGAAATCTTGGCAGCAGCTCTGGAAAAGAAACCCAGTGTTAAAATGAAGTGGGGCAGTGCAATGTTGAGAAAAACAATATCCCCGAACAATTATAGTGGACCGTTGAGAGGAACCTCAGGCCCCAATGAGGCTGGAGATGGGTATGCGAGTTTACTTAGAAATTAGTATACTGTATAGAGGTAAAATTTGACACTCATAAGGTAGCACAGAAAGGAATGCAGCCCTCAAACTGAAAGACTTTCCCCACCTCTACTACATCTCTCCCTCAAAGTAGCATTGAACTAATCACAAAGATGTACTGATCTATTTATCCCCACAGAGTTTAGTATGGTCCTATGTCTGGAGTGTGCAGCTTGAGACTGTGGGTGAGGCCTTACATCAGGGAATGCTCACTCTTACAAGAACAAATAAGCACATGCCTGCACACAGAAAGCTAGTTCACCAAGGATAAGCGTTCTAGCCTTGCCTTCTCGCTGACATATTAGCTTTCTAAGTGCATGGATTTTTTCTTTGTCGAATAGCTGCGGTCTGAAGTGCTTGGGGCTCCCGTTGTTTTATTCTCGCAACCGCGTTGCAAGATGGGGTAAGGTGAGAAAGAGGGGGGCAAGAAAATGGATGGCCTCAGGATACCCAGAGAACTTCATGGCCGGTCAGGGGTGCAAACTCAGCTCATAAACCCAAAGGTTTGGTTGCCACGAAAGTGTGCTTCACATGTTCTTGTGGACAAATCAGAAAGGCAAACTAAAGGTCAGAGATGATGATGGGAGTTGAGAGTCCAGCAACACCCAGCGAGCGACTACTTCCCCATCCCTGAGGCTTTAAACACCATACACTTAAAGCACGCAGCTCCCTCATGCCAAAGATTCCCGGGAACCATAGTTTACCCTTGCAGGCCTACAATTCCCAGCATCTAAAACTACTGTTCCCATGATTCTTTGGAATAAGTCGTGTGCTTCAAAGGCATGGTGCGCTTGCAATCTAGCCAAGTTACAGGCAGGACAATGGTTTGGCTTGTTTAAAGGAAACGTCCGTATTGCCTTCTGCTCTCCAACCACTGATCTACACGCACATAGACCCTAAAAGGATTACTGCCTTCTCTCCACCCCCCCCCCACTCCGCCACCTATTCAATCGCTCTGATGCTTTTTAAAAAAAAACCAAATATTTCCTTCCACTGCTCCTAGTTTGGACAAGGTTGCGGCTGCGGTCGTGGATAAGCTGCAAAGGCGGACTAAAGAGGGATGGCTTCTCTAGTCTATTTGCATTTCTGCAAAATGGGAAGGTGGGGAAGCCCACTACCTCTCCCCCAAATTTCCTGCTGCTACCTGTTCCCCAATTGGCTCCCTCTTTTCCATTGGAGATTCCCCCCCCCCAAAAAAAAAACAACCCTCGCTTCTTAACTCACTTCTCCAATTATGCTGCAGCTGTGGCAATCTGTACTCCAAAATGCAAGCAATATATATATTTTTAAAAATGCATGCAAAAGGCTGTTTCTTCTTCCCAGCCAGCCAGGAGAAGGGGTGGGGGGCAGGAAGAAGAATGCATTTGCAGCTTCAAATGAATTCCCTTTTTCTGGCCCTGTCTAGGAGTCACAGCTCTGTGACATTAACCCCTTGAAGCCCCTGCAACACGAGCGGGACGAATGGGCGGAAAGATCCTGCACAGAATGCAAATAGTTGGGGGTGTTAAGCGGGGGGGGGGAATCCTGGTTTCCGAAAGGTGCTGAAGATGCATCTATCTGGAACCCATGTCTTCTTCAGCCCTAGAAGAAGACTGTTTTCCGGCAGGTTAGCTGCTGCTGCGTTATTTAACCTCAAGAAAGTATTGCAACACTTTAAAAGAGCACCTTAACACTTTTCAAGAACATGGATTCTACCGAAGAACCTTGGGAACCATAGTTTGTTAAGGGCGCTGGGAATTCTAGTTCTATGGGGTGGACTACAATTCCCAGGATTCTTTGGGAGTAGTCCTGTCCTTGAGATGTATGGTCACCTAAGGTTCCCTCTAGATGTCCTTTTCCTTGTGCGTTTGTGCTCATGATGCTATCAGGGTTGTTTCAATACTGTTTACATGTGCAAATGTTTTGGGGTAGACACACTGCTTCGTTTCCAATCTGTGCATGCACCCAGTGCTTTTTTGCTGGGGGTATGCAGGGGTACGCATACCCCTCAAGTTTGGCTTCACTGAGGAACAGTATTTCAATATGAGCAGAAAAATGAGAGTACCCCTAAACCTTTTTTTTTTAAAGAAAAAAAGCACTGTATGTACCATAGTTTCCTGCTGAATTCTTCTAACTTTTCATACCACAAATGTTCTGTTTTTTTTTATGGCCTGCTTTTGTTGTGCTAGATAGGCAACCTAAGGCCCGGGGGCCGGATGCGGCCTAATCGCTTTCTCAATCCGGACCACGGATGGTCCAGGAATCAGCATGTTTTTACATGAGTAGAATGTGTCCTTTTATTTAAAATGCATCTCTGGGTTATTTGTGGGGCCTGCCTGGTGTTTTTACATGAATAGAATGTGTGCTTTTATTTAAAATGCATCTCTGGGTTATTTGTGGGGCATAGGAATTCGTGTCCCCCCCCCCAAAAAAAAATAGTCTGGCCCGCTTTTTGTATGTATGCACTGGCTTTTACACACGCACATACTTTTAAGTATTTTCTTTTTAGTGTAGGCATTCTTTCTCAGGATTGTTATATTTATACTTGCACACCAGTCTGTGAACAGTGTCTGCCACTCCCCCCCCCCAAAAGTGGTTTGGGGGAGTCTTGTGCAACAAGCCCGCCTCCCCAAGAAAAGTTGGACTTTTTGCAATAAGGAAAATGATGAGTTTCCCCAATGCACTGGAAAGTGTGGGGTAACCCTTGCTTTGATACATCATCTTACCTGTTGACAAACAAATCAGAAAAATGCTCAATAAACAGGGTGTCTGGAAGCAGCCTTAGACTGCAGACACCTTATATATTCAAAGCCTCCCTGAATTCTGGGAACTATAGTTCCACTCCCACAGAACTACAATTTCTAGCACCTTTAAACTACTTTCCAAGATTCATTGGGGGGAAGCCATGTGTTTTAAATATATGGTGCGTTAGCAGCCCAAGTCTTCTGCCCATCTCTCTTCTTGCTCCCATCCCTTCGCTCTGTGGTGCCTTCGGGGCGAGATTATGGGCAGATGTCCAGGGCCGCCACTCAGCAGAATGAGGGGCCCCCAAGGCAGAAGGGCTGGCAGATGGAGTTTGTGTGCAAGGACAGACATTAATCTTTGTGAATGTATCCTAGTTTGGCATAGGCCTTTAACTGAGAATACCATTCTACTTCCAAGGAAAGAGGTGTCAGTGCAGTTCAAAGCATAGAGACAGTTTAGGAAGCTGGAGGCCTTCTACTCTTTATGTTTTAACTTCATGCAAAAGCCTTTCGAAAGCTGAGCTGTGCCCCACTTAACACATTACGAAGAAAGTGATGTAATACCCTAAAGAGCCCTGTCAGACCATTAAGTCTAAAATTAGTTTCCACTTTCAATACCCTGCTTTTCTCCTCCTGCAGCCAATATATTACAATTAGAGATGGAAAGGCCTGGGGGGGATGGGAAAATGGGGGGGTTTACACACAGATTTCTCGCCCGGAAGCCATTCCCCCCTCCCAAAAAAATGGTGTGTGTGTGTGTAATATGTTCTTTTCCAATGATAAATAATTTATCTATGACATGGTATTCAAACTATATAACATGAAGACCTTAATGAAAGATTTCTGAGACTTTTTGTAAAGTCTTAAATTATTGCAAGTTCTCTCAGCTGAAGACAAGCAAATCCTGGAATAGAATTCAAGTACAGTAACACTGTACTGTACTGTACTTACTTCTCAATGAAGCTCTCAAACAGGAGAATTATGCATTTGTGCCACTAGGGGGCACTGCAGGGAAAAGCCTCCAGTTGGACCTCCTATAGGTGAGTAAAAATTAAAGTAAAGGGACCCCTGACCATTAGGTCCAGTCGTGTCCGACTCTGGGGTTACGGCGCTCATCTCGCTTTATTGGCCGAGAGCCGGCGTACAGCTTCCGGGTCATATGGCCAGCATGGCAAAGCCGCTTCTGGCGAACCAGAGCAGCGCATGGAAACGCCGTTTACCTTCCCGCCAGAGCGGTTCCTATTTATCTACTTGCACTTTGATGTGCTTTCGAACTGCTAGGTGGGCAGGAGCTGGGACCGAACAACGGGAGCTCACCCCGTTGCAGGGATTTGAACCGCCGACCTTGTGATCAGCAAGCCCTAGGCTCAGTGGTTTAACCCACAGCGCCGTGAGTAATGGTTAGTATATACAGGATATGATAGTTTCTGTCCTCCTCTCAGGTCTTAACTGACAGGTAAGAGGGTAAGTTTGTCTGACAAATTAGTTTCTCTTTTGTAACCCTTAAATGATTCCTATTAATGTTCTCCACCATCACAGCATAATGTTTACCTATAGTCTGGTCAGTAAATTGATAGCAGTAGTTCAGAAAATGAGATAAACTGCATTTATATGTTGTGTCTTCTGTTTCCTTCTTTTTAAAGCACCACTCAAAGGGTAGATCTTCTATGGGGCTTAAATATTGAGGTGGACCTTAACTTTATTTGTTGTTGGCGCTAAGGGGCAAATCTGATTATTTTTTATGTTGATGGTTTCTTGCTTTTTTTGTTGCTTGGTTTCACACAATTTGTAAAACTACTGAACTTTCCCCCCATTTCCCCAAAATTTCTATTTTTTCTGGCGGGAAACAGGGGAAAAACATTTTTCTCTCATGGCTTCAAAATTTCCGGAAATTTTACCTCTCTAATTACGATACATACACAGACACACACACAACAAAGCACTAACTCAAATTCCTCTTTATCAATGATTATTCAAAGTGGCTTACAAATAAATGTTAAAGACAATAGAAAGCAACTAATAAATGCAAAAAATTCATCAGAGGAGCTGGTCTAATAATGATACAAGACAGGAGCTGGTAAAATGACCCAATTCCCTTCCCAGCAGGAGACACACACAAACAGCCACCCCTAACAATAAAAAATTGAGCTACAGGGAGGAATGGGTCAACAGCCACCCGCAAATCCCACCTTTTCTACGAGGCCTTTGGCTTAACCCTCTAGTTCCCATGCCCTACTTAGCCTAAAACTAAGGATCATGCAATCGAAACAACCACATATTGCTTCCATGTTGACCAGCAGAGGCCACTCAATCGAGATGAATGGGGCAGTGCCACACCAACCTCGATTTTTGGCCTGGGAGTTCAATGAGCACAGTGTCCGGGCTTGGCAGAACCTCTTGAGGCAGGGGCATTCTGCACCGTGGTGCAGCTGCAAAAAAGGCTCTGCTCTTAACAGAGGTCCGCTGAGCTTTGTTTGGCAGTGGTACATAGAGTGGGGCCTTAGATGTTGAGGACTGAGAGCAGGGCACATAACAGAAGGTGGTGGTCCTTAAGATGCACAGCTCCCAGGCCAGTTAAGACCAGCACCTGTGATTTGAACCCCTTTCACTTCATCACAGCCCTGCTTATATCCTCAGGCCCACCCTTATGGCTGCTTCTCGGTGTGGACTTTCTTATGTTTACGAAGACCCGTGAGACCGCAGAACCTTTTCTCGCACTCCAGGCATTTGTATGGCTTCTCCCCTGTGTGGGTCCTCTTATGAGCTTTCAGCAAGGTGCTGGAGCGGAAGCTGAGGTCGCATTCTGGGCATTTGAAGGGCTTTTCTCCCGTGTGGATTCTCTCGTGTTTAATGAGGTTGGTCCTCCGGCTTAAGCTCTGCCCGCAGTAGGAGCACTTATACGGTTTCTCTCCCGTGTGGGTCCTTTTATGAACGTTGAAGACCGAGCTGTTTCTGAAGCTCTCCCCGCAGTCGGTGCATTTGTACGGCTTCTCCCCAGTGTGGGTCCTCTCGTGCACCACAAGGTGCGGCCTTCGGCTGAAGCTCTGGCCGCAGTCGGAGCACTGGTACGGCTTCTCTCCCGAATGGATCCGCTTGTGGGTGATGAGCTGGGAGCTGGTGCTGAAGCTCTTGCCGCACTCTGAGCACTGGTACGGCTTCTCCCCCGTGTGGGTCCTCTGGTGGATGACAAGGGTGGCCTTCTGGTTGAAGCTTTTGTCACAGTCGGCGCACTTGTAGGGCTTCTCCCCCGTGTGCGTCCTCTCGTGCCTCAGGAGGTTCGAGTGCTGGGAGAACGACCTCCCACAGTTCAGGCATTCGTACGGTTTCTCTCCGGTGTGGGTCCTCTCATGAATCGACAGGTGGGATTTGTTCTGGAAACTCTCCCTGCAGTATGTGCACTTGTACGGCCTCTCCCTCACCTGCTGCTTCTGATTCTCCAGGAGGTCAAAGATCTGGCGGATTCCGTGCTGGAAGGTATTCTGGTTCAAGCCCCTGTTGCCTTCCTCACGTTGCCCAGATGGTTTTGCCGCCTTCCTCGGGTGCTTGTCGCGGCGATTTTCTTGCCCCTCCTGGCTTCCAGGTTTCTCGTCGACTTCAGGATCCTGGAAAAAATCCCCTTTGGCTTTTTCCGGGGATACTCCAACCACAACTACTTGCTCAACTGTTTCTTCTTCAAAGATCCCTTCTGCATCTTCCAGTTCGTGCCTGTCATCTGTTGAAATAAATAAGAGAATCAAGAAATGAGAGAGAAGTTTCTAAATACCATGATTTAGAATGGGAAAGGTCCTAACTCAATGGTAGAGCATCTGCTCTGAATGCAGAAGATCCCACGTTCAATCCCCAGCATCACCAGCTAAGAAGCTTTATAGTCGAAGGACTCAAACCTAAATCTTGACCCAGCAAGTTGATCTCATCTGCTTCCTCCTTGACCTCCGTGCAAATCTGCATTTCAGCAGTGTCTGAGGAATCCTCCTCTGACGTGGGCGAATGAATGGCCACATTTGTGAAAGGCCCCCATATCTGAAACCGAAGAAGAACAAAAGAGTTAGAACTGTAGGTGTTAAATCTATATTATTATCAATATTGAACTGTTTGCCAAGAGACATTTCCAGACCAACTTTTCCAGACTCATAGACGACCCAAGCTATCACAACTCCTAGGTCAATTCGCACAAGCTCTGTTCACCTTTTCCTCTGGCCTCTCGGCCTCTTGAGGCTTCAGCAAGAAATCTTCCGCAAGGTCCACCGCTTGGGTGCAGGTCTCTGGGCCCCATTCCCGGACCCAGCACTGCATCTCCAGGGGCAGGACGGTCAGGAACTGCTCCAAGGTCACCAACTCCAGGATCTGCTCCTTGGTGTGCCTCTCGGGCATCAGCCACTGGCGGCAAAGCTCCCGGAGTTGTCTCAAGGCCTCTCGGGGGCCCTCGGTCTCCTGGTAGCCGAAATGCCGGAACCGCAGACATCGTATCTCCAAGCTGAGAGTTTCCTCATCCAGAATCTCCTCCTTCACTTTCACAAAAGGATCCAGCCTTTGATGGGCCCCGCGGGCTTCTCGACGGGACACACTCTCTCCTGTTGGCCACCGGCTGGTGTCAATGACAGCCTTGAAGGAGGCCTGGAAGTCATTAGCATCATCCAACTGTGGCTGGGACTGAAAGAGCCACGAGGGTTTCGATCTTGAACGCATAGACCATTTGGACTTCAGGAACCCCTGCTGCAGAGTTTTCTGGCGGGGCCCCTTGTTTAGTTCATGCTTAATTATTTCCGGGGTGGTCTCAGCTGGAAACTCCCTGGCAGTCCCAGTTTGGACAGCACGGGAGCCTTTTCCTCTCACTTCTGATCTCTTTGCTGGATTGGGTCCTGGCAGGTCCTGCTCCTCCATTTTTATTCCTGGCAGCAGCGTCTGAGGAAAAATGAAATAAAATTGAAAAACGAGTGAAAAGTTTTGTATGCTTATAGCAAAAGCTTGGGATCTTGCTTGGATCCTAAGATAAGTTAGGTCTCCTCCAGACCACCTATTTACTGAGCATTCATCTCGATTCGTTTGTGGGGCGGTAATATGACAGCAAGCATTCTCTCTGATTTGCATCTGAAGAAGTGTGCATGCACACAAAAGCTCATACCAAAAACAAACTTAGTTGGTCTCTAAGGTGCTACTGGAAGGAATTTTTTTATTTTGTTTTGCTTGTGTAGTGTTTATTATACATCTCCGTTAATCATTTGTTCATCCCACACTATTCGGTGCATTTTCCCCATCATTTCCCTAACCACCATAAATCTCCCTCTCTCTTTTTTATTGCACTAGGACGAGATAAAGTGCTTTAAGTCACTTTAATGATGCAAACTAAGGGCCCCTCTACAGTTGAGGTTTGTATGTGTGTTCCGCAACAGGCCAATGATGCAAGAATAGCAGCCATATGTATCAAGGCTTGTGTTTGTCTACCCCTTTATTTTCTAAAATCTTAATTTTTCAGCATTTTTTTTGCAAGTATACCAAAAAGAAAGAAAAAGATAATAAACCGTTGCTGACACAGATGGAATAGTCCATCAGTCCCAATCTAAACACATAGATTAATAGAGGTAGTCCATATATCCAAGGTATCTAAAAGACATAAACTATTATAAGCCGTGCGTTTTGTCTGTTTGTAGTTACAGAATCTCTCACAATTCTGTCCTGCATTCTTTGGAGTTAACCTCACTCCTCTTATCAGTAACTTTCCCACTTCCCTTGTAATCAGCTCCCCTTTCAGAGTGAATTTTATCAGTCTGGTAAGCCTGGGACTCTCCCTCCCATGGCTGCACACTTCCCTTTGTGTATTAGCAAGGGAGGACAAGGTGTGAGCAAACATCAGCATCTCAGAACAGAATCATTTTCTAATTGTTTAATGGGAGTATTTGCATAATCATGGGTGACAGGCGTCTTCATAGAAGAGCCACACAAAAGTTGAAATGCATCTTCTGAAATGACAGGACATCGGAAGCCACCAATGGCCCATCTAGCTCAGTATTGTCTATAGCAGGGGTGGGAAGCCTCAGGCCTGAGGGCCAAATACCCTCCTGTCTGGCCCTTGGGTCTCTCCCCCAGGCCACACCCTCTCTCCAAGTTGCATACTTCTTCAACCCTGTCCACGCCCTTCATAGGTGCTTTCCACCTGGCAGGAATGTGGTCTCTTTGGCAGTGGAGACAAAACAGAGTCATCTGTGTCCTTTTTTCCCTTTTTCTTAAATATTTATTCATTTTATAAGAAAAATACACACACACACACAAACAAAAGAAAACAAACATAAAAACAAACAACACAAAAATTTCTTATACAGTTAACATTTTAACCTTAACATCTTAGGGTGGCTTCCCCCAACCTCTTACTTCTGGATTTCATGTGTGTCCTTAGTGCTGATGATAGCCTGGAGGGGCAAGGCTATCATCAGCACCAATGAATCAGCACAATGAATTTGCCAAATCCCCTTTTAAATCCATCCTCTTTAACCAGGCATTTGGTTGATCCGATTTACATCCTATGCCCTTTTAAAATGTGGTTTTTTGGGGGGATAATTGGTTGCTGTTTTTATTTTTATTAGGTATTTTGTGGTTTTATATCTTGATTTTATTCTGTGAACCGCCCTGAGACCCCTGGGTATAGGGTGGTATATAAATTCTATTATTACTATTATTATTATTATTATTATTATTATTATTATTATTATTACTATTATTATTATTATTACTATTATTATTATTATTAACTCAGTGCCCATCACTATTTCTTGCGGCAGTGAACCCCATAGTTCAATTACATGCTGCATGGAGAAGTCCCTCCTTTTGTCTGTCCTGCATCTCTCACCGCTCATCTTCACTGCTTGGCCCCAAGTTCTGGTTTCATGAAAGACGGAGTAAAACGTCTCTCGAGCCGCTTCCTCCCAAACGCCGTGCCTAATTTTATGCCCCCCTTTCCCGGCTCTCCATTTACCCCCTCCGCCCCCCAAATGCTGCCCCCTTTCATCACTGGGGAGCTGCTCCAACCCCCTTGGATCCTTCCTGGCTGCCCTTTTCTGAGCCTTTCCCAGCAGAAGGCCCCCGGGAGAGCTGCTTGCAGGGCAGACCCTGAGCAGAAACGGGCAAAGAGCCCAAAGGAAGCGTCTCCACTAACTTCTCGCTCTCCCCTCCGCCATCTCCCAACTCACCTTTGCGGGCAACCTCGACTAATCTCTGATTCCGATGCCCAAGCCCGGACCATCGAGACGCGCAGGAACAGGAAGCGCGGAGCATTCTTACGCTTCCGGGTCTTGTCTAGGCAACCGGTTGCCGTTTCCTTAACCCTTTGAGGAATGTCACCCTGCTGAGATGCGAAAGGGAGAAGGCGGCCGAGGGCCGCTGGTGCAACGCTGCGCTGTGGAAACATTTTTCCTGGTGTGCATTGAGACAAGAAGTGCTCTCTGCACGTGCCCGTAATAGTTATTTTAACAGGATTGTCCCAGTTTCTGAAGGAAATGGGGGGCGTGGCAGGCTGGGAGTGTTGCAAGCGTGGATTTATACATTTCCCTGTTTTTATATGTAATTTGTCGTTTGTATTGGTTAATGTGTGTTTATAATTGCATTTTCTATCGCTGTAACCCGCCCTGGGCAATGCCCTCTTTCCCCGAGAATGAGATCCCAAGGGTTAAATCAGCAGAGCTGCATTTTTACAGAGAGGCCTGGACATCTGGGAAGAAAGCTACCCACCGCCTTTTCCTGTAGCTGATAGGAAACTCGGTGGTTTGTGGGGCTTCCTCCCCCTTCGTGGTGTTTTTAAAATAGATATATTTATCAATATTGCTTGCTTCTGGGCAATTTGGACTGCAGAGATTTCTTGAAAAGGAGGTTGCACCACCAAGGCTGCTGCTGGCTGGTGCAGGGAAAGAGAAAGAGGTGCGTTGATGGAGGTAGAGGAGGAAAAGGGCGGTTGGGGGGAAAGAGAAGCTCTCCCTGCAGAGGAGGCATTTGAAATGGCACAGGAGAAGGCAGTGCGAAGGGGGAAACTGCCAACAACACCCTGGATCTCCTTCCCCTCCTGCCTGCCACCCACCAGAATGCAAACCGAGGAGGGAGAAGGGGACTAGATCCCCAGCTCTGAAGCAAAAGGGTTTTTTTTCTACCCAACTGCATTATTCTCACCGAAATTAACAGGCTAGCTCTATTCATATATATAGAGAGAAAGAGAGAGGCAGGGACAGATCTTTATGGATTTAGCATCCTTGCATGTAGTGTGGCCTATTTATTTTGCAGGGCTCATATAGTGAAGGAGGGTGGAGAGCCTGGGGCCCTCCTCCAGATCAGCCCCAGCAAGCAAAGCCAGGGATGATGGGAGTTGTAGTTTGGTAACATCTGGAGAGCCATAGCTACCCAAGCCCTGATCTATACGTATGTATTTATTTGTTTAAATGTTTGTAGACAGTCCACACATATCAAGGTACTATAAAATCTAAGATCCCATGAAAATGATTATAATATGTCTTTGCCATTGTATTTATATATCGCTTGTATTTCATTTGTGCTTTTGTATGACACTGCCCCTGTCAGTTTTTGACAAAGGGCACTCTGTAAATAAAGGAAAGAAACAATTTCACCTGCTTATTTCAGAACGCTTTTGAGTGACACCGCAGCGATTTTTCTGCGAAATGGAGAACTGGGTTCGGGATCGAGGGCCAGAGATCTGTGCTCAGGTCGTGGCCCTGGCAGAGGATTTCCTACTGAGGCAGCAGGAGAATGAGAGATGGGGCATGCAGGTGAGAGGAAAGGAATTCACTCTCCATGGACGCTTGTCTCACACCTAAATTGCTGTTTCTGAAGTGTCCGTGGGTGGGTGGGGATTCCATCAGGGTCCCACCAAGATTGGTGGGGATTTTTTTGGTGGGGAGGGGGGCAAGTGTATTCTGTAATATGTCATTGGACTTACCCACACTATATATTTATAGCACTTTTATAATACTCTAATTGTCAGGGTTTTCCCTAAAGACTCCTGGGAATTGTAGTTTGTTAAGGCAGGGACAACCCAGTTGGATGGGTGATGTATAAGTAATAAATTGCTGTATTGTTATAAAGGTGTTGAGATTTGTTAGGAGAAACCCCTCTGATTCCCCTCACAGAGCTACAATTTCCAGAGTTCCTTTGGATAAAGAATTGATTGTAAAAGCTCTTGAAATCTGTAGTGTGGGTGTGCCCATGGATGCAAAAATAGTGTATTAGTGATATATTAATACTGGACCATCCATTGTTCTGCTTTATAAACTGTTCTGTGATCCTTCCACAATGTTACCGCATTATTGCTTTCTGGAGCTGGACTCTTGCACTGTAAAAAGTGGGACCCAGAAACCCACACTGGAACATATGTGGTATAAAAGCTTACAGGAGTTCAGCAGGAAGCTATAGGACATGCACTGATTGGAAATGAAGAAGCATGCCTGCCCCAAACTTTCCCAGTACTGTATTGAAACTGGGGTTGTGTGTGACTGCCCTAAGACCATAATGAGTGCAAGTCGTCATGAATGCAGAATAAAAGTGATGTCTGGTGTGTCCGTCCCCCCCCCCCCGGCATTTTAAACAGTGATGTAATGATAAATTTTGAAATTCAGGGGCGCATCATAGAATCTTAGAGATGGAAAGGACCCAAGGGTCATCTAGTCCAACCCCCTGCAATGCAGGAATCTCAGCTAAAGCATCCATGACAGATGGCCATCCAACCTCTGCTTAAAAACCTCCAAGGAAGGAGAGTCCACCACCACTGCTGAACAGCTCTTACTGTCAGAAACTTTTTACAAATGTTTAGTCAGAATCTCCTTTCTTCTAACTTGAAGCCATTTGTTTGAGTCCTACTCTCTGAGCAGGAGAAAAAGGGTTGTTTCATCTTCCAAGCAACAGCCCTTGAGATATTTGAAGATGGCTATCATATCTCCTCTTTTCCAGGCTAAACACACCCAACTTCTTCAAGCGCTCCTTGTAAGGCTTAGTTTCCAGACCCTTGATCATCTTGGTTGCCCTCCTCTGCACACATTCCAGTTTGTCAACATTCTTCTTAAATTGTGTTGCCCAGAATTAGACACAGTACTCCCAAGTGTGGTCTGACTAAGGAAGAGTAGAGTGATACTATTACTTCTCTTGATCTGGACACTATACATCTGTTGATGCAGCCTAGAATAGCATTAGCTTTTTTTGCTGCTGCATCACACTATTGGCTCATGTTAAGCTTGTGGTCCACCAAGATCCCTAGATCCTTTTCACATGTACTGCTAGTAAGCCAGGTGTCCCCCATTCTATATTTGTGCATCTGGTTCTTCCTGCCTAAGTGTAGAACCTTACATTTGTCCCTATTGAAATTCATTTCACTGGCTTGCGCCCAGTTCTCCAATCTGTTATGGTCATTTTGAATTCTGATTCTGTCTTCTGCAGCATTAGCTACCCCTTCCAGTTTGGTGTCATCTGCAAATTTGATGAGTATCCCCTCAATTCCTTTATCCAAGTCATTTATAAAGACGTTGAACAACAACGGGCCCAGGACAGAACCCTGCGGCACCCCACTTTGTCTCTTTTTTCCAGAATGAGGGGGAACCATTAATGTGTACTCTTTGAATTCGGTCAGTCAACCAACTACAAATCTACCTAACAGTTACCTCGTTCCACCGACATTTTACCAGCTTCGCGAGAATATCATGGGGGACTTTGTCAGAAGCCTTACTGAAATCAAGATAAACTATGTCCACAGTATTTCTCTGATCCACCAACGATGTAATTACATCAAAAAAGAATCAGATTGGTCTGGTAAGAACAATCCTCAAGATAGTTCCCTTAGCTACATCTCCCACAAGAGAGCCCAAAGCTATTCCTCCAAGGAAAGTCCAAAATGCAAGCAAGGACCCCCTAAAAACATATTCCCCCCCACAAACAACAAAATCCCCCCAAAACTCTCAATTCTTATAAAGTAAAATGTTAAAATGAATAGGGGCAGTGGGCCTTGGTAGGAGCGAATGGGGTATCAGCGGATGCCATAACGCACCTTGGAGATCTCAGTTCCAAAATATTGGAAACAGCTGGAACAGATGGATTAATATCTAAAATTTGACTAAAACCCCTCTGTTTCTACATGAGAATAGCCCTGCTGGATCAGAGAAAAGTTCTACTCAGTACAGCATCCTGTTTCCTCTCGTGGTCAACCAGACACCACGCTTTTTGTTGCTTTGAAGCTGCAGGGGTATACTGCCCCTGAAGCTGGAGGTTCCATATACCTAAGAGCAGCAGCCATGTTTGTCCCCATTGAAAAATATGACCCATCCCACTTTTCAGTTTTGTGTTTTGATTCATACTGTTATAGCATTAGACGGGAGAAGTGTATGATTTGGGGTCACGATTATTCATGTAAAAAGTTGCCTTTAAAAAAAACAGACACATGAGAGACACCTTTCTGTTTCTAAGCCTTTCTGCTCCTTTCTGACTCATGTTTCTTAATGTTTAACTGCAGGCGTTGGCCACAGACCTTTCTGATACCGAGCTGCCTCCCTCAGACACTGAGCAGGAGCAGAGCTTAAAGCAGGAAGAAGATGAGGACACGGTTTCACTCGGTAAGGATTTATTTAATTCCATGCCTGAAGGTTTCATTAGCTGCAGCACCATAAAGCTCAAGGGTTGGATTCATCACTTCAAGGTTTTCTGCTTCTCTCAGCAGGTGATGGAAAGGAGAGTGAGATTGAGGAGGACGACAACCTTGTGCAGGAAGATTCTGAGGCAGACAGTGCATCTCTTGGAGGAGACAACATCCTTGAGACGGGAGAAACATCTGGAAGTCACCAGGGCTCAGATGGGCACAAGAAACAGAAGGACATCCCTATTCCTCCTTATGACCAGGGCCACTGGGATCTGAAAGAGCCCAGGATCCGAGCAAGGATCTACAACTATGGGGGGTTGAAGATGTGCATGGACTGTGGGAAAACCTTCAAGCAGAGCTCGAGCTTGTACAGGCACCGGAGACTTCACACTGGAGAGAAACCGTACGGCTGCCCAGAGTGCGGCAAGAGCTTCAGCCGGAAGTCCCACCTCATTGCACACGAGAGAACCCACACAGGGGAGAAGCCCTATGACTGCGTAGAGTGCGGCAAGAGCTTCAGCCGGAAGTCCCACCTAATCACGCATGAGAGGATCCACACAGGGGAGAAGCCGTACAAATGTGGGGAGTGCGGGAAATGCTTCAGCCAGAGCTCAGCCCTTGTGGCGCATGAGAGGTCCCACACCGGTGAGAAACCGTTCACCTGCCCGGACTGCGGGAAGAACTTCCACCGGAGGTCGGGCCTTTCGGCGCATGAGAGGACCCACACGGGAGAGAAGCCGTACAAATGCACAGAATGTGGGAAGAGTTTCAGCCAGAGCTCGGGCCTTTTGGCCCATGAGAGGACCCATACCGGAGAGAAGCCGTACCGGTGCACCGAGTGCGGGAAAAGCTTCTGCGAACGCACAGCTCTCGTTAGACATTTGAGAACCCACACGGGGGAGAAACCATACACGTGCGCAGAGTGTGGGAAGAGCTTCAGCCAGAGCTCGGGTCTCCTGGCACACGAGCGCACCCACACAGGGGAGAAACCGTACAAATGCTCTGACTGTGGGAAGAGCTTTGGGCACCGCTCTGACCTTCTACGACATCAGAGAATCCTCAAAAGAGGGAAGCCATATAAATGCTCCGAGTGCGGGAAATGTTTTGGCCGCGGCTCCGATCTCCTCCAGCACCAGCAAATCCACACAGGGGAGAAGCCATATAAATGCTCCCACTGTGGAAAGTGTTTCAGCTGGCGGTCAAACCTTATTAAGCATGAGAGAATCCACACGAAGGTGAAAACTTACAAATGCACACCCTGAGTGCAACGTCTCCTGTCCTAGGACATGAAAGAATCCACACAGGCGGGTTGTGGTACCGAAGGCCCGAGCCGTGGAAATCAGCTGCAGGCAGAAAGTGTTCCTGGCTGAATGTCAATAAATGTGGTTTTTTTTGGGGGGGAGAGATCTAAAGGAAATGGGGGGGGGGAGAAGAGAAACCCTCATTGGAGGAGCAGCTTCAGCACTGGGTTGTGTGTTATTAGAAGTCAGAGAATCTATGCTGGAGAAAGGAATGTATCCTTTGCCCTGGCTAACCTGGAATTTCCCATCCATATCTCCCAATGGTGTAATTTCCAAAGAGTCTGGTACAGTTTCTGCAAACGGTAGTAGAATTGTAAAACTGGTAGTAATTGTCAGTCCCTTCGCCCCAGCTCTTAAAATTCTGTTCCAAGTCCTAGTCTAGAAATGTTCTTGATACGACATATTTTAATAAGAATGGTGGGAAAATTCCACTACTGTATACCCATATATATACACACCTCCTTTTCTTGTTGACTGCAATCCTTTTCAGTCCCAAAATACTTAGGATATTGTTTCCTAAGGTAGAATTCAGAGTGCTTGAAAACATCCAAACAGTAGCTTGATGTGAAGAAGTGTATTGGCAGGCGGGGGAAATGGGTGAGAGATTTGGGAACCATTCTGGATGTGGAAATGGAGTGTTTAAGATCAGTTGTGATAACACTGTGGAAAACCCAAGCACTCTTCTGCTGAAGGGGGGAAATCTTCATAACGCTAACCCTTCTTGTTACCAGGGGTTGGACAATCCCAGCAGAGTGGCTCTTCAAGACTTTATGCCTAGCCCTCGGAACATTCATCCTCTCCAGTCGCACTTGTTACAGACCCTGCTCTGCATTTTCCTTGAGTGTTTTTGCCTGTCCTTAAACTCTGACCATGAGTCTTGCTTGCCTAGACGGAGGATACAGAGAGGGAGGGTGCAGATGGAAGACATTGCTCATTTACGTTGCAAAAATGCATCCAGTGTGTCACTCTTTTGGGGGAGGGATCCAACTGCCTACAGTAAATTTAGGTTTGCGCAATGAAAGTGGATTTAAGCACTCTGGTGCCCGAGAACAGGAAACCCATGTCTTTAAATTTTAAAAAAGAGACTTTGGTGAGTTAGGAAAGTGAAGAGGAAAGGCACTGAAAATTGTGGGATGATTGAATCATTAACAGGAAGACATTAATGAAGCAAATCAGGACAAATGCTCATTGTCATCTAGCCCCTGTTATTAAATCCAAAGTAAAAAATAAGAACATAAGAAATGCCTGCAGGATCAGGCCAGTGGGCCATCTAGTTCAGCATCTTACCTTCACAGTGGCTGACAAGATGCCTGTGGGAAACCAGCAGGCAGGAATTGAGAAGAAAAGCACTCTCCTGTGGTTTTCCCCAACTGGTGTTCAGAAGAATTACGGTACTTTTTCCAACTGTGGAGACAGCATAGCCATAATAGCTAACAGCCCTAGGGATCCCTCTCCTCCATGAATTTGTCTAATCTTCTTTTAAAAACATTTAGGACAGTGGCCATCACTGTCTCCTGTGGGAGGGAGTTCCATAGGTTAACTATGCGCCATGTGAATATGTAATTTCTCTTATCTGTCCTGAATCTTCCAATCTTGAGGTTCAAGTTCTAGTGTTACAAGGCAGAAACTTTTCTCTATTCACCTTCTCCATGTCATGCATCATTTTAAAACTTCTATCATGTTGCCTCTTTCTCACCTGCTCTCTAAAGTCCCAGCCTTTCTTCCTGGGAAGTGGGGCTCACTCCATCCCCTCAATCATTTTGGTGGCCCTTTTCTGAAGCTTTTCCAACTCTACCATATCCTTTTTGAGGTGAGCCAACTAGAACTGTACACTGGATTGCAAATGCAGTCCGATCATCAATTTGTATAACGGCATTATGACACCTGCAGTTCATTTCCAATCCCTTTCCTAGTGAACCTTAGCATGGAATTTGCCTTTCTCACAGGCACCACACACACTGGATCAACAACTTCATCAAGCTTTTTACTATGGCCCGAAGGTCTCATTTCTGGTCTGTCACCACCAGTTCAGACCCCATGAGTGTGTATGTGAAATTCCTGAGAACACCACTCTTCTCTGAGATGCTCATTCTCCCTGACAGTGGGGAGATATAATCATGAGAGTGGGACACAGCTACCGGTATAACATCCCAGAAGGCTTCATATACCAACCTCTTAGCCTCTCTTAGCTTTTCCGGCTAAGAGAACATGTTCCTGGAGACTCAGGAACATGTTGCACCTCAGACACACCCATGACTTCTGTTTAAGAAGCAAGATAGTCATACATGTGACAGGCACTGCAAAATATTCGAGATGCTTTTTGGGCCCAGAGGCGCATTTGGAAATCACAAGGAACTACTACGGCAGCACAAAATACCTATGTCCTAAAAGAAAACTGGAGATGCTCAGACACCACCACCCTTCAAACACTCCAAAACCTGGATACAAAAAAATGTCACACGCAGAGAAGGGAGGACCCTCAACAAAACAAAGGAGAAAATGCCAAAAGGGCAATATTTCTCAATAATGAAGAAGAGTTTGGATTTGATATCCCAATTTATCACTACCCGAAGGAATCTCAAAGCAGCTAACATTCTCCTTTTCCTTCCTCCCCCACAACAAAGGTGAGTGGGGCTGAGAGACTTCAAAGAAGTGTGACTAGCCCAAGGTCACCCAGCAGCTGCATGTGGAGGAGCAGGGAATCGAACCCAGTTCACCAGTCCACTGCTCTTAACCACTACACCACACTGACTCTCAGACTGGATGCTGTGTAGTGAAGGAGTGTGAAGATCATTTCCACCCAACAAAGCCAGGGATGATGGGAGTTTTAAACTGACAACATCTGTAGGGCCATAGCTACCCAATCCCTAGTCTATACGTTTATGAAAAATGATTATAAAAAGTTCACACGTCACATTTCAAGGTGGTGCAGAGCAGGTACAATAAAACATAAGATCACATAAAAACACTACAAAATAATCCTAAATATGCCTTTTTCATTGTTGCTTGAACTTCATTCATGCTTTTGTATGATGCTGCCCCTGTAAGCTTTTGACAAAGGGCACTTTGGAAATAAAATAAACAAATTCACCTGCTTCAGAACCTTTTTGAGTGACGCCACACTGATTTTTCTGGGAAATGGACAACTGGGTTCACGATCAAAGGCCAGAGATCTGTGCTCAGGTTGTGGCCGTGGCAGAGGATTTCCTGCTGAGGCAGCGGGAGAATCAGAGATGGAGAGCTCAGGTGAGAGGGCTCATCCTGTTAATCGGAGGGCTCCTAGATATGTGGGGACAGGAACAGGGTGTTATCCTGCTTGTAGAATTCCTCTCCTTGGATGCTTGTCTTGCACCAACATTGCTGTTTCTGAAGTATGAGGTTGAAAAATCTTATTCTCTCAGGATCCCACCAAGATTGGTAGGTTTCTTTTTGGTGGGGGTCACATGTATTTTGTAATAAGTCATTGGACACCCACGTTTGTGTTATGACTGCCCTGATACCATGATGAGTGCATATCGTCTTGAATGCAAAGTGCAAATGACGTCTGGTGGGGCCCTCCAGTATAGGTACCACTGCAGCGGGAAGGTAAATGGCGTTTCCGTGCGCTGCTCTGGTTCGCCAGAAGCGGCTTTGTCATGCTGGCCACATGACCCGGAAGCTGTATGCCGGCTCCCTCAGCCAATAATGCGAGATGAGCGCCACAACCCCAGAGTCAGTCACGACTGGCCCTAATGGTCAGGGGTCTCTTTACCTTTAATGTAGTGGTAGATTTTCAAATGCAGGGGCTCATCATGCTAGCTCCCATAGCTACCCCCCACCACAAGAGAGACCAAAGCCATGCCTCCAGAACAAGTTCATAGGCATGTCCCCAAGGAAAGTCCGAAATACAGACAAGGGCCCCCTAAAAACCAGGTCCTCTCCCAAACAAACAATAAAATCCCTCCAACCCTCAATTCTTAGAAAGTAAAATTTGAAGAAGGCAGTTGCAGCATGCAAAGCCAAGAATATTACTGAACTGGAGGTCATTGCTCATGAAGAATGGGCTAAGACTCCTCAGGAACGCTGCTGGAAGCTGCTGTCTGGCTATGCATCTTGTTTGCAGCAGGTTATGGCAGCAAAAGGCTTCTCTACTAAAGATGCTTGCCATGATGGGGTTGAATAATAGTGAAACTGGAGAAGCCAGTATCAGTTGTATTTTCAGCTGAATTTGGGGGACCACTTCAAGCATCCATTGTGTTGAGCTATTTTGATAATAAACCTGATTTGCAATGAGGGTTGAATAATTTCGATTGCAACTGTACCTCCTTTTCTCGTTGACTGCAATTCTTTTCAGTCCCAAATTGCTTAGGATATTGTTTCCTGAGGCTGAGTTCAGAAATGTTTTCAAACAGCAGCTCTGTGTGAGGAAGAGGGAGGCTGGGAAAGTGGGCCAGAGTTTTGGGCATCAGGACCATTGTGGATGTGAGGATGGATGGAGTGCTTTAAGATCAGTTGCAAATGCCCCCCTGTGATAACATCTCCCCAAGCCCTCTTCTGCTGAAGGGGGTAAAAAATATTCACAACATTAACCCTTTTTGTTACCAGGGGTTGAAGAACTTCAGAAGTGCCCTGTTGAATGATCACGCCAGAGACTTGCGATATTTGGATGAAGGGTGGTATTTAATAATAATACGGCATAATAATACGTGGTCCAGCATCCTGTGCTCACAGCGGCCAGTCAGATGCCTTAACAGGAGACTTGCTAGCAGGAACTGAGCACAAAAAGTACACACACACCCTTCCAACAGTGCGCAGAAATTGATTCAAAGGCACACTGCCTCATACTGTGGTGGTGGAACACAGCCCTCTTGGCCCATTAGCTGTTTATAGCCTCCTCCTCCCTCCATGAATCCTCCTTTAAAGGTATCCAAGTTGGTAGTCTTCATTACATCTTCCAGGACCAAATTCCATCGTTTAATGTGCTGTTTGAATCCTCCACCCCACCCATCCTGCCCACCTCCCCCCCTTTTCTGTCTAATGTCTCAATAAATGAAACTAATGTGTAAAAATGTTACATGGAAAGAACACAAAAGAGACATTGCATATACCTTTGTAAATCAAGAAAATCCTTAATAAAAATATATTTTTTAGAAAAATTATAAATAAATAATAATAATAATAATAATAATAATAATAATAATGTGCTGTGTGAAGGAGTAATGCACTCTGCACCCCCATCAGATCAACCTCTGTAGGCGATGAACATCATAGAACTGTAGATAAGGAAGGTGTCCCAAAGGCCGTCTGGTCCAGTCCCCTGTAACGCAGGAAGTAAACAATCCCCAATGGGTGGCCACCCATAGTGGCCTTACTACCGAGTAAAGAGGACAAGGCGTGCATTGTCTCATCACTAATCACAGAGTCTTGCCTGAGGACGCATAGTTAAAGTGCATTGTGAAAGAGTTAATCACAGAGAGCTCTTCGAGCCTAGAAAGGCCCATGGAGGGGAGAGACGGTAGAAGGTGGGACTTATGGCAAGTAGAGCGGAGATGGTCGGGTTTTCCTTCCTTGGGGCGATGTGTGCGCGGAGTTTCAATTCCTAGAAGGGCCGGCAATGCAAAGGCTGCAATCAGCAGGTGAGTTGAAACTGGGGAGAATGAGAGATCGGGATTCAGGAGCAGGAGAAATTGAGCAAGCTTGGGGGAAAAGAGACTCCACATCCAGGGTTTTCATTGCAGCTGTTCCCAGGAGAGAGCGTCCTCCGTGTCGCTCATTCCGCCTAGGGCAGTGCAGAAAAAGGGAGAGGGGAAAATTTGGGGCCGGGAAGAGGTCAGGATGGCTGCAGCCTTGTTCCAGACGTTGATACACTGGCATTCAGTATCACCGCGAGATGTGGCCATGGGTCACAAATCGAAAACGGGTTGGAAAAGGGGAGGTTACGGAGCACAAGGCTGCTAGTAGTGGTGTGGCTTTGCACCAGAAGAGCTGGAAGGGGAACCCCGAGGGTCATCTAGTCCGACCCCTCCCCCTGCAGTGCAGGAATCCTGCCCACACAGCCATCCCGAGGTGGGCTCGAACTGCCAACCTTCTGGATTCACAGCGCCTCTTGAGGGCCCAGTTGGCCACTGTAGGAAACGGGATTCTGGGCTAGACGAGCCTGCGGGGTTCTTCTTGTGTTTTGACTCTCATAGGCAGCAAAGGGAAGAATCTCACCATTGTGGCAATTATACGGTACTTTACACAGTTGTGAGGAAGTTTCCCCAGGATGTTTGACTCTTTTTAATAGTTCTCTTTTCCCTCCTAGAGATACAACAACAAAAACAACTATGGAAGGCATAGTTTAAAAATAGCGTATGACTTTTACCTGGTGTACTCGCTCTTGTCATATTGAATGTACAATGAAAAAATAACCCCTGTGTTGCAATCAATGACAGTAGTATCAAAAAGGCAACACACGGACCGATGTATGCAGGGCACTTATTGAACTTTACAATTCGACAAATAGACAGCGTTCCGGATGAATACACTGTTTTGACTTTTTGTCTTCTTCAGTCATAAACTCAATGCATATACACTTTCAGTGGAACAGTGGTCATAAACATATGTAACCACTGTTGAATGTACAAGGCAGGCAGGTGATACTTATGTTACTGAAACATAGGGATTTGTATTCGAGACTGACTAATGGTTATCTGAGGCAGACAACAAACAGCATAATAAATAATAAATAAATAAACTTTTATTTGTACCTCGCCCTTCCCAGCCAAGACCGGGCTCAGAGCGGCTAACAATCATAAAACCACAACAAAATACAAAACAATCGGTTAAAAATGCAAATTAAAATACAATTTAAAATTTAAAATGCCACCTCATTTTAAGCACCCCACCAACAAACCAAAGGAATAAAACGTCAGGGTTAAACTCAGAGTGTACTTGCTGCTCTAATAGTTACCGGTAAGTCTCCCTCAACAGTTGATAACTGAACTAACTGAAAAAACTGCCTCAGACGTATGACATCACAAGATTCTACAGCATTAACCCTTTGCATAGTATTATGAATGCACCATTCCCACAGGCATGGGGGTCCCTGCTAAAGGTGCAGCCTCGTTGGGAATGACGTGTGTGGTGGGAAGGGGTGGGTAGTGGTATCTCATGACTTATGTTATTAACCAAGTCCAACTTCCACTCCAATGGTTTTCCTAAACCCTTACTGCTGTCACCATTTAATAGCACTTATACCTTTTACCTCCTTATCTTACCAATAACCCTGGTAACTGTGGGATGTAGGCATGGTAAAAAGCCAACCAAATAGAGTTACTATGTTTAACAAAGTTAATTAGGTTTATTTTGTGGTTACTTTGATTTGGTACTGTCTCTTTAAATGACCATGCTCTTTGTTCACCGGTTGCTGTCACATGAAATGCCAATAGCTTATTTTACACAGGAGCAAGACAGCTTTGAGGAAGCAGTTACCCTAATAAAATTATTTTGCCAGATTGCCCTTGTCAGTTAAACCTTACTAACAGTATAAGTGAGGGCTTTTGTGGAAGCCTCTGTTTCACCTCTCTACTCACCTATTGATGCACAGGTCTGTTTTTGCTATCCTGTCTGGGAATCTCCCTTGGCTCCCATACCAGATGTTAGATCCTAGCATCCTAAACTGCCTCAGGTATTCCCCGCCCCCCCAGCAAGTCTTCAGCTGCTCTGCCTTCCTCTCAGCCTTCCTTCTCTTCCTCATCTGTCTTCTTCTGACCATTCTCTGCCAGCACCAACCAACTAACTAACTCTGCTGATCAACTTCCAGCCATATATATATACTCTTCTTCTGGCCCCTTTGATCTAACCCCAGCCAATCACATTATCTAACTGAGAATTCTAAAGCTGCAACCACCAATCAGAATGTGCATGCATTCTATCCTTCATTTGCATCCTGAGAATTCTAACTCAGCTGTCAGTTAAGAAATGCCAGTGTAAGTTACAATTAAACCAACTTCCACCTGACCAGAAAGAAGACTTCCCCTGTCAAACACATTGCAATGTACCGGTACATTATAATACAGCTAACAGAATACATGACACATTACCCATTAAAACAAAGTTCAAACGCACAGGATTTCTTCACAACCTGTGAGAACGCATTCTTAGTGGCAACTCCACATTTGTGGAATTCTCTCCCTAGTGAGGCACACTTGTCTCCCTCACTATTAACTTTGAGGGGGCATTTGATGACTGAAATATACTGTTCCTGGCAACCTTGAAATTATTAGCTAGAAGGAAATTGGACTGCTTTTAAATATTTCTAGGTGTTTTTAATTATTGTTGAATGATTTCAATCTTTTATTTTATTTTTAATTATAATGTTTTCCCATTTTGCTTTTTGCTGCCCTGGGCACTTTTGGGAGGAATGAAGAGATGGAAGCTGCCTTAGACCAAGTCAGACCATTGGTCTATCTTGCTCATTATTGTCTACACCAGGGGTCTGCAACCTTTAAGACAAAAAGAGCCACTTGGACCCGTTTCCGAAGAGAAAAAAAACTGGGAGCCGCAAAACCATTGCGACATTTAAAACAAATATAACACTGCATATATTGTTTCTTACCTTAATGCTTATATATTGTTTCTTACCTCATCCATCTCCTCATCCCACCCTCCTCTTCCCCCCTTTTCTTCCCAATGTCTCAATAACCAAAACTGATTTGTTAAAATGTTAGAGGGGGAAATATGATTTACACACCTCTGTAATTCAAGAAAATCTTTAATAAAAAATATTCAATTCTTCATGGGGGGTTGATCAGGTTCAGTCTTTTGGCTCTCTGGCATCCATTAATGACTTATTATATACAAATTTGTGGCATGCTTTGCATCCTTTAACACTCTTTTGGAAGGAGGGTATTTGTGTACCCTCTTTTGGAAGGAGGGTATTTGGAAGGAGGGTATTTGAGGGTATTTGGAAGGAGGGTATTTGTAGGTTCCTGCCCTTTCTCGTGCCCTCCCAGCGCAGTGGATCAGAGCAGGGTTAGGTTTGTCCAAGAGCAGGGCTGGGTGCCATATAGAGGATTCTAAGTGTGGGCTTTTCCTCTCTACCCTGCGTTGCTGCGAGGGTGAGAGAGGGAGGGAGAGAGAAAGCCTCGTGCACACACACAGGCAAGGCACGTCGCCTGCCATGGGCTTTTCCTCTCTACCCTGAGAGAGAGAGAGAGAGAGAGAAAGCCTTGCACGCACACACAGGCAAGGCACGTTGCGCGCAGCTCCCCTCGTGCAGCTTAGCCTCCGCTTTGCTGAATGGGGGGATACGTAGCAAGCGCGGGGGGGGGGGGGAGGGAGAGAGAAGGAAGAAAGCTCTGCAGAATGGGGAGGGGAAGAGCCCTGCCAGAGAGCGGCTCCAGCCCACACACGCACGCCAGCTGGGTGGTGAGGGGTTGCAGGGGGCTTGTTGTTGTTTCTTTCGCTTAGCTAGGCTGGCCAGTGCGTGTGTGTCTTGAAGCGGCAGAGCCCAGTCATCGCCATGGAGTCGCCCTTGCACTGATCAGTGGGGGGGGGGGAGCGCCTGGCTCACGGCAGCTTTTTTCTAGGAAAAGAGCGTCGCCGCGCGCAAAAGGGGAGCCTGAGAGTGACGGGGCGCAGGGCGAAGGCAGCCGGAATCCGAGGGGAAGGATTCCACAAACACACACGCACAGACCTCCTCGCAACCGCTGCCTGAAGCTTCAGAAGCCGACGACGGGGACCCAGTCTCTGGCCGGCGGACACCAAACCTGAGGGAGGTGGGCGGGCGGGAAGGCGCGCCTTCCGTCTCCTCCTTCTGCTGCAGCCGCCACCGCGCGCGAATGAAGTTGGGTGCAGGCTGAAGGGCGGCTCCCGCCTCCTGCTTTCCCTCCCCCTCTCTGATTCGCTCCTTCGCGTCCAGGACCCGTCCCTTTTACTCCGGGCCTGCGCATTCGAAGTCACAGCCAGTACAGCGCCCGGAGCCACGGCAAAGGTGTGAAAGAGCCACCTGCGGCTCCGGAGCCGCGGGTTGCCGACCCCTGGTCTACACTGAGTGGCAGCTACTCCCCAGGGTTTTAGACATGTGATATTCCTAGCAGCAATCTTTTGCATGCAAGGCCTCTACTCCATCACTGAGTTATGGCCCCAGTTGTATCCTGATGCATTGATTAATACATGGGGCTGTTTGGTTTTCTTGTGCTTTGCCCTTTCCAGAGCTGGAGGTAGAGCGAGAAATAAAAATGGAGGACCAGGACCCTGCAGGGCTGGAATCTCGAAAGAGCTTGAAGTCAGAAGGCAAAGAGTCTCATTTCCTGACAGCTGGGACCAGAGGGGAATTTGTGACTCAGCCGCTTCTGCGGCATATTAAGCAAGATCTGGAGGGGGAGCGTTTACGGAACTGGGATGTTCGGTGGGAAGCGTATTTGAAGACAATGGAGTCTCCACTGGTCCCCCATTCAAGGGAGAATAGGAAGCCATTCCAGGGCTCCCTTGTTGCAGTAGCTGATGACACCCACGGGACTGAAGGAAAGGAAGCAAGCCTCCGTCAAGCCCAAGAAGCCTCAGGAAGCCTCTATTCTCTTGTGAATGTGAAGGAAGAGATTGTGGACAAGGGCGCCATCATCCAATTCTGCTACCAGGAAGCTGAGGAACCTCGCCAGGTACGCAGTGTTGGGCATGATCTCCTGCTTTGAGAGGGCTCTTGGTCAAATGTTCTCTGGTGGACCTGCTCGTAAGACCCCTCTTGAATCAGGCCAAGTCCTGAATTTTATTACAGGCTTTTGTGCTCACAGTGGCCCTGCAGATACCCTCTGGGAATCCCACAAGCAGGATATGAGCACAGCAGCTCTCTTCCCACACTGGTGGGCCTCATTTCTTACCAGACAGATTCTGGTGCTAGCTGTGATACCACTATTGTCAGAGGCTGTGTGTATTCTGAATCACTAGAATTCACAGAGGTGGGGGTGGGGGAGAGATGGGACTTCCACAATTGGCAACCTTTGAATTACACGTGATCTGTGCTCTTTATCAGCTTGCAGACGTTGGGTGGCCACCTATCATTGATGCTTTAGCGGAGAAAACTTCATTGCAGGAGGTTGGACTACAGGAGGAGGTCCCTTCCAACACTACAATTCTGTGATTTTATCTGATGGTGATATCATTCTCCTCTTCTGTTTTCAGGGACCAAAGCCTTTGAACGATGTGGCTGTTAATCTCCCCAAGTCAAAGCAGGTACCATTGGACATAGTGAAGGTGGAACCCACCATGGAAGTCGAGCAGGAAGCTGACAGGGAGGCCAACTTGCTAGGTAAGTGTTACTGACTGAACAGTTGAGCTCAGAGGAAGGGAACCTGCTTTGGCCTTCCAAATGCTGTTGGGTCTCCAGCTCCCATCTGCTGCAGCCACTGTAGCCAGTGACCAGGGATGAAGGGAGTTGGAGTCCAGCAAGTTCTGGAAGGCAACTGGTTCCGCATCCCTGTTTTGGGTGTTTCAGGCCTGGTTCTGACGCGGACTCTTCAGGACAAAGTAACAGCAACCAGTGTTATTCCCCCAGTAAAGGCGTAATATGTGCATGTCCAATTTCTCCTCTCGATAACCTGGCCACAGCTTCTGGACCAGCACAAGGGAAGCCCCCATTGCAGTCATCCAGTTGTGAAGTTCAATTTAATTATTATTATTATTGTTGTTGTTGTTATTGTTGTTATTGTTATTTTTACCCCACCCATCCGGCTGGGTTTCCCTAGCCACTCTGGGCGGCTTCCAACAAAATATTAAAAATTCAATAAAACATCAGACATTAAAAACTTCCCTAAACAGGCTGCCTTCGGATGTCTTCTAGAAGTCAGATAGTTATTTATTTCCTTGACATCTGAAGGGCGGGCGCCACAACTGAGTAACTAAAGCACACAAATGAAATAAAGGCTCTTTTCATTTCTAGCGTGGAAGAATGAGGAGACAGAAGAATCTGAACTCTCAAGCCTTGGAAGAAGATGGTTGAGCACAACCCAAGAGAGAGACTTCCAGATTGCTGAGCCAGAAGAGACCCCTGGATGTCAGTTGGACCCAGAAGAATATTGTGGGAAGCATCCAGAGAAGGCAGCCGAAGAGGTCTCTTTTTGTGAGAGGGGTGATAGAGGACTGTCTCAAAGTACCTCCCAAAATGGAAGCCGCAGCAGGCATAGAAGGAAAATGAGAGCCACTGAGGGCAGCAGAAATCTCCGCCAAAACACTGACTCCCTTGAAAGTATGGAAGTAGAAAGGGAGGGCAAGCCTTACGCATGTGTTTACTGCGGGAGAAGTTTCAACGAGAGTTCGTCGTTAATTATATACCAGAGAGCCCACACGGGAGAGAGGCCCTACAAATGTTCAGATTGCGGGGAAAGCTTTGCAGAGAGAGGAGACTTTAGGAAGCACACTGTGGCTCACATGGGTGACAAGCCATACGAATGTTCGCACTGCGGGAAAGGTTTCCACAGCAACTCTCACCTCCGAGCACATACGAGAATCCACACTGGGGAGAAACCCTTCGACTGCACTCACTGCGGAAAGACTTTTGGCACCAGCTCACATCTGAAGAGGCACGTTCGGGTGCACACCGGGGAGAGCCCTTTCACGTGCGCCGAGTGCGGGAAAAGCTTCACTCAGAAGCCGTCCCTTATTAAACACAAGAGAACCCACACGGGAGAGAAGCCTTACGAATGCCCTGAGTGCGGCAAGAGCTACCGGGATAGCTCTTGCCTGCTGAGGCACATCAGGGCCCACACGGGCGAGAAACCCTATCAGTGCTCACGATGCGAGAACCGGTTCATCCAGAGGTCGGATCTCATCCGGCACGAGGGGACGCACACCGGAGAGAAACCATACAAGTGCTCGGTGTGCGGGAAAGCCTTCGGTCAGAAAGGGTCGCTTGTGAAACACGAGGGCATGCACACGGGGAAGAATCTCTACGAATGCTTGGACTGTGGGAAGAGCTTCAGCCGGAAACAATCTCTGGTTAGGCACAAGAGGACTCACGCGGGAGAAAGACCGTACAAATGCACTGTTTGTGGCAAAGGTTTCAGCACTGGTGCTTACCTGGCAATACATGAAAGAGTGCATACCGGGGAGAAGCCATACAAGTGCTCAGAGTGCGGGAAAAGCTTCTGTCGGAAACCATCCCTCGTCACGCACAAGAGAAGCCATACGGAAGAGAAGCCGAATGGATGCTCGGTGTAAGGCCTCATCTGCACCAGGCCTTTAAAGCAATTGAACGGTTTTGCCACAAAAAATCATTGGAACTGTAGTTTGTGAAGGGTGCTGAAAGCTTTTAAGGTAAAGGTAAAGGGACCCCTGACCATTAGGTCCAGTCGTGTCCGACTCTGGGATTGCGGCACTCATCTCGCATTATTGGCCGAGGGAGCCGGCGTACAGCTTCTGGGTCATGTGACCAGCATGACTAAACCGCTTCTGGCGAACCAGAGCAGCGCACGGAAACGGCGTTTACCTTCCCGCTGCAGCAGTACCTATTTATCTACTTGCACTTTGACGTGCTTTCGAACTGCTAGGTTGGCAGGAGCAGGGACCAAGCAATGGGAGCTCACTCCGTCGCAGGGATTTGAACTGCCGACCTTCTGATCTGCAAGCCCTAGGGTCTGTGGTTTAACCCACAGTGCCACCCGCGTTTAGGAGGCTTTTAGGAGGCCCCTAATTCTCCTCGCAGGCCTCAGATTCCCAGAGTGGCTTTAAAAACAGATCCCTTTTCCCAGGGAACTCTGGTAATTGTAGCTTTGTGAGGGGAATAGGGGTCTCTAACAACTCTCAGTCAGCACCCTTAATAGTTTCCAGGATTCTTTGGGGGAAGCCATGGCTGTCAAAGTGGAATAAGAGTGCTTTAAGTGTCTGTGGCCTAAAGTACCGGTAGAGATTGGAAACCATGGCCCTCCAGATGGTGCTGGACTCCCATTTCTTTTGGCTACGCTGGCTGGAGCCAAGGGGAGATGGGATGCCATGTGCCTCTGAATCCCATTGCCAGGAATCGCAGGTGGGAATAGTACTGTTATGCTCAGGTCCTGCTTGCAGGCTTCCCAGGGGAATCTGGTTGGCCCCCGTGAGAACAGGATGCTGGACTACATGGGCCTTTGGTCTCATCCAGCAGGGCTGTTATGTTCTCATGAGTTGGGAGGCTTCCTATTTCAGCTTCTAAGGGGTGGGAGAAGTTTCAGTTTCATTCCAGAGCCTACGGAACACAACAATAACCACCTGGGAAGAGGGCTGAGTTAATAAACGTGTCCCGAGGGAGGGACAATTCTGTTGTCCGAGCAGTTTCTGTAGCTGTCAGAAAATTCACATTTATTTCACCAAGTAGGCCAAAGCCCTTCCTGAGCAGAAATAATATTGGGTCCTGAAAATTGAAGGGATTTAAAATCGGAAAGAAACCCCCTGAATGTGAGAATATCCCCATCTGGGCAGATGACATTGGAAATAAGGCACGGTTCAAATACACATACTAGTCATGGAAAAGCAGTTGAGGAGGGCATGTAGCAGGACCAGTGAGGGGTGTGGCCTGGGAGAAGGGGTGTGGCTTCGGTGGCATTCCAAGGGTCATACAGGGAGACCTGGCTGGAGGGCCGAAGTTTGTCCCTGGCTCTGGGGTTCAGCATCCCTGACCACTGATCCTGCTAGCTAGGGATGATGGGAGTTGTAGCCCCAAAACAGCTGGAGACTCTAGTTGGGGAAACCCTGATTTAGATTCTCTGCTATCGGTGTATCCTCAAAATTTCACTGGGCTTCTCTCTCTCAATCTCAATCTGTGTGTGTGTGTCCATCTTGATAGTTCTATTGTCCTCCAATCTCCCTTTCCTTCTCTCTAATCTTCCCCTATTTAGTACCCTCCAGAAGTTCTCAGACTACAACTCCCAGCATCCCTGATTACTGGCCATGCTGGCTGGGGATTATGGGAGTTGGAGACTAAACGTATGCTGCCGCCAGAAATGTTTCCAAATCCACTATCTCTTTCTTAGCAACGTCGCTCCCTCCGGATTTCTCAAGGCTTGAAATGTCACAGCACACCACTGCGGCACCAGTCGTTCTCCTGTTTACACTTCAGCTCATATTTGGGGCCTGCAGATGCATGGAATGTGCTAGAACACGAAATGCCTCACCAGGACAGCTGCCAGCTCTTGATTAATAATCAACAGAATATATTGCTAAAGTTTACCTACTTCCATCTACCCAGACCACCTTTCAGGCCTAGGTCCCAGGAAGCAACTGAACAAACCAAATGTTAAAAATAATACTTAAGTTACCACTTTGCCATAACTGCCTTGCGAGAGACGTTGACCATGAGACTAGCTCCCTCTCCCCCTGCCAACTCTGGCCAGGGATGAGTGAGCCTAGTGGTTAGTGCAGTGGTTCTCAAAAGGGTGTGGCACACCACACTGGTGTGGCAGGAAAGGGTGGCAAGTGTGGTGGGAATATTCAAGGACAGTCAAAGAAACATTTAAACTCTTCATGGTAGTATAAAATATAAAGAACAGAATATAAAGAACACACAATGCTGTTTTTGATTGAGCAGAAAGATGTTTGGAGTGACCAGTTTTGACATATTTTTATTCTGAAAGTCAGTCACTGAAAAGTTTGAGAACCACTGGATTAGAGTGTCTGACTGGGAGATGGTTCAAATCACCGCTCGGCCATGAAGCTCTCTGGGTGACCTTGGGTCAGTCACTTCATCTCAGCCTAGCCCAGTGGTTTTCAACCAGTGTGCCGTGGCACCCTGGGGTGCCTTGAATGATGCTCAGGGGTGCTGTGGGCAACACTGCCTCTGTCCCTCTTTCCTTCCCTCCCTCCTCTGATGCCCTCTGGAGTCTCTGCCTCCCAAAGGCTTGCACAGCTGTTTGTTGCAGCAGCCCTGGCTACAAGCTCCCCAGGCAAATAGTGCCTCTGGGGCTGGCCAGGGGGTGCTTCCCCGGCCCCTGCAGGGCACTGTGAGAAGGCACCTCTCTAGGGGCGGGGGGGGGCAGCTCAAAGACAAAAGGTGGCAGCTACAGCTGCCCAGAGGACTCCCAAGGAGAGGGGAGAAGAGAGGAGGCTGAGACAACACTCCACAAGGGAGGATTCGAAATGGGGTATGGGGCTACCAGCTCTACAGGCAAGGGGTGACACAACTGGGCTCCCGAGCCCCACAGGGGTGCCACAGAAATATGTAGTTGGTCAAGGGAGCCATGGACCCCAAAAGGTTGAAAACCTCTGGCCTAGCCCACTTCCATGGCCAGGCTGCCTCTGTGGCTGGGTGAGGAAGTCACCTCAGGTGACAGGCTGGGGGGCAGCTGGGAAAGGTGACAGTCCAGCACCCCAAGAGTGTGCTGCTCGCTGCCTCCTATGCTTATTGCCCTCTTCCTCCATCACCCCTTGTTCCTCTCCAGCCTCTTTCCCCCCCTCTCTTGCTACCTTCAGCATGCCAGGACTTCCCTGGGCCACCGTCAGTTGCCTCAGGTGGTTGTGAAGAAGGAGGAGGCGGCAGCCGCCATGCCTACCTCACAGGATCATTGTGGGGATTAGAGGAGGCGGAGAACTCTGCACACCACCTCCTTGAACCTCTGGGTGTGGTGTGATATAGACACAATAAATAAATAAAATTATCGCCACCCTGTAGACACCCATGCCCAGATGTTGCTGTACTACAGCTCCCATCCCTAACCATTGGGCTGTGCTGGCTGGGAGTGATGGGAGTTTGAGTCCAACGACACCTACAGGACACAACATGGGCTATCTCCGATCTAGGATATCCCCGTTTTTGCATTTGAAGAACAATTTCTCTACAAGAGATCTGTTCCGGATCAATCTCTTGTATTCCAGATGTAATCAAAGTGAGCTTTAAAACAAGAAAATGAAATATTGGAAAGGTTTCAGTTTAAATTTAAAACATGCTGGTGGATAACCTGCAATGCTGTTGGACTCCAACTCCTGTGATTCCATAAGGACATAGGAAGACTCTTCTGGATCAGTGCAATGGCATCCTGGTCTCACAGAGGCCAACCAGGTGCCTATGAGAAACCTACAGGCGGGACCTGAGCCCAAAAGCTCTCTTCCTTGCTGTGGCTTCCAGCAACTGGTATTCAAAAGCATTGCTACCTCTGACCATGGAGGCAGATCACAGCCATCATGGCTAGTAGCAGTCCTTCCTGTAATCTGTCCTGAATCTGTAAAGAGAGAATCATAGAATTCTAGAGTTGGAAGGGAGCCTGGGGATCATTTAGTCCAACCCGCTGCAATGCAGGATTATACAGCTGTCCCATATGAGGATCAAACCTGCAACCTTGGTATTATCAGCACCAAACTAACCAACTGAGCTATCCAGGACCAAGTTTTTATTTGTTCACTTTCTTTCTTTTATGTATTATTTATTTCATAGAATTTATATATTGTGGGGGGGGGACACACACCTCATAGCGCTTTACATTAAAAATAAAAATATCATTTTTTTTCTTTTTTTTTACAACCGTAATGTAAAACATACAGAAAAGTTTAAGCCACAATAGAATAAAGCACATTAACACCCATGCAAGCTTCCAATGCCTTATTTCCTGTCCAGGATAACCAATGGTCAGGAAGGGAGCTGTAATCCAACACTCTCAAGGGCCAGATGTTTCCCTGATCTAAAAAATCCCACCCCCGTTTGATCGCTTTTGCATCAATTTCATGTATATAGGGGCCGGGCTGCCTTGTTCCTTTCCTGCTGCTTTTATGCCAGGAGGACCAGGAGCCACCCGGACTCTTAGGGGTTAAACTGATAGAGAGATGCGTTTCCTAGACGGGCACTGTTTTCCCCGCCCCCAAGGTGTGCTCAATTCTTTTTCCTGTTTCTCCTTGGCCAGGTGGGAGAAGCACTTCTCTCTCCGTTCCTCTTACTTTTTTTTTTTTTTTTTGCCTTCTCAAATTTTTGGCCATTTTGGATTGCAACATCCGAGGAGCTGCAAGGGATCCTGCAAGTGGAGTAATAGTAATTTTTTAAAAAAGGTGAGCGAAGAGGGGATTATTTTGGGGAGAAAAGTTGTGAATGGGGAAGGAAAAGGCAGAGAAGCAGCTCCTGGAGGGAAGTCTAAGCAAAAGACGGTTGTTTAATGCGGAGCCAAGTGTGGTTCAGTGGTTAAGGGGCTGAGCTAGAACGGGCAGGCGGGGGACCTGGGTTCAAATCGTCACCCAGCCACGACGCTGCCTTGGTGAACTTGGGACAGTCACTCTATCTCAACCTAACTTTCCTTGTTAGCTTTTTTATTAAAAAAATATATGGTTGTGGAAGTGATTGATCGTATGCTGATTTGAACTTCCTGGATGAAATGTGAGATAACTGTAGAATAAGAATCCCAATCTCCTGCAAGTGTGTGCCACATAAGTTTCGTTCTGCACATTAGATTCATAGAACTGTAGAGTTGGAAGGGACTCCAAGGGTCATCTAGTCCAACCCCCCTTGCAACGCAGAATTTAAACCTAAATAACCCCTGACAAGTGGCCATCCAACCTCTACAACAGTTACAAAAATGTACATCAGGCAAAACTTCAAAACTTGTAGAAAAAAGAAAAAAGAAAAGAAAGGATTTTTTCTAGGGTGGGCAGGGAAATAAACACTCCAGATAAGTACATCTGCAACTCGCATCCGGGACCAGGTGGCTGAGAAACCCACTGCAGCAGGAGAAGAGGGTTGCCCATGGCTCTTTGACATCAAAGCCAAGAATGGGCTATCTCAGAGCTGTGCTGGATCAGGCCAATAGCCCATCTAGTCCAGCATCTTGTTCTCACTGTGGATAAGCAGGCGCCCAAATGGAAAACCCACAAGCAGGACCTGAGCAGGAGAGCCCTTTCCCCTCCTGTGGTTTCCAGCAGCTGGGATTCAGAAGCATTTCTGCCTCCCAAGTGTGGAGGCAGAACAATAGCCATCCTGGCTAGTAGCCCTTGAGACCCTTTTCCACTCCTCCTTTAAAGCCATCCAGGTTGGTGGGCATTACTGCCTCCTGTGGGAGTGAGTTTCATAGTTTAACTACCGGTATGCAATTGCAATGAATTGATCCTTTCATGCACAAGAAGTTAATCTCCAGAACTCCCTGCCTATTAATATCAGGCAGGTTCCTTCACTGAACTGTTTTAAGTGCCTTCTAAATACCTACGCGGGTGGTGCTGTGGGTTAAACCACAGAGCCTAGGGCTTGCCGATCAGAAGGTCGGCGGTTCGAATCCCCGCGACGGGGTGAGCTCCTGTTGCTTGGTCCCTGCTCCTGCCAACCTAGCAGTTCGAAAGCACATCAAAGTGCAAGTAGATAAATAGGTACCGCTGCAGCGGGAAGGTAAATGGCTCTGGTCATGCTGGCCACATGACCTGGAAGCTGTACGCCGGCTCTCGGCCAATAAAGCGAGATGAGCGCAGCAACCCTAGAGTCGGACACGACTGGACCTAATAGTCAGGGGTCCTTTACCTTTACCTTTAAATACCTACTTTATTTAGGCAAGTCCACTCAGGCGTGTAACCTTACTGCATATATATATATATATATATATATATATACTGTATATTCCTGCGTATAAGACTACATTTTAACCCGGGAAAATCTTCTCAAAAGTTGGGGGTCGTCTTATACGCCGGGTCGTATTTCTTATACGGCGAGTATATCCCAAACTCTATATTTTAACTGGAAAAGTTGGGGGTCGTCTTATACGCCCAGTCATCTTATACACCGGAAAATACGGTGTGTGGGTGTGTGTGTATGTGTGTATATATATATATATATATATATATATATATATATATATATATATGAAAGCATATATACCCTGTTTCCCCTATTTTAAGACGTAGTCATAAAATAAGCCATAGCAGGATTTTTTCGCATTTACGAAATATAAGCCATACCCCGAAAATAAGCCATAGTGATAGGCGCAGTTCTGGAGGGCGCCAAGGAAAACACGGGGCTGGGCTTATGTAATAAAAATAAGACATCCCCTCAAAATAAGCCATAGTGTGTTTTATTGAGGGAAAAAATATATAAGACAGTGTCTTAAAATAGGGGAAACACGGTATATGAAAACAAATATATCCCATGCTCCGATTTATGGGAAGCGACCTTCTGGGCCAATGTCCAATTTCCAACATGATCACGTTCTATTGAATCAGACCTTTGGTCCATCAGGTCTACCCCAGGGATGGGGAGCCTGCAGGTGTCCCCAGATGCTGCTGGATTCTAAGTCCCATCCTCTGTGATCGCTGCCCAGACCAGCTGGTGCTCATGGGCATTGGAGTCCCAACAACTTCTGGAAGCTCACAGCTCCTCCACTCCTGATCACAATTATTTTCGTCTGTTCTTGGAGTCAGCTTCACTCTTATCAGTTCAGCAAATTTCCCACTTGCCTTGTTTACTCCTCTCCCGCTCTGCTTTGCTCCCTCCATGTTTTTGCTTTCTGGAATGTGTCATTGAACTCTGATAATGCTTCTTGCTTGCCTGTAGGGAGGATAGAGAAAGGTGTGTGTGTGTGTAAATTTATCTTGCTGTACGAAGGTAAAACTTTTGCTCATTGCTTTGCTCATGTTTGTCTCTGGTCCCACCCACCTCTGACATGTGGCCCAGAAGGGAATGCGGCCTTCAGAATCCCCACCCCTTCGCTAATTTCCTGGTTTGGAAGGAGCATGTGCCAATGACTGCAGTAATGGGAGAGGGTGGGGGGCTGTTGCCCTGCCTCTTGGGACATCTAATCCAACTGCATGCAAAGCGTTTTCCTGAACTACTGAGCTGTGGCCTTTCCCCGTAGATGTGCAATGCTTATGCACAGTTCACACCTCTTTCTCAGACATTGTTGGATTATTTCTATTTACTTAACAAAATTGGCATGCCTTTTGACTGAAAAAACACCTCTAAGCCATTTACAAAAATATACATACTATACTGTATGTCTGTAGAATGTACAGGTGCAACTTGAAAAATTAGAATATAGTGGAAAAGTCCATTTATGTAAGCAACTGTTTTCATTAGCTACTGGAGTTTAATATATGAGATAGACTCATGACATGCAAAGTGAGATATGTCAAGCCTTTGTTTGTTATAATTGTGATGATTATGGCGTACAGCTGATGAAAACCCCAAAGTTGAAATTGTTAAGTTGGGGTTCTCATCAGCTGTACGCCATAATAATCACAATTATAACAAACAAAGGCTTGACATATCTCACTTGGCATGTCATGAGTCTATCTCATATATTAGTTTCACCTTTTAAGTTGAATTACTGAAAGAAATGACCCTTTCCACGATATTCTAATTTTTCGAGTTTCACCTGTATATCATTGGTCACCCTGACTGAGGGTGTGGAACTTGGACAGGAGGTTTTATTTTTTGTATGGTTGTATTTTTTTTAACTGCAAGTTTTAAAACCATTTTTAATGTTGCGTTTTGAATTGCTGTAAACCACCATGAGGCCTTTGGGTAAAGGCTGGTAATAATAATAATAATAATAATAATAATAATAATAATAATAATAATAATAAAAACATACATACATACATACATACAACAGGAGGGCTGCAAGCTCCCCCCATCTCTGATGTAACCGAACAGAGGAGTTTCCTCTGTTCACAAGTATTGATGGTCGTTTGCTTTCCATTCTCCATTCTGCAGCCAGAATAACAATGGAAGACCAGAACTCGACAGGATCCTTCCAAAAGAAGAGATTGGAGGCAGGAGGGGAAAACCCCCAGGTTACCCCCATTGGGGCCTTGAGAGAGTTTCAGGCAGGGGCAACCCTGCGGCAAATTAAGCCAGAGCCGGAGGAGCAGTGCTGGGATGCCCAATGGCAGCAGTTCCTGAAGACGATGAAGAGCCCTCAGTCAGGCTGGAGAACTCCGCAGATATCCAAGTTCACACCAGAGGAGGATTTGAAGGACTCCCAGGCCTCGGGGAATGCCGTTGCCATGGGCAACCAGTGGCCTATAAGGGAGTGTGTGGCCCAAGCCCTGCCAGGCCTCCCTGGAGAAGCCCAGGAGGCCCATCAAACTCTGGACCTTTCCGTGAAAGTGAAGGAAGAGGTTCCGGAGAAGCAAGCTCTCAGCTTGGAGATGCGCTGCCTACGCTTCCGCCATTTTGGCTACCGGGAGGCCGAAAGGCCCTGGGAGGTCTTGAGGCAGCTCTGGGAGCTCTGCTGTCAGTGGCTGACACCTGAGAGGCACAGCAAGGAGCAGATCCTGGAGCTGGTGACCCTGGAGCAGTTCCTGACCATCCTGCCCCTGGAGATGCAGTGCTGGGTCCGGGAACGCAACCCGGAGACTTGTGCCCAGGCTTTGGCCCTGGCGGATGAGTTCTTGCTGAGGCTGCAAGAGGCGGAGCAAGTGGGGGAAAAGGTCTGAGATATTTTTGTAATTTCATAAACTATGGGGAGTGTATGCAGCTAAGTTGTACTCCAGGTCATGAACCTAAGTCGGTCATGTCCATTGACATCAATGGGTCTACTCTGAGTAAGGCTAACATTGGCTGCCACCCAAGGTGTCAGCACCCTGAGCCTGCTGACACCTCCGTCTTCTGTGTGGATGGTGCCATTTAACTTGCATAAGCGACTTCATCTCACCGGCTGCGTCTCTCTTCCTGTTTCAGCTCCCGGAGCCTTTTCATATAGTGACTGTTAAGTCCCCCAAATCGGAGGAGGATCCCTCAGATGCTGTGGAGCTGTTTTTCCCTGCGGAGGTGGCCCGGGAGAATGAGAAGCTTGCCAGCTTGCTGGGTGAGGATCCCCGTGTCCAAATCTCACTGTTGGAAGGCCTCTGTGGGGTTGATTCCTGCATTGGCACTGGAATTGCCTTTGCCGTCTTGGTGCCCTCCACATGTGGGACTACAGGTCCCATGGTGTGCAAGCCAGGATTAGGGGGAGTTGTGTTCCAGCAACACTTGGAGAGCAGCAACTTGGCAAAGGGGGAAACCTGCGACCCTCTGCATGTTGCTGGGTGCCAAGGGTGCTGCCAGGGAATGCACCCAGCAGAGAGTTAGTTCTTTATTGTCCAAGCTGACACTTTCAGTAGTTTCCATGGCTCCAAAAAACCACACACACCAACCTAGTGTCTAGACAGCTGTTCCCAGGCCTGTGCTTTATGGAGCAGTTGCAACAACAGGACACCACAATCCCTCCACCAGTTTATGTACCATTCCATGACAGGCTTCACGCATGCACCTGGAGACTGCCCCAATTAGCAGAGCCAGTGATCAGGCATGATGGGAGTTGTAGTCTGGCCATGTTTTGAGGCCCACAGGTTCCCCAGCGCTGCCACGGAGTAAGACGTGTGGTCTCCCAAAGACCCTGTGCTTTTAAACTAGATTATAAACAATGTGAAGTTTTTGAGGAGCCTTGACGTTTGGCCAGGTTTGCCAGTGGCACCAAATTATGGAGGGTGGTAAATATGGAAAAGTTGTGATGAGCCCCAAAAGGATCTCTCCAAACTGGGCGAACGGCCAATGAAATGGCAAGTGCTGTTTGGTGTGTGAAAGTGATGCATGTCGGGGCAAGAAATCCTAGCTTCACGTATGTGCTGAGTGGTCTGAGATTGTAGATACTGAACAGGAGAAGGATCTTGGGGTCATTTTGTGGATAGATCGATGAAGATGTCCATCCAGTTTGCAGCAGCTTTGAAAAAAGGCAAATCCCATGTTGGGCAATCATTGGGAACTGAACAAATGTAAAACTGCCAGACTTATTAGAAACCTATAGTGCAACCATACAGTGGTACCCCGCAAGACGAATGCCTCGCAAGACGAAAAACTCGCAAGACGAAAGAGTTTTTCGTTTTTTGAGTTGCTTCGCAAGATGAATTTCCCTGTGGGCTTGCTTCGCAAGACGAAAACGTCTTGCAAGTTTGTTTCCTTTTTCTTAAAACCGTTAATACCCAGGGTGCATTGCTTGAAGAGGTGCAGTTGTGACTTGACTTCGAGGAGCAACTCATAGCACACGGTGTGGTAGCCTTTTTTGAGGGTTTAGAAGACTTTGGTGATTTTTGAAGCTTTTCCAAAACTTATTTTGCAGCCATTTGTTAAGTTAAACTTTTAAAACTTTTTTGGGGGGTTTTGGATTTTGGGTTGGGGTGTTTGGAATTCAAGGACTTGGTGTTGGGGAGGGGTTTGCAAGAATCTGGAAGCTTGTGTGTTTTTTTCTGCATTTTTATGGTTTTTTGTGACCATTGGGGCACTCTGCTGTTGTTAAAAAAAAAGATTTCTGGGTTTGGATTTCTGTGTGGTGGGTGGCTGGGGGGGTCAGGGAATTGTTGAGAAGGGGTTTGCAAGAATCTGGAAGCTTGTGTGTTTTTTTCTGCATTTTTATGGTTTTTTGTGACCATTGGGGCACTCTGCTGTTGTTAAAAAACCAAACTTTTTGTGGTTTTCTTTGGGGGGGGGTTGGGAGTCTAGCAGTAGGGGGTGGGAAGGTTTTGGGAGGTTTGGTGTTTTCTTTTGAATTTTTTGCCAGTTGGAGTTGCTCTGCAACCATTGGGTGACACTGCTGTTTTTACCAAACTTTTTGTGGTTTTCTTTTGGGGTGGGTGGGTGGGTTGGGAGTCTAGCAGTAGGGGGTGGGAAGGTTCTGGGAGGTTTGGTGCTTTTGAATTTTTTGGATGTGAAGCACTGATTTTTTGGGGGGGGGTTTGCGAAGGTAGGAGCTGTGCTGCCATGGGGCCCAAGAAGACTGCTGCTGCAGAGGCCGGCGAGAGGAAGAAGGAGAAGGTTACGCTGGAAATGAAGAAGGAGATCATCCGGAAGCATGACGGTGGAATGCGTGTGACAGACCTCGCCAGGGAGTACGGGAGGAATCCATCGACCATCGGGACCATCCTGAAGATGAGGGAGAAGATCCTTGCGACTGATGTAGCCAAGGGAGTCACCAGGATCGTGAAGAACCGCCCAGCTGTTCTGGAGAAGGTGGAGAAGTTGCTGCTCATCTGGTTAGAAGAGAAGCAGCGTGCAGGGGACACAGTGACTGAGGCCGTCATTTGTAAGAAGGCCAAGGCCTTGCACGCAGACCTCGTCCGGCAACAGCCAGGAACCTCAGGCGAGCCAGAAGTCTTCAAGGCAAGCAGAGGCTGGTTTGACCGGTTCAAGACGAGATCTGGAATCCACAGCGTGGTCAGGCATGGAGAGGCTGTCAGTTCTGATGTTCCTGCGGCTGAAGACTTTGCAGCGGAGTTCCTGGAGGTTGTGACGACGGAGGGCTACATTCCACAGCAGGTCTTCAACTGCGACGAGACCGGGCTGTTTTGGAAGAGGATGCCCAAAAGGACTTTCATCACTCAGGAGGAGGCCAAGTTGCCTGGCCACAAGCCCATGAAGGACCGTCTGACCCTGCTCTTCTGTGCCAACGCAAGCGGCGACCTGAAGATCAAGCCCCTGCTGGTGTACCACTCGGAGAACCCACGGGCCTTCAAGAAACACAAGGTCGACAAGGAGCAGCTGAGTGTCATGTGGCGATCCAACAGTAAGGCTTGGGTCACACGTGTGCTGTTTGTGGACTGGGTCAATCTTGCTTTTGGCCCTGCTGTCAAACAGTACCTGCTGGACAACGACCTGCCGCTGAAGGCTTTGCTTCTGATGGACAATGCTCCTGCTCATCCTAAAGGCATTGAGGAGGACTTGTTGGAGGAGTTCAGCTTCATCAACATCATGTTCCTGCCGCCTAACACCACGCCACTGCTCCAGCCGATGGATCAGCAGCTCATCGCCAATTTCAAAAAACTCTACACCAAGGAGCTTTTCAGGCGATGCTTCGAGGTGACTGATTGCACCAACATCACCCTGCGGGAATTCTGGAAGGACCACTTCGACATCGTCACCTGCTTGAAGATGATCACCACGGCCTGGGACGGGATCAGCCAGAGAAATTTGAATTGCGCTTGGCGCAGCCTGTGGCCGGACTGTGTGGCACCAAGTGACTCTGATGCACCAGAGTCAACAGTGGTGCAGGACATTGTTTCCTTGGGGAGGACCATGGGCCTGGAGGTCACAGAGGAGGACGTCAGCGAGCTGGTGGAGGAGCACGACCACGAGCTGACCACCCAGGAGCTGGTCGAACTGCAGGCAGAGGCTGCGCAGGAGCAGGCCTCGCTGGAAGAGGAGGAAGCAACTGAGGAACGGCTGTCCTCCAAAGAACTGAGGGACATTTGCCAGAAGTGGAAAGATGTGCAGGCTTTTGCACAGCGGCACCACCCTGACAAGGACCTGACACGTGACCTTGCGAACACTTTTGATACGAGGGTCATGTCGTCTTTCAGGGAGGTGCTGAAAAGGCGGATGAAGCAGCAGACCATGGACAGGTTCTTCAGCAAGAAGCAAAGAGTGGAAGAGGAACCTTCTTCGAGTTGTCCCCCAGAGTCTTAGAAAATGTATGTACAGTACACTTTGGTGATTTTTAAATGCTTTTCTGTCATGTTTAGAAACTTAAATTATTGTTCCTTCAATTTTTGAAATGCTCTTTACAGTATGTGTGACTTTAAAGAGCACTTAATAAACTCTTTTTGTACCAAATTTGGCTTTGTTTGGACTTTTTTTGACCATAGGAACGCATTAATTGATTTTCAATGCATTCCTATGGGAAACCGTGCTTCGCAAGACGAAAAATCTGTGGTTTAACCCACAGCGCCACCTGGGTCCCTAGGGCTAATTACCACTATTTAAACTTCAAAATTAATAAAAGTTAAAGATTACCATCACAGGAATAGGGTCGGCTCTGAAATCACGCATCTCAGGGTGTCAGAGGGCAGGGTAAAAATTCAACATTCTCCCCACAGATTCCTCAGATCGTTCTTTACCCCACAGGCAATACAGAAACAAAGGCAAAGGAGGGAAATCTTCCGTTTCAAAGATCGAAGCAAGCAGAATTCAACTCAATACCTTTGGAAAAAGCCAGAGAGGGCGACTTGCTCCATCATGACAATCGAGGCTGGCTTTTGACTCAACAGGGACTAGAAAAATTCCAGCAGTCAGTGCCTTGTGAGGAAGTGGACACAATCGTACGTGATAGCCCTGTGAAACAGGGTCTCGTTGAGGGCGAAAGAAGAAATATGTGCGTGGACTGTGAAAATCTGTGCCATAGCTTCAACTTTCCCAAGAGTCAGAGGATGCAAATGGGAGAGGACCCCGACCACTGCAGTCTGTGTGGGAAAGTCCTGAGGAGCGGCCCCTCCCTCACTACGCGCAAGGGGGCTTTCCCGGGAGAGAAACCGTACCGGTGCTCTGAGTGCGGGAAGAGCTTTGGCTGGAAATCATCGCTCACTTCACACAAAAGGACCCACACGGGGGAGAAGCCATACAGGTGCTCCGAGTGCGGGAAGAGCTTTGGGATCAGCTCCCAGCTGGTGAGGCACAAGAGAATCCACACAGGTGAGAGAAACTTTCCCATTGCCCCGACTGCACTAAGAGCTTCAGCCAGGTAGCCTCTCTCTCCTGACACACGGGAGAACCGCCACGGGGGGAGAAGAATGATCTGAAATATTTCCCTTGAAGCTTGAATTTGTTTTATTCTGGATTGTTTTATTTGATGTGTTGTAAAGCGCTTTGAGGCTTTTTCTTTGAAATATAAAGCGGTATAGAAATGAATAATAAGGATAATTTCATTGCCAAAAGTAAAAAATGGCACCTCGGCATTCCATTGTGGCGACCGTCGCCTAGGTTTAAGGTGCCATTTGGCGATTAACTTATATATCTGAGTTTTTAATACTGCCATGGAAGGATGCCATCAGCAGGGCTTCCTCTCCCACTAATAAGGCTGAAGGTGGCTGAATCACAAGATGGCGGTTGTGGAGCCTTGGTTTTAATAATAATAATAATAATAATAATAATAATAATAATAATAATAATAATTTATTATTTGTACCCCGCCCATCTGGCTGGGTATCCCCCGCCACTCTGGGCAGCTTCCAACAAATATTAAAATACATTAAAATGTCACAGATTAAAAACTTCCCTAAATAGGGCTGCCTTCAGGTATTTTCTAAATGTCAGGTAGTTGTTTATCTCTTTGTATTTTATCTTTGTTGTTTATCTCTTTCCAGTATTTTCTCTTGATTTCCCTTGATAATAATTATAGCATCACTCCCCTCACCCTGGAAGAAATCCAGTTAACCGCTCCACCTGTTTCTTTGCTGTTAGATCATTTGGTTGCAGTGCCGTCGCACAAGAAGAGGAAGATAGATTTGGAGTGCCGCATTTTCAATAAGAAATGGACGCATGACTATTTCTTTGTGGAGCTGAAAGGCATGCCCGTGTGCCTCATTTGTGGTGAGGCCCTCTCTATCCTGAAGAAGGCCAACCTGCAGAGGCACTACAGGACGAAGCACATCCAGTACGAGGGCTTCCAAGGGCAGCTGCGTGAGGAGAAGGTCAAGGCGCTGAAAACGGACCTGCACGCCCAGCAAGGCATTGCCCCGGAACCAAGGAAGGAAATGGACAGCGTGGAGCAAGCCAGCTTGGTGGTGAGCGAGCTGGTCTCCAAAAAGCTGCGCCCGCTCTCCAGAGGCGAGCTGGTGAAGGAGTGCATTGTGGCCACCGCCGCTCTCTTGGCCCCGGAGAAGCTGAAGCTCTTTGAGAGTGTGAGCTTCTCTCGCAGGAGGGGGCCAGCTCACAGCAAGAACTCAGCTCGGGGAATGGAGGGGTCTCTTGCAAAGGACCCCCGGGGCCCCCGATTACCAGAGGTGAACTTGGAAAGCCAGGTGCTAGCAGCCACGTTGTTGATGCCGCCAGACAAAAAAGAAAAAGGAATACAGCCACGAGTGTCACAGTGAAAAGCTGCTGAGTTGAATGTTTTTTTATCATTATCTTATATATATCATTATTTTATATATATTCTCTTCTTTACTTTTTTCTTAACTTCTTCATCATCATAATTTTACCATTTGTATGCCACCCATCTAACTGTGTTGCTCTACCACTCTGGGTTGTTTCCAACAAAATATTAGAAACACAAGAGCCCTCAAACAGTAAAATCTTCAGCTGTAAAGTTATATAATTTTTACATTTTTTATTTTGCAGATTATAGAAGATGGTTCTTTGGACCCCACTCCCCACAAAATAGATTTTTCCAATGGGTCACTGGCCTTTCATTTAACAAATAATGAAAGGTTCCCCACAACTAAGTGTTTATTTTTTATTATTATTGAAAAAGCTTTATTGGTTAAAACTTGTATAACAATACAAATAATACAGTGGTCCCTCGACTTACGAATTTAATCCGTTCCGACGGGACTTTCGTAGTTCGGAAAAAATCGTAAGTCGAGTCCCCATAGAAATGCATTGGGAGAAAAAATTCGTAGGTCGAAAAAACCCGCATCTCAACTTCGTAAGTCGAGGAAACCGCATCTAAAACAGCCGTGATTGCCTTTCGGAAGTCGAAAAAATTCATAGGCGCGCGACCGGTTTTTCCACTCGTAACTCGAAAACTACGTAAGTCGGGTCATTCGTAAGTCGAGGGACCACTGTACGTATAATTTCCCAAATTAAAATACAAAAATTTTACAAAAAGAAAGAAAGAAAAGAAATTACACTATCACAATCTTGTTACACAACTAAGTGTTGAAATGTAAGCTGGTGCCAAAGGTAGAGGCAAATGGTTGCAATGTATTAACCTATATTGCTTGGTTATATTCCTTTTATCTTCTGTGACGGACCCTCAAGCCACCGACCTGCGTGGTGAGGCAGAGATTGGGCGATCTTTCCTCTTTGAGCCGCAGTTTGTTCCTTTGTACGTTCAAACATGACAAGTAAAAGTGAGCCAGTAAGACAAAATGGTTACAGAATATTTATCTGGCGAAAGGCTGGCAACCTGTGGCCCCTCCAGATGTTGTTAGATTGCAACTCATGTCTTCCCTGGCCATCAGCCGTCCTGGCTGGGACTCATAGGAGCTGGAGTCCAATGATCTCTGAAGGGCCACAGGTTTCCCTGCGTCTAGGTTGTCCCTGTGTCAATTCAAATCCCTCCTCAGTCGCGAAGCTTTCTGAGTGACTTAAAGCCGGTCACCATCTTTATGCGAAACCTACCTCGCAGGGTTGCTGTGTGCGTGAAAGCAATATATCTTGCAGTGGCCTTGATGAGGGAAGTGTGCAACAGAAATGTACTTCATAGGTAAAAAGACAGTAAATAGTTCTGAATCTGATTGAAAAGAGAGCATTCTTTGTCTCCAAATAGCATATAGCAGGGCTGGGGCCCAGGCGTTGTTGAACTCCAGTTGAAGTCTCAGCATCTGGTTCCTCAGCCCTCTGCACTCTCTCTTTGTAAACCTCCAGCTGTCAGGTGACAGGAACCAGCCAATGTCTTACAGTTCAGAAACAGACTGCCAGGAGCTGAGTTTGCAAGTCGCCAATCTGGGAGACTTAGGCGAGCATCAACATATTCGGTTTCCATGCTTATGAATGTTGATTTGGATCAAATCGTTTGAGGTGTGGAAATATTAGGGGAAATATCTGCTTGACACCACCTTGGGATAGATTTGACAGCAATTAGGGGAACTGGGAATATTTCTAGGTCCATCAGGGTTGATGGACCAGCAAATAGCTAGAGAGGATTAAGGTGTGTGTTGGGGTGGGGGTGGAATTAGGCCTTGTTTCTTGTGTGACAGATAAGAGATTCCATAGTTCTTAGGGGTGAAAGGTTGCTGCCTGTCAAAATTATGCTTGAGCCTTTCTTTTCCTTTCAAAAAAACCAAACCAAAACAACAACAACATGGCAGCTGGTCTAGTCAAGCAAAAAAATATAAGGTTCATTTGTGAAGTTACCTGTTTAGCTCTGAGCTTTGTTTACATCTGTCCTTTTTAGCAAACAAATCCACGTAATTGTTGGTGGCTGTTATGTTCTTGTCAAATAGAACTAATTAAAAGTTTTTACTGTTAAAAAAAGTTGTGAAAAATGCTTTCAGCTGAAAATGCAAACACACTGATCATGATCCCTGTTCTCGAATTTAATCCGTTCTGGGAGTCCATTCGACTACCGGAACCGTTCGAGAACCAAGGCGCGGCTTCCAATTGACTGCAGGAGCGTCCTGCACTCAATCAGAAGCTGTGTCGGACATTCGGCTGTTGGGTTGAAACAGCACTCTTTACACTTGCCTGATTTGCACATGACATTAATGTGCCAAGGGTGGAGAAATTCAGACCTGGGGGGCCAAATACACATGTGGTCTGTGGTCCTCAGAATTCACCCCACCCCCTTCCATGGCTCGGCTTTGCACCTTAGCCAGCCGGGATGTGCCTTTAAACTCCTGACAATGCCTCCTCCTCGCCTGGATGGAGAGTTGTGTGTGCAGTTGTGTCTCAGAAATATCCTCCCATACAAAGGCAAAACTGTTCAAACTACAGTATGACACTACACCTTTTTTTGCTTTAAAAAGAAAGCATTGAAAGAAGGGTTCTTTTAAAATTTATTGCTTTATTTTTCACAACATAACGCAAAGAAAACAACTTCCCCTCTCTCCAGCCAGTGTGGTGTAGTGGTTAAGAGCGGTAGTCTTGTAATCTGGTGAACTGGGTTCGCATCTCTGCTCCTCCAAATGCAGCTGCTGGGCTAGTCACACTTCTTTGAAGTCTCTCAGCCTCACTCACCTCACAGAGTGTTTGTTGTGGGGGAGGAAGGGAAAGGAGAATGTTAGTCGCTTTGAGACTCCTTAAAAAGGTAAAGGGACCCCTGATCATTAGGTCCAGTTGCGGACGACTCTGCGGTAGTGGCATTCATCTCTCTTTACTGGCTGAGGAAGAGACTCCTTAGGGTAGTGATAAAGTGGGATATCGAATCCAAACTCTTCTTCTTCTTCCTTACAAATTAAAATTGCCCTTCATTTTTCTCAGTACATCCCATTAAGAATATTTCTTTCACATCCGTAGTGTATGTAATGAGTGCGCAATAGGTGCCAGACAGAGAGTGATCCCTCTATAATGTAAACGGGGAGACTTCTGTCCAGGATATTTCTGTCTAAAGAACAAACTTAGTTGGTCTCTAAGGTGCTACTGGAAGGAATTTTTTTATTTTTTTATTTTGTTCTGTATAAAGAACTTTTTGCTGAGGTGGAAGTGGGGACTAAGTGAGGTTGGAGTGGAACCATGTTTGCATGAACATGAGAAGGTAAAATATGCTCTCCATTTCAATATTTATTAAAATTTATTTATCCAGGTACCCAGAAGAGTTATTGAGACTTTTTTTTCTTTTTTCTGTGAGCTACCTCATACATTGTAAGAAATGGATCCTGAGAGCAATGATCCCGCTCCTTAAAATACAATCTGGGGGAGAAAAATTGGTGAAGCAGTGAAGAGTTTTGAGGACAATACAGTAGACCCGCCTCTGTTTACATGTGTACCTTCTCCTTCCTCCCCAGAGTTGCCTCCACTTCCGGAGGCGGGGAGCGGGGCTGCATCGTGCAGAGGCGGAGGAGGGGGCTGCTTCCTAATTAAGGCTCCTAATTAAGTGCCGTCACTCCCTGCCTCCCACGCGGGGGCTCCCATTCCTGCCGCTCTCAAGATTTCGGGTGAGTGCAAAGCCAATGGCGGCGAAGGAGCTTTGCAAGGGGGTCCAGGATGAGAAGCCCCGGGGCGGGGAGAAGGGAAAGGAGGAAAGGGAGCTGGTTTTTTAAAAGGGGGCCTTGAAGGCGGAGTGGGAGGGGGGGTTGCCCTGGGGAAAGAGAAGCTTCCTCCTGCCGGGATCTGGTGCAAAGGGAGTTGCAGGGAAGGACGCGGGAAAGGGGAGAGGGGTGGGCATTGCTGGCCAGGATCGCCTTAATAATAGTTTTAATTTTAATATCTGTACCCTGGTAGAAGACCCTTCAGAGGAGGACCTCAGTGTTTGCCTTCCTTCCTTCCTTATCTTTAGCATTCCTCTTCTCCCAGGCGTTTGGCTCATGTTTTTCTATTGTAAGCTGCCAGGTGAGCCCTGTTGCATTCAAGGGGGTGGTTGGGACAGAGTCTCTGATAAGCATGCATAGGACAGGCTTAGGAGGGAACAACAACAACAACAATAAAATATATTACTTGCACTCTGCCTACCTGACTGGCTTCCAACAAAATAAAAAACACCAAAAATATCAAAAGGTTTCCTGTACTTCAGAAGTCTTCCATTTTGTAGAAATGGCCTTCAAGTTTAAAGATTCCTCTTTAAGGAATCACGTGGTATAAACATGTATGTTGTTTTCTAGGTCCAAACACACACAGAACACACATAGTATGAGCAATAGTGCTCCAAAGTGCTTCTCTTGTGAACTTGCCATCTAAGTTGTTTACTCCTGACCAAAACTCCTGTTTCCCAAAAGGAGAGGAGGGGGAGGCCTCTCCCCCACTTTTAACCCACCCCACTCCCACCGCATGAAAGGCAGAGGGCTTGTTCATTCACAATCCCAGTAAACCATGTGTGTATCTGAAGTGAACCAGGCGCTGCAGCTCCTTCCCCTCTCACTGTGCTGCTGCAATAAAGGCAGCAGAGGAGGAAACATGGGTTTGAAGGCTATTTCAACCTCTCTCCCCTGAGCAACAAGAGCAAAGTTGGTTTGCAGGGCAGGAGGACAGAGGAGGAGGCAGCGAGGGCAGAGGGAGCAGTGGGCGGTTCCACCGCCTCTCCCAGGGGATCCAGATGCAAGCAAGGGGCTTCCTTCTTCTCCATGCAAGGGCCACCCATGTATTCAGAACAGTCCTTTGCAGATTAGTTCCAAGGGATATATACAGTGGTACCTCGGGTTACATACGCTTCAGGTTACAGACTCTGCTAACCTAGAAATAGTACCTCGGGTTAAGAACTTTGCTTCAGGATGAGAACAGAAATCACATGGTGGTGGCATAGAGGCAGCGGGAGGCCCCATTAGTTAAGTGGTGCTTCAGGTTAAGAACAGTTTCAGGTTAAGAATGGACCTCCGGAACAAATTTAGTATGTAACCAGAGGTACCGGTACCACTGTGTGTATATATACCAGTACACACACACACACACACACACACACAATTTTTCAATTTTGTAGAACTAAAAATTGTATTAGTTTTTAATTACAATAATCCAATAAAAGCCTCATTGTCACAACACCAAATTATAATACAATTAATAATGCCAATTGTTCAGATGCCAAATGATACAATTTTGTTGGTTCCCACGTGAATGGATGGCTGGATGATTTACTTTAACTCTGGATTCCAAAATCTTCCAATTACACACAAGTCAGAATAACAAACCCTTATACCGCATATGCAATTTTAACGACTTCCATTCGCGTTAACACATCAAATAATTTACAGTCCTAGGGATGAAGCATTCAAACTCACTCTTTGTTCTTGTGTATGGCTATTATTAATGTTTCTTCCTGTCCTTGTACTGTATTATGTCTATCTTTTGTTAGTTGTTGCCGTTCTCCATCATGCCTTGGGCGGAGCTAGTATTCCATTGCTGTTTCATAAGTTCTCCATTGCATCATTCCAAGCTTCATTATTTTGCACCTCAAGCAGCAGCTGCAGAAATCATACTATCAAAACAAGTATTCACTATTTTGTCTCAGCCTGTCAAGGAGAGGAGAGCTAGCTATCAGTAATGAACCTTCTCTGGCAAGCTTCTAGCCCACTGTTATTTCTCTGTTCAGCCAATAAGAAGTTACCGATCCAATTAAACTAAATTTGAAGTCTTTAGCATTATTCAGTTCAATCTGAGGCTGATAAAAAGTAGGGAAGAGTTTCTCTCATAAACCTTTGGAAAATAAAGCTTCTCCCCCTTCCCCCCATTTTTTCTTTTCACACACAGTTCCATTTGATGTTATATTCCATATCTGCAATCCCTTTTTCACCGTCATCGCCTATACATCCATAATTTAAACAAGTATTTCAGGGGAGAGTTGCCGAATCATAAATATTAAAAAAATCAAACTTAGTATAAAGAAGCCAAAGGCTTCCCTCCACCCCACTCTGTCTTTTACACGGAATGATGTCGTTTTTCCACGTTAAAACCTTAACGAGCTTGCAACTATTTGATTATGTAGTTCATGATCTCCCCTTTTCCATCACACCTCTGTAGATTAGTCCAAATTAAAATCTAATGAACAGAAATACCTCTGCTTCTTCATGGCAGCGTAGGAGAGTTATCGGCAGGCAAAGTGCTTTTGTACTCAGTGCCTCCCTGCCTCTAGCATTCCATTCCAGAGCAAGAGCCAGGAACCAAGGCAATCTGCGAGTGACTCCCTGGTGGGGGTGTGGATGGATCTGCAATGCTGATTACCCTCAATCATCCTTGTTTTTTCTTCGATAATGATCTCCCGCTTTCATAGGAGTTGCCTCCATTAAGGCAGACCGGATCCGGAAACCCCATGGGCAGGAGAATCCCTGCAGGGGCTCTGAAACTCCCTTTTCTTCCTCCTCCCTCCCTCCCTCCCAGGAAGCTGCAACTTGCTCTGATTTCTGCCCTCCTCAGGAAGCTGAACCTGCAAACCTAGCTGAGACTGAACCTGCAAACCTGACCAGGATGGAAAGAGGAAGATGGACGGTTGACCTGGTCAGGCTGTCTCCTGCATCCCTCCTCACAACCTCTAAGCATTCCCTCCCAGAAACCTCAGAGAAATCTGGTGAGTTCCAGGGGAGAGGAGATGGGGACAGGAATGGATGGATGGTGGAGGGAGAAAGAGGAAAAGATGGAGAGGAGACAAAAGGCAGGGAGTTCCTGGCAGTATGAATGAAGGGGTGAGGCCTTCTCCAAAGCTGCTCTTTATTTTTGGAATCCCTTTCATAAAGTAGTGGGGGCAGATTTTCTTCCTCCAGGCTTTTAAATCTCTCGTTTTATTTCCACTGTGGGATTAATTTATGATAATGATGTTGCACACCAATCCAGCAAAATGGGTGAAGGGGGCTATGGAAATGCTTTCCCGTAATTATTTATACTTCATATATTTAAATTGTTTCTATTACTTTTATTTTTTATAGAAAGGGTCAGAGTGATACATTCCACCAGCATCCAAACACAATAAATGCATGCACCTCCCCAGTTTGATATGTTTAGGGACAAGGGACCCGTTGTCATGATACAGAATTCCTGTGGCTGGAGGCTCTATACATGGGATTGGGCATATGAAGACCAAGGCTGGCTAGTATTATAAGCAAATTGTGTAAACTTGCCAATTGTGTGTGGGAGTGAGTGAGTAAGTGAGTGAGATAATAATTTAAAGCACCCTTGTAATTTTGTCCAACCCTAAGCTTACATGGAGATACAGTGGTACAACTTTGGTACAAATTTCAAAATAAGTACACAAAGCCAACAAAGAGACTCCCAAGTTTATAGTGCCACCAGCTTTCCTGGACAAGAGTCCACTTTGTCAGACTGCAGCCCACAAAAGCTTAGGCTATAACACATTTATCAGCCTTTCAGGGCTAAAAAAGATCCAATCCAGTAGGATCTTCTTCAGTTCTAATATACCTCAATATTCTCACACTTGCATGTGGCATAATAACACTTAAGTTTTACTTATTAATCAGATGAGAGACTTCTACTCAAGCCTAAGATCGTTTCCTCACTTGAAAAAAAAATACAGAGATGGTGGAACAAGCCAATTCCACCATAGATCTGTATTATAAAATGGTACTGCTTTATTGTGTGAATGGAGTGATTTTGGGTTGCTCTTGCCATATTGTCATCTGCTTTCCTAAAAATTTGGAACATAGTAATAATAATAATAATAATAATAATAATAATTTATTATTTTTACCCTGCCCATCTGGCCGAGTTTCCTCAGTCACTCTGGGCACTTTCCAGTCAAATGTTTAAACAATACAGCATTAAATATTAAAAACTTCCCTAAACAGGGCTTCCTTCAGATGCCTTTTAAAAATAGGATAGATAGCTGCTTATTTCCTTGACATCTGCTAGAAGAGCGTTCCACATAGAGAGGACAGTGGAAAAGGAGACTGTTAAAATAAGAGAAGGTGCAAATTGGGATAGACGTGTGTTCAGTTCCTAACATGATCTAACAGGATTCTATCCCCCCCCAACAGGTCGGAATTCTATGGAGTCTTCTGTGAATTCATTGGGAATAACAAAGAAACAGTTTAAATGCATGGAATGTGGGATGTGCTTTAGTCACAGTGGAATACTGAGGAGACACCAACGAACTCACACAGGGGAGAAACCATTTAAATGCATTGAATGTGGAAAGAGCTTCAGTAAAAATGCACACCTTAGAACACACCAACAAACTCACACAGGGGAGAAACCATTTAAATGTATTGAATGTGGAAAGAGCTTCAGTCAAAATGCACACCTTAGAATACATCAACGAATTCACACAGGGGAGAAACCATTTAAATGTATTGAATGTGGTAAGAGCTTCAGTGAAAGTGGAAAACTTAGAATACACCAACGAACTCACACAGGGAAGAAACCATTTAAATGTATTGAATGTGGTAAGAGCTTCAGTGAAAGTGGAGCACTTAGAATACACCAACGAACTCACACAGGGGAGAAACCATTTAAATGTATTGAATGTGGAAAGAGCTTCAGTCAAAATGCACACCTTAGAATACATCAACGATCTCACACAGGGGAGAAACCATTTAAATGTATTGAATGTGGAAAGAGCTTCAGTGAAAGTGGAGTACTTAGAATACACCAACGAACTCACACAGGGGAAAAACCATTTAAATGTATTGAATGCGGAAAGAGCTTCAGTAAAAATGCACACCTTAGAATACATCAACGAATTCACACAGGGGAGAAACCATTTAAATCTATTGAATGTGGTAAGAGCTTCAGTGAAAGTGGAAAACTTAGAATACACCAACGAACTCACACAGGGGAGAAACCATTTAAATGTATTGAATGTGGTAAGAGCTTCAGTGAAAGTGGAGCACTTAGAATACACCAACGAACTCACACAGGGGAGAAACCATTTAAATGTATTGAATGTGGTAAGAGCTTCAGTGAAAGTGGAAAACTTAGAATACACCAACGAACTCACACAGGGGAGAAACCATTTAAATGTATTGAATGTGGTAAGAGCTTCAGTGAAAGTGGAGCACTTAGAATACACCAACGAACTCACACAGGGGAGAAACCATTTAAATGTATTGAATGTGGAAAGAGCTTCAGTCAAAATGCACACCTTAGAATACATCAACGAACTCACACAGGGGAGAAACCATTTAAATGTATTGAATGTGGAAAGAGCTTCAGTCAAAATGCACACCTTAGAATACATCAACGAATTCACACAGGGGAGAAACCATTTAAATGTATTGAATGGGGTAAGACCTTCATTCAAAGTGGAAAATTTAGAATACACCAACGAACTCACACAGGGGAGAAACCATTTAAATGTATTGAATGTGGAAAGAGCTTCATTCAAAGTGGACACCTTAGAAAACATCAGCTAACTCACACACGATGAAAACTACAGATGTATAGCATGTGGAAATGGCTTCAGAGGGAGTGGAGACCTTCATATTCATTAGCAAATTCACACAGGGGGGAAATCATATAAATGTATGGAGTGTTCCACTCAGGGTTCACTACATCAAGGAATCGGTTGTAAATGCATGGAATATGTGAGATGTTCCAGTGTTTGTACGTAAATTTGTATACACATATATATGTATTAAAGTAATGAAGGTCACATATACTAAATGTACAAAGTAAGTGACAATTTGTTGCTAGATAAACAGGGAGATAGTGTGAATCTGGAACGCTGAAGGTGTGTGTTGAATCTATTGAGTTTTGAGGTCCGCCCTTCACTGCCAAAATGATAGGCTGCCTTGTCTTGTAGATCAGCATTCCAGGCGCTCATTACTTGAACTTCGCATAATCCATTGAAGACCTTTTTACTGATGGCATTTTCCAGCTGAATTAAAAGGTCTGTGTTAAATGTTCATTTGGGATTCCTTTTAAAACTCATCTTCTATTTTCTGTGTTCTTATGTACCTGGTTTGAGCTGTTTTTATTAAATATTTTCTGCATTGGCTTTTGACCTGTGGAAAGTGACCAGTGAAGGTGGTTTTTTTGTTTTTCTTAGTTCACAGAAATGTTTTAAAGGAATGTGTGAAAGAATTGGGGCTAGGGGAGATTAGTGAAAGGGATTGAGGAGTGGGAGATAGATTCGATGTGAATGCGGGAGGTGGAGAGGGAGAGAAGAGAAAGCTCAGTTATTTGGTCAAGGCTGTGGCTAAAGGCCTTGATTCAGCTTTTCTGGGAATTGTAGTCTCAGGATGTCCAATTGTAGTTGGCTGAGGACGCTCAGAAACCTCTGAGAGGTTCCTCCCAGAACTACACTTCCCAAAGTTCCTGGGAAGTGAAGATGGCTGTCAAGTCTCTGGACAGAGGTCGGCAACCTAAGGCCCGCGGGCAGGTTCTGGCCAGAATGGGTTCTGGGTCCGGCCCGTGGACAGTCCACAAAAAGCCACATGGTTCTGATTCATATTGTTCAGGCTGTGCCAATTTTTCCATTCTCTACCTGATGGCAGCGCCTCCTCCCTCCCTCCCTCCTTCTGGCTTCTAGCTTCTCCCCCGCCCTGCAGAGGAAGGGGGCTAGCCTTTGATTGGTTCCAGCAGCATTCTTTCCCTCTGATTGGTTGCAGCTTTCTTTCCTCTTCCCTCCTCCTCGAGCCAAGAGGAAGGGGCCTGGGCTTTGTTTGTGCCAGCGTGATGGCCGCCATTTAAGGCAGCCCCTCCACTGCCCTCCCCTGGCTCGCTGCTCCTGCCGCCACCGCAGTGAGTGGTTCCGTTCTGAGACACCCTCCCAGGGTTCTGGGGTGTAGGAAGCCTTCTTTCCCTGTTTTTAACTCCGCTCCTGAACGTGTCTCCCCATCCAAGACAGGAGAGCGGAGAACACGTGTCCTTCTGCAAAAGGAACCGCTCACTGCAGAAGGACGTGTGTTCTCCATTTTTCCGTCATGAAGGTGGAGACACGTTCATTAGTGGCGTTAAAAACAGGGAAACAAGGCTTCGCACACCCCAGAACGGAACAGATATGCTGCGGCACGGAACTGAGACCTTTGGAACTTTATTGTTTTTTGATGGAATCTTTGGATCCTGTAATAATGAGAGTGCGCATAGGCATGCGCCCTCCGTCCCGCGAGTCAGATCTGCTTCACTGGGGTAGCTCCCTTCTGGCCAAGGAGGGCCGAGTTCACAGAACTCATGGTCTTATCATTGGCTGCTGTGAGTGCTTGTCCACTGCCGGATGGCCTTTTCCACCTGACCTGGAGGGCAGAATCCAGACTCCATATTAAAAAATGCTGAAACAAACTCTTGGGTTGGGGCAGTGTTTAGGGTTTCCTTTTCAGGTCCCTGTTATTGGTTTTACTGCCCCAAATGTCTAAAATGTTTTAAAATGGCTTTTAATCTTGGGGTATTTAAATTTTGGTTGTTTTGCTTTAAATGAAAGAGCGCAGGATGTGCCTGGGAAGAGAGGCGCTAGGGAAAAGGGGGGGGGTAATTCCAGTGCTTCAGAGTAGGGGGAGATATTATGGGGCAGGCCGGGTTAGGAGCACATGGCGTAGGCAGTTGGTGACTAGTGTTCCTGTCAAACCCCTGACTGACCTCTGGAACATCTGAATGGCTCGGGTCATTGACATGATTGCCCCTGAGAGCCCTCTCCCACTTCGTGGAGCCCACTTGGCTCCCTGGTATACTCCAGAGCGTAGGGCAAAGAAGAAATCTAGGAGACAAAACTGGGGGAAAGATCCTGTCAAATGTTATCAAAAATTGGTAAGGGCTGACCACCAAGCCCACCGAGTGGCAGTGAAGGCAGCAAAGAAAGGCATACTGCCATGGAGTGACTGGATGTGGAGGAGTGGTGGGAGACGCCCGCTGGGGAACCCCTAAGAGAACCCCCAGGGGAAGAAAGCTCAGAACTAGGGGAATAGTGGTGGGGTGACAATGGGTGGTCAGAGGGAGAAAAAGGAGTAGACAGGGAGCAGGAGGTGTCAGAAGCTGAAGAGGAAACAGAGCTTAGTGAGCAGGGAGAGTCTGCACCAGAGAGAAGTATAGAAGTTTTTAAATTTTATTTGCTCCACTAGGATGATGGAGCTATTTAATCTATTTTAGCTCCAGAATGTCCTTGAATCCACACACACACACACACACACACACACACACACACACACACACGATTCAGCTCATTTTATTGGTTTACTAGTAAATTAAGCCCGTTACAAAAAACGGGCGCTAGAAAGCTGTCCGGCCCCGACGCCGCCCCTAAGTCCCTCTCTCGCTCACCCTAACCTACCTCACAGGGTTGCTCTGAGGACAAATGCGCGAGGAAGGGAAAGGAGCAAGAAAGAAGGACCGCCGAGGGGGGGGGAGGCGGACTTTGGAAGGAAAGGTAGCAAATGGAAGGCACGAAACCTTCCTTGGAGGAGGAAAAGTGTTGCCTTTTAAGGAGCCGCGGTCCGCGCGTGGCGCTGACACGGGGAGGCGGGCAACCCTCCTTCCGACGACGCTTCTGCGCGGGACCTTGCGAGTCATGGCTCGAATGAGACGCGCGAGGCGGCCGTTCGCCAGGCCAAGCCCGGGCTCACTTTGGCGGGCGAGGGAAGCAAGAGAAGGCAGCTTGGGGGAAAGTGTGCGGAGGCGACGGCGGCGGTCGGTTGCCCCCTCAGCGGCCCGGGAGGGCGACCGTGCGAGGCGCCGGCACTGAGCCAACTGACGACGCGCCTGCGCACAGCTGCCCTCTCAGACACGCCCCCTCTCCGCCCGCTCCAATCCGTGTGTCAGTAGAAGATATGTGTTCAAACATGTTAAGAAAATGTATAAGGAGGTAGAACATCATGCGTCAAGCCACTACGTCATGCGGTTCTCGCTGATCTGGTTTTTTTTTCTAACAACGTGAGAGCCGCATGACGTATGCAGCTGTGCGCATAGCGTCCCTGTTGCCCTAGCAACTTTGGGGACACGCGCAGAGCTGAGCGAGTGGCTCTCGCTTGACATCGCTCGCCTTTTTCTTCCCCCCTTTTTTATTTCCCTTGTTTTTCCCTTCCCCCTTTTATCTCCCCCCCCTTTCATTCCCTTTATCCCCCTTGTTTTCCCCTTTCTTCTTTCCAGTTTTCTTTCCCTGCTTTCGCCTTGTTTTATCCTTTTCTTCTCCCCCTGGATTTCCCCTTTCTTTCCCCCTTTTTCTCTCCCCCCTTTCCCCTTTCTTGTTTCCCTTTTTCTCCCCTTGATTTTCCCTGTTTCCCCACTTTATTCCCCCCCCTTGTTTTCCCCTTTCCCCTTCTCCTCCCCTTCCCCCTTTCTTTATTTTCCTCCCCTTGATTTTCCTTCTATTTTCCCTTCCCCCTTTCTTCTTCCCTTTTTGTTTTTTCTCCCCCCTTTCCCCTATTCTTTCCCCCCTTGATTTTCCTTTTAATTTTTGCCTTCCCCCCTTTCTTATTTTCCGCCCTTGTTTTTCCCTGTTTGTTTTTTCTCCTTCTTTTCCCCTTTCCCCCTTGATTGTCCTTTTATTTTTTCCTTTTCCTCCACTTGATCTTCCTTTCTTTTTTCCATTATCCCCCCCTTTTTTTTTTCCTCGCAAGCAGGGCGAGGAAGGGCTGCTCCAGCGGTTCCGTCTGTGCATGGGCGGCGAGAAGGGAGCAGAGGCGCGGGGCTGCTCCGGGCCCAGCGGGCCTTACTCCTGAGGAGACCACACCCGCCCGGCGCGGAACTACCAGTCCCGAAGCGCACCGCGGCAGCATTTCTCCTCGGGGGGAGGGAGGTTTCGAAGCGGGGAGAGAGCGGGAGGGAGGGCTCGCACCCGCCCGTCCCCTTTCTCCACCGTTGCATGAGGGGCAGCGTAGTTTGAAAGGCGGCCTGGGGATCTGCGGCTGTGTGCGGCTGGACGCCAGAGGCCGCGCGCTACTGCTGGGCTGGGCTGGGGCGAGGAGAAGGAGGCGGTAGTGCGGGCTACCCCGCGGCGGCCGGGCCCCCTGGGCTCCGTGAGGGAGAAGGAGCGCCCCAGTGAGGCAGAACAGCGGGCGCTGGGGGGTGGAGAGGGCGGCGCCGAGCTCCGGAGCTTCCCCCCGCAGTGGGCCTCGGCAGCCTCGGAGGCGGCGGCAGAGCTTGGGAGCGCGCGCGTGTCTGCGCGCAGCAGCACCTGCCGCCTCAGCCTGAGAGGCGGCTTCAGCGCGATTAGGGGTGGAGTGTCGCCGGGAGTGGAGGGCGAGCCCGGCGGCGGTCGGTTGCCCCTCTCAGACACGCCCCCTCTCCGCCCGCTCCAATCCGTGTGCCAGTGGGGCGCACGCGCACTTCCGATTTCCTCTGACTGACGGAAAGTGGTACGGACGGACACAGGCTCTTTATTATATAGGATATAGGGCTTTTTACCAGCATTTGTAATATGTGTCTTTTGATGCAATGCCCTGTAGGCTACGCAAATAAAGGTTGTTGTTGTTGTTGTTGTCACACACACACACAGTCTGAAGGCACCTTCACTCCCCACTGGAAGGATTTGGAAATGCTTTTTGACCAATAGTTCCCCCCCCCCCAAAAAACCTGGCCTTCTCATTTTGCTTTTTTTCTACAGCTGCCTCTTCTATCAACAAAGCCGCAGACTCTTCATCCACCACAGGAGCGTAGCAAGGGAGCGGGGGGTGGGCCGCCCCGGGCAGCGCCCTGGTGGGGGTGACAAATGGGGCAGGGACCCTGCCCCCCGCAGCCGCCCTGTGCTTTTTTTTTTTTAAGGCTATTTTCGGCACTGCCAGCTGTAAAAATCCAGCTGTCAGGTGACAGGAACCAGCCAATGCCTTACAGTTCAGAAACAGACTGCCAGGAGCTGAGTTTGCAAGTCGCCAATCTGGGAAACTTAGGCGAACATCAACATATTCGGTTTCCATGCTTATGAATGTTGATTTGGATCAAATTGTCTGAGGTGTGGAAATATTAGGGGAAATATCTGGTTGACACCACCTTGGGATAGTTTTGACAGCAATTAGGGGAACTGGGAATATTTCTAGGTCCATCAGGGTTGATGGACCAGCAAATAGCTAGAGAGGATTAAGGTGTGTGATGGAGTGGGGGTGGAATTAGGCCTTGTTTCTTGTGTGACAGATAAGACATTCCATAGTTCTTAGGGGTGAAAGTTTGCTGCCTGTCAAAATTATGCTTGAGCCTTTCTTTTCCTTTCAAAAAAACCAAACCAAAACAACAACAACATGGCAGCTGGTCTAGTAGTCAAGCAGGAAAATATAAGGTTCATTTGTGAAGTTACCTGTTTAGCTCTGAGCTTTGTTTACATCTGTCCTTTTTAGCAAACAAATCCACGTAATTGTTGGTGGCTGTTATGTTCTTGTCAAATAGAGCTACCGTGTTTCTCATAATATAAGACATGCCTAAAATATAAGGCATAGAAGGATTATAACGGGGTCGCAAAATATAAGGCATACCCCGAAAATAAGACGTACCGGGTTCCGGTAGTGATATCGGGTACCTGGTGAGGTGCAGCCCCTCCTAAACACCCAGCAGCGCGCACCACGTGGGGCCCCAATCCAGCTCCCGCCAGCTCTCTCCCCCAGCACAGCCAGCAGCAGCAGCGGGCACCGCTTGGATCCGATCCAGCGGGACTCAGCCGCAGCGCGCCAGTGGATCCCCGATCCACCGGGCGCAGCAGCAGCGCGCTGAGTGAAGCCCTGAGTGGCCGGGACCCGGACCCAGCCGCAACCGCTGGAAGCCGCTAGAGGAAGTAGCAGCATCCTCGCTAGCTCCTCCACCAAACCCCGCGCAGCCCGCAGATCCCAAAAGCAGGCTTCTGCTGCTGCCCGCCTCGCAAGAGCAGTGATCGGAGGCGGGCGGGGGGGGGGGGACAAGCGGGAGAGGCGGCGGCAACAACAGCAGCAGCAGCCCCTCCAAGCCCTCCTCCTCCTCGCCACCCCTAGCCTCGCCTTCGCCCTCACCGCCCTAAGGGGCCCTCACGCAGCCTCGCCCTCCAGCGTCCTCCTCCTCCTGGACGCTGCCACTTAGGCACGCAGGAGGGAGAGCCGGCAGACGGACGGCACCTCCTCAATCCTGCACACTTCACCTCAGGGCGTTTCCCGCCCTCGCAGAGAGAGGGGCTTCCCCCTCCCTCAGTCGGGTGTGTAAGGGCTGTCTCCTCCCCCCCCCCACCTCTCCGTTTCATTCGGCTCCTTCATTGCTCTCCTGCTGCAATCCAAACCTGATTGTGGCTTTTCTCTTTCTCTCTCTCTCTCTCCCCCTCCCTCCCTCTCCCTCTCCTCAACTTTCCCCATGCTTTCCTCTTTCTTTTCGTGTCTTCTTCGGCCATGGACTATTATTTTCTTCCCCTATCCGTGCACTTGCAATTCTCTCCACCACCACCCTCCTCTCCCCAAATTCCTTTTAGGATTTTCAGTTTTCTCCTCACTGGTTCTTCCTTTTCTTCTCTCCCCCCATCCTCATTGCATCCTTTTTCTCTCTGCCCTCCTTTGCTACACACACACACACACGGGGGGGGGGGGAGAGAGAGAGAGAGAGAGAGGAGTGTTGACTTTGCTTGTCCCCCGCCACCCGCCACCCCTTCCCAGCTCCGTGAAGCATCTCCGCTGTTCCCCGCCGTGGCAGCTTCCAAAAGCCTGCTTTTAAAAAGCCTCGGTGGGGGGGGGGGGGAGATGTTGCACAGAGCAGGTGGCAGCAACGTGAAGCATCTCCATTGTCCCCCGTCGTCCTTGCAAAAGCCTTCCTTCCTTCTCCCTCTTTCTTTCACTCTTTCTCACTCCTTCTCTCTCTCTCTCTCTCTCACCTTTTCCTTTCTTCCTTCCTTCTCTCTCTCTCACCCCTTCTGTCTTCCTTCCTTCCTTCCTTCCCTCTCTCTCTTCCCTCCCTCCTTCACTCTCTCTTCCTCTCTCTCTCTCTCTCTCTCTCTCTCTCTCTCCTTCCTTCCTTGTCTCTCTCTCTTCCTTTCTTTCTTTCTCTCTCTCTCTCTCTCTCTCTCTCTCTCTCTCTCTCTCTCATCCCTTCCTTCCTTCTCCCTCTTTCTTTCTTTCACTCTCTCTCACTCACCAACCCCGTTCGCCAAAGCAGGCTTGTTTTTGCGATCTTGGCGGGGAAGAACCAGCAGCACCCCTCTGCTGCCCCTCCCAGCCTTTTAGAGGAGGAAAACCAGAAAAAAAATTTTTTTTCTTGTTTTCCTCCTCTAAAAACAAGGTGCGCCCTATGGAGCATCCTATGGAGCAAAAAATACGGTAATTATAATGGAATATATGTAGATTGCTGTACCACACTTAATAAAAATAAGACATCCCCCGAAAATAAGCCATACTGTGTTTTTTGGAGGATAAAAAGATTATAAGACGGTGTCTTATTTTAGGAGAAACACGGTAATTAAAAGTTTTTACTGTTAAAAAAAGTTGTGAAAAATGCTTTCAGCTGAAAATGCAAACACACTGATCATGATCCCTGTACAGTCGTACCTTGGTTCTCGAATTTAATCCGTTCTGGGAGTCCGTTCGACTCCCGGAACCGTTCGAGAACCAAGGCGCGGCTTCCAATTGACTGCAGGAGCGTCCTGCACTCAATCAGAAGCTGTGTCGGACATTCGGCTTCCGAAACGTTTGAGTTGCAAGGCGTTTGGCATTCAAGGTACGGCTGTATAAAATATACACTACAGTTGGGTTGAAACAGCACTCTTTACACTTGCCTGATTTGCACATGACATTAATGTGCCAAGGGTGGAGAAATTCAGACCTGGGGGGCCAAATGCACATGTGGTCTGTGGTCCTCAGAATTCACCCCACCCCCTTCCATGGCTCGGCTTCACACCTTAGCCAGCCGGGATGTGCCTTTAAACTCCTGACAATGCCTCCTCCTCGCCTGGATAGAGGGCAGAGAGTTGTGTGTGCAGTTGTGTCTCAGATATATCCTCCCGTACAAAGGCAAAACTGTTCAAACTATGACACTACACCTTTTTTTGCTTTAAAAAGAAAGCATTGAAAGAAGGGTTCTTTTAAAATTTATTGCTTTATTTTTCACAACATAACGCAAAGAAAAGAACTTCCCCTCTCTCCAGCCAGTGTGGTGTAGTGGTTAAGAGCGGTAGTCTTGTAATCTGGTGAACTGAGTTCGTGTCTCTGCTCCTCCAAATGCAGCTGTTGGGCTAGTCACACTTCTTTGAAGTCTCTCAGCCTCATTCACCTCACAGAGTGTTTGTTGTGGGGGAGGAAGGGAAAGGAGAATGTTAGTTGCTTTGAGACTCCTTAAAAAGGTAAAGGGACCCCTGATCATTAGGTCCAGTTGCGGACGACGCTGCAGTTGTGGCGCTCATCTCTCTTTACTGGCTGAGGAAGAGACTCCTTTGTTGTTGTTGTTCAGTCGTTCAGTCGTGTCCGACTCTTCGTGACCCCATGGACCAGAGCACGCCAGGCACACCTATCCTTCACTGCCTCTCGCAGTTTGGCCAAACTCATGTTAGTAGCTTCGAGAACACTGTCCAACCATCTCATCCTCTGTCGCCCCCTTCTCCTTGTGCCCTCTATCTTTCCCAACATCAGGGTCTTTTCTAGGGAGTCTTCTCTTCTCATGAGGTGGCCAAAGTACTGGAGCCTCAGTACTTTGTACTCAGTACTCAGAGACTCCTTAGGGTAGTGATAAAGTGGGATATCGAATCCAAACTCTTCTTCTTCTTCCTTACAAATTAAAATTGCCCTTCATTTTTCTCAGTACATCCCATTAAGAATATTTCTTTCACATCCGTAGCGTATGTAATGAGTGCGCAATAGGTGCCAGACAGAGAGTGATCCCTCTCTATAATGTAAACGGGGAGACTTCTGTCCAGGATATTTCTGTCTAAAGAACAAACTTAGTTGGTCTCTAAGCTGCTACTGGAAGGAATTTTTTTATTTTTTATTTTGTTCTGTATAACGAACTTTTTGCTGAGGTGGAAGTGGGGACTAAGTGAGGTTGGAGTGGAACCATGTTTGCATGAACATGAGAAGGTAAAATATGCTCTCCATTTCAATATTTATTAAAATTTATTTATCCAGGTATCCAGAAGAGTTATTAGACTTTTCCCTTTTTTTGCTGTGAGCTACCTCATACATTGTAACAAATGGATCCTGAGAGCAATGATCCCGCTCCTTAAAATACAATCTGGGGAAAAGAAATTGGTGAAGCAGTGAAGAGTATTGGGGACAATACAGTACTGTAGTCCCGCCTCTGTTTACATGTGTACCTTCTCCTTCCTCCCCAGAGTTGCCTCCACTTCCGGCTTCACATGCAGAGATCAAATCGGGGCTTGCAAAGGAGGGAGGGAAGGAGGCGGGGAGCGGGGCTGCATCGTGCAGAGGCGGAGGAGGGGGCTGCTTCCTAATTAAGGCTCCTAATTAAGTGCCGTCACTCCCAGCCTCCCAAGCGGGGGCTCCCATTCCTGCCGCTGCTGCCGCCCTCAAGATTTCGGGTGAGTGCAAAGCCAATGGTGGTGAAGGAGCTTTGCAAGGGGGTCCAGGATGAGAAGCCCCGGGGCGGGGAGAAGGGAAAGGAGGAAAGGGAGCTGGTTTTTTAAAAGGGGGCCTTGAAGGCGGAGTGGGGGGGGAGGGGTTGCGCTGGGGAAAGAGAGAAGCTTCTTCCTGCAGGGATCTGGTGCAAAGGGAGTTGCAGGGAAGGACGCGGGAAAGGGCAGAGGGGTGGGCATTGCTGGCCAGGATCGCCTTAATAATAGTTTTAATTTTAATTTTAATCTCTGTACCGTGGTAGAAGACCCCTCAGAGGAGGACATCGGTGTTCGGCCTCCTTCCTTCCTTACCTTTAGCATTCCTCTTCTCCCAGGCGTTTGGCTCATGAAACAATCTATCGCCTTTACAACTGCATGGGGGGGGGGGAGTGTGTCGTTTTTATTTCTTATTCTGGTATGCATCTCGTGTGTTTTTCTATTGTAAGCTGCCAGGTGATCTGCGGAGGAAGGGCAGTACAGAAATGTAAAGAATAGCAGGAAAAATAGGAATAATAATAATAATAATAATAATTTATTATTTATACCCCGCCCATCTGGCTGGGTTTCCCCAGCCACTCTGGGCGGCTTTCAACAGAGCATTAAAATACAATAATCTATAAAACATTAAAAGCCTCCCTAAACAGGGCTGCCTTCAGATGTCTTCTAAAGGTCTGGTAGTTGTTGTTTTCTTTGACATCTGAAGGGAGGGCGTTCCACAGGGCGGGTGCCACTACCGAGAAGGCCCTCTGCCTGGTTCCCTGTAACTTGGCTTCACGCAGCGAGGGAACCGCCAGAAGGCCCTCGGCACTGGACCTCAGTATCCGGGCTGACCGATGGGGGTGGAGACGCTCCTTCAGGTATACAGGACCGAAGCCATTTAGGGCTTTAAAGGTCAGCACCAACACTTTGAATTGTGCTCGGAAACGTACTGGGAGCCAGTGTAGGTCTTTCAAGACCGGTGTTATGTGGTCTCGGCGGCCGCTCCCAGTCACCAGTCTAGCTGCCGCATTCTGGATTAGTTGTAGTTTCCGGGTCACCTTCAAAGGTAGCCCCACGTAGAGCGCATTGCATTAGTCCAAGCGAGAGATAACTAGAGCATGCACCACTCTGGCGAGACAGTCTGCGGGCAGGTAGGGTCTCAGCCTGCGTACCAGATGGAGCTAGTAGACAGCTGCCCTGGATACAGAATTAATCTGTGCCTCCATGGACAGCTGTGAGTCCAAAATGACTCCCAGGCTGCGCACCTGGTCCTTCAGGGGCACAGTTACCCTATTCAGGACCAGGGAGTCCTCCACACCTGCCCGCATCCTGTCCCCCAAAAACAGCACTTCTGTCTTGTCAGGATTCAACCTCAATCTGTTAGCCGCCATCCATCCTCCAACCGCCTCCAAACACTCACACAGGACCTTCACCGCCTTCACTGGTTCTGATTTGAAAGAGAGGTAGAGCTGGGTATCATCCGCATACTGATGAACACCCAGTCCAAACCCCCTGATGATCTCTCCCAGCGGCTGCATATAGATGTTAAAAAGCATGGGGGAGAGGACAGAACCCTGAGGTACCCCACAAGTGAGAGCCCAGGGGTCTGAACACTCATCCCCCACCACCACTTTCTGAACACGGCCCAGGAGGAAGGAGCGGAACCACTGTATAACAGTGCCCCCAGCTCCCAAACCCTCTAGACGGTCCAGAAGGATGTTATGGTCGATGGTGTCAAAGGCCGCTGAGAGATCCAGCAGAACCAGGAAACAGCTCTCACCTTTGTCCCTAGCCCGCCGGAGATCATCGACCAGTGCGACCAAGGCAGTTTCAGTCCCATGATGAGGTCTGAATCCCGATTGGAAGGGATCCAAATGGTCCGCTTCTTCCAGGCGTGCCTGGAGTTGTTCAGCAACCACTCGCTCAATCACCTTGCCCAAGAATGGAAGATTTGAGACTGGGCGATAGTTGGCCATATTGGCCGCATCCAAAGATGGTTTTTTAAGAAGCGGTTTAATAACCGCCTCTTTTAGCGGGTCTGGGAAGGCTCCCTCGCAGAGAGAAGCATTCACCACCCCGCAAAGCCCATCACCCAGCCTTTCCCGGCTAGCTTTTATAAGCCAGGATGGGCAAGGATCAAGGAGACAGGTGGTTGGTTTCACTCGTCCAAGCAGCCTGTCCACATCCTCGGAGGTAACAGATTGGAATTGATCCCACACAACTGGACTAGACAGGACTCTAGCATTCTCCCGCCCCGGCCCTGCTCCCACGGTGGAGTCTACCTCTTCCCGAATCTGAGCGACTTTATCTGCAAAAAACTTTGCAAAATCATTGCAGGAGAGCATGTGGCCCGTACTGGGCCCTGATGGAACAGGTGGTTCTGCTAAATTGCGAACCACCTGAAAAAGTCTCCTGCTGCTATTTTCTGCAGATGCAATAGAGGCGGTGAAGAAAGTCTTCTTCGCCGTCGCTACCGCCACTTGGTAGGCTCGAAGTTGAGCTCTAGCCTGTGTCCGGTCTGATTCAGAATGAGTTTTCCGCCACCGGCGCTCTAGCCGTCTCAGCGACTGTTTCATCGCCCTCAGCTCCGGGGAAAACCACGGGGCTGTCCGGGCTCCATGCAATCGGAGAGGGCGCTTCGGAGCCAGACAGTCAATAGCCCTGGTTAACTCCACATTCCAGCGGGCCACCAGGGAATCAGCTGAAAGGCCATCAACATGGGATAAAACATCCCCTACCACTCTCTGGAAGCCAATTGGATCCATTAAGTAGCGGGGGCGGACCATCCGAATCGGTCCCACCTCCCGGCAGAGGGGAAGGGTCGTGGAGAAGTCTAGTTGCATCAGGAAGTGATCTGACCATGGCACTTCTTTTGTTTCGCTTTTACCTAGTGTCAGATCACCAACATCCATAGAGGTAAACACCAAGTCTAAGGCATGTCCACGGCTATGAGTTGGGCCAGACTTATTCAGGGACAGCCCCATGGAGGCCATGCTTTCCACGAAGTCCCGAGCGGCCCCTTGTAAGGTCGTGTCGGCATGGATGTTAAAATCTCCTAAGACAACCAAGCTAGGTGTCTCCAGGAGCACATCCGCCACGACCTGAAGCAGCTCGGGCAGGGAATCCTTCGTGCAGCGGGGAGGTCGGTACACCAAAAGGAATCCTGTACTGCCCCTATTGCCCAACTTCCAGAACATGCACTCAGAAAACTCGGTCTTTCCAATAGGACGCCTGGTGCAAACTAATGACTTCCTAAAAATCACTGCAACCCCCCCTCCCCGCCCAGATGGCCTGGGTTGCTGTGCGTAAGAGAAGCCTGGTGGACAAGCAGCGGCAAGGACTGGCCCATCTGCCTCATCCAACCAAGTCTCTGTCACACATGCCAGGAAAGCCCTGTTGCATTCAAGGGGGTGGTTGGGACAGAGTCTCTGATCAGCATGCAAAGGAGGACAGGCTTAGGAGGCAATAATAATAATAACAATAATAATAATAACAATAAAATATATTACTTGCACTCTGCCTACCTGACTGGCTTCCAACAAAATAAAAAACACAAAAAATATCAAAAAGTTTTCCTGTACTTCAGAAGTCTTCCATTTTGAAGAACTGGCCTTCAAGTTTAAAGAAGTGCCCTCTTTAAGGAATCACGTGGTATAAACATGCATGTTGTTTTCTAGGTCGAAACACACACAGAACACACAGTATGAGCAATAGTGCTCCAAAGTGCTTCTCTTGTGAACTTGCCATCTAAGTTGTTTAAAAGGTAAAGGGATCCCTGACCATTAGGTCCAGTCGTGTCTGACTCTGGGGTTGCGGCGCTCATCTCGCTTTATTGGCCGAGAGCTGGCGTACAGCTTCCAGGTCATGTCGCCAGCATGACAAAGCCGCTTCTAGTGAACCAGAGCAGCGCACGGAAACGCCGTTTACCTTCCCGCTGCAGCGGTACCTATTTATCTACTTGCACTTGGCGTGCTTTCGAACTGCTAAGTGGGCAGGAGCTGGGACTGAGCAATGGGAGCTCACCCCGTCACAGGGATTTGAACCACCGACCTTCTGATCAGCAAGCCCTAGGCTCTGTGGTTTAACCCACAGCGCCACCTGGGTCCCTAAATTGTTTACTCCTGACCAAAACTCCTGTTTCCCAAAAGGAGAGGAGGGGGAGGTCTCTCCCCCACTTTTAACCCACCCCACTCCCACCGCATGAAAGGCAGAGGGCTTGTTCATTCACTATCCCAATAAACCATGTGTGTATCTGAAGTGAACCAGGCGCTGCTGCTCCTTCCCCTCTCACTGTGCTGCTGCAATAAAGGCAGCAGAGGAGAAAACATGGGTTTGAAGGCTCTTTCAACCTCTCTCCCCTGAGCAACAAGAGCAAAGTGGGTTTGCAGGGTTAAGAACTTTGCTTCAGGATGAGAACAGAAATCGCATGGTGGTGGCGTGGCGGCAGCGGGAGGCCCCATTAGCTAAAGTGGTGCTTCAGGTTAAGAAAAGTTTCAGGTTAAGAATGGACCTCCGGAACAAATTTAGTACGTAACCACTGTGTGTATATATATCAGTACACACACACACACACACACACACACAATTTTTCAATTTTTAGAACTAAAAATTGTATTAGTTTTTAGTTACAATCCTATATAATAAAGAGCCTGTGTCCCTCCGTAGCTTTCCGTCCGTCAGTGGAAATCGCAACTGCGCGTGCGCTCCACTGACACACGGATTGGAGGACGCAGACCAATAGATGTCGGCCATCTTCAGCGGACCTTTCCGCTGTAGGAGCGGGGGTGCCGACGCTCCCTCCGCCCAGGACAGGGGTTGCTCCGCCGCCGACCGCCCGCCCCGCCCCGCGATGCCGAAGCTGACGCAGCTGCAGCCGCCTCTCAGGCTGACGCGCGGGAAGGGGCGACGCGCGGGAAGGGGCGGTTGGCCGGCGCGGCTGCTGCTGCTGCTGCTGCAGCGACGGCTGCTCCAAGACGCTCCCTCCGCCCGGGACGGGCTGCTCCGCCGCCGCCGCCCGCCCGCCCGCGATGGGAGGGAGATGCGAACTACGGCAGCTGCTGCTGCGCGCAGACTGAGGCGACGCGCGGGAAGGGGCGGTTGGCCGGCGCTGTGTGTGTGGGAGGGGGAGGGAGAGGGAGGGAGACAGAGCCAAACTGTTTGTGGAGGTCTGGGAAGTGGGGGGGGGAGGAGGTGTGTGTGTGTGAGAGAGAGAGAGGGGGGAGGGAGAGAGATAGGCGAGCTGTGGGGGGGAGGTGGGTGTGGGGGGGAGGTGCTCCCCCCATATACCCCGCTCCCCCCATATACCCCGCCGCCGCCGCTAGCACCCATTATTAATGGGCTTAATTCAACTAGTAATCCAATAAAAGCCTCATTGTCACAACACCAAATTATAATACAATTAATAATGCCAATTGTTCAGATGCTAAATGATACAATTTTGTTGGTCCCCATGTGAATTGATGGCTGGATGATTTACTTTAACTCTGCATTCCAAAATCTTCCAATTACACACAAATCAGAATAACAAACCCTTAAACCGCATATGCAATTTTAACGTCTTCCATTCGCGTTAACACATCAAATGATTTACAGTCCTAGGGATGAAGCATTCAAACTCACTCTTTGTTTTTGTGTATGGCTATTATTAATGTTTCTTCCTGTCCTTGTACTGTATTATGTCTATCTTTTGTTAGTTGTTGCTGTTCTCCATCATGCCTTGGGCGGAGCTAGTATTCCATTGCTGTTTCATAAGTTCTCCATTGCATCATTCCAATCTTCATAATTTTGCACCTCAAGCAGCAGCTGCAGAAATCATACTATCAAAATAAGTATTCACCATTTTGTCTCAGCCTGTCAAGGAGAGGAGAGCTAGCTATCAGTAATGAACCTTCTCTGGTAAGCTTCCAGCCCACTGTTATTTCTCCGTTCAGCCGATAAGAAGTTACAGATCCAATTAAACTAAATTTGAAGTCTTTAGCATTATTCAGTTCAGTCTGAGGCTGATAAAAAGTAGGGAAGAGTTTCTCTCATAAACCTTTGGAAAATAAAGCTTCTCCCCCTTCCCCCCCATTTTTTTATTTACACACACAGTTCCATTTGATGTTATATTCCATATCTGCAATCCATTTTTCATTCATTTGATGTTATATTCCATATCTGCAATCCATTTTTCACCGTCATCGCCTATACATCCGTAATTTAAACAAGTATTTCAGGGGAGAGTTGCCGAATCATAAATATTTAAAAAAATCAAACTTAGTATAAAGAAGCCAAAGGCTTCCCTCCACCCCACTCTGTCTTTTACACAGAATGATGTCGTTTTTCCACGTTAAAACCTTAACGAGCTTGCAACTGTTTGATTATGTAGTTCATGATCTCCCCTTTTCCATCACACCTCTGTAGATTAGTCCAAATTAAAATCTAATGAACAGAAATACCTCTGCTTCTTCATGGCAGCGTAGGAGAGTTATCGGCAGGCAAAGTGCTTTTGTACTCAGTGCCTCCCTGCCTCTAGCATTCCATTCCAGAGCAAGAGCCAGGTACCAAGGCAATCTGCGAGTGAATCCCTGGTTGGGGGGGGGGGATCTGCAATGCTGATTACCCTCAATCATCCTTGTTTTTTCTTCGATAATGATCTCCCGCTGACATAGGAGTTGCCTCCATTAAGGCAGACCGGATCCGGAAGCCCCATGGGCAGGAGAATCCCTGCAGGGGCTCTTAAACTCCTTTTTCTTCTTCCTCCCTCCCTCCCAGGAAGCTGCAACTTGCTCTGGCTTCTGGGCTCCTCAGGAAGCTGAACCTGCAAACCTAGCTGAGACTGAACCTGCACACCTGGCCAGGATGGAAGGAGGAAGATGGACGGTTGACCTGGTCAGGCTGTCTCCCGCATCCCTCCTCACAACCTCTAAGCATTCCCTCCCAGGATCCTCGGAGACATCTGGTGAGTTCTGGGGGAGAGGAGATGGGGACCGGAATGGATGGATGGTGGAGGGAGAAAGAGGAAAAGATGGAGAGGAGACAAAAGGCAGGGAGTTCCTGGCAGTAAGAATGAAGGGGTGAGGCCTTCTCCAAAGCAGCTCTTTGTTTTTGGAATCCCTTTCATAAAGTAGTGGGGGCAGATTTTCTTCCTCCAGGCTTTTAAATCTCTCGTTTTATTTCCACTGCGGGATTAATTGATGATAATGATGTTGCACACCAATCCAGCAAAATGGGTGAAGGGGGATATGGAAATGCTTTCCCGTAATTATTTTTCTTCATATATTTAAATAGTTATATTTAAATATTATATATATATATATATATATATATATATATATATATATATATATATATATTCTTCATATATTTAAATAGTTTCTATTACCGGTACTTATTTTTTATAGACAGAGTGATACATTCCACCAGCATCCAAACACAATAAATGCATGTCTGGGTTTGGCTTTTGGCCTGGAAACCCTTCAAAGTAAAACTCATAGTATCTTTGGCTTCGTTCCAGCAGGCTTCCCTTTCTCTCGGCCCCTCAGCCTAGCAGAGTTTGTGATGTACCCGGCCTCTCATAGGTACACAAACAACACAGCATCTTCAAGTTGCCTTTGCCAAGGAGCTTTAGCAAGTAATCCACACAGTCCATCACTTCTAATCTAAAAGCGTTTATTTACAAGCTGAAAAACAAACTCCTCCGGAGCTAGCCGACATTGCTTCCACTCCGGTCAAAACCAAAACTAAAACCGTGTACAATACACCAGTACAACAATGCATACAGCGAACAAAGGAAAAACCCCAGCTGTAACCTCCCAGTGGGGCGGGACGTTCTCCTGCAGCTACTTTAACCCTGTAAGCTCAGGATCCACTCACAGCATGCACCTCACCAGTTTGATTTCTTTAGGGACAAAGGACCCATTGTCATGATACAGAATTCCTGTGGCTGAAGGCTCTATAAATGGGATTTGGCATATGAAGTCCAAGGGTGGCTAGTATTATAAGCGAATTGTGTAAACTTGCCAATTGTGTGTGAGAGTGAGTGAGTGAATGAGATAATAATTTAAAGCACCCCTGCAATTTTGTCCAACCCTAAGCTTACATGGAGATATTGTGGTACAACTTTGGTACAAATTTCAAAATAAGTACAAAAAGCCATCAAAGAGACTCACAAGTTTATAGTGCCACCAGCTTTCCTGGACAAGAGTCCACTTTGTCAGACTGCAGCCCACAAAAGCTTGGGCCATAATACAGTTATCAGCCTTTCAGGGCTACAAAAGATGAATCAACAGAAGCATAGTTCTTCTATGGACTTCCATCCTACAGGAGACAGGGATAGCCAGAATCTTGGATAGCTTGAAAAAAAGCATTAGACTGATGGCTGTGCTCTGCCCTCGTGGTCCTAGGCAATAATGCTTCTTAATACTAGTTTCTGGAAAGCACAGGAAGGCAGAGGAATCTTGTGTTCAAATCTGCTTGCCGATTTCCCATAGGCATCTAGTTGGCCCCTGTGAGAACAGGATGCTGGAGTAGGTGGGCCTTTGCCCGATCCAGCAGGATCTTCTTCGGTTCTAATATACTGCAATATTCTCACACTTGCATGTGGCATAATAACACTTAAGTTTTACTTATTACTCAGATGAGAGACTTCTACTCAAGCCTGAGTTCCTCTCCTCATTTGAAAAAAAAATACAGAGATGGTGGAATAAGCCAATTCCACCATAGATCTGTATTATAAAATGGTGCTGCTTTATTGCGTGAATGGAGTGATTTTGTGTTGCTCTTGCCATTATCACATCTGCTTTCCTAAAAATTTGGAACATAGAGAGGACAGTGGAGAAGGAGACAGTGTTAAAATAAGAGAAGGTGCAAATTGGGATTGACGTGTGTTCAGTTCCTTTTTTGTCTTTCTTGAAAATCTAACAGGATTCTGTTTCCCCCCACCCCCACTCCCAGGTCGGAATTCTGTGGAGCCGTCCGTGAATACATTGGGAATAACAAAGAAACAGTTTAAATGCATGGAATGTGGGATGTGCTTTAGTCACAGTGGAAGACTGAGGATACACCAACGAACTCACACAGGGGAAAAACCGTTTAAATGTATTGAATGTGGTAAGAGCTTCCGTCAAAGTGGAACACTTAGAATACATCAACGAACTCACACAGGGGAGAAAGAATTTAAATGTATTGAATGTGGAAACAGCTTCAGTAGAAGTGGATCACTTAGAATACACCAACGAACTCACACAGGGGAGAAACCATTTAAATGTATTGAATGTGGTAAGAGCTTCCGTCATAGTGGAACACTTAGAATACATCAACGAACTCACACAGGGGAGAAACCATTTAAATGTATTGAATGTGGAAAGAACTTCAGTAGAAGTGGATCACTTAGAATACACCAACGAACTCACACAGGGGAGAAACCATTTACATGTATCGAATGTGGTAAGAGCTTCAGTAAAAGTGCACTCCTTAGAATACATCAACGAACTCACACAGGGGAGAAACCATTTACATGTATCGAATGTGGTAAGAGCTTCAGTGAAAGTGGAGCACTTATAATACATCAACGAATTCACACAGGGGAGAAACCATTAAAATATATCGAATGTGGTAAGAGCTTCCGTCATAGTGGAGCACTTAGAATACATCAACGAACTTACACAGGGGAGAAACCATTTAAATGTATTGAATGTGGTAAGAGCTTCCGTGAAAGTGGAGCACTTGGAATACACCAACGAACTCACACAGGGGAGAAACCATTTAAATGTATTGAATGTGGAAAGAGCTTCAGTCAAAATGGAAACCTTAGAAAACACCAACGAACTCACACAGGGGAGAAACCATGTAAATGTATTGAATGTGGAAAGAGCTTCAGTGAAAGTGGAGCACTTGGAATACACCAACGAACTCACACGGGGGAGAAACCATTTAAATGTATTGAATGTGGAAAGAGCTTCAGTCAAAATGGAAACCTTAGAAAACACCAACGAACTCACACAGGGGAGAAACCATTTAAATGTATTGAATGTGGAAAGAGCTTCAGTGACAGTGGAAACCTTAGAAAACACCAACAAACTCACACAGGGGAAAAAGCATTTAAATGTATTGAATGTAGAACGAGCTTCAGTCAAAATGGACAGCTTAGGAAACATCAGCTAACTCACACAGAGGGAAAACCTTAGATGTATGATATTTGGAAAGAGATTCAGAGGGAGTGGAGACCATAATATTCATAAGCAAATTCACACAGGGGAAAAACCATATACAATAAATGTATGCAGCTTTCCACTCAGGTTTCCCACAGTTCCTGGGAAGTGAAGATGACTGTCATGTCTCTGGATGTCCAAAAAAGAATTTGGCAGTGTTTGTTTACATTCTTGGGGGCCATGCTATTTGGCGATACTCTCTTTTTCAAGAGGTATCTGAAGACTGTAGATCTGGATAGCTTGGAATCTGGCATTCAGGACTTTCCCCACAATTCTGCATATTGCTCAGAACAGAGAGTTGGATCTGGATTTCCTGTGTCAGTGCATCATTCCCACCTACACTTCCGTGGTTTGTGAATATAGCTGGTTTGGGTTCCTTTGGACCAGTTGCTAATAATCTTGTCTTGTTGTTCAAAATGGTTTTTTGTTGATAATGGGTTCCTAAAACTTTAATAAAGCACAGGCCCCATTCTCACCTGTTCCACTGAAGAGTTTGGTCTCCCCCCCCCCCCGGATGTTTTGTTTCTTGCAGAGCGCCCGATCCTTTGGAGAAGTGGGTTTGTTGCGCAAGAACTCCGAAGCAGCTTTAGTTATGCAACCTGAATTTGCCTGTTTTTGACTGAATCCCACCCTAAAACAGGGATGCTTTCTAAATGCCCTTCATCAGATGAATGAAGCATGAGTGTAATCTTGCAGTTATCTTTATCTCTCTATACACACATACATGTTCATGGGTGGAAAGAATTGCAGTGAGGTCAGTCAGACAGACAATGAAATGCAGAAGGGCCATTTGTATAGTTGTTTTGCAGCAGATTTAGTTAATTTAAAAGCACAAAACAACCACAAAGAATCTTGAGGCAGGTTACACATTTATTCCAGTTCAGTTTTTGGTTATTGGCATGCATTTATAGTCCCCAAACCTATTCCTCTCTCTCCTGCCCCTACAAGCCAACAGTAAGATTTTCTGTAGAGACACTGGGGGCTGTTTTATGACAGTTGTCACTTGCTGACAATGCAGAAGGAAGCCACCTTAGCTCACCAAGAAGATACCAGTTGTTGGTTTTGGTTACGTCTATACGAAGTGCATAGCGTTTGACCCTCCATAAAGAAATGGGGAGGAGACAAGAGCTGGAATAGCTGACTAGAAGGATAGGTAACCTGGGAACCTCATGTTGATTGACACCCCCAGCTCCCTGACCCCAAGAAAAGATTCATTCAGGGAGGCAGGTGAGCATTACAGCTAAACCCCATGTTATGTTCTCCAGTAGCTATTCGCTCGGAAAAGGCTATTTTCATTCCGTTCTTATTGTGTCTGGAGGAGGGAGTGTTTTTTTACCTTTCCTCCGCTTCCTTGCAGTCCTAAGAAAAAAATCAAAGCACCACGCCAATGCTTTTAGCCCCAGAAGAGGAGCTCCCCTTGGTGTCAAGGGAGGGGTCCAAGGGAGCATCTGGAGCCCTGCCATTCCTTCTGTCCCTGGCCCCTTCTCCTGCTTTCTCGACCATCCCATGGCCACTCCTGACTCCACAGCAGGAGACGGGATCTGTCTGTGATGATGAGATGTCCTGGCTTGTTGAAGGACCACTTCCTGTTTACTGGAGCTCCATCCTTCTTTCACATGCAAGGTGGAGTCATGAAGCAGGTAAAGGCTGAGCACACCTAAGGGTGACATGGGGTGTGTGGATTCTGCGGTCGTTCGAATCCCCGCAACGGGTTGAGTTCCCGTTGCTCGGTCCCAGCTCCTGTCCACCTAGCAGTTTGAAAGCACGTCAAAGTGCAAGGAGATAAATAGGTACCACTCCAGCAGGAAGGTAAACGGCGTTTCCGTGCACTGCTCTAGTTCACCATAAATGGCTTAGTCATGCTGGCCATATGACCCGGAAGCTTACGCCGGCTCCCTCGGCCAGTAAAGTGATATGAGCGCCACAACCCCAGAGTCGTCCGCGACTGGACCTAACGGTCAGGGTTCCCTTTACTTTTACCTTTACTTGAAGAACCAAACCATGATGTAGCCGTGCTCTTTTCCATCCCTTTCCAAGAATTGCAACAATCTGTTCCTCAAAATGTTTCAGCCTCCACAACCTTCACTTAAGGCAACCAGCTGCCCCTTCCCCCAATCTTTCTCACTGGCAATGAAATCTAATAAAACCTTGCATATGCAGTCTAAAGTAATTAAAGTTTACTGTCCCCTTTCTTCCCCCCACTCTCTCCCCCCCCCGCTCTCTTTACCCCAATCTTATACTGTATACAACATTAAAGTCTCTGTGTGTAAATTTTGATGATACCTAAAGTTACAGAGTAGCTTACAGCTAGGAAGGTAAACAGTTCTTCTATATGTTAGTTTCTTTTTTCAGACTATACAATGTCCAGACTCTTTGTACTCCAAAGTACTTTACTTTAATAAACATATGAAATAAAGAGAAATCTACTCTTATTCCCTTATGGGGTACACAAGAGCCTTTTGAGGTTCTCCATCGGAAGGAGAAAATTACAGAGGCCAACCAGAGAAAAACTGAGAAGCAAAATCTTTATTATATCTGTTGCAACAGGGCCCATCACTCCCAAAATGGAGGAGGGAGGAGGAACCCAGAACAATGGTGTGCCAGCTCCTATATAGACTTTGAAATTCCCCCTCTCCCGCTCAAGACCACCCCCTATACATCATACATACATCACAAAAAGGGGTGTAACCCAGGACCACCCCCCAGATACATCACAGAAAAAGGCGGTCTCCAGCAGAAATCTGAGTGCGCTGTTTACCTCCTGTCTGCCACTTCATATGATAATGTGTTATCTGATTGCCTTTCCTGGGCAGTCTGGCCATTCCTTTGAGATGGTGATTACTTAATTTCTGAGACAATGGGAAAGTTCTCTCACCCCTTTCCTCCTTGCAGAGAAACATTTGGTCAGTTTTGAGAGTCAAAATGTCAGGTTTTGAGAGTCAAAATGGAGTCAGTTTTGAGAGTCAAAATGGTGTCAGGATTGTCTGCTTCAGACATGTGGCCTTGTTTGCTTGGTACATTAATAACAATTATAGATATAAAACCTTAAATTCTTACAACACATGTAACTGAGAAGAATATATTTACAATCCGATGCGTATTCAAACACGGGTACGTTGTCACTTGAATTGTCTTACGAAAGGTTTTTACTTTCGCCTCAGCAGTACAGTCATATGTCCAATTACATTTCCTTCCATTTACGTAAACTTCGGGATACGTAAGCGGCAAACCTGGAAGTATGTTTCCGGGCTTTGCCACGTGCGCATGCGCAGAAGCGCTGTACTGCTGCGCATGTGTGCGCAGAAGCGGTCTCTCCAGTTGCAAAAACCTCAGGATCCAGCCGGACCTCCGGAACTGATCCCGTCTGCAACTGGAGGTACCACTGTATTCTCTCTGTTCCTTGCAGAGAGCTCCTGCACAGGTTTCTTCCTATTAACATTTAGTGATCTTCCTCTGTTTCATTTCAAACAGATCACACTGATGCACAACAGTATCCTGAGACACCTCTCTCAGCAGCCATTCTCTCTCTCACACACAGATAGAAAAGAACAGAAAAGCACTTAAAAACAACAGTTACTGGAATAACAGTCTCAACAGAATGGAATTCCTCTCTCATGTGACTCACAGCCAATCACATGAGAGCTACTGTCAAAGGAAAACTCCATGTTAAAAATACACAGTAATTTAACTAAGTAAACATTCTCATTTATGGAAAGTAAACCATTATCCTTAACACTTTCCCCAGACCCAGTGAGCAAAGAGCTTGAAGAGAAAGAGCACTTAGCAGCAGAGGAGATGATGATGATGACGAATGAGGAAGTGTGAGAGTCGGGGGTGGGGTGGAGATTCACTTGGGACCATGCCATTATCCAAAAGGCTGGGTTCTACAGCTTCTCTCTGTAAAGTTTGAAATAAAAAAGGACTGTTAGAAACTTTTCCTTGTCTTTATACTTTCCTGGGCAACCAGCTGGGAGCCACCGACAGCACCCTGACAGGTGCAGATAACCATGGGCACAAGTCTCTAGGGGATGGGGAGCCCACACAGAATACCAGTATGTCCAACGGACCTGATCCGAGTTCTGGGCACCACAGTTCAAGAAGGATACTGACAAGCTGGAACGTGTCCAGAGGAGAGCAACCAAAATGATCAAAGGCCTGGAAACAATGCCTTATGAGGAATGGCTTAGGGAGCTGGGTATGTTTAGCCTGGAGAAGAGAAGGTTAAGGGGTGATATGATAGCCATGTTCAAATATATAAAAGGATGTCATATAGAGGAGGGAGCAAGGTTGTTTTCTGCTGCTCCAGAGAAGCGGACATGGAGCAATGGATTCAAACTACAAGAAAGAAGATTCCACCTAAACATTAGAAAGAACTTCCTGACAGTAAGAGCTATTCGACAATGGAATTTGCTGCCAAGGAGTGTGGTGGAGTCTCCTTCTTTGGAGGTCTTTAAGCAGAGGCTTGACAGCAACCTGTCAGGAATGCTTTGATGGTGTTTCCTGCTTGGCAGGGGGTTGGACTGGATGGCCCTTGGGGTCTCTTCCAACTCTATGATTCTATGATTCTATGATCCAATCCATAAATGGGTTGGAGCTCAGACTGGCCCTCCTCTACTTTGAGATGCTCATGGAATCCAAAATACGTATCAGCAGAGCATATAGCGGGCATCTCCAAAACGCCAGCCGACTGGCTTGGCTGTCAGCAGGTCTCCTAGATGGGATAGAGCCTTCACCCACAAGTGTTCCATCAAATAGGGGATTGCTTTGGCCTCCCAAGAGTGGACCTGTTTGCAAGTCCATCAAACCAAAAGGTGGAGCTCTTCTTCTCCTGGTTCAGGACCCAGGGATGTCCTGACTTTCCTCTGGCTGGGGAGTGGGCTCCCATACACCTTTCTTCCCACAGCCCTAATCCAGAGATTTCTCAGGCGAGTCAGATCTGCTTCACTGGGGTAGCTCCCTTCTGGCCAAGGAGGGCCTAGTTCACAGAACTCCTGGTCCTATCATTGGCTGCTGTGAGTGCTTGTCCACTGCCGGAAGGTCTTTTCCACCTGACCTGCAGGGCAGAATCAAGGCTCCATATTAAAAAATGATGAAACAGACTCTTGGGTTGGGGCAGTGTTTAGGGTCTCCTTTTCAGTTCTCTCTTATTGGTTTTACTGCCCTAAATGTCTAAAATGTTTTAAAATGGCTTTTAATCTGTGGGTATTTAAATTTTGGTTGTTTTGGTTTAAATGAAAGAGCGCAGGATGTGCCGGGGAAGAGAGGGGGATGTAATAAGAGAATCGGGGCTTTATATATATATACCGTATATTAAATGTTCATAACTGTGCCAAGCAAACAAGGCCACATGTCTGAAGCAGCACAGGAAGACAGGCCTCACCATTTTTCACTCACAAACTGTCTCTCTGCAAGGAGGGGGGAGGGATTGTCTCCGGAAAATAAAGGGATAATCCTGGCTTCCTGATACATAGGGTGTGATTGGCTTGGCTGGTAAACAGGGAAATGTAAATATCTCTTTGTTTCACTTGATGGGTTTTTGGTGGAGGGCAAGAGGAGGCATTGTTGTTGTTGTTCAGTCGTTCAGTCGTGTCCGACTCTTCGTGACCCCATGGACCAAGGCACGCCAGGCACACCTATCCTCCACTGCCTCTCGCAGTTTGGCCAAACTCATGCTAGTAGCTTCGAGAACACTGTCCAACCATCTCGTCCTCTGTCGTCCCCTTCTCCTTGTGCCCTCCATCTTTCCCAACATCAGGGTCCTTTCTAGGGAGGCATCTCTTCTCATGAGGTGGCCAAAGTACAGGAGCCTCAACTTCAGGATCTGTCCTTCTAGTGAGCACTCAGGGCTGATTTCTTTAAGAATGGATAGGTTTGATCTTCTTGCAGTCCATGGGACTCTCAAGAGTCTCCTCCAGCACCATAATTCAAAAGCATCAATTCTTCGGCGATGGGGATGGTCAAAGATGCTCAGATTACTGCTACCAGACCTCTCCTTTCATGATGTAACTGTGATGTATTAGGGAGGTGGTCCTGGGTTACACCCCTTTTTGTGATGTATGTATGATGTATAGCGGGTGGTCTTGAGCGGGGGGGGGGGGATTTCAAAAGTCTATATAGGAGCTGGCACACCATTGTAAGGGGGCTACTCTATTTTTGGGAGTGGGCCCTGTTGCAACAGATATAATAAAACTTTGCTTCTCAATTTTTCTCTGGTTGGTCTCTATAAATTTACTCCTACCGATGGAGAACCTGGAAAGGCTCTTGTGTACCCCATAAGGGAATAAGAGCAGATTTCTGTTTATTTCACTCCTGTACAAAGGCAAAACTGTTCAAACTATGACACTACACCTTTTTTTGCTTTAAAAAGAAAGCATTGAAAGAAGGGTTCTTTTAAAATTTATTGCTTTATTTTTCACAACATAACGCAAAGAAAAGAACTTCCCCTCTCTCCAGCCAGTGTGGTGTAGTGGTTAAGAGCGGTAGTCTTGTAATCTGGTGAACTGGGTTCGTGTCTCTGCTCCTCCAAATGCAGCTGCTGGGCTAGTCACACTTCTTTGAAGTCTCTCAGCCTCACTCACCTCACAGTTTGTTGTGGGGGAGGAAGGGAAAGGAGAATGTTAGTTGCTTTGAGACTCCTTAAAAAGGTAAAGGGACCCCTGATCATTAGGTCCAGTTGCGGACGACTCTGCAGTTGTGGCGCTCATCTCTCTTTACTGGCTGAGGAAGAGACTCCTTAGGGTAGTGATAAAGTGGGATATCGAATCCAAACTCTTCTTCTTCTTCCTTACAAATTAAAATTGCCCTTCATTTTTCTCAGTACTTCCCATTAAGAATATTTCTTTCACATCTGTAGCGTATGTAATGAGTGAGCAATAGGCGCTAGACAGAGAGTGATCCCTCTCTATAATGTAAACGGGGAGACTTCTGTCCAGGATATTTCTATATAAAGAACTTTTTGCTGAGGTGGAAGTGGGGACTAAGTGAGGTTGGAGTGGAACCATGTTTGCATGAACATGAGAAGGCAAAATATACTCTCAATTTAAATATTTATTAAAATTTATTTATCTAGGTACCCAGAAGAGTTATTAGACTTTTCCTTTTTTTTTGCTGTGAGCTACCTCATACATTGTAAGAAATGGATCCTGAGAGCAATGATCCCGCTCCTTAAAATACAATCTGAAAAAAAATGGTGAAACAGTGAAGAGTATTGAGGACAATACAGTACTGTAGTCCTGCCTCTGTTTACATGTGTACCTTCTCCTTCCTCCCCAGAGTTGCCTCCACTTCCAGCTTCAGCAGCAGAGATCAAATCGGGGCTTGCAAAGGAGGGAGGGAAGGAGGCGGGAAGTGGGGCTGCTTCCTGATTAAGGCCCCTAATGAAGCGGAGTCACTTCCTGCCTCCTACGCGGGGGCTTCCCATTCCTGCCGCTGCTGCCGCCCTCAAGTTTTCAGGTGAGTGCAAAGCCAATGGCACTCACTGGCCTCTCGGGCCTAGCGGGAGACCCTGCGGCCTACCCGGGGCTCCCACCGGCCTCTCGGGCCTAGCGGGACACCCTGCGGCCTACCCGGGGCTCCCACCGGCCTCTCGGGCCTAGCGGGACACCCTGCGGCCTACCCGGGGCTCCCACCGGCCTCTCGGGCCTAGCGGGACACCCTGCGGCCTACCCGGAGCTCCCACCGGCCTCTCGGGCCTAGCGGGACACCCTGCGGCCTACCCGGGGCTCCCACCGGCCTCTCGGGCCTAGCGGGACACCCTGCGGCCTACCCGGGGCTCCCACCGGCCTCTCGGGCCTAGCGGGACACTGCTCCTTAAAGAAAAGAACCTTTAAAGAAAGGTTCCGTTTAAATAAAAAGGCCGGTACTCACCCAATTCCGGCCGCCTGGACACTCTCCTGGATCCTGAACCTAGAAGGAAAAGAACCAAAGAGGGCTGGCTGAAGACCTCAGCCCCTTTTAAAAGCCCCTTGACCCCGCCCCGGCCGACTGTCCATTGTCCACCTGGCGGAGGGCGGGTCAAAGGGGGCAGCCTATGCAGGTGGGCAGCTCCCGCCCAGGGGACCCCCGCTCGGTGCCACAAACCCCGCCCACCTGAGAAGGGAGGGCGCAAATTAAGGCCCCTAATGAAGTGGGGTCACTTCAAAGCCAATGGCGGCGAAGGAGCTTTGCAAGGGGGTCCAGGATGAGAAGCCCCGGGGCGGGGAGAAGAGAAAGGAGGAAAGGGAGCTGGTTTTTTAAAAGGGGGCCTTGAAGGCGGAGTGGGGGGGGTTGCGCTGGGGAAAGAGAAGCTTCCTCCTGCCGGGATCTGGTGCAAAGGGAGTTGCAGGGAAGGACGCGGGAAAGGGGAGAGGGGTGGGCATTGCTGGCCAGGATCACCTTAATAATAGTTTTAATTTTAATATCTGTACCCTGGTAGAAGACCCCTCAGAGGAGGACCTCAGTGTTCGGCTTCCTTCCTTCCTTATCTTTAGCATTCCTCTTCTCCCAGGCGTTTGGCTCATGAAACAATCTATCGCCTTCACAACTGTATGGGGGGAGTGTCATTTTTATTTCTTACTCTGGTATGCATTTGGTGTGTTTTTCTATTGTAAGCTGCCAGGTGATCTGCGGAGGAAGGGTCAGTACAGAAATGTAAAGAATAGCAGGAAAAATAGGAAGCCCTGTTGCATTCAAGGGGGTGGTTGGGACAGAGTCTCTGATCAGCATGCATAGGACAGGCTTAGGAGGGAACAACAACAACAACAAGAACAAGAACAACAACAACAACAAATATATTACTTGCACCATGCCTACCTGACTGGCTTCCAACAAAATAAAAAACACCAAAAATATCAAAAGGTTTCCTGTACTTCAGAAGTCTTCCATTTTGTAGAAATGGCCTTCAAGTTTAAAGATTCCTTTTTAATGAATTACGTGGTGAAGTCTTCCATTTTGTATAAATGGCCTTCAAGTTTAAAGATTCCTCTTTAGGGAATCACGTGGTATAAACATGTATGTTGTTTTCTAGGTCCAAACACACATAGTATGAGCAATAGTTCTCCAAAGTGCTTCTCTTGTGAACTTGTCATCTAAGTTGTTTACTATTGACCAAAACTCCTGTTTCCCAAAAGTAGAGGAGGGGGAGCTCTCTCCGCCACTTTTAACCCACCCCACTCCCACCGCATGAAAGGCAGAGGGCACAATCCCAGTATACCATGTGTGTATCTGAAGTGAACCAGGCGCTGCAGCTCCTTCCCCTCTGACTGTGCTGCTGCAATAAAGGCAGCAGAGGAGGAAACGTGGGTTTGAAGGCTCTTTTGACCTCTCTCCCCTGAGCAACAAGAGCAAAGTGGGTTTGCAGGGCAGGAGGACAGAGGAGGAGGCAGCGAGGGCAGAGGGAGCAGTGGGCGGTTCCATCGCCTCTCCCAGGAGGTCCAGATGCAATCAAGGGACTTCCTTCTTCTCCATGCAAAGACCACCCATGTATTCAGAGCAGTCCTTTGCAGATTAACTCTTAAGTTCCAAGGGATCTACTCTCAGGCCACTAATGGGCATACCATGCCAGCCTTCGGAAGGGAGGTGGGACAGGCAGGTGAAAGGAATGGCCAAAGGTGGTTGAAAATGGGTGGAGGCTCTTGGGAAGGGGATGCCCAATTGGGGCTTCTGTCTTGGGCAGGAGAATCCCTGCAGGGGCTCTGGGACTCCCTTGGCTTCTTCCTCCCTCCCAGGAAGCTGCAACTTGCTCTGATTTCTGCCCTCCTCAGGAGGCTGAACCTGCAAACCTAGCTGAGACTGAACCTGCAAACCTGACCAGGATGGAAGGAGGAAGATGGACCATTGACCTGGTCAGGCTGTCTCCTGCATCCCTCCCCACAACCTCTAAGCATTTCCTCTCAGGGCCCTTGGAGAAGTCTGGTGAGTTTCAGCAGAGAGAAAATACCACTGTACAGAAAGCCAACAAAGAGACTCACAAGTTTATGGTGGCACCAGCTTCCCTGCTCAAAAATCCACTTTGTCACACTTCAGCCCACAAAAAGCTTAGGTCATAATACATTTATCAGCCTTTAAGGGCTGCAAAGATGAATCAACAGAAGTATAGTTAATCTATGGACTTCCATCCTGCAGGAGACAGGGACGGCCAGAAACCTGCAAACCTGACCAGGATGGAAGGAGGAAGATGGACGGTTGACCTGGTCAGGCTGTCTCCTGCATCCCTCCTCACAACCTCTAAGCATTCCCTCCCAGGATCCTCAGACAAATCTGGTGAGTTCTAGGGGAGAGGAGATGGGGGCAGGAATGGATGGATGGTGGAGGGAGAAAGGGGAAAAGATGGAGAGGAGACAAAAGGCAGGGAGTTCCTGGCAGTAAGAATGAAGGGGTGAGGCCTTCTCCAAAGCAGCTCTTTGTTTTTGGAATCCCTTTCATAAAGTAGTGGGGGCAGATTTTCTTCCTCCAGGCTTTTAAATCTCTCGTTTTATTTCCACTGCGGGATTAATTGATGATAATGATGTTGCACACCAATCCAGCAAAATGGGTGAAGGGGGCTATGGAAATGCTTTCCCGTAATTATTTATACTTCATATATTTAAATAGTTTCTATTACCGGTACTTTTATTTTTTATAGACAGGGTCAGAGTGATACATTCCACCAGCATCCAAACACAATAAATGCATGCACCTCCCCAGTTTGATTTGTTTAGGGACAAGGGACCCGTTGTCATGATACAGAATTCCTGTGGCTGGAGGCTCTATACATGGGATTGGGCATATGAAGACCAAGGCTGGCTAGTATTATAAGCGAATTGTGTAAACTTGCCAATTGTGTGTGAGAGTGGGGTTGTGTGTGAGAGTGAATGAGTGAGTGAGTGAGTGGGATAATAATTTAAAGCACCCCTGCAATTTTGTCCAACCCTAAGCTTACATGGAGATACTGTGGTACAACTTTGGTACAAATTTGAAAATAAGTACACAAAGTCAACAAAGAGACTCACAAGTTTATAGTGCCACCAGCTTTCCTGGACAAGAGTCCACTTTGTCAGACTGCAGCCCACAAAAGCTTAGGCCATAATACAGTTATCAGCCTTTCAGGGCTACAAAAGATGAATCAACAGAAGCATAGTTAGTCTATGGACTTCCATCCTACAGGAGACAGGGACGGCCAGAATCTTGGATAGCTTGAAAAAAAGCATTAGACTGATGGCTGTGCTCTGCCCTCGTGGTCCTAGGCAATAATGCTTCTTAATACTAGTTTCTGGAAAGCACAGGAAGGCAGAGGAATCTTGTGTTCAAATCTGCTTGCCGATTCCCCATAGGCATCTAGTTGGCCCCTGTGAGAACAGGATGCTGGAGTAGGTGGGCCTTTGCCCAATCCAGCAGGATCTTCTTCGGTTCTAATATACTGCAATATTCTCACAATTGCATGTGGCATAATAACACTTATGTTTTATTTATTACTCAGATGAGAGACTTCTACTCAAGCCTGAGATCGTTTCCTCAGTTGGAAAAAAAATACAGAGATGGTGGAATAAGCCAATTCCACCATAGATCTGGATTATAAAATGGTGCTGCTTTATTATGTGAATGGAGTGATTTTGTGTTGCTCTTGCCATTATCTCATCTGCTTTCCTAAAAATTTGGAACATAGAGAAGACAGTGGAAAAGGAGACAGTGTAAAAATAAGAGAAGGTGCAATTTGGGATTGACGTGTGTTCAGTTCCTTTTTTGTCTTTCTTGAAAATCTAACAGGATTCTGTCCCCCCCCCCCACTCCCAAACAGGTCGGAATTCTATGGAGCCGTCTGTGAATTCATTGGGAATAGCAAAGAAACCGTTTAAATGCATGGAATGTGGAAAGAGCATCAGTGAAAGTGGAAAACTTAGAATACATCAACGAACTCACACAGGGGAGAAACCATTTACATGTATTGAATGTGGAAAGAGCTTCAGTAAAAGTGGAAACCTTAGTACACACCAACGAACTCACACAGGGGAGATACCATTTAAATGTATTGAATGTGGTAAGAGCTTCAGTAAAAGTGGAAAGCTTAGAATACACCAACGAACTCACACCGGGGAGAAACCATTTAAATGTATTGAATGTGGAAAGAGCTTCAGTAAAAGTGGAAACCTTAGAACACACCAACGAACTCACACAGGGGAGAAACCATTTACATGTATTGAATGTGGAAAGAGCTTCAGTGAAAGTGGAAACCTTAGAACACACCAACGAACTCACACAGGGGAGAAACCATTTAAATGTATTGAATGTGGCAAGAGCTTCACTCAAAATGCACACCTTAGAATACACCAACGAACACACACAGGGGAGAAACCATTTAAATATATTGAATGTGGAAATAGCGTCACTCAAAATGCACACCTTAGAATACATCAACGAACTCACACAGGGGAGAAACCATTTACATGTATTGAATGTGGAAAGAGCTTCAGTGAAAGTGGAAACCTTAGAACACACCAACGAACTCACACAGGGGAGAAACCATTTAAATGTATTGAATGTGGTAAGAGCTTCAGTAAAAGTGGAAACCTTAGAATACATCAACGAACTCACACAGGGGAGAAACCATTTACATGTATTGAATGTGGTAAGAGCTTCACTCAAAATGCACACCTTAGAATACATCAACGAACTCACACAGGGGAGAAACCATGTAAATGTTTCGAATGTGGTATGAGCTTCAGTGAAAATAGAACACTTAGAAGACATCAACGAACTCACACAGGGGAGAAACCATTTAAATGTATTGAATGTGGAAAGAGCTTCAGTGAAAGTGGAAAACTTAGAATACATCAACGAACTCACACAGGGGAGAAACCATTTACATGTATTGAATGTGGTAAGAGCTTCAGTGAAAGTGGAGCACTTAGAATACACCAACGAACTCACACAGGGGAGAAACCATGTAAATGTATCGAATGTGGTAAGAGCTTCAGTCATAGTGGAGCACTTAGAACACACCAACGAACTCACACAGGGGAGAAACCATTTACATGTATCGAATGTGGAAAGAGCTTCAGTGAAAGTGGAGCACTTAGAATACACCAACGAACTCACACAGGGGAGAAACCATGTAAATGTATCGAATGTGGTAAGAGCTTCAGTCATAGTGGAGCAGTTAGAATACACCAACGAACACACACAGGGGAGAAACCATTTAAATGTATTGAATGTGGAAAGAGCTTCACTCAAAATGCACACCTTAGAATACATCAACGAACTCACACAGGGGAGAAACCATTTAAATGTATTGAATGTGGTAAGAGCTTCAGTAAAAGTGGAAAACTTAGAATACACCAACGAACTCACACAGGGGAGAAACCATGTAAATGTATTGAATGTGGAAAGAGCTTCACTCAAAATGCACACCTTAGAAGACATCAACGAACTCATACAGGGGAGAAACCATTTACATGTATTGAATGTGGAAAGAGCTTCACTCAAAATGCACACCTTAGAATACATCAACGATCTCACACAGGGGAGAAACCATTTAAATGTATTGAATGTGGAAAGAGCTTCAGTGAAAGTGGAAAACTTAAAATACATCAGCTAACTCACACACGATGAAAACTACTGATGTATTGAATGTGGAAAGGGCTTCAGAGGGAGTGGAGACCTTCATATTCATTAGCAAATTCACACAGGGGGGAAATCATATAAATGTATGGAGTGTTCCACTCAGGGTTCACTACATCAAGGAATCGGTTGTAAATGCATGGAATATGTGAGATGTTCCAGTGTTTGTACGTAAATTTGTATACACATATATATGTATTAAAGTAATGAAGGTCACATATACTAAATGTACAAAATAAGTGACAACTTGTTGCTAGATAAACAGGGAGAGAGTGTGAATCTGGAACGCTGAAGGTGTGTGTTGAATCTATTGAGTTTTGAGGTCCGCCCTTCACTGCCAAAATGATAGGCTGCCTTGTCTTGTAAATCAGCATTCCAGGCGCTCATTACTTGAACTTTGCATAATCCATTGAAGACCTTTTTACTGATAGCATTTTCCAGCTGAATTAAAAGGTCTCTGTGTTAAATGTTCATTTGGGATTCCTTTTAAAACTCATCTATTTTCTGTGTTCTTATGTACCTGTTTTGAGCTGTTTTTATTAAATATTTTCTGCGCCAGGCAATTAAAAAATTACAACAAGGTAAATCACCAGGGCCAGACGGCTTCTCGTCCATTTACTATAAAAAGTTGGAAGAAATACTACTAAATCCACTGAAAGATACAATGAATGATATATTACAAAATGGGGAAGTACCTAAATCATGGTAAGAAAGCTATATAACGCTAATCCCAAAAGCTGAGACAGACCTGGTCCAAGTTTCAAACTATAGGCCAATTGCCTTACTTAATGTCGACTACAAAATATTTTCCGATGTCATAGCTCAACGACTAAAAAACATCTTACAAGACATAATAAATAAGGACCAAGCAGGGTTTCTTCCCAGGCGGCACCTACACAACAACGTTAGACATATCATAAATATCATAGAATATTTGGAGGAAAAAATTGACAAACCTGTGGTGCTGATGCTCCTTGACGCCGAGAAGGCGTTTGATAAAATTTCCTGGGCCTTCATGAACGAACTTATGAGACAAATGGAAATGGGAAATGTCTTCTGTAGAATAATAAAGGCAATTTATTGCCGACAAAAGGCAAGTCTGATAATAAATGGTGAGATAACAGGCGCTATCCCAATCAGCAAAGGCACCCGACAGGGCTGCCCCCTTTCGACACTAATATTCATCTTTGTCATGGAAATTCTAAATAAACAACTAAGAGAAGACCCCAACATCAGAGGGATAAAAATAGGAGGAAGAAGCTACAAAGTAAAAACGTATGCGGACGACTTGATCTTGACCACAGAGGACCCAATAAAAAGTATTCAAAGAGCATTGGAAATTATAATAGAATTTGGCACATTAGCAGGATTTAAATTAAATAAAATTAAAACAAAATTATTGGTAAAAAATTTAGCAGAGAGCGATGTGCAAGATTTAGAAAAACAAACCGGATTGAAAGTCTATTCTAAAGCAAAATATTTGGGAATTATAATTAGTTCAAAAAATATAAATTTATTCCAAGATAATTATATACCGATGTGGAATAATATAAAAAAAAGTTTGGAAAAATGGAAAAATTTAAAGCTTTCATTTATGGGCCGGGTGGCATGTGTCAAAATGATGGTTCTACCTAAGCTTCTGTTTTTGTTCCAGACAATCCCAATATTAGGAGGTGAGGAAAAAATAAAGGAGTGGCAGGCGTATATTTCTAGATTCCTATGGCAGGGAAAACGCCCCAGGATAAGCTTTTTACATATGACAGACATCAAGACAAGGGGCGGTTTGGCTTTGCCAAATCTAACCCTGTATTACGATGCTGCCTGCCTTACCTGGCTGGCAGAATGGTGTCGGTTGGACAATGTGGAATTATTAGATCTAGAAGGGTTTAACTTACGGTTTGGCTGGCACGCCTATTTAAATTACGAAAAATACAAAATACATAAGGAATTTGCAAGGCACATAATAAGAGGTTCTTTATTGAAAGTGTGGACAAAACACAAGCACTTGCTGGAACAGCGGACGCCGTGGTGGTGCTCCCCTTTGGAGGCGCTGGCAGTGAGGCGATTAACAACAAATAATAATAATAATAATAATAATAATAATAATAATAATAATAATAATAATAATTTATTATTTGTACCCCGCCCATCTGGCCGGGTCCCCCCAGCCACTCTGGGCGGCTTCCAACAAATATAAAGATACATTAAAATATCACAGATTAAAAACCTCCCTGAACAGGGCTGCCTTCAGGTGTTTTCTAAAGGTCATATGGTTGTTTATTGTTTTAACCTCTGATGGGAGGGCGTTCCACAGGGCGGGTGCCACCACCGAGAAGGCCCTCTGCCTGGTTCCCTGTAGCTTCGCTTCTCGCAGTGAGGGAACCGCCAGAAGGCCCTCGGCGCTGGATCTCAGTGTCCGGGCTGAATGATGGGGGTGGAGATGCTCCTTCAGGTATACAGGACCGAGGCCGTTTAGGGCTTTCAAGGTCAGCACCAACACTTTGAATTGTGCTCGGAAACGTACTGGGAGCCAATGTAGATCTCTCAGGACCGGTGTTATGTGGTCCCGGCGGCCACTCCCAGTCACCAGTCTAGCTGCCGCATTCTGGATTAATTGCAGTTTCCGGGTCACCTTCAAAGGTAGCCCCACTTTGAGCGCATTGCAGTAGTCCAAACGGGAGATAACTAGAGCATGCACCACTCTGACGAGACAGTCTGCGGGCAGGTAGGGTCTAAGCCTGCGCACCAGATGGAGCTGGTAGACAGCCGCCCTGGACACAGAGTTAACCTGCGCCTCCATGGACAGCTGTGAGTCCAAAAAGCCGACTGGCCTTGCTACAGAGATCTAGTAGAAAGAAACGGAAATGAGTTACAACTTAAGACTTACGAACAAATAAAAAACAAACTACAGGGATGGTTTCAATACCACCAATTATACGAGAAATTTAAGGAAGATAAAAAAAGAGGGTTTGAGGTAGAAAACTCAAGATTTGAGACAGAAGTAGTCAACTCTAACCTTAAAACCCTATCGAAAGCGTATCGTCTGTTGCTAGACTGGGCACTCATCGAAGAAGAGACTAAGCCAGTCATGATTCGATGGGCCCAAGACATAGGCCATAATATTTACTATCAAAATTGGGAGAAATTGTGGAAAGAGGGTTGGACCTTTACCGCGTGTACTGCCATCAGAGAAAACCTGATAAAAATATTTTACAGGTGGCATTACACCCCTCACAGATTAAATAAGATATACAAGAAAACCTCCAACCGTTGTTGGAGATGTGAGGAGGTAGGAGATTATTACCACATTTGGTGGCGCTGCAAAAAAATAGAAAGCTTCTGGAGAGAAGTACATGCAGAATTAGAACTTATTCTTAAAATCAATTTTACAATGACCCCAGAAGCTTACCTGCTGGGTATGGCTCCGACTGGAATCCCAAAAAAGAATAGAAATTTCTTCCAATATTCTTCTTTTTTTTATTTTAATAATTTTTATTGATTTTACAATATTTGTCTGGCCCCGATTCAGGCCAGCTCACTTATGTTACAATCATTATCATGCTTCCTCACGTCCACTCCATTGTTTTCCATCTATTTGCATATATCAATTTTTAACAGGTTCCTAATTTCATGATCAAATAATTATTTTCCTAATTCCATCTTCAATCTTCAAACTTCTCATATCCTAGCTCACTTATATATCTTCATCTACATCCCTCTTGCCTCCCCCAATCCCTGGGTACACAGATTTTATTTGCAATATTAACTGCTTATCATACTTAGCATATTTAAAATAGAAAATACTTATCCTTCACCATATTTAATAATATTTAATCAGTCCCTGGCGTGTCCATAAATCAAAAAACCATAAGACCATAAGTCAGGCAGTACTTTAACAGTTCTTATCCTATACCTGCTGGTTCTAAAATCCAGAACCAGAGTGAGTCCTGCAATGCATCCTCCAAAGTGGCATTTTCCAAAATCTGTGGCCAGCCTTCCCATTTCATATTCAGATCGTCTCGGCTTCTCTTCCGCTGCTTGTCAGTTGGTGTCAATTTGCTGTTTTTTCTTGTAATTCTTCTCTCTCTTCTTGAAGTGGCAGCTCCTTTTTTTTCCGATTAAAAAATCTCTTCTTGCAGCTGGTGTTTACCAAAGTAAACTTTCGTTGTCCGGCCTTGACGAATCCTGTCGCTTCCTTGGTTATTTGTACATCTGGGTCAGCTGGCACAGTGTTTGGATTTTGCCTTATCTCATCCGCCGCCTTTCCCATAGCATTCCTCTCTCTCAGTTCTGCAATGTATTCCTTCATCTTTTCCAGCACCATTTGCCAAGTAACATCCGGTTTCATCGCCATTTTCTTTGATCACAGTTCAAGAGGTTTTTTTTATACTTTTAAAACTTTTAAAACTTTCCACAACTTTTTCCTCTTGAAAGACTTCACAAAATTTTAAACTTAAAAATAATCCACAAATCTATCACAGTTCCTGCTGCTTCCCCCAGGACCAGGGGAGGCTCAGGGGTTAATTTAAAGCCATATAACAAAGAGTTCAATTCAGTCCTTTTCAATGCATCTGTAGCTATTTCCTGTTTCACTGTATCAATGGAAAGGAACGGACCTCCGTGTTTTCGTTCCAATCCAGTCCAAATTTAGTCCCAATTTCAATTTTGTTGCATTTTACTCACAGTTCCAAATTGCAGGTCTTGGAGGAATCAGCGCGCTCCGAGGAGACGGTCTCGCAGCTTCGCCCGACGGGGAGTTAGCGGACCCTGAGGCTCCGCCGCCTGCTCGTGCTCGGGAGACCTTGCTGTGGTCTCCCGGGGAGCAGGACCGGCGTCCGAGCCTATGCAGGTCCTTTAGACCCCGGGACGGACTTCCCGGGGGTTTTGGGGGTCGCGGCGCTGGCGCGATGTCCCCTTTTCCCAGTCGGACGGGGGAATGTCAAGAGCGACATGTCCCCCCGACCGTCCTCTCCGGCGCGCCGACCGGAAGCCGAAATTTCTTCCAATATTCTGCAGCTGCCGCAAGAATCCTGATCGCCTCTCAATGGAAACAGGAAAAACCACCGGATAAAAAAGAATGGCTACACAAATTAATCGAGTTCCTTGAACAGGCAGTGTTAACAGAAAAGTTAAGAGATAACGCAAAAGACAGAGTAGTAAAAGAATGGGATGAACTCTTAAAACATGTGTTAACAGGGTACGACACGAACAGAGTGTATGCAATATAACAGCGCTTGCAACGTAACAACAGAGTTAGAAAAACAGAGAGAAAGTTAAGAAAGAGACAAGTTACAATGAATAGAAATAAGTATACGTAGAAAAAGGAAAGTATAAGAAATCATAATCTATCAACGTTAAAGTACAATAACAACAACAACAACAAAAAAGAAACAAAATAAAAGAACTGTAAAAATTGTGGGGGGGTAGAAGAGGGAAGTTTTGAAATAAAGTAAACTATGTGAATAATAACATTATGAAGCATTGTTGGATGTTGAATTTGTTTTAGTACAAGCAAACTTTTTTTAGTGTATGGTATATGATGTATTCATATAGATGCATTGTATATGATGGGGGGGTTGTATGTATGGGGGAAAATTTAACAAAGATTTATTTAAAAAATATATATATATTTTCTGCATTGGCTTTTGACCTGTGGAAAGTGACCAGTGAGGCTGTTTTTTTGTGTTTCTTAGTTCACAGAAATGTTTTAAAGGAATGTGTGAAAGAATTAGGGCTAGGGGATATTAGTGAAAGGGATTGAGGAGTGGGAGATAGATTCGATGTGAATTCCGGAGGTGGAGAGGGAGAGAAGAGAAAGCTCAGTTATTTGGTCAAGGCTGTGGCTAAAGGCCTTGGTTCAGTTTTTCTGGGAATTGTAGTCTCAGGATGTCCAATTGTAGTTGGCTGAGGACGCTCAGAAACCTCTGAGAGGTTCCTCCCAGAACTACACTTCCCAAAGTTCCTGGGAAGTGAAGATGGCTGTCAAGTCTCTGGACAGAGGTCGGCAACCTAAGGCCCGCGGGCAGGTTCTGGCCAGAATGGGTTCTGGATCCGGCCCACGGACAGTCCACAAAAAGCCACGTGGTTCTGATTCATATTGTTCAGGCTGTGCCAATTTTTCCATTCTCTACCTGATGGCAGCGCCTCCTCCCGGCTTCCATCTTCTCCCTCGCCCTGCAGAGGAAGGGGGCTAGCCTTTGATTGGTTCCAGCAGCATTCTTTCCCTCTGATTGGTTGCAGCTTTCTTTCCTCTTCCCTCCTCCTCGAGCCAAGAGGAAGGGGCCTGGGCTTTGTTTGTGCCAGCGTGATGGCCGCCATTTAAGGCAGCCCCTCCACTGCCCTCCCCTGGCTCGCTGCTCCTGCCGCCACCGCAGTGAGTTAAGCCTTCTTTCCTGGTCAGGCTGTCTCCTGCCTCCCTCCTCACAACCGCTAAGCATTCCCTCCCAGAAATCTGGTGAGTTCTAGGGGAGAGGAGATGGGGGCAGGAATGGATGGATGGTGGAGGGAGAAAGAGGAAAAGACGGAGAGGAGACAAAAGGCAGGGAGAATGAAGGGGTGAGGCCTTCTCTGCGGCCTACCTGGGACACTCTGCGGCCTACCCGGGGCTCCCACCGGCCTCTCGGGCCTAGCGGGACACCCTGCGGCCTACCCGGAGCTCCCACCGGCCTCTCGGGCCTAGCGGGACACCCTGCGGCCTACCCGGGGCTCCCACCGGCCTCTCGGGCCTAGCGGGACACCCTGCGGCCTACCCGGGGCTCCCACCGGCCTCTCGGGCCTAGCGGGACACCCTGCGGCCTACCCGGGGCTCCCACCGGCCTCTCGGGTCTAGCGGGACACCCTGCGGCCTACCCGGGGCTCCCACCGGCCTCTCGGGTCTAGCGGGACACCCTGCGGCCTACCCGGGGCTCCCACCGGCCTCTCGGGCCTAGCGGGACACCCTGCGGCCTACCCGGGGCTCCCACCGGCCTCTCGGGCCTAGCGGGACACTGCTCCTTAAAGAAAAGAACCTTTAAAGAAAGGTTCCGTTTAAATAAAAAGGCCGGTACTCACCCAACTCCGGCCACCTGGACACACTCCTGGATCCTGAACCTAGAAGGAAAAGAACCAAAGAGGGCTGGCTGAAGACCTCAGCCCCTTTTAAAAGCCCCTTGACCCCGCCCCAGGCCGACTGTCCATTGTCCACCTGGCGGAGGGCGGGTCAAAGGGGGCAGCCTATGCAGGTGGGCAGCTCCCGCCCAGGGGACCCCCGCTCGGTGCCACAAACCCCGCCCATCTGAGAAGGGAGGGCGGAAATTAAGGCCCCTAATGAAGCGGGTGTTGTGTATTAAGTAATAACACAGTCAAGACGTTTTAATATAGAGTATTGTGCTGTATTACAGACCTTATTTGAATGTATGAGTTACAGCGGGAACAGCAATCATTTGCTGGTTCAGAGAACAGGATTTGGATCCTCTGCTGGATTGGTTTCCGCGGGAGGGAATCCGTGCCATTGGTTCCCGCCAAAATGTATCTTCTCCCTACTAGCCTACTGTTATTATATAAACCCCAGTTTTCTCCATTCCTGTGGCTGGCTCTTCCCTGTTTCTGATATAAAGAGATGTTGTACCTGATTCTCATTGACCCACTACATAACAGCGGGGTCACTTCCTGCCTCCCACGCGGGGGCTCCCATTCCTGCCGCTGCTGCCGCCCTCAAGATTTCGGGTGAGTGCAAAGCCAATGGTGGTGAAGGAGCTTTGCAAGGGGGTCCAGGATGAGAAGCCCCGGGGCGGGGAGAAGAGAAAGGAGGAAAGGGAGCTAGTATTTTAAAAGTGGGCCTTGAAGGCGGAGTGCCGGGATCTGGAGCAAAGGGAGTTGCAGGGAAGGATGGGGGAGAGGGGTGGGTATTGCTGGCCAGGATCGCCTTAATAATAGTTTTAGTTTTAATTTTAATTTTAATATCTGTACCCTGGTAGAAGACCCCTCAGAGGAGGACCTCAGTGTTCGGCTTCCTTCCTTCCTTATCTTTAGCATTCCTCTTCTCCCAGGCGTTTGGCTCATGAAACAATCTATCGCCTTCACAACTGTATGGGGGGGGGGGAGTGTCGTTTTTATTTCTTACTCTGGTATGCATTTCGTGTGTTTTTATATTGTAAGCTGCCAGGTGATCTGCGGAGGAAGGGCAGTACAGAAATGTAAAGAATAGCAGGAAAAATAGGAAGCCCTGTTGCATTCAAGGGGGTGGTTGGGACAGATGCATGCATAGGACAGGCTTAGGAGGGAACAACAACAACAACAAATATATTACTTGCACTCTGCCTACCTGACTGGCTTCCAACAAAATAAAAAACACCAAAAGTATCAAAAGGTTTCCTGTACTTCAGAAGTCTTCCATTTTGTAGAAATGGCCTTCAAGTTTAAAGATTCCTCTTTAAGGAATCACGTGGTATAAACATGTATGTTGTTTTCTAGGTCCAAACACACACAGAACACACATAGTATGAGCAATAGTGCTCCAAAGTGCTTCTCTTGTGAACTTGCCATCTAAGTTGTTTACTCCTGACCAAAACTCCTGTTTCCCAAAAGGAGAGGAGGGGGAGGTCTCCTCACCACTTTTAACCCACCCCACTCCCACCGCATGAAAGGCAGAGGGCACAATCCCAGTATACCATGTGTGTATCTGAAGTGAACCAGGCGCTGCAGCTCCTTCCCCTCTCACTGTGCTGCTGCAATAAAGGCAGCAGAGGAAGAAACATGGGTTTGAAGGCTCTTTCGACCTCTCTCCCCTGAGCAACAAGAGCAAAGTGGGTTTGCAGGGCAGGAGGACAGAGGAGGAGGAGGCAGCGAGGGCAGAGGGAGCAGTGGGCGGATCCACCGCCTCTCCCAGGGGATCCAGATGCAAGCAAGGGACTCCCTTCTTCTCCATGCAAGGGCCACCCATGTATTCAGAGCAGTCCTTTGCAGATTAACTCTTAAGTTCCAAGGGATCTACTCTCAGGCCACTAATGGGCATACCATGCCAGCCTTCGGAAGGGAGGTGGGGCAGGCAGGGGAAAGGAATGGCCAAAGGTGGTTGGAAATGGGTGGAGGCTCTTGGGAAGGGGATGCCCAATTGGGGCTTCTGTCTTGGGCAGGAGAATCCCTGGAGGGGCTCTGGGACTCCCTTGGCTTCTTCCTCCCTCCCAGGAAGCTGCAACTTGCTCTGATCTCTGCCCTCCTCAGGAAGCTGAACCTGCAAACCTAGCTGAGACTGAACCTGCAAACCTGACCAGGATGGAAGGAGGAAGATGGACCGTTGACCTGGTCAGGCTGTCTCCTGCATCCCTCCCCACAACCTCTAAGCATTTCCTCCCAGGGCCCTTGGAGAAATCTGGTGAGTTTCAGCGGAGAGGAGATACCACTGTACAGAAAGCCAACAAAGAGACTCACAAGTTTATGGTGGCACCAGCTTCCCAGCTCAAAAATCCACTTTGTCACACTTCAGCCCACAAAAAGCTTAGGTCATAATACATTTATCAGCCTTTAAGGGCTTTAAGGGCTGCAAAGATGAATCAACAGAAGTATAGTTAATCTATGGACTTCCATCCTGTAGGAGACAGTGACGGCCAGAAACCTGCAAACCTGACCAGGATGGAAGGAGGAAGATGGACGGTTGACCTGGTCAGGCTGTCTCCTGCATCCCTCCTCACAACCTCTAAGCATTCCCTCCCAGGACCCTCAGAGAAATCTGGTGAGTTCTAGGGGAGAGGAGATGGGGGCAGGAATGGATGGATGGTGGAGGGAGAAAGAGGAAAAGATGGAGAGACAAAAGGCAGGGAGTTCCTGGCAGTAAGAATGAAGGGGTGAGGCCTTCTCCAAAGCAGCTCTTTGTTTTTGGAATCCCTTTCATAAAGTAGTGGGGGCAGATTTTCTTCCTCCAGGCTTTTAAATCTCTCGTTTTATTTCCACTGCGGGATTAATTGATGATAATGATGTTGCACACCAATCCAGCAAAATGGGTGAAGGGGGCTATGGAAATGCTTTCCCGTAATTATTTATTCTTCATATTTTTTTTTAAACATTTATATTTATTGGGTTTTCAACATAACATAATAAACAAAAACAATAATACACTTACACAACTACATACACAAACACATATCATAGTTATCCTTCATCTTTTCTATACATCTTGTGGTGACTTCCTCTCGCCCCCCCCCCACTGCGCTTCATTGTACATCCTCTTTAGTAATTTCCTCTCATCTTTCTCTCATATTATTTATTATGCTTATCCTAATTTCCTTATCAATGCAATATCTAACTTCATTATACATTTATCTAATACTAGTGGACGTTCAGCCCGTTAAAATAACGGGCGCTAGAACATGGGGGCTCCTCCGCGGCAGGCGTTGCTCTTGCCGCCGCCCTCCGCTTGGCTCGCCTCAGCACCGCGAGCGAGGGAACCACCTTTATTTTCTTAAGGGGCATGTTCGAACTGCGCCTCCTCGTCGCTCCTGTTTCTCTCAGGGCGGCTGCCATTTTGTGTGGACTGCGTCGGCGGCCGCGGCTGCAGCTGGGTTCTCCCCGCCGGAGAGGCCGCTGCTGTTCTCCGCCCGCTGAGGCTTCTCTGGAGCGACTGGCAACAGCGCTGGAGGAGCCGCCAACCCCGGAAAGGCACAGCCCCGCCCTCGTCCGCTCCCGGCCAATCCGAGGCCCGAAGTCTCTGCGTCGGCCAATCCCTGCGTCCGTGTGGGACATGCGCAGTGGCAAAATTCCACTGACACACGGACACACGCAGGGACACAGGGACTTTATTATATAGGATTTGTTTCTAATCTGTATACTATCCTTTCTTCCAACTTTTTTCTATGTTTGAATCTTACAATGCTTTTTCAAATAAACCTTAAATTTACTCCAATCTTTTTCCGCCGTCTCCTCCCTCTGGTCGCGTACTCTCCGGGTCATTCCTGCTAGTTCCATATAGTCCATCATTTTCATCTGCCAGTCTTCCATTGTCGCTACTTCTTGTGTCTTCCAGTTCCTTGCTATCAGAACCCTAGCTGCTGTTGTGGCATACATAAAGAATGTTCTGTCTTCCTTGGGGACCTCCTGATTGACCATTCCAAGTAGAAAAGCCTCTGTTTTTTTCACAAATGTGTTTTTCAACACCTTTTTCATTTCATTATAAATTATTTCCAGAAGGCTTTAATTCTTGGACAAGTCCACCACATATGATAAAACGTCCCTTCAGTTTGTTTACATTTCCAACATTTATTATCCTGCAAATGATAGATTTTAGCAAGTTTGACTGGGGTTAGGTACCATCTGTAAATCATTTTCATTATATTTTCTCTTAGTAAATTAAATGCTGTGAATCTAATTCCTTTCTTCCATAACCTTTCCCAGTCCTCCATCATGATGTTGTGTCCAACATCCTTCGCCCAGTCTATCATTGCAGATTTTACTAATTCATCTTGTGTATGCCACTCTAGCAAAACATTATACATTCTGGACAGATTCTTTGTTTTCGACTCTATCAGTTCTGTTTCCAACTTAGACTTTTCATTTAAAAAACCTTTTGTCAATTTTAAAGGCTTCATTTATTTGATGGTAATGAAGCCAATCTGACAACTTGCCTTTCAATTGGTCATAGGGTTTCAACCTGACCTCGTCACCTTCCTGTATCAAAATGTCATTGTAGGTAAGCCATTTAGTGTCCATATTCAATTTCTTATGGGCTTTTGCTTCCAAAGGTGAGAACCATCTAGGTGTTTTCCTTTCTAACAAATCCTTATATTTCATCCAAACCTTAAACAAAGCTTTGCTAATTATATGCGTTTTAAAACCTCTATGGGCCTTAATCTTGTCGTACCACAAATAAGCATGCCATCCAAATACGTTATCATATCCTTCCAAGTCTAATACATCAGTGTTTTCCAAAGTAAACCAATCTTTCAGCCAGCAAAAGGTCGCAGCCTCAAAGTATATACTTAGCTCTGGCAGGGAAAAGCCCCCTCTTTCTTTAGCATCTGTAAGTATTTTAAATTTTATTCTGGGTACTTTTCCCTGCCAGACAAATCTTGATATATCCTTTTGCCACTTTTAAAAAGATTCTGTTTTTTCCACAATCGGTAACGCTTGGAATAGATAAAGCATTTTCGGCAGTACATTCATCTTGATAACAGCAATACGGCCCATAAGAGACAATTTAAGATTGTTCGAAATCTCTAAATCCTTCTTTACTTCATTCCAAACTTTATCATAATCATTATGATAAAGTATTTATACTTCATATATTTAAATAGTTTCTATTACCGGTACTTTTATTTTTTATAGACAGGGTCAGAGTGATACATTCCACCAGCATCCAAACACAATAAATGCATGCACCTCCCCAGTTTGATTTGTTTAGGGACAAGGGACCCGCTGTCATGATACAGAATTCCTGTGGCTGGAGGCTCTATACATGGGATTGGGCAAATGAAGACCAGGCTGGCTAGTATTATAAGCGAATTGTGTAAACTTGCCAATTGTGTGTGAGAGTGGGGTTGTGTGTGAGAGTGAGTGAGTGAGTGAGTGGGATAATAATTTAAAGCACCCCTGCAATTTTGTCCAACCCTAAGCTTACATGGAGATACTGTGGTTCAACTTTGGTACAAATTTGAAAATAAGTACACAAAGCCAACAAAGAGACTCACAAGTTTATAGTGCCCCCAGCTTTCCTGGACAAGAGTCCACTTTGTCAGACTGCAGCCCACAAAAGCTTAGGCCATAATACAGTTATCAGCCTTTCAGGGCTACAAAAGATGAATCAACAGAAGCATAGTTAGTCTATGGATTTCCATCCTACAGGAGACAGGGACAGCCAGAATCTTGGATAGCTTGAAAAAAAGCATTAGACTGATGGCTGTGCTCTGCCCTCGTGGTCCTAGGCAATAATGCTTCTTAATACTAGTTTCTGGAAAGCACAGGAAGGCAGAGGAATCTTGTGTTCAAATCTGCTTGCCGATTCCCCATAGGCATCTAGTTGGCCCCTGTGAGAACAGGATGCTGGAGTAGGTGGGCCTTTGCCCAATCCAGCAGGATCTTCTTCGGTTCTAATATACTGCAATATTCTCACAATTGCATGTGGCATAATAACACTTAAGTTTTACTTATTACTCAGATGAGAGACTTCTACTCAAGCCTGAGATCGTTTCCTCACTTGAAAAAAAAATACAGAGATGGTGGAATAAGCCAATTCCACCATAGATCTGGATTATAAAATGGTGCTGCTTTATTATGTGAATGGAGTGATTTTGTGTTGCTCTTGCCATTATCCCATCTGCTTTCCTAAAAATTTGGAACATAGAGAAGACAGTGGAAAAGGAGACAGTGTTAAAATAAGAGAAGGTGCAAACTGGGATTGACGTGTGTTCAGTTCCTTTTTTGTCTTTCTTGAAAATCTAACACGATTCTGTCCGTCCCCCCCACTCCCCAACAGGTCGGAATTCTATGGAGCCGTCTGTGAAATCATTAGGAATAACAAAGAAACAGTTTAAATGCATGGAATGTGGAAAGAGCTTCAGTGAAAGTGGAAAACTTAGAACACACCAACGAACTCACACAGGGGAGAAACCATTTAAATGTATCGAATGTGGAAAGAGCTTCACTCAAAATGCACACCTTAGAATACATCAACGAACTCACACAGGGGAGAAACCATTTACATGTATTGAATGTGGAAAGAGCTTCAGTGAAAGTGGAAACCTTAGAACACACCAACGAACTCACACAGGGGAGAAACCATTTAAATGTATTGAATGTGGTAAGAGCTTCAGTAAAAGTGGAAACCTTAGAATACATCAACGAACTCACACAGGGGAGAAACCATTTAAATGTATCGAATGTGGTAAGAGCTTCAGTAAAAGTGGAAAACTTAGAATACACCAACGAACTCACACAGGGAAGAAACCATTTAAATGTATTGAATGTGGAATGAGTTTCACTCAAAATGCACACCTTAAAATACATCATCGAACTCACACAGAGGAGAAACCATTTACATGCATGGAATGTGGAAAGAGCTTCACTCAAAATGCATACCTTAGAATACATCAACGAACTCACACAGGGGAGAAACCATTTACATGTATCGAATGTGGTAAGAGCTTCAGTGAAAGTGGAGCATTTAGAATACACCAACGGACTCACACAGGGGAGAAACCATTTAAATGTATTGAATGTGGAAAGAGCTTCACTCAAAATGCACACCTTAGAAGACATAAACAAACTCACACAGGGGAGAAACCATTTACATGTATCGAATGTGGTAAGAGCTTCAGTCATAGTGGAGCACGTAGAATACATCAACGAACTCACACAGGGGAGAAACCATTTAAATGTATTGAATGTGGAAAGAGCTTCACTCAAAATGCACACCTTAGAAGACATAAACAAACTCACACAGGGGAGAAACCATTTACATGTATCGAATGTGGTAAGAGCTTCAGTCATAGTGGAGCACGTAGAATACATCAACGAACTCACACAGGGGAGAAACCATTTAAATGTATTGAATGTGGAAAGAGCTTCAGTGAAAGTGGAGCACTTAGAATACACCAACGAACTCACACAGGGGAGAAACCATTTACATGTATCGAATGTGGTAAGAGCTTCAGTGAAAGTGGAGCATTTAGAATACACCAACGGACTCACACAGGGGAGAAACCATGTAAGTGTATCGAATGTGGTAAGAGCTTCAGTCATAGTGGAGCACGTGGAATACATCAACGAACTCACACAGGGGAGAAACCATTTAAATGTATTGAATGCGGAAAGAGCTTCAGTGAAAGTGGAAAACTTAGAATACATCAACGAACTCACACAGGGGAGAAACCATTTACATGTATCGAATGTGGTAAGAGCTTCAGTGAAAGTGGAGCATTTAGAATACACCAACGGACTCACACAGGGGAGAAACCATGTAAGTGTATTGAATGTGGTAAGAGCTTCAATCATAGTGGAGCACTTAGAATACATCAACGAACTCACACAGGGGAGAAACCATTTAAATGTATTGAATGTGGAAAGAGCTTCACTCAAAATGCACACCTTAGAAGACATAAACAAACTCACACGGGAGAAACCATGTAAATGTATCGAATGTGGTAAGAGCTTCAGTCAAAGTGGAAAACTTAAAATACATCAACGAACTCACACAGGGGGGAAATCATATAAATGTATGGAGTGTTCCACTCACGGTTCACTACATCAAGGAATCGGTTGTAAATGCATGGAATATGTGAGATGTTCCAGTGTTTGTACGTAAATTTGTATACACATATATATGTATTAAAGTAATGAAGGTCACATATACTAAATGTACAAAATAAGTGACAACTTGTTGCTAGATAAACAGGGAGAGAGTGTGAATCTGGAACGCTGAAGGTGTGTGTTGAATCTATTGAGTTTTGAGGTCCGCCCTTCACTGCCAAAATGATAGGCTGCCTTGTCTTGTAAATCAGCATTCCAGGCGCCCATTACTTGAACTTTGCATAATCCATTGAAGACCTTTTTGCTGATAGCATTTTGCAGCTGAATGAAAAGGTCTCTGTGTTAAATGTTCATTTGGGATTCCTTTTAAAACTCATCTTCTATTTTCTGTGTTCTTATGTACCTGTTTTGAGCTGTTTTTATTAAATATTTTCTGCATTGGCTTTTGACCTGTGGAAAGTGACCAGTGAGGCTGTTTTTTGTGTTTCTTAGTTCACAGAAATGTTTTAAAGGAATGTGTGAAAGAATTAGGGCTAGGGGATATTAGTGAAAGGGATTGAGGAGTGGGAGATAGATTCGATGTGAATTCCGGAGGTGGAGAGGGAGAGAAGAGAAAGCTCAGTTATTTGGTCAAGGCTGTGGCTAAAGGCCTTGGTTCAGTTTTTCTGGGAATTGTAGTCTCAGGATGTCCAATTGTAGTTGGCTGAGGACGCTCAGAAACCTCTGAGAGGTTCCTCCCAGAACTACACTTCCCAAAGTTCCTGGGAAGTGAAGATGGCTGTCAAGTCTCTGGACAGAGGTCGGCAACCTAAGGCCCGCGGGCAGGTTCTGGCCAGAATGGGTTCTGGATCCGGCCCACGGACAGTCCACAAAAAGCCACGTGGTTCTGATTCATATTGTTCAGGCTGTGCCAATTTTTCCATTCTCTACCTGATGGCAGCGCCTCCTCCCGGCTTCCATCTTCTCCCTCGCCCTGCAGAGGAAGGGGGCTAGCCTTTGATTGGTTCCAGCAGCATTCTTTCCCTCTGATTGGTTGCAGCTTTCTTTCCTCTTCCCTCCTCCTCGAGCCAAGAGGAAGGGGCCTGGGCTTTGTTTGTGCCAGCGTGATGGCCGCCATTTAAGGCAGCCCCTCCACTGCCCTCCCCTGGCTCGCTGCTCCTGCCGCCACCGCAGTGAGTTAAGCCTTCTTTCCTGGTCAGGCTGTCTCCTGCCTCCCTCCTCACAACCGCTAAGCATTCCCTCCCAGAAATCTGGTGAGTTCTAGGGGAGAGGAGATGGGGGCAGGAATGGATGGATGGTGGAGGGAGAAAGAGGAAAAGACGGAGAGGAGACAAAAGGCAGGGAGAATGAAGGGGTGAGGCCTTCTCTGCGGCCTACCCGGGGCTCCCACCGGCCTCTCGGGCCTAGCGGGACACCCTGCGGCCTACCCGGGGCTCCCACCGGCCTCTCGGGCCTAGCGGGACACTGCTCCTTAAAGAAAAGAACCTTTAAAGAAAGGTTCCGTTTAAATAAAAAGGCCGGTACTCACCCAACTCCGGCCGCCTGGACACACTCCTGGATCCTGAACCTAGAAGGAAAAGAACCAAAGAGGGCTGGCTGAAGACCTCAGCCCCTTTTAAAAGCCCCTTGACCCCGCCCCGGCCGACTGTCCATTGTCCACCTGGCGGAGGGCGGGTCAAAGGGGGCAGCCTATGCAGGTGGGCAGCTCCCGCCCAGGGGACCCCCGCTCGGTGCCACAAACCCCGCCCATCTGAGAAGGGAGGGCGCAAATTAAGGCCCCTAATGAAGCGGGTGTTGTGTATTAAGTAATAACACAGTCAAGACGTTTTAATATAGAGTATTGTGCTGTATTACAGACCTTATTTGAATGTATGAGTTACAGCGGGAACAGCAATCATTTGCTGGTTCAGAGAACAGGATTTGGATCCTCTGCTGGATTGGTTTCCGCGGGAGGGAATCCGTGCCATTGGTTCCCGCCAAAATGTATCTTCTCCCTACTAGCCTACTGTTATTATATAAACCCCAGTTTTCTCCATTCCTGTGGCTGGCTCTTCCCTGTTTCTGGTATAAAGAGATGTTGTACCTGATTCTCATTGACCCACTACATAACAGCGGGGTCACTTCCTGCCTCCCACGCAGGGGCTCCCATTCCTGCCGCTGCTGCCGCCCTCAAGATTTCGGGTGAGTGCAAAGCCAATGGTGGTGAAGGAGCTTTGCAAGGGGGTCCAGGATGAGAAGCCCCGGGGCGGGGAGAAGAGAAAGGAGGAAAGGGAGCTAGTATTTTAAAAGTGGGCCTTGAAGGCGGAGTGCCGGGATCTGGAGCAAAGGGAGTTGCAGGGAAGGATGGGGGAGAGGGGTGGGTATTGCTGGCCAGGATCGCCTTAATAATAGTTTTAGTTTTAATTTTAATTTTAATATCTGTACCCTGGTAGAAGACCCCTCAGAGGAGGACCTCAGTGTTCGGCTTCCTTCCTTCCTTATCTTTAGCATTCCTCTTCTCCCAGGCGTTTGGCTCATGAAACAATCTATCGCCTTCACAACTGTATGGGGGGGGGGAGTGTCGTTTTTATTTCTTACTCTGGTATGCATTTCGTGTGTTTTTATATTGTAAGCTGCCAGGTGATCTGCGGAGGAAGGGCAGTACAGAAATGTAAAGAATAGCAGGAAAAATAGGAAGCCCTGTTGCATTCAAGGGGGTGGTTGGGACAGATGCATGCATAGGACAGGCTTAGGAGGGAACAACAACAACAACAAATATATTACTTGCACTCTGCCTACCTGACTGGCTTCCAACAAAATAAAAAACACCAAAAGTATCAAAAGGTTTCCTGTACTTCAGAAGTCTTCCATTTTGTAGAAATGGCCTTCAAGTTTAAAGATTCCTCTTTAAGGAATCACGTGGTATAAACATGTATGTTGTTTTCTAGGTCCAAACACACACAGAACACACATAGTATGAGCAATAGTGCTCCAAAGTGCTTCTCTTGTGAACTTGCCATCTAAGTCAGTGTTTTTCAACCACTGTTACGCGGCACACTAGTGTGCCGCGAGATGTTGCCTGGTGTGCCGTGGGAAAAATTGAAAAATACTGAATAAAGTATTTTATAATTTTTCATATTTCTGTTTACTTACTATTTCATAATAAAGTAATTATAAAATACTTTCTTTGTGTTTATTTGATTCCTATTCAAGAGAATTACTTTATATGTAGTCAATATAGGCACAGAGTTAATTTTTTTAACATTTTCTAATGGTGGTGTGCCTCGTGATTTTTTTCATGAAACAAGTGTGCCTTTGCCCAAAAAAGGTTGAAAAACACTGATCTAAGTTGTTTACTCCTGACCAAAACTCCTGTTTCCCAAAAGGAGAGGAGGGGGAGGTCTCCTCACCACTTTTAACCCACCCCACTCCCACCGCATGAAAGGCAGAGGGCACAATCCCAGTATACCATGTGTGTATCTGAAGTGAACCAGGCGCTGCAGCTCCTTCCCCTCTCACTGTGCTGCTGCAATAAAGGCAGCAGAGGAAGAAACATGGGTTTGAAGGCTCTTTCGACCTCTCTCCCCTGAGCAACAAGAGCAAAGTGGGTTTGCAGGGCAGGAGGACAGAGGAGGAGGAGGCAGCGAGGGCAGAGGGAGCAGTGGGCGGATCCACCGCCTCTCCCAGGGGATCCAGATGCAAGCAAGGGACTCCCTTCTTCTCCATGCAAGGGCCACCCATGTATTCAGAGCAGTCCTTTGCAGATTAACTCTTAAGTTCCAAGGGATCTACTCTCAGGCCACTAATGGGCATACCATGCCAGCCTTCGGAAGGGAGGTGGGGCAGGCAGGGGAAAGGAATGGCCAACGGTGGTTGGAAATGGGTGGAGGCTCTTGGGAAGGGGATGCCCAATTGGGGCTTCTGTCTTGGGCAGGAGAATCCCTGGAGGGGCTCTGGGACTCCCTTGGCTTCTTCCTCCCTCCCAGGAAGCTGCAACTTGCTCTGATCTCTGCCCTCCTCAGGAAGCTGAACCTGCAAACCTAGCTGAGACTGAACCTGCAAACCTGACCAGGATGGAAGGAGGAAGATGGACCGTTGACCTGGTCAGGCTGTCTCCTGCATCCCTCCCCACAACCTCTAAGCATTTCCTCCCAGGGCCCTTCGAGAAATCTGGTGAGTTTCAGCGGAGAGGAGATACCACTGTACAGAAAGCCAACAAAGAGACTCACAAGTTTATGGTGGCACCAGCTTCCCAGCTCAAAAATCCACTTTGTCACACTTCAGCCCACAAAAAGCTTAGGTCATAATACATTTATCAGCCTTTAAGGGCTTTAAGGGCTGCAAAGATGAATCAACAGAAGTATAGTTAATCTATGGACTTCCATCCTGTAGGAGACAGTGACGGCCAGAAACCTGCAAACCTGACCAGGATGGAAGGAGGAAGATGGACGGTTGACCTGGTCAGGCTGTCTCCTGCATCCCTCCTCACAACCTCTAAGCATTCCCTCCCAGGACCCTCAGAGAAATCTGGTGAGTTCTAGGGGAGAGGAGATGGGGGCAGGAATGGATGGATGGTGGAGGGAGAAAGAGGAAAAGATGGAGAGACAAAAGGCAGGGAGTTCCTGGCAGTAAGAATGAAGGGGTGAGGCCTTCTCCAAAGCAGCTCTTTGTTTTTGGAATCCCTTTCATAAAGTAGTGGGGGCAGATTTTCTTCCTCCAGGCTTTTAAATCTCTCGTTTTATTTCCACTGCGGGATTAATTGATGATAATGATGTTGCACACCAATCCAGCAAAATGGGTGAAGGGGGCTATGGAAATGCTTTCCCGTAATTATTTATTCTTCATATTATTTTTTTAACATTTATATTTATTGGGTTTTCAACATAACATAATAAACAAAAACAATAATACACTTACACAACTACATACACAAACACATATCATAGTTATCCTTCATCTTTTCTATACATCTTGTGGTGACTTCCTCTCGCCCCCCCCCCACTGCGCTTCATTGTACATCCTCTTTAGTAATTTCCTCTCATCTTTCTCTCATATTATTTATTATGCTTATCCTAATTTCCTTATCAATGCAATATCTAACTTCATTATACATTTATCTAATACTAGTGGACGTTCAGCCCGTTAAAATAACGGGCGCTAGAACATGGGGGCTCCTCCGCGGCAGGCGTTGCTCTTGCCGCCGCCCTCCGCTTGGCTCGCCTCAGCACCGCGAGCGAGGGAACCACCTTTATTTTCTTAAGGGGCATGTTCGAACTGCGCCTCCTCGTCGCTCCTGTTTCTCTCAGGGCGGCTGCCATTTTGTGTGGACTGCGTCGGCGGCCGCGGCTGCAGCTGGGTTCTCCCCGCCGGAGAGGCCGCTGCTGTTCTCCGCCCGCTGAGGCTTCTCTGGAGCGACTGGCAACAGCGCTGGAGGAGCCGCCAACCCCGGAAAGGCACAGCCCCGCCCTCGTCCGCTCCCGGCCAATCCGAGGCCCGAAGTCTCTGCGTCGGCCAATCCCTGCGTCCGTGTGGGACATGCGCAGTGGCAAAATTCCACTGACACACGGACACACGCAGGGACACAGGGACTTTATTATATAGGATTTGTTTCTAATCTGTATACTATCCTTCCAACTTTTTTCTATGTTTGAATCTTACAATGCTTTTTCAAATAAACCTTAAATTTACTCCAATCTTTTTCCGCCGTCTCCTCCCTCTGGTCGCGTACTCTCCGGGTCATTCCTGCTAGTTCCATATAGTCCATCATTTTCATCTGCCAGTCTTCCATTGTCGCTACTTCTTGTGTCTTCCAGTTCCTTGCTATCAGAACCCTAGCTGCTGTTGTGGCATACATAAAGAATGTTCTGTCTTCCTTGGGGACCTCCTGATTGACCATTCCAAGTAGAAAAGCCTCTGGTTTTTTCACAAATGTGTTTTTCAACACCTTTTTCATTTCATTATAAATTATTTCCAGAAGGCTTTAATTCTTGGACAAGTCCACCACATATGATAAAACGTCCCTTCAGTTTGTTTACATTTCCAACATTTATTATCCTGCAAATGATAGATTTTAGCAAGTTTGACTGGGGTTAGGTACCATCTGTAAATCATTTTCATTATATTTTCTCTTAGTAAATTACATGCTGTGAATCTAATTCCTTTCTTCCATAACCTTTCCCAGTCCTCCATCATGATGTTGTGTCCAACATCCTTCGCCCAGTCTATCATTGCAGATTTTACTAATTCATCTTGTGTATGCCACTCTAGCAAAACATTATACATTCTGGACAGATTCTTTGTTTTCGACTCTATCAGTTCTGTTTCCAACTTAGACTTTTCATTTAAAAAACCTTTTGTCAATTTTAAAGGCTTCATTTATTTGATGGTAATGAAGCCAATCTGACAATTTGCCTTTCAATTGGTCATAGGGTTTCAACCTGACCTCGTCACCTTCCTGTATCAAAATGTCATTGTAGGTAAGCCATTTAGTGTCCATATTCAAATTCTTATGGGCTTTTGCTTCCAAAGGTGATAACCATCTAGGTGTTTTCCTTTCTAACAAATCCTTATATTTCATCCAAACCTTAAACAAAGCTTTGCTAATTATATGCGTTTTAAAACCTCTATGGGCCTTAATCTTGTCGTACCACAAATAAGCATGCCATCCAAATACGTTATCATATCCTTCCAAGTCTAATACATCAGTGTTTTCCAAAGTAAACCAATCTTTCAGCCAGCAAAAGGTCGCAGCCTCAAAGTATATACTTAGCTCTGGCAGGGAAAAGCCCCCTCTTTCTTTAGCATCTGTAAGTATTTTAAATTTTATTCTGGGTACTTTTCCCTGCCAGACAAATCTTGATATATCCTTTTGCCACTTTTAAAAAGATTCTGTTTTTTCCACAATCGGTAACGCTTGGAATAGATAAAGCATTTTCGGCAGTACATTCATCTTGATAACAGCAATACGGCCCATAAGAGACAATTTAAGATTGTTCGAAATCTCTAAATCCTTCTTTACTTCATTCCAAACTTTATCATAATCATTATGATAAAGTATTTATACTTCATATATTTAAATAGTTTCTATTACCGGTACTTTTATTTTTTATAGACAGGGTCAGAGTGATACATTCCACCAGCATCCAAACACAATAAATGCATGCACCTCCCCAGTTTGATTTGTTTAGGGACAAGGGACCCGCTGTCATGATACAGAATTCCTGTGGCTGGAGGCTCTATACATGGGATTGGGCAAATGAAGACCAGGCTGGCTAGTATTATAAGCGAATTGTGTAAACTTGCCAATTGTGTGTGAGAGTGGGGTTGTGTGTGAGAGTGAATGAGTGAGTGAGTGGGATAATAATTTAAAGCACCCCTGCAATTTTGTCCAACCCTAAGCTTACATGGAGATACTGTGGTTCAACTTTGGTACAAATTTGAAAATAAGTACACAAAGCCAACAAAGAGACTCACAAGTTTATAGTGCCCCCAGCTTTCCTGGACAAGAGTCCACTTTGTCAGACTGCAGCCCACAAAAGCTTAGGCCATAATACAGTTATCAGCCTTTCAGGGCTACAAAAGATGAATCAACAGAAGCATAGTTAGTCTATGGATTTCCATCCTACAGGAGACAGGGATAGCCAGAATCTTGGATAGCTTGAAAAAAAGCATTAGACTGATGGCTGTGCTCTGCCCTCGTGGTCCTAGGCAATAATGCTTCTTAATACTAGTTTCTGGAAAGCACAGGAAGGCAGAGGAATCTTGTGTTCAAATCTGCTTGCCGATTCCCCATAGGCATCTAGTTGGCCCCTGTGAGAACAGGATGCTGGAGTAGGTGAGCCTTTGCCCAATCCAGCAGGATCTTCTTCGGTTCTAATATACTGCAATATTCTCACAATTGCATGTGGCATAATAACACTTAAGTTTTACTTATTACTCAGATGAGAGACTTCTACTCAAGCCTGAGATCGTTTCCTCACTTGAAAAAAAAATACAGAGATGGTGGAATAAGCCAATTCCACCATAGATCTGGATTATAAAATGGTGCTGCTTTATTATGTGAATGGAGTGATTTTGTGTTGCTCTTGCCATTATCCCATCTGCTTTCCTAAAAATTTGGAACATAGAGAAGACAGTGGAAAAGGAGACAGTGTTAAAATAAGAGAAGGTGCAAACTGGGATTGACGTGTGTTCAGTTCCTTTTTTGTCTTTCTTGAAAATCTAACAGGATTCTGTCGTCCCCCCCCCCCACTCCCCAACAGGTCGGAATTCTATGGAGCCGTCTGTGAAATCATTAGGAATAACAAAGAAACAGTTTAAATGCATGGAATGTGGAAAGAGCTTCAGTGAAAGTGGAAAACTTAGAACACACCAACGAACTCACACAGGGGAGAAACCATTTAAATGTATTGAATGTGGAAAGAGCTTCACTCAAAATGCACACCTTAGAATACATCAACGAACTCACACAGGGGAGAAACCATTTACATGTATTGAATGTGGAAAGAGCTTCAGTGAAAGTGGAAACCTTAGAACACACCAACGAACTCACACAGGGGAGAAACCATTTAAATGTATTGAATGTGGTAAGAGCTTCAGTAAAAGTGGAAACCTTAGAATACATCAACGAACTCACACAGGGGAGAAACCATTTAAATGTATCGAATGTGGTAAGAGCTTCAGTAAAAGTGGAAAACTTAGAATACACCAACGAACTCACACAGGGAAGAAACCATTTAAATGTATTGAATGTGGAATGAGTTTCACTCAAAATGCACACCTTAAAATACATCATCGAACTCACACAGGCGAGAAACCATTTAAATGTATTGAATGTGGAAAGAACTTCAGTGAAAATAGAACACTTAGAATACATCAACGAACTCACACAGGGGAGAAACCATTTACATGTTTCGAATGTGGTAAGAGCTTCAGTGAAAGTGGAGCATTTAGAATACACCAACGGACTCACACAGGGGAGAAACCATGTAAGTGTATTGAATGTGGTAAGAGCTTCAATCATAGTGGAGCACTTAGAATACATCAACGAACTCACACAGGGGAGAAACCATTTAAATGTATTGAATGTGGAAAGAGCTTCACTCAAAATGCACACCTTAGAAGACATAAACAAACTCACACAGGGGAGAAACCATGTAAATGTATCGAATGTGGTAAGAGCTTCAGTCATAGTGGAGCACGTAGAATACATCAACGAACTCACACAGGGGAGAAACCATTTAAATGTATTGAATGTGGTAAGAGCTTCAGTCATAGTGGAGCACGTAGAATACATCAACGAACTCACACAGGGGAGAAACCATTTAAATGTATTGAATGTGGTAAGAGCTTCAGTCAAAGTGGACACCTTAGAAAACATCAGCTAACTCACACACGATGAAAACTACTGATGTGCTGAATGTGGAAATGGCTTCAGAGGGAGTGGAGACCTTAATATTCATTAGCAAATTCACACAGGGGGGAAATCATATAAATGTATGGAGTGTTCCACTCAGGGTTCACTACATCAATGAATCGGTTGTAAATGCATGGAATATGTGAGATGTTCCAGTGATTGTATGTAAATTTGTATACACATATATATGTATTAAAGTAAAGAAGGTCACATATACTAAATGTACAAAATAAGTGACAACTTGTTGCTAGAGAAACAGGGAGATAGTGTGAATCTGGAACGCTAAAGGTGTCTGTTGAATCTATTGAGTTTTGAGGTCCGCCCTTCACTGCCAAAATGATGGGCTGCCTTGTCTAGTGGATCAGCATTCCAGGCGCTCATTACTTGAACTTTGCATAATCCATTGAAGACCTTTTTGCTGATAGCATTTTCCAGCTGAATTAAAAGGTCTCTGTGTTAAATGTTCATTTGGGATTCCTTTTAAAACTCATCTTCTATTTTCTGTGTTCTTATGTACCTGTTTTGAGCTGTTTTTATTAAATACTAGTAAATTAAGCCCGTTAAGATAACGGGCGCTAGATTATATGTGATATGGCAGACTTCTTTTCTCCCCCCCCCACGCAGCTCGCATCCCCACGTGCAAAAACGCTGTATCCCCCTATCTCTCCCCCCTACTTCCCACATTTCCACACATAGTTCGCCTCTCTCTCTCGACACCCACTTCTCTCTCACACCCTGCCACCTTTCCTCTTATCCCCTCCTAATTCACACCCCCACACTCTCTCCTGCCCCATACTTCCATTTTCCTTTCTCTCGCTCAATAGCCCCTCACTCCTGTAGCCCTATACCCCTGCTACACTTACCAACCCCTCCTGCCCCATATCCCACTACATTCACCAGCCCCTCCTGCCCCATACTCCCCACATCCGACCCCCTCCTGCCCCATACCCCAACACCCCACTCATCCTGCCCCATACTCCCACACTCACCAGCCCCTCCTGCCTCATAACGCCCCCACCCCTTCTGCCCCATATCCTCACACGCTCACCAGTGCCTCCTGTCGTTTACTTTCTCACTCACCAGCCCCTCCTGCCCCATTTTCCTTTCTCTCGCTCAATAGCCCCTCACTCCTGTAGCCCTATACCCCTGCTACACTCACCAACCCCTCCTGCCCCATATCCCACTACATTCACCAGCCCCTCCTGCCCCATACTCCCCATAGGATGTGGTCCTGGGATGCCGTGCTCTGGGTGCGAGGGGATTGCTGCAGTGGCCTCCGTGTGGAGCTGCCCTGGGAGACACTGGGAAACTGGTTTGCAATGCAGCAGCCAGACTATGGGCTGGGATCCCTCTTTTCATTCCTGGCCTTTCTCTCCCATATTTCCATCCTTACTCTCCATGGGGTTTGGGGGGGGCTAGTCCCCCTCCTCGTCCAGCTTTGGAGAACCATCTGCACATGTTTCCTCTGTTGTGCAATGACGCTGAGCGACGTCACACAGAGTTAAAGTGCTAGGGACTCCTTTGTTGAAAGAAGGGAGAAATGAGTTTGGGATCCTCTGATCTCCAGGAAGGAGAGCGTTGCAGACCTCGCCCCTCCCTGGCAGGACCCTCTCCTCCCCCTGCATGAGCAGATCAGGGCCCCCAGGCATCCTCCCCCCCTTGCTGCAGCCCTGGGACCCCCCACCGTCTCCCCCTGCACCCTCTGGTGGGAGAGAGAGAGAGAGAGAGAGAGAGAGAGAGAGAGAGAGAGAGAGAGAGGAGACTCACCAGATCCCAGGAGGGGACAGCCATGCAGCCCTTGCAGGAAAGGACTGGGGAGGGAGGGAGGGAGGGGCCTGGGCTCTGGAGGACCTGGCCCCCTCTTGCTTCCTGTCCTCTCTAGGAAGGCAGCTCGGCTCCCTTTAACCCTTGCACAGCCGAGTCCGCCCATCTCCACCCTCCCACGCTGCGCCCCTGCACAGATCCCGGCTAGCGCGAGGTCTCTCTTACCGGCCTCCGTTGCTAAAGCGCAGAAAGTGGGGGGAACTGGAGGGCTTGGCCAAAGAGGGGAGCAGCTCGGGGGGCGGAGGGTGGAGCATGCCTCCCTCCCCCCTCCCCTTGCCCTCCTACTCCTCCTCTCATGCCCCGGCCGGCGGGATTTGCGCCGCTGCCGCCGCTCTTTGCTTTGTCCGCTGCAGATGGGCGGCAGTGCAGCAAGCAAAGAGGAAGCCGGAGCCAGCGGAAAGGTCCGCTGAAGATGGCCGACAGCAGGAGGCTGCGGGAAGCGGCGCTTCGCGCCGCTGCCCCCGCTCCTATTGGTCTGCGTCCTCCAATCCCTGTGTCACTGGAACGCACACGCACTTGCGAATTCCTGTGACACACGGAAAGGTACGTACGGACACAGGCTCTTTATTATATAGGATTTTCTGCATTGGCTTTTGACCTGTGGAAAGTGACCAGTGAGGGTGTTTTTTTTGTTTTTCTTAGTTCACAGAAATGTTTTAAAGGAATGTGTGAAAGAATTGGGGCTAGGGAAGATTAGTGAAAGGGATTGAGGAGTGGGAGACAGATTTGATGTGAATGCGGGAGGTGGAGAGGGAGAGAAGAGAAAGCTCAGTTATTTGGTCAAGGCTGTGGCTAAAGGCCTTGGTTCAGCTTTTCTGGGAATTGTAGTCTCAGGATGTCCAATTGTAGTTGGCTGAGGATGCTCAGAAACCTCTGAGAGGTTCCTCCCAGAACTACACTTCCCAAAGTTCCTGGGAAGTGAAGATGGCTGTCAAGTCTCTGGACAGAGGTCGGCACCCTAAGGCCCATGGGCAGGTTCTGGCCAGAATGGGTTCTGGGTCCGGCCCATGGACAGTCCACAAAAAGCCACATGGTTCTGATTCATATTGTTCAGGCTGTGCCAATTGTTCCATTCTCTACCTGATGGCAGCGCCTCCTCCCTCCCTCCCTCCTCCCGGCTTCTAGCTTCCCCCCCCCCCGCCCTGCAGAGGAAGGGGGCTAGCCTTTGATTGGTTCCAGCAGCATTCTTTCCCTCTGATTGGTTGCAGCTTTCTTTCCTCTTCCCTCCTCCTAGAGCCAAGAGGAAGGGGCCTGGGCTTTGTTTGTGCCAGCGTGATGGCCGCCATTTAAGGCAGCCCCTCCACTGCCCTCCCCTGGCTCGCTGCTCCTGCCGCCACCGCAGTGAGTGGTTCCGTTCTGAGACACCCTCCCAGGGTTCTGGGGTGTAGGAAGCCTTAGAATCATAGAATCATAGAGTTGGAAGAGACCACAAGGGCCATCCAGTCCAACCCCCTGCCAAGCAGGAAACACCATCAAAGCATTCCTGACAGGTGGCTGTCAAGCCTCTGCTTAAAGACATCCAAAGAAGGAGACTCCACCACACTCCTTGGCAGCAAATTCCACTGTCGAACAGCTCTTACTGTCAAGAAATTCTTCCTAATGTTTAGGTGGAATCTTCTTTCTTGTAGTTTGAATCCATTGCTCCGTGTCCGCTTCTCTGGAGCAGCAGAAAACAACCTTTCTCCCTCCTCTATATGCCATCCTTTTATATATTTGAACATGGCTATCATATCACCCCTTAACCTTCTCTTCTCCAGGCTAAACATACCCAGCTCCCTAAGCCGTTCCTCATAAGGCATCGTTTCCAGGCCTTTGACCATTTTGGTTGCCCTCCTCTGGACACGTTCCAGCTTGTCAATATCCTTCTTGAACTGTGGTGCCCAGAACTGGACACAGTATTCCAGGTGAGGTCTGACCAGAGCGGAATACAGTGGTACTATTACTTCCCTTGATCTAGATGCTATACTCCTATTGATGCAGCCCAGAATTGCATTGGCTTTTTTAGCTGCTGCATCACACTGTTGACTCATGTCAAGTTTGTGGTCTACCAAGACTCCTAGATCCTTTTCACTTGTACTGCTCTCAAGCCAGGTATCACCCATCCTGTATTTGTGCCTTTCATTTTTTTTGCCCAAGTGTAGTACTTTACATTTCTCCCTGTTAAAATACATCCTGTTTGCCTTGGCCCAGTTCTCTAATCTGTTAAGGTCATTTTGAAGTGTGATCCTGTCCTCTGGGGTATTAGCCACCCTTCCCAATTTGGTGTCATCTGCAAACTTGATCAGGATGCCCTCAAGCCCATCATCCAAGTCATTGATAAAGATGTTGAATAAGACTGGGCCCAAGACAGAACCCTGTGGCACCCCACTAGTCACTTCTCTCCAGGATGAAGAGGAGCCATTGATGAGCACCCTTTGGGTTCGGTCAGTCAGCCAGTTACAAATCCACTGAATGGTAGCATTGTCTAGCCTACATTTTACCAGCTTCTTTACAAGAATATCATGGGGCACCTTGTCAAAGGCCTTGTTGAAATCAAGATAGGCTACATCCACAGTGTTCCCTTCGTCTACCAGGCTTGTAATTCTGTCAAAAAATGAGATCAGATTAGTCTGACATGACTTATTTTTCAGAAACCCATGCTGACTTTTAGTGATCACAGCGTTCCTTTCTAGGTGCTCACAGACCGTTTGCTTAATGATCTGCTCTAGAATCTTTCCTGGTATTGATGTCAGGCTGACTGGGCGATAATTGTTTGGGTCCTCTCTTTCCCCCTTTTTGAAAATAGGGACAACATTTGCCCTCCTCCAGTCTGCTGGGACTTCACCTGTTTTCCAGGAATTCTCAAAAATTACTGCCAGTGGTTCTGAAATCACCTCTGCCAGTTCTTTTAATACTCTGGGGTGTAGTTCATCTGGCCCTGGAGACTTGAATACATCTAAACTAGCCAAGTGTTCTTGTACTACCTCCTTACTTATTCTGGGCTGTGTTTCCCCTGCTGAATCATCTGCTCCATATTCTTCAGGTCGGGCATTGTTTTCTTTTTTGGAGAAGACTGAGGCAAAGAAGGTATTGAGGAGTTCTGCCCTTTCTGCGTCCCCTGTTCGCATTTCACCTTCTTCTCCTCGCCTTCTTTCCCTGTTTTTAACTCCGCTCCTGAACGTGTCTCCCCATCCAAGACAGGAGAGCGGAGAACACGTGTCCTTCTGCAGAAGGAACCGCTCACTGCAGAAGGACGTGTGTTCTCCATTTTTCCGTCATGAAGGTGGAGACACGTTCATTAGTGGAGTTAAATAACAGGGAAACAAGGCTTCGCACACCCCAGAACCTTGGGAGGTGTCTCAGAGCGGAACAGATATGCTGCGGCATGGAACTGAGACCTTTGGAACTTTATTGTTTTTTGATGGAATCTTTGGATCCTGTAATAATGAGAGTGTGCATGCGCATGCGCCCTCCGTCCCGTGAGTCAGATCTGCTTCACTGGGGTAGCTCCCTTCTGGCCAAGGAGGGCCGAGTTCACAGAACTCATGGTCTTATCATTGGCTGCTGTGAGTGCTTGTCCACTGCCGGATGGCCTTTTCCACCTGACCTGGAGGGCAGAATCCAGACTCCATATTAAAAAATGCTGAAACAAACTCTTGGGTTGGGGCAGTGTTTAGGGTCTCCTTTTCAGGTCCCTGTTATTGGTTTTACTGCCCCAAATGTCTAAAATATTTTAAAATGGCTTTTAATCTGAGGGTATGTAAATTTTGGTTGTTTTGCTGAAAGAGCGCAGGATGTGCCTGGGAAGAGAGGAGCTAGGGTGAAGGGGGGCTAATTCCAGTGCTTCAGAGTAGGGGGAGATATTATGGGGGAAATGGGGCAGGCCGGGTAAGGAGCACATGGCGTAGGCAGTTGGTAACTAGTGCTCCTGGCAAAGCCCTGACTGACCTCTGGAACATCTGAATGGCTCGGGTCATTGACACGATTGCCCCTGAGAGCCCTCTCCCACTTCGTGGAGCCCACTTGGCTCCCTGGTATACTCCAGAGCTTAGGGCAAAGAAGCAAGCTAGGAGACGGCTCAAACACAACTGGAGGAAAGATCCTGCCAAATGTTATCAAAAATTGGTAAGGGCTGACCACCAAGCCCACCGAGTGGCAGTGAAGGCAGCAAGGAAAGGCATACTGCCATGGAGTGACTGGATGTGGAGTAGTGGTGGGTGACAATGGGTGGTCAGAGGGAGAAAAAGGAGTAGACAGGGAGGGGGAGGAGGTGTCAGAAGCTGAAGGGGCAACAGAGCTTTGTGAGCAGGGAGAGTCTGCACCAGAGAGAAGTCTAGAAGCAGAGGAAGAGATCAGGCAGGCTGCTGAAGAAGCCAGGGAATCTTCCTCCTGCTGTGACCTTCCTCTTGATCTCCCAGAACACCCAGAGGAACATCCAGTCTATTTCTGCATCAGGAACAAAACGGGTGTGGCTGAAGCTTCAGGCAAAGTTCATGCTAGAAATGTCAAAGCAGTTATTCATTAACCATTTACTGTAATATTTCTGATTAAAAAAAAAAGCCTTCCATGCCTCCCCAAAAGAAACTATGTCTTTGTTATATTTAGTATAAAGACATCTCATATGAATGCTCACTTTAATAAAGATGGAGAAGGGTGGTTTTATTTCTTTTTTTAAATGCATACTTCTATATTGAGGGTGGAGCAAAAATGAAGAGGAAATCGGTGGCATTTGAGAAGTGAAGGGAGAGAGGGAGGAAGATGGGCATTCCCAGAAGCACCATTTAAGGCAACAGTTCCTGGTTGTAGTTGCATCATTCTGTATACAGTGGTATCTCAACTTACGAGTAACTCGACTTACGTATTTTTCGAGTTACGAAGAGAAGAATCCGGGTGCCCGCTTACGAATTCTTCGACTTCCAAATCAGAAGTCGAGGTCCCACTGTATTTCCGGTGGGTTTTTTTTTTTCTTCAGGTTTTTTTTTCAGAAGGGAAGCGAAGGCGGGACTTCCCTCGAGCGGCCATTTTGGTCACGAGCCGTGGCTGGGCGCCTGCAAGTGCCGCTTTTCCCCTTCGGGGAGGCGCTTTTGTTTGCTCCGCAGCCGCTTTTTTCGGTTCCCCCCGTTGTTTTTGGCGCTTTTTTGGGGGGGTTTCGGGACTTTTTTCCGTGCGCCATGTGGGCACTCCCCCCCCCTGCTAGCCACGGGAGGAGGTGGGAGGCTGTGGAGCCGCTTTTTCCGGTTGTTTTTTTCCCGTTATTTTTGGCGCATTTTTCGGGTTTTCGGGTTTTTTTTCCGTGCGCCATGTGGGCGCTTCCCCCCCCACTAGCCACGGGAGGAGGTGGGAGGCTGCGGTGCCGCTTTTTTTGGTTGTTTTTTTTTCGTTGTTTTCGGCGCTTTTTTCGCGCTTTTTCGGTTTTTTCGGGGGGGTTGCCCGCTCGCCATGCCGGCGCTTTCCCCCTGGCTCGGCATGGCTGGAAGCAGGCGGCCCCGCAGCCGCTTTTTCGGTCCCCCCCCTGGTTTTTTCGGCGCTTTTTCGGGTTTTGCGCGCCATGGTTGCCGCTCCGCTCCCTGCAGCAGCGCTGCAGCCGCTTCGAGCGGAGCCGGGAGCGCAGTCCCCGTGCCCTTTTTTTTTTTTTTTGCCATGTCGGCGCTGTTTTGCGGCGGCGAGGACCCCTCAGAGACGCCTGCAAGAAAAGGAGAGCTGCAGGAGCCTGGCCGTCCACATCGACAAGGTAAGTGACCCCCAATTTCTCTTCCCATAGGAGCGCATTAATCCGTTTTTAATGCATTCCTATGGGAAATCGCGTTTTGACTTACGAGTTTTTCGACTTCCGAATGTGCATTTGGAACGCATTAAATTCGTAAGTACCACTGCTTACACGCTTCTTTGCCCTGTCATAAAGAAGGGGCGAGGAAGCAAGAGAAGGAATAGCTGACCGGGGGGAAAGGAAACCTCAGAAATTCTCGTTGATCAGTCAGCCCAGCATCTTGGCAGCAAGAGAAAGCTAATCCAGGGGTGAGTATTTTACGACTAGACCCCAATTTATGCTCCCAGGCAGCTGGTTGCTTAGAAAGGGCTCTTTTTATTCAGTTCTCAGTGAGCATGGAGGGGTGTTTTAACCCTTCCCTTCTCCTTCACAAAATGCGTCATGTCATGCGCACGGGCGACGCCCCTGAACATGAGAGGGAAAAATAGGCTCTCCATTTCAATATTTATCCAAATTTATTTATCCAGGTACCCAGAAGAGTTATTAGACTTTTTTTGTTGCTGCTGCTGTGAGCTACCTCATACATTGTAAGAAATGGATCCTGAGAGCAATGATCCCGCACCTTAAAATACAATCTGAAAAAAATGGGTGAAGCAGTGAAGAGTATTGAGGACAATACAGTAGTCCCGCCTCTGTTTACATGTGTACCTTCTCCTTCCTCCCCAGAGTTGCCTCCACTTCCGGCTTCAGCAGCAGAGATCAAATCGGGGCTTGCAAAGGAGGAAGGGAAGGAGGCGGGGAGCGGGGCTGCTTCCTAATTAAGGCTCCTAATTAAGTGCCGTCACTCCCTGCCTCCCACGCGGGGGCTCCCATTCCCGCCCCCGCTGCCCAGGATTTCGGGTGAGTGCAAAGCCAATGGCGGGGAAGGAGGGAAGGGGCTTTGCAAGGGGGTCCAGGATGAGAAGCCCCGGGACGGGGAGAGGCGGCCCTGCACTAGTTCCGGGCGGGGAGAAGAGAAAGGAGGAAAGGGAGCTTTTTTAAAATGGGGGCTTTGAAGGCGGAGTGGGTGGAGGTTGCGCTGGGGAAAGTGAGAGAAGCTTCATCCTGCCGGGATCAGGCGCAAAGGGAGTTGCATTGAAGGAGGCGGGAAAGGGGGGAGGGGTGGGCATTGCTGGCCAGGATCGCCTTAATAATAGTTTTTGTTTTAATTTAAATATCTGTACCCCAGCAGAAGATCCCTCAGAGGAGGATCTCAGTGTCCTGGCTTCCTTCCTTCCTTATCTTTAGGCACCAGGCGAAAGCATTCCTCTTCTCCCATGCGTTCGCCTCATGAAACAATCTATCGCCTTCACAACTGCATTGGGGTTTGTGTGTGTGTGTGTCGTTTTTATTTCTTTCTCTGGGATGCATCTTGTGTGTTTTTCTATTGTAAGCTGCCAGGTGATCTGCGGAGGAAGGGCAGTACAGAAATGTAAAGAATAGCAGGAAAAATAGGAGGCCCTGTGGCATTCAAGGGGGTGGTTGGGACAGAGTCTCTGATCAGCATGCATAGGAGGACAGGCTTGGGGGGGGGAATAATAATGATGATGATGATGATGATGATGATGATGATATATAATACTTGCACTCTGCCTATCTGACAGGGTTGCCTCAGCCACAGTGGATGGCTTCCAACAAAATAAAAAACACCAAAAAGATCCCTGTACAGGGCTGCCTTCAGAAGACTTCCATTTTGTAGAAATGTCCTTCAAATTTAAAGAAGTGTCCTCTTTAAGGAATCACATGGTATAAACATGTATGTTGTTTTCTAGGTCCAAACTCACACAGAACACACCTAGTATGGGCATTAGTGCTCAAAAGTGCTTCTCTTGTGAACTTGCCATCTAAGTTGTTTACTACTGACCAAAACTCCTGTTTCCCAAAAGGAGAGGAGTGGGAGGTCTCTCCCCCACATTTAACCCACCCCACTCCCACCGCATGAAAGGCAGAGGGCTTGTTCATTCACAATCCCAGTAAACCATGTGTGTATCTGAAGTGAACCAGGCGCTGCAGCTCCTTCCCCTCTCACTGTGCTGCTGCAATAAAGGCAGCAGAGGAGGAAACATGGGTTTGAAGGCTATTTCAACCTCTCTCCCCTGAGCAACAAGAGCAAAGTTGGTTTGCAGGGCAGGAGGACAGAGGAGGAGGCAGCGAGGGCAGAGGGAGCAGTGGGCGGTTCCACCGCCTCTGTCAGGGGATCCAGATGCAAGCAAGGGGCTTCCTTCTTCTCCATGCAAGGGCCACCCATGTATTCAGAGCAGTCCTTTGCAGATTAGTTCCAAGGGATATATACAGTGGTACCTCGGGTTACATATGCTTCAGGTTACAGACTCTGCTAACCCAGAAATAGTACCTCGGGTTAAGAACTTTGCTTCAGGATGAGAACAGAAATCGCATGGTGGTGGCGTAGCAGCAGTGGGAGGCCCCATTAGCTAAAGTGGTGCTTCAGGTTAAGAACAGTTTCAGGTTAAGAATGGACCTCCGGAACAAATTTAGTATGTAACCAGAGGTACCGGTACCACTGTGTGTATATATACCAGTATACACACACACACACACACACACACACACACACACACACAATTTTTCAATTTTGTAGAACTAAAATTGTATTAGTTTTTAATTACAATAATCCAATAAAAGCACCAAATTATAATACAATTAATAATGCCAATTGTTCAGATGCCAAATGGTACAATTTTGTTGGTCCCCACGTGAATTGATGACTGGTGATTTACTTTAACTCTGCATTCCAAAATCTTCCAATTACACACAAGTCAGAATAACAAACCCTTATACCGCATATGCAATTTTAACGATTTCCATTCGCGTTAACACATAAAATAATTTACAGTCCTAGGGATGAAGCATTCAAACTCACTCTTTGTTCTTGTGTATGGCTATTATTAATGTTTCTTCCTGTCCTTGTACTGTATTATGTCTATCTTTTGTTAGTTGTTGCTGTTCTCCATCATGCCTTGGGCGGAGCTAGTATTCCGTTGCTGTTTCATAAATTCTCCATTGCATCATTCCAAGCTTCATTATTTTGCACCTCAAGCAGCAGCTGCAGAAATCATACTATCAAAACAAGTATTCACTATTTTGTCTCAGCCTGTCAAGGAGAGGAGAGCTAGCTATCAGTAATGAACCTTCTCTGGCAAGCTTCCAGCCCACTGTTATTTCTCCGTTCAGCCGATAAGAAGTTACCGATCCAATTAAACTAAATTTGAAGTCTTTAGCATTATTCAGTTCAGTCTGAGGCTGATAAAAAGTAGGGAAGAGTTTCTCTCATAAACCTTTGGAAAATAAAGCTTCTCCCCCTTCCCCCCATTTTTTCTTTACACACACAGTTCCATTTGATGTTATATTCCATATCTGCAATCCCTTTTTCACCGTCATCGCCTATACATCCATAATTTAAACAAGTATTTCAGGCGAGAGTTGCCGAATCATAAATATTAAAAAAATCAAACTTAGTATAAAGAAGCCAAGGGCTTCCCTCCACCCCACTCTGTCTTTTACACGGAATGATGTCGTTTTTCCACGTTAAAACCTTAACGAGCTTGTAACTGTTTGATTATGTAGTTCATGATCTCCCCTTTTCCATCACACCCCTGTAGATTAGTCCAAATTAAAATCTAATGAACAGAAATACCTCTGCTTCTTCATGGCAGCGTAGGAGAGTTATCGGCAGGCAAAGTGCTTTTGTACTCAGTGCCTCCCTGCCTCTAGCATTCCATTCCAGAGCAAGAGCCAGGTACCAAGGCAATCTGCGAGTGAATCCCTGGTTGGGGGGGGGGATCTACAGTGCTGATTACCCTCAATCATCCTTGTTTTGTCTTTGATAATGATCTCCCGCTGTCATAGGAGTTGCCTCCATTAAGGCAGACCGGATCCGGAAGCCCCATGGGCAGAAGAATCCCTGCAGCGGCTCTTAAACTTCCTTTTCTTCTTCCTCCCTCCCTCCCAGGAAGCTGCAACTTGCTCTGGCTTCTGAGCTCCTCAGGAAGCTGAACCTGCAAACCTAGCTGAGACTGAACCTGCACACCTGGCCAGGATGGAAGGAGGAAGATGGACGGTTGACCTGGTCAAGTTGTCTCCTGCATCCCTCCTCACAACCTCTAAGCATTCCCTCCCAGGACCCTCAGAGAAATCTGGTGAGTTCTGGGGGAGAGGAGATGGGGACAGGAATGGATGGATGGTGGAGGGAGAAAGAGGAAAAGATGGAGAGGAGACAAAAGGCAGGGAGTTCCTGGCAGTAAGAATGAAGGGGTGAGGCCTTCTCCAAAGCAGCTCTTTGTTTTTGGAATCCCTTTCATAAAGTAGTGGGGGCAGATTTTCTTCCTCCAGGCTTTTAAATCTCTCGTTTTATTTCCACTGTGGGATTAATTGATGATAATGATGTTGCACACCAATCCAGCAAAATGGGTGAAGGGGGCTATGGAAATGCTTTCCCGTAATTATTTATACTTCATATATTTAAATAGTTTCTATTACCGGTACTTTTATTTTTTTATAGACAGGGTCAGAGTGATACATTCCACCAGCATCCAAACACAATAAATGCATGTCTGGGTTTGGCTTTTGGCCCGGAAACCCTTCAAAGTAAAACTCATAGTATCTTTGGCTTCGTTCCAGCAGGCTTCCCTTTCTCTCGGCCCCTCAGCCTAGCAGAGTTTGTGATGTACCCGGCCTCTCATAGGTACACAAACAACGCAGCATCTTCAAGTTGCCTTTGCCAAGGAGCTTTAGCAAGTAATCCACACAGAGTCCATCACTTCTACCGTATATACTCGAGTATAAGCCGACCCGAATATAAGCCGAGGCACCTAATTTAACCACAAAAACCTGGGAAAACTTATTGACTCGAGTATAAGCCGAGGGTGGGAAATGCAGAGGCAGAGGAGGAGGAAGGAGCAGCCCGAAATGAGATTAGACAAATATAAAGATAATATAAAGATAAATAATATTACAGTACTTATGGGTAATGCTTAAAACATCTCTTAATTTTGTTGTTGCCATAGTAAATTAACTTAGAATCCTTGCTGAAATGCTACAGAGATCTACCAGTATGTCCCAAACTCCTTCCTTCCCACCTCTTATCTAAAGCAAAAGAAATAAAAAATAAGGTTTTCTTTTCCAGTATTTCTGTATATTGAAATGCTGAACCTTAAAAGAACACAATGCTTCTGCCTTAATTTAACGATAATGCTGCCACAACCTTCAGACACCAAGACCATTTCTAAATTGTAAATGGAGTCCAAATTCTAACTGAAATGCACTTTGGGCTCCACCCAATTCATGGCAAACTACCGTAACTACTGAAGATGGCTTCAGAGCCAAAATCGTAAGAGTGTTATTATTTCACTGAATGGAGCTATTAGGAAATTTGACACATGGGTTTGCAATTTTTAAAAGTTAAAATAAGTTTTAAAAGACAGAAGCAGTGTTTGACATCAGTGGTTTTCAACTGATGGCTGGCACTCATCAGCCAAACAGGTGTGCCTTAAACTTGGTTGCCAGAATGATGACAATGGCTGCTAGGACAGTGTGACACAAGTAAACGTTTTTTGTTTTGCTTTTTTTTACAGTATTTATTTTTTATACACAAATAAATGTTAAGTATGAATGAGTAGGAGAATTCTACTCATTTTTGCTACACATCCTACCGGTAAGTATGACTTCTGCCCTGAATGAAGGCTGCTTGAATACCACTAATGTCTTGATGCAGATTACAAATACCGGTAATCAAATTGTTGTAGTAGTAGTAGTAGCAGCAGCAAAAGCATCTAAGCAGTTAAAATTATCAATTAAAACTACTAAGAACAAGCAATTAAAAGCATTCTGGGGGGAAATTAATACCACCAGCACCACCAGTAGAAAATAACCTTGTGCTGGGATCTCAATGCTTAAATTCATCAGGTGCAGCCCTTCAAATCAAAACATCTTTATGCCAGGGAAAGCTGCATGCCTGTTGAATATCTTCTTCACAGGTGGCTGTGGAGGCTCCAGATTCTGGTCATTCTAGGTGGCCATCCTAACCCAACCTGGAACTTTCAGCCTTTGAGCTAAAAAGCCAGGCATTTGCCCATATATTAAAAACACAGATAAATAATTGTATTTATATATTGTATAAGCTAATTGCAATTTCATTGGGATTCTTTGTGGGCAAAAGGTTGCAGCCTGCCCTGCAAGTGCTTGTTAGGATCAGATGTGCAGTGGGAAATGAAAAGGAAGCTTGGAAGAGGAGGGGGAGGAGAGGATGGAATGTGTTGCAATGTGCAGGAGGGGAGAGCAAGGAATCACCCTGCTCAAACAGCAGGCGATGCAGCCCTCCTTGCCTGGAGAAGTTGGGAGGGGGGAGGAGGAGTTGGGAGGGGGCAGCTAGGGAAAAAGCCCAAGAGGAGAAAGTTGCGGAGGGGGAGATTGTTGTGTCGTGGCCGTGAATGCCTGCAGCATCAATTCGGTACCCTAAAAAATCCACAGCAGCCACCCCAAAACTACATTTCTCCTTTTTAAGCTTTAGGCCCACATCCCTGAATTTGCACAGAACTTCCCGGACGCGTTCCAGCAGCTCTAGAGAGTCCTTTCCCGCTATCAACACATCATCAAAATAAGGGAGCACCCCCGGCAGACCCCTCAGCAAGCGTTCCATTAGGCCTTGGAATATGCCAGGGGCCACGCAAACCCCGAACTGTAGTCTATTCACCTTGAAGGCGCCCTTGTGTGTGACAATTGTTTGGATTTCTGCAGATGCTGGAGTTACTGGCAGCTGCTGATAAGCCTGCGCCAAATCGATCTTCGCAAAAATCTTTCCTCCAGCCAGCTTTGCCAATAGCTGAGACACAACCGGAATGGGGTAAGAGTTTCCCCTGATGGCCTTATTTATTGTACATTTGTAATCTGCACAAATTCGAATCTCCCCATTCGCCTTCAGGGTGTGACAATGGGAGTTTCCCATCTGGCTGAGTCCACTGGTGAAAGTACCCCTTGTTGTACTAGTTTATCTAGTTCTGTCTCTATTTTTGATTGCAGCGCGAATGGTACTCGCCTGGGCTTGAGCCGAATCGGTGCAACCCCTGGATCCAGCTCTAGGTCAATTGGAGCCCCCTTGTAGCATCCCAACTGCCCATTGAACAATGCTCCAAACTCCTTATACAGGGTGCCAAATGTCTCTGGAGCTACCTGGACTGCGTGGAGCCCTGAGATTCCCAGACCCAAAGCCGGAAACCAGTCTGTGCCCAGCAGGCTAGTGCGCTTCCCTTTGGCAATCACTAGCTTCAATGCCGCTCTCCTATCACGGAACTGTACATTGACAGTGCACATTCCCAGAATGTGTATGCGGCCAGCAGAATAAGACCGTAGCGTAGCTGGGAATGGCTCTAACATGGGTAACTTACCCCTAGAGAATAATGTTCTGGCTGTGTCGTCAGACACTATGGAGAACCCGGATCCAGAATCCACCTCCATGTAGCACTGCCTCTCGTTGATCAAAACCCGCACCGAAGGCTTTCTCTGGGCGGGGAACTGCACAGTCTTGCCCTCGATTTGTGTAAGGTAATTGCAGTCGTCGTAAAGGTAAGTTGATGTAGCCGTCCTTCGACCCCCTGGTTTCGATGGTCCAGGTGTGCTTGTGGCCCCCGACCTGCATACCCTCGCTATATGCCCCGTTTTTCCACACGCTCGACACACAGCCTCGCGGAACCGACAATTCTTCCTATTGTGCGTTCCGCCACAGCCCGGGCATGCAGCTTGACGGTCTTTGTGTGCCGTTCCCTCCTGTCTCACCATCTCTATTCCCCGCTCTGGACTTTGGTTGGGGCTGGTATCCTGGTCGTCCACGGAGTGAGCAGCCTCTCCTGCCACTTTTGTAGCTCTCTGGCCCGGGTTTTGTTCCTCTTTTTCCTCATTTTCTGTTGCGATCGCCTCTTGGAGTGCCGTTGCCAGATCCATTTCTTGTTTTGCCGCAATCCGCCTGCTGCCCTTGCTGCTGCGGAGGCCGCACACGAACCGGTCCAGCAGTGTTTCTCCCAGGTTGGCAAACTTACAGTGCCTTGCCAGTTTCCGTAGTTCGGTAAGGAAAACGGACCCTGTCTCTCCAGCTTGTTGATGCCTTTTATGAAATTCAATGCGCCAGGTCATCTTAGATGCCGTAGGATTGAGATGCCTCGATAAATGGTCTGTGACATCCTTGAACATGGCCTCCTGCAGTGTTGTGGGGGCCAGTAGTGCTCGAGCCAACTCAAAGGTCTCTGCCCCACAGCAACTCAGTAACAAGGCTTTTTTTTTGTTCTCATCAGTGACCCCCTTTGCAGCCACTCCGAATTCGAAACGCTCGAGGTAAGCATCCCACGCCTCGGATGCTCCGGGATGGAATGGTTCCATGAACCGTGACGCCGCCATTCCTCCGGAACTGAGTTGTCCTGTCAGTTTCAGGGGGTCCTGTCTTCTGGAATCAGGACGCTAAGGTCGGGAAGCTGGTGTTCCGCCCTTCAAACGGCCTGAATCCCACCCTCGTCGCCAGTATGTTGTGTCGTGGCCGAAGTAATCCAGATACACATCTTCATGAAACAGCTCTTTATTTAGGAAGAACAGGACTGAGGAGCTGGGTTTAGGGTGGCTGTATTTGTAGGAACAAGATTGAGCTAGAACGGATACATTTAAGCGGGAACCAATAACTCTCATGTCAGGGTTGAGTCAGATGAGGAGGAGTGGTGGCAAGCCCCCCCTGACGAGGAGGCACCCACACAGGAATCTGAAGAATTCACACCTGGGGAAGACTGGTGGCGGCACTCCTCTGAAGAAGAGGAATCTGGCAGGGAGGAGGGAAGTCCAGAGCTGGGGGAAGAAGTTCAGCCAGAACCAGGCCCCAGTCAGGGGGAGTATCAGCCGATCCCCTCTCCTCCTCCCTTCTCAGCTGTAGAACGCCGAGCAGAGAAGCGACGTCAGCAATTAGAATCAGCTGCAACTCGTAAACGGGGGAGTGACCCAGCTATATAGAGAAGCTGACGGCCCCATTCTCCAGCGTCTGCAACAAATGTGCTGTGGAGACACTACCGGTACGATCTTCTGGCAGCTGCCTGCTGGCCTTCAGCCCGACAACCTCAGGTGCCCTAACAGATTGCAGATGCTCTACAGACCCCTTGCTCTGTGAGTATGACAGAACCGGGGGCTGCTGGTGGGACTCCCACAAACCCTCCTCCTTCTCCACAAGCACAGATAGATCAGCTGCAGGAGACTGTACAGCAATTGCTGCGGGCTAATCTAGTGCTTCAAGGACATGTGGAACAGTTAACCATTGCTGTGAACACCCAGCAAGCGCAGCGTGGTTCAGCAGGAGTCCCACCTCCTTGGCCACCCCCTGTGTTACCGCCTGCGAAATTCAAGGGGGACAGGCAAGAGTTTCCAGCTTTTAAGGCACAGGCCATGATGTACATTCGAGTGAGGGAAGCAGAGTTTAGTTCTCCTGAGGCCAAAGTAGCATTCCTGATCAGTTTGTTGGAAGGAACTGCCAGGCGTTGGGTGACACCTATGCTGGTGGGCAATCACCCTCACTTAAGGGACTATGACCGTTTCCTGGAGGACATGACAAATATGTTTGAGGACAAACAGAGGAAAGCAGCCAACACCCGAAAGCTCTTGCAGCTCCAGCAGGGCAATGGGACTTTAATGGACTATGTTACAGAGTTTTGTTTACTCTCCCAGGAACTGGGGTGGAATGAGGAGGCCCTGTTAGCACACTTCAAGGCGGGGCTTCAGGATGACATACTGGATGAGATGGCCAGGGTCGGGCCCCCTAGTTCCCTGGATGCTGCCATCCAACTCAGTGCCCAAATCGATGAACGCCTGCAAGGGAGAAGGCGAGAAAGACGGATGGCGCACAGGCCAATGGGGAAGGCTGAACCCTTTTCCCTCGACCCTCCCCACCCAGTGAGAGCGAGTCCTTCCAACCAGCCAGCTGAGGAACCCATGCAGCTTGGGGGAGTGCGGGGCCCGCTGACCCGGGCTGAGAAGGATCGGCGACGCCGGCAGCGACTTTGTTTGTACTGTGGCAAGGGAGGGCACTTTGTTCGCAGCTGTCCAGCAAAGGGCATTGCCAGCTCTTGCCCAGTAGCTGGTGCAAGGGAAGGGTCTGGTACTGATCCCCAGCCACAGGGAAACGCCAACTCCCAGCTCTGGTAGAGGCCACGGGGCTGGGAAGGGCTTGGATCTCGGAACCACATTGGCCTACCCCTTCGCCTCTCCCGTTAGCCATTCCAAGCTTGGTTTTGAACACTCTGCTACGATTTCCGGATGGGCACCAGGTGCGAGTGCTGGGCCTAGTGGACTCAGGTGCCTCAAATAATTTTCTAGATGAGAGTCTAGCCCAGCAGCTAGGGCTAGAGACTCGAAAGCTGGAGGTACCATTGACTGTTCACACCATCGATGGCCGTCCCCTGCTCTCTGGTGCTGTTACCCATACCACCGCACCCTTGATCCTGGAGCTACCGGGACACCGAGAACAGATAGTCCTGTATCTAGCCAAGATGTCTGCGGCTCCGCTGGTGCTGGGAATGCCATGGCTGACGCAACATGACCCGGCCATCGCGTGGGGGCAGTGGTCCCTTGTGTTTGCTTCAGCGTATTGCCGGCATCATTGCTTGGGAAAGCGGGATGTCATAAAGGAAACAGCAGCACAGGGTGCACAAGAGGGAACTCTCACAGGAGTTGAGAGTCAGTTGCCGGTGGAGTACCACGCCTTCCGAGACGTGTTTTGTGAAAAGGAGGCGGACCAGTTACCACCCCATCGGCCGTATGACTGTAAAATTGACCTCCTTCCAGGCTCACAACTGCCTACAAGTCGGCTTTATCCAATGTCTGAAACAGAATTGGTGGTATTGCAGGAATTCTTGGACAAAAATCTAGCAAGAGGGTTCATCAGGCCCTCAAAGGCGCCGGGGGGCGCGCCCGTCCTGTTTGTGAAGAAAAAAAGGCTCCTCTGAGTTGAGGCCGTGTATGGACTACAGGAAGTTGAACCGCATCATTGCCCCAGTCCGTTACCCCTTGCCGCTCATTGGTGAGTTGTTAGAGAGGTTGCGTGATGCAAGAATTTATACAAAATTGGACTTACGAGGTGCCTATAATCTAATCCGTATACGAGAAGGGGATGAATGGAAAACTACTTTCAACACCCGGTACGGGAGCTTCGAGCACCTGGTGATGCCCTTCGGAATACAGTCAGGAACAGCGACATTTCAGGCCTTCATAAACCACGTGTTGGCCGGCCTGGTGGACCGGTTCGTGGTGGTCTATTTAGACGACATTCTTATCTACTCGGACAATCTGGCGCAACATGTGCAGCATGTGCGGACTGTGCTGCAAAGGCTGCGGGAACATCGCTTATACGCGAAGTTGGAGAAATGTCAATTTCATGTCTCCACGGTAGACTTCCTGGGTTATCGGCTGACCCCAGAGGGAATAAAAATGGACCCCGCCAAGGTACAGAGTGTGCGTTCTTGGCAGGCCCCACGGACAAAGAAGGACCTACAACGGTTCTTAGGGTTCGCGAATTATTATAGGAAGTTCCTGCCCAAGTACTCTTGGCTCACGGCACCCCTCACTGATTGTTTGAGGGGTAAGAAACCATTTCAGTGGACTGAAGAGGCGCAGCAAGCCTTTGTACGCCTCAAGGCCTTGTTCTCAGCCGAGGCGTACTTGGCCCATGCAGATCCCCGACGGCCTTTCATAGTAGAAACCGATGCCTCTGACAGAGCCATTGGAGCAGTGTTACTGCAAGCCGACAAAGAAGGGTTCTTGCGGCCTTGCGCCTTTGTGCTGGTCCCAAGGGATATCCGATAGGCGAGGTCTAGTCCAGTCCAAGGTCAGTCCAAGCCAGAAGTCACGAAGCCGAAGTCACGAAGCCGAGGTCAGGAAGCCGAGGTCAGGAAGCCGAGGTCAGGAAGCCGAGGTCAGGAAGCCGAAGTAACAAAGCTGAGGTCAGGAAGCCGAGGTCAGGAAGCTGAGGTCAGGAAGCCGAGGTCAGGAACGCAGGAACCAGGAACAGGAACTAGGCAGCACCGATGTTGCTCCTGCAACTTGGGTCTGGGACTGGCTGGCTTTTATCTGCCCCGAGGCAAAGGGCGGCTCCGATCCTCAGGTGCCTCGCCTCTCCTGGCTTGGAGGCGAGCACTCCTCCTGCGGGAACTTAGTTCCCTTCGCCTCTCTGCCCTTAGCCTTTGCAGCTCAGGAGAAGCTGGAGGGTTACCGGACCCAGAGGCAACCTCAGCTTCCCCTGACTGGGTGGGGAGTGGAGCACCTGCAGGCAATAAGTCCTCCATCCCATTAGAAGCCAGATCAACCTCAGCCGATGCCTGCACCTGAGGATCCAGCACAGGTGAGTCCCCTTGAGACTCAGGCCCCAGCCCTGGCTCTGCTGGTTCTGGAGGTGGGGAATCCTGTGCAGGCTGGGATCCCTCAGGTTCGGCATCTGAGTCTGACTCCCAGGTCATCACACCATCCCCCCTCCCAGGCCCCCCCCTCAACCGAGGGGCCGGACCAGGCTTGCTGGGGTAAGTCGCATGGAAATCACGGAGGCAGACAGGCGCGTGGACGTTCTCCGCTGGTTCCCACGACCGATCCTCGGGCCCATACCCCTTCCAGTCGATGAGGTATTGGAGCTTCCCCCTGCGGTATCGGGAGTCAAGAATGTGCTCCACCTCATACTCGGGCTCCCCCTGAACCAAAACTGGCTGCGGTCGTGGATGGTCTGGGTGGAACTCGTCGGCCGGGGCGACCGGACTGAGTAGGGACCGGTGGAATACCGGGTGGACCTTCAGGGTCGCGGGTAACCGGAGACGGAATGCCACAGGTGAGACCCGGTCCACGATCGGAAATGGGCCGGTGAAGCGGGCATCCAGCTTCCGTGAAGGCCGAGAGGGGTGCAGGTGGCGGGTGGAGAGCCATACCAGGTCTCCGACATGGAGTTCCGGCCCCTCCTGACGGTGACGGTCGGCCTGGGCCTTATACGTGTCCTTGGCCTGGCTCAGTTGCTCCGTCAGAAGCTGCTGCTGTGACTGGAGCTCTTGTAGCCAGTCTGTCACTGCGGGAACTGCGGATGCCGGCAGTACGCTTGGAAACAACCGCGGGTGGTACCCATAGTTTGCCTGGAACGGGGTCTGTTGGGTGGAAGCGTGCACTGCGTTGTTATATGCGAACTCGGCCAACGCCAGGTGGTCGACCCAATCGTCTTGGTGGAAGCTGCAGTAGCACCGGAGGTACTGTTCCAACACCGCGTTTGCCCGTTCGGTCTGTCCATCCGTCTGTGGATGGTAGGCCGAAGATAGGCAGACCTCCGTCCCGAGAGCCTGATGTAGAGCGCGCCAGAACCGGGAGGTGAACTGGGCACCACGATCGGAGATCAAACGTTCCGATAGGCCATGTAAGCGGAAGACGTTTTGTAGGTACAGTTGCGCCGTCTCCTTGGCTGAGGGTACAGACGGGCACGGGGCGCAGTGCACCATTTTAGTGAAGTGGTCTGTGAATACCAGGAGGCAGGTACACTGACGGGATGGGGGTAGGTCTACCACGAAATCCAATGAAACCGTGTGCCACGGACGAGGGGGAACTGGCAGTGGCTGTAGCAGTCCCGCAGGTCTCCCGGTCGATCCCTTGGCTCGCCGGCAGACCTCGCACCCCCCAATGTACCGTGCCACGTCGGCCTTCAAGCGGGGCCACCAGAACTCCCGGCTGACCAGGTGGGTGGTCCGATACCTCCCGAAGTGGCCAGCTGCCGGGGCGTCGTGTGACATTCGGAGTACCTCGGCCCGCAAAGGCCCTGGTGGGATGTACAACCGACCACGGTGCATCAGCAGACCCTGGTGCACAACCAGTTCTGGGTATCGAGGGCACGATCCACTGGCCAATTCCTGGATCCGTTCCTGAGCCCACGCGTCGACCCGTTGCTGCCTCCGCACTCGGTCCCGCAGCGACTCAGTCTCATGAACAGCCAGGAAGGCCGCTGGTGGGATGATCGTTGTGGGGGCCGCCTGCTGCACCGTCTCTGCAATGTCCTCCGGTTTCCGGGACAGAGCATCCGCCTTCTGGTTTTGGGAGCTGGGGATGTAGCGGATCCGGAACTGGAACCGGGAGAAGAACAGTGCCCACCGGATCTGCCGCTGGTTCAGCCTGCGGGTGGTCTGGAGGTACTCCAGATTCCGGTGGTCGGTTCTCACTTCCACTGGGTGTCGTGCCCCCTCAAGATGATGGCGCCAGACTTCAAAGGCCACCTTGATGGCCAGTAGTTCCCGCTCCCACACAGTATAGTTACGCTCCGCCGGAAGGAGCTGCCGGGAGTAGTAGGCGCAGGGTAACAGTGGCGCATCAGGTCCGTGTTGCTGGGACAAGACGGCACCGAGAGCCGTACTGGAGGCGTCAGTCTCCACCACGAAGGGACGAGAGGGATCAGGATGCTGCAAAATTGGCGCCTTCTGGAAACAGGCTTTCAATCCCTGGAATGCCACCTCAGCCTCCTCATCCCAGGCGAAGGGCGTCTTGGGGCGCAGCAGTCGGGTCAACGGGGTGGTGCGATGAGCATAGTCCACAATGAATGTCCGGTAATAGTTGGCGAACCCCAAAAACCGCTGTAGGTCCTTGCGGTTCCGCGGCGCCGCCCACTCTCGAACCGCAGACACCTTCCCGGGGTCCATCTGTACACCGTCAGGGGAGAGTCGGTGTCCGAGGAAGTCCACTGACCGCTGGTGGAACTCGCACTTGCTGAGCTTAGCGTACAGGCGGTGCTCCCGCAAGCGCTGCAACACGGTCCGGACATGACTCTCGTGGCGAGCTGGGTCACGGGAATAAATCAGAATGTCATCGAGGTACACCACCACATACTTGTCAAGCAAGTCCTGGAACACGTGGTTGATGTACCGTTGGAACACGGCGGGCGCGTTGCATAGTCCGAACGGCATGACCAGGTACTCGAACTGCCCATAACGGGTCCCGAATGCGGTCTTCCACTCATCCCCGGCACGGATCCGAATCAAGTTGTAAGCCCCCCGGAGGTCCAGTTTGGTGAACATCTGCGCCCCTTGCACCCGCTCCAGCAACTCTGCAATTAGGGGCAAGGGATACCGGTCTGGGATGGTGATCTTATTCAGGGCTCGGTAATCATAGCAGAGGCGAAGCTCCCCACACTTCTTCTTAACGAAGAGTACTGGAGCGGCGGTGGGAGAGGTAGAGGGCCTAATGAACCCCCGCTCCAGGTTCTTGTGAAGGAAGTCCTGTAAGGCTTCACGCTCTGGCTCCGAAAGAGAGTATAGGCGACTCACAGGCAGGGGCGCCCCAGGCTGGAGGTCTATGCCGCAGTCAAAAGACCGATGAGGAGGCAGCCGGTCTGCCCCCTGTTCCTCGAACACGTCTACGTAGTCCCGGTACACGGCGGGGAGCGTTGACGCAGACTCCCCCATGGAGGCGGCCGAAAGCATCTCGGACTGAGCAATCGAACCCGAGTCTGGGAAGCGTACAGTTCGATTGACCCAATCGATCTGAACATTGTGAGACTCCAGCCAGTCCATCCCCAGCACCAGGGGAAACCGGGGCATGGTGGCAATGTCCAGGGTACGCACCTCCCGGTGCTGCTGGTGGCACAGGACCAAGGGCTGGGTCTCCCGAGTAACGGCGCCTGACCGCAAGAGCCGTCCGTCGATTGCCTCCACCTGCACCGGTTCTGGCTTGTTCTGGAGCGGCACCCGATGCTGAGCGGCGAAGGCAGAGTCCATATAGGAGCGGGTTGCCCCTGAATCCACCAGAGCGTGGGTGAGAATCCAGGGCCCGCCTGGGGGGTATAGACGCACCGGGATCATGAGGTGTTGCAATTCCACTGGTGAGGGCCCATCATGCGATGCTTGGGACCCCAGATAGCCTGGGCCATTGGCTACTGGGGTTGGCGGTTTCCCTGCGGCTGGCGTTTCTCAGGGCAGGTTCGGGCGTAGTGTCCACTCCCCCCGCAGTAGAGACACAGGTTTCCCTCCCGACGTCGTGTCTTCTCCGAAGGGGAGAGGCGAGGCCGTGCTGCTCCGAGCTGCATCGGCTCCTCCAGTGACTCGGCTCTGGCCGTGGAACTGCTGGGGAGCACTGGAGTCGGGAGCCCAGAGTGCTGGCGGGCCCGGGCCTGGCGCCGGTCCTCCAACCGATCGTCTATCTGTAGACTCCGTTGGATGAGGGCCTCCAGCGTGGTGGGGCGATCCAAGGTGGCCAGCTGGTCCAGTATCTCGTCCGAAAGCCCCTCGAGATACTGGTCCCGAAGTGCGGAATCGTTCCAGGTCAAGTCCTGCGCCAACAGCCGAAATTCCGTGGCATAGGCGGCCACTGTGGACTTGCCCTGTTTCAATCGCCGAATTGCCCGATTGGCTTGACTCGCCTTCTGAGGGTTAGCGAACGCGGTTTCAAAATGGTTGCAAAACCCCGTATAGTCTGTCAGCAAGGGGGAGTCTTGCCGGAGCAGCGGCAACGCCCACTTGGCCGCCTGGTCCTTCAGCAAGCTGATCAGGAAGTGCACCTTGGTGCGGTCGTCGGGGAAATCCCGGGCTCGCCCCTGAATATACAGTTTGGCCTGGGCGAGAAACATGGGAAAGCTGCCCGGGGACCCATCGAACTTTTCTGGCAGGGCCACTGGGTACTTGCCTGGAGCTGGGGCGCCGGCACCAGGAGCCGGTAAGGCGTCCAAACGCTGCTGAAGCGCCGTAACCGCATTGCTTAGCTGCTGCACTGTGTGGGTCAAGACCTGGTTCTCCTGGGCCAATGCCACCAGCGCAGCCGCCTGGTCAGTCATGACGACAGGTTCCTCCCGAACGCACCCCAACGAAGGGGGAGTGCGGGTGTGGCAGGAGCAAACTGTGCTGGTCCCAAGGGATATCCGATAGGCGAGGTCTAGTCCAGTCCAAGGTCAGTCCAAGCCAGAAGTCACGAAGCCGAGGTCAGGAAGCCGAGGTCAGGAAGCCGAGGTCAGGAAGCCGAGGTCAGGAAGCCGAGGTCAGGAAGCCGAGGTCAGGAAGCCGAAGTAACAAAGCTGAGGTCAGGAAGCCGAGGTCAGGAAGCTGAGGTCAGGAAGCCGAGGTCAGGAACGCAGGAACCAGGAACAGGAACTAGGCAGCACCGATGTTGCTCCTGCAACTTGGGTCTGGGACTGGCTGGCTTTTATCTGCCCCGAGGCAAAGGGCGGCTCCGATCCTCAGGTGCCTCGCCTCTCCTGGCTTGGAGGCGAGCACTCCTCCTGCGGGAACTTAGTTCCCTTCGCCTCTCTGCCCTTAGCCTTTGCAGCTCAGGAGAAGCTGGAGGGTTACCGGACCCAGAGGCAACCTCAGCTTCCCCTGACTGGGTGGGGAGTGGAGCACCTGCAGGCAATAAGTCCTCCATCCCATTAGAAGCCAGATCAACCTCAGCCGATGCCTGCACCTGAGGATCCAGCACAGGTGAGTCCCCTTGAGACTCAGGCCCCAGCCCTGGCTCTGCTGGTTCTGGAGGTGGGGAATCCTGTGCAGGCTGGGATCCCTCAGGTTCGGCATCTGAGTCTGACTCCCAGGTCATCACAGCCTTCCATTCCCGGAAGCTGACCGATTCAGAAAAGAACTATACGATCTGGGATAAAGAGTTGTTAGCCATCAAGGACGCCTTCGCAGCCTGGAGGCATTTCCTAGAGGGCGCCTAGCACCTGGTAGAGGTCCGTACCGACCACCGGAACCTAGAATACTGGCAGACGGCCCGTCACCTCAATCAGAGACAGATCCGGTGGTCTCAATTCTTTTCCAGGTTCCATTTTAGGGTAGTATATGTGCCGAGCGAACAGAATAAAGGAGCTGACGCGTTATCCCGGAAGCCAGAATACGGTGATGCCAGTCAAGACCAAGTATTGAGGCACGTTCTACAACCTCACCAGCTGCAGTTAGCCACGGGATCGGCCGTGGCCACCCCTGAATTCCAACGCCACACAGCAGCAGACCCGTTCGCCAGGGACAAACTAGCAGCACTAAGGGAAGGCAATCCCGGGATGGAAATGTTTTCGGAGAAAAATGGTTTACTCTATCGCGGAGATGTTCTGTATGTGCCAGATGGAGAATTGCGGGCCAGGGTGCTATGCCAGTGTCATGACTGTCCGACAGCTGGTCACTTTGGAAGGTACAAGACACTGTATCATGTCACGCGTCAGTTTTGGTGGCCACAAGTGCGGAAGGATGTCTGGGAATACATCAGAGCGTGTGATGTTTGCCAGCGCGCCAAGCGGCCCCGAGAAGCGCCGGCGGGGCTGCTACAGCCACTACCTACTCCAGAGGGACCATGGGAGATGATAGCCATGGATTTCATTACTGACCTCCCGGCCTCACATCAACAGACGGTGATCTGGGTGGTTGTAGACCTTTTCACCAAAATGGCCCACTTCGTACCCTGTAAGGCGCTGCCGACTGCCCAAGAAACAGCCAGGTTGTTCATTGATCACATTTTCCGGCTGCACGGGTTGCCCCGTCAAATTGTGTCGGATAGAGGAGCCCAGTTCACTTCCCAGTTCTGGAGGAAAGTCATGCAATTGCTAAAGGTGGAGGTATGCTTGACCTCCGCGCGGCACCCTGAGAGCAATGGCGAGGCGGAAAGGACCAATGCCACACTGCAACAATACCTACGCTGCTATATTAACTATCGGCAGGACGACTGGGTGAGTCTACTCCCCTTAGCGGAATTTGCGTATAACAACGCCTTGCATGCCTCCTCACGACAGTCCCCGTTCTTTGCCAACTATGGGTTCCACCCGCGTGCCTTCCCGTCTCCGCATACATTACTGCCGCTACTAGCCGCTGATGAATTCGTGGAAGAATTGTCAGCCATACAAGGGCTTCTACGCGATCAACTAGAACGGGCCAAGGAGACCTATAAGAGAACAGCAGATGCACACCGCCAACCTGGCGCAGACCTCAAGGTGGGGGACAGGGTATGGCTATCTACATGAGACCTGCCACAGAAAGGTCACTGCAAGAAGCTAGCTCCACAGAGAGTGGGACCTTTTGAGATAGTACAACAGATTAACCCTGTGGCCTTCCGGCTCCGTCTACCGGCTACAATGCGGATTCATCCGGTATTCCACCGTTCGTTGTTATCGCCTGCGGTACCAGCGCACTGCTATCAACCTGTCAGAGAGGTACCGCCGCCCATCACGGTGGATGGAGAAGTGGAGTACGAAGTGGAACAGATCCTGGACTCACGGTGGCGACGACGGAAGTTGCAATATCTTATTGCCTGGAAGGGGTATGGGCCGGAGGCAAACTCCTGGGAAGATGCAGAGCTTGTCCATGCCCCAGCACTACAGAAAACCTTCCATGAGCAGCACCCAACTCGGCCTAGACCACCAGATTGGGAGGAGGGGAGCTGCTCTGGAGAGGGGGGTGATGTCAGGGTTGAGTCAGATGAGGAGGAGTGGTGGCAAGCCCCCCCTGACGAGGAGGCACCCACACAGGAATCTGAAGAATTCACACCTGGGGAAGACTGGTGGCGGCACTCCTCTGAAGAAGAGGAATCTGGCAGGGAGGAGGGAAGTCCAGAGCTGGGGGAAGAAGTTCAGCCAGAACCAGGCCCCAGTCAGGGGGAGTATCAGCCGATCCCCTCTCCTCCTCCCTTCTCAGCTGTAGAACGCCGAGCAGAGAAGCGACGTCAGCAATTAGAATCAGCTGCAACTCGTAAACGGGGGAGTGACCCAGCTATATAGAGAAGCTGACGGCCCCATTCTCCAGCATCTGCAACAAATGTGCTGTGGAGACACTACCGGTACGATCTTCTGGCAGCTGCCTGCTGGCCTTCAGCCCGACAACCTCAGGTGCCCTAACATCTCATACAATTCGGCGGGAACCAATCAGGCTAAGGATTGTAGTTGTCCCTTTTAAAACGACAAATGAGCAGAACTCCCGCCAAGTTACAGAATGTTTGAACTAATACACAACAGAGATAAAGCACAGTTTCCCTCCCATCCATCCACCCCTGTTCCTGGGAAAAGGTGCCCTCCTCCCCTGGAGGTGTTGGGAGGGGGGAGGAGGAGTTGGGAGGGGGCAGCCAGGGAAAAAGCCCAAGAGGAGAAAGTTGCGGAGGGGGAGATAAAGCACAGCTTCCCTCCCATCCATCCATCCCCGTTCCTGGGAAAAGGTGGCTGATCCCCACTAGAAGGAAGAGGGGAGAGCAAGGAATCGCCCCGCTCAAACAGCAGGCGATGCAGCCCTCCTCGCTGGCGAGGCGGAATCTGTGGGGTGGGGGGGAGAAGAAGGCGGATGGACTTTTATGAGAGACGCCGAGCCCTTTCTCGCCGCTCGTCCCTTCCGGTGCTCGCTAGAGCAAGCATAGGAGCCCCGTTTGGGAGCTCCTCCCCACCACTTCTACTCCCCACCGCCTCGCCTACAGCTGCAAAAGGCACAGGTCTGGGGGAGTCCTGTGCCTTCCCCCTCTGTCCCCTACCGTGGGCGGCTCCTTTAAAGCAAACAAAGCGACAGCCTCTCGGGAGCTGAGCCGGGCTGCCGCTTTGCTTGTTTTAAATGAGAAGCCCACGGAAAGGCAGGCAGGCAAGGCAGGCGCGCGAGCCCAGCTCAGCTCAGCTCAGCCCAGCCCAGCCCAGCCCCCAGGCTGTCGCTCCTCCGGTGGGGAGGAGAAGTGGCAAGAAAAGGCTTCTAGCCGCTTCTCCGCCCCACCGCCTCGCCTCACTCGAGTATAAGCCGAGGGCAGTTTTTTTAGCCCAAAAAATGGGCTGAAAAACTCGGCTTATACTCGAGTATATACGGTAATCTAAAAGCGTTTATTTACAAGCTGAAAAACAAACTCCTCCGGAGCTAGCCGACATTGCTTCCACTCCGGTCAAAACCAAAACTAAAACCGTGTACAATACACCAGTACAACAATGCATACAGCGAACAAAGGAAAAACCCCAGCTGTAACCTCCCAGTGGGGCGGGACGTTCTCCTGCAGCTACTTTAACCCTGTAAGCTCAGGATCCACTCACAGCATGCACCTCCCCAGTTTGATTTGTTTAGGGACAAAGGACCCATTGTCATGATACAGAATTCCTGTGGCTGGAGGCTCTATAAATGGGATTGGGCATATGAAGACCAAGGCTGGCTAGTATTATAAGCGAATTGTGTAAACTTCCCAATTGTGTGTGAGAGTGAGTGAGTGAGTGAGATAATAATTTAAAGCACCCCTGCAATTTTGTCCAACCCTAAGCTTATATGGAGATACTGTGGTACAACTTTGGTACAAATTTCAAAATAAGTACACAAAGCCAACAAAGAGACTCACAGGTTTATAGTGCCACCAGCTTTCCTGGACAAGAGTCCACGTTGTCAGACTGCAGCCCACAAAAGCTTAGGCCATAATACAGTTATCAGCCTTTCAGGGCTACAAAAGATGAATCAACAGAAGCATAGTTAGTCTATGGACTTCCATCCTACAGGAGACAGGGACAGCCAGAATCTTGGATAGCTTGAAAAAAAGCATTAGACTGATGGCTGTGCTCTGCCCTCGTGGTCCTAGGCAATAATGCTTCTTAATACTAGTTTCTGGAAAGCACAGGAAGGCAGAGGAATCTTGTGTTCAAATCTGCTTGCCGATTTCCCATAGGCATCTAGTTGGCCCCTGTGAGAACAGGATGCTGGAGTAGGTGGGCCTTTGCCCGATCCAGCAGGATCTTCTTCGGTTCTAATATACTGCAATATTCTCACAATTGCATGTGGCATAATAACACTTAAGTTTTACTTATTTCTCAGATGAGAGACTTCTACTCAAGCCTGAGATCGTTTCCTCACTTGAAAAAAAATACAGAGATGGTGGAATAAGCCAATTCCACCATAGATCTGGATTATAAAATGGTGCTGCTTTATTATGTGAATGGAGTGATTTTGTGTTGCTCTTGCCATTATCCCATCTGCTTTCCTAAAAATTTGGAACATAGAGAAGACAGTGGAAAAGGAGACAGTGTTAAAATAAGAGAAGGTGCAAACTGGGATTGACGTGTGTTCAGTTCCTTTTTTGTCTTTCTTGAAAATCTAACAGGATTCTATTCCCCCCCCCCACTCCCAAACAGGTCGGAATTCTATGGAGCCGTTTGTGAATTCATTGGGAATAACAAAGAAACAGTTTAAATGCATGAAATGTGGGATGTGCTTTAGTCACAGTGGAAGACTGAGGATACACCAACGAACTCACACAGGGGAGAAACCATTTAAATGTATCGAATGTGGTAAGAGCTTCAGTCAAAGTGGAAAACTTAAAATACACCAACGAACTCACACAGGGGAGAAACCATTTAAATGTATTGAATGTGGAAAGAGCTTCAGTCAAAATGTACACCTTAGAAGACATAAACGAACTCACACAGGGGAGAAACCATGTAAATGTATCGAATGTGGTAAGAGCTTCAGTGAAAGTGGAGCACTAAGAATACACCAACGAACTCACACAGGGGAGAAACCATTTAAATGTATTGAATGTGGAAAGAGCTTCAGTAAAGGTGCACACCTTAGAATACATCAACGAACTCACACAGGGGAGAAACCATTTAAATGTATCGAATGTGGTAAGAGCTTCAGTCATAGTGCAGCACTTAGAATACATCAACGAACTCACACAGGGGAGAAACCATTTAAATGTATCGAATGTGGTAAGAGCTTCAGTCAAAGTGGAAAACTTAAAATACACCAACGAACTCACACAGGGGAGAAACCATTTAAATGTATTGAATGTGGAAAGAGCTTCAGTGACAGTGGAAACCTTAGAAAACACCAACAAACTCACACAGGGGAGAAAGCATTTAAATGTATTGAATGTGGAATGAGCTTCAGTCAAAATGGACAGCTTAGGAAACATCAGCTAACTCACACAGAGGGAAAACCTTAGATGTATGATATTTGGAAAGACATTCAGAGGGAGTAGAGACCATAATATTCATAAGCGAATTCACACAGGGGAAAACCATATACAGTAAATTTGTATAGTTTTGCACTCAGGGTTCCCACAGTTCCTGGGAAGTGAAGATGACTGTCATGTCTCTGGATGTCCCAAAAAGAATTTGGCAGTGTTTGTTTACATTCTTGGGGGCCATGCTATTTGGCGATACTCTCTTTTTCAAGAGGTATCTGAAGACTGTAGATCTGGATAGCTTGGAATCTGGCATTCAGGACTTTCCCCACAATTCTGCATATTGCTCAGAACAGAGAGCTGGATCTGGATTTCCTGTGTCAGTGCATCATTCCCACCTACACTTCCGTGGTTTGTGAATATGGCTGGTTTGGGTTCCTTTGGACCAGTTGCTAATAATCTTGTCTTGTTGTTCAAAATGGTTTTTTGTTGATAATGGGTTTCTAAAACTTTTTAAAATATTCATTCTCACCTATTCCACTGAAGAGTTTGGTGCTCGCTTCCCCCCAGATGTTTTGTTTCTTGCAGAGCGCCCGATCCTTTGGGGAAGTGGGTTTGTTGTGCAAGAACTCCGAAGCAGCTTTAGTTATGCAACCTGAATTTGCCTGTTTTTGACTGAATCCCACCCTAAAACAGGGATGCTTTCTAAATGCCCTTCATCAGATGAATGAAGCATGAATGTAATCTTGCAGTTATATTTATCTCTCTATACACACAGACACATGTTCATGGATGGAAAGAATTACAGTGAGGTCAGACAGACAATGAAATGCAGAAGGGCCATTTGTATAGTTGTTTTGCAGCAGATTTAGTTAATTTAAAAGCACAAAACAACCACAAAGAATCTTGAGGCAGGTTACACATTTATTCCAGTTCAGTTTTTGGTTATTGGCATGCATTTATAGTCCCCAAACCTATTCCTCTCTCTCCTGCCCCTACAAGCCAACAGTAAGATTTTCTGTAGAGACATTGGGGGCTGTTCCATGACAGTTGTCACTTACTGACAATGCAGAAGGAAGCCACCTTGGCTCACCAAGAAGATACCAGTTGTTGGTTTTGGTTACGTCTGTAGTGAAGCAATGAAATTATGTTTGTAATCTTTGGTTTAGAACTACAGTAGAGTTGTAATGTCTCAAATGTCTCTTTAATTGGGGAATGTTGGTTCTGGGTTGCTGCCTCTTGCCGGTGATCTGGGGAGTGGTTCACACCTGATTTATGTGTAAGAAGAGCAGAACACGATTTCAGCTGTGTTAAGAGCCTCACCCTTGTCCGGGGAAATTGGAGGGAGGGGTCTTTATCTGATTACTTTGAAATGCAATTAAAACTGCAGCTGTGTGGTTCCCTGACACCTAGAAGATATATGGCTTTTACTTTCTGATAGGCCAACAAGTAAGTAGATCTTTGAGTCGAATGGCTAATTGCTGAAACCCCACGTGGGGTAGGTTTGTATATAATCTTAGTGAATTGTTATGGGAGTCGCTTTTAGCCATCTGGGCTACTAGTCACTACTGGGAACTCTGCCTCCTAACTTTGATGCCGTGTCCTTGCCAATGAGGAGAGGGACTTTTTCTCTTTTAAGTTCTGCGTTGTGAGTACAAGAAATAGCTAATGATATTAAATACCTTTTTTATTTTGTGGTCTTTGTAACCTGAGGCTTGAGAATTGTATGGTTATGATTTAGTTTAAAGTTCTTTTAATAAATCTCTGAAAGGACGTTTTGTCTATGTTTTGTTTCCTCCTGACTGACAGAGCTAAACTGGTGCTTTCTGCTTGGGTACCCTACCTGTTTAATTTTTGCCCATGACTAAAGTAGACGGGGGCTGTGCAGGCTAGAACGGTCAGGGCTTTCCCCTTTTCTTCCCTGTACCCAGGACTGACAGCCAGACTAAAAAGGGGGGGTGGCAGCATTACTGAGATTTTGTGGGGGTTTAGAGTGCAAACCCCTTACCCTGCTTTGGGGTGGGTGTGGCTGGTGAGTTGGGCCCTGCCCCCCCATTACTACAACGTCTATAAGAAGTGCATAGCGTTTGACCCTCCATAAAGAAATGGGGAGGAGACAAGAGCTGGAATAGCTGACTAGAAGGAAAGGTAACCTGGGAACCTCATGTTGATTGACACCCCCAGCTCCCTGACCCCAAGAAAAGATTCATTCAGGGAGGCAGGTGAGCATTACAGCTAAACCCCATGTTATGTTCTCCAGTAGCTATTCGCTCGGAAAAGGCTATTTTCATTCCGTTCTTATTGTGTCTGGAGGAGGGAGTGGTTTTTTTACCTTTCCTTCTCCGCTTCCTTGCAGTCCTAACAAAAGATCAAACCACCACGCCAATGCTTTTAGCCCCAGAAGAGGAGCTCCCCTTGGTGTCAAGGGAGGGGTCCAAGGGAGCATCTGGAGCCCTGCCATTGCTTCTGTCCCTGGCCCCTTCCCCTCCTCTCTCGACCATCCCAGGGCCACTCTTGACTCCACAGCAGGAGACGGGATCTGTCTGTGATGGTGAGTTTTCCTGGCTGGTTGAAGGACCACTTCCTGTTTCCTGGAGCTCCATCCTTCTTTCTCATGCAAGGTGGAGTCGTGAAGCAGGTGAAGGCTGAGCACACCTAAGGGTGACATGGGGGGTGGTGTATTCTGCTTAATTCTGCGGTCGTTCGAATCCCCGCAATGGGGTGAGTTCCCATTGCTCCCTCCTAGATCATGTCCACCTAGCAGTTTGAAAGCACATCAAAGTGTAAGGAGATAAATAGGTACCGCTCCAGCAGAAAGGTCAACGGCGTTTCCGTGCACTGCTCTGGTTCACCAGAAGTGGTTTAGACATGCTGGCCACATGACCCGGAAGCTGTACGCCGGCTCCCTCGGCCTGTAAAGTGATATGAGTGCCACAACCCCAGAGTTGTCCGCGACTGGACCTAATGGTCAGGGTTCCCTTTACTTTTACCTTTACTTGAAGAACCAAACCATGATGTAGCCGTGCTCTTTTCCATCCCTTTCTAAGAATTGCAACAATCTGTTCCTCAAAATGTTTCAGCCTCCACAACCTTCACTTAAGGCAACCAGCTGCCCCTTCCCCCAATCTTTCTCACTGGCAATGAAATCTAATAAAACCTTGCATATGCACTCTAAAGTAATTAAAGTTTACTACCCCCTTTCTTCCCCCACTCTCTCCCCCCCCCACTCTCTTTACCCCAATCTTATACTGTATATATACAACATTAAAGTCTCTGTGTGTAAATTTTGATGATACCCAAAGTTACAGAGTAGCTTACAGCTAGGAAGGTAAACAGTTCTTCTAGATGTTAGTTTCTTTTTTCAGACTATACAATGTCCAGACTCTTTGTACTCCAAAGTACTTTACTTTCATAAACATGTGAAATAAACAGAAATCTACTATTATTCCCTTATGGGGTACACAAGAGCCTTTTGAGGTTCTCCATTGGAAGGAGAAAATTACAGAGGCCAACCAGAGAAAAATTGAGAAGCAAAATCTTTATTATATCTGTTGCAACAGGGCCCATCACTCCCAAAATGGAGGAGGGAGGAGGAACCCAGAACAATGGTGTGCCAGCTCCTATATAGACTTTGAAATTCCCCCTCTCCTGCTCAAGACCACCCCCTATACATCATACATACATCACAAAAAGGGGTGTAACCCAGGACCACCCCCTAGATACATCACAGCTACATCACAGAAAAAGGCGGTCTCCAGCAGAAATCTGAGTGCGCTGTTTACCTCCTGTCTGCCACTTCATATGATAATGTCTTATCTGATTGCCTTTCCTGGGCAGTCTGGCCATTCCTTTGAGATGGTGATTACTTAATTTCTGAGACAATGGGAAAGTTCTCTCACCCCTTTCCTCCTTGCAGAGAAACATTTGGTCAGTTTTGAGAGTCAAAATGGTGTCAGGATTGTCTGCTTCAGACGTGGCCTTGTTTGCTTGGTACATTAATAGCAATTATTATAGATATAAAACCTTAAATTCTTACAACACATGTAACTGAGAAGAATATATTTACAATCCCATGTGTATTCAAACACGGGTACATTGTCACTTGAATTGTCTTACGAAAGGTTTTTACTTTCACCTCAGCAGTACAGTCATACGTCCAATGACATTTCCCTTCATTTACGTAAACTTCGGGATATGTAAGCAGCAAACCCGGAAGTATGTCTCCGGGCTTTTGCTACATGCGCAAAAGCGCTGTACTGCTGCGCATGTGTGCGCAGAAGCGGTCTCTCCGGTTGCGAAAACCTCGGGATCCAGCCGGACCTCCGGAACTGATCCCGTCTGCAACTGGAGGTACCACTGTATTCTCTCTGTTCCTTGCAGAGAGCTCCTACACAGGTTTCTTCCTATTAACATTTAGTGATCTTCCTCTGTTTCATTTCAAACAGATCACACTGATGCACAACAGTATCCTGAGACACCTCTCTCAGCAGCCATTCTCTCTCACACACACAGATAGAAAAGAACAGAAAAGCACTTAAAAACAACAGTTACTGGAATAACAGTCTCAACAGAATGGAATTCCTCTCTCATGTGACTCACAGCCAATCACATGAGAGCTACTGTCAAATGAAAACTCCATGTTCAAAATACACAGTAATTTAACTAAGTAAACATTCTCATTTATGGAAATTAAACTATTATCCTTAACACTTTCCCCATACCCAGTGAGCAAAGAGCTTGAAGACAAAGAGCACTTAGCGGCAGAGGAGATGATGACGATGACGAATGAGGAAGTGTGAGAGTCGGGGGTGGGGTGGAGATTCACTTGGGACCATGCCATTATCCAAGAGGCTGGGTTCTACAGCTTCTCTCTGTAAAGTTTGAAATAAAAAAGGACTGTTAGAAACTTTTCCTTGTCTTTATACTTTCCTGGGCAACCAGCTGGGAGCCACCGACAGCACCCTGACAGGTGCAGATAACCATGGGCACAAGTCTCTTGGGGGTGGGGAGCCCACACAGAATACCAGTATGTCCAACGGACCTAATCCGAGAAGGAAGCCAGCCAATCCATAAATGGGTTGGAGCTCAGAGCGGCCAGACTGGCCCTCCTCTACTTTGAGATGCTCATGGAATCCAAAATCCGTATCAGCAGAGCACATAGCGGGCATCTCCAACACACCAGCCAACTGGCTTGGCTGTCAGCAGGTCTCCTAGATGGGATAGAGCCTTCACCCACAAGTGTTCCATCAAAGAGGGGATTGCTTTGGCCTCCCAAGAGCGGACCTGTTTGCAAGTCCGTCAAACCAAAAGGTGGAGCTCTTCTTCTCCTGGTTCAGGACCCAGGGAGCGATTGGCATGGATGTCCTGACTTTCCTCTGGCTGGGGAGTGGGCTCCCATACGCCTTTCTTCCCACAGCCCTAATCCAGAGATTTCGCAGGCGAGTCAGATCTGCTTCACTGGGGTAGCTCCCTTCTGGCCAAGGAGGGCCTAGTTCACAGAACTCATGGTCTGCTGTGAGTGCTTGTCCACTGCCGGAAGGTCTTTTCCACCTGACCTGCAGGGCAGAATCAAGGCTCCATATTAAAAAATGATGAAACAAACTTATTGGGTTGGGGCAGTGTTTAGGGTCTCCTTTTCAGTATTCTCTTATTGGTTTTACTGCCCCAAATGTCTAAAATGTTTTAAAATGGCTTTTAATCTGTGGGTATTTAAATTTTGGTTGTTTTGCTTTAAATGAAAGAGAGCAGGATGTGCCTGGGAAGAGAGGCGCTAGGGAGATGGGGGGGCTGTAATAAGAGAATCAGGGCTTTTTATATATATACTAGTTGAAGGTAGCCCGTTAAAAAACAGGCGCTAGCTGCTTTCCCCGGCGACATGTCGCAGCAACCCGGGGCCCTTCGCTCCCTCTGCCCCTGTGGGCTGTAGCTCCGGAGGGCGGCGGCGGCAGCATCCGCGGCAAAGCGGGGGCGGGCGAGAGCTGCGTGCCCGTCCCGGCAGCCTCCATCCCGCCCCGCACGCCCCGCCTTCAGCGCCGGAGCACCGCGCCTGGCCTGCCGAGCCGGTGGGAGGAGGAGGAGGCGGAGGCGGCGAAGGACGCAGGAGGCCGGCGGGCGAGAGCTGCGCACCCGTCCCGGCAGCCTCCACCCCGCCCCGCACGCCCCGCCTTCAGCGCAGCCGGGCTCTGTTGAGCACGTGCGCTCCAGGCAGCTCCCCCCGCTTTGCAGCCGCGCCGCCAATTCGGCTGGCGCTCTGGCCGCTTCCAGGGAACGCGAAGCCTCCGCCGCGTTCCCCGTTTGCTCCGCGTCGGGGCAGCTGGGGTGCCACTCGCCTCCTCCACCGGAGGCAGGGCGAGCCTTCCTAGATGGGCACCGGAGTCGAAGCGCCCCCTCCTCCTCCTCTCCGCGCGCCCGCCCGCCTGCCTCTGCGCTCCAAGTCTGTTTTGTAAAAACAGACGCTGGGAGAGACCGAGGAGTGAGGGAGGGAGGGAGAAGCAGGCGGGCGGGCATGTAGCTGCTGCCGCCGCCGCCAACAACCGAGAAGCCGAAGGAAGCAGCGGAGGCAGCAGAGCCCAAGGCGACATGTGTGCGAGGCAGCGGCGCTGGCGCAACTGACAACGCGCGTGCGCCGCTGCTGCCTCTCGGACACGCCCCCTCTCCGCCCACTCCAATCCCTGCGTCCGTCTCGGACATGCGCAGTGGAAATTTCCACTGACACACGGACGGCGGACGCAGGGACATAGGGAATTATTATAGAGGATATTATATGTTCATAAGTGTGCCAAGCAAACAAGGCCACATGTCTGAAGCAGCACAGGAAGACAGGCCTCACCATTTTTCACTCACAAACTGTTTCTCTGCAAGGGGGGGGGGATTGTCTCCGGAAAATGAAGGGATAATCCTGGCTTCCTGATACATAGGGTGTGATTGGCTTGGCTGCTAAACAGGGAAATGTAAATATCTCTTTGTTTCACTTGATGGGTTTTTGGTGGAGGGCAAGAGGAGGCATGGGGAGGGTCAAAGATGCTCAGATTACCGCTACCAGACCTCCCCTTTCATGATGTAACTGTGATGTATAAGGGAGGTGGTCCTGGGTTACACCCCTTTTTGTGATGTATGTATGATGTATAGCGGGTGGTCTTGAGCGGGGGGGGGGGATTTCAAAAGTCTATATAGGAGCTGGCACACCATTGTAAGGGGGCTACTCTATTTTTGGGAGTGGGCCCTGTTGCAACAGATATAATAAAACTTTGCTTCTCAATTTTTCTCTGGTTGGTCTCTATAAATTTACTCCTACCGATGGAGAACCTGGAAAGGCTCTTGTGTACCCCATAAGGGAATAAGAGCAGATTTCTGTTTATTTCACTCCTGTACAAAGGCAAAACTGTTCAAACTATGACACTACACCTTTTTTTGCTTTAAAAAGAAAGCATTGAAAGAAGGGTTCTTTTAAAATTTATTGCTTTATTTTTCACAACATAACGCAAAGAAAAGAACTTCCCCTCTCTCCAGCCAGTGTGGTGCAGTGGTTAAGAGCGGTAGTCTTGTAATCTGGTGAACTGGGTTCGCGTCTCTGCTCCTCCAAATGCAGCTGCTGGGCTAGTCACACTTCTTTGAAGTCTCTCAGCCTCACTCACCTCACAGAGTGTTTGTTGTGGGGGAGGAAGGGAAAGGAGAATGTTAGTTGCTTTGAGACTCCTTAAAAAGGTAAAGGGACCCCTGATCATTAGGTCCAGTTGCGGACGACTCTGCAGTTGTGGCGCTCATCTCTCTTTACTGGCTGAGGAAGAGACTCCTTTGTTGTGTACAAAATAAGTGACAACTTGTTGCTAGATAAACAGGGAGAGTTGGCTGAGGATACTCAGAAACCTCTGAGAGGTTCCTCCCAGAACTACACTTCCCAAAGGTCCTGGGAAGTGAAGATGGCTGTCAAGTCTCTGGACAGAGGTCGGCAACCTAAGGCCCGCGGGCAGGTTCTGGCCAGAATGGGTTCTGGATCCGGCCTGTGGACAGTCCACAAAAAGCCACGTGGTTCTGATTCATATTGTTCAGGCTGTGCCAATTTTTCCATTCTCTACCTGATGGCAGCGCCTCCTCCCGGCTTCCATCTTCTCCCTCGCCCTGCAGAGGAAGGGGGCTAGCCTTTGATTGGTTCCAGCAGCATTCTTTCCCTCTGATTGGTTGCAGCTTTCTTTCCTCTTCCCTCCTCCTCGAGCCAAGAGGAAGGGGCCTGGGCTTTGTTTGTGCCAGCGTGATGGCCGCCATTTAAGGCAGCCCCTCCACTGCCCTCCCCTGGCTCGCTGCTCCTGCCGCCACCGCAGTGAGTTAAGCCTTCTTTCCTGGTCAGGCTGTCTCCTGCCTCCCTCCTCACAACCGCTAAGCATTCCCTCCCAGAAATCTGGTGAGTTCTAGGGGAGAGGAGATGGGGGCAGGAATGGATGGATGGTGGAGGGAGAAAGAGGAAAAGACGGAGAGGAGACAAAAGGCAGGGAGAATGAAGGGGTGAGGCCTTCTCTGCGGCCTACCTGGGACACTCTGCGGCCTACCCGGGGCTCCCACCGGCCTCTCGGGCCTAGCGGGACACCCTGCGGCCTACCCGGGGCTCCCACCGGCCTCTCGGGCCTAGCGGGACACCTTGCGGCCTACCCGGGGCTCCCACCGGCCTCTCGGGCCTAGCGGGACACCCTGCGGCCTACCCGGGGCCCCCACCGGCCTCTCGGGCCTAGCGGGACACCCTGCGGCCTACCCGGGGCTCCCACCGGCCTCTCGGGCCTAGCGGGACACCCTGCGGCCTACCCGGGGCTCCCACCGGCCTCTCGGGCCTAGCGGGACACCCTGCGGCCTACCCGGGGCTCCCACCGGCCTCTCGGGCCTAGCGGGACACCCTGCGGCCTACCCGGGGCTCCCACCGGCCTCTCGGGCCTAGCGGGACACTGCTCCTTAAATAAAAAAACCTTTAAAGAAAGGTTCCGTTTAAATAAAAAGGCCGGTACTCACCCAATTCCGGCCACCTGGACACTCTCCTGGATCCTGAACCTAGAAGGAAAAGAACCAAAGAGGGCTGGCTGAAGACCTCAGCCCCTTTTAAAAGCCCCTTGACCCCACCCCAGGCCGACTGTCCATTGTCCACCTGGCGGAGGGCGGGTCAAAGGGGGCAGCCTATGCAGGTGGGCAGCTCCCGCCCAGGGGACCCCCGCTCGGTGCCACAAACCCCGCCCATCTGAGAAGGGAGGGCGCAAATTAAGGCCCCTAATGAAGCGGGGTCACTTCCTGCCTCCCACGGGGGGGCTCCCATTCCTGCCGCTGCTGCCGCCCTCAATATTTCGGGTGAGTGCAAAGCCAATGGCGGCGAAGGAGCTTTGCAAGGGGGTCCAGGATGAAAAGCCCCGGGGCAGGGAGAAGAGAAAGGAGGAAAGGGAGCTGGTTTTTAAAAAGGGGGCCTTGAAGGCGGAGTGCCGGGATCTGGAGCAAAGGGAGTTGCAGGGAAGGACGGGGGAGAGAGGTGGGTATTGCTGGCCGGGATCGCCTTAATAATAGTTTTAGTTTTAATTTTAATTTTAATATCTGTACCCTGGTAGAAGACCCCTCAGAGGAGGACCTCAGTGTTCAGCTTCCTTCCTTCCTTATCTTTAGCATTCCTCTTCTCCCAGGTGTTTGGCTCATGAAACAATCTATCGCCTTCACAACTGTATGGGGGGGAGTGTCGTTTTTATTTCTTACTCTGGTATGCATTTCGTGTGTTTTTCTATTGTAAGCTGCCAGGTGATCTGCGGAGGAAGGGCAGTACAGAAATGTAAAGAATAGCAGGAAAAATAGGAAACCCTGTTGCATTCAAGGGGGTGGTTGGGACAGAGTCTCTGATCAGCATGCATAGGACAGGCTTAGGAGGGAACAACAACAACAAGGAGTCCCCCGCCGCCGCCGCCGCCGATCACTGCGGGGGTTTCCCGCTAGGCCTGAGAGGCCAGCGAGTGCCATTGGCTTTGCACTCACCCGAAATCTTGAGGGCGGCAGCAGCGGCAGGAATGGGAAGCCCCCGTGTGGGAGGCAGGAAGTGACCCCGCTTCATTAGGGGCCTTAATCAGGAAGCAGCCCCCTGCTCCGCCTCTGCACGATGCAGCCCCGCTCCCCGCCTCCTTCCCTCCTTCCTTTGCAAACCCCGATTTTATCTCTGCTTGTGAAGCCGGAAGTGGAGGCAACTCTGGGGAGGAAGGAGAAGGTACACATGTAAACAGAGGCAGGACTACTGCATTGTCCTCAATATTCTTCACTGCTTCACCATTTTTTTTCAGAATGTATTTTAAGGAGCGGGATCATTGCTCTCAGGATCCATTTCTTACAATGTATGAGGTAGCTCACAGCAAAAAAAAGAAAAGTCTAATAACTCTTCTGGGTACCTGGATAAATAAATTTTAATAAATATTGAAATGGAGAACATATTTTACCTTCTCATGTTCATGCAAACATGGATCCACTACAACCTCACTTAGTCCCCACTTCCACCTCAGCAAAAAGTTCTTTATACAGAACAAAATAAAAAAATTCCTTCCAGTAGCACCTTAGAGACCAACTAAGTTTGTTCTTTAGACAGAAATATCCTGGACAGAAGTCTCCCCGTTTACATTATAGAGCGGGATCACTCTCTGTCTAGCGCCTATTGCGCACTCATTACATACGCTACGGATGTGAAAGAAATATTCTTAATGGGAAGTACTGAGAAAAATGAAGGGAAGGACGCGGGAAAGGGCAGAGGGGTGGGCATTGCTGGCCAGGATTGCCTTAATAATAGTTTTAATTTTAATATCTGTACCCTGGTAGAAGACCCCTCAGAGGAGGACCTCAGTGTTTGCCTTCCTTCCTTCCTTCCTTCCTTCCTTCCTTCCTTCCTTCCTTCCTTCCTTCCTTCCTTCCTTCCTTCCTTCCTTCCATCTTTAGCATTCCTCTTCTCCCAGGCGTTTGGCTCATGAAACACCTTCACAACTGTATGGGGGGAGTGTTGTTTTTATTTCTTACTCTGGTATGCATCTCATGTGTTTTTCTATTGTAAGCTGCCAGGTGATCTGCGAAGGAAGGGTCAGTACAGAAATGTAAAGAATAGCAGGAAAAATAGGAAGCCCTGTTGCATTCAAGGGGGTGGTTGGGACAGAGTCTCTGATCAGCATGCATAGGACAGGCTTAGGAGGAAACAACAACAACAACAACAACAACAACAACAACAACAACAACAACAACAAATATATTACTTTCACCCTGCCTACCTGACTGGCTTCCAACAAAATAAAAAACACCAAAAATATCAAAAGGTTTCCTGTATTACAGAAGTCTTCCATTTTGTAGAAATGGCCTTCAAGTTTAAAGATTCCTTTTTAATGAATTACATGGTGAAGTCTTCCATTTTGTAGAAATGGCCTTCAAGTTTAAAGATTCCTCTTTAACGAATCACGTGGTGTAAACATGTATGTTGTTTTCTAGGTCCAAACACACACAGAACACACATAGTATGAGCAATAGTGCTCCAAAGTGCGTCTCTTGTGAAATTGCCATCTAAGTTGTTTACTCCTGACCAAAACTCCTCTTTCCCAAAGGGAGAGGAGGGGGAGGTCTCCTCACCACTTTTAACCCACCCCACTCCCACAGCATGAAAGGCAGAGGGCACAATCCCAGTATACCATGTGTGTATCTGAAGTGAACCAGGCGCTGCAGCTCCTTCCCCTTTCACTGTGCTGCTGCTTGAAGGCTCTTTCGACCTCTCTCCCCTGAGCAACAAGAGCAAAGTGGGTTTGCAGGGCAGGAGGACAGAGGAGGAGGAGGCAGCGAGGGCAGAGGGAGCAGTGGGCGGTTCCACCGCCTCTCCCAGGGGATCCAGATGCAAGCAATGGACTTCCTTCTTCTCCATGCAAGGGCCACCCATGTATTCAGAGCAGTCCGTTGCAGATTAACTCTTAAGTTCCAAGGGATCTACTCTCAGACCACTAATGGGCATACCATGCCAGCCTTCGGAAGGGAGGTGGGACAGGCAGGTGAAAGGAATGGCCAAAGGTGGTTGAAAATGGGTGGAGGCTCTTGGGAAGGGGATGCCCAATTGGGGCTTCTGTCTTGGGCAGGAGAATCCCTGCAGGGGCTCTGGGACTCCCTTGGCTTCTTCCTCCCTCCCAGGAAGCTGCAACTTGCTCTGATCTCTGCCCTCCTCAGGAAGCTGAACCTGCAAACCTAGCTGAGACTGAACCTGCAAACCTGACCAGGATGGAAGGAGGAAGATGGACCGTTGACCTGGTCAGGCTGTCTCCTGCATCCCTCCCCACAACCTCTAAGCATTTCCTCCCAGGGCCCTTGGAGAAATCTGGTGAGTTTCAGCGGAGAGGAGATACCACTGTACAGAAAGCCAACAAAGAGACTCACAAGTTTATGGTGGCACCAGCTTCCCAGCTCAAAAATCCACTTTGTCACACTTCAGCCCACAAAAAGCTTAGGTCATAATACATTTATCAGCCTTTAAGGCAGGGGTGTCAAACTCAAATTCATCGGGGGCCGCATCAGCAGTTTGGTCACCCTCAAAGGGCCGGTTGTATCTGTAGGACTATGTGTCCACTCTTTATTATCATAAATTATTGTCACTGCATTCAATTATTACTGTTTTTTTGTAATAATGTAAGTAATAACTAGCTCTGAAAGCAGAAACATAGTCAGAATAATGGCAAGTAGATATTCAAATGTACAATTATTGTACAATTTATTGAAAAAAGATTTTTGGTAACAGACAGTAATTTTTTTTTTAAACATACAAATATTGCCAAACACTGTTTATTACACATATGGCAAACACAAGGCATTAACTTTTTTTTAACTTTTCTGACTAGATGGCTGACATCGTTTTCCTGAGGTCAGTCCATCGATGTCTGGCGTTAGGTCTTGTGCTGTTTTTGTGACTGTGGACATTATGTTATCCAGTTGCAGAACCTTGCCACACAGAGCTTCTTGGTGGATAATGCAGTGATAAGTTATCAGCGGCGTGTGGCAATTACTTTTTTCATTTTCTCTTTTAACAGTCCAACCAAGCCATTTCTCTCTCCACACATTGCTGGAGCGCCATCAGTAGTAAGTCCCACCAACATTTCCCAAGGTAATTTCCCAAGGTAATGAGGCTCACAGGATCATACCTGGCTGCAGTCAACACGTGTGCAGCAGCACGCCCCATCTACTCTCTACCATTCCGGGCTTAAGTCCAGGCGCTGGCTTTTTGAACGCACCTCCTCCATGCAACCGCCTGAACACGTGCGCAGACCCTTTGAACGCGTGTGCAGCGCAACATGTGAACAGCCTTAGAGTTTCAATGTTTCATCTGACAGCTTCCTTGTAGGGTGGGTGGGTGGGTGGCAGATCTTAAAGTGGTCCAGAGACTCCCCCAAGTCAAAGAGGTGTGTGACCGACTTCCGAGGAAGCCTTGAATTCCATCTAATGGCGAATAAATATGCACGGTAATCTTATGGCGGGGGGGGGGGTTGGCGGGCGTGGAGACGGGACCCCAAATCCCCCTCCCTCGCCAGACACACGGGCGCGCGCTCGGTGTGTTCAGACTTCTAGCCACGCTCCGACCCTCTCGCAAACCTCCCTCCCCCCCCCCACTCAGAAGGCTTCAAAAGACAAGCAAGGAACGGCAGGAGGCTCGCCTTTTTAAGGGGGGGGGTGAAGAAGGCGAGGATGAAGGAGGGCTGGGTATGGCGGGGGGGGTCCCTTGGGGAAAATCACCCCTCCCCGATGCCAGAGAGGAGACGAGGACGGCGGCGCAAGAAAGAGGGTCGTTAGAAGCGGGAGTGGCGGAGGGGAGGAGGAGTGAGGCGGCTTCGTGGTGTGGCAGAAGCACCACAGGAGTGGGACCGAGCTGCGGAGGGACCAGCGGGAGCAGCCATGGAAGAGCCAGCCCGGCAGCAGCCGCTGGGGAGGAGGAAAGCGCAAAGGGATGGTGGAGGGCAGGCAGAGCGGGCTCTCCTCCTGCCTCGCCTCGCCTGTCCTCGCCGCCCCACCCGCCCCTTGGCTCTCCTCCGTCTCTTCAGTGGCGGTGGCGCGCCGGGTCCCTTCGCTCTTTCCGGCCCTCCCTGCGGGCTGGCTCGGCTGGAGCTCCAAGTGCGTGCGGAGGCCGCTTCAGCCACAGGTGCTGCGCCCGGCTGGGCCCTTGGAGACGCCTCGCTCCCTAGCAACGCGGGCTGGGCTGTGGGGGGAGAGGGAGGGGAAATGCTGGGGGGAGTGTAGGGGGGAGCAGAAGAAATGTCTGCAGGGGCAGCAGGTCGTGTGAAGGGGGAAATACGAGGGGAAGAGCACACACAAGAAACATGGCTCCTTCCGCCACGGCAAGAGGTCCCGAGGCTACCAGGTGGTGGTGGGGAGCCACACACTTCCCCTCGCCGCCCCCTTTGCCCTGGACAGAGCCGTTCGTGCTCCTCCCAAAAGTGGGATGCGGACCTCTCTTCCGGCTTGGGAACACTCTGCACATGCCCAGAGGCACTCTGATACATTAAAAAAAATCCTTGAGCTCTGGGGCTCCCGCAGGGCTGTGGGAGAGGCTGCAAACGGGGTGCGGGTGGTATGATATGCTGCCCCTCCATATCCTTCCGGGGGGGTTCGGAGCGCGCTCGGGTACTGCCTCCTTTCCCCCGGCGGCGCCCTTTCCCCGGCTCCGGTAGCCCCACCCCGAGAGGACACCTTCCCTCCCTCGCGCCCTCCTGCCCATTCATTCATTCCCTCGCCGGCTGCGAGAAGAGGCGCCCGCCCCGCGCGCAAGTTCTCCCGCTCGAGGGGGCGGCCTCTGGTGGCGCGCGTAGCAGGCGGGGGTCCAGCCTGCCCGCCCGCCGGCAGCCAGAGGGTTAACCGCGGCCGGCGAGTGAGACAGTCGGACGGGCGGACAAGACAGCCTCAGCAGAAGAGGCTGGCGCGGAGTCCGCCGCTGTAGCCTCGCCGTGCCGGGAGATGGGAAGCGGCGCCAGCTGGGGGAAGTGCGGCGGCACGCGGGCTCTCCCAAGCCCGGGGGCGTCCCTCGCCGCCGGGAAGGCGAGTTGCGGGCTGGCTCCAGGACGAGCTGCCCGGCGGGGACGGAGCGAGTGCTCTTCCCCACAGGGGAAAAAAAAAAGCGAGAATAAAAGGTGAAGGCTGGCGGCCGGCGGCGGCTACACGGGCCACATGACGAGGTCTGGCGGGCCGGATTCGGCCCGCAGGCCTTGTGTTTGACACCCGTGCTTTAAGGGCTGCAAAGATGAATCAACAGAAGTATAGTTAATCTATGGACTTACATCCTGCAGGAGACAGTGACGGCCAGAAACCTGCAAACCTGACCAGGATGGAAGGAGGAAGATGGACGGTTGACCTGGTCAGGCTGTCTCCTGCATCCCTCCTCACAACCTCTAAGCATTCCCTCCCAGGACCCTCAGAGAAATCTGGTGAGTTCCAGGGGAGAGGAGATGGGGACAGGAATGGATGGATGGTGGAGGGAGAAAGAGGAAAAGATGGAGAGGAGACAAAAGGCAGGGAGTTCCTGGCAGTAAGAATGAAGGGGTGAGGCCTTCTCCAAAGCAGCTCTTTGTTTTTGGAATCCCTTTCATAAAGTAGTGGGGGCAGATTTTCTTCCTCCAGGCTTTTAAATCTCTCGTTTTATTTCCACTGCGGGATTAAATGATGATAATGATGTTGCACACCAATCCAGCAAAATGGGTGAAGGGGGCTATGGAAATGCTTTCCCGTAATTATTTATACTTCATATATTTATATTGTTTCTATTACTTTTATTTTTTATAGACAGGGTCAGAGTGATACATTCCACCAGCATCCAAACACAATAAATGCATGCACCTCCCCAGTTTGATTTGTTTAGGGACAAGGGACACGTTGTCATGATACAGAATTCCTGTGGCTGGAGGCTCTATACATGGGATTGGGCATATGAAGACCAAGGCTGGCTAGTATTATAAGCGAATTGTGTAAACTTGCCAATTGTGTGTGAGAGTGGGGTTGTGTGTGAGAGTGAATGAGTGAGTGAGTGGGATAATAATTTAAAGCACCCCTGCAATTTTGTCCAACCCTAAGCTTACATGGAGATACTGTGGTACAACTTTGGTACATATTTCAAAATAAGTACACAAAGCCAACAAAGAGACTCACAAGTTTATAGTGCCACCAGCTTTCCTGGACAAGAGTCCACTTTGTCAGACTGAGGCCCACAAAAGCTTAGGCCATAATACAGTTATCAGCCTTTCAGGGCTACAAAAGATGAATCAACAGAGGCATAGTTAGTCTATGGACTTCCATCCTACAGGAGACAGGGATGGCCAGAATCTTGGATAGCTTGAAAAAAAGCATTAGACTGATGGCTGTGCTCTGCCCTCGTGGTCCTAGGCAATAATGCTTCTTAATACTAGTTTCTGGAAAGCACAGGAAGGCAGAGGAATCTTGTGTTCAAATCTGCTTGCCGATTTCCCATAGGCATCTAGTTGGCCCCTGTGAGAACAGGATGCTGGAGTAGGTGGGCCTTTGCCCAATCCAGCAGGATCTTCTTCGGTTCTAATATACTGCAATATTCTCACAATTGCATGTGGCATAATAACACTTAAGTTTTACTTATTACTCAGATGAGACACTTCTACTCAAGCCTGAGATCGTTTCCTCACTTGAAAAAAAAAGAGATGGTGGAATAAGCCAATTCCACCATAGAACTGGATTATAAAATGGTGCTGCTTTATTATGTGAATGGAGTGATTTTGTATTGCTCTTGCCATTATCTCATCTGCTTTCCTAAAAATTTGGAACATAGAGAAGACAGTGGAAAAGGAGACAGTGTTAAAATAAGAGAAGGTGCAAACTGGGATTGACGTGTGTTCAGTTCCTTTTGTGTCTTTCTTGAAAATCTAACAGGATTCTGTCCGTCCCCCCCACTCCCCAACAGGTCGGAATTCTATGGAGCCGTCTGTGAATTCATTGGGAATAACAAAGAAACAATTGAAATGCATGGAATGTGGAAAGAGCTTCAGTGAAAGTGGAAAACTTAGAATACACCAACGAACTCACACAGGGGAGAAACTATTTAAATGCATGGAATGTGGAAAGAGCTTCACTAAAAATGCACACCTTAGAATACATCAACAAACTCACACAGGGGAGAAACCATTTACATGTATCGAATGTGGTAAGAGCTTCAGTCAAAATGAACACCTTAGAATACATCAACGAACTCACATAGGGGAGAAACCATTTACATGTATCGAATGTGGTAAGAGCTTCAGTGAAAGTGGAGCACTTAGAATACATCAACGAATTCACACAGGGGAGAAACCATTTAAATGTATTGAATGTGGAAAGAGCTTCACTCAAAATGAACACCTTAGAATACATCAACGAACTCACACAGGGGAGAAACCATTTACATGTATCGAATGTGGTAAAGGCTTCAGTGAAAGTGGAGCACTTAGAATACACCAACGGACTCACACAGGGGAGAAACCATGTAAATGTATCGAATGTGGTAAGAGCTTCAGTCATAGTGGAGCACTGAGAATACACCAACGAACTCACACAGGGGAGAAACCATTTAAATGTATTGAATGTGGTAAGAGCTTCAGTCAAAGTGGAAAACTTAAAATACATCATCGAACTCACACAGGCGAGAAACCATTTAAATGTATTGAATGTGGTAAGAGCTTCAATGAAAGTGGAGCACTTAGAATACACCAACGGACTCACACAGGGCAGAAACCATGTAAATGTATCGAATGTGGTAAGAGCTTCACTCAAAATGCACACCTTAGAATACATCAACGAACTCACACAGGGGAGAAACCATTTACATGTATCGAATGTGGTAAGAGCTTCAGTGAAAGTGGAGCACTTAGAATACACCAACGGACACACACAGGGGAGAAATCATGTAAATGTATCGAATGTGGTAAGAGCTTCACTCAAAATGCACACCTTAGAATACATCAACGAACTCACACAGGGGAGAAACCATTTAAATGTATTGAATGTGGTAAGAGCTTCAGTCAAAGTGGAGCACTTAGAATGCACCAACGAACTCACACAGGGGAGAAACCATTTAAATGTATTGAATGTGGTAAGAGCTTCAGTAAAAGTGGGAAACTTAGAATACACCAACGAACTCACACAGGGGAGAAACCATTTACATGTATCGAATGTGGTAAGAGCTTCAGTAAAAATACACAACTTAGAATACATCATCGAACTCACACAAGCGAGAAACCATTTAAATGTATTGAATGTGGAAAGAGCTTCAGTGAAAGTAGAACACTTAGAATACACCAACGAACTCACACAGGGAAGAAACTATTTAAATGTATTGAATGTGGAAAGAGCTTCATTCAAAGTGGACACCTTAGAAAACATCAGCTAACTCACACACGATGAAAACTACAGATGTATAGAATGTGGAAATGGCTTCAGAGTGAGTGGAGACCTTCATATTCATTAGCAAATTCACACAGGGGGGAAATCATATAAATGTATGGAGTGTTCCACTCAGGGTTCACTACATCAAGGAATCGGTTGTAAATGCATGGAATATGTGAGATGTTCCAGTATTTGTATGTAAATTTGTATACACATATATATGTATTAAAGTATTGAAGGTCACATATATTAAATGTACAAAATAAGGGACAACTTGTTGCTAGATAAACGGGGAGAGAGTGTCAATCTGGAATGCTCAATGTGACGGATTGGGGCTGGCTTGAGTAGAACTCCAGGGGGTTAGGAGTTAAACCCAGCTTCCTGGCTGATTGACGCATTCCATTCTCTGCGGGGCGGGACAGCCACAGGTTTAAAAGGGGTTGGTTAACCGTTGGAGGGGGAAGTGTGTTGAGAGGGTTTTTGGGAGCGGGAGTGTGAGGGTGGTAGAGGTAGAGTGTCAGAGAGGTTTACTGAGTCTGTGATAACCAGTTTGAGTTATAAGTAAAGAAGATGCTGAACTAATGAAACCATAAAGAATTATACATGAACTACAGTTAAATAAAGCTTTCCTTTTTGTTGTGAAAACGGATGTTCCTCTTTATTCCAGCAAAGTATCTATACTCCGAAAAGGGGGGTGACTGAGGAGGGGTGGCGAAACTAGGCCTGAAGAGTAGGCGGATAGTTTGCATCTCAAAGTCACTCTCAGTAGAGGCAAGTGCCAGGGAGAGGGTGCCACAAAGTAGCAAGGGTGCTGGGGGCACGGCTGCTGAGGTGAACCTAAGGGCACAGAGAAATTCCTGTGACATTTGCCTGGAGTTATTAAAGATACTGAACCACGTTGTGTGGAGATCTGGAGCTACATTCTATGTACTAGCGAACCCATAATAAGACAGGGAGTCTATTTGGGTAAAAGAAGGAATAGGGGGTTGTTTAAAACAACAGTTAAATTCCTTTAGGCACACTGCTAGTGATAGTGAAGGAGGTACATCGCATAGCGTCGTGGGGTTCGTCGCACTCAAGGTGTGTGTTGAATCTATTGAGTTTTGAGGTCCGCCCTTCACTGCCAAAATGATAGGCTGCCCTTGTCTTGTAGATCAGCATTCCAGGCGCTCATTGCTTGAACTTTGCATAATCCATTGAAGACCTTTTTACTGATAGCATTTTCCAGCTGAATTAAAAGGTCTCTGTGTTAAATGTTCATTTGGGATTCCTTTTAAAACTCATCTTCTATTTTCTGTGTTCTTATGTACCTGTTTTGAGCTGTTTTTATTAAATATTTCTGCATTGGCTTTTGACCAGTGGAAAGTGACCAGTGAGGGTGTTTTTTTGTGTTTCTTAGTTCAAAGAAATGTTTTAAAGGAATGTGTGAAAGAATTGGGGCTAGGGGAGATTAGTGAAAGGGATTGAGGAGCGGGAGACAGATTCGATGTGAATGCGGGAGGTGGAGAGGGAGAGAAGAGAAAGCTCAGTTATTTGGTCAAGGCTGTGGCTAAAGGCCTTGGTTCAGCTTTTCTGGGAATTGTAGCCTCAGGATGTCCAATTGTAGTTGGCTGAGGATACTCAGAAACCTCTGAGAGGTTCCTCCCAGAACTACACTTCCCAAAGGTCCTGGGAAGTGAAGATGGCTGTCAAGTCTCTGGACAGAGGTCGGCAACCTAAGGCCCGCGGGCAGGTTCTGGCCAGAATGGGTTCTGGATCCGGCCTGCGGACAGTCCACAAAAAGCCACGTGGTTCTGATTCATATTGTTCAGGCTGTGCCAATTTTTCCATTCTCTACCTGATGGCAGCGCCTCCTCCCGGCTTCCATCTTCTCCCTCGCCCTGCAGAGGAAGGGGGCTAGCCTTTGATTGGTTCCAGCAGCATTCTTTCCCTCTGATTGGTTGCAGCTTTCTTTCCTCTTCCCTCCTCCTCGAGCCAAGAGGAAGGGGCCTGGGCTTTGTTTGTGCCAGCGTGATGGCCGCCATTTAAGGCAGCCCCTCCACTGCCCTCCCCTGGCTCGCTGCTCCTGCCGCCACCGCAGTGAGTTAAGCCTTCTTTCCTGGTCAGGCTGTCTCCTGCCTCCCTCCTCACAACCGCTAAGCATTCCCTCCCAGAAATCTGGTGAGTTCTAGGGGAGAGGAGATGGGGGCAGGAATGGATGGATGGTGGAGGGAGAAAGAGGAAAAGACGGAGAGGAGACAAAAGGCAGGGAGAATGAAGGGGTGAGGCCTTCTCTGCGGCCTACCTGGGACACTCTGCGGCCTACCCGGGGCTCCCACCGGCCTCTCGGGCCTAGCGGGACACCCTGCGGCCTACCCGGGGCTCCCACCGGCCTCTCGGGCCTAGCGGGACACCCTGCGGCCTACCCGGGGCTCCCACCGGCCTCTCGGGCCTAGCGGGACACCCTGCGGCCTACCCGGGGCTCCCACCGGCCTCTCGGGCCTAGCGGGACACCCTGCGGCCTACCCGGGGCTCCCACCGGCCTCTCGGGCCTAGCGGGACACCCTGCGGCCTACCCGGGGCTCCCACCGGCCTCTCGGGCCTAGCGGGACACTGCTCCTTAAATAAAAAAACCTTTAAAGAAAGGTTCCGTTTAAATAAAAAGGCCGGTACTCACCCAATTCCGGCCACCTGGACACACTCCTGGATCCTGAACGTAGAAGGAAAAGAACCAAAGAGGGCTGGCTGAAGACCTCAGCCCCTTTTAAAAGCCCCTTGACCCCGCCCCAGGCCGACTGTCCATTGTCCACCTGGCGGAGGGCGGGTCAAAGGGGGCAGCCTATGCAGGTGGGCAGCTCCCGCCCAGGGGACCCCCGCTCGGTGCCACAAACCCCGCCCATCTGAGAAGGGAGGGCGCAAATTAAGGCCCCTAATGAAGTGGGGTCACTTCAAAGCCAATGGCGGCGAAGGAGCTTTGCAAGGGGGTCCAGGATGAAAAGCCCCGGGGCAGGGAGAAGAGAAAGGAGGAAAGGGAGCTGGTTTTTTAAAAGGGGGCCTTGAAGGCGGAGTGGGGGGGGGTTGGGCTGGGGATCGCCTTAATAATGGTTTTAATTTTAATTTTAATATCTGTACCCTGGTTGAAGACCCCTCAGAGGAGGACCTCAGTGTTCAGCTTCCTTCCTTATCTTTAGCATTCCTCTTCTCCCAGGCGTTTGGCTCATGAAACAATCTATCGCCTTCACAACTGTATGGGGGGGGGGGAGTGTCGATTTTATTTCATACTCTGGTATGCATTTCGTGTGTTTTTCTATTGTAAGCTGCCAGGTGATCTGCGGAGGAAGGGTCAGTACAGAAATGTAAAGAATAGCAGGAAAAATAGGAAGCCCTGTTGCATTCAAGGGGGTGGTTGGGACAGAGTCTCTGATCAGCATGCATAGGACAGGCTTAGGAGGGAACAACAACAACAACAACAACAACAACAACAACAACAAATATATTACTTGCACCCTGCAACAACAACAACAACAACAACAACAAATATATTACTTGCACTCTGCCTACCTGACTGGCTTCCAACAAAATAAAAAACACCAAAAATATCAAAAGGTTTCCTGTACTTCAGAAGTCTTCCATTTTGTAGAATGGCCTTCAAGTTTAAAGATTCCTCTTTAAGGAATCACGTGGTATAAACATGTATGTTGTTTTCTAGGTCCAAACACACATAGTATGAGCAATAGTGCTCCAAAGTGCTTCTCTTGTGAACTTGCCATCTAAGTTGTTTACTCCTGACCAAAACTCCTGTTTCCCAAAAGGAGAGGAGGGGGAGGTCTCCTCACCACTTTTAACCCACCCCACTCCCACAGCATGAAAGGCAGAGGGCACAATCCCAGTATACCATGTGTGTATCTGAAGTGAACCAGGCGCTGCAGCTCCTTCCCCTTTCACTGTGCTGCTGCTTGAAGGCTCTTTCGACCTCTCTCCCCAGAGCAACAAGAGCAAAGTAGGTTTGCAGGGCAGGAGGACAGAGGAGGAGGCAGCGAGGGCAGAGGGAGCAGTGGGCGAATCCACCGCCTCTCCCAGGGGATCCAGATGCAAGCAAGGGACTTCCTTCTTCTCCATGCAAGGGCCACCCATGTATTCAGAGCAGTCCTTTACAGATTAACTCTTAAGTTCCAAGGGATCTACTCTCAGGCCACTAATGGGCATACCATGCCAGCCTTCGGAAGGGAGGTGGGACAGGCAGGAGAAAGGAATGACCAAAGGTGGTTGGAAATGGGTAGAGGCTCTTGGGAAGGGGATGCCCAATTGGGGCTTCTGTCTTGGGCAGGAGAATCCCTGCAGGGGCTCTGGGACTCCCTTGGCTTCTTCCTCCCTCCCAGGAAGCTGCAACTTGCTCTGATCTCTGCCCTCCTCAGGAAGCTGAACCTGCAAACCTAGCTGAGACTGAACCTGCAAACCTGACCAGGATGGAAGGAGGAAGATGGACCGTTGACCTGGTCAGGCTGTCTCCTGCATCCCTCCCCACAACCTCTAAGCATTTCCTCCCAGGGCCCTTCGAGAAATCTGGTGAGTTTCAGTGGAGAGGAGATACCACTGTACAGAAAGCCAACAAAGAGACTCACAAGTTTATGGTGGCACCAGCTTCCCAGCTCAAAAATCCACTTTGTCACACTTCAGCCCACAAAAACCTTAGGTCATAATACATTTATCAGCCTTTAAGGGCTTTAAGGGCTGCAAAGATGAATCAACAGAAGTATAGTTAATCTATGGACTTCCATCCTGTAGGAGACAGTGACGGCCAGAAACCTGCAAACCTGACCAGGATGGAAGGAGGAAGATGGACGGTTGACCTGGTCAGGCTGTCTCCTGCATCCCTCCTCACAACCTCTAAGCATTCCCTCCCAGGACCCTCAGAGAAATCTGGTGAGTTCTAGGGGAGAGGAGATGGGGGCAGGAATGGATGGATGGTGGAGGGAGAAAGAGGAAAAGATGGAGAGACAAAAGGCAGGGAGTTCCTGGCAGTAAGAATGAAGGGGTGAGGCCTTCTCCAAAGCAGCTCTTTGTTTTTGGAATCCCTTTCATAAAGTAGTGGGGGCAGATTTTCTTCCTCCAGGCTTTTAAATCTCTCGTTTTATTTCCACTGCGGGATTAATTGATGATAATGATGTTGCACACCAATCCAGCAAAATGGGTGAAGGGGGCTATGGAAATGCTTTCCCGTAATTATTTATACTTCATATCCTATATAATAATATCCTTGTGTCCCTGCGTCCATTCTGTGTGTCACGGAAGTGCGCTACTGCGCATGTCACACACGGACGCAGGGATTGGAGCGTAGAGGCGATGGCGGTTACGCCTCTACCTCCCCACCGGAAGTTCCGCTCGAGCTGGGCGGCAACGGGAGGCTCCCTGTGCGGGCGCCGCAGCTTCGCACCGCTTCCCCCGTGCTTTGGCGAGGGAAGCAGTAAAGGCGGCGGCGGCTCCTCTCTCGGCCCCTCGGAGAAGCGCCGCCACCGCCGCGCCTGACCCGGGAGCCCCCGAGCCGCCTCCCCCCGGGGCCAGAGAGCCTCCTCCGGGGCCGAGTGCGCCGGGAGGCAGAGGACGGGGCCGAAAGGGAAGCCGACAGCGGCCGAAGCGGGACAGAAAGCCTCGGTGGCACCGAGCGCCCGAGACCGGCCCCTTCCCTCCTGCCTCCTCCTCCTCTAGCGCCCGTTATTGAACGGGCTAACTTCAACTAGTATTTAGATAGTTTCTATTACCAGTACTTTTATTTTTTATAGACAGGGTCAGAGTGATACATTCCACCAGCATCCAAACACAATAAATGCATGCACCTCCCCAGTTTGATTTGTTTAGGGATAAGGGACCCGTTGTCATAATACAGAATTCCTGTGGCTGGAGGCTCTATACATGGGATTGGGCATATGAAGACCAAGGCTGGCTAGTATTATAAGCGAATTGTGTAAACTTGCCAATTGTGTGTGAGAGTGGGGTTGTGTGTGAGAGTAAATGAGTGAGTGAGTGGGATAATAATTTAAAGCACCCCTGCAATTTTGTCCAACCCTAAGCTTACATGGAGATACTGTGGTACAACTTTGGTACAAATTTCAAAATGAGTACACAAAGCCAACAAAGAGACTCACAAGTTTATAGTGCCACCAGCTTTCCTGGACAAGAGTCCACTTTGTCAGACTGCAGCCCACAAAAGCTTGAGCCATAATACAGTTATCAGCCTTTCAGGGCTACAAAAGATGAATCAACAGAAGCATAGTTAGTCTATGGACTTCCATCCTACTGCAATATTCTCACAATTGCATGTGGCATAATAACACTTAAGATTTCCTTATTACAGTACTCAGATGAGAGACTTCTACTAAAGCCTGAGATCGTCTCCTCACTTGAAAAAAAAATACAGAGATGGTGGAATAAGCCAATTCCACCATAGATCTGGATTATAAAATGGTGCTGCTTTATTATGTGAATGGAGTGATTTTGTGTTGCTCTTGCCATTATCTCATCTGCTTTCCTAAAAATTTGGAACATAGAGAGGACAGTGAAAAAGGAGACACTGTTAAAATAAGAGAAGGTGCAAATTGGGATTGACGTGTGTTCAGTTCCTAACAGGATTTAACAGGATTCTGCCCCCCCCCCCACTCCCAAACAGGTCGGAATTCTATGGAGTCGTCTGTGAATTCATTGGGAAGAACAAAGAAACAGTTTAAATGCATGGAATGTGGAAAGAGCTTCAGTGAAAGTGGAAAACTTAGAATACACCAACGAACTCACACAGGGGAGAAACCATTTAAATGTATTGAATGTGGAAAGAGCTTCACTCAAAATGCACACCTTAGAAGACATCAACGAACTCATACAGGGGAGAAACCATTTAAATGTATTGAATGTGGAAAGAGCTTCACTCAAAATGCACACTTTAGAATACATCAACGAACTCACACAGGGGAGAAACCATTTGCATGTATCGAATGTGGTAAGAGCTTCAGTGAAAGTGGAAAACTTAGAATACACCAACAAACTCACACAGGGGAGAAACCATGTAAATGTATCGAATGTGGAAAGAGCTTCACTCAAAATGCACACCTTAGAATACATCAACGAACTCACACAGGGGAGAAACCATTTACATGTATCAAATGTGGTAAGAGCTTCAGTGAAAGTGGAGCACTTAGAATACACCAACGAACTCACACAGGGGAGAAACCATGTAAATGTATCGAATGTGGAAAGAGCTTCACTCAAAATGCATGCCTTAGAATACATCAACGAACTCACACAGGGGAGAAACCATTTAAATGTATTGAATGTGGTAAGAGCTTCAGTGAAAGTGGAGCACTTAGAATACACCAACGAACTCACACAGGGGAGAAACCATGTAAATGTATCGAATGTGGAAAGAGCTTCACTCAAAATGCACACCTTAGAATACATCAACGAACTCACACAGGGGAGAAACCATTTAAATGTATTGAATGTGGTAAGAGCTTTAGTGAAAGTGGAAACCTTAGAACACACCAACGAACTCACACAGAGGAGAAACCATTTACATGCATGGAATGTGGAAAGAGCTTCACTCAAAATGCATACCTTAGAATACATCAACGAACTCACACAGGGGAGAAACCATTTACATGTATCGAATGTGGTAAGAGCTTCAGTGAAAGTGGAAAACTTAGAATACACCAACAAACTCACACAGGGGAGAAACCATGTAAATGTATCGAATGTGGAAAGAGCTTCACTCAAAATGCATGCCTTAGAATACATCAACGAACTCACACAGGGGAGAAACCATTTAAATGTATTGAATGTGGTAAGAGCTTCAGTGAAAGTGGAGCACTTAGAATACACCAACGAACTCACACAGGGGAGAAACCATGTAAATGTATCGAATGTGGAAAGAGCTTCACTCAAAATGCATGCCTTAGAATACATCAACGAACTCACACAGGGGAGAAACCATTTAAATGTATTGAATGTGGTAAGAGCTTCAGTGAAAGTGGAGCACTTAGAATACACCAACGAACTCACACAGGGGAGAAACCATGTAAATGTATCGAATGTGGAAAGAGCTTCACTCAAAATGCACACCTTAGAATACACCAACGAACTCACACAGGGGAGAAACCATTTAAATGTATTGAATGTGGTAAGAGCTTTAGTGAAAGTGGAAACCTTAGAACACACCAACGAACTCACACAGAGGAGAAACCATTTACATGCATGGAATGTGGAAAGAGCTTCACTCAAAATGCATACCTTAGAATACATCAACGAACTCACACAGGGGAGAAACCATTTACATGTATCGAATGTGGTAAGAGCTTCAGTCATAGTGGAGCACTTAGAACACACCAACGAACTCACACAGGGGAGAAACCATTTAAATGTATTGAATGTGGTAAGAGCTTCAGTGAAAGTGGAGCACTCAGAATACATCAACGAACTCACACAGGGGAGAAACCATTTAAATGTATTGAATGTGGGAAGAGCTTCAGTGAAAGTGGAAACCTTAGAACACACCAACGAACTCACACGGGATAAACCATTTACATGCATGGAATGTGGAAAGAGCTTCACTCAAAATGCATACCTTAGAATACATCAACGAACTCACACAGGGGATAAACCATTTACATGTATCGAATGTGGTAAGAGCTTCAGTGAAAGTGGAGCACCTTAGAATACTCCAACGGACTCACACAGGCGAGAAACCATTTAAATGTATTGAATGTGGAAAGAGCTTCACTCAAAATGCACACCTTAGAATACACCAACGAACTCACACAGGGGAGAAACCATTTAAATGTATTGAATGTGGTAAGAGCTTCAGTAAAAGTGGAAAACTTAGAATACACCAACGAACACACACAGGGGAGAAACCATTTAAATGTATGGAGTGTGGAAAGAGCTTCAGTCAAAGTGGAGACCTTAGAAAACATCAGCTAACTCACACACGATGAAAACTACTGATGTATTGAATGTGGAAATGGCTTCAGAGGGAGTGAAGACCTTAATATTCATTAGCAAATTCACACAGGGGGGAAATCATATAAATGTATGGAGTGTTCCACTCAGCGTTCACTACATCAAGGAATCGGTTGTAAATGCATGGAATATGTGAGATGTTCCAGTGTTTGTACGTAAATTTGTATACACATATATATGTATTAAAGTAATGAAGGTCACATATACTAAATGTACAAAATAAGTGACAACTTGTTGCTAAATAAACGGGGAGAGAGTGTGAATCTGGAACGCTGAAGGTGTGTGTTGAATCTATTGAGTTTTGAGGTCCGCCCTTCACTGCCAAAATGATAGGCTGCCTTGTCTTGTAGATCAGCATTCCAGGCGCTCATTACTTGAACTTTGCATAATCCATTGAAGACCTTTTTACTGATAGCATTTTGCAGCTGAATTAAAAGGTCTCTGTGTTAAATGTTCATTTGGGATTCCTTTTAAAACTCATCTTCTATTTTCTGTGTTCTTATGTACCTGTTTTGAGCTGCTTTTATTAAATATTTTCTGCATTGGCTTTTGACCTGTGGAAAGTGACCAGTGAGGGTGTTTTTTTGTGTTTCTTAGTTCATAGAAATGTTTAAAAGGAATGTGTGAAAGAATTAGGGCTAGGGGATATTAGTGAAAGGGATTGAGGAGTGGGAGACAGATTCGTTGTGAATGCGGGAGGTGGAGAGGGAGAGAAGAGAAAGCTCAGTTATTTGGTCAAGGCTGTGGCTAAAGGCCTTGGTTCAGCTTTTCTGGGAATTGTAGCCTCAGGATGTCCAATTGTAGTTGGCTGAGGACGCTCAGAAACCTCTGAGAGGTTCCTCCCAGAACTACACTTCCCAAAGTTCCTGGGAAGTGAAGATGGCTGTCAAGTCTCTGGACAGAGGTCGGCAACCTAAGGTCTGCGGGCAGGTTCTGGCCAGAATGGGTTCTGGATCCGGCCCGCGGACAGTCCACAAAAAGCCACATGGTTCTGATTCATATCGTTCAGGCTGTGCCAATTTTTTCATTCTCTACCTGATGGCAGCACCTCCTCCCGGCTTCTAGCTTCTCCCCTGCCCTGCAGAGGAAGGGGGCTAGCCTTTGATTGGTTTCAGCAGCATTGTTTCCCTCTGATTGGTTGCAGCTTTTTTCCCCTCTTCCCTCCTCCTAGAGCCAAGAGGAAGGGGCCTGGGCTTTGTTTGTGCCAGCGTGATGGCCGCCATTTAAGGCAGCCCCTCCACTGCCCTCCCCTGGTTCGCTGCTCCTGCCGCCACCGCAGTGAGTGGTTCCGTTCTGAGACACCCTCCCAGGGTTCTTGGGTGTATTCAGCCTTCTTTCCCTGTTTTTAACTCCGCTCCTGAATGTGTCTCCCCATCCAAGACAGGGGAGCGGAGAACACGTGTCCTTCTGCAGAAGGAACCGCTCGCCTCAGAAGGACGTGTGTTCTCCATTTTTCCGTCATGAAGGGGGAGACACGTTCAGTAGTGGAGTTAGTAACAGGGAAACAAGGCTTCGCACACCCCAGAGCCTTGGGAGGTGTCTCAGAACGGAACAGATATGCTGCAGCGCGGAACTGAGAGCTTTGGAACTTTGTTGTTTTTTGTTGGAATCTTTGGATCCTGTAATAATGAGAGTGCGCATAGGCATGCGCCCTCCGTCCCGCGAGTCAGATCTGCTTCACTGAGGTAGCTCCCTTCTGGCCAAGGAGGGCCTAGTTCACAGAACTCATGGTCATATCATTGGCTGCTGTGAGTGCTTGTCCACAGCCGGAAGGCCTTTTCCTCCTGACCTGGAGGGCAGAATCCAGACTCCATATTTAAAAATGCTGAAGCAAACTCTTGGGTTGGGGCAGTGTTTAGGGCAGTGATGGCTAACCTTGAGACTCCAGATGTTTTGGGACTACTACTCCCATCATCCCTGACCACTGGTCCTGTTAGCTAGGGATGATGGGAGTTGTAGTTCCAAAACATCTGGAGTGTCAAGGTTAGCCATCACTGGTTTAGGGTCTCCTTTTCAGGTCCCTGTTATTGGTTTTACTGCCCCAAATGTCAAAAATGTTTTAAAATTGCTTTTTATCTGTGGGTATTTAAATTTTGGTTGTTTTGCTTTAAATGAAAGAGTGCAGGATGTGCCTGGGAAAAGGAGCTGGGGGGGCGTAATTACGGTGCTTCAGAGTAGGGGGAGATATTATGGGGGAAATGGGGCAGGCCGGGTAAGGAGCACATGGCATAGGCCAGGGGTCGGCAACCTTTAAGATAAAAAGAGCCACTTGGACCCGTTTCCGAAGGGGAAAAAAAAAACTGGGAGCCGCTTTTCGCGCCCTAGGCGAGGGGGCGGGGCCATGTGACGTCATTGCGCATGACGTACGGTGCCCCGCCCCCTGCCGCCGCGATTTAGGCAAGCGTCCATCAGGAGCCTCCTGCGAGATGGCAGCACGTCTGCCAGCGCTGGCCCAGCTCAAATACAGCTGCACGGGCTTTGTCTGGGGCTCGCTGCCTCCTCTCCACACACACACACACACCAGCTTTTGTGTGCGCGCTGCACGGGCTTTGTCTGGGGCTCGCTGCCTCCTCTCCACACACACACACACACACACCAGCTTTTGTGTGCGCGCTGCACGGGCTTTTTCTGGGGCTCGCTGCCTCCTCTCCACACACACACACACACCAGCTTTTGTGTGTGCGCTGCACGGGCTTTGTCTGGGGCTCGCTGCCTCCTCTCCACACACACACACCAGCTTTTGTGTGTGCGTGCGTTTCGCTCTCCCTCCCTCCGGCCCTAGACAGGCAGTGAGTGAGCGCAGCATGATAATGAGCTCTGTCAATTGCCCAGCCGGGAAGCGGGAGGAGGAGGAGGAGGAGGCGCTGCTCTCGCTCTCGGGCTCCGCGCTCGGCTCTGGTTTGCCGCCGACGCGCCCGTTGCAGCTCGCCAACTTCTCTTTCTCTCTGCAGCTCGCTCTCCCGCCGCCCCCCGACTACACACACCGACGCGACGGGAGGGAAAGGGGAGCGGGAGAAGACACGCCACCCCGGAGCCGCGGCAAAGGTTTAAAAGAGCCACATGCGGCTCCGGAGCCGCGGGTTGCCGATCCCTGGCATAGGCAGTGGGTGACTAGTGCTCCTGTCAAAGCCCTGACTGACCTCTGGAACATCTGACTGGCTCGGGTCATTGACACGATTGCCCCTGAGAGCCCTCTCCCACTTCGTGGAGCCCACTTGGCTCCCTGGTATACTCCAGAGCGTAGGGCAAAGAAGAAAGCTAGGAGACAAAACTGGGGGAAAGATCCTGTCAAATGTTATCAAAAATTGGTAAGGGCTGACCACCAAGCCCACCGAGTGGCAGTGAAGGCAGCAAAGAAAGGCATACTGCCATGGAGTGACTGGATGTGGAGTAGTGGTGGGTGACAATGGGTGGTCAGAGGGAGAAAAAGGAGTAGACAGGGAGGAGGAGGAGGAGGTGTCAGAAGCTGAAGGGGAAACAGAGCTTAGTGAGCAGGGAGAGTCTGCACCAGAGAGAAGTATAGAAGTTTTTAAATTTTATTTGCTCCACTAGGATGATGGAGCTATTTAATCTATTTTAGCTCCAGAATGTCCTTGAATCCACACACAAACACACACACACAATTCAGCTCATTTTATTGGTTTATATAGGGCTTTTTACCAGCATTTGTAATATGTGTCTTTTGATGCAATGGCCTGTAGGCTACGCAAATAAAGTTTGTTGTTGTTGTTGTCACACACACACACAGTCTGAAGGCACCTTCACTCCCTACTGGAAGGATTTGGAAATGCTTTTTGACCAATAGTTCCCCCCCCCCCAAAAAAAACTGGCCTTCTCATTTTGCTTTTTTTCTACAGCTGCCTCTTCTATCAACAAAGCCGCAGACTCTTCATCCACCACAGGAGCGTAGCAAGGGAGCGGGGGGTGGGGGGTGGGCCGCCCCGGGCAGCGCCCTGGTGGGGGTGACAAATGGGGTGGGGGCCCCGCCTCCCGCAGCCGCCCTGCGCTTTTTTTTTTTTTAAGGCTATTTTCGGCACTGCCAGCTGTAAACCTCCAGCTGTCAGGTGACAGGAACCAGCCCAATGCCTTACAGTTCAGAAACAGACTGCCAGGAGCTGAGTTTGCAAGTCGCCATCTGGGAAACTTAGGCGAGCATCAACATATTCGGTTTCCATGCTTATGAATGTTGATTTGGATCAAATTGTCTGAGGTGTGGAAATATTAGGGGAAATATCTGCTTGACACCACCTTGGGATAGTTTTGACAGCAATTAGGGGAACTGGGAATATTTCTAGGTCCATCAGGGTTGATGGACCAGCAAATAGCTAGAGAGGATTAAGGTGTGTGTTGGGGTGGGGGTGGAATTAGGCCTTGTTTCTTGTGTGACAGATAAGAGATTCCATAGTTCTTAAGGGTGAAAGTTTGCTGCCTGTCAAAATTATGCTTGAGCCTTTCTTTTCCTTTCAAAAAAGCAAAACAAAACAACCCAAACATGGCAGCTGGTCTAGTCAAGCAGGAAAATATAAGGTTCATCTGTGAAGTTACCTGTTTAGCGCTGAGCTTTGTTTACATCTGTCCTTTTTAGCAAACAAATCCACATAATTGTTGGTGGCTGTTATGTTCTTGTCAAATAGAACTAATTAAAAGTTTTTACTGTTAAAAAAAGTTTTGAAAAATGCTTTCAGCTGAAAATGCAAACACACTGATCGTGATCCCTGTACAGTCGTACCTTGGTTCTCGAATTTAATCCGTTCTGGGAGTCCGTTCGACTCCCGGAACCATTCGAGAACCAAGGCGCGGCTTCCAATTGACTGCAGGAGCGTCCTGCACTCAATCAGAAGCTGTGTCGGACATTCGGCTTCTGAAACGCTTGAGTTGCAAGGCGTTTGGCATTCAAGGTACGGCTGTATAAAATATACACTGCAGTTGGGTTGAAACAGCACTCTTTACACTTGCCTGATTTGCACATGACATTAATGTGCCCAGGGTGGAGAAATTCAGACCTGGGGGGCCAAATGCACATGTGGTCTGTGGTCCTCAGGATTCACCTCACCCCCTTATATGGCTCTGCTTCGCACCTTAGCCAGCCGGGATGTGCCTTTAAACTCCTGACAATGCCTCCGCAAGGATAGAGGGCAGAGAGTTGTGTGTGCATTTGTGTCTCAGATATATCCTCCCGTACAAAGGCAAAACTGTTCATACTATGACACTACACCTTTTTTTGCTTTAAAAAGAAAGCATTGAAAGAAGGGTTCTTTTAAAATTTATTGCTTTATTTTTCACAACATAACGCAAAGAAAAGAACTTCCCCTCTCTCCAGCCAGTGTGGTGCAGTGGTTAAGAGCGGTAGTCTTGTAATCTGGTGAACTGGGTTCGTGTCTCTGCTCCTCCAAATGCAGCTGCTGGGCTAGTCACACTTCTTTGAAGTCTCTCAGCCTCACTCACCTCACAGAGTGTTTGTTGTGGGGGAGGAAGGGAAAGGAGAATGTTAGTTGCTTTGAGACTCCTTAAAAAGGTAAAGGGACCCCTGATAATTAGGTCCAGTTGCGGACGACTTTGCAGTTGTGGCGTTCATCTCTCTTTACTGGCTGAGGAAGAGACTCCTTAGGGTAGTGATAAAGTGGGATATCGAATCCAAACTCTTCTTCTTCCTTACAAATTAAAATTGCCCTTCATTTTTCTCAGTACATCCCATCCTATATAATAAAGAGCCTGTGTCCGTACGTACCACTTTCCGTGTGTCACAGGAATTCGCAAGTGCGCGTGCGTTCCAGTGACACAGGGATTGGAGGACGCAGACCAATAGGAGCGGGGGCAGCGGCGCGAAGCGCCGCTTCCCGCAGCCTCCTGCTGTCGGCCATCTTCAGCGGACCTTTCCGCTGCCTCCGCCGCTGGCTCCGGCTTCCTCTTTGCTTGCCGCACTGCCGCCCATCTGCAGCGGACAAAGCAAAGAGCGGCGGCAGCGGCGCAAATCCCGCCGGCCGGGGCATGAGAGGAGGAGTAGGAGGGCAAGGAGAGGGGGGAGGGAGGCATGCTCCACCCTCCGCCCCCCGAGCTGCTCCCCTCTTTGGCCAAGCCCTCCAGTTCCCCCCACTTTCTGCGCTTTAGCAACGGAGGCCGGTTAGAGAGACCTCGCGCTAGCCGGGATCTGTGCAGGGGCGCAGCGTGGGAGGGTGGAGATGGGCGGACTCGGCTGTGCAAGGGTTAAAGGGAGCCGAGCTGCCTTCCTAGAGAGGACAGGAAGCAAGAGGGGGCCAGGTCCTCCAGAGCCCAGGCCCCTCCCTCCCTCCCTCCCTCCCCAGTCCTTTCCTGCAAGGGCTGCATGGCTGTCCCCTCCTGGGATCTGGTGAGTCTCCTCTCTCTCTCTCTCTCTCTCTCTCTCTCTCTCTCTCTCTCTCTCCCACCAGAGGGTGCAGGGGGGAGACGGTGGGGGGTCCCAGGGCTGCAGCAAGGGGGGGAGGATGCCTGGGGGCCCTGATCTGCTCATGCAGGGGGAGGAGAGGGTCCTGCCAGGGAGGGGCGAGGTCTGCAACGCTCTCCTTCCTGGAGATCAGAGGATCCCAAACTCATTTCTCCCTTCTTTCAACAAAGGAGTCCCTAGCACTTTAACTCTGTGTGACGTCGCTCAGCGTCATTGCACAACAGAGGAAACATGTGCAGATGGTTCTCCAAAGCTGGACGAGGAGGGGGACTAGCCCCCCCCCAAACCCCATGGAGAGTAAGGATGGAAATATGGGAGAGAAAGGCCAGGAATGAAAAGAGGGATCCCAGCCCATAGTCTGGCTGCTGCATTGCAAACCAGTTTCCCAGTGTCTCCCAGGGCAGCTCCACACGGAGGCCACTGCAGCAATCCCCTCGCACCCAGAGCACGGCATCCCAGGACCACATCCTATGGGGAGTATGGGGCAGGAGGGGCTGGTGAATGTAGTGGGATATGGGGCAGGAGGGGTTGGTGAGTGTAGCAGGGGTATAGGGCTAGAGGAGTGAGGGGCTATTGAGCGAGAGAAAGGAAAATGGGGCAGGAGGGGCTGGTGAGTGAGAAAGTAAACGACAGGAGGCACTGGTGAGCGTGTGAGGATATGGGGCAGAAGGGGTGGGGGCGTTATGAGGCAGGAGGGGCTGGTGAGTGTGGGAGTATGGGGCAGGATGAGTGGGGTGTTGGGGTATGGGGCAGGAGGGGGTCGGATGTGGGGAGTATGGGGCAGGAGGGGCTGGTGAATGTAGTGGGATATGGGGCAGGAGGGGTTGGTAAGTGTAGCAGGGGTATAGGGCTACAGGAGTGAGGGGCTATTGAGCGAGAGAAAGGAAAATGGAAGTATGGGGCAGGAGAGAGTGTGGGGGTGTGAATTAGGAGGGGATAAGAGGAAAGGTGGCAGGGTGTGAGAGAGAAGTGGGTGTCGAGAGAGAGAGGCGAACTATGTGTGGAAATGTGGGAAGTAGGGGGGAGAGATAGGGGGATACAGCGTTTTTGCACGTGGGGATGCGAGCTGCGTGGGGGGGAGAAAAGAAGTCTGCCATATCACATATAATCTAGCGCCCGTTATCTTAACGGGCTTAATTTACTAGTTAAGAATATTTCTTTCACATCCGTAGCGTATGTAATGAGTGCGCAATAGGTGCTAGACAGAGAGTGATCCCTCTCTATAATGTAAACGGGGAGACTTCTGTCCAGGATATTTCTGTCTAAAGAACAAACTTAGTTGGTTTCTAAGCTGCTACTGGAAGGAATTTTTTTATTTTTTATTTTGTTCTGTATAACGAACTTTTTGCTGAGGTGGAAGTGGGGACTAAGTGAGGTTGGAGTGGAACCATGTTTGCATGAACATGAGAAGGTAAAATATGCTCTCCATTTCAATATTTATTAAAATTTATTTATCCAGGTATCCAGAAGAGTTATTAGACTTTTCCTTTTTTTTGCTCTGAGCTACCTCATACATTGTAAGAAATGGATCCTGAGAGCAATGATCCCGCTCCTTAAAATACAATCTGGGGAAAAGAAATTGGTGAAGCAGTGAAGAGTATTGGGGACAATACAGTAGTCCCGCCTCTGTTTACATGTGTACCTTCTCCTTCCTCCCCAGAGTTGCCTCCACTTCCGGCTTCACAAGCAGAGATCAAATCGGGGCTTGCAAAGGAGGGAGGGAAGGAGGCGGGGAGCGGGGCTGCATCGTGCAGAGGCGGAGGAGGGGGCTGCTTCCTAATTAAGGCTCCTAATTAAGTGCCGTCACTCCCTGCCTCCCACGCGGGGGCTTCCCATTCCTGCCGCTGCTGCCGCCCTCAAGATTTCAGGTGAGTGCAAAGCCAATGGCGGCGAAGGAGCTTTGCAAGGGGGTCCAGGAATGAGAAGCCCCGGGGCGGGGAGAAGAGAAAGGAGGAAAGGGAGCTGGTTTTTTAAAAGGGGGCCTTGAAGGCGGAGTGGGGGGGGGTTGCGCTGGGGAAAGAGAAGCTTCTTCCTGCCAGGATCTGGTGCAAAGTGAGTTGCAGGGAAGGACGCGGGAAAGGGCAGAGGGGTGGGCATTGCTGGCCAGGATCACCTTAATAATAGTTTTAATTTTAATATTTGTACCCTGGTAGAACACCCCTCAGAGGAGAAATGGCCTTCAAGTTTAAAGAAGTGCCCTCTTTAAGGAATCACGTGGTATAAACATGCATGTTGTTTTCTAGGTCGAAACACACACAGAACACACAGTATGAGCAATAGTGCTTCAAAGTGCTTCTCTTCTGAACTTGCCATCTAAGTTGTTTTAAAGGTAAAGGGATCCCTGACCATTAGGTCCAGTCGTGTCCGACTCTGGGGTTGCGGCGCTCATCTCGCTTTATTGGCCGAGAGCTGGCATACAGCTTCCAGGTCATGTGGCCAGCATAACAAAGCCGCTTCTAGTGAACCAGAGCAGCGCACGGAAACGCCGTTTACCTTCCCGCTGCAGCGGTACCTATTTATCTACTTGCACTTGGCGTGCTTTCGAACTGCTAAATGGGCAGGAGCTGGGACTGAGCAACGGGAGCTCACCCCGTCACAGGGATTCGAACCACCGACCTTCTGATCAGCAAGCCCTAGGCTCTGTGGTTTAACCCACAGCGCCACCTGGGTCCCTAAGTTGTTTGTTGTTGTTCAGTCGTTCAGTCGTGTCCGACTCTTCGTGACCCCATGGACCAGAGCACGCCAGGCACGCCTATCCTTCACTGCCTCTCGCAGTTTGGCCAAGTTTGGCTAAGTTGTTTACTCCTGACCAAAACTCCTGTTTCCCAAAAGGAGAGGAGGGGGAGGTCTCTCCCCCAATTTTAACCCACCCCACTCCCACCGCATGAAAGGCAGAGGGCTTGTTCATTCACAATCCCAATAAACCATGTGTGTATCTGAAGTGAACCAGGCATTGCAGCTCCTTCCCCTCTCACTGTGCTGCTGCAATAAAGGCAGCAGAGGAGGAAACATGGGTTTGAAGGCTCTTTCAACCTCTCTCCCCTGAGCAACAAGAGCAAAGTGGGTTTGCAGGGTTAAGAACTTTGCTTTAGGATGAGAACAGAAATCGCATGGTGGTGGCGTGGCGGCAGCAGGAGGCCCCATTAGCTAAAGTGGTGCTTCAGGTTAAGAACAGTTTCAGGTTAAGAATGGCTCTCCGGAACAAATTTAGTACGTAACCAGAGGTACCATTGTGTATATATATACCAGTACACACACACACACACACACACACAATTTTTCAATTTTTAGAAATAAAATTGTATTAGTTTTTAATTACAATAATCCAATAAAAGCCTCATTGTCACAACACCAAATTATAATACAATTAATAATGCCAATTGTTCAGATGCTAAATGATACAATTTTGTTGGTCCCCACGTGAATTGATGGCTGGATGATTTACTTTAACTCTGCATTCCAAAATCTTCCAATTACACACAAGTCAGAATAACAAACTCTTATACCACATATGCAATTTTAACGACTTCCATTCGCGTTAACACATCAAATGATTTACAGTCCTAGGGGTGAAGCATTCAAACTCACTCTTTGTTCTTGTGTATGGCTATTATTAATGTCTCTTCCTGTCCTTGTACTGTATATTATGTCTATCTTTTGTTAGTTGTTGCCGTTCTCCATCATGCCTTGGGCGGAGCTAGTATTCCGTTGCTGTTTCATAAGTTCTCCATTGCATCATTCCAAGCTTCATTATTTTGCACCTCAAGCAGCAGCTGGAGAAATCATACTATCCAAATAAGTATTCACCATTTTGTCTCAGCCTGTCAAGGAGAGGAGAGCTAGCTATCGGTAATGAACCTTCTCTGGCAAGCTTCCAGCCCACTGTTATTTCTCCGTTCAGCCGATAAGAAGTTACCGATCCAATTAAACTAAATTTGAAGTCTTTAGCATTATTCAGTTCAGTCTGAGGCTGATAAAAAGTAGAGAAGAGTTTCTCTCATAAACCTTTGGGAGATAAAGCTTCCCCCCCTCCCCCCCATTTTTTCTTTACACACAGTTCCATTTGATGTTATATTCCATATCTGCAATCAATTTTTCACCGTCATCGCCTATACATCCATAATTTAAACAAGTATTTCAGGGGAGAGTCGCTGAATCATAAATATTTAAAAAATCAAACTTAGTATAAAGAAGCCAAAGGCTTCCCTCCACCCCACTCTGTCTTTTACACGGAATGATGTCGTTTTTCCACGTTAAAAAATTAATGAGCTTGCAACTGTTTGATTATGTAGTTCATGATCTCCCCTTTTCCATCACACCTCTGTAGATTAGTCCAAATTAAAATCTAATGAACAGAAATACCTCTGCTTCTTCATGGCAGAGTTATCGGCAGGCAAAGTGCTTTTTTTTTTTTTTTTTTTTAAATAATTTTTATTGATTTTATAATTTTATAAATATTCAACGTTACATTTCGGTCAGGATTCATCACTCCCCACCTCTCACCTTGGGGAGTTATTTAATCTTACCCTCCCTCTCACAGAGGTAAACCCCTTCATTATTTCCCCTGACCTTAAAGCAATCATTATCTGACTTCGGCCTAACCCTGTTACCGGGTAAACCATTCTTAGTTACAAAACTTAGTCATAGTGGCTTCCTCCGCACCTCCCCAGTGGCTGCATTAAACAAAATATATCTCCAGTTCAGGTACATAGTTACATTAAGCATATCTTTAACTTTGTAACAAAGCATAGTTCTAACTCTAGTAAAGTAGCATTACATTCTTTTTTCATATCATCTGTTAATTCCAACCTCTGCGTCATCCTCCCAAATCTTTTATAAATTTCCTTCTGACTCCCCTGAATCTTCAGGCTCCCAACTTCGAAAGATCCTAACATAATCATAACTCAAGACCATGTCCGATAGAAATGTTCAAAATCCACACATTTAATCAATCCGGGGTTACCCACCTACACTGTTCAACCCTCCCCTCGCCTTTCCCCAGTCCAAGTCCAAGTGCTTGCTTGCACTTGGACTTCACCTTCTCTTTGACTTCTCAGCTGTTCCTGCTCCCACTTCTTAAACCAATTCTTCTTCTTTATTGGTGTCTTCTTGCGTCGAAAAAAATAGTCCTTTGCCGATGTTGTTTTCTTGTTCCTCTTCTTCAGTCTAAATATCTTGCGCCGAGAAGAAATTTTCCTGTGGCGAGGCTTGCCTTTGACCTTGGGGGGGATTTCTCCCCCTTCCATCCTTTGTGCAGCTGGCATGACATCAGTGTTGATTACTTCTCCTCTCATTCTTACAGTCTCCGCTTGGAATTCCTTTCTCAGTTCCCAGATTTTTTCAAGGACCCTCTTCCAGCCTCCATTTTCAAAATCATCCTCCATTTTCATAGACATAGCTTTGCAATATTCCAGACCGAACCAAGTCCAAGTTCAAAGTCCAAATTCCCGCAATAGAGTCCAACAGGTCCGATTCAGATCCTCTACTTATCAAGAGTGTTAGTTAGGTGCCCCCCCGATCAGGGGTATCAAAAGGATCCAATCTCTGTTGTATAACCAAATTCCATTACAGTTCAACCGCATCGGTAATAAAGTTCCTGATTTAGTGCCACAGTAGCAAGGGACGGACCTCCGTAATTACATCCCAATGCTGTTCCAGATCAGTCCAAATTCTTGAAATTCTTTCTTAATTACTCACATTTAAGTCGTCCGATCTTGTTTTGTTTTGGAGGAATCGGCGCGCTCAGGGGGGAAGGACTCGCGGCTTCCACCCGACGGGCAATGGCGATCCGATGAGCTCCGTCGCCCCGCGTCGCTCACGGCGGCCCCTACTGGGGTCTACCGGGGAGTTGGGGCAACGTTCCGAGCTTCTGCCGGATCTTAGGTCCCGGGACAACCCTCCCGGGAGTTTTGGGGGTTGCGTCGCCGTCGCAAGCTCCCCTTTGAGCCGGTCGGGTCGGGGAATGTCAAGAGCGACATTTCCCCCGACCTTCTCCCTCCGGCGCGCCGACCGGAAGTAGATTAGTCCAAATTAAAATCTAATGAACAGAAATACCTCTGCTTCTTCATGGCAGCGTAGGAGAGTTATCGGCAGGCAAAGTGCTTTTGTACTCAGTGCCTCCCTGCCTCTAGCATTCCATTCCAGAGCAAGAGCCAGGTATACTAAGGCAATCTGCGAGTTAATCCCTGGTTTGGGGGGGGGGGATCTGCAATGCTGATTACCCTCAATAATCCTTGTTTTTTCTTCGATAATGATCTCCCGCTGTCATAGGAGTTACCTCCATTAAGGCAGACCGGATCCGGAAGCCCCATGGGCAGGAGAATCCCTCCAGGGGCTCTGAAACTCCCTTTTCTTCTTCCTCCCTCCCTCCCAGGAAGCTGCAACTTGCTCTGGCTTCTGAGCTCCTCGGGAAGCTGAACCTGCAAACCTAGCTGAGACTGAACCTGCACTCCTGGCCAGGATGGAAGGAGGAAGATGGATGGTTGACCTGGTCAGGCTGTCTCCTGCATCCCTCCTCACAACCTCTAAGCATTCCCTCCCAGGATCCTCAGAGACCACCGGCCTCTCGGGCCTAGCGGGACACCCTGCGGCCTACCCGGGGCTCCCACCGGCCTCTCGGGCCTAGCGGGACACCCTGCGGCCTACCCGGGGCTCCCACCGGCCTCTCGGGCCTAGCGGGACACCCTGCGGCCTACCCGGGGCTCCCACCGGCCTCTCGGGCCTAGCGGGACACTGCTCCTTAAATAAAAAAACCTTTAAAGAAAGGTTCCGTTTAAATAAAAAGGCCGGTACTCACCCAACTCCGGCCACCTGGACACACTCCTGGATCCTGAACGTAGAAGGAAAAGAACCAAAGAGGGCTGGCTGAAGACCTCAGCCCCTTTTAAAAGCCCCTTGACCCCGCCCCGGCCGACTGTCCATTGTCCACCTGGCGGAGGGCGGGTCAAAGGGGGCAGCCTATGCAGGTGGGCAGCTCCCGCCCAGGGGACCCCCGCTCGGTGCCACAAACCCCGCCCATCTGAGAAGGGAGGGCGCAAATTAAGGCCCCTAATGAAGTGGGGTCACTTCAAAGCCAATGGCGGCGAAGGAGCTTTGCAAGGGGGTCCAGGATGAAAAGCCCCGGGGCAGGGAGAAGAGAAAGGAGGAAAGGGAGCTGGTTTTTTAAAAGGGGGCCTTGAAGGCGGAGTGGGGGGGGTTGGGCTGGGGATCGCCTTAATAATGGTTTTAATTTTAATTTTAATATCTGTACCCTGGTTGAAGACCCCTCAGAGGAGGACCTCAGTGTTCAGCTTCCTTCCTTATCTTTAGCATTCCTCTTCTCCCAGGCGTTTGGCTCATGAAACAATCTATCGCCTTCACAACTGTATGGGGGGGGGAGTGTCGATTTTATTTCTTACTCTGGTATGCATTTCGTGTGTTTTTCTATTGTAAGCTGCCAGGTGATCTGCGGAGGAAGGGTCAGTACAGAAATGTAAAGAATAGCAGGAAAAATAGGAAGCCCTGTTGCATTCAAGGGGGTGGTTGGGACAGAGTCTCTGATCAGCATGCATAGGACAGGCGTAGGAGGGAACAACAGCAACAACAACAACAACAACAAATATATTACTTGCACCCTGCAACAACAACAACAACAACAACAACAACAACAACAAATATATTACTTGCACTCTGCCTACCTGACTGGCTTCCAACAAAATAAAAAACACCAAAAATATCAAAAGGTTTCCTGTACTTCAGAAGTCTTCCATTTTGTAGAATGGCCTTCAAGTTTAAAGATTCCTCTTTAAGGAATCACGTGGTATAAACATGTATGTTGTTTTCTAGGTCCAAACACACATAGTATGAGCAATAGTGCTCCAAAGTGCTTCTCTTGTGAACTTGCCATCTAAGTTGTTTACTCCTGACCAAAACTCCTGTTTCCCAAAAGGAGAGGAGGGGGAGGTCTCCTCACCACTTTTAACCCACCCCACTCCCACAGCATGAAAGGCAGAGGGCACAATCCCAGTATACCATGTGTGTATCTAAAGTGAACCAGGCGCTGCAGCTCCTTCCCCTCTGGCTGTGCTGCTGCAATAAAGGCAGCAGAGGAGGAAACATGGGTTTGAAGGCTCTTTCGACCTCTCTCCCCTGAGCAACAAGAGCAAAGTGGGTTTGCAGGGCAGGAGGACAGAGGAGGAGGCAGCGAGGGCAGAGGGAGCAGTGGGCGGATCCACCGCCTCTCCCAGGGGATCCAGATGCAAGCAAGGGACTTCCTTCTTCTCCATGCAAGGGCCACCCATGTATTCAGAGCAGTCCTTTGCAGATTAACTCTTAAGTTCCAAGGGATCTACTCTCAGGCCACTAATGGGCATACCATGCCAGCCTTCGGAAGGGAGGTGGGGCAGGCAGGGGAAAGGAATGGCCAAAGGTGGTTGGAAATGGGTGGAGGCTCTTGGGAAGGGGATGCCCAATTGGGGCTTCTGTCTTGGGCAGGAGAATCCCTGGAGGGGCTCTGGGACTCCCTTGGCTTCTTCCTCCCTCCCAGGAAGCTGCAACTTGCTCTGATCTCTGCCCTCCTCAGGAAGCTGAACCTGCAAACCTAGCTGAGACTGCACCTGCAAACCTGACCAGGATGGAAGGAGGAAGATGGACCGTTGACCTGGTCAGGCTGTCTCCTGCATCCCTCCCCACAACCTCTAAGCATTTCCGCCCAGGGCCCTTGGAGAAATCTGGTGAGCTTCAGCGGAGAGGAGATACCACTGTACAGAAAGCCAACAAAGAGACTCACAAGTTTATGGTGGCACCAACTTCCCAGCTCAAAAATCCACTTTGTCACACTTCAGCCCACAAAAAGCTTAGGTCATAATACATTTATCAGCCTTTAAGGGCTTTAAGGGCTGCAAAGATGAATCAACAGAAGTATAGTTAATCTATGGACTTCCATCCTGTAGGAGACAGTGACGGCCAGAAACCTGCAAACCTGACCAGGATGGAAGGAGGAAGATGGACGGTTGACCTGGTCAGGCTGTCTCCTGCATCCCTCCTCACAACCTCTAAGCATTCCCTCCAAGGACCCTCAGAGAAATCTGGTGAGTTCTAGGGGAGAGGAGATGGGGGCAGGAATGGATGGATGGTGGAGGGAGAAAGAGGAAAAGATGGAGAGACAAAAGGCAGGGAGTTCCTGGCAGTAAGAATGAAGGGGTGAGGCCTTCTCCAAAGCAGCTCTTTGTTTTTGGAATCCCTTTCATAAAGTAGTGGGGGCAGATTTTTTTCCTCCAGGCTTTTAAATCTCTCGTTTTATTTCCACTTCGGGATTAATTGATGATAATGATGTTGCACACCAATCCAGCAAAATGGGTGAAGGGGGCTATGGAAATGCTTTCCCGTAATTATTTATACTTCATATATTTAAATTGTTTCTATTACTTTTATTTTTTATAGACAGGGTCAGAGTGATACATTCCACCAGCATCCAAACACAATAAATGCATGCACCTCCCCAGTTTGATTTGTTTAGGGACAATCTGTCATGATACAGAATTCCTGGGGCTGGAGGTTCTATACATGGGATTGGGCATATGAAGACCAAGGGTGGCTAGTATTATAAGCGAATTGTGTAAACGTGCCAATTGTGTGTGAGAATGGGGTTGTGTGTTAGAGTGAGTGAGTGAGTGGGATAATAATTTAAAGCACCCCTGCAATTTTGTCCAACCCTAAGCTTACATGGAGATACTGTGGTACAACTTTGGTACATATTTCAAAATAAGTACACAAAGCCAACAAAGAGACTCACAAGTTTATAGTGCCACCAGCTTTCCTGGACAAGAGTCCACTTTGTCAGACTGCAGCCCACAAAAGCTTAGGCTGTGCTCTGCCCTCGTGGTCCTAGGCAATAATGCTTCTTAATACAAGTTTCTGGAAAGCACAGGAAGGCAGAGGAATCTTGTGTTCAAATCTGCTTGCTGGTTTCCCACAGGCTTCTGGTTGCCCCTGTGAGAACAGGATGCTGGAGTAGGTGGGCCTTTGCCCGATCCAGCAGGATCTTCTTAGATTCTAATATACTGCAATATTCTCACACTTGCATGTGGCATAATAACATAATAACACTTTCATCTGCTATCCTAAAAATTTGGAACATAGAGAGGACAGTGGAAAAGGAGGCAGTGTTAAAATAAGAGAAGGTGCAAATTGGGATTGACGTGTGTTCAGTTCCTAACAGGATCTAACAGGATTCTGTCCGCCCCCCCCCCCACTCCCAAACAGGTCGGAATTCTATGGAGTCGTCTGTGAATTCATTGGGAAGAACAAAGAAACAGTTTAAATGCATGGAATGTGGGATGTGCTTTAGTCACAGCAGAAGACTGAGGATACACCAACGAACTCACACAGGGGAGAAACCATTTAAATGTATTGAATGTGGTAAGAGCTTCAGTCAAAATGCACACCTTAGAATACATCAACGAATTCACACAGGGGAGAAACCATGTAAATGTATTGAATGTGGTAAGAGCTTCAGTGAAAGTGGAGCACTTAGAAGACACAAACGAATTCACACAGGGGAGAAACCATTTAAATGTATTGAATGTGGTAAGAGCTTCAGTTATAGTGCAGCACTTAGAATGCATCAACGAACTCACACAGGGGAGAAACCATTTAAATGTATTGAATATGGTAAGAGCTTCAGTGAAAGTGAACACCTTAGAAAACATCAGCTAACTCACACACGATGAAAACTACAGATGTATTGAATGTGGAAATGGCTTCAGAGGGAGTGGAGACCTTAATATTCATTAGCAAATTCACAGGGGGGAAATCATATAAATGTATGGAGTGTTCCACTCAGCGTTCACTACATCAAGGAATCGGTTGTAAATGCATGGAATATGTGAGATGTTCCAGTGTTTGTACGTAAATTTGTATACACATATATATGTATTAAAGTAATGAAGGTCACATATACTAAATGTACAAAATAAGTGACAACTTGTTGCTAGAGAAACAGGGAGATAGTGTGAATCTGGAACGCTGAAGGTGTGTGTTGAATCTATTGAGTTTTGAGGTCCGCCCTTCACTGCCAAAATGATAGGCTGCCTTGTCTTGTAGATCAGCATTCCAGGCGCTCATTACTTGAACTTTGCATAATCCATTGAAGACCTTTTTACTGATAGCATTTTGCAGCTGAATTAAAAGGTCTGTGTTAAATTTTCATTTGGGATTCCTTTTAAAACATCTTCTATTTTCTGTGTTCTTATGTACCTGTTTTAAGCTGTTTTTATTAAATATTTTCTGCATTGGCTTTTGACCTGTGGAAAGTGACCAGTGAGGGTGTTTTTTTGTTTTTCTTAGTTCACAGAAATGTTTTAAAAGAATGTGTGAAAGAATTTGGGCTAGGGGAGATTAGTGAAAGGGATTGAGGAGTGGGAGACAGATTCGTTGTGAATGCGGGAGGTGGAGAGGGAGAGAAGAGAAAGCTCAGTTATCTGGTCAAGGTAAAGGTAAAGGGACCCCTGACCATTTGGTCCAGTCGTGTCCGACTCTGCGGTTGCGGCGCTCATCTCGCTTTATTGGCCGAGAGCCGGCGTACAGCTTCCAGGTCATGTGGCCAGCATGACAAAGCCGCTTCTGGCAAACCAGAGCATTACACGGAAACGCCGTTTACCTTCCCGCCAGAGCGGTTCTTATTTATCTACTTGCACTTTGACATGCTTTTGAACTGCTAGGTGGGCAGGAGCTGGGACCGAGCAACGGGAGCTCACCCCGTCACGGGGATTCGAACTGCCGACCTTCTGATCAGCAAGCCCTAGGCTCTGTGGTTTAACCCACAGCGTCACCTGGGTCCCTCTGGTCAAAGCTGTGGGTAAAGGCCTTGGTTCAGCTTTTCTGGGAATTGTAGTCTCAGGATGTCCAATTGTAGTTGGCTGAGGACGCTCAGAAACCTCTGAGAGGTTCCTCCCAGAACTACACTTCCCAAAGGTCCTGGGAAGTGAAGATGGCTGTCAAGTCTCTGGACAGAGGTCGGCAACCTAAGGCCCGCGGGCAGGTTCTGGCCAGAATGGGTTCTGGATCCGGCCTGTGGACAGTCCACAAAAAGCCACGTGGTTCTGATTCATATTGTTCAGGCTGTGCCAATTTTTCCATTCTCTACCTGATGGCAGCGCCTCCTCCCGGCTTCCATCTTCTCCCTCGCCCTGCAGAGGAAGGGGGCTAGCCTTTGATTGGTTCCAGCAGCATTCTTTCCCTCTGATTGGTTGCAGCTTTCTTTCCTCTTCCCTCCTCCTCGAGCCAAGAGGAAGGGGCCTGGGCTTTGTTTGTGCCAGCGTGATGGCCGCCATTTAAGGCAGCCCCTCCACTGCCCTCCCCTGGCTCGCTGCTCCTGCCGCCACCGCAGTGAGTTAAGCCTTCTTTCCTGGTCAGGCTGTCTCCTGCCTCCCTCCTCACAACCGCTAAGCATTCCCTCCCAGAAATCTGGTGAGTTCTAGGGGAGAGGAGATGGGGGCAGGAATGGATGGATGGTGGAGGGAGAAAGAGGAAAAGACGGAGAGGAGACAAAAGGCAGGGAGAATGAAGGGGTGAGGCCTTCTCTGCGGCCTACCCGGGACACCCTGCGGCCTACCCGGGGCTCCCACCGGCCTCTCGGGCCTAGCGGGACACCCTGCGGCCTACCCGGAGCTCCCACCGGCCTCTCGGGCCTAGCGGGACACCCTGCGGCCTACCCGTGGCTCCCACCGGCCTCTCGGGTCTAGCGGGACACCCTGCGGCCTACCCGGGGCTCCCACCGGCCTCTCGGGCCTAGCGGGACACCCTGCGGCCTACCCGGGGCTCCCACCGGCCTCTCGGGCCTAGCGGGACACCCTGCGGCCTACCCGGGGCTCCCACCGGCCTCTCGGGCCTAGCGGGACACCCTGCGGCCTACCCGGGGCTCCCACCGGCCTCTCGGGCCTAGCGGGACACCCTGCGGCCTACCCGGGGCTCCCACCGGCCTCTCGGGCCTAGCGGGACACCCTGCGGCCTACCCGGGGCTCCCACCGGCCTCTCGGGTCTAGCGGGACACCCTGCGGCCTACCCGGGGCTCCCACCGGCCTCTCGGGCCTAGCGGGACACCCTGCGGCCTACCCGTGGCTCCCACCGGCCTCTCGGGTCTAGCGGGACACCCTGCGGCCTACCCGGGGCTCCCACCGGCCTCTCGGGCCTAGCGGGACACCCTGCGGCCTACCCGTGGCTCCCACCGGCCTCTCGGGTCTAGCGGGACACCCTGCGGCCTACCCGGGGCTCCCACCGGCCTCTCGGGCCTAGCGGGACACCCTGCGGCCTACCCGGGGCTCCCACCGGCCTCTCGGGCCTAGCGGGACACCCTGCGGCCTACCCGGGGCTCCCACCGGCCTCTCGGGCCTAGCGGGACACCCTGCGGCCTACCCGGGGCTCCCACCGGCCTCTCTGGCCTAGCGGGACACCCTGCGGCCTACCCGGGGCTCCCACCGGCCTCTCGGGTCTAGCGGGACACTGCTCCTTAAATAAAAGAACCTTTAAAGAAAGGTTCCGTTTAAATAAAAAGGCCGGTACTCACCCAACTCCGGCCACCTGGACACTCTCCTGGATCCTGAACCTAGAAGGAAAAGAACCAAAGAGGGCTGGCTGAAGACCTCAGCCCCTTTTAAAAGCCCCTTGACCCCGCCCCGGCCGACTGTCCATTGTCCACCTGGCGGAGGGCGGGTCAAATGGGGCAGACTATGCAGGTGGGCAGCTCCCGCCCAGGGGACCCCCGCTCGGTGCCACAAACACCGCCCATCTGAGAAGGGAGGGCGCAAATTAAGGCCCCTAATGAAGCGGGGTCACTTCCTGCCTCCCACGCGGGGGCTCCCATTTCTGCCGCTGCTGCCGCCCTCAATATTTCGGGTGAGTGCAAAGCCAATGGCGGCGAAGGAGCTTTGCAAGGGGGTCCAGAATGAGAAGCCCCGGGGCGGGGAGAAGAGAAAGGAGGAAAGGGAGCTGGTTTTTTAAAAGGGGGCCTTGAAGGCGGAGTGGGGGGGTTGGGCTGGGGATCGCCTTAATAATGGTTTTAATTTTAATATCTGTACCCTGGTTGAAGACCCCTCAGAGGAGGACCTCAGTGTTCAGCTTCCTTCCTTCCTTATCTTTAGCATCCCTCTTCTCCCAGGCGTTTGGCTCATGAAACAATCTATCGCCTTCACAACTGTATGGGGGGGGGGAGTGTCGATTTTATTTCTTACTCTGGTATGCATTTCGTGTGTTTTTCTATTGTAAGCTGCCAGGTGATCTGCGGAGGAAGGGTCAGTACAGAAATGTAAAGGATAGCAGGAAAAATAGGAAGCCCTGTTGCATTCAAGGGGGTGGTTGGGACAGAGTCTCTGATCAGCATGCATAGGACAGGCTTAGGAGGGAACAACAGCAACAACAACAACAACAACAAATATATTACTTGCACCCTGCAACAACAACAACAACAACAACAACAACAACAAATATATTACTTGCACTCTGCCTACCTGACTGGCTTCCAACAAAATAAAAAACACCAAAAATATCAAAAGGTTTCCTGTACTTCAGAAGTCTTCCATTTTGTAGAAATGGCCTTCAAGTTTAAAGATTCCTCTTTAAGGAATTACGTGGCGAAGTCTTCCATTTTGTAGAATGGCCTTCAAGTTTAAAGATTCCTCTTTAAGGAATCACGTGGTATAAACATGTATGTTGTTTTCTAGGTCCAAACACACATAGTATGAGCAATAGTGCTCCAAAGTGCTTCTCTTGTGAACTTGCCATCTAAGTTGTTTACTCCTGACCAAAACTCCTGTTTCCCAAAAGGAGAGGAGGGGGAGGTCTCCTCACCACTTTTAACCCACCCCACTCCCACAGCATGAAAGGCAGAGGGCACAATCCCAGTATACCATGTGTGTATCTAAAGTGAACCAGGCGCTGCAGCTCCTTCCCCTCTGGCTGTGCTGCTGCAATAAAGGCAGCAGAGGAGGAAACATGGGTTTGAAGGCTCTTTCGACCTCTCTCCCCTGAGCAACAAGAGCAAAGTGGGTTTGCAGGGCAGGAGGACAGAGGAGGAGGCAGCGAGGGCAGAGGGAGCAGTGGGCGGATCCACCGCCTCTCCCAGGGGATCCAGATGCAAGCAAGGGACTTCCTTCTTCTCCATGCAAGGGCCACCCATGTATTCAGAGCAGTCCTTTGCAGATTAACTCTTAAGTTCCAAGGGATCTACTCTCAGGCCACTAATGGGCATACCATGCCAGCCTTCGGAAGGGAGGTGGGGCAGGCAGGGGAAAGGAATGGCCAAAGGTGGTTGGAAATGGGTGGAGGCTCTTGGGAAGGGGATGCCCAATTGGGGCTTCTGTCTTGGGCAGGAGAATCCCTGGAGGGGCTCTGGGACTCCCTTGGCTTCTTCCTCCCTCCCAGGAAGCTGCAACTTGCTCTGATCTCTGCCCTCCTCAGGAAGCTGAACCTGCAAACCTAGCTGAGACTGAACCTGCAAACCTGACCAGGATGGAAGGAGGAAGATGGACCGTTGACCTGGTCAGGCTGTCTCCTGCATCCCTCCCCACAACCTCTAAGCATTTCCTCCCAGGGCCCTTGGAGAAATCTGGTGAGTTTCAGCGGAGAGGAGATACCACTGTACAGAAAGCCAACAAAGAGACTCACAAGTTTATGGTGGCACCAGCTTCCCTGCTCAAAAATCCACTTTGTCACACTTCAGCCCACAAAAAGCTTAGGTCATAATACATTTATCAGCCTTTAAGGGCTTTAAGGGCTGCAAAGATGAATCAACAGAAGTATAGTTAATCTATGGACTTCCATCCTGTAGGAGACAGTGACGGCCAGAAACCTGCAAACCTGACCAGGATGGAAGGAGGAAGATGGACGGTTGACCTGGTCAGGCTGTCTCCTGCATCCCTCCTCACAACCTCTAAGCATTCCCTCCAAGGACCCTCAGAGAAATCTGGTGAGTTCTAGGGGAGAGGAGATGGGGGCAGGAATGGATGGATGGTGGAGGGAGAAAGAGGAAAAGATGGAGAGGAGACAAAAGGCAGGGAGTTCCTGGCAGTAAGAATGAAGGGGTGAGGCCTTCTCCAAAGCAGCTCTTTGTTTTTGGAATCCCTTTCATAAAGTAGTGGGGGCAGATTTTCTTCCTCCAGGCTTTTAAATCTCTCGTTTTATTTCCACTGCGGGATTAATTGATGATAATGATGTTGCACACCAATCCAGCAAAATGGGTGAAGGGGGCTATGGAAATGCTTTCCCATAATTATTTATACTTCATATCCTATATAATAATATCCCTGTGTCCCTGCGTCCGTTCTGTGTGTCACGGAAGTGCGCTACTGCGCATGTCACACACGGACGCAGGGATTGGAGCGTAGAGGCGATGGCGGTTACACCTCTACCTCCCCACCAGAAGTTCCGCTCGAGCTGGGCGGCAACTGGAGGATCCCTGTGCGGGCGGCGGCGCTTCGCGCCACTTCCCCCGCACTTTGGCGAGGGAAGCAGTAAAGGCGGCGGCTCCTCTCTCGGCCCCTCGGAGCAGCGCGGCCACCGCTGCGCCTGACCCGAGAGCCCCCGAGCCGCCTCCCCCGGGGCCAGAGAGCCTCCTCCGGGGCCGAGTGCGCCGGGAGGCGGAGGACGGGGCCGAAAGGGAAGCCGACGGCGGCCGAAGCGGGACAGAAAGCCTCGGTGGCACCGAGTGCCCGAGACCGGCCCCTTCCCTCCTGCCTCCTCCTCCTCTAGCGCCCGTTATTGAACGGGCTAACTTCAACTAGTATTTAAATAGTTTCTATTACCGGTACTTTTATTTTTTATAGACAGGGTCAGAGTGATACATTCCACCAGCATCCAAACACAATAAATGCATGCACCTCCCCAGTTTGATTTGTTTAGGGACAAGGGACCCGTTGTCATGATACAGAATTCCTGTGGCTGGAGGCTCTATACATGGGATTGGGCATATGAAGACCAAGGCTGGCTAGTATTATAAGCGAATTGTGTAAACTTGCCAATTGTGCGTGAGAGTGGGGTTGTGTGTGAGAGTGAATGAGTGAGTGAGTGGGATAATAATTTAAAGCACCCCTGCAATTTTGTCCAACCCTAAGCTTACATGGAGATACTGTGGTACAACTTTGGTACAAATTTCAAAATACCGGTAAGTACACAGAGCCAACAAAGAGACTCTCAAGTTTATAGTGCCACCAGCTTTCCTGGACAAGAGTCCACTTTGTCAGACTGCAGCCCACAAAAGCTTAGGCCATAATACAGTTATCAGCCTTTCAGGGCTACAAAAGATGAATCAACAGAAGCATAGTTAGTCTATGGACTTCCATCCTACAGGAGACAGGGACGGCCAGAATCTTGGATAGCTTAAAAAAAGCATTAGACTGATGGCTGTGCTCTGCTCTCGTGGTCCTAGGCAATAATGCTTCTTAATACTAGTTTCTGGAAAGCACAGGAAGGCAGAGGAATCTTGTGTTCAAATCTGCTTGCCGATTCCCCATAGGCATCTAGTTGGCCCCTGTGAGAACAGGATGCTGGAGTAGGTGGGCCTTTGCCCGATCCAGCAGGATCTTCTTCGGTTCTAATATACTGCAATATTCTGACAATTGCATGTGGCATAATAACACTTAAGTTTTACTTATTACTCAGATGAGAGACTTCTACTCAAGCCTGAGATTGTTTCCTCACTTGGAAAAAAAAATACAGAGATGGTGGAATAAGCCAATTCCACCATAGATCTGGATTATAAAATGGTGCTGCTTTATTATGTGAATGGAGTGATTTTGTGTTGCTCTTGCCATTATCCCATCTGCTTTCCTAAAAATTTGGAACATAGAGAGGACATTGGAAAAGGAGACAGTGTTAAAATAAGAGAAGGTGCAAATTGGGATTGACGTGTGTTCAGTTCCTTTTTTGTCTTTCTTGAAAATCTAACAGGATTCTGTCCCCCCCCCCACTCCCAAACAGGTCGGAATTCTATGGAGCCGTCTGTGAATTCATTGGGAATAACAAAGAAACAGTTTAAATGCATGGAATGTGGAAAGAGCATCAGTGAAAGTGGAAAACTTAGAACACACCAACGAACTCACACAGGGGAGAAACCATTTAAATGTATCGAATGTGGTAAGAGCTTCAGTCATAGTGGAAAACTTAAAATACATAATCGAACTCACACAGGCAAGAAACCATTTAAATGTATTGAATGTGGTAAGAGCTTCAGTGAAAGTGGAGCACTTAGAATACATCAATGAACTCACACAGGGGAGAAACCATTTAAATGTATTGAATGTATACAGGAGACAGGGACGGCCAGCATCTTGGATAGCTTGAAAAAAAGGATTAGATTGATGTCTGTGCTCTGCCCTCGAAGTCATAGGCAATAATGCTTCTTAATGCAGTGGTGCCTTGGTTCTCAAACAGCTTATTAGTCAAACAACTTGGAAGTAAGTGTTCTGGTTTGTGAACTTTTTTCAGAAGTCGAACATGCTCCATATTGAGTGTTAAACTTCCAATATGAGTGCCAAACTTCTGTTTTCAGTGCCACACTTCCGTTTTCAGTGTTACACTGAGGTCTGTCTGCAAAACCAAAAGAAACATTAGCAGAAAAACAATAGAGATAAAGACGCAAATTATTTCCAAGCATGAAAGTAGTGTCTGTTTAAGTGGTCTGGCACTTTATTATTTCACAGTGCAGCTTCATTTGCTTTCCTAGAAAACTATTCAGCTACTGATTGATTGATTGATTGATTGATTGATTGATTGTGTGACTGTGGAAATGGATAAAAGCCCACCTTCAAAAGAATGACTATCATCCGTGCAGGAAATATTTTTTTTTATCATCTACAATACTTTTATAGTACATTACATTATTGATTTCATATTATGGATCAATGGTCTTGTAAGATTCTAAAATTCATGTTGAACTGCTGTTTTAGGGGTTGCTTTTTAAAATCTGGAATTGATTAATCCATTTTGCATTATTTTCTATGCGAACGTTTGCTTTTGTTTTGGAACGCTTCGGTTTTGGAACATCAAGAATGGATTAAGTTTGAGAACCAAGGTACCACTGTACTAGTTTCTGGAAAGCACAGGAGGGCAGAGGGCTCTTGTGCTCCAATCCTGCTTGCTGCTTTCCCACAGGCATCTGGTTGCCCCTGTGAGAACAGGATGCTGGACTAGGTGGGCCTTTGTTGAGCCAGCAGGCTCGTCTTAGGTTCTATTATACTGCAATATTCTCACAGTTGCATGTGCTATAACAACACTTAACTTTCGCTAATTACTCAGGAAAGATACTGCTATTCAAGCATGAGATCATTTCCTCACTTCAAAATGAAAAATACAGAGATGTGTTTAAGGAGCCCATTCCAACAGAGATCAGTATTATAAAATGATGCTGTATTATGTGTGAATGCAGTGTTCATGTGTTGCTCTTGCCATTATTTCCTCTGCATTCCTAAAAATTTGGAAAATAGCAAGGACAGTAGGGAATGGAGATGGTGTTAAAATAAGAGAAGGTGCATATTGAGATTGGCGTGTGTTCAGTTTCTTTCTTGTCATTCTTAGACATTCAACAGGATTCTTTTCCTCCTAAACAGGTCAGGAAGATGATAGTCAGAATTCAACGGAGCCACATGTGAATTCATTGGAAAGAACAAAAAAACAGTTTAAATGCATGGAATGTGGGATGTTCTTTAGTCACAGGGGAATACTGAGGAGACACCAACGAAGTCACACAGAGGAGAAGCCATTTGAATGTATTGAATGTGGAAAGAGCTTCAGTGAAAGTGGAACACTTAGAAGACATCAACGTATTCACACAGGGGAGAAACCATTTAAATGTATTGAATGTGGAAAGAGCTTCAGTCAAAATGGAGACCTTAGAATACATCAACGAACTCACACAGGGGAGAAACCATTTAAATGTATTGAATGTGGAAAGAGCTTCAGTGAAAGTGGAAACCTTAGAACACACCAACGAATTCACACAGGGGAAAAACCATTTAAATGTATTGAATGTGGAAAGAGCTTCAGTAGAAGTGGATCACTTAGAAGACATCAACGAACTCACACAGGGGAGAAACCATTTAAATGTATTGAATGTGGCAAGAACTTCGGTGAAAGTGGAAAACTTAAAGTACATCAACAAACTCACACAGGCGAGAAAACATTGAAATGTATTGAATGTGGAAAAAGCTTCAGCAATAGTGGAGCACTTAGAATACATCAACGAACTCACACAGGGGAGAAACCATTTAAATGTATTGAATGTGGTAAGAGCTTTAGTGAAAGTGGAAACCTTAGAACACACCAACGAATTCACACAGGGGAGAAACCATTTAAATGTATTGAATGTGGTAAGAGCTTCAGTGAAAGTGGAAACCTTAGAACACACCAACGAACTCACACAGGGGAGAAACCATTTAAATGTATTGAATGTGGAAAGAGCTTCAGTGACAGTGGACACCTTAGAAAACATCAGCTAACTCACACACGATAAAAACTACTGATGGATTGAATGTGGAAATGGCTTCAGAGGGAGTGGAGACCTTAATATTCATTAGCAAATTCACACAGGGGGGAAATCATATAAATGTATGGAGTGTTCCACTCAGCGTTCACTACATCAAGGAATCGGTTGTAAATGCATGGAATATGTGAGATGTTTCAGTGTTTGTACGTAAATTTGTATACACATATATATGTATTAAAGTAATGAAGGTCACATATACTAAATGTACAAAGTAAGTGACAATTTGTTGCTAGATAAACGGGGAGAGAGTGTGAATCTGGAACGCTGAAGGTGTGTGTTGAATCTATTGAGTTTTGAGGTCCGCCCTTCACTGCCAAAATGATAGGCTGCCTTGTCTTGTAGATCAGCATTCCAGGCGCTCATTACTTGAACTTTGCATAATCCATTGAAGACCTTTTTACTGATAGCATTTTCCAGCTGAATTAAAAGGTCTGTGTTAAATTTTCATTTGGGATTCCTTTTAAAACATCTTCTATTTTCTGTTTGTTTGTTTTTTAAATAATTTTTATTGGTTTTTCAATTTTATATGCACATCACATTTCATTTCGGTCAGGTTTTCATTGCCCCCCCTCACACCCTGGGAGACCCTTATCTAATCTCCCTCTCACAGGAGTATACCCATTATTACTATTTCTGACCTTAATTGCTAGTTCCTTAACTTTGCAGGGACCTGGCCCACTGTCCAGGCCTGGCCTCTTTTGTCATCTTAACATTTTCATCTGACTCCCTCACATCCACCGTATTGGCTCTTATTTTAAATCACAACTACTAAACAGTTTCATACTTCATCATCAATTACATCATCTTCAATTATTATATTTTTATACTAACTTGTATCATCCTTGGCATATTTTTATTTCTACATCCTATATAATAAAGAGCCTGTGTCGGGACGTACTGCTTTCCGTGTGTCACAGGAATTGCCAACTGCGCGTGCGCGTTCCAGACCAATAGGCGCTTGGCGGCGGGGGCGCATAGCGCCCCTGCCCGCAGCCCTCTGACACAGGCTCTCCCGACACAGGCTCTTTATTATATAGGATAGGCCCCTGCGGCGGGGGCGCGTAGCGCCCCTGCCCGCAGCCCTGTGGCCGCCCGCCCGATGCTCCCGCAAGCCGCGGGGCAAGCCGCTGTGGCGGCGGGGGCGCGTAGCGCCCCTGGCCGCCAAGCCGGCTCTTTATTATATAGGATTGGAGGACGCAGATTGGAGAGAAGGCAGGCGGCGGCGGAGGAGGCCGTGCGCGCTTGAGGGGCGACTCGGAGCGAGGCAGTTGGCGCTTCTAGCGGAGGCCTTTCCCGCCGCCACGGGCCCGCCCTGGATCCTCCGCCGCCTCCAACTCCTCCTCGCGCGCCGCCGCAGCCGGACGATCCCCCGGCGCGGCCTTCCCTCCCCCAGGAGGCCGTGGCCGAGAAGCCGGGAGAGAAGGAGGCCCCCCGTCCGGCCCACGCCCTTCCCTGCGCACTGTATGCAGTTCTTTCTTTCACTTGCAAGCTCTCTCTCTCTCTCTCTCTCTCTCTCTCTCACACACACACACACACACACACACAAAAGCCCCCACTCCCTACACAAAAACAAGCCCCCACCCCACCCCCCCGTGCTCGCTTCCCCCCTCTCCCTACCTTTGCAGCCGGGCCGAGGGAAGCCGCTTGCAACTCACGCGGTATTCCTCCCCCGGCTGCCCGCCCTCCCTCCCTCTCTCTCTCTCTCTCTCTCTCACACACACACACACACAAGCCCCCACCCCCCCACCCGTCTGTGGTTTCAGCTGCGCAATAGGGGTGAGGGGAGCCCAGCCCCGCCTCCTCCTGCTCTTCCTCTTTCGCCTCAGGTTTTTCTCCTCAGCCGCCGGGGGGGCTTTGGAAGCGAGAAGGTGGGCTTGAGGGTAGAAGGTAAACGCCTCCGCGAGGCCTCGCCCGGGTTCTGAGGTGATTTCGGGGCGCCTCCCCCCCCCACCCCCGCCAAGCCCTGCCTGCAGAGATCCTGCCGGGCCCTTGGACGCCGGAGTGCTTCTGCATGCAGGGCAGGTGTCCTCGCCGCGGCCTTCCCCGCTCCTGCCGCTGAGGTTGCGTCCCTCCCTCCCTCTCGCAGGCCTTCTCGGGGACCGGTGGGCGGAGGAGGTGTGGGGAAGGGAAAACGCCCCTCCGTTGCCCTGAAGTGGGTGAGCCCCCTGGGCGACCCCTGGCTGTGGGGAGGGCCCAGCAGCAGCATTGGGGAGGCCCGCAGCAGGGCCCCCTATAAGTCCCCCTCACACGGGCCAAGGAAGCTTGGCCCACTCCTATATTTATTTATGCAAAAATTAAAAGAAAAATCAAGGGGGGGGGAAGAATAGGGGAAAGGGGGGAGAAAAAACAAAAAGGGAATAAGAAAGGGGGAAGGGAAAATAGAAGGAAAATCAAGGGGAGGAAAAGAAAGAAAGGGGGAAGGGGGAGGAGAAGGGGAAAGGGGAAAACAAGGGGGGGAATAAAGTGGCGAAAGAGGGAAAATCAAGGGGAGGAAAAGGGAAAAAAGAAAGGGGAAAGGGGGGAGAGAAAAAGGGGAAAAGAAAGGGGAAATCCAGGCGGAGAAGAAAAGGAGAAAACAAGGGGAAAGCAGGGGAAGAAAACGGGAAAGAAGAAAGGGAAAAACAAGGGGGATAAAGGGAATGAAAGGGGGGAAGATAAAAGGGGGAAGGGAAAAACAAGGGGGGAAATAAAAAAGGGGGGAAGAAAACGGCGAGCGATGTCAAGCGAGAGCCACTCGGTCAGCTCTGCGCGTGTCCACAAAGTTGCTAGGGCAACAGGGACGCTATGCGCAGAGCTGCCTACGTCATGCGGCTCTCGCGTTGTTAGAAAAAAAAAACCAGATCAGCGAGAGCCGCATGACGTAGTGGCTTGACGCATGATGTTCTACCTCCTTATACATTTTCTTAACATGTTTCAACACATATCTTCTAGCGCCCGTTTTCCAACGGGCTTAATTTACTAGTCTAATATATAATTCCCTTCTGCCTCTCCTCAGTCTTGAGTACATAGCCTTGATATTGTCCATACTTAGTCATTCCTTATCATGTCCATAATCCGTGTCCTAAAACCCAAAATAAAAGATTATCCCATTGTTCAACAATAACTATTTCACCCCACACCAAGCGGTTCCAAAGTCCAAAACCATGTTCCCTCTTGTGAGGTTTTTCCCAAAGTCCATAGCCAAACTTCGGCTTGTTCAATCTGGTCTTGCTTCAATTCTTCTCTCTGCTGCCTCCTTTTGTTTTTAATTTGGTTTGGTTTTCTTCTTGTCATCTTCATCTTACGTCGCTTGACAGCTCCATCTCTCTTATGTTTGTCTATTTTTTCCTTGCAGCTGGATGGTTTCCTTTCTCTCTTTTTGTCCTTGACAGGGGGATCTCCCTCCCCCTCTTCCTGTGCAGCCAGCTTGACCTTCATGTTGTTTAGGCTCTGTTTTATAGTCTTTGCAAAGTCTCGGGTTTCAGTAAAACATCTTCTATTTTCTGTGTTCTTATGTACCTGTTTTAAGCTGCTTTTATTAAATATTTTCTGCATTGGCTTTTGACCTGTGGAAAGTGACCAGTGAGGGTGTTTTTTTGTTTTTCTTAGTTCACAGAAATGTTTTAAAGGAATGTGTGAAAGAATTGGGGCTAGGGGAGATTAGTGAAAGGGATTGAGGAGCGGGAGACAGATTCGATGTGAATGCGGGAGGTGGAGAGGGAGAGAAGAGAAAGCTCAGTTATTTGGTCAAGGCTGTGGCTAAAGGCCTTGGTTCAGCTTTTCTGGGAATTGTAGCCTCAGGATGTCCAATTGTAGTTGGCTGAGGATACTCAGAAACCTCTGAGAGGTTCCTCCCAGAACTACACTTCCCAAAGTTCCTGGGAAGTGAAGATGGCTGTCAAGTCTCTGGACAGAGGTCGGCAACCTAAGGCCCGCGGGCAGGTTCTGGCCAGAATGGGTTCTGGATCCGGCCCGTGGACAGTCCACAAAAAGCCACGTGGTTCTGATTCATATTGTTCAGGCTGTGCCAATTTTTCCATTCTCTACCTGATGGCAGCGCCTCCTCCCGGCTTCCATCTTCTCCCTCGCCCTGCAGAGGAAGGGGGCTAGCCTTTGATTGGTTCCAGCAGCATTCTTTCCCTCTGATTGGTTGCAGCTTTCTTTCCTCTTCCCTCCTCCTAGAGCCAAGAGGAAGGGGCCTGGGCTTTGTTTGTGCCAGCGTGATGGCCGCCATTTAAGGCAGCCCCTCCACTGCCCTCCCCTGGCTCGCTGCTCCTGCCGCCACCGCAGTGAGTTAAGCCTTCTTTCCTGGTCAGGCTGTCTCCTGCCTCCCTCCTCACAACCGCTAAGCATTCCCTCCCAGAAATCTGGTGAGTTCTAGGGGAGAGGAGATGGGGGCAGGAATGGATGGATGGTGGAGGGAGAAAGAGGAAAAGACGGAGAGGAGACAAAAGGCAGGGAGAATGAAGGGGTGAGGCCTTCTCTGCGGCCTACCTGGGACACCCTGCGGCCTACCCGGGGCTCCCACCGGCCTCTCGGGTCTAGCGGGACACCCTGCGGCCTACCCGGGGCTCCCACCGGCCTCTCGGGCCTAGCGGGACACCCTGCGGCCTACCCGGGGCTCCCACCGGCCTCTCGGGCCTAGCGGGACACCCTGCGGCCTACCCGGGGCTCCCACCGGCCTCTCGGGCCTAGCGGGACACCCTGCGGCCTACCCGGGGCTCCCACCGGCCTCTCGGGCCTAGCGGGACACCCTGCGGCCTACCCGGGGCTCCCACCGGCCTCTCGGGCCTAGCGGGACACTGCTCCTTAAATAAAAAAACCTTTAAAGAAAGGTTCCGTTTAAATAAAAAGGCCGGTACTCACCCAATTCCGGCCACCTGGACACACTCCTGGATCCTGAACCTAGAAGGAAAAGAACCAAAGAGGGCTGGCTGAAGACCTCAGCCCCTTTTAAAAGCCCCTTGACCCCGCCCCGGCCGACTGTCCATTGTCCACCTGGCGGAGGGCGGGTCAAATGGGGCAGACTATGCAGGTGGGCAGCTCCTGCCCAGGGGACCCCCGCTCGGTGCCACAAACACCGCCCATCTGAGAAGGGAGGGCGCAAATTAAGGCCCCTAATGAAGCGGGGTCACTTCCTGCCTCCCACGCGGGGGCTCCCATTTCTGCCGCTGCTGCCGCCCTCAATATTTCGGGTGAGTGCAAAGCCAATGGCGGCGAAGGAGCTTTGCAAGGGGGTCCAGAATGAGAAGCCCTGGGGCGGGGAGAAGAGAAAGGAGGAAAGGGAGCTGGTTTTTTAAAAGGGGGCCTTGAAGGCGGAGTGGGGGGGTTGGGCTGGGGATCGCCTTAATAATGGTTTTAATTTTAATTTTAATATCTGTACCCTGGTTGAAGACCCCTCAGAGGAGGACCTCAGTGTTCAGCTTCCTTCCTTCCTTATCTTTAGCATCCCTCTTCTCCCAGGCGTTTGGCTCATGAAACAATCTATCGCCTTCACAACTGTATGGGGGGGGGGGAGTGTCGATTTTATTTCTTACTCTGGTATGCATTTCGTGTGTTTTTCTATTGTAAGCTGCCAGGTGATCTGCGGAGGAAGGGTCAGTACAGAAATGTAAAGAATAGCAGGAAAAATAGGAAGCCCTGTTGCATTCAAGGGGGTGGTTGGGACAGAGTCTCTGATCAGCATGCATAGGACAGGCTTAGGAGGGAACAACAACAACAACAACAACAACAAATATATTACTTGCACCCTGCAACAACAACAACAACAACAACAACAACAAATATATTACTTGCACTCTGCCTACCTGACTGGCTTCCAACAAAATAAAAAACACCAAAAATATCAAAAGGTTTCCTGTACTTCAGAAGTCTTCCATTTTGTAGAAATGGCCTTCAAGTTTAAAGATTCCTCTTTAAGGAATTACGTGGCGAAGTCTTCCATTTTGTAGAATGGCCTTCAAGTTTAAAGATTCCTCTTTAAGGAATCACGTGGTATAAACATGTATGTTGTTTTCTAGGTCCAAACACACATAGTATGAGCAATAGTGCTCCAAAGTGCTTCTCTTGTGAACTTGCCATCTAAGTTGTTTACTCCTGACCAAAACTCCTGTTTCCCAAAAGGAGAGGAGGGGGAGGTCTCCTCACCACTTTTAACCCACCCCACTCCCACAGCATGAAAGGCAGAGGGCACAATCCCAGTATACCATGTGTGTATCTAAAGTGAACCAGGCGCTGCAGCTCCTTCCCCTCTGGCTGTGCTGCTGCAATAAAGGCAGCAGAGGAGGAAACATGGGTTTGAAGGCTCTTTCGACCTCTCTCCCCTGAGCAACAAGAGCAAAGTGGGTTTGCAGGGCAGGAGGACAGAGGAGGAGGCAGCGAGGGCAGAGGGAGCAGTGGGCGGATCCACCGCCTCTCCCAGGGGATCCAGATGCAAGCAAGGGACTTCCTTCTTCTCCATGCAAGGGCCACCCATGTATTCAGAGCAGTCCGTTGCAGATTAACTCTTAAGTTCCAAGGGATCTACTCTCAGACCACTAATGGGCATACCATGCCAGCCTTCGGAAGGGAGGTGGGACAGGCAGGAGAAAGGAATGGCCAAAGGTGGTTGAAAATGGGTGGAGGCTCTTGGGAAGGGGATGCCCAATTGGGGCTTCTGTCTTGGGCAGGAGAATCCCTGCAGGGGCTCTGGGACTCCCTTGGCTTCTTCCTCCCTCCCAGGAAGCTGCAACTTGCTCTGATCTCTGCCCTCCTCAGGAAGCTGAACCTGCAAACCTAGCTGAGACTGAACCTGCAAACCTGACCAGGATGGAAGGAGGAAGATGGACCGTTGACCTGGTCAGGCTGTCTCCTGCATCCCTCCCCACAACCTCTAAGCATTTCCTCCCAGGGCCCTTGGAGAAATCTGGTGAGTTTCAGCGGAGAGGAGATACCACTGTACAGAAAGCCAACAAAGAGACTCACAAGTTTATGGTGGCACCAGCTTCCCTGCTCAAAAATCCACTTTGTCACACTTCAGCCCACAAAAAGCTTAGGTCATAATACATTTATCAGCCTTTAAGGGCTTTAAGGGCTGCAAAGATGAATCAACAGAAGTATAGTTAATCTATGGACTTCCATCCTGTAGGAGACAGTGACGGCCAGAAACCTGCAAACCTGACCAGGATGGAAGGAGGAAGATGGACGGTTGACCTGGTCAGGCTGTCTCCTGCATCCCTCCTCACAACCTCTAAGCATTCCCTCCAAGGACCCTCAGAGAAATCTGGTGAGTTCTAGGGGAGAGGAGATGGGGGCAGGAATGGATGGATGGTGGAGGGAGAAAGAGGAAAAGATGGAGAGGAGACAAAAGGCAGGGAGTTCCTGGCAGTAAGAATGAAGGGGTGAGGCCTTCTCCAAAGCAGCTCTTTGTTTTTGGAATCCCTTTCATAAGGTAGTGGGGGCAGATTTTCTTCCTCCAGGCTTTTAAATCTCTCGTTTTATTTCCACTGCGGGATTAATTGATGATAATGATGTTGCACACCAATCCAGCAAAATGGGTGAAGGGGGCTATGGAAATGCTTTCCCATAATTATTTATACTTCATATCCTATATAATAATATCCCTGTGTCCCTGCGTCCGTTCTGTGTGTCACGGAAGTGCGCTACTGCGCATGTCACACACGGATGCAGGGATTGGAGCGTAGAGGCGATGGCGGTTACGCCTCTACCTCCCCACCGGAAGTTCCGCTCGAGCTGGGCGGCAACTGGAGGCTCCCTGTGCGGGCGGCGGCGCTTCGCGCCGCTTCCCCCGCAGTTTGGCGAGGGAAGCAGTAAAGGCGGCGGCGGCTCCTCTCTCGGCCCCTCGGAGAAGCGCCTGACCCGGGAGCCCCCGAGCCGCCTCCCCTGAGGCCAGAGAGCCTCCTCCAGGGCGCCGGGAGGCAGAGGACGGGGCCGAAAGGGAAGCCGACGGCGGCCGAAGCGGGACAGAAAGCCTCGGTGGCACCGAGTGCCCGAGACCGGCCCCTTCCCTCCTGCCTCCTCCTCCTCTAGCGCCCGTTATTGAACGGGCTAACTTCAACTAGTATTTAAATAGTTTCTATTACCGGTACTTTTATTTTTTATAGACAGGGTCAGAGTGATACATTCCACCAGCATCCAAACACAATAAATGCATGCACCTCCCCAGTTTGATTTGTTTAGGGACAAGGGACCCGTTGTCATGATACAGAATTCCTGTGGCTGGAGGCTCTATACATGGGATTGGGCATATGAAGACCAAGGCTGGCTAGTATTATAAGTGAATTGTGTAAACTTGCCAATTGTGCGTGAGAGTGGGGTTGTGTGTGAGAGTGAATGAGTGAGTGAGTGGGATAATAATTTAAAGCACCCCTGCAATTTTGTCCAACCCTAAGCTTACATGGAGATACTGTGGTACAACTTTGGTACAAATTTCAAAATAAGTACACAAAGCCAACAAAGAGACTCACAGGTTTATAGTGCCCCCAGCTTTCCTGGACAAGAGTCCACTTTGTCAGACTGCAGCCCACAAAAGCTTAGGCCATAATACAGTTATCAGCCTTTCAGGGCTACAAAAGATGAATCAACAGAAGCATAGTTAGTCTATGGACTTCCATCCTACAGGAGACAGGGACGGCCAGAATCTTGGATAGCTTAAAAAAAGCATTAGACTGATGGCTGTGCTCTGCCCTCGTGGTCCTAGGCAATAATGCTTCTTAATACTAGTTTCTGGAAAGCACAGGAAGGCAGAGGAATCTTGTGTTCAAATCTGCTTGCCGATTCCCCATAGGCATCTAGTTGACCCCTGTGAGAACAGGATGCTGGAGTAGGTGGGCCTTTGCCCGATCCAGCAGGATCTTTTTCGGTTCTAATATACTGCAATATTCTCACAATTGCATGTGGCATAATAACACTTAAGTTTTACTTATTACTCAGATGAGAGACTTCTACTCAAGCCTGAGATCATCTCCTCACTTGAAAAAAAAATACAGGGATGGTGGAATAAGCCAATTCCACCATAGATCTGGATTATAAAATGGTGCTGCTTTATTATGTGAATGGAGTGCTTTTCTGTTGCTCTTGCCATTATCTCATCTGCTTTCCTAAAAATTTGGAACATAGAGAAGACAGTGGAAAAGGAGACAGTGTAAAAATAAGAGAAGGTGCAAATTGGGATTGACGTGTGTTCAGTTCCTTTTTTGTCTTTCTTGAAAATCTAACAGGATTCTGTCCCCCCCCCCACTCCCAAACAGGTCGGAATTCTATGGAGCCGTCTGTGAATTCATTGGGAATAACAAAGAAACAGTTTAAATGCATGGAATGTGGAAAGAGCATCAGTGAAAGTGGAAAACTTAGAATACATCAACGAACTCACACAGGGGAGAAACCATTTACATGTATTGAATGTGGAAAGAGCTTCAGTGAAAGTGGAAACCTTAGAACTCACCAACGAACTCACACAGGGGAGAAACCATTTAAATGTATTGAATGTGGTAAGAGCTTCAGTAAAAGTGGAAAACTTAGAATACACCAACGAACTCACACAGGGGAGAAACCATTTAAATGTATTGAATGTGGAAAGAGCTTCAGTAAAAGTGGAAACCTTAGAATACATCAACTTACTCACACAGGGGAGAAACCATTTACATGTATTGAATGTGGTAAGAGCTTCACTCAAAATGCACACCTTAGAATACATCAACGAACTCACACAGGGGAGAAACCATTTACATGTATTGAATGTGGAAAGAGCTTCAATAAAAGGGGAAAACTTAGAATACACCAAGGAACTCACACAGGGGAGAAACCATTTACATGTATTGAATGTGGTAAGAGCTTCACTCAAAATGCACACCTTAGAATACATCAACGAACTCACACAGGGGAGAAACCATGTAAATGTATCGAATGTGGTAAGAGCTTCACTCAAAATACACACCTTAGAATACATCAACGAACTCACACAGGGGAGAAACCATTTACATGTATCGAATGTGGTAAGAGCTTCAGTGAAAGTGGAGGCCTTAGAATACACCAACGAACTCACACAGGGGAGAAACCATTTACATGTATCGAATGTGGTAAGAGCTTTAGTCAAAGTGGAGGCCTTAGAATACACCAACGAACTCACACAGGGGAGAAACCATGTAAATGTATCGATTGTGGTAAGAGCTTCAGTCATAGTGGAGCACTTAGAACACACCAACGAACTCACAAAGGGGAGACACCATTTAAATGTATTGAATGTGGAAAGAGCTTCACTCAAAATGCACACCTTAGAATACATCAACGAACTCACACAGGGGAGAAACCATTTAAATGTATTGAATGTGGGAAGAGCTTCAGTAAAAGTGGAGCACTTAGAATACACCAACGAACTCACACAGGGGAGAAACCATGTAAATGTATTGAATGTGGAAAGAGCTTCACTCAAAATGCACACCTTAGAATACATCAACGAACTCACACAGGGGAGAAACCATTTAAATGTATTGAATGTGGAAAGAGCTTCAGTGAAAGTGGAAAACTTAAAATACATCAACAAACTCACACAGGGGAGAAATTATTTAAATGTATTGAATGTGGTAAGAGCTTCAGTCAAAGTGGAGCACTTAGAAAACATCAGCTAACTCACACACGATGAAAACTACTGATGTGCTGAATGTGGAAATGGCTTCAGAGGGAGTGAAGACCTTAATATTCATTAGCAAATTCATACACGGGGGAAATCATATAAATGTATGGAGTGTTCCACTCAGGGTTCACTACATCAAGGAATCGGTTGTAAATGCATGGAATATGTGAGATGTTCCAGTGTTTGTACGTAAATTTGTATACACATATATATGTATTAAAGTAATGAAGGTCACATATACTAAATGTACAAAATAAGTGACAACTTGTTGCTAGATAAACAGGGAGATAGTGTGAATCTGGAACGCTGAAGGTGTGTGTTGAATCTATTGAGTTTTGAGGTCCGCCCTTCACTGCCAAAATGATAGGCTGCCTTGTCTTGTAGATCAGCATTCCAGGCGCTCATTACTTGAACTTTGCATAATCCATTGAAGACCTTTTTGCTGATAGCATTTTCCAGCTGAATTAAAAGGTCTCTGTGTTAAATGTTCATTTGGGATTACTTTTAAAACTCATCTTCTACTTTCTGTGTTCTTATGTACCTGTTTTGAGCTGTTTTTATTAAATAGTTTCTGCCTTGGCTTTTGACCTGTGGAAAGTGACCAGTGAGGGTGTTTTTTGTGTTTCTTAGTTCACAGAAATGTTTTAAAGGAACGTGTGAAAGAATTAGGTCTAGGGGAGATTAGAGAAAGGGATTGAGGAGTTGGAGACAGATTCGTTGTGAATGCGGGAGGTGGAGAGGGAGAGAAGAGAAAGCTCAGTTATTTGGTCAGGGCTGTGGCTAAAGGCCTTGGTTCAGCTTTTCTGGGAATTGTAGCCTTAGGATGTCCAATTGTAGTTGGCTGAGGACGCTCAGAAACCTCTGAGAGGTTCCTCCCAGAACTACACTTCCCAAAGTTCCTGGGAAGTGAAGATGGCTGTCAAGTCTCTGGACAGAGGTCGGCAACCTAAGGCCCGCGGGCAGGTTCTGGCCAGAATGGGTTCTGGATCCGCCCCGCGGACAGTCCACAAAAAGCCACGTGGTTCTGATTCATATTGTTCAGGCTGTGCCAATTTTTCCATTCTCTACCTGATGGCAGCGCCTCCTCCCGGCTTCCATCTTCTCCCTCGCCCTGCAGAGGAAGGGGGCTAGCCTTTGATTGGTTCCAGCAGCATTCTTTCCCTCTGATTGGTTGCAGCTTTCTTTCCTCTTCCCTCCTCCTAGAGCCAAGAGGAAGGGGCCTGGGCTTTGTTTGTGCCAGCGTGATGGCCGCCATTTAAGGCAGCCCCTCCACTGCCCTCCCCTGGCTCGCTGCTCCTGCCGCCACCGCAGTGAGTTAAGCCTTCTTTCCTGGTCAGGCTGTCTCCTGCCTCCCTCCTCACAACCGCTAAGCATTCCCTCCCAGAAATCTGGTGAGTTCTAGGGGAGAGGAGATGGGGGCAGGAATGGATGGATGGTGGAGGGAGAAAGAGGAAAAGACGGAGAGGAGACAAAAGGCAGGGAGAATGAAGGGGTGAGGCCTTCTCTGCGGCCTACCCGGGGCTCCCACCGGCCTCTCGGGCCTAGCGGGACACCCTGCGGCCTACCCGGGGCTCCCACCGGCCTCTCGGGCCTAGCGGGACACCCTGCGGCCTACCCGGGGCTCCCACCGGCCTCTCGGGCCTAGCGGGACACCCTGCGGCCTACCCGGGGCTCCCACCGGCCTCTCGGGCCTAGCGGGACACCCTGCGGCCTACCCGGGGCTCCCACCGGCCTCTCGGGCCTAGCGGGACACCCTGCGGCCTACCCAGGGCTCCCACCGGCCTCTCTGGCCTAGCGGGACACCTTGCGGCCTACCCGGGGCTCCCACCGGCCTCTCTGGCCTAGCGGGACACCCTGCGGCCTACCCGGGGCTCCCACCGGCCTCTCTGGCCTAGCGGGACACCCTGCGGCCTACCCGGGGCTCCCACCGGCCTCTCGGGTCTAGCGGGACACCCTGCGGCCTACCCGGGGCTCCCACCGGCCTCTCGGGTCTAGCGGGACACCCTGCGGCCTACCCGGGGCTCCCACCGGCCTCTCGGGCCTAGCGGGACACCCTGCGGCCTACCCGGGGCTCCCACCGGCCTCTCGGGCCTAGCGGGACACCCTGCGGCCTACCCGGGGCTCCCACCGGCCTCTCGGGCCTAGCGGGACACCCTGCGGCCTACCCGGGGCTCCCACCGGCCTCTCGGGCCTAGCGGGACACCCTGCGGCCTACCCGGGGCTCCCACCGGGTTCCGTTTAAACTCACCCAACTCCGGCCGCCTGGACACGCTCCTGGATCCTGAACCTAGAAGGAAAAGAACCAAAGAGGGCTGGCTGAAGACCTCAGCCCCTTTTAAAAGCCCCTTGACCCCGCCCCAGGCCGACTGTCCATTGTCCACCTGGCGGAGGGCCGGTCAAAGGGGGCAGCCTATGCAGGTGGGCAGCTCCCGCCCAGGGGACCCCCGCTCGGTGCCACAAACCCCACCCATCTGAGAAGGGAGGGCGGAAATTAAGGCCCCTAATGAAGCGGGTGTTGTGTATTAAGTAATAACACAGTCAAGACGTTTTAATATAGAGTATTGTGCTGTATTACAGACCTTATTTGAATGTATGAGTTACAGCGGGAACAGCAATAATTTGCTGGTTCAGAGAACAGGATTTGGATCCTCTGCCGGATTGGTTTCCGCGGGAGGGAATCCGTGCCATTGGTTCCCGCCAAAATGTATCTTCTCCCTACTAGCCTACTGTTATTATATAAACCCCAGTTTTCTCCATTCCTGTGGCTGGCTCTTCCCTGTTTCTGATATAAAGAGATGTTGTACCTGATTCTCATTGACCCACTACATAACAGCGGGGTCACTTCCTGCCTCCCACGCAGGGGCTCCCATTCCTGCCACTGCTGCCGCCCTCAAGATTTCGGGTGAGTGCAAAGCCAATGGTGGTGAAGGAGCTTTGCAAGGGGGTCCAGGATGAGAAGCCCCGGGGCGGGGAGAAGAGAAAGGAGGAAAGGGAGCTGGTTTTTTAAAAGTGGGCCTTGAAGGCGGAGTGCCGGGATCTGGAGCAAAGGGAGTTGCAGGGAAGGACGGGGGAGAGGGGTGGGTATTGCTGGCCAGGATCGCCTTAATAATAGTTTTAGTTTTAATTTTAATTTTAATATCTGTACCCTGGTAGAAGACCCCTCAGAGGAGGACCTCAGTGTTCGGCTTCCTTCCTTATCTTTAGCATTCCTCTTCTCCCAGGCGTTTGGCTCATGAAACAATCTATCGCCTTCACAACTGTATGGGGGGGAGTGTCGATTTTATTTCTTACTCTGGTATGCATTTCGTGTGTTTTTATATTGTAAGCTGCCAGGTGATCTGCGGAGGAAGGGCAGTACAGAAATGTAAAGAATAGCAGGAAAAATAGGAAGCCCTGTTGCATTCAAGGGGGTGGTTGGGACAGATGCATGCATAGGACAGGCTTAGGAGGGAACAACAACAACAAATATATTACTTGCACTCTGCCTACCTGACTGGCTTCCAACAAAATAAAAAACACCAAAAGTATCAAAAGGTTTCCTGTACTTCAGAAGTCTTCCATTTTGTAGAAATGGCCTTCAAGTTTAAAGATTCCTCTTTAAGGAATCACGTGGTATAAACATGTATGTTGTTTTCTAGGTCCAAACACACACAGAACACACATAGTATGAGCAATAGTGCTCCAAAGTGCTTCTCTTGTGAACTTGCCATCTAAGTTGTTTACTCCTGACCAAAACTCCTGTTTCCCAAAAGGAGAGGAGGGGGAGGTCTCCTCACCACTTTTAACCCACCCCACTCCCACCGCATGAAAGGCAGAGGGCACAATCCCAGTATACCATGTGTGTATCTGAAGTGAACCAGGCGCTGCAGCTCCTTCCCCTCTCACTGTGCTGCTGCAATAAAGGCAGCAGAGGAAGAAACATGGGTTTGAAGGCTCTTTCGACCTCTCTCCCCTGAGCAACAAGAGCAAAGTGGGTTTGCAGGGCAGGAGGACAGAGGAGGAGGAGGCAGCGAGGGCAGAGGGAGCAGTGGGCGGATCCACCGCCTCTCCCAGGGGATCCAGATGCAAGCAAGGGACTCCCTTCTTCTCCATGCAAGGGCCACCCATGTATTCAGAGCAGTCCTTTGCAGATTAACTCTTAAGTTCCAAGGGATCTACTCTCAGGCCACTAATGGGCATACCATGCCAGCCTTCGGAAGGGAGGTGGGGCAGGCAGGGGAAAGGAATGGCCAAAGGTGGTTGGAAATGGGTGGAGGCTCTTGGGAAGGGGATGCCCAATTGGGGCTTCTGTCTTGGGCAGGCTGTCTCCTGCATCCCTCCCCACAACCTCTAAGCATTTCCGCCCAGGGCCCTTGGAGAAATCTGGTGATGATCTCTGCCCTCCTCAGGAAGCTGAACCTGCAAACCTAGCTGAGACTGAACCTGCAAACCTGACCAGGATGGAAGGAGGAAGATGGACCGTTGACCTGGTCAGGCTGTCTCCTGCATCCCTCCCCACAACCTCTAAGCATTTCCGCCCAGGGCCCTTGGAGAAATCTGGTGAGTTTCAGCGGAGAGGAGATACCAATGTACAGAAAGCCAACAAAGAGACTCACAAGTTTATGGTGGCACCAGCTTCCCTGCTCAAAAATCCACTTTGTCACACTTCAGCCCACAAAAAGCTTAGGTCATAATACATTTATCAGCCTTTAAGGGCTGCAAAGATGAATCAACAGAAGTATAGTTAATCTATGGACTTCCATCCTGTAGGAGACAGTGACGGCCAGAAACCTGCAAACCTGACCAGGATGGAAGGAGGAAGATGGACGGTTGACCTGGTCAGGCTGTCTCCTGCATCCCTCCTCACAACCTCTAAGCATTCCCTCCCAGGACCCTCAGAGAAATCTGGTGAGTTCTAGGGGAGAGGAGATGGGGGCAGGAATGGATGGATGGTGGAGGGAGAAAGAGGAAAAGATGGAGAGGAGACAAAAGGCTGGCAGTAAGAATGAAGGGGTGAGGCCTTCTCCAAAGCAGCTCTTTGTTTTTGGAATCCCTTTCATAAAGTAGTGGGGGCAGATTTTCTTCCTCCAGGCTTTTAAATCTCTCGTTTTATTTCCACTGCTGGATTAATTGATGATAATGATGTTGCACACCAATCCAGCAAAATGGGTGAAAGGGGCTATGGAAATGCTTTCCCGTAATTATTTATACTTCATATTTTTTTTTAACATTATATTTATTGGGTTTTCAACATAACATAATAAACAAAAACAATAATACACTTACACAAATACACAACTACATACACAAACACATATCATAGTTATCCTTCATCTTTAGAATCATAGAATCATAGAATCATAGAATCATAGAGTTGGAAGAGACCACAAGGGCCATCCAGTCCAACCCCCTGCCAAGCAGGAAACACCATCAAAGCATTCCTGACAGGTGGCTGTCAAGCCTCTGCTTAAAGACATCCAAAGAAGGAGACTCCACCACACTCCTTGGCAGCAAATTCCACTGTCGAACAGCTCTTACTGTCAAGAAATTCTTCCTAATGTTTAGGTGGAATCTTCTTTCTTGTAGTTTGAATCCATTGCTCCGTGTCCGCTTCTCTGGAGCAGCAGAAAACAACCTTTCTCCCTCCTCTATATGACATCCTTTTATATATTTGAACATGGCTATCATATCACCCCTTAACCTTCTCTTCTCCAGGCTAAACATACCCAGCTCCCTAAGCCGTTCCTCATAAGGCATCGTTTCCAGGCCTTTGACCATTTTGGTTGCCCTCCTCTGGACACGTTCCAGCTTGTCAATATCCTTCTTGAACTGTGGTGCCCAGAACTGGACACAGTATTCCAGGTGAGGTCTGACCAGAGCGGAATACAGTGGTACTATTACTTCCCTTGATCTAGATGCTATACTCCTATTGATGCAGCCCAGAATTGCATTGGCTTTTTTAGCTGCTGCATCACACTGTTGACTCATGTCAAGTTTGTGGTCTACCAAGACTCCTAGATCCTTTTCACTTGTACTGCTCTCAAGCCAGGTATCACCCATCCTGTATCTGTGCCTTTCATTTTTTTTGCCCAAGTGTAGTACTTTACATTTCTCCCTGTTAAAATTCATCCTGTTTGCCTTGGCCCAGTTCTCTAATCTGTTAAGGTCATTTTGAAGTGTGTTCCTGTCCTCTGGGGTATTAGCCACCCCTCCCAATTTGGTGTCATCTGCAAACTTGATCAGGATGCCCTCAAGCCCATCATCCAAGTCATTGATAAAGATGTTGAATAAGACTGGGCCCAAGACAGAACCCTGTGGCACCCCACTAGTCACTTCTCTCCAGGATGAAGAGGAGCCATTGATGAGCACCCTTTGGGTTCGGTCAGTCAGCCAGTTACAAATCCAATGAATGGTAGCATTGTCTAGCCCGCATTTTACCAGCTTCTTTACAAGAATATCATGGGGCACCTTGTCAAAGGCCTTGCTGAAATCAAGATAGGCTACATCCACAGTGTTCCCTTCGTCTACCAGGCTTGTAATTCTGTCAAAAAATGAGATCAGATTAGTCTGACATGACTTATTTTTCAGAAACCCATGCTGACTTTTAGTGATCACAGCGTTCCTTTCTAGGTGCTCACAGACCGTTTGCTTAATGATCTGCTCTAGAATCTTTCCTGGTATTGATGTCAGGCTGACTGGGCGGTAATTGTTTGGGTCCTCTCTTTTCCCCTTTTTGAAAATAGGGACAACATTTGCCCTCCTCCAGTCTGCTGGGACTTCACCTGTTTTCCAAGAATTCTCAAAGATTACTGCCAGTGGTTCTGAAATCACCTCTGCCAGTTCTTTTAATACTCTGGGATGTAGTTCATCTGGCCCTGGAGACTTGAATACATCTAAACTAGCCAAGTGTGCTTGTACTACCTCCTTACTTATTCTGGGCTGTGTTTCCCCTGCTGAATCATCTGCTCCATATTCTTCAGGTCGGGCATTGTTTTCTTTTTTGGAGAAGACTGAGGCAAAGAAGGTATTGAGGAGTTCTGCCCTTTCTGCGTCCCCTGTTCGCATTTCACCTTCTTCTCCTCTAAGTGACCCCACTGTTTCCTTGTTCTTCCTTTTGCTACGGACATACCCATAAAAACTCTTTTTATTGCTTTTAACCTCTCTAGCAAGCCTGAGTTCATTCTGTGCTTTAGCTTTTCTGACTTTGTCTCTACATGTGCTGGCTATTTGTTTGAATTCCTCTCTGGTGGTTTCCCCCTTTTTCCATTTCTTGTACATATCCCTTTTAAATCTTAACTCAGTTAAAAGTTCATTAGATAGCCACCCTGGCTTCTTTAGGCACCTTCCATGTTTTCGTCTCATTGGTACTGCTTGAAGTTGTGCTTTTAATATCTCCCTTTTAACAAACTCCCATCCATCATGAACTCCCTTCCCTTTTAGTATTACTGACCATGGGATCACACCCAGCATTTCCCTAAGTTTTCTGAAGTCGGCTTTCTTAAAGTCTAGAATTTGAGTCTTAGTATGCTTGGTTGCTCCTTTCTGATGTATAATAAACTCCAGAAGAGCATGATCACTCCCACCTAATGATCCTACCACTTCTACCCCACTAACCAGGTCATCACTATTGGTTAGGACCAGATCTAAAATGGCTGATCCTCTTGTTGCTTCTCCCACTTTCTGGACAATGAAATTGTCTGCAAGGCCCGTGAGGAATCTGTTCGACCTTATGCTCTTGGCTGAGTTTGACATCCAACAAATATCAGGATAGTTGAAATCCCCCATTACTACTATCTCATTTCCTTTTGAATGCTTGGTCATCTGTTCCAGGAAGGCATCATCTATGTCCTCAGTTTGGCTTGGGGATCTATAGTAAACTCCCACCATGAGATCACTGTTATTTTTCTCTCCCTTAATTTTGACCCAGATACTCTCAATTTGGCTTTGAAGTTTTAAATCATGGATCTCTTCACAGGTATACACATCCCTGACATATAACGCCACTCCTCCTCCTTTCCTGTTTGGTCTATTTCTCTTAAATAGATTGTATCCCTCTATTACTACATTCCAATCATGAGATTCATCCCACCAGGTTTCAGTGATGCCTATTATGTCGTATTTAGTTTGCTGTACCAAGAGCTCAAGTTCATCTTGTTTATTTCCCATGCTCTGTGCATTTGTATACAGACATTGAAAACCATTGATCATTCCCCCTAGTCTCCTACTTAAGGATTTTTTCCTCCCACCACTAGGTCTGTGCGCTGTTTGCTCCATTTGGTCCTTGACTTTTGGATGATCATCTTCAGCCTTTGATAGACTCCTACCTTCAGGACCACTGTCTCCCTCCCCCACATAAGTCAGTTTAAAGCCCTCCTGATGAGGTTTTTGAGATTGTTGGCAAAAACATTCCTCCCAACCCTTGTGAGGTGCAGCCCATCACTTGCCAGAAGTCCATCTTCAAGAAACTGCAGACCGTGATCTAAGAAACCAAACCGTTCCTGCCGGCACCATTTGCGAAGCCAGTTGTTCACTTCTCCTATTTTCCCCTCTCTTCCTGGGCCACGGCGTTCAACTGGGAGGACAGATGAGATGACAATTTGTGCATTTAATTGCTTCAGCTTCCTGCCCAGAGCCTCATAATCACTTTTGATCTTCTGGAGGCTATGGCTTGCGGTGTCATTGGTTCCCACATGGACTAAAAGGAAGGGGTTTTTATCCGTGGGTTTAATTATTCCTTGCAGCCGTTCTGTAACATCATGGATCTTGGCCCCGGGGAGACAGCATACCTCTCGAGACATCTTGTCAGGCCCACAGATCACTGCTTCCGTACCCCTCAATAGGGAATCCCCTATCACCACTACACGCCTCCTCTTAGGCTTGGTCGGGATTCTTACATGTGCTGTCCCTTCCAAGGTCGCCTGCACATTCCCAGAGGACTGACTATGTTGCTCGTCTTCATATACCTCATCAACTGTGATGAGGGAGAGATCTTCCGATGGAGTCTGTTCTTCATCTTCCAGATTTGAGAGCACTTCAAATCGATTTTGTAGTTCTAAACACTCAGAGCGATCCCTGGGCATTCTACTTCTGTGAGTCACGTTCCTCCATACATCTGGCTCCTGAGTTGGGGAACTGATCTCCTCCTCAGAGATGTGCCCTGTCTCCTGCTTGGTGGAGACAGTGTGCTCTGCTGCATCCAAGAAAAGCTCCAGCTCTTTAATTTTCTGGAGCGTAGATACACGGGCCTGAAGTTGCTGGACCTTGTCTTCGAGTAGGGCAACCAACTTGCAGTTGCTGCAGGTGTAGCTGTCTACAACCTTTGGCAAGAAGACAAACATTGCGCAGGAATTACAGGCGACTACAGTTGTTCCCTCCCCGTTCTGAAGTTGCCGGACCTTGTCTTCTAGTAGGGCAACCAACTTGCACTTGCTGCAGGTGTAGTTGCCTACATCCTTTGGCAAGAAGGCAAACATTGCGCAGGAATTGCAGGCGACTACAGTTGTTCCCTCACCCTCCATCTTGAAGCTTGAAGTCAGGACACTCAAAAAAGAAGCCTAGGTCTCCCCAAGTAAACGTTTGAGACTAGCTCTCCTCTATCAAAAGATAGGTCAAACTGCGCGCGCCGCCATCTATACATCTATACATCTATACATCTTGTGGTGACTTCCTCTCGCCCCCCCCCCCCACTGCGCTTCATTGTACATCCTCTTTAGTAATTTCCTCTCATCTTTCTCTCATATTATTTATTATACTTATCCTAATTTCCTTATCAATGCAATATCTAACTTCATTATACATTTATCTAATATTTGTTTCTAATCTGTATACTATCCTTTCTTCCAACATTTTTCTATGTTTGAATCTTACAATGCTTTTTCAAATAAACCTTAAATTTACTCCAAACTTTTTCCGCCGTCTCCTCCCTCTGGTCGCGTACTCTCCGGGTCATTTCTGCTAGTTCCATATAGTCCATCATTTTCATCTGCCAGTCTTCCATTGTCGCTACTTCTTGTGTCTTCCAGTTCCTTGCTATCAGAACCCTAGCTGCTGTTGTGGCATACATAAAGAATGTTCTGTCTTCCTTGGGGACCTCCTGATTGACCATTCCAAGTAGAAAAGCCTCTGTTTTTTTCACAAATGTGTTTTTCAACACCTTTTTCATTTCATTATAAATTATTTCCCAGAAGGCTTTAATTCTTGGACAAGTCCACCACAAATGATAAAATGTCCCTTCAGTTTGTTTACATTTCCAACATTTATTATCCTGCAAATGATAGATTTTAGCAGGTTTGACTGGGGTTAGGTCCATCTGTAAATCATTTTCATTATATTTTCTCTTAGTAAATTACATGCTGTGAATCTAATTCCTTTCTTCCATAACCTTTCCCAGTCCTCCATCATGATGTTGTGTCCAACATCCTTCACCCAGTCTATCATTGCAGATTTTACTAATTCATCTTGTGTATGCCACTCTAGCAAAACATTATACACTAGTTGAAGTTAGCCCGTTAAATAACGGGCGCTAGAGGAGGAGAAGGCAGGAGGAGGCAGAACAGCGGCCGCTGGGGGGTGGAGAGGGGCTCCCTCCCCCTTCTTATTTTTCCCCAGGGGCGGCTGTAGGGGCAGCAGCGGCGCTAGCGCGCCGCCCGCAGCATCTGCCCTGGGAGAAGCGGAACCTCCCCGCGCCCTGTCCCCGCCCGGGCCGGAAGCCCCTGCTCTGGCGGGGCAGGGAGAGAGGAGGAGGCGGCTCTCGCTGGAGGGCGGCTGCATGCTGGCGGGAGGGGGCTTGGCTGAGGCCGGGCCCAGGCTTAAGTAAGCGGGACGCGCGGCGGCCGAAGGGCCCCGCTGGAGTGCAGTCGGAGCTGCGGAAGCCTGCGGGATGCGGCGCGCACGCAGCCGAAGCGAGCGAGCGGAGAGGAAGCCGGTCGCTGTCAACCCTTGCAATGGTTTATTTGCTCCTCCCGAAGTGGGGCCCGTTGAGAACAGCGGCCGCTGGGGGGTGGAGAGGGGCTCCCTCCCCCTCCTTCTTTTTCCCCGGGGGCGGCTGTAGTGGCGGCAGTAGCGGCGACGACGATGGGGCGGCCCTCTGCGTCCGTGCGAGGCAGCGGCACTGGCACAACTGACAACGCGCGTGCGCCACCGCTGCCTCTCGGACACGCCCCCCTCTCCACCCGCTCCAATCCCTGCGTCCGTGTGGGACACGGACATGCGCAGTAGCGCAATTCCGTGACACACGGACTGGACGCAGGGACAGGATTCTGGACAGATTCTTTGTATTCGACTCTATCAGTTAGACTTTTCATTTAAAAAGCCAGGTTTTTTTGTCAATTTTAAAGGCTTCATTTATTTGATGGTAATGAAGCCAATCTGACAACTTGCCTTTCAATTGGTCATAGGGTTTCAACCTGACCTCGTCACCTTCCTGTATCAAAATGTCATTGTAGGTAAGCCATTTAGTGTCCATATTCAATTTCTTATGGGCTTTTGCTTCCAAAGGTGAGAACCATCTAGGTGTTTTCCTTTCTAACAAATCCTTATATTTCATCCAAACCTTAAACAAAGCTTTTCTAATTACATACGTTTTAAAACCTCTATGTGAATTAATCTTGTCGTACCACAAATAAGCATGCCATCCAAATACGTTATCATATCCTTCCAAGTCTAATACATCAGTGTTTTCCAAAGTAAACCAATCTTGTAGCCAGCAAAAGGCCACAGCCTCAAAGTATATACTTAGCTCTGGCAGGGAAAAGCCCCCTCTTTCTTTAGCATCTGTAAGTATTTTAAATTTTATTCTGGTTTTTTTCCCCTGCCAGACAAATCTTGATATATCCTTTTGCCACTTTTTAAAACATTCTGTTTTTTCCACAATCGGTAACGCTTGGAATAGATAAAGCATTTTCGGCAGTACATTCATCTTGATAACAGCAATACGGCCCATGAGAGACAATTTAAGATTGTTCCAAATCTCTAAATCCTTATTTACTTCGTTCCAAACTTTATCATAATCATTATGATAAAGTATTTATACTTCATATATTTAAATAGTTTCTATTACCGGTACTTTTATTTTTTATAGACAGGGTCAGAGTGATACATTCCACCAGCATCCAAACACAATAAATGCATGCACCTCCCCAGTTTGATTTGTTTAGGGACAAGGGACCCGTTGTCATGATACAGAATTCCTGTGGCTGGAGGCTCTATACATGGGATTGGGCATATGAAGACCAAGGCTGGCTAGTATTATAAGCGAATTGTGTAAACTTGCCAATTGTGCATGAGAGTGGGGTTGTGTGTGAGAGTGAGTGAGTGAGTGGGATAATAATTTAAAGCACCCCTGCAATTTTCTCCAACCCTAAGCTTACATGGAGATACTGTGGTACAACTTTGGTACAAATTTCAAAATAAGTACACAAAGCCAACAAAGAGACTCACAAGTTTATAGTGCCCCCAGCTTTCCTGGACAAGAGTCCACTTTGTCAGACTGCAGCCCACAAAAGCTTAGGCCATAATACAGTTATCAGCCTTTCAGGGCTACAAAAGATGAATCAACAGAAGCATAGTTAGTCTATGGACTTCCATCCTACAGGAGACAGGGACGGCCAGAATCTTGGATAGCTTGAAAAAAAGCATTAGGCTGATGGCTGTGCTCTGCCCTCGTGGTCCTAGGCAATAATGCTTCTTAATACTAGTTTCTGGAAAGCACAGGAAGGCAGAGGAATCTTGTGTTCAAATCTGCTTGCCGATTCCCCATAGGCATCTAGTTGGCCCCTGTGAGAACAGGATGCTGGAGTAGGTGGGCCTTTGCCCGATCCAGCAGGCTCTTCTTCGGTTCTAATATACTGCAATATTCTCACAATTGCATGTGGCATAATAACACTTAAGTTTTACTTATTACAGTACTCAGATGAGAGACTTCTACTCAAGCCTGAGATCGTTTCCTCACTTGAAAAAAAAATACAGAGATGGTGGAATAAGCCAATTCCACCATAGACCTGGATTATAAAATGGTGCTGCTTTATTATGTGAATGGAGTGATTTTGTGTTGCTCTTGCCATTATCTCATCTGCTTTCCTAAATATTTGGAACATAGAGAGGACAGTGGAGAAGGAGACAGTGTTAAAATAAGAGAAGGTGCAAATTGGGATTGACGTGTGTTCAGTTCCTTTTTTGTCTTTCTTGAAAATCTAACAGGATTCTATTCCCCCTCCCCCACTCCCAAACAGGTCGGAATTCTATGGAGCCGTCTGTGAATTCATTGGGAATAACAAAGAAACAGTTTAAATGCATAGAATCTGGAAAGAGCTTCAGTGAAAGTGGAAAACTTAGAACCCACCAACGAACTCACACAGGGGAGAAACCATTTAAATGTATTGAATGTGGTAAGAGCTTCAGTGAAAGTGGAGCACTTAGAATACATCAATGAACTCACACAGGGGAGAAACCATTTAAATGTATTGAATGTATACAGGAGACAGGGACGGCCAGCAACTTGGATAGCTTGAAAAAAAGGATTAGATTGATGTCTGTGCTCTGCCCTCGAAGTCATAGGCAATAATGCTTCTTAATGCAGTGGTGCCTTGGTTCTCAAACAGCTTATTAGTCAAACAACTTGGAAGTAAGTGTTCTGGTTTGTGAACTTTTTTCAGAAGTCGAACATGCTCCATATTGAGTGTTAAACTTCCAATATGAGTGCCAAACTTCTGTTTTCAGTGCCACACTTCCGTTTTCAGTGTTACACTGAGGTCTGTCTGCAAAACCAAAAGAACCATTAGCAGAAAAACAATAGAGATAAAGACGCAAATTATTTCCAAGCATGAAAGTGGTGTCTGTTTATTTATTTTTTTTAAAATAATGTTTATTAAATTTTATACACATAAACATACAAAAAAACCATAACTCACACCAACACACAAAACACAAATATACGATACTACATTTAAAAACCTTTTCTTTTCCTGCTTCCCTTTACATTGTCTTTTGACTTCCTCCTATCCCTCCCTCTGTGCTTCACTTTCCCATTATTTCAATTGGCAATTTCATTTACTTGTTTTATCTTATTTATCTCATACAATTCTGTACTTACTCTACTTCTTAATCTTGGATTGTTATTCTTATTGTATTTTCTTTCGAGTGAGCTTACATCTCTTATACTTATCTTAATCATTCTAAATATCTTAAATTTCTTAAACATTTCTACTTCTATAACTACTTCTTCTATTTCAATTATCTATTTTTACTCTGTAAATTGCTATTCTTTGACATTATCTCATTAAACTTTATAATATTTTTTAAGGTATTCTTTAAATTTTTTCCAATCTTCTTCCACTGCTTCCTCCCTCTGGTCGCGGAGTCAGTTCAGCGAGCTCCATATAGTCCATCAATTTCATCTGCCATTCTTCCAAAGTCGGTAAATCCTTTGTCTTCCAATATTTTGCTATCAATATTCTTGCTGCTGTCGTGGCATACATAAAAAAGGTGTGATCTTCCTTCAGTATCTCCTGGTTGACCATTCCAAGCAAGAAGGCCTCTGGTTTCTTTACAAACGTGTTTTTAAACACTCTTTTCAGTTCATTATATATCACCTCCCAGAAGGCCTTCAATCTTGGGCAGGTCCACCACATATGATAAAATGTTCCTTCCGTATTGCCACACTTCCAACATTTGTTGTCCTGCAGATGATAGATTTTGGCAAGCTTTACTGGGGTCAGGTACCATCGATATATCATCTTCATGATGTTTTCTCTTAACAAATTACAAGCTGTGAATTTTATACCTGTCTTCCAAAGTCTTTCCCAGTCTGCCATCATTATATTATGTCCAACATCTTTGGCCCAATCTATCATCGCGGATTTCACAAGTTCGTCCTGTGTATGCCATTCTAGCAACAGATTGTACATTCTAGACAAATTTTTTTATTTTTGGCTCTAACAGTTCTGTTTCCAATTTTGACTTTTCCATTTGAAAGCCAATCTTCTTGTCCTTCTTAAAAAGTTCATTAATTTCGTAATATTTCAACCAGACATCAATTTTATCTTTCAATTGTTCATAGGGTTTCAACCTGACCTGCTCGCCTTCTTGTATTATCATTTCTGAATATTTTGGCCAATTCACTTCCATATTTATCTTCTTGCGGGCAACAGCTTCTAAAGGAGATATCCATCTTGGCGTTTTCCGTTCTAACAATTCTTTATATTTTGTCCATACTCTAAATAGAGCCTTCCTAATTATATGTGTCTTGAAGCCTTGGTGAGCCTTTATCTTATCATACCACAGATATGCATGCCATCCAAACTTGTTATCATGTCCTTCCAGGTCTGAAAGTGGTGTCTGTTTAAGTGGTCTGGCACTTTATTATTTCACAGTGCAGCTTCATTTGCTTTCCTAGAAAACTATTCAGCTACTGATTGACTGATTGATTGATTGTGTGACTGTGGAAATGGATAAAAGCCCACCTTCAAAAGAATGACTATCATCCGTGCAGGAAATATTTTTTTTTTATCATCTACAATACTTTTATAGTACATTACATTATTGATTTCATATTATGGATCAATGGTCTTGTAAGATTCTAAAATTCATGTTGAACTGCTGTTTTAGGGGTTGCTTTTTAAAATCTGGAATTGATTAATCCATTTTGCATTATTTTCTAAGCGAAGGTTTGCTTTTGTTTTGGAACGCTTCGGTTTTGGAACATCAAGAATGGATTAAGTTTGAGAACCAAGGTACCACTGTACTAGTTTCTGGAAAGCACAGGAGGGCAGAGGGCTCTTGTGCTCCAATCCTGCTTGCTGCTTTCCCACAGGCATCTGGTTGCCCCTGTGAGAACAGGATGCTGGACTAGGAGGGCCTTTGCCGATCCAGCAGGCTCTTCTTAGGTTCTATTATACTGCAATATTCTCACAGTTGCATGTGGTATAACAACACTTAACTTTCGCTAATTACTCAGGAAAGATACTGTTATTCAAGCATGAGATCATTTCCTCACTTCAAAATGAAAAATACAGAGATGTGTTTAAGGAGCCCATTCCAACAGAGATCAGTATTATAAAATGATGCTGTATTATGTGTGAATGCAGTGATCATGTGTTGCTCTTGCCATTATTTCCTCTTCATTCCTAAAAATTTGGAAAATAGCAAGGACAGTAGGGAATGGAGATGGTGTTAAAATAAGAGAAGGTGCATATTGAGATTGGCGTGTGTTCAGTTTCTTTCTTTTCATTCTTAGACATTCAACAGGATTCTTTTCCTCCTAAACAGGTCTGGAAGATGATGGTCAGAATTCAACGGAGCCACATGTGAATTCATTGGAAAGAACAAAAAAACAGTTTAAATGCATGGAATGTGGGATGTGCTTTAGTCACAGGGGAATACTGAGGAGACACCAACGAAGTCACACAGAGGAGAAGCCATTTGAATGTATTGAATGTGGAAAGAGCTTCAGTGAAAGTGGAACACTTAGAAGACATCAACGTATTCACACAGGGGAGAAACCATTTAAATGTATTGAATGTGGAAAGAGCTTCAGTCAAAATGGAGACCTTAGAATACATCAACGAACTCACACAGGGGAGAAACCATTTAAATGTATTGAATGTGGAAAGAGCTTCAGTGAAAGTGGAAACCTTAGAACACACCAACGAATTCACACAGGGGAAAAACCATTTAAATGTATTGAATGTGGAAAGAGCTTCAGTAGAAGTGGATCACTTAGAATACATCAACGAACTCACACAGGGGAGAAACCATTTAAATGTATTGAATGTGGCAAGAACTTCGGTGAAACTGGAAAACTTAAAGTACATCAAAGAACTCACACAGGCGAGAAAACATTTAAATGTATTGAATGTGGAAAAAGCTTCAGCAATAGTGGATCACTTAGAATACATCAACGAACTCACACAGGGGAGAAACCATTTAAATGCATTGAATGTGGAAAGAGCTTCAGTCAAAGTGGAGACCTTAGACTACATCAACGAACTCACATGGGGGAGAAACCATTTAAATGTATTGAATGTGGAAAGAACTTCAGTCAAAGTGGAGACCTTAGAAGACACCAACGAACTCACACGGGGGAGAAACCATCTAAATGTATGGAGTGCGGAAAGAGCTTCACTGAAAGTGGAGAACTTAGAATACACCAACGAACTCACACAGGGGAGAAACCATTTAAATGTATGGAATGTGGAAAGAGCTTCCGTCAAAATGCACACCTTAAAATACACCAACGGACTCACACAGGGGAGAAACCATTTAAATGGATTGAATGTGGTAAGAGCTTTAGTGAAAGTGGAAACCTTAGAACACACCAACGAACTCACACGGGAGAAACCATTTAAATGTATCGAATGTGGTAAGAGCTTCAGTCATAGTGGAAAACTTAAAATACATCATCGAACTCACACAGGGGAGAAACCATTTAAATGTATTGAATGTGGTAAGAGCTTCAGTGAAAGTGGAGCACTTAGAATACATCAACGAACTCACACAGGGGAGAAACCATTTAAATGTATTGAATGTGGAAAGAGCTTCACTCAAAATGCACACCTTAGAATACATCAACGAACTCACACAGGCGAGAAACCATTTACATGTATCGAATGTGGTAAGAGCTTCAGTGAAAGTGGAAAACTTAGAATACACCAACGAACACACACAGGGGAGAAACTATTTAAATGTTTTGAATGTGGAAAGAGCTTCACTCAAAATGCACACCTTAGAATACATCAACGAACTCACACAGGGGAGAAAACATTTACAAGTATCGAATGTGGTAAGAGCTTCATTGAAAGTGGAGCACTTAGAATACACCAACGAACTCACACAGGGGAGAAACCATGTAAATGTATCGAATGTGGTAAGAGCTTCAGTCATAGTGGAGCACTTAGAATACATCAACGAACTCACACAGGGGAGAAACCATTTAAATGTATTGAATGTGATAAGAGCATCAGTCAAAGTGGAAAACTTAAAATACATCATCGAACTCACACAGGGGAGAAACCATTTAAATGTATTGAATGTGGAAACTTGCCAATTGTGCGTGAGAGTGGGGTTGTGTGTGAGAGTGAGTGAGTGAGTGAGTGGGATAATAATTTAAAGCACCCCTGCAATTTTGTCCAACCCTAAACTTACATGGAGATACTGTGGTACAACTTTGGTACAAATTTCAAAATAAGTACACAAAGCCAACAAAGAGACTCCCAAGTTTATAGTGCCACCAGCTTTCCTGGACAAGAGTCCACTTTGTCAGACTGCAGCCCACAAAAGCTTAGGCCATAATACAGTTATCAGCCTTTCAGGGCTACAAAAGATGAATCAACAGAAGCATAGTTAGTCTATGGACTTCCATCCTACAGGAGACAGGGACGGCCAGAATCTTGGATAGCTTGAAAAAAAGCATTAGACTGATGGCTGTGCTCTGCCCTCGTGGTCCTAGGCAATAATGCTTCTTAATACTAGTTTCTGGAAAGCACAGGAAGGCAGAGGAATCTTGTGTTCAAATCTGCTTGCCGATTTCCCATAGGCATCTAGTTGGCCCCTGTGAGAACAGGATGCTGGAGTAGGTGGGCCTTTGCCCAATCCAGCAGGATCTTCTTCGGTTCTAATATACTGCAATATTCTCACAATTGCATGTGGCATAATAACACTTAAGATTTACTTATTACAGTACTCAGATGAGAGACTTCTACTCAAGCCTGAGATCGTTTCCTCACTTGAAAAAAAAAATACAGAGATGGTGGAATAAGCCAATTCCACCATAGATCTGGATTATAAAATGGTGCTGCTTTATTATGTGAATGGAGTGATTTTGTGTTGCTCTTGCCATTAACTCATCTGCTTTCCTAAAAATTTGGAACATAGAGAAGACAGTGTTAAAATAAGAGAAGGTGCAAATTGGGATTGACGTGTGTTCAGTTCCTTTTTTGTCTTTCTTGAAAATCTAACAGGATTCTGTCCCCCCCCCCCCCACTCCCAAACAGGTCGGAATTCTATGGAGCGGTTTGTGAATTCATTGGGAATAACAAAGAAACAGTTTAAATGCATGGAATGTGGAAAGAGCTTCAGTGAAAGTGGAAAACTTAGAATACACCAACGAACTCACACGGTGGAGAAACCATTTAAATGTATTGAATGTGGAAAGAGCTTCAGTCAAAGTGGAGACCTTAGAAGACATAAACAAACTCACATGGGAGAGAAACCATTTAAATGTATTGAATGTGGAAAGAGCTTCACTCAAAATGCACACCTTAGAATACATCAACGAACTCACACAGGGGAGAAACCATTTACATGTATCGAATGTGGTAAGAGCTTCAGTCATAGTGGAGCACTTAGAATACATCAACGAACTCACACAGGGGAGAAACCATTTAAATGTATTGAATGTGGTAAGAGCTTCAGTCAAAGTGGAAACCTTAAAATACATCATCGAACTCACACAGGCGAGAAACCATTTAAATGTATTGAATGTGGAAAGAGCTTCAGTGAAAATAGAAAACTTAGAATACATCAACGAACTCACACAGGGGAGAAAACATTTACATGTATCGAATGTGGTAAGAGCTTCAGTGAAAGTGGAGCACTTAGAATACACCAACGGACTCACACAGGGGAGAAACCATGTAAATGTATCGAATGTGGTAAGAGCTTCAGTCATAGTGGAGCACTTAGAATACATCAACGAACTCACACAGGGGAGAAACCATTTAAATGTATTGAATGTGGTAAGAGCTTCATTGAAAGTGGAGCACTTAGAATACACCAACGGACTCACACAGGGGAGAAACCATGTAAATGTATCGAATGTGGTAAGAGCTTCAGTCATAGTGGAGCACTTAGAATACATCAACGAACTCACACAGGGGAGAAACCATTTAAATGTATTGAATGTGGTAAGAGCTTCAGTCAAAGTGGAAAACTTAAAATACATCAACGAACTCACACAGGCGAGAAACCATTTAAATGTATTGAATGTGGTAAGAGCTTCAGTCAAAGTGGAGCACTTAGAAAACATCAGCTAACTCACACACGATGAAAACTACTGATGGATTGAATGTGGAAATGGCTTCAGAGGGAGTGGAGACCTTAATATTCATTAGCAAATTCACACAGGGGGGAAATCATATAAATGTATGGAGTGTTCCACTCAGGGTTCACTACATCAAGGAATCGGTTGTAAATGCATGGAATATGTGAGATGTTCCAGTGTTTGTACGTAAATTTGTATACACATATATATGTATTAAAGTAATGAAGGTCACATATACTAAATGTACAAAATAAGTGACAACTTGTTGCTAGAGAAACAGGGAGATAGTGTGAATCTGGAACGCTGAAGGTGTGTGTTGAATCTATTGAGTTTTGAGGTCCGCCCTTCACTGCCAAAATGATAGGCTGCCTTGTCTTGTAGATCAGCATTCCAGGCGCTCATTACTTGAACTTTGCATAATCCATTGAAGACCTTTTTACTGATAGCATTTTGCAGCTGAATTAAAAGGTCTGTGTTAAATTTTCATTTGGGATTCCTTTTAAAACTCATCTTCTATTTTCTGTGTTCTTATGTACCTGTTTTGAGCTGTTTTTATTAAATATTTTCTGCATTGGCTTTTGACCTGTGGAAAGTGACCAGTGAGGCTGTTTTTTGTGTTTCTTAGTTCACAGAAATGTTTTAAAGGAATGTGTGAAAGAATTAGGTCTAGGGGAGATTAGTGAAAGGGATTGAGGAGCGGGAGACAGATTCGATGTGAATTCCGGAGGTGGAGAGGGAGAGAAGAGAAAGCTCAGTTATTTGGTCAGGGCTGTGGCTAAAGGCCTTGGTTCAGCTTTTCTGGGAATTGTAGCCTCAGGATGTCCAATTGTAGTTGGCTGAGGATGCTCAGAAACCTCTGAGAGGTTCCTCCCAGAACTACACTTCCCAAAGTTCCTGGGAAGTGAAGATGGCTGTCAAGTCTCTGGACAGAGGTCGGCAACCTAAGGCCCGCGGGCAGGTTCTGGCCAGAATGGGTTCTGGATCCGGCCCACGGACAGTCCACAAAAAGCCACATGGTTCTGATTCATATTGTTCAGGCTGTGCCAATTTTTTCATTCTCTACCTGATGGCAGCACCTCCTCCCTCCCTCCCTCCTCCCGGCTTCTAGCTTCCCCCCCCCCGCCCTGCAGAGGAAGGGGGCTAGCCTTTGATTGGTTCCAGCAGCATTGTTTCCCTCTGATTGGTTGCAGCTTTCTTTCCTCTTCCCTCCTCCTAGAGCCAAGAGGAAGGGGCCTGGGCTTTGTTTGTTTCAGCATGATTGCTCGGCGGCCGCCATTTATGTATGTATATATCTTTATTGTCATTGTACAAGTACAACGAAATTGGATTTAAAATAATAATAATAATAATAATAATAATAATAATAATAATTAAATAATTAAAAAAAATCATTTAACAGCAGTAAAAGCCATACGAAACACTTGAAAATAAGGGAGAGCACTGAGCAGCCGCTGCGTCTATGCGCGCCGCCATCTTAGAACTCTTATTAGAAATAACAGAAATTTAAACAAAAATCAAAAACAAAACAAAACAGGCCTCTCTGCCAAGCGGCGGTGGCAGCGGTCCTTTATAGAGCCCATCAGGCCCTGCCCTAGGCCAGGTGGTGAGTGGCCGCCCCTCCACTGCCCTCCCCTGGCTCACTGCTCCTGCCGCCACCGCAGTGAGTGGTTCCGTTCTGAGACACCCTCCCAGGCTTCTGGGGTGTATGAAGCCTTCTTTCCCTGTTTTTAACTCCGCTCCTGAACGTGTCTCCCCATCCAAGACAGGAGAGCGGAGAACACGTGTCCTGCAAAAGGAACCGCTCACTGCAGAAGGACGTGTGTTCTCCATTTTTCCGTCATGAAGGTGGAGACACGTTCATTAGTGGAGTTAAAAACAGGGAAACAAGGCTTCGCACACCCCAGAACCTTGGGAGGTGTCTCAGAGCGGAACAGATATGCTGCGGCATGGAACTGAGACCTTTGGAACTTTATTGTTTTTTGATGGAATCTTTGGATCCTGTAGTAATGAGAGAGTGTGCATGCGCATGCGCACGTGCCCTCCGTCCTGCAAGTCAGATCTGCTTCACTGGGGTAGCTCCCTTCTGGCCAAGGAGGGCCTAGTATACAGAACTCATGGTCTGCTGTGAGTGCTTGTCTACTGCCGGAAGGCCCTGACTGACCTCTGGAACATCTGAATGGCCCGGGTCATTGACACGATTGCCCCTGAGAGGCCTCTCCCACTTCGTGGAGCCCACTTGGCTCCCTGGTATACTCCAGAACGTAGGGCAAAGAAGCAAGCTAGGAGACAAAACGGGGAAAGACCCTGTCAAATGTTATCAAAAATTGGTATGGGCTGACCACCAAGCCCACCGAGTGGCAGTGAAGGCAGCAAAGAAAGTCATACTGCCATGGAGTGACTGGATGTGGAGTAGTGGTGGGTGACAATGGGTGGTCAGAGGGAGAAAAAGGAGTAGACAGGGAGGAGGAGGAGGTGTCAGAAGCTGAAGGGGAAACAGAGCTTAGTGAGCAGGGAGAGTCTGCACCAGAGAGAAGTCTAGAAGCAGGGGGGGGGGGCAAGAGGAAGAGATCAGGCAGGCTGCTGGAGAAGCCAGGGAATCTTCCTCCTGCTGTGACCTTCCTCTTGATCTCCCAGAACACCCAGAGGAACATCCAGTCTATTTCTGCATCAGGAACAAAACGGGTGTGGCTGAAGTGTCAGGCAAAGTTCATGCTAGAAATGTCAAAGCAGTTACTCATTAACCATTTGCTGTAATATTTCTGATTTAAAAAAGCCTTCCATGCCTGCCCAAAAGAAACTGTCTTTGTTATATTTACAGTAGTATAAAGACATCTCACACGAATGCTCAATTTAATAAAGATGGAGAAGGGTGGTTTTATTTCTTTCTTTTTTTAAACTCATACTTCTATATTGAGGGTGGAGCAAAAATGAAGAGGAAATCAGTGATATTTGAGAAGTGAAGGGAGAGAGGGAGGAAGATGGGCATTCCCAGAAGCACCATTTAAGGCAACAGTTCCTGGTTGTAGTTGCATCATTCTGTACATAACATAATGATGACAGCATCATTTGCCCTGTCATAAAGAAAGGGCGAGGAAGCAAGAGCAGGAATAGCTGACCGGGGGGAAAGAAAACCTCAGAATTTCTCGTTGATCAGTCAGCCCAGCATCTTGGCAGCCAGAGAAAGCTAATCCAGGGGTGAGTATTTTACAACTCGACCCCAATTTATGCTCCCAGGCAGCTGGTTGCTCAGAAAGGGCTGTTTTCATTCTGAAAGGGCTGTTTTCATTATCTGAAGAAGTGTGCATGCACACAAAAGCTCATACCAATAACAAACTTAGTTGGTCTCTAAGGTGCTACTGGAAGGAATTTTTTTATTTTGTTTTCATTCAGTTCTCAGTGAACCTGCAGGGGTGTCTGAACCCTTCCTTTCTTCACAATCCTTTGGAAAACAAGACATCCACACAGAAACAGTTAGCCCCAGGCAAGAAACTTCCATTGCAGACCACCAAAAGGCCAAGTGTTTTTAAATTTTATTTGCTCCACTAGGATGATGGAGCTATTTAATCTATTTTAGCTCCAGAATGTCCTTGAATCCACACACACACACACACACACACACACAGAGTCTGAAGGCACCTTCACTCCCCACTGGAAGGATTTGGAAATGCTTATTGACCAATAGTCCCCCCCCCCTAGTGGCCTTTGCCCTTCTCTAGCTGCTTCTCATTTTCCTTTTTTTCTACAGCTGCCTCTTCTATCAACAAAGCCGCAGACTCTTCATCCACCATGGCCTCCTATTCTCCATCCACAGATGTGGAGGATGAAGCGAAGTGCCCCATTTGCAGGGACTATCTGACAGACCCCGTGACCTTGGACTGCGGCCACAACTTCTGTCAGGGTTGCATCCAGAATTGCAGTGATAAATGGGAAGAAAAGGGTGCGGGGGACTTGGAGTGTCCGGTCTGCAGAGCCAAGATCCAGAAAGGGAATTTCCGTCCCAATTGGGACCTGGCAAATATATCAGAAAAGTTTAAACTCCGAGGAAAGGAGCTATGTGAGAGACACAAGGAAAGACTCCACCTGTTCTGCAGAGACGATAAAGAATTGGTGTGCATGTTTTGTGAACGTTCCCCAGAACATGAATTGCACACTGTGGTCCTCAAGGAAGAAGTTGTCCAGGAGTACAAGGTACAAAGTCATCTTGGCACTTGATAATTGACTCCTTCCTCCTCCCCACCCCGCTTTCTCTTTGCAGAATATTTCCTCAATGTGTCTGGAAAGCAACTCCCAGTGCTAGGGTGCTTCTTGTTTCCTGTCCCCTCAGCAAATTGCAAATACTGGAGGGTACCTTCACTTCTGCCCTCTCCCTTCAAATGAAAACTGCTCCCATTGCTCTAACACCACAGCAAGAGGAGGGCAGGGGCTAGATCAGGGGTGAGGAACTCCGGCCCTGTAGGTAATGGGGGCTCCCATCTTTCCCCTAAAAAGATTCTGTAGGAAGGGATTCTTTGTTTTGACATTTTCTGGAACATTTTGTAAAGGATAGTTTCATCCATCCCAAGAGGTGAAGAACAAGGTAACACCCTTCTCCTCATTGCAAACACAGCAGCTGTGCAGTCTGACAGGAGAATTTTAGAGTTCATCCACACTTATGCTCAGTGGCATAGCAAGGGCAGGTGGTGCCCAGTGTGGATAATTTCTTGTCAACCCCCCCCCCCCACACACACACATTGAAAATATTAAAAGAAGGGAAAATAAGATAAAGTATTTTCTGGTTTATTTACTTAACATTGTGAGCAAAAGCACTTAAAACCCTTTTTTCCTAACTTTGTTCTCTGCAAATTTTGAAATCACATCATCAAAATCAATTCCTTTCGCTGCTTTGTTTTCAGTTGACAAGATGGCTAAGCCAGCGATCTGAGCTTGACTCATAGTGGACCTAAGATAACTCTTGATTAAATTTAGTTTTGAAAAACTCCGCTCATATGATGTCTAGCAATGTAAACTGAACTTTAGAATAACTCGTTACAGGTAGGTAGCCGTGTTGGTCTGTCATAGTCAAAACAAAATAAAAAATAAATAAATTCCTTCCAGTAATAATAATAATAATAATAATAATAATAATAAACTTTTATTTATATCCCGCCCTTCCCAGCCAAAACCGGGCTCAGGGCGGCTAACAATCATCAAACCACATAACCATTGAACAAACAGTTAAAAATACAGATATAAAATACACTTTAAAACTTAAAAAATTAAAATTTTAAAAGTTGCACTCAAATTAATCCAAAACCAATTTCCTGTTTGCTTTCAGCCTTAATTCAAATTATGAATAGTTATTCTATAAATAAATAAATAAATAAATTCCTTCCAGTAGCACCTTAGAGACCAACTAAGTTTGTTCTTGGTATGAGCTTTCGTGTGCATGCACACTTCTCCAGATTCTTCTATTTCAGTGTATCTGAAGAAGTGTGCATGCACACAAAAGCTCATACCAAGAACAAACTTAGTTGGTCTCTAAGGTGCTACTGGAAGGAATTTATTTATTTATTTATAGAATAACTATTCATAATTTGAATTAAGGCTGAAAGCAAACAGGAAATTGCCCTAAAATGGCAATATTTGTATTTACCTTTTAGGCTGTGTGCCTGTTTCAGCAATTCACATAAGCCTCTAGTAAAAATATCATTTATGGAAATAGCAGGAGTTATACAAACTGGTCTTACTCGAAAATGAGAGAAAGCACTTTGCAACTACTCACTTCTAACCTAGGATTGCATCCTCTGCAAGGAGATAGAGCAGCTTCAAGCCTATCTGCCTAATGATAGAACCACCCTGTGCTAGTTAATCTAGCAGCTGCACCTTGTGTTCATTGATCTGATGCTGAAGTCCATGAAGTACTTAGAACTTCAGTACTTAGCAAGTGAATAAAAAGTAAAGCACCAAGGACTTCATGCATCTGTGGACTAATTGTCAAACCCAAGAAAAAAGAATACTCTATACCAGTGTTTCTCAACCAGTGTGCCTCCAGATGTTTTGGGACTACAACTCCCATCATCCCTCGCTAGCAATACCAGTGGTCAGGGATGATGGGAATTGTAGTCCCAAAACATCTGGAGGCACACTGGTTGGGAAACACTGCTCTATACCAGGCACCCCCAAACTCAGCCCTCTGGCTGTTTTGGGACTACAAATCCCATCATCCCTGACCACTGGTCCTGTTAGCTAGGGATGATGGGAGTTGTAGTCCCAAAACAGCTGGAGGATTAGAGATGCCTGCTCTATACATTTACTTGAAAATTGCATACTAATGGTACCTGTAGCATATTTGCTTCTCATTTCTATTGCTTATGAATTGCTTATGAGGATGGCTTTTTTCTATACTTTTCATACACAGCTATGCTGCCTCTACAATACAGTACAAAAAAAAATCATTAGTATGAACCTGTGCCAGGTATTGTGTAGAAATCTATCTCCAGCCTGGATCTTGATATATGAAAACCGTTGTTCTTTTTGTCCTCATTAAACATATCATTTAACTCAGGCATCCCCAAACTGTCACCCTCCAGATGTTTTGGTGTACAACTCCCGTGATCCCTAGCTAACAGGACCAGAGGTAAGGGATGATGGGAATTGTAGTCCAAAACATCTGGAGGGCCGAAGTTTGGGGATGCCTGATTTAACTGATGTTATTGCAACCAATCCGTCATTAACTCTTTTATTTCTTCAAATGTTTTTAATTTCAGTTTATTTTCTACCTCTCATTCAAATATTTATTGGTAGTGGCACCCGCCCTGTGCATGCCCTTTGCTTAGAAAGCACAGAGGTGCGTGTTTTTCCCCTTTCCCAGAGAAAACCTGCACTTCATTTCTAAATCAGAACAAACGTCAATCCGTTGAAAACCCAGATTGCTATTTGCTCCGACTGAGCACTAAAGAGCAGTTTTCCTGGGAGGGAGGGAAGCAAGCAGAGAGATCTGAGGAAGAGTGGACAAGCCCTTACTTGAACTGTGGTAAACTAGAGAATCATCCATTGCCCCTAGAGGGCAGCAATGCGACACAGGGCAGCTTGGAGCCCCCCTCACAGCACTGCCCTCCCAACACTTCGCAGTCACACTTTTCTCCTCAGCATTCACAGCCAGAGGCAGCTGCCTCACTCTGCCTAAGCACAGGGCTGACCTTGCTCCCAGGCGCTTGAATGTATGGCAGAAAATAAGCATATTGTCCAGCTCTACTCTCTCCGAATCAATCCTGAGTTTCTGTTTTCTCTTCAGGATGTGATGGATAGTTGCCTGGAGAATCTGCTGGAGGAGAGAGAGAAAATTCTGGTAAAAAAAGCAGCGGTGAAAAGGGAAAGCGAAGACCTGCTCGTAAGTGACCTGGACACTGGGAAGGGAGGGAGGACGTAAACCACCACTCTCATATGGAGAAACTTCATATAAAAATGCAGAGAAACAAAAGTCAAGAGGCAGCCCAAGTGCTCAGAACATCTGTCCTTTGGAAAGCCCTCATCTCTCCTACCATTTGTTACCTGGGAGTAAGGCCCACTGAACGCAGTGTGACTTCTGACTTTCCTGGCCTGACTGCACTGGCTACCAATTACCGGTAGTTTCCGGGCCCAATTCAAAGTGCTGGTTTTAACCTATAAAGCGCCTTGGCAACATCCAAAGGCCCCGATCCACTAGGCGCTGGGGTGGATTGCAGAGTCAGGCCCAGGCTGCCACCAGGCCCAGCACCAGGGGGCAGCAAAAAAGCAGCTCCGGCTCTCCCAGCCCTACCCATTGCCACCCCACCACCCCACTTACCTGACATGGGGGTTCTGCATTGTGGGCTCTATTGGTCGAAACGGGAGCCTCAGAAATCACCCTCTCCTGCCAGAAAAAAAACAGGACTACTCCAAGAAAAGGCACATGGCAAAAAGGAGTGCCAGGCCCTGGTGGGCCACCCCCTTACCCACTTGGGATCGGCCAAGCGAATAGCCAGCCAATCAGGATTTTCTTTCTTCACTTTTCACTTCCCTCTGTGGCCCCCTAGTCTCTTGCTGTTGCCCCCCATTTATACATTTTTCACCTGTGCCCCTGAAATATACTGGGAGTCAAGTGTGAATTTCATGCTCTTTATTCAGCTCCTAGTAGCAAGGAATTGATGTTTCCCCAAAACATCTGCTATAAATACATTATTTACACAATGGGCCCCACATGATTGGCTAATTCCAGGATACTCCTGTAGGCCAATCAAGTTGTGGATTCACTTCCACCTGGAGCTGGATTGGGTGGCTCCTGCGGACCAATCCGACTGCTGCATTCTGAATCCTATTGTTTCAGGACCAATCAGACTGCTGCATTCTGAATCCTATTTTTCCAGGACCAATCAGACTGCTGCATTCTGGATCCTATTCCGCTCAGTACATAACAGCCCCCCTTAGAATATCCTGGGGGGCCCCGGTTGGGAAACACTTATTTACACCACCAACCCTTTCTGGGTCAAATTACGGTACTTGTTACACTAGTCCTTGGCGTTTTACCCCCAACGCTTCTCACCCAGTCACCCAGTCTAGAAGTCTCAGAGTCAGCATCTTCCTGACTCCTCATCGTGCCTTTGAGAAGCCAGAGTTGCCCTTCCTGTGGAATTCTCACAACACCCCTCTGTTCTGCGAAGACTGGACACAAGGCTGGGTTCATCTCCTCTTCTTTTTATTCTTCTTCTCGCAGAAATTAACAGAAACGGAGCGGCAAAAGGCAGCCAATGAGTTCAGGCAACTGCGCCAGTTTCTCAAAAAGCAAGAGAAGCGCCTGCTGAATCAGATGGAAAAGGTGGAGAAAGAGATTGCGGCTAAAAGGGATCAGCTCATGGACCAGCTCTCCCAGGAACTCTCCTCTCTTCAAAGGATCATCCAGGAGATGGAGGAGAAACGCCAGCAGCCAGGAAGTGAACTCCTCCGGGTAAGGCTGTGGCAGAAGAAGCTGAATGTGTGTTTATAAGGGAATTATTCTTATTTTGGGAAGTTTTTTAAGATTTGATGTTTCCTTATTTATAGATATAAATATATATATATCTGTTGGAATATAGCCCTGTTTAGGGAAGTTTTTAATCTGTGATGTGTTCATGTATTTTAATGTTTGCTGGAAGCCGCCCAGAGTGGCTGGGGAGACCCAGCCAGATGGGCGGGGTACAAATAATAAGTATTATTATTATTATTATTATTATTATTATTATTATTATATATTATTATTGGAATCCGCCCAGAGCTGGTTTGCCAGGGCTGTTCTATAGAGGAGCAGGATGACCCTTGAGTTCCCTTCCAAGTCTACAATTCTACGATTCTGTGGGAGCTTCTTTCCACCATTAGCAAATGTGGTTTTTCTCTCTTATGTTGCATGAAGAATTTGAAAAACTGGGGTGTTTCCCTGCACATTTTAAAAAGTGGGAGCAGCTTTGTTCTATTGCATCTAATGTTCACTTTTCACTGCGTCGAAATGGAGCCATTTTGTCTGTTGACAATAATCTCGTGAATATATCCTCCATGGGAAACCAACAGCGCCAAAGGGCCAGAGCGAATCCTATCCTGGGTCTATGTTGTGGCAGGCACTGATTTCCCTTCTTTTCTCTCTCTTCCCCCCTCTTTTTCTCTCTAGGATGTGAAAAGCACCTTGCAGAGGTAAGTGGGTCCTTCTCATTTCCAGTAGCTTCTCCTCATGAGGCTGGGAAGGGTCCAGGAGCCCATCACATAAAACCTGCCCCTTCCAGACTCCAAAGGAGAGAGGTTGGGCTCCCGACAGGTAACAAGAGGGGCTCTTTGGAACCCCTCATTTCTAACCAGTTTTTTCTGCTGCTTTATTCTCTTTCTCAGAAAATGACAAAGAATAGAAGATGTATTTAAGAGCCAGGCCAACCCCTTTCAGTTTTTTCTAGGCTTTTAAACTACTTCTTAGATACTCTGGTCTTACCAATACTTTTAAGATGGTGGGAGTTGTCTTCTGTAGCCCACTCTGCTATTTCTTGAAGTGCTTTTTTGAGTTGCATTTGATTCCATTTGTTCAATTTTAACAAATAGTTAGAGCAGCCCAAGGCAAAAATGAACTGAGCAATGGGTTGAAAAGAGGGCGAGAATGGCCCAGTGCCGTGTAATGGGTGATGGAATGAAATGTGTAGTGTGCTGTCAATACACTCAGATAATTTATGCCCTTTTAGGGTTGCCATGTTTCAAAAAATTAAAATCTGGATGCAGACGTTGTTGGGCTTTTTTTGGCAAAGTTCTTGAGCTATGTCTGGAAAATTTCACACGTATGGCAACCCTATGCCCTTTGCATGTTATAAGCAGTGCAGCAAAGCTGGAAACAGAGAAACTCTGAGTGTAATGGTATCACTTGACGTTTCTTTTTATTGGCATGGATGTAAGTGGGGAGACTCAGAGACCGTGTTCTGGCCCCCAGGTGTCTGGCTTTGGCATCCATAGTGAGAATGAATCTCCTCCATCCCTCTGGGCCTCAATCCCTCTGTGCTTGCCTCTCCCTCTTGGCTTTCTAGCGGTTCCTTCCTCCTCTCAATTCCTTTGCGTTCCTTAGCAATTTTGGAGTTGGGTGGGTTAACATTGTTTTTCTCCACCAGATATGAGAAAAGAGAGAGACTGGAGAATCCAGTGGATCTCCCTTCAGAGCTGAAGAAAAGGATATCGCAATTCTGTGCTACAAATCCCCTTCTGCAGGGTGACATGAAGCAGTTCAAAGGTAATGAAGAATGGCGGTGAGGATTTTATGCTAGGTATTGTATAAGTCTGAAAATGAGCATGCCAGACTATTTATTATATTTTGCTCTTGCCAAATAGTCAGTGGTAGCACCAGCAGAGCTTCCTTCTTTGCAGCCTAGCCATCATTCCCCCCCCCCATCTACCCATTGCTCCATTTATATTGCCATTCTCGGCCTCTGAGGCTGGAATGGTAACCGCCGCAAATGCACCAGGGTGTATTGTATTGTATTGTAAGGTCCTGAGTTTTTCTTCCAACATGTTTCTGTTCATAACTATATGGACTCTCCTTTGCATATTGTTGCCCATCTACACAATCAGGAGTGGTCCTTTTGGAGGGTCTGAAGAGTTTGCTTGGGGTTCACAACAAGCACCAATTACCCTCCTGAGGCATCTCCTCCTCCTGAGACTCACACCCGCATCTGCTTTATCTATTAATTAATTACTTTTGTACCACCCCTTCATGATTAGATCTCAGGGCAAAACACAGAATGAAAAAATCTAGTGCTGCAACCATCTTGGTCTCACAAGAGATTCCACATTTCACTGGAGAAGTAAGGGGGACATTCCAAACAGCCTCTACCTAAATGTTGGTTTGAAAGAATCCCAAACCCCCAAAATGCTTTTATCAACTTTCCAGCCAAAACCACAACCACAATGTGGAGAACATTAAGGCCATAAAAATAGGACGCAGTGCAAGCAGTGTTGAAGATGCCTTCTATATTCAACTGAGTTCTCCACCTTCTGTGATTGAGATCCAGGCAGACCATATAGAAATTTGAGTACGAAGCGTTACTGCTCGCAAAACAAAGGAAGAGAAACCATAACCTTTCCAAACTGACCTCATTTGGCAAACCTGCTTATCTGACCACTCAACAGAGCTGTGTCGTGTGCTCTGAGAGGGCAACGTCCCATATATGATCCTACCAGCCTTTGATGCAAAAACCATCTCTAGAGCTCCAGGGCAATGCTACTGGAAATTAAAATTCAGTGAGGCAGGACTTCATACCTTCCAACATTTCTCCGATGAAAATAGGGATGTCCTAAAGCAGGACAAATCAGAAACCGGGACAGCTTCTGTAAATCCGGGACTGTCCCTGGAAACTAGAGACACTTGGAAGGTCTGGGACTTCCTTTTGCTTGAGAGCTTTGCCAATTCTGCCACTGCAAGTTTAGTTTCTTGTTATGTTAAACAATTGGAGCTTACCGGTAACAACCCCCATCAGAACCTCCAGTGTACTTGGGGCAGATGTGAGGCTGTGGCCAGCTCCCCTTTGTATTCCTGCCAACAACTGGTATTGCAGAGCCTATGCACACTATTGATCCTATTTTGAACTATGATGTTCATAGACAATCTTTTCTAGTAGGATTTATTATTTCTGTGTTTTACATCTTTAATTATTTCTAATCTATTCCTCATATGAACCGCCCTGATATCTTCTGGTAAAGGGCAGTATATAATAATAATAATAATAATAATAATAATAATAATAATAATAATAATAATAATAAATGTTCTGGTAAAGGGCAGTATATATTATTATTATTATTGTTATTATTATTATTATATGCTTTTTTTTAAATGTTCAACTTAATTTCTTTAACTTTAAATAAACAATTTAAAGTATGTTATGAAGTCATATTCTCAGAGGTCCAACACTGTAGTGCTTAAACTTTCTATCTTCTTCCTATTTCAGACACTGTTTTCCTCAGACTGGCTCAGAAAGGTGAATTTCCAATGAAAGACCAAATTCACAGAGGGGACGGAAAATGTTGTTTTATTGGGTTTAAACAGCCTGTCCCCCAGACCTTGGAACAACCAAAAGCTTAATTCGAGTGAATTGCACTGTTGTGATGTTGCAGCCATCATGGGATCCAATTCCTGGATCCACTCACACACTAAAGGAAAGTAAACATTTTCTGGGTCGTTTGAGATACCTGGATTGACAGGAGGTGTACAGTATAAATAGCATTATTATTTTGTTCCTTTATTACATTTATCAATCTCTTTATACAGAGAAAACGTCTCAAAACGACTTGACCAGATAAAATACACAACGTAAAAGCCATTTAAAGTCAGAAAATGTAAGACAATGAACAGAATATACAAAATGTTCATCCACCAACATATGTTGAATAAGGGAAAATAGCCTGATTTTAAAAGACAGAAAAAGGGTATTTATCACCTGGAGGAAAGAGAGGAGGGTCACAATCCTGAATGCAATGCAAGGATTTCATGAGAGAGGGACCCTGGTTCTCGGAGTGTGTCTTGTATTGGGGCGTCATCTCTTTCCACAGATTCTGCCTCTTTTCCTTATGCCTCCTCTCTCTCCCCAACAGCAAATGTCACGCTGGATCCAGGCACAGCTTATCCTCGGCTTGTACTGTCTGAGGACCACAAAAGTGTGAGATGGCAAGACGAATATCGACACCTGCCCAACAATTCTGAGAGATTCTACAGCGATCCTGCTGTGCTGGGACGTGAGGGCTTCACCAAAGGCAGCCATTACTGGGAAGTAAATGTGGGGAGTGAGGAAATGTGGGCTGTTGGGGTTGCCAGGAAGTCAGTGAGGAGAAAGGGCTGCTTAGCCTTAAGTCCTGAGGGAGGGGTCTGGGCTGTGGGGAAGAGGGGAGGTTGGTACAGTGCCTTCAACCCCCCTGACAACCCTCCGCTGTCCCTGAGCAAGAAGCCCAAGCGGATCCGAGTGACTCTGAACTATGATGGGAGGGAGGTGTCTTTCTTTGATGCAGACACAGGAGCCCATCTCTACACCTTCCTAGGAGCCTCGTTCTCTGGAGAGATGCTCCTCCCTTTCTTTTGGCTGTCGGGGAACAAAACCCAAGTCAGGATTGCTTAAGCCTTAAGGGGACCAAATCTTCCTCTCAGGCCCAGGAGGCGTTTCTCTCCAGACCAAAATGATTGCTCTAAAAGTGTTATGTACTGAGTTGAATAGGATCCAAATTGCAGCAGTCTGATTGGTCCTAGAATAATAGGATTCAGAATGCAGCAGTCTGATTGGTCCGCAGGAGCCATTCAATCCAGCTCCAGGTGGAAGTGAATCCGCAACCTGATTGGCCTACAGGAGTATCCTGGAATTAGCCAATCACGTGAGGCCCATTGCGGGCGCAGGGCACCAGTCATTTCCCCAATCAATTCACACCGGAGACAATAATTTTGGTTTGGGTTTTTGGCTCAATTTTGGCCACAACTTTATTTAATTACAAATTAAGTGAGTGGTTGCGTAGGCATTGGTTCAAACTGTCCAATGGGACAGAGCTGACCCTAGTCAGCACACCAACTGTCCAATCGGGACAGAGCTGACCCTAGTCAGCAGCAAGACTAGCTGTCGCAGCGGGACAGAGCTGACCACTTGTCAGCGAAGGGAGACCATTAGCTGAAGAGAGTTAGCGGGACCGGATCCAACGTGTCTCCCCCTCCCCAGGGGTCCACAGGGACTCCTGCATGGCCCTGCACCCGCCAGGGTTTGGACAGCAAAGTTGAGCCCCCGGATTCCTTTGCGGAATTCCCATAACCCACATCACTTTCGGTGGGAAACGCCCACCCAATCACGGAACCAATGCCTAACCGCCAACCTTACAAGTTGTGACTATTTGCTGTATGGTAGGCAAAAACCACATGGCTCGGCCAATCTGCCAAATGGACAAAATTCCTACCAGGCCCCTCTCAAGGGGAGGCGACCCCTACCCGGCACAGCAAGGCCAACATCCACCTATACCAGGGAAGGGGGGGGTGGGAGATCCGTAGCTCTAAACGAGTGATTAGAGATCCGCATGGGGATCTAATATAAGGTTGCTGGGCTGTCCTTAAATTGCAACATGAAATTCTGCCCTACGACAGGCAGGTCCTGGAAGCTGCGCCAAGCGTCAAAAACCCAAACAAGAAATGCCCTCCTGCCCGCCCCGCAACGGGATCTCTCTGCGAGAAATCACCTTGTGTAAATAATGTAACTTTCATTCCTCTGTACTATGAGCTGAATAAAGAGGATGAAATCCACACTCGACTCCGAGTATATTTCACAAAGGGAACGTTTATTTGCAAAGAGCTCTGTTGACATCTTTGTAGAGGTCCTCGGAGAGGATTCATTGCAGCTTTATTCCAAAAGAGATAGCAACACTTTCAGCAGTTCCAAACAATTTATTTCAACCTCCATGATGTCCAATCCTGGTTTCATTTTTCCATCTCTCCCTCTCCACAAGACCTCCACCAGCTGTTGACATGCGTTTTTGTATTCCTGAAGTGGATTACTAGAAAGCAATCCCTCCACCCATATCGTCAGGGAAACACATTGAGTTGCATCCAAGGATAATCATGCTTGGAGTTAGACCCACTGAAAGTCGTGCACATGGGTAACTTAGCTCCATTGATTTCGGTGAGCTTATTCTGAATAAAACAACCCATTGCTTCACATCTCCAGAGGAAGAAATAAGGGGATTTGTGTCAGGGATCAGCTTCCAAACCCTGCTGCAAATGCAGCCTCCTCCTAGATACACTTGCTCCAAGATAATTCAGTGGAGCCTATTCTCAGTTCATTGTCTTCTGGATCAGTGCCTTAATCTTGTAGATTATGTGTATCAGAGCATAGCCATTGAGCTGTGCCCAGATGTTGTTGTCCAGTTTTCATCAGCTTCAGCCAACAGGGCTGATAGTCAAGGATGATGGAAGCTGTAATCTGGACCTCACCACCTTGACTCTGCTGCCCTATTGTGGTAGTGGCCCAAAGCGCCATCATGAATGTGATAATGTGAACCCCTATAAATCCTATAATATGCTTCTAAAAGAAGAGTTATGGTAAGCTGTTGCTTTAAGAAACTGATGATTTGGCAAGATGCCGTCCCCCACTGGGACGGACGGACAGCTAATACGTCAATCACAAAGATACAGCTCATAAGCTAGAACATGTTGATACATGGTACAAATGGCTACACGTAAAAGAGGTTCCCAACATGCATACTAACACAATGTAACAGATAACGGTGAGAATCAAAGTTTAGTTAGCAATGATTATTGAGCACTAGTATATTAAGCCCGTTTAGAAAACGGGCGCCTAGGTTCTGAGGGTTATTTGGCCACCGTGGGAACAGGATGCCGGGCCAAAGGAACCTCTGGCCGGATCCAGCAAGGCTCTTCTGAGGTCCTGACAACCACCCTGCGGTGATTCCATCCGCAGATGCCTGTTACCTGTGGCAGGTGGTGCCGTGGGCCATGTGGGGCTGGGGCGGGGCTTTGCGGTCGGTCTGGGGCGCGGTGCTGGCTTGGGCTTGGGGGCCGCTGGTTTCGTGCCTGGCTTGGCTGGCTTGGAGCCTGGGAAGACGCGCCCCGTGGGCTGGGAGACACCTTTGTCCACCGCCTCGCCAGGGCTCTTGAAGACGTAGGGTCGATGGCCTACAGCAGCCGGTCCCTGATCTGCGCTGGAACCCCCCATCTTCCTTCCCTGTTTCTTTCCTTCCTTCTTTCCTCCCTCCCTCCCTCCCCCATTCTCTTCACCCACCGCAGCCCCTACTTTACCCCAGGGGGGCTCCTCTTCTTCTTCTCCTCCCCCATGGGAGCTTCTATCGGGGCGACACAGCTCCCCACAGCGCTGGCCGCCCCCACCCTCCCCGCCTGTCAACCCCTTTCTCCCGGGCGCTAGGCAGCTCCCGGCGAGGGAGTGGCGGCTCCTGGAGCTGCCTGTCCGTGCTGCAGCAGCAGGGACGGGCAGCCTAAGGAGCCGACGCTCCCTCGGTCGGTCGCTCAGTGACCGCGGGAGCAGCAGCGCCGGGCGGGATGCATCCTGCTCGGCGCTACAGCTCCCGGCGAGGGAGTGGCGGCTCCTGGGGCCGCCTGTCCGTGCTGCAGCAGCACGGACGGGCAGCCTAAGGAGCCGACGCTCCCTCGGCCGGCGTCGCCGTTTCTGCTGCTGCTGCCGACGCCGCCGAGCTCCAGCAGCCAGAGCAGAGCGGGCCCGAGCAGCCAGAGCAGAGCGGGCCCGTGCGCCTCTCTCAGTGGGGATGGCGGGACGCTTCCCCCTTGGCTCTCTCTTTCTCCTCTCCCGCCCGGCCGCCGGAAGTCTCTGTGAGCAGCGGGAGGAGCAGCAGCAAGCAAGCAGCGTAACCACGCCCCCTCTCCGCCTGCTCCAATCCCTGCTTCCGCGTGTGTCATGCGCAGTACCTCACTTCCGTGACACACAGAAAATTGCAGGTGGACGCAGGGACACTTGAAGATTATAATATAGGATGTGTATTAAACACTAGTGGACATTAAGCCCGTTAAATTAACGGGCGCTAGAACACAGGCAGCCAAATAATCCCGACCCTTAAGAGGCAGGTGAGCAATGGTTGGAGGGTAATGCTAAGCAGCAAGTCGGGGCTGCCGTCGTCCTGGCGCGGGGAGTTCAATCGGCCCTTCCCCGCCCGAGAGGGAGGGAGGGTGGGAGAGGGACTCTCGCCCATGCCGCCCGCGAGCCCGGCATGAGGCGGTTGCAGCGCCGCCGCGGCCGCTGAAGTGCCGCCCTTCTGCGTCCCTCCCCATCCCCTCCTCTTCCTCCTCCCTCAGGCTGCCTCCTCAGCCGCTGGCGCCGCCGCCGCTGCCGCCGGCTTCCCCTGGCAGCGTGGCGGAAGACTCGCAAGAGAAGGGGCTGCCTCACCCGCCGCCACCCGTCTCCTCACGACGCGTCCCTGAGGGGGAAAAGGAGAGAGACGGAGACGCGGCAGCCCGTGCGCTCGCTCGCTCTCTCGAGGCGGAGGACCCCGAGCCGCTGCTTTCCCTCCCGAGCCGGGCGAGCATGGCAGACGGAGCTCACTCCCTGCTCGGCGGCGGCGGCAGCAGCCGGGGCTCCAGCCTCGCCGCCAGCCCCCTCATCGGCAGAGGGGGAAAGAGCCGCTCGGCCCCGCTATCCGCCGGGGAGCCTCTGCCGCCTCTGCCGATGAGGCCATGTTCGCAGCCACTCAGCTCATCCTCCCCAGCTCCGTGCGAGGCGGCGGCGCTGACCCAACTGACGACGCGCGTGCGCCGCCGCTGCCTCTCGGACACGCCCCCTCTCCGCCCGCTCCAATCCCTGCGTCCGTGTGGGACATGCGCAGTAGCGCAATTCCACTGACACACGGACTGGACGCAGGGACACAGGGACTTTATTACCGGTATATAGGATGAAATGAAGTAACAATGTACATGATTGGTTAAAATTGAAATCCTTTGCTTGAAATGTTATAAATACCTCTGCCCGGACCCTTGGGTGGGGTTGCAGTTTTGCGAAAAGATTCAACTGTAACCCATTGCTTTGCAATAAACAACAATGGACTCCCAACTCCTCTAGTCTCTGAGTTTTATTGGTCCTCACTCAAAAATGGTATCTGTGTGTCTCCTTGTGCTTTTGATTATATTGGGGGTGGGGGTTGGGGGTGGAGGAGAAGTATGAAGGCCAAAACCTCTCCCCTCCTCTGCTAAACAAAACCAACTTATTACAAAAGAGACAGTAGGGTATAGAAAAGGGAACGGTTGTTTGTTTTATTTTGTTTTTAAAAGATTTTTCTAAACCATTGGAATTCTGAGTACACAATTTCACGGTAACATCACACTTTATTTCTACTTTTTTCACATGAGGCTCAAACTCACCACCCTGACCATTAAGCATCTCACGATCTACCTACTGAGCTACTACAGGCTCAGAGATTTGTGTACAGGGGACACAGATGGTGGCGTGTGAAAACCTCTAGGGAAGGTTGTCAAAAGCATGTTCCCTGCTGCTCCAGAGCTAGGAATGGACCAGATCTAATAGGGTTGATCTCTTTGCCCTGACAGTGAAGAGCAGACCCTCCAGGATCAGAAGTAGCGGGCTGCCAATACGAGGGCAGGGGAAGCAGCAGGGAGGTCTTCGCCTTGCCAGGGGGCGCATCCAGCCTTGCAGCCTCCCAGGGCCCAACCCACAGCCAGCGAGCTCCGATGCCCAGAGAGGCAGGAAACGGGGCCAGCCAGGGGGACTCGAGAGCGGCTGCACTTTCCTGTCCCCCCGCCGAGGAGAGCGGAGGAGCAGCGGCCAGTGGCCTGGCGAGTTTCCCCGGAGAGGAGCCGGATTCCGGTGCAGGGACGGAGCGAGGAGCCAGAGGTGCGGGGGGGGGAGGGGAAGGGGGAGGGGAAGAGCACGTGCAGGATCAGGCCCCGAGTCCAGCCGGAGGCTGCAGGGCGCCCCACAACCGGGCAGGAAGGGGAAGGGGCGCAGATCGGGGGCAAGGCATCTGCAGGAGGGCAGAGGGGCAAACATCTCTGGGTCAGACTGGCACGGACCCTGAGCTGCTCCCTTCAGTCCTAGAAACGATAATGAGCTCAGGGGGCACAATGAGGGGGCAAAGGCAGAGGGATCATTTATCTCTGGATCAGGGCTTCTATCCCATCTCAGCACTGTGCTGATTCCTGCTGATATTTGGAGTTTGAAAGATCTCTCTAAGGCAGGCATAGGCAACCTTGTCTCTCCAGATGTTTTGGGACTACAATTCCCATCGTCATTGATTCTGGAGGCCACATTCCAGTGAGCTGTGTGGCCAATGTATGCACATGCATGCACACACAGGAAAGAGATGCAGACCATAAGGTCACATGCACACACGCCAGAGGTGCTGCACACACTCACATGCCATCTTGCATACATATAAGTCTTGCAAACACTCTCTCACTTATGCAGAGACACAAACAATCAGCATGTTTTGTCCTTCCAACCCCAGTGCTGGGGTGGAGGAGAAATAAGAGCACAAGAAGACACTGCTGAATTAGCAATAAGATCTATCAAAAAAGACCCTTCTCATTGTTCTTGTGAAATCCTCTTTAAAGAGCAGCCAGAGGGATCATTTATCTCTGTATCGGGGCTTCTATCCCATCTCAGCACTGTGCTGATTCGTGCTGATATTGGAGTTTGAAAGATCTCTCTAAGCGCTCTTTAGGCATCTCTCTCTGGGACAGACAGAGAGCTTCATCACATGATCAGACCAGGAGATGGAAAGCAGGGACTAGCAGGCCACATGAAGTGGGTTTTTTGATTCTGTTGGTCAATATTCCTTTTGTTTGTTTGTTTCTTAGGCACCATACATTTACACATTTCTGAAAATCAGAAATAGAAAGAGTAATTATATACTGTACAGGTATTTTCAAAACTGGCTAACAGTTAAATGCTTTTGTTTTTATTCATGAGTTTTATTCTACACTGCTATTTTACTTTTGTTTATTTCCTTTCCAGCAGGGTAGTGTAAAAATGGAAGAGCAGGGGCCGAGAAGACCCATTCAAAGGGAGAGTCTGGAGTCCAAAGGAAAAAGATCTCCTGCAGGCCAAGTTGAGACCTTCAGGGATCTTCTGCCGTGTGCAGATTTACGTCAAATTAAGCAGGAGGCAGAGGAGGGGCAGCCGCAGCAGCACTGTAATGCCCAGGGTTTCCTGAAGACGATCCACCGCCCTTGTTCAAGCTGGGAAACCCCACAGGCTCCCAGTCCTCCCCACTCCGGGGATGGTGCCCTCCTGGCCTCCTTCAGGGGAGCTGCAGATGACAGACGGTGGCCTAGCGGGAGAGCAGGGGGGACAGACCAGACCCTGCTCCAAGACACTGAGGGGCTTCTGGGAAAGGTAAGTGCCCTCCTCTCATCTGGGTTTCCAGCATCTGGAGGTCACAGGTCCACTGCTTCTAGACATGGAGGTTCTGTTTAACTATGGTGGTGAATATACCTCCTCCCTGCACTTTCTCTCTAATCCACTTTAAAAAGGCTTGTTAGATCAAACTTTACTATACATGGGAGGTTTGTGGTCATATCTCCTGACGTTCTTACTTTACCTAAGCAGCTGCAGGGGACTCTGAATTTAATCAGAGCAGAGACAGTGTTGGAAGAGGTGTCCTTCCATCAACCCCTGTTTTCCTAATCTAAATTGCCTCCATTTCCAAAATGCTCTTTGCTTCCCACTAAGGTAAAAGTCTCATCTTGCAACCTCTGCAATCTCATGTGTAGTGCAAATAGAAGAACACTGGCCTACCTTGTAAAGTTGTTGAAACATTGTTAAAGATAATGGCCAGGTTCAGATGACTGAATCGCAGCCTGAAAAGCAGGGTTGCAAATAGCCATAGTTTTTAATGCATTGCTGCAGCAAAGTTACTCTGAAACCGATGTTGACCCAAGTTTACAACAAAAATCTCTAGCCACCAGCGCAGTCTCCTGGCCACCAGAAGCAGAATGCATCACTCCAGGAAGGATTCCAACCCAACCTTTAGTGAGAGGGCAAAAGAGAAGGACTCTGCATAGGTAGCTTCACAAATTTCCCAGCGGTGGTCCTGCACTGGCAGCAAGGCTAACAAACGGGAACTCCTGACAGCCAGGGGCTCTGCTAGTCAGTTTCTCGAGCTTTTCATGTTGTCCTAATCTGCATCCTGATCTGTGTTCCAGGAATTACGGCCTGCTGAAGATGTGGTTGCTAATTCCCCAAAGTCTGAGCAGGATCCCTTGGACGCAGAGAACATCCATCTCGCTGCAAAGGCTGAGGGAGAAAGTGAAGAAGAGGCCAGCTTTCTGGGTAAGGGTTGGGGTCTGGTTCCTTGCGTGCTTTTGCAATTGGCGGAGGGTCCAGCAGAAGCCATTTCCTCTCTCCTGCCTGAAATTCTCAGACAATAGGATTGCCAGAACCTCTGAGATCAGCCCCTAAGCAGAAAACGTCTCTTATAACCAAAGTAGATGCAACGTTCAATGCATGGAGAGAGGAGAGGGACAACCATTACGTCTGGAAAGTTGACATGCTTTATGTGATGGAATGATTGACAAAGCACAATACTGAATTCCTCCCATAGTTTTCTTCCCCATGAGGTTTGCATGCAGTCAGTGTACCCAGAAGCAATGAATTTGTAAGCATGTCTTGCACAGTTGTGTGGAGGGAGGGCTAGGAAGAAGAAGGATAAGCGAATTGTGTAAACTTGCCGATGTTACAGTCTGGGGTTGTGTGTAAGAGTGAGTGAGTGGAATAATATTTTATAGCACCCCTGTAATTTTATCCATCACTAATCTTACATGGAGATACTGTGGTACAAACTTGGTGTAAATTTCAAAATAAGTGCACAAAGCCAAGAAAGAGACTCACAAGTTTATATTGGGACCAGATTTCCTCGTCAAGAGTCTACTTCATCAGAGTGCAGCCCACAAAAGCTTAGGCTATAACACATTTATCAGCCTTTCAGGGCTACAAAAGATGAATCAACAGAAGAATAGTTAGTCTATGGACTTCCATCCTACAGGAGACAGGGACGGCCAGCAACTTGGATAGCTGGGAAAAAAGGATTAGACTGATATCTGTGCTCTGCCCTCCTGGTCATAGGCAATAATGCTTCTTAATGCAGTGGTACCTTGGTTCTCAAACGGCTTAGTAGTCAAACAACTTGGAAGTAAGTGTTCTGGTTTGGGAACTTTTTTCGGAAGTTGAACATGCTCCGTATTGAGTGTAAAACTTCCAATATGAGTGCCAAACCTCTGTTTTCAGTGCCACACTTCCGTTTTCAGTGTTACACTGAGGTCTGTCTGCAAAACCAAAAGAACCATTAGCAGAAAAACAATAGAGATAAAGAAGCAAATTATTTCCAAGCATGAAAGTGGTGTCTGTTTAAGTGGTCTGGCACTTTATTATTTCACAGTACAGCTTTTGTTTTTGCTATTTATTTTACTTTCTCATTTTTGAGGCTTTTTCCGGTTCATTTGTTTTCCTTACTGTGTAGAAACCTGTTCAGCTACAGTGGAACCTCGACTAACGAATTTAATGCGTTCCGAATGCGCATTCATTAGTAGAAAAATTCGTTAATCGAAACGCGATTTCCCATAGGAATGCTTTAAAAACGGATTAATGCGCTCCTATAGGAAGAGAAATCGGGGTTCACTTACCTTTTCGAGGTGGATGGCCAGGCTCCCGCAGCTCTCCTTCTCTTGCAGGCGGCTCCGAGGGGTGCTCGCCGCCATGGCTGGGCCGAAATTAAAAACCCTTGCCGGCGTCTCCCGGCAAGGAAAAAATGGTGCGGGGGGCCTCACCGACGCAGTAGAAAGCCGCGCGGGGCGCCCCCGACGCAGCAAAAAGCCGCGCTGGGCCAAAATGGCCCGAAAAAAAAAACCCTTGCCGGGCTTTCCCGGCAAGGAAAAAATGGTGCAGGGGGTGTCCCCGATGGGGTAGAAAGCCGCGCGGGGCGCCCCCGAAGCAACAAAAAGCCGCGCTGGGCCAAAACGGCCCGAAAATATAAAGCCTTGCCTCCCTAAACAGGGCTGCCTTGAGGTATTTTCTGAATGTCAGATAGTTGTTTATCTCTTTGACCTCTGCTGGCAGGGCGTTCCACAGGGTGGGTGCCACTACCCAGGAGGCCCTCTGCTTGGTTCCCTGTAGCGTTGCTTCTCGCAGTGAGGGAACCTGTGCCTCCATGGACAGCTGTGAGTCCAAAATGACTCCCAGGCTGCGCACCTGGTCCTTCAGGGGCACAGTTACCCCATTCAGGACCACGGAGTCCCCCACACCTGCTCGCACCCTGTCCCCCCAAAACAGCACTTCTGTCTTGTCAGGATTCAACCTGTTAGCCGCCATCCATCCTCCAATCGCCTCCAGGCACTCACACAGGACCTTTACCGCCTTCACTGGTTCTGATTTGAAAGAGAGGTAGAGCTGGGTATCATCTGCATACTGGTGAACACCCAGTCCAAACCCCCTGATGATCTCTCCCAGTGGCTTCATATAGATATTAAAAAGCATGGGGGAGAGGACGGAACCCTGAGGCACCCCACAATTGAGAGCCCAGGGGTCTGAACATTCACCCACCACCACCACTTTCTGCACACGCCCAGGAGGGAGGAGCGAAACCACTGTATAACAGTGCCCCCAGCTCCCAACCCCTCTAGACAGTCCAGAAGGATGTTATGGTCAATGGTGTCAAAGGCTGCTGAGAGATCCAGCAGAACTAGGAAACAGCTCTCACCTTTGTCCTTAGCCCGCCAGAGATCATCGACCAGCGCGACCAAGGCAGTTTCAGTCCCATGATGAGGCCTGAATCCCGATTGGAAGGGATCCAAATGGTCCGCATCCTCCAGGTGTGCTTGGAGTTGTTCAGCAACCACCCACTCAATCATATTTTATAGTACAGTACATTATTGATGTCATATTATGGATTAATGGTATTGTAAGATTCTAAAATTCATGTTAAACTGCTGTTTTAGGGGTTGCTTTTTAAAATCTGGAATTGATTAATCCATGTTGCATTTTCTATGCGAAGGTTCGCTTTTGTTTTGGAACTCTTTGGTTTTCGAACATCAAGAATGGATTAAGTTTGAGAACCAAGGTACCACTGTAATAGTGAAGGAGGAGGTTAGCTTAACCTAACCTGTAATTCCTATTTCACACACCTCTTTGCAGGAGGCTTCACATCCCCTAAATTCATAAGGAAAGTCTCCAGCGTGAACTTTTACTTCCATTAGCTCAAGGTGAAGAACACAAGCCAGACAGCATGACTCCCTTATCAGCATGGCCTTGCTGTACTTGCCAAGTACAGACAGGGAGACAGGGAGTCTGTACAGGGAGTCGGGGTGCAAATATCCTTACCACCATGACGCACAAAGGGCCCTGCCAAAGTTCAGGAGGAAGGACACTCCTTATAAGGTCTGCAGAACAACATAAGGCTATTCCTTATATGGGTAAAGGAAGGATCTCCTTATTAGATCAGAGTTCTTGGGAAGAAATGTATAAATGCTAGATGTGAACAACATTTCGTGGGCTTGCTGAGGAATGATCCCGCAAGTGCCCTTCTACAGTTCATGGATGTAGAATAAAAGCTTTTTCTCTGATTCAAATCTCGGTGACATTTTTGTCTCCTTTCTTCCCTCTCCCTTGGGAGCAACGTTGAACCCTGGTTCTGCTAAGGCTACAATAGTTTCTGGAAAGCACAGGAGGGCAGAGGGCTCTTGTGCTCCAATCCTGCTTGCTGCTTTCCCACAGGCATCTGGTTGGTTCCTGTGAGAACAGGATGCTGGACTAGGTGGGCCTTTGCTGATCCACCAGGCTCTTCTTAGGTTCTAATATACTGCAATATTCTCACAGTTGCATGTGGTATAACAACACTTTTGCTAATTACTCAAGAAAGATACTGTTATTCAAGCATGAGATCATTTCCTCACTTCAAAATGAAAAATACAGAGCTGTGTTTAAGCAGCCCATTCCAACATAGATCAGTATTATAAAATGATGCTGTATTATGTGTGAATGCAGTGATCATGTGTTGCTCTTGCCATTATTTCCTCTGCATTCCTAAAAATTTGGAACATAGCAAGGACAGTAGGGAATGGAGATGGTGTCTGGAGTGTCACCAGATGGTGTCTCCAGTGTCTGGAGGCGGTTGGAGGATGGATGGCGGCTAACAGATTGAGGTTGAATCCTGACAAGACAGAAGTGCTTTTTTGGGGGGACAGGAGGTGGGCAGGTGTGGAGGATTCCCTGGTCCTGAATGGGGTAACTGCACCCCTGAAGGACCAGGTGTGCAGCCTGGGAGTCATTTTGGACTCACAGCTGTCCATGGAGGCGCAGGTTAACTGTATCCAGGGCAGCTGTCTACCAGCTGCATCTGGTATGCAGGCTGAGACCCTACCTGCCCGCGGACTGTCTCGCCAGAGTGGTGCATGCTCTAGTTATCTCCCGCCTGGACTACTGCAATGCGCTCTACGTGGGGCTACCTTTGAAGGTGACCCGGAAACTACAACTAATCCAGAATGCGGCAGCTAGACTGGTGACTGGGAGCGGCCGCCGAAACCACATAACACCGGTCTTGAAAGACCTACACTGGCTCCCAGTTCGTTTCCGAGCACAATTCAAAGTGTTGATGCTGACCTTTAAACCCCTAAATGGCTTCGGTCCAGTATACCTGAAGGAGCGTTTCCACCCCCATCGGTCAGCCCGGACACTGAGGTCCAGTGCCGAGGGCCTTCTGGCGGTTCCCTCGCTGTGGGAAGCCAAGTTACAGGGAACCAGGCAGAGGGCCTTCTTGGTAGTGGCACCCGCCATGTGGAACGCCCTCCCTTCAGATGTCAAAGAGAACAACAATTACCAGACCTTGAAGACATCTGAAGGCAGCCCTGTTTAGGGAGGCTTTTAATGTTTTATAGATTATTTTATTTTAATGCTCTGTTGAAAGCCGCACAGAGTGGCTGGGGAAACCCAGCCAGATGGGCGGGGTATAAATAATAACTTCTTCTTCTTCTTCTTCTTTTTCTTCTTATTATTATTATTATTATAAGAGAAGATGCATATTGAGATTGACGTGTGTTCAGTTTCTTTCTTGTCAATCTTGAATGTCTAACAGGATTCTCTTCGTCCCAAACAGGTCAGGAAGATGATGGTCAGAATTCAGCATTGCCACCTGTGACTTCATTGGGAAGAACAAAAGAACAGTTTAAATGCAGGGAATGTGGGGTGTGCTTTAGTCACAGGGGAAGACTGAGGATACATCAACGAACGCACATGGGGGAGAAACCATTTAAATGTATTGAATGTGGAAAGGGCTTCACTCAAAATGGAAACCTTAGAATACATCAACGAACTCACACAGGGGAGAAACCATTTAAATGTATTGAATGTGGAAAGAGCTTCACTCAAAATGGAAACCTTAGAATACATCAACAAATTCACATGGAGCAGAAACCATTTAAATGTATTGAATGTGGAAGGAGCTTCAGTAGAAAGGGAACACTTAAAATACACCAACGAAATCACACAGGGGAGAAACCATTTAAATGTATTGAATGTGGAAAGAGCTTTATCAATAGTGGATCACTTAGAATACATCAACGAACTCACACTGGGGAGAAACCATTTGAATGTATGGAATGTGAAAAGAGCTTCACTGAAAGTGGAGACCTTAAAATACACCAACGAACTCACACAGGGGAGAAACCATGCAAATGTATTGAATGTGGTAAGAGCTTCAGTACAAGTGGATCACTTAGAAAACACCAACGAACTCACACAGGGGAGAAACCATTTAAATGTATTGAATGTGGAAAGAGCTTCACTGAAAGTGGAGACCTTAGAAAACACCAACGAACTCACACAGGGGAGAAACCATTTAAATGTATTGAATGTGGAAAGAGCTTCACTGAAAGTGGAGACCTTAGAAAACACAAACAAACTCACACAGGGGAGAAACCATGTAAATGTATTGAATGTGGTAAGAGCTTCAGTACAAGTGGATCACTTAGAAAACACCAACGAACTCACACAGGGGAGAAACCATTTAAATGTATTGAATGTGGAAAGAGCTTCAGTGAAAGTGGACACCTTAGAATACACCAACGAACTCACACAGGGGAGAAAACATTTAAATGTATTGAATGTGGAAAGAGTTTTAGCAATAGTGGATCACTTAGAATACATCAACGAACTCACACAGGGGAGAAACCATTTAAATGTATTGAATGTGGAAAGAGCTTCAGTCAAAATGGAAAACTTAAAGCACATCAACGAACTCACACAGGGGAGAAACCATTTAAATGTATTGAATGTGGAAAGAGCTTCAGTGAACGTGGACACCTTAGAATACACCAACGAACTCACACAGGGGAGAAACCATTTAAATGTATTGAATGTGGAAAGAGCTTTATCAATAGTGGATCACTTAGAATACATCAACGAACTCACACGGGGGAGAAACCATCTAAATGTATGGAGTGCGGAAAGAGCTTCAGTCAAAATGCACACCTTAGAAGACATCAACGAACTCACACTGGGGAGAAACCATTTAAATGTATGGATTGTGGAAAGAGCTTTCCTGAAAGTGGAGAGCTTAGAAAACACCAACGAACTCACACAGGGGAGAAACCATTTAAATGTATTGAATGTGGAAAGAGCTTCACTGAAAGTGGAGACCTTAGAAAACACCAACGAACTCACACAGGGGAGAAACCATTTAAATGTACTGAATGTGGAAAGAGCTTTAGCAATAGTGGATCACTTAGAATACATCAACGAACTCACACAGGGGAGAAACCATTTAAATGTATTGAATGTGGAAAGAGCTTCACTGAAAGTGGAGACCTTAGAAAACACCAACGAACTCACACAGGGGAGAAACCATTTAAATGTATTGAATGTGGTAAGAGCTTCAATGAATGTGGGGGCCTTAGAAAACACCAACGAACTCACACAGGGGAGAAACCATTTAAATGTATTGAATGTGGTAAGAGCTTCAATGAATGTGGGGGCCTTAGAAAACACCAACGAACTCACACAGGGGAGAAACCATTTAAATGTATTGAATGTGGAAAATGCTTCAGTAGAAGTGAATCACTTGGAATACATCAACGAAGTCACACAGGTAACTCACCTTAGATGTATGATATTTGGAAAGAGGTTCATAGGGAGTGGACGCCTTTATTCATAAGCAAATTCACACGGGAAAAACCATATACAGTTAATGTATGGAGTTTTCCACTCAGGGTTTCCACAGTTCCTGAGAAGTGATGATGACTGTAATTTCTCTGGATGTCCAAAAAAGAATTAGGCAGTGTTAAGCAGAGCTGTTCTATGACAGTTGTCACTTGCTGACAATGCAGATGGAAGCCACCTTGGTTCACCCAGAAGTTACCAGATGTTGGTTTTAGTGACGTCTATACAAAGTGCATAGCCTTTGACTCTCCATAAAGAAATGGGGAGGAATGATGAACTGGAATAGCTGACTAGAAGGAAAGGTAACCTGGGAACTTCATGTTGATTGACCACCCCAGCTCCCTGACCCCAAGAAGAGACTGATCCTGGGAGGCAGGTGAGTATTACAGCTAAACCCCATGTTATGTTCTCCAGTAGCTATTCGCTCGGAAAAGGCTATTTACATTCAGTTCTTAGTGTGTCTGGAGCGGGGGGGGGGTTACCTTTCCTTCTCTGCTTCCTTGCAGTCCTGACAAAAAGTCAAACCTCCACGCCAATTCTTGTAGCTCCCCTTAGTGTCAAGGGATGAGTCCTAGGGAGCATCTGGAGCCCTGCCATTCCTTCTGTCCCTGGCCCCTTCCCCTCCTCTCTCGACCATCCCAGGGCCACTCTTGACTCCACAGCAGGAGACGGGATCTGTCCAAAGATGTCCTTACTGGTTGAAAGACCACTTCTTGTTTCCTGGAGCTCCATCCTTCTTTCTCATGCAAGGGGGAGTCATGAAGCAGCTGAAGACTGAGCACACCTAAGTGCGACGCAGAGGGGGGTGGATTCTGCTTAACCTTTCCCATCTGCTACTTTTCTGTTGTTTTTAATATACAATTTATTAATTTTATGATGATGAAAACATCACAAATAATCAAACCATAATTGTTAAATCAACTGTTTGTACAAACCATAACGACACCATTCCATGGAATTTCCCAGATCCCTTGACTTCCCTCCACTCCCCTTCTTGGTTCCATTATTTTATACTTATTCATACACGTCCATAAAGACTTATATTCCTGGCCATCCAATTTTAAAACCTTGTTCATATTATTACAAGTGATTTTAAAAAGTCCTGTTTATTTATTAATCTGTACACCAAGCTTAAGGGGGGGATGCAATAAACATTTCCCTTATTTTAAGTCAATGTCTTCTTTCTTTCATGGGTATTTGGTTGTGTAATCTGTCCTGCATAGTTCACTAGTTTGTTTTACCAATTTTATTTATGTTCTTTGGCAGTAGCTTCTTCCTTCTGTGGGGCTGGTCTGGTCTTGGCCTGGCATCCACTCTCAAATACAGGAACGAAGTCCTTCTCTCTGTGAGTCCATTAAGTCCTGTACATCTCAATATCAAAGCTTCTGTCTTTTTAACAAAGATCATTTTCAATATTCTTTTCACATCTTTATGTATCATTTCCCAGGCTTTTAAAAATGACTTTACATTGCCACCACATATAGTAGCCTCTCATGTATGTTGCCCTTCCGTCTTGTTTCTTTTCCAAAACAGTCAAATCCTCCCATATCAATTCATACAAGGTGCCGGTTTTATCTTGAACCACCTTTACTTTCCCTTGCATTTTCCTTGAACCTCGCACCTCTACCTTTCCCACTTTAGTGGTTTGTGCTTTCACCTCTTTAGTTTGTCCCACTGCCTCTGAAAGTAAATTAGTATTTTTCTAATTTGAGAAACTGCCTTGTCCACATCTTCCTTTATTTGAGCAATCTTGTTTTTATATTCTAAATACAAATCATATAATTCAGATTTTATGTTTCCCCGTGTTACGGCCTTGCTGGTTTGTTTATCCTTCTGCCATTTCTGGTTTGGTATGAGGGGGCAGTTCTTTTTCCATTTCCCAGCTTCCTCTATGAAGATTAAATTCCTAAACAAAATGTCCGTTCCCACTAAGAAGAATGTTATTTTTAGCTTCATCAGTATTTTGTCAAGGCCATTTCACTAACCTCAGCAGAGAAAACAGCAGAACATCCAGCCTCTTCCCTCCCCCCACCCTAATGACTCACAAATACAAATTTAACAAATACAAATCTTTTCACTCATTCACATCAAAATGGTTTTTAATATCCAGTATCAATAAGTCTGTAATATTTGTTTTTATTTGGAATCTGATTTAATCTAATATTAATAATAAATATTATAATCTGCTTCTTTTGGTCTTGATTTTTAACCAGCTCATGCCTTTTAATAAAATAAATCCACAATTATTATTCCTCCGTTAGGTTAAATATCTTCTACACTCTGAAACATCCAGAGAGTCCTGTCTTTGTTCCAGCAAAAGAGAAATCCAATAGTCTTCCATTAAGTGTTATTGTAATCCTTCATTTAAGTTTAACCTCCATTTCAAGTCAAGTTCAATGGCGCCATAAGATGAATTCAAGTTCAAATTGAATTCAAATCAAGTCCATTGTTTTTAAAAAATATTGAGATTGGTATTGTCAGATCTGCGTGGCGGTGGCTCACGAGTAACCAGGCCTGAGTCCCAACTGTCTTTTAACAGCTTTATTGGTGCAGACTATTTACAGTGCAGAGAGCAAGGAAAGCATGACCATCTCAGTCGCTAGCAGAATCCGGAAGTGCCCGTTTCCGCCTAAGTTTCTAGCATGAGAACCGTGGGATCCCAAAGTGCCCTCCCCCTTGTCACCTCTTGACCCCCCTGCGCAGCTGGGGCGACGGAAGTGGTGTTCCCCCTTCAGACCTATCCTCCCGGGACGTGCTGGGGCTCTGAGCAACCTCCTCGAGCCCTAGTCTCACAGAGCTGCTTGTTGCTTGCTGCTCTGCCTGCTCGAGGAGTTCTCGCTGGTCAGAAGGCGCCGGGGCTCTCGGTACGTCACGGGGCTGAGGGCAGTTCCCTGACATCCATGAACAAAACTGTGTACAATCTTTTAATCCTTACTGTTCATTAGTCGACTCTTCTCCCAAAGAAGAAGAGAGCACTTCAATCTCCCAGGACACGCTATACAAGATCTCAAAGTAGCTGTCTTATTGCAAAGGAATTTCAGAAATAGACTGGAAAGAGAAGTTGCTGAATTGCAACTCATTGCCAAGCTTAAAACCATGGAGAGACCTGGTCTGAACAAAGACATTGGATTCTTATCTCATTATACATGACAAAGCTTTTTTAACCTTCTCACCCCTTGCTTTTTCCTATAAGACTAATTGCAGTCGTTAACAAAAAAATTCCTTCCAGTAGCACCTTAGAGACCAACTAAGTTTGTTCTTGGTATGAGCTTTCGTGTGCATGCACACTTCTTCAGATACACTGAAACAGAAGTCACCAGACCCTGATATATAGTGAGAGGGTGGGGAGGGGTGGTGGAAATGGGTGAAAGGTTGATAGGTGTGGTAAACCTGTTGACGACTGTTAATGGCTGCAATTAGTCTTACAGGAAAAGGCAAGGGGTGAGAAGGTTAAAAAAGCTTTGTCATGTATAATGAGATAAGAATCCAATGTCTTTGTTCAGACCAGGTCTCTCCATGGTTTTAAGCTTGGTAATGAGTTGCAATTCAGCAACTTCTCTTTCCAGACTATTTCTGAAATTCCTTTGCAATAAGACAGCTACTTTGAGATCTTGTATAGAGTGTCCTGGGAGATTGAAGTGCTCTCCTACTGGTTTCTCTGTCTTGTGATTCCTGATGTCAGATTTATGTCCATTTATCCTTTGGCGTAGGGTTTGGCCTGTTTGTCCAATATAGAGAGCTGAAGGGCACTGTTGGCATTTGATGGCATACACAATGTTAGATGATGAGCAATTAAATAGTCCTGAGATGGTATGTTTGATGTTGTTGGGGCCAGTAATGGTGTTGTCCGGGTGTATGTGGCAGCAAAGTTGGCATCTGGGTTTATTGCAGGCTCTGGTGCCAGTGTCTGTGTTTAGTCTGGTTGTAGTATTGTTGTGGGTGAGGAGTTGTTTAAGATTGGGTGGCTGTCTGTAGGCGATGAAAGGTCTTCCTCATACCAAGAACAAACTTAGTTGGTCTCTAAGGTGCTACTGGAAGGAATTTTTTTTATTTTATTTTGTTTTGACTATGACAGACCAACACGGCTATCTACCTTTAACTGCAGTCGTTAACAGTCAATCAACAGGTTTACCACAGCTATCGGCCTATCACCCATTCCCACCACCCTTCTGAGTAATACCCCTCCCCACCTTCTCACTATATATAAGGGTCTGGTGACTTCTGTTTCAGTGTATCTGAAAAAGTGTGCATGCACACGAAAGCTCATACCAAGAACAAACTTAGTTGGTCTCTAAGGTGCTACTGGAAGTAATTTTTTTATTTTGTTTCTTCTCCCAAAGTAAGCTTCACCAACACTTGCGAAAGCTTTCCTCCAGTGCTTCACTTGTAATGTTTATCGCGCGGGGTAAACCCCCCAAAGGGGGAGTAGACTTCCTTTTTATCCTTCCGCTTTGCCGAATTAAGTCAATCAAATTAAACCAATCCTCCTCCTCCTCACCTTTTAATCGGCTACTTGTAATGGAAAAGTAAACCACTCTTGGCTGAAATCAGAGACTTTGCCCTGTGGAGCTGCGATGGTGCCTAGTACACCAGCACCCTCAGCTTCCCCCTCACCTTTTGGCACGGGAGCAGAGACTGGCAATGCCGAGGTGCCGTTCTGTGAACCGCTGGACCCCGAGACACCCCAATAATCCTCTTCGGGCTTTTTGGGGAGGCGCTTCGCCCTTGCGCTCTTCCCCAGAGGCTCCACAAAGCTGTCAGATTCACGGTCCATCCGTCCACTCTGCATGGGGCTGCCTTTGAAAAGTGCTCAGAAACTTCAGCTGGCTCAAAGAGCTGCTGACCAGGGCTGGCTACAGGCAGCATAGGACTCCCATATTAGAACAGTTCCACTGACTAATGGTCTGTTTCTGGACACAATTCTAAGTGCTGGTTATCACCCATAAAGCCCTGCATGGCGTAATACGAAAATGCTATGTCCTCTGTTGATAGTTTTGTTTTGTATTTCAGATCTCTCTTTTTCTCTCTGCCAAGTTAGGAATCCTCTCCAAATATACGTGTGTGTGAAAGGTCCTGCATTGAAGCTCTGAGTAGCCACCAAGCACAGACAGATTTACAGATTCATGTGTATGTGTGCGCGAGTATGCATGTGTGACAAATTCCAGAGGGGCCATATTGTGCGACTGCAAGAGATTGTAATGTATTTCTTTGAAGTCAGTTCAGCACCATCTTTGGGCTAATAACAGCAGTGCAGCTGTTGTCACATACATAGTCTCCTCTGGTCTTTTGGGATCTCAGTACCTGTAATTCCAAATAAAAAGGCTTCTGATTTCTTAAGAAAAGTTATTTTAAACATTCTCTCCCTCCCCCCAATTCAATATATACCATTTCCCAAAATGATTTTGTTATCTTACATGACCACCACATATAGTAAAAGGTACCCACTTATTATTTACATTTCCAGCAGATATTTGAACTTATTCTATACATTTTAGCTACCAGTAACTTAGGTAAAGGTAAAGGGAACCCTGACCATTAGGTCCAGTTGTGTTCGACTCTGGGGTTGCGGTGCTCATCTCGCTTTATTGGCTGAGGGAGCCAGCGTACAGCTTCCGGGTCATGTGGCCAGCATGACTAAGCCGCTTCTGGCAAACCAGAGCAGCGCACGGAAAGGCCGTTTACCTTCCCGCCGGAGCGGTACCTATTTATCTACTTGCACTTTAACATGCTTTTGAACTGCTAGGTGGGCAGAAGTTTAGCTAACTTACTAGGAGTCAAATACATCATTTTCATATAACTCATATAACTGAGAAGAATATATTTACAATCTCATGCTTATTCAAACATGGGTACATTCTCACTTGAATTGTCTTACGAAAGGATTTTACTTTCACCTCAGAAGTATTCTCTTTGTTCCTTGCAGAGAGCTCCTGCACAGGTTTCCCCTATTAATATTTAGTGATTGTTACGGAAAAAATCCCAGGTGTGAGGTTAGTCAGCCACCTGGCCCTTCGAGCGAAGCCCGAGGTTCAAACGGAATAAAGGAAGGAGACCAGCCACCAACCGGAGCAAAGTACAAAGCAAGGTTTATTGCGCAACAGGTTCAACCACAGGAGACTGAACCCAGAGCACAGGGTTACAAGGACTTTTAAAACTTCCTGCCCTGGCCCAGAATACAGTTTGGTGGTGTCATAACTACATCTCTATTACATGGGGGAAACGTCAGGAAAAGGGTGGAGAGAAGGAGGTCCGACATGATTAACATATGGGGAAAACAAGATTAGCATAGGGGAAAAACAAGATTAACATTTGGTAATGTCTTTGGCCACCTCAAGAGAAGAGAAGACTCCCTAGAAAAGACCCTGATGTTGGGAAAGATGGAGGGCACAAGGAGAAGGGGACGACAGAGGACAAGATGGTTGGACAGTGTTCTCGAAACTACTAAAATGAGTTTGGCCAAACTGCGGAAGGCAGTGAAGGATAGACGTGCCTGGCATGCTCTGGTCCATGGGGTCATGAAGAGTCGGACACGACTGAACGACTGAACAACAACAAATGTCTTTAGGAAGAATATCAAAGAGTAATTCACCCTGATAGGAAAAGACCATGGGACTGCCATTTGGTCAGTCTGTCACCTGGGCCGGGGCCGAGTCCGTACTTGATGGGTTCTTGCCTGCCTATGTGATCTTACATCTGCAGGATTATGGAGGAACTGAATACGTGTTCTCTCGCTTATCAAGCAATGGCGGAGAACCAAAGGTGAGCCACCCTGGGTCCCCAGGGTCAGACAATGGTGGGGACCGAGTGACTTGAAAGGCCCGTTTTCCAGGATTAAAAGGACACCGGAATGAAGAAAATCCATAAAGGCATTGATTTACTATGAATTTCTGAAGTTATTTCTTATAAGGGGGTTTGTGTCAGGGACACCAACTTCCAAACCCTACTGCAAATGCAGCCTCCCCCGAGCTACATGTGCTGCAGTGAGGCCTATTCTCAGTTCATTGTCTTCTGGATCAGTGCGTTCATCTTTAGTAAATTCAGTATATCAGAGCATAGCCGATTTGTCCTGCTCTGCTGCATGCAATGTCTTTTGTAGCTGTGTGATTTGTGCTCATATTGTGACGGTCCTCAGCTATAAACAATAAAATTGATTGATTAATAGATTGATTGAACGAACTATGAAAAGAATAAAGTGATTTTCTTTCTGGTACTCACTCCAAAATGGTGTGTCTGTGTGTGTGTCTTCGCCTTCTTGTTCTTTGGTTTATTTTTGGGGTGGCGGTATGAAGGCCAGAACCTCTCCCCTCCTCTGCTGAACAAAGGCAGGAGACCAGAGGAAGCGAACGAAAAATTAGGGAAAGACAGACCCGGCAAGTGTAATTCTTTTCCAGATATGTCCTTGATTTGATCCCAGAATGTCCCGCTTCTCTTTAGGGTGTCCCTTCTATCACTGGAGAAATGCTGGAGGGTATGGAGTTACTCGACTCCCGAGTCATCTGAAGGCAATAGGGAAGTTTTAAAATGTTTTATGTTTTTATATATGTTCAAGCTGCACAGAGTGCTAGATCAACCTAATAAGATGTTTGCATTATAAATAGTAAAATAATCATTATAGAATAGGATGTCCCTATTTACATCCAAGAAATGTTGGAGGGTATGGAAAGATAACAGGGCCTGACCCTGCCATTGGTTGCTGAAGCTAAGTGATTGCATGACCCCAGCCAGCAGAGCTGGAAACTGGACTGCCACCTCCAGCAAGGCATTTGAGCAGCAGGGTGGCATAGTCCCAGCTTCCTAAAATTTCAGGAATTTTTAATGATGAGGATTTAGAAACCAGTGACTGCCCCCCTGATCAAGAAGAGACTTATGTACATGGAGACACAGCTGGTGGCGTGTGCAGACCCCTATAGAAGGGTGGCAAAAGCTTGTTCCCTGCTGCTCCAGGGCTAGGAATGGAACAGATCTAATAGGGTCGATCTATTTGCCCTGAGAGCTAAGAGCAGACCCTCCAGGATCAGAAGCAGCGGGCTGCCGATACGAGGGCAGGGGAGGCAGCAGGGAGGTCTCGCCGCCTGCACGATGCCTTCGCCTTGCCAGGGGGCGCATCCAGCCTTGCAGCCTCCCAGGGCCCAACCCACAGCCAGCGAGCTCCGATGCCCAGAGAGGCAGGAAACGGGGCCAGCCAGGGGGACTCGAGAGCGGCTGCACTTTCCTGTCCCCCCGCCGAGGAGAGCGGAGGAGCAGCGGCCAGTGGCCTGGCGAGTTTCCCCGGAGAGGAGCCGGATTCCGGTGCAGGGACGGAGCGAGGAGCCAGAGGTGCAGGAGGCGGGGGGGGGGGGAGAGACCACGTGCGCCTCGCCTGGCAGGATCAGACCCAGCAGGGCGCCCCCCAACCGGGCAGGAAGGGGAAGGGGCTCAGCTCGGGGGCAGGGCATCTGCAGGAGGGCAGAGGGGCAAACATCTCTGGGTAAGGCTGGCACGGACCCTGAGCTGCTCGCTTCAGTACTAGAAACGATAATGAGCTCAGGGGGCACAATGAGGGGGCCAAGGCAGAGGGATCATTTGTCTCTGGATCAGGGCTTCTATCCCATCTCAGCACTGTGCTGATTCCTGCTGAGATTGGAGTTTAAAGGATCTCTCTAAGCGCTCTTTAGGCATCTCTCTCCGGGACAGACAGAGAGCTTCATCAGATGATCAGACCAGGAGATGGAAACATCGGGGACTAGCAGGCCACATGAAGTGGGTTGTTTAATTCTGTTGGTCGATATTCCTTTTGTTTGTTTGTTTCTTAGGCTGTGCAGACGCCATACATTTAAAGCACGTGGCTTCCCCCAGAGAATCATGGGAACTGTACTTTATTGCTACATTTCTCAGCACCCTTAAGAACTAGAGTTTCTTGGGTGAAGTCATGTGCTTTAATTGGCAGGTGGGTCTGTCGCAGTCTTAATCATATACAAAGATCTGTTGTTGCCTTTCCAACATGCTTAAAGTTGCAGCCAGGATCAGTATTCCCTGGTCACTGAACATTCTCAGTCCTCTCACTGGGTTGTTTTTGGATTTCCCTACTACTGCCTTGGTCCTCCCACCCCCAAATATTATTTGTAGTTCGGTAAACCTTGGGGTTTCCCCAAGTCTTTGGATAACTTCCTCTTGTGCATGGGTGGGGGCATTTGGGTGACATAGTGATTGTCATTCTCAGCCTGAAAATAATAATAATTATTATTATTATTATTTATACCCCGCCCTTCCCAGCCAAGACTGGGCTCAGAGCGGATAACACCCATAAAATACAGCAAAACATACAAAACAATCAATTAAAATGCAAGTTAAAATACGATTTAAAATTTAAAATGCAGCCTCATCTTTAAGTAGCCCACCAATCAAACAGGGTTAAATCAGTTAAATCATAAATAGAAAGAGTAATTATATAAAAAACTGGCTAGCAGTTAAATGCTTTTGTTTTTATTCTTGACTTTTATTCTAAACTGGTATGTTACTTTGTGTTTATTTCCTTCCCAGCAGGGTAGTGTAAAAATGGAAGAGCAGGGGCCGAGAAGACCCATTCAAAGGGAGAGACTGGAGTCCAAAGGAAAAAGATCTCCTGCAGGCCAAGTTGAGACCTTCAGGGATCTTCTGCCTTGTTCTGATTTACGTCAAATTAAGCAGGAGGCAGAGGAGGGTCATCTGCAGCAGCACTGTAATGCCCAGGATTTCCTGAAGACGATCCACCGCCCTTGTTCAAGCTGGGAAGCCCCACAGGATCCCAGTCCTCCCCACTCCGGGGATGGTGTCCTCCTGGCCTCCTTCAAGGAAGCTGCAGATGACAGCCGGTGGCCCAGCGGGAGAACAGGGGGGACAGACCAGACCCTGCTCCAAGACACTGAGGGGCTTCTGGGAAAGGTAAGTGCCCTCCTCTCACCTGGGTTTCCAGCATCTGGAGGTCTCAGGTACAGTGCCTCTTGACATGGAAGTTCTGTTTAGGTATGGTGGTGAATATTCCTCCTCCCTGCACTTTCTCTCTAATCCACTTTAAAAAGGCTTGTTAGACCAAACTTTACTATACATGGGAGGTTTGCAATCATATCTCCTGATGTTCTTACTTTACCTAAGCAGCTGCAGGGGACTCTGAATTTCATCAGAGCAGAGGCTGTGTTGGAAGAGGTGTCCTTCCATCAACCCCTGTTTTCCTAATCTAAATTGCCTCACTTTCCAAAATGCTCTTTGCTTCCCACTAAGGTAAAAGTCTCATCTTGCAACCTCTGCAATCTCATGTGTAGTGCAAATAGAAGAACACTGGCCTACCTTGTAAAGTTGTTGAAACATTGTTAAAGATAATGGCCAGGTTCAGATGACTGAATCGCAGCCTGAAAAGCAGGTTTTGCAAATAGCCATAGTTTTTAATGCATTGCTGCAGCAAAGTTACTCTGAAACCGATGTTGACCCAAGTTTACAATAAAAATCTCTAGCCACCAGCACAGTCTCCTGGCCACCAGAAGCAGAATGCATCACTCCAGGAAGGATTCCAACCCAACCTTTAGTGAGAGGGCAAAAGAGAATGACTCTGCATGGGTAGCTTCACAAATTTCCCAGCGGTGGTCCTGCACTGGCAGCAAGGCTAACAAACAGGGGAACTGGGGATGTGCTAGTCCCATATCTCCTTACATCTGCAAGGGTCATAGGTTCAGTATATTCTGCTGACACCTGAAGCATTCTTCAGAACGGTCAACTTGAGTGTAGAATCATAGAATCATAGAATCATAGAGTTGGAAGAGACCCCAAGGGCCATCCAGTCCAACCCCCTGCCAAGCAGGAAACACCATCAAAGCATTCCTGACAGGTGGCTGTCAAGCCTCTGCTTAAAGACCTCCAAGGAAGGAGACTCCACCACACTCCTTGGCAGCAAATTCCACTGCCGAACAGCTCTTACTGTCAGGAAGTTCTTCCTAATGTTTAGGTGGAATCTTCTTTCTTGTAGTTTGAATCCATTGCTCTGTGTCCGCTTCTCTGGAGCAGCAGAAAACAACCTTTCTCCTTCCTCTATATGACATCCTTTTATATATTTGAACGTGGCTATCATATCACCCCTTAACCTTCTCTTCTCCAGGCTAAACATACCCAGCTCCCTAAGCCGTTCCTCATAAGGCATTGTTTCCAGGCCTTTGACCATTTTGGTTACCCTCCTCTGGACACGTTCCAGCTTGTCAGTATCCTTCTTGAACTGTGGTGCCCAGAACTGGACACAGTATTCCAGGTGAGGTCTGACCAGAACGGAATACAATGGTACTATTACTTCCCTTGATCTAGATGCTATACTCCTATTGATGCAGCCCAGAATTGCATTGGCTTTTTTAGCTGCTGCATCACACTGTTGACTCATGTCAAGTTTGTGGTCTACCAAGACTCCTAGATCCTTTTCACTTGTACTGCTCTGAGTTCTCTAATCTGTTAAGGTCATTTTGAAGTGTGATCCTGTCCTCTGGGGTATTAGCCACCCCTCCCAATTTGGTGTCATCTGCAAACTTGATCAGGATGCCCTCAAGCCCATCATCCAAGTCATTGATAAAGATGTTGAATAAGACTGGGCCCAAGACAGAACCCTGTGGCACCCCACTAGTCATTTCTCTCCAGGATGAAGAGGAGCCATTGATGAGCACCCTTTGGGTTCGGTCAGTCAGCCAGTTACAAATCCACTGAATGGTAGCATTGTCTAGCCCGCATTTTACCAGCTTCTTTACAAGAATATCATGGGGCACCTTGTCAAAGGCCTTGCTGAAATCAAGATAGGCTACATCCACAGTGTTCCCTTCGTCTACCAGGCTTGTAATTCTGTCAAAAAATGAGATCAGATTAGTCTGACATGACTTATTTTTCAGAAACCCATGCTGACTTTTAGTGATCACAGCGTTCCTTTCTAGGTGCTCACAGACCGTTTGCTTAATGATCTGCTCTAGAATCTTTCCTGGTATTGATGTCAGGCTGACTGGGCAGTAATTGTTTGGGTCCTCTCTTTCCCCCTTTTTGAAAATAGGGACAACATTTGCCCTCCTCCAGTCTGCTGGGACTTCGCCTTTTTTCCAGGAATTCTCAAAGATTACTGCCAGTGGTTCTGAAATCACCTCTGCCAGTTCTTTTAGTACTCTGGGATGTAGTTCATCTGGCCCTGGAGACTTGAATACATCTAAACTAGCCAAGTGTTCTTGTACTACATCCTTACTTATTCTGGGCTGTGTTTCCCCTGCTGAATCATCTGCTCCATATTCTTCAGGTCGAGCATTGTTTTCTTTTTTGGAGAAGACTGAGGCAAAGAAGGTATTGAGGAGTTCTGCCCTTTCTGCGTCCCCTGTACGCATTTCACCTTCTCCTCCTCTAAGTGACCCCACTGTTTCCTTGTTCTTCCTTTTGCTATGGACATACCCATAAAAACCCTTTTTATTGCTTTTAACCTCTCTAGCAAGCCTGAGTTCATTCTGTGCTTTAGCTTTTCTGACTTTGTCTCTACATGTGCTGGCTATTTGTTTGAATTCCTCTCTGGTGGTTTCCCCCTTTTTCCATTTTTTGTACATATCCCTTTTAAATCTTAACCCAGTTAAAAGTTCTTTAGATAGCCACCCTGACTTCTTTAGGCACCTTCCATGTTTTCATCTCATTGGTACTGCTTGAAGTTGTGCTTTTAATATCTCCCTTTTAACAAACTCCCATCCATCATGAACTCCCTTCCCTTTTAGTATTACTGACCATGGGATCACACCCAGCGTTTCCCTAAGTTTTCTGAAGTCTGCTTTCTTAAAGTCTAGAATTTGAGTCTTAGTATGCTTGGTTGCTCCTTTCGGATGTATAATAAACTGATGTATAAGGGCATGATCACTCCCACCTAATGATCCTGCCACTACTTCCCCACTAACCAGGTCATCACTATTGGTTAGGACCAAATCTAAAATGGCTGATCCTCTTGTTGCTTCTCCCACTTTCTGGACAATGAAATTGTCTGCAAGGCCAGTGAGGAATCTGTTCGACCTTATGCTCTTGGCTGAGTTTGACATCCAACAAATATCAGGATAGTTGAAATCCCCCATTACTACTATCTCATTTCCTTTTGAATGCTTGGTCATCTGTTCCAGGAAGGCATCATCTATGTCCTCAGTTTGGCTTGGGGATCTATAGTAAACTCCCACAATGAGATCACTGTTATTTTTCTCTCCCTTAATTTTGACCCAGATACTCTCAGTTTGGCTTTGAAGTTTTAAATCATGGATCTCTTCACAGGTATACACATCCCTGACATATAACGCCACTCCTCCTCCTTTCCTGTTTGGTCTATTTCTCTGAAATAGATTGTATCCCTCTATTACTACATTCCAATCATGAGACTCATCCCACCAGGTTTCATTGATGCCTATTATGTCGTATTTAGTTTGCTGTACCAAGAGCTCAAGTTCATCTTGTTTATTTCCCATGCTCTGTGCATTTGTATACAGACATTGAAGACCATTGATCATTCCCCCTAGTCTCTTATTTAAGGATTTTTTCCTCCCACCACTAGGTCTGTGTGCTGTTTGCTCCATTTGGTCCTTGACATTTGGATGATCATCTTCAGCATTTGATAGACTCCTACCTTCAGGACCACTGTCTCCCTCCCCCACATAAGTCAGTTTAAAGCCCTCCTGATGAGCTTTTTGAGATTGTTGGCAAAAACATTCCTCCCAACCCTTGTGAGGTGCCGCCCATCACTTGCCAGAAGTCCATCTTCAAGAAACTGCAGACCGTGATCTAAGAATCCAAACCGTTCCTGCTGGCACCATTTGCGAAGCCAGTTGTTCACTTCCCTATTTTTCCCTCTCTCCCTGGGCCATGTCGTTCAAGTGGGAGGACAGATGAGATGACAATTTGTGCATTTAATTGCTTCAACTTCCTACCCAGAGCCTCATAATCACTTTTGATCTTCTGGAGGCTATGGCTTGCAGTGTCATTGGTTCCCACAAGGGGTTTTTGTCAGTGGGTTTTATGATTCTTTGCAGCCGTTCTGTTACATCATGGATCGTGGCCCCGGGGAGACAGCACACCTCTCGAGACATCTTGTCAGGCCCACAGATCACTGCTTCTGTACCCCTCAGTAGGGAATCACCTATCACCACTACACGCCTCCTCATAGTGTACTTGATGGATGCTTGGCGACAGCGCTCCGGGGCTAATTGCTTGTTTGGCAATAAATCTTCAAGTTAATTATGTCTTGCGTTCTGTGTTATCAAGACGACAGCCTGGACTCTTGACACCCAGGGGCTCTGCTAGTCAGTTTCTCGAGCTTTTCATGATGTCCTAATCTGCATCCTGATCTCTGTTCCAGGAATTACGGCCTGCTGAAGATGTGGTTACTAATTCCCCAAAGTCTGAGCAGGATCCCTTGGACGCAGAGAACATCCATCTCTCTGCAAAGGCTGAGGGAGAGAGTGAAGAAGAGGCCAGCTTTCTGGGTAAGGGTTGGGGTCTGGGTCCTTGCGTGCTTTTGCAATTGGCGGAGGGTCCAGCAGAAGCCATTTCCTCTCTCCTGCCTGAAATTCTCAGACAATGGGATTGCCAGAACCTCTGAGATCAGCCCCTAAGCAGAAAACGTCTCTTCTGTAGATGCAACGTTCAATGCATGGAGAGAGGAGAGGGACAACCATTACATCTGGAAAGTTGACATGCTTTCTGTGATGGAATGATTGACAAAGCACAATACTGAATTCCTCCCATAGTTTTCTTTCACATGAGGTTTGCATGCAGTCAGTGTACACAGAAGCAATGAATTTGTAAGCATGTCTTGCACAGTTGTGTGGAGGGAGGGCTAGGAAGAAGAAGGATAAGCGAATTGTGTAAACTTGCCGATGTTACAGACTGGGGTTGTGTGTAAGATTGAATGAGTGGAATAATATTTTATAGCACCCCTGTAATTTTATCTGTCACTAATCTTACATGGAGATACTGTGGTACAAACTTGGTATAAATTTCAAAATAAGTGCACAAAGCCAAGAAAGAGACTCACAAGTTTATAGTGGGACCAGATTTCCTCATCAAGAGTCCACTTCGTCAGAGTGCAGCCCACAAAAGCTTAGGCTATAACACATTTATCAGCCTTTCAGGGCTACAAAGATGAATCAACAGAAGCAGAGTTAGTCTATGGACTTCCATCCTACAGGAGACAGGGACGGCCAGCAACTTGGATAGCTGGGGAAAAAGGATTAGACTGATGTCTGTGCTCTGCCCTCCTGGTCATAGGCAATAATGCTTCTTAATACAGTGGTACCTTGGTTCTCAAACAGCTTAGTAGTCAAACAACTTGGAAGTAAGTGTTCTGGTTTGTGAACTTTTTTCGGAAGTCGAACATGCTCCATATTGAGTGTTAAACCTCCAATATGAGTGCCAAACTTCTGTTTTCAGTGCCACACTTCGTTTTCAGTGTTACATTGAGGTCTGTCTGCAAAACCAAAAGAACCATTAGCAGAAAAACAATAGAGATAAGGAAGCAAATTATTTCCATGCATGAAAGTGGTGTCTGTTTAAGTGGTCTGGCACTTTATTATTTCACAGTACAGCTTCATTTGTTTTCCTTACTGTATAGAAAACTATTCAGCTACTGATTGATTGATTGAATGATTGATTGTGTGACTGTGGAAATGGATAAAAGACCACCTTCAAAAGAATGACTATCATCCGTGCAATACTTTTTAATAATAATAATAATAAACTTTTATTTATATCCTGCCCTTCCCAGCCAAAGCCGGGCTCAGGGCGGCTAACAATCATCAAACCACATAACCATTGAGCAAAGAGTTAAAATACAAATATAAAATACACTTTAAAATTTAAAAATTTAGAATATTAGAAGTTGCACTCAATTTAAACCAAAAGCCAAACGGAACATCTCCGTTTTACAAGCCGTACGGAAGGGTGCTAACTCTTGCAGGGCCCTCGTTTCTTGTGGCACCATATCGGAGCCAGAACCGAAAAAGCCCTGGCCCTTGTGGTTACCAACCTGACCTCCTTGTGACCTGGGATCTCCAGAAAGTTATTATTTGATGACCTCAGGGTCCTACCCGGGGCATACCAGGAGAGACGGTCCCGTTTTTATCATCTACAATACTTTTATAGTACATTACATTATTGATTTCATATTATGGATCAATGGTCTTGTAAGATTCTAGAATTCATGTTGAACTGCTGTTTTAGGGGTTGCTTTTTAAAATCTGGAATTGATTAATCCATTTTGCATTATTTTCTATGTGAAGGTTCGCTTTTGTTTTGGAACGCTTTTGTTTTGGAACATCTAGAATGGATTAAGTTTGAGAACCAAGGTACCACTGTACTAGTTTCTGGAAAGCACAGGAGGGCAGAGGGCTCTTGTGCTCCAATCCTGCTTGCTGCTTTCCCACAGGCATCTGGTTGGCCCCTGTGAGAACAGGATGCTGGACTAGGTGGGCCTTTGCTGTTCCAGCAGGTTCTTCTTAGGTTCTATTATACTGCAATATTCTCACAGTTGAATGTGGTATAACAACACTTAACTTTTGCTAATTACTCAGGAAAGATACTGTTATTCAAGCATGAGATCATTTCCTCGCTTCAAAATAAAAAATACAGAGATGTGTTTAAGGAGCCCATTCCAACAGAGATCAGTATTATAAAATGATGCTGTATTATGTGCGAATGCTCTTGCCATTATTTCCTCTGCATTCCTAAAAATTTGGAACATAGCATGGACAGTAGGGAATGGAGATGGTGTTAAAATAAGAGAAGGTGCATATTGAGATTGGCGTGTGTTCAGTTTCTTTCTTGTCATTCTTGAATGTCTAACAGGATTCTTTTCCTCCCAAACAGGTCAGGAAGATGATGGTCAGAATTCAACGGAGCCACATGTGAATTCATTGGAAAGAACAAAAAAACAGTTTAAATGCAGGGAATGTGGAATGTGCTTTAGTCACAGCAGAAGACTGAGGATACACCAACGAAGTCACACAGGGGAGAAACCATTTAAATGTATTGAATGTGGAAAGAGCTTCAGTGAAAGTGGAGCAATTAGAAGACACCAACGAACTCACACAGGGGAGAAACCATTTAAATGTATTGAATGTGGTAAGAGCTTTAGTCAAAGTGGACAGCTTAGAATACATCAACGAACTCACATGGGAGAGAAACCATTTAAATGTATGGAATGTGGAAAGAGGTTCAGTCGCAATGGAAGCCTTAGAATACATAAACAAACTCACATGGGGAAGAAAGCATTTCAATGTATTGAATGTGGAATGAGCTTCAGTCAAAATGCACACCTTAGAATACATCAACGAACTCACACAGGGGAGAAACCATTTAAATGTATTGAATGTGGAAAGAGCTTCAGTCAAAGTGGAAATCTTAAAGTACATCAACAAACTCATATAGGGGAGATAGCATTTAAATGTACAAAACGTGAAAAGAGCTTCAGTACAAGTGGATCACTTAGAATATATCAAGGAACTCACATGGGGGAGAAACCATTTAAATGTATTGAATGTGGAAAGAGCTTCAGCAATAGTGGATCACTTAGAATACACCAACGAACTCACACAGGGGAGAAACCATTTAAATGTATTGAATGTGGAAAGAGCTTCAGTCGAAATGGAAACCTTAGAATACATCAACAAACTCATATAGGGGAGATAGCATATAAATGTACAAATTGTGAAAAGAGCTTCAGTACAAGTGGATCACTTAGAATACATCAACGAACTCACACAGGCGAAAAACCATTTAAATGTATTGAATGTGGAAAGAACTTCAGCGATAGTGGATCACTTAGAATACATCAACGAACTCACACAGGCGAGAAACCATTTAAATGTATTGAATGTGGAAAGAGCTTCAGCAATAGTGGATCACTTAGAATACATCAACGAACTCATACGGGGGAGAAACCATTTAAATGTATTGAATGTGGAAAGAACTTCAGTCAAAGTGGACACCTTAGAATACATCAACAAACTCACATGGGGGAGAAACCATTTAAATGTATTGAATGTGGAAAGAGCTTCAGTCGAAATGGAAACCTTAGAATACATCAACAAACTCACATGGGAGAGAAACCATTTAAATGTATTGAATGTGGAAAGAGCTTCAGTAGAAGTGGATCACTTAGAATACATCTACGAACTCACACGGGGGAGAAACCATTTAAATGTATGGAATGTGGAAAGAGCTTCAGTCGAAATGGAAGCCTTAGAATACATAAACAAACTCACATGGGGAAGAAAGCATTTCAATGTATTGAATGTGGAAAGAGCTTTAGTCAAAATGGAAACCTTAGAATACATCAACGAACTCACACGGGGGAGAAACCATTTAAATGTATTGAATGTGCAAACAGCTTCAGTGAAAGTGGAGCACTTAGAAGACACCAACGAACTCACACAGGGGAGAAACCATTTAAATGTATTAAATGTGGAAACAGCTTCAGTAGAAGTGCATCACTTAGAATACACCAACGAACTCACACAGCGGAGAAACCATTTAAATGTATTGAATGTGGCAAGAACTTCAGTGAAAGTGGAAAACTTAAAGTACACCAGCGAACTCACACAGGGGAGAAACCATTTGAATGTATTGAATGTGGTAAGAGCTTTAGTCAAAGTGGAGCACTTAGAATACACCAACGAACTCACACAGGGGAGAAACCATTTAAATGTATTGAATGCGGAAAGAGCTTCAGTGAAAGTGGGAAACTTAGAATACACCAACGAACTCACACAGGGGAAAAAGCATTTAAATGTACAAAATGTGAAAAGAGCTTCAGTAGAAGTGCATCACTTAGAATACACCAACGAACTCACACAGGAGAGAAACCATTTAAATGTATTGAATGTGGCAAGAACTTCGGTGAAAGCGGAAAACTTAAAGTACATCAACGAACTCACACAGGCGAGAAACCATTTAAATGTATTGAATGTGGTAAGAGCTTTAGTCAAAGTGGAGACCTTAGAAAACACCAACGAACTCACACAGGGGAGAAACCATTTAAATGTATGGAATGTGGAAAGAGCATCAGTCAAAATGCACACCTTAGAATACATCAACGAATCCACACTGGGGAGTAACCATTTAAATGTATTGAATGTGGAAAGAACTTCATTGAAAATGCACACCTTAGAATACATCAACGAACTCACACGGGGGAGAAACCATTTAAATGTATTGAATATGGAAAGAGCTTCAGCAATAGTGGATCACTTAGAATACATCAACGAACTCACACAGGGGAGAAACCATCTAAATGTATGGAGTGTGGAAAGAGCTTCACTGAAAGTGGAGCACTTAGAATACACCAACGAACTCACACAGGGGAGGAACCATTTAAATGTATTGAATGTGGAAAGAGCTTCAGTCAAAATGCACACCTTAGAATACATCAACGAATCCACACTGGGGAGAAACCATTTAAATGTATTGAATGTGGAAAGAACTTCAGTGATAATGGAAAACTTAGAATACATCAACGAACTCACACAGGGGAGAAACCATTTAAATGTATGGAATGTGGAACGAGCTTCAGTCAAAATGGACAGCTTAGGAAACATCAGGTAACTCACACAGAGGGAAAACCATAGATGTATGATACTTGGAAAGGTTCAGAGGGAGTGGAGGCCTTTATTCATAAGCGAATTCACACAGGGGAAAAACTATATACAGTAAATGTGTGGAGTTTTGCACTCAGGGTTCCCACAGTTCCTGGGAAGTGAAGATGACTGTCATGTCTCTGGATGTCCAAAAAAGAATTTGGCAGTGTTTGTTTTCATTCTTGGGGCCCATGCTATTTGGCGATCCTCTTTTTCAAGAGGTATCTGAAGACTGTAGATCTGGATAGCTTGGACAGTTGTCACTTGCTGACAATGCAGAAGGAAGCCACCTTGGTTCACCCAGAAGATACCATTACAACCAAATTCCATGTTATGTTCTCCAGTCGCTATTCACTCTGTCAGGGCTATTTTCATTCCGTTCTTAGTGTGTCTTGAGGGGGGAGTGTTTTTTACTTCTCCGCTTCCTTGCAGTCCTGACAAAAAATCATAACTCCACGCCAATGCTTTTAGCCCTAGAAGAGGAGCTTCCCTTGGTGTCAAGGGAGGGGTCTAAGGGAGCATCTGGAGCCCTGCCATTCCTTGTGTCCCTGGCCCCTTCCCATTCTCTGTTTACCATCCCAGGGCCACTCTTGACTCCCAAGCAGGAGATGGGATCTGTCTGTGATGTTGAGATGTCCTGGTTGGTTGAAGGACCACTTCCTGTTTCCTGGAGCTCCATCCTTCTTTCTCATGGAAGGTGGAGTCATGAAGAAGGTGAAGGCTGAGCACGCCTAAGGGCGACACAGAGAGGGGGGTGGATTCTGCTTCCGCAGGGCCTGTAAGACAGAGTTATTCCGCCTGGCCTTCAATCTAGCCTGATCCCCTATTCCTTTTCCCCTTTTTTCTGAAGATACCCTTCTGGGTCCCCACACTACAATTCTTCCCTGGTCTCCCACTGGCCTAGCAAAGCTAACCTGGCCAGTCAGCTCTGGTGATCCCATTGATGTTTGTTTTTATGCTGCTTTTAGCTGTTTTTTTACGTTGTTTTTATTCATTGTTTGTATTTGTTGTTAGCCGCCCTGAGCCCGGTTTTGGGACCGGTATCAATAAAAATTTATTATTATTATTATTATTATTATTATTATTATTATTATTATTAACCTTTCCCCATCTGGATCAAAGTCCACACACAAAAAGGGGCAGTTGGGGGCACAATCAGTTTTATGGAGCTTCGTTGAAAGGCATTGCTTTGTGACACTTAAGAGTCCCTTCTCAAAAAACAATTAAGCATTAAGAGAATTTAAGCTACATATATAAATAATTTGTTTAAAACAGATAATCACCCCCCATTGCGTAGGGGTTACTGTAACACACTCTAAGTGGGGCTGCCTTTATAAAGGGCTCAGAAATTTCAACTGGCTCAAAGAGCTGCAGACACATTGCTGACCAGGGCTGGCCATAGGTAGGACTTCCTTATTAGTGAGAAGTGTGGTTCTCAAGGAAGAGGCAGCCCAGGAATACAAAGCAGAAATTGACCTTGACTCTTGCTAACAAAATCCTTTGAAAGCTTTTTGTGAGGGTGTGGCTGCTTATCTTTAACCTGGGATGAGCACTAAGAATTGGGCCTTATTTCCTCTGTTTTTAAAAATGAAATAAAATGCTTGTTCTGCTTCCAAAGAAACCCTTTAGGATGCATTTTTATTCTTTTTTCATATTAAAAAAATCACTATTTCTTAACAGCTGTGCAAAGGTGCTCCTGTCCAATGCAATAATAATGCAATGTCAGAATAACAAAATAATGAAACATCTCATGAGAGCCTTGTTTTTAAAATATACAGCTAAAAAACCTAAAAACTCCTGCAACACTTACCAGATACAAATCGAATAGCAGGGCCCCCAGGCACTAGGAGGCAGCCTAGTGAAGCAAACAGAGAAAAAGAAAGTGACAACCTGCTTGTAAGCGTCATTGTAACTTGGAAGGGAACAAGTGTTATAATGCTTAATGTACAGGAAGTTTCTCTTGGGTAAGAGGTTCCACTCTGACAAAAGCATCAGAGAAGGCTGGTATCTTTTCTAATAACATCGCTGGAACAGAACAGAAGCTGCAGAGCTCTCACAGAAGGAAGCTTAAACTTGAGAAGTCAGTGGGAGCTTGCTGGAGATGGCTAGGAGAAGCAGCAGCAGCAGCAGTTGCAAATAAGTTATGCAGTGATGAAGCTTAGGATCTCTCCCTGGGACCAGAGAGAGGAAAGCGTACTGGATTACATAAAGGACTGAACATTGTTTGCAATGTGCTATTTTATCATGTTCATCTTATTGTAAGACTGTTTAAGACTGTTCTGCAGTAAAGCTTCGAAACATATTCTTGTGATGAAGAGTACTCATTTCCACACAAGGTCAACGAATTCCTCGGAACAACTTTAGCAATAAGTACTTGAAGAACCAAACCATGATGTAGCCGTGCTCTTTTCCATCCCTTTCCGAGAATTGCAACAATCTGTTCCTCCAAATAGTTCTGCCTTCACTGCAATCAATTGAAGGCAACCACCTATGCCCTGGGGCCCCCGATCATTCTCACTGCCAATGAAAATGAATGAATAGGAGAACCTATGCATGTGGCACCGATACAAAAACTTTGGATATGCGCTCTGTAAAATAATGAAAGTTTACTTCCCCCTTCTCCCCCCCCCGCTCTCTATCCCCACTTCTCAACTCCCCAACCTTATACTGTATGCAACATTATAGTCTGTCTGTGTGTGAATTTTGATGATATCCAAAGTAACAGAGTAGCTTATAGCTAAGAAGCTAAATAGCTGTTCTAGGTGATGGTTCCTTTTTACAAACTATACAATGTCTAGACTCTTGGTATTCAAAAGAACTTTACTTTCATAAACATGTAACTGAGAATATATTTACTATCTTCTGGTTATTCAAACATGGGCACGTTCTCACTTGAATTATCTTACAGTATCTTAAGAAAGGTTTTTTCTTTCACCTCAGCAGTATTCTCTTTGTTCCTGCACAGTTTTCTCCTTATTAACATTTAGTGATCTTTCTGTTTCACTTCAGATAGATCACACTGACACACAACAGTATCCTAAGACATGTCTCTCAGCAGCCATTCTCCCTCACACAGAGAGAGAAAAGAACAGAAAAGCAGTTAAAAACAACAGTTACTGGAATAAGTCTCAACTGAATGGAATGCCTTCCCTCATGTGACTTACAGTCAGGCAATCTGATGAGGGCTACTGTCTAAGGAAACTCCCATCTTAAAACAATCTCATTTATGGAAATTAATCACCTTTAACACTTTCCCCAGACTTAGAGAAACCGGCGAGCCTTAAAACTAGGAGAGCCAAAAGCTCAAAGACAGAGAGCACTTAGCGGCACCAGTAGAGGAGATGATGATGATGATGATGATAGCTCCATTGATTTCAGTGAGTTTATTCTGAATAAAACAACCCATTGCTTTATAGACCTCAGATCTCCAGAGGAGGAAATAAGGGGATTTGTGTCAGGGACCAGCTACCAATGCATCCTCCTAGCTACACTTGCTGCAAAATAATTCAGTGGGACCTACTCTCAGTTCATTGTCTTCTGGATCAGTGACTTAATCTTTTGTAGATTTTGTATATCAGAGCACAGCCTTTGAGTTGTCCCCAGATGTTGTTGTCCAGTTTCCATCAGCTTCAGCCAGCAGGGCTGACAGACAAGCTGTAATCTGGACCTTATGTAGAATCATAGAATCATAGAATCATAGAGTTGGAAGAGACCCCAAGGGCCATCCAGTCCAACCCCCTGCCAAGCAGGAAACACCATCAAAGCATTCCTGACAGGTGGCTGTCAAGCCTCTGCTTAAAGACCTTCAAGGAAGGAGACTCCACCACACTCCTTGGCAGCAAATTCCACTGTCAAACAGCTCTTACGGTCAGGAAGTTCTTTCTAATGTTTAGGTGGAATCTTCTTTCTTGTAGTTTGAATCCATTGCTCCGTGTCCGCTTCTCTGTAGCAGCAGAAAACAACCTTTCTCCCTCCTCTCGGCACATCTTGAAACCTCAGCACTGCCATGTGTAGTGCAAATAGAATAACACTGGCTTACTTTGCAAGGTTGTTGGTACATTTTAAAAGATAATGGCCAGGTTCAGATGACTCAATCACAGCCTCAAAAGCGGGGTTACAAATAGGCACAGTTTTTAATGCATTGCTGCAGCAAAGTGACGCTGAAACCTATGTTGAACCAAGTTTACAACAAAAATCTCTAGCCACCAGCACAGTCTCCTGGCCACCAGAAGCAGAATAACAAAAAAACACCACACAATGGCTGAGAAAGTTACATCAAAGACTCATATGAGGAACTAATAATCTATCAATAAAGCCAACCGATAAATGAAGCCATGTATATCATATGTATAACAGAATGTATACAGTTTATATATTAGAACCATTCAGCAATGTATAGGTGTGACAACGAAATCCCAGTGCCAACAAACGTTCATGTTAGGTCAATGGTAACTGTATCATGAAGTACTTCGGCAGATGAATGAAACAATGTCCTAAACACGACGATAGAAGAAAATTGTTGTATGAGTCTGGTAGTGTCTAGTAGTGTCACCCTCCATACAAACTCAATCCAAATGGCACATGGGAAGAAGAAAACCTGTCCTCCGGATATAGCTCAGGTTTCGCTCTGGGGCTTCATTCGCACGTTCTGTTGACCAGAGTGTAATACCTAGAACTGATGAAGCCCCAGAGCTTCAGTTATTGGTTGGCTTTATTGATAGATTATTAGTTCCTCATATGAGTCTTTGATGTAACTTTCTCAGCCATCGTGTGGTGTTTTTTTGTAGTTCTCGGTTTATATTATCACCACCGTGATACTGTATGCTGTTTGTGTTCACCAGAAGCAGAATGCCTCACTCCAGGAAGGATTCCAACCCAACCTTTAGTGAGAGAGGGCAAAAGAGAAGGACTCTGCATGGGTAGCTTCACAAACTTACCAACGGTGGTCCTGCACTGGGCAGCAGGGCTAACAAACGGGAACTGGGAATGTGCTTGTCCCATATCTCCCTGCATCTGCCACCTGACCTAATTGTCCCAGTTTATGTCATGATTGGGCCGGCCCTGATGGTGAACTGTGATGAAACCAGACAGTCTCTTATGAGCCATAACCAGGAAACATTCCATTTTGCCCAAACCAGGAAACTACAGCTGCCAGCTTTGGAACAAACAGGGATATTAAGCTAACTTCAAACTGTGTTTGGTCAAAACAGGAAACTCTGGTTGATCAGTGGCTTCGTGGTTTGATTGTTCCCACTGCAAAGGGGCTGTGCACTCAGGTGACAGGCTTCTTCATATCCCTCCTCATTGAGTCGAGACACAATAGTTCAGAATGGGCCAACACACGTGAAGCATTCTGAATACTCTTAACAGGGCAGTCCTGCAGAGGTCTACTCGGAAGCAAGCCACATTGAGTTCAGTGGGACTTATTTCCATGTAAGCATGTATAGGATGGCAGCCTACAGTTCTGTTCAAAAGCTCCTTAACATTATTAACCCACCCAGGGTCTCTGCCAATCAGCTTCTTGAGCTTTTCCTGATGTCTTAATCTGCATCCTGATCTCTGTTCCAGGAATCGTGGCCTGTGGAAGATGTGGTTATTAATTCCCCAAAGTCTGAGCAGGATCCATTGGACACAGAGAACATCCATCTCTCTGCAAAGGCTGGGGGAGAGAGTGAAGAAGAGGCCAGCTTTCTGGGTAAGGGTTGGGGTCTGGGTCCTTGCATGGTTTTGCAATTTCCTTTCCCCTGCCTGAAATTCTCAGACAATGGGATTGCCAGAACCTCTGAGTTAGCCTTTTCCAACATACTACCCCCCAGACATCATTAGATTTCCAACTCCCCTCACCCACAGCCAGCATGACCAATGGAATGATGGGAGTTGTAGTCTAACAACTTTCAGAGAGCATCAAGTTGGAGAAGGATGCTGTGAGAGGAAACCCAATGATCAGCCCCTAAGCAGAAAACTTCTCTTGGAACCAAAGTAGATGCAACATTCAATGCATGGAGAGAGGAGAGGGACAACCATTATGTCTGGCAAGTTGACATGCTTTCTGTGATGGAATGATTAACACAGCACAAACTGAATTCCTCCCATAGTTTTCTTTTATGTGAGGTTTTCAATGCTATCAGTGTATACAGAACCATTGAATTTGTAAGCATGTCTTGCACAGTTGTGTGGAGGGAGGGCTAGGAAGAAGAAGGATAAGCGAATTGTGTAAACTTGCCGATGTTACAGACTGGGGTTGTGTGTGAGTTGTATAATATTTTATAGCACCCCTGTGATTTTATCCGTCTCTAAGCTTACATGGAGATACTGTTATACAAACTTGGTGTAAATTTCAAAATAAGTACACAAAGCCAACAAAGAGACTCTCAACTTTATAGTGGCACCAGATTTCCTCATCAAGAGTCCACTTTGTCAGAGTGCAGCCCACAAAAGCTTAGACTATAACACATTTGTCAGCCTTTCAGGGCTACAAAAGATGAATCAACAGAAGCATAGTTAGTCTATGGACTTCCATCCTACAGGAGACAGTGGCAGCCAGCAACTTGGATAGCTGGGGGAAAAGGATTAGACTGATGTCTGTGCTCTGCCCTCCTGGTCATAGGCAATAATGCTTCTTAATGCAGTGGTACCTTGGTTCTCAAACAGCTTAGTAGTCAAACAACTTGCAAGTAAGTGTTCTGGTTTGGGAACTTTTTTCGGAAGTCAAACATGCTCTGTATTGAGTGTTAAACTTCCAATATGAGTGCCAAACTTCTCTTTTCAGTGCCAAACCTCCATTTTCAGTGTTACACTGAGGTCAGTCTGTTTTTGATATTTATTTTGTTTTTTTGTTTCTTTTTTGTTTTGTTTTTGTGACTGTGTGGAACCCAATTCAACCACTGATTGATTGATTGACTGCAAAAAGCTGCAAAACCAAAAGAACCATTAGCAGAACAACAATAGAGATAAAGAAGCATATTATTTCCAAACATGAAAGTGGTGTCATTTTAAGTAGTCTGGCACTTAATTATTTCACAGTACAGCTTTTGTTTTTGGTATTTATTTTACATTTTCGTTTTGAGGCTTTTTAGGTTCATTTGTTTTCTTCACTGTGTGGAACCCTGTTCAGCTACTGACTGATTGATTGATTGTATGACTGTGGAATCAATTGTATGACTGTGGAAAACAGGGACCCAGGTGGCACTGTGGGTTAAACCACAGATCCTAGGGCTTGCTGATCAGAAGGTCAGCGGTTCGAATCCCTGCGACGGGGTGAGCTCCCGTTGCTCGGTCCCAGCTCCTGCCAACCTAGCAGTTCGAAAGCACGTCAAAGTGCAAGTAGATAAATAGGAACCGCTGCAGCGGGAAGGTAAAATGCATTTCCGCGCGCTGCTCTGGTTCGCCAGAAGCGGCTTAATCATGCTGGCCACATGACCCGGAAGCTGTACGCCGGCTCTCGGCCTATAGAGCAAGATGAGCGCCGCAACCCTAGAGTCGGACACGACTGGACCGAATGGTCAGGGGTCCCTTTACCTTTTTACGACTGTGGAAATGAATTTAAGAAACCCCATCCAAACAATTACTATCATCAGTGCAGGTAATATTTTTTTTTATCATCCAGAATACTGTCTTACTTATTTTATAGTACAGTACATTGTTTATTGATTTCATTTTATGGCTCAATGGTCTTGAAAGATTGTAAAATTCATGTTAAAGTACTGTTTTAGGGCTTGCTTTTTAAAATCTGGAGTTGATTAATCCATTTTGCATTATTTTCTCTGCGAAGGAGCGCTTTTGTTTTGGAACGCTTTGGTTTTGGTACGTACTTTCGGAATGGATTAAATTTGAGAACCAAGGTATCACTGTACTAGTTTCTGGAAAGCACAGGAGGGCAGAGGGCTCTTGTGCTCCAATCCTGCTTGCTGGTTTCCCACAGGCATCTGGTTGAACCCTGTGAGAACAGGATACTGGACTAGGTGGGCCTTTGCTGATCCAGCAGGCTCCTCTTAGGTTCTAATATACTGCAATATTCTCACAGTTGCATGTGGCATAACAACACTTAGGTTTTGCTAATTACTCAGAGAAAATACTGTTATTTGAACCTGAGATCTTTTCCTCACTTGAAAATGAAAAATACATAGATGTGTTTAAGGAGCCCATTCCAACGAAGATCAGTATTATAAAATGCTGCTGCTTTATTACGTGTGAATGGGATGATCATGTGTTGCTCTTGCCATCATCTCCTCCATTCCTAAAAATTTGGAACATAGCGAGGACAGTAGGGAATGGAAATGGTGTTAATATAAGATAATGTGCATTCTTGTCTTTCTTGAATGTCTAACAGGATTCTCTCCCTCCCAAACAGGTCAGGAAGATGATGGTCAGAATTCAACGGAGCCACCTGTGAATACATTGGGAAGAACAAAAAAACAGTATAAATGCATGGAATGTGGGATATGCTTTAGTCACAGGGGAAGACTGAGGATACACCAACGAACTCACACAGGGAAGAAAGCATTTGAATGTATTGAATGTGGAAAGAGCTTCAATAGAAGTGGATCACTGAGAATACATCAACAAATTCATACAGGAAAGAAAGCATTTAAATGTATTGAATGTGGAAACAGCTTCAGTGAAAGTGAAAAACTTAAAGTACATCAACGAACACACATGGGGGAGAAACCATTTAAATGTATTGAATGTGGAAAGAGCTTCAGTGAAAGTGGAAAACTTAAAGTACATCAACGAACTCACACGGGGGAGAAACCATTTAAATGTATTGACTGCGGAAAGAGCTTCAGTGAAAGTGGAAAACTTAGAGTACATCAACGAACACACACGGGGGAGAAACCATTTAAATGTATTGAATGTGGAAAGAACTTCAGTGGAAGTGGAGGCCTTAGAACACACCAACGAACACACATGGGGGAGAAACCATTTAAATGTATTGAATGTGGAAAGAGCTTCAGTCAAAAGGGAAACCTTAGAACACATCAACGAACTCACACGGGGGAGAAACCATTTAAATGTATTGAATGTGGAAAGAACTTCAGTGGAAGTGGAGGCCTTAGAACACACCAACGAACTCACACAGGGGAGAAACCATTTAAATGTATTGACTGTGGAAAGAGCTTCAGTGAAAGTGGAAAACTTAAAGTACACCAACGAACACACATGGGGGAGAAACCATTTAAATGCATTGAATGTGGAAAGAGCTTTAGTGAAAGTGGATACCTTAGAATACATCAACGAACTCACACGGGGGAGAAACCATTTAAATGTATTAAATGTGGAAAGAACTTTAGTGGAAGTAGAGGCCTTAGAACACACCAACGAACTCACATGGGGGAGAAACCATTTAAATGTATTGACTGTGGAAAGAGCTTCAGTGAAAGTGGAAAACTTAAAGTACACCAACGAACTCACACGGGGGAGAAACCATTTAAATGTATTGAATGTGGAAAGAGCTTCAGTAAAAATGAACACCTTAGAATACATCAACAAACTCACACGGGAGAGAAACCATTTAAATGTATTGAATGTGGAAAGAGCTTCAGTGAAAGTGGAAAACTTAGAGTACATCAACGAACACACACGGGGGAGAAACCATTTAAATGTATTGAATGTGGAAAGAACTTCAGTGGGAGTGGAGGCCTTAGAACACACCAACGAACTCACACAGGGGAGAAACCATTTAAATGTATTGAATGTGGAAAGAGCTTCAGTGAAAATGGAAAACTTAAAGTACATCAACAAACACACACGGGGGAGAAACCATTTAAATGTATTGAATGTGGAAAGAGCTTCAGTGGAAGTGGAGACCTTAGAAGACACCAACGAACTCACACAGGGGAGAAACCATTTAAATGTATTGAATGTGGAAAGAACTTCAGTGGAAGTGGAGGCCTTAGAACACACCAACGAACTCACACAGGGGAGAAACCCTTTGAATGTATTGAATGTGGAAAGAGCTTCAGTGGAAGTGGAGACCTTAGAAGACACCAACGAACTCACACAGGGGAGAAACCCTTTAAATGTATTGAATGTGGAAAGAACTTCAGTGGAAGTGGAGGCCTTAGAGTACACCAACGAACTCACACAGGGGAGAAACCATTTAAATGTATTGAATGTGGAAAGAGCTTCAGTCAAAATGGAAAACTTAAAGTGCATCAACGAACACACACTGGGGAGAAACCATTTAAATGTATTGAATGAATACTTTATTATTTTTTTGATTTCATTATATATTTTCTTCCAGAATGACTTTATGCCTGTACACTTCCACCAAATATGCATAAACGTTTCAGGGAAAATCAGCAAAGAAAATGTTTTAAGATCTGGTGGAGCTTAAAATTGGACTGTTGTGACTGAGAAAGCTGCTTGTCTTTGATTTTGAAAATGGCAAAAGTTCTGAGGAGGAGTCTGAATGTGGGAAAAATAATAGCTGCATTGCAGGAATATAGAGACCTTCTCAGAGAATGTACTAGGATTACAAAGAGTTATCTGAATAAAGATGGCATCATGTCAGCTATTGGTATCTGAAGAAGTGGTATCTGAAGAAGTGTGCATGCACACGAAAGCTCATACCAAGAACAAACTTAGTTGGTCTCTAAGGTGCTACTGGAAGGAATTTATTTTATTTTGTTTTGTTTTGACTATGACAGACCAACACGGCTATCTACCTTTATCATGTCAGCTGTACAGGATGCAACGCCGGAAAGGAAAAACAAGAAAGCCACACCAAGAACTATGGGAAAACCAACAAAAAGACCATTCTGTAGACAAAAACACAAAGGACGTAAAAAAACTGGAAAAGGAAAGAAGAAGAAAACTTCAAAAGAAAGGAACTCAAAGCAAGCAACAGGAAAAGGCTGAAAAAAGATTGGAAAAATCAAGAAGATGGAGATGCAGGAAAAGAAGGAAGAACTAGTCCCAGTGGGACAAGAGAACCGGTGGAGCTCGTATGCGGAACGGGAGGGAGTGGGGTGAATTTCGGACTCTTGGAAAAAATGGGACACTTTTCTGGTTTTAAAGATACAAATATGGACAAGGTAAATGGCATGAGTGATGAACAAGGATTATCTATTTTTAAATGAATATGTAAGGGAAGATATTACTGCTGACTACTCAGAGACTAAGGGGAAAGAGAGGGATTAAAGAGAGGAAGAATTTAGTAAAAAACAGAAGTATTTAAAGGCGTAGGTGAAAAAATATAATTTAGAAGTAACTTACCAGTAAATTGATGATGGGTTAAAAGGTGAATAAGAACCTGACAAAGAGGATATACTAGGAACTCAATAAAAAGGGATGTGAGGAAATCAAATGAAGTATGAAATTGTGGAAATTAGCAATGCCTGGCCTAGGGAATGGAGCCAGGCTGAAGCAAAGTTATGAAGTAATAATTAATAAGGTTAAATGTATAATGAATGTATTTACCTCTGTGAGAGGGGGGATGAATTTGGGCTTCCCATGGTGAGAGGGGGAAAGCATGAAAATTTAACCGATATGTTATCTATATATATAAAAATGTTCCCATTGCGGGCGCGGCGGACACCATCGTGCTCCGTAACCGCTGGACCAAATCTCATCAAATTAAGGACACAGCGTACCATGACCATCAAGGAAGGATCTGGCATTAAAACAATTCAAAAAAAGCACACCTTTCATACCTAAAATAATGATTAAACGCAAAAAAAGTGGCGCGCACATATGACATCACCACCAGAAGCTCTGAAGACAGCAGCAGCATCCAATAGAAAGGCAGATCGCGCGCTGTCTCCAGCAAAAGCTCTGAAGGGTGGCGCCAAATAATGACATCATCAACCGAGCAACTGAAACCACCAAGGAAGGCAGCCATTACCAGACAACCTACAGAGTCATTACCAGACAAAGGCAAACAGCCAAACAAATAACCCTAAGCAGACAATCAGTGTAGGAAAGAAAAAAACAGTTAAGAGGAAGGCTTAAACTCTCCTTCCCCAGCCAGAAACGTTCTTAGTAGTTTTGGCTCCAGGCAGGAAAAGGTTTTTAGGCCCGGGCCATACCATTCCTTATGGCGGGGGGGGGGATGTAGGATGAGAAAGCTCAGCAACTACGCTTCGCTCCCTATCCTGTCTCCACACACAATCCTTTCTGCACTGCTGTATCGCTTTAGACACAAAGCTCCAGTTATCAGAAGAAGAAAAAGCACCGCATACAAATGTATAAGGAGCCTAGCAGTTCCTCCTTGCATCATTATGGTCCCTTCTGACCCCAGCCTCAATGCCAGAGCGGGCTGTACCATGTACAATCAACATCAACATTTATATGCTCCAACAAAAAACCAACATACAAATCACCAAACAAAAAATAAAAATAAAAAACAAAACAACGCCCACATCATACGCACTCATTCCTCGAATACCAATAATACCATCAGATATACCATTCCAATTTAGAAGACTACAATTTCCAATAAGATTAGCATATGCAATGACTATCAACAAATTCCAAGGACAGACTTTGAACTGCTGCGGTATACATCTAGAAACTGATTGCTTCTCTCATGGACAATTGTATGTTGCATGCTCTAGAGCTGGAAATCCACAAAACTTACATATCTACACAAACAATGGCAAAACAAAAAATGTAGTCTACCGTCAAGTTTTATGATACAAACAACAAAAACTAACCTAACCTAAACTCAACATTAGACCTAAGCATTACAAAAAAATTTCAAAAACCACAGCAACGCGTGGCCGGGTCCGCTAGTGTGCTTATAAAATTGTAAAACCCAATAAAAATTATTTTAAAAAATAAATAAAAATATGCATAAATGTACCCGTTTCCTTATTGCATCTCCAGCAGTTGTTTTTGCTGCCTTTGTACATCTTAGATAGTCTCATTGGTGTTAGATACTATCTGTATGTCATTTTGTATGTTTTCTTTTAGGTCATAACTGACAGTAAATTTTATGTCCCTTAACCACAATTTTTTCCATTCTTCTAGTGGAATTGCTTTCCCCAGATCCAGGGCCCATTTTTTTGTTGAGTTTATTATCTGATCTTCTTCAATCTCCCAATCTAATATAAGTTCATACAGATTTTTTATATATTTCCCCTCTCCTTCTAGTATAATCTTCTCAAATTTAGATGCTTCCTTTTCAAAACCTATTTTTTTGTCTATTTGGTATTTTTCTTTAATTTGAAAATACTGGAGCCAAACTTTTAATGACTTAACTTCTGTGTATTCTTTCAATTTGAGATTGTTTTCTAATAATTCTTTATAAGCTGACCAATTTCCTTTCAAATTCACTCTTTTTACTGCAATTATTTCAAGTGGGGATATCCATAAAGGTGTCTTTGGCTCCAGCATTTTCCGATACTTCCTCCAAATTGCATAAATGGATTTCCTTATTATGTTATTAGTGAAGCTGCTATGTATTTTTTATTTTTCCTCCAATAGGTATTTATGCCATCTATAGTTTGTCCTGCTCCTTCTATGTCTAGTACTTCTTTGTCTTTTAGTTCTATCCATCCTTTTAACCACATTAAGCCCGCTGCATCATGGTATTTTTGTAAATCTGGTAAGCCAAATCCACCTCTATCTTTCTTGTTGTATGCTACAACCGCAGCAAGGCTCTTGATTGCTAAAATTTGGAAAAGTACAAAAGTACCAGACTTAGAAGATTGGCAAGCTAAATTAATTGGTTATCAAAATATGGCAAAGAAAATAGGAGAAACTAGAGGATTACCAGAACAGGTAATAGAGGAAGATTGGAAACCATTTCAGATTTATATAGGAAGTAAGGTGGAGAGAGCCAACCTTCTGATGAACATATGAGTGGGCTCAAAAGAAATACAATAAGGAGTAACAAGAGAATAAGGTGTATAAAGAAGACAGAATTGTATAAACCACAATGGCGGCACGGCTGGAAGTCAAGCACAGGGGGAGGGGGAAAACTTTTGCTTTATCTCATTGTTTCTAATGTCTCTATGTACTTAAACTTTCAATATTGTATATTTTGTTGATACTTTGCTGTTATTCCTTTTTTTCCTGATGTTTGTCTGTTTTATCTAATATGTAACTATTCTAAACTCAATAAAGTGTATTTCAACTGCAAAAAAAGAGAGAACAATATAAATGATTTTTTTTAAAAAAAATGTATTGAATGTGGAAAGAACTTCAGTGGAGTGGAGGCCTTAGAATAAACCAACGAACTCACACAGGAGAAACCCTTTAAATGTATTGAATGTGGAAAGAGCTTTGGTCAAAGTAGAGACCTTAGAACACACCAACAAACTCACACGGGGGAGAAACCCTTTAAATGTATTGAATCTATTTCAGAGAAATAGACCAAACAGGAAAGGAGGAGGAGTGGTGTTATATGTCAGGGATGTGTATACCTGTGAAGAGATCCATGATTTAAAACTTCAAAGCCAAATTGAGAGTATCTGGGTCAAAATTAAGGGAGAGAAAAATAACAGTGATCTCATTGTGGGAGTTTACTATAGATCCCCAAGCCAAACTGAGGACACAGATGATGCCTTCCTGGAACAGATGACCAAGCATTCAAAAGGAAGTGAGATAGTAGTAATGGGGGATTTCAACTATCCTGATATTTGTTGGATGTCAAACTCAGCCAAGAGCATAAGGTCGAACAGATTCCTCACTGGCCTTGCAGACAATTTCATTGTCCAGAAAGTGGGAGAAGCAACAAGAGGATCAGCCATTTTAGATCTGGTCCTAACCAATAGTGATGACCTGGTTAGTGGGGTAGAAGTGGCAGGGTCATTAGGTGGGAGTGATCATGCTCTTCTGGAGTTTATTATACAGCAGAAAGGAGCAACCAAGCATACTAAGACTCAAATTCTAGACTTTAAGAAAGACAACTTCGGAAAACTTAGGGAAACGCTGGGTGTGATCCCATGGTCAGTAATACTAAAAGGGAAGGGAGTTCATGATGGATGGGAGTTTGTTAAAAGGGAGATATTAAAAGCACAACTTCAAGCAGTACCAATGAGACGAAAACATGGAAGGTGCCTAAAGAAGCCAGGGTGGCTGTCTAAAGAACGTCTGAGTTAAGATTTAAAAGGGATATGTACAAAAAATGGAAAAAGAGGGAAGCCACCAGAGAGGAATTCAAACAAATAGCCAGCACATGTAGAGACAAAGTCAGAAAAGCTAAAGCACAGAATGAACTCAGGCTTGCTAGAGAGGTTAAAAGCAATAAAAAGGGCTTTTATGGGTATGTCCGTAGCAAAAGGAAAAACAAGGAAACAGTGGGGTCACTTAGAGGAGAAGAAGGTGAAATGCGTACAGGGGACACAGAAAGGGCAGAACTCCTCAATACCTTCTTTGCCTCAGTCTTCTCCAAAAAAGAAAACAATGCCCGACCTGAAGAATATGGAGCAGATGATTCAGCAGGGGAAACACAGCCCAGAAAAAGTAAGGAGGTAGTACAAGAACACTTAGCTAGTTTAGATGTATTCAAGTCTCCAGGGCCAGATGAACTACATCCCAAAGTATTAAAAGAACTGGCAGAGGTAATTTCAGAACCACTGGCAATAATCTTCGATAATTCCTGGAGAACAGGCGAAGTCCCAGCAGACTGGAGGAGGGCAAATGTTGTCCCTATTTTCAAAAAGGGGGAAAGAGAGGACCCAAACAATTACTGCCCAGTCAGCCTGACATCAATACCAGGAAAGATTCTAGAGCAGATCATTAAGCAAACGGTCTGTGAGCACCTAGAAAGGAACGCTGTGATCACTAAAAGTCAGCATGGGTTTCTGAAAAATAAGTCATGTCAGACTAATCTGATCTCATTTTTTGACAGAATTACAAGCCTGGTAGACGAAGGGAACACTGTGGATGTAGCCTATCTTGATTTCAGCAAGGCCTTTGACAAGGTGCCCCATGATATTCTTGTAAAGAAGCTGGTAAAATGTGGGCTAGACAATGCTACCATTCAGTGGATTTGTAACTGGCTGACTGACCGAACCCAAAGGGTGCTCATCAATGGCTCCTCTTCATCCTGGAGAGAAGTGACTAGTGGGGTGCCACAGGGTTCTGTCTTGGGCCCAGTCTTATTCAACATCTTTATCAATGACTTGGATGATGGGCTTGAGGGCATCCTGATCAAGTTTGCAGATGACACCAAATTGGGAGGGGTGGCTAATACCCCAGAGGACAGGATCACACTTCAAAATGACCTTAACAGATTAGAGAATTGGACCAAAGCAAACAAGATGAATTTTAACAGGGAGAAATGTAAAGTACTACACTTGGGCAAAAAAAAATGAAAGGCACAAATACAGGAAGGGTGACACCTGGCTTGAGAGCAGTACAAGTGAAAAGGATCTAGGAGTCTTGGTAGACCACAAACTTGACATGAGTCAACAGTGTGATGCAGCAGCTAAAAAAGCCAATGCAATTCTGGGCTGCATCAATAGTATAGCATCTAGATCAAGGGAAGTAATAGTACCACTGTATTCCGCTCTGGTCAGACCTCACCTGGAATACTGTGTCCAGTTCTGGGCACCACAGTTCAAGAAGGATACTGACAAGCTGGAACGTGTCCAGAAGAGGGCAACCAAAATGGTCAAAGGCCTGGAAATGATGCCTTATGAGGAACGGCTTAGGGAGCTGGGTATGTTTAGCCTGGAGAAGAGAAGGTTAAGGGGTGATATGATAGCCATGTTCAAATATATAAAGGGATGTCATATAGAGGGTTGTTTTCTGCTGCTCCAGAGAAGAGGACACAGAGCAATGGATTCAAACTACAAGAAAGAAGATTCCACCTAAACATTAGGAAGAACTTCCTGACAGTAAGAGCTGTTCGACAGTGGAATTTGCTGCCAAGGAGTGTGGTGGAGTCTCCTTCTTTGGAGGTCTTGAAGAAGAGGCTTGACAGCCACCTGTCAGGAATGCTTTGATGGTGTTTCCTGCTTGGCAGGGGGTTGGACTGGATGGCCCTTGTGGTCTCTTCCAACTCTATGATTCTATGAATGTGGAAAGAGCTTCAGTGGAAGTGGAGACCTTAGAACACACCAACGAACTCACACAGGGGAGAAACCATTTACAGGTAGATAGCCGTGTTGGTCTGCCATAGTCAAAATAAAATAAAAAAAAATTTCCCTTCCAATAGCACCTTAGAGACCAACTAAGTTTCTTCTTGGTATCTTGGTTCTTCTTGGGGAGAAACCATTTAAGTGTATTGAATGTGGAAAGGGCTTCAGTGGAAATAGAGGCCTTAGAACACACCAACAAACTCACACGGGGGAGAAACCATTTAAGTGTATTGAATTTGGAAAGAGCTTCAGTGGAAGTGGAGACCTTAGAACACACCAACGAACTCACACGGGGGAGAAACCATTTAAGTGTATTGAATGTGGAAAGAGCTTCAGTTATACTGGAAACGTTAGAACACACCAACAAACTCACATGGGGGATAAACCCTTTAAATGTATTGAATATGGAAAGAGCTTCAGTAGAAGTGGATCACTTAGAATACATCAACAAACTCACACAGGGGAGAAACATTTAAATGTATTGAATGCGGAAAATGACTGCATTTAAATGTCTTGAATGTGGAAAGGGCATCAGTCAACATGGACAACTTAGGAGACACCAGCGAATTCACCCAGAGGGGAAACCATATAAATGTATGGAATTTTCCACTCAGTGTTCCCAGAGTTCCTGGGAAATGAAGATGACTGTCATGCCTCTGGATGTGCAGAAAGAATTTGGCAGTGGTTTTTGTTTTTTTATCTTGGGGGCCATGCTTTTTGGAGACTCTGTTTTCCAAGATGTATCTGAACTGTTGATATGGATAGCTTGAATCTGGCATTCTGGACTTTCCCTGCAATTCTGCATATTGCTCAGAACAGAGAGCTGGATCCTGATTTTCTGTGTCAGTGCATCATTCCCACCTACAGTGAGGGGAAAATATTTGATCCCCTGCTAAATTTGCCCGTTTTCCCCCTGACGAAGAAATGACCAGTCCATAATTTTAATGGTAGGCTTATTGTAGCTGTGAAAGGTAGAATAACAACAGGAAAACCCCAGAAACCCAGAAGACAAAAGTCAGAGATGGATGTGCATTAGAATGAATGAAATAAGTATTTGATCCCTTTGCAAAAGATTACTTAGTACTTGGTGGCAAAACCCTTGTTGACAATTACAGAGGTCAGACATTTCTTGTAGGTGGCCACCAGGTTTGCACACATTTCAGGAGGTTTTTGTCCCACTCTTCTGCATATCCTCTCCAAGTCAGTAAGATTTCGAGGCTGATGTGTAGTTACTCGAACCTTCAGCTCCCTCCACAGATTTTCGATGGGATTAAGGTCTGGAGATTGTCTAGGCCACTGCAGGACTTTAATGAGCTTCTTCTTGAACCACTCCTTTGTTGCCTTGGCCATGTGTTTTGGGTCATTGTCATGCTGGAATTCCCATCCTTGACCCATTTTCAATGCCTTGGTTGAGGGAAGGAGGTGCTCACCCAAGATTTGACGATACATAGTCCCGTCCATCGTCCCTTCAATACGATGAAGGTGTCCTGTCCCCTTAGCAGAAAAACACCCCCAAAGCATAATATGTCCCACTCCATGTTTGACGGTGGGGATGGTGTTATTGAGGTCATAGGCAGCATTCCTCCTCCTCCAAACACGGCAAGTTGAGTTGATGCCAAAGAGCTCGATTGTGGTCTCATCTGACCACAACACTTTCACCCAGTTCTCCTCTGGGTCATTCAGATGTTCATTGGCAAACTGCAGACGGGCCTGTACATGTGCTGTCTTGAGCAAGGGGACCTTGCGGGCTCTGCAAGATCTCAGCCCTTCATGGCGTAGTGTGTTACCAACTGTTTTCATGGTCCCACCTGCCCTGAGATCATTGACAAGTTCCCCCCATGTAGTTCTGGGCTGCTGTATTGAATGTGGAAATAGCGTCAGTAGAAGTGGATCACTTAGAATACATCAATGAACTCACATGGGGGAGAAATTATTTTAATGTATTGAATGTGGAAATAGCTTCAGGGGAAGTGGAGACCTTAGGACACACCAACGAACGCATACAGGGGAGAAACCATATAAACGTATTGAATGTAGAAAGAGCTTCAGTCAAAATGGACACCTTAGAAGATATTCTTCCTTATAAAATGAATAAAAAGATTTGGGGGGGGGAATAGAAGACATCAATGAACTCACATGGGAGAAAGCATTTGAACAAATTGAGTGCGGAAAATGTCTGTATTCAAATGTCTTGAATGTGGAAAGGGCTTCAGTCAACATGGACACCTTAGGAGACACCAGCAAATTAACACAGGGGGGAAAGCATATAAATATGGAATTTTCCACTCAGTGTTCCCAGAGTTCCTGGGAAGTGAAGATGATTGTCAAGTCTCTGGATGTGCAGAAAATAATTTGGCATTGATTGTTTTCTATCTTGGGGGCCATGCTATTTGGCGACCCTCTCTTTTTCAAGAGGTATCTGTAGACTGTTGATCTGGATAGCTTGGAATCTGGCATTCTGGACTTTCCCCGCAATTCTGCATATTGCTCAGAACAGACAGCTGGATCTGGATTTCCTGTGTCAGTGCATCATTCCCACCTACACTTCCATGGTTTGTGAATATGGCTGGTTTGGGTTCCTAATAATCTTGTGTTGTTGTTCAAAATGGTTTTTCCCCCCTGATAATGGGTTCCTAAAACTTTAATAAAACACAGATCCCTTTCAAATATTCATTCTCACCTATTCCACTGAATAGTTTGGTGCCCCCCCTGGATGTTTTGTTTCTTTCAGAGCGCCCAATCCTTTGGGGAAGGGGTTTGTTGTGCTGCAACTCCAAAGCAGCTTCAGTTATGCAACCTGGATTTGCCTGTTTTTGACTGAATCTCACCCATAAAACAAGGATGCTTTTGAATTTTCCTTCATTAGATGCATGAAGCATGAAGTTACATCTATACAAGTATGTAGTTACGTCTATACAAAGTGCATAGCCTTTGACCCCCCATAAAGAAATGGGGAGGAAGGATGAACTGGAATAGCTAACTGGAAGGAAAGGTCACTGTCACTGCATGACCAAGGAATGCCCTTGGGTCGGGGGAGGGGGAAGAGTCATAAAGGGAACTTAGAAGGAGACAGACAGGAAATGATGGAAGAGGGAGGGGGAGCAGGGGGGAGCCAGGAGGTGACAAGGCTTTCTGATGCTGAAGCAGACCCTCAACACCACACCGGGAGCTCAGGGACAGATGGGGAGACTGCGTCTGTGCCTTCAGCACAGGGAAGGAGGGAGATAAAACACAAGGATCAGAGGTGTCACATGGTACTTCCCCACCTCTTTAAGTTGGAGGAGGAGCCGGAGAAGACCACTTCCCAGATCTGAACCCGATGATTCGGACGCATGAGATGTATTATCCTGTTTGTACATATGTATAATAAAGAACTGTAAATACCACTCTGAGTGAGCAGAGGGTGTTTATTGCAAAGAGCACGCACACACCTTCACAACATCCAGGAAGTCACCATTGCTTTTCGCAAGATGGAGGAGAGCCAAGCCATGCAGGACCCAAAGAAGATCCTGAGACTGTCGGCTGGCAACAGCAGGGAGCCGTTGGAGGAGGCCCAGGGGTGGGGGGCCAGCGGGGTGTCAATGGAGCTGGTCTGGCAGCAAAACCTGTTGCTGCAGGCAGAAGTGGGTGAACTGGCAGGAAGGCTTGACGAACAGCATAAACTGCTGCAGGCAGAAAGAGGGAACCAGGCAAGTAGAAAGATCCCTGTGCACCTCAGTAAGAAAGATCCCTTGACACCTAGGTAAACCTGCACTGGACCTAGCTCTTTGAGTTTGAAGTGCTTTCCAAGCTTCCTTGCAAACTCCTGCACCTGTTGCTCTGTCCTTGTCACACAAATTACGTCATAAATGTAACAGAGCACCAGAGTCTGCTCCTGGCCTGATAAAGACAACTGCCAGGTAAAGACAACTGTTTTGCTGCCAGGTAAAGACAACTGCCAGCAAGACTCTTCTTAAAACCCAAGCTTTCCAAAGCTTGATGCAAACACAAATTCCAGTTCCTCGCGGACTGATTCAGACTATAGATGGACTTGTGTAGCTGCCAGACAACGTCTGGCTCGTTGCCCTCGAACCCTGGTGGAGGTAAAGTGTACAGAACTTCCTCCAAGTTTGAGTTCAAATACGCTACATCAACATCGTAATGGTGAACCTGGTACCCTCGCTGTGCAGCGACAGCCAAGAGCATTCTCAACGTTTCACATCTGGAAGTGGGGGCATAAACCTCTGAATAATGGACCCCCTTCTGTGAAACCTCTGGCTACTAACCTAGCCTTGTACTGAACTTGACCAGTCGCAGTGGGTTTCAGCCTGAATACCCAGCGACTACCAATTGCACGCTCACCCTCGGGTAGCTGCACTGTGGAAAACACCTTCAGAGCTTTCATGGAGTCTAACTCCCTCTGCATTGCCTCGTGCCATTTCATGGCTTCTGCCTCAGGCAATTGTTGGACTTCCTCGAAGCTCTCTGGCTCACACTGAGCCATACAAGCCCACACACTAGTGGCTGTGTATCTGTCAGGTGGTATGCCTTTTGTGGTCCTCTCGGACCGCCTTAGCACTGGTACCGATTCCCCCTCTGACCTTGCCATGCTTGGACCTGGCTGTGTGTCTCTGACGTCAGGAGAACCATTGCGCGATCTGCTGCGCTTGCTCCAATTTCCTGGCTCAGACTCTGGAGAAGACCTACTCTGCTTGACCTGTCTCCCAGGCCTAAACACTGGAGACACAGGAGTACTCCTAGACTCTCGCTTTGGAGTTACCCCTTGCTGCGTTGCACCCTGACTATGGCCAGGAGCTCTGCCCGAGCCACTAGCAGGACCTACGCTAGCGGGACCTGGCTTAACAGCACCACTGCCCCCTGGGCCTGGTCCAACTGGACCACTGCCACCAGCAGGTGGTGCACCTACTTGCCCTCCATCATCAGGGCCTTCCAGAATGTCTGTAAGAATCTCTGGATTTCCGTGGATACGTTTCCACCCCTGTTGCTCACATAACTCAGCACTGTTGCTGATCATCACCCTTGTTTGCAGACCTTCGGGATAAACGAACCTCCAAGCTTTGGATGCTGGTTCGTATCCCACGAATATCATCCTCTGGGATTTTGGAATCCTTTCTTACGTTTACCTTTGGGAAGCAGAACAAAGGCTTCGCAACCAAAAGTATGAAAGAAATGGACCTTGGGTTTCTTCCCATGCAGCATGAAATAGGGTGTGTCCCCTACCACTGAATTGAACGTCCTGTTCTGACAGAATGAAGCACATTTGGCAGCTTCAGCCCAAAATTTCAAAGGAAGATTAGCATCGTAAAGCATGGCTGACACCGCCTCCTGCAATGTATGATTTTTCCTTTCAGCAATCCCATTGCTTTGCGGCAAATTTGGGGCTGTCAATCTGTGCTTAATACCTTTCTACGGAAAAAATCCTGCAATGGCACACCTGTAAATTCCGAACCTCTGTGGGATTGAAAACAGAGCACCTTCATGGAGTACTGAAGCTCCACTGCTATGATCCACTCACGGATCAAACTGGCAGCTTCCCCCTTGTGCTTGAGAGGCAAAGTCCAGTTCATCCTGGTGTGGTCGTCGGTGAGAGTCAGAAGGAATCTAGCCCCTCCCATACTGGGCGTCGACATAGGCCCACAAAGATCCATATGGACTAGCGCAAAAGCCCTATTGGTAACCATGTCAGACCTGGGGTACTGGCATGTAGTCACTTTTGCTTGTTTACAAGCTTTACAATCCAGAAATTTAGAACATGGCAACAATTTGCACCCTTCAGTGTTCTATTGTACCCTCTTGGTATACTGCCAATTACAATGTGACATTCTTCTGTGCCACAGATGCAAACATCTGTCATGCTGGGGTATGTTAGCACACTGTGCCTGAGCTGTGTCTGAGGTGCAATTACCTGTTTCAAGGATAAAAAGCCCATTCTCATTACATGTGACAATAACCAACAGCTCACCCCCCCTCCTACCGATGGTGCACTGGTCATCTTCAAAATGAACCCTATAACCATCCCTTAGGAGAGAAGACACAGACATGAGATTTCAATTCAAACCTGGCAATACAAAAACTCTAACATCAGATTGCAAAAAGTCAATAAAGCATCTTGCTTCCGTCTGCAATTTCCTCTTCGTTCCATCAGCCAGATTGACTTCCTTGCCTCCGGAAATATCACTGCAGTTCTGGATCTGGCTTCCAGGGGTTACTAAATGGTGTGAGACCCCACTGTCAATCAACCAGCGTTGCTTGGCAACTGGCACATCCTTGATAGTAGCCATCACAGCAGCAAGATGATGTGGCCCTGTATCTCCTCTTCCCCTACCTCTGTGTCCTCTAGAATAATTCCCACACCAAGCAGAACCTCTTATCTGCGTGGCCTTGAAGGGCTCTCTGTTAGGACATTCATGACGCAAGTGGGAAGTGGAGTTACACAGATAACAATGTCTCACAACATCAAAAGCTTGGACTGTTGTAGACTCCTCTGTTGATCTGCTTCTGGCTGCCCCCCAACTCCTGGGAAAAGAACAGCCTGCTCCAGCAGGTTAGCCTCCCTGCCTCTCTCTGTGAGCCTGTTCATCCGCCAGTCTTCCAGCCACAAATTCAAGTGTCAAAGCTTGTCAAATCCCATGGCAAGTGTTCAAGCCTGCAAAGGTAGCTGGCTTCCTTCCAGGGCCATTATGAGCATCCCTCGGGCATTTCCTCTCTGCGCTGGGCAACTGGGCCGAGAGGAATAGCAGGTGCTGCCTGGGTGGTATTCCACAACCCACGAGCAGTCATCCAGGCTTCTGTTTGAACAGCCTATTGAAGATAATTGGTACCACCAAGCTTGGGATAAGGACAACAAAATTACTCCCCTGGCTCTGCAGACATTTTCTTATCTCCCCCCAGGGGCTTGGGCTTCCAGCGTACTCACGTGGCCTGCGTAGCTGCACCTTCCCAGCTCTGGAGATTGATGACTTGTTGTCAGTGAGATCACTGCCAAGCCTGGCACGACCTTCCAACTGAAATAATTGCTGCTTCTTGGCAGCAGCCTCCACACTTCACAGACAGTTCAAAAGCTGACTAATTAGCTGCTTAATTAGCTACCCATAACCTGTTGTTCTGTGATACACAACAACAGAGTCACTAGCTGTGTAAAAGCTCAGTGACCACCAGTTCCCAGTTGCGTACTTACAAAAGGCAGCCCAGCACTCTTTTGCTGTGCCATAAAGAAAAGTCCTTCTTTACGTTTCTCCTTCAAAGCAGAGTTGAGCGAGAAGCTTCAGCAGTTGTAGCAGGGTCTGTGAGTGCAGTTGCAATAAATCAAAGCATGTCTCTGCTCAATTTACAAGATTTATTGAGCAATGAAAACATGGAATGCCGTGAGCCTGGTGAGTTAGCTCCCATCTCAGCTACTGCACGACACAGAAGAAAAGAAAGTTTCACATTACACAGACTTCTGTACACAGAAAACCCCGGATGTGTGCAATGTCATCCTGTGGGCAGGGTGTCAGACTGAGCTTATTAACCCTGTAAGCTCAAAACCTCACAGAATTGCGAGCCAAAATTCTCGGGCAACATCACGATAATCCAATGGCACAAACAAAACCATGTATCTAGTGACCAAGGACCTCTGGTGTCCCACGGTTAAGGAGGAAGTAGTAGAGTATGTTAAGGGGTGCGCTGTTTGCCAAAGGGCAAAAGGGGAAAGAGCAGTGCCTGCCGGGTTGTTACAACCTTTACCCACCCCCAGCAAACCATGGGAAGCAATATCAATGGATTTTATCACCAACCTACCCGTGTTGCAGAGGAGAACAGTAATTTTGGTGGTGGTGGTGGACATGCTGGCCAAAATGGCCCATTTCGTAACTTGCAACAGAATAACTTCGGCGCAGGAAACAGCAAGGCTGTTTGTGGACAATGTGTTCAGATTGCACGGCATGCCTTCAAGGGTGGTCACAGATAGAGGAAGTCAGTTTACTTCCCACTTCTGGAGGAAGTTAATGGAGTTGCTGCAAGTAGAAGTAAACTTCACCTCAGCCAGACACCCTCAGACAAATGGGCAAGCGGAGAGAGGCGAATGCTATCCTGCAGCAGTATTTGCGATGTTATGTGAACCACCAACAAAATGATTGGTTAGAGAAATTAAGCTTGGCTGAATTTGCGTACAATAATGCAGTACACGCATCTACAGGTGTGTCGCCATTTATGGCAAACTATGGGGCACACCTGAGAGCTTTCCCGGGGATGGAGGAGGGGCTGTTTGTGCCTGCCACGGAAGAGTTTGTGGAAGAAATTGAGTTCTGTGAAATTGAGTTTCTGCATCAGATGCAGCTCACAGACTCTCCATTCACCAGAATCTTCTCTCCCTTCGCCAGAATTATTGTCCCCTCCTCCCATTTTTTAGAGCTAACCATGGTGCAGTGTTACATTGACAACAGCACTACAGGTAATTCTAACCATGGTTATCTTCAGACAAGACTTTGCAACCAGAATCTTAAGCAGGTGTGCAAATCCTGATTAACATGAGCTACAGGTAGACACAATCCTGAGCTATGGTTAAGTCCACTGAGGGAAGGAAGCAGGGTGTACTATAGAGGAGACAGGGAGGGAATATGTGGCATGATATTGATCTCCAACCATGGTTAGAAGATTGGGAAAGTTATGTTTGCACACATTATTTGTATGTTTTTAGAAACTGTAAGGTAAAGGTAAAGGGTCCATTAGGTCCAGTCTTGACCGACTCGGGTTGCGGATCTCATCTCGTATTATTGGCCGAGGGAGCCGGCGTATAGCTTCCAGGTCATGTGGCCACCATGACTAAGCCGCTTCTGGCAAACCAGAGCAGCGCACGGAAACACTGTTTACCTTCCTGCCAGAGTGGTACCTATTTATCTACTTGCACTTTGACGAGCTTTCGAACTGCTAGGTTGGCAGGAGCAGGGACCAAGCAACGGGAGCTCACCCCGTCGCGGGGATTCGAACCGCCCACCTTCTGATCGGCAAGCCCTAGGCTCTGTGGTTTAGCCCACAGTGCCACCCGCGTTCCAGAAACTGTAAGAACCAAGCTATTCCTGAGCTGCTAATCACAGCCTCTCTCTGTCCACCTCCATTGTGGAAACAAGACAATATGGATTTCTACCTGAAGCCTCTACCCATATTCTTGGACAACCCATGACTCTTCAGATATTGCTGGACTACAAATCCCATCATTCCCAAACACTGGGTCATGCTAGCTTAGACTGGTGTGAGTGGGAGTCCCAAACATATGGAGAACCACAGGTTCCCTCATCCTTGCTCTATACTTTTATTATTTCTCCTCAGTGTATGTCTCCTTGTGCTTCATAAGGCTGAGTTTCCGATGGAAGCCTTTGCCGTAGTCTACACAGTTCCATCGCTTCACACCCATGTGGACTCTCTTATGCCTTATCAGGTGAGAGCTGGTGCTGAAGCTTCTTCCGCACTCGGCACACTCGTACGGTTTCTCCCCAGTGTGGGTCCTCTTGTGCGCAATCAGTTCTCCTTTCTGAATGAAGCTTTTCCCACAGTCTGAGCACTCGTACGGCTTCTCCCCGGTATGGGTCCTCCTGTGTCTTATCAAGGATGCGTTATGGCTGAAGCTTTGTCCACAAGCCAAGCATGTGTATGGTTTCTCCCCTGTGTGTACCCTCTTGTGGTTTATGAGGTTCGAGGTGGTGCTGAAACTTTTCCCGCACTCTGAGCACTCGTAGGGCTTCTCCCCCGTGTGGGTCCTCTCGTGTATCATCAGGTTTGTCCTTCCGTTTGAGATTTTCCCACAGTATGAGCATCTGAAGGGCTTTTCTCCCTTTTGCATTCTCTGACGATTGAGAAGGACCAAGTTCTGGGAGAGGCTTTTCCCAGTGTCAGAGGCCATCTTTTCTCTCTTACACCCATGAACTCTCCCTTGAAAGGGCCTTTCATCACATTCCTTGGGATGAACAGTGTGTTCTGCTGCTGTTCCCAGATGGACTTCCTGGTGATGTATGGGTCTGTGCTGACTTATATCCCTCACTTCCTCCTCAGTGGCCTGGAGGGATAGGCCTTCAGCACTTTTCAAGGATGTTGTGTCAACATCCATGCAGTCAAGTCTTTCTAGCTCAAGATCCTCCTCCTTCATCCTCACTTGCATATCACCTGCTGGAAGACATCAAAAAACATCCTAAGTTACCTCTTCTTACCTTACATATTGCCTCCAATAATAATACAGGATAGCTAATGTGGTGTATTGGTTTTAGGAGGAGTGGAGCGACTCTGGTCTGGGGCCTTCTTTATCTGGTTCTCATGACTCTCCTCATTCTTCCCCTACCCCCAGACCCCTCCCCAGCCCTCTGTGCCCCTCTCAAGTGCTCCTCAGAGGAACTGGCTCCATTTACTTGACTTTTTTCTGCTCTGGCAGGGTTCTTCATCAACTTGGTACTCCCAGCTGTTGTGGACTACAGCTCCCATTAACCAGCTGTGTTGGCTGGGGCTGAAGGGAGTTGTAATCCTGAGCTGAAAAGTCCCAAATGTTTCCTTTGGTCCAAGTTTTGTAGTCCCAAAGCTAAGGTGGAAAATCAGCTCTAAGCCATGGTTTGCTTGCTGGCAGCTGAAATTGTGGTTTGGGTTCTAAGCCATGGTTAGTGCAAACTATTGTATGAAACCTGAACAGAGCCAGTGGTCAATTAATTAGTTAGTTAGTTAATTAGTTAGTTAGTTAATTAGTTAGTTAATTAATTAATTAGTTAATTAATTAGTTAATTAATTAATTAATTATAGTATCCACCCATCTGACTGGGTTGCCACTGCCAACATATATAAAAACATAATAAAACGTTAAACATTAAAAATCTTCCCAATACAGCACTGTTCCCTAAACAGGCCCACAGAAAGAGGTTTATGTGCAGGACAGCCCATAATTCCATCAAAGAGCAGTGCTGGAGAGGGAATGACAGAAACAACCTCAGAAAAAAACAAAACTCGTTAACATTTAGCCATAATAAAATCCTTACCCACCAACCTGGTCTCCCCATCATCACCCTCTTGCTTGGCTTCCAGCAAGAGATGGATTTCCATGGTGGTTGATGAATTCTGCTCCAACGTAGGCAAGTTAACAGGCCCTTCTTCTGAAAGGCCAGGCATCTGAAACAGGAAGAGGCACACAGCTCAGGATCCTCTTGTCAGGGGTCACAGCTCAGTGGCAGAGCAGAAGGTCCCTAATTCAACACCCTACCTCCACAAAGGGCCAGGAGAGCAACTGTCAATCTGTGTAGGCAGACCTGAGCTAAGTGACAATGTGCTAAATATTTATTTGCTAACCTTTATACGGACTTTCTTCAAAGGAATCTTGGGCTAGACCTTCCTGGAAGTCTCTGATGTTGTTGGCATCTGCCTTTCTCGAGAAACAATGGCATATGCCTCTGGGGGTGAAGTGAAACTGCAGCCTCCCGTGTTGTTTTTGCTGCATACTTGACACTAGAGCTACCTGCCTGGGGCACAAGCCTGGGTGGTGTACATGGAGGTCCTGGGATACCCAGAGGACAAACAAAACCCTCTCAACCTTACTGATGTGGTCCAAAGGAAAGCAGAGCAATACATCTGGCACCAGCTTGGCTGCAGGAGTTGCCGGAAGGAGAGGTACAACAAGGTCCCACCCAACCACAACACCTCAAGGACCGCCTCTTTCCATATGAACCTTCCTGGACCTTGAGATTATCTTCTGAGGCCCTTCTTTGTGTGCCTGCTCCATGTGAGGTCCGGAAGGTGGCAACACAAGAAGGGGCCTTTTCTGCTGTGGCTCCCCATCTGTGGAATGCTCTCCCCAGGGAGGTTCATTTGGCACCTTCATTATACACCTGTAGGCACCAGGCAAAAATATTCCTAGTGAACCACGGCTTTGGCTGTTTGACATCCAATGCTCTTTTAAAATGTGTTGGGGAGGCGTGTGTGTGGGATGTATCATCACTGAAGCAGTCAAATACAACATTTCCTGTTGCCTAGAGTGGACACACAGGGAAATGTTGCTCCAGACAGGGAGGACTTCCTGTCATACCAGCTCTGGAGCATCCTCCCTGTGTGTGTGTGTGTGTGACCAAATAGATTAGCGTGACCCTAGCAGACCCTATAAAAAGGGCTAGTCATGCAGCAATCTTCCTCTTTTGCTCTTTTGCCATCTTCCTCTCTTCTGGCTCTTAGCCAGCAGCACATGGCTCATCCTTACAGAGGATGGAAGCCACAAGGTAGAAAGTCTGAAGGCTAGCTCAGACTTCTTCTCTCTACAAATGTACCTGCAACCACAAGATAAAGCCTGCCTTCAGGAAAATACTGTGAACTGAATGTAAGTAAACTTTACTCTTACTTTTAAACAAGATTTTCATGTTGTTATTATTATTTTAAGAGGGAAATAAAGGGGGGGGGGACTTACCAGGAACAATCCAGACTGGACATGTCAGACTGGATTGCTCAACTTAAATGATGCTAACGAATCCATCAACTTGCTTCCAGCAATATGCAATGGAATGTGCTCTGCTGCTTGCTCACTAGCGTGAGTGAGGAGGGATAATGTTTAATCAATATATCCTCTCCTACTTTCCTCAACATCCCCACAGGGTGGTTATTGGGTTATTGGCTATCTTCTACGACAGTGACTGACAACAGCTCTTCGGGATTTTCAGTGAGAGATTCTCCCAGCCCTACAGATGCCGAGGCCTGAACCCGGGACCTTTTTCATGCAAAGTGGACTGGATGGACCTTTGTCCTGATGCCACAGGTCTCTTTTTATGCTGTCACTGCCCTCCACAGGTGCACTGAGGTGAACAGCATGCAAAACCCTCACCTCTTCTTCTGTTCTCATGGCTTCCCGGTGGATCTTCATCAAGAAATCCTCCGCCTGAGCCACAGCCTCCGTGCAGTTCCCCGGACCACGTTCCCAGACCCAGCTCTGCATCTCCTGGGGCAGGATGGTCAGGAACTGCTCCAGAACCACCAGGTCCACGATCTGCTCCTTGGTGTGTCTGTCTGGCTTCAGCCACCGATAGCAGAGTTCCTGGAGATGATTGCACACGTCTCGAGGGCCGTCAGTCTCCAGGTAGCAGAACTGCCTGAAGCTTCGGCGCCGCATCTCCAAGCTGGCAGCGTCCTCATCCAGAATCTCTTCCTTCACGTTTACAGGATAATCTTCCCTTCTACTAGGCCACCTGCTGAAAGAGACCTGGGTATCCTTATGATCTCCCAGGGACCTGTGTTGAGGCACCTGCAAGCTTTTCCACCCTGAAAATGGGACCTGCACCTGCAGTGGCAGAGACTTCTGCCACTGAGATTCCCAGCCCTGCGGCGGACCCTGGCCTGGCTCTTGCTTAATCCGCTGCAGAGCTACCCCAGCCAGAGGAACCTGGATTCCACCTGTCACCCAATTCAGGTCTTGCTCTTCCATTTTTATTCCTGGAAAAGAAAAGCAATGTCAATAAGCAACAGGTGATGAAAGCTGGGCATGTTTACTCTCCCCCTAATAGACACATTTTATTAATAAAAAATATAGCATAGTGCTATCAACCATCCATGACTCATTCCCAGAAGGGATGGAGAACATGTGACCCTGCAGATGGTTGCTGGACTACAACTCCCATCATCCTTGATCATTGGCCATGCTGGCTGGGGCCTGATGGGAACTGCGTTCAACAATGTCTGAAGGGCTGCAGGATCTCTGCCCCTGGTTTATACAGGAAGCTGCCATATGCCAAGTCAGACTGTCAACAGCTCTCCAGGGTTCCAGGCATTAAGAGTTTCATGCTCTACAGAAGTGTTTCCCGAACTTGGGCCTCCAGCTATTTTTGAACTACAATTCCTATCATCCCTGACCACTGGTCCTGCTAGCTAGGAATGATGGGAGTTGTAAGTTCAAAAACAGCTGGAGATCCAAGATTGAGAAACCTTGCTCTACAGCAAGAGGCTGGGATAAAACCTCTGCTTACAGTAAATATTAAAATTAACAATAAAAACAGTTAATAACATTTTTTAAAACAAAAACCAACAGTGAAAGATATTAAAACATGCCAGTATCTATGTGTCTGGGTAGGTTTGCCTAAACAAAAATGTTTTTAAGCAGGTGCTGCAAAGAGCACAGTGAAGGTGGCCTGCCTGATGTCAACAGTATCTGACTTTTAGAAGACATCTGAAGGCAGTCCTGTTTAGGGAAGTTTTTAATGTTTAATGTTTTATCGTGTTTTTAATAATTCTGTTGGGAGCCGCCCAGAGTGGCTGGGGAAACCCAGCCAGATGGGTGGGGTATGTATGTATGTATGTATGTATGTAAAGGTAAAGGGACCCCTAACCATCAGGTCCAGTCGTGTCCGACTCTGGGGTTGTGTGCTCATCTCGCTCTATAGGCCGAGGGAGCCGGCGTTTGTCCAAAGACAGCCTCCGGGTCATGTGGCCAGCATGACAAAGCTGCTTCTGGTGAACCAGAGCAGCGCACGGAAACGCCGTTTACCTTCCCGCTGGAGCGGTCCCTTATTTATCTACTTGCACTTTAACATGCTTTCGAACTGCAAGGTGGGCAGGAGCTGAGACCGAGCAACGGGAGCTCACCCCATCGCAGGGATTCGAACCACTGACCTTCTGATCAGCAAGCCTGTGGTTTAACCCACAGCGCCACCTGGTCCCTTAAATAAATAAATAAATAAAAATATAATAATAATTATTATTATTAGCAGTCAACCCTGAGTGCCAGGGTTGAGGCTCCAGTACTTTGGCCACCTCATGAGAAGAGAAGACTCCCTAGAAAAGACCCTGATGTTGGGAAACATTGAGGGCACAAGGAGAAGGGGACGACAGAAGATGAGATGGTTGGACAGTGTTCTCGAAGCTACTAACATGAGTTTGGCCAAACTGCGAGAGGCAGTGAAGGATAGGCGTGCCTGGCGTGCTCTGGTCCATGGGGTCACGAAGAGTCGGACACGACTGAACGACTGAACAACAACATTATTAGCAGGCAGGCAGGGATCTCCAAGATGTTGGCCCTGCCACACTAAAGGATACATTTCTTAAGGCTGCAGCAGGAGTATGTGTGGCACCTGTTAACATTGCCAGTTCTGCAGATCCAATTGTCTGAGCCAGCACATATGCGGTGCTGCGATCCTGAAGGTATGATGAAGATTATGATAATAAAGAAATACAATTTGTGATTACCGCAGCACCCATTCTTCCTTCACAACCGGTATCAATGGTGCTTCCTAGCTGATCTGACACCCCTGGTGAGAGGGGGAAGCCCTGATCTCCACTGAGCCCGAGGCCACTTGCTGAGCCTGAGAAGTGTCTCATCTCTCACCTTCTGCTTGCTCTCCCAACAGATCCCCTTCTGCTAGATTCCGCTCAATCCCCTTCCCCTCCCCTCCCCTTCCTTGAACTCACCTGCTTCAGGCAGGCTCTGCATTGCTCGCCCTTGGCAGCAGCCCCCTAATCGCTCCAAGGATAAGAAATCCAAAAGGGGGAGGGATTTGTTTTTCAATTAAAACATAAAGGAGGAGGGGAAAGTAGCTTTGCTTTCCTCAGTTCTCCCCCAATTTGTCACACACACCCGGCCACTCTAGGCATCCGCGTTCAGTGCCCTTTAACTCTTTCAGTGCCTCTCAGCAAACGCTGGAGTTCATTGGTGCGTCCCCCGCCCCCAGATCATTAATGTTGGAAAGTCTGTTTTCATTCGGGAACTCGCAATTTTGCAAAAAAAAAAAAAAAAAGAAAGAAAGAAAAAGAAAAAAAGGGAATGAGCGCCATCTGCCTGGTTAGGTGTTTCCTGTCCAGCAAAAGGACCACATTGCAATCCCAACCTGTGCTTGTCTACTCAGTCGTTAAGTCCCATTAAGGTCAATGGGATTTACTCCTAGGCAAGTGTATGCCCATTGAAGCTCCTCTGCAGACACCCACAAATTGGTATTGTCTCTTCTGCATTCCCCGGCTGTGCAATATATTTATGGTTCCTTGTTTTGTTAAGTATTATTCAAAGCAGCCCCTAAAAACACCCATCCTCCCGGGTTGTACAAACTTAAACCCAGTACTGAACTCGCTGGTTGGTATCTTATCATCACGCTCCAAATTACAGCCTTACAAAGAGTGTGAAAGCTTTACAGAAGGAGCAGGTGTATCCCTGATTTACAGAAGGTTTGTTTGCACGTTACACTGAACACGGGTGCACACTGTCTCTGCATATGTACAGGTGCTCTGTGCTCATGTGAAAGAGTGAACCCTTGCTGATCTGCATATCACAGTTGCTGAATACACAGGTGTCCAGGCTGTCGAATTGTGAAAGGTTACACGTTAGCAACTGTACGCGTGTCAACTATTTGTGTACAGAGAGGTATACTGCACAGATTGTGCACTCATAGGAGGATTCATTTATTATGAATCAAAAGGGGTTAGTCTAAAACTTCTGCTCCCCACCACCCATTAATAAAAGGTGTACAATGCCTGGAATAATCTTTGTGTCGCAGGGAAGAGTTAAACTGACAACTCTCCCGTTCCTAGATAGGCAAGGGGTGGGTGCGTCTTGGAGGGGCATTGACTTCCTGTTCCTGCCCATCCCCATAGCTTTGATGCAATAAATAGCTTGGGGGGATATTTTGCCTTAGGAGACTTTGGCTCCAGGGATCTGAATCCTAAGCACTGGAAACAGCAGCGAGAGGTAAGTTGAGTAGGGGATGAAGCAGGAAAAGGCAGAGATCAGCTGGGAGGCGAAAGAGGAAGAGAAACAGCAGAGAAGGGACGGGATTGCAATTGGCCGGTCAGGGTTGCAAACAGGGAGAAGACATGCAAAATACACAGAATTTGGGGGGTGTCTGTGCACCAATGCACCCTCTTTGAACTGGGAAAGGAGCAGGGCTAAGAGATGCAAAAACACTGGAGAGAAAACAAGGTTTCTCTAACCAGGTGTCAGCCTTAAGCTTATGGGGTGGGGAACCTGTTGTATGGGGTATGGGGTAGCCCTAGATGTATGGGGAGGACAGCAACTCAGAGCACCTGCCTTGCAGGCAGAAGTTTTCAATCCCCACCCGAGCACCTGCATTTCGTAATACAAACTTTCTTTTCTAGTCCAGGAGCTCCAGTGAGAATAAAAATGGAAGTGCATGAACCACCTGGGCCAGGCGAGCGATTGGATGCAGGAGGAGGCAAACCCCACATCCCCCAAATGGGAGCCGCCAGGGAGTTTCTGATGGGGGTTGCTCCACAGCCCGTTAAGCAAGAACCGAATGAGCAGGGCTGGGAAGGCCAGTGGCCAGGATTTATGGAGACCAAGCTGGCCCCTCAGTCCCAGAGGAAAACTCTACAGCTGCTTGAGCCCACCTCAGGAGAGGGCGCTGAGGGATTCCAGGTCTCCTTTGAAGGAGCTGACGGTGGCCTGGAACACAGAGGAGGGGACGTGTCTAGCACCCTGCTAGGCCTCAGCCGAGAGAGCCTGGATTCTTCAGTGAAAGTGAAGGAAGAGATTCTGGAGGAGGAGGACACTGTCAGCAGCTACTTCAAGGAATTCACTGGCCAAAGAGCCAAGGAGGCCCCAGAGGTAATTCAGCCCACTCTGGGAAGCTTTGCAACCAGGATTTATTCAACCTTCCCCTTCTGCCCATCTATATCTATATTGTACAATAAATCTCTTTCTGTCCACTCCATTTTATAGGGACTTGGCACAGCCACGCGAAGGTTGCCCTGCATGGTTGTTCCCTCAGTGCTGGGTGGAGTGGTGATTGCGAGAAATCAGAATTATTGCCATTGATCCAGACTTCCTAATTTGTATCTCCCCACCTCCCTTTCTATTTCAGATGCCCCCAGGATCTGTTGAAGATGTGGCAGCTGATTACCGCAAGTTAATCTCAAATCCTGTGAAGGGACAAATTCCTCTGGAAGTCAAGGAGGAGGGTTGCAAAGAGGCCAGCTTGCTGGGTAAGGATTTGAATCTGAAAGTTAGTATTGTTTGGAAACTTCTAGAAGATGCTTCTGATAGGTAGAAGTTTTTCTCCCTCTCTTTCAACACTATGACTCAGGGACATTCAACAAACCTGAACGTTGGAAGAGTCAGGACACACTTGTAAGGCTTGTATTTCTGCACACCTTTGGGTTTCCCTGAGCCTGTTGATGTGTGGATGGTAGCTTTTTGGCTACATCACTTAAAGGAAAAACTCAGTCTTAGAGTGGAGGAAGTCTTATTCCTTTGAGAAAACTCTTTCTATCTCCAGTACAGGGTTTAACTCATGCCGTTATTCTGTTTCTTCCAGTAGGTCAAGAGTGGGAGAGCGTAAAGGAGGCTTTTCCACTTAAGCAAGTTGACACCAGTGGAATATCCTTGGAAAGAGCTAAAGGGGTGTTTTTCCTGGGCGGTGAGGTGGACGAGATGCCTGCAGTTCAAGATTCCAAGCAGGAATACCGTCAGTGGACAATGCCAGAATACAGGTTACTTTGTGAGGAAGGTAACAGAGACTCATGCAAAGGAAGTTTCCACGATAAATTCTTGAGGCGTGAGGCAATACAGATGGACTCAGAGTGTGGAAAGAACTTCTGTCAGGATGTTGACCTAACTAGGAATCAGAAAATGCTGTACACATGCACATTCTGTGGGAAAATTGCTAACAGGAGAGCAGACCTTCTTGTTCACGAGAGAACCCACACTGGAGAAAAACCATACGAGTGCTCCGAGTGCGGAAAAAGCTTCAATACCACGTCTTACCTCACAAAACACAAAAGAATACACACGGGAGAGAAACCGTATAAATGTTCAGAGTGCGGGCAAAGCTTCTGTCAGAAAGGGAATCTGGTTTCACATGTCAGAATCCACACGGGGGAGAAACCATATAAGTGTGGGGAGTGTGGACAAAGCTTCAGTCAAAGGAAAATCCTTGGTAAACACCAGAGGATCCACACAGGAGAGAAACCGTATAAGTGTTTAGAATGTGGGCAAAGCTTCAGTCAGGCATCACATCTCCTTACGCACAGAAGGACCCACACAGGAGAAAAACCTCATAAATGCTCAGACTGTGGGAAAAGCTTTAATCAGAAAGGAGACCTTGTTATCCACAAGAGAAAGCACACTGGGCAAAAGCCATATGAATGCTCTGAGTGTGGGAAAAACTTTAGCACAGGCTATCAATTCATAAACCATAAAAGGTTACATACAGGGGAGAAACCCTATACTTGCTCAGAATGTGGACAGAGCTTTAATTGGAAGTCAAACCTTATTACACACAGGAGAATCCATACTGGTGAGAAGCCATATGTATGCTCCATCTGTAGGAAAGGTTTCAGCGATAAATCCTCCCTCACTAAACACCTGAGAACCCATACAGGGGAGAAACCCTACAAATGCTCTGATTGTGGGCAAAGTTTCAATTTGAAATCAAACCTTATCACACACCAGAGAACCCATACTGGAGAGAAACCGTATTCGTGCCCTGAGTGTGGGAAAAGCTTAAGTCACAGATCCTCCCTTACGAAGCACATGAGGACCCACACAGGAGAAAAGCCTTATGAGTGTTACGGATGCGGGAAAAGCTTTATTTCTAGCTCTGACTGTAAGAAACATGAAAGGGTACACACACGAGAGAAACCATACAAACGCGGGAGGAAATGTCCACTATTCCCTCTGTTTCCGTAACAGAAAATCTACATGTGAACCTTTAGGATGTCTGTGAAGAAGAATTTGGAGTGAAAGCTTCATAAATTTAGACTGTGTGAATAGTTTATGCTGGAGATCAACGGCTACTAGATTTATAAAATAAAAAGTGAAACTATACAGGGTTTTTTCCCTAGGCAACATTCCATTCATTGCAAATGGAAAGCAGACCTCATAGACAGATTATTGAAATACCTTGATAGAAATTAAGTCATTGCTAGATTCTGCCATATTAATATCGGATAGCCTGGTTTAGTTGCTGAAATTCATTGGAGGCAGATGGAGCACCAACCTCACTCTCCAACAGCCAGAAGATTATCCAAAACTCAGTAGGGAGGATAGGGACAAAACCAGAATTAAGTGACTCCACACTGTCTAAACCACAGAGCCTAGGGCTTGCCGATCAGAAGGTCGGCGGTTCAAATCCCCACGACTGGGTGACCTCCCGTTGCTCAGTCCCAGCTCCTGCCCACCTAGCAGTTTGAAAGCACGTCAAAGTGCAAGTAGATAAATAAGTGGGAAAGTAAATGGCATTTCCATGCGCTGCTCTGGTTTGCCAGAAGCGGCTTAGTCATGCTGGCCACATGACCCGGAAGCTGTCTGCGGACAAATGCCAGCTCCCTTGGCCTATAGAGCGAGATGAGCGCGCAACCCCAGAGTCATCCGCAACTGGGCCTAACAGGGGTACCTTTACCTTTACCTTACCTATCATGGGCTCTGGCTCTGGCTCCACCTACTGTTGGCCTCCTTGCCTTCCAGCTACCAGTCACAGTGGGCACCAGTCTCTACTGCTGAACATATGGGTGCTGAACTAATGTTCCAACGTTTTATCTTGCTCTAGAGAAATCTGATGGACTCTGGGCCTGAGCATCCAAAAGGTTGGTATTGCCCCTTAGAAGTTCCAAATATTTATTCAACTATTTTGGAGGGCTGGTGCCTACAAACGAGAGAAGCAGAATAGCTGCTGCTAAAAAAAAACACACCCGGAAATGTTGTGTGCGGCTAGTAAAATTTGTATCGCATTGGGGTGATTTTGATATTTGTTGGTTGGTTGGTTTCTCTCTTTTTAAAGGTTTTCAATATACCTGTTCTGTATAGTTTTCTTTTCAGCCATTTGTTAGCCTCTGTCTGGAGTTGGATGGTTGAAAGTTTTGAGTGTGTCAATTCATACACACTTCAGACTCCAGTGATGCTAAATGTAGTTGATGCACATAATAATAATAATAATAATAATAATAATAATAATAATAATAATAATAATTTATTATTTGTACCCCGCCCATCTGGCCGGGTCTCCCCAGCCACCCTGGGCGGCTTCCAGCAAATATTAAAAAACAAAACATTAAAATATCACAGATTAAAAGCTTCTCATTAAATTCTAGATCTTCCCCCAATCCTGTTCAATATATACAAATCTCAGGGGAATTCAGTACCAAATTCTTGTGCCAAAAAACCACAAGTCCTGTCACCTTAAAACACGGAAAGGGAACCTCAGGGGCTGAATGTGGCCCTGCATACCTCTCTCTAGCCCTGGGAACTCTCTCCAGGCATCCCGAGTGTTTGCCTGGCTGGAATGTGTCCTTGAACTCTGATCATGCCTCTTGCTTCCCTGGATGGAAGACACAAAGAGGGGTATAAGTGTATAAAAGTAATATTTGCATTTGGTGGTCTGCCCATTTTCTCCTCTGGCTTCACTCATCCCTGGGCCACGGAAGTTTGCCCAGAAAGGAAAATGGCTCTCAAACCCAAAAAGGTTTCCGCCACCCCTGCCTTACAGATAAAGGAATTTATTGTGGACAAAACTTACCTATAGCCATGTTGCTCTGCTGTTTGAGGAAGACCTCCAACAGAAAAAAGGATGGCAGCTATATTAGCATTCAGAACTAATGTGTCAGAAGTTTGCAGTGCAATCCTGTACGATTCTACTGAACATAGAAATAAGCCCCATTCAATTCAGTTGGTCTTACTCCAAGGAAAATGTACGTAGATTTCGGCCTTAAGAGGCAGTGTGCCTTTAAGTACGAGTTGCTAAGAAGTCGCAATGGGAATATGCTATAGTCGTTGTGCCTTGCTTATGGGCTTCCCAGGGTTACCTGTCTGGCCACAAGATGTTGCAATATAAGGGTCTTTGAGATGATTCAGAATGGTTTTCTCATACCACAGAATAGTGAGGGAAAGTATGAGCTTTCTTGAATTCTTGTTTCCGGTTCATGCTACGATTCCAAAGCAGAGGTCCAGGACCACCTACATAAAAAGCGCATGTGCTGCCCCTGAGCTACTAGCCCTCCCTGGGGCTGTGAGAATGAGAGAGGAACAATACATTTGCTCTTCTGCTCAAACTTTTTCTGGTTTGTTTTTTTTAAATAAAACAAAATAACAATATGCGCACATAGGTATAAAAATACCTGTGCACGTGCTCAGAATGGAAAGGGGGAGTGGGACAGCGGGGATGAAATGACTGAAAAGAGAGAAAACAGCCCAACCCCAAAACATTTGTCAATCTTTGTGCCCTGTGGTGAGCAATAAATGGATGAGCCATTGCAATTTTCCAAATGGAATGTGCGGCAGCCGGACACACCAATCACAGAGGCATCCATAAAAATGACTCGCATGATGTTAAAGTGCTGTCTGCAATCACCTTTAGGCTTTCTTACTGTAGGGCTGTCTCTCCCTTTCCCCTCCCCCCCCAAACCCAGACAAAACCTCAATTGAAGGAGAGTCCTTCACCACCTGAGGGACTCTGTTCCACTGTCAAATGTGTAATGGCAGTGGCATTTCTATACAGGAGCCACTCTCCAGGTTCATAAAGTGCTGCATGTTGATTAATTTGAAAAACTCAAATAAATAAATTTACAAAAAAAGGAAAAAGAATTCAGTATTATACACAAGAAAGTGTGTCCACGTAAGAGGTGGGGGTCAAAGCCCTGAACACCAAACCATGGATTTAACCCCAGTTTTGCTGTTTTATAAAAAACAGCAAAAACAATTTCACATAATTTCACATTTAACTTATCCCCAATTAATTTCCCACCAAAACAATAGGATTATAATAATAAGCAAAACATAAACAGCTTTACAAAATCAACAAAGTTTATTTAAACAGACAGAAAGAGGAAAAAACACAGACAAGCCTCATGTAATTATTATTGTTGTTATTTAAATCAATATAATTCTAAGTCATAGGTTAGGAATACTACACTATGTCCTCAGTAGATGATCACCTCACTTAACTATTGGTGAATTCTTTAAATGCTAGAGTTGTTTCCCTAACCCAGGGAAGAAAGATGTCCCACAAAGGGGCCATTAAGTGTCATCTTCAACAGCCTTTGCTGTTTGTACGCCCTAATAACATGAGCTAGTAGTTATGTAGAGCCAGTTCAGTTAGGAACATTAGAAGTGGCCTTATACCAAGCCAGACCAACTGGTCCATGTTGCTCAGAATAGTCTGCTCTGACCGGTAGCGGTTCTCCAGGGTTTCAAACAGTGGTCTCTCCCACTCCCAGTCCTTCATTGGGGTGTGGGAACCTTCTGCATGCACACTAAGCTACAACTGCCCCCCCACCCATCGTCTGCACTGACTGGCAGCAGCTCTCCATAGTTTCAGGCACAGAGTCTTTCCCGAACCTACCTAGAAAGGGCTCCATTCACAAGTGAGGGGGAACAGGGGGCACATAGAATTGCAGAATTGGATCTCAAAGGTCTTCTAGTCCAACTGCCTGCAATGCAAAGCGTCCATGACGGATGGCCACCAACACCTTCTAAACAACATGTGACGGAGATGCTCATAGGTCAGGAGAGGCCCTGTCTGCACCATCTTCATGCCTCCCCCCCCCCCCACTTTCCATGGGGAAAATGTGAAGCCAACTTATTATACTGACCGGGTCAGGCCATTGGTTCCATTGTCCCAGAATTACAGAGCTCTCAAATATTTTTTTTAATGGGAGATTCCAGGAACCCAATGCAGGACCTTTTCAAAAGGCACCATAGCTCAGTTGTAGGGGCACAATCTGCCCACGTAAGGCTGATCTCCAGCAGGTGATGAAGAAGAAGAAGAGTTTGGATTTGATATCCCGCTTTATCACTACTCTAAGGAGTCTCAAAGCGGCTCACATTCTCCTTTCTCTTCCTCCCCCACAACAAACACTCTGTGAGGTGAGTGAGGCTGAGAGACTTCAAAGAAGTGTGACTAGCCCAAGGTCACCCAGCAGCTGCATGTGGAGGAGCGGAGACGCGAACCCGGTTCCCCAGATTACGAGTCTACCGCTCTTAACCACTACACCACACTGGCTCTCCAGTGTGATGTGGAAGGCCCACTCTCTACCCAAAAGCTTGGAGAGCCCATGCCTGTCAGAATGCATAACACCAGGCTAGATGAATAAGGCTACTTCTTACATCTTTGTGTTCTGCCTGTGAGAGCTGGATGTTTCGGGTGAAAGGGGCAGGGCCCAGTGAGGGGAGCGGCCAGGGGAAAGTTCTGAAGGCCAGGCAGTGAAACCTGAAGGTTCACGTTTGGCCTGAGGTCCCCCACCCCGGCCTGGAGTCTAAGCGATGAGAGAGGTCAGTAATTTTCTTTATTTGCTTTAACCATTAAAGAGATCCCCGGTATGAATTCTTCCAGCGTACATTTAAAGCACCATCGTCGATCCCTGGTGTTCCAGCTCAAAATCTGACCCTGCAAGATTTGCAAGTCAGTCTACGCCTGTTCTAGCAGGGAAGGTCAGAGGTACAGCAACTGCTTTGCATGCAGGTTCCAGGATCAATACCTGACATCTCCAGGCAGGGCCAGGAAGGTGCCTGAATCCCTGCAGAGCCACTGCTAGTTGGGTGTGGGAAATGGGTGATTCAAGGAAGGGTGTTAATATTACAGGTTCATAGCCATCGCAAATGGGTCACTGACAACAGTTTGGTCTTTTTTAAAGTTCCTGAAAAGGGTAAATCTGGATTTATTGAGGGGGGAGGATATGGACTGGCATAAGGTGAGGAGCACTTATCCCACCGTAAACACCCATCTGGAAGCACCCAATTCTGAGCTAGAAATAGGAAGTTGCCTTCTACCAAGTAAGACCACTGGTTCATTTAGCTCAGTGACTGGCAGTGGTTCTCAAGGGTTTCTGACAAGACAGTCAGAGCCCTACCTGGCAACACGGGGGATTGAGCCAAGGACCGCCTGCAAGCAAGGCAGGTGCTCTACCACAGAGCAACAGCCCTTCCTAAGCTAGACAGGCCCATGGTCTCTGACTTGATGTAAGGCAGCTTCCTACGAGCCAGTGATAAGAGCTGGTATCAACCTTTGTCCGCAATGCAAGCACTCAGGAGGTGGTCTCTCTCGAGTGGATTCTCTTGTGTCGTCTAAGGGATGCTTTGTGGCCAAAGCTCTGCCCACAATCCGAGCACTCGTAGGGCTTCTCCCCTGTGTGAACCCTCCTGTGATTGACAAGGTTAGAGTTCGTGCTGAACCTCTGCCCACAATCCATGCACTGATAGGGCTTCTCCCCTGTGTGAACCCTCTTGTGATTGACAAGGTTGGAGCTCGTGCTGAAGCTTTTCCCGCACTCGGTGCACTCAAAGGGTTTCTCTCCTGTGTGTGTTCTCTCGTGGATGAGAAGTTTGGAGCGGCTGATGAAGCTCTTCCTGCAGTAGCTGCACTTGTGGGTTTCTTCCCCGGCTTGGGTTTTCTTCCCCGTGTGCAGCCTTTCGTGTTTCCGGAGGTAAGAGCTCGAGATGAAGCTTTTCCCACACTCCGTGCACTCGTACGGCTTCTCCCCGGTGTGGGTTCGCCCGTGTATAATGAGGTCTGCTTTCTGATTGAAGCTCTTGCCGCACTCCAGGCACTCGTACGGCTTCTCTCCCGTGTGCGTCCGGATGTGGATGACGAGCTGGGGCCTGTGGACAAAGCTCTGCCCGCACTCGGAGCACTTATACGGCTTCTCTCCCGTGTGCACCCTTTTGTGAGTGATGAGGTTCGAGCTGGAGGTGAAGCTTTTCCCACACATCGGACACTCGTAAGGCTTTTCTCCCGTGTGGGTTCTCTCGTGTACGATAAGGGAGGCCTTGTCGCTGAAGCTCCGCCCGCAGTCCGAGCATTTGTACGGCTTCTCGCCCGTGTGGACCCTTGTGTGTTTCATCAGGTTGCAGTTGGTGCTGAAGCACTTGCCGCACTCCGAGCACTTGTACGGCTTCTCCCCGGTGTGGGTCCTCTCGTGGATAATCATGTGCGCGCTGTTGTTGGAGATCTTCCCGCAGTAGGTGCACGTGTATAGCTTTTGCATCTTCTGATTCCGAGGGAAATCAAAGCTCCGGCGCAAAACGGTGCCCCAGTCAGGGCCTGTCCTTTTCCTCTTCGCCTTCTGGCTTCTCTCGGGGAAGGTGCTTCCTCTGTTGCTCTCATCACAAATAAAAGCTTGGACCTCCGCTGAGTTCTCCCGGTGGCTTTCTTGGCTCTGTTGATCGCCTGGCATCTCTTCCAACCCACAAACCTGGAAAAATTTCCCGTTGAGTCTTGCCAAGGACACTCCGCTGATGCCCACTTGTGGGTGCCTTTCAAAGGGGAAGGACTCCCCCCCATTCTCATATGCTTGGTCGCTGCCTGCCGAAACAAAGAGAGAATCAAGAACTCGCCTCTACTCCACACTGGAGGGAAAACCCTCTAAAACCCATAAAGCTGCAAATTGGATCAATTATCATAGCTATTTTATACTGCCACACTCATTTAGGAACACAGGAAGCTTCCTTATAATGAGTCAGAATATTTGTGGGGGGAAACAGAAGCTTTTTTACTAGGAATTTTAGGTCCAGAAATACCAAAGGAGCGGAAGAGACTGTTTATGTACACCAAGACAGCTGCGCAAATGCTACTTGCTCAAAGATGGAAGGAAGATAAACTACCTACAAAAGAAGAATGGCTGACAAAGATGATGGACTATGCTGAAATGGCTAAAATGACTGGGAAGATCAGAGATCAAGAAGATAACAAATTGAATAAAGAATAAAGAATAGGGGAAATGTATAAGTTGCTTAAAAGAACATTGTAAAGAATTATCCGGATCGGGGACATTCTCAGCCTCAGTTGGAGATGGTGGGAATTGGGAACCTTCTGCAAGTGCTCTACCACTAAGCTATGGCCCTTCCTTGTTTCCTTTCTGTAACTACATGCAATTTAATTTAATACTTCTCCTTCCTCTTTCTCCATGCAAGCATGTAACACTTATTTACATAAACTGTGCTTATGAATTTGTTGATGGCAGTAAAGTTTATGGAGAAGAAAACTTTAAAAGATTATCACTTTGCTATTTTGTGGATGGGACAACTGTATTGTGGCTTCCAATGAAGGTAGTACTATTTGATAATCTATGACTCACTGGCATATTGAATTTTATATGTATTGTATTTTACTTTGCATTGTGGTTTTAACTTTGTTTTGCTGCTTTGTTTGCCATCCTGGCTTCTCGCAAGAGGGATGGCAGGGTCAAAGAAACAATAATAGCAATTTCAATATGCTAATTCCTTGACCTCACCAGGTTGTTGTGATAAACCCCGCCTGGGGCAAGTTCGCAGAACTGCCCCAATAGCAAGAGCCATCACATGAGCACATCCCGGCTACAGGATAGTCTGGGGTGCTGGTTAATAAGTGATTGTTCCCCAGAGAGAAACAACACACTCAGCCTTTTGGGCTAAACTAATTTATTTAAGTATTTGTGCAGAGAGTTCTCTGCTGCCATGTCTCCTGCTGTCTGTCTCAATACAGGAGGTAGAAAAAGTGAAAGTGATCTGAGCGCGCAGGCTCAGAGTACGTCAGTACATTCCATACAAAGTGTAAACAAAGCAACTTTCTCACGCGTCTGTGTGAGAAGCAATAGCCACATGATTCCAGCCGGTAGCAGTTGCCACTCGACTGGGGAGAAAATCATAACACAGGTAGGGCTGCCAGAAAGCCTGAAGGGTTGGTACCAGTCAGCGTACAGTAGACAATATTGAGCTCAATGGACTTTGATAAAAGACAGCTTCCTGTGTTGCTGCTACTACTAACAACAACACTATATTCTTCTAGAAAGAAATTTAATAAATAAAATACATTAAATAAAATGCATCAATTTTAAAAAGGAATGTGGCAAAGGGCATCTAAGGCCTTTCAATTTGCAACTGAAGCTAGAAAAGCTCTCCCTTTTCTGGATGATGCTCAGCCTATCCTAGTCAACCAGAACAGCCAGTTGCTCCATGTTGTATCAAGCTCTAAAAATGGAATGAGAGATCTAAATGAGAGAGTGTTGGTGCTGACCTTTAAAGCCCTAAACGGCCTCGGTCCAGTATACCTGAAGGAGCGTCTCCACCCCTACCGTTCAGCCCGGACACTGAGGTCCAGCGCCGAGGGCCTTCTGGCGGTTTCCTCACTGCGAGAAGCAAAGCTACAGGGAACCAGGCAGAGGGCCTTCTCAGTAGTGGCGCCCGCCCTGTGGAACGCCCTCCCATCAGAGGTCAAAGGGATCAACAACTACATAACATTTAGGAAATACCTGAAGGCAGCCCTGTTTAGGGAAGTTTTTAATCTGTAACATGTTAATGTATTTTAATATTTGCTGGAAGCCGCCCAGAGTGGCTGGGGAGACCCAGCCAGATGGGCGGGGTACAAATAATAAATTATTATTATTATTATTATTATTATTATTATTATTATTACTAAAGGGCAGAGACCTGGGTGCCACTCAAGGCTTTCCTACCAATGCAAACGGCAGCTGCAGGAGAGCTGACAACAACCCACCCCTTGAAAATGTTATTTGCATTACCAAAAAGACATGCGCGGTAAAGAAATGCGAAGAGGCATTTCATATAACATCTGAGTCTGAGAAAAGGAGGGTGAAAGTTGGGCTTTCCTCCCACAACAGCATTCTCCCAACATGATGCCTTCGGGTAATGCTGGTTGGGACTGATGGGAGCTGCAGTTCAAAATCCCTTGAAGACACTAGATTGGGAAGTGGCTGTTTCAGAGCTTACGGCACTCTCGCTGTCAAAAGCAGCCCGAGAATTTCGACACATAAATTGCAAAATGACCAAAGGATCCAGACCTCTATCCCTTACCCAGAAAGCTGGCCTCCTCTTCGCTCTCCTCCTCAGCCTCTGCAGAGAGATGAGTGTCTGCTGTGTCTAACAGATCTTGTTCGGACTTTGGAGAATTAGCAATATCTTCTGCAGGCCAAGACACCTGGAACAGAAATAGGGGTGGAAATCCAGATTTATTTATTTAAAATTTGTATGCCGCACGTCCCAGGATAAAATTACAATATATATAAAAACTAAAAAATACATCATCAAAACAAAAACAACCCAATAACTCCCACAACACATTGGAAGGCAGATTAGCAGAGACGCTGCTGTATTTCGATAAACAGCATCTGAATAGCACTTTAGACCACAATCCTATACACACTTACCAGGAAGTGAGTCCCACTGATCTCGTATAAATAAATGGCTTATTCCTTTCCCAGTTTAAAAAGCCAAGCTACAATCACCTGTCCTGAACGTGGGCATCATCTCAACAAACATTACAACAATCTTACACTGCAGATGGGAGCGTTGAAGCCACAAGAAAAATCTAGATTATTATTTTTCCCTCACTGGGGAGCAAACAGAATTATGGACTGGATGGGGGAGCAATTTAGATCAGGAAAACAGTGGTGATAGGAAGGAAACCTCCTACGTTACAGTTGCTATGCTGATGAAAACCAAAGTTCCCTGAAGATGTTTGATGCTTCCTGACATTTGCTCTAATAAGCCTTTTTTTTTAGGATTAGAGAGAAATGCAGTGAGGAGGATGGGTCTGTCAATGAATCTTTGTCACTATAGCTCAGGAGTGCCCAAACGTTTTCCAAAGATTTGATGAAGTGAACATGCATGAGAGCCGCCCAAAGTTGTTGAGCTTTTTTTAGGGTTGAAGTTGTTGACCATTTTTTAGGATTGTACCCCAAATTTGTTGAACTTTTTTAAGAACCTAGAGAAGGAATTGCCTGTGGGGGCTGGATTAAACTGACCGGCGGGTCGGATGAGGCCCGCAAAACAGACTTTGGACGTGCCTGCTATAGCTAAACAGAACCTCCATGTCTAGAGGCACTGGACCTGTGACCATGAGATGCTGTAAACCAAAGAGAGAGGAGTGCACTTACCTTTCCTGGAAGCCCCTCGGTGTCTTGGAGCCGCAGCAGGAAGTCCTCAGCGAGGGCCGCCGCCTGGGCGCAGGTCTCTGGCCTGCATCCCTTGACCCAGCTCTGCATTTCCGCAGGGAGGATGACCAGGAACTGCTCCAGGACCAGCAGCTCCACGATCTCTTCCTTGGTGCGCCTCTCTGGCTTCAGCCACCGGGAGCAAAGGTCCTGGAGCTGAAGCAAGACCTCTCGGGGCCCCTCGGCCTCCTGGTAGCAGAACCGCCTGAAGCACTGCCGCTCCATCTCCGACCTCATGGCGTCGTCTTCTTCCTCCTCGTCCAGGATCTCCTCCTTCACTTTCACAGAGGAAATCAGCTCCCCTCCTTCCTCGTGTGCTTCCCCACACAAGTCTGGCAGGGTCTGGTCTGTCCCCCCTACTCTCCCGCTGGGCCACTGACTGACACTTGCAGCTCCCCTGAAGGGGGCCGGGATGACACCATCCCCGCAGTGGGGAGGACTTGGAGCCTGTGGGGTTTCCCACCTTGAACGAGGGGGGTGCATCGTCATCAGGAAATCCTGCCACTGGGCATCCCAGTGCTGCTGTGGCTGCCGCTCCTCTGGCTCCTGCTTAATTTGATGTAAATCTGCCCGAGGCAGAAGATCCCTGACAGTCCCAACTTGGCCCACAGGAGATTTTTTTCCTTTGGATTCCAGTCTCGCCCTTTGAATGGGTCTCCTCGGCCCCTGCTCTTCCATTTGTACGCCACCCTGCTGGAAAAGAAATCAACACAAAGTAAAGTAACAGTATAGAACAAAAGCGTATTTTTTAACCATTACAGTGGTGCCTCGGGTTACATTGCCTTCGGGCTACATAACCTTCCGCTTAAGGCAAACCCGGAAGCAGAAGTGCTAAACCACGCTGCGCGCATGTGCAGACTCAGAAGCTGTCTGCGGACAAATGCCGGCTCCCTCAGCTGCGCAACTTCAGAGTCGGGGTACATTTACCTTTAAGAGGTCACTAGCTTTGACAGCTTGGGGAAAGATCAGATGCGTTCTCTGGAGAATAGTTCTATCAACTGTTTTATCAACAGTGACTGATCAACAGAACCTCCATGTGTAGGCACAGTGTACCTTGATTTGGGGCAGGCAAAAGAAGCTATTTCCTTGCTAAATGAATCTGATGGACATCATTGCCATAGGATGCGGTGATGGTGGTGGCTTAGAGAGCTTTAAAAAGCGATCTGACAAATTCACGAAGGAGGGCGATAGGTTTATCAATGGCACTGGTGGAGGAAAGGGGGCTGGAGCAGCGGCCTGCCACGGGTGTCACGGGGCTGCACAGTGAGAGCCCCCCCCCCCGTGCACTGCTCTTCCATTCCCCCTTACCTCCCCGCCGAGGTGAGGACCGACGAAATAGGCTGGGCTCCCTGATGAGGGACAAGGAGAGGGGCGGCAAACTCAGTGACCGACCCGGGAGACAAAAGCCCCAGGGACGCCGCTGATCGGTGGGAGACTAGATGCAGCCTCCATCGCGGAGCAGCAGCTGCCTTTGCCCCCTAATTGTGCCCCTTGAGCTCAGCATCGTCTAGACTGAAGGGAGCAGCTCCCCAGGGTCCGTGCCAGCCTGACCCAGAGATGTTTGCCCCTGTGCCCTCCTGAAGATGTCCTGCCCCCGAGCTGAGCCCCTTCCCCTTCCTGCCCGGTTGGGGGTCGCCCTGCAGCCTCCGGCTGGACTCGGGGCCTGATCCTGCCAGGCGAGGCGCACGTGCTCTTCCCCCCTCCCCCCCCCGCACCTCTGGCTCCTCGCTCCGTCCCTGCACCGGAATCCGGCTCCTCTCCGGGGAAACTCGCCAGGCCACTGGCCGCTGCTCCTCCGCTCTCCTCGGCGGGGGGACAGGAAAGTGCAGCCGCTCTCGAGTCCCCCTGGCTGGCCCCGTTTCCTGCCTCTCTGGGCATCGGAGCTCGCTGGCTGTGGGTTGGGCCCTGGGAGGCTGCAAGGCTGGATTTTGAATGAATGCATCGTGCAGGCGGCGAGACCTCCCTGCTGCTTCCCCTGCCCTCGTATTGGCAGCCCGCTGCTTCTGATCCCGCAGGTTCTGCTCTTAGCTCTCAGGGCAAATTGACAGTTGGTCCATTCCTAGCTCTGGAGCAGCAGGGAACATGCTTTTGACAACCTTCCCTAGAGGTTTTCACACGCCACCATCTGTGTCCCCTGTACACAAATCTCTGAGCCTGTAGTAGCTCAGTAGGGAACATGCTTTTGCCACCCTTCTATAGGGGTCTGCACACGCCACCAGCTGTGTCTCCAAGTACATAAGTCTCTTCTTGATCAGGGGGCAGTCACTGGTTTCTAAATCCTCATCATTAAAAATTCCTGAAATTTTAGGAAGCTGGGACTATGCCACCCTGCTGCTCAAATGCCTTGCTGGAGGTGGCAGTCCAGTTTCCAGCTTTGCTGGCTGGGGTCATGCAATCACTTAGCTTCAGCAACCAATGGCAGGGTCAGGCCCTGTTATCTTTCCATACCCTCCAACATTTCTTGGATGTAAATAGGGACATCCTATTCTATAATGATGATTTTACTATTTATAATGCAAACATCTTATTAGGTTGATCTAGCACTCTGTGCAGCTTGAACATATATAAAAACATAAAACATTTTAAAACTTCCCTATTGCCTTCAGATGACTCGGGAGTCGAGTAACTCCATACCCTCCAGCATTTCTCCAGTGATAAAAGGGACATCCTAAAGAGAAGCGGGACATTCTGGGATCAAATCAAGGACATATCTGGAAAAGAATTACACTTGCCAGGTCTGTCTTTCCCTAATTTTGGAGACACACTCCAAAGATTTGCACCTCATGCGCAGATCTGAGAGAATTACAAAGGAACATGCACCTAAAAGGTACTCTCGTGAGTTTGCAATCTCAGCCAAAGCCAATATTGCTATAGCAAACACTTACAATCACCATACAGGCACAGCAACAGGTGGAATGTCCAACACTGAATCTGCCAAAACACCAAGAGCAAATGCTCTAGTCCCCTGGAAGATTGGTAAACAAAGGCTCAATCTGGTAAAACCAGTTTCAGGGAGTTCCAAAGGTGGAACACAGACAACAGGTTCATACTACGTATATGATAACTGTTTGTTTAATTCTCCTGATGATGCTTTAGCTTTTGCCATTCTCTCTTTGTCCAAAATCGGGGGAGGTTGTTATGATACTATATCCAATCCGAGTGGCACAAGCTGCGAGGTTGGAATGTCTTTTGCTTCTCACACAGCAGCGTGAGAAAGTAACCTTGTTTACATCCTGTCGGGATTGTACAGTTGTAATATGAGCCTGCGTGCTCACTTACTTTCACTTCTGTCTTAGAGTCTCGGAGAGACGGACGGTGAGATGTCGGCAGAGAGACCTCTGCACTCTTACTGCAATAAATTTAGTTAGCCTTTCAGGCTGAGTGTATTGTTTATTCTGTTCGATAAGCAATCACTTATTGCTTAAATGATGAGCTCTGACTTTGGGGCATCTCTGACAAGTTGCCCCAGGTCGGGTAAATCATAATAGACTCATCCTCCCTATAAATAGTAGCCATTTTGTCTCTGGGCATCAGAGAGCTGTATGGATTGTGTCTGTAATGTAGTCTCTCTGCTCAGTATGTGTGTGCAGACAGAGCGACTCCAGGATTATAGTAAACCAGTAACAAAAATGTGTGCCTCTATGAATCAGAAAGCTGTTATGAGCACTCTGTTTATGCTCTTTGACTATGCTGTTTATGAACTTTATTTTCTTCAGTAAACTTTTATTCTGTTTATGAAGAAGACTCTGCTTGATTTACTGCTGTGCGACACTATCATCACCATCACTTCTCCATGTGCCGCTAAGTGACCTCTGTATTCGAGGTTTCCGGATTCTCTAGGTCTGAGGAAGATGTTAAGGATAATGGTTTAATTTCCATAATTGAGAATGTTTACTTGGTTATATTACTACCGTATGTATTTTTAACGTGGAGTTTTCCTTTGACAGTAGCTCTCATGTGATTGGCTGTGATTCACATGAGAGAGGCATTCCATTTTGTTGTGATTGTTATTCGAGTAAGTGTTGTTTTTGACTGCTTTTATGTTCTTTTCTCTTTCTGTATGTGTGAGAAAGAATGTCTGCTGAGAAAGGTGTCCCAGGATACTGTTGTGTGTCAATGTGGTCCGTCTGAAGTGAAACAGAGGAAGATCACTGTGAAGGAAAACGAGGGGGAGGGGTCACTTAAACGAAGTCTCCTCCTGAGTAAACCTGCGGGCACGGAGCGATGCCCTCAAGGGACCCCTCTCAGATGGAACTCCCCTCTCATCGCCCCCAAATTGTCGCACAAGCACACACACACACAAGCCCCCAAAATCCCCTGTATAAATAAAGGCTTTATTTCTCTGTTTGCGTTTTGCCCTGGTCTACCTGTGTAGGCCATATTTCTGGATGCCGCGGTCTACCTATGTAGACCATATTTCTCAATGGGAAGGCTCTGCCCAATCAGAATCGTGCATTCTCTTTGCAGTCAGAGCTCAGCTCAGCTGCCTTGCACGCCTCATTTAACCTGTGATGAGATAGACAGGCACCCTGCTGGGAGAACAATGGAATTGAAACTGTGTTGCCCCAAACCTACTCAAAAAGTACATTCCTTTCCATTAAAGTGATACATTGTATCCAGGATGGAATGTACAGCCGGAGAAAGTCCCTTTAACTTTATTCCTTTCCACAGAAGCCTCAAACTTCAGAAATTCATAGTAAATCAATGCCTTTATGGATTTTCTTCATTCTGGTGTCCATTTAATCCTGGAAAACGGGCCTTTAAAGTCACTCAGTCCCCACCATTGTCTGACCCTGGGGACCCAGGGTGGCTCACCTTTGGTTCTCCGCCATTGCTTGATAAGCGAGAGAACACGTATTCAGTTCCTCCATAACCCTGCGGATGTAAGATCATATAGGCAGGCAAGAACCCATCAAGTCCGGACTCGGCCCCGGCCCCGGCCCAGGTGACAGACTGACCAAATGGCAGTCCCATTGTCTTTTCCTATCAGGGTGATTTACTCTTTGATATTCGAACACGACTGGACCTAATGGTCAGGGGTCCCTTTACCTAAGTTAGCTAAAATGTATAGAATAAGTTCAAATATCTGCTGGAAATGTAAATAACAAGTGGGTACTGTAGTAATGGGGGGGAAGGGCCCGACTCACCAGCCACACCCACCCCAAAGTAGGGTAAGGGGTTTGCACTCTAAACCCCCACAAAACCTCAGTAATGCTGCCACCACCCCTTTTAAGTCTGGCTGTCAGTCCTGGGTACAGGGAAGAAAAGGGGAAAGCCCTGACCGTTCTAGCCTGCACAGCCCCCGTCTACTTTAGTCACGGGCAAAAATTCAACAGGTAGAGTGTTCAAGCGGAAAGCACCAGTTTAGCTTTGTCAGTCAAGAGGAAACAAAACATAGACCAAACGTCCTTTCAAGAATTTATTAAAAGAACTTTAAACTAAATTAACATCATACAATTCTCAAGTCCCAGGTTACAAGCATAAAAACAAAAAAGGTATTTAATATCACTAACTAAACACTTATACACATACCTCAGAACTTAAAAGAAAAAGCCCCTCTCCATATGGCAAGGGCACACCATCAAAGTTAGGATGCGAAGTTCCGAGCAGTGACTGATAGCCCAGGCGGCTAACCAGCGACTCCCATAACAATTCACTAGGATTATATACAAACCTACCCCACATTACAAGTGAAGCACTGGAGGAAAGCTTTCGCAAGTGTTGGTGAAGCTTACTTTGGGAGAAGAAACAAAATAAAAAAATTACTTCCAGTAGCACCTTAGAGACCAACTAAGTTTGTTCTTGGTATGAGCTTTCGTGTGCATGCACACTTTTTCAGATACACTGAAACAGAAGTCACCAGACCCTTATATATAGTGAGAGGGTGCGGAGGGGTATTACTCAGAAGGGTGGTGGGAATGGGTGATAGGCTGATAGCTGTGGTAAACCTGTTGACTGACTTAACGACTGCAATTAGTCTTACAGGAAAAAGCATGGGGTGAGAAGGTTAAAAAAGCTTTGTCATGTATAATGAGATAAGAATCCAATGTCTTTGTTCAGACCAGGTCTCTCCATGGTTTTAAGCTTGGCAATGAGTTGCAATTCAGCAACTTCTCTTTCCAGTCTATTTCTGAAATTCCTTTGCAATAAGACAGCTACTTTGAGATCTTGTATAGAGTGTCCTGGGAGATTGAAGTGCTCTCTTCTTCTTTGGGAGAAGAGTCGACTAATGAACAGTAAGGATTAAAAGATTGTACACAGTTTTGTTCATGGATGTCAGGGAACTGCCCTCAGCCCCGCGACGTACCGAGAGCCCCGGCGCCTTCTGACCAGCGAGACCTCCTCGAGCAGGCAGAGCAGCAAGCAACAAGCAGCTCTGTGAGACTAGGGCTCGAGGAGGTTGCTCAGAGCCCCAGCACGTCCCGGGAGGATAGGTCTGAAGGGGGAACACCACTTCCGTCGCCCCAGCTGCGCAGGGGGGTCAAGAGGCGACAAGGGGGAGGGCACTTTGGGATCCCACGGTTCTCATGCTAGAAACGTAGCCGGAAACGGGCACTTCCGGATTCTGCTAGCGACTGAGATGGTCATGCTTTCCTTGCTCTCTGCACTGTAAATAGTCTGCACCAATAAAGCTGTTAAAAGACAGTTGGGACTCAGGCCTGGTTACTCGTGAGCCACCGCCACGCAGATCTGACAATACCAATTTCAATATTTTTAAAAAACAATGGACTTGATTTGAATTCAATTTGAACTTGAATTCATCTTATGGCGCCATTGAACTTGACTTGAAATGGAGGTTAAACTTAAATGAAGGATTACAATAACACTTAATGGAAGACTATTGGATTTCTCTTTTGCTGGAACAAAGACAGGACTGATACTCTGAATTTCTTTTTACTTTTGGGAAAGACTCTCTGGATGTTTCAGAGTGTAGAAGATATTTAACCTAACGGAGGAATAATAATTGTGGATTTATTTTATTAAAAGGCATGAGCTGGTTAAAAATCAAGACCAAAAGAAGCGGATTATAATATTCATCCTATATAATAAAGAGCCTCTGTCCGTACGTACCACTTTCCGTGTGTCACAGGAATTCGCAAGTGCGCGTGCGTTCCAGTGACACACGGATTGGACGACGGGAGAGGGGGGCGTGTCCGAGAGGCAGCGGCGGCGCACGAGCGTTGTCAGTTGCGCCAGCGCCGCTGCCTCACACGGACATGGGGAGCATGGCTTCCTGCCGGGGTGCCCCTCTCCGCTGCTCCTCCTGTGGAGCAGGAGCGACGAACCAACCAGTGGCGCCCTCGGCCGCGGTGCATATGTACCAACGGCGAACCGCGTGGGGAGGGAGGGAGCGGAAGATCACCCTGAGGAGGCGTTCGCCACAATGGCGGCTCCGGTGCCCGCTACCGCTTCCTCCCCCCCTGCTGCCGTCACCGAGCAGGGAGTGAGCACCGTCTGCCATGCTCGCCCGGCTCGGGAGGCAAAGCAGCGGCTCGGGGTCCTCCGCCTCCAGAGACCAAGCGCGCGCACGGGCTGCCGCGTCTCCGTCTCTCTCCTTTTCCCCCTCAGGGATGCGTCATGAGGAGACGGGTGGCGACGGACGAGGCAGCCCCTTCTCTTCCGAGACTTCCGCCGCGCTGCCAGGGGAAGCCGGAGGCGGCCTGAGGGAGGAGGAAGAGGAGGGGATGGGGAGGGACGCAGAAGGGCGGCGCTTCAGCGGCCGCCCCGGCGCCGCAACCGCTTCATGCTGGGCTCGCCGGGATCTGCTACTGCCTCCGCTGGTCGAGCAGCTCCAGGCTGCGTGCTGCCCTCCGCTTGCCCAGGCAGGCTTTGCCTCGCCGCCTCGCTTGCCGTCTCCCGCTCCCGACCCGCCCCTTTCCCCGATGCGCCCACCCGCCTCTCTCGCCGCCTCCACCCCCCTCCCCTTCGGCTCCCAGCTCCAGATTTACCGCCCATTCGATCCCCCCGCCTCCGATGACCTAACCCTTCCCGTTCGTCCATCCATCCACTCGGGCTTATGAAAGGGAGAAGGAGGAGAGAGGCCGTCTCCCCCTGGGGCCAGAGAGCCATGTGTGTGTGTGTGTGTGTGTGTGTGGGAGGGAGAAGGAGGAGAGAGGCCGCCTCCCCCCCCCCGGGGCCAGAGAGCTGTGTGTGTGTGTGTGTGTGTGTGTGTGTGTAAAGGGAGAAGGAGGAGAGAGGCCACCTCCCCCCGGGGCCAAAGAGACTCCTCCGGGGCCGAGTGCGGCTGCCAATCCCCGCTACCGCCGCCGCGGCCTCATGGCCGTGGGAAGGGGCAGCTCCGGATGAAGGGACGGAGGAAGGAGGTGGCGGTGGCGTCGGCGCGGCGTCCCTGAGGGGGAGAAGGAGGCGGCGGCGGTGACCAAGGGAGGCGCGGCCGGTGGAGGGGAGCACGGCGGCCTGGGCCACGCCGCCCACCTCGGCGGGAGGCCGGCCACCCTCTCAGCCCTCGCATGGGTATCTAGAGCCCGTTATTAACGGGCTTACTTCACTAGTTATTAATATTAGATTAAATCAGATTCCAAATAAAAACAAATATTACAGACTTATTGATATTGGATATTAAAAACCATTTTGATGTGAATGAATGAAAAGATTTGTATTTGTTAAATTTGTATTTGTGAGTCATTAAGGTGGGGGGAGGGAAGAGGCTGGATGTTCTGGTTTTCTCTGCTGAGGTTAGTGAAATGGCCTTGACAAAATACTGATAAAGCTAAAAATAACATTCTTCTTAGTGGGAACGGACATTTTGTTTAGGAATTTAATCTTCATAGAGGAAGCTGGGAAATGGAAAAAGAACTGCCCCCTCATACCAAACCAGAAATGGCAGAAGGATAAACAAACCAGCAAGGCCGTAACACGGGGAAACATAAAATCTGAATTATATGATTTGCATTTAGAATATAAAAACAATATTGCTCAAATAAAGGAAGATGTGGACAAGGCAGTTTCTCAAATTAGAAAAATACTAATTTACTTTCAGAGGCAGTGGGACAAACTAAAGAGGTGAAAGCACAAACCACTAAAGTGGGAAAGGTAGAGGTGCGAGGTTCAAGGAAAATGCAAGGGAAAGTAAAGGTGGTTCAAGATAAAACCGGCACCTTGTATGAATTGATATGGGAGGATTTTACTGTTTGGAAAAGAAACAGGACGGAAGGGCAACATACATGAGAGGCTACTATATGTGGTGGCAATGTAAAGTCATTTTTAAAAGCCTGGGAAATGATACATAAAGATGTGAAAAGAATATTGAAAATGATCTTTGTTAAAAAGACAGAAGCTTTGATATTGAGATGTACAGGACTTAATGGACTCACAGAAAGAAGGACTTCGTTCCTGTATTTGAGAGTGGATGCCAGGCCAAGACCAGACCAGCCCCACAGAAGGAAGAAGCTACTGCCAAAGAACATAAATAAAATTGGTAAAACAAACTAGTGAACTATGCAGGACAGATTACACAACCAAATACCCATGAAAGAAAGAAGACATTGACTTAAAATAAGGGAAATGATTATTGCATCCCCCCCCTTAAGCTTGGTGTACAGATTAATAAATAAACAGGACTTTTTAAAATCACTTGTAATAATATGAACAAGGTTTTAAAATTGGATGGCCAGGAATATAAGGCTTTATGGACATGTATGAATAAGTATAAAATAATGGAACCAAGAAGGGGAGTGGAGGGAAGTCAAGGGATCTGGGAAATTCCATGGAATGGTGTTGTTATGGTTTGTACAAACAGTTGATTTAACAATTATGGTTTGATTATTTGTGATGTTTTCATCATCATAAAATTAATAAATTGTATATTAAAAACAACAGAAAAGTAGCAGATGGGAAAGGTTAAGCAGAATCCACCCCCCTCTGCATCGCACTTAGGTGTGCTCAGTCTTCAGCTGCTTCATGACTCCCCTGGAGTCCTGGAGGATGGAGCTCCAGGAAACAAGAAGTGGTCCTTCAACCAGTAAGGACATCTTTGGACAGATCCAGTCTCCTGCTGTGGAGTCAAGAGTGGCCCTGGGATGGTCAAGAGAGGAGGGGAAGGGGCCAGGGACAGAAGGAATGGCAGGGCTCCAGATGCTCCCTAGGACTCATCCCTTGACACTAAGGGGAGCTACTCTTCTGGGGCTAAAAGCATTGGCGTGGTGGTTTGACTTTTTGTCAGGACTGCAAGGAAGTGGAGAAGGAAAGGTAACCCCCCCCCCCCGCTCCAGACACACTAAGAACTGAATGTAAATAGCCTTTCCCGAGCGAATAGCTACTGGAGAACATAACATGGGGTTTAGCTGTAATACTCACCTGCCTCCTTGAATCAGTCTCTTCTTGGGGTCAGGGAGCTGGGGTGGTCAATCAACATGAAGTTCCCAGGTTACCTTTCCTTCTAGTCAGCTATTCCAGTTCATCATTCCTCCCCATTTCTTTATGGAGAGTCAAAGGCTATGGATTTTGTATAGACGTAACCAAACCAACAACTGGCATCTTTTGGGTAAACCAAGGTGGCTGCCTTCTGCATTGTCAGCAAGTGACAACTGTCATAGAACAGCTCTGCCTAACACTGCCTAATTCTTTTTTGGACATCCAGAGAAATGACAGTCATCATCACTTCCCAAGAACTGTAGAAACCCCGAGTGGAAAACTCCATACATTTACTGTATATGGTTTTACCCGTGTGAATTTGCTTATGAATAAAGGCGTCCACTCCCTCTGAACCTCTTTCCAAATATCATACATCTAAGGTGAGTTACCTGTGTGACTTCGTTGATGTATTCTAAGTGATTCACTTCTACTGAAGCATATTCCACATTCAATACATTTAAATGGTTTCTCCCGTGTGAATTCGTTTGTGTCTTCTAAGTGCTCCACTTTCACTGAAGCTCTTTCCACATTAGAATCATAGAATCATAGAATCATAGAGTTGGAAGAGACCACAAGGGCCATCCAGTCCAACCCCCTGCCAAGCAGGAAACACCATCAAAGCATTCCTGACAGGTGGCTGTCAAGCCTCTGCTTAAAGACATCCAAAGAAGGAGACTCCACCACACTCCTTGGCAGCAAATTCCACTGTCGAACAGCTCTTACTGTCAAGAAATTCTTCCTAATGTTTAGGTGGAATCTTCTTTCTTGTAGTTTGAATCCATTGCTCCGTGTCCGCTTCTCTGGAGCAGCAGAAAACAACCTTTCTCCCTCCTCTATATGACATCCTTTTATATATTTGAACATGGCTATCATATCACCCCTTAACCTTCTCTTCTCCAGGCTAAACATACCCAGCTCCCTAAGCCGTTCCTCATAAGGCATCGTTTCCAGGCCTTTGACCATTTTGGTTGCCCTCCTCTGGACACGTTCCAGCTTGTCAATATCCTTCTTGAACTGTGGTGCCCAGAACTGGACACAGTATTCCAGGTGAGGTCTGACCAGAGCGGAATACAGTGGTACTATTACTTCCCTTGATCTAGATGCTATACTCCTATTGATGCAGCCCAGAATTGCATTGGCTTTTTTAGCTGCTGCATCACACTGTTGACTCATGTCAAGTTTGTGGTCTACCAAGACTCCTAGATCCTTTTCACTTGTACTGCTCTCAAGCCAGGTATCACCCATCCTGTATTTGTGCCTTTCATTTTTTTTTGCCCAAGTGTAGTACTTTACATTTCTCCCTGTTAAAATTCATCCTGTTTGCCTTGGCCCAGTTCTCTAATCTGTTAAGGTCATTTTGAAGTGTTCCATACATTCCATACATTTAAATGGTTTCTCCCCAGTGTGAGTTCGTTGGTGTATTCTAAGGTGTCCACTTTGACTGAAGCTCTTTCCACATTCAACACATTTAAATGGTTTCTCCCCTGTGTGAGTTTGTTGATGTCTTCTAAGGTGTGCATATCGACTGAAGCTCTTTCCACATTCAATACATTTAAATGGTTTCTCCCCTGTGTGGGTTCGTTGGTGTATTCTAAGGTGTCCACTATCACTGAAGCTCTTTCCACATTCAATACATTTAAATGGTTTCTCCCCCGTGTGAATTCGTTGATGTATTCTAAGTGCTCCACTTTGACTGAAGCTTTTTCCACATTCAATACATTTAAATGGTTTCTGCTCCATGTGAATTTGTTGATGTATTCTAAGGTTTCCATTTTGAGTGAAGCCCTTTCCACATTCAATACATTTAAATGGTTTCTCCCCTGTGTGAGTTCGTTGATGTATTCTAAGGTGTCCACTTCGACTGAAGCTCTTTCCACATTCAATACATTTAAATGGTTTCTCCCCTGTGTGAGTTCGTTGGTGTATTCTAAGGTGTCCAATTCGACTGAAGCTCTTTCCACATTCAATACATTTAAATGGTTTCTCCCCTGTGTGAGTTCGTTGGTGTTTTCTAAGGTCTCCACTTTCAGTGAAGCTCTTTCCACATTCCATACATTTAAATGGTTTCTCCCCTGTGTGAGTTCGTTGGTGTCTTCTAAGTGCTCCACTTTCAGTGAAGCTCTTTCCACATTCCATACATTTAAATGGTTTCTCCCCTGTGTGAGTTCGTTGGTGTTTTCTAAGGTCTCCACTTTCAGTGAAGCTCTTTCCACATTCCATACATTTAAATGGTTTCTCCCCTGTGTGAGTTCGTTGGTGTTTTCTAAGGTCTCCACTTTCAGTGAAGCTCTTTCCACATTCAATACATTTAAATGGTTTCTCCCCTGTGTGAGTTCGTTGGTGTTTTCTAAGGTGTGCATTTTGACTGAAGCTCTTTCCGCACTCCATGCATTTAGATAGTTTATCCCCCGTGTGAGTTCGTTGATGTATTCTAAGTGATCCACTATTGATAAAGCTCTTTCCACATTCAATACATTTAAATGGTTTCTCCCCTGCGTGAGTTCGTTGGTGTTTTCTAAGGTCTCCACTTTCAGTGAAGCTCTTTTCACATTCCATACATTTAAATGGTTTCTCCCCAGTGTGAGTTCGTTGATGTCTTCTAAGCTGTGCATTTTGACTGAAGCTCTTTCCGCACTCCATGCATTTAGATAGTTTATCCCCCGTGTGAGTTCGTTGATGTATTCTAAGTGATCCACTATTGATAAAGCTCTTTCCACATTCAATACATTTAAATGGTTTCTCCCCTGTGTGAGTTTGTTGATGTATTTTAAGTGTTTCCTTTCTACTGAAGCTCCTTTCACATTCAATACATTTAAATGGTTTCTGCTCCATGTGAATTTGTTGATGTATTCTAAGGTTTCCATTTTGAGTGAAGCCCTTTCCACATTCAATACATTTAAATGGTTTCTCCCCCGTATGAGTTCGCTGATGTATTCTAAGTGTTTCCTGTCTACTGAAGCTGTTTCCACATTCAATACATTTAAATGGTTTCTCCCCCATGTGAGCTCGTTGATGTATCCTCAGACTTCCCCTGTGACTAACGCACACCCCACATTCCCTGCATTTAAACTGTTTTTTTGTTCGTCCCAATGAAGTCACAGGTGGCTCTGCTGAATTCTGACCATCATCTTCCTGACCTGTTTGGGACGAAGAGAATCCTGTTAGACATTCAATAATGACAAGAAAGAAACTGAACACACGTCAATCTCAATATGCACCTTCTCTTATAATAATAATAATAATAATAATAATAATAATAATAATAATAATAATTTATTATTTATACCCCGCCCATCTGGCTGGGTTTCCCCAGCCACTCTGGGCGGCTTTCAACAGAGCATTAAAATACAATAATCTATAAAACATTAAAAGCCTCCCTAAACAGGGCTGCCTTCAGATGTCTTCTAAAGGTCTGGTAATTGTTGTTCTCTTTGACATCTGAAGGGAGGGCGTTCCACAGGGCGGGTGCCACTACCCAGAAGGCCCTCTGCCTGGTTCCCTGTAACTTGGCTTCCCGCAGCGAGGGAACCGCCAGTAGTCCCTTGGCACTGGACCTCAGTGTCCGGGCTGACCGATGGGGGTGGAGACGCTCCTTCAGGTATACTGGACCGAAGCCATTTAGGGGTTTAAAGGTCAGCACCAACACTTTGTATTGTGCTCGGAAACGAACTGGGAGCCAGTGTAGGTCTTTCAAGACCGGTGTTATGTGGTTTCGGCGGCCGCTCCCAGTCAGCAGTCTAGCTGCCGCATTCTGGATTAGTTGTAGTTTCCGGGTCACCTTCAAAGGTAGCCCCACGTAGAGCGCATTGCAGTAGTCCAGGCGGGAGATAACTAGAGCATGCACCACTCTGGCGAGACAGTCTGCGGGCAGGTAGGGTCTTAGCCTGCGTACCAGATGGAGCTGGTAGACAGCTGCCCTGGATACAGAATTAACCTGCGCCTCCATGGACAGCTGTGAGTCCAAAATGACTCCCAGGCTGCGCAGCTGGTCCTTCAGGGGTGCAGTTACCCCATTCAGGACCAGGGAATCCTCCACACCTGCCCACCTCCTGTCCCCCCAAAACAGCACTTCTGTCTTGTCAGGATTCAACCTTAATCTGTTAGCCGCCATCCATCCTCCAACCGCCTCCAGACACTGGAGACACCATCTGGAGACACTCCAGACACCATCTCCATTCCCTACTGTCCTTGTTATGTTCCAAATTTTTAGGAATGCAGAGGAGATAATGGCAAGAGCAACACTTGTTCACTCCATTCACACGTAATAAAGCAGCAGCATTTTATAATACTGATCTACGTTGGAATGGGCTCCTTAAACACAGCTCTGTATTTTTTATTTTCAAGTGAGGAAATGATCTTATGCTTGAATAACAGTATCTTTCCTGAGTAATTAGCAAAAGTGTTGTTATACCACATGCAACTGTGAGAATATTGCAGTATAATAGAACCTAAGAAGAGCCTGCTGGATCAGCAAAGGCCCACCTAGTCCAGCATCCTGTTCTCACAGGGGCAACCAGATGCCTGTGGGAAACCAGGAAGCAGGATTGGAGCACAAGAGCCCTCTGCCCTCCTGTGCTTTCCAGAAACTAGTACAGTGGTACCTTGGTTCTCAAACTTAATCCATTCTTGATGTTCGAAAACCAAAGCGTTCCAAAACAAAAGCGAACCTTCGCATAGAAAATAATGCAAAATGGATTAACCACTTCCAGATTTTAAAAAGCAACCCCTAAAACAGCAGTTTAACATGAATTTTAGAATCTTACAAGACCATTAATCCATAATATGACATCAATAATGTACTGTACTATAAAATATGATTGAGTGGGTGGTTGCTGAACAACTCCAAGCACGCCTGGAGGATGCGGACCATTTGGATCCCTTCCAATCGGGATTCAGGCCTCATCATGGGACTGAAACTGCCTTGGTCGCGCTGGTCGATGATCTCTGGCGGGCTAAGGACAAAGGTGAGAGCTGTTTCCTAGTTCTGCTGGATCTCTCAGCAGCCTTTGACACCATCGACCATAACATCCTTCTGGACTGTCTAGAGGGGCTGGGAGCTGGGGGCACTGTTATACAGTGGTTTCGCTCCTCCCTCCTGGGCGTGTGCAGAAAGTGGTGGTGGTGGGTGAATGTTCAGACCCCTGGGCTCTCAATTGTGGGGTGCCTCAGGGTTCCGTCCTCTCCCCCATGCTTTTTAATATCTATATGAAGCCGCTGGGAGAGATCATCAGGGGGTTTGGACTGGGTGTTCATCAGTATGCAGATGATACCCAGCTCTACCTCTCTTTCAAATTAGAACCAGTGAAGGCGGTAAAGGTCCTGTGTGAGTGCCTGGAGGCGATTGGAGGATGGATGGCGGCTAACAGATTGAGGTTGAATCCTGACAAGACAGAAGTACTGTTTTTGGGGGACAGGGGGCGGGCGGGTGTGGGGGACTCCGTGGTCCTGAATGGGGTAACTGTGCCCCTGAAGGACCAGGTGCGCAGCCTGGGAGTCATTTTGGACTCACAGCTGTCCATGGAGGCGCAGGTCAGTTCTGTATCTAGGGCAGCTGTCTACCAGCTCCATCTGGTGCACAGGCTAAGACCCTACCTGCCCGCAGACTGTCTCGCCAGAGTGGTGCATGCTCTAGTTATCTCCCGCTTGGATTAATCCAGAATGCGGCAGCTAGACTGGTGACTGGGAGTGGCCGCCGGGACCACATAACACCAGTCCTGAGAGAACTACATTGGCTCCCAGTACGTTTCTGAGCACAATTCAAAGTGTTGGTGCTGACCTTTAAAGCCCTAAACAGCCTCGGTCCTGTATACCTGAAGGAGCGTCTCCACCCCCATCGTTCAGCCCGAACACTGAGATCCAGCGCCAAGGGCCTTCTGGCGGTTCCCTCACTGCGAGAAGCAAAGCTACAGGGAACAAGGCAGAGGGCCTTCTCGCTAGTGGCGCCCGCCCTGTGGAACGCCCTCCCAGCAGAGGTCAAAGAGATAAAAAACTATTTGACATTCAGAAAATACCTCAAGGCAGCCCTGTTTAGGGAAGTTTTTAACCTGTGATATTTTAATGTATTTTAATATCTGTTGGAGGCCGCCCAGAGTGGCTGGGGGGAACCGGCCAGATGGGCGGGGTACAAATAATAAATTATTATTATTATTATTATTATTATTATTATTATTATTATTACTACTACTACTACGTAAGACACTAAGACAGTATTGTAGATGATTAAAAAATTCTTTCCTCCATGGATGATAGTCATTCTTTTGGTGGGCTTTTATCCATTTCCAGTCATACAATCAATCAGTCAGTAGCTGAACAGGTTTCTACACAGTAAGGTTTGGCACTCATATTGGAAGTTTAACACTCAATACGGAGCATGTTCGACAAGGGTGCTATAAAATATTATTCCACTCACTCACTCTTACACACTCACTCTTACACACAACCCCAGACTGTAACATCGGCAAGTTTACACAATTTGCTTATCCTTCTTCTTCCTAGCCCTCCCTCCACACAACTGTGCAAGACATGCTTACAAATTCAATGCTTCTGTGTACACTGATTGCATGCGAACCTCATGTGAAAGAAAACTATGGGAGGAATTCAGTATTGTGCTTTGTCAATCATTCCATCACATAAAGCATGTCAACTTTCCAGACGTAATGGTTGTCCCTCTCCTCTCTCCATGCATTGAACGTTGCATCTACTTTGGTCACAAGAGAGGTTTTCTGCTTAGGGGCTGATCTCAGAGGTTCTGGCAATCCCATTGTCTGAGAATTTCAGGCAGGAGAGAGGAAATGGCTTCTGCTGGACCCTCCGCCAATTGCAAAAGCACGCAAGGACCCAGACCCAACCCTTACCCAGAAAGCTGGCCTCTTCTTCACTTTCTCCCTCAGCCTTTGCAGAGAGATGGATGTTCTCTGCGTCCAAGGGATCCTGCTCAGACTTTGGGGAATTAATAACCACATCTTCCACAGGCCGTAATTCCTGGAACAGAGATCAGGATGCAGATTAGGACATCATGAAAAGCTCGAGAAACTGACTAGCAGAGCCCCTGGGTGTCAGGAGTCCAGGCTGTCGTCTTGATAACACAGTACGCAAGACATAATTAACTTGAAGATTTATTGCCAAACAAGCCATTAGCCCCGGAGCGCTGTCGCCAAGCATCCATCAAGTACACTCAAGTTGACCGTTCTGAAGAATGCTTCCGGTGTCAGCAGAATATACTGAACCTATGACCCTTGCAGACGTAAGGAGATATGGGAGTAGCACATCCCCAGTTCCCCTGTTTGTTAGCCTTGCTGCCAGTGCAGGACCACCGCTGGTAAATTTGTGAAGCTACCCATGCAGAGTCCTTCTCTTTTGCCCTCTCACTAAAGGTTGGGTTGGAATCCTTCCTGGAGTGATGCATTCTGCTTCTGGTGGCCAGGAGACTGTGCTGGTGGCTAGAGATTTTTGTTGTAAACTTGGGTCAACATCGGTTTCAGAGTAACTTTGCTGCAGCAATGCATTAAAAACTATGGCTATTTGCAACCCTGCTTTTCAGGCTGCGATTCAGTCATCTGAACCTGGCCATTATCTTTAACAATGTTTCAACAACTTTACAAGGTAGGCCAGTTTTCTTCTACAGTAGAACCTCGACTTACGAGTAAGTCGACTTACGTATTTTTCGAGTTACGAAGGGAAGAATCCGGCCGGGCGCTTACGAATTCTTCAACTTCCGAATCGGAAATCGAGGTTCTACTGGTTTTTGTTTTTTTTTAGGAAGGTCACATGGAAGGGAAGAGAAGGCGGGACTTTGCTCGAGCGGCCATTTTGGTTGCGAGCGGAGCCTTCGCTCCCCTTCCTTCTCTCCCCCCTTTCCCCGCGCTTTTCCCCCCGGGTTTTTTTCGGTTTTTCGGGGGTTTTTTCGCTTGCCGTGGCTGGAGGCGGGCGGCTTCGCTGCAGCGCTCCCCCCCCCCGCTCGCCATGGCTGGAGTTGGGCGGCTTTGCTGCAGCGCCGCAACCGCTTTTTCCGGGGGGTTTTCGGCTTTTTTTCCAGCTTTTTTCCTTTTTTCCGGCTTTTTTCCGCTGGCCATGGCGGCGCTTTTTAGCCCGCTCGCCATGGCTGGAAGCGGGCGGCTTTGCTGCTTGCAGCAGCGCCGCAGCCGCTTTTTTGGGGGGGTGTTCGGGTTTTTTCTGCTTTTTCCACTCGCCATGGCGGCGCTCTTTAGCCCGCTCGCCATGGCTGGAAGCGGGCGGCTCCGCAGCCGCTTTTTCGGGGTTTTTTTCGTTTCCCCCCCGGGGGTTTTCCGGTTTTTCCGCTGGCCATGGCGGCGCTTTCCCCCCCGCTCGCCATGGCTGGAAGCGGGAGGCTCCACTGCTTGCAGCAGCCCCTCAGCCGCTTTTCCGGGTTTTTCTTTTTCTTTTTCGGGGGTTTTTGGGCTTTTTTCCGGGGGGTTTTCCCGCTTTCCATGGCGGCGCTTTTTAGCCCGCTCGCCATGGCTGGAAGCTTTTTTAGCCCGCTTTTTAGCCTTTTTTTTTTTTGCACGCCATGGCGGCGGCTGTGGCGAGCACCCCTCAGAGCCGCCTGCAAGAAAAGGAGAGCTGCGGGAGCCTGGCCGTCCACATCGAAAAGGTAAGTGACCCTCGATTTCTCTTCCCATGGGAGCGCATTAATCCGTTTTTAATGCATTCCTATGGGAAATCCGTTTTAATGCATTCCTATGGGAAATCGCGTTTCGACTTACGAGTTTTTCGACTTCCGAATATGCATTCAGAACGCATTAACTTCGTAAGTCGAGGTTCTACTGTATTTGCACTACCCATGAGATTGCAGAGATTGCAAGATGTGCTGAGACTTTTACCTCAGTGGGAAGCAAAGAGCATTTTGGAAAGGGAGGCAATTTAGATTAGGAAAACGGGTTGATGGAAGGACACCTCTTCCAACACAGCCTCTGCTCTGATTAAATTCAGAGTCCCCTGCAGCTGCTTAGGTAAAGTAAGAACATCAGGAGATATGACCGCAAACCACCCATGTATAGTAAAGTTTGGTCTAACGAGCCTTTTTAAAGTGGATTAGAGAGAAAGTGCAGGGAGGAGGTATATTCACCACCATAGTTAAACAGAACCTCCATGTCTAGAAGCAGTGGACCTGTGACCTCCAGATGCTGGAAACCCAGGTGAGAGGAGGGCACTTACCATTCCCAGAAGCCCCTCAGTGTCTTGGAGCAGGGTCTGGTCTGTCCCCCCTGCTCTCCCGCTGGGCCACCGGCTGTCATCCGCAGCTCCCCTGAAGGAGGCCAGGAGGACACCATCCCCGGAGTGGGGAGGACTGGGAGCCTGTGGGGTTTCCCAGCTTGAACAAGGGCGGTGGATCGTCATCAGGAAATCCTGGGCATTACAGTGCTGCTGCAGCTGCCCCTCCTCTGCCTCCTGCTTAATTTGACGTAAATCTGCACACGGCAGAAGATCCCTGAAGGTCTCAACTTGGCCTGCAGGAGATCTTTTTCCTTTGGACTCCAGTCTCTCCCTTTGAATGGGTCTTCTCGGCCCCTGCTCTTCCATTTTTACACTACCCTGCTGGAAAGGAAATAAACAAAAGTAAAATAGCAGTGTAGAATAAAACTCATGAATAAAAACAAAAGCATTTAACTGTTAGCCAGTTTTTAAAATACCTGTACAGTATATAATTACTCTTTCTATTTCTGATTTTCAGAAATGTGTAAATGTATGGTGCCTAAGAAACAAACAAACAAAAGGAATATTGACCAACAGAATCAAAAAACCCACTTCATGTGGCCTGCTAGTCCCTGCTTTCCATCTCCTGGTCTGATCATGTGATGAAGCTCTCTGTCTGTCCCAGAGAGAGATGCCTAAAGAGCGCTTAGAGAGATCTTTCAAACTCCAATATCAGCACGAATCAGCACAGTGCTGAGATGGGATAGAAGCCCCGATACAGAGATAAATGATCCCTCTGGCTGCTCTTTAAAGAGGATTTCACAAGAACAATGAGAAGGGTCTTTTTTGATAGATCTTATTGCTAATTCAGCAGTGTCTTCTTGTGCTCTTATTTCTCCCCCACCCCAGCACTGGGGTTGGAAGGACAAAACATGCTGATTGTGTGTGTCTCTGCATATGCAAGACGGCATGTGAGTGTGTGCATGTGACCTTATGGTCTGCATCTCTTTCCTGTGTGTGCATGCATGTGCATACATTGGCCACACAGCTCACTGGAATGTGGCCTCCAGAATCAATGATGATGGGAATTGTAGTCCCAAAACATCTGGAGAGCCAAGGTTGCCTATGCCTGCCTTAGAGAGATCTTTCAAACTCCAAATATCAGCACGAATCAGCACAGTGCTGAGATGGGATAGAAGCCCTGATCCAGAGACAAATGATCCCTCAGCCTTGGCCCCCTCATTGCGCCCCCTGAGCTTATTATCGTTTCTAGGACTGAAGGGAGCAGCTCAGGGTCCGTGCCAGTCTGACCCAGAGATGTTTGCCCCTGTGCCCTCCTGAAGATGCCCTGCCCCCGAGCTGCGCCCCTTCCCCTTCCTGCCCGGTTGGGGGTCGCCCTGCAGCCTCCGGCTGGACTCGGGGCCTGATCCTGCCAGGCGAGGCGCACGTGGTCTCTCCCTCCCCCCCCCGCCTCCTGCACCTCTGGCTCCTCGCTCCGTCCCTGCACCGGAATCCGGCTCCTCTCCGGGGAAACTCGCCAGGCCACTGGCCGCTGCTCCTCCGCTCTCCTCGGCGGGGGGACAGGAAAGTGCAGCCGCTCTCGAGTCCCCCTGGCTGGCCCCGTTTCCTGCCTCTCTGGGCATCGGAGCTCGCTGGCTGTGGGTTGGGCCCCGGGAGGCTGCAAGGCTGGATGCGCCCCATTGCAAGGCGAGACCTCCCTGCTGCTTCCCCTGCCCTCGTATTGGCACCCCTGCACTCAGAGGGGTGGTGGAAATGGGTGAAAATACCCCTCTGAGTAATACCCCTCCCCACCCTCTCACTATATATCAGGTTCTGGTGACTTCTGTTTCAGTGTATCTGAAGAAGTGTGCATGCACACGAAAGCTCATACCAAGAACAAACTTAGTTGGTCTCTAAGGTGCTACTGGAAGAATTTTTTTAAAAAAAAAAATTTTTATTTTATTTTGTTTTGACTATGACAGACCAACACGGCTATCTACCTTTAACTGAACCTTTTAGATCTGTTCCATTCCTAGCTCTGGAGCAGCAGGGAACAAGCTTTTGGCAACCTTCTCTAGGGTTCTTCACACGCCACCATCTGTGTTCCCTGTACACAACTCACTGAGCTGTTGTAGAGCGTGAGATGCTTAATCTCAGGGTTGTGGGTTCGAGCCCCATGTAAGATAAAGTGGAAATAAAGTTTATGTTGCACTAATAAGTCTCCTTGTGATCAGGTGTGCTGGTTTCTAAATCCTCATTAAAAATTCCTGAAATTTCAGGAAGCTGGGGCGATGCCACCCTGCAGCCTGAATGCCTGGCTGGAGGAGGCAGTTCAGTTTCCAGCTCTGCCAGGGTCCAGCCCTGTTATCTTTCCATATCCGCAAACATTTCTCCGATAAAATTAGGGTCATACCGTTTCATAATAATTTTACTATTTAATCACACATCTTATTAGGTTGCCCTAGCACTCTGAACAGCTTCCAACATATATAAAATCATAATAAAACTTTAAACATTATACAAACTTTCCAACACAGGATTGCCTTCAGAGGGCTTGTGGGTCGGATAACTCCATACCCTCCAATGAAAATAGGGATATCCTAAGGAAAAGCGGGACATTCTGGGATCAAATCAGAAACCAGGACGGCTTCTCTAAATCAGGGACATCCCTGGAAAATAGGGATACTTGGAGGGTCTGTCTTTCCCTGCTTTTTCATTCTTGTTTAATATATGCTGTATAAATTTTTATTAGGTTTTCCATTTTTATAGAAGATAATTTACACTTCCCCATCTTCTCCTTCCCTCTCTCAACTTCCCCCTCTGGTTTGTTTTTACATAATATCCTCTTCTGCTTACTCTAATATCTCTTAATTTTTACTCTTATTGTAAGTACATATTATTCCATTCTTATATTAACAACATTCTTGTAAGATCTGCATTCCTTTTGTTAACTGTATTTATTCAAAACCTGCTAGTGAGTCAATTTCTTTACCTTGTTTCTGTAAATATGCCATAAATGGTTCCCAGTCATCCTTAAAATCTCTATTGCCCTTTTTGCGAAGTCTTTCAGTAAGCTTTGCCATTTCGGCATATTCCATAAGTTTTCCTTGCCATTCTTCTTTAGTTGGTAATTTATCGCTTTTCCATCCTTGTGCTAATGGTATCCTTGCCGCCATTGTGGCATACATGAAGAGTTTGTGTTTCGCTTGACCCTTCTTTTTCATTCACTGCCTCTGGACTCCTGCCTCCATTCTGCAGAGGAAGGGAGGTGTTTTGGCCTTCATACTCCCCACCTCCAGAATAACCCAAAGCACACATACCATTTGGGAGTGAGGACAAAAAAAATTACTTATTTTCACAGTTCAATCAATAAATTTTATCGTTTATAGGCAATGGCCATCACAATACGATAGGAGCACAAATCACACAGCTACAAAACAAAAGACATTGCAGGCACCAGGCCAGGATAAATTTATAGCGTCCAAAATCTATTTTCAAATTTGTTTCAATTTGAAGGCTATAGGGCAGCAGACCCAAGGTGGTGAGGTCCAGATTACAGCTTCCATCATCCTTGACTGTCAGCCCTGCTAGCTGAAGGAAACTGGACAACAACATCTGGGGACACATCAATGGCTATGCTCTGATATAAGAATCTATGGAAGATTAAGGCACTGATCCAGAAGACAATGAACTGAGAATAGGCTCCACTGAATTATCTTGGAGCAAGTATAGCTAGGAGGAGGCTGCATTTGCAGCAGGGATGGGAAGTTGATCCCTGACAAAAATCCCCATATTTCTTCCTCTGGAGATGTGAGGTCTACAAAGCAATGGGTTGTTTTATTCAGAATAAGCTCACCAAAATGAATGGAGCCAAGTTACCCATGTGCATGACTTTTAGTGGGTCTAACTCCAAGCATGATTATCCTTGGATGCAACTCAATTGGGTTTCCCTGCTGATATGAGTGGAGGGATTGCTTTCTAGTAATCCACTTCAGGAATACAAAAACGCATGTCAACATCTGGTGGAGGTCTTGTGGAGAGGGAAGAGATGGAAAAATAAAAAATGAAACCAGGATTGGACATCATGGACGTTGAAATAAATTGTTTGGAACTGCTGAAAGTGTTTCTGTCTCTTTTGGAACAAAGCTGCAGGGAGAACTCTGGGAATGGGATGGGAAAAGCAAAGCCCATTTTTTCATATTTCTGCTGATTGTGGCTGGAATGAATCCTCTCTGAGGACCTCTACAAAGATGTCAACAGAGCTCTTAGCAAATAAACGTTCCCTTTTTGGTCTGGAGAGAAACGCCTCCTGGGCCTGAGAGGAAGATTTGGTCCCCTTAAGGCTTAAGCAGTCCTGACTTGGGTTTTGTTCCCCGACAGCCAAAAGAAAGGGAGGAGCATCTCTCCAGAGAACGAGGCTCCCAGGAAGGTGTAGAGATGGGCTCCTGTGTCTGCATGAAAGAAAGACACCTCCCTCCCATCATAGTTCAGAGTTACTCCGATCTGCTTGGGCTTCTTGCTCAGGGACAGTGGAGGGTTGTCAGGGGGTTGAAGACACTATACCAGGGGTCAGCAACCTTTTTCAGCCATGGGCTAGTCCACCATACCTCATACCATGTGGTGGGCCGGACTATTTTTTTTGGGGGGGGGGAATGAACGAATTCCTATGTTCCACAAATAACCCAGAGATCCATTTTAAATAAAAGGACACATTCTACTGATGTGAAAACACGTTGATTCCTGGAACGTCTATGGGTCGGATTGAGAAGGCAATTGGGCCGCATCCGGCCCACGGGCCTTAGGTTGCCTACCCCTGCACTATACCAACCTCACCTCTTCCTTTTTTTTTTAAATTGAAAAAAAAATGATATTCGTCTCGCCATCTCACACTTTTGCATTCCTCAGACAGGACAAGCAGAGGATAAGCTGTCCCTGGATCCAGCATGACATTTGCTGTTGGGGAGAGAGATGAGACATAAGGGAAAGAGGCAGAATCTGCGGAGAGGACTCCCCAATACAAGACACACCCCGAGAACCAGGGTCCCTCTCTCATGAAATAGGACTTCCTTGTGTTATAAGGAAAAAAACTGCTCCCTTATGGGGTACCCAAGAGCCCATCTAGAGTCCTCCTTTTAGGTTCTCTACCAGTAGGAGAAAATAACAGGCAAACCAGAGAATATTGAGAAGCAAGACAGCTAGTAAGCCTGATCTTTATTAAAACTGTTGCAACAGGGTGCTTCCCCCCCCCCCCAGAATGAAAACAAACACTGCCCAATTCTTTTTTGCACATCCAGAGACTTGACAGTCATCTTCACTTCCTAGGAACTCTGGGAACCGTAGTTCTGGGACGAACCACTCAACAGAAGAGTCTGAGCCTCCTCAGCCAACTACAATTGGACATCCTGAGATTACAAATTCCCCGAAATGCTGGACGGAGTCCAAGGCCTTTAGTTGATGTTTTCTAAGGTTCCATGGTGATTGTACCTCTTTCCACACTCCATACATTTAAATGGTTTCTCTCCTGTGTGAATTCGTTGGTGTATTCTAAGTTTCCCACTTGTACTGAAGCTCTTTCCACACTCCATACATGAGTGTGAGTTCGTTCGTGTGTTCTTAGGTTTCCATATTGAATGAAGCTCTTTCCACACTCCATACATTCAAATAGTTTCTCCCCGGTGTGAGTTTGTTAGTGTTTTCTAAGTGTTCCATAGTGATTGAACCACTTTCCACATTCAATACATTTAAATGGCTTCTCCCCGGTGTGAGTTCGTTGGTGTTTTCTAAGTGTTCCACTTTCACTGAAGCTCTTTCCACACTCCATACATTCAAATGGTTTCTACCCCGTGTGAGTTCGTTGATGTTTTCTAAGGTTTCCATATTGACTGAAGCTCTTTCCACATTCCATACATTCAAATGGCTTCTCCCCGGTGTGAGTTCGTTGGTGTGTTCTTAGGTTTCCATTATGATTGAAGCTCTTTCCACACTCCATACATTTAAATGGTTTCTCCCCGGTGTGAGTTCGTTGGTGTTTTCTAAGTGTTCCACTTTCACTGAAGCTCTTTCCACACTCCATACAATTAAATGGTCTCTCCCCTGTGTGAGTTCGTTGGTGTATTATAAAGTATCCACTTTGACTGAAGCTCTTTCCACACTCCACACATTGAAATGGTTTCTCCCCCGAGTGAGTTTGTTGATGTGTTCGAAGTGCTACATTTTGATTCAAGCTCTTAACACACTCTGTGGATTTCAACTGTGTCCCCCCTGTGTGCGTGCTCCAATGTAATCTAAGTTTATCCTTCTGGCTGAAGCTCTTTCCACATTCAACACAATTAAATGGTTTCTCCCCTGTGTGAGATTGTTGGTGTATTCTAAGTTTCCCATTTTCACTGAAGCTCTTTCCACACTCCATACAGTTAAATGGCTTCTCTCCTGTGTGAGTTCGTTGATGTCTTCTAAGGTCTCCACTTTGACTGAAGCTCTTTCCACACTCCATACAATTAAATGGTTTCTCCCCTGTGTGACTTCGTTGATGTCTTCTAAGGTCTCCACTTTGACTGAAGCTCTTTCCACACTCCATACATTTAAATGGTTTCTCCCCCGTGTGAGTTTGTTGATGTTTTCTAAGGTCTCCACTTTGACTGAAGCTCTTTCCACACTCCATACATTTAAATGGTCTCTCCCCGGTGTGAGTTCGTTGGTGTACTCTAAAGTGTCCACTTTGACTGAAGCTCTTTCCACACTCCATACATTCAAATAGTCTCTCTCTTGTGTGAGTTTTTTGATGTATCCTCAGTTTTCCACTGTGACTAAAGCACACCCCACATTTCATGCATTTAAATTGTTTCTTTGTTCTTCCCAATAAATTCACCAATGGCTCCGTAGAACTGTGACCATCATCTTCCTCACCTGTTTGGGAGTGAGGGGTGGGAAAGAATCATGTTAGACTTCCAAGAAAAACAAGAAAGGAACTGAACACACGTCAATCCCAATGTGCAACATCTCTAATTTTAACAGTCTCCATTCTCCACTGTCCTCTCTATGTTCCTCGCCCTGCCTTCCCTCTGTGGGGACAGCCATCATCCTCACCCCAGAGACTCCTGCTGTGGTTGTTGTGGCTGTTGTGGGAGCTGCCGCCATGTTTTTATAGGTTTTAAATAGTTTTTAATCTGTGGTGTTTTGAATTTTGGTTTTGTTGGGGGTGGGATAGACATTTGGTTGGGGCTGGGGATTGTTTTAATTTTGGTAAAATTGTCTATTACTATTATTGGGAGTTTTCTGGTTTCTACTGTTTTATTACTTTGTGGTATGATTTGTGTTCTGTTTTAAGGGGAGAGGGTCGTGGCTGCCTGGGAGTAGGCACAAGCCAAAGAACGTCTGGGGCAGGTTCCACAGAGAGGGGATGCACTGGGACACCCGATCTCAGTGATCATGTGTAGGAGGAGGAGTTATGTTAAGAACAGATCATGTCATTACGAAGGAGGCAGGTTTAGTTGTCGTTTGAGGACTATCCTTGCCTCCGGGTCTGGTCCAAATGTCTCCTTCATCCTTGCCTATCCTGGCTAATAAAGTGAGCCGGGAAGAGCTGGGCGATGGGCTCTATGAGGTGGTGAATACTTCCCTCTGCGATGGAGCCTTCCCAGACCCACTGAAAGAGGTGGTTATTAAACTGCTTCTTTAAAAAAATCTTTGAACCCAGTCAATATGGCCAACTATCGCCCAGTCTCAAATTTTCTATTCTTGGGCAAGGTGATTGAGCAGGTGGTTTCTGAACAACTCCAGGCACGCCTGGAAGATGTGGACCATTTGGATTCCTTCCAATCGGGATTCAGGCATCAACATGGGACTGAAACTGCCTTGGCCATGCTGGTTGATGATATCTGGCGTGCTAGGGACAAAGGTGAAAGCTGTTTCCTAGTTCTGCTGGATGTCTCAGCAGCCTTTGATATCATTACCATGACACCCTTCTGGACTGTCTAGAAGAGCTGGGAGCTGGGGGCACAGTGGTTCCGCTCCTTCCTCCTGGGTTGTGTCCAGAAAGTGGTATTGGCGATGAGTTTTCAGACCTCTGGGCTCTCACTTGTGGGGTTCCGTCCTCTCCCCCATGCTTTTTAATATATATATATGAAGCCGCAGGGAGAAATCATTAGGGAGTTTGAACTGGGTGTTCATCAGTACGCGGATGACACCCAGCTCTACCTCTCTTTTAAATCAGAACCAGTGAAGGTTATGAATGTCCTGTGTGAGTGCCTGGAGGCGGTTGGAGGATGGATGGCGGCTAACACATTGAGGTTGAATCCTGACAAGACACAAGTACTGTTTTGGGAGGACAGGGGGCAGGCGGGTGTGGGGGACTCCCTGGTCCTAAATAGCTTAACTGTGCCCCTGGAGGACCATGTGCGTCACAACTTTTTTGCCCAGAAAATATAGGCTACAAGTTTTACAGCTTCCCCACAAAGCTCTGATGGCAGGACATCTGGGCATTGATAAAACAAGGGACCGTATACAAGTCTTTATTGGCCAGGCATGAATAAGGATATCAGAGCTTACTGTCAGTCCTGTAACATGTGTCAACTAGTTGGAAAGGCACGAGAAAAGACCAAGGATTTATTGCAGCCAATCCGATGCCTTTTCCAAAATAGGAGTTGATTATAGGACCCATTTCTCAAACTACCAAGAGTGGGAATCAATACGTTATGACAGTAATGGATTATGCCACAAGATATCCAGAAGCAGTCCCACTAAGACAGTGGTGGCCAAATTCGGCCCTCCAGCTGTTTTGGAACTACAATTCCCAACATCCCTGACCACTGGTCCTGTAAGCTTGGGGTGATGGGAATTGTAGTCCAGTCCAACAACAGCTGAGGCCAAGACAGTTGCAAGTGCATTACTAACTGTATTTGCCCGGGTAGGATTTCCAGATGAGATCATCACAGATTTAGGGTCTGCATTTATGTCTCAGCTGATGAAAGAACTTTTGAAAGCCTGTGGAATAAGACACTTGACCTTATCATCCTCAGACAAATGGACTCACTGAAAAATTCAATGCGACCTTCAATCATATGCTTAAGACACTGAGATCCAGCCCGAGGGCCTTCTGGTGGTTCCCTCACTGCAAGAAGCAAAGCTACAGGGAACCAGGCAGAGGGCCTTCTCGGTAGTGACGCCCACCCTGTAGAACGCCCTCCCTTCAGATGTCAAAGAGATAAACAACTACCTGACATTTAGAAGACATCTGAAGGCAGCCCTGTTTAGGGAAGCTTTTAATGTGTGACATTTTAATGTATTTTTAATCTTTGTTGGAAGCCGCCCAGCGTGGCTGGGGAAACCCAGCCAGATGGGCGGGGTACAAATAATAAATTATTATTATGCCTACAACACCCACATGATTGGGATGCCCGGCTGCAACATTTTCTGTTTGGGTACAGGAATGTGCCCCAAGAACGCTCAGGAACCACCCATTTGAGTTGCAGTTTGGAAGACAACCACGAGGTCCTTTGGACATCTTAAAAGCTGCATGAAAAGACCAAGAACAAATTGAGGGCCAGGATGCAATGGCATGCCTACATGAGCCCCAGGATGGCCTGGAAGAGCTGGAGGAGTTGGAGGTGGACAGCAAGCAGAGAGCCCAACCCCGGCAGAGGACAAGGGGCGATTCCAGAGACAGGAACCAAGAGTTCAAGCTAGGAGATTGGGTGCTGATGCTGCGTCCCAGCTGGAAGAGGAAGCTGGAGGTTTCCTGGGAAGGTCCTTTCCATGTCGTTGGTGGACTCTCCAGCGTAGACTAATTTATCTACTTACACTTTGACGTGTTTTCGAACTGCTAGGTGGGCAGGAGCTGGGACCAAACAATGGGAGCTCACCCCGTCGCGGGGATTCAAACCGCCAAACTTCTGATCAACAAGCCCGAGGCTCTGCGGTTTAGACCACAGCATCACCCACTTCCTAATCCGTGTGTGTTATATACTATCTTGCCTTAAATAAATATTTATTGTTTGTTTAAAGAAAACCTATTTGAGACTCTAACTTACAAGTTATCCCCTCACAAAGGTCCCCCGCAGAATACTCTGGGCTGCAATTTTAAGAGGAAGGGGAAAGAAACCTTTGCGTAAAGGGTTGTTCAGTAAGGTGGGGGCAATTTATTTGAGTGAGAGCTCTATGGAACACCCTCTGATGTCAAGGAAAAAACTATCTGACTTTTAGGAGACATCTGAAGGCAGCCCTGTTTAGGGAAGTTTTTAATGTTTGATCTTATATTGTGTTTTTACCCTGTTTTAAATATTTAAAGTAATAGAAACACTTTAAATATTTGAATTATAACTATGGGAAGCATTTCCATAGCTGCTTTGGAGAAGGCCTCACCCCTTCCTTCTTCCTTCCCATCTTTTCCTCTTTCTCCCTCCACCATCCATCCGTGTCCCCATCCCCTCTCCGCTGAAACTCACCAGATTTCTCCAAGGGCCCTGGGAGGAAATGCTCAGAGGTTGTGGGGAGGGATGCAGGAGACAGCATGACCAGGTCAACCGTCCATCTTCCTCCTTCCATCCTGGTCAGGTTCGCAGGTTCAGTCTCAGCTAGGTTTGCAGGTTCAGCTTCCTGAGGAAGGCAGAAATCAGAGCAAGTTGCAGCTTCCTGGGAGGGAGGAAGAAGCCTAGGGAGTTTCAGAGCCCCTGCAGGGATTATCCTGCCCAAGACAGAAGCCCCAATTGGGCATCCCCTTCCCAAGAGCCTCCACCCATTTAAAAACACTTTTGGCCATTCCTTTCACCTGCCTGTCCCACCTCCCTTCCGAAGGCTGGCATGGTATGCCCATTAGTGGCCTGAGAGTAGATCCCTTGGAACCTAAGAGTTAATCTGCAAAGGACTGCTCTGAATACATCTTGCAACAACCTTGTTGGGTTTTTGATTTGATTTGATTTGGGAGTGCTGAGACTGCAAGACGTGCCAAGATTTTTTACCACAGTAGGGAGAAAACAGCATTTTGGAAATGGAGGCAATTTAAATGAGGAAAACAGGGGCTGGTGGAGGGACAACTCTTCCGACGTAGCTCCTGCTCTGATATGATCGCTAACCTCCCATGTATAGTGAAGTTTGGTCTAACAAGCCTTTTTAAAGTGGATTAGAGAGAAAGTGCAGGGAGGAGGAATATTCACCACCATAGCTAAACAGAACCTCCATGTCTAGAGGCAGTGGACCCGTGACCTCCAGATGCTGTAAACCAAAGAGAGAGGAGTGCACTTACCTTTCCTGGAAGCCCCTCGGTGTCTTGGAGCCACAGCAGGAAGTCCTCAGCAAGGGCCGCCGCCTGGGCACAGGTCTCTGGCCTGCATCCCTTGACCCAGGTCTGCATTTCCGCGGGCAGGATGACCAGGAACTGCTCCAGGACCAGCAGCTCCACGATCTCTTCCTTGGTGCGCCTCTCTGGCTTCAGCCACCGGGAGCAAAGTTCCTGGAGCCGAAGCCAGACCTTTCGGGGCCCCTCAGCCTCCTGGTAGCAGAACTGCCTGAAGCTCTGCCGCTCCATCTCCGACCTCATGGCGTCTTCTTCCTCCTCGTCCAGGATCTCCTCCGTCACTTTCACAGAGGAAATCAGCTCCCCTCCTTTGGATTCCAGTCTCGCCCTTTGAATGGGTCTCCTCGGCCCCTGCTCTTCCATTTGTACGCCACCCTGCTGGAAAAGAAATCAACACAAAGTAAAGTAAAAGTATAGAATAAAACTCTCTCACTTATTTACATGCAGACACAAGAGGTCACTTGTGAAAAGCTAGAATGAAAAGAGAAATCTTGATAAGTTGAAGAGAAACGGGAGGCCTTGCCCTCCCAGATTTGAAAAGGTACTTTGAGGCAGTGTGCTGGACCTGGTTAAAAGACTGGTTAAATTTGGAAAATGTAGATATTTTAGAATTAGAAGGGTGGAACAAATTATATGGGTGGCATGGTTACTTATTGTACGAAAAGATCAAATTACACAAAGACTTTAAAAATCATGTAATCAGGAAAGCTTTAATAGAAGCATGGGAGAGAACCAAAGAAAAGGTGATAGAGAAGACTCCCTGGTGGGCATCTCCAGTTGAGGCAAATTCTACTCTGAAGTGTAAAAAGAACGATGGCCAACTTACAGAGAAATAATAGAAGAAACGAATGGAAATATCAAACTAAAGGAATACGAAGAATTAAAAACAAAAGGTTTAAGTTGGCTAGAATATTTTCAATTGAAGGCAACATATGAAAAAGATAAAAAAAGTAAGGGGGTTTGGAAATAAAAATTCTAGGTTTGAAAATGAAATTCTCTTAAACAATGAAAAGATACTCTCTAAAATGTATAGGTTCCTAGAAAACACAGAATTGGAACAAGAAGTAAAAAAAAAAAAGTATATATGCGAATGGAAACAAGACTTGGGGATAGAGATAGAGTATAATCAATGGAAAATTTTTTGGAAGGAAACTATAAACTTTACAGGATGTTACGTACTCAGAGAGAATTTTATAAAGATGCATTACCGGTGGTATTTAACCCCGGACAGGATATCTAAAATAAACAAATCAACTGATAATAAATGTTGGAGATGCCACAGGGCAACCAGATCTTTTTATCACATATGGTGGAAATGCCCTTTAATTAAAAACTACTGGGAATTGATCCACGAAGAGTTAAAAAAAAGTGATTAAAACATCTTTTGCCAAAAGAGCAGAATTATATTTACTAGGAATTTTAGGCAAGGACATCCCTGAAGATAAAATTAACATCTTTTTATACGCCTCAACGGTTGCAAGAGTGCTGTTGGCAAAAAACTGGAAAGGGAAGACCATACCAACCAAAAGGGGAGTGTGTAGATAAGCTTTGCGAATATTTGGAAATGGCAAAATTAACAGACTTGATCCGGAAAAAAACGAAGGGAAAGATCAAGGAACAATGGGAATGTCTGAATGACTATTTAAAGAAAGCAGGTCTAGGAGAAAACACATGGCTGTGTCTTTATTAACCTGACAGGAAATGAATAAGTAATATGTCATGAAAGATTGGGAACTTGGTAATATTAAAAAAGGTAATAGAAAACACTCAAGAGGCAGAATAAAGAGAACTTTTTTTATTGAGTACTGCGTGGAAGGCGGTGGAAATGTTCTATTTATTTATTCTTTCTGTTCTTTTATTCTTTCTTTTCTTTTCATTTCTTCTCTTTGTCTTCTTTTCTTCTTTACTTTCTTTTCTCATTTCTTTCTTTTTAGATAAGTGTTTTAATGGTATTATATTGTGACATAATTGTAATGGAAAATAATTGTAATGGATTTTGTGTTTTTGTTTTTGTTCCCCTTTTTGTATTTACCTAAGGGGGAAAATGTGAATTATGTATTATCAATAAAAATTTAATTAAAAAAAAGAACCCTCCTTTCCTCTGCACTCTCAAAACTGTCGCCCACTTCAACTCTCAGTCTTCATCTGAAAACTCAGCTGTGTTACTGAGGAAGGTGGAAGATAAAAACTTTAAAGAAACAGGCTAAAGCCTCTCACACATTTACACGCAGACCCAAGAGGTCACTAGCTTTGATAGCTTGGGAAAAGAGCAGATGCATTCTCCAGGGAATAGATCTATTAGCCGTGACAGATCAACAGAACCTCCATGTGTAGGCACAGTGTACCTTGATTTGGGGCAGGCAAAGGAAGCCATTTCCTTGCTAAATGAATCTGATGGACATCATTGCCACAAGATGCGGTGATGGTGGTGGCTTAGAGAAGGCGATTCATGAAGGAGGGCGATAGGTTTATCAATGGCCCTGGCAGAGGAAAGGGGGGGGCAGGAGTAGTGGCCTGCAAAGGGTGCCCCGGGGCTGCACAGTGAGAGGGTCACTTCTCTGCTGCACTGCTCTCCCCCCCCTCGCCTGACCTTCCCTCTCCGCCGGTGGGAGAGCGTGAATTCGTGCCTGTGCTGCCGCCCCCTGAACCCACTCATCGGCCTTGCAGCCACCGCAGGGAGGCAGAAGCAGGCGAGAGGGAAGGACAGTCGGAGCGGAGGGAGGACCGTGGAAGAGGAAGGGGCTCCCCGATGAGGGACAGGGAGAGGGGAGGGAAACTCAGTGACCGCACCGGGAGACAAAAGCCCCAGGGACGCCGCTGATCAGTGGGAGACTAGATGCAGCCTCCATCCCGAAGCAGCAGCTGCCTTTGCCCCCTAATTGTGCCCCTTGAGCTCAGCATCGTCTAGACTGAAGGGAGCAGCTCCCCAGGGTCCGTGCCAGCCTGACCCAGAGATGTTTGCCCCTGTGCCCTCCTGAAGATGCCCTGCCCCCGAGCTGAGCCCCTTCCCCTTCCTGCCCGGTTGGGGGGCGCCCTGCAGCCTCCGGCTGGACTCGGGGCCTGATCCTGCCAGGGGAGGGGCACGTGCTCTTCCCCGCCCCCTCCTGCCCCCCCCCCCCGCCTCCTGCACCTCTGGCTCCTCGCTCCGTCCCTGCACCGGAATCCGGCTCCTCTCCGGGGAAACTCGCCAGGCCACTGGCCGCTGCTCCTCCGCTCTCCTCGGCGGGGGGACAGGAAAGTGCAGCCGCTCTCGAGTCCCCCTGGCTGGCCCCGTTTCCTGCCTCTCTGGGCATCGGAGCTCGCTGGCTGTGGGTTGGGCCCTGGGAGGCTGCAAGGCTGGATGCGCCCCCTGGCAAGGCGAAGACCTCCCTGCTGCTTCCCCTGCCCTCGTATTTGCAGCCCGCTGCTTCTGATCCTGGAGGGTCTGCTGTACTGTCAGGGCAAAGAGATTTGGCCCATTCCTAGCTCTGGAGCAGCAGTGAACAAGCTTTTGGCAACCTTCTTTAGGGGTCTGCACACGCCACCACCTGTGTCCCCGTGTACACCAATCTCTGAGCCTGTAGTAGTTCAGTCGGTAGAGCGTGAGATGCTTAATGGTCAGGGTGGTGAGTTCGAGCCTGCTGAAAGTGTTTCTGTCTCTTTTGGAACAAAGCTGCAGGGAGAACTCTGGGAATGGGATGGGAAAAGCAAAGCCCATTTTTTCATATTTCTGCTGATTGTGGCTGGAATGAATCCTCTCCGAGGACCTCTACAAAGATGTCAACAGAGCTCTTAGCAAATAAACGTTCCCTTTTAGAGTAATCATTTTGGTCTGGAGAAAAACACCTCCTGGGCCTGAGTGGAAGATTTGGTCCCCTTAAGGCTTAAGCAGTCCTGACGTCTCCAGAGAAGGAGGCTCCTAGGAAAGTGTAGAGATGGGCTCCTGTGTCTGCATCGAAGAAAGACACCTCCCTCCCATCATAGTTCAGGAAAAGAGGCAGAATATAAGGAAAAGAGGCAGAATCCGCCGAAAGAAAGGACACCATCTAGAGTTCTCCTTTTAGGTTCTCTATCAGTAGGAGAAAATAACAGAGGCAAACCAGAGAATATTGTGAAGCAAGGCAGCTAGTAAGCCTGATTTTTATTAAAACTGTTGCAAAAGGGTGCCCCCCCCGAATGAAAACAAACACTGCCCAATTCTTTTTTGCACATGCAGAGACTTGACAGTCATCTTCACTTCCCACGAACTCTGGGAACTGTAGTTCTGGGACGAACCTCTCAACAGAAGAGTCTGAGCCTCCCCAGCCACCTACAATTGGACATCCTGAGACTACAAATTCCCAGAAAAGCTGGATGGAGTCCAAGGCCTTTAGCCACAGCCCTGACCAAATGACTGAGCTTTCTCTTCTCTCCCTCTCCACCTCCCGCATTCACAACGAATCTGTTTCCCACTCCTCAATCCCTTTCACAAATCTCCCATGGCCCTAATTCTTTCACACATTCCTTTAAAACATTTCCGTGACTTAAAAAACACCCTCACTGGTCACCTTTCCATAGGTCTGAAACCAATGCAGAGAACATTTAATAAAAACAGCTCAAAACAGGTACACAAGAGCACAGAAAATAGATGAGTTTTATACATTATACATATTTTAGACTTCCATCAGCCACTTCTCAAGATTTTTGAGTTTATACCTTATTCTTGTATTTCACATTTCACTATTACTTTTAACAAACTAATCAATAATTATTATCCAAAATTATTTCCATAATATTTCCTTACAAAACTTCTTGCAAACCTATTAGCGTAATTTGTTGTTTACTATTGTCTTTAAAATATTTCTCAAATTTTGTCCAATCCCTCAAGAATTCCTGGTCCTGTCGGTTTCGGATACTTCCTGTCATCTTGTCTAATTCTGCATAGTCCATCATCTTCACCTGCCATTCTTCTATCGTCGGTAATTCTTCTTGTTTCCATTTCTGTGCCAGTAACATTCTTGCTGCAGTTGTTGTGTATAAAAAGTTTTTTATCTTGTCTGGCAATATCTTTTTCTACCATTCCAAGCAAAAATGCTTCTGGTTTCTTTATAAATGTATATTTCAACATTTTTTTCATCTCATTATATATCATTTCCCAGAGGCTTTTCACCCTCTTACAATCCCACCACATGTGATAAAACGTTCCTTCTTTCTAATTAACATTAAGATAATTTATTGTCATTGCACAAGTACAAGCACAACGCTATACAAGTGCAACAAAATTGCATGCCGTCCCATTAAAAAAACAGAAAGAAACAAAAAACAGCACAAAACACACACACACACACACACACACCAAAAAAGCCACACATACACCCATCACAGCTCTCCAAGGTCATATTATCTGGTTACAGCATTTAAGATGGTTATAGCTCTTGGGTAGAAACTGTTCTTCAACTGTTCTTTACACTTCCAACACTTATTACATGTTTTATACATTTTTGATAATTCCACTTGCGTCATATACCATCTATACATCTGTCAGGAGACAGCACACCCCTCCTGCCTCTCCAGCTTTGAGCGAATACTGTGAACAGCCACCCATTCTGGAGACTGATTCCAGCGGAACGTCTGGAGGGAGCTCCGAGGAAGGGGAAGCGGTGAGAGGGCTTTCAAAAGCCTCTCACAGCCATCGCTCCGCACCAGGGGGAAGGAAAGGGAAGGGCACCATGTGTTTCCGTTTCCCGAGATGCTTTGTAAAGCGGGGGGGAAACCAACATCCGTCAGTTGGAGAAACTGATAGCGAGGAAGTCTGACGTATTTACGATGTGCTCGGAGTTGTAAACCAATTAGTTAGTAATAAAGCTTTGATGGCTTATTACTCGGAGTCTGCTTGAATGCCTAGCTGAAAAGGAGCCCAGCGGGGCTTGACAGCTTGCTCCAACTCTAACATTTGCTGGGCGTTCATCAAAGGAAATCCCCCCCCCCACACCCTGCTGGGAGCCAGCCAGGAAACAGAAGCTGCAAAAGATGACGGAGGAAGAAAGATTTAAAGCTGCAGTCGAAACGAGGGTGAAAGATGTTACTGCTGAATTGCAGAAGCAAGCTGAAGAGCAGCTTCTGAAGCATCGCCGAGAGATGGAGGTGCAAATGGGCAAATTAACCCTTGAGCTGCAGCAAATGGCGACCAGAAATGCTGAGCTTGCAAATCACGCCAGGGAAATTCAGGGGAGGCTGGAGGAGCGGAGAATGGAAGGGGGAGCAAAGTCCCTTTGGGGAGGAAGCTGCAGACTCTCATCAACAAATTTTCAGGGAACCCAAGGGATTACCCAGGGTTCAAGACTGACATTAATTACTGCCTGAAGATGCAGGAGGGGGAGTTCGCAGAGGAGGAGGAAGTAGCGTTCGTCATCGCACATTTGGAGGGGGCGGCGAAAGACTGGGCGCGCCCACTCATGGCCGCCGGGGGGGCGGGAGATGAGGAGCCTCAAGGAATTTATGACTGCAATGGACGGGATGTTTGCGAATGAAGGGGAAGAGGGGGCGATTTGGCGGGAATTTCTGAGACTCATAGGGAGGGGCACCGTTTCCACGGGGAGGGTGGGACGCCCCCCACACCGCCCATTGTAGAGGAGAGAGAAGCCTGAAATGAGGCCACGGAGATTCTGGACTCTCGGTGGAATGGGGACAGGGTGGAGTACTTGGTGGCATGGGAGGGGGCTGCCCCAGAGGACAACATGTGGATGCCTTCCAACCAGATCACTGAGGAGTACCTCAGGGCTGAATTTCATTCCCTGTTCCCGCATAAGCCAGTGCCCCCAGACTTCTTTCTGCAGGAGGTGTGCGCCACCACAGAAGAAGATGAGGAAGAGTTCTGGGGTTTCAGGTCCAGTACAGAGAGGGAAAGGAGCGGGACACCGGTCTCCCCCCAGGCAGGGTCGGGGGGGAGGCAGCACTCGTCGTCCTCGGGAGAACCCTCGGGAGGATCTGAGGGATGGGAAGCAGTGTTTGCCTCACAGGAGGATGAAGACACGGACTTCCTAGGTTTTGTCTCATCCCCTGAAGAGGCCACAGGAGGGGAGGAGAACGAATGGGGGAGTGACAGAGATCAGGAGAAAGATAGTGCAGAGAGGGAGCCACCCACCTCTTGGGAGGAGGGGGGCTTGGGGGGAGTGGATGTCAGGAGACAGCAGACCCCTCCTGCCTCTCCAGCTTTGAGCGAATACCGTGAACAGCCACCCATTCTGGAGACTGATTCCAGTGGAACGTCTGGAGGGAGCTCCGAGGAAGGGGAAGCGGTGAGAGGGCTTTCAACAGCCTCTCAGAACCATCGCTCCGCACCAGGGGGAAGGAAAGGGAAGGGCACCATGTGTTTCCGTTTCCCGAGATGCTTTGGAAAGCGGGGGGAAACCCAACATCCGTCAGTTGGAGCAACTGATAGTGAGGAAGTCTGACGTATTTACGATGTGCTTGGAGTTGTAAACCAATTAGTTAGTAATAAAGCTTTGATTACTCGGAGTCTGCTTGAATGCCTAGCTGAAAAGGAGCCCAGCGGGGCTTGACAGCATCATTTTCATACTATTCTCTTTCAAAACAGTACATGCAGTGAATCTTATATTTTCTTTCCATAGCTTTTCCCAATCCTCCAACTGTATATTATAACAAAAGTCTTTAGCCCAATGTATCATTACCGACTTTACTTCCTCATATTTCAAATGCCATTCCAACAGTATTTTATACATTTTACATAGTATTTTACCATTATTATTCAATATTTCATTTTCAAACTTTGATTTATTTACATCGAAACCGTTTTCTTTCATACTTGCCTTAAACATTCCATTGATTTGATGATAATGCAACCAATCATACACATATTCTTTTATTTCTTCATGGCTTCATTTCCCATTTATCTCCTTTCCTTCTAAGTAATCTTTCATAAGTAATCCAACTCTCACTCATATTAATCTTTTTCACGCTCATCACTTCCAAAGCTGACAACCACCACAGTGTTTTACATTCTAATAGAGTTTTATACCTATCCCATACTTTCCAAATTCCATATATCTCTGGTTCCCCCCCACCCGAGTGACTTATCTGATGTTTTCTAAGGTTCCATGGTGATTGTACCTCTTTCCACACTCTATACATTTAAATGGTTTCTCCCCGTGTGACTTTGTTGATGTTTTCTAAGGTTTCCATTGTGATTGAACCTCTTTCCACACTCTTTACATTTAAGTGGCTTCTCTCCTGTGTGAATTCGTTGGTGTATTCTAAGGTCTCCACTCTGACTGAAGCTCTTTCCACACTCTATACATTTAAATGGCTTTTCCCCTGTGTGAGTTCGTTGGTGTATTCTAAGTATCCCACTTGTACTGAAGCTCTTTCCACACTCCATACAATTAAATGGTTTCTCCCCAGTGTGAAATCGTTTGTGTATTCTAAGTTGCCCACTTTGACTGAAACTCTTTCCACACTCCATACATTTAAATGGTTTCTCCCCTGTGTGAGATCGTTTGTGTATTCTAAGTTGCCCACTTGCACTGAAGCTCTTGCCACATTCAATACATTTAAATGGTTTCTCCCCTGTGTGAGTTCGTTGATGCAATCTTAGTGTTTGACTTTCACTGAAGCTCTTTCCACATTCAATACATTTAAATGGTTTCTCCCCTGTGTGAGTTCGTTTATGTTTTCTAAGGATTCCATATCGACAGAAGCTCTTTCCACATTCAATACATTTAAATGGTTTCTCACCAGTGTGAGTTTGTTGATGTTTTCTAAGGTATCCACTTTCACTGAAGCTCTTTCCACACTCCATACATTTAAATGGTTTCTCACCAGTGTGAGTTTGTAGATGTCTTCTAAGTGTTCCACTTTGACTGAAGTTCTTTCCACATTCCATACATTTGAATGGCTTTTCCCCTGTGTGAGTTCTTCGGTGTATTCTAAGTGCTCCACCATGACTGAAGCTCTTTCCACACTCCATACATTCGAATGGTCTCTCCTGTGTGTGAGATCGTTGGTGTATTCTAAGATCTCCAGTTTGACTGAAACTCTTTCCACACTCCATACATTCAAATGGTTTCTCCCCGGTGTGAGTTCGTTGGTGTGTTTTTAGGATTGAACATTGACTGAAGCTCTTTCCACACTCCATACATTCAAATGGTTTCTCCCCGGTGTGAGTTCGTTGGTGTGTTCTTAGGTTTCCATTATGACTGAAGCTCTTTCCACACTCCATACATTCAAATGGTTTCTCCCCTGTGTGAGTTCGTTGGTGTTTTCTAAGTGTTCCACTTTCACTGAAGCTCTTTCCACACTCCATACATTTAAATGGTCTCTCCCCTGTGTGAGTTCGTTGATGTAACCTCAGTTTTCCACTGTGACTAAAGCACACCCCACATTCCATGCATTTAAACTGTTTCTTTGTTCTTCTCAATGAAGTCACCAATGGCTCCGTAGAACTGTGACCATCATCTTCCTCACCTGTTTGGGAGTGGGGGGTGGGAGAGAATCCTGTTAGACTTCCAAGAAAAAAAGGGAACAGAACACACGTCAATTCCAATGTGCACCATCTCTTATTTTAAAACAGTCTCCATTCTCCACTGTCCACTCTATGTTCCTGGCCCTGCAATCCCTGTGTGGACAGCCATCGTCCCCACCCAGAGACTCTTGCTGTGGTTGCTATGGGTGTTGTGGGGGCTGCTACCATGTTTTAACATGTTTTAAATAGTTTTTAATCTGTGGTGTTTTGAATTTTGGTTTTGTTGGGGGGTGGGATAGACGTTTCGTTGGGGCTGATAATTGTTTTAATTTTAGTAAAATTGTATATTATTATTATTGGGGTTTTCCTGTTTTCTACTGTTTCATTACTTTGTGGTATGACTTGTGTTCTGTTTTAAGGGGAGAGGGTCGCTGCTGCCTGGGAGTAGGCCCCAGCCAACAGAACATCTGGGGCAGGTTCCGCATAGATGAAACAATCATTGAGACGGCTAGAGCGCCGGTGGCAGAAAACCCATTCTTAATCCGACCGGCACAGGTTAGAGCTCAACGTTGAGCCTACCAAGTGGTGATAGCGACGGTGAAGAAGACTTTCTTCATCGCCTCTATTGCATCTGCAGAAAATGGTAGCAGGACTCTTTCAGGTGGTTAGCAATCTATCGAAACCACCTTCGTCACCGGGGCCTGATAGGGACCCCAAGATCTCCTGCAATGCTTTTACAAAGTTTTTTGCAGATAAAGTCGCTCCGATTCGGAAAGAGGTACACTCCACAGTGGGAGCAGGGCCGGGGTGGGAGAGTGCTAGAGCCATCTGGTCAAGTTGCATGGAATCAATTTCAATCTTTTACCCCCGAGGATGTGGACAGGCTGCTTGGACGCATTAAACCAACCACCTGTCTCCTTGATCCTTGCCCATCCTGTCTAATAAAAGCAAGCCTGGAAGGGCTGGGCGATGGGCTCTGCGGTGTGGTGAATGCTTCCCTCTCTGAGGGAGTATTCCCAGACCCACTGAAAGAGGCGGTCGTTAAACTGCTTCTTTAAAAAAAAACATCATTTGACCTGGCTAGTATGGCCAACTATCGCCCAGTCTCAAATCTTCCATTCTTGGGCAAGGTGATTGAGCAGGTTGCTGATCAACTCCAGGCACGCTTGGAGGATGCGGACCATTTGGATCCCTTCCAATCAGGATTCAGACCTCATCATGGGACTGAAACTGCCTTGGTTGCGCTGGTTGATGATCTCCGGTGGGCTATGGACAAAGCTGAGAGCTGTTTCCTGGTCCTGCTGGATCTCTCAGCGACCTTTGATACAATCAACCATAACATCCTTCTGGACCGTCTAGAGGGGCTGGGAGCTGGGGGCACTGTTATACAGTGGTTCCGCTGCTTCCTCCTGGGCAGTGTCAAGAAAGTGTTGGTGGGGGATGAGTGTTCAGACCCCTGGGCCCTCACTTGTGGGGTGCCTCAGGGTTCCATTCTCTCCCCCATGCTTTTTAATATTTATATGAAGCCACTAGGAGAGATCATCAGGGGGTTTGGGCTGGGTGTCCATCAGTATGTAGATGATACCCAGCTCTACCTCTCTTTCAAATCAGAACCAGTGAAGGTGGTGAAGGTCCTGTGTGTGCCTGGAGGCGGTTGGAGGATGGATGGCAGCTAACAGATTGAGGTTGAATCCTGACAAGACAGAAGTACTGTTTTTGAGAAACAGGGTGCAAGCAGGTGTGGGGGACTTCCTGGTCCTGAATGGGTTAACTGTACCCCTGAAGGACCAGGTGCACAGCCTGGGAGTTATTTTGGACTCACAGCTGTCCATGGAGGCACAGGTCAATTCTGTATCCAGGGCAGCTGTCTACCAGCTCCATCTGGTACGCAAGCTGAGACCCTACCTGCCTGCGGACTGTCTCGCGAGAGTGATGCATGCTCTGGTTATATCCCGCTTAGACTACTGCAATGTGCAGGAACCAAGTGTTCAAGGCATTGTATTTGCTAATTGAAACAAACTCCAAGGGGGGAAAAAGTTTTCCAGTTTTTGCCCATTGCTGCTTCAAGGCTGGTGTATGCAACCTCACCTACACAATGATTTTCAGGGGTGGGACATGTGACGAAAAAGTTGGTTTTGCTGGACAAGTTGGAACAATAAGTGTTTCTTTTTTCTTTCTTTCCCTGCCAGCAAATGGTTAATGTACGGCAGCCTCTGAATGGCCGTGGTTCCAGGAGGGAGTTTAAAAGGAGAGGATCTGAGGAGTGACAGTTATTTAACGGTTAGTTGGGAGTTGTGGGAATTGAGAGGGTTGGAATTGAGGTTGGAGAGGTTAGGAGATAGGTAGGAAGACAGCCTAGGAGATTCTGAGAATATTGTGAAGGACAGAGTGTGGTGTTGTAAGGGCTCGGGGTTGTCTCCTCGAGAGTTAAGAGCCAGAAGCATCCATTATTCTAAAGCTAATAACTTTATTTACAGGCTATGTACATCAGAGCGTTAAGATTCATGTCCGCTTGAGTCGGTTCCAGAATCCGGGAGTGGCTTTCGCCTACTCCTCCCCCAACATAAGAGTTTCGGTATCCCAAAACATCGCATTCTTTCCTTACGCTTCCCCCCCCTACGCATTTGGGGCGACGGAAGTAGCTGACCACTTTGCTCCTCAGACCACTCAGGTGGTGGCTGGGGCTCTACCAGCATCTCTGAGCCTCAGCTCCACCGCACTGCCTGGCAATTCCTACTCATCACCGCTGGGGCTCTCCTTACTGTCCCCACTGGACTCAGAGCTACTTCTGAGGAGAGGTTGTGCTTCCCTCCATCCCGCCTTCCCCGTGTCCGGTGCCTTGAGCAAGGTCAGGTCCCTGACAGGTGTCCTGTAGGAGGAATAGACCAGAATTTTACTGGGAGGCAGAGGTTGAGTCAGGAGAAGCAGGAACTGGAAAGGAACAGCCTGTTTGGAACTCAAGTCTGGAGGGGAGAGATTCTTCTAAGGAAAAGAAGAAAGCCCAAAACCCAGTGAAGGGAGGGGGTGTGGAGAGCCCTTTGGTCTATTACTTAAAGTACCTCAGAAGCAGGAGTGTTAAAGGAGGTGGAAAACTGAAAGAATCAACGTATAAAGGAACCAAATCTATAACTCAAACACAATTGAGGTCAAATTAAAGTGAAAATCGCACTGTATTCTGGAAATAAAAAGGTAAAGGGACCCCTGACCGTTAGGTCCAGTCATAGACGACTCTGGGGTTGTGTCGCTCATCTCACTTTACTGGCTGAGGGAGCCGGCGTACAGCTTCAGAGTCATGTGGCCAGCATGACTAAGCCGCTTCTGGCGAACCAAAACAGCGCACAGAAACGCCGTTTACCTTCCCGCCAGAGTGGTACCTATTTATCTACTTGCACTTTGACATGCTTTCGAACTGCGAGGTGGGCAGGATTAATTAAGAATAAAGAATTATAACGATATAAAACATCTGTTAACATGTTGGTGACAATACCGTCAATTACGGTAAATGAAAAATTCAGGAGTGACAAAGGTAATGGCTTTGGGGAAAGAATTATCAGAGTTTGAGAAATAACTTTTGGGAAATAATTATAGTGTTATCAATAATGTACAAGCTACTGTTGCAATGGAAGATGAAGGATTAAGAGGTTAAAGCTGTTATGATAAATTGGGCAAAATATGTAGGGTATAATATATCACTACAATTACAATTATGTGGAAAGAAGATTTCAAATTTACAGCATGTAGTTCACTAAAAGAAAATTATATGAAAATGATGTACCACTGGTATTTGACTCGAGTAAAGCTTGCAAGGATGTACAAAAATTCATCAAGAATGTGTTGGAAATGTAAAGATAAAGAAGGTACATTTTTTCATATGTGGTGGACATGTAAAAGGTAAAGAGCTTTTGGGGAACGATTGATAATGAACTAGTAAGTTAAGCCCGTTGAAAAACGGGCGCTGCGGCGAGCGCTAGCCGGGCAGCACACGCGTGTGCCTTGCGGGGCGGGGGGCACAGCCGCGGCTGCGCTCCTGCCGCGGCGGAGGAGGCTGAGCGCGGGGAAACCGGGGAGCCCCCCAATCCCGGACGCCCCCTCGGAGGCCGGCACCATCGCACGCGCCCAGCTCCCTTGGCGGTTCCGGCCGCGCAGGAGAAGAGCCGGGCAGGAGGGAGGGCGGGCGGGGGCGCTTCTGGGGCCGCGACGTCCCTCCCCGCCCGGGCTCTCCTCGCCGCCGCTGCCCCGCAACCTCCTCCGCCTTCTTTTTGCCAGGGAGGGAAGCAGCAGCAGCAGCGTCGGCGGGTGAGCGAGGGAGTGTAAGGCGGCAGCTGGAGGCTCCGCTGGAGGTGCGCGGGCGGCGTGGGCCTCGGAGAAGGGCGGTGGGAGGCAGAAGACCACCCTCCTCCCCCCCGCGCTTTGGCTGGCGCTGCTGCTGCTGCCGAGGCGGGCGCCGCTAGCGGAGTTGTAGCGTCGGAGGCAGTGGGAACAGCAGTCAGTGTGCGCTCAAACTCCGCTGCAGGTGGGCGGCAGCAGGAGTCTCGGGCACAGGTCTGCGGGCGTCGGCGCTACGCGCCGCCACCGCCACCGCGCTTTGCTTCCCCGCGGATGTTATTCGGGAAGCAATTGTGCGCTCAAACTCCGCTGCAGGTGGGCGGCAGCAGGAGTGTGGGGCACAGGTCTGCGGGCGGCGGCGCTACGCGCCGCCACCGCCACCGCGGGGGTGGGGATCGCCTATTGGTCCGTACTATCCAATCCGTGTGTCACTGGAACGCACGCGCACTTCCGAATTCCTGTGACACACGGAAAGTTGTACGTCCCGACACAGGCTCTTTATTATATAGGATTTTTTAAAAAAAATTAAATTAACATTTGTTTAAAAACCAGAGGCTTTTCTACTTGGAATAATAGAAGAAGAATTAGCAAAGAGGTTAAAGAGACTGTTTATGTATGCTATTACAGCTGCTAGAACAGGGGTCAGCAACCTTTTTCAGCCGTGGGCCAGTCCACCGTCCCTCAGACCCATTTGGTGGGCTGGACTATATTTCCCCCCCTCTTTCTCCTGCCACCATCCATCCATCCATGTCCCCATCTCCTCTCCCCTGGAATCATAGAATCAAAGTTGGAAGAGACCACAAGGGCCATCCAGTCCAACCCCCTGCCAAGCAGGAACTCACCAGATTTCTCTGAGGGTCCTGGGAGGCAATGCTCAGAGGTTGTGGGGAGGGATGCAGGAGACAGCCTGACCAGGTCAACTGTCCATCTTCCTCTTTCCATCCTGGCCAGGTTTGCAGGTTCAGTCTCAGCTAGGTATGCAGGTTCTTTTCCTCTTTCTCCCGCCACCATCCATCCATCCATCCATGTCCCCATCTCCTCTCCCCTGGAACTCACCAGATTTCTCCCAGAGTCCTGGGAGGGAATGCTCATTGGTTGTGGGGTGGGATGCAGGAGACAGCCTGACCAGGTCAACCGTCCATCTTCCTCCTTCCATCCTGGCCAGGTTTGCAAGTTCAGTCTCAGCTAGGTTTGCAGGTTTAGCTTCCTGAGGAGCGCAGAAACCAAAGCAAGTTGCAGCTTTCTGGGAGGGTGGAAGAAGCCAAGGGAGTCTCTGAGAACCTGCAGGGATTCTCCTGCCCAAGACATTATGCTGCCCCTGGGGAAGCCCCAATTGGGCACCCCCTTCCCAAGAGCCCCCACCCATTTTCAACCACCTTTGGCCATTCCTTTCACCTGCCTGTCCCACCTCCCTTCCGAAGGCTGGCATGGTATGCACATTAGTGGCCTGAGAGTAGATCCCATGGAATTTAAGAGTTAATCTGCAAAGAACTGCTCTGAATACATGGGTGACCCTTGCATGGAGAAGAAGGAAGCCCCTTGCTTGCATCTGGACCCCAGGGAGAGGCAATGGATCCGCCCACTGCTCCCTCCTCTGTCCTCCTGCCCTGCAAAACCCTTTGCTATGTTGCTCAGGGGAGAGGCAGAAAGAGCCTTCAGACCGATCCGTTTCATCCTCTGCTGCCTTTTCTTGCAGCAGCCCAGTGAGAGGGGAAGGACCTGCAGCACCTGGTTCACTTCAGATACACACATGGTATACTGGGATTGTGAATGAACAACCCCTGACCTAGAGGATAACAGACATGTTTATACCTCCTGATTCATTAAAGAAGGCTTTTTTAAAAAATTGAAGACCATTTCTACAAACTGGAAGACTTCTGATGGCAGCCCTGTACAGGGAAGTTTTGATGTTTTTGGTGTTTTTTATTTTGTTGGAAGCCGCCCAGAGTGGCTGAGGCAACACAGATGAGCAGGGCGCAAATAGTGAATAATAATAATAACAATAACAATAACAATAATAATAATAATAATAATAATAATTACTTCCTAAGCCTGTTCTGCTATGCACGCTGATCAGAGACTCTGTCCAAACCACCCCCTTGAACTTAACAGGGCTTCCTATTTTTACTGCTATTCTTTACATTTCTATACTGCCCTTCCTCCGAAGATCATAGGGCAGCTTACAATAGAAAAACACAGAGATGCACACCAGATTAAGAAATAAAAACGACAACCCCCGCCCAATGCAGTTGTGAAGGCCATAGATTGTTTAATGAGCCAAACACCTGGGGGAAGAGGAATGATTTCTCCTGGTGCCTAAAGATAAGGTCCTCCCCTCTAAGGGGTCTTCTGCTGGGGTATAGATATTAAAATTAAAACTATTATTAAGGCAATCCTGGCCAGCAATGCCCACCCCTCCCCCCTTTCCCGCCTCCTTCAATGCAACTCCCTTTGCGCCTGATCCCGGCAGGATGAAGCTTCTCTCACTTTCCCCAGCGCAACCTCCACCCACTCCGCCTTCAAAGCCCCCATTTGAAAAAAAGCTCCCTTTCCTCCTTTCTCTTCTCCCCGCCCGGAACTAGTGCAGGGCCGCCTCTCCCCGTCCCGGGGCTTCTCATCCTGGACCCCCTTGCAAAGCCCCTTCCCTCCTTTCCTGCCATTGGCACTTTGCACTCACCCAAAATCCTGGGCAGCGGGGGCCGGAATGGAAGCCCCCGCGTGGGAGGCAGGGAGTGATCCCGCTTAATTAGGAGGCTTGATTAGGAAGAAGCCGCCTCCTCCGCATCTGCACGATGCAGCCCTGCTTCCCGCCTCCTTTGCAAGCCCCGATTTGATCTCTGCCGGTGAAGCCGGAAGTGGATTCAACTCTGGGGAGGAAGGAGAAGTTTCTCCCCACGCTCAGCCTCTTTTCTGTTATTTGATCATTGGGGGAAGGAAAACCTTGTAGCACCCAGCCAATGGGGAGACAAGGGAAGGAACGTGTGCAGAGGGAATATAAGCTCCTACTTTGCCCCAGCTGGACTGTGCCAGCTTTGGACCCCCGCTCTTGCAAGAACGCATTGTCCTTAATAAACTCTTTACTGCTTCACCAGTTTTGTTCAGATTGCATTTTAAGGAGCAGGTTCAAGGGTCTTGTTATAGGAAAATCCTTGGGCTCACCTGGATTACCAAACAAAGAAACCAGCCAGGAATATAGGAGCAAAACAGCAGCCAGTAGGTCTGATCTTTATTTTTTTTTAAAAAAAAAAAAAACAACCCACACACAAACCTGTTGCAACAGGATTTCCACCCACCACCAGGATGAAGTAGGAAGGAAGCCCAGAACAAAGAATGGGTCCCATTTTGACCATTTTTACAGAGATACCCACAACAACCCCCAATTTACAGCATGGATACATTACAAATACATCACAAAATTAGGGCGGGTGTGTCTGGTGACAGAAACCTGAGCATCAGGGCTTGCCCCCACCCTTCCACTGACCTCCACTGTTATGTACTGAGTTGAATAGGATCCAAAAGGCAGCAGTCTGATTGGTCCTAGAACAATAGGATTCAGAATGCAGCAGTCTGATTGGTCCACAGGAGCCACCCAATCCAGCTCCAGGTGGAAGTGAATCTGCAACCAGATTGGCCTACAGGAGTATCCTGGAATTAGCCACTCACATGGGGCCCATTGTGTAAATACTGTATATAAAGCAGATGTTCTGGGGAAACTAGCTTTTCCTCACTACTATGAGCTGAATAAAGAGCATGAAATCCACACTCGACTCCGAGTATATTTCACTGGCGACGAAGGTGGGATCCTGCTGAGCTGACCACCACACACAGCACCGCCACCTGCCGCACCGCTGCCTCGCACCGTGTATCCAGGCTTCAGCTCCAGGACCCAAGGAACTAAGAATGGCACCCGACAACAGCTTCTCGCCGTTCAAACCAGCATCAGGAGACTGGGAAGGGTACGCCAGCCGTTTCACCTTCCTCCTAGAAGCTAAAGGGGTCACCAACAACGCCAAGAAGAGGGCGATATTCTTCAGCGTCTGCGGAGAGGAGACGTTCGAAATCGCCCGGGCTCTCCTTGCACCTGACGATGTCGCTACCGTTCCTTACAAAACAATAATGGAACGGTTGAAGGGGCACTTCTCGCCGCAGCCCTCGATGGTGGCTCGTCGAAATGCCTTCTACGCAAAGCGGCAAGCCCCCGGGAAAACCATAACTGGGTTTGTGACCTCCCTCCGCCAAGCCGCTCGGTTCTGCAACTTCTCAGAGTTGGAGAACATGCTTCGTGACCGCCTCGTCGGTGGCCTGAGGGACGAGAAGCTGCAACGATACCTCTACGCCAAGAAGGACCTAATATTCCAGGTCGCTCTGGAGGAGGCCCTGGCAACAGAAGCCGCAGAGAGGTCAACGCAAGAGGCACGGCCGAGCCTGCCATCCCAACCAAGGGTCCACCACGAGGACCTCACCGACGACTCAGGATCCGACAGGGAGGAGGTGCACAGAGTACAGCGGCACACTCAAGCAGTGCACACACCACAGCTGCCTCGACCAGAAGGAGGGAACTGCGCAAGCTGTGGGGAGAGTCATGTGAGGAGGACCTGCCGTTTCCGCAACGCAGAGTACAGGCAGTGCAGAAAATCAGGTCACATCGCCCGGGTGTGTCGGGGTCAACCCACCAGACGCCAGGCATCAGATGACCGACCCAAGAGCCCCAGGTCCCGGGGCCCAACGCACCAAGGCAACTCGGCGGAGATCACGGACTGCCAGGTATACCAGTTGCCCCACCCCAACATAGAGAAAATTTATGTAGAAGTACAGATAGAGGGGGTCCCGTGCCGCATGGAGCTTGACACGGGTTCAACACTATCCATAATCTCGGCACGGACCTTAAGGAAACTGTGCCCTAGTGGGGGTCCCAAACTCAGGCCGGCCCCATTCACCCTCCGGGACTTCCAGTAATGTAAGGTCCCCACATTGGGGGTGGGGGCCTTCAGGGTGCAATATCGAGGGCGGACGCGGCAACTGGACTTGGTTGTGGTCAACGGCCCCTACGTTAGCTTACTGGGATTGGCATGGTTTGGACCACTGGGGCTAGCCGTCACCGGGGTGAACTGCACTAGCTTACAAGTGGACGTAGACGCCCTATGCAAGGAGTTTCCGGGGGTTTTCGATGGGAAATTGGGACAGTATACGGTCCCCCCCATTGCCCTACAGCTTGACCCCGCAGTACGACCTGTCAGGCACAAGGCCCACTGGGTCCCGTTCGCCCTGAAACCCCGTATAGACGAGGAATTGGACCGGCTCGTGGAGCAAGGAGTGCTGGAGCCTGTGCCTAATGCCCACTGGGAAACCCCGATCGTCACACCCGTCAAGACTAATGGTTCGGTCTGCATCTGCGCAGACTACAAATGTACCATAAACAAGGCCCTCACGGCCCACGCATACCTAGGGCCAGTGGTCAGCCATGTCCTCACCACCCTGGCTGGGTCAAAGATTTTTGGCAAGCTGGACTTGGCCCAAGCCTATCAACAGCTGCCGGTAGATGAGGCCACAGCAGAGGCACAGACGACTGTGACGCACAGAGGAGCGTTCAAGGTAAAGCGGCTGCAATTCGGTGTCAGCGTGGCACCAAGCATATTCCAGAATCTAATTATTATTCAATATTATATTCAGTATTATTATTATTCAATTATATCTAATTATTATTCAATATTTCATTTTCAAACTTTGATTTATTTACATCGAAACCGTTTTCTTTCATACTTGCCTTAAACATTCCATTGATTTGATGATAATGCAACCAATCATACACATATTATTTTACTTCTTCATGGCTTCATTTCCAATTTATCTCCTTTCCTTCTAAGTAATCTTTCATAAGTAATCCAACTCTCACTTATATTAATCTTTTTCACGCTCATCACTTCCAAAGCTGACAACCACCACGGTGTTTTACTTTCTAATAGGGTTTTATACCTATCCCATACTTTCCAAATTCCATATATCTCTGGTCCGTCCCCCCCCCCGAGTGACTTCGTTGATGTTTTCTACGGTTCCATGGTGATTGAAGCTCCTTCCACACTCTATACATTTAAATGGTTTCTCCCCGTGTGACTTCGTTGATGTTTTCTAAGGTTTCTATTCTGATTGAACCTCTTTCCACACTCTTTACATTTAAATGGCTTCTCTCCTGTGTGAGTTCGTTGGTGTATTCTAAGTGCTCCACTCTGACTGAAGCTCTTTCCACACTCTATACATTTAAATGGTTTCTCCCCAGTGTGAAATCGTTGGTGCATTCTAAGTTGCCCACTTGTACTGAAGCTCTTTCCACACTCCATACAATTAAATGGTTTCTCCCCAGTGTGAAATCGTTGGTGTATTCTAAGTTGCCCACTTTGACTGAAACTCTTTCCACACTCCATACATTGAAATGGTTTCTCCCCTGTGTGAGATCGTTGGTGTATTCTAAGTTTCCCACTTGCACTGAAGCTCTTGCCACATTCAATACATTTAAATGGTTTCTCACCAGTGTGAGTTTGTTGATGTTTTCTAAGTGTTCCACTTTCACTGAAGCTCTTTCCACACTCCATACATTTAAATGGTTCCTCACCAGTGTGAGTTTGTTGATGTCTTCTAAGTGTTCCACTTTGACTGAAGTTCTTTCCACATTCCATACATTTGAATGGCTTTTCCCCTGTGTGAGTTCGTTGGTGTGTTCTTAGGTTTCCATTATGACTGAAGCTCTTTCCACACTCCATACATTCGAATGGTCTCTCCTTTGTGTGAGTTCGTTGGTGTATTCTAAGGTCTCCATATTGACTGAAACTCTTTCCACACTCCATACATTCAAATGGTTTCTCCCCGGTGTGAGTTCGTTGGTGTGTTCTTAGGCTTGAATTTTGACTGAAGCTCTTTCCACACTCCATACATTCAAATGGTTTCTCCCCGGTGTGAGTTCGTTGGTGTGTTCTTAGGTTTCCATTATGACTGAAGCTCTTTTCACACTCCATACATTCAAATGGTTTCTCCCCAGTGTGAGTTCGTTGGTGTGTTCTTAGGTTTCCATTATGACTGAAGCTCTTTCCACACTCCATACATTCAAATGGTTTCTCCCCTGTGTGAGTTTGTTGGTGTTTTCTAAGTGTTCCACTTTCACTGAAGCTCTTTCCACACTCCATACATTCAAATGGTTTCTCCCCGGTGTGAGTTCGTTGGTGTGTTCTTAGGTTTCCATTATGACTGAAGCTCTTTTCACACTCCATACATTCAAATGGTTTCTCCCCAGTGTGAGTTCGTTGGTGTGTTCTTAGGTTTCCATTATGACTGAAGCTCTTTCCACACTCCATACATTCAAATGGTTTCTCCCCTGTGTGAGTTCGTTGATGTATTCTAAGTGATCCACTGTGACTAAAGCACACCCCACATTCCATGCATTTAAACTGTTTCTTTGTTCTTCTCAATGAAGTCACCAATGGCTCCGTAGAATTGTGACCATCATCTTCCTCACCTGTTTGGGAGTGGGGGGTGGGAGAGAATCCTGTTAGACTTCCAATAAAAACAAGAAAGGAACTGAACACACGCCAATCCCAATGTGCACCATCTCTTACTTTAACAGTCTCCATTCTCCACTGTCTGATCTATGTTCCTGGCCCTGCAATCCCTGTGTGGACAGCCATCGTCCCCACCCAGAGACTCTTGCTGTGGTTGCTGTGGGTGTTGTGGGAGCTGCCGCCATGTTTTTATAGGTTTTAAATAGTTTTTAATCTGTGGTGTTTTGAATATTGGTTTTGTTGGGGGTAGGATAGACATTTGGTTGGGGCTGGGGATTGTTTTAATTTTAGTAAAATTATATATTACTATTATTGGGGGTTTTCTGGTTTCTACTGTTTTATTACTTTGTGGTTTGATTTGTTCTGTTTTAAGGGGAGAGGGTCGCGGCTGACTGGGAGTAGGCCCAAGCCAAAGAATGCCTGGGGCAGGTTCCACAGAGAGGGGATGCACTGGGACACCCGATCTCAGTGATCATGTGTAGGAGGAGGAGTTATGTTAAGAACAGATCATGTCATTACGAAGGAGGCAGGTTTTTTGTTGTTCAGTCGTGTCCGAAACTTCGTGACCCTATGGACCAGAGCACTCCAGGCACGCCTATCCTTCACTGCCTCTCGCAGTTTGGCCAAACTCATGTTAGTAGCTTCGAGAACACTGTCCAACCATCTCATCCTCTGTCGTCCCCTTCTCCTTGTGCCCTCCATCTTTCCCAACATCAGGGTCTTTTCTAGGGAGTCTTCTCTTCTCATGAGGTGGCCAAAGTACTGGAGCCTCAACTTCAGGATCTGTCCTTCTAGTGAGCGCTCAGGGCTGATTTCCTTAAGAATGGGATAGGGTTGATCTTCTTGCAGTCCATGGGACTCTCAAGAGTCTCCTCCAGCACCATAATTCAAAAGCATCAATTATTGGGGTTTTCCTGTTTTCTACTGTTTCATTACTTTGTGGTTTGATTTGTGTTCTGTTTTAAGGGGAGAGGGTCGCTGCTGGCTGGGAGTAGGCCCCAGCCAACAGAACATCTGGGGCAGGTTCCACATAGAAGAAACAATCGTTGAGACGGCTAGAGCGCCGGTGGCAGAAAACCCATTCTTAATCCGACCGGCACAGGTTAGATCTCAACGTTGAGCCTACCAAGTGGTGATAGTGACGGTGAAGAAGACTTTCTTCATCGCCTCTATTGCATCTGCAGAAAATAGCAACAGGAGACTCTTTCAGGTGGTTAGCAATCTATCGGAACCACCTTCGTCACCAGGGCCTGGTAGATTGCTTTTACAAAGTTTTTTGCAGATAAAGTCGCTCAGATTCGGAAAGAGGTAGACTCCACAGTGGGAGCAGGGCCGGGGTGGGAGAGTGCTAGAGCCATCTGGTCAAGTTGCATGGAATCAATTTCAATCTGTTACCCCCGAGGATGTGGACAGGCTGCTTGGACGCATTAAACCAACCACCTGTCTCCTTGATCCTTGCCCATCCTGGCTAATAAAAGCAAGCCTGGAAGGGCTGGGCGATGGGCTCTGCGGTGTGGTGAATGCTTCCCTCTTTGAGGGAGTATTCCCAGACCCACTGAAAGAGGCGGTCGTTAAACTGCTTCTTAAAAAAAAACATCATTTGACCTGGCTAGTATGGCCAACTATCGCCCAGTCTCAAATCTTCCATTCTTGGGCAAGGTGATTGAGCAGGTTGCTGATCAACTCCAGGCACGCTTGGAGGATGCGGACCATTTGGATCCCTTCCAATCGGGATTCAGACCTCATCATGGGACTGAAACTGCCTTGGTTTCCGGCGGGCTAGGGACAAAGCTGAGAGCTGTTCCCTTAAAAAAATTTTTTTTAAAAAAAATACATTTTTCTTCTTTTTTTAAAGTCATGGCTTTACAAAAAAAAAAATTTATTCTTAAAAATTTTATTATTTAAATCACCAACAACCCAGACAAAACACAGTGAACCCCCCCGGCGATCGATACTGCAGCTATACATAAACACTAAGACATATTCAATTCCACCTTATGTACAACTAGTAGATCTGATGCCCGTTAATATAACGGGTGCTAGAAGAGGAAGCGACGGGGGAAGGAGGAAGCGGCGTCGGTGGCGTCACCGCAGCTCCGGAGCCGGCGAGGAAAGGAGCGGCCTCGCCCCACCCCGCGGTGCCGTTCCCGGGCGCAGGGAGGCGCCTCGCAGGCCAATCCGGGAGCCGAGGCGACACTCCGCCTCCTGACAGGACGGAGGCCTCCCTGCTCGCCGCAAACCGCCGTGCGCGGTTCTCCTCAGGCAGGTAGGCCGGCGCAGCTCCGTGCGAGGCGGCGGCGCTGCCCCAACTGAGAACGCGCGTGCGCCGACGCTGCCTCTCGGCCACGCCCCCCTCTCCGGCCGCTCCAATCCCTGCGTCCGTTTGGGACATGCGCAGTAGCGCAATTCCGTGATACACGGACTGGACGCAGGGACACAGCAACTTTATTATATAGGATTCTATATATATTAACATTCCATCGGGCATTATTTAGCTTTTAGTGTTTTGATTATTTTAAATTCTTCAAACTTAACTAAATAATTCATTAAGCTCTCCAGCCAATCCTCCTCTCTCTCACTGACCTTAAATCCTTTCATTCTGCGTACCTTTACAGTTAGATATTCCAAGATTACAATATTACTCAATTTTTTCATCCATTGGTTCATCCCTAGCTCTTCTGCCTTTTTCCAGTTACTTGCTATAACCTGTCTAGCTGCAGTTACCATCAATTTAACCCATTTACATTCCTCTTTTGTTTTTAACTCATTTCTGCCCAGATTAATGAGAACCATTAATTTCGATATTTCCACTTTCCTACCCACAATTCTCGATATTTCCATAGCAATTTGTTTCCAAAATTTTTTAACTAAAGGACAATCCCACCACATATGACTGTACGTTCCCATCACTCCACATTTCCTCCAACAGTTTTTACTTCCTGACTTTGTGATATGATACAATCTTACTGGAGTACAATACCATTTTTGAACTAGCTTCAACCCCTGTTCCTGGATTCTTCTGGAGGTCGCTACAAAGGGTGTTTGCATATCTAACTTCCAATATTCTTTCAAACTTTCCTTTGGTGTTTTCCCAATATTTAATAAAACCTGATACACTTTGGAGACTATATTGGCCCGATCTATCTTATATCTTTTTACTAATTCAAATTTGGTAAGCATTCTTTTACTACATCTTTCAACTTCTTCCTTCAACAAGGAGGAAATTTGTTTTCTATGTAACCAATTAATCTTATTCCAAATTCCACTTTCCTCTTCCATTATTCCTTGTTTCCCAACTTTTTTCATATCCTCAATTGATATCTCTTTCAATTTATCCGCTACTTCTTTTGGGATGCTCTCCCTTATCGGGGCCATTTTATCATAATACCACATTTTTGTAATTGGAGATGGGTCAGGGAAAAGCTCTTTTCTCCACTTCTCCCATACCAAAATGGGACCTGTGAATGTTGTTATTTTTTCTACTTTCCTTTTCCTTTTCCTCCTTTCAAATATTATCATCCCTCCTACTGCTTCAAAATTATCCCGCTCTATACACCCCAAATCTTTCCCCTGTTCTCCCTCCAACCAGATCATAAGATGTCTCAATTGGTAAGCTTCATAATATAATATTAAATTGGGAATCCCCCATCCTCCATCTTGAATCTTATGATACCTATATCTATTGGCTGTCCTTGGTTTTTTGGATGCAAAAACAAACCTATCAATTATCCTTTGCCACCCCTTCAGAATTCGTTCTGGTATATGCGAAGGTAATACATAGAAAAAAGTAGCACTCTAAGGTGCTACTGGAAGTAATTATTTTATTTTATTTTAACTAATGCAAATCTTGTACTAATTGATTCCTTCTTTTTCTCCCATGATCTCAACTTCGCCTGAATACCACTCCATATTTTTTTATAATTATACTCAAATATTTTCTTCACATTTTTAGGTATCATTGCCCCTAAATACTTTACCTTCTTATTTGCTATCGGAATCCTATATAATAAAGTGCCTGTGTCCGTCCGTACTTTCCGTGTATCAGTGGAAATCGCAAGTGGGCATGCGCGCCACTGACACAGGGATTGGATAGTGATTGGAGGGCAGAGACGCGCGCACCAATCAGGGCCGGCCGAACGCTGGGCGTGCGCGAAGCAGGCAAGCAGACGGTTGAGCTGCTTGCTGCTGCTGCTCCTCCCGCCGCGCTCAGGGAACAGCAGCAAGCCAAGCCCAGGCCAGCAGCTGCTGCCGGGAGCCCGTCGGATGCAGCAGGCGGCGAGGGGAGGCGGAGAGAGGCGCCCGGGAGAGGGAGCCCCTGAGCGGAGCACAGAGTGCGCCTCCGTCGTCCCCCTTAGCAGCAGGCAGGCAGACAACTGGTGGAGGAGGAGGAGAAGGCATTTGTCTCTCTTCCTCGCTCCTCTTTTTTCTTCTTCTTTCCCCTCCCGTCCAGTCCCGTCCCTTCCCTCCCTCTCCCTTTGCTTCCTTTTTCTTCTGCCTTCCTTGCTCGCTCTTCTTCCTGCCTTCTCCTTTTGCAACGCGCGCGCACACACACACACGCCGCCTCCCTCTCCAAAAAAGGGCGCAGCGCCCGAAGGGGGTCAAAGCCAACCTTTCGGCTGCTGGCTGGCCAGCTGTTTTCACTTCTTCCTCCCACTTAATGGTGGTTGCCGAGATCCAAGGCCCTCTTCCTCTTTTCCCTCCCTCTCTCGCTTTCGCTGCTCTCTTTCTCTCTCTCCCTCCCCTCTCTCTTTTGTCCCCGCTTTTCACGTTTGGTTTCCAGACTGGCTTGGCTGCATGGCTAGGGGGTGGTCTAGGGCAGTGTTTTCCAACCTCCTCGGGGCAACGGCACACCTGCCCCACGAAAAAAATCTCGCGGCACACCACCACCACATGCACCCCGACCCGGGGGGCGGGGTGTCCGCGCGCCCTGGCGGGAGGGAGGGGAAGGACCCAGGCGGGCGAAAATGGAGCGGGAGATCGGCGGGCCAGGCGCCCGCCCCCCCTCCAGCGCCCAGCCCCCCGGCAGCACCTCCACCCGGCCCCGAGCGAGCCCGGTGGCACCGGCACCTCCCGCCCGTCCCCGACCGCGACCGGGGCGGCAGAGGCAGCGGGCGAAGCGGCGGTCGGCGTGGTCTAGTGGTGCTTGGGGGTGGTCTAGGGATGAAAGGGGTGGGTGGCTTGGTTGCATGGCTTCGGGGTGATCTAGGGGTGCAGGGGGCGGGTGGCTTGGTTGCATGGCTTGGGGGTGGTCTAGGGATGCAAGGGGTGGGTGACTTGGTTGCATGGCTTGGGGGTGGTCTAGGGGTGCAGGGGGTGGGTGTCTTGGTTGACCACATATGTTCTAGGTGTGTGTGTGTGTGTGAGAGAGAGAGAGAGAGAGAGAGAGGCACACTATGTGTGGAAATGTGGGAAGTAGGGGGGGGAGCTAGGTGTGGGGGGGAGATAGGGGTGTGTGTGTGTGTGTGTGTGTGTGTGTGTGTGTGTGTGTGTGAGAGAGAGAGAGAGAGAGAGAGAGAGAGAGAGAGAGAGGCGAACTGTGTGTGGAGATGTGGGAAGTAGGGGGGGATATAGGGGGATGCAGCATTTTTGCACGTGGGGATGCGAGGTGGGGGGGGAGAGAAGAAGTCTGGCATCTCACATATAATCTAGCGCCCGTTATTAACGGGCTAAATTCACTAGTACCCAATAATTTCGAGGTTTCTAACTGAATTTTTGGTTTCACATTAACGTACATCATTGATGATTTAGAAAAATTAATTTTTAACCCTGATACTTTTGCAAATCCTTGAAGCGTTTTTTTTAATGGCACCATTGCGGTCCCCAGGTACTTAACTGTCACCATCATATCATCTGCATACATTGTCATTAGCTCCCCTTCTATTTTCCCTTTCCTTGGGATTTCAAATCCTTTGATCTCCCTATTCTTTTTAAGTTTAATTACTAATGGTTCCAATGCTAAAATAAAAAGCATTGGAGAAAGTGGACACCCTTGCTTTGTACCACTTAACACTTGGGCATACCCCCCTACTGACCCACCAATTCCTACCATTGATTTAGACTCTGTGTATATCGCCTCTATAACATTTTGAAATTTAACTCCAAATTTATATTTTTGAAATATATTTTTAAATACTTCCAATCCACCGAATCAAATGCTTTATAAATATCCAGTGACAAGAGAGTAATAATAATAATAATAATAATAATAATAATAATAATAAATTTTTATTTATACCCCGCCCTCCCCAGCCAAAACCGGGCTCAGGGCGGCTAACATCAAATAAAAATTACAATAAAATATACAGAAAACCATTAATTAAAATACAGATTAAAAAACCAATTTAAAAATGCCGCTTCATATGTCGCCCAAGACAAAACCAGGGGAGGAAACCATCAGACTGTGTCCGATCCGAAAGCCAGGCGGAACAACTCTGTCTTGCAGGCCCTGCGGAAAGATGACAAATCCCGCAGGGCCCTAGTCTCTTGTGACAGAGTGTTCCACCAGGTTGGGGCCAGAACTGAAAAGGCCCTGGCCCTGGTTGACACCAGTCTGACAGCCTTGTGGCTCGGGACCTCCAACAAGTTGTTGTTTGTGGACCTTAAGGTCCTTTGCGGGGCATACTGGGAGAGGCGGTCCTGTAGGTACGTGGGTCCTAGGCCGCATAAGGCTTTAAAGGTCAAAACCAGCACCTTGAACCTGATCCTGTACTCCACCGGGAGCCAGTGAAGCTGGTAAAGCACTGGATGAATGTGGTCCCGCGGCAAGGACCCCGTAAGGAGCCTCGCCGCGGCATTCTGCACCCGCTGGAGTTTCTGGGTCAGCTTCGAGGGCAGCCCCGCGTAGAGCGAGTTACAATAATCAAGCCTGGAGGTGACCGTCGCATGGATCACTGTGGCCAGGTCCGGGCGAGAAAGGTAAGGGACCAACTGCTTGATACGTCGAAGATGGAAAAATGCCACCTTTGCTGTGGCTGCAACCTGCACCTCCATGGAAAGGGAGGCGTCGAAGGTTACACCCAAACTCTTGACAGAAGGCGCTGGCACTAATTGGGCCCCCGCAAGAGATGGGAGTTGGCCCCCCAGCCCCATGTCGCCCCGACCCAGCCAGAGGACCTCTGTCTTCGAAGGATTTAGCTTCAACCGGCTCCCACGCATCCATCCAGCCACAGCTTCCAAACACCTGGTCAGTGTGTCTGGGACCGAGTCAGGGCGGCCATCCATCAACAGATAAAGCTGGGTGTCATCAGCATATTATCAGCATAAGAGGCAGGTTCTCTTATCAGCATAAGAGGCAGGTTCTCATTTTTTGCTAAATACACCATACCCATCACCTTCCTAACTGCCTCCACCAAATACTTCTGAGGCATAAATCCAAATTGATCTTTCCCCACTAATTGTACTATACACTTTTTAAGCCTTATTGCAATAACTTTAGTGAATATTCTATAATCCATATTAGTAATAGATATTGGCCTATATGAATCCGGCAGGGTTTGATCTTTCCCCGATTTGGGGATTAATACCAACCTCGACTCCAACCAGGTAGGTGGGGTTGAAGCACCATCCAAAATTCTTTGATATAATACCGTCATATGTGGCACCAATATGTCCTTAAATTGTTTGTAATACACCGCATTAAACCCATCCAATCCGGGTGCTGATTGCACATTCATAGATTCTATTGCTGATCTAACTTCCTCTTCTGTTATATCTCTATCTAATGCTCTTCTATTTTCTTTACTTAATTCTGGGATCTCCAATCCTTCACAAAATTGTTCTACCTCTTCGTCCTTTATTCCTTTATTTGCGTATAATTTATTATAAAATTCTAAGAAAATCTCCAATATCTTCTTAGGGTCTTTTTCCAATCCCCCTTTATTGTCTCTTATAACTCTAATATTTTTCCTCTCCTGGTAATTCCTTATTTTATTTGCCAATATTTTCCCTCCTTTTCCTTCAAATTCATAATATTTTTGTTTACTATACCATATCTTTAATGTGGTTCTATTTATATCTAAAGCTTTCAACTCTTCTCTCTTTTGGTCTAATTTTCTCTTATCCCTCTTTTGCTTAGATATCCTAAATTTCTCCTCCAATACTCTCACTTCCTCTTCTACCTCCTTAATCCTCTTATCTTTCCCTTTTTTTTAACATTGACAAGCTTTGAATACATTCTCCCCTAATCACTGCCTTCATTGCTTCCCATTTTGTCGTTAATTGGCTATTTGGGTCTTGGTTCTCCTCAAAATACCTTTCTATAGCTTTTTTAATTCTTTTCATACCCTGCTCATCTGCTACCAACCAGGGATTAAACCTCCAAGAGTAAGCCCTATTAATGTGACCTATTTGTAGGTAAGCAGATATGGGGGCATGGTCAGTGATCTTAATCATTCCAATATCCATTCCCTTCACCCATTTCATAGCCTCTTGCGATATTAAAATACCATCAATCTTGAAAAGGTTCCATGTGGGCTAGAGCAGTGTTTCCCAACCAGTGTGCCTCCAGATGTTTTGGGACTACAACTCCCATCATCCCTCGCTAGCAATACCAGTGGTCAGGGATGATGGGAATTGTAGTCCCAAAACATCTGGAGGCACACTGGTTGGGAAACACTGGGCTAGAGTAAAATGAATATGAATAATCCTTGGGGAACATCTCCATCCATAATTCAAATAATCCGAATCTCCCACATTTTTTAAACTTTCCGACCTTTCCATTTTTGGAGTTGTTTCCCCCTTGCAAATTAACATTAAAGTCTCCCCCAACTATTTTTGTGTGAGGCGAGAACTTTTCAAGCTTCTGTAAACACATAGAGAAAGTCCAGCTGGTGCTTATTAGGGAGGTAAATTGACACTAATGCCACCGGCTCTCCCTCCAAGCAACCTTGAACAAAAATAAACCTTCCATTCTTATCTCTTAACACCTTATTCTCAACAAAGTCAACATTAGGTTTCATTACTATTCCCACTCCTCTACTTTTTGAAGTTCTGGGAGCTATAAAATTTTTCCCTTTCCCAAAACCAGGAAAATTTACCTCCCTCTCCCCCCCATTATATATTTCTTGCAAACAAACAACCTCAGCTTTCAATTCTTGAATATACTTCCCTATCCTGGCTCGCTTCACCTGATTGCCCAAACCTGAACCACATTGTAAGGAAATCAATCGAAGAAATTTGGGGGAAATAAAAGAATTTATTAGAGAGTAAGGCACCTTGGTGGCTTTCCCAAAAGAAGCGATATCTGTGAAAAGGTAAATATGAAAGGAAATTGGGTAACGTATGAAGATCTGTTAACCGAATCAGAAAATCAATTAAGAATGAAGAATTATAACGATATAAAACATCTGTTAACATGTTGGTGACAATACCGTCAATTACGGTAAATGAAAAATTCAGGAGTGACAAAGGTAATGGCTTTGGGGAAAGAATTCTCAGAGTTTGAGAAATAACTTTTGGGAAATAATTATAGTGTTATCAATAATGTACAATAATGTAATGTACTGTTGCAATGGAAGATGAAGGATTAAGAGGTTAAAGCTGTTATGATAAATTGGGCAAAATATGTAGGGTATAATATATCACTACAATTACAATTATGTGGAAAGAAGATTTCAAATTTACAGCATGTAGTTCACTAAAAGAAAATTATATGAAAATGATGTACCACTGGTATTTGACTCGAGTAAAGCTTGCAAGGATGTACAAAAATTCATCAAGAATGTGTTGGAAATGTAAAGATAAAGAAGGTACATTTTTTCATATGTGGTGGACATGTAAAAGGTAAAGAGCTTTTGGGAAATGATTGATAATGAATTTTTAAAAAATGTTTAAATTAACGTTTGTTTAAAAACCAGAGGCTTTTCTACTTGGAATAACAGAAGAAGAATTAGAGACTGTTTATGTGTGCTATTACAGCTGCTAGAACAGGGGTCAGCAACCTTTTTCAGCCGTGGGCCAATCCACCGTACCTCAGACCCATTTGGTGGGCTGGACTATATTTCCCCCCTCTTTGTCCTGCCACCATCCATCCATCCATGTCCCCATCTCCTCTCCCCTGGAACTCACCAGATTTCTCCCAGAGTCCTGGGAGGGAATGCTCATTGGTTGTGGGGTGGGATACAGGAGACAGCCTGACAAGGTCAACCGTCCATCTTCCTCCTTCCATCCTGGCCAGGTTTGCAGGTTCAGTCTCAGCTAGGTTTGCAGGTTTAGCTTCCTGAGGAGCGCAGAAACCAAAGCAAGTTGCAGCTTTCTGGGAGGGTGGAAGAAGCCAAGGGAGTCTCTGAGAACCTGCAGGGATTCTCCTGCCCAAGACATTCTGCTGCCCCTGGGGAAGCCCCAATTGGGCACCCCCTTCCCAAGAGCCCCCGCCCATTTTCAACCACCTTTGGCCATTCCTTTCACCTGCCTGTCCCACCTCCCTTCCGAAGGCTGGCATGGTATGCACATTAGTGGCCTGAGAGTAGATCCCATGGAATTTAAGAGTTAATCTGCAAAGAACTGCTCTGAATACATGGGTGACCCTTGCATGGAGAAGAAGGAAGCCCCTTGCTTGCATCTGGACCCCAGGGAGAGGCAATGGATCCGCCCACTGCTCCCTCCTCTGTCCTCCTGCCCTGCAAAACCCTTTGCTATGTTGCTCAGGGGAGAGGCAGAAAGAGCCTTCAGACCGATCCGTTTCATCCTCTGCTGCCTTTTCTTGCAGCAGCCCAGTGAGAGGGGAAGGACCTGCAGCACCTGGTTCACTTCAGATACATACATGGTATACTGGGATTGTGAATGAACAACCCCTGACCTAGAGGATAACAGACATGTTTATACCTCGTGATTCATTAAAGAAGGCTTTTTAAAAAAATTGAAGACCATTTCTACAAACTGGAAGACTTCTGATGGCAGCCCTGTACAGGGAAGTTTTGATGTTTTTGGTGTTTTTTATTTTGTTGGAAGCCGCCCAGAGTGGCTGAGGCAACACAGATGAGCAGGGCGCAAATAGTGAATTATTATTATTATTACTTCCTAAGCCTGTTCTGCTATGCACGCTGATCAGAGACTCTGTCCAAACCACCCCCTTGAACTTAACAGGGCTTCCTATTTTTACTGCTATTCTTTACATTTCTATACTGCCCTTCCTCCGAAGATCACAGGGCAGCTTACAATAGAAAAACACAGAGATGCACACCAGATTAAGAAATAAAAACGACAACCCCCGCCCAATGCAGTTGTGAAGGCCATAGATTGTTTAATGAGCCAAACACCTGGGGGAAGAGGAATGATTTCTCCTGGTGCCTAAAGATAAGGTCCTCCCCTCTAAGGGGTCTTCTGCTGGGGTATAGATATTAAAATTAAAACTATTATTAAGGCGATCCTGGCCAGCAATGCCCACCCCTCCCCCCTTTCCCGCCTCCTTCAATGCAACTCCCTTTGCGCCTGATCCCGGCAGGATGAAGCTTCTCTCACTTTCCCCAGCGCAACCTCCACCCACTCCGCCTTCAAAGCCCCCATTTTAAAAAAGCTCCCTTTCCTCCTTTCTCTTCTCCCCGCCCGGAACTAGTGCAGGGCCGCCTCTCCCCGTCCCGGGGCTTCTCATCCTGGACCCCCTTGCAAAGCCCCTTCCCTCCTTTCCTGCCATTGGCACTTTGCACTCACCCAAAATCCTGGGCAGCGGGGGCCGGAATGGAAGCCCCCGCGTGGGAGGCAGGGAGTGATCCCGCTTAATTAGGAGGCTTGATTAGGAAGAAGCCGCCTCCTCCGCATCTGCACGATGCAGCCCTGCTTCCCGCCTCCTTTGCAAGCCCCGATTTGATCTCGGCTGGTGAAGCCGGAAGTGGATTCAACTCTGGGGAGGAAGGAGAAGTTTCTCCCCACGCTCAGCCTCTTTTCTGTTATTTGATCATTGGGGGAAGGAAAACCTTGTAGCACCCAGCCAATGGGGAGACAAGGGAAGGAACGTGTGCAGAGGGAATATAAGCTCCTACTTTGCCCCAGCTGGACTGTGCCTGCTTTGGACCCCCGCTCTTGCAAGAACGCATTTTCCTTAATAAACTCTTTACTGCTTCACCAGCTTTGTTCAGATTGCATTTTAAGGAGCAGGTTCAAGGGTCTTGTTATAGGAAAATCCTTGGGCTCACCTGGATTACCAAACAAAGAAACCAGCCAGGAATATAGGAGCAAAACAGCAGCCAGTAGGTCTGATCTTTATTTTTTTTAAAAAAAACAACAACCCACACACAAACCTGTTGCAACAGGATTTCCACCCACCACCAGGATGAAGTAGGAAGGAAGCCCAGAACAAAGAATGGGTCCCATTTTGACCATTTTTACAGAGATACCCACAACAACCCCCAATTTAAAGCATGGATACATTACATCACAAAATTAGGGTGGGTGTGTCTGGTGACAGAAACCAGAGCATCAGGGCTTGCCCCCACCCTTCCACTGACCTCCACCATACACCCATCAAGTGATGCAAAAGAGATATTTACTTGTCCCTGTTTCCCAGCCAAGTTAATCACACCCTTTTATCTTGATCTGGGTTTGCTATTGTTTCTGGAATGGAAACATGACTGGCACTCAGGTATCAGGATATCAGAGATTATATCACTCAGGCAGAGAGGCTGCTGAGTACCGTGGGCTCATGCTTTAGGGATTATGGCTGCCCTCACTCATGTCCAAAGCTCCCCCCTTGGTAGCCATTTCCTTCCTGAACAGAACACCGTTGGAATGGTGTAAATCCGACACTGGAGTGATTCTATATGAATTTCTGAAGTTTTCCCAGTAAGCCAGTACATAGATAAAGTTATCAGTGAATTATTACATTTGGTAATGTAATATATACATATATATATGTAGACTACATATATCGACTACGTCAGACCAACACGCCTACCTACCTGAATCTACATTTGGTAATGTGCAGCAGAGGCTCTCTGAATAGATAGGAAAAACTGTGATTAAGTGTTTTGTGGGGACATTTGCAGAAGTGATTCTGTTTATTATGGTAGTCAATGTCTGTGTGTATGATGTTTGCTGAAGGGGCAACTCCCCCTCCAACCTTTACATAAATTCCTGCAACAGTCTCAACACCCACTTCTTGCAATGTGTAAAGTAACTTACAGCAAGAAAAGCCTAATAACTCTTCAGGGTAACTGGATAAATTCTTTTAATAAATATTGAAATTGAAAGCATAATTTGCATTCTCACGTTCATGCAAACCTGGTTCCACTCCAGCCTCACTTAAGTCCCCGCTTCTACATCAGCAAAGAGTTCTTTATACAGAAATCTCCTGGACAGAAGTCTCCCTGTTTACATTATAGGGAGGGATCACTCTCTCTCACTATTGCACACTCATTACACACGATGTCTTTTGCAGTGTCCTGTATTCTCCTCACAGACACAGAGACACAGGAACAGTGAACAGTGACATGCAGCAGCAGCAGCTGCCGGACAGACTAACTGCCAAAGAATTCCTCATATGCAACCACTCCCATGAATCTTTTTGGGGGAACCATGTACTTTCAATACGTGCTGAATGTACACTACAGATGTGAAATAAATATTATTCGTGGGAAGTACTTAGGAAAAAGTGGAGGGCAATTTTAATTTGTAAGGAGAGTGAAGTTCTTTGCTTTGTTTTCTGTCATGAAAAATAAAGCAATAAATTTAAAAAGCAACCCATTTTTTCAGTGCTTCTCTTTAAAGCAATAATGGTGCTGGTACTCACCATGGAATTGTTACCATAAGTGCCATACTTTGAACAGTTGGGGGGAAAGAGGTGCTGGTTCTGTGTATGCTTGAGCACCCCCGGAAAAAGTCTCACTTTTTTTTAAAGCACCATAATTGCACGGGGGGTGGAAGATGATTGGCTCTGTCCAGTAGTAGTAGAAGAGTTTGGATTTGATATCCCGCTTTATCACTACCCAAAGGAGTCTCAAAGCAGCTAACATTCTCCTTTCCCTTCCTCCCCACAACAAACACTCTGTGAGGTGAGTGGGGCTCAGAGACTTCAGAGAAGTGTGACTAGCCCAAGGTCACTGTCACGGTCACCTCAGACCTGTACAGCACCCCCGGAAGTTTTACGGTCGATGAGTACTGCACCGATGACAAATGGGTCCCAGCTGCAACCCCCCTGATTACCAACTGGTTCCCTCACAAAGTTTTACCACAGACACGGATATGATGAATAAACAAGTTGTTTTATTATGTACAAAGCTTGTGGTTGCTGATAAGAATAGAGTACAGTAAACTTAGAACAGTTGATCTGTACCGGCCTATTACCTCTACTTTAATTATTTACATGTAACACAAGTTCCACAATAGCTATCTATCCTGCCTGTTAATTACCACCTATGCTTCACCTTAGAATCTCAGACCCAGCTCTCCCTATGGACTCTTAGCTCTCTTAACTCCTAACTCTAACTGACTCTCCACTCCTCTCAACTCCCTTCTCCCCCTTCGAACTCCCTTCTCCTCGAACTCTCTTCTCCCCTCTTTCAGCTCTCAAGGAGGGGATTATATACCCTCACTGAGCCCCCCCCCCCCGGGTTCTAACTGCCACAAAGATTTAACCCCTTAAGTATTTGGGCCTGGCTCTGGCTAATCGCCACAGTCACCCAGCAGCTTCATGTGGAGGAGCGGAGATGCGAACCCGGTTCCCCAGATTACGAGTCTACCGCTCTTAACCACTACACCACACTGGCTTAACCACTACACCACACATAGTACCTGTATGCAGCTGTTATAATAAAAATACTGCTCTTTCCCTTATGGGGTATCGAAAAGCCCATAGAGAGTCCTTAAGTAGGTTCTCTATCGGTAGGAGAAAATAACAGAAGCTTTTATGAGAATTATAAGGTCTAAGATATAAAATAAATGTTCACAAATGCAAGAGGCAAACACATACATAAATATGTATAACAGAGGCTAACCAGAGAATATTGGGAAGCAAAGCAGCTAGTAAGCATGATCTTTATTAAACTGTTGCAACAGGGTCCCCCACTCCCCCCATGCAGAGAGGGAGGAGACGAACCTAGACCAATGGTGTGCAAGCTCCCCTGAAAATTGCCTCCCATGGAGCTCAAGACCACCCTCTAAAACATCATACATACATACATCACTGAAGGGGCGGTCTACATTCATCCTTTTAAAGAAAATATATCATGATGATCATCCCCTCTATTGCCAATCCTCACATCACTAAAAGATGCCAAATACCGGTACATGGCGGAAGAATTATGCACGGTGTGCAGAAAAGGGAGGGATAAAAGCTTTCCTTCCTCTCTCGTAACATCAGAACTTGCAGACATCGACTGAAGATGGAAGTCAGGACAGGATTCAGGATGGATAGCAGAAAAATCTTCTTCATGCAGTGCATAGCTAAACAATGGAAGTCACTTCCACAAGAGGCCGCAATGGCCATCAAATTGAAAGAGGATTACAAAAATTCACGGCTGTCAGTGGCTACTAAGCATGATGTTCTGCCTCCACTGTTGGAGGGAGCATGGCTCTGAACGCCAAATTCTGGGAACCACAGCTGGGGAGAGCCTGTCGCCTTGGCCCCCTCATTGTGCCCCTTGAGCTCAGCATCGTCTAAAGCAGGTTTCCGCAAACTCGGCCCGCCAGATATTTTGAGACTACTATTCCCATCACCCCCGACCACTGGTCCTGCAAGCTAGGGATCATGGGAGTTGTAGGCCAAAAAACATCTGGAGGGCCGAGTTTGAGGAAGCCTGGTCTAAAGGGAGCAGCACAGGCAGGGTCTTTTGCCAGCCTGACCCAGAGATGTTTGCCCCTGTGCCCTCCTGCAGATGCCTTGCCCCCGATCTGCGCCCCTTCCCCTTCCTGCCCGGTTGTGGGGCGCCCTGCAGCCTCCGGCTGGACTCGGGGCCTGATCCTGCACGTGCTCTTCCCCTCCCCCTTCCCCTCCCCCCCCCGCACCTCTGGCTCCTCGCTCCGTCCCTGCAGCGGAATCCGGCTCCTCTCCGGGGAAACTCGCCAGGCCACTGGCCGCTGCTCCTCCGCTCTCCTCGGCGGGGGGACAGGAAAGTGCAGCCGCTCTCGAGTCCCCCTGGCTGGCCCCGTTTCCTGCCTCTCTGGGCATCGGAGCTCGCTGGCTGTGGGTTGGGCCCTGGGAGGCTGCAAGGCTGGATGCGCCCCCTTGCAAGGCGAAGACCTCCCTGCTGCTTCCCCTGCCCTCGTATTTGCAGCCCGCTGCTTCTGATCCTGGAGGGTCTGCTCTTAGCTGTCAGGGCAAAGAGATCGACCCTATCAGATCTGATCCACTCCTAGCTCTGGAGCAGCAGGGAACATGCTTTTGGCAACCTTCCCTAGGGGTCTGCACACGCCACCATCTGTTTCCCCGTGTACACAAATCGCTGAGCCTGAGACCTCCCTGCTGCCTCCCCTGCCCTCGTATTTGCAGCCCGCTGCTTCTGATCCTGGAGGGTCTGCTCTTCAAGGTCAGGGCAAAGAGATCAACCCTATCAGATCTGATCCACTCCTAGCTCTGGAGCAGCAGGGAACATGCTTTTGGCAACCTTCCCTAGGGGTCTGCACACGCCACCATCTGTTTCCCCGTGTACACAAATCGCTGAGCCTGAGACCTCCCTGCTGCCTCCCCTGCCCTCGTATTTGCAGCCCGCTGCTTCTGATCCTGGAGGGTCTGCTCTTCAAGGTCAGGGCAAAGAGATCAACCCTATCAGATCTGATCCACTCCTAGCTCTGGAGCAGCAGGGAACATGCTTTTGGCAACCTTCCCTAGGGGTCTGCACACGCCACCATCTGTTTCCCCGTGTACACAAATCGCTGAGCCTGAGACCTCCCTGCTGCCTCCCCTGCCCTCGTATTTGCAGCCCGCTGCTTCTGATCCTGGAGGGTCTGCTCTTCAAGGTCAGGGCAAAGAGATCAACCCTATCAGATCTGATCCACTCCTAGCTCTGGAGCAGCAGGGAACATGCTTTTGGCAACCTTCTCTAGGGGCCTTCACACGCCACCATCTGTGTCCCCGTGTACACAAATCGCTGAGCCTGAGACCTCCCTGCTGCCTCCCCTGCCCTCGTATTTGCAGCCCGCTGCTTCTGATCCTGGAGGGTCTGCTCTTAGCTGTCAGGGCAAATTGACAGTTGGTCCATTCCTAGCTCTGGAGCAGCAGGGAACAAGCTTTTGCCACCCTTCTCTAGGGGTCTTCACACGCCACCATCTGTTTCTCCGTGTACACAAATCGCTGAGCCTGTAGTAATTCAGTAGGTAGAGCGTGATATGATTAATCTCATGGTTGTGGGTTCGAACCCAACGTGAGATAAAGTGGAAATAAAGTGTAATGTTACCTTGAAATTGTGTTCACAGTATTCCAATGGTTAAAAACACACAAAAATTCAAATAAGGAAACGTTTAACCCTGCTATTTAATATATATAAACGTTCCTACAAATATCAGATTGCCTTGTAGTGCCTGGGGGCCCTGCTATTTGATTTGTATCTGGTAAGAGTTGTAGGAGTTTTAAGGTTTTTTAGCTGTATATTTTAAAAATAAGGCTCTCATATGTTTCATTCTTTTGTTATTCCGACATTGCATTGCACAGGGGCACGTTTGCACAGCTGTTAAAAATAGTGATTTTTTTATAATAAAAAAGAATAAAAACGCATTCTAAAGGTTTATTTAGAAGCAGAACAAGCATTTTATTTTATTTTAAATAACAGAACTCCTACCTTGTATTCCTGGGCTGCCTCTTCCTTGAGAACCGCAGTTCTCACTAATAAGGGAGTCCTATCCTGCGTTGTGGACGGCCACAGAGCCTAGGGCTTGCTGATCAGAAGGTTGGTGGTTCGAATCCCCATGACAGGGTGAGCTCCCTTTGCTCGGTCCCAGCTCCTGCCCACCTAGCAATTCAAAAGCACTTCAAAGTGCAAGTAGGTACCATAGGTACCACTCCAGCAGAAAGGTAAATGGCGTTTCCGTGCGCTGCTCTGGTTCACCAGAAGTGGCTTAGTCATGCTGGCCACATGACCCGGAAGCTGTACGCTGGCTCCCTCGGCCAATAAAGTGAGATGAGCGCCGCAACCTCAGACTTGTCCGCGACTGGACCTAATGGTCAGGGGTCCCTTTACGCTACCTATGGCCACCCTGGGCCCTTTTCAAAGGCAGCCCCATGTAGTGTGTGTTAGGTGTGCTCAGCCTTCACCTGCTTTATGACTCCACCTTTCATGAGAAAGGAGGATGGAGTTGCAGGAAACAGGAAGTGGTCCTTCAACCAGCCAGGACATCTCACCATCACAGACAGACCCAGTCTCCTGCCAGGGAGTCAAGAGTGGCCCTGGGATGGTCAAGAGAGGAGGGCAAGGGGCCAGGGACAGAAGGAATGGCAGGGCTCCAGATTCTCCCTTGGACCCCTCCCTTGACACCAACCAGAGCTCCTCTTCTGTGGCTAAAAGCATTGGCATGGAGGTTTGATTTTTTGTCAGGACTGCAAGGAAGGGAAGGTAACACATGCACATACACACACACACACACACACACACACACACACACACACACACAACCCCACACACTAAGAATTGAGCGAATAGCTACTGGAGAACATAACGTGAGGTTTAGCTGTGATGCTCACCTGCCTCCTTGGACTAGTTTATTCTTGGGGTCAGGGAGCTGGGGATCAACATGAAGTTCCCAGGTTACCTTTCCTTCTGGTCAGCTATTCCAGCTCATCATTCCTCCCCATTTCTTTACGGAAAGGCAAAGTGTCAGAAGTGTGAGGAGCCAGACCCTGTGACCAGCAGGGCTTTGCAGGACTGGGGCCTTCCTAAGTTTGTTCTGGAGAGGCAAGGCATGGCTGTACAGGTGAGGCCGCTTGGTAACTCACTGCATCTGGTGGCAAGAGCCGGGAAGGGATATAGGCTATGGATGAACTGGTTAAGACTGTCATGATTGATTGGGCAAGGGACTTGGGGCATAATATAATGTTTGAAGAGTGGGAGAGGTTATGGAAAAGGGGCATGAAATTTACTGCATGTAATGCTTTAAAGGAAAATATGAAAATGATGTATAGATGGTATTTAACCCCCGTGAAACTTGCAAAGATGTACCGTACAAATGAAAGTAAATGTTGGAAATGTAAAGAGAAAGAAGGTACATTCTTTCATATGTGGTGGACGTGCCCCAAGGTGAAAGGCTTCTGGGAAATGGTTTATAATGAATTGAAAAAGGTATTTAAGAACACATTTATTAAGAAACCAGAGGCCTTTCTGCTTAGAATTGTTGGAGAAGAAATACCCAAACAAGATGTTAGATTTTTCCTGTATGCCACAACAGCAGCGAGAATAATACTTGCCAAAAACTGGAAGACTTCGGAAATACCTACGATAGAAGACTGGCAAATGAAGATGATGGACTATATGGAGCTGGCAGACCTGACCGGACGAATCCGTGACCAGAAGGAGGAGACGGTGGAGGAAGATTGGAAGAAATTTAGAATTTACTTTAAAAAATATTGTAATATTGTAACCTAGTACGTTTCAGAAGAATATAAGAAGCTCAGATTAGATTAGGTGTTTAGTAAATAAGAAGATTATGTTTATGGGTAAGGAGGTACAGAGATATTTGGAAATAAATCAGGAAGAAAGTTAATGAAAGATAAAAACGAAATCGGGAGTTAATAATGAGTAAAAGAGATGAAATTAGGAAATTGGATAACTGTTAAGGAAGTTAAGAATGGAACTTTAGTAAGGGAGACATTGAGGAAGTCAATTTAGGTGATAACAAATGGAAAATAACTGATATTTCTGTTGTATTTGTTGTTATTAATGTGTTCATGTTTGTTTATATGTGTTTGAATGAAGATGTTTAAGAAAATATGTTAGTGTTATAAAAATTGGAAATACCAATAAAAAAATTTTTGGGGAAAAAAAAGAGAAGTGGAGAGAGAGCGCGGAGGGGGGGGAGAGAAGGGGGGTAGCAAACTTTCATTATTTTACAGAGTGTATATCCAAGGTTTTTGTGCCAGTGCCACATGGATAGGTTCTCCTATTCATTAGTTTTCATTGGCAGTGAGAAAGATTGGGGACCCCAGGGCATACAGTGGAACCTCGGGTTGCGGACATAATCCATTCTAGACGCTTGTCTGCGAACCGAAGTTTCTGCAGGTCAAAGCACAGGGCGTTCCGGTACTTCCAGGTTTTTGCGGACCGCAAGCTGAAGGTTACCGGTAACTGGCCCAAAGGCAGCGTAACCCAAAGCACCACTGTAGTGGCAGAACCATTTGGAGGAACAGATTGTTGCAATTCTTGGAAGGGGGTGGAAAAGAGCATGGCTACATCATGGTTTGGTCCTTCAAGTACTTGTTGTTAAAGTTGTTCCGTGGAATTCCTGATCTGGACCTTGTGTGGAAATGAGTTCTCTCCATCACAATAATATGTTTCGAAGCTTTACTGCGGAACAGTCTTAAACAGTCTTACAATAAGATGAACATGCTAAAGTAGCAGATTGCAAACAATGTTCAGTCCTTCATGTAATTCAGTAAACTTTCCTCTCTCTGGTCCCAGAGGGAGATCTTAAGTTTCTTAATCATTGCATACCGGTAACTTATTTGCAACTGCTGCTGCTTCTCTTAGCCATCTCCAGCAAGAACACACTGGCTTCTCAAGTTTAAGCTTCCTTCTCTTAGAGCTCTACAGCTTCTGTCTCCAGCGATGAGTTATTAGGAAAGATACCAGCCTCCTCTGATGCTTTTGTCAGAGTGGAACCTCTTGCCTAAGAGAGACTTCCCTTTATAGCATTTTAATTACAATGCATTCAAACACAGCATTATATGTACATTAAGCATTATAACACTTGTTCCCTTCCAAGTTACAATGACGCTTACAAGCAGGTTGTCACTTTCTTTTTCTCTGTTTGCTTCACTAGGCTGCCTCCTAGTGCCTGGGGGCCCTGCTATTCGATTTGTATCTGGTAAGTGTTGTAGGAATTTTTAGGTTTTTTAGCTGTATATTTTAAAAACAAGGCTCTCATGATATTTCATTATTTTGTTATTCTGACATATTATTATTGGACAGGAGCACCTTTGCACAGCTGTTTAAAAATAGTGATTTTTTTTAAATAGGAAAAAAATAAAAATGCATTCTAAATGGTTTCTTTGGAAGCAGAACAAGTATTTTATTTTATTTTAAATAACAGAGGAAATGAGGTCCAATTCTTAGTACTTATCCCAGGTTAAAGATTAGCAGCCACACCCTCACAAAAAGTTATCGAAGGATTTTGTTAGCAAGTGTCAAGGTCAATTCCTACCTTGTATCCTGGGCTGCCTCTTCCTTGAGAACCACACTTCTCACTAATAAGAGAGTCCTATGCTGCCTATAAGGGGCCCAGGTGGCGCTGTGGGTTAAACCACAGGCTTGCTGATCAGGTCGGTGGTTCGAATCTCTGTGATGGGGTGAGCTCCCGTTGCTCGGTCCCAGCTCCTGCCCACCTAGCAGTTCGAAAGCACGTTAAAGAGCAAGTAGATAAATAGGGACCACTCCAGCGGGAAGGTAAACGGTGTTCCCGTGTGCTGCCCTGGTTCGCCAGAAGCGGCTTAGTCATGCTGGCCACATGACCCGGAAGCTGTCTGCAGACAAACGCCGGCTCCCTCGGCCTACAGAGTGAGATGAGCACGCAACCCCAGAGTCGGACACGACTGGACCTGATGGTCAGGGGTCCCTTTACCTTTACCTTTAAGCTGCCTATAGCCAGCCCTGGTCAGCAATGTGTCTGCAGCTCTTTGAACCAGTTGAAGTTTCTGAGCAATTTTCAAAGGCAGCCCCATGTAGTGTGTTACACAAACCCATATGCAATGTGGCACCAGACTTTTTTTGGGGTGATTATTTGTTTGTTTTAAACGTGTGTGTGTGTGTAGTTTAAATTCTCTTAATGCTTGTTTTTTGAGAGGGTGCTCTTAGTGTCACAAAACAATGCCTTTCAACACAGCTCCATAAATCTGATTGTGCCCTAACACTGCCCCTTTTTGTGTGTGGACTTTGATCCAGACGGGGAAAGGTTAAGCGAAATCCACACACCCCCTCTGTGTCGCCCTTAGGTGTGCTCAGCCTTCACCTGCTTCATGACTGAACCTTGCATGAGAAAGAAGGATGGAGCTCCAGGAAACAGGAAGTGGTCCTTCAACCAGCAAGGACATCTCACCATCACAGACAGATCCAGTCTCCTGCTATGGAGTCAAGAGTGGCCCTGGGATGGTCGAGAGAGGAGGGAAGGGGCCAGGGACAGAAGCAATGACAGGGCTCCAGATGATCCCTTGGACCCCTCCCTTGACACCAAGGGGAGCTCCTCTTCTGGGGCTGAAAGCATTGGTGTGCAGGTTTGATTTTTGTCATGATTGCAAGGAAGGGAAGAAGGGAAGGTTAAACACAAACACACACACACACACAGAGAACTGAGTGAAATTAGTTCTGTCTGAATGAATAGTTACTTGAGAGCATAACATGGAGTTTAGCTGTGAAGCTCACCTGCCTCCCTGGACTAGTCTTTTTTGGGTCAGGGAGCTGGGGTGGTCAATCAACATGAACTTCCCAGATTACTGTGAAGGTGTGTGCGTGCTCTTCGCAATAAACATCCTCTGCTCACTCAGAGAGGTATGCACAGTTCTTTTTTATACATATGTATAAACAGGATAATACATCTCATGCGTCCGAATCATCCGGTTCAGATCCGGGAAGTGGTCTTCTCCAGCTCCTCCTCCAACATAAGAGGTGGGGAAGTCCCATGTGATGCCTCTGATCCTTGCATTTTAACTCCCTCCTTTCCTGTGCTGAAGGCACAAACGCAGTCTCCCCATCTGTCCCTGAGCTCCCAGTGCGGTGTTGAGGGTCTGCTTCAGCATCAGAGAGCCTTGTCACTTCCTGCCCCCCCTTCCTGTTCCCTTTCTGACTCTTCCCCCTCCACTGACCAAAGGCCGTTCATTGGCCATGCCGTGACATTACCCCCTTCTAAGACCCCCTCTTCTGTGTTGCTCTTGCTGTCTTCTGACGATTGGAACCCTATGAAACCTTCCTCTTCCTCATCTGTTGATGCAAATATCTCCTTAAATTGCCAGTTATGGGGTTGGGCTTGTGGGGGGTAACGTGCATGAAATTCCCCCTGCAGACTTCCGGTCGAAGTGCCGGAGTGATCGGTCGGGGGAAATCTCGCTCCGAGATTCCCCGGCCCGACAGGGGGGAAGGGGAGACCGCAACAGTGCTGCGGCCCCCGTTAATCCTGGGTAGGGTGTCCCGGGACCCTGGCGATCCGGCAGAGCTCTTAACGCCTCCCCTGCTCCCCGGTAAACCCTAGTAAGGGTTGCCGAGAGAGAGCGAGGTGGAGGCGGAGCTCATCGGGTCCATCACTACTCCTGCCGGGCGAAGCTGCATGACCGGCCGCTTCAAGCGCTTTGATTTTTCCAGTAAAAAAGATTTGGAACATAGAAATAGTAAGTAAAAAGACATTTGGACTTAATTATTCAACCGCTTGGGACTTTAAAAACAGAGGTCGGTCCCTTGTCGTTGCAACAAAAGAAACAGGGTACTTTGTTACCGAGGCTAATTGACTGAGGAAATTAAAAGGAAAACTTCTGCAATAGTGTTTAAAGTTACCCTTTTTCCTGTGGTTTTGGGGGAATTTGGCAAAGAAAATGCATTAAAAACTGCTGGATTACACAATAGGGCTGTTGTGACTGAGTATGCTGTCTTCTGACCTTGAAATGGCTGAAAAAAATCTGAGAGGCACATGCATGGGAAAGATACTAGCTGCATTGCTGGAATGGAGAAGTGAACTCAGAGCATCCAATCAGAGGAGGAACAGCTGTCAAAATAAGAATGACACAATGCCAGCTGCACAAGATAGAGTGCCGGAAAAGGAGTAAAAAGATACCATGCCACAGACTATGAGAAAGAAAAAATAAAACAGAACACCCTACAGACCAAAATTCAATTCAAAGGACACAAAAAATTCAAAGGACACAAAAAAGATGGAGTTGTTAAAGATTGCAAAAGGATTCGAAAGATGAAGAGGATGGAACTGTGGGGGGAGAAGGAAGAACAAGGCCCATCGGGGCAGCAGAAACTGTGGAGTTGGACTGCGGAGAGGAGAGGTGCGGGGTGAACAAGGACTTCGTTTCTGAAATGGATCAGCTTTATGGCTTTAAAGGCAATGTTTATGGACATGGTAATGGCTTGTGTGACGAATAAGGATTATTAATTTTTTTAATGATTAAGTAAAGGAAGTTAATATGGCTAAATACTCCGAGACCAGGGGGAAGGAGGGGGGAATAAAGAAGGGAAAAATATAGGGAAAGTGCAGAAGTACCTAGATGCTTAGGTATGAACTTAGGATCAATAAGTAAATTTATTTATGTATTTGGCAATGTAACAAAAGAAGATGTATGAACCTGACAAAGAGGAATTATTATGAATCCAACAGTGCGGGATGCGAGGAAGTCAATTGAAGATGAAATTGAGGAAAGTAGAATTGCCTGGTCTACCAGGTGGGGCCAGGCCTAAGCAATGTTATGGAAAAGTAACAGTGAGGTTAAATGTACAATGAACGGGTATACCTCTGTGATAGGGGGGGAATGATTTGGGCTTCCCACGGTAAGAGCGGGGAAGTATGTAAGTTTAACCGATATGTTAGGTGCTTATAAAATTGCAAAAAACCAATAAAAATTATTAAAAAAAGAAAAAAAGAAATTCCCTCTGCAACTCTGGGGCTTGGATTTCCTCTGCCGGTTCCCAATAGTTTTCTGTTGCAGAATCACCTTCCCAAGCTACCAAATATTGCAGCCTGTTCCGGTGCCATCTGGCGTTTAGGACAGGGTAGGCAACCTAAGTGAGAGCTGGACCATCAAGAAGGCTGATCGCCGAAGAATTGATGCTTTTGAATTATGGTGCTGGAGGAGACTCTTGAGAGTCCCATGGACTGCAAGAAGATCAAACCTATCCATTCTTAAAGAAATCAGCCCTGAATGCTCACTAGAAGGACAGATCCTGAAGTTGAGGCTCCAGTACTTTGGCCACCTCATGAGAAGAGAAGAATCCCTAGAAAAGACCCTGATGTTGGGAAAGATGGAGGGCACAAGAAGAAGGGGGCGGCAGAGGATGAGATGGTTGGACAGTGTTATCGAAGCTACTAACATGAGTTTGGCCAAACTGCGAGAGGCAGTGAAGGATAGGGGTGCCTGGCGTGCTCTGGTCCATGGGGTCACGAAGAGTCGGACACGACTGAACGACTGAACAACAACAAGGCAACCTAACGCCCAGGGGGCGGACGGTCCGGGAATCGGCATGTTTTTACATGAGAAGAATATGTCCTTTTCTTTAAAATGCTTCTCTGGGTTATTTGTGGGGCATAGGAATTCGTTCATATTTTCTTTCAAAATATAGTCTGGCCCACCACATGGTCTGAGGGAAGGTGGAAAAGGTTGCTGACCCCTGACTAGGATCTCCTCCACTTCACACTCCTGCTCTCTTTCCACCAGCGTGGGAGGTGGGGGAGCTTCTCTGGCAGCAACCTGACACCCATGTGCTGTATTGTATGGTCATTTCTTCGTCAGGGGGGAAAAGGACAAATTTAGCAGGGGATCAAATACATTTACCCTCACTGTAGGTGGGAATGATGCACTGACACAGAAAATCGGGATCCAGCTCTCTGTTCTGAGCAATATGCAGAATTGCAGGGAAAGTCCAGAATGCCAGATTCAAGCTATCCATATCAGCAGTTCAGAGACATCTTGGAAAACAGAGAGTCTCCAAATAGCATGGCCAAGATGGAAAACAAACACTGCCAAATTCTTTTCTGCACATCCAGAGACATGACAGTCTTCTTCACTTCCCAGGAACTCTGGGAACACTGATTGGAAAACTCCATTAATTTATATGGTTCCCCCCCTATGTGAATTTGCTGGTATCTCCTAAGGTGTCCATGTTGACTGAAGGCCTTTCCACATTCAAGACATTTAAATGCGGACATTTTCCGCATTCAATACATTCAAATGTTTCTCCCCTGTGTGAGTTCGTTGATGTCTTCTAAGGTCTCCACTTTCACTGAAGCTCTTTCCACATTCAATACATTTAAATGGTTTCTCCCCCGTGTGAGTTCGTTGATGTCTTCTAAGGTCTCCACTTTGACTGAAGCTCTTTCCACATTCAATACATTTAAAGGGTTTCTCCCCCATGTGAGTTCGTTGATGTGTTCTAAGATCTCCACTTTGACTGAAGCTCTTTCCACATTCAATACATTTAAATGGTTTCTCCCCCGTGTGAGTTCGTTGATGTCTTCTAAGGTCTCCACTTTCACTGAAGCTCTTTCCACATTCAATACATTTAAATGGTTTCTCCCCCGTGTGAGTTCGTTGATGTACTTTAAGTTTTCCACTTTCACTGAAGCTCTTTCCACATTCAATACATTTAAATGGTTTCTCCCCCGTGTGAGTTCGTTGATGTATTCTAAGGCCTCCAGTTCCACTGAAGCTCTTTCCACATTCAATACATTTAAATGGTTTCTCCCCCGTGTGAGTTCGTTGATGTGTTCTAAGATCTCCACTTTCATGGAAGCTCTTTCCACATTCAATACATTTAAATGGTTTCACCCCCGTGTGAGTTTGTTGGTGTCTTCTAAGTGATCCACTTTTAATGAAGCTCTTTCCACATTCAATACATTTAAATGGTTTCTCCCCCGTGTGTGTTCGTTGATGTACTTTAAGTTTTCCACTTTCACTGAAGCTCTTTCCACATTCAATACATTTAAATGGTTTCTCCCCCGTGTGAGTTCGTTGGTGTGTTCTAAGGTTTCCACTTTGACTGAAGCTCTTTCCACATTCAATACATTTAAATGGTTTGTCCCCTGTGTGAGTTCGTTGGTGTGTTCTAAGGTATCCACTTGTACTGAAGCTCTTTCCACATTCAATACATTTAAATGGTTTCTCCCCCGTGTGTGTTCGTTGATGTGCTTTAAGTTTTCCACTTTCACTGAAGCTCTTTCCACATTCAATACATTTAAATGGTTTCTCCCCCGTGTGAGTTCGTTTATGTACTTTAAGTTTTCCACTTTGACTAAAGCTCTTTCCACATTCAATACATTTAAATGGTTTCACCCCCGTGTGAGTTTGTTGGTGTATTCTAAGGTGTCCACTTGTACTGAAGCTCTTTCCACATTCAATACATTTAAATGGTTTCTCCCCCGTGTGAGTTCGTTGGTGTATTCTAAGGCCTCCAGTTCCACTGAAGCTCTTTCCACATTCAATACATTTAAATAGTTTCTCCCCTGTGTGAGTTCGTTGGTGTGTTCTAAGGCCTCCAGTTCCATTGAAGTTCATTCCACATTCAATACATTTAAATGGTTTCTCCCCAGTGTGAGTTCGTTTATGTACTTTAAGTTTTCCACTTTGACTAAAGCTCTTTCCACATTCAATACATTTAAATGGTTTCACCCCCGTGTGAGTTTGTTGGTGTATTCTAAGGTATCCACTTGTACTGAAGCTCTTTCCACATTCAATACATTTAAATGGTTTCTCCCCAGTGTGAATTCGTTTATGTACTTTAAGTTTTCCACTTTCACTGAAGCTGTTTCCGCATTCAGTACATTTAAATGGTTTCACCCCCGTGTGAGTTTGTTGGTGTATCCTCAGTCTTCCCCTGTGACTAAAGCACATCCCACATTCCATGCATTTAAACTGTTTTTTTGTTCTTCCCAATGAGTTCACTGGTGGCTTGGTTGAATTCTGACCATCATCTTCCTGACCTGGTTGGGAGGAAGGGAATACTGTTAAGACATTCAAGAAAGACAAAAATGAAACTGTCAATCGTAATATGCATGTTCTCTTATTTTAACACCATCTCTATTCTCGACTGTCCTCGCTGTGTTCCAATTTTTTAGGAATGCAGAGGAGATAATGGCAAGAGCAACACATGATCATTCACACGTAATTAAGCAGCAGCATTTTATAATACTGATCTTAATCTGAGTTAATCTGGAAAGGACTGCTCTGAATACATGGGTGCCCCTTGCATGGAGAAGAAGGAAGCCCCTTGCTTGCTTCTGGACCTCCTGGGAGAGGAGGTTGATCTGCCCACTGCTCCCTCTGCCCTCACTGCCTCCTTCTCTGTCCTCCTGCCCTGGAAACACCCTTTGGTCTTGTTGCTCAGGGGAGAGAGGCAGAAAGAGAGCCTTCAAACCCATCCTCTGCAGCCCAGTGAGAGGGGAAGGACCTGCAGCACCTGGTTCACTTCAGATACACACATGGTATACTGGGATTGTGCCCTCTACCTTTCATGATGTGGGAGTGGGGTGGGTTAAAAGTGGTGAGGAGACCTCCCCCTCCTCTCCTTTTGGGAAACAGGAGTTTTGGTCAGGAGTAAACAACTTAGATGGCAAGTCCACAGGAGAAGCATTTTGGAGCACTGCTTACTCATACTATGTGTGTGTCTGTGTGTATTTGGACCTAGAGGACAACATACATTTTTACACCACGGGATTACTTTAAGAGGGAAATTCTTTAAAACCGAAGGCCATTTTTACAGAATGGAAGACTTCTGAAGGCAGCCTTTTACAAGGAAATTTTTGATGGTTTTTGTTTTGTTGGAAGCTGCCCAGATGGGCTGAGACAACCCAGTCAGATAGGTAGGGCGAAAGCAATTAGTAATAACTAGTTGAAGTTAGCCCAAACTAACAAACGTTCTAGGCACAAACGTTCTAGATCCTTCAGAACTTCTTCAGAACTAATTAAATGCAATAACCCATAACCTATTGGCTAATAACTATCTAGTTATTGACGCAGGAACCGGGGTATAAGGTAAAGTAAACGCTTATACCCACAGGCTATTTTCAAACTGCGTCCAAAGTCCACACACTTCTGTAGCGTATTTTGCTTTACTGTCTCATGACAAGCTTTTCTTTTATTCTTCAAAGCAGAGTTCCTCACAGCAGAAAAGCACTTTGCATCTGTATCAGTTCTGTCAATAAATCAAAGCCACTTCAGCTAATTAAGAAGATTTATTGTTTAAGGGCTCTCTGCCAGGAGATGTTACTCCCATCTTGCTGAAAGCCGGAAGACGAACTGCGTAGGCAGACCGATACAAAAGACACATTACAGAGATAGAAAAGGCACACTATACAGAAAGTCTGGTAAACAGTTACCCGGATGTTGTGCAACGTCATCTGTGGATGCAGGACGCTCTGCTGAGCTTTTAACCCTAAAAGTACTCACTCTCACACTTACAAATAGCGGGAGAGAGAAGGCAAGCAAAATGTGAGGGAGATAGTGAAAGATACAGGAAACTGAATGCAGCTTTCAAAAAAAAAACAACCAGCCTTTTTAAACAAGCAATGCAAAGAAAGAGGAAAACAACAGAATGGGAAAACCAGAGATTTGTTCAAGAAAATTGGAGATAGGAAAGGAACATTTCGTAAAAGATTACCACAATTATGGACAAAAGTGGAAAGGACTTAACAGAAGCAGAAGACATCAAGAAGAGGTGGCAAGACTACACTGAGGAACTATATCAGAAAGATTTGGAGGTCTCATACACCTCAGGTTGTGTGGTTCCTGATCTTGAGCCAGACATCCTAGAGAGTGAAGTCAAATGGGCCTTAGAAAGCACTGCTAATAACAAGGCCAGGGGAAGTGATGATATTCCAACTGAACTATTTAAAATTTTAAAACATGATGCTGTTAAGGTACTACACTCAATATGCCAGCAAGTTTGGAAAACTCAGCAATGGCCAGAGGATTGGAGAAGATCAGTCTACATCCCAATCCCAAAGAAGGGCAGTGCCAAAGAATGCTCCAACTACCACACAATTGTGCTCATTTCACACGCTAGCAAGGTTATGCTTAAAATTCTACAAGGCAGGCTTAAGCAATATGTGGACCAAGAACTCCCAGAAGTCCAAGCTGGATTTCAAAGGGGCAGAGGAACCAGAGACTAAATTGCAAACATGCGCTGGATTATGGAGAAAGCTAGAGAGTTCCAGAAAAACATTTACTTCTGCTTCATTGACTACGCAAAAGCTTTTGACTGTGTCAACCACAGCAAACTATGGCAAGTTCTTAAAGAAATGGGGGTGCCTGATCATCTCATCCGTCTCCTGAGAAATCTCTATGTGGGACAAGTAGTTACAGTTAGAACTGGATATGGAATAACTGATTGGTTCAAAATTGGGAAAGGAGTACGACAAGGCTGTATATTGTCTCCTTGCTTATTTAACTTATATGCAGAATTCATCATGCGGAAGGCTGGACTGGATGAATCCCAAGCCAGAATTAAGATTGCCGGAAGAAATATCAACAACCTCAGATATGCTGATGACACAACCTTGATGGCAGAAAGTGAGGAGGAATTAAAGAACCTTTTAATGAGAGTGAAAGGGGAGAGCGCAAAATATGGTCTGAAGCTCAACGTCAAAAAAACTAAGATCATGGCCACTGGTCCCATCACCTCCTGGCAAATAGAAGGGGAAGAAATTGAGTCAGTGAGAGATTTTACTTTCTTGGGTTCCATGATCACTGCAGATGGTGACAGCAGTCACGAAATTAGAATACGCTTGCTTCTTAGGAGAAAAACAATAAATAATAATAATAATAATAATAATAATAATAATAATAATTTATTTCTACCCCGCCCATCTGGCCGGGTCTCCCCAGCCACTCTGGGCGGCCTCCAACAAATATAAAAATACATTAAAATATCAAAGATTAAAAAGTTCCCTAAACAGGGCTGCCTTCAAGTATTTTCTAAAGGTGATGTGGTTGTTTATCACTTTGACCTCTGATGGGAGGGCATTCCACAGGGTGGGCGCCACTACCGAGAAAGCCCTCTGCCTGGTTCCCTGTAGCTTTGTTTCTTGCAGTGAGGGAACCGCCAGAAGGCCCTCGTCGCTGGATCTCAGTGACCGGGCTGAACGGTGGGGGTGGAGACGCTCCTTCAGGTATACAGGACCGAGGCCGTTTAGGGCTTTAAAGGTCAGCACCAACACTTTGAATTGTGCTCGGAAACGTACTGGAAGCCAATGTAGATCTCTCAGGACCGGTGTTATGTGGTCCCGGCGGCCACTCCCAGTCACCAGTCTAGCTGCCGCATTCTGGATTAATTGCAGTTTCTGGGTCACCTTCAAAGGTAGCCCTACGTAGAGCGCATTGCAGTAGTCCAAACAGGCGGTAACTAGAGCATGCACCACTCTGACGAGACAGTCTGCAGGCAGGTAGGGTCTCAGCCTGTGTACCAGATGGAGCTGGTAGACAGCTGCCCTGGACACAGAGTTAACCTGCGCCTCCATGGACAGCTGTGAGTCCAAAATGACTCCCAGGCTGTGCACCTGGTCCTTCAGGGGCACAGTTACCCCATTCAGGACCAGGGAGTCCCCCACACCCGCCCACCCCGTCCCCCCAAAACAGCATTTCTGTCTTGTCAGGATTCAACCTCAATCTGTTAGCCGCCATCCATCCTCCAACCGCCTCCAGACACTTACACAGGACCTTCACCGCCTTCACTGGTTCTGATTTGAAAGAGAGGCAGAGCTGGGTATCATCCGCATACTGATGAACACCCAGCCTAAACCCCCTGATGATCTCTCCCAGCGGCTGCCTATAGATAGTAAAAAGCATGGGGGAGAGGACGGAACCCTGAGGCACCCCACAAGTGAGAGCCCAGGGGTCTGAACACTCATCCCCCACCATCACTTTCTGAACACGGCCCAGGAGGAAGGAGCGGAACCACTGTATAACAGTGCCCCCAGCTCCCAACCCCTCTAGACGGTCCAGAAGGATGTTATGGTCGATGGTGTCAAAGGCCGCTGAGAGATCCAGCAGAACCAGGAAACAGCTCTCACCTTTGTCCCTTGCCCGCCGGAGATCATCGACCAGCGCAACCAAGGTAGTTTCAGTCCCATGATGAGGCCTGAATCCCGATTGGAAGGGATCCAAATGGTCCGCATCCTCCAGGCGTGCTTGGAGTTGTTCAGCAACCACCCGCTCAATCACCTTGCCCAAGAATGGTAGATTTGAGACTGGGCGATAGTTGGCCATATTGGCCGGGTCTAAAGATGTTTTTTTAAGAAGCGGTTTAATAACCGCCTCTTTCAGCGGGTCTGGGAAGACTCCCTCGCAGAGGGAAGCATTCACCACCCCGCAGAGCCCATCGCCCAGCCCTTCCCGGCTAGCTTTTATTAGCCAGGATGGGCAAGGATCAAGAAGACAGGTGGCTGGTTTCACTCGTCCAAGCAGCCTGTCCACATCCTCGGAGGTAACATATTGGAATTGATCCCATGAAACATGACTAGACAGGGCTCTAGCACTCTCCTGCCCCGGCTCTGCTCCCATGGTGGGAGTCTACCTCCTTTCGAATATGAGCGACTTCATCTGCAAAAAACTTTGCAAAAGCATTGCAGGAGATCTTGGGGTCCCTACCAGACCCCGATGACGAAGGTGGTTCTGCTAGATTGCGAACCACCTGGAAGAGTCTCCTGCTGCTGTTTTCTGCAGATGCAATAGAAACGGTGAAGAAGGTCCTCTTCGCCGTTGCCATTGCCACTTGGTAGGCTCAAAGTTGAGCTCTAGCCCGTGTCCGGTCTGATTCAGAATGAGTTTTCCGCCACCGGCGCTCTAGCCGTCTCAGCGACTGTTTCATCACCCTCAGCTCCGGGGAAAACCACAGGGCTGTCCGGGCTCCATGAAATCGGAGAGGGCGTTTCGGAGCCAGACAGTCAATAGCCCTGGTTAACTCCACATTCCAGCGGGCCACCAGGGAATCAGCTGAAAGGCCATCAACATGGGATAAAACATCCCCTACCACTCTCTGGAAGCCATTTGGATCCATTAAGTGGTGGGGGCGGACCATCCGAATCAGTCTCACCTCCCGACAGAAGGGAAGGGTCGCGAAGAAGTCTAGTTGCACCAGGAAGTGATCTGACCATGGCACTTCTTTTGTTTCGCTTTTACTTAGTGTCAGATCACCAACATCCGTAGAGGTAAACACCAGGTCTAAGGCATGTCCGCGGCTATGAGTTGGGCCAGACTTATTCAAGGACAGCCCCATGGAGGCCATGCTTTCCACGAAGTCCCGAGCAGCCCCTTGTAAGGTCATGTCGGCGTGGATGTTAAAATCCCCTAGGACCACCAAACTAGGTGTCTCCAGGAGAACATCCGCCACAACCTGAAGCAGCTCGGGCAGGGAATCCTTGGTGCAGCGGGGAGGTCGGTACACCAAGAGGAATCCTGTACTGCCCCTATTGCCCAACTTCCAGAACATGCACTCAGAGAACTGGGTCTTCCCAATAGGACACCTGGCACAAACTAGTGACTTCCTAAAAATCACTGCAACCCCCCCTCCCCGCCCACAAGGCCTGGGTTGCTGTGCGTAAGAGAAACCTGGTGGACAGGCAGCGGCAAGGACAGGCCCATCTGCCTCATCCAACCAAGTTTCTGTCACACATGCCAGGTCAAATCGTCCATCCACAATCAGGTCGTGGATGGCAGTGGTCTTATTGATCATTGACCTGGCATTGCACAGCAGCACCTTCAGGTCGTGTGGGTATCCCTTGCTGATTCCAGTATCCATCCGGTGAAGACCAGGCCCGGAGGCAGGGATAGTCTTCAGACAACGACTAAGCTTGCCTCCTCGGTAATGACATGGTCTGGTCTTAGCGTAACTCCTCCTCCTACCCGTGATCACTGAGATCGGTTGTCCCAGTGCATCCCCCCCTGTGGAACCTGCCCCAGCCATTTGTTGGCTGGGACCCACTCCCAGGCAGCCCTGACCCCTTCCCTTAAAATCAAATTAAAACCTATACAAAAACAAAAACAACATCCACAACAGCAAACAATAGAAACAATAAACCAATAAAAAACAAAACCAGTAAAAATTACAAGCACATCAAAAATTAAACAAATTCTCACATCCAACTAAATATCCACCCCACCCCACCCACCCAAGGCCTCCTTGGAGCCTTATGAGCTGTGGCGGACACACCTAGACAGCATCTTGAAAAAACAGAGACATCACCTTGCCGACAAAGGTCCGTACAGTTAAAGCTATGGTTTTCCCAGTAGTAATGTACGGAAGTGAGAGCTGGACCATAAAGAAGGCTGATCGCCGAAGAATGGATGCTTTTGAATTATGGTGCTGGATGAGACTCTTGAGAGTTCCATGGACTGCAAGAAGATCAAACCTATCAATTCTTAAGGAAATCAGCCCTGAGTGCTCACTGGAAGGACAGATCCTGAAGCTGAGGCTCCAATACTTTGGCCACCTCATGAGAAGAGAAGACTCCCTGGAAAAGACCCTGATGTTGGGAAAGATGGAGGGCACAAGGAGAAGGGGACGACAGAGGACAAGACGGTTGGACAGTGCTCTCGGGGCTACCAACATGAGTCTGACCAAACTGAGGGAGGCAGTGGAAGACAGGAGTGCCTGGCGTGCTTTGGTCCATGGGGTCACGAAGAGTCGGACATGACTAAACGACTAAACAACAACAAGAAGAGCCAGCTGGATCAGGCAAAGGCCCACCTAGTCCAGCATCCTGTTCTCACAGAGGCCAACTAGAGCGTCTAATCCTTTTTTCCCAGCTCTCCAAGTTGCTGCCTGTCCCTGTCTCCTGTAGGATGGAAGTCCATAGACTAACTATGCTTCTGTTGATTCATCTTTTGTAGCCCTGAAAGGCTGATAACTGTATTATGGCCTAAACCTTTGTGGGCTGCAGTCTGACAAAGTGGATTCTTGACCAGGAAGGCTAGTGCCACTATAAACTTGTGAGTCTCTTTGTTGGCTTTGTGTACTTATTTGGAAATTTGTACCACATTTGTACCACAGTATCCCCATGTAAGCTTATAAAATTACGGGGGTGCTATAAATTATTATCCCACTCACTCTCACACACAACCCCAGTCTGTAACATCGGCAAGTTTACACAATTTGCTTATAATACTGACCACTGTTGGTCCTCATATGCCCCATCCTATGGTGTAGAGCCTCCAGCCACAGGAATTGTGTATCATGATAAGGGGTCCTTTGTCTCTTAAACCCACCAAACTGGGGAGGTGCATGCATTTATTGTATTTTGATGTTGGTGGAATGTATCACTCTGACCCTGTCTATAAAAAAATAAAAGTAATAGAAACAATTTAAATATATGAATTATAAATAAGTACAGGAAGCATTTCCATTCCCTTTCACCCATTTTTCAGGATTGGTGTGCAACATCATTATTATGAATTAATCCTGCAATGGAAATAACACCTAAGATTTCAAAGCCTGGAGGAAGAAAATCTGCCCCCACTACTTTATGAAAAGGATTCAAAAATACAAAGAGCTGCTTGGGAGAAGGCCTCACCCCTTCCTTCTTCCTGTCAGGAACTTCCTTCCATTTGTCTCCTCTCCATCTTTTTGTCTTTCTCCCTCCACCATCCATCAATCCATCCCTGTCCCCATCTCTTCTCCGCTGAAACTCACCAGATTTCTCCAATGGTCCTGGGAGGGAATGCTCAGAGGTTGTGGGGAGGGATGCAGGAGACAGTCTGACCAGGTAAACTGTCCATCGTCCTCCTTCCATCCTAGCCAGGTTTGCAGGTTCAGCTTCTCAAGAAGCGCAGGAGATAGAGCAAGTTGCAGTTTCCTGGGAGGGATGGAAGAAGAAGCCAAGGGAGTCTCAGAGCCCCTACAGGGATTATCCTGCCCAAGACATTCTGCTGTCCCTGTAGAAGTCCCAACTGGTCACCCCATTCTCAAGAGCCTCCACCCATTTTCAACCACCTTTGGCCATTCCTTTCACCTGCCTGTCCCACCTCCCTTCCGAAGGCTGGCATGGTATGCACATTAGTGGACTGTGAGTAGATCCCTTGGAACTTAAGAGTTAATCTGCAAAGGACTGCTCTGAATACATGGGTGGCCCTTGCATGGAGAAGAAGGAAGGCCCTTGCTTGCATCTGGATACCCTGGGAGAGGCGGTGGATCCGCCCACTGCTCCCTCTGCCCTCGCTGCCTCCTTCTTTGTCCTCCTGCCCTGCAAACACCCTTTGCTCTTGTTGCTCAGGGGAGAGAGGCAGAAAGAGAGCCTTCAAACCCATCCGTTTCATCCTCTGCTGCCTTTACTTGCAGCAGCCCAGTGAGAGGGGAAGGACCTGCAGCACCTGGTTCACTTCAGATACAAACATGGTATACTGGGATTGTGAATGAACAAGCCCTCTGCCTTTCATGATGTGGGAGTGGGGTGGGTTAAAAGTGGTGAGGAGACCTCCCCCTCCTCTCCTTTTGGGAAACAGGAGTTTTGGTCAGGAGTAAACAACTTAGATGGCAAGTTCACAAGATAAGCACTTTGGAGCACTGCTTGCTCGTATTATGGGTGTTCTGTGTGTGTTTGGACCTAGAAAACAACATACATGTTATACCACGTGATTCCTTAAAGAAGGCACTTCTTTAAACTTGAAGGCCATTTCTACAAAACGGAAGTCTTCTGATGGCAGTCCTATACAGGGAAGTTTTTCATTGTTTTAATATTTTTGGTTACAGGTAGGTAGCCGTGTTGGTCTGCCATAGTGTGCATGCACACGAAAGCTCATACGAAGAACAAACTTAGTTGGTCTCTAAGGTATTACTGGAAGGAATTTTTATTTTTAAAAAAAATATTTTTGGTATTTTTGTTGGAAGCCGTCCAAAGTAGCTGAGGCAACACAGTCAGATGGCAGGGTGCAAGTAATGAATTATTATTATTATTATAATTATTCCCTCCGAAGCCCGTCCTGCTATGCATGCTGATCAGAGACTCTGTCCCAATCACCCCTTGAATGTAACAGGGCTTCCTATTTTTACTGCTATTCTTTACATTTCTATACTGCCCTTTCTCCAAAGATCACAGGGCAGCTTACAAGAGAAAAACACAGGGGTGATATGTTAGCCATGTTTAAATATATAAAAGGATGTCATATAGAGGAGGGAGAAAGGTTGTTTTCTGCTGCTCCAGAGAAGCGGACACGGAGCAATGGATTCAAACTACAAGAAAGAAGATTCCACCTAAACATTAGAAAGAACTTCCTGACAGTAAGAGCTGTTTGACAGTGGAATTTGCTGCCAAGGAGTGTGGTGGAGTCTCCTTCTTTGGAGGTCTTTAAGCAGAGGCTTGACAGCCACCTGTCAGGAATGCTTTGATGGTGTTTCCTGCTTGGCAGGGGGTTGGACTGGATGGCCCTTGTGGTCTCTTCCAACTCTATGATTCTAAGATGCATAGCAGAGTAAGAAATAAAAACGACAACCTCCCAATGCAGTTGTGAAGGCCACAGATTGTTTAATGAGCAAACGCCTGGAGAAGAGGAATGCTTTTGCCTGTTGCCTAAGGCAGGAAGCCAGGACACTGAGGTCCTCCTACGAGGGGTCTTCTGGTGGGGTATAAATATTAAAATTAAAATTAATACTATTATTAAGGCGATCCTGGCTAGCAATGCCCACCCCTCTCCCCTTTCCTCCCTCCTTCCCTGCAACTCCCTTTGCACCAGATCCCGGCAGGATGAAGCTTCTCTCTCTTTCCCCAGCGCAACCTCCCCCCCCCCCGCCTTCAAGGCCTCCTTTAAGAAAACAGCTCCCTTTCCTCCTTTCTCTTCTCCCCGCTCGGAGCTTGTGCAGGGCCGCCTCTCCCCGTCCAGGGGCTTCTCATCCTGGACCCCCTTGCTATGCCCCTTCCCTCCTTTCCCGCTATTGTCTTTACACTCACCCGAAATCCTGGGCAGCGGGGGCCGGAATGGGAGCCCCCCGCGTGGGAGGCAGGGAGTGACCCAGCTTAATTAGGAGCCTTAATTAGGCAGCAGCCCCCTCCTCCGCCTCTGCACGATGCAGCCCCGCTCCCCGCCTCCTTCCCTTCCTCCTTTGCAAGCCCCGATTTGATCTCTGCTGGTGAAGCCGGAAGTGGAGGCAACTCTGGGGAGGAAGGAGAAGTTTCTCTCCATGCTCAGCCTCTTGTCTGTTGTTTGATAACTGGGGGAAGGAAAACCTTGTAGCCCCCAGCCAATGGGGAGACGAGGGAAGGAACCTGTGCATAGGGAATATGCCCCAGCTGGACTGTGCCTGCCTTGGACCCCCGCTCTTGCAAGAACGTATTGTCCTCACTGCTTCACCAATTTGGGGAAAGAAGTAAAAGGCGGATCTACATGGATCCTCATGAATTCATATGATTTTTTCATTCAAATTAAATAAGACCACCATCATACTGTAGACCATGTCTTAGTCTGTAGGCAGCATCAAAAAAATCATGCATCCACTGTTTCGTGGGGCCGCAGTGGCGCAAAAACGTAGTTCTGAAGCACGGATCCTCATGGATCCTCATGATTTCTGCACGAGATCAGCCCGAAGTCATCATCAGATCAAACATCATGACCATGGGCACAGAATGCACCACAAAAATCATGGATTCACCGCTTCCTGGCGACACCACGGCGCAAAAACGTGGTTCTGAAGCACGGATCCTCACGGATCCTCACCTTTTTTGCATTGGGACACACCAAATTCACTGTCAAATCTCCCGTCATAGCAAGGGGCACAGCCTGCACCAAAAAAACTGTGGCTCCACCGCTTCCCTGGCGACACCGTGTCCCAAAAACGTGGTTTTCAAGCACGGATCCTCACGGATCCTTATGCTTTTTACATTGGGCTACACCAAATTGACCGTCAAATAACACAGCATAGCCAGGGGCAGAGCCTGCACCAAAAAAACCCCAGATCCACCGCTTCCTGGCAACACCACGGTGCAAAAACGTGGTTCTGAAGCACGGATCCTCACGGATCCTCATGGATCCTCATGATTTTTGCACTGGGCCACACCAAACTGACCATCAAATCATACAGCATAGCCAGGGGCACAGCCTGCACCACAAAAATCACGGATCCACCGCTTCCTGGCAACACCACGGCGCAAAAACGTGGTTCTGAAGAACAGATCCTTACAGATCCTCATGATTTTTGCACTGGGCCACACCAAACTGACCGTCAAATCATACAGCATAGCCAGGGGCACGGCATGCACCACAAAAATCACGGATCCACCGCTTCCTGGCAACACCACGGCGCAAAAACGTGGTTCTGAAGCACGGATCCTTACGGATCCTCATGATTTTTGCACTGGGCCACACCAAACTGACCGTCAAATCATACAGCATAGCTAGGGGCACAGCCTGCACCAAAAAACCCCCCAGATCAACCGCTTCCTGGCAACACCACGGCCCAAAAACGTGGTTCTGAAGCACGGATCCTCACGGATCCTCATGGATCCTCATGATTTTTGCACTGGGCCACACCAAAATGAACGTCAAATCATACAGCATAGCTAGGGGCATAACCTGCACCAAAAAAAAACCCAGATCCACCGCTTCCTGACAACACCACGGCGCAAAAACGTGGTTCTGAAGCGCGGATCCTCACGGATCCTCATGATTTTTGCACTGGGCCACACCAAACTGACCATCAAATCATACAGCATAGCTAGGGGCACAGCCTGCACCAAAAAAAAACCCAGATCCACCGCTTCCTGGCAACACCACGGCGCAAAAACGTGGTTCTGAAGCACGGATCCTTACGGATCCTCATGATTTTTGCACTGGGCCACACCAAACTGACCGTCAAATCATACAGCATAGCTAGGGGCACAGCCTGCACCAAAAAAAACCCCAGATCAACCGCTTCCTGGCAACACCACGGCCCAAAAACGTGGTTCTGAAGCACGGATCCTCACGGATCCTCATGGATCCTCATGATTTTTGCACTGGGCCACACCAAAATGAACGTCAAATCATACAGCATAGCTAGGGGCATAACCTGCACCAAAAAAAAACCCAGATCCACCGCTTCCTGACAACACCACGGCGCAAAAACGTGGTTCTGAAGCGCGGATCCTCACGGATCCTCATGATTTTTGCACTGGGCCACACCAAACTGACCATCAAATCATACAGCATAGCTAGGGGCACAGCCTGCACCAAAAAAAAACCCAGATCCACCGCTTCCTGGCAACACCACGGCGCAAAAACGTGGTTCTGAAGCACGGATCCTCACGGATCCTCATGGATCCTCATGATTTTTGCACTGGGCCACACCAAAATGAACGTCAAATCATACAGCATAGCTAGGGGCATAACCTGCACCAAAAAAACCCCCAGATCCACCGCTTCCTGACAACACCACGGCGCAAAAACGTGGTTCTGAAGCGCGGATCCTCACGGATCCTCATGATTTTTGCACTGGGCCACACCAAACTGACCATCAAATCATACAGCATAGCCAGGGGCATGGCATGCAGCACAAAAAACATGGATCCACCGCTTCCTGGAGACACCACGGCCAAAAAACGTGGTTCAGAAGCACGCATCCTCACGGATCCTAACTCTTTTTGCATTGGGCCACACCAAACTCACCAACAAATCATACAGCATAGCTAGGGGCACAGCCTGCACCAAAAAAAACCCAGATCCACTGCTTCCTGGCAACACCACGGCCCAAAAACGTGGTTCTGAAGCACGGATCCTCACGGATCCTCACGCTTTTTGCATTGGGCCACACCAAAATGACCGTCAAATCATACAGCATAGCTAGGGGCACAGCATGCACCACAAAAAACACAGATCCATCGCTTCCTGGCCACACCACGGAGCAAAAACGTGGTTCTGGAGACTTCCGGTTGGCGTGCCGGAGATGGCGGTCGGGGGGAAATGTCGCTCCTGACATTCCCCCGCCAGACCGAGCAAAGGGGTGCTCGCGCCAGCGCCGCGACCCCCAAAACCCCCGGGAAGGGCGTCCCGGGGTCCGGAGGACCTGCAAGAGCTCGGACGCCGGTCCCGGTCCCAGGGAGCTCTTAGCGGAGCTCCCGGGCGATCGGGCGGCGGAGCTCCAGGGTCCGCAGACAGCTCCGTCTGGCGAAGCTGCCAGACCGCCACAGCCGAGCGCGCCGATTCCTCCTAAATTTACAATTTGGAACCGTGAGTAATCTACAAAGAAAAATTGTTATTTGGAACTAATTTGAACCTGGCTTGAGGGTGAAAAAACGGAGGTCTGCCCCTTGCCATTGTGTAACAACGACAGGGCATTGTTGCACAGCTTGAGAAGTGATGCTTGGAATTTGACACTATGTTTTGGAAATTTAACCCCTGCGTCTCCCCCGGTCCCAGGGGGCAGATGAAGTCAATTTAATTTGTATGAGCAAGAGGATTATTTTGGAACTTTGGAACTTTTAAAAAGTTTGAAAAAAGTTTGGAAAAGTTAGAAAAGAATTGCTTGCCAAAAATGGCGATGAAACAGGAAGTGGATTTGTCAACATTGTTGGAGAAACTGAAAGAATTCAGAAGGGATTACAATGCTGGAGTGAAAGAACTGAGAGCTGAACTGGCTGCTGCTGGGAACAGCCTAGTGACAGAGATAAAGCAAAGCACAAACAATGATCTGATTGGTCAGGATTTACAATCAAACCATGGGAACAATGTACTTGCGGAGCATAAACAGAAAAAGTTTACCCAGAAGAGACCCAGCTGCAAAAGAACTATCCACTATAAGTCAAGAGCTGTCGTCATCATCAGGAAAAAGAGAAATATCAAGAGAACTGTCAAAAAACCACAGCTCAACGACAAGCAGCAGAGGGAAAGTCGAGACAATCCGGACCAAACATGGAAGGAAAGGTCGAGGACATCAACTGATACTGTTTTGGAGGCTACTCTGCAGCAAAGACAATGGGTTCCAAAGTTGGATCCTGCAGGAATAGGATGAGCATCTACATGAAGGAACTGTTTTGTGGCCTACTGGTTTCTGAACTTGGACATGGCAGGAAATGATTATAGCATGATCTTTGGAAAAAAATGACATAAGAGGGATAGCTATTATAAATGATAAGTAATGATAAGTAATATTGATATTGATATAAATTTTGATATAAATGATAAGTAAATTTGATATTGAAATAGTCTGCACCGGGGACTGGGGGGGGGAAAAGGGATTTGATTATAGTAAAAGATAAGATTGTTAAAGTTAAAGATGTGAGTGGTTGGTAAACGATTTGAAATCAAGAAATAACGGAAATGTTAATGATGTCGAATTAGAAACCTGGTAAGAATGTTTATTATGTTAAATGAAAACAATGAGGGGGGGCGTGAGGAAGTCATCAGAGATTGTATAAATGTATGTGATCCGGCCTGAATCGGGGCTGGACCAAAATTTGGAAAACCCAATAAAAATTATTTAAAAAAAAAAAAAAAAGTGGTTCTGGAGCACGGATCCTCACGGATCCTCAGGATTTTTGCACTGGGCCACACCAAACTGACCATCAAATCATACAGCATAGCCAGGGGCACAGCCTGCACCACAAAAAAACCCAGATCCACCGCTTCCTGGCAACACCACGGCGCAAAAACGTGGTTCTGAAGCACGGATCCTCACGGATCCTCACGCTTTTTGCATTGGGCCACACCAAAATCACCATCAAATCATACAGCATAGCTAGGGGCACAGCCTGCACCACAAAAATCACGGATCCACCGCTTCCTGGCAACAGCACAGCGCAAAAAGCTGGTTCTGAAGCACGGATCCTCACGGATCCTTATGATTTTTGCACTGGGCCACACCAAACTGACCGTCAAATCATACAGCATAGCCAGGGGCACAGCCTGCACCAAAAATAAACCAGATCCACCGCTTCCTGGCAACACCACGGCGCAAAAACGTGGTTCTGCAGCACGGATCCTCACGGATCCTCATGATTTTTGCATTGGGCCACACCAAACTCACCTGCAAATCACACATCACGGCCAGGGGAACAGCCTGCACCACAAACATCTGAGATCCACCACTTCCTGGCGACACCACGGCCCAAAAATGTGGTTCAGAAGCACGGATCCTCACGGATCCTCATGATTTTTGCACTGGGCCACACCAAACTGACCATCAAATCATACAGCATAACTAGGGGCACGGCATGCACCACAAAAATCACGGATCCACCGCTTCCTGGCGACACCACGGCCCAAAAATGTGGTTTTCAAGCACGGATCCTCTTGGATCCTAACGCTTTTTGCTTTGGGCCACACCAAACTGACCGTCAAATCATACAGCATAGCCAGGGGCATGGCATGCACAAAAAAAAACATGGATCCACCGCTTTCTGGTGACACCACGGCCAAAAAACGTGGTTCTGAAGCACGGATCCTCACGGATCCTCACGCTTTTTGCATTGGGCCACACCAAATTCACCAGCAAATCACACAGCATGGCCAGGGGCACAGCCTGCACCACAAAAAACATGGATCCACCGCTTTCTGGCGACACCACGGCCCAAAAACGTGGTTCAGAAGCACGGATCCTCACGGATCCTAACTCCTTTTGCATTGGGCCACACCAAACTCACCAGCAAATCACACAGCATGGCCAGGGGCACAGCCTGCACCACAAACATCTCAGATCCACCGCTTCCTGGCGACACCATGGCCCAAAACGTGGTTCTGAAGCACGGATCCTCATGGATCCTCACCCTTTTTTCATTGGGCCACACCAAAGTCACCGTCAAATCACACAGCATAGCCAGGGGCACAGCCTGCACCACAAAAAACATGGATCCACCGCTTTCTGGTGACACCACGGCCCAAAAACGTGGTTCAGAAGCACGGATCCTCACGGATCCTAACTCCTTTTGCATTGGGCCACACCAAACTCACCGGCAAATCACACAGCATGGCCAGGGGCACAGCCTGCACCACAAAAAACATGGATCCACCGCTTTCTGGCGACACCACGGCCCAAAAACGTGGTTCTGAAGCACGGATCCTCATGGATCCTCACCCTTTTTTCATTGGGCCACACCAAAGTCACCGTCAAATCACACAGCATAGCCAGGGGCACAACATGCACCACAAACATCTCAGATCCACCACTTCCTGGCGGCACCACGGCCCCAAAACGTGGTTTTTAAACACGGATCCTCACGGATCCTCACCCTTTTTGCATTGGGCCACACCAAACTCATGGGCAGATCACACAGCATAGCCAGGGGCACAGCATGCACCACAAAAAAACAAGGATCCACCGCTTCCTGGCAACACTGTAGCCCAAAAACGTGGTTTTTAAACACGGATCCTCACGGATCCTCACCCTTTTTGCATTGGGCCACACCAAATTCACCGTCAAATCACACAGCATAGCCAGGAGCACAACATGCACCAGAAATATCATGAGTTCCACCACAAAAATCAGAAAAATGACCTCATCAGCACTGTTCATGTCACCACTGTAACGTTATTATTAGAGCTGAGAGGTGAATGTACTACTATATATTGTACCAAGATATGGTTCATCTTCAAGAACAGATCAAATACAAACTGAAGTATTAAAGGAGGGGAATATAAAACTGCTTACATACTGTCAATAATATCCAGATTCAAGAAAGATAATATGGCTAAAAGTTAAATCAGTGAAAAGACATTATTTGAGTCCATCATAACAGAGGTCTACCTTTTGAGTAAAATTTATAAACTATTACTCAAATTTGACACTGAGCCCGAACAAGCAAAACCTTGTTTGACAAAATGGATGCAAAAATTCTAAGAGCAGGTTACAGTGGGGCAATGAGATCAATTATGAATAAAGGAATAAAATTCACTGCAAATTAAGCCCTAAAACAAAATTGGTACAGTGGAACCTTGGGTTGCGGACGTAATCCGTGTCGGAGACACGTCCGCAACCCGGAGTGTTCGCATCCTTAAGTGCCGGGTCTGCACAATTTGGCGCTTCTGCGCATGTGCGAAGTGCGATTTAGCGCTTCTGCACATGCGCGAAGTGTGTTTTAGTGCTTCTGCACATGCAGAAGTGGTAAAACCCGGAAGTAACCCATTCCAGAACATCCTGGTTTCCCGCGGTCCGCAACCTGAAAGCACACAACCTGAAGTGGCGGTACCATGAGGTATGACTGTACAAAAATGTTCTTTCGATAGTATATAAATTTGAAAGATATACAGAAGATGAATGATGAAATGAATGGACATTGCTAGAAATGTCATAGACCTCAAGGGACCTTCTTCCATTTATGGTGTACCTGTGAAAGAACCAAAAAGTTTTGGAGGAAAGTTCATTTTGAAATGCAAAAAATGTAAATAAAAAAAAAACACCCTAAATTTGCATTGGACCCCAAAACTATGCTGTTGGGGATGACTCCTTCAGCTATTGTGAAATCGTCAGTGGAACTATTCAGTTATATGACCACAGCAGTCAGAGTGGTGTTGGCTAACATATGGAAATCTGAAATATGTCCTGAAATAGATGCATGGAAAGAGAAACTATCAGAATATGCAGTAATGGCAAAACTCACCAATTTAGTAAATAATAGACCCATGGAGGAACATAAAAAAATGGAATCTTTATAATCTGTATACAACTTAACAGAACTGTAACAAAATGAACATCTGTATGGATTTGTATAATAGACCTTAGGTTACAAAAATATTTCCTGTTTAAAAATAGAAACTTTATGTGCATATGATAAATAAAGAAATATAGAGTAGAATAAATATTGTCTGTCTGATCTAGAAATGAAATCATATTTTTAAATAATTTTTGCTTTAGACTTTTATAATCATATATGGAATTTCTCCAATGGCAAATTACCTAGAATTGGAAATTGTGTGTGTGTGTGTGTGTGATCTTGAAAGTTTTAACAATGGGTGTGGATGGCATGCATATCTCAATTATGGGAAGGTAAAAATTAATAAAGAATTTACAAATCATATACTTAGAAGTGCACTATATAAGGTCTGCAACAAATATAGACTACAATTGGAACCACAGACACCTTGTTGGATATTGCCGCTGGAGGCGTACGCTGTGAAAAAATTGAATATGAGAACAAATTGGCCAACATATAGACAACTATTGGAAGATGAACAAGGGAAACTCGGATTAAAACCCTTTGAAGAGATACGGCAATATGAAATTGAGAGATGACATTATATACAATTAAGAGGCATATTTAGTTCTGATCAAAAGAAAGGCTTTGCAAAAGAGGACTGAAAATTCAATATTACAATAATTCAGAATAATAATAAATTGTTATCTAAAACATATAATCTCTTACTGGACTGGGAACTGATGGATGAAGAAGTGGGCCCAAGATGTCGGACATACCGGTACTATTTATTTAGACTGAGCAATGGCAGAAACTCTGGCGAGAAGATATTCGATTTACCGCCTCATACACAATCAAAGAAAATTTTGTTAAGATGTTCCACAGGTGGTATCTAACACCAGCTAGGTTGGTAAAGATATATACCGTAAATTGAAATCCAACATTTGTTGGAGATGTGGTAAAGAAATAGGAACAACAATACATATGTGGTGGAGATGTGAGGAAATTAATAAATTCTGGACAGTAATACATGAAGAATTAAAGAAGATGCTGAAAATATCAATAAGTAAAAAACCAGAGATATATCTCCTTGGCTTGATAGGGGAAGAGTTACCACGGGGGTGGAGAGATAATCTTCTTATATGCAAGCACAGCAGCCAGAGTAGTGATTGCTGCTAAATGGAAATCACAAACTCTACCTTCAAGGGAGGATTGGATTTGTAAATTAAATGAATACTTAGCTTTGGCAAAACTAACAGCTATTGTAAGAAATCAATCGAATCAAAAATTTAAAAAGGAGTGGAAATGTTTTATGAATATATGGAAAAATATTGCTAAAAAAGAGATATGCTAATATGCCTAGATTAAAATGTAAAGTATCTGAGGGAATGGAAGTTAGTAAGGAAGGACAATAAGAATACATACTGTATATACTCGAGTATAAGCCTAGTTTTTCAGCACATTTTTTGTGCTGAAAAAGCCGCCCTCGGCTTATACTCGAGTGAGGCAGGCAGTGGCTCCTATGAAGCTTTCCCAGGTTTTTTGTGATGAAATTGGGTGCCTCTGCTTATATTCGGGTCGGCTTATACTCGATTATATACGGTAGATGAATTGAGAAGTCTGCAGAATGCAAAGATAAATGTAATCTCAGAATGTAGAGAAAATTGAGTGGGGGCAGAGGGAAGCGGGGGGAGGGAGAAAAGAATATTATGTTTGATTGACTTAAATGATAAATATATGTGGGGATGGGGATGATGTGGGGATAGCTTTGGTATATTTGCATTGTGATGTAATATGGAATAAAATTAAAAAAATAAATAAATCCCAAAGCAATTTACAAGCTGAGTAAAAATGCAATAATAAAAAAATGTGTAAGCATGTTTTTTAAAAAAGAAAAAGAAAAAAAAAGAATGGGAAATAAAATTTGGTACCCAAACCTTTGTTTAACTCTTGATAAATGTCAGCTTGCTGAGTTATTTTGCACCATTGTAATTCAATGTTATATTTGCATTCAACAAGGGCCTGAAGGTGTTGCTGTGCAATGCTAGGTCAATGATTCATAAGAACACTGCCATCCATGACTTGATCGTGGATGGAGGACTTGACCTGGCATGTGTAACAGAGACTTGGTTGGCTGAAGCAGATGGGCCTGTCCTTGCCACTGCTCGTCTACCAGGTTTCTCGTATGTACAACAACCCAGGTCATATGGGCGGCGGGGGTGGGGCAGGTTTGCAGTGATTTTTAGGAAGTGTGGTGCAGTGGTTAAGAGCGGTAGACTCGTAATCTGGTGAACCGAGTTCATGTCTCCGCTCCTCCACATGCAGCTGCTGGGTGACCTTGGGCTAGTCACACTTCTCTGAAGACTCTCAGCCCCACTCACCTCACAGAGTGTTAGTTGTGGGGGAGGAAGGGAAAGGAGAATGTTAGCTGCTTTGAGACTCCTTCTGGTATTGATAAAGTGGGATATCAAATCCAAACGCCTCTTCTTCTTCTTCCCCTCTGCAGGGAGGTGGGTCCGATTTGGATGGTCCGCTCCACCACTTAATGGATCCAAATGGTTTCCAGAGAGTGGTTGTTGTTTAGTCGTTTACTCATGTCCGACTCTTTGTGACCCCCTGGACCAGAGCACGCCAGGCACTCCTGTCTTCCACTGCCTCCCGCAGTTTGGTCAGACTCATGTTGGTAGCTTCGAGAACACTGTCCAACCATCTTGTCCTCTGTCATCCCCTTCTCCTTGTGCCCGCAATCTTTCCCAACATCATGGTCTTTTACAGGAAGTCTTCTCTTCTCATGAGGTGGCCAAAGTAATGGAGCCTCCGCTTCAGGATCTGTCCTTCCAGTGAGCACTCAGGGCTGATTTCCTTCAGAATGGATAGGTTTGATCTTCTTGCAGTCCATGGGACTCTGAAGAGTCTCCTCCAGCACCTTAATTCAAAAGCATCAATTCTTCAGCAATCAGCCTTCTTTATGGTCCAGCTCTCACTTCTGTACATTACTACTGGGAAAACCATAGCTTTAACTATACGGACCTTTGTCGGCAAGGTGATGTCTCTGCTTTTTAAGATGCTGTCTAGGTTTGTCATTGCTTTTCTCCCAAGAAGCAGGCGTCTTCTAATTTCGTGAGTGCTGTCACCATCTGCAATGATCATGGAACCCAAGAAAGTGAAATCTCTCACTGCCTCCATTTCTTCCCCTTCTATTTGCCAGGAGGTGATGGGACCAGTGGCCATGATCTTAGGTTTTTTGATGTTGAGCTTCAGACCATATTTTGCGTGAGAGTGGTAGGGGATGCTTTATCCCATGTTGATGGCCTTTCAGCTGATTCCCTGGTGGCCTGCTGGAATGCAGAGTTAACCAAGGCTATCGACTGTCTGGCTCCGAAGCGCCCTATCCGATTGCATGGAGCCTGGACAGCCCCGTGGTTTGCCATGGACCTGAGGGCAATTAAACAATCGCTGATACGGCTAGAATGCCAGTGGCGGATAACTCATTCTGAATCGGACCGGACATGGGTTAGAGCTCAACGTCAAGCCTACCAGGTGGCGATAGCGACGGTGAAGAAGACTTTCTTCACTGCCTCTATTGCATCTGCAGAAAACAGCAGCAGGAGACTCTTTCATATGGTTCGCAGTTTAAGGGAACCACCTTTACCATTGGGGCCTTGTAAAGACCCCAATATCTCCTGCAATGATTTTGCAAAGTTTTTTGCAGATAAAGTCGCTCGGATTTGGAAGGAGCCGTAGACACCACGGTGGGAGCAGGGCTGAGGCGGGAGAGTGCTAGAGCCCTGTCTGGTCAAGTTGCATGGAATCAATTTCAATCCGTTACCCCCGAGGATGTGGACAGGTTGCTTGAAACCAAACACCTGTCTCCTTGATCCTTGGCCATCCTGGCTACGTGGGGCTACCTTTGAAGGTGACCCGGAAACTACAACTAATCCAGAATGCGGCAGCTAGACTGGTGACTGGGAGCGGCCGCCGAGACCACATAACACCGGTCTTGAAAGACCTACATTGGCTCCCAGTACGTTTCCGAGCACAATTCAAAGTGTTGGTGCTGACCTTTAAAGCCCTAAATGGCTTTGGTCCAGTATACCTGAAGGAGCGTCTCCACCCCCATCGTTCAGCCCGGACACTGAGGTCCAGCACCGAGGGCCTTCTGGCGGTTCCCTCGCTGCGAGAAGCCAAGTTACAGGGAACCAGGCAGAGGGCCTTCTCGGTAGTGGCGCCCGCCCTGTGGAACGCCCTCCCTTCAGATGTCAAAGAGAACAACAACTATCAGACCTTTAGAAGACATCTGAAGGCAGCCCTGTTTAGGGAGGCTTTTAATGTTTAATAGATTACTGTATTTTAATGTTCTTTTGGAAGCCGCCCAGAGTGGCTGGGGAGACCCAGCCAGATGGGCGGGGTATAAATAATAAATTATTATTATTATTATTATTATGGCTAATAAATGCTAGCCGGGAAGGGCTGGGCGATGGGCTCTGTGAGGTGGTGAATGCTTCCCTCTGTGAGGGAGCATTCCCAGACCCGCTTAAAGAGGCGGTCATTAAATCGCGTCTTTAAAAAAAAATCTTTAGACCCAGCCAGTATGAGCAACCATCGCCCAGTCTCAAATCTTCCATTCTTGGGCAAGGTGATTGAGTGGGTGGTTGCTGAACAACTCCAAGCACGCCTGGAGGATGCAGACCATTTGGATCCCTTCCAGTCAGGATTCAGGCCTCATCATGGGACTGAAACTGCCTTGGTCATGCTGGTCGGTGATCTCTGGTGGGCTAGGGACATAGGTGTAAGCTGTTTCCTAGTTCTGCTGGATCTCTCAGCGGCTTTTGATACAATCAATCATAACATCCTTCTGGACCGTCTAGAGGGGCTGGGAGCTGAGGGCATTGTTATACTGTGGTTCCGCTCCTTCCTCCTGGGCCGTGTCCAGAAAGTGGTGTTGGGGGATGAGTGTTCAGACCCCTGGGCCTTCACTTGTGGGGTGCCTCAGGGATCCGTCCTCTCCCCCATGCTTTTCAACATCTACATGAAGCCGCTGGGAGAGATAATCAGGGAGTTTGTGCTGGGTGTCCATCAATATGCGGATGATACCCAGCTCTACCTCTCTTTCAAATCATAACCAGTGAAGGCAGTGAAGGTCCTGTGTGAGTGTCTGGTGGTGGTTGGAGGATGGATGGTGGCTAACAAATAGAGGTTGAATCCTGACAAGACAGAAGTACTGTTATTGGGGGACGGGGCGGGCTGGGGTGGAGGACTCCCTGTGCCCCTGAAGGACCAGGTGTGCAGCCTGGGAGTCATTTTGGATTCACAGCTGTCCATGGAGGCGCAGGTCAATTATGTATACAGGGCAGCTGTCTACTAGCTCCATCTGGTAAGCAGGCTGAGACCCTACCTGCCTGCAGACTGTCTCACCAGAGTGGTGCATGCTCTAGTTATCTCTCGCTTGGACTAATCCAAAGCGCTCCACGTGGGGCTACCTTTGAAGGTGACTACAACTAATCCAGAATGTGGCAGCTAGACTGGTGACTGGGAGCAGATGCAGAGACCATATAACACCAATATTGAAAGACCTACATTGGCTCCCAGTACGTTTCTGAGCACAATTCAAAGTGTTGTTGCTGAACTTTAAAGCCCTAAACGGCCTCCGTCCAGTATTCCTGAAGGAGCGTCCTCACTATTGTGATAACGGTCTTTGTCCACCGAAATCAAACGCAGCGGGCTAAGGTGTGGGGTTAACGAACCCCGGCACCCACAGCCTATATATTCAGCTGCGTTCCGTGTCCAGGCGCTTCCTTCTGCGTGGACACTGCTCACAAAACCTTTCTTCTTCTCTTCTTCAAAGCATAGCAGAGCTCTTGGCAAACGGAAGAAGATTAATGAGTCCTTGGTAATAAATCACAGCACAGTCTGGCTGATTATTAAGATTTATTAGGTTTAAGGGCGTAGAGCCCAGCAAGATGAGAACCCATCCACCGGATATATGTGGATATATATGTGTGTATAATCACTCTGTGGGCTGGGCGAACAGTCTGAGCTTGTTAACCCTGTAAGCTCAAAATCCTCACACCCCCTCTCGTCCAGCACCACACTCACCCCTGTCGTTCTGCCCAGACACTGAGGTTCAGCTCTGAATACTGATAGTAATCATTTTTAAAAGGAAAACCATGCTCTGCCTAGATTCCAAACATGTATTGAACCACTCTGTGATTGATGCAATAACATCCTTCTTAGCATATCTGCATGAGATGGATTCAAAATGTCCCTATAGTTTTGCGGACTGGTCATTTTTTTTGCACCAACTGATATACCCAGGCAAGGTAATTCTAGTGACTGCGGTCCTTTCACATGTACCATTGCACATCTAATTGCTTCTGATGCCCAAATACAGTTCACACAAAAGGATATGGCTGCCATTAGACCCTGGATTGCTAAAGAAATAATACAGTACAGTGGGAAAACCTATCATGAAGGACGACAAAATATTTTCAACTGGAAATTGCTCCTAAGAAGAGACAAATCTTGAAAGAGAGTCACATTACTGTGTCTAGATCATGCCCAGAGGGATGGAAGGATACACTAACCTATTGCTTAAATATTTTATCTTCCTTGTTTGAAGACCACTGGTCACTACCGGTATGTTTTTTGAAGGAAGGGTGCAGGAGGCCCAGTGGTGACCTATCTATGGTTTACTGTGAAGGAAACTGCAAGGACTGGTACCACTGCTTTTGCATAGGCATTGATTCGAAAGATCTTCAACAGGTTTTCGTGTGTCCAGATTGTCAATCCACTGTGGCCAAATAGATTTTGAAACTGCAAACTGTCATATTCCACAGGTTGGTATAATAGAGCAAAATCCAAACACATAGTTTTCATCATTATGGCAGGGATGGTCCTTTTCCATAGAATTCTTATTCATGGAGTTGGTTTTTATATCCTGCTTTTCTCTACCTTTAAGGAGTCTCAAAGCGGCTAAAAATCTCCTTTCCCTTCCACCCCCACAACAGACACCTTGTGAGGTAGGTCTGGCTGAGAGAGTTCAGAGAGAAGTGTGACTGGCCCAAGGTCACCCAGTAGACTGCATGTGGAGGAGCGGGGAAGCGAACCAGACTCTTAACTACTACACCACAGAAACATACACTATCTCTTAAAACTCTGCAGCAAGCTGGTCACTACCGGTATGTATTCAGCCTCATAGTGATACTAATTTGCGGAGGGAGGGTTGGTGATGAGCAAGATCTGTTCCCATTTCCCAACACAGAGACCATAGAGCAGTTTCTTTTGGGGGCTGAACCTGCAGAGTGTCTCTGTTCAGAGTTTCTGTGGCAGAAATTGGCCAAGTGCCTTTATAAACATTCAGCTTCTCAAATAGAACCCCATCATGAAACTCTCAGGTGTACGTAGCTGTTGGAGGTGGAGGGCAAAGAAGGTGCTGGTCCTTACCTCCCTCCTCACAGCCCCATTATCAGTCGCCCAATGGATTGAATTTCAGGGCTTTTGTATGTAAAGGGCAAGCTTGTTCTTGTTTGGACTATTTAAACTTGGGAACAGATATTTGGCCCCATGACCAAAATTACCAAAAGGGTTAGCTTCTAGAGGACTGGAAAGATGATGGTTGTACCTCCCCTCAGCCCTAGCTCTGCTGAGTATTTTTTTGTAATGAGACTGAGAGTTTGGGGCTGATGCTGTAGCATTCTTGTCTGGGGGGTTGGTGGAAAAACAGAAAAGTGACCCTCACCTAACTCTCCAATGCCCTTTGACAAGAATGCTGTAGGAAATATTGCTAAGCCCAAAGGGAGGCAAGCATTTGCTTCAGTTCACCCTGTTAATGGGAAAGCAAAAGCTACCTGTATGTGTGTGTCTGCTTTCAGGACTGATTTTTGAACCCTCTTACATCAGGCCACATGGTCACTAAAGGTGGCCCCATCATGCAGACTTGCCTATCCACACAGGGACCACCCTTTTTCTTTTATTCTGATACTGGATTTTAAGTTACACTAACATCTTTTAAAACAGCTGTCAGTATATCACACTGTATTGCACCTGCCTTCCAAAGGAACACATGGCTCTCCCCATGTAGTGGGTTAGGTTGAGACTGCTGATCCAAAGTGAACAGTAATTTTTACGGTAATTACAATCCTGCTTTCCCTTGTACCAGCTTACCTTGATTTCAATAAGGACTTTGAAAAGGCCCCCCATGATATTATTGCAAAAAAGCTAGTAAAATGTGGACTAGACAAAGTTACTGTTTGGTGGATTTGTAATTGGTTGACGGACCGAACCCAAAGAGCGCTCATCAGTGGCTCATCTTCATCCTGGAAATAAATGACTAGTGGGGTTCCACAAGGTTCTGTCCTGGGTCTGGTGCCATTCAATATTCTTATAAATGATTTGGATGATTGAATAGAGGGCATGCTAATCAAATTTGCAGATGATACCAAACTGGGAGGGGTTGCTAATACCCCTGAGGACAGGGTCAGAATTCAAAATGACTTGAATAGCCTAGACAGCTGGGCCAAAACAAACAAAATGGAGTTCAATGGGGAGAAATGTAAGGTACTACACGTGGGTAGAAAAAATGAAATGCATAGATGGAGGACACTTGGCTTGACAACAGTACCTGTGAAAGGGATCTGGGACACTATACTCCTATTGATGCAGCCCAGAATTGCATTGGCTTTTTTAGCTGCTGCATCACACTGTTGACTCATGTCAAGTTTATGGTCTATCAAGACTCCTAGATCCTTTTCACATGTACTGCTCTCAAGCCAGGTGTCACCCATCCTGTATTTGTGCCTTTCATTTTTTTTGCCCAAGTGTAGTACTTTACATTTCTCCCTGTTAAAATTCATCCTGTTTGCCTTGGCCCAGTTCTCTAATCTGTTGAGGTCACCTTGAAGTGTGATCCTGTCCTCTGGGGTATTAGCCACCCCTCCCAATTTGGTGTCATCTGCAAACTTGATCAGGATGCTCTCAAGCCCATCATCCAAGTCATTGATAAAGATGTTGAATAAGACTGGGCCCAAGACAGAACCCTGTGGCACCCCACTAGTCACTTCTCTCCAGGATGAAGGGGATCCATTAATGAACACCCTTTGGGTTCGGTCAGTCAGCCAGTTACAAATCCACTGAATGGTAGCATTGTCTAGCCCACATTTTACCAGCTTCTTTACAAGAATATCATGGGGCACCTTGTCAAAGGCCTTGCTGAAATCAAGATAGGCTACATCCACGGCGTTCCCTTCATCTACCAGGCTTGTAATTCTGTCAAAAAATGAGATCAGATTGGTCTGACATGACTTATTTTTCAGAAACCCATGCTGACTTTTAGTGATCACAGCGTTCCTTACTAGATGCTCACAGACCGTTTGCTTAATGATCTGCTCTAGAATCTTTCCTGGTATTCAGAAGGACAGTCCACAGGGCATTACGATTTACAGTGTTGAAAGCCTTAGTCAGGTTGATTAACGCCATATACAGGGGTTGGTTTTGTTTTCTGCATTTTTCCTGAAGTTGTCGAGCAGTGAAGATCATGTCCACTGTCCCCCTAGAAGGCCGAAAACCATTTTGGGATTCAGAAAGGGTTACCTCGGATATTGTTAAGAGACGGTTTGCTAAGATCCTTGCAAGAATTTTGCCGGCCGCAGCTAATAGAGAGATGCCTCAATAGTTTCCGCAATCAGTTCTGTCACCTTTTTTAAAGAGAGTGATAATTTTGGCACCCCTGAAGTCTGCTGGGATCGCTTCTCTTTTCCAGATTTTCTCGATGAGCTTGTGAAGTTGTTGTGTGAGTTCAACTCCACCCACTTTGAAGATTTCAGCAGGTATCCCATCAGGTCCACTGGCCTTGTTGTTTTTCACATGGTTAATAGCTGTACACAACTCTCCCAGATTTGGAGATACTGCAAGCTCATCTCTAACTTTTTTTTGTGAAATTTGTGAGAGGACCTCAGCAGCTACGGGGGAGTTGGGGTTAAGAAGATGTTGGGAGTGTTCTTTCCAGCACAGTGCAATAGCTTCTTTATCTTTTAGAAGTGTGGTACCATCTGCTGAGCGTAGGGGGCATATGCCATGATTTATTGGCCCATAGATGGTCTTTGTGGCTTTAAAGAAACTCTGTGCATCTTGAGTGTCGGCTAAGTGCTGGATCTCTTGACCTTTTTTTATCCACCAGGTGTTTTTTAGTTCTCTGGTTCTTCTTTGAACCTCAGCCTTAGCATTGGCATAGGTTCTTTTCTTAGTGGCACAGTTTCTATCTCTTTGCCAGAACTGAAAGGCCTTCCTTTTCTTGTCAATCATGCGTTCAATCTCACTGTCATTCTCATCAAACCAGTCCTGGTGTTTCTTTGTTTAGTATCCAATAGTTTGTTCACAGGCTGCAATAATGGATGTTTTTAGCTTGGTCCAGTGTTCCTTGATGTTATCAGGGAATTATGAAAGCAGATGGTCCTTAAGAGTTGTTTGGGAGCAATCCCACTTAATGGGATCTTGAAGGGCTTGAGTGTTCGTTTTGCGCCTTGGTTTCCTTCCTTGAAGCCTGCGTTGAGGTATAATCTTGATAGCCATCATGGAGCGTATTAGTCAGTGATCTGTCCAGCAGTAGTCGGGGCTTGTCATAGCTCTGGTAAGGAGCACATCATGGCAATCTTTAGCACGGACAATAACATAGTCTAAGAGGTGCCAGTGGTTTGACCGAGGATGCCTCCATGAAGTTAGTGATAGAGGATGCCTCCATGAAGTTAGTAGTGATAGGGGATTCCCTACTGAGGGGTACGGAAGCAGTGATCTGTGGGCCTGACAAGATGTCTCGAGAGGTATGCTGTCTCCCCGGGGCCAAGATCCATGATGTTACAGAACGGCTGCAAGGAATAATTAAACCCACGGATAAAAACCCCTTTCTTTTAGTCCATGTGGGAACCAATGACACCGCAAGCCATAGCCTCCAGAAGATCAAAAGTGATTATGAGGCTCTGGGCAGGAAGCTGAAGCAATTAAATACACAAATTGTCATCTCATCTGTCCTCCCAGTTGAACGCCGTGGCCCAGGAAGAGAGGGGAAAATAGGAGAAGTGAACAACTGGCTTCGCAAATGGTGCCGGCAGGAACGGTTTGGTTTCTTAGATCACGGTCTGCAGTTTCTTGAAGATGGACTTCTGGCAAGTGATGGGCTGCACCTCACAAGGGTTGGGAGGAATGTTTTTGCCAACAATCTCAAAAACCTCATCAGGAGGGCTTTAAACTGACTTATGTGGGGGAGGGAGACAGTGGTCCTGAAGGTAGGAGTCTATCAAATGCTGAAGATGATCATCCAAAAGTCAAGGACCAAATGGAGCAAACAGCGCACAGACCTAGTGGTGGGAGGAAAAAATCCTTAAGTAGACGACTAGGGGGAATGATCAAAGGTTTTCAATGTCTGTATACAAATGCACAGAGCATGGGAAATAAACAAGATGAACTTGAGCTCTTGGTACAGCAAACTAAATACGACATAATAGGCATCACTGAAACCTGGTGGGATGAGTCTCATGATTGGAATGTAGTAATAGAGGGATACAATCTATTTAAGAGAAATAGACCAAACAGGAAAGGAGGAGGAGTGGCGTTATATGTCAGGGATGTGTATACCTGTGAAGAGATCCATGATTTAAAACTTCAAAGTCAAATTGAGAGTATCTGGGTCAAAATTAAGGGAGAGAAAAATAACAGTGATCTCATTGTGGGAGTTTACTATAGATCTCCAAGCCAAACTGAGGACATAGATGATGCCTTCCTGGAACAGATGACCAAGCATTCAAAAGGAAATGAGATAGTAGTAATGGGGGATTTCAACTATCCTGATATTTGTTGGATGTCAAACTCAGCCAAGAGCATAAGGTCGAACAGATTCCTCACTGGCCTTGCAGACAACTTCATTGTCCAGAAAGTGGTAGAAGCAACAAGAGGATCAGCCATTTTAGATCTGGTCCTAACCAATAGTGATGACCTGGTTAGTGGGGTAGAAGTGGTAGGATCATTAGGTGGGAGTGATCATGCTCTTCTGGAGTTTATTATACATCAGAAAGGAGCAACCAAGCATACTAAGACTCAAATTCTAGACTTTAAGAAAGCCGACTTCAGAAAACTTAGGGAAATGCTGGGTGTGATCCCATGGTCAGTCATACTTAAAGGGAAGGGAGTTCATGATGGATGGGAGTTTGTTAAAAGGGAGATATTAAAAGCACAACTTCAAGCAGTACCAATGAGACGAAAACATGGAAGGTGCCTAAAGAAGCCAGGGTGGCTATCTAATGAACTTTTAACTGAGTTAAGATTTAAAAGGGATATGTACAAGAAATGGAAAAAGGGGGAAACCACCAGAGAGGAATTCAAACAAATAGCCAGCACATGTAGAGACAAAGTCAGAAAAGCTAAAGCACAGAATGAACTCAGGCTTGCTAGAGAGGTTAAAAGCAATAAAAAGAGTTTTTATGGGTATGTCCGTAGCAAAAGGAAGAACAAGGAAACAGTGGGGTCACTTAGAGGAGAAGAAGGTGAAATGCGAACAGGGGACGCAGAAAGGGCAGAACTCCTCAATACCTTCTTTGCCTCAGTCTTCTCCAAAAAAGAAAACAATGCCCGACCTGAAGAATATGGAGCAGATGATTCAGCAGGGGAAACACAGCCCAGAATAAGTAAGGAGGTAGTACAAGAACACTTGGCTAGTTTAGATGTATTCAAGTCTCCAGGGCCAGATGAACTACATCCCAGAGTATTAAAAGAACTGGCAGAGGTGATTTCAGAGCCACTGGCAGTAATCTTTGAGAATTCCTGGAAAACAGGTGAAGTCCCAGCAGACTGGAGGAGGGCAAATGTTGTCCCTATTTTCAAAAAGGGGAAAAGAGAGGACCCAAACAATTACCGCCCAGTCAGCCTGACATCAATACCAGGAAAGATTCTAGAGCAGATCATTAAGCAAACGGTCTGTGAGCACCTAGAAAGGAACGCTGTGATCACAAAAAGTCAGCATGGGTTTCTGAAAAATAAGTCATGTCAGACTAATCTGATCTCATTTTTTGACAGAATTACAAGCCTGGTAGACGAAGGGAACACTGTGGATGTAGCCTATCTTGATTTCAGCAAGGCCTTTGACAAGGTGCCCCATGATATTCTTGTAAAGAAGCTGGTAAAATGCGGGCTAGACAATGCTACCATTCAGTGGATTTGTAACTGGCTGACTGACCGAACCCAAAGGGTGCTCATCAATGGCTCCTCTTCATCCTGGAGAGAAGTGACTAGTGGGGTGCCACAGGGTTCTGTCTTGGGCCCAGTCTTATTCAACATCTTTATCAATGACTTGGATGATGGGCTTGAGGGCATCCTGATCAAGTTTGCAGATGACACCAAATTGGGAGGGGTGGCTAATACCCCAGAGGACAGGATCACACTTCAAAATGACCTTAACAGATTAGAGAACTGGGCCAAGGCAAACAGGATGAATTTTAACAGGGAGAAATGTAAAGTACTACACTTGGGCAAAAAAAATGAAAGGCACAAATACAGGATGGGTGATACCTGGCTTGAGAGCAGTACAAGTGAAAAGGATCTAGGAGTCTTGGTAGACCACAAACTTGACATGAGTCAACAGTGTGATGCAGCAGCTAAAAAAGCCAATGCAATTCTGGGCTGCATCAATAGGAGTATAGCATCTAGATCAAGGGAAGTAATAGTACCACTGTATTCCGCTCTGGTCAGACCTCACCTGGAATACTGTGCCCCTGGCTATGCTGTATGATTTGATGGTCAGTTTGGTGTGGCCCAGTGCAGAAATCATGAGGATCCGTGAGGATCCGTGCTTCAGAACCACGTTTTTGCGCCGTGGTGTTACCAGTAAGCGGTGGATCTGGGGGTTTTTTTGGTGCAGGCTGTGACCCTAGCTATGCTGTATGATTTGACGGTCAGTTTGGTGTGGCCCAATGCAAAAAGCGTTAGGATCCGAGAGGATCCGTGCTCCAGAACCACGTTTTTGGGCCATGGTGTTGCCAGGAAGTGGTGGAGCCGTGGTTTTTTTGGTGCGTGCCATGCCCCTGGCTATGCTGTGTGATTTGACGGTGACTTTGGTGTGGCCCAATGAAAAAAGGGTGAGGATCCATGAGGATCCGTGCTTCAGAACCACGTTTTGGGCCATGGTGTCGCCAGGAAGCGGTGGATCTGAGATGTTTGTGGTGCAGGCTGTGCCCCTGGCCATGATGTGTGATTTGCCGGTGAGTTTGGTGTGGCCCAAAGCAAAAAGCGTTAGGATCCGAGAGGATCTGTGCTTGAAAACCACGTTTTTGGGCCGTGGTGTCGCCAGGAAGCGGTGGATCCGTGATTTTTGTGGTGCAGGCCATGCCCCTGGCTATGCTGTATGATTTGATGGTCAGTTTGGTGTGGCCCAGTGTAAAAATCATGAGGATCCGTAAGGATCCGTGCTTCAGAACCACGTTTTTGCGCCGTGGTGTTGCCAGGAAGCGGTGGATCCGTGATTTTTGTGGTGCATGCCATGCCCCTGGCTATGCTGTATGATTTGACGGTCAGTTTGGTGTGGCCCAGTGCAAAAAGCATGAGGATCCGTGAGGATCCGTGCTTGAAAACCACGTTTCTGAGCTACGGTGTTGCCAGGAAGCAGTGGGTCCATGTTTTTTGTGGTGTATGCTGTGCCCCTGGCTATCATGTGTGATTTGACGGTCAGTTTGGTGTGGCCCAGCGCAAAAAGGGTGAGGATCCATGAGGATCCGTGCTTCTGAACCATGTTTTTTGGCCGTGGTGTCGCCAGGAAGCGGTGGATCCATGTTTTTTGTGCTGCAGGCTGTGCCCCTGGCCATGCTGTGTGATTTGCTGGTGAGTTTGGTGTGGCCCAATGCAAAAAGAGTTAGGATCCGTGAGGATCCGTGCTTCTGAACCACGTTTTTTGGCCGTGGTGTCTCCAGGAAGCGGTGGATCCATGTTTTTTGTGGTGCAGGCTGTGCCCCTGGCCATGCTGTGTGATTTGCTGGTGAGTTTGGTGTGGCCCAATGCAAAAATCATGAGGATCCATGAGGATCCGTGCTTCAGAACCACGTTTTTGCGCCGTGGTGTTACCAGTAAGCGGTGGATCTGGGGGTTTTTTGGTGCAGGCTGTGACCCTAGCTATGCTGTATGATTTGACGGTCAGTTTGGTGTGGCCCAATGCAAAAAGCGTTAGGATCCGAGAGGATCCGTGTTTGAAAACCACGTTTTTTGGCCGTGGTGTTGCCAGGAAGCGGTGGATCTGGGTTTTTTTGGTGCAGGCTGTGCCCCTAGCTATGCTGTATGATTTGATGGTCAGTTTGGTGTGGCCCAATGCAAAAATCATGAGGATCCGTGAGGATCCGTGCTTCAGAACCACATTTTTGTGCCGTGGTGTTGCCAGGAAGCAGTGGATCTGGGTTTTTTTGGTGCAGGCTGTGCCCCTAGCTATGCTGTATGATTTGACGGTCTGTTTGGTGTGGCCCAGTGCAAAAATCATGAGGATCCATGAGGATCCGTGCTTCAGAACCACGTTTTTGCTCCGTGGTGTTGCCAGCAAGAGGTGGATCTGAGATGTTTGTGGTGCATGCTGTGCCCCTGGCTATGATGTGTGTTTTTCACGTGGCTTCTGGGTGGCCCAATGCAAAAAGCATGAGGATCCGTAAGTATCCGTGCTTCAGAACCACGTTTTTGCGCCGTGGTGTGGCCAGGAAGTGGTGGATCTGAGAGGTTTGTGGTGCATGCTGTGCCTCTGACTATTCTGTGTGATTTGACGGTCAGTTTGGTGTAGCCCAATGCAAAAAGCATGAGGATGCGTGAGGATCCGTGAGGATCCGTGATTCAAAACCAGGTTTTTTGGCCGTGGTGTCGCCAGGAAGCGGTGGATCTGTGTTTTTTGTGGTGCATGCTGTGCCCCTGGCTATGATGTGTGATTTGATGGTGTGTTTGATGTGGCCCAATGCAAAAAGCATGAGGAACCATGAGGATCCGTGCTTCAGAACCACGTTTTTGCCCCGTGGTGTCGCCAGGAAGAGTTGGATCTGAGATGTTTGTGGTGCATACTGTGCCCCTGGCTATGCTGTGTTATTTGACGGTCAATTTGGTGTAGCCCAATGCAAAAAACATAAGGATCCAAGAGGATCCGTGCTTCTGAACCACGTTTTTTGGCCGTGGTGTCGCCAGGAAGCGGTGGATCTGTGATTTTCGTGGTGCACGCCGTGCCCCTGGCTATGATGTGTGATTTGACGGTCAGTTTGGTGTGGCCCAGTGCAAAAATCATGAGGATCCGTGAGGATCCGTGCTTCAGAACCACATTTTTGCGCCGTGGTGTTGCCAGGAAGCGGTGGATCTGGGTTTTTTTGGTGCAGGCTGTGCCCCTAGCTATGCTGTATGATTTGACAGTCAGTTTGGTGTGGCCCAGTGCAAAAATCATGAGGATCCGTGAGGATCCGTGCTTCAGAACCACGTTTTTGCACCGTGGTGTTGCCAGGAAGCGGTGGATCTGGGTTTTTTTTGGTGCCCCTAGCTATGCTGTATGATTTGACGGTCAGTTTGGTGTGACCCAATGCAAAAATCATGAGGATCCGAGAGGATCCGTGCTTGAAAACCACGTTTTTTGGCCCTGGTGTTGCCAGGAAGCGGTGGATCCGTGATTTTTGTGGTGCATGCCGTGCCCCTGGCTATGATGTGTGATTTGACCGCCAGTTTGGTGTGGCCCAATGCAAAAATCATGAGGATCCGTGAGGATCCGTGCTTCAGAACCACGTTTTTGCGCCGTGGTGTCACCAGGAAGAGTTGGATCTGAGATGTTTGTGGTGCATACTGTGCCCCTGGCTATGCTGTGTTATTTGACGGTCAATTTGGTGTAGCCCAATGCAAAAAGCATAAGGATCCAAGAGGATCCGTGCTTCTGAACCACGTTTTTTGGCCGTGGTGTCGCCAGGAAGCGGTGGATCTGTGATTTTCATGGTGCATGCCGTGCCCCTGGCTATGATGTGTGATTTGACCATCAGTTTGGTGTGGCCCAATGCAAAATCATGAGGATCCGTGAGGATCCGTGCTTCAGAACCACATTTTTGCGCCGTGGTGTTGCCAGGAAGCGGTGGATCTGGGTTTTTTTGGTGCAGGCTGTGCCCCTAGCTATGCTGTATGATTTGACGGTCAGTTTGGTGTGGCCCAGTGCAAAAATCATGAGGATCCGTGAGGATCCGTGCTTCAGAGCCACGTTTTTGCGCCGTAGTGTTGCCAGGAAGCGGTGGATCTGGGTTTTTTTGGTGCCCCTAGCTATGCTGTATGATTTGACGGTCAGTTTGGTGTGACCCAATGCAAAAATCATGAGGATCCGAGAGGATCCGTGCTTGAAAACCACGTTTTTCGGCCCTGGTGTTGCCAGGAAGCGGTGGATCCGTGATTTTTGTGGTGCATGCCGTGCCCCTGGCTATGATGTGTGATTTGACCGCCAGTTTGGTGTGGCCCAATGCAAAAATCATGAGGATCCGTGAGGATCCGTGCTTCAGAACCACGTTTTTGCGCCGTGGTGTCGCCAGGAAGCAGTGGATCTGAGATGTTTGTGGTGCATGCTGTGCCCCTGGCTATGCTGTGTTATTTGACGGTCAATTTGGTGTAGCCCAATGCAAAAAGCATAAGGATCCAAGAGGATCTGTGCTTGAAAACCACGTTTTTGGGCCACGGTGTCGCCAGGAAACGGTGGAGCCGTGGTTTTTTTGGTGCAGGCTGTGCCCCTTGCTATGACGTGAGATTTGACAGTGAATTTGGTGTGGCCCAATGCAAAAAGGGTGAGGATCCGTGAGGATCCGTGCTTCAGAACCACGTTTTTGCGCCGTGGTGTCGCCAGGAAGCGGTGGATCCATGATTTTTGTGGTGCATTCTGTGCCCATGGTCATGATGTTTGATCTGATGGTGAGTTCGGGCTGATCTCGTGCAGAAATCATGAGGATCCATGAGGATCCGTGCTTCAGAACCACGTTTTTGCGCCACTGCGGCCCCACGAAACAGTGGATGCATGATTTTTTTGATGCTGCCTATAGACTAAGTCATGTTCTACAGTATGATGGTGGTTTTATTTAATTTGAATGAAAAAATCATATGAATTCATAAGGATCCGTGTAGATCCGACTTTTCCCCAGTCCCCCAATTTGGTTCAGATTGCATTTTAAGGAGCAGGCTCAAGTATCTTGTTATAGGAAAATCCTTGGGCTCACCTGGATTACCAAACAGACACCAGCCAGGAATATACTGTAGGACAGGGGCGTACCCAGGATCAAAACTAGGGGGGGGCAACAGGGCCGGTGCTAGGTTTTTTTTGCGCCCTAGGCGAGATCACTTTCTGGCGCCCCCCCCCCCATTTCCCAGAGTTGTCGACCTTTTTTTAAGGGAGCTGACACCATGCTTATACATTATCTCTAACAAGCCCTTAGAACAAAATAAAATGAAAAGGCAGAAGAAAATCTAATGAAGTCCTCAATTCCAAAGCAAGACTCATTCAAGACTCAACAGTTCTTATAATTCATCCTCATGATTCAAATCACCACATATCAAAAAGTTAAAGCAATCACCAGTTAGTTGTTCTTTAAATAAATTAATAAAGACACAGACAATGAAGTTCCTGGCCAATTTGTGTTTAAGTACAAAGCTGACGTTTTCAAACATTGTGGGGGGTGGGGGGGTGTAAGTGACATCCTGCTTTACACATCCTGGGTCACAAAGGCTGCAGCCCTAGCTGCACTTACCTGAGAGTAAGCCCTGCTGAATCTAATAGGACCTTACTTCTGAGTAGACAGTAGGACTGCAGCAAGAAACACAATTGGGAATTAGGGCTTTCTGTTTTAAGTCTCAACCAGAGGAAAATGTAATATTGGAGATTAGGGAGAAAGGAATATGAATAGATTGGGGGGAGGGGGCTGACGAGACACCAAAAACCACAGTTAGCAAGACAAGGCACACTTTCTGGGGAACAAGTCTCACAGTTGCTTGGGGCAAGGACTGCAGAGGGACCATAGTTGGGTTGTGCGTGTGTGTTTTTCAGAAAAACGTAGAATTGGAAAGGACCCTGCAGGTCATCTAGCCCAACCCCCTGCAATGCTTTTTAGCTTGCATTGATATTAAAAACCTTCAGTGCCATTTTTTTTAGTTGGATAGGCAATTAACAGGCTTGTTTCACAAATAAGGGAGAAGGAGGGTTGCTCACTTGGTTTGGTTTCTTTGTTCTAGTTTTTAGGATGTGCTTATTACCGCAGTTTCATGCAGTGAGCCACCCTGATATTTATGGGTGAAGGGCAGTAGTAGTAGTAGTAATAATAATAATAATAATAATCTTTTTCGTGGGGGTTGGAGTGAGCGGGTGATGGCCAGCTGCTGGAATGAATGGGGTTGGTGCTAAATGGTCTGGCTTGCTCTACAACCCCTAGGGACCTTGTTGGTGGGGTGGGGGCGAATAAGGAGCCCACCCCTGAAGAAGAAGAAGAAGAAGAAGAAGAAGAAGAAGAAGAAGAAGAAGAAGAAGAAGAAAAGTGAGGGGAGGAGGCTTCCCTTCATCGGGATAGAGTTGGCATGATTCCAGGGAGAGAAACCAGGGCAGCAGCTGCTGCTACTCACGGCTCAGGCTGGATGTAGCTGAACAGAACGGGCAAGGGGACCCTGCAAGCAGGGCTGCAAACCCAGTGCGGAGGCTCTGCATCGTCCTCCTCCTCCTCGTGCTCCGCTTCCCCCTCTCCATCGCCCACCTCCCTCTTCTCACAGGGAGGGCGGGTGAAAAAGAGAGAGAGAGAGAGAGAAGGCGCCTCTGCAGCCCGGGTAGAGAAGGAAGAAGGGGGCAAGTTGGAGGGCGCCTCTCTTCTTCTTCCGCCCCACTGGCCCCCTTGCGCACAACTTTCCCTTCGCCTCTCTCTTCCCACAGGGCAGACCACCTCGCTGCAGGGCAGAGCACAAGGCGGCGGCAACTGAGCAAAGCCAGGAGCCTGGGGAGGGGGCGGGCCTGTGTCGAGGGAGGGCGCATGCGCCTCTCCAGCTGAGCGTCGGCTTGGTTTTTTCCCTTTTAGCCTTCTGGCGCCCCGCAGAATTCGGTGCCTGCAGGCTAAACGCACCGGCCCTGGGTACCTGCGCGCAGCGCGGGGTGCTGGGGGCAGCTAGGGGAGGGGGCAGCTGTCTTCTAGGGGGGGGCAGCTGCCCCCTCCTGCCCCCCCTGGCTACGCCCATGCTGTAGGAGCAAAACAGCAGCCAGTAGGTCTGATCTTTATTTAAAAAAAACACTGTTGCAACAGGACTTCCACCCACCACCAGGATGAAGTAGGAAGGCTCCCACTTTTATCAGTTTTACAGAGATACCCACAACACCCCTAAAATCACATAAAGGATACATTGCAAATTACATCACAATTACAAAGGGGACAAGTTACAGGTAGATAGCCGTGTTGGTCTGTCATAGTCAAAAACAAAACAAAAAATAAAAAATTCCTTCCAGTAGCTCCTTAGAGACCAACTAAGTTTGTTCTTGGTATGAGCTTTCGTGTGCATGCACACTTCTTCAGATACAAGACGGGGATGCCCCCTTTCACCTCTGCTATTTATTTTAGTCTTGGAAATTCTTTTACAAAATAGCAGAAACGAAAATAAAATAAAAGGAATTGGAATTGGGGGGGAAATCTTACAAAATTAGAGTGTTTGCAGATGACTTAATAATAGCAATACAAGATCCAAAAGAAAGCATACTAGCAGCGCTAGAAATAATCAAGATTTATGGGAAAGTGGCGGGTCTAAAAGTAAATGACCAAAAAACTACATTGTTAACTAAAATTTTAAATATAGAAGAGAATAAAAAACTTCACCAACTGACGGGTATAGAGGTAAAGAATAAAGTAAAAAACTTGGGGATCTGGATAACAGCAAAAAGCATCAACCTATATGAAGACAAGTATGTAAAAACAGGGAAGGAAGTTAAGAAAAACATGGAAATGTGGAATAAGTTACATCTCTCTCTTTGGGGTAGAATCTCCGTAGTAAAAATGAATATACTCCCCAAAATGATATTTTTGTTTCAAACTTTACCGATATTGGGGGGGATGAAATATTTTCAGGAGTGGAAAAAAGATATGGCAAAGTTTATTTGGAACGGAAAAAGACCAAGGATAAAACATCAATTATTAATAGACAAAAAAAGAGAGAGGTGGCTTTGCACTCTCTGATTTAGAGTTATACCATGCAGCTGCAGGACTATTATGGTTAAAAGACTGGATAACACTTAAAGATTTGAATGTACTAGACCTAGAGGGATATGACAATCGGTATGGGTGGCACTCATATTTAATTTATGATAAGGTAAAGGTCCACAGGAGTTTTTTTTAACAATTTAATAAGAAAATCACTATATAAGATCTGGCCGAAGTATAAAGGAATACTAGAACCCAAGATTCCCATGTGGACCTCGCCAGCGGAAGCAATAACAGTTAAAAAACATGAACATGGAAGAGAAATGGGCCACATACTGATTGCTACTAGAAGAAAAACAAGATGAATTATCGGTACAACTGAAAAAAATATGAAGAAATCAAAAGTTATCTGACAGATTGGCTGCAATATTTTCAAATTCACCAAAGATTAATCATCGGGGGGGGGGATCAGGTCTTGCAAAAGAAACATCAAAATTAAAAAAAGAATTATTACAAAGTAAAGGAAAATACACCTCACGGGTATATGATCTTTTATTGGAATGGGAGGTGAAGGAGGAACAAGTGAAATCACTAATGGTGAGATGGGCACAGGACCTGGGTTATAATATATTAATGGAACAATGGGGGAAACTCTGGCGAGTAGTTTACGGCCTGTTATAATCTCAGGGAAAATATATTAAAGATGTTATAATCTCAGGGAAAATATATTAAAGATGATGTACAGATGGCACCAAACACCGAAAAAACTTGCCAAAATGTATAAGAACAGATCTCCTATATGTTGGAGATGCAATAAGGGAAATGGGTCTTATATGCATATGTGGTGGAATTGTACAGATATTTGTGTATTTTGGAATAATATATACGAAGAACTTAAGAAATTATTCAAATGCACATTCAAAAAAAGACCAGAAGTATTTTTATTAAGCATACTGCCGAATGAAATAGGAAAATCAAAAAGAACATTGTTCATGTATGGGATATCAGCAGCCCGAATCTTGAAAGCAAGAAATTGGAAAAATAAAATATTACCTAGTACATCAGATTGGCAAACTTTAATGGTGGAATATCTGCAGCTAGCAAAGATGACGGGAAGGATAAGAGGGCAAATGAAGCAAGCAGTCCATAAGGAATGGAGAATTTATAAAGAGTACTTAAAAATAATGGTATAAAAGGATCTCTCATGGCAGAACTAGACTGAACCTGGTATAATGTAGATATAGAAATGTAAGGAAATAAAAGGAAAACGCGTATGAAACATAACTGTGCGATACAATTCAATTAATAATCAAAATATGGTAAGAATAATTGGAATTCATTTTTAACAATTTTTTATTTTCATAGGTTATGAAGTTATTATTATTGGAAGGTGTATAAAATATAAAGAATATAAAGAATACATCAAATTTGTTAAGTGAGATATGCTATTATTTGTTGGTGTTGTATAATGTTGTATATTGTTTGTTAGTTTGTGGGGAAATAACTTTGAGGTGTTTCCTTTGTTGTTTGTTTTATAAATGTATCAATTTTTAAATAATATATATATATTAAAAAACAACAAATTACATCACAAAATGTGTCTGGTGACAGAAACCTGAGCATCAGGGCTTGCCCTCACCCTTCCATTGACCTCCACCATACACCCATCAAGTGATGCAAAAGAGATATTTACTTGTCCCTGTTTCCCAGCCAAGTTTCCCAGCCTTTTATCTTGATCTGGGTTTGCTATTGTTTCTGGAATGGAAACATGTCTGGCACTCAGGTATCAGGATGCCAGAGATTATATCACTCAGGCAGAGGGGCTGCTGAGTACCATGGGCTCATGCTTTAGGGATTATGGCTGCCCTCACTCATGTCCTAAGCTCCCCACTTGGTAGGCATTTCCTTCCTGAACAGAACAACGTTGGAATGGTGTGAATCCGACACTAGAGTGAATTTCTGAAGTTTTCCCAGTGATCCAGTATATAGATACATTTATCAGTGAATTGTTATGTGCAGCAGAGGTCTTAAAATAGCAAGAAAAAACTGTAATGAAGTGTTTTGTGGGGACATTTGCAGAAAGGATTGTGTTGATTTTGGTAGTCAGGGTGTGTGTGTGTGTATGATGTCTGCTGAAGGGGCAACCCCCCCCCCAATCTCCTAGACAGAAGTCTCCCTGTTTACATTATAGGGAGGGATCACTCTCTGTCTGGCTTATGGCACACTCGTTACCGGTACACACGATGTCTTTTGCAGTGTCCTGCATTCTCCTCACAGACACAGAGACAGGAACAGTGAACAGTGACATGCAGCAGCAGCAGCTGCCGGACAGACTAACTGCCAAAGAATTCCTCACATGCAACCCATCTGTTGGGGGGGGGTAAGGGGGGTAAGGCGAAAACACCCATTGACCCACAGTCCCTCCTGCAGAGGCGCTTCCTTTAAGCCATATAAAATCATAATGTGACCATTCCGATCTCCAGTAACAACTAATAACGTCTCTCAGGGAATTGCGGTCAAGCAAAGATCTATACTTATCCCCACCCGGAAATAAAGGGAAAAGAAATAGAATCTTGGATCTCAAAATGCTCCTTTATTATCCACTTGTCATGTAAACTGTATGTATCTATTGTACACTGTAATGTATATGTATCCATGCCTCGCCTTTTGTATCTCAAGTGTTACCAACTGTCATCTGCAACACAGGTTTTTGCATAAGCACACACAGACACCCCAATCCAATAATAAAGCTTTATTAAGCAAACAAAGTCAAGGGGAGAAACATGCCCTTCTGCCTCGGAAATCCCATCGGGTGACTCCCATATGGCTCCAGGTACCTGCAAATAAAGGGAAAAGACATGAACGTCATAGACAACAGCCACCTGGAGAACTTCCTCCACCCATACACAACCCACCCAAAGGATCTCCTCCCTTCCTGGTACCTATTCAACCACTGTAAATCCTCTTACCGCACCTGTGTAATCCTGTCTCTTCCTTTGTCGTGCACTGTGTCAAAACTGTATATAAGTCCAAAAGTCATTTTGTTCAGGGTTCTTCCTCCGACATCTGTCGTGTGAGAGGAACCCTGTTGCCAACAGTTATATGCATAAATAAACTGGTCAGGCTTAGCAGCCGCTTTGCTTCTCACTAGAACTCTGGTCCGGTCTCTGTTTTTTGACAGCAGGGGTTTCAAACAACGTCCTGCTGGGGTTTTGGGATTCCACCCGGAATCGGACCCGTTTACCTGGAAACGTCCTCAAATTCTTACAACAATTGGCAACCACGAAGGTGTCTCCGGTTCCACCGGGAATTTGGGGCTGCTGGGGCAGGAAACCCGGCTTGCTCCCAGCCAATATGCAGGGAGGGAATCCAACCCTCAGCAATCTGGAATTCCTGGCAGTAATCTGGAGTCCTAGCGGGACGGACCAGAGGAAGCAACACTGATCTTGCCGGCAGAAAAGGGGAAGTTTTGCATTAGAGCAGGTTTTCTTCAATCGGGATCCCGGGACGACAGACAAGCGAAGTGAGTATAAGGGTTATGGACACGGGGAGTGGGCTACTAAAATGCTTTTCTATCCCTTTCTGCTTTATTGTGGACTTGGTTTAACCAACTCCTGGGCTTGGGACCCTGCGCTTTAAATTGCGTTAAAAGGGGACCCACCATAGCTCACTCCTGTCAACCTGTACAAGGAGGCTGAGCGGGCTGTCTCTTCCTCTGTTCATTTTCTGTTTCCTTTTCCCGTTCCTGTCCAGGCAAGGTTGCCTTTTCCATTTCAAATTCTATCCAGACATTACCGCCTCGGCATTGCATTCACAAGCGTCCGGGGGGGGGGGCAGGTGGTCTTTTCCTTAGTGTGTAAGAGGCAGGGAAGTTGCTGTGGAACCCTAGGCTGATTGAATGTCCGATAGAGGGTTTCAAAGGCAGTGAGTCGCACAGGCAGCTGTGAAGCCAAAGAGGCAAAGAGGCCAGAGAGGCAAACAGCTGGGTAGATATTGGATCCGATTTTTTTTTTTTTTTTACGTGTCCAGGGTTAAGTGGGGATAAAGCCCCGACTGCAGTATAAAAGCAAAGGCCAGCACTGTTAAGATTCTTAAAATTGGGTGCATCTCAATCAAAAGAAATGAACCCACAGACTCCTGATGGGAAAGAAGCCTGGCTGGTGCTTACTTCCCACCTGGACTCTGACAGACCCCTTCAATTTGTGTTGAGAAAGTTTTTTAGTTTTTTAAAAAAAAATTATGTGAGAGCCATGCTTGCAGTCTGATCAACTCAACATGGCATATATTAAGGATTGTGTATACCTACCCTTTTTCTACAGTAAGGGGAAGCGGGGGGTGGGGGGGAAGGGGGGAGATTTGTAACTTTGAATTTTTTTACATATATATATAAAATTGGAATTTGTGAACTCACAATGTTCAAGGTCTGTGCTCTGTACCTAATTTTTCCTGCTGCAAAGACTTAAATTAAGCACAATATGTTTTTCAAGATAAAATGCAGTATCTGGCTTTCCTTAAAAGTAAAAGGTTTTTTGAGGAATCCTAAAACTGCTTTTAAAATATTCCCCCCCCCTCTTTGTTCTGTCTCTGAGCTTTTTCCTTCCCCATCTTCTTACTTCTGTGCTTAAACAGGTAAATCTACTCCTGAGTAAGCTTCCTTTAATCAGGAAAGGGGGGACAATGATTGCTAAAGGTACTCATCCCTTTTATTTTTTCTTCTTCTTTATTGTGTATGATATTTTAATTCTTAAATTACTCCTATTCATTTGTTATACTAGTTTCCTATGCAAGCTCAGGAAAATAAAATCTATGGCTGCTTTATTTCTGTGGGTGTTTATATCAACTCTTTATAGAATACTTTCTATCAAAGCCAAGGGAAACTGTCTGTTCACTTTATTTTTCTTTAAAGATCTTTTATCTAGGAACTTGCACTCTTTAGTCTAAGGAAGTAAATTCTCACTCAAACTATCATAAGATCTGCAAAAGGTTCTGTATAAAGTTGGGCACTCTTATTTTATCTTCCTTGTTTTGATTCCTTAGAAAACGTGCTCGCTTACAATATAGGGGAATGATAGTGTGCCCTTCCCCAGATGTCTCTGTGTTGATCAGAGATGTGCATCTCTCCAAATAATTGCACGGGGGGTGGAAGACGATTGGCTCCGTCCAGTAGTACCTGTATGCAGCTGTTATAATAAAAATACTGCTCCCTTTCCCTTATGGGGTATTTAAGAGCCCATATAGAGTCCTTAAGTAGGTTCTCTATCGGTAGGAGAAAATAACTGAGGCTGTTATGAGAATTATGAGGTCTAAGATATAAAATAAATGTTCATAAATGTACCAGGCAAACACATAAATATACTGTATATAACAGAGGCCAACCAGAGAATATTGGGAAGCAAAGCAGCTAGTAAGCATGATTTTTATTAAACTGTTGCAACAGGGTCCCCCACTCCCCCCATGCAGGGAGGAGAGGAACCCAGAACAATGGTGTGCAAGCTCCCCTGAAAATTGCCTCCCCTGGAGCTCAAGTCCACCCTCCAAAACATCATACATACATCACTGAAGGGGCGGTCTACAGCAGAAAACCTGTCTACCAGGATTCCCGATAATGGTCACTGATTGCTTTTACCTGGGCATACTGGCCATTCTTTTGGGGTTTTTTGGTGTGTGTTTTTTGTGTATGTTAGTTTTCTTTTTTTTAATGTATTTTTATTAAATATTTCTTGGTTTACAAAAGTATGTGCAATGCCTCTTTTTCAAGTTACATTTTCTACAGATCAGCTTTATTTGTTGAGACATTAGTGTTACATTAGGAAGAAAAAGGGGAAAGAGGTGGAGGCCATGGTGGGTGGGGGTGGGGTCAGGTGGCGATGTTTCTATTTTACTTAATATATGTGTGGGGTTTTGTATCAGCGTCGCTTGTGCAGGTTCTCTATGCTATTCGCTTGTGTTCCTTTGGTGTTGAGAGAGGTTGGGGGGTTGGGCTAAGGTATGATGGTTCATTTGTGATTGGCTGTGGTGAACTTTGTTTTCATGTGTGAGTGGGGTGGGTCAGGTGGATGTTTTGGATCAGGTTAGCCATATTGATTCGCATGTTGTCGGTGGATTCTTGTCGCTGTCTTGTTGGGCTGCATATGTGATAAAGGGGATCGTCTTGTGTCTCCCACCACTCCTCCACATCCAGTCACTCCATGGCAGTATGCCTTTCTTTGCTGCCTTCACTGCCACTCGGTAGGCTTGGTGGTGAGCCCTTACCAATTTTTGATAACATTTGACAGGATCTTGTCTCCTAGCTTGCTTCTTTGCCCTAAGCTCTGGAGTATACCAGGGAGGCCAAGTGGGCTCCACAAAGTGGGAGAGGGCTCTCAGGGGCAATCGTGTCGATGACCCGAGCCATTCAGATGTTCCAGAGGTCAGTCAGGGCTTTGACAGGAGCACTAGTTACCAACTGCCTATGCCATGTGCTCCTTACCCGGCCTGCCCCATTTTCCCCATAATATCTCCCCCTACTCTGAAGCACTGGAATTAGCCCCCCTTCACCCTAGCTCCTCTCTTCCCAGGCACATCCTGCACTCATTCATTTAAAGCAAAACAACCAAAATTTAAATATCAACAGATTAAAAGCCATTTTAAAACATTTTAGACATTTGGGGCAGTAAAACCAATAAGAGAGAACTGAAAAGTGTGGGATGTATAACACTGGTGCAGTCAATCACAACATTCCTAGAGTGTACACAAGGGGTCTTGGTCCTCCGGGTAGAGTTTCCTGTGCCAAGACTGAAATAATTTCCTTTGTGTGACCAGAGGTGGGAGTGGCCTTACCTGAAAGTACACAGGTCAGTTGCCATTCTCCTCTCTCTTCCCATCAGGACTCCGAGGATGCAACATCTCAAGAGATGCACTCTTGGCTTCCAGCCAAGGGGGCCCAAGTGGACCCTTCTCCCTTAAGGAGAGTGTCCACATGTACATACATTTAATCTAAGCTAGCCTGCCTTCTGAGACTTGTAAAAGCTTGGATGTCTGTGAGTAAAATCTTTATACTTTTATAAGCTTATGTGTTGTGTATTTTCTTTTAAGAGGGAACCAGGGGAATTATATGCCAGGATCTGCCTTGTTCTAGAAGTTCATAGGAACTTAAACGCCACGTTTTGCTGCGCTTTATTGGGGATGAGAAACTCTGCTGGTTTGGAGCTTGTTAGCACAAGCTGGGATAGGAAATATTAATCAATATTCCCTCATCCACATTCCCACTCATCTCCCACAAAAAGGAGACCCTAAACACTGCCCCAACCCAAGAGTTTGTTTCAGCATTTTTTAATATGGAGTCTGGATTCTGCCCTCCAGGTTAGGTGGAAAAGGCCTTCCAGCAGTGGACAAGCACTCACAGCAGGACCATGAGTTCTGTGAACTAGGCCCTCCTTGGCCTTAAGGGAGCTACCCCAGTGAAGCAGATCTGACTCGTCTGAGAAATTTCTGGATTAGGGCTGTGGGAAGAAAGGCGTATGGGAGCCCACTCCCTAGCCAGAGGGAAGTCAGGGCATCCATGCCCATCGATCCCTGGGTCCTGAACCAGGAGAAGAATCATAGAATCATAGAGTTGGAAGAGACCACAAGGGCCATCCAGTCCAACCCCCTGCCAAGCAGGAAACACCATCAAAACATTCCTGACAGGTGGCTGTCAAGCCTCTGCTTAAAGACCTCCAAAGAAGGAGACTCCACCACACTCCTTGGCAGCAAATTCCACTGTCAAACAGCTCTTACTGTCAAGAAATTCTTCCTAATGTTTAGGTGGAATCTTCTTTCTTGTAGTTTGAGTAAAGAGAATATTGCTAACAGATCCAGCCCTGAGTTGATAAGAAGAAAACCGAAAGAAGAGACGGACTTTATAATGGTATGTGGAAGTGGGAAAGAAAAGGGGGGGAAGCCTTATGCTTGTTTTGCCTCAATATTTTACTAAACACAGGCGGAACTCCCCCTAGAAAACCACTTTCACTTGGAAATAGCAAGCGGACTTTAAAGACTGAGATTGACTTTGGTGGAAAAGATCTGACTTTACAGCTATAACTGTGTGGAACTAAAATAAGACTCTGAAAGATTTATTAGAAATGGAGGACCTTCGACTTTCGATTCGGTAAATAAAGGCACTGCAAGAACTGAATTGATGTGGGAGCCCCTGAAGGCAGAGCTCTATCCCATAGGGAGAAGCCAGATTTGGTTGTTCACTTAAGTTTGATTTATATTAGGGACTGATTCTCCTGGAATGGGTACGAGAAATGCAAGCAGGGGAGAATAGCAGTGTGAAGAAGTTTGAGAAAATGGCAACAGCAGGAATGTGACATTTGGAATTAAGAAGATTGATCTCATCAACACAGACACATTGTTTATTATAATTTAGCCTGCTTGCTGGCATATATCAGTGGCTGTGGAAACATCGGAAATAAATTTAAAAGCAATTGATGGAGGTGATCAGGAAGCTCTGACGTCCGAGGCATGGGGAGTCCATATATATAAAAAAATACATATATAATAATTAGGCATAATTGGAATGTTTTTTTGTTTTTTAATTGGGAATTGTATAATTAATTTGGATTGTAATTTGAAATGTAATTTGGAATAATTCCAATGTGATTTGTATTGGAAGATTTAATAAATAGATTTAAAAAAAAAAAGTTATTTCCACATTCAATAGATTTAAGTGGTTTCTCCCCCGTGTGAGTTTGTTGATGTCTTCTAAGGTGTCCATTTTGCCTGAGGTTCTTTCCACATTCAACACATTTAAACGGTTTCTCCCCCATGTGAGTTTGTTGATGTCTTCTAAGTGCTCCACTTTCACTGGAGCTTTTTCCACATTCAATACATTTAAATGGTTTCTCCCCCGTGTGAGTTCGTTGGTGTGTTCTAAGGTGTGCACTTTGACTGAAGCTCTTTCCACATTCAATACATTTAAATGGTTTCTCCCGTGTGAGTTTGTTGATGTCTTCTAAGTGCTCCACTTTCACTGAAGATTTTTCCACATTCAATACATTTAAATAGTTTCTCCCCCGTGTGAGTTCGTTGGTGTTTTCTAAGGTTTTGACTATCACTGAACCTCTTTCCACATTCAATACATTTAAATGGTTTCTCCCCCGTGTGAGTTCGTTGATGTATTCTAAATGATCCACTTTCACTGAAGCTCTTTCCACATTCCATACATTTAAATGGTTTCTCCCCTGTGTGAGTTCGTTGGTGTGTTGTAAGGTTTCCGGAATGACTGAAGCTCTTTCCACACACCATACATTGAAATGGTTTCTCCCCTGTGTGAGTTCGTTGATGTATTCTAAGTGCTCCACTTTTACAGAAGCTCTTTCCACATTCCAGACATTTAAATGGTTTCTCCCCCATGTGAGTTCGTTGGTGTGTTCTAAGGCTTTGACTATCACTGAACCTCTTTCCACATTCCAGACATTTAAATGGTTTCTCCCCCGTGTGAGTTCGTTGATGTATTCTAAGTGATCCACTTTCACTGAAGCTCTTTCCACATTCCATACATTTAAATGGTTTCTCCCCTTTGTGAGTTCGTTGATGTAATCTAAGTGATCCACTTTGACTGAAGCTCTTTCCACATTCCATACATTTAAATGGTTTCTCCCCTGTGTGAGTTCGGTGATGTATTCTAAGTGATCCACTTTCACTGAAGCTCGTTCCACATTCAATACATTTAAATGGTTTCTCCCCCGTGTGAGTTCGTTGGTGTGTTCTAAGGTGTGCATTTTGAGTGAAGCTCTTTCCACATTCAACACATTTAAATGGTTTCTCCCCTGTGTGAGTTCGTTCGTGTCTTCTAAGTGCTCCACTTTCACTGAAGATTTTTCCACATTCAATACATTTAAATAGTTTCTCCCCCGTGTGAGTTCGTTGGTGTGTTCTAAGGTTGTTACTATAACTGAACCTCTTTCCACATTCAATACATTTAAATGGTTTCTCCCCCGTGTGAGTTCGTTGGTGTTTTCTAAAGTTTCGACTATCACTGAAGCTCTTTCCACATTCAATGCATTTAAATGGTTTCTCCCCTGTGTGAGTTCGTTGATGTATTCTAAGTGATCCACTTTCACTGAAGCTCTTTCCACATTCCATACATTTAAATGGTTTCTCCCCCGTGTGAGTTCGTTGGTGTGTTCTAAGGTGTTCACTTCGACTGAAGCTCTTTCCACATTCAATACATTTAAATGGTTTCTCCCCTGTGTGAGTTTGTTGGTGTCTCCTCAGTCTTCCCCTGTTACTAAAGCACATCCCACATTCCATGCATTTAAACTGTGTTTTTGTTCTTCCCAATGAATTCACAGGTGGCTCCATTGAATTCTGACCATCATCTTCCTGACCTGTTTGGGAGGAAGAGAATCCTGTTAGACATACATTTAGACGTTATTAAACAGTATCATTTTATAATACAGATCTATGGTGGAATTGGCTTATTAGACACATCTCTGTATTTTTCTTTTTCAAGCAGGGAAATGATATCAGGCATGAATAACAGTATCTCCTTTGTGAAATATGTAAAACTTAAGCGCTACATGTAATTGTAAAAATATTGCAATATATTGGAACCTAAGAAGAGCCTGCTGGATCGGGCAAAGGCCCACCTAGTCCAGCATCCTGTTCTTACAGGGGCCAACCAGATGCTTCTGGGAAACCAGCAAGCAGGATTTCAGCACAAGAGTCCTCTCTGCCCTCCTGTGCTTTCCAGAAACTAGTATTAAGAAGCATTATTGCCTAGGACTGCAAGGGGCAGAGCACAGACATCAGTCTAATCCTCTTTTTCAAGGTCTCCAATTTGCTGGCCGTCACTGTCTCCCGTAGGATGGAAGTCCTTGGATGAACTATGCTTCTGTTGATTCATCTTTGCAGCCATTAAAGGCTGATAAATGTATTATGGTCCTAGCTTTTGTTGGCTGCAGTCTGACAAAGTGGACTCTTGACCAGGAAAGCTGTTGCCACTATAAACTTGTGCTGGCTGTGGGTGAGGGGACACTCGAACTCAGGATGCAAAGGAGAAACATGCTAACAGGAAGGCACACTTGGCAAATCCACACCGTGATCAACTCCCACCCGTAAATCAATGTCCCCACTGTGGAAGGATGTGTGGATCCAGAATTGGCCTCCACAGTCATCCCACTGGTCATGTTGGCTGTGGGTGACAATGTATGGAAAAGGCTGACTCAGAGGTTCTGGCAATCCCATTGTCTGAGAATTTCAGGCAGAGGAAAGGAAATTAGAAAAGCATGCAAGGACCCAGACCCCAACCCTTACCCAGAAAGCTGGCCTCTTCTCCACTCTCTCCCTCAGCCTTTGCAGAGAGATGGATGTACTCTGTGTCAAAGGGATCCTGCTCAGACTTTGGGGGATTCAATACATTGAATTCAATACATTGAAATGGTTTCTCCCATGTGTGAGTTCGTTGGTGTGTTCTAAGGTTTCCAGAATGACTGAAGCTCTTTCCACACTCCATACATTGAAATGGTTTCTCCCCTGTGTGAGTTCGTTGGTGTGTTCTAAGTTGCCCACTTTGACTGAAACTCTTTCCACACTCCATACATTTGAATGGTTTCTCCCCTGTGTGAGTTCGTTGGTGTGTTCTAAGGTTTCCAGAATGACTGAAGCTCTTTCCACACGCCATACATTCAAATGGTTTCTCCCCTGTGTGAGTTCGTTGATGTTTTCTAAGGTCTCCACTTTGACTGAAGCTCTTTCCACACTCCATACATTTAAATGGTCTCTCCCCTGTGTGAGTTCGTTGGTGTATTCTAAGGCTTCCACTTTGACTGAAGCTCTTTCCACACTCCATACATTCAAATGGTTTCTCCCCCGAGTGAGTTTGTTGATGTGTTCGAAGTGCTACATTTTGATTCAAGCTCTTCCCACACTCTGTAGATTTGAACTGTTTCCCCCCTGTGTGCTTGCTCCAATGAAATCTAAGTTTATCCTTCCGGCTGAAGTTCTTTCCACACTCCATACATTCAAATAGTCTCGCTCTTTTGTGAGTTTGTTGATGTACCCTCAGTTTTCCACTGTGACTAAAGCACATCCCACATTCCATGCATTTAAATTGTTTCTTCATTCTTCTCAATAAATTCACCGATGGCTCTGTAGAATTGTGACCGTCATCTTCCTCACCTGTTTGGGAGTGGGGGGTGGGAGAGAATCCTGTTAGACTTCCAAGAAAGACGATAAAGAAACTGAACACACATCATTCCCAATGTGCACCTTTTCTTATTTTAACACAGTCTCCATTCTCCACTGTCCTCTCTATGTTCCTGGCCCTGCAGTCCCTCTGTGGGGACAGCCATCGTCCCCACCCAGAGACTCTTGCTGTGGTTGCTGTGGGTGTTGTGGGAGCTGCCGCCATGTTTTTATATGTTTTAAATAGTTTTTAATCTGTGGAGTTTTGAATTTTGGTTTTGTTGGAGGTGGGATAGACGTTTGGTTGGGGCTGGGGGTTGTTTTAATTTTAGTAAAATTGTATATTACTATTATTAGGGGTTTTCTGGTTTCTACTGTTTTATTACTTTGTGGTATGATTTGTTTTAAGGGGAGTTCTGTTTTAAGGGGAGAGGGTCGTGGCTGCCTGGGAGTAGGCCCCAGCCAACAGAACGTCTGGGGCAGGTTCCACAGAGAGGGGATGCACTGGGACACCCGATCTCAGTGATAATGTGTAGGAGGAAGAGTTACGCTAAGAACAGACCATGTAATTACCAAGGAGGCAGGTTTAGTCGTCGTTTGAGGACTATCCCTGCCTCCAAGTCTGGTGCAACTGTCTCCTTGATCCTTGCCTATCCTGGCTCATAAAAGCGAGCCGGGAAGAGCTGGGCGATGGGCTCTACGAGGTGGTGAATGCTTCCCTCTGCGATGGAGCCTTCCCAGACCCACTGAAAGAGGTGGTTATTAAACCACTTCTTTAAAAAAACATCTTTGGACCCAGACAATATGGCCAACGATCGCCCAGTCTCAAATTTTCCATTCTTGGGCAAGGCAATTGAGCGGGTGGTTGCTGAACAACTCCAGGCACGCCTGGAAGATGTGGACCATTTGGATTCCTTCCAATCGGGATTCCGGCCTCATTATGGGACTGAAACTGCCTTGGTCATGCTGGTTGATTATCTCTGGCGGGCTAGGGACAAAGGTGAAAGCTGTTTCCTAGTTCTGCTGGATCTCTCAGTGGCCTTAGATACCATTGACCATGACACTCTTCTGTAGACCTGGAAGGAGGCTTAGATCACATTGATTCCAAATCCTGATACAGACCGATGTCAAGTGAAAAACTACAGATCAATCTCTTTGCTAAATGTGGATTACAAAATATTTGCCAAAACAAGGGACCGTATACAAGCTATTTTATTGGCCAGGCATGAGTAAGGATATCAAAACTTACTGTCAGTCCTGTAAGGTGTGTCAACTAGTTGGAAAGGCATGAGAAAAGACGAAGGATTTATTGCAGCCAATCCGTGTGGTGATGCCTTTTTCAAAATAGGAGTTGATATTATAGGACCCATTTCTCAAACTACCAGGAGAGGGAATCAATACATTTTGACAGTAATGGATTATGCCACAAGATATCCAGAAGCAGTCCCACTAAGACAGTGGTGGCCAAACTCAGCCCTCCAACTGTTTTGGGACTACAATTCCCACCATCCCTGACCACTGGTCCTGTTAGCTAGGGATGGTGGGAACTGTAGTCTAACAACAGCTGGAGGGCCGAGTTTGGACACCACTGCACTAAGAGATATAGAGGCCAAGACAGTTGCAAGCGCATTACTAACTGTATTTGCCAGGCTAGTATTTCCAGATGAGATCATCACAGATTTAGGGTCTGCATTTATGTCTCAGCTGATGAAAGAACTTTTGAAAGCCTGTGGAATAGGACACTTGACCACCACAGCTTATCATCCTCAGACAAATGGGACTCACTGAAAAATTTAATGCGACCTTGAATCATATGCTTAAGACTTATGTCTATAACCACCCAAAATATTGGGATGCCCGGTTGCAACATTTTCTGTTTGGGTACAGGAAGGTGCCCCAAGAAAGCTCAGGATTCACCCATTTGAGTTGCAGCTTGGAAGACAACCACGAGGTCCTTTGGACATCTTAAAAGCTGCATGAAAAGACAAATTGAGAGCCAGGATGCAATGGCATGCCTACATGAGCCCCAGGATGGCCTGGAAGAGCTGGAGGAGGTGGAGGTGGACAGCAAGCAGAGAGCCCAACCCCAGCAGAGGACAAGGGGCGATGCCAGAGACAGGAACAGAGAGTTCAAGTCAGGAGATTGGGTGCTGATGCTGCGTCCCAGCTGGAAGAGGAAGCTGGAGGTTTCCTGGGAAGGTCCTCTCCGTGTTGTTGGTGGACTCTCCAGCGTAGACTATTTGGTTGATTTAAATTTGGAATATGAACACTGTAAAGTTTTCCAAGTAAATATGCTTAAACCTTATTATGAACGGGGCAAAGAGGGCCGGATAAGGTAATTGCGGATTCCCTGTCACAAAACCTTTAGATATATACAGCAAGATTGTCCCTGTACCTATGTGTATTATGCGATGCAAATGTTGGAAATGTGAGTAAATGTGGTTTAAATGTATTATAAAGGGCATTTGCTAATTGAAACAAACTCCAAGTTTTCAGTTTCTGCCCATTGCTGCTTCAAGCTGGTGTATGCAACCTCATCTACACAATGATTTTCAGGGGTGGGACATGTGATGAAAAATTTGGTTTTGCTGGACAAGTTGGAACAGTAAGTGTTTCTTTTTTCTTTCTTTCCCTGCCAGCAAATGGATAATGGACGGCAGCCTCTGATTGGCCGTGGTTCCAGGAGGGAGAGTTTAAAAGGAGAGGACCTGAGGAGTGACTGTTAATTAACGGTTAGTTGGGAGTTGTGGGAATTGAGAGGGTTGGAATTGAGGTTGGAGAGGTTAGGAGATAGGTAGGAAAGACAGGTTAGGAAACTCTGAGCATATTGTGAAGGACAGAGTGTGGTGTCCTGGAGGAGGAATAGACCGGTAAGGGTTGTTCAGTAAGGTGGAGGCAATTTATTTGAGTGAGAGCGGGCCCAACGGCATGAGAGAAAAAAGTGCCGTTGCGCCTGTCACCGCAGTGGCACCCGCCCCGTGGAACACCCTCCTTTCTGATGTCAAGGAAAAAACTATCTGATTTTTTAGGAGACATCTGAAGGCAGCCCTGTTTAGGGAAGTTTTTAATGTTTGATCTTATATTGTGTTTTTAATATTCTGTTGGGAGTGGCCCAGAGTGCCTGGGGGAAAGCCAGCCAGATGGGCAGGGTATAAATAATAAATTATTACTATTACTATTATTACTATTATTATTATTATTATTCCAAAATTTTAGGAATGAAGATGAGATGATGGCAAGAGCAACACATTATCACTCCATTCACACTTAAGAAAGCAGTACCATTTTATACCGTTTCCCCTTTTTTAATACGTAGTCATAAAGTAAGCCACGGCAGAGTTTTTTTTACCTTTGTGATAAGTAAGTCGTACCCCAAAAGTAAGCCGTGGTGTCGCCATTATTCCTCAGCCCCTCCTGTGTGTGCAGGGAGCCAGCGAACAAGTAAGAGGCGTGGGGGGAAACTCACCTCTTGCGGAGTTCTGCCCCGCCTGCTCAGCACGCAGGGGGAGGCTGTACCGTACCATACTGATGTAATAAAAATAAGACATCCCCCCGAAAATAAGCCACCCTGTATTTTTTTGAGGGAATTTTTTTTAAGACGGTGTCTTAAAAAGGGGGAGACGGTAATATAGATCAAATAATTGGCTTATTTGACATATTTCTGTATTTTTCTTTTTCAAGTGAGAAAATGATCTCAGGCTCAAGCAGCAGTCTCTCCTATGTGTAAGAAGTAAAACTTTAGTATTATTGAAGAATATGTCAGAAGAAAAATGCCACATGTAACTGTAAAAATATTGCAATACAGTGGTCCCTCGACTTACGAATGACCCGACTTACGTAGTTTTCAAGTTACGAGTGGAAAAAGCGGCCGCGCCTACGAATTTTTCGACTTCCGAAAGGAAATCGCGGCCGTTTTAGATGCGGTTTCCTCGACTTACGAAGTTTAGATGCGGTTTTTTCTCCCAATGCATTCCTATGGGGACTCGACTTACGATTTTTTCTGACCTACGAAAGTCCCGTCGGAACAGATTAAATTCGTAAGTCGAGGGACCACTGTATATTGGAACATAGGAAGAGCCTGCTGGATCGGGCAAAGGCCCACCTAGTCCAGCATCCTGTTCTCACAGGGGCCAACTAGATGCCTGTGGGAAACCAGCAAGCGGATTTGAACACAAGATTCCTCTGCCTTCCTGTGCTTTCCAGAAACTAGTATTAAGAAGCATTATTGCCTAGGACCACGAGGGCAGAGCACAGCCATCAGTCTAATGCTTTTTTTCAAGCTATCCAAGATTCTGGCTGTCCCTGTCTCCTGTAGGATGGAAATCCATAGACTAACTATGCTTCTGTTTATTCATCTTTAGCAGCCCTTAAAGGCTGATAAATGTATTATGACCTAAGCTTTTGTGGGCTGAAGTCTGACAAAGTGAACTTTTGAGCAGGGAAGCTGGTGCCACTATAAACTTGTGAGTCTCTTTGTTGACTTTGTCTACTTATTTTGCTATTTGTACCAAGGTTGAACCACAGTATCTCCATGGAAGGTTAGAGACGGACAAAATTACAGGGGTGCTATAAATTATTATCCCATTTACTCACTCTCACACACAACCCCAGTCTGTAAGATTGGCATAATTCGCTTATAATACTGGTCACTTCTGGTCTTCAAAAGCCTGATCCTATGTGTAGAGCCTCCAGCCACAGGAATGGGTATTATGATAATGGGTCCTTTGCGCCTTAAGCCCACCAAACTGAGGAGGTGCATGCATTTATTTTGTTTTGATGCTGGTGGAATGTATCACTCTGAAATTGTCTATAAAAATAAAGGTAATAGAAACAATTTAAATATATGAATTATAATTATGGTACTTTGGCCACCTCATGAAAAGAGAAGACTCCCTAGAAAAGACCCTGATGTTGGGAAAGATTGAGGGCACAAGGAGAAGGGGACGACAGAGGATGAGATGGTTGGACAGTGTTCTCGAAGCTACTAACATGAGTTTGGCCAAACTGCGAGAGGCAGTGAAGGATAGGTGTGCCTGGCATGCTCTGGTCCATGGGGTCACGAAGAGTCGGACACGACTGAACGACTGAACAACAACAACAACAATTATGGGAAGAATTTCCATAGCTGCTTTGGAGAAGGTCTCATCCCTTCCTTCTTCCTGCCAGGAACTCCCTGCCTTTTGTCTCCTCTCCATCTTTTCCTCTTTCTCCTGCCACCATCCATCCATCCCTGTCCCCATCTCCTCTCCCCTGGAACTCACCAGATTTCTCCCAGGGTCCTGGGAGGAAATGCTTAGAGGTTGTGGGGAGGGATGCAGGAGACAGCCTGACCAGGTCAACCGTCCATCTTCCTCCTTCCATCCTGGCCAGGTTTGCAGGTTCAGTCTCAGCTAGGTTTGCAGGTTCAGCTTCCTGAGGAGGGCAGAAACCAAAGCAAGTTGCAGTTTCCTGGGAGGGAGGAAGAAGACAAGGGAGTCTCAGAGCCCCTGCAGGGATTCTCCTGCCCAAGGCATTCTGCTGCCCCTAGAGAAGCCCCAATTGGGCACCCCCTTCCCAAGAGCCCCCACCCTTTGGCCATTCCTTTCACCTGCCTGTCCCACCTCCCTTCCGAAGGCTGGCATGGTATGCCCATTAGTGGCCTGAGAGTAGATCCCTTGGAAATTAATCTGCAAAGGACTGCTCTGAATACATGGGTGGCCCTTGCATGGAGAAGAAGGAAGGCCCTTGCTTGCATCTGGATACCCTGGGAGAGGCGGTGGATCTGCCCACTGCCCCCTCCTCTGTCCTCCTGCTCTGCAAACACACTTTGCTCTTGTTGCTCAGGGGAGAGGGGCGGCTGATGGAAAGAGCCTTCAAACCCACCCGCTTCCTCCTCTGCTCCCCCTCCTGTCCTTTTGGGAAACAGGAACTATGGTCAGGAGTAAACAACTTAGATGGCAAGTCCACAGGAGAAGCACTTTAGAGCACTGCTTACTCATACTATGTGTGTGTCTGTGTGTGTTTGGATATAGAGGACAGCATACATGTTTACACCACGGGGTTACTTCAAGAGGGCAATTGTTTAAAACCGAAGGCAATGGAAGACTTCCGAAGGCAGCCTTTTACAAGGAAATTTTTATGGTTTTTGTTTTGTTGGAAGCTGGCCAGATGGGCTGAGGCAACCCAGTCAGATAGACAGCATGCAAGTAGTGAATAATAATAATAATAATAATAGCAGCTTCCTAAGCCTGTCCTGCTATGCATGCTGATCAGAGACTCTGTCCAACAACCCCTTTGAACACAACAGGGCTTCCTATTTTTACTGCTATCAGTGGGAACAGTCAAACCACAAAGCCACTGATCAACCAGGGCTTCCTGTTTTGACCAAACACAGTTTGAAGTTAGCTTAATGTCCCAGCTTGTTCCAAAGCTGGCAGCTGTAGTTTCCTGGTTTGGGCAAAATGGAATGTTTGTTAGTTATGGCTCATAAGAGACTCGAAGGGCTTTAAATTTACAGTACAATATTTTGCCACATGTGCTACATCTAGGGTAGTTTATGTCATCAGATGCCCATGTGGACTGTTATATGTGGGTTGTACACTTAGACCCATTAAGGTTAGAATTTCGGAACATTGTTCTAGAATAAGAAACAATGTAACTGATGCTCCCTTAGTTGCACATTTTACTGAAGCATCCCACACAGATGAGGATCTGTCTTTTTTTTTGTCATTTGGTCGTATCATGGTCCCATGGAACTAGCCAAGAGAATTCTACTACAAAAAGAAACCAGATTTATCTTTTTATTAAACACATTAACACCCTCAGGTCTTAATACGGATTTGGATCTTAGCTGCTTCTTATAATTTAAGAAATGACTGGTATTAAAAGTATCCTTGTAGTATTGGGGTTTCATTTCTTGGTGTTATTACTTTAAGAATGATTCAACTATCGGCTAATTGTTAACACCTGGAATTAATACTATGGCTGGTTGTATAAATCCCTTGTTGCTATACAAGCACTCTATACAGTCTTTTGGAATACCATTGTTGTATAGGATTAGAATGCTGTTTTTGGTATGTATAATTTTTCTGAAAATACTATATGTTATTAATAATAATAAAAATAATAATAATTTTTTATTTGTACCCCGCCTATCTGGCCGGGTCTCCCCAGCCACTCTGGGTGGCTTCCAACAAATATTAAAATACATCAAAATCACAAGTTAAAACTTCCCTAAACAGGGCTGCCTTCAGGTATTTTCTGAATGTAGGATAGCTGTTTATCACTTTAACCTCTGCTGGGAGGGCGTTCCACAGGGCGGGCGCCACTACCGAGAAGGCCCTCTGCCTGGTTCCCTGTAGCTTTGCTTCTCGCAGTGAGGGAACCACCAGAAGGCCCTCGGCGCTGGATCTCGGTGTCCGGGCTGAACGGTGGGGGTGGAGACGCTCCTTCAGGTATACAGGACCATGGCCATTTAGGGCTTTAAAGGTCAGCACCAACACTTTGAATTGTGCTCAGAAACATACTGGGAGCCAATGTAGATCTCTCAGGACCGGTGTTATGTGGTCCCGGCGGCCACTCCCAGTCACCAGTCTAGCTGCCGCATTCTGGATTAATTGCAGTTTCCGGGTCACCTTCAAAGGTAGCCTCACGTAGAGCGCATTGCAGTAGTCCAAGCGGGAGATAACTAGAGAATGCACCACTCTGGCGAGACAGTCTGCGGGCAGGTAGGGTCTCAGCCTGCGTACCAGATGGAGCTGGTAGGCAGCTGCCCTGGACACAGAATTAACCTGCGCCTCCATGGACAGCTGTGAGTCCAAAATGACTCCCAGGCTGCACACCTGGTCCTTCAGGGGCACAGTTACCCCATTCAGGACCAGGGAGTCCCCCACGCCCGCTCGCACCCTCTCCCCCAAAAACAGTACTTCTGTCTTGTCAGGATTCAACCTCAATCTGTTAGCTGCCATCCATCCTCCAACTGCCTCCAGGCACTCACACAGGACCTTCACCGCCTTCACTGGTTCTGATTTGAAAGAGAGGTATGATTTGAAGTTTGTTATTTCCAATGTAATAAGATTACGACATTGCACCTATGTATATTACTCAGATTCCATTATGTTGAAGAAATAGAAAGGCACAACAGAGAAAGTATGCCAACCTTTGAAATACTTATGGTACTCCTTGTTATAATATCATGGTGGTATGTATAATTGAATTGAATATATCATGCTTTTACTCATTTATGTATAAAAATAGAGTTTCAACTGCATCATTTCATATCATTTATGATTTCAAGATTTCAAGTTGCTGAAGAAGCCGAAAGGCGAAACAGGTTGCCTTTATTCCAGAAAACCTTGTTCTGCTTACATCATCTCATGGACTTCTTATATTATGGCATGGGATCCATAAATTTTGGGTTCCTTTTTGTACATTTGTAATCTATATATGTATTTATGTTGTCAGAGTTGTCTAGTGTTACTGTGTTGTTCACCCCGGTTGTGGGGATGATATAAAATAAGATACTACATTTATGATATTCAGCAGGTTGCATTTGTTGTGATTTATGCCAGTGATGTACGTAACCAAGGTTTGTTGTTGGATTGTTTGATTACTTACCATGGCTGAATTATCAAAAAAGTTTGGATATAGTGATGCAGAAAAAACACACAACAATGCCAAATTCTGGGAACCACAGCTGGGGAGCCTGTCGCCTTGGACCCCTCATTGTGCCCCTTGAGCTCAGCATCGTTTAAAGCAGGTTTCCTCAAACTCGGCCCTCCAGATGTTTTGAGACTACAGTACTATTCCCATCATGCCTGACCACTGGTCCTGCAAGATAGGGATCCTGGGAGTTGTAGGCCAAAAACGTGGAGGGCAGAGTTTGAGCAAGCCTGGTCTAAAGGGAGCAGCTCAGGGTCTCAGGCAGGATTCGTGCCAGCCTGACCCAGAGATGTTTGCCCCTGTGCCCTCCTGTAGATGCCTTGCCCCCGAGCTGCGCCCCTTCCCGTTCCTGCCCGGTTGGGGGTCGCCCTGCAGCCTCCGGCTGGACTCGGGGCCTGATCCTGCCAGGCGAGGCGCACGTGCTCTTCCCCTCCCCCTCTCTCCCCCCCCCCCCGCCTCCAGCACCTCTGGCTCCTCGCTCCGTCCCTGCACCGGAATCCGGCTCCTCTCCGGGGAAACTCGCCAGGCCACTGGCCGCTGCTCCTCCGCTCTCCTCGGCGGGGGGACAGGAAAGTGCAGCCGCTCTCGAGTCCCCCTGGCTGGCCCCGTTTCCTGCCTCTCTGGGCATCGGAGCTCGCTGGCTGTGGGTTGGGCCCCGGGAGGCTGCAAGGCTGGATGCGCCCCCTGGCAAGGCGAAGACCTCCCTGCTGCTTCCCCTGCCCTCGTATTGGCAGCCCGCTGCTTCTGATCCCGCAGGTTCTGCTCTTCACTGTCGGGGCAAATTGACAGTTGGTCCACTCCTAGCTCTGGAGCAACAGGGAACACGCTTGTGCCACCCTTCTCTAGGGGCCTTCACACGCCACCATCTGTGTCCCCGTGTACACAAATCGCTGAGCTGTCGGGGTAATAATAATAATAATAATAATAATAATAATAATAATAATAATAATAATAATAATAATGTAATTAATAATATTATATTATTTATACCCTGCCCATCTGGCTGGGTTTCCCCAGCCACTCTGGGCAGCTCCCAACAGAATTTATTTATTTTAAAAAGTAGAATAAGACATCAAACATTAAAGACTTCCCTAAACAGGGCTGCTTTCAGATGTCTGCTAACCTCCGGGTTTCGAGCCCCATTTGAGATAGTGAAAATGAAGTGTAATGTTACCTTGACATTGTGTACACATAATTCCAATGGTTTAAACACCCCACAAAAATCCCTTCCCCTTTCTATATACCTTTTCTGTATCTTCTCTAATAAGTGGGCTTAGAAAGCTTTTTCTCAGAATTTATTATATAATTGGAATAGATCTGGCATCTATAAGCTGTCCAGGATGTTGTACTAAGTCTTGTTGTGATTAGGTGTGCAGTCACTGGTTTCTAAATCCTCATCATGAAAAGGTCCTGGAATACCATTTTAGGTAAAATTATCAAGTTCAGATCAAGTGTACTATATAAGTGATATGATATATTTTTCTTTAATATGGCAGGTGTTGCATACCACTTAAATTTTAGCTTATAAAATGTTAAGCTTCTAAGTGATTCTGGAATAACATTTTGATTTAGTCTTCCTCTTTAATAGTAAACTATCCTTTTCTTCTTTCTCCAGAAATAAAAAGCAATATTATTTTACAAAAAAACAGTATTGATTTTTAAAATATGCCTTCACTGGTGATAATAATCGAGGTTTTCCAAGTGCAGAAGCAAATAGGTTAAGGCACTGATGACTTACGGAGGGCTGGGGGAAGTGGGGTGCTGCAAAAATGCCTGCCTCCAGGCTAGAGTTGCCATATTCCAAACAGTGAAAATCTGAACTGAAAAATTATTGAGCTTTTGGGGCAAAATCTCAAAATTGCTGTTTCTGAGTTATTTTTTATGGAAAAGCGGCTCCCATACATCCCGGTTCCTGTGGTTGAGGCCTTGTCATCTGAGAGAGCTGTATCCAGCCCACCCCAGCTTCTTCTGTCGTAATAAACGAGTTACATGTAGTCTGAAAGGTGGTGGCTGCTGTGAGGCTACCTTGGCGGTCTGAGTGCAAAACAGACTGCAGAGTACACGGCTTCTACACCCACCCCACATTCAGTGTGGTGTAGTGGTTAAGAGCGGTAGACTCGTAATCTGGTGAACCGCGTTCGTGTCCCCGCTCCTCCACATGCAGCTGCTGGGTGACCTTGGGCTAGTCACACTTCTCTGAAGTCTCTCAGCCCCACTCACCTCACAGAGTTTTTGTTGTGGGGGAGGAAGGGAAAGGAGAATGTGAGCCGCTTTGAGACTCCTTCGGGTAGTGATAAAGCGGGATATGAAATCCAAACTCCTCTTCTTCTTCTTCTTCTTCTTCCTCTTCCCGTTTCTCTTCCACGTACAGTATTATCGGATTGTGATGTTGGCTCAGATGGTGGGTTTGGATCCCCTCCTTTACTACAGACACCCCCCAAACAACCCTGGGAAGTGTAGTTTGTTAAAGGTGCTGAGAATTGTGGGGAGGCCCCTACTCCTCTTACATAACTACAGTTCCCAGAGTAGTTTAACAGACAACCCCTCTTCACAGGGAACTATGTAGCTCTGTGTGGGCAATGGGGAGGGTTTTTTTCTAAGACTTTCAGCACCCTTGAAACTACACTTCCCATGGTTCTTAGCGGGAAGATGTACCTGTTTAAAGTGGTATCATCCTGGCTTAAATGTATCGTGCAGACAGGGCCCCAGTCTTAAGCAAGACACAGAGGAGAAAGTGAATCAGATCCACCCACCCTCCCTCACAAAAAAAACCTGACTGTTTTTTTTTATAAGAAAAAAATTTATTTAATTTTTTCAAAAAGAGCAGGAAATTTTAAGTAACCAAAGAATAACAAAGCAAAGGCAGTAGATTCCTTCTGAGCGGGTTCCGTAATCCTTAACAAAGGAGCAACTCTGAAGAAATGTTCTGTCCAAAACTAAACGAGTTTTTTCTTACTTGATTCCCCCCTGAGCTACTCTGCATTGGGAGGGGGACCAGAATAGCCCCACTGCAAAGCCAAGGAGGGCACAAAGGCAACACCCCCTCCCTGCTGTTGACTATCAGCAACTACTCTCGGAGGTAAACTGCTCCTAAACAGGGGGCTCCATATAGTTATCATTACCTCTTATGGTGAGCTCAGGTGCTGAGTGCTCTCAGCTATTTATCTATTTAGCCAAAAATGGGTCACTGAGAAACAAGAAGGGAGGTATTAGCATGCTCAGAGGGAACACCAAGGTTTTGCAGAAATACAAAAAAGACCCCCTAACTCTGCAATATTTAAAAACCCAGGACAGCCCAATAAGGATTGAGCATGCTCAGTGGCAACCAAGTGCTATGTGCTACGAGGGGAATGGAATGGAATATCCTAGGAGAGGGCGTCACTGGCTGGCTGGCTGCAGTGCTGAACGTGAACATTCCAGAGGTCTTGTATGCCTTGTAAAATAGCCCATTCTCCATGAATATATCAAAACCCACTTTAACACCACCACCAATTATTTTGATCCAGCTCACAAATAATTCCACATCTACTGCCATCTATCCCTTTGGGTTCTGATATAGAAGGAACATCAAAAACACCAAAATGAGCAAGAACCTAATCCCACCCCCCCATACAAAAGTAACCACCCCCATTGCCAGCAGCTATAAAGTCCATTTACACAACCTAATCCTATGTAGGTTTACTCCAAAGTAATTCCCCCCTGTGTTCAGCTAAGTGCACACAGGATTACAGCTACATAGGTCTACAAACGTCTAACTCATCCGCCTCCAACTCTTCTATTTATTTATTTTTCCAAACAGCACACAAACAGCATAAAGAGATGCATACTTTTCAAAAAGGCATGAGGGAGGTGAAGTACATCCACAGAGGAGCAAAGAAGGGGAGATAACTATAAGCACAAGGGGGAAAGGAACCAGAGAGCAGAGAATTCATTCGGCCAAGCAGCAAGTCATTTGATTTCCACTTGGACGGAAACTTCGCTCCACAAGCAGATAGATGATCAGGTTCCTATTCGGTTTGACGTCATCCTTTAGAGAGAGGTCTCTACTCTTCAGTTTTCTTCAGATCCAGCCCTGTGTAAGAATGGATTTCTTTTAAAATCATATATACATCCTTGTTGCTTTTGTCTTTACCCAAACCCACAAATCCCCTCTTTCCGAACTTGTCTTTGGCCGCATCCACACCGTGCACGACTTAAAAGCACAAAACAACCCCAGGAACTGTAGCTCATCTCCCGCCCCAAAGAGGTACAATTTCCTCCCACCTTCTTCCCCAAGTCTAGCTAGTGCTCTCCCATTTTTGGGAAGGTGGAAAAGCTTTAGGGTAAGGTTACTAGACGTCCCCGTTACCTGGGGACAAGTCCCCAGATTTACAAATCAATCCCCTGACAAAATCCATTGAAGTTGAAAAGTGTCCCCGGATTCATTGAAAAAAAATCTGGTAACCTTACTTTAGGGCCCTGTCAGAGCCCTCATACCTTCTTCCCAAAGTTGGGCACCTCCTTACCTGGGCTTTGTAGTGCCTCCTTCCCAAAGCAGTGTGAGGGCAGGGGGCACATTTTGGCCTCACACAGGGAGCCATAGTACCCAAGTCTGTCACTGCCTCAAGAAACCAGCACCCGTAGGATTCCCCAGGGTGGGGAATGTGCTTTAAAAATATGGCTGTTTTTCAAAACACATCAGGCCTTTCTTCTGCCAAGTCGGGTAATTTGTCTCCCTGGGCCAGTGTTATCCACTCTTGTATGGCAGCAGCTCTCAGGGCAGACTCTATCACTAGCAACCTAGTTTTAAATGCTAGCTGCCTAGTCCTTTTTATACAGGGAATGGCAGGGATTGAACCTGACGGCGAAGTCGGAGCTCTACCACTGAGTGGTAAGGATGGGCAGAAGACTGTAGATCAGGATCTACTGATAGACCTCTAGGTGATTTGCTGATGGTTCCATACGATATATTTAGGGTTAGTTCTCAGATGGGATAAACCTGGGTTAGGGCTGCATAGGATGAAAACGATACTCTGTGTTTGTTTTAAAGGCCTGCACATGGAAGACTAGCATGGCACGGAGAGAGGGTGGGATTCAAGTAAGTCGCATGCAAGGAATGAGGTCTATTCATGCAGCAGACTTTGCACATATGGGACTCTGACACCCTTCTCCCTGTGTGCCTCCTGCTCTGGAGGTTTAATTAAGAAAATGAGTGTACTACAGCTATAAGTAGTTAACTCCATCCAAATTCTGAGAGTGAAAAACGCGTACTATACATTGTGATGGGGAGCAGGGATGGGGGAGATGAATCAAGCAGAATGTGCTAGCAACATCAGAGAATCTCTTGAACCTTTGGCCTCAGTGGAAAAAGAGGAATAAATAACATGAGTTTGGCCACTTTTATTACTGTCTATATGCCACCTTAGGTTGTTGTTTTTTTAATGTAGAGATTTTGCCTGATGGCACTGTGGGTTAATAAAAGAAGAAGAAGAAGAAGAAGAAGAAGAGGAGTTTGGATTTGATATCCTGCTTTATCACTACCCGAAGGAGTCTCAAAGCGGTTAACATTCTCCTTTCCCTTCCTCCCCCACAACAAACACTCTGTGAGGTGAGTGAGGCTGAGGGACTTCAGAGAAGTGTGACTAGACCAAGGTCACCCAGCAGCTGCATGTGGAGGAGCGGAGACGTGAACCCGGTTCACCAGATTATGAATCTACCACTCTTAACCACTACACGACACTGGCTCTCAAATGCTAATGTTCCTTGATTGCTAGAAAATTTCTTCCCTGCTTTGGGAATGGGGTGCCCATCAGAGTCTGAGAAGGCCACACTCATCAACCTAGACTGGAATGGGGCCTGGAAAGAGTTTGCAGCCAGGTTTATAATTTCAACGGAGCGAGGGGAGTTTTTAAGTTGAAACTGGGGAGCAGGGTTGGGGAGTGGAAGGTGCCTGAGTAATTCTCTGGGGGTCCGATAGAATATTTGAGAGCAAAGGGGAGAGAGTCACAAGATTAAATAAAGGAAAGGGGGAAGGAATAAAAAAGCCGGAGGACACAAACGAAATATGCAAAAGGTCACAGGCCAACAATTTGCATGAAGTACATGTTGCCTGGGTGTCAGGTCATTTCTCCCAATAAGAGTATTTGTAAGGACTTTTACAACTCAACTCAATTCTTCAAATCAATTACTTACCTCACAGGGTTCTTGTGATGATATAAGATGGGTGCAAAAAGACATCGTCAGATGGAAGCTCTTCTTCGGTTTTGATCGTTTCTGGAGATTCTTTCCTCGGTCCGTGGATTTTCTGGTGGCTAACAAGGTGTGTCCTGCGATTGAACCTTTTCCCACAGTCAGGGCATCCGTAGGGTCTCTCTCCAGTGTGGATTCTCTGATGGCTGATAAGGTTTGTGCTGCGATTGAACTTCTTCCCGCAATCTGTGCATTCAAACGGTTTCTCCCCCGTGTGGATTTTCTGGTGCATCTTCAGGCCTGACCGGCGGCAAAAGCTTTCGCCACAATCTGAGCACGTGTACAGCTCCCTGGCTGTATGAATGCTCTGGTGTCTAATGAGGTGCTTGTTCCGGCTGAAACTTTCGCCGCACTCAGAGCATTTGAACGTCTTCTCCCCCGTGTGGTTTTTCTGGTGCCTAATGTAAGTCGATCGATCGCAAAAGCTTTTGCTGCAGAGCAGGCATTTGTACGGTTTCTCGCCCGTGTGGCTTCTCTGGTGCGTTATGAGATGGTGGCTCTGGCTGAAGCTTTTCCCACATGCGGTGCATTTGTACGGCCTGTCTCCAGTGTGAAGCCTCTCGTGCCTCACGAGACTCGACTTATCGCAAAACTGTTTGCTGCAGGAGGAGCAGGAGTATGGCTTCTCGCCCGTGTGCATTCTCTGATGTGAAATAAGGTTTGAGTTCCGACTGAACCCCTTCCCGCAGTCCAAGCATTTGAACGGCTTCACTCCAGCGTGGATTTTGCTGTGGTTATTGAGATGGGAGCTCCGTCGGAAGTTTTTGCCACAGTCTGCACATTCGTACGGCTTCTCCCGGCCATGGACTCTTATATGCATGATGAAGCCAGCTCTGGAGATAAACACTTTGCCACAATCGGAGCAGTCATAGAGTTCCTGCCCTGAGTTGTTCCTCTGATGTCTGTTGAGGCCGTGGAACAATCTATCACTCGGCCTCTTTAATTTGGGTGTTGCCTGCTCGGCTGCTGTTTCACCCTCCGGCGCAACGGAGTCACTCCTATGCTCTTCTGTTCCGTATTCCTTTGGCTCCGCTGGTTTTGAAATTGTCTCCTCAAAGTCCTGGCAGTTCTCTCCTTCTAGTGGCATCCCGTCATTTTCATCCTGACCTTCGTCACCTGATATTAATATAAGAACAATGGAAACTTATAGCTCAAAATTGGAAAGGGGAGAAAATTATAACGATTCAAGAATGGCAGATTAAATTAGTGGAATTTATGAATTTGGCTAAGATGATGGGGGCAATTAGAAATATTCCAAAACAAAAGCCTAAAGCGGAGTGGAAATATGTTGAAGATTATTTGAAAAAAGAAGGTATAACAACTGATTTAGTGATTTGCTTAGATTGAGATACATACAGGGATAGATATATTAAAGAAAGAGTTAATTATGTATTTATTTATTTTATTTTCAAATTAAGTATTAGAAATAGCATTTTATGAGCATTTATTAAGGAAAGCGATTTACAAACAATTGGAAGTCAATTTTAAATGGTTATCTTTAATTTTTGGTGGTGGTTTTTCCCCTGTATTTTTCTTTTTTTTCTTTGTTCGAATTTTTTGATATTTGTTTTGTTTATTCTTTGTATTTTAAAAAGAAATCTAAATAAAGTTTATTTTATTTTATTTTAAAAAAATAACAATGAAAACCATCATTCTTTCTATTTCTGATGTTCAGGTTGCGAGTGGTGTTGCTGATGTAGCCAAAACACAGGATTTGGGGTGGTGTGAGGGAAGAACAAAGCTACCTGCAATGCGATTGGTCAGTTAGTTAAATATTTTTATTTATTTGCTATGCCCATGGCAGAATGACTCCATTCACATAGAAGAGGGTGTGCGGAACCCCGAGATTTGCAGAAGTGCACAAAAATAATCTGGTGAAGAAAACCCTAAGGGGGGACAGTCGATGGAGGGATGAACTTGCTCACTGGCCATAGAATACTGATTGACGTTTTAGGGGAGGAGGGGCAGCCGTGGGACAGCAAACCAGGAGAAGGAATGGGCCGAAGTGGCTTGAATCCTGAAAAGAGGCACTCTGTGGTGTAACACGTTGTTGCAGGTCCTGCATGCCATAATTACAATAAGCATTTATGCAGGAACATAGAAGCAGTGGAGGCTGGTGCCCATTGGAGCTGGTAGGGTGGAAAGCAGACCAACAGAATCAATGACAGGCGGAGACAGTAAATTCCAGCTGTATCCCCAGCCTCCTCCCTCCCTCCCTGCTGAGTTCCACAACTGTCAACCCCAAGGAAGGAGCTGACAGGCAGTGCCAACAGCTGGGGTGGCTGTAAGTTAAAAAAAAGGTAGGTTAAAAAAAAAGGCAGCTGGAAAATGAGAATTGAAGTTGGTGGTAGGGCTGGGCCATATCTGGTTTTCAACATTTGCGATATATCGCCAGCTAAACATTGTGATCTATTGATATAGAACAATGTCAGAAATAAATATGGAGCTGGTTTTCAACTTTGTGGTATATCACCAGCTAAACATCTTGATATATCAATATATCCCAATGTCTGAAATAAGGATGGAGCTACATAGAGGCACTGGCCGTCTTCGCGGTTTTCCCCACATTGTGATTTTTGCACAACACACAGACACACTATTTGCAATATATTGCCAGGTCAATAACTATGAAGCCCATATCACGATATGGACTTCAAACTGGTTTTGAGTGACATATCAATATATCGCCCAGCCCTAGTTGTTGGGGCCTCATTTATCTAACAGATCCACTGCGTAGAACCTGTTTTAAACCAGGCTAAATTATTTGTCCATTGAGCCAAGTATGTTCTGCTTTGTATGTTCTCTGTAATCTTTCAAAGAAGGCTTCCTTGTCAGCTGGTACTCAATCCTTTTTAATCTGGGAGATGCTAGGAATCGAAGCTGTGAACTTAGGTGGTGGAACATGTGCTCTATTACAGTACCCAGCTATGGGAACACCCGCCCGTCCCCAGAGCAAAATGGCATATGTAACACAAGTTTTGAAAAGGAAACAAGAGCAAGATAAGCAAGTGTACAACTTGCTTCCAGTGCAACTCATCCTTGCCTAGCACACTGGCTTCTTCTTCCTCCTCTTCATCTTCCCCCTCTTCCTTAACCTCCCTGTACAGCTGCCTGAGGGTCAGATCCAGCGAAGAACCTTCTCCCGCAGAGAAATTCACAGCAGCCTCCTCTTTCATTCCCACCTGAAAACAACGGGAGAGAATTTCAGTCCAAGATGGCTCAGGGGTGGGGCACATAAGACGAGTCCTGTTGGATCAGACCAACATCCCATTTCCTGCCATGGCCAGTCAGAGGCCTCTGGGAAGCCCATAAGCAGGTCTGAAAGTCAACAGCCCTCCCCAAGACAGAGATGTATATACTGCATTCACCTATCGTGGCTAAAGAGCCATTGGTAAGCTCACTCGCTACAAATTCCTCATCCCCTTTTAAAGCTGTCTGAGCAGGTGGCTGTCACCTCATCTTGTGGCAGTGAGTTCCATAAGCTCAGTCACACATTTTGCTTGAAGAAGTGTGGTTTCCTGCCCCCCCCCCCAATCCATGTCCTGAATCTACTGATCATCAATTTCACTGGAGGATATTTCCCACCCCACTCACCCTGCTGCGAAGTCTAGCATTGCAAAGAACAAAAACATTTCTGTCTCTTCCTCTACATCATGCATGAATGCTGTAAATCTCGCTCATGTCCCTACCCACTTTTGTTGCATCTTCCCCCCTCCAGAAGCAAAAAAGCCTTTCCTTGTAAAGAAAGTGCTCTGTGGGACATTTTTGCTTGCCCTGTTTTGCATCTCTCCCAGTCACACGAAGCGACTATTACCAGAATGACTCATCCCGTAAGCCGGGGAAAGGGAACCGGGTCCAGCCAGTGGGTTGGATCCTGACCCACCCCTGCTAATCACCTGACGCCACAACAATCTCAGGTGACCTGTTTCCGTTTGCCTAGGTGGTTTGAAACAAACAAACAAACAAACAAACACAGAACTGCGCGTCATCACCCGACGTGTGGCAGGGCTTTGCAGGTACTGACGGGCAACTGATTTTTCAGTGCTTGCTGCTGTGATCACCTGTGCTTGCAAAGGCACAGGGCTCAAATGGCCCGGCAAGACAACCTGGGAGGCTTAAGCGGCCCCCGTTAGGCCCACGGACCCCAGGATCCCCACTACTGCCGCCAGCTAAGTACCACAGCTTACATACATCCTACCACCAATAGCACGGCCTGCTCAGGATCACTGAGAAGAAAATACCTGTTGGTCCTGCCTCTGAGCCTCTCGCTGCCTCAGGAGAAAATGCTCAGCAAGGGCCACAGCGTGGAAGCAGCTCTCTGAATCGCGTTCTCGGATCCAGCTCAGCATTTCCGGGGGCAGGATGGCCAAGAATTGCTCCAGAATCACCAGCTCCAGGATCTCCTCTTTGGTGTGCCTCTCTGGCATGAGCCACTGGTGGCAAAACCTCCGGAGTTGACAGTAGGCCTCCCATGGCCCCTCGGCTTCTTCATAGCCAAACTGCCGGAAGCGCTGGCGCTGGCATTCGGGACTGACGGACTCTGTGGCCTCGGCCTCGCTTGCCTGCTCGTCGCTGCTCCCGCTGTCACTTTTCACGCTTTGGGCCTCTTGGGCTGTCCGGGTGCGCCCCGTCCTGAGCCGGGGCCTTGTCCTGCCTTTAGCCCACCGGCTGGTGGCCGCTGCTCCTTCGGAGTGGGAAAGGGAATCCTTTACATCATCCTTCAATGCTGTCTCTTCCAGTTCCAGGTCTCCCTGCCCTGACAGAGGGGACTGTGAGGCATCTGGGTAGTCCTGCCACTGCCCGTCCCACTGCTGGGACGACGGTCCTTCACCAACTTCCTGTTTAATGCCTTGCGGCGATGCTGCAACAATAACCGTCTCCATCTCGGAGGCCAGAGAGGTCTCCCCGGTTCTTTGCAGCCCTCTCCTGGATCCACGTTCTCGCCTCTGCATTTTTATTTCTGGCTTCATGTGCTGGTCAAACTCGTGAAGATCCAGGGGCGAGAATTCTGCTGCCTTCTCTGTCGTCATTTTCCACCCACCACCCTCTCTCTCTCTTTTTTTCAATAAGCGATGATCCTAGCTCAGCTCTGTCCCTCCATCCCCTTTCAGGCAGACGCAGTGGAAAGCTTCTTTGCTTCGTATCTGCAATTACAGCAAGGCGACAGCAAGTCGAAGCAGAAATCCAGGCATGATAAGAGTTTCTGTGAACCGCCCTAAGACCTCCGGGTATGGGGGGGGGGTATATAAATTCAATAAATAATAATAATGATAATAAGCAGACCCCAAGAGCTCGGGCCGATGCAAATCTTCCTCAGACGTCTTTGCTTGTCTGTGGCTGCCCTGAAGGACAAAAAGCACAAATAACAAGTGAGGCAACAAGGAGAACACTGCTCTTCTCCCCAGTAAGATGTGTATTTTGTTTTTGTTTTTTTACAAGTGGAACCTGCAGCAAAAATGGAGCATAGTGTCCTCACCTCCAAAGAGAAATGCTGCTTTTCAGGCTTCCAGTTAGCCAGGACACTTCATTGCATTCTCCAATCCCACTTACTCCCCCCCACCAGTATATTCTTGTACATCAGCAAACATGGATAGCTCAGGTGGTTAAGAGTGTGGTGCTGATAATGCCAAGGTTGCAGGTTCGATCCCCCTATGGGACAGCTGCATATTCCTGCACTGCAGAGGGTTGGGCTTAGATGATCCTCAGGGTCCCTTTCCAATCCTGAGATTCTATTATTTGGATTCCACCAATCCTGGCTATACCTCCCTCTGTTTCTACACGACCCCATTGAGGCTTAAAAGTTGTCAGCGCTCAACGTGTGAGCGCATTATTACAAGGAGTGATTTATTTTAGCACATTCATCTCCCACCCTTTCAAGGCTGTGTACAGAGTTGTGATCCCCCCTCAGTTACCCTAGAACAGGGGTCAGCAACCTTTTTCAGCCGTGGGCCAGTCCACCGTCCCTCAGACCATGTGGTGGGCCAGACTATATTTTGAAAAAAATAATGAACGAATTCCTATGCCCCACAAATAACCCAGAGATGCATTTTAAATAAAAGGACATTCTACTCATGTAAACACAAGCTGATTCCCGGATCGTCCGCGGGCCGGATTGAGAAGGCGATTCGGCTGCATCTGGCCCCTGGGCCTTAGGTTGCCTACCCCTGCCCTAGAACAAGCCAGGAGTTTTTTTAAAAGCTTTGATGCAAGAATGGCACCAAAGTTGACATCAGGTGAGTGCATTTTATAATTAAGATGCCACCACCAGAAATTCAGTTTCTATGGTAACACCCAGGCAGTCTTGCATCCAAGTACCAACCAAGTACTGGCCCTGCTTAGCTTCCAAGATCAGGCAAGACTGAGCATGTTCAGGTGAAAACACGAGCAGGCACATGTGGAGCATTCTGTCACCAAGCCGTGAAGAGCAACATTATGGGAGAGGTGTTTCCAGCTACCCCACCTCTTGTCTTTGGAAGACTTGCAAGTTGCTGTAGGAGGAAACTCTGTGCAACTGAGCCCTGGGATCATCATCCAAGGTGCTTCTTCATGTGCTTCCTCCACAAGAGGCCTGGAGTGCGGCAACATGAAAACGGCCTTTTTTGTGGTGGCTCCCCATTTGTGGAATGCTCTCTCCACTGAGGTTCACCTGGTGCCTTAGGTGGCAGGCAAAAACATTTCTCTATAACCAGGCCTTTGGCTGATTAACATTATATGGCCTTTTAAATGTGTTTGTAGGAGAGGGGCACTATTGGTTTGTTTTTGTTTTATTATGTCTTTTGTATTCACATTTTGTAATTTTTTGTTGTTGTGAATTGCCCTGTGATCTTTGAATGAAGAGCAGTATACAAATTTAATGAATAAAAATCATGGGAAAGGTGTTTCTAGGACCAAGGTGAAACTGTCAAGCTTCCTTGTTAACTTTGCTATTGGATGTTATGCTATTTTCTTATATTTATAGTACTGAAATGTTGTCATTGTTTTGTATGTTGCTATATTTGATATTGTGTTGTTGTTTTATTGTGCAATTTTGTAATTGTTTTGCAACTGAATGAATGGAGAGCTTTAAAGGTTAAAACCAGCACTTTGAACTAAGCGTGGGAACACATGGGGAGTCAGTGGCAAGGAGTACCATAGCTCAGCTTTCCTCAAGTTAAATACAGACATTTTCTCTAGGGATATTGTGGAATCTGCAGAACCAGAGGCTCGGAATGGAGATGGCTTTTTTCCATTATTTCCCCCCCTTCTCACACCTACACGTCTCTCAAAGTACTTCATTTTCCTGTTCTCCTACTGCTGAATGGAGGAAATAGAATCTATATGCCTCAATAGCCCCCCCCCACTCAGAAATTGCTCTGTAAGCAGTCTAGCCATCTGTATGCATGCCTTCTCAGAAAATGCAGGAATTAATCTATTTGTTGAAACTTGTGTAATAGAGCTTTGCACATGCTCTTGTGCCCTGGAAGTTATTTTATATAGAAAGCGGCTCTGATCAGAAATGTGAGAAGCCCATCAACCCCCACAACCCCCCACTTTTGAGTTTGCCACAAAATGCTGTGTAAGCTGGCTAGTCCAGAAAGTCAGTCACAAGAAGATGAGCTAACTGATGTCTGGTGTCTGTTTTTAAACTTGCATAGGTCAGCTGTATGGGCAAGAAACCAGCACAGGCTGGCAGATGCAGACAGGACAGGAGGGGGGTGGGGGAGAGACTAGAAAGTTCTTACTTTGCAGTTTGGGCGTATGGGGGGGGGGGAATAAACTAATCTGTTATTTTTGCCTGCTTGAATAAAGTTCCTCTTTGGCCTGCTCGTTTGTAACTCACTATAAGAAGAGCCCCCGAAACTGGTTCTGGGCCTCAGTCTTTGAGAGATATCTCACTGGGGTCACCTGCGCAGGTCAATAAATGCTGACCTTCCTTGGAAAGATCCAGTGTCTGTCGTCATTGACTGGAGATTCCTGCAACATTTCCACACTCAGCTCGTACCTTATTCTCCCACCCTCCTCAAACTGCCAATTTCTTTCTTTTTTCCTCCCCCCCCCCTAGAGCTTTTACATTTATTCCTTCTTCCAAAAACACATTTATTCTCTTATCCCATTACAGTCCCAGTTTTTAAGAAATTGTGATAATGAATATCAACTTTCCTTTCTAATGTACTTCAAATAATATTAACCCTTTCTCTCACTTTCTAATTACCTTCCCCTACCTCCTCTGGCCTCCTCTCAGAAGAGGGAGGCCTTACATCCCTAAACACACACGGCTTCCTTGACATCTTTGCTCAGGAAACGAGGAGCTACTGGTCCTGGCAAGAGCTTCTGCCACAGCACTGGCCCAACTTAGAGGCCACAGCACGGCTAGGAGATATGGCAGGCACGTGAAAAGCCCACCAGTCAGTCTGTGGCATGGAAGCCCACCAGAAAGGAGGCCCAAGGCCCATTGGTGGCTTACGAGCGCATTCTTTGAGATGCACCGCTTTTAAGCGATTTCAATTTAATATTGTATTTATATTGTTGTAGTCCATTCCAGCGACCTGCTTGTGAAGGACAGATAAAGTACTACTAGCAAATAAACACAGTATAATAAATAAGATTATCACCGCTCTTTAGTAGTGGGTAAAGGACAGGTAAGACCTTTCAGTATGCGTTTAAGTGGAGTTTGATATGAAACCAAAACCTCGTTGGCTCTAATGTCTTCCAAACGGCTGAGTTACATCCTGTCGGGATTATTGTAACACAATAATCACTGCAAAATGCTCAGAAATTTCAACGGGATCAAAGAGCCGCAGAGAGATTGCTGACCGGGGATGGTTAAAAGTAGCATATGGCACCCTTGTTACAACAGGGCCATTCAAAGTGCTGGTTGTGACCTGTAAAGTCCTATACAACTTGGGTCCTTGGCATCTGAAAAACCGCATTGCTTCATATGAACCTGCCTGATCTCTGGGATCTTCGTGGGAGGCCGTTCTCGCAGGGACGCTTGCTGAGGGCGCAGGGCAGGGCCTTCTTGGCGTTGGCACCCAGACTATGGAACTCCCTCCCTGGAGAGGTTAGACTGCCTCCCTCCTTGTCCTTCCACCGGCAAATTAAGACTTTATCCTCCCAACAGACTTTGGGGGGACTGACTGCTTTTTAATCAAAGGTTTGGCGCCCTGCTGCTCTTAGTGCAATTATTTGTCTGAGTTTTTCTTTCCCTCCTCCCCACAGCATGGATTTTCACAGCGCTAATTACATTGCACACCCAACTGTTGAATGGAAGTGCGGAAGGAGAGCGCAATTATGGGATGTCGAGGCCCCCTCCCCTCCCCCTCTTCCCCCGCCTGCAGCTCTCCTGCTCCCCAAGAACCAGGCAAACCCGCCTTCCAACTTACCGGTCCCGGGCGAGGCCTCCCTCCAGCTCCTCCCAATGGAAGCTGCGATGACAGCGGCTCCTGGCAGGGAACTTCCTAGCAAACACAATCAGGCATGCATTTTTAATTTTTTAATTATTTTTTTTTAACAAAAAGCAACAGAACAGTTTGCAAATTTGCAAGGGGAGAAAGAAGAAGAAGGCGGCGACCACCAGCTCCGGAAGATTGCATTCGGCAGGAAGGAAGGTTCTTCTCCTCCCCAAACCCTCTTCCTCTCTAGCCTTCTGAACGGCGCTGATTTAACCATTAGAGAACCACGGGAAGCTTGCATGGACTATGCATTTTTATTTCTATTTTTTTAAAGAGAAGGATCGGCATTAAAATGGCATGTACTTTGCCTGGGGTGGGGGAAAACCTAACTTCTTACCGGCAGGCTGTATTAATCTGAAAGGGGCCGGGGTGGGTCACGCTGGCCTTTCCGCCCCTTTCCTTCGATGAAAGAGAAGATCCTTTGTTTGAAAAGGGCCCCGAGAGGGTTAAGTGGAGAGAGAGCACCGATTTCCTAGATAGGCTTGAAAGGTCATGGAACGGCGCTGGATTCCTCTTCCGGCCCCTCCCCCTTGGCAGGGGGAGGGGGAATGTTGCAGCAGTTGAAGGGCAGCTGTCAGCTGTCACGGACCTCGTTCTTTGTAGTGCAATTGCAATTGCTGTGCCAGATTTTTCTTTTTCTTTTTAAATAGCAAATATAATTAAACTTGAGATAATCATGGTCTGTTTTCTGCCTGTTTACAGTGGTTGTTTCTAATGATTTAGGTGGCATCCCTTGGCAGGCTCACCTGGGGATAAAAACTCACCAAATAAAGTGGTGGAAATATGAAATAAATATGCTCCGGATTGCACCCCTGGTTTTTAAGTGACTGTTCCCGTGATGAGTGAGGATGGGAGCAGGAGTCCCAACAACAACTTGAGACCCATAGAATCAGCCAGTGCTTCCCCCCCAGGGGGCACTCAAGGGTACACAGTACTAGCACATCTCTCTTTTTTTGGTTGTTAAAAAGTGTGGCACTTAACTGTAACAACCTCATAGTGAGCACCAGCACCTGTTTTTCTAGGGGGGGGGGAAGCACTGGGTTCAGCATTCCTGCTTTATGCTGATTTAAACATTGCTGTTTTCCACCTTGCCTTTCCCAGATCGTACTTCCCTTTTCATTTTGATACATATTTTAAAGAAATGTTTTTGTTTTGTTTTTAAATTTATCTTATGTGAACAGTCTGGAGAGGACCTTCCCTGGAAAAGGGCAGGATATACTGTGCAATAGAATCAATGGGGACGGTGACCTGTGTGTGTGTGTGTGTGTGTGTGTGTGTGTGTGTGTGTGTGTGTGTAAAAGTGGCCCTTCAAGCTACCCCTCCCCAAGCCATGCCCCCTTTCTGTCCCTACTTCTCACCCACCCTGAGTGCTTTTACCTAACTAGAGGAGGGGTGTTTGTTGTAGAAAGTAGCTTTCTGCACAAAGGCAAAATTTCAGTGACTTGCCCCACCCACTTTTGTCTCTGACCCCTGCTGAAATGTGCCCCCACCCCAGAAAGGAATGTGGCTCTCAGGGTGAAACAAGTTCTCTACCCCTGGAATGAATGAATGAATGAATATGCTCACTTGCTTGGGAGAAAACACACTGGGACTTAAACATGCATTGACTTGGGTTGTAAGCAACACGTTTTCTCCCCACCACCCCCTTCTCATTTTATATCATTTGATTTAGGCATCTGCCAGGAGGGTGGTATTTGGGGGGGGGTTAAGGGCAGCAGCAGCTCCTCTAATTTTTACATCTAGTCATTTCATTAAAATCCAGCTCGCTTCTTCTGCAGAGATGCCCATGGGGTTAATTGCACAGAGCTCTGTTGCCTAGAGAGGACCGGGAATGTGTGTGCATTGCATGTATGTGTGTGAAAGGGAGATAGAATGAGAGTTTTTAAAAGATGAAGCTACTTTCCTGCACAGCTGCACAGAGAGCTAAAAAGAAAAAGGCAACCAACCCCCTTCCTGTCCTGCTGTTATTTCCTTCCTGATTATTTAGAATAATAATAATAATAATAATAATAATAATAATAATAATAATAATAATAATAATAAACTTCCCCTTTTAGGAGCATATGCTATCCTTGGTGCAACTGGAGGATTGTAAGTACAGTACTCCCAGAAGGTGCTAGCAAAAGCTACAAGGAGCAGGTGAGTTTAAGCAGGGAAGTGGATTCAGGGGAAGGAGGGATAAAAACAGAAGGGGCAGGTGTCTGTGTGTGTCAGAAGGAAAGGAGTGTTCTTGCAGTTGGCCATTGAGCCTGCTTTTGCAGAGAGATTATATAATGTTGGCTATCTGTTAAGCATTCCCTCTGATCCCCCCCCCCCCCAGGAAGCTTAGATGTCTGCATACACTCTATATATTTATAGCACATTTCTCCCACCTGCCCTAAAGAATCCCGGGAACTGTAGTTTGTTAAGGATGCTGAGGATTGTAGCTCTGTGAGGGGTAAATTACAATACCTGAGATTGAATTCATAGTATGTACACCAGTTATCCCGCACTATCCAATGCATTTCAACCATCACTTTCCTGATCGCAAAAGTCTTAATTTTTAGGGTTTGTTTGCTGCACTCTGGCAGCATCCAGACTGTCGCTATTTTCAGGTAGGATTCAATCACATACCTCAACTTCAGCTTGTGCAATTACAGTTGATATCAGTGAAGGAATATAAATCATTAACCTTTCAAGCCCCTTTCCTCTGGTCGCCTCCAGATTATCTCTGTGTTGAACAACTCGGGGGGAACATAGCTGAAATGACTGTCTGCCCTTGCATAGGCCCGTAAGATCACTTAGATCAGTGGTGGCTAACCTTGACACTCCAGATGTTTTGGAACTACAACTCCCATCATCCCTAGCTAACAGGACCAGTGGTCAGGGATGATGGGAGTTGTAGTGCCAAAACATCTGGAGTGTCAAGGTTAGCCACCACTGACTTAGATCATGCCAGGAAATTCTATAAGGTCGCTTCAGATGTCTTGTAGAGACCCATCCTATTGCCCAAGTTTTCCTTGACCCATAAGATCACACATGTTCACACCCATACCTTGGAAGCACCTGGACTCCCCCAAAGAACCATAGGAACTGGACTTTGTTGAAGGTGTTGGAAATTGTAGTTCTGTGAGGGGTAAATTGGAGTTCCCAAGATTCTTTGGCAGAAGCTATGCACTTTAAATGTATAGTATGGATCTGCACATTCCTGTTCTTATTTGTTTCAGTATGGAATTTTTTATTTATATAACACTTTTTAGCCTAAAGGCACCTGAAGTCGTGAAGAAGATTAGTACATATCAATATAAGAGAAAATGCACAGTAAAAGTACAGTTAATAAAATGCACCGCTCAAAGCAATATTAACAGGATTTTCAACGGCCAACGTCATGGGGTGGGAGGACGTTCCACGTAGAGCAGGTCGAAGGAAAGTCTTCCATTTTAGAAGCAGAGTTTTAACCTGTGTTGATACTTAGAATGATTGAATTGTAGAGTTGGAAGGGACCCTGAGGATCATCTAGTCCAAACCCCTGCAATGCAGGAATATGCAGCTGTCCCATACGGGGATCAAACCTGCAACTTTGGCATTATCAGCACCATGCTCTCACCAACCGAGCTACCCAGTATTACTGGTTTTATGTTGTTTAAATTTTTTAATGTTCTTTATATTGTTTAAGGGTTTTTAAATCTTTAATCAGTTTATAATTTTTTTACATAAATAAAATCCCTCCCCCCCCCCAAATCATGTGATAAAAAGACAGACATTTATTCTCTTCTTCCAAGAAGCAAAGCTAGGAACAAAAATGGAAAAGCAGGAAGCTTCAACAGGACCTGAGCCTGGGAACAAACCAGAAGGCAGAGGAAGAGATCCTTGTGTTGTCCAAGCTGAGACCATCCAGGAGCTCCAGACTGAGGTGGCCCCCCAACAAATCAAACAAGAGCTGGAAGAAGGCCGAGAATGGCGCTGGGAGGCCCAGTGGCAGGAGTTCTTCAAGACAGCCACGTCCCCTCACTCAGAGTGGCGGCACCTGCAGCTGCCCAGTCCTTGGAGGAGAACTCAAAGTCTTCTCAGACTCCCTTGAAGGGGACATCCAATGCCATCCTGCGGCCTAGAGGGGAGTGGCTGACTCAGACCCTGCCCGACCTCCTTGGAGAGGCCCAGCAGGCGTGTCAGAGCCTACACTCCCCTCCAACGGTGAAGGTTGAGGAGGCTCTGGAGGGGGACGCAGACAGGATGGAGATGCAGCGACAACGCTTCAGGCAGCTGTCCTACCATGAGGCCGAGGGCCCCCAGGAGATCTGCAGGACGCTCCAGGAGCTTTGCTGCCAGTGGCTGACTCCTGAGAAACACACCAAGGAGCAGATCTTAGATCTGCTGATCCTGGAGCAGTTATTGACCATTATGCCTTGGGAGATGCAGAACTGGGTGAGGGAAAGGGACCCAGAGACATGTGCTGAGTCGGTGGTCCTGGCCAAGGATTTCCTCTTGATGCTCCATGAGTCAGAGAGACGGGCAGCAAAGGTATGAGGCGTATGAGGTGTTTTAGTCACTTTGAGGGGCCACAGAAAGAGGCCCATTGGAGTGGTGGCTGGTTTATTTGGGCAACTGGGCCTCACCAAGCTTGGTCTGTCCTCAGCCAGCTCCCAGATCCCTGGATCTGTCCAATGGGGAATCGAGTCCAGCACCCAACTAGATGGGAAGCCTTCACTGCTTGCCTAAAACCTAGAAACATATGCATGTTGTTGACTTCTTCTCCCTTTCCTCTGCTTCAGGTTCCAGGGCTCTTGGAAGAGACCATTATTAATGCCTCAAAGTCAGAGCAAGATTTACCAGACTCTACAAAGATGCAACTGTCCATGGAAGCCACACTGCTGGGTAAGGATTGATGTGTGCAAAACAGTCAGTTGCTGGAGCCCCCTTTCCACTGGTAGAAGAACATAGGAAGCTGCCTTAACCTAAGCCAGACGCATTGGCCAATTTGGCTCAGTATTACCCACACTGACTGGCAGCAGCTCTGCAGGATTGCAGACAGGAGTGTTTCCCCAGCCTTTCCCAGTGATGCTGAGATGAAATCTAGTGCTTTCTTCAAGCAAGGCAGACGCTCTTCCACTGAACGATGGCCCCTCCCCAAATGATGATGATTAATTTATACCCTGCCCATCTGGCTGGGTTTCCCCAGCCAGTCTGGGCTGCTTCCAGCACATAAAAAATACAAGGTTGCCTTCAGATGTCTTCTAAAAGTTGTGCAGTTTTTTATTTCCTTGACATCTGATGGGAGGGCATTCCACAGGATGGGCGCCACTACCAAGAAGGCCCTCTTCCTGGTTCCCTGTAACTTCACTTCTCACACTGAGGGAACTGCCAGAAGGCCCTCGGAGGTGGACCTCAATGTCTGGGCTGAACGATGAGGGTGGAGACGCTCCTTCAGGTCTTTGCAGAAGCTCTGTCTCTTGCCCACAGATAATGATTCTCTGTTTATTCCTAGGAGTCCATGGCCCAGTGCTGGAGAATGAAGAGGAGCCCTTTCATGTGAAAAGCCCCGAGCCTGGAGATGTGGGATCCAGCGGAATATCCTTAGAAAGAGCCAAAGATAATTTCTTCCAGGCTCCCAAGTTGGAAAAGATCCCTGGAAGCAAGGGGGGACCAGAAAGGCACCAGGAAAGCTATCTGTGGAAGATAGCACAGCAGGCCTTCCTCTGCAAAGGAAGAGGCCAGACTTTCCATGAAAGCGTCGTCCACGACAGGACGTGCCCACGAATAGCACCGCCGGCACCGACTTCGAGAAGAGCCTCCACCAGGGCTTGGACCTCCTCAAGAGCCAGAAGAAACGGCTGAGGAAGTTCAAATGCTCCTACTGCGGGGCCACGTCCAACATTCGAGCAAACATTGTTGTTCACGAGAGAATCCACACTGGCGAGAAGCCCTACGGCTGCTTAACCTGCGGCAAAAGCTTTAGCCGGAAGTCGACCCTTGTGCGGCACAAGAGGACCCACACGGGGGAGAAGCCGTACGAGTGCTCGGCGTGCGGGAAGAGCTTCAGCATCCGGTGTAACCTTTTGCGGCACGAGCGGGTCCACACGGGAGAGAAGCCCTATCATTGCAAATGCTGCGGCCAGAGCTTCAGCCGGAGGCTCTTGCTTGTGATTCACGAGAACCCATGCAGGAGAGAAACATGTATAGAAGCTTCAAGTGTTGGGGGAGAGATGTCACTCTTTCCCTGCCTCTTTCTGTCTCTCTCTCTTACATAGGAACTTCAGAAGCTGCTGAGTCTATCCAGCTCAGTATTGTCTACACCAGGGGTAGACAACCTAAGGCCGGATGCGGCCCATGGGCCTTCTCAATCCGGCCTGTGGACGGGCCAAGAATCGGCGTGTTTTTACATGAGTAGAATGTGTCCTTTTCTTTAAAATGCATCTCTGGGTTATTTGTGGGGCCTGCCTGGTGTTTTTACAAGAGTAGAATGTGTGCTTTTATTTAAAATGCATCTCTGGGTTATTTGTGGGGCATAGGAATTCATTCATTCCCCCCCCCCAAATATAATCCGGCCCACCACATGGTCTGAGGGACGGTGAACCGGCCCATGGCTGAAAAAGGTTGTTGACCCCTGGTCTACACAGACCAACAGCAGCTCTTCAAGATTTCAGACGGGGGACATTGCCAGCCCTACCTAGAGATGCCAGGGATGGAATGGGGAACGTTTGGTGTGTGAAGTGCGTGCTTTGCCACCATGATGCAGGCTCTTTTGCTCCACTGTGTGTGTACCCTGCTGCTTAAGAAGAGTCCGATTAGGGAAAAACAAGGAGCAGAGCAGAGAAGCAGCAGATGCTTCCCATGTGATTGAATGGAACACACAAAGCTGCCTTCTTCTGAATCAGACCTTTGGTCCATTTGGCCCAGTATTGCCCACACTGGCTGGCAGCAGCTCTCTAGGGTTTTGGACAGGAGCCTTTTCTCCAGCCCTCACCAGGAATTGAACGAGGTGCAGAACAGATGCTCTCACCCACAGAGTGCCAAAGAACCAAAGGGCAGTAAATCGCACCATTCAAAGTTGGAGTGAACTCTTTATTAGCAAAAACACAATATTCCCAGACTTGGCTGAGTACCAGGCCTAATGAGCTCAGCAGCTCATCCCCAATAGATTTCTGTTAAGTGTGGACAGGAGAAACTGTGTTCACCAAATGGGCTGAGGATGGGGCCTTGCCTCTCTTTATTTCCCTCCTGTCTGAGGTCTACAACGCAATGAGCAATCACTGCTAACGTCGGAGGGATTATTTTGTAGCGATCAACTTGAGTAGTCTAATAATGTCCGCATCTAAATTGCTGGTGGCGGTCTTGTGGGCAGGTGGAGAGGCAAATATTGAAGCCAGGACTGACAGTGATGGAAGCCGAACCCCTTTAAAGAATAGATTTCAGGGGACTGTTGAAGTGTACATGGCCTCCTTAAGAACTAAATGACAGTGGGGAATTCTGGGGAAGGGAATGAAAAAGCAAAACCCGTTTTTGCTATTTCTACCAATTGTGACCGAAATGAATCCTTCCCACTGCTAATAAGTGTTTGCTTTATAGAGCAACCATTCCAGTCAGGAAACTCTGCCTGAGTGTGTGACGCAGTTGTCTCCTCAGGCAATTCTGAGGTGGGTTTTATCTCCCCACAGATAGAAGAAAGGGAGGAGGGTCTCTCCAGAGAATGAGGCTCCTGAGAAAGTGTAGAGTTCGGCTCCTGAATCACCATTGAGAAAAGTCACTTCCCCTGCTTCATAATTCAGAAACACTCGGATCCTCTTGAGCTCCCCCCTCAGGAAGAGAAAAGGGATATCAGGGGGGTCGAAGGCCTTGTACTCTCCTCCCCACCTCCCCACAGCCCAGATCCCTTCCTCGGAACTTAAGTGAAAGGAGCCCTTTCTCCTCAGTGACTTCCTGGCAACCCCCACTGCCCATTCTCCCTCTCTCTCTACAATGACCTCCCAAAAATGTCTGCCTGCTGCAAGTCCCTCCCTTCCCAGCACAGAAATAATTGTGTCGAATCTCTGAGGATTGTCGGGCAGGTCTTGACGCGGGGCTCCCAATCTCACGCTTTTGCGATCCTCAGAGAGGGCAAGAATACGATTAGCTGTGTCTGGATCCAGAGTGACATTTGCTGTTTTGAGGGAAGGTGAGGAACAGGGAAGAGAGGCAGAATGAGCTGAGACAGAGACAGACATCCTGATCCAAGTTTCCCTCTCAAATCTATAAGACTTAAGCAATTATGAGGTGGGTTTTATTTCCCCACAGCCAAAGTAAAGGGGGGGGAGTGTCTCACCGGAGAATGAGAATGCACAGATCAGCATTAAATAAAAACACCTTCCCCCCCTTCATAATTCAGAGTCACTCGGATCCAGTTGGGCTTCCCATTCAGGGACAGCAGAGGACCACCAGGAAGGTTGGAGGTCCTGTACTCACCTTCCGACTTCACCACAGCCCAGATCCCTCCCTCAGGACTTGAGCCCTTTCCCCTCACAGACTTCCTGACAATCCCCACAGCCCACCCTTCCTCACTTCCCAAAAATATGTGGCTCCTGTGAATCCCTTACATTGCAGCGCAGAATGGAGAGCGTGGAGTCTCTCAGGATTGTTCAACAGGTCTTGACTTTTGTGTCTGCATTTCACACGTTTACGATCCTCGGAGGGATGAGCTGCTGCTTTTTGACCCATAGTGATGTTTGCTGTTGAAGGGCAGGGGGGCAGGGGAGAGATGAAGAAAAAGAGAAGAGTGGAAGAATCAGCTGCTGTCATGATCCAAGAAACACCCAGGAAGCACATTCCCACTCAAATCAATAGAGTTTGGATTTGATATCCCGCTTTATCACTACCCGAAGGAGTCTCAAAGCGGCTCACATTCTCCTTTCCCTTCCTCCCCCACAACAAAAACTCTGTGAGGTGAGTGGGGCTGAGAGACTTCAGAGAAGTGGGACTAGCCCAAGGTCACCCAGCAGCTGCATGTGGAGGAGCGGAGACGCGAACCCGGTTCCCCAGATTATGAGTCTACCGCTCTTAACCACTACACCACACTGGCTCTCAATAGGATTTCATTGCACTGCATTTAGGATTGGGGGAGCCATTTTTGCTTCCCGACTTTGCTCACAATAAAAACATTTCCTTTTGGATTTCAAATCAGGATTTTCTTTGTAGTCCAATTTCGGATTTCTGTGAGGGGGCAAGCAGGTAAGCAGCGAACAGCCATAAAATATTTCCTCACTATGGTTAGAGAAGGGGACAGTATCAGTTTAGAGACCCATCAGCTAATTCTGGCTCAGCTGGAGACAGAATTAGAGGTGTCAATGTGGATCAATAATTATGAAAACAATAGTGAGTTTTGACTGTAATTTGCTACTGAGCTTTCTGCAAAGTGAATTTTCTGCGTAATCTTTCATGGGATCTCACCAGTGGGTGTTTTGAACCTTATTGCATTTTGAAACTTATTACAGAATTAATACTATTCTCAGTTTTCGCTGCACCTCCATCTCACTGCACACACTTGCAAAGATGAGGCTGGACATTTTAGGATGGCTGCTGAATCAAGGGTAACATTTATATTGGGAAAGAGATCAAATTAGACAATCTAGCAGATTTCCTTGCCTTGCGTTCCTTCAGAATTGCTATATCTGTCAGAACAAAATAAAAAAATTCCTTCCAGTAGCACCTTAGAGACCAACTAAGTTTGTTATTGGTATGAGCTTTTGTGCGTGCATGCACACTTCTTCAGATACTTGAAGTATCTGAAGATATCTGAAGAAGTATCTGAAGAAGGTATCCAAAGAAGTGTGCATGCACACGAAAGCTCATACCAATAACAAACTTAGTTGGTCTCTAAGGTGCTACTGGAAGGAATTTTTTTTATTTTGTTTTGACTATGGCAGACCAACACGGCTACCTTCCTGTTACTATATCTGTCAGGACACTCCTTTTATTCTGTGCATTTGTTGTTTAATTCATTTCAAAAAAAATTATACACCACTTTAATTGTAAAAAAAACCCTCAAACTGGTTTACAAAAAAGATAAAATAATAAAATTATCACTAAAAAAGATTTCAACAGTAAGTTAAAGCATACAAAAAGTTAAAACCACAGTTGTACATATGAATAACCTAAACATCGCTATAGTGCTATTGATGGACCCAATGTCTGCAGGACAGGCTGTTTAAGCCCCGTGAAATACCAGTCCCCACACTCTCCTGTGAATTTTGGTATTTTACCTTTCCAAAGCTGCTGTTTGAGTAACTGGGCATCTGAAGAAGAAAAAGATACGAAGCTTTAGCACGACAGTGTTGTACCTCAAATAAACCTTGTTACTAAAATATCATTTCATAACTATAGCATCTATTGTGTCTTTAATACTAAGTTGTAGAGCAAACAATTTTTAAAAAAGAAAAAGAAAATTATATGAAGAAAAGAATAGAAAACTAAACCATAAAAATCAGAACTGGTGAGCCTGTAAGTCTAGAGGGGAAAAACATGTAAGGGACCACGTTAGAAAACACCTTAAAATCCTTCAGCATCCATCACTGAAGTTCATCCCTGAATTACTTGAATGTTGTGACTGAAGGATCATCAGAACAATGCCAATCTTTTAAAAGGGCACAGAGGACAAATGGATGCAGATTAACTTCTGCTCCTATGAAACTGGTGCAAAAATAGCTGATGTTGGAATGGTTAGACATCTGTATTCTTGGGGTTTATCCCTATCTTAGGGGAATTGTTAAACGTAATGATATATCAAACTTCGAACGGATTCCGTTCTACATCCGACGTACCACTGTATATCTCCCACCAGCGCTCTTGTGCCCCATGAGTGACAATTGGTATTATTATTTATTAAATTTGTATACCGCCCTATACCCTTAGGTCTCAGAGCAGTTCATAAGATAAAAACACAGTATAAAAACACAAAATCAAGATAAAAACAAAAACAACCCAATAATCCCAACACATTTCAAAAGGGCATTGGATGACAATCAGTCAATGTATATGGGGCATTCTGGGGGAAGCTAGTGGCAGCAATGCTACCAAGAAGGAAGATATGATAGTGCTACCCTGTCTGCCATAACAGAATATAATGAGAGCTATGGACTAATATAATGCCCAGGGTAAAATCATCACAGCCATTCTTCTTTACCTTTGAATTGCTTCACGACACCTTCCAAAAGTGGATTTATGTCACAGAATTCCGAGATTCCCCTCTTCAGCTCTCGAGGGAAAGCCGTTGAATTCTCCAGTCTCTCTCTTTGCTCATACCTGGTGAAGAAAAACAATGGGGCACAGAGTGGAGGAGATTTTGCACATATCGCCATTCCAGTGTGTGATAAGATCCTTTGCAGGAGTGCCAGCCGTGCCGGCTCTAAAATCCACAAGAGCGTCCAGAATTTCATCAGATTCCCTAAGTCTCTATGGCTGGACCATCTCCCTCCCACACTTGCAGATTGGAGTAGCCACATTCAGCCCAAACCCAACCGGTGAATGACCCATCCATGATAACAGACGCACAACAAGCACCCTCCAAATTCCCCAACCAATGGAATATTTCCACACTAGCAAATGCCAGGTGAAGGATATGTCCAGCCACATTGAGACAACCTCATGGAGGCAATGAAGTTCCAAGATAGTCCATTTGAGGTAGCTTCGATGCTGACATTGAAGTTCCCCAATACATCCATGGAGAGGTTCTCCAACATCACAATGGTGATGACCCCCCCCAGCTCAAATAGCCGGCATCATTAGATTCTGAGATACTGGGGGCGAAACATAGGAGGCAACAGCTTTGATGTAACTGCCCACCCAGTCCTTTATACTTTTGCTTACGGTACCTCCATATCTCCCACCTACCATCACAGAGAAGGCAGTCCCACCCCATCCCCACACGCGTCACTGGCCCAGACACACTGTTCCTTAAAACCACCTCTAATAAAACACAAGGTTACAGCAAGTTGTCAGTGTTTAAATGACATCAGCTAGGAGATTTAAAACCTACCAGGCACAACTTGCACCCCAACTCTCAACAAGGATGAAAAGTATCGACACTTCCTGTTTCCCACCCCTAGAGGGGCACAAATTCAACACAAGGTTGTGTGGCGTCCCACAGTCTCTCCCCCAGGAGCCCCTTAAAGGCTAGTTTTACACTGTAGTGGAGTTCTACAGTGTCGCCCCCAATAAACCCTCAAAGGCCAATTTTCATCTCCTCTCCTCCCGGGACCTTCCTTTCCTCATGGAGTGATGCTAATGGAAATGAGCAGGATCCACTTACCTCTGCAAAGTCCCTCTCACATCCTAGAAGGGAAAAGAGAAAGGAATTCACTGTCTACCACAGGCCGCACTACGAAGGCCCCCTTCATACCGTGGAGCGGATGCCCTCTGGCCCATTCTTTCAATCCCCCCCCCCCATTTTAAGTTCAGAAATTCAAGCCCGACTCTGTGTCCCATCTGATGACAGTCCATGCTGCCCAACTTCTCTATCCCTCTCTTTCTTTGGTCACTGTTACTGAGCTCTGTTTTAGGCAAATCTATATGCATGGGATGTGGGTGGAGCTGTGGTGTAAACCACTGAGCCATGAGCTTGCCAATTGGAAGGTCGGCAGTTCGAATCCCTGTGACGGGGTGAGCTCCCGTTGTTCTGTCCCAGCTCCTGCCAACCTAGCAGTTTGAAAGCACGTCAAGGTGCAAGTAGATAAATAGGTACCACCCCGGAGGGAAGGTAAACGGAGTTTCCATGCGCTGCTCTGGTTTCGCCAAAAGCGGCTTAGTCATGCCGGCCACATGACCTGGAAAAACTGTCTGTGGACAAACGTCGGCTACCTCGGCCAGTAAAGCGAGATGAGCGCCGCAACCCCAGAGTCGTCCGCGACTGGACTTAACGGTCAGGGTCCTTTACCTTTACCCTTTATATGCATGGTAAATGTGATTACCCAAGAAACAGCAGTGTGGAATAGAAGAAAACTTTGGTTGAGACTAGGTCATGACTGAAATAGGCCCAAATGCCTTTCTTCAGGGCATAAATGTTTTTCTGTATGGAGTGTGATAACTAGACATGCTGACAAGGCCTTAGTTGAGTCAAGACAATACAAGTGTGTGAAGAAGATGTAAGCTTTGTTACTTGGGGCAGCCAGTAGGACTGCATGACCTGCAGGAGAATGCCTGTTCCCCAATAAAGCTTGGCATCACATTAGCCCCTAAACCAGTGAAAACTGCTTTTATGTGTGCTTTTCCCACAGCCACTCATTTGCCAATACAGAACTGATTTTTAACGAAAAATGTTGGGCGTAATGACAAATCATAAACTTTGGGGTGCCAATTTAGATTTTTTAAAGGGTGTGTACTCAGTGCTAGTGCTCACTTTCCTTAACATTATTTTTCCTTAGCTCTACATATCCTTAGCTCTGAAAGTCAACACAGGACCAAACTGGAAGGCATTAGCAGGCAAATCTTTAACAAAGAGCAGAAAATAACATCTGTTTCAACCAACTCAAAAAAGGATCTCTAGTCTGCAGTAAGGTGAGTAAACGATCCCAGTTCTCTTGGATGCTCCAATTGTGATGGCTAACCTTGACACTCCAGATGTTTTGGAACTACAACTCTCATCATCCCTAGCTAACAGGATCAGTGGTGAGGGATGATGGGAGTTGTAGTCCCAAAACATCTGAAGTGTCAAGGTTAGCCATCACTGCTCTAATACATAACAGACCTGACTAGAGACACCATAAATTGAGCCCCTTTACAATTGAAGGAGGAAGATACAAATTTTGCAGGTAACCTTGTCCTGATGTGGAACTATGTGCTGTTTCTGCCACAGTCTTACCTGCAGAAGTTCAGTTGCTTGCTTCTGACTCTTCTCTTCCATCTCCTGAATGATCCTTTCAAGAGAGGAGAGTTTTCCGGAGAGTCTGGCCAGGTGCTCATCCCTTTTCCTTGCAATGTCCTTCTCTGCCTCTTCAATCTGGTTCAATAGTTGCTTTTCTTGTTCTTCCAGAAACTGGTGCAGTTGTCTGAACTTCTCCACAGTCTTCTGCCTCTCAGTTGCTGTTAATTTCTGCAAGAAGCACACAGAAGGAAGAAAAGAGGAGGCAGAGATAAGAACTTGGTCAGCTTCTACAACATTAGGAGGGTTATGAGATCTCCACAGGAAGGGTATGTCTGACTGTTCCTAGGCAATAAATCAACATCCAACTGCTAGAAACCCGCTTTGGGCATTGATGTAAACATGGGGGCAAGGGAGGCAGGGATTAAAACACTCGCTCGGCCCTCTTCGTTGCCATATTTGTTGTCTTCCATTTTTGGGAAGGCAACAGTCTGAAGAAAGGGGCTTTTAAATCCATTGACTTCCCCTGCACAATTTCAGACCCAGCATAATCAGAGATAAAAAATGTTGAAGCCAGTCCTCATGGACAAAAAACACTCTTTACTGGTAATTTAGACTAGCAACTTTCATTTCATAGAAATGGCAGAGACTAACTAACATGTTTATTTTAAAGCCTCAATTTCCTGCTTCATAAGTGTGCTTTATAAGGCATTTCTTCATGAAAATAATATAGAAACTGAATTATATTAGGGGAAATTGCTTTGTCATAATATGTATAGAGCACACATGGAAATTCACACTAAAATGCTGCTGAATTTTATTCAGGATTTTTTTAAAAAAACACAATGATGACAACACACAAACTGATGTGGAAATGTGTAAAACTGAACTGAAGATTGGAAAAATGAGAAATGGAGAGAAGCTTAAATGGACAGATTTTCCCACCCCTCCTCAGCCATGACTCTTGGATCTTCAAGTACTTTTTCCCATCCTATTGATAGCGAAACTTACAAGGAGGTCTTGGCTTTTCTCCTCCACGTCTGCTTGGTATGCCAGAATAGCTTCTCTCTCTTTCCTCAGATTCTTCAGGCGGCTACAAATCAATCCCTAAAGGGAAAACAAAAGCTCAGGTTTGAATGAGACAGAAAGACACACACACACACACACACACACACACAGGAGTTGACTATTCTGCCTACTTCCAGTGACCAGTGGCCCTGGTATTAGTTTTTGATGTAAATAATAATAATAATAAAGTTATTTATTTATACCCCGCCCATCTGGCTAGGTTTTCCCTGTCACTCTGGATGGCTCCCAACAGAATATTAATATTAATAAGAATAATAAAGTGATAAAACATCAAACAAAGAACTTTCCTAAACAGGGCTGCCTTCAGATATTTTCTAAAAGTCAGATAGTTGTTTCTTTCCTTGACATCTGATGGGAGGGCGATCCACGTTCTAATCTTTGATATCTGATATCTAGCTTCTAGTTTTTGAAATCTGCCCTGGCCTTTCTGGGCTTTTACCATATTGGATCTGAATTTGCGGGGGGAGGGGGGCAGTTGTCATGCAATTTACATGACAAACACCAGTCATGTAAATAGTATTCATGCAACTGGTATTCAGTAGCATTCTAGCCTCAATGAATCCAGTTATCCCCGCCCCACAGCCAGATCCACCTTGATCTCCTACCTTGTACTCCTCAGAAGCCTCCTCGAGGGGGATCACTTTGTGCCGTTCATGTTCCTTTGATCTGTCACACACCACACAGATGGGGGTTTCGTGGTCTTTGCAGAAGAGTTTCAGAAGCTCCTGGTGTTTTTCACAGACTCTCTCCTTCTCCCCGCGAAGACTGAGCTTCTTGGTTATTTCCACAAAGTTAGCCAGCTGCCGGTTGGGGATGAGATTCTTTGGCTGGACTGTTTCTCTGCAGTGAGGGCAGGAAGCCCGTGTGGCTCGCCCTCCCCAGCACTGGCTCAGGCAGGACCGGCAGAAATTGTGCCCACACTCTGCGATGGTCACTGGATCCTTGAAATACTCCAGGCAGATGGAGCAAGTGGCTTCATCGCAGAGATCCTTCACGGGGGTCTCAGCAGCAGCCATGGCTCCCTCACGCCAGAGACGGAGTTTAGTTTCACTTTCTCAGTTTTCACTCACTGGGCGTTTCCTTCCTGGAAATGACTCAGAATCTCAGGGCTGACATGATCTCTCTCTCTGTGTGTGTGTGCACGCTGACAGGCCTATGCAGTTGCTTAAAATTTTCCAGAGTATTGTTTCAATGATTATTTTGTTTTGCTTTTAATGCTCCTAAGTTGTTGCATAATACCAGGATATCTTATGAGAGGGCAATGTGAGAATACGCTCAGAAATTAATAAACAAAATCATTGGCATCATGGAGGAACAGAGTCTGCTTCAAGAAAATCCATGTGCCCAAGGGAAGACATGTGTAGAAGAGGATGGTTGTCGTTTTTAATTTTTACAAATAACAACAGCCCATATTTGAAAATGCCAACAAGTGAAAATGCTAGCTGGATTAAAGATAAAGGGACCCCTGACCATTAGGTCCAGTCAGGACCGACTCTGGGGTTGCGCCGCTCATCTCGCTCTATAGGCCGAGGGAGCCGGCGTGCAGCTTCCGGGTCATGTGGCCAGCATGACTAAGCCGCTTCTGGCGAACCAGAGCAGCGCACGGAAAGTTTACCTTCCCGCTGCAGCGGTACCTATTTATCTACTTGCACTTTGATGTGCTTTTGAACTGCTAGGTTGGCAGGAGCAGGGACCGAGCAACGGGAGCTCACCCTGTCGCGGGGATTCGAACCGCCGACCTTCTGATCGGCAAGCCCTAGGCTCTGTGGCTTAACCCACAGCGCCACCCGCGTCCCCGCTAGCTGGATTAGGTAAAGGTATAGGACCCCTGGATGGTTAAGTCTAGTCAAAGGCGATTGTGGGGTTGTGTTGCTCATCTTGCTTTCAGGCTGAGGGAGCCGGCATTTGTCCACAGACAGCTTTCCGGGTCATGTGGCCAGCAGGACTAAACCGCTTCTGGTTCAATGGGACACTGTGATGGAAACCAGAGCGCACGGAAATGCCGTTTACCTTCCCGCCACAGCGGTACAGTGGTACCTCTAGTTACGAACTTAATTCGTTCCGGAGGTCTGTTCTTAACCTGAAACTGTTCTTAACTAGAGGCGTGCATTCGCTAATGGGGTCTCTTGCTGCCACTGCGCTGCCGGCACACGATTTCTGTTCTCATCCTGGGGCAAAGTTCTCAACTCGAAGTAACTCTTCCAGGTTTAGTGGAGTTTGTAACCTGAAGTGTTTGTAACCTGAGGCGTTTGTAACTCGAGGTACCACTGTACTTATTTATCTACTCGCAGTGGTGTGCTTTCGAACTGCTAGGTTGGCAGAAGCATTGAGGGCTGGAAGGCTGTGGGCCCACCACCCCTGAGTACTGGCTCTAGCGGCCTCAGTAGAAATTGCACTCACACATAATGGTTATGGGATCCTTGAAGTAATCCAGGCAAATGGGACAAGTGGCTTCAGCACAGAGATCCTGGACGGGACTTCCATATCATTCTCTACAGCCACAGCTGGTGCTGCACCCTTACAATAGTTAGACTTCACCCCCAAACGTGCATTCCTCCCTTGTCTCCTGAATATATTAAAACAGTGAGTAGAATGGTGATTTATTTTATTTATTGAATTTCTATGCCGCCCTATACCTGGAGGTCTCAGGGCAGCTCACAAAACAAAACTAGAACACAAAACCACAAAATATATAATCAAAATGTGGTCGTGGCCCAAAGGGCCGCAATAAATGTGATGTGTACCCCTGGAAATCCCTGAGTATGCTTCTAATAGAGGTTATGGTAACCTGTTGCTGATGATTTTGCAAGTTGCCCCCCCCCAAAATTGGGGCAGAAATACAGCTAATATGTAAATCACAAAGATACAACTCAAAGCTAGAACATAAGTTGCTAGACAGTGCAAATGTCTTTACTTTTTAATGCTTTGTGTGTCTGTGTCTAATCTTGCCATTTTCTAAAATTTTTATATTGGAGTGTGGGTTTTCTTTTTATAAACGTACCAAAGCATCAAATCAAATCAAATCGGGACTAAGGGTTTTTCTCAGGAGGGTTGGGGGGGGCATGTGTTCTGTGTCCCATTGGTGTCTCTCGCCCTTCTTCTGATAGGAAATGCTCTGTGGTGGGCATTTCCTATCCAAAATATGGGGGGAGGGGGGTTTGAGGAGGGTGAGTTGGTGAGGGAGTGAGAAATGGCCCTATTTTCATCTGAGAAATGTTGGAGGGTGTAACTGAATTATTAAAAGCAGTGGGGGGGGGGTTTCTGAGGGTACTCAAGGGTAGGCAGTACTGGCACCTTTCCCCCACAATTGTTAAAACTGTGTCACTTACTGTAACAACATGAGTACGGGCACCTCCCCCCCTTAAAAAAAAGCATTGAATGAAAGCTGGGACCAGGATGAGAGTGGGGAGGAGAAGATGCAGGCGATACTGGAAAGACGCTCTATTGAGAAGCATCCCACATCCACTGTAACAACTTCATGGTGAGTACGGGCACCTTCTTTATTCTCTCTCCCCCCCCCCCCCGCTCTGTCAGCCATACTCAGCCTTTTTATTCTCATTTATTGCTTGTTACAAATCTATAGCACAAATACAAGCTGGTTAGCTGCATAGGTGAGACCAATCCTAAGCTAGCACCAAGCCAGTCAACTTTATTAAATGGTTCAACATAAAGCAAGCGAGAGAAATAAGCTTTTACAGCTACCAGTATATTCTACTTACGGTAGCTTTTACATTTGATACATATAAAGAGCATAGCATTATTCTACCTGCCAATAGAGCAGGTTCCATTCTGGAAGGTAACAGGCAGAGTTTACCCCGGCAAAAGCATGTCCTAAACTGTCCATTTCTGGGTTTCCTTGTATGTTTGTTTTTTGTTTTGTTTTTTAAAAATATTTTTATTAAAGCTTTCTTGATTTACAAAGGTATGCACAATGTCTCTTTGCACTGATTGAAACTGGGACCGGGGATGGGGTGGGGGGAGGAAGATGCAGGTCCTATTGAAAAGACCCTCTTTGGGGGAGCATCCCACATTTAGGTTGGGGGCCACCATGTGGATTATAAAGGGCAGACATAACCAAGTTGCTAGACTACAACTCCCATCATCTCTGAATTCAGTGAGATTTCTCTCTGAGGAAGTGTGGAGATGGCGAGGCTGCATTTGCAAAGGGTTGGAAGTTGGGGCCTCACAGACATTCTTCTTCTTTCCTTCCTGCCTTAGAAACACAAGGCTATGAGCTTTAGTTGCAAAGGTGGAGGGAGGGATTGTTCTCCAGGAATCTATTAATGATATCATGTGGGCATTTTAACAGGTGGCGGAGGTCTGGTCATGATAGAATAGAATAGAATAGAATAGAATAGAATAGAATAGAATAGAATAGAATAGAATATATTGTCATTGTCCCCTTCGGGGACAACGAAATTACTTGGCTGCTCCATCCACCCACATAGGGCACTCCACGCAAAAACAAAATAACTACAAAAACACTGATTAAAACCATACACACTGATTAAAACCATACAATGATAAAACATAACAGGTAAGATTAGATGACTTCAAAGTTCAGGCTTCCCATTCAAGGCCGCAATCGCTCTGGAGAAGAAGCTGTTTCTAAGACGGCTTGTTCTTGTTGTCATCGTCCTGTATCTCCGTCTCGATGGTAAAAGTTCAAAGAGACGGTGACCAGGATGCGATGGATCTTTCACTATGTCCAGTGCCTTTCTGTGGCACCTCATGGCATAAATCTGCTCTAAGGTGGAGAGCGAGCAGCCAACAATACTCTCTGCTGCCTTAACAACTCTGCACAACCCCATCCTGTCCTTGGTAGTACAGCTTCCGTACCACACACATAAGCCGTAAGTGAGCACGCTCTCAATGGCACAGTGATAGAAGGCAAGCAGCAGCTTTTGTGGAAGATGGTTTTTCCTTAGAACTCTCAGGAAGTACAGTCTCTGCTGCGCCTTCTTCACAAGCCCCCTTATGTTTGCACTCCAGGACAGATCCTCCTGTAATTCAATGCCCAGAAATCTGAACATTGTTACCCTCTCCACACAGATTCCATCAATCAAAAGTGGTTGGACATCATTCTTCTTTCTCCTGAAGTCCACCACAAGCTCCTTTGTTTTCTTTGTATTTATGAGCAAGTTGTTAGCTCTGCACCACTTCGTCAGCTGCTCCACCTCATCTCTGTAGTTCGTTTCAACAGAACCAGGATTGCAGGGGGTGGCGGGTGAATACTTTTGAGGGTTAACATGTTTCCCTCTCTTTAAGGACTCGAAGGGCACAAATCCCAGACTTTGTTTTGCTGTTTCCTCCGAGTGTGACTGGAATGACTCCTCTCACAGGGGATATGCAAAGATGTCAATTCTGCTCTTATTGGGAGATCCTGAGGTGGGTTTCAGTGCCATTCAGACGAAAGAAAGGGAGGAGGGTCTCTCCGGAGAATGAGGCTCCTGAGAATGTGTAGAGTTCAGTTCCCGAGTCAGCTTCATAAAAAGACACACGTTCCCCTTCATAGTCAAGAGTCACGCGGATCCTCTTGGACTCCTCACTCAGGGACAGAGCAGAGGAAGGAGGGGAGGTGCAGGCCCAGTACTGGCCTCCAGACTTCTGCACAGCCCAGATCCCTCCCTCAGGATTTAAGGATAAGTAGCCCTTTCTCCTCACAGACTTCCTGGCGACCCCCACAACCCATATTCCCCCACTTTCCACATTGACTTCCCAGAAATGTCTGCCTGCTGTGAATCCCTCACGTCCCAACACACACACGGCCAGTCAGTGAATCTCTCAGGATTGTTGGGCAGGACTTGACATTTGTCTCCCCTTCTCATGCTTTTCCGATCCTCCGACAGGATGAGTTGGGGATGGGCTGTGTCTGGATCCAGAGTGACATTTGCTGTTGGGGAGAAGAGGAGGGAAAGAGAAGAGAGGCAGAATTAGCTGAGAGTCAGAGACGGACATCCTGATCCAAAAAACACCCAGAAGAACCAGATTTCCTCTCAGATAAATGGGGCTTCCTCACATTTCATTCAGGATTGGGAACTCTCTTCTTTCTCCCAGACTCACCCCAGAATAAATACCTTCCATGTGAGTTTTTAAATAATGCTTTTTTGTTCCTTTTTACTCAACATATTTTATTGTGTCCCTCTTGTGAATCCAGTCAAGAAGCAAAACAACCCAGAAAATATTCCCTCAGCTCTTCTATGCAGTGAAGGGGAGGAGGAAGGGATGGGGGCAAGAAGAAAAAATGGTTTCCCTTTGAATCACTCTGTGAGAATTTCCCATTTGGGGATTTCAGAGGATTACATTGAAATCAGAGGAAAGAAATCAATGTAGGCAACCTAACAAATGTCCCTCCCTTGCAAACCTCCAACATTGTTTTCTTACAACCATGATACTACTACGCATGCATTTATTGTCCTAAGGGAGGCTAAAGGCTATCTGACTAAGAGTTTAAAGATTTTGACTTTGGCAGCAGTGATTCTAAAGCTCCTTTATTGTCCTGAAAACACGCCTCCATTTTTATATTTAAGCATTTTGAAACAAGCTGCGCTGAAACTGAATCCAGCACTTTATAGCACATCAATGACAAGTTGGCTGTGGTGGAGACTTATTGGCTAGAACCTATACAATCACTCACCTACCTCCTCCGGCCACCGCCAATTCACAGAGCGATATTGAAATGTTCTTTAAATTTTTAAATATAATTGTTTTAATTGGTAAACAATGAAAATAAGATGGTTTTAAATTATTGCTTTCCACCCTGTGTTTTTAGCTGCTCTTTTTTTTATCCATAAACCACCTTTAGTCCCTGTCTGGGGAAAAGGCAGGATGTTGTTGTTGTTGTTGTTGAAAAACAAATATATAATTTTGCTGTGCATATAGTATATTTGCCTGCAGGCATGTCCAACTTCAAGTAGGCTGTGATCTACAATCCAATATAAAAACTGACAGTGATCTACCACCCAGGGATGGGTTCTGGGTAGGTGGCAGGGATGGGTGCAGGGTGGGCGGGCAGGCGCTGGCTGCTTCCCCCAAGGGAGTGGGGATGGGTGCTTCCCCGAGGGGGCAGGGTTGGGTGTAGGGCGGCCTCGGCGCCTCCTGCCCAGCTCCGCTGCCCCAAAGCGAGCCGCGGAGGAGGGAAGGAGGCGGAGCCCTCCTCCGTGGCTTGCCCCAAAGCAGCAAAAGGGACAGGAGCTGCCTACACGGGTGTAAGCTGTTCCTGTCCCTTTTGCTGCTTTGGGTCGAACCACGGAGGAGGGCTCCGCCTCCTTCCCACCTCCGCGGCTTGCTTTGAAGCGGCAAAGCCCCGGGAAGGTTTGGGAGCGGCAGGCAGGCTGTGGGGAGAAGGAAAGCCTCCCAAGCCTCTTTGGGAGGAGAGTGATCCCTGCAGAGGCTTGGGATGGAAGCTCCCAAGCCTCTGCAGGGATTGCTCTCCTCTCGAGGAGGCTGTGATTCAGAATATTTTTTTCCTTGTTTTCGTGCTCTAAAAACTAGGTGCACCTTATGGTCAGGTGTGTCCTATGGAGTGAAAAATACGGTAATTACTAATAAAAATAGTGTATATTTTAAAAGTTGACAAAGACCCATACCTAGCGAGTCCCAGAATTTAGGGTATACTGAGGGTCCCTGTTGAGCAGGGGATTAGGGCAGAGTAAAAACTTTTGCTTGCCCTGAGTGATTGAGATTGATCTCGGGAGTCCTTTTTCAAGTGTCTTTCCTGGCCTACATAAACACCCTCAAAACACTGCAGGCTGCCTGTTCCTGCCTGGAATCTTAAACTGCTCTAAAGCTGAAGGACCCCATAGATGAAATCAGGTATTTGTGTGTGTGGACTACTTGTCTAATTGGAACGGAGCAAAAGTGTCAACAGTCAAATCAAGACCAAAGAATCCAGCAAATGCAAAAGGAGAAAGAGAAGACTGAGGCTACGTACACACTAACCTGTTTGAAGCACAACAATTTCCCGCCTCAATCCAAAATAGTATATGCCAATCTAGATTCACAAGGGTGGATGAAGATACACAATTGAAAGTGTTGGTGTTGACCTTTAAAGCCCTAAACGGCCTCAGCCCAGTATACCTGAAGGAGCATCTCCACCCCCATCGTTCAGCCCGGACACTGAGATCCAGCTCCGAGGGCCTTCTGGCTGCGAGAAGTGAGATTACAGGGAACCAGGCAGAGGGCCTTCTTGGTGGTGGTGCCCACCCTGTGGAACGCCCTCCCATCATATGTCAAAGAAATAAACAACTATATGACATTCAGAAGACATCTGAAGGCAGCCCTGTTTAGGAAGCTTTTAATGACTGATGTTTTAATGTATTTTTAAGCTTCTGCTGGAAGCCGCCCAGAGTGGCTGGGGAAACCCAGCCGGATGGGTGGGGTAGAAATAAAATTATTATTATTATTATTATATGCATGCCAGAGGAAGCAGGACAGGCAAAAGAAGTTCAGGTACATTTCCTCCCTCTTAGAATAACACCAAGGAAAGAACAGACCATTTAATCCCAATGAAATACCAGCTCCCAACTCGTGCTTGAATTTGGTCCTTCACCCAAAAGTTACCTTTCTGAGACTGTCCGAATAACAGAACATCTGAGGAAGCAAAGAGATACAAAGACTGAGATCTAGACTTTTATACCTCAAATAATCTTTTAACACAAAAAATCACTTCATAACATAGCATCAATTGTTTATTTCAAGTAAAATATTAAGATATCAAACCAACACATACACATAAGAAAACTGTATGAAGTTAATGATAAACTGAGAAATGATAAAACTCTGCAATGTCAATCTATTAAAAGAATCCAAGGGAGAGCTGTCCACAACCTTAACAGCTGGCCTAAGTAAACAAGTAAAAAATAAATAAGCAACTATATTACTTTTAAAAGACAACTGAAGGCGGCCCTGTTTAGGGAAGTTTTTAATGTTTGATGCTGTATTGTTTTTAATATTCGGTTGAAAGCCGCCCAGAGTGGCTGGGAAAACCCAGCCAGATGGGTGGGGTATAAATAATAAATTATTATTATTATTAATTGGCAAGGGTCTCATGGAACAGGAAGTCCTGTCTCACCAAACTATTAAAATTCTTTCAGACTGTTAACAAACATTTTGGTAGAGGCAGGAATGGGGCAGGAATTAAATTCATTTTACATTCACACTTTCTGAAACAATATGTGAAGTGAAGCATAGTGTCAGGGGGCTGCATCCTTCCTCCAGTCCGGCGTTAAGTAGTTACCGGGAGCAGCCCCCGATCTTGAAGACAGATTCATCCGCTTCCCCTTCGGGCCAAAGCAGTGGAGAGGGGGGGGGCGGTGGAGAGGCTTCAGCTAAGCAGCCAGAGACCTCGTTACGAAAAGGGGGAATGGAAAAAGCGAAGGACAAAGTGTTTCCGCTTCCCCCGCTGGGGTTCCTGGCACGAAAACAGAAAAGGACTTTCACTTTCGGAATCTGATGATGATGGATGAGTCAGGTTTACGACCTGCTCCGCTTGTAAAGCAATTAGCCTAGATTAAAGCCTTGAAAAGCTTGATGGATTGGACTCTTATTTTGGACGACCAATTAAGGGAGGCAGCCCAGGCCTCCTGACACATAGCAATCCTTCAAAACACACACTTATTTGAATTTTGCTATGCGGTTCTCCAACCGACTGATATATTAGGGGAAACTCTGCATAAAGCTGAATATGTTAGTGAAAGTCACCCACAAAATAGAATTCTCTTCCTGGAAACTGCTTGAAAAATTGTGTACATTAGCCAAATATCTGTTTCTTAGGAGAAATTTGTTGATGAAAGACGCTGAAGAATTTAGTGGGCATTAAACAACCACCACCACCAGAAACTGCTGTAGAAATGTAAATGTCAGTAGAGGATGGTGAATTTTCAAGGAGATTTAAAAAACTAAACACCACAAATTGCTGTAGAAACAAGAACACTCAGGAGATTCTGATGGTTGCAGCGCTACATATGGCAGCTGCCGGTGAGAGTCTGAGGAAGAAGAGAGAACTCGGGAGATAATTCCAGAGCTGGGAAACAAGCCTGAGTTGGGAGTGGAGGAACTGTGTTTGCTAAGAGCCTTTCTACCGGTAATGCCCTTCGAGATGGGGAAACACAAGTGGAGTTTAAAGAACCAAAATGAAAAGGAGGTTCAGTACAACTGTGAACTGAACACTGGAACAAAAGTAAATCCTGACTTCGCTATACACTGTGCTGCAGGCTGCCTTTATTTTTCCCTGCCCCCCCCCAAGCCTGCGAGTGACGGTAAACATGGGTCATTCTTGGGGTAGGGGGTGGCAGTGACTGGGATGACCAGACGGAGACTCTGCTGCTCCTATTGCTGTTTGTGGGAAGAGTAAATAAAATACAGTGGACCCTCGACTTATGAAGGTAATCCGTTCCGACGGGACCGTCGGATGTCGAAAAAATCGTAAGTTGAGTCCCCATAGGAATCCATTGGGAAGAAAAAAATCGTAGGTCGAAAAAAGCCCTATCTAAACTTCATAACTTGAGAAAACCCTATCTAAAATGGCCATGACTTCCTTTCAGAAGTTGAAAAAATTTGGAAGCACGCGGCTGCTTTGATCCCTCGTAACTCGAAAAATATGGAAGTCGGGTTACTCGTAAGTCGAGGGATCACTGTACAGTAAGAGCCTGACATGTTCAGTTTGTGGAATAATATATTGTCCAGTGTAAAATCCTTGCAGCAACTCATTACCTTTGATTTCCTTCATCTCAACATATAGAATGGGATTTGCAACCCAGAAATTTGAGATCCTCCTCTTCAACTTTGGTGGGAAAGCTGGTGGCTCCTTAAATGTCTCCCTTTGCTGACACCTGATGGGGAAAATAAACATAACCCATTCAATTGCAGAACGTTTGAGTGCAGCAAAAGAAAGGAATTGAGAGGAGGAAAGAAACTGTAGAAAGCTGAGAGAGAAACACAGATGAATGGAGGCACAGAGGGGAGAATATTCCTCCTTTCTAGGGACTCCAAAGCCAGACATCTGAGGGCCAAAGGAGCTGCCCCAGGTCTCTGAATCTTCTCACATATCTACTCAAATGGAGAAATAAAATCAAGTGATACCATCCTGCTCAGAGCTTTTCCATTTCAGCTGCAATGCCTACAACATGCAAGAAAGATGTGGAGGAGAAAAATGTGTGGGAATATCAAGGGTGGCAGGAGAGGATATATTGATTAATATTATCCTTCCTAACTTGTGTTAGCAAGTTCCTTCAAGTAGCAGGGTGCATTCCCCTATAGCAGAAAGCTAGTTGCCAGATCTGTTTGAATCTCTTTACTTAATAAGCAATCCAATCTGGCTTGTCCAGATTGGGATGCATTCCTGGCAAGACCCCTTTGTTTTCCTCTTAAAAGAATAAGGACACCACAGTCTTATTTATAAGTAACAAAATGTAGTTTACTTACAAGCAAGCAGAGCACGGTGTGATCCCTGAAGGTAGGCTTTAGGCTTAAAGTTACAAATACAGTCATACCTCGGGCTGCGCTCGCTGCAGGTTGCGCATTTTCGGGTTATGGACGCGCCGAACCCGGAAGTAACGGAACGGGTTACTTCCGGGTTTTGGCACTCACACATGCGCAGAAGCACCAAACCGCGACCTGCGTGTGCGCAGAAGCGGCGCTGCGGGTTACGTACACTGTGGATTGCAAACGCGCCTCCCACATGGATCGCATTCGCAACCCAAGGATCCACTGTATGTACGAAGAGGTTTATCCCATATGGGAGATAACCTAGAGACTGCTGGCTGAGAGCCAGCAGTGCAGTCCAGGTGATGCTGGAGATTGAATAGAGGAAGAAAGAGGGAGGCGACTACGTGACTGGACCTTTTACTACTCACATGCAAGGAAGGATGCTCCAGCCAGGTGTAACAGGAAGTTCGATTGGCTCGACCAACATCCCCTGCATAACCACTCTAGCAAAAGAGGTAATGTTCCTTCTATCCTCTTATCATGAACCTGAGTGACACCTTGAAGTTACAAATTGCAGCTGGGATATGCTCAGGAACATGGTACACACCCCAACTCCTGCTCCCTTTTTTGTAGCCCCACAGGTGACAAGTACCGGTAACTGTGTGGAATAGTCCCACAGATGGTCCATGGGACAGGTGTCTGCATGGGACTGAGTGGGGCAGCCATCATGAAGTTTGCTGTTTGTTGTGTATTAAAGTTCTCACCCTAGGCCACTAGGGGTGTTGTGTGTATAAAGTTTCCACTCAGGTCCTCGTCAGTTTAGGCGGGAAACCCTGGGTTGTTGTTACAATGTTGTCAGCCGTCTGCCTATATAAGCAGGCCGGCCGAGCAGTTCAGTTCTGTTTTAGCCTGAGAATAAAGAGAGCTGTTTGGAGAATCACTGTGTCGTCTGCTTGTCCACCCACTATTTAATACTTTCTTTGCCTTTGGGGAAGCTAAACATTTCTGAGTTACGGGGATTTACTTACTTACCAGTACTGTACTTACTTCATAAAATTACATACTGCTTGATTGTAGAAAAAACCTCAAAGCAAACAAAATTAAGTGCAATTTTTTTTTTAAAAAAAGCACTTTAAATACAGAGTAGGCCACATGATAAAGCACATGATGTCGCACCACTTATATATAATCTCCAAGAGGCAAATAGAAAGCATAGGAGATTTTTTTGGATTTTGATATCCCGCTTTATCACTACCCGAAGGAGTCTCCAAGCAGCTAACATTCTCCTTTCCCTTCCTCCCCCACAACAAACACTCTGTGAGGTGAGTGGGGCTGAGAGACTTCAAAGAAGTGTGACTAGCCCAAGGTGCATGTGGAGGAGCGGAGACGCAAACCTCTCTATTACTCTTAACCACTACACCACACTGGCTCTAGGAAAACAAAGGAAAACATAGCATAGGAAAACAGAAACGTTTTTGCCCAGCACCAAAAAATAAACAGAGGAAAATTGTTTTGTATTGTTTGCCCCTTTCCAAAGAAAAACTGAGGAGCCATTGACATATATTTGGAAATATTAAGTGATTCAGAAGCACCTTGTTTGAAAATGTTTGAAACTATTGCAGATGGAGGGGAGGGGGCAGTTCTTTGGAGGGTGGGGTGCCAGAAGCTTAAGGAGGGGTCCCCAGTTTACCTGTGAAGTTTAACGGAGTGATACCGTATTAATGGAAATGAGCAGGATCCCCTTACCTCTGCAAGGTTCTTCTCACATCCTAGAAGGGAAAAGAGGAAAAGAAGAATGAGATTCACTGCCTACCACAGGGCCCGTAATGAAGACCCTTCAGACCCTGCTATGGATAAGTATAGATGAATCTAACAATTTTGGCTTCTCTCCATTTTTATTTTTTCCAATCTTAAATTCAGTTCTACAGATTAGTTGCTGATTATTATTATTATTGTAAAGGCTCTGATGAAAATTCATGAGATCTCCTTTGTCTTTCCTAGGTAAAGTAAAGTCGTGTCCGACTCTGGGGTTGCGGCGCTCATCTCGCTCTATAGGCCGAGAGCCGGCAATTGCTTTGCCAAATAAAATTATCCATACTTTTCTGCCAGATTTTCAATTCCCTCAAATCAACCAAGAGAGAAAGAGTAAGAAACAAAACCAAAAACCTTGGCAGTATTGTCATGCGTATTGCACTGATCTTTGCTTTTCATAGAATCATAGCATTGTAGTGTTGGAAGGGATTCCAAGGATCATCTAGCCAAGAAGATTTTAACTTACTCCACTTTCCATATCAGGTTTCTGATGCAGCCCTTGGCTAGCGCATCTCCCCAACATTGCCATTCCATGAGGGTCCAGGGGCATGGCGGCAAGACCCCTGGCAGCAGGCAGGGTGGGATCCCTGCAAGTGGGTGCCTGACTCGCACCCCCTCATAGAAAAACATAGAAAAAACAAAACAAAACATAGAAAAACAAAATGAAGACGGGCCTGCTCCCTGCCTTGCTCTTGTCCCCAGGCAGAGAGAGGGCCAGATTAAATGACACCCTCCTCTAGTCACATGCAGAGGAAGTTTGTCCCAGCTCAGGAGGAAACAGGAAGTTTTCTCCTGGCTGGTACAAAGCATCCCCTAGCATGTTCACTCTAGAAATGTTGTACTTGACTGCTATGTGTTTCACATCCCACATTGACAACAGTCCGTTCTACCTGACCTCCCTATCTGTCCCTCCCCCTTTGGTCCAAAATGGTCCACCATGTCTGAGAAGCCCCCATTTCCCCCCTAAACAGTTTCCCTGTGAAAACCTGCTCTTTAAAGCTGAATTGGGGCAAATAGCCATGCACAGAAAACCCGATTTTTCATTGATTGTGTTTCAGCTTTAAAGAGCAAGTTTTATGGGGAAAAATTGGGGCAAAAAAAGAGACTTAGATAGGGACCTGTGCCTGGGAAGGGCACAGCAAAAGATAAGTTTGGTTAAACCCTTAGAGAGGAACTTTGGGCTGTTCCTGCCACAGTCTCACCTGCAGGAGTTCACTTGCTGGTTGCAGACTCTTCTGCTCCATCTCCTGGATGCTCCTTTCAAGAGAGGAGAGTTCCTTGGAAAGTCTAGCCAGGTGCTCATCCCTTATTCTTGCTATCTCCTTCTCCATCTCTTCTATCTCATTTAGCAGACACTTTTCTTTTTCTTCCAGAAACTGGTGCAGTTGTCTGAATTTCTCCAATATATTCTGCCTCTCAGTTTCTGTTAATTTCTGCAAGAAACAGGAAGAAAGAGGAAAAGAGGAGGCCAGAGTGTTTCGAAAGACCTTCATTAACAATGTTATGGTAAATCACTCAGGAATGAAGCTACATCGTGACTGGGTAAAGGGTAAAGGGACTTCTGACCATTAGGTCCAGTCGCAGATGACTCTGGGGTTGCGGCGCTCATCTTGCTTTATTGGCCGAGGGAGCCGGCGTACAGCTTCCGGGTCATGTGGCCAGCATGACTAAGCCGCTTCTGGCGAACCAGAGCAGCGCACGAAAACGCCATTTACCTTCCCGCCGGAGCAGTACCTATTTATCTACTTACACTTTGATGTGCTTTCAAACTGCTAGGTTGGCAGGAGCAGGGACCGAACAACGGGAGCTCACCCCGTTGCGGGGATTTGAACCGCCAACCTTCTTCTGATCAGCAAGCCCTAGGCTCTGTGGTTTAACCCACAGCGCCACCCGCGTCCCCCAAAGAATTCCCTGACCGGGAATCGAACCCGGGCCGCGGCGGTGAGAGCACTGAATCCTGACCACTAGACCACCAGGGATGTGCTGGGACTCACTACACTGGACTAATTAAAACCTTATATATGTGTTACCGTATAAACATGCGACACCAGGGGGCACCTGTAGAGCTGCGATCTGTCGCAATGAGAAATTGCACTAAGAGCTAATTTTTTATAGTGTTTTGAATATCGGTATAGATCTGGCCTTGGTCATTCAAGTACACTTGTTTTCTTTGTAGTAATTGTGACACTTACAAGCAGGCTGTTGCTTTCTTTTCCTATTTTTGCTTCATAAGGCAGAATTTTCTCTCTTTCTTTCTTCAGATGCTTCAGGCGACCACAGATGAGTGTCTAAAGAAAAAACAAAATATCAGGTTTAATTAGGGCTGAGGGGCAGTCTTCAATGGTTACTTCTGTTGGAAAAACGCTCTGGGGTGGACGGTATTTTTGTATATATTCATATCATGTTTTTCCCCCTTTACACATTTGTATGTTTTCTTATTTTTTCTTTTTATATCAATTTACTGCTTTGTATTTGAAAAAAAATAAAAAACATCAATTAAAAAAACTTCATGGTGTTGTTGTTGTTGTTGTTGTTGTTACACAGGAGCCCTTTGGCACAAGTCCAAAAATAAATAAATAGTGCCCTTAAAAACAAAAACACATTTTTAAAGGTTCCGTTTGAAGCAGAACAAAAATATTTTGTTTTGTTTTGAATAGCACAGAAATGGGTCCCAATTTTTGATTCTCATTTAGGTGCAGATTAGCAATTTATGTTTGCATTACAGCTATGTTGAAAGCATATTTTGCACACGCACACACAGATATGAAAGGATTGTGTTAGCAAGCGTCAAAATAACACCCTACCTTGTATTCCTGGGCAGCCTCTTCCTTGATGACCACAGTGTGCGATTTATGCTCTGGGGATCGCTCACAAAGCACACACACCAATTCTTCATCTTCTTTGCAGAACAAGCAGAGTCTTTCTTTGTGCTTCTCACATAGTTCCTTTCCCTGGAGTTTGATTCTTTCTGCTACATTTGCCAGCTGCCAATTGCGGTGGAAACTCATTTTCCGGATCCTGACCATGCAAACGGGACACTTGCAGTCCCCCATGTTGATTTCATCCCGTATCTCACAGTGCTTGGTAATGCAGCCCCGACAGAAGTTGTGGCCGCAGTCCAAGGTCACGGGGTCTGTCAGGAAGTCCTTGCAGATGGGGCACAAGACTTCCTGGTCTACATCCGTGGATGGTGGGGCTGAGGCCATGGCGGATCAAGAGTGTGTGGCTTTGTTGAGATGAGAGGCGGCTAGGATGTGAAGGGACTGGGGAAGAAAAAAAATGTTGGCAAGATAAAAACTATTCAGCAATAATAATTTTCAAATCCTTCCAGAAAAACTAACTCTGCATTTCACTTTCTAACACAATGTATCTTCCATAACTGGTTCTGTTATACAAATTTTAAGGTGCACATACATACCGGTAGTAGGCACACACCAACCACAGAAAACCAACATTTGGTCTTCAAAAAAATAGGAAATATTCCCTGAAAAACTAACCTCCAGTTCAACTGTGGGACCCCTCCATATAGATAGCAGGAACTTCTTGGTAAAATAATTCTTCCACAGCCCGGCAAAGCTTTATACTTTCAAATCACTGTATTTGAAAAGGGGCCAGTCTGTGTCCATAAACTCTGACACCAAAGTCTTCACCATTTCAAAAGGATGCTCTGGCAAGCCCCAGAAAAACGACTAGCATGTACCGGTATTGTTCAAATCTCTGAGTGACAGATTTGCAAACATGTTGGACAAAGAGAATATTCTGAACATGGTCTGATTTACAAGTATAACCATGTTCTGTGTCGTTTGTACAGGCAACGTCATCCCACACGTTGGCAGAGTGCATGCAAGTCAGTCCACATTCTGGGCCATAAACAGTGTGCGCATGGTTGCATGCCAATCGAACACACACAAAATGCTTGGTGTATGATGGTGGTCATTGGATAAGGGTTGGGCATTTTCTAAAGTCTTTAAAAGTTATTACACATTTTTGTTCTTGGTCCCCTCACTTCCTTGGAAGCCGGGTGGGGGGTGGGAACTCTGTTGCAACAAAAATCAAATATTTCCTTTGCTTTCCTCAAATGGTTCCTCCCTCCATTCATTCTTCTCTGACTGATAATGGACTTAAGGGATACTTGATGAAGTATCAAGGGATCTCCCTTGATGTACAGATGGGATGTAAAAGTCAACCCCAAATCTTTGTATAACGGTCCCATTGCCTGAAACTCAACTATAAAACCTAAGTGAAAAGTCAGTTTGCACACTCATTCATTCTTTACCTACAAGATCACCTTACCCCATATGTGCCCACTTGACTGCTTCGGTCGGAGGAATTGGCACTTTTACAGGTGCCACATAATACCTGCCCTGCATCTGTCAGGATTCAATCATTTAGCCTGGTGGCAGCAACACTTTGGAACTCCCTTCCTATTGATATCAAGCAAGCACCTGCACAGTCTTATTTCCTCACCTGCTGATAACATTCTTATTTAGACAAGACAACCCACATGATTAGAAAGTTTCCATGAGTTTTCATTTGTTTTAGTCTACTCTACTGTGGTTTTAACTTTTTGTTTGTTTTAAATTATAGTTTTAATTTTTTAAAGAGATAATTTAATTGTTTTCATCTTTTTTGTAAATTGCCTTGAGGTTCTTCTACAGTATCAGGCAGTATTTTGTGAACTAAATAAAAAATCTGTAGCCAAAGCCATTACAAAGTAAAATACATAAAAAATGATGAAACACATTGAGCAGTTAAAATAGCTATTGAACAAGGCAGTCTGTCAAATACAAATGTGCTCCACTGAAGAACTTATCATCCCCACAAACCTTCCTCCTTAAAACTGCCCATTTAAAGCAAAACAGGTCACCTTTTCATAAATGAATAAAGAATAATGGAGCTCCACGAAATATGGAGAGGTCCCCCCGTCATTGAGTGAGACACAATCTCATGTTCATGTGCAGGTCCACTTTCCTGACTCTGCATCCAGAGTGGCCCAGGAATGGCACCGAAGTGAGAGACAAGGACAGAAGCAATTGCAGGGCTCCAAGCCCTCCTTTGGGTGCCCAGCCAACACCTCCATTGACACCCATGGGAGATCCTCTCCCAGAGCTAACAGTATTCCCATAGGTGCTTGACTTTCATCTGAATGGTGGGGGAAGGCAAGGAAGAGGAACAGTTAAAAGGCTCCTCTATACTTATTGGGAACTGCATGGAAATAGACCTGCTTGGGCAAAGGGCAGCCTGGGAACATACAGTGGGGTTTGGTTGTCAGATACTCACCCCCAGACGAACTTTTCTTGTGGGCAAGGAGATGGTGTGGTCGATCAAGGAGAAGTTCTGGGGTTGCCTTTCCTTCCTCCCAGCTGTTCCTTCTCCTGTCTCCTTGCCCTTTCTTCAGGGAGTGGCAAAGGGTGTGCACTTTGTATTGCTGTAAATATAATCAGCAACTGTTCTTTTCTTCTGCTGGGTCAGCTCAGCTTCCCTCTCCCCCTCCATCTTCTCTCCTCCTAACAGAACATCCATTTGCTCACCACCGCATCTCATCCCAAACATAAACTGCTCTTTTTCAAAAAGAAAAAAAACAGGTGTTTGGTATATATTTATAATTGTATAAAACAAAGCCATGTTTTTTTCTGAACAGGTCTTTTTATCAGCTATCATAAATTTGCCATTGCTTGGTTAATGAATGACAGCTTTGAACTTTGTCTGAATGTTCCACCACACCCATTTTGTTCAGGATGCAGATAAAGAACTCTCTTATACTTTCTTCTTTGGATCCTTAACGCTTTCCCTCCTCCTATCCATGGCGCCATCTTTAGGGTAGCACTCTAGGGCAAGCCTGGCCCCAGGGACCCACTTGGGGCTCACCCACACTTCTGCTTGCTGTTTGCAGCTGAATCGGGGGAAAGATCCATTGGTGTTTCTGAGGATTGACATTTGTTCCTAATTCAGTGGGTTTTCCCAGGGAAAGCAGTGGGGCAAACGAAAAACTGCTTTGATCCATTCCAGAAAGCATGGGAGAAACTTCTGTCCCTAGCCTACTGCAAATCATCGGTGTCAGGCTGCGTGGGGTCCCTTCCCCAGCTGGCCGTTCAAAGAAAGACTCTGAGCCATTAAGCTTTTAAGATTTAATCTAGGCTAATTACTTTACAATGCGGAGTACATCATAAACACATCTCGTCAGTCACTCTCAGATTCTGGAAGTGGCCCCTTGCGATTCTCCCACCAGGAAGCCCATCTTGGAAAATGAAAGCACCTTGTCCGTCTCTTCTTTCCTTCCCCTGGTACTTTGCGAGGGCTCTGCCTGGCTGACTGGAGCCCTCCCACTGCTTCCCCTTCTCCCGAGCTCTCACCAGAGGGGGAAGAAGAATCTGTCTCCAGGATCGCAGGCTGTTCCCGGTACTCACTCAAAGCCGGACTGGCAGGGGGGTGTAACTCCCTGACAATCGGCCAGTGCAACCAGTGTTGTTTCAGTCCCATGATGGGGTCTGAATTCCGAATGGAAGAGATCCAAATAATCCACATTTCCACAGTTTCCAATTGGGGGTGAGTTTCCCTGGGCTGGACTGTTTCTCTGCATTGAGGGCAGGAAGGCTGCAGGCCCACCCCCACGCCCCACAGTACTGGCTCAAGCAGCCTAGGCATAAATCATGCCCACACATAGTGGCCCCTGGATCCTTGAAGTAATTCAAGCAAATGGGACAAGTGGCTTCAGCACAGAGATCCTGGACTAGACCCCCAGAAGCAGCCATGGCTGCTGCTTCACAGTGAAGGCACAGCTGACTTTCACTTTTTCAGTTCTCAGTCTGTGGGAGTTTCCCTGTGTGCAAATGACTCGCCATCTCAGGGCTGATGTGCAGCTAGGCTGTTGCTGTTTTCATCCTGACAGCCCTGCACAGCTGCTTAGCGGTGTCTTGAGCAGCCTCCATTGCTTTACATTGCTTCTGAGGCCTGTATACTGTGGGAGTATGTTGTCCTTAGGGGGTGATGTGCAAATTCTTTTATGAATGAATAAGATAACACAGATCACTGGCATTGTGGGGGAGCAACCTCTGCTTCAAGAAAGAAGTGCGTAGCAGAGACTGCTCGCTCTTCCTGGCCTGAACATAGTAATCCCCTGCTCTGTTCTGGGATCTGATCTGGCGGGGAGCTGGTTTCAGGCACCAGGCCCACTGGCAGACCAACTCTGTGTTACAAAGGTGTCTGCAAACATGACATGAAAGCTGGCCACATCAGCCCAGCAAATCATCGGCCAGTGCAACCAGTGCTGTTTCAGTCCCATGATGGGGTCTGAATTCCGAATGGAAGGGATCCAAATAATCCACGTTTCCACAGTTTCCAATTCGGGGTGAGTTTCCTTGGCATGGACTGTTTCTCTGCACTGAGGGCAGGAAGGCTGCAGGCCCACCCCCCACAGTACTGGCTCAAGCAGCCTAGGCATAAATCATGCCCACACATAGTGGCCACTGGATCCTTGAAGGGAAAAGAGGTAAAGAAGGTCCTATAATGAAGACCCATCAGACCCTGGAAGGGATGTCCTCTGGCCCTCTGGGGTAAGTCTGCCTAGCAGACACCAAAGTTTTGGATAGGGATGGACGTATGTAACAATTTAGGTTTCTCTCAGTTTTTATTTTTTCCAATCTTAAATTCAGATTAGCTTCTGATTATTATTTTTGCAAGTTTTGTTCCGTTTTGTGCCCCAGCCCACATTCACCCAGAGTTGGAGCTTTCAGCAATCATCCGACTCCAACACAAAATGCAAACACTCCCAGGATTTATACATATTCCTTTTATTATGTAATTGTGATTATATCCAAGCATAGTGCTCTCTGGGGACTCATGCAATCCCAGTTTCAAGGCCTTTTGTGCCTACAAAAGATTGCAGTGGTCCTAACTTCTTCATTTCTTATCAGTCCATGTCCAATTGCTTCCTGCTGAAATCCCATAAATTTTCATGCCAGAAATGTTCTGTTTCATTGCAGCCCAAGAGCGCCCTTCCAAATGGCAATAATGGGGTAAAATTCTGGAAGTATTGCAGAATACCTACTGAAGCACAGTGGATGTGTGGATAGTCCAGCATCAATCCATGACTAAGGCACTATGATTGCATCAATGACACGTCACAATACAACCCCCCCAAAAAAGTTGAGGGGCTCCTCAACAGCCAGCAATGGAGGTTTTGGAGCTTTTCTTTAATACTGTTTTTTTTAACTGGCATATACCTCCCAAATTACCAAAAATTGAAATCCATAAAATACAAATAAAATTGATTGAAAACAATACTAAAGCTGTCCTCCCCCCAAAAAAACTATTGTAAAACCATAAAAACAGCATAAGATCACAACCAATTAACAGAGCACAAAAAAACAGCAATAGAGAAAACAACATAGTTCTAAAGATTAAAAGTACAGTACCATGTTTCTCCTAAAATAAGACACCATCTTATATCCCCCCCCCCTCAAAAAAACACAGCATGGCTTATTTTCGGGGGATGTCTTATTTTAACCGCTCCACGTCGGTACGCTGCATAGCCATGCCTATCCAGGCCATCTTAAGGGAGAGGCGCCGCGTCACTATGTCTTATTTTCGGGGTATGGCTTATTTTCCGGGTATGGCTTATATTTCACAAATGCGTAGAAATCCTGCTACGGCTTATTTTATGGCTACGTCTTATTTTAGGAGAAACAGGGTATATTAAACCAGTTACTAAAAGCCAGCGGGGTGGGGGAGATCCTGCCGATTCTGAAAAAAACACTCACTGGAGGTGCATCCCATAACCGAGGTAGGGACCACAGCGAAGTCAAACTCCCATCATCTCCGACTCCAGACCATGCTGGTAGGGGCTGATAGGAGTTGTAGTCCAACATCATCCAGGGCACCATGTCAGCTATCCTGATACAGAGAATCCAATTGTTAAGACAAAAGATTTATGAAGCAATCCCAAAAACAATTAGCCAGAGGCTTCGCTGAATTCAGAGATACTTATGTCTGAGGAAGTGTAGAGGTGGTGAGGATAAATTTGCACAGGGGTGGTGGTGTGTTAAGTTGGCGCCTCACAGATATTCTTTGCATTTCCTTCCCACCTGAGGTCCACAAGACAATGAGCTTTAGTTGCAAAAGTGGGAAGGGATTGTTTTGTAGTAATATGTGTGCATTTTAACAGTTGGTGTAGGTGAGCAATGAAAAGTGGCGGGTCAAAGTTAGTGGAGGCTGAACCCTTTTGATGAACAACTTGTTAATTAACACGGTTAAAGTGTCACGGTCTGCTAAGGACTCAGGTGCAGGGGAAATTCTGGGAAAGGGAAGGAAAGAGAAAATCCTAGGTTTTGTTCCTTTTCTCATTTCTGTTGATTGTGGCTCCCTTCAAAAGGTCTCTGCAAAGAGGTCAAAACTGGCAAATGTTTTCATCTCAGTCATTCTGGTCTGGAGAGAAACTTCAACTGGGCTTGTGAGGCAGATTTAGTCTCCCCAGGAGATCCTGAGGTGGGCTTTTTCTCCCCACAGCCAAATGAAAGGGAGGAGGGTCTCTCCAGAGAATGAGACTTCTGAGAACGTGTAGAGTTCGGCTGCTGAGTCAGCATCAGAGAAAGACAAACATCCTCCTTCATAGTTCAGAGTCACCCGGATCCTCTTGGGCAGGGGTCCCCAGACTCACTGCGCGGCGGGCCGGTTCCTCTGGCGACGATCGCGTGGCGAGCTGGAGGGCGGGGGAGCGCGAGCGCACTCGCTTTTTCCAGGCCGGCGCGGCACCGGAAATAGCTTGGCCCTCCGCGCACGGCCCTCCGCAGACCCGGAAAGGACATTTTTACGCATGCGCAAATGCTATTCCCGGTGCTGCAACGGCCCGGAGATGGGCAGCCTCGCAGCGCCGGTAAGAGTGGGTGGTGGCAGCGGGTGGCGGGGGTCGGATAAAGGAGCCCCTTGGGCCGCATCCGGCCCCCGGGCTTTAGTCTTGGGACCCCTACTCTTGGGCTTCTCACTCAGGGACCGAGGAGAGGAATGACGGCAGTTGTAGACCTTGTACTCATCATCCTCCATCCCTACACCCCAGGTCCTTCCTCCAGACCTGAAGTTGAAGCGGCCCTCATATCACGGCGCCAATAAAAACTATATCCGTCTGTACTTTGCACTATGACCTCCCAGAAATCCCTGCCTCCTATCCATCCATTACGTGAGGACACAAAACACCCGTAGCTGGATCTCTCAGGATAGTTGGGCACCACTAGAAGTTTGTCTCCCCTTCTCACGCTTTTCTGATCCTCAGACAGGATGAGTTCAGGATGGGCTGTGTCTGGATCCAGAGTGACATTTCCTGTTGGGGAGAAGATGAGTAAAAGAGAAGAGAGGCAGAATCAGCCAAGAGGCAGACAGACATCCTGATGCAAGAAACACTCAGAAGAACCAAATTTCCTCTCAGATAAATGGGGATTCCTCACGTTTCATTCAAGATTAGGACCCTCTCCTCTTTCTGCCAGATTCACCTCAGAATAAATTCCTTCCCTGCGGGTTATATATAATGCTTTTTTGTTCCTTTTTACTCAATGTATTTTATTGTGTCCCTCCTGTTAATCCAGCCAAGAAGCAAACAGAGGCGTAGCAAGCCCAGGTGGTACCCGGGGCGGAATTTTTTTTTGTCACCCCCCACCACTTTAATTTTAAATTTTTTTTTAAAAAAATTAAAAAGTGTTACCCCGCTCTGATGGTACCACTTTGTGAGGTGTGGGGGTTGTGTGTGTGGGGGTGTCTATTATCTCTTTTTTCCAATAAAGTTAAAATAAAAATAATAATAATAAAATGATAAAAAATAAAAAAAAATAAAAAGTGTCACCCCCCTCTGTTGGTGCCACTTTGTGAGGTGTGGGGGGTTGTGTGTGTTGTATTATCTCTTTTTTTCAATGAAGTTAAAATTTAAAAAAATAAAAAATAAAAATTAAAAATTTTTTTTTAAACAAGTGTCACCCCCTCTGGGGTGGAACCCGGGGCGGCCCGCCCCCCGCCCCCTTGCTATGCCCCTGGAAGCAAAACAGCCCAGAATATATTCACTCAGCTCTTATATGCCGTGAAGGGGAGGAAGGATGGATGGGGGCAAGAGGAGAAAAATGTCCCTCCTTTAAATCTCTCCATGTGAATTGCCCATTTGGGGCTTTCAGAGGGTAACATTGAAATGAGAGAGAAGAAATCAATGTAGGCAAGCTAACAAATGCCTTTCCCTTGAATACCTCCGGGAGAACCAGAAGGAAACTTCTGCTCCTATTGCTGTTTGTGGGAAGAGTAAATAAAACACAGTAAGAGCCTGGAATGTTCAATTTTCAGACTACCGTGTTTCCCCTAAAATAAAACACTGTTTTATTCCCCCCCCCCCTCAAAAAAACACAGTCTGGCTGATTTTCAGGGGATGTCTTATTTTCACCGCTCTGTGTCTGTACACTGCATAGCCACGCATATCCAGGCCGTCTTAAGGGAGAGGCGCTGCGTCACTATGTCTTATTTTCAGGGTATGTCTTATTTTCGGGGTATGGCTTATATTTTGCAAATGCGTAGAAATCCTGCTACGGCTTATTTTATGGCTACGTCTTATTTTAGGGGAAACAGGGTAATATATTGTCGGGTGTAAAATCTTTGCAGCTACTCATTACCTTTGATATCCTTCCTCCCAACATACAGAATGGGATTTTTACTGCAGAATTTTGAGATCCACCTCTTCAACTTTGATAGGAAATTCATTGGATCTTTAAATGTCTCCCTTTGCTGACACCTGATGGGGAAAATAAACATTAACCCATTCAATTGCAGAACTTCTGAGTGCAGCAAAAGAAAGCAATTGAGAGGAGGAAATAAAAGGTAGCAAGCCGAGAGGGAGACACAGAGGAATGGAGGCAAAGCGGAGAGAAGATTCCTCCTTACTAGGGACTCCAGAGCCAGACATCTGAGGGCCAAAGGCGCAGCCCTTTGTCTGAGTACCCTGACTTACCGGTATATTTACTCAAATGGAGAAATAAAATCAAGCGATACTATCCTGCTCAGAGCTTTTCAATTTTGGCTGCATTACTTACAACATGCAAGAAAAATGTGGAGGAGAAAAAGATGGTTATTGCTGTTGACAAAGGTGAAATGTTCCTTGTAGCCTCTTATCATGAACCCAAGTGACACCTTGAAGTTATGTATTGTAGCTGGTATATGTTCAGGAACATGGCGCACACCTCAACTTCTGCTCCCTTGTTGGAACCTTTCACCACATCCTAAGAGCTTGGAAGGCAGGTTCTATGTCCTCTCCTCCTGGACCTTTCCCAGTTTCCCAGAGTGATATTAATGGAGATGGGCAGGATTCACTTACCTCTGCAAGGTGCTTCTCACCTAGAAGGGAAAATAGGAAAAGAAGAAAGGGATTCGCCGCCTACCACAGGCCGTATAATGAAGATCCTGGGACACATGAACAGTTCAGCACACATTCGTGATGAGCATCTTATCCTTAATCCTTTATTCATCCTGAAAACATTTCTGGCTGTAATATTACGGTAATCTTTTTTTTTTTTTTAAAATGGCAGTGACCCAAATGGGATTCGTAAAACAGAGGGTTAATTCCCTCATGTTCTCCTTGTGAGTCATCTAATTGGCCTCTGTGAAAACGGGATGCTAGGCCTCTTTCTGATCCAGCAGTGCTCTGTTTACATTTTTATGTTCCTATTTAAAGAGCGCTTTAAACACAGAAATAAAATTTTGAAAAGCTATTCGCCCTACCCCGGAAAGGTGCTACCGTACACCCCAGAGAGGAGAGCCTCTCAGAAAACTTGTCAGGGGGCTGGCTGCCTCTGTGGGGGGAAGTGGTTTTCCGCACTGCCAGAGGGAGAGAGGAAAAACCCCAGTGAAAATGTCAGGGGCTCCGCCCATTATATGGCAGCAGGAGACAAATCTCACATCCCATCAAGTCTGGCCCTTTGGGTCAAAACACATAGCAGAGAATGGCTGCCTGAAAACACAGATTGGGGGTCTGGTTGCCCTAATGTCCCCAGCCCCAGCTAGCCTCCTCTTGGGGACAGGGAGCTGGACTCGTCTGAGGTGACGGAGTCACATCTTCCCTTCCCCCTCGAACAACAAAAGATGTTTTCTACCGGTATGTTACAGGTGTAGCCACAACCAGAGATTGGCGGGGGTTTCCCCACCCCCCTACCGGTAACTGCTGCTGGAAGTGCTGCATCTCTGCCCACCCACTTCCTTTCCCCAGGATTGCTAAAATAACACCCATTTCCTCTCCTCCCTGAAGACTGGACACCTGCCCTTAAAAGCTGGCGGCGGGGGGGGGGGCAAGCACTCTTCAAGTTTACCTGATCAAGCTTTTTAAAAAAATCCTATTTAAGTTTTGCAAAAACCCAGCCCTCCTTTCCTAGATGAACGCTCCCCTTTCATATCCCAGAGAAATGTGAAACCCTTTAGCCCTTGGTCCGCCTGAGTTCCTGCTTCGCCTCTTTTCTGCAGAGGAGGGAAAAGGGCAGCGGGCTTTTGCTGGGGCTGCCAAGGCAGGGCGTGGCTGAGCGGATCCAGTTTAATTCAGGAGTGGACTGACCTTCCAGGAAGGAGCATCCACCGCCGGCTTGTAGCGAAGGAGAGGAAGGGAGCCGATTTGGGATGTGGTTTCTCTCCTCCCGTTTTCCTTGCTCCCTCCCACCCCGGAGATCGAAGGAAAGCAAGGCGGTTCCCTGCGGAGAAAAGATGTGTGTTTCTCTCCATACCAAGTTGTTGACCGTGAGAAGATGGAGGCGGGCGAGGTGGGCCTTTGCTCTGACCCTCCAGGGCTCTTGCATTGAAAGGGGCTCAGGCTGTCTCCATTCATACTCGCGTTTCACCCACAGAAACTTTCTCTGCTGAAACAAAATAAAAAATAAAGAAAATTCCTTCCAGTAACACCTTAAAGACCAACTAAGTTTGTTCTTGGTATGAGCTTTCATGTGCATGCACACTTCTTCAGATACACTAAAGCTCATACCAAGAACAAACTTAGTTGGTCTTTAAGGTGCTACTGGAAGGATTTTTTATATTTTATTTTGTTTCGACTACGGCAGACCAACACGGCGACCTACGTGTAACTTTCTCTGCTGAGAACGCGCTCATTTCCAGGCAAATGCGAATAGAAAAGCAAGTGTAAAATGCGTTCCTGTTCAACTGCTTTGCTCACGAGGAGCTGCTCTTTTCAGCAGGCTTCCTGAAAATTAACTAGGTAAAGGTAAAGGGACCCCTGACCAATAGGTCGAGTTGTGACCGACTCTGGGGTTGCGGCGCTCATCTCGCTTTATTGGCCGAGGGAGCCGGCGTACAGCTTCCAGGTCATGTGTGTGGGAGATGAGAGGGAATGTGGATGAGGGAATATTGATTAATATTTCCTATCCCAGCTTGTGCTAACAAGCTCCAAACTAGCAGAGTTTCTCATCCCCAATAAAGCGCAGCAAAGCGTGGCGTTTAAGTTCCTATGAACTTCTAGAATAAGGCAGATCCTGGCACATATTTCCCCTGGTTCCCTCTTAAAAGAAAATACACGACACATAAGCTTATAAAAGTATAAAGGTTTTACTCACAGTCATTTCAAGCTTCTACAGTCTCAGAAAGGCAGGCTAGCTTAGATTAAATGTATTTACATGTGGAGATTCTCCTTAAGGGAGAAAGGCTCCATGTGGGCCTCTCTTGGCTGGAAGCCAAGAGAGCATCTCCTGAGATGTTGCATCCTCGGAGTCCTGGTGGGAAGAGAGAGAGAGTAGCAGCTCACCTGTATCTTTGAATAGCTACAGGTAAGGCCACTCCCACTTCTGGTCACACAAAGGAAGTGATTTCAGCCTTGGCACAGGAAACTCTACCTGGAGGACCAAGACCCCTTTGTGTACACTCTAGGAATGTTGTGATTGACTGCACCAGTGTTATACATCCCACAAACCCCTTCTCAGTCTGAACAACATTTAACAAACATAAAACAACTTTATTCAACCACCCAGAGTCCCAGCTTGACACGCAGGTTCTGGAAACTCTCTCGTGGCAAGGGTTTCGTGAGAATGTCCGCAGTCATCTCCTGAGTATTACAGTAGGACATTTCTACTAGTCCATCTTGGATCATCTGGCGAATGAAGTGATACCTGACCCCAATGTGTTTTGAACGTGCAAGGAACTTTTCGGTTTGCGCTAGCTGCAGGCAGCCTTGATTGTCCTCCATCAAGCTGACAGGTCCTTTTCTCGGCAAACCAAAGTCTGTCAGGAGTTGATCCAGCCAGATGATTTCTCTGCATGCTTCCGAAGCTGAAATATATTCACTCTCTGTGGACGATAAGGCTACACATTTCTGTTTATAACTGCCCCATATGATAGGTGCATTTCCAAACATAAAAACATAACCACTTGTGGATTTGTAATCCGCCTTATCCCCAGCCCAATCTGCATCACTGTACCCAACCAACTTAGGGTCCCTTACAGCTGGCAATCTTAATTTACAATTCATTGTACCCTTGAGGTAACGCACCACCCTCTTGACCCCACCCAAGTCATGTTCAGTGGGAGAACTCACTTTTCTGCTTAGGATCCCCACTGCACTTGCTATGTCAGGTCTGCTGGTAGTAACCAAATACAAAAGTTTACCAATCGCTGACCTGTATTCGCTGTTGTCTGGCAGCAGCTTCGAATCTTGCTGATTCTTTAGAAAATCTGTGGCCATGGGTGTCGCGACAGGGTGTGCACCTTGCATCTGCATGCTTTCTATCAGTTCTATTATCTTCTGCTTCTGGCTGAGAAGAAATGAGCCGTCTTCTTCTCTCTCAATTTGAATTCCCAAGTAATACTGGACAAGTCCCAATTCCTTTACTTCCACCTCTTTGTTGAGATGTCTGACTATGTCTTTATAGTCTCTGTCATTGGACGTTGATATTAATAAATCATCGACAAAAGCCAGAATGTAAGAGAATTGTCCATTTCTGTTCTTAGTGTACAGGCACTTGTCGGCTGTTGACTGCTTGTACCCAAGCTGAACCAGCATTTCATGTAATTTCTGGTTCCATGCTCTTGCAGCTTGTTTCAAACCGTAAATTCCTTTCTGAAGTTTACATACAAGATGTGCCTCATTTTGCTTGATAAAGCCTTTGGGCTGCTTCATATAAATCTGTTCAGAAATCGTCCCATGAAGAAAAGCTGTTGCTATGTCGACATGACGGACTGATAGGCCTTTAGATGCTGCAATACTTAGAAGTAATCTAACACTGCTGTATCGCACTGTAGGCGCAAATACTTGATCATAGTCTTCGCCATACTGTTGTGAAAATCCTTGTGCTACAAGCCTAGCTTTGTAGCGTTGCACCTCCCCTTCTGACCCCTTCTTAAGCTTGAACACCCACTTGGACCCAATTGCCTTCTTACCAGGAGGTAGCTCTGTCAGGGTCCAGGTCTTGTTGTGATGCAGTGCATCCATCTCTTCCTGCGCGGCTTGCTTCCAGAGACTGGCCTCAGCAGCTGGCAACCGTTGAACCTGTTCCCACGTGGAAGGTTCCTGTGGTGGCGCCGACCCTGCAAAGTAGGACAGTCGTAGTGGTGGAACGCCTCTGTTGGACCTGGAGGAACGTCTGACCTCTGGCTCTTGTTGAACCGCATCAGCTTCCTCATCTCCTTCCAATGGCGGCATCCCTGCATACGGGTCCTCTTCGTCTCTGGAGCCTTCTGACATCTGGTCCTCCGCGTCTTCTGGGGTGTCATCTGTAGGGGGTGCTACAACACTAGGAGGTACAATACTAGGAGGTGGATTAGTTTCTGGTATGGCTTCAAAAGGAAAACTTACAAACTCCTCTGTTGGTGGCTCATTGGAACAGTCAATTGCTGTGTTCCTTGTGTCAGCCTTTTCATACTCCTCAAAGTGAATCACGTGATGTGAACTTGTTTTCCCTGTTTGTAAGTCCACAACTCTGTAGCCCTTTCCTCCAGAAGCGTATCCAACTAGGATACCAGGCTTTGCTCTGGAGTCAAGTTTGTGTCTGTGCTCCTTGGGCACGTGGTAATAGCACAAACTTCCAAATACACGTATGTGTGACAAATTTGGGACTCTTCCATGCCAAAGTTCAAATGGCGTGCGCTCTGTGCCTTTTGTTGGCAGCCTATTCTGTATATAAATCGCAGTATTTGCTGCCTCACCCCAAAGTTTCTTCGACAAATTGGATCCTTTTAGCATACACCTTGTCATCTCTAGGATGGACCTAAATTTCCTCTCAGCAATAGAGTTTTGTTGAGGTGTGTAGCTTACTGTGGTCACATGTGCTATGCCTTCCTGAGCCATGAAGGCTTCCATTTCACGTGAGCAAAACTCCCCACCATTATCGGACATTAGGGTGGTGGGTGCTCGATGGAATTTGTTCTTGACCATGCTTACGTATTGCTTGAACAATTCCACTGTTTCACTCTTCTCTTTGAGAAGGTATCCCACACAAAACTTTGAATAATCATCCAAAAAGATAAGAATATACCTATTTCCTCCTAAAGAAGGTATATTCATAGGTCCAGCTAAATCAGTGTACACAATGTCCAGAACTTTTGTGCTTCTCTTTTCTGCACAACGTGGGAAAGAAGGTTTGACTCCTTTTTCACTTACACAAGTTATACATTTTGGTGTGGGTGTGTTACTTTTGTTTACCTGTAGACCTCTCACAAGATCTCCATTCTGCAGTTCCTGGATGACTCTGATATCCCTGTGACCCAGTCTTCGGTGCCACAGCTCCAGATCTGGTTCATCCTTCTGCTTGGATTGGGCCACTTGTGCTGATTGGTTTTCTGAAACGTTAATCTCATAAACACCATTGATTAGTTTCCCTTGAGCATAAACCTCATCATTTTTCGTTACATTGCATTCTCCATTGGCAAATGTAACCTTGAAACCTTTCTTGTCTAAAGCAGACACACTAAGCAAGTTACAATTCAATTCTGGGACATATTGAACATTAGGCACAGTTGTTTCAAGAGATTCATTGTTCACCTTGAATTTCAAACGCATTGAACCTGCACCGTGTGATTTTAGAACATTTCCATCAGCAATCTGGATTTCAGTCCATTCACTATCATTAATTTCTCTGAAATATTCTCTTTTATGCGCAAAATGGCTTGTAGCTCCCGAATCTAAAATAAATTGGTCACTTTTCCTTTCATTTCTTTGCACATTTAAACTCTTTTCTTGCAGTAGAAATGTACGCTCGTGACCCCCCTTCTTTTCACCTTTTGGTTGAAAGGGGCGGGACTTATTCTTGGGCTTCTGGCAACTCCTTGCAATGTGCCCTTTTAAATTGCAGTTATGGCATATTAATTCTTTGGACACTTCCTTAGACTTGGGAAATTGCTTAGAAACATAACTTGTGTCCCTCCTTGGATTCCTTTGTGGAGAATCAAGGTAATCTCTGCATTCCTCTCTTAAGTGATTTACTAGTTCATTAAAAGTCAAATCTCTGGTGTGATCCATTATACTCTTAAATGAAGTAAATTCTTTTCCTAATGATGCCAGCATAAAAGTCACTTTGGTTGCATCATCAAAAGCTCTGGGAGTTAGGGCAATCCTTTGAACAATTTCATTAAAGTCCTTAAAATGCCCTGTAAATTGTTCTCTGGAATTCATCTTTAACTTCAGCAGTTTATCCAATAAATGTCTATAAGAGTTCTCTGATGATTGTGCATAAACCCTCTCAATATCCTTTAGAATCTGAGATGCATCACTTTCATAGTCAATCAGAGATAAATGCTCATCTTTCAAACTGCTCAAAATTATGTGTTTAGCTTCTGCATCTTGCCTTTCCCAATCTGCTTTCTTGGTTAAATCAGCAAAATCAGGTTTGGGATCTTTCACCGCTTTAAGCACTTGTTTTGCACCAAGATGCACTAAAACACGCTGCTTCCATTGCACAAAATTACTATCATTCAGCAGCATAAAGTTTGATCTTGCTTCACTATCAAATCCTGAGCTTGCCATCTTAATCCTCAAAAATTTAAAAATTTTCAAAAATTTCAAAAATTCCCAAAAATGGTTAAAATTCAAAAATCAAAACTTAAAAATCTCAAAATGCAAACTAATCTTCACTGCCTCTGAGGTCTGTGAGCTCTGAGGGAGGGGAGGGGTCGCTAATCCCCCTTTCACAGCACAATGGAGAACAAAAGACCATGTGCTTACCAGGAAGTACAAACAGAAAAATTTTACTCTGCCAAAAATCACAATCCAAAGCAATCCTTTAAAAATACACAAAATACGCAGTTCTGGGCCTCAAAACCCTTTGTGGGAGATGAGAGGGAATGTGGATGAGGGAATATTGATTAATATTTCCTATCCCAGCTTGTGCTAACAAGCTCCAAACTAGCAGAGTTTCTCATCCCCAATAAAGCGCAGCAAAGCGTGGCGTTTAAGTTCCTATGAACTTCTAGAATAAGGCAGATCCTGGCACATATTTCCCCTGGTTCCCTCTTAAAAGAAAATACACGACACATAAGCTTATAAAAGTATAAAGGTTTTACTCACAGTCATTTCAAGCTTCTACAGTCTCAGAAAGGCAGGCTAGCTTAGATTAAATGTATTTACATGTGGAGATTCTCCTTAAGGGAGAAAGGCTCCATGTGGGCCTCTCTTGGCTGGAAGCCAAGAGAGCATCTCCTGAGATGTTGCATCCTCGGAGTCCTGGTGGGAAGAGAGAGAGAGTAGCAGCTCACCTGTATCTTTGAATAGCTACAGGTAAGGCCACTCCCACTTCTGGTCACACAAAGGAAGTGATTTCAGCCTTGGCACAGGAAACTCTACCTGGAGGACCAAGACCCCTTTGTGTACACTCTAGGAATGTTGTGATTGACTGCACCAGTGTTATACATCCCACAATGTGGCCAGCATGACAAAGCCGCTTCTGGCGAACCAGAGCAGCGCACGGAAACGCCGTTTACCTTCCCGCTGCAGCGGTACCTATTTATCTGCTTGCACTTTGACGTGCTTTCGAACTGCTAGGTTGGCAGGAGCTGGGACCGAGCAACAGGAGCTCATCCCGTCACGGGGATTCGAACCGCCGACCTTCTGATCGGCAAGCCCTAGGCTCTGTGGTTTAACCCACAGCACCACCCATGTCCTTGAAAATTAACTACAAATCCCCAAATTCGGGATCTCCTCCAAATCTGTGCCAATGTTTTGCAGTGAAAAGTCCACGTTTTGCAGCTGAGTAACTGAAACACGGGGTTCGAAGTTAACACCCCAAAATCCAAGTGGCCAAAGCCCTTCAAACCAGGGCTGACTAGTTTTGCAACGAAAACTCTGCATTTTGCATCGCCCACAAACTGATGAATAACAATACATATTAATTAAAAAAGAAAAAGGTACGGGTCGGGGAGGACAAGTATTCACAGAATGGTGACTACTGTGGAGGGTGGGGGGAGGATGGAAACCCAGTGGGGCAGGACTTAAATGCACTGGCCTGGTGAACGGGGATCGTTTCACACTGCAACATTTTGTTGCAGGTGCCCATAATAACGGGAGCATTATCAGAAAGTAGATTGACTGTGCGGGGTGGGACGGAAACAGAAAACTGGGGAAGAGAGGGGTGTGCAATTGAGTATCTTGAGAAAAGGGAGAGGCCGCTTGCACCAAGGAGGAGCGGGCAGCGCAAGCGGGATTCTCTCATCGCGATTCCTCCCTTCTCCTTTCCTGTATTGGTCTATTACAGTCACAGCAGGCGCTGTAACCTTCCAAGTTTGACTTAAGCCCCAAAGGCTCACTCCTCAATAACAATAACAACAATAATAATTTATTATTTATACCCCGCCCATCTGGTTGGGTTTCCCCTGCCACTCTGGGCGGCTTCCAACAGAATATTAAAATACAATAGTCAATTAAACATTAAAACTTCCCTAAACAGGGCTGCCTTCAGATGTCTTCTAAAAGTCTGGTAGTTGTTTGTCTCTTTGACATCTGGCGGGAGGGTGTTCCACAGGGCGGGTGCCACTACCGAGAAGGCCCTCTGCCTAGTCCCCTGTAACTTGGCTTCTCGCAGCAAGGGAACCGCCAGAAGGCCCTTGGCACTGGACCTCAGTGTCCGGGCAGAACGATGGGGGTGGAGACGCTCCTTCATTGTCTCCCTAGAACAGTGGTGTCCCAACTTTTTTCAAAGAGGGCCAGATTTGATGAAGTAAAGGGCCATGAGGGCCGACTGAAGGGCCAACCAGTTGTTGAGTTTTTTAAAGGATTTTACCCCAGGAAATAAACTGCCACAGGGGCCGGATTAAACTGACCGGTGGGCCGGATTATGCCCCCGAAACAGACTTTGGACATGCCTGCCCTAGACAGATGGGTGCCAGCTTCGAATATATTAAAATAGTGGGTATAATGGGTTTTCTTTTCTTTTCTTACTGTGATCCCCAGCCCACATTCACCCAGAGTTGGAGCTCTCAGCAATCATCCAACTCAAAATGCAAACACTCCCAGGATTTATACACATTCCTTTTATTATGTAACTGTGATTATATCCAAGCATAGTGCTCTCTGGGAACTCATGCAATCCCAGTTTCAAGGACTGTTGTGCCTACAAAAGATTGCAGTGGTCCTAACTTCCTCATTTCTTATCAGTCCATGTCCAGTTGATTCCTGATGAAATCTCATAAATTTTCAGGCCAGAAATGTTCTGTTGGGGTTCTCTTTCATTGCAGCTCAGGAGTGCCCTTCCAAATGGCAATAATGGTGACACATTCTGGAAATATTGTAGAATAGCTACTGAAGCACAGTGGATGTGTGGGTAGTCCAGCTGTTGTAGCGTGGGTTAATGATTTCAGCAAGTGATTTCAGCTCTCTGACATAGCAGGCAGGAGACAGCTTCTTCATGTAACAACTCTTTATTCAGGCAAACAAGACTGAGGGAACTGAGGGTAGGGAAGCTACATTTATAGGGGCAGAGGACTGGCTAGGAAAAGATACATTTTGGAGGGAACAATCTCAAGCAATCACACAGCTGCTTTTTGGTGGGAACCAATAAGACTGAGGATCCAAATACAGCAACTTGAATGCACCAATAGTAACTGTTCCTTCTGGGACAGGAAGGCAGTTACTTTACCCTAATGTGACTACAGACAATAGTAATACAGATATGATACACAACACCAGCATCAATCCTAACTAAGGCACTATGATTGCATCAATGACACGTCACAATAAAAGGTAAAGGGGCCCTTGACCATTAGGTCCAGTAGTGACCGACTCTGGGGGTTGCGGCGCTCATTTCGCATTATTGGCCGAGGGAGCCGGCGTACAGCTTCCAGGTCATGTTGCTAGCATGACAAAGCTGCTTCTGGCGAACCAGAGCAGCGCATGGAAACACCGTTTACCTTCCCGCCAGACCTATTTATTTACTTGCACTTTGACATGCTTTCGAACTCCTAGGTTGGCAGGAGCAGGGACCGAGCAACGGGAGCTCACCCCATCGTGGGGATTCGAACCACCAACTTTCTGATCGGCAAGCCCTAGGTTCTGTGGTTTAACCCACAGCGCCACGTCACAATACACACCCACAAAAAGTTGAGGGACTCCTCAACAACCTGCAATGGAGCTTTTGGAGCGTTTCTTTAATACTGTTGTTGTTTTGGAATATACTGGAATATACCTCCCAAATAACCCTGATACAGAGAATCCAATTGTTAAGACAAAAGATTTATGAAGCAATCCCAAAAACAATTAGCCAGAGGCTTCGCTGAATTCAGAGATACTTATGTCTGAGGAAGTGTAGAGGTGGTGAGGATAAATTTGCACAGGGGTGGTGGTGTGTTAAGTTGGCGCCTCACAGATATTCTTTGCATTTCCTTCCCACCTGAGGTCCACAAGACAATGAGCTTTAGTTGCAAAAGTGGGAAGGGATTGTTTTGTAGTAATATGTGTGCATTTTAACAGTTGGTGTAGGTGAGCAATGAAAAGTGGCGGGTTAAAGTTGGTGGAGGCTGAACCCTTTTGATGAACAACTTGTTAATTAACACGGTTAAAGTGTCACGGTCTGCTAAGGACTCAGGTGCAGGGGAAATTCTGGGAAAGGGAAGGAAAGAGAAAATCCTAGGTTTTGTTCCTTTTCTCATTTCTGTTGATTGTGGCTCCCTTCAAAAGGTCTCTGCAAAGAGGTCAAAACTGGCAAATGTTTTCATCTCAGTCATTCTGGTCTGGAGAGAAACTTCAACTGGGCTTGTGAGGCAGATTTAGTCTCCCCAGGAGATCCTGAGGTGGGCTTTTTCTCCCCACAGCCAAATGAAAGGGAGGAGGGTCTCTCCAGAGAATGAGTCTTCTGAGAACGTGTAGAGTTCGGCTGCTGAGTCGGCATCAGAGAAAGACAAACATCCTCCTTCATAGTCCAGAGTCACCTGGATCCTCCTGGGCAGGGGTCCCCAGACTCACCGCACGGCGGGCCGGTTCCTCCGGCAACGATCATGTGGTGGGCCGGAGGGCGGGGGAGCGCGAGCGCACTCGCTTTTTCCGGGCCGGCGCGGCACCGGAAATAGCATTCGCGCATGTGCAAACGTCATTTCCAGCGCGGCGCGGCAACGGAAATAGCTTGTGCGCGTGCGCACGGCCCTCCGTGGACCCGAAAATGACATTTTGCGCATGCGCAAACGCTATTCACGGTGCTGCGCCGGCCTGGAGCAGCCTCGCAGCGCCGGTAAGAGCGGGCTGTGGTAGCAGGCAGCGGGGGTCGGATAAACAAGCTCCGTGGGCCGCATCTGGCCCTCGGGCCTTAGTCTTGGGCTTCTCACTCAGGGACCGAGGAGAGGAATGACGGCAGTTGTAGACCTTGTACTCATCATCCTCCATCCCTACAACCCAGGTCCTTCCCCCAGACCCGAAGTCAAAGTGGCCCTTTCTCCACTCAAATTTGCTGGCGCCAATAAAAACTAAATCCATCTGAACTTTCCACTATGACCTCCCGGAAACTCCTGCCTCCTATGAATCCGTTACGTGAGGACACAAAACACCAGTCGCTGGATGTCTCAGGATTGTTGGGCACCACTAGATGTTTGTCTCCCCTTCTCACACTTTTCTGATCCTCAGACAGGATGAGTTCAGGATGCGCTGTGTCTGGATCCAGAGTGACATTTCCTGTTGGGGAGAAGATGAGTAAAGGAGAAGAGAGGCAGAATCAGCCAAGAGGCAGAGACACACATCCTGATCCAAGAAACACTCAGAAGAACCAAATTTTCTCTCAGATAAATGGGGATTCCTCACGTTTCATTCAAGATTGGGACCCTCCCCTCTTTCTGCCAGACTCACCTCACAATAAATTCCTTCCCTGCGGGTTTTTAAATAATGCGTGTTTCTTCCTTTTTACTCAATGCATTTTATTGTGTCCCTCCTGTCAATCCAGCCAAGAAGCAAAACAACCCAGAATATATTCACTCAGCTCTTATATGCAGTGAAGGAGAGGAAGGATGGATGGGGGCAAGAGGAGAAAAATGTCCCTCCTTTGAATCTCTCCATGTGAATTGCCCATTTGGGGCTTTCAGAGGGTAACATTGAAATGAGAGAGAAGAAATCAATGTAGGCAAGCTAACAAATGCCTTTCCCTTGAATACCTCCGGGAGAACCAGAAGGAAACTTCTGCTCCTATTGCTGTTTGTGGGAAGAGTAAATAAAACACAGTAAGAGCCTGGAATGTTCAATTTTCAGACTAATACATTGTCGGGTGTAAAATCCTTGCAGCTACTCATTACCTTTGATATCCTTCATCCCAACATACAGAATGGGATGTTTACTGCAGAATTTTGAGATCCACCTCTTCAACTTTGATAGGAAATTCATTGGATCTTTAAATGTCTCCCTTTGCTGACACCTGATGGGGAAAATAAACATTAAGCCATTCAATTGCAGAACTTCTGAGTGCAGCAAAAGAAAGCAATTGAGAGGAGGAAAGCTGAGCTACACACACAGAGGAATGGAGTCACAGAGGGGGGAAGATTCCTCCTTACTAGGGACTCCAGAGCCAGACATCTGAGGGCCAAAGGAGTAGCCCCAGATCTCTGAATCTCCTCACTTAAATCTACTCAAATGGAGAAATAAAATCAAGTGATACCATCCTGCTCAGTGTTTTTCAATTTCAGCTGCATTACCTACAACATGCAAGAAAGATGTGGAGGAGAAAAAGATGGTTGCTGCTGTTGACAAAAGTGAAATGTTCCTTCTAGCCTCTTATCATGAACCCGAGTGACACCTTGAAGTTATGTATTGTAGCTGGTATATGTTCAGGAATATGGCACACATCCCAACTCCTGCTCCCTTGTTGGAATCTTTCACCACATCCTAGGAGCCTGGACGGGCAGGTTTTATGTCCTCTCCTCCTGGACCTTTCCCAGTTTCCCAGAGTGATATTAATGGAGATGGGCAGGATTCACTTACCTCTGCAAGGTGCTTCTCACCTCCTAGAAGGGAAAAGAGGAAAAGAAGAAGGGGATTCACCGCCTACCACAGGCCATATAATGAAGACCCATCAGACCCTGGAAGGGATGCCCTCTGGCCCTCTGGGTGACACCAAAGTTTTGGATAGGAATGGATGAATCTAACAATTTCAATTTCTCTCAGTTTTTATCTTTCTGATCTTGTGCAGTTCTCCAGATTAGTTTCTGATTATTATTTTTTAAACCTGGTGAAAATTCATGTGATCTTCTCCTCTGTTTTTCCAAGGTATCCATAGTATATTGGTCAGAAGAGAATTTATGCATTATCAGAAAGTTTTGCAGTGAAAACCCTGGAATATATATTCCTTTAAGAAAAAGAAAAAAGGTGTGGGTCGGGGAGGACAAGTCGTCACGGTGACGATTGTGGAGGGTGGGGGGAGGACAGAAAATCAATCGGGCAGAAATGAAATGCAGTAGCCTGGTGAACAGGGATCATTTCACGCTGCAACATTTTGTTACAGGTGCCCATAATAACTGGAGCCAGCTCAGAAAGCAGATTGTGCGGGGTGGGACGTAAACAACCGATTTGCTCAGAAGTAGCTGTTCTTCGTTTCAAAACTTTTAAGAATTGGGGACAGATATACACAGTGTGTAAACTGAACAGCTGTATCCAATATTTGTCCTACTAAGAGCAAACATATTAAAATCAATAGGTTCATTAAAATGGGTCTACTCTCACTATAACTTATTTTCTAATTAAATTATTATCTTTTCTACAGTTATGTTTTGTTTTTGACATAAAACTAAAAAATGACAAAAGAATTAATGACTAATTGCCTGAGATGGAAAGTGGGGATTAGAGTCCTGTAATGAATAACATATCAGGACTCTAATCCCCACTTTCCATCTCAGGCAATTAGCCATTGATTCCCTGCTCCTGCCAACCTAGCAGTTCGAAAGCATGTCAAAGTGCAAGCAGATAAATAGGTACCGCTCCACCAGGAAGGTAAATGGCGTTTCCGTGCGCTGCTCTGGTTTCGCCAGAAGCGGCTTAGTCATGCTGCCCACATGACCCAGAAGCTGTCTGTGGACAAACGCTGGCTCCCTCGGCCAGTAAAGCGAGATGAGCGCCGCAACCCCAGAGTCATCCGCAACTGGACCTAATGGTCAGGGGTACCTTTATGAATAACATAATTTTTAGACAGTACTTTGCAGCAGTCTCCAAGTGCATTATCCAATAGACAGGCTTTCTCACTGTTATGTACTGAGTTGAATAGGATCGAAAAGGCAGCAGTCTGATTGGTCCTAGAACAATAGGATTCAGAATGCAGCAGTTGATTGGTCTGCAGGAGCCACCCAATCCAGCTCCAGGTGGAAGTGAATCCGCAACCTGATTGGCTCACAGGAGTATCCTGGAATTAGCCAATCACATGGGGCCCATTGTGTAAATAATGTATATAAAGCAGACGTTCTGGGGGAACTCTCATTCCTCTCTACTATGAGCTGAATAAAGAGCATGAAATCCACACTCGACTCTGAGTATATTTCACTGGCGACGAGGATGGGATCCTGCTGAGCTGACCGCCACACACAGCACCGCAGCACCGCCACCTGCCGCACCGCTGCCTCGCACCGTGTATCCAGGCTTCAGCTCCGGGACCCAAGGAACTCAGAATGGCACCCGACAACAGCTTCTCGTCGTTCAAACCAGCATCAGGGGTCACCAACGACGCCAAGAAGAGGGCGATATTCTTCAGCGTCTGCGGAGAGGAGACGTTCGAAATCGCCCGGGCTCTCCTTGCACCTGATGATGTCGCGACCGTTCCTTACAAAACAATAATGGAACGGTTGAAGGGGCACTTCTCGCCGCAGCCCTCGGTGGTGGCTCGTCGTAATGCCTTCTACGCAAAGCGGCAAGCCCCTGGGGAAACCATAACTGGGTTTGTTACCTCCCTCCGCCAAGCCGCTCGGTTCTGCAACTTCTCAGAGTTGGAGAACATGCTTCGTGATCGCCTCGTCGGTGGCCTGAGGGATGAGAAGCTGCAACGACGCCTCTACGCCAAGAAGGACCTAACGTTCCAGGTCGCTCTGGAGGAGGCCCTGGCAACAGAAGCCGCTGAGAGGTCGACGCAAGCGGCACGGCCAAGCCTGCCGTCCCAACCAAGGGTCCACCACGAGGACCTCACCGACGACTCAGGATCCGACAGGGAGGAGGTGCACAGAGTACAGCAGCGCACTCAAGCAATGCACACACCACAGCTGCCCCGACCAGACAGAGGGAACTGCGCAAGCTGTGGGGAGAGTCACGAGAGGAGGACCTGCCGCTTCCGCAACGCAGAGTGCAGGCAGTGCAGAAAATCAGGTCACATCGCTCGGGTGTGTCGCGGCCGGCCCACTCGACGTCAGGCATCAGACGACCGACCCAAGAGCCCCAGGTCCCGGGGCCCAACGCACCAAGGCAACTCGACGGAGATCACGGACTGCCAGGTATACCAGTTGCCCCACCCCAACATAGAGAAAATTTATGTAGAAGTACAGATAGAGGGGGCCCCATGCCGCATGGAGCTGGACACGGGTTCAACACTATCCATAATCTCGGCACGGACCTTAAGGGAACTGTGCCCTAGTGGGGGTCCCAAACTCAGGCCAGCCCCATTCACCCTTCGGGACTTCCAGAAACGTAAGGTCCCCACAATGGGGGTGGGGACCTTCAGGGTGCAATATCGAGGGCGGACGCGGCAACTGGACTTGCTTGTGGTCAAGGGCCCCTATGTTAGCTTACTGGGATTGGCATGGTTTGGACCCCTGGGGCTAGCCGTCACGGGGGTGAACCGCACTAGCTTACAAGTGGACGTGGACGCCATATGCAAGGAGTTTCTGGGGGTTTTCGATGGAAAATTGGGACAGTATACGGGCCCCCCCATTGCCCTACAGCTTGACCCCGCAATACGGCCTGTCAGGCACAAGGCCCGCCGGGTCCCGTTCGCTCTGAAACCCCGTATAGATGAGGAATTAGACCGGCTTGTGGAGCAAGGAGTGCTGGAGCCTGTGCCTAATGCCCCCTGGGAAACCCCGATCGTCACACCCGTCAAGCCTAATGGTTCGGTCCGCATCTGCGCAGACTACAAATGTACCATAAACAAGGCCCTCACGGCCCATGCATACCCAGTGCCAGTGGTCAGCCATGTCCTCGCCACCCTGGCGGGGTCGAAAATTTTTGGCAAGCTGGACTTGGCCCAAGCCTATCAACAGCTGCCGGTAGATGAGGCCACAGCAGAGGCACAGACGATCGTGACGCACAGAGGAGCGTTCAAGGTAAAGCGGCTACAATTCGGTGTCAGCGTGGCACCAGGCATATTCCAGAATCTAATGGACTCTCTCCTTAAAGGGATTCCTGGCGTCACCCCCTTCTTCGATGATGTGTTGATTGCTGGGCCCACGCCAGAGGAGTTTGAGGACCGCCTCCGCACCGTTCTGCACCGTTTCCAGACGGCAGGTCTCAAGGTGAAGCGGGAAAAGTGTCTACTAGGAGTGCCTCAGGTGGACTTTCTGGGATTTATGGTGGATGCAGAAGGGGTCCACCCAACTGGGGACAAGGTACGGGCCATTTGTGATGCCCCAGCGCCCAAGGACAAGACTGAACTTCAGGCTTTCTTGGGACTATTGAACTTTTACCATGCCTTCCTTCCCCATAAGGCGGCGGTAGCGGAGCCCCTACACAGACTCCTGGACAAGCGGGCCCCTTGGGTGTGGGGCCAGCGCCAGGAGGCCGCATTCCAGGCAGTCAAGGACTTGCTCGTCTCAAACTCGGTCTTGGCACACTTCGACGAGAGGCTGCCGGTGGTGCTAGCATGCGACGCCTCGCCCTACGGCATCGGCGCTGTCCTGGGACACCAACTCCCGGATGGAAGAGAAGTGCCAGTGGCATACTTTTCCCAGACGCTCGCCGCAGCTGAGCGGAACTACTCGCAAATCGACAAGGAAGGCCTGGCAATTGTGAAGGGAGTAAAAAAATTCCATGATTTCTTGTATGGGCGGCCCTTTACTGTGGTGACTGACCACAAGCCGTTGCTTGGCTTGTTTGCCCCCGAAAAGCAGACCCCCCAAGTGCTGTCTCCTCGCGTCCTTAGGTGGTCAATTTTCCTTGCCGGCTACCAGTATGCACTGATTCACCGCCCAGGGAAGGCGATGGGCCACGCAGATGCCCTCAGCAGGCTACCACTACCAGAAACAGGCCCTGACCCAGCCCCCGCGCAAGAGGTTATGACCCTGGAGCTGCTTCCGGACCGCCCCATTCAGGCACAAGAAGTTGCCCACCATTCCAAGAAAGATAGGGTCATCTCCCGGGTCCTGGACTGGGTGTGGAGGGGATGGCCCAGCAGGAGTCCCGAGCCAGAATTCGCTGGCTACACAACTCGTAAACACGAACTGTCGGCCCACAAGGGGTGCCTGTTATGGGGGAGCAGGGTCGTCGTTCCCCAGCCACTCCGCAAAAGGGTCCTTGCAGCCCTACACGAGACACACCCAGGAGTAGTGAGAATGAAGGCCCTTGCCAGGAGTTATGTGTGGTGGCCAGGGATTGACAGAGAGATAGAGGCCTGGGTCAAACACTGCCAGGCCTGCCAAGAATCCCGCCCGGATCCCCCAAGGGCCCCAGTCCAGCCCTGGGAGTCTGCCCGAGCACCATGGTCACGCCTGCACGTGGACTTCGCTGGGCCCTTCCAGGGGAAAATATTCTTCATAGTGGTGGACTCCTACACCAAATGGCTGGAAGTCGCACTGGTACCGTCCATCTCTACATCCGCAGCCATCCGGGTACTACGCAGGCTGTTTGCAACCCATGGGCTTCCGGACACTCTCGTCTCAGACAACGGAACCGCATTTACGTCAGAAGAATTCCAGACCTTCACAGCGCAGAACGCCATCCGCCACATACGCTCGGCGCCATTCCACCCTGCCACCAATGGCCAAGCAGAGCGCATGGTGCGGACCACCAAGGACACCCTCCGCCGCATGACGCAAGGGGACTGGGAGTAGCGCCTTGCCACATTCCTTCTAGCACAGCACAGCACCCCCAGCTCAACGACTGGCCGGAGTCCCGCTGAACTACTAATGGGCCGGCGCCTCGCAATCAGACTGGACCGCCTTCACCCCGACAGAGCTCAGGATGAGGTAGTGGTGGGGGAAGGCAGGAACCCCCGGACTTTCGTGGCCCAGGACACCGTGTATGCCAAGAATTTTGGGGCAGGCCCGGCATGGGTACCTGCCACAGTCACCAGGGTGACTGGCCCCGTGTCGTACGAGGTGCTAACGGAGGGGGGGCAATGCTGGCGCCGCCACTGCGACCAGCTACGGCGACGATTCCCAGGAGAAAACCAGGAGGAGGACAGGTCAGAGGAGTCCCAAGGGATCAGTGGGGCAGCGAGGCCCGTAGAGCAGGAGGGGCCGGCAAGGGAGGCAGAATCAGTAAATACAGAGGGGACCCGCGAGGCCGAAAGGACACCGGAACCAGAGCCGCAATTGAGCGAGCCGGTTGTGCCAGACCAAACAGCCCCATCACAGCCAGCAGCCTCGGAACACGAGCCAGAACCCGAACCCCTGACCAGGGAACATCCCAGGCCGCAACGCATATGTAGGCGGCCGGCATACCTTGAGGACTATGAATGCAACCTCCCGGGCAGGACTGGAACGTAGAGGGGAGGGGTGTTATGTACTGAGTTGAATAGGATCGAAAAGGCAGCAGTCTGATTGGTCCTAGAACAATAGGATTCAGAATGCAGCAGTTGATTGGTCTGCAGGAGCCACCCAATCCAGCTCCAGGTGGAAGTGAATCCGCAACCTGATTGGCTCACAGGAGTATCCTGGAATTAGCCAATCACATGGGGCCCATTGTGTAAATAATGTATATAAAGCAGACGTTCTGGGGAAACTCTCATTCCTCTCTACTATGAGCTGAATAAAGAGCATGAAATCCACACTCGACTCTGAGTATATTTCACTCACCAATAAGTGTGGGTGGGCAGGAAATAAAGGCAGTCTTACTGTCTTAAATTCTAAAATTACTTCCTCCCTTCGTCCTCTAGGCAGGAGATTCTATGCATTTAACCAATGCAGTGTGTTCTGTCACAACATGTGTTTCCTTGATTGAAAGCATCCCAAAACACCGGATCCACTGCCCTTATCTGCATTTTATAATCAATAACTAGATTTCTAACCATGACAACAGTGTTTCCGAAGCCTCTGAGCAACGAGGCTTATTTCTTACAGAGGCGCACATGGGCGTACCCAAGGGGGGGCAGAGGGGGGCAGCTGCCCCCCCCAGAAGGCAGCCCTAGAAGCAAAAATGATCAGCGTCCATTCAAAGCAAACCTGAACAACCATGGCTTGCCCCCCCCCTAGTTCAAAGCACACCTGAACGACCATGGCTTGCCCCCCCCTAGTTTTGATCCTGGGTACGCCCCTGGAGGCGCACTGCGGTGGACACGCAGAACAGGATCTCATGCAATTTCAGGGTTCCACCATGTCAAAATGAAATAAAGCAATCCTTGTTGTTTTGATTTATTGCACACTTTTCACCTTAAGGTCTCAGGGCAGGTCACAACTTATTTAAAAAAAAAAATTAGAAATGGGCAGGGGGAGGATTACAACCACAGGAGTAGGGTAGGTTCTAAATATCATTACAGCATCATCATCATTATTATCCCCTGACTTTTTCCCTGATGAGACTCAAGGTAAATAAATAAAACTAATAATAAATAAATAAATAAAACTCATAGATAAAACAGAAACAACTAAAAACATGTGTGTGTGTGTGGGGGGGAACAATCTTAAAAAACAATTAAACATTGCAAATAAAAGATCTGTTAAAACATACAGATAAGCAGCATTAAAACATCACAGCACCAGCCCTTTCCTTAAAAGCAGTCAGTTCCCAAAAGCCTGTTGGGGCAATAAAGTCCCAACTCTGAAGGGAAACAAGCTTATTTATATAAATAAGTAAGGCCCTGCACAACAAAGCTTTTGGCCCTTGAGAAATCCACCCACTCACAGATCGCAGCGAAAGACGCTCCCTCCTTCTTTCCTTCTATTCCCGTCCGAAGGGTTAAAACCAGCGGCGCCCCGGCGGCTAGACAAACCCGGAAGTGTGAGGTCGGGCGAGTTTCCTCTTCCTGTCCTTTCCTCTTGGCTTGGGTGGGAAGAAGAGCCAGCAGCAGCAGCAGCAGCAGCAGCCTCTCGGGCTGCATCTAAAACTCGGGGGGCTGCGGGGGATCCGGAGTCTGCAGCCGGCGGGAGGTGGGTCGAGATGATCTGCGGGGCGGGGTGGGGGAGGGTGGAAAGAGGGAGGAGATGAAGGGGGAGGGGGAGAGCGAGGGATGGAGGAGACAGGGGAGGGGGCAAGCATGTAGCCCCCCCCAAAGAGACAGCTCCCCCCCAAAAAAACCCCATTCACCCAGATCAAGTGGGTCAGGAGGGGATAAAGTTTGTTGTAACATATATCAGTGGTCAGGTGGCAATGTCCTTGCAGATCCATTCGTCGTCTTAATAACGAAGACAGACTGGATTTTAATTATATATTTTTAAGCAGTAAAGCCACCCGTATCCATGATGATTATTGTTTAACAGTCGATGGCGGGCAGCTACTTTGCACCCAGTTCAAGAGCAGAGCCGGGAGGGGATGGATGGGGGGGGGGAGTGAAGACTCTGCAAGGAGGAGGGGGGGACATAAAGAGAATGACATAATCCTGGGAACAAAGGAAGGGCACCAACGCTGCCCAATTTTTAAACTGGGGGTTTGCTTGCGTTTTCTTTGCCCTCCTCGTCCCTCTTTCCTTTCGTCGCATCGCCTGTCAATTGCATGGAAAGCGTTAAGAGATGCCACATTTGTGCAGTAGATGGGGGCCAAGAGCTGTGCAGTTGCAGGCAGGGTTTGTGTGGCTCTAAGGGAGCTGTCCAGCACTCCAAAGACCTGTCAAACCGCTGCAGCCCCTTACCCCAACCCCTGTGTGCAAGTATCAAAATACTGAAAGGAGGTTGGGACCCTCAGCCAGAGAATAAGCAGGAAGATTCACCGACACCTGGCAGCTCTCTGTTACGTTTTTGCAGAAAGTTGGTCTGCAGATTTCGCTCCCTCCCACCTCAGACTTCTGTCTCTCCGCTCATACCCCTTGACACTTCCTTCAGTCCCCATATGTTATCCAAGGAGCACAGCTGAGTGGTGGGACATCTGCTCTGCCTCCAGAAGGTCCCAGTTTCGGTCCCTGGGATCTAAGAATATACAAACATAAGGAGAGCTCTGCTGGATCAGACCAGTGGCTCATCTAGTCCAGCATCCTAGTCTCACTGTGGCTGGCCAGATACCTGTGGGGAAACCTGCGATAATCAGTACCTGAACACAGGAGCACCCCTTTCCCCCTTCCTGTGGTTTCCAGCAACTGGTATTCAGGTGCATTATTGGCTCTGACTGTGGAGCAAAAGCATCTCGGGGGTGGGGGAGATCCCTGCCTGAAACCCTGGAGATCTGCTTCCAGTGCTGAGCTAGATGAACCCCTGGTATGTATGACTCTGTGTAAGGCAACTTCCTGCGTTCCCGCATAATCCAGCGTGTTGGCCCTCGCCCTCCGTGCATGCCACCTGCTTCCTGCCAGTGTCCTCTTGTGTTCATTCACACAATCTTTGAGCACACCTTTTTCCTGTCACCTCTCATTCCACTTCCTTGCGGACGGCCTGTGTGTCTGTCCTGATTTATGACTCCCAGCTGTGCAGAAAGTGTGTTTCATGGGCTGTGCAGGTGAAGACAGCCCCCCTCCCCGCCCCGTCCTCACTTAAAAATATGGAACACTTCTCTGGACTTGGCAGAGCTGGGCACTGGCAACTGAAATCCTTGGGCGGTGTGCAGGGCCCATGCTGGCTGGTCTACCCCCCCCCCCGCCTTAAATTCCCCCCCTTGGTGTAACACTCATGAACTCTGGAGCAAATAACTATTGCTATTGTGGCTGGAGTGGCCTTCAGGTCTGTCTCCAATCCCTGATCAAAGTGTTGGGTGCAACTTCTTAGAGCCCTAAACAGCTTAGGACCAGGATTCCTGGAGGATGGGATCCTGCCACATGACCATGCCTATCGACTTGAGCCCAAACAGGGGAAGGTTCACCCAGCATCAGAGACACAGTTGTACAGAACACGGGAACAAGCATCTCTTTCAAATTACAGAGTTACTCAGTTACTCCCTACGTAGCGGAATGGCATCATCTATGAGTCTGCCTGCTATATTTCTGGTCGAGTCACTGCTCTGGGCTTGCAGTCAGGCCTTCTGTGAGGATTCATACTGGAGAAAGCGGCCTTCCTACACAGTAAGAGTAAATAATCTTTATTCCCCTCCCTCCTGCAGGTGCAGAGCACAAGAAGGCATTTCCAACTCCTGTATCTTTCCCTGAAGACCCTGCTTGGATTGGGCCATTTGTTTTGCGACACCAACAGAACAACATCATCCCCCTACCAGATGATTTCCCCATCTCTGCTGCGGACTTAAGCTTCCATTTGGTGGCTAGTTTTACCAGAGAACCTGCTCCGAGGAATTGGGGGTGGGCAGGCACCCCCACCCACCCCCAACAAGAGCCTGCTGACAAGCCCCCTTCCTTCTCCCTGCAAGTCTGTCCGCTCCCCTTCTTTACCTCTGCTTTTGTCTTTGGGGAGAGGGAAGAGGGCATCCCTCGGGTGGCCAGATTTGGCCCACGGGCCTCGCCTTGCCGACCTCCGACGCCAGACAGGAATTTCCCTTGCGGGTTGACACAATATGGCTACAGGGAGAGGGGAAACGGCTGCCCTCCACCTGCAGTTCCAGGGTGCTCCAGAACCAGGAATGCAGCCAGCGATGAAAATGGAGGTGCAAGACCCATCTGGTCACGAACTAGGGGGAGGCGCAGCTTCCCGCTTCCTTCCGGTTGGCTCCATGCGGGAGTTTTTGGCCGGGGAAGCTCCTCAGCAGGTGAAGCAGGAGCCAGACGAGGGTCTGCAACAGCACTGGGAGGCCCAGAGGCAGGAGTTCCCCAAAGCAGTGCCCTATCCCCAGCCAGGGTGGCGGAACCCACCATTGCACAAGCCCTTGCAGTGGGACACCAATTCATTCCAGACTTCCTATGAGGCAGCTGCCAGCCCGAGCCAATGGCCTCCCGGAGGGTGGGTAGCCCAGAGCCTGCCGGGCCTCAGCCGGGAAGCCCAGCCAGTCTACGGCGGCTCAGGGCACCGAGAGCGGAGGGGCTACGGGAGCGTGAAGGAGGAGACCCCTGGTGACGACACGGTCAGCATGGAGATGCGGCGCCAGCGCTTCCGGCGCCACCGCTACCAGGAGACCGAGGGGCCCCGGGAAGTCTGCCGGCAGCTGCAGGAGCTCTGCCACCAGTGGCTGAGGCCCGAGAGGCACAGCAAGGAGCAGATCCTGGAGGCCGTGGTCGTGGAGCAGTTCCTGACAGTCCTGCCCCAGGAAATCCAGAACTGGGTCCGGGAGCACAGCCCAGAAACCTGCGCCCAAGCAGTCGCCTTGTCGGAAGACTTCCTGATGAGGCAGCGAGAAGCCCAGAGAAAAGAACAGCAGGTAACTTTTTTTTTTTAAGTGTCTCTAATAAAATGGGGGTGGGGAAAGAAGAGACAACCTATTTCCCACACCCCATCCTGTGAAAACAAAATGCTACACCAGAAGGAAATCCTGGAGGAATGCACAGACTGTACACTCGTTGAAAATTACATAGGAATAGTGTATGTGCAATTTCTGTACACAGGTTGTACACTCACTGAACATAATGTGTGAATAGCCCTAACAGACGGCAAACTTTGTGTGTGTTTGTACGGTTGTGAAATAATGTAAGAAACAGGACCACCTTTAGTGAAAGCATTTAGGAAAACCATTAAGTGTGTGTGTATACTGCTGATGACAGCTGTGGAGCCTCCATGCTCAGATGAAGTGTACCTTTGAATACCAGTTGCCGGGGGATGGAGAGCAGTGGTGGGTTCTTGCATCAGAGGCTTCATCGGAGGTTTCCAAAAGTTTGTTTGCCCCTTTGGGGAACAGGAATCCAAACTAGACGGACCTTTTGTCTGATTCAACAGGGCTGAATGTCTTATCAAAGTTATTGTCAATTAATTAATTTATTTGTACCCTGCCTTTTCCCCTGAAGGGGATTCAAGGCGGCTAACAGATAAAAACAAGAACCGCTGAAAGCATTAAAAAAATCCATCCACTATTGCGGCCCGTGTTTTGTTAGCCCCAAAATGGAAAAAGGTGAGGTCCCAACTAAAGAAGAATGGCAACTTAAGGTGATAGAATATGCACAGCTTGCAGATTTAACATGTAGAATAAGAGAACAAGAGAACATATGTTTAAAGAAGATTGGAAAATGTTTATTGAATATATAGGGAGAAATTGTGTATATTTGAAAACGTTGGCAGCATTAAGATAAATTCAACAGTGTAAATAAGTTTTGACGGATGTGATATTGGAATACAGTACTGAATTGTTTAGTTCATGTAAAATATGCAGGGATTTACAGTATGCAAAATGAACCATGGAAAGAGAAGAAGGGAAGTCATTGATATTTTAAGGTTGTTTAAATGAATATTCTAACATGTAAAACAGAAATATTTAATAAAAATTATATACAGTCGTACCTTGGTTCTCAAATGCCTTGGTACTTGTACGTTTTGGCTCCCAAACACCGCAAACCTGGAAGTAAGTGTTCCAGTTTGCGAACGTTTTTCGGAAGCCAAACAGCCGACGCAGCTTCCACTTAACTGCAGGAAGCTCCTGCAGCCAATCAGAAGCCGCACCTTGGTTTTCGAATGGTTTTGGGAGTCGTATAGATTCCCGGAACGGATTAAGTTCGAGAAACAAGGTACGACTGTATATAAAAAAAGAAAAATCCATCACTAAAATACAATTTGACATTGGTAGAATTAAAACTATAAACATGTATGTAATGTTGGTCTGGTCTGGTTTGAATGGAGAGTAGCTTTGTGGCACAGAGTTTTTTCCAAGCAGTATTGCTTGATCTTTCTTCTTTGCTCTTTCCAGGCTCTATGGACGTTTGATGAGGTGGTGGTGAACACCCCCATGCCGCAGCAATACCCCTCTGTGGCGCAACAGGTACACTACCCCACAGTGGCGCTGCCAATGCAGTACCCGCCCCTGGCCCAGCCGGTGACGTTTCCTGCCATCGGAACGCAGGTTCCGAATCCTGTTGTGCCGGAGAGAGCACCGCCCAATACCGGGAGAACGCTGATCTGCCGGGAACCTGTGCCTGAGGGAGGCAGGAGTCTCAGGCCATATGGTAAGGATTCTCCAAGGCAGCAGCTACACAGGAGTTGATTTTGAACACTTTGTGGGAGCCCAGTCTAAGGTGTCTCTGGTCCTTCAAGGTCTATGGCATGAATCAGACCTCTGTCTCTGGAGAAGGGGGGATTCTACAGATTGTTGGATCTGTTTTGAGCATAAGAAGATCCCTGCTGGATCAAGTCCAGCCTCCTGTTCTCACAGTGGCCAACCAGATGCCTGCAGGAAAGCTTCCAGGTGGGACCTGAACACTACAGCACCCTCTGCTTCCTGTGGTTTCCAGCATTCAGAAGCATGCTGCTTCCGTTTGTGAAGGCAAGAGCACAGCCACCGTGGCTAGCAGCCATTGATAGCCTTGCCCTCCATGATTGGGTATAAAAAGGTAAAGGGACCCCTGACCATTAGGTCCAGTCGTGACCGACTCTGGGGTTGTGGCGCTCATCTCGCGTTACTGGCCGAGGGAGCCAGCTTCCGGGTCATGTGGCCAGCATGACTAAGCCGCTTCTGGCGAACAGCGCACGGAAACGCCATTTACCTTCCCGCTACAGTGGTACCTATTGATCTACTTGCACTTTGACGTGCTTTTGAACTGCTAGGTTGGCAGGAGCAGGGACCGAGCAACAGGAACTCACCCCATTGCGGGGATTTGAACCGTCAGCCTTCTGATTGGCAAGCCCTAGGCTCTGTGGTTTAACCCACAGCACCACCCGTGTCCCATGATTGGCTATAATCCTCCTTTAAAGACATTTAAGTTGGGGCCTTCACTGCCTCCTGGGGGAGCAAGTTCCCTAGTTTTACTATGCACTACATGAAGTACTTGAATCCCCCAACTTTCAGTTTCATTGGATATTCATGTTATGAGAGAGGGAGAAAAGCTTTTCTCCTATCGACATTTTCAATAAACTTGTGTCCTGTCACCTCTTGTCTTTTCTCTAAACTAAAAGGTCCCAGACGCTGCAAATTTTGGTCATAGGCAGCATAAACCTGGAGCTCCTCTCTCACTTGGCATAACTGTACAACTGTCTTTATCAGGCATAGGCAACCTTCAGCCCTCCAGATGTTTTGGCCTACAACTCCCATGATCCCTAGCTAACAGGACCAGTGGTCAGGGATGATGGGAATTGTAGTCTCAAAACATCTGGAGGGCCGAAGGTTGCCTATGCCCGGTCTATATGTTATTTGCCATAATTCCAATTCAAGCTTTTGAAGCTTGATATGTATATTTTTTTGGACCCACCTTACTTCTTTCAGTTGTTTTAAACTGTTTTGATATTGTTTTATTTGCCCTGGGACCTTAGAGTGAAGGGACAAAAACAACAACAATAGCGATAATAATGTGTGGCCTCGAGTTTTGGGGCTGGGAGCGGGGACTGGTGGAATCCCGCTTTTGTGTCAGTTCAGGTGGGCAAAACAAAAATTCCATGTTGCTCAAGTTAACAGCCGCAGTCGGTATCCAGAGAAGTATCCCACACTACAAGGGAAAAGGGGACCACAGGAGGACAGGAGGTGAAGCCAAGAGAAGCAGGCTCTGGCTGAGGAACTCCTCCTGAATTTGCCATCAAAATCTCTGAATGGATGAGGACCTGGGATACAGAGAGCTTTTATATTGCAGATCCCAGTTAGAAGGCCAGATTAGGAACCAATCCAGAGATTCCTGCAAAGAAAGGCAGGTATGGTGCTTCTGAGGCCTACAGTTCTTTTTCTCAACTGTTTGGGCCTATTTTGCATTGTTGTTAAGAGAACGGTGCCTTCGTGGGGTGAGGAGGCAGAGGCATAGTGTCTTAGGTGTTGTACACCTGAAGGAGCGTCTCCACCCTCATTGCTCAGCCTGGACACTGAGGTCCAGCTCCGAGGGCCTTCTGCTGGTTCCCTCACTGCGAGAAGTGAAGCTACACAGGGGTGTCCAAACCTTTTTCAAAGAGGGCCAGATTTGATGAAGTGAACATGCGTGAGGACCAACTAAGGGGCCGACCAAAGTTGTTGACAAATTGTTGAGCTTTTTTTAAGATTGAAGTTGTTGAGCTTTTTTAAGGATTTTACTCCCGGAAATAAACTGCCACAGGGGCCGGATTAAACCAACCCGTGGGCCGGATTAGGCCCCCAAAACGTACTTTAGACATGCCTTCTCAGTACTGGCTCCCGCCCTCCCATCAGATGTCAAGGAAATAAACAACTATCTTTTTAGAAGACATTTGAAGGCAGCCCAGTTTAGGGAAGTTTTTAATGTTTGATCTTTTATCATGTTTTTAATATTCTATTATTATTATTATTATTATTATTATTATTATTATTATTATTATTAAACACATGTCCCAAACAGGGAATCTACTTCTTGTTTTTGTGTGTGTCCCCCAACCTATGCAGGCCCCATTCAAGAGTTCCGGAGGCCCCTCACGAACGCGGAGCGGATGCGGAACCGGCGGATGCGGAACCGGAAGCAGCGCCTTGAGACCAGCATGCAGCTGGTGGAGTCGGCTTCGAGGGCCCCTTCCATGCTTTTGGACGCCATGCGCGGCTTGCACCGCCAGGACCTGAAGGCCTTTGACAGGGCCAGGCAAGAGGAGAGGCAGCACAGGAAGCAGGAGAGGCGCCAGGACAGGGCCACGGCCCAGCTGATGGTCAACGCCATTGAGCGCTCCCACAACGACCTGGGCGAGTTCCTGGGGAGGCAAACGGCCACCATGGCAGCCATTGCAGCAGTGTTCGCCGGCCAGAGGTCTCCGTCGCAAGGAGCGTCCCTTGGCTACGGCTCGCACCAGGGGAACAGCAACCCACCTTGGGGCCCACCGGAGGCTGGGACCCCCCTACCGCCCGGTCACGTGCCCGGCATGCCTTCAGAGCCCGTGGCAGGCCCAGCCATTCCGTGCCCGGTGCCTCCTCTGGCCACCCCAGGTGGCATTTGCAACCCCGTCCCAGAACCTCCTTCTACGGACGGACCCAGAGAGGATGCCGCTCCAGACTCGCCCACGCCATCAACTTCTGACACCGCATCGCGTACGCTAGACACGCGGCCGAGCAGAGGGACGAAAAGGAAGATGTGGGAATGACAAGGGGCACCCTTCACCCTCTTGTAGTTTTCATTTGGATTTTGATGGGGTTTTCTCAACGGGCAGGGCTGCCAGAACCCTGTTGCTCTTTTCCCATCCACCTCCCACTTAACCTGGTTTTAACAGGACAGCCCGTCTATCTATGCAAAAAAAAAGAAAAGAAAAAAAAACTGCATGGTCAGGTTGCATACTAGTAGCCAGTGAGAGCTGTAGGGTTCAGAGCCTGTGCCGTTCCAACAGATAAAGAGGTGAGCTTTGATCCAGGAGACCTGGGTGAGCGGACCAGTGGACCCGTTGAGGCAAGTCGCATCTGCCTTTCTGTAAAATGGGAATAACCAGCCTACCTCACAAAAGTGGTTGAGAAGGGGTGCTTTGCAAATGCAAGAGCCCCCAAAACACATGCAACATTGACTTGGTTGTACTTAGCAAGTCAATCTCTATTGCTTAGAGATTTTTTTAAAAATGTAAGAGGTGGAGAAATGCTATTAAATATTAAAATAATAATTTAAAGGAGGGCCAAGGGCAAGAGCTGTTCCAGTGAAGCAGTGTCTTGTGCCAAACCCTTCAAAGTGGCCCAGTCGATACAGCAATTTCTTAGCAGCGTTTTATTTATTATATAATATTTATTATAAAATGTTTTTTAATACCCCTATACTAGCTGTCCGTAGTGGCTAATCAAGCCACAAAGTTACAACAGTATTTATTATGAAATGATGTACCCGTAATTCAAAAAGAGAGTGCTTTAAACCAGAAGCCAACAAAAGATTTTAAAAAGAGAGCAGTGCAGCAGAGAAGAACATTGTACAATCTCTATCGGGCTTGTCATTGGTGCTATCCCAAGAGGAAAGTCAGCATTATACCCATTTTACAGATGGAAAAAACTGAGGCTGAGCATCGGTAGTGAGGAGTTTTTTTTTTTGTTCCAAGCTCTAATACTTTAATTGTTGTCGTGAAAAGTGACACGCTGGGTGGGGTGGAGATGCTACACCAGCTTCCCTGCAAGGTGGGTTGCTGCTGCTTACTGGGAGAAGGTGGAGGGAGGCAGCAAAGAAGTTGATGTGCTGCAAATGCACCAGTGGAGCCCATTGGGTGCTTCTCCCGGTGCTTTTGCACCACATTGACCTCTCCGCCTCACTTTTAACTGACCCTCCTGCTTGAGCTGCAGTCATTAGCTCAGGGCTGGGGGAACCTTTGGACCCCCCAGATGTTGCTAGGCTAGGGCTCCTCCATTGTCTCCAGAGATGGATGGATGCCAATCAACAACAGCTGCCAGCACCTAGGCCAGTTTCCCCTGCATTTTTTGCAATTCTAGATTCAAGCGCAACTCAGTTTTTCCCAACCCAGGCTAGCTTCCTCACCGAAATGTACCGAAGCTTTCAAAACCGGCCCAAAACCAGAAGCAGCAACAGTTTTTTTTGAGACAATCTGCCTTTTAAGAACCCGGGAGGTTTTTTTTTTTTTCCTAAGACTGGCACTCGAGACTTGGCATTTTGGAGCCCTCCTGGACCACGCCGTTCAGTTTTGATGGATTTTTTAAAATAAGTACTGTTTTTAAATGAACTCTGTTAACCTGTCCAGCTTGCAAAACGTGTATTTATTTGTAAATGTATAATGAACTTTTTAAGTGGGAAGGAATAAAGGAATTTGTGCGGCGGAGAGTTGGGGCAAACTTTGAGGGTGGGATGGCCGGGGTTGGGTTTGGCAAAAGATTTAAGAGCAGGAGTAGGAAACCTGAAGGCCTCTGGATGTTGCTGAACTCCAGCTCCCATCATCTTTGAGCATAGGTTGTGCTGCCTGGGGCTGATGGGAACCGGAGTCCAGCAGCACCTGGAGGGCAGTGGGGTCCCCATCTCCAAAGCTGTTTTCCATTTGCGCTAAAAGCCACAAATCTTTTCAGCTTCAGAGGGGGAAATCGGACAGTGAAAACAGTCCACAGGCATGAATTCTCTCCATGTCAGAACACCCACGTGCTGTTGGGTGAAAACAAAAATTGTACCTCCGGTCTGAAGAAGCATGTGGACCTCCTGATGATGTCGGACTCCAACTCCCATCATCCCTGAGCAAATCGGCACGCTGCCTGGGGCTGATGGGAGTTGGAGTCCGGAAGCACCTGGACTCTGCCAGCCCTGTTACTCATCCTAATGACACTCTCTGTTTACCTTTGAAGCTTAGCAGGAAGTAACGCCAGGCAAGGTTGGATGAGAGACCAGTTATCAGCCAGATCATTCCCAGCCATGCTGAACCTAGGAGGAGTCTATCATTTGGAGCAGAGGGGTTGCAGCTGGTCTTTGCTCCCCTTAAAGACTTCAAGAGCTGTGCCACTTCAGACTGCTTGTGTAACAATATGCTCCTCCATGTGCGCGCGCACACACACACACACACACAACCAACAACACGTCCCTGCACGTAGAAAAGTAGCTGGTGAGAAGGAAAGGCCTCCAGCCTAGATCCCCCCCCCAAAATTTTTTCTTGTTTTTCATGTTTACCATCCTCCTTCAACCTGATGCCCTCCTGATGATGCCCAGATCTCCAGGCTAGGGAAGATTTATTTATAACAATATTTGCATACTGTAGTTCCGTAAAAAAAAAACTACAACAATTATCTATATGCAATAAACAAAAACCCCACACACAGAAATTAAAAAAGTATCGATTGCCAGCTAACTATTACTGAAAATGTATGGTGGAGATAGAGGAAGTTGTGGCCTGAAGTTGCTAAGGGCCGAATTCCCACCGATGGGTTGGGGCTGGCTGGGGCTGGTGACATCTGGAGAAGGTCCACAGGTTCCCTGATCTTGCTGAAGATGCGTAGCCCAGACACAGGCTTTCCCTCCTCAGCAAGAACCCAGCCTTTCCCCTCAAAAAGAGCAGCTGGTGAGGCCCACCGGGATAGGCCATGCCTTGCTGTGTGCAAATCTGCCAATTGCTAATGCCTAGAGAATTTCCCATAATCCCCTGCAATGGTTCCCTGTCAGGCACTCAGGGTCTCCTTAGCTGTCTTCTCAGTGTGGAAGCCAGTTTGAGGACCTAGACGAGCAAAACAAATTCCCTGTCTAGGTCCTCAAACTGGCTTCCACACTGAGAAGACAGCTAAGGAGACCCCGAGTGCCTGATTTGCTCGCTCAGAGCAGGGGTGGGGAATCTCTGGCCCTCTTCCTGTTGCTGGGCTCCAGTTCCCATAAGCCCCAGCCAGCATGGCCAATGGGCAGAGATCATAGCCCAATAAGGTCTGGAGTGCCACAGGTCCCCCATCCCCAATTCAGGAGAAAGCAACTTCCAAAGAGGCTCCATAACTATACTAGGATTTATCCAAAGCAACTTCTGGGCTATTTGACTTCTCCCCCCATCCACTCCCCTCTTTGAAAAACAAAAGCGTCATTAACGCAGCATTGTCAGTCTCCAAAGATGCCCAAGGTCATTTTAGCAGGCTTTCCAACTGTGGTTTCTCAGAGGAATTTCACCTCCCCCCCCCCAACGTCACAAGTTTTGAAACTATTCAATAAAGTTTGTAATTTTTCTGTGTGGTCTTGCTTTATCTTGTTAGCACTCTTCTCCCCCCACCAAAAAAACACCCTTGATGGTGGCACTTTCAAAATTGCATCAATTCAAAACAGAACCTCATCCCCAGGAACTCCCTCGCTAGTCAATTAATTGGGTCAGAGATGGGAAACCTTTTTCTGGGTGTGAGGGATGCATTCTTCCATGGGTGATCAGTTGGGGCCATAGCTGTCAACTTTTGGATTTGAAAATAAGGGATGCTGTGAGGGCGGTGCAATGGCACCAAGTAGCCTCGCCACCCTGCGCTCCAGAGGCTGCGCGTGAACGGGTGAGCGAAAGAGCAAGCACATAGACGGCAGGCAGGCAGGCTGTCTGGTTGGGCGTGAGGGTCTGGCTGCACAAGGCATGCAAGCTCCGCCCTCAGTCGGTCTCAGACTCCTTATTGGCAGCCGAGCAACGCAGCTGAGGAGCCTCCCTGGCCGGCAGGGAGGGAGAGGAGCTGCTTTCTTTGAAATCCGGGAAATTTAAGGGATATCAACAATCCGGGATAGCAGCGGGAAACTGCATTGGAATACGGGAGTTTCCCGCCAAAAAATGGGAGGATTGACAGCTATGGTTGGGGCATGCAAGCGAATGCTGGGTGCTTCCAGAACCAGGTCTTCCCCCTCACTGCCAGCCCTTTTATCTCTGTTCGCTCTCTCGCACACACAAACGCATCCCTTTTTCTCCTCATAATTGCTTTTCAATGTGAAAAAAGGACCTTAATTTCCGCCTAGGAAATAAGAAAGCAAGAAAAGTGCATTGAAGGATGTGTGTATGAAAACAGGAGTTGTTGAGGACCCCCCCAGGGATTCCTGCCACCTGCTGTCTAAATAACTCAATCACTCTTCACTCACTGGCTAAAAACACTTGTCAGGCGGGAGCATTTTCACAGGAATTGCTTGCAAGGGTACCTGCATACCTGGCTCAAAACAGTGCGGCCCATTCTTCCACCTCATACTCCTTAAGAAAGGAGAAGTCAAAGACAGTGTTCTCAATTTTTATGCATGTTATTCCTTAAAAGTAAGTTAACAGGGGAAAGAGAAGTGGAAACATTTTTTTAATTATTAAAGCAGAAGTAAACGGAGTTATGCAAAGAAAAAGAAAATCTGATTATCACATTGTCAAATGAATGCAGCTCCTGTCAGGTTGAAAACACAGGTGAGTGCTGTGGTTAAACACACTTTGAAAACCTTGGGCCATACTTCTGAATAGATGTGTATAGTTAACTTCTATTGAACTCAACGGGGCTTAAGTTATTCGTATCTAACTTGAAGTCAAGGTGATCTCGATGGGACTAAAGCGAGACGATGCCTGTATGAACTGGGCCCAGTGTTCCTAGGCTGCAAGGCTTATTGCTACATTTTGCTGATCAGCTGTGTTTTTCAAACGATGAGTTGTTTCGGTACGGTTTTTTCCGTACATGCCAACCCCTTTCCCAATTTTTAAAATAAAATCCTCTTAATGTACTGAGGAATCTTTTTAAGCTTAAAAAGTGAAAAGCAGCAGCTTTGTGTATACGATCCAGAGAAGAAGAAAAAAGATTAGTGCATTTAGGTCCCTGCTGGAAACAAAACAGATTCACACATATGCATCAAGGCTGCACACGACTGCTAGTACCCTCAGTGGTAGAGAGCTTCCTTTGCATGCAGAAGGTCCCAGTTTCAATCCCTGGTATGTCGAAAAGTTAAAAATAGTATTAGAATGCAATTTTGAAGAACACCCCCCCATTAAAAACATTGGAGAGCTGCAGCCAATCAGAATAGACAATACTGAGCTAACCCGACCAATGACATCACTCGGCTCTATACACTAGTTGTGCTTTTATATTCTGTTGGAAGCTGCCCAGAGTGGCCGAAGCAACCCAGTCAGATGGGTGGGGTATAATAATAAAAATTATTATTACTACTGCTACTGTGGCCTGCTTCTGAAATCAAACAAGAGGGGTATTGAGCCCCATGGCTGGTGGTCTGCATGGCTGCCAATTGAATAATGCCCCATTTATAAATTTAAGACAGCACCACACCACTTTAAGCAGTCGTGCTTCCCACCCCACAAAGAATACTGGGAACTGTAGTTTGTTAAGGGTGCTGAGAGTTGTTAAGGAGACCCCCTCACACAGACAGTTCCCTGGGAAAAGAGAGATGAATTGCTATGGAGTAGCTCCCTGAGAATCAAAGAGGTATATCTCAAGGTGCTTCTAACGCCATGCCTCTCAGCCGACGGTCTAAGCAGGCCCTGTTGTACAGGATGGCGTTTGACGTGGCATTCGACTGATGTACATAAGGGCTGTCTGTAGGGTTTGAGCAGTGGTGGCCCTTTCTCTCACACAAGCCCTGCCCCAGTGTGCTGTTGGTGAACATGGTGTGCGCTGGCTCGAAACAGTCATTCCCATTGATTCTTGCAGTTCTGCTACACGGACCCACACGCCCGTGCTTTGGGAATATCCAACGTGAATTTTGAGCGGAAGATTCCTGCATTGCAGGGGGTTGGACTAGATGACCCTTGTGATCCCTTCCAACTCAACAATTCTATGATTCTATGAACTTATGGCGGCTTAGATAGAGGCCCCTCTCCTACCCTGAACTGGGGCGTGTGGGAGGGCACCCTCCGCGCCCCCTTGGGAGCACACCCGCGCTGGGCAGCACGGGCATATGCCCCGCCGCTGCTTAGTCACAGTACTGAATTTCAACGGGTCTACTCTTGCATAGGACTAGCACTGGATTACAACCCTATAATTCTATCCTGCATTTTACCCTGGAGAATCCTTAGATGCAATGCAGTTTCACACCCACAGTTTTTTAATAATAATAATAATAATAATAATAATAATAATAATAATTTTATTATTTATACCCCACCTATGCAAGCTGTTCTACACATTGTATGCTGTCTGCTCTCTGAAGCACTGGAATATTCTATTACTGTTTTTTAAATTAAAAAAAATGCACCACTCTGTATGGAAAACTTCCCTACAGTTTAAAATTAAAATTAAGCAACTGGCCACCTCCCTGTGCTGTTTTGAACACCAAAAACTGTCAGAACTGGGCAGTCAGTCTTCCAAAACAAAGAGGGCATCGTTAAAAAGGAATTAACAGCAACAACAATAAAAGAATATACGTAACTCTTTACAGTGCAAAGGCTGGGATCCAGAACTGCAAAACTGTACCAACTGACAACCCTGCTGCAAAAAGTCTGTCGTCAATTCCGAGTTAATGCAGGATCCAGACCACAGACTCTGAAAAGGCAGCATTTTTTGTGGGCCAGCTTAGAAATGCAGGAAGCCACACATTAAGGGTGGCCTCAGTGCTAATCTGAGTAGGACCCACTGAAGTCAATAGACATGACTAACTTAAGATGAATTAATTTCAGTGGGTCTTCTCCAGGAAGGATTTAGTTGAATACCGTCCTGACTTATTAATCAACCAGTTCTAAAGCACACATACAGCTAACAATAAAAACACAAAAATCAACAAAATGTTAGCCCCTCATAACTGTCGCTGAGTTATATTATTCAGTATTAGGGTTTCCCCCCCAATTAATAATAATAATTATTACACTTCGTCTGCTGCTGCAAAGTACCCTGGGCCCGATGCTCACGTCCGCTCATTCACTTTTGAGAGGGTAAATTCACCACAAAGTGATCAATTCTAGTTGGCAAACATTTCTTCTGGAATGTGCCGTGAGGTGGCATCAGAGAATGTCCACTCTGCAGAGAAATTATTGAAAAGCAATGGTCCTCCAGCGAGTAGGGATTCTCAATTCCGGCCACATGGGGGAACACATCCACACAAATGAAATGTTGACAATTCCACACTCAAAAAGTGAAAAGTCACATGCCACATGAGTTTACCGTGAAACGTGACTGTGAGAATCAGGGTTTTGTCTGCAAAACTGAAATAAAAAGGAGGGGGAAAGGATGATGTGACAAATCTGTCACAGACTTGGAACAAGACTTTATGACCTTGACTGGCTTCCCATAGTCAGGATGTGTATTTTTCACCCTTAATTAAATCAATGTTCTGCAGCAAAAGTAGCTGAATTCTTTGACCTGGACATGGCATGCAAATGAAAAGTCATTTGCATATTTATATATACATATTTGCCTCTTTTGCATAATTGTTTCTGCTTATACCGTTAGTTTTGCAGGACACCAAAACCCTGCCTCCTGACCGCTCGCAACTCTAGATTTTCAGATTCAAAAACTCCATCCTTACAGGCTTAAGGGCTAGAAACCTGAAAAGCCCCAGTCTCTCAGGAATGCCGGAACTCGGTGCCCCGGCACCAGCTTGTGTCGTTGTGCAAGTGCAATTGTGAAATGCATATAATCTCAGCCTTAAAAATGTTCACTCTTGTGAAATCTAAATCACTGACCTCTCTTGTGGGAACATAATGACGACCTTCCCCAGACCGCAGATCATAACATTAGCGTATTCCTGGGTGACAACATAAAACATGCGCATGAATTAACCCATACAAAATAAAATAAAAAGACATATGTTAATATTTCAGTTAAAGAACCCCACCCTTCCCCGCGATCCGTACATGTTGGCTATGCAAGTGTCTGGTTAACACTGGAGGAGGGTTGGGGGGAGTTAAGAATGCTGCTGTGTCTTCAAGTCTTTCCAAAAGAAATTGTCTGCAAGATGCACTAAACTCTGGAGGTCTCTTTTTGCTGCTGGACAGAACAGTTTACTTGGAGATCCCACCAGTGGACAAATGCACGCTCTTTCCACATTCCGACAGTTTCATCATTCAAGGATGAGGCCGGGGGTTGGAAGGGTTTTATTTTAAACTATCTGTGGAGAAAACAAAGAAAGAAAGAAAACAGAACTATGACGGGATAAGAAAGGGCAGGTTATCTTTCCCTGGACTTGTACTATCAAAAGAGAGAAATTTCTTTCAGTGCTGTCTCAATGGGAGTTCTGTGGAACCTGGAAACCTGCAATCTGCTTTTGGACTGTTGAACTAGAGAAAGGATTAGAGGAGCCTGTGGCCCTATAGATGCTATTAGAATTCATCTCCCACCAGTGCCAGCTAGAATGTGGTAGAGCACCTAAGTTCAATCTCCAGCACCTTCAGAGAGGGTTGGGAGATATTCCTGCTTAGAATCAAAGAATCATAGAGCTGGAAGGGATCCCAAGGATCATCTAGTCCAACCCCCTAAAGGATCCTTGATAAGATGGCCATCCGAAAGTTCTTCCTAATGTTTAGTCGGAATCTTCTTTCTTGTAATTTTAATCCATTAGTTTAGGTTCCACCAGACTAGAGTAGCAGGGGAAAAAAGCTTGCTCTATCTCCAATGTGACAGCCGCTTCATACATCTGAAGATGGCGATAATCTCACCTCTCGGTCTTCTCTTCTCGAGGTCAAACATACCCCAAATCCCTCCCCAGCCAGCATGCGCAAAGGAGCTACAACACGGTGGACCTACAAACCTCTCCCTCTTTTTTTGTAAGCTTAAGGGCTAGAAACTTGACAAAGCCAAATTGCTCAGGATGCCTCCTCCATACTGACCAGATTCATCCCACTCTGCTGTTAGCTGTTCCAACGACCCATGCCCACTACTATCGGAGACGGCTCGAGACTTCAGGGAAAGGTTTTCTTCGGATCTGTCTGGCGACACATCGTTGACTTCTAGCTCAAGGCCTCTTTGCTGGGTATCCTCCTCTGGGTGTTCAGTTGTCATGCTATCACCTTGCAAAAATAATGACAGTTATTAATATTACAGTGGTACCTCAGGTTACATATGCTTCAGGTTACATACGCTTCAGGTTAAGAACTTGGCTAACTCAGAAATAATGCTTCAGGTTAAGAACTTTGCTTCAGGATAAGAACAGAAATTGTGCTCTGGCGGCACAGCAGCAGCGGGAGGCCCCATTAGCTAAAGTGGTGCTTCAGGTTAAGAACAGTTTCAGGTTAAGAACGGACCTCCGGAACGAATTAAGTTCTTAACCTGAGGTACCACTGTATTAGTAACAGTAGCATTCAGTAGAGAAGTCTTGAACAGACCAATCCCCACAGACAAGAGGTACAGTGGTCAGAGTGCTGGACCAGGACCTGGGAGACCAGGAGTCAATCCCCATTCAGCCACGGAGTTCATTATGCGACCATTGGAAAGATACTACCTCTTAGGCCAACCTACCTCGCAGGGTTGTTGTAAGGAGCAGGGAGGCTGACTAGGGTTCCCTGCAACCCCCCCCCCCCCACTTTCTGCCAAGCCACATCTTTACCTGCCAGGTATAGGGCAGGTTGGGTGTGGCTCGGCCAAAGCGGCCTGGTGGGTCAAATGGAAAGTCCTGAGGGCAGGGCTTCTTTTCAGCCGGAACTCGCCCTTTCTGAGAGAAGGAGGGTGAGGTATCGGCTTTCCACCCCCCCCCCGAAAAATAGCAATGCCTGTAGGGCCGAATTAGACCCATGGGCTGGAAGTTCCTCACTCCTGCTGTAATTTTATAGCAGGGGATGGGGGGCGGGACATCAGGGGTGGGGCCAACTCTGGCCCACTAAACCTCACTACATGGCCCATGCCACATCCCTCTCTCCATGCTACCTCCCTCACTTGCCCCCCCCTACACACCCAGAGTATTTTTGCCTGGCTGGATTGTATCCCTGAACCCTCATAATGCCTATTTGCTTGCCTGAGGGGGGCATCCCGAGGGGTGTGCAAAGGTAAAACTGTACTGCGCTAGCCTAATGTACAGAGGCAAAATCTACATTTGTTGCTCCACCCACCTTTGCCTCTGGCACGGCCTACTTTTAGCATGCGGCCCTCAGGAGGCTGCCCAGAAGGGAATGCGGCCCTCAGGATGGATTAGGTGTCCCACCCTTGTTTTATTGGAAGGCAGCTGGGTGCAGGTACCATGTGAGGGAGCTCTCACTCATGTTAAATCCCAGGCTCCAGTCTGAGGTGACTTTCACACCACACCTTTAAAGCGCCACGAGACCATGTTAAACCGTCATGGCTTCCCCCAAAGAATTATGGGAGGTGTAGCTTGCTAAAGGTGCTGAGAGTTGTTAGGAGACACACTCACCCCACCATTCACCCCTCACCGGGCTACAATTCCCAGAGGGGTTTAACAATCCATCTCTCTTAGACCACTGTAGGCAGAAGAAAACTTTAGCAGGATTCCAATAACACTTGCAATGTAACAAACACTATGGATAATATGGACAGATACAAAATATAGATTATGAAATAATATGCAGTTCAAAATGTTGATTATAGGACTCAGGGAGGGGATGGTGGGAAGTCTTGAGATTTAGATAAATCTCTTTATATGGATATTTGGTATTGTTATAACTTTACACTTGTAAAATCAAATAAAAATGATTTCAACCCCCCCCCCCCCAACAATCCACCTCTCTTCACAGGGAAATCTGGGAACTGTCGGGCCCAGTATCCATAACAAACTACAGCTCCCAGAATTCTTTGAGGGAAGCCATGACTGTTTAAAGTGGTACCGTGGCACTTCAAATGTAGGGTGTGAATGTGGACTAAAGTAGTAATAGTAGTAGTAGTAGTTGTTGTTGGGGGGGAAACCCAGCCAGATGGGCGGGGTATAAATAATAAATTATTATTGTTGTTGTTGTTGTTGTTGTTGTTGTTGTTGTTACTTTAGGCCACATTCACACCCTACATTTGAAGTGCCGCAATTAATAATAATAATAATAATAATAATAATAATAATAATAAGCTTATTTAATTTGTACACTGCCCTTCATCTCAGAGCAGTTCACAACATAAAATACAATGTAAAACCCCCCACAAAATACATAATAAAAATAAGAACAAACCAATAATCCCCCCTAAAACACAACACACTTAAAAGAGTATCAGAAGAGACAGTAGGCAAAGTGAACTAGGCAAATCTGAGGGAGCAGAGAGCAAACCTACACGAGTCACTGGCTCCTGCCCTGTCGTGAGGGGCAGCGAGGCTCCTCGGAGAGTCCACGCCTTCACCTTCCTCCTCGGACTGCCCTCGCAATGGCTCCGCTGCCCCTTCGCCTTCGGAGCCACTTCTGTGACTCTGCCTCCCCTCAGAGCGCTGGGGGCCTTGCGCCCACGGCTCTCCCCGAGGTGCCATGTGGGAGATGGAGTCGGGCGCAGAAACCAAATATTCTAGTTGGGAGGAGAAAAAAACGAAAGAGCAGTTACATGAGAATAGGAAGGAATTAGGCCAGGCATCCCCAAACTTGGCGCTCCAGCTGTTTTGGGACTACATTTCCCATCATCCCTGACCACTGGTCCTGTTAGCTAGGGATGATGGGAGTTGTAGTCCCAAAACAGCTGGAGGGCCGACTTTGGGGATGCCTGATAGGCTACTGGAGCTTCAGTTGTAGCTCAGTTGGAATGAGACCGGAAACAGGGAATGAGGAACCCTCTGGAGGCATGGAGACAGAGAAGTGTTTAATTCAGGAAAGACAAACTAAAGTACTTCTTCCACGCAGCAGCGCGTGGTTAAATCCCAGTCAGATGGGTGGCATCATATTATTATTATTATGATTAGTAGTAGTAGTAGTAGTAGTAGTATGAATTCGCTCCCACAAGAGGTAGTGATAGCCACCAACTCAGATGGCTTTAAAAGAGGACTGGGCAAATTCATGGAGAAGGAGGCTATCAACGGGGACGTTCTATACCCCATGTTGAAGGCAGTTCCTAGGAATCACTCTCAGGCTTCCCGTAAGTATCCGATTCATCACTGTGAGAACAGGATGATGAATCAGGATGGGCTGCTGGTTTGATCCAGCATTTTTCACTACAATTATTGATAGCAGAAACCATGTACGGCCCTGTTTGCAGGCTTCCCCTAGACACCAGAAGTTAATAAATATATATATTTACTTTACTTAGTTTTTATTAAAGATTTTCTTGTGTCAGTTAATAAATATGTAAATAAATATTGACAATTTCCCTTTTTTACCAAAAAGTTGAGCATAGAATCACAGAATCATAGAGCTGGAAAGGACCACGAAGGGTCACCTAGGTCAGTGTTTCTCAACCTTTTTCCGAACATGGCCCCCCTCTTATCTTGGTTCCTTCCTGTGGTTCCCCCCCCCTTGGGCATAGCTGGGGGGAAGGGGGCAGCTGCCCCCCCAATAAGTAGAAATCAATACAAATATGAGGTTTTGCCTCCCCCTAACAAAAATCCTGGCTATGCCCATGGCCCCTCTCCTACTAGTAAAAAGGTAGCTATTTGAATGTTTTGTTTTTAAATAGAACATGTTTTATTTATATATATTTTTTAATTTATACAAAATACAATTACATAAAATGATGGGAACACAATGAAATATTGTTGAAGCAGGAAAACATATAATCACTAGTGAATTGAAGCCCGTTGAAAAACGGGCGCTAGCCCGGCAGCACACGCGCGCGCCTTGCGGGGCGGGGGGCACAGCCGTGGCTCCTCACTCCCCCCCCCCCGCTCGGACAGAGCCCCAGCCGTGGTCCGCCTACCTGCCTGGGCGTCCCCTGGAGGCCGAGCGGGTGGCGGGAAGCCCAGCTGGTGGTGGAGCCGAGCGCGGGAACCTTCCTCCCCCGCCCACCCCACGCAGCGTCTCAGACGCCACCGCCGCCTGCAATGGCCCGGGACCCGTCCGCCTGCCTGCCTGGGCGTCCCCTGGAGGCCGAGCGGGCGGCGGGAAGCCCGGCTGGTGGTGGAGCCGAGCGCGGGAACCTTCCTCCCCCGCCCACCCTGCGCAGCGTCTCAGGCGCCACCGCCGCCTGCAATGGCGTGCAAGAGCAGAGTCGGAGGAGGTTGCTGCTGCCGGGAGGTGGCAGGCCGGTGGGCAGCACGGCGGCAGTAGTAGCCGGAGCAGCAGGAAGAGAAGCAGAGGGGGATCGAGAGGCGGCGGGGCCTTTGGAACTCCCGACTCTCCCGGGTAAGGTGCCACAGCGGCTGCTGCAGGTACGGAGGGGGAGAAGCAGCAGCGCGTGGGGAGCGGCCGCCATTGCGGCTGAAGCGGAGAGGTTCGGAGGCTCGCGAAGCGCAAGCGCTTCACTCGCGCTGCGCTCCAACCTCAGGCTCCTCCTCCTCTTCGATCCAATCTGTGTGTCAGTGGAGCGCACACGCAGTTGCGATTTCCACTGACACACGGAAAGTACGGACGGACACAGGCACTTTATTATATAGGATAGAGCTGGAAGGGACCCCAAGAGTCATCTTTCTAGTGCAACTCCCTGCAATGTAGGAATCTCAGCTAAAGCATCCATGACAGATGGCCATAATAATAATAATAATATTTTTTTTATTTGTACCCCGCCCATCTGGCCAGGCCTCCCCAGCCACCCTGGGCGGCCTCCAACAGATATTAAAATACATTAAAATATGTAAAATACATTAAAAGAGGGAGATCCATCTTCCATGTACTGTATTATAAAAAGTAAACACCACTTATTTGACCCCAGTTATTTGGCACAGAGGGGAAACTTACAAAAGGCGCACAGGGGGTTCTGTATATATCGGAGAATTTTAAAAAGCAAGTGGTCCTAACTGACCTTGTGCAAAAAGCTGTTTTCCTCTGGAGGAACCCTGGCTGTCTAGATAAAACACTATAGCCCCCCCCCCCTTACCTAGTAGTAAGGCCCTCTGAATGCAGTGCGGCTTTCTTCTGAGTAGACAGTTATTTACTAGATGCAAGTCAGCAGCACCAGACGACTCCACTTGGCTAGGCGCTGGGGTGGATTTCACCCTGCGCCTTGCAGAGCCAGGCCGATGCTGCTGACAGGCCCTGCGCCCCTTGGCAACATCCAAAGGCCCTGATCCACTAGGCGCTGGATTGCACCCTGCAGCGTCAGGCCCAGGCTGCCACCTTGGATTGCAGCGTCAGGCCCAGGCTGCCACCTTGGATTGCAGCGTCAGGCCCAGGCTGCCACCTTGGATTGCAGAGTCAGGCCCAGGCTGCCACCAGGCCCAGCACTGGCGGCTGCAACAAGCAGTTCCGGCTCGCCCAGCCCTACCCATTGCCACCCCACCACTACACTTACCTGACCAGCGGGTTCTGGAACATGGGCTCCACTGGTCAAAATGGGAGCCTCAGCGATCGCCCTCTCCCACCAGAAAAAAACCAGGACTACTCCAAGAAAACACATATGGCAAAAAGGAACGCCAGGCCTTGTTGGGCCACCCCCTTACCCACTTGGGATTGGCCAAGTGGACAGCCAGCCAATCAGCCAATCATATATATATTTTCCCCTTCACTTCTCACTTCCCTTTGTGGCCCCCTAGCCTCTTGCTGTGGCCCCCCATTTATGCATTTTTCACCTGTGGCCCCCTTGGAATATCCTGGGGGCCTCCAGGGGGTCATATGGCCCCTGGTTGGGAAACACTGATCTAGCCCAACCCCCTGCAATACAGGAACCTTTTGTCCAATGTGGGGCTTGGACCCACAACCCCGAGATTAAGAGTCTCATGCTCTACCAACTGAGCTATCAATCTTCTGATTGACATTATTATTACCATATCATGTTGCTTGCTGCTTTAGAATCATAGAATCATAGAGTTGGAAGAGACCACAAGGGCCATCCAATCCAACCCCCTGCCAAGCAGGAAACACCATCAAAGCATTCCTGACAGGTGGCTGTCAAGCCTCTGCTTAAAGACCTCCAAAGAAGGAGACTCCACCACACTCCTTTGTTACACATCTGATGAAGAGGCACACTCCTGAACATTTAAATAAAAGAAGATCAACTCGATTGGCCGGGGCGAGGAGAGAGCACGGAGCCAGGACGGGACTTTGGCCTGATCCGGCAGAGGCCTCTCCTCTTTACAACACCGGCTTCCGCACCTGGGTGGATCTCCTCCTGGTGCTCGGAGAAGGCTGAGCTGTCATAGAGGCTCTCCCTGCCTTCAAAATACTTGCTGTCCCCCGAGTGGACCCTCTGGTGCTTGGTGAGGTAGGGCCTCCACCGGAAGCTCTCGCCGCACTGCAGGCACTTGTAAGGCTTCTCCCCGGTGTGGATGCGCAGGTGCTCGGTGAGGGTGGAGCGGCGGTTGAAGCTGCGCCCGCACTTGGGGCACTCGTAGGGCTTCTCCCCCGTGTGGATGCGCAGGTGGGCGTTGAGGTGGGTGCTCTGGAAGAACCTCTTGCCGCACGCCAGGCATTCAAAGGGCTTCTCCCCCGTGTGCGTCCGGTGGTGCTTCACCAGCTCGAACTTGTACTGGAAGGCCTTGCCACACTCGTGGCAAACGTGCTTCTTCTCCACCTGAACAATCTTGATCTGGCTGACGTCCGTGACGTCGTTCCCTTCCACTTCAGTCTTTATAGGCCTCCCGGGCGGCTGGCCTTCCGTTTCCGGGTTAAGGCCGGGACCGCCGTGCTGTTCTGCCACCTCCTCAGAGGCAGCGTGCTGGAGAAAGGCCTCCATGTTTCCACTCCCCACGGCATCATCTCCTGGAGGGCAGAGGAAAAGGCAAGTCAGAGAAAGAGAATCCCATGTATGTTTCCGGGCACAATTTTCAACCTTTAAAGCCCTAAACGGCCTCGGCCCTTTATACTTAAAGGAGCATATTGGTTTACCCCAGTCACAGGGCCGGCGCGTCCATTTAGGCGAACTAGGCAATTGCCTAGGGCGCCAAAATGGAGGGGGCGCTGGCCAGTCTGCCCCCCGCCGCCGCCCCAACCAGCGGCGGAGCAAGCAAACCGCGGCGGCGAGGGGCGCCCGGCAGGGCAGGGGGCGGGGCACCGCTCCACAACGTGCGTCATATGTAATGACATCACGTGGCCCGCCCCCTCGCCTAGGGCGCCAAAATTGCCAGCACCGGTCCTGCCCAGTCATTCAGTCCAGACACTGAGGTCCAGCTCTGAGGGTCTTCTGCTGGTTCCCTCGCTGCAAGAAGTGAGATTACAGGGAACCAGGCAGAGGGCCTTCTTGGTAGTGGCACCTGCCCTGTGGAACACCCTCCCATCAGATGTCAAGGAAATAAACAACTCTGACTTTCAGAGTCATCTGTATAAGGAAGCTCTTGATGTTTGGTGTTTTATTGTGTTTTTATATATTGCTGGAAGCTGCCCTTTGTGTCTGGGGCAACCCGGGCAGGTGGGTGGCATATAAATAAAATAAAATAGTAGTAGTGGTAGTAATACTACTACTACTACTACTACTACTACTACCTACTACTGCTACTAAAGTCCTGAAAAGACTCTCCCTGCCCCCACATGGTCCTAGGACTCAGCTACATTAGTAAAGAGAAAGCTATTTGAATGTGTTATAAATATGCAACAGCAGATGGCACTAAAATGCAAAAGAAATTTCTTTGTGATTTTCCATAGCATTTTTTTCTCTTTTGTTCTAACAATTTAATTTCTGATTTATTTATAGCAGGGTTCCCCCCCCCACCTATGTAGACCCAACCCTAGCATGCCTATTTATAGTCTTAAAAAGCATGGGTGTGGGCAGGTTAGAAGAACCAATTTCTGCAAACCCTACATATTGGTCTATCTCAGGCTTCCTCAAACTCGGCCCTCCAGATGCTTTGGGACTACAATTCCCATCATCCCTGACCACTGGTCCTGCTAGCTAGGGATCATGGGAGTTGTAGGCCAAAAACATCCGGAGGGCCGTGTTTGAGGAAGCCTGGTCTATCTAGAGCAGAGGTGGAGAACCTCCAGCTTGTGGGTCATCTTATTGTGTTCTTACGCTGTTTGGGTTACAAAGTGAATAGCACCCACAACCAGGACATTGGAATGAAGCCCTATTGTTATGAACTGATTCACAGAACGTAATCTGTCTGAAAGTCCTTTGGAGAGAAGAACAAGTTTATAAATATTCTAAGCAATAAAAAGTTCAGAGTCTACCCCATCTTTCTCCATTGTTCCTTTCTTAACACTGCAGGGTTCAGCAATTTGGATGGGCAGCACAATCTCAGTGAATAAACTCATGACCATTTCTGCTTATTCAAAAGAGAGCTCGAGTCCACGACGAATCTAATCCAGCACATTTATCAGAACCCACCAATGCATGACATCTGCACAAATGTTTTAATTTGCATACATCAATTCTGCTCAATAGTGGGTAGGGAGCACGCAGAAGTGGCCACTGGGACCGCCTATTTTTTCAGGAATTACATTCCCGGCACAATGCTGGAAAGAACAACCAAAACCAAAACCAACCTTCCAGCATGCTGAACAACAGAGCATTTGACTGCAGCTCTTACCTTTGAATTGTACTACAGGTGCCCTCCCAATCATGCAAAGTCAGAGGTTTACCTAGGCAAGCACAAACACACTCCTCCTTCCAGGAAAGGAAGTATGTACTTTGGGACGATCCTCTTTTTCTCATTGCAATTTCAATCAATTATAAAAATGTACAGTACAGTCATGGGACGCGGGTGGCGCTGTGGGTTAAACCACAGAGCCTAGGGCTTGCCGATCAGAAGGTTGGCGGTTCGAATCCCCGTGACGGGGTGAGCTCCCGTTGCTCGGTCCCCGCTCCTGCCAACCTAGCAGTTCGAAAGCACGTCAAAGTGCAAGTAGATAAATAGGTATCATAAATCTTAACTGCGTTTCTGTGCACTGCTCTGGTTCGCCAGAAGCGGCTTTGTCATGCTGGCCACATGACCTGGAAGCTGCACGCCGGCTTCCTCAGCCAATAAAGCGAGATGAGCGCCGCAACCCCAGAGTCGGACACGACTGGACCTAATGGTCAGGGGTCCCTTTACCTTTACCTTTACAGTACAGTCATACCTCGGATTGCGCTCGCTGCGGGTTGCGCGTTTTCAGGATACGAACATGCCGAACACAGAAGTACCGGAACGGGTTACTTCCGGGTTTCGGCAATCGCGCATGCGCAGAAACGCCAAATTGTGTCACGTGCGAACGCTGCGGGTTATGAACACGCCTCCTGCACAGATCGCGTTCGCAACCCGAGCGTCCACTGTATTATCATGCTGCCATAGCCGCTCCGTAGCCCATCAGTTACAACCTTCCACTACCCATTTCCGTTCTGCACAAAACACACACACCCTCCCATATTTTTTAAGATCCCAAATTGGAAAAAGGCACGACACATTGCTGGGTGCACTCTGCTGCTGCTGCTGCTGGCCGTTTAATCGCTCGCACTCACAGAATCACAGAACCGTAGTGTTGGAAGGGGCCCTAAGGATCATCTAGCCCAAACCCCCTGCAACGTAGGAATCTCAGCTATAGAATCCGGACTTTACCGACCCAGCAAAACGAATAAGGAAAACAAATCAACGCACGGGCAAGACCACCCTGCAGTCTAATTTGCAATATTTGCGTGACAAAGACGACGCTCACCTGGGTGGCCTCCCTGCTGCTCGTCTGGGGGCGGGCTCTCAAACATGGCTTCCCCGTCGCTTAGGCCTTTGTAGGCGCCACCGCCCATGTGAACCCTCTGGTGCTTGGTGAGGTAGGGCCTCCACCGGAAGCTCTCGCCGCACTGCAGGCACTTGTAAGGCTTCTCCCCGGTGTGGATGCGCAGGTGCTCGGTGAGGGTGGAGCGGCGGTTGAAGCTGCGCCCGCACTTGGGGCACTCGTAGGGCTTCTCCCCCGTGTGGATGCGCCGGTGGGCGCTGAGGTGGGAGCTCTGGATGAAGCGCTTGCCGCACGCCAGGCATTCGTAGGGCTTCTCCCCCGTGTGGGTCCTCCAGTGCAGCAGGAACTCAGACTTGCAGTGGAACCACCGGTCGCACTCGGGGCACATCAGCTTCTTGCGCCCCACGTGGAACATGCTGCGTTTCGAACTCGCCGCCCGCAGGTGCCGCGACGGCTCCCGCCGCACTGTCCCCGGCGGCATCTCCCACTGCCTCGGCAGCCCGCAGCGGCTCTCCGAGTTCAGGGGGTCGAGCCCCGGCGGAGAGCCCAGCAAAGTCCACTGGGGCTCCGCTTGGTCCAAGATTTCTCGTTCAGGAACCTCTTCTTTGATCTCCCGCACGATCACCTCGCTCGCCGGGATGGCGGGAGAATTCAAATAAACGTCATTCCCTGGGAGAGAGAGAGAGAAAGTGGTCTTAATGTATTTTAATATCCGTTGGAGGCCGCCCAGAGTGGCTGGGGGGACCCGGCCAGATGGGCGGTGTACAAATAATAAATTATTGTTGTTATGATGATGATGATGATGATGATGATGAAGAAGAAGGGAGAATGCAAGGCAAAGGTTGGAAGAGTGAGTCTCTGCCTGACTTACAGAATCATAGAAGGGACCGTGAGGATCATCTCACCCCAACCCCTGCAATGCAGGAATTTTTCGCCCAATGTGGGGCTCGAACCCACAACCTTAAGATTAAGAGTCTCATGCTCTACCGACTGAGCTATCCCTCTCTGGACTTGCCCACTTCCTAACTACCCTCAGTGCTGTGAGCGGTTCTGCTGTATTCATTCATCAGACGTTTCAAGCACTCCTGATAGCACGATTGCCCACTCTCAAAGGTGTTGCCTGTTGCGTCTCTAATGGAGTCCTTTCTCGGCACTTGCTTCCTTTTTAATTGGCCTCTTTAAGTGTGCAACTTGATTTCTCAGCATCAGGGGGTGAAGAGAGCATTTTGCTGTGCCAGTGCAGAGACACAGCACCTTAAAATGAGGTTGGCTGTTGCATCTCTGAATGAGCAATAATTTCTGGAAGGGTCTCCTAATTAGTGTAAATGGAATTCTTTTGCATCTCTACGTTCAGGATGCACATGGAGAGAGAATGTGTGTGAGGGAACATCCTGTCACTCTCAGTACAGAGGAAGGTGTTGTGTCTCTGAATGAGTCCTTGCTCTGATGTTTTTTCTTTCAAGCTGTAGAAATATCGCTTTTTCAGTTGCCGGAATGAAACGTGACTCCAGTTGTATCTGTGTGGGTGCGTAATGTCACATTGCTAGCAGAAGTTTGAGAAATCCTGCTCTATCCCCTACACCACACTGCCTCTCTATGCATTAATATATGTATGCAAAATTCTAAATCTCAGGCAATACATAAAACCTACCCTCAGTCCTTCTTAAGGAAACATGAAGGAATTGTGCCTGGCATGCAAATCAATGCAACTCCACCTCTTCCCGATTTACATAATCCCCAACTGAGGAGTCTGCTGGGGCAGCTCATGCATTTCAATGGGGTCTGCTTTTCACCTACTGCCCTATTGTCATTTGCATGAAAATTGATGCCAGAACCGCTTTCCCAATTGCATCCATTATAAATCACACTGGTATTCAGAGAGAAGCCTTTTGTACAGTTTCCCCCAAGTTGCTCTGGGCACCCTGAAATAACCATTCTAGGCACGCTTTGGGTGGCATCAACTGGAAGCCTCAGAGGCCCAGTTCTGTTTTTCTAGCCCTTTTTGCGAAGGTGGATTTTTTCCGCCCTTAGGAGGGGAAAACTACCAACAAGCCTGCCGTTTGGGGGAGTGGGGACATAAAAAAGAAACAACCCAAGGTATGCACACACACTTCTATTCCCCAAACTCCCAGAACCGGCCCAACCATTAGGGAAAGTGAGGCAGTCATCCCAGGCAGCTGATTTTGGGTGCCCTGACAAAGTTAATATTGCAATATTGTAAAGAAGAAGGAGGGGCACTTGCGGAGTTTTCTGCTTTAAAAGGTAAAGGTACCCCTGACCGTTAGGTCCAGTCGCTGACGACTCTGGGGTTGCGGCGCTCATCTCGCTCTATAGGTCGAGGGAGCCGGCGTACAGCTTCCGAGTCATGTGGCCAGCATGACTAAGCTGCCAATATATGGCTTGACCACACACCTTGTCCAAGGGTAGCTGGGGAGAAAATTGCTATTTTTGCCTCAGGCAGCAAAATGTGTTTGGCTGGCCCTGTCGGGACTCCTTTTTTGAAGGTTGTAACCAGCCCCAGGCAGGGACCTGTTTTATCCTCCTACAAGTACTAGCTTAGTACTACTGCTGCTACTACTGGAATTAGTACTTCCAGCATAAAGAGGCCATAACTATACATTTTACACTACTGCTGGCAATATATTACTATTGTCATTGCTAATACTACTAATATTTGTAGTAACAGTGGTTCCAACATAATGAAAGCAAAACTACTCAAGGGAGGGGCCTACATTTTATACTACTATTGTTACTACAAATAATACACATAGTAGAAGTTCCAGCACAATGAAAGCAGAACTACTCTTTTAGGTTAGGAGCCTACTTTTTATATTACTACTAGTAATAATAATAATACTAAAGTGGAACCTCGGTTTCCGAGCAACTTGGAAGCAGAATGTTTCGGTTTTCGAACACTGAAAACTCGGAAGTAATTGCTTCTGTTTTTGAACGTGCCTCAGAAGTCGAACGGCTTCTGAGATGTGTTTCTCCATTTTCTCAATGGATTCTGCAGACCATCCATTGAGCCTCGGTTGTCAAACATTTCGGAAGTCGAATGGTATTCCGGAACGGATTACGTTCGAAAACTGAGGTACCAGTGGTGGTTCCAGCATGAGGTCAGTACTCTTCAAGGCAGGTGCCTAAATTTTATACTACTGGTAGTAGTAATATGCTACTATTGCTACTGCTACTACTCATAGCAGTAGCAGTCCCAGCACAATGAGGGCAGAACTACATGCTCCCACGTGCTTCCAAGCATCTGGTGTGGGCTTTTGGCAGGGTGGAACTTGATGGGAAGGACATAAGCCTTTTACCTGATTCTTCATCCACTCATGCCCTAACCCAAAACAGTTTCTTTACCTTGACATACTTATACCCGATATCACTTCCTACCCGAATCCAAAATCCCACCATTTTGGTAACAATACTTAGCCATGCTGGCCACATGACCCGGAAGCTGTCTGTCAACAAACACTGGCTCCCTCAGCCTATAAAGCGAGATGAGCGCCGCAACCCCAGAGTCATCCACAACTGGACCTAACAGTCAGGGGTACCTTTACCTTTACCTTTTAGCAGGATGGAGACAGGCAGAGAGGTGTTATGCTCCCAGTATTCCATGAAGGAAATACTATTTGTCACCTGCATTTTCATATTTCAGCTGGAAGCACCCAAAGACAAGGCCCTCCTCATGAAAACGCCACCCATTTGCAATGCCACTGGGAACCTCCCCTCTCACCTTGGCAGGCGCCAATGGAGACCTTCTTGTCCTCCGTAGCCTGGGGGTTGGAGATCCATGGTTCTTGCCCTCGTTCCAGCCGGGAGATCAACTCGGGTTTAGGAATTGGAACAGCTCCATCATCCCAAAAAAAAAGAGAGGGAGGGGCAATCAAAATCTCCCATTAAATGGATGTCAGGTTGCAACCACTAGGAACAATGGCACATTTCAGGAGGTTTCGTTCAACGCGTTTTTACTGCAGGAAAACACTAATAAGAACATGAAGCAGAAGAGCAGGGCTGGATCCCGGGCAAAGGGTCTTCTGTTGGACACCCCCCCCGACCCCCCTCAGCTGGTTGCAATGCCAACTCTGGATAGCTGTGCCAAGGCACTCTTTTTTACAAAAAGAAAAAAAGTTCCCTGAATGCCTGATGGAAACATGGTTTGGTTGCACCAGACCAGCAACAAAAAATCTCTGAGACACTCATGTGATTTAAACTAATCACACCAGCGCAGCATTGGGTACACAAAATCCCAACAGACGCAAGCAGAAATAAAGTGGAAACTTTCCATGTGTAAAGTGTATGCTGAGCTAATGGGACACTCAGCTAAGAATGGAGGAGGAGCTCTCTTACACTATGCTGGAGCAATGTAAGGTTAGAGCTAAAACGGGGCTACGAAGAAGAAGAAGAGTTTGGAATTGATATCCCGCTTTATCACTACCCGAAGGAGTCTCAAAGCGGCTAACATTCTCCTTTCCCTTCCTCCCCCACAACAAACACTCTGTGAGGTGAGTGGGGCTGAGAGGCTTCAGAGAAGTGTGTCTAGCCCAAGGTCACCCAGCAGCTGCATGTGGAGGAGCGGAGACGCGAACCCGGTTCACCAGATTACGAGTCTACTGCTCTTAACCACTACACCACACTGGCTCTCGTGGTGGTAATACGAAGAATTAAGGGGAGGGGGTGTTATTACACGCTCAGGGGAAACCCAAGTTCTGTAGTACAATAAAAAAAACTAAGGGAGCAGCCTTTCCCCCAGAAAACAGCCCAATAAGGACCACTTCCTGGTGCAACTGGACCCCCCATGCAGTTCCTTACCCAAGGATGCCACATTCTCATAGTTCTCTTGCATGACATCCCAGTAAAGGTCCCTCTGCTCTGCGTCCAGGAGAGCCCACTCCTCCTCTGTGAAATACACAGCCACTTCTTCGAAGGAGAATGGCAGTGCCTGCAAGAAAAATAAAATAAAAGATGTGTTGGGTCTTTTTTTAAAAAAACAATTTTAAAAAATATATTTTAAAGCTACTAAAGTACTATTGTCGTCGTCGTCCCCCCCCAAAAAATTCCATTCTCTACCTGTACTGGCTCCGTGGCAACCATCTCTCTTCCCCCAGGAGGAGGAAATGTTCCAAAGACAAACACACACATCATTTTGCCAAAATCTGTCAGGGAGAAAAGGGGGATGTCATAAGATAAGATAAGATAATTTATTGTCACTGCACAAGTACAAGCACAACGCTATACAAGTGCAACGAAACTGCATGCCATCCCGTTAAAAAAACAGAAAGACATAAAAAACAGCACAAAACACACACCAAAAAAAGCCACACATACACCCATCACAGCTCTCCAGGGTCATATTATCTGGTTACAGCGTTTAAGATGGTTATAGCTCTTGGGTAGAAACTGTTCTTCAGTCTATTTGTTCTTGATCTAATTGTTCTATATCTTCTACCCGAAGGCAGTGGTGCAAAGAGACTATATCCTGGATGAGATGGATCCTTTAAAATATTGTTAACCTTTTTTTAAGGCAACGGGAACTGTATAGTTCTTCCAGAGATGGGAGAGGATGACCAATAATACTTTGGGCTGTGGTTATGACCTTCTGAAGTACCTTCTTCTCTCTGGCTGTGCAGCTGGAGAACCAAACACAAATACAGTATATAAGAATGCTCTCTATGGAGCCTCGGTAGAAGGACACCAGCAGTCTCTCACTCAGATTGTTCTTCTTTAAAAGTCTGAGGGGTGTCTTGGCTCGGACAGCCACCCATCAGGGATTCATGCCTTGCAGGGGGTTGGACCAGAAGACCCTTGGGGTCCCTTGCAACGCTATAATTCCCCTCCCCCCTTCACTACTGCAACCATTTTTTGTTTTTAAAAAAGGAACACTAACAGGGTTTTGCTTTCAGCCCCATCCCGCATACTCAGCCCTCTCCAAATATTCTAAACTAAGCATCTTTTACATTTCCTTTCCCCGCCCACCTTATTTCACTGCACCAAACTTATCATTTTCTGGAAGGCCACAAGGGGAAAAGAAGCCTTCCCGTGATTTTAGAAAGGAATCGCGCCCGTGTTTCCCTACATGACAGGCGCGCAAACTTTTCCTCTGGCCGCCTGCTCTTTCCCCCATCCTCCAAATCCGTTTCTCCAGCCCCACATACACACGGGACGGTCACCTTTTGCAGGCTGGCTCTCTCTCTCCTGCTGCAGACGCATTAAACTAGGCTCGGGGCCAGTACCTGCGGGGCTCCCTCGCCTTTTGCAAGGACGGGAGGAGAGGCAGGGAAAGCAGAAGGGAGCAACTGCCGCGGAAGAATCCCTTTGCGCAAGCGGCCTTTCCAGAGCGCGCTCCTCCCGGGGACTCGGCCGGCCTCCCTCCGTCCCTCCGTCTAGGTGGGCTGCAGCCCCCCCGGCGCCCGGGAGCCCCAGCTCTCCATCTCCATAGACGCCGCTGACCGGATCTCGCCGCGGCTGCTCCAGGAAGCTCTGCCCACCGCCGCCGAGGCGCCCGGCGGAGATGGGAAGAGGGAAGATCAGAGCCACGGCGAGGCGCCGGAGCAGAGCCGCCTGGCGGTGGGACGCGCGCACGGGAAGGCGCCGGAGAGACGTCGGATCGCAGCGCTGCCTGCGCCTGGGAGACCGAGCGGGAGATCGACAGCAGTGACAACAAAGGGTTGCAGTGCAGGGACACAGGGTGCCGCTGGTCAGGGTTGCAGCCAGCCATACCCTTTCTCAAGATACTCCATTGCACACCCCTCTCCCCAATTTTCTGTTTCCGTCCCAGCCCGCAAAATCTGCTTTCTGATAATGCTCCTGTTATTATGGGCACCTGCAACAAAATGTTGCAGCGTGAAACGATCCCCGTTCACCAGGCCACACTGCATTTCATTCCCGCCCCACTGGGTTTCTGTCCTTCCCAAACACTCCACATTAGTCACCATTCTGTCCTCCCCGACCCTCACCTGTTGTTGTTTTTTTAAAGGAATATATATTGTTATTTGCCAGCTTGTGGGCAATGCCAAACGCTGGGTTTTCGTTGCAAAACTAGTCGGCGCTGGTAAGTGAGCTGGACACTGTTGATTTCGGGGTGTTAACTATGAACCCCGTGTTTCAATGACTCTGTGAGACGCTGCAAAACGCGGGGCTTTCACTGCAAAACTTTGGCACACATTTAGTTAATTTTCAGGAAGCCTGCTGAGCAAACCAGTCGGACGGGAACGTCTTTTCCACTTGCTTTTCTCTTCACATTTGCCTGGAAGTGAGCGCGTTCTCCGCAGAGAAAGTTTCTTGGGATGAAACGCGAGCATGGACGCATCTGGAGACAGCCTGCCTGAGTCCTTTTCAATGCAAAAGTCCGAGAAGAGGAAGGAAGGAAACAGGGGAGGAGAGAAACAACACCCCAAATCGAAAGCTACTCGACTCACTTCCTCTCCTTCGCAACGAGCTGGCGGTGGAGGCTCCTGCCTTGAAGGTCAGTCCACTCCTGAATTAAACGGGATCCGCACAGCCCCGCCCTTAGCAGCCCCAGGAAAAGCATAGCTGTCAACTTTCGGATTTGAAAATAAGGGATGCCGCGAGGGCGGTGCAATGGCACCAAGTAGCCTCGCCACCCTGCGCTCCAGAGGCTGCGCACGAATGGGTGAGCGAAAGAGCGAGTGCGTAGATGGCAGGCAGGCTGGCTGGCTAGTTGGGCGTGAGGGTCTGGCTGCACAAGGCATGCAAGCTCCGCCCCCAGTCGGTCTCAGACTCCTTATTGGCAGCCGAGCAACGCAGCTGAGGAGCCTCCCAGGGAGGGAGAGGAGCTGCTTCCTTTGAAATCCAGGAAATTTAAGGGATATCAACAATCCGGGATAGCAGCGGGAAACGGCATTGGAATAAGGTAGTTTCCCGCCAAAAAAGGGAGGGTTGACAGCTATGGAAAAGCCCCCTGCCCTTTTCCCCCTGCAGAAAACGGGCGAAGCAAAAACTCAGGCGGACCAAGGGCTAAAGGGTTTCACATTTCTCTTTACAAAAGGGGAGCTTTCATCTAGGGAAAGAGGGCTGGGTTTTGGCAAAACTTAAATATGATTTCAAAAAAAGCTGGACCAGGTAAACATGAAGCGTGCTTGCCCACCGATCCCCCGCCAACTTTTAAGGGCAGATTTCCAGTCTTCAGGGAGGAGAGGAAATGGGTGTTATTTTAGCAAGCCTGGGGAAAGGAAGTGGGTGGGGAAACGCCGCCTATCTCTGGTTGTTGCTACATCTCTAACATAGAAAACATCTTTTGTCATGAACTGCGAGGGGGACAGAGTGAGCAGAAGTGACCAGGAGGAAGTGTCACCTCAGACTGTCTTGCTGACTGGTCCAGTTCCCTGTCCCCAAGTTGCTAATCTCCCTTTCCTGAGCAAGGTTCTGGAGTGAGTGGTCAGCCAGGTTGCTCATTGGAGCAAGACGGTTTGAGCATATTACACCCAGTGGCGGAGGAACCCTCTCTGGCACCCAGAGCGGGACGCCGAGGGGCAGGGTGAACCACTCTGTGATGCATGCATGATGTCCGTATGGACTGTACACGCGCGGCATCCCATACAGAGTGTGCATGTGCGGCATCCTGTACGGACTGCACATGTGTGGCATCCCGTACGGAGTGCGCATGCGCGACAGCCCATACGGATGCTGCGCGAGTGGCACCCATACTGACTGCACGCACCCTCGGCCACTCTACAGTGGGGGGGGGGGAGGCAGGGGCCATCTTGTCCGTCCCCCCGAGTGGCACCCGGGGTGGATTGGGGATGGGGACATTTTGCAACCAGGCCCCAGTCTGTGTTTTCGGGCAGCCATTTGACCCAAAGGACCAGACTAGATGGGATGCTAAATTTGTCTCCTGCTGCCAAATACTGGGCAGGGTCTCTTCAGCTGTGAGGAAAACCACTTCCCCCACAGATGCAGTCAGCCCCCTGATAGTTTTCTGAGAGGCTCTCCTCTCTGGTGAGTACATTAGTGACTTTCTAGTGCTAGGTGAAGAACTTTTCAAAATCTTATTTGTGTTTTTAAAGCACTCTTTACATAAGAACATAAAAGAGGCCTGCAGTGTCAGAGAGAGGCCTGCCAAATCTAGCCTCCTGTTCTCACAAGATGCCACACTCAACAATTCAGTTCTTGCAGATGCAGTGCAGGTATTACGTGGTACCTGTAAAAGTGCCAATTCCGTGGATCAAACTGGTCAAGTGGGCCCATATGGGGTAAGGTAACCTTGTCCTATATAATAAAGTGCCTGTGTCCCTGCGTCCAACTTTCCGTGTGTCACGGAAGTGCGCTACTGCGCATGTCCGGGACCCACACGGATGCAAGGATTGGAGCGGGCGGAGAGGGGGCGTGTCCGCGAGGCAGCGGCGGCGCACGCGCGTTGCCAGTTGCGCCAGCGCCGCTGCCTCGCACGGACGCAGAGGGCCGCCCCATCCTCGCCGCCGCTACAGCCGCCCCCGGGGGAAAAGAAGCCGCTGCCGCCGCCGCTACAGCCGCCCCCGGGGGAAAGGAAGAAGGGGGAGGGAGCCCCTCTCCACTCCCCAGCGGCCGCTGTTCTAGTGCCCGACGGGGGAAGTGGCCCGAGGAGGACGTCGGACCTAGGCCGGGGGTGTCCCCTCTCCCGGCTCCGTTTCTCCTCAACGCCGCCCCTGCCTTTTCCTGCCCCAATTCCCCCCCTCCCCCGGACTCCTTCCTTTCGGCTCCCTCTCTACACACACACCCAACCCCCATCCGGGATCCCCCTCAGCTCCGCGGCGCCCTCGCCTCCCCTCCCCCACACTCACTGCTTGCTCGGAGCCTCCATCTTGGCGACGCAGCGCGAGGGCAGGACAAGGGAGGGAGGGAGGGGCGGAGCGCCGCCGCCGCGTTGCCCTTTCCCGCATCTTTTTCGCCCGTTTTTGTAACGGGCTTAATTTACTAGTACGTAAATAATGAAGGAGCGTGAAAACTGCTATTTGGTTTTGGTTTTATAGATGAGTTTCAGACAGTGGGACCAATCACGGGGGTGCCATTGAAGAAGAATGTAAAATGCAGAATTGGTTTTACAGGAAGAATGTGGAAACGCTTAACCCTGAATAGTTTTTACTTTACAGGCTCCCCCCCCAATTCCCCAGTCCCTTCAAATCCTGCTGCCATTCTACAGCCGCCTCTCATCTCAACAAAGCCACACACTCTTGATCCGCCATGGCCTCAGCCCCACCATCTACAGATGTGGACCAGGAAGTCTTGTGCCCCATCTGCAAGGACTACCTGACAGACCCCGTGACCTTGGACTGCGGCCACAACTTCTGTCAGGGCTGCATCACCAAGCACTGTGAGACACGGGATGAAATCAACATGGGGGACTGCAAGTGTCCCGTGTGCACAGGCAAGATCCAGAAAAGGAATTTCCACCGCAATTGGCAGCTGGCAAATGTAGCAGAAATAATCAAACTCCAGGGAAAGGAACTATGTGAGAAGCACAAAGAAAGACTCCACCTGTTCTGCAAAGATGATTGTCAATTGGTGTGCGTATTTTGTGAGCGATCCCCAGAACATAAATCACACACTGTGGTTCTCAAGGAAGAGGCTGCCCAGGAATACAAGGTAGGAAGTCATTTTGACACTTGCTAACACAATCCTTTCATCTCTCTGTTGTGTATTGATTCAAAGGTTATCTTATCTGTATTACTATTGTCTGTAAAGTAACTGCATTCCTGTTCCAGACGGAACAGTTACTATTGGTGCATTCAAGTTGCTGTATTTGGATCCTCGGTCTTATTGGTTCCCACCAAAAAGCAGCTGTGTGATTGCTTGAGATTGTTCCCTCCAAAATGTATCTTTTCCTAGCCAGTCCCCTGTCCCTATAAATGTAGCTTCCCTACCCTCAGTTCCCTCAGTCTTGTTTGCCTGAATAAAGAAGTTGTTACATGAAGACGTTGTCTCCTGCCTGCTATGTCAGAGAGCTGAAATCACTTGCTGAAATCATTAACCCCACGCTACAACATCTCTCTCTCTCTCTGTGTATAGAATATGCTGTCAATGTGGCTATAAAGCAAACATCATAAATTGCTAATCTGTACATTCATGTCTGTGCTATCCAAAACAGAACAAAAACTTGGTTCTGCTTCAAAAGCAACTTTTTAAAATGTGTTTTTGTTTTTAAAAGCACTGTTTTTCTGCACTTGTGCCAAATGGCTCCTGTGTTGTATACTACTACTACTACTACTACTAATAAACTGTAGTAAGAATAAAGAAATGGAAGTTCTCATGCATTAGATTTTTAAATGTACATCAAAAAACCCTAGAAACTCCCAGAGCGATTATTAAGCAAAAATTGAACAGTAGGGCCCAGGCACTAGAAGTAAATATAATATTAAAGACCCCTCCTGCCCTAATCAAATCTGAGATTTTGTTTTCTCTTTAGACACTCATCTGTGGTCACCTGGAGCATCTGAGGAAAGAGAGAGAGAAAATTCTGGCTTACAAAGCAAACATGGGAAATGAAAGCGATAAACTGCTTGTAAGTGTCACCATTACTACAAAGGGGACACGTACTGGAAGGACCAAGTCATGATGTAGCCCCATGACTGAGTGATTTACCATAAAATTGTTAATGAAAGTCTTTCGAAACACTCTGGCCTCCTCTTTTCCTCATTCTTCCTGCTTCTTGCAGAAATCAACAGAAACTGAGATGCAGAATATAGTGGAGAGGTTCAGACAATTGCACCAGTTTCTAGAAGAAAAAGAAAAGTGTTTGCTGAATAATATAGAAGAGATAAAGATGGAGATCACAAGAAGAAGAGATGAGCACCTGGCTAGACTCTCCAAGGAACTCTCCTCTCTTGAGAGGATCATCCGGGAGATGGAGGAGAAGAGTCAGCAGCCAGCGAGTGAACTCCTACAGGTAAGATGGTGGCAGGAACAGCCCAAAATTCCCCTCTCAGAGTTTAAGTACACTGACTTTTTGCCTCGCTCTTTCCAGGCTGTGCCAAAGTGCTCTTTTCTTCCCCCAACAGAACTTTCTCCACAAAAACTCACTCTTTAAAGCTGAGTGCAACAAATGGCAATTCAGTTCTTCTGTGGATTACCGTTCGCTTTGATTCAGCTTTAAAGAGCAGATTTTTGCAGGGAAAGCTCCGGGGGGGGGGGGGAGAGAGATGCTTGGACAACTATTTGTTTATTTATTAAATTTATATACCTCCCTATACCTGGAGGTTGCAGGGTGGTTCACAGGATAAAATTACAATATATAAAAATATAAAAACACAAAAAATATAAATATTGTTTAAAATAAAAATATATAAAAAAATATAAAAGTACAGAATACACAATCCAAATAAAAACAGAAACAACTCAATTACCCCTCAAAAAACACATTTTAAAAGGTCATTGGATGACAATCAACCAAAGGCCTGGTTAAAGAAGAACGTTTTTGCCTGGCACCTAAAGGTGTATAATGGGGAGAGTATTCCACAAACAGGGAGCCACTGCAGAAAAGGCCTGTTCTCATGTGGCCACCCTCTGGACCTCTCGTGGAGGGGACACATGAATAAGGGCTTCAGAATATGATCTCAGGGTCCGGGTAAGTTCATATGGAAAGAAGTGGTCCTTGAGGTATTGTGGTCCTGAGCCATTTAAGGCTTTATAGGTCAAAACCAGCACTTTATTTGGCAATTATATTTAGCAAAGGAAACACCTGAGAGTGGATACTATTCCATTGCAGACTCCTATGCAGAAAGGAGGACTGGCAGTACCTAATTTAGCTAAATAGCATGAAACTGCCCAGCTCACGTGGTTAAATTTAAGGATATCTCAGAAATTGGAAATGAAACTCTTTCAGTTGGAACCATTATTCATAAACTCTCTTGTGGCCAATATACCGGTAATAAAAATAAGACATCCCCTCAAAATAAGCCATAGTGCGTTTTCTTGAGAAAAAAAAATATATAAGACGGTGTCTTAAAATAGGGGAAACATGGATACCTTGGAAAAACGGAGGAGAAGATCCCATGAATTTTCATCAGGTTTAAAAAAATAATAATCAGAAACTAATCTGGAGAACTAAGCTTAAGATCAGAAAGATAAAAACTGAGAGAAATTGAAATGATAGATTAATCCATTCCTATCCAAACTTTGGTGTCTGCTAGGCAGCCTCACCCAGAGGGCCAGAGGGCATCCCTTCCAGGGTCTGATGGGTCTTCATTATACAGCTTGTGGTAGGCAATGAATCCCATTCTTCTTTTCCTCTTTTCCCTTCTAGGAGGTGAGAAGCACCTTGCAGAGGTAAGTGAATCCTGCCCATCTCCATTAATATCACTCTGGGAAACTGGGAAAGGTCCAGGAGGAGAGGACATAGAACCTGCCCATCCAGGCTCTTAGGATGTGGTGAAAGGTTCCAAGAAGGGAACAGGAGTTGGGATGTGTGCTGTGTTCCTGAACATATACCAGCTACAACGTAACTTCAAGGTGTCACTCGGGTTCATGATAAGAGGCTAGAAGGAACATTTCACTTTTGTCAACAGCAGCAACCATCTTTTTCTCCTCCACATCTTTCTTGTATGTCGTAGGTAATGCAGCCGAAATAGAAAAACACTGAGCAGGATGGTATCACTTGATTTTATTTCTCCATTTGAGTAGATTTAAGTGAGGAGATTTGGAGTCCTGGGACTGCGCCTTTGGCCCTCAGATGTCTGGCTCTGGAGTCCCTAGTACGGAGGAATCTTCTCCCCTCTGTGACTCCATTCCTCTGTGTCTCCTTCTCGGCTTTCTACAGTTTATTTCCTCCTCTCAGTTGCTTTCTTTTGCTGCACTCAGAAGTTCTGCAATTGAGTAGGTTAATGTTTATTTTCCCCATCAGGTGTCAGCAAAGGGAGACATTTAAGTATCCAATGGATTTCCTATCAAAGTTGAAGAGATTGATCTCAAAATTCTACATTGAAAATCCCATTCTGAATGTTGAGATGAAGAAAATCAAAGGTAATGAGTAGCTGCAAGGATTTTACACTGGACAATATATTAGTCCGAAAGTTGAACATGCCAGGCTCTTACTGTATTTTATTTACTCTTGCCACAAACAGCAATAGGAGCAAAGTCAGGATTTATTTTTGTTCCAGTGTTCAGTTTACAGTTGTACTGAACCTCCTTTTCATTTTGGTTCTTTAAACTCCACTTGTGTTTCCCCATCTTGAAGGGCATTAGAAAGGCTCTTAGCAAACACACAGTTCCTCCACTCCCAGCTCAAGCTTGTTTCCCAGCAGTGCAGTTATCTCCCGAGTTCTCTCTTCTTCCTCAGACTCCCACCAGCAGCTGCAACCATCAGAATCTCCTGAGTGTTCTTGTTTCTACAGCAATTTGTGGTGTTTAGTTTTTTTAATCTCCTTGAAAATTCACCAGCCTCTCCTGACATTTTCATTTCTACAGCAGTTTCTGGTGGTGGTGGTGGTTTAATGCTCACTAAATTCATCAGCGTATTTCATCAGCAAATTTCTCCTAAGAAACAGATATTTGGCTAATGTACACAATTCTTCAAGCAGTTTCCAGTAAGAGAATTCTATTTTGTGGGTGACTTTCACTAAACTCAGCTTTATGCAGAGTTTTCCCATATATATCAGTCGGTTGGAGAACCGCATAGCAAAATTCGGATAAGTGTGTGTTTTGAAGGATTGCTGTGCTTCACTTCACATATTGTTTCAGAAAGTGTGAATGCAAAATAAATTGAATTTCTGTCCCATTCTTGCTTCTACCAAAATGTTTGTTAAGAATCTGAAAGAATTTTAATTGTTTGGTCAGGCAAATTCTTCCTCTGCAAGTTTAATTTGTCATTATGGTTAACAATTCTGACTTCAATAATTGATTTTTCATCCGTTTACTTGGGGCAGCTGTTAAGGTTGTGGACAGCTGTCCCTTGGATTCTTTTAATACATTCATATTGCAGTGATTTTCTCATTTCTCAGTTTAACATTTTTTTATTTTTATCTCTTCATACAGTTTTCTTATGTGTAATTGTTGGTTCTATATCTTAACATTTTACTTGAAATAAATAAACAATTGATATTATGTCATTTAGTGAAAATGTTGTCACAAAATTATTTGAGGTATAAAAGTCTAGCTCTCAGTCTTTATATCTCTTTGCTTCCTCAGATGTTCTGTCATTCGGAAGAAATCCTCAGAAAGGTAACTTTTGTGATGGACCAAATTCAAGCACGAATTGGGAGCTGGTATTTCCTTGGGATTAAATGGTCTGACCTTTCCTTGGTGTTATTCTAAGAGAGGGAGGAGAAGTACTTGAACAGTCTTGTTCCCCTTTTGCTTTTGCTGGATCCTTTGGTCTTGCCCACATCTGAGCATGATTTGACTGTTAATTGGCACTTTTGCTCTGTTTTAATTGGATGAGTAGTCTTCACACACAAATACCTGAATTTATCTATGAAGAGAGCAACTTCAGTCTTTCCTATTCATACAAGTAATAATGTATAATAATAATTTATTATTTATACCCCACCCATCTGGCTGGGTTTCCCCAGCCACTCTGGGCTACTTCCAACAAAATATTAAATACAATAGTGCATCAAACATTAAAAGCTTCCCTAAACAGGGCTGCCTTCAGATGTCTTCTAAAAGTCTGGTAGTTGTTTTTCTCTTTGACATCTGGTGGGAGGGCGTTCCACAGGACAGGCGCCACCACTGAGAAGGTCCTCTGCCTGGTTCCCTGTAACTTGGCTTCTGGCAGTGAGGGAACTGCCAGAAGGCCCTCGGAGCTGGACCTCAGTGTCTGGGCTGAACGATGGGGGTGGAGACGCTCCTTCAGGTATACTGGACTGAGGCCGTTTAGGGCTTTAAAGGTCAGCACCAACACTTTGAATTGTGCCCGGAAACGTATTGGGAGCCAATGTAGGTCTTTCAAGACCAGTGTTATGTGGTCTCAGCAGCTGCTCCCAGTCACCAGTCTAGCTGCCGCATTCTGGATTAGTTGTAGTTTCCGCGTCACCTTCAAAGGTAGCCCCACGTAGAGCGCATTGCAGTAGTCCAAGCGAGAGATAACTAGAGCATGCACCACTCTGGCGAGACAGTCCGCGGCCAGATAGGGTCTCAGCCTGCGTACCAGATGGAGCTGGTAGACAGCTGCCCTGGACACAGAATTAACCTGCACCTCCATGGACAACTGTGAGTCCAAAATGACTCCCAGGCTGCGCACCTGGTCCTTCAGGGGCACAGTTACCCCATTCAGGACCAGGGAGCCCCCCACACCCGCTCGCACCCTGTCCCCCAAAAACAGTACTTCTGTCTTGTCAGGATTCAACCTCAATCTGTTAGCCGCCATCCATCCTCCAACCGCCTCCAGGCACTCACACAGGACCTTCACCGCCTTCACTGGTTCTGATTTGAAAGAGAGGTAGAGCTGGGTATCATCCGCATACTGATGGAACCCAGCCCAAACCCCCTGATGATCTCTCCCAGCGGCTTCATATAGATATTAAAAAGCATGGGGGAGAGGACGGAACCCTGAGGCACCCCACAAGTGAGAGCCCAGGGGTCTGAACACTCATCCCCCAGCTCCACTTTCTGAACACGGCCCAGGAGGAAGGAGCGGAACCACTGTATAACAGTGCCCCCAGCTCCTAGCCCCTCTAGATGGTCCAGAAGGATGTTATGGTCAATGGTGTCAAAGGCCGCTGAGAGATCCAACAGAACTAGGAAACAGCTCTCACCTTTGTCCCTAGCCTGCCGGAGATCATCGACCAGTGTGACCAAGGCAGTTTCAGTCCCATGATGAGGCCTGAATCCCGACTGGAAGGGATCCAAATGGTCCGCTTCTCCCAGGCATGCTTGGAGTTGTTCAGCAACCACCTGCTCAATCACCTTGCCCAAGAATGGTAGATTTGAGACTGGGCGATAGTTGGTCATATTGGCCTCATCTAATGATGGTTTTTTAAGAAGTGGTTTGATAACCGCCTCTTTCAGCGGTTCTGGGAAGGCTCCCTCACAGAGAGAAGCATTCACCACCCCGAGAAGCCCACTGCCCAGCCCTTCCCGGCTAGCTTTTATAAGGATGGGCAAGGATCAAGGAGACAGGTGGTTGGTTTCACTCGTTCAAGCAGCCTGTTCACATCCTTGGAGGTAACAGATAGGAATTGATCCCATGCAACTTGCCTAGACAGGACTCTAGCACTCTCCTGCCTCGGCTCTGCTCCCATGGTGGAGTCTACCTCTTCCTGAATCTGAGCGACTTTATCTGCAAAAAACTTTGCAAAATCATTGCAGGTGTTCCCTGTTGCATTTGTTGCTATCTTCTAATTTGCTGATTCTAATCATGCTGATTTAGTACCAGCAGGGCATGTGCACAGAGAGCTGCCAGCTTCCACTTGTTCCCCCCCCCCCCCAAATAATAATTCTCTGCCCAGGAAGTAAAAAAAACATACTTATCGACTGGAAAAGAATTCTAAGCAAAGGCTTGTGAAGACAAAAATGGACAATTAGAAATGATTTGACCTCTTGCATTTAAATAGCAGAAGGAAAAAAGAAAGACTGTCTTGCCAGAGTGGTGCATGCTGTGGTCCTGAATGGGGCAACTGTGCCCCTGAAGGACCAGGTGCGCAGCCTGGGGGAATTTTTGGACTCACAGCTATCCATGGAGGCGCAGGTCAATTCTGTGTCCAGGGCAGCTGTCTATCAGCTCCATCTGGTACACAGGCTGAGACCCTACCTGCCCGCAGACTGTCTCGCAAGAGTGGTGCATGCTCTAGTTATCTCCTGCTTGGACTACTGCAATGTGCTCTACGTTTTCAGGATATTAAAGGAGCTTTAGGATCATTGTTGCCAAAGTCTAAATCTTTTAACTCTTAGTTGATAGCCTTTAGCCTCCTTTAGGCCAACAAATGTTTGTGTAGTGGTATCATTGTTGTATCATCATGTGAAAGGCTGGACTGGACGAATCCCAAGCTGGAATTAAGATTGCCGGAAGATAATGTCATTATACATGACAAATCTATTTTTAACCTTCTCACCCATTGCTTTTTCCTGTAAGACTAATTGCAGTCATTAAGTCGTCAACAGGTTTACCCCAGCTATCAGCCTATCACCCATTCCCACCACCCCTCTGAGTAATACCCCTCCCCACCCTCTCACTATATATAAGGGTCTGGTGACTTCTGTTTCAGTGTATCTGAAGAAGTGTGCATGCACACGAAAGCTCATACCAAGAACAAACTGAGTTGGTCTCTAAGGTGCTACTGGAAGGAATTTTTTTTATTTTTTATTACTATGGCAGACCAACACGGCTACCTACCTGATTCTGAGGTGAGTCTGGGAGAAAGAGGGGAGTGTTCCAATGCTGAATGAAATGTGAGGAAGCCCCATTTATCTGAGAGGAAAATTGGTTCTTCTGGGTGTTTCTTGGGTCAGGATGTCCATCTCTGTCTCTCAGCTGATTCTGCCTCTCCTCTCTTTTTCTCATTTATTCCTCAACAGCAAATGTCATTCTAGATCTAGACACAGCCTATCCCAGGCTCATCCTGTCCAGGAATCGGAAAAGAGTGACAAGGGGAGACAAAGAGCAACACCTCCCCAATAATCCTGAGAGATTCAGCAGCCAGCCTTGTGTGTTAGGATGTAAGGGATTCACAGCAGGCAGACATTTCTGGGAAGTCAATGTGGAAAGTGGGAAATGGTGGGCTTTGGGGGTCGCCAGGAAGTCTGTGGAGAGAAAGGGCTTCTTCCCCTTAAGCCCTGAGGGAGGGGTCTGGGCTGTGGGGATGGATGATGGTGAGTACTCAGTTTACACCTCCCCTGATTCCTCTCCTCTGTCCCTGAGTGAGGAGCCCAGGAGGATCCAAGTGACTCTGGACTATGAAGGGGGATGTGTGTCTTTTTCTGACACTGACTCAGGAGCCGAACTCTACACGTTCTCAGGAGCCTCGTTCTCCAGAGAGACCCTCCTCCCTTTCTTTTATCTGCGGGGATATCAAACCCACCTCAGTATCTCCTGAGGAGACGAAATCTGCCTCTCAGGCCCAGTTGAAGTTTCTCTCCACACCAGAATGACTGAGATGAAAACATTTGCCAGTTTTGATCTCTTTGCAGAGAACTTTTGAGAGGAGTCACAATCAGCAGAAATAAGAAAAGAAACAAAACTTGGGATTTTCTCTTTCCTTCCCTTTCCCAGAATTTCCTCTGCAGCTGAGTCCTTAACAGACCATAACACTTTAACCGTGTCAATTAACAATCTGTTCGTCAAAATGGTTCAGCCTCCACTAACTTTGATCCACTTTTCATTGCTCACCTACACCAACTGTTAAAATACACATGTATTCCTAGAAAACAGTCCCTTCCCACTTTTGCTACTAAAGCTCATTTTAAGTTAGTACCACACACATATTGTTTGCATTTCCTTTTAACTAAAGCTTTAAATGTAAAGAATATCTGCGATGCACCAACTTAAACCGCCCCCCTGCAAATTTTATCCTCACCACCTCTACACTTCCTCAGACATAAGTATCTCTGAATTCTGTGAGGCCACTGGCTCATTGTTTTTGGGATTGCTTCATTAATCTTTTGTATTAACAATTGGATTCTTCTCTGCATCAGGGGTAGCCAACATGCTGTGTCCTGGATGATGTTGGACTACAACTCCCATCAGCCCCAACCAGCATGACCAGGAGTCAGAGATGATGGGAGTTGTAGTCCAGCAACTTGGCTATGTGTGCCCTATGTAAGGCACATGGAGACTTTGCTGTGGTCCCCAACTTAGTTATGGGATGCACCCCAATCTTTTTTTTCAAAATCGGCAGGATCTCCCCCACCCCCTGGCTTTTAGTAACTAGTTTAATATACTTTAATCTTTAAAAATATATTGTTTTCTCTCTTGCTGGTTTTTGGTGCTCTGTTAATTGTTCATGAACTTATGCTGTGGTTATGGTTTTACGTTAGTTTTTTTGGGGGGGAACAGCTTTTGTATTATTTTCAGTCATTTTTATTTGTATTTTATGGATTTCAAATTTTGGTTATTTGGGAGGTATATGCAAGTTGAAAAAAAGAAACAGTATTAAAGAAAAGCGCCTAAACCTCCATTGCAGGGTGTTGAGGAGCCCCTCAACTTTTTGCGGGTGTGTACTGCGATGTGTCATTGATGCAATAATAGTGCCTTAGTCATGGATTGATGCTGGACTATCCACACATCCACTATGCTTCAGTAGCTATTCTGCAATATTTCCAGAATGTTTCCCCATTATTGTCATTTGGAAGGGCGCTCCTGGGCTGTAATGAAACAAAAGGGGACCAAACAGAAAATCACAACAGAACATTTCTGGCATGTAAATTTATGGGATTTCTGAAGGAAGCAACAGGACATGGACTGATAAGAAATGAAGAAGTTATGACCACTGCAAACATTTGTAGGCAGAAATGGTCTTGAAACTGGGATTGCATGAGTTCCCAGAGAGATATTGCCACAATTACACAATAAAAGGAATACCAGTATGTATATATCCTGGGAGTGTTTGCACTTTGTGTTGGAGTGGGATGATTGCTGAGAGCTCTGACTCTGGGTGAATGTGGGCGGAGGATCATAGTCAAAAAAGAAAAACCCATTCTACCCGCTATTTTAATATATTTGAAGCTGGCACCCATTTGTCTAGATTCTAGGGAGACAATGGAGGAGTGAGCCTTTGGGGCTTAAGTCAAACTCGGAAGGTTACAGCGCCTGCTGTGGATGTAGAGGCCAATACAGGAGAGACATGTTTTGTGTCAGCTGGGGCAGATGAAGGCCTCCGGTTGTGCTGCTGCAGATGCACCAGGGTGTTTCTGGTCTTTGCACTCCTTCCAGAAATCATTCCTCCTCTGGCTACTGCTGTGCATACACCACCTGACTGACTGTCTCCAGGCTCTGCAAGGGATTCCCAGACAGTGGGGTTGATGTTGCCAGCATTCATGTCACATTTGCAGATTTCTTTGTAACCCATAGTTGGTCTGCCAATGGGCGTGGCGCCTAAAGCCAGCTCCCAGCCAGATTAGATCTCAGAGCAGAGCAGAGGACTGAGATCATGTCTATGCCAGGAGGAGAAGGCAGTCTCCGCTAAGCACTTCTTTCCTGAAGCAGAGGCTGCTCCCCCACAATGCCAGTGATTTCTGTTCCCTTATTCGTTCATAAAATGCTTTACACATCGCCCTCTCAGGGCAGCATATTGCAGCAATAGACAGGCATCAAAAGCAATGCAAACCAATCGAGGCTGCGTGAGACAATGCTACACATGACCAAATTGCAAACATTCAATATGTAATCACAACTTATATAATGTCAAAAACAGGACATGAAACTAAGCATATATAATGCAATTCTCATCAACATAAAACAGAAAACTGTAAGGTCTCTGAAAGTCACTGTGACTACATAAGTATATGAGTGTTTATGAAATGCGTCTACTATCCATTGCTGTGCTGAAGAAGTTCTTACGAAACAGTGGATTTTATCTGGAAACACTGTACACCTTCAACAGTTCGTTGACTACTTCAGCTACATTGGAACTTTACAAAACAAAGCAGTTCAGCTTGTTTCTTATTGGATGACTGTCTGCCATTTGTTTCTACAGTGGTACCTCAGGTTACAGACACTTCAGGTTACATACGCTTCAGGTTACATACTTCGCTAACCCAGAAATAATGCTTCAGGTTAAAAACTTTGCTTCAGGATAAGAACAGAAGTTATGCTCTGACGGCGCAGCGGCAGCGGGAGGCCCCATTAGCTAAAGTGGTGCGTCAGGTTAAGAACAGTTTCAGGTTAAGAATGGACCTCTGGAACGAATTAAGTACTTAACCCGAGGTACCACTGTATTTATAATCAGCAGTGACTTTCAGAGACCTTATAGTTTTCTGTTGATGAGAATTACATTATATATGCTTAGTTTCATGTCCTGTTTTTGACATTATATAAGTTGTGATTACATATTGAATGTTTGCAATTTGGTCACTTGTAGCATTGTTTTCGTGTGCTTGCAACACAGGGGTTTGGTTTGATGCAATGCTAAGCAGCTGCGCAGGCCTGCCAAGATATAAACAGCAACAGCCAATCAGGTCAGTTAAAAAATGGTGAGTCATTTGCAGGCAGGGAAACTCCCAGTAGCCGAAAACTGAGAAAGTGAAAGTCAGCTGTGCCTTCACTGTGAGGCAGCAGCCATGGCTGGTTCTGGGGGTCCCGTCCAGGAACTCTGTGCTGAAGCCACATGTCCCATCTGCCTGGATTACTTCAAGGATCCAGTGACCACTGCGTGTGGGCACGATTTCTGCCGAGGCTGCTTGTGCCGGTACTCCGGGGTGGTGGGCCAGCAGCCTTCCTGCCCTCAGTGCAGAAATGTAGTCCAGTCAAGGAGTCTCGCCCCCAATCGGAAACTGGCTAACTTTGTAGAAATAACCAAGAAGCTCAGCCTTCAAGGGGGGAAGGTGGGAGTGTGTGAGAAGCACCAGGAGCCCCTGAAGCTCTTCTGCAAGGAGGACCAAACCCCCATCTGTGTGGTGTGCGACAGGTCGAGGGAGCATGAAAACCACAAGGTGATCCCTCTGGAGGAGGCTTCCAAGGAGTTTAAGGTAGGAAATCACTCTGGGTCTTAAGAGGGGTGTTGTAGCGTGGGTTAATGATTTCAGCAAGTGATTTCAGCTCTCTGACATAGCAGGCAGGATACAGCTTCTTCATGTAACAACTCTTTATTCAGGCAAACAAGACTGAGGGAACTGAGGGTAGGGAAGCTACATTTATAGGGACAGAGGACTGACTAGGAAAAGATACATTTTGGAGGGAACAATCTCAAGCAATCACACAGCTGCTTTTGGGTGGGAACCAATAAGACTGAGGATCCAAATGCAGCAACTTGAATGCACCAATAGTAACTGTTCCTTCTGGGACAGGAAGGCAGTTACTTTACCCTAATGTGATTACAGACAATAGTAATACAGATATGATAACACTTTGAATCAATACACAACAAGGGGAATGAATAGCTGTGGATTTTTCTTGGGGCGTTTTCTGAATATTCACCCAGGGAAGTCATCATCCGGTCCAAATTAGGCTAATTATATGGGTACCGCTTACATGTTGCTTAATTAAGCAATTAGCAGCTGAGCAGAAGCCTGGGGGCTGTTGGGTGGCAGGTGGGTGAGTTTAATTCTTTCTCTTCCACGGTGCCATAGCAAACTTTCTCTGAAATGGTAAGGGGTAACGGGCTGAAATTTGGAGATGGTGTACGGGTGGCTATTTGGGACAGTGCCCTAGAAGGACTAACCTGCAGGTCTAGTTATGTGTGAACTGCACAATGAAAAGTGTGCTGAAGTTAAGTTTTTTGCACACAGAATTGGATGTGAATGTTATGCAGAATTGCATACTAACATGTATGAGAAATTCACACAATAATGCTAATTTATTTTATTTTTTCCTATACTTTTTATTAAACTTTTTGTTTTACATTTTAGAATATTTATTTAGACAACCTTAAAATGTTTTGTTTTGTTTGTTTTATTTTATTTTGTTTTTATTATTTTTATTTTTATTATTTTTATTTTTTACCCTGCCCATCTGGCTGGGTTTCCCCAGCCACTCTGGGTGGCTTCCAACAGGATATTAAAAACACAATAAAAGGTCAAACATTAAAATCTTCACCAAACAGGGCTTACTTCCCTTCTTCTCTTTCCATGGTTCATTTTGCATAACGTAAATCCCTGCATATTTTACATAAACATAATGCCAATTGCTTTTTTTTTTTTTTTAGTCTCTGTTAAAATTAAACTGATAATGGAAATATGGGGAACTGAAGGAAACTGACAGAAATTAAAACTGACTGGTTCACCCATCCCTATCCTAAACCCTGGTGTGGGCTAGGCTGAAGTGTCAAGGGTGCATTCATTCCAGGGTCTGAGCGGTCTTCATACTGGAGCCTGTGGTAGGCAGTGAATTCCCTTCTTTCTCTCTTTCCATCCTCTAGGATGTGGGAGGCATATTGCAGAGGTAAGTGGATCCTGTTCATTTGTATTCGCATCTCTCCATAAGGCCAGGAAGGGTCCAGGACCCTATACATGTAACCTGGCCCTCCAGGGGCTCCTGGGGGAGAGACAGTAGGCACCCAAACCCAACAGCATTTCACAGGTAAACATAAGGCCCCCTCTTTTCATCATGCAGCACCCCAATTATCTATGCAAAGACTGGGGCCAGAGCACTCCCTACGCCCACCTCCCATTCACATGGCTAGACGATCTTCTCTGTCTTTCGTACATCAGATTTATTTAACCTGGGATAGTTCCAAACATCTATACAAATACAAATATATATATATACCTAAACAAATAGGTATAATCAAGGCAAAGATGAATTTTGGCATCCAAATGGAAGGGGGCAGGGACAGCCAGGGCAGGAAGTGCTGGTTCCCATCTTCCTGAAGGCTGACTTGTTGTTGGCTGGGCCACCTGTCTGTCTCACCAGGTCACTACCTCCTAACCTTGCCATGTGTCACAGGCGTATTGGGAAAGGCCCCTGACTGAAGAGCAGGCAGAGGAGTAGCCACCCCACTTCCTCTGCTCTCTGCCTCTGTCCCTGCATTGAGAACCTGCTGTACCTCTTTCACTAAAGGCAGGAGAGAGAACAGGACTCCTGTTTTGGGGACATGGCAGAGTCTCTGTGGATGAGGGGTCCTGGGGGGATGCCCATCAGTTTCTTCTCCATTGCTCCCTGCATGGGGTTGGGACAGAGGAACTCTTGGCATGATTGATTTTATTTCTACATTTGAGGAGATGTAAGTGAAGAGGCTCAGAGACCTGGGGTTGCTGTTTTGGCTTCAGATGTCTGGTTTTGGAGTCCATCGTAAGGAGGAATCTACTCCCCTCTATGCCTCCATCCCTCCGTGCTTGCCTCCCCCTCCCTCTCGGCTTTCTAAAGTTTCCTTCCTCCTATCAATTCCTTTATTTTGTTGTACTTTGGATCTGAGTGGGTTACCCTTGGTTTTTCCAAACAGCTGTGAGAAAATGGAGACATCTGAGAATTCACTGGTTTTCCCACCAGAGCCAAGGAGCAGGACCTTGGAATACTGCGTTGTAAATCCCGTTCTAGATGGTAACATGGATCAATTCAAAGGTAATGAAGTATGGTTGCAAGGGTTGCAAGGATGGACATTGTACAAGTCGAAACCATGAAGTCTTATTGACTTTAATTGGTTCTTGCCACAGACAGCGGTAGCACCAGCAGAATTACCCTTGAAATGTGGATAGAATCATAGAATTGTACAGTTGGAAGGCACCCTGAGTCATCTAGTCCAACCCCCTGCAATATAGGAATCTCAACTAAAACATGCATGGCAGATGGCCATCCAACCTCTGCTTATAAACCTCAAAGGAAGGAGAGTCTACCACCTCCCGAGAGAGGCCTTTCCACTGTCAAACAGCTCTTACCCTCAGAAAGTTCTTTCTGATGTTTAGTCGGAATCTCCTTTCTTGTAAAGAAAGGTGGACAAGTGAACCTCAAGCTGTTTCACCTTCTCCTCCAGCCAGGCAGCCATGCTCTCCCCAGAGAGCCTCGCTTCGTACCTTCCTTACATAGCTTTAGGCACCAGGCAAAAACATTCCTCTTCTCCCAGGCCTTTGGCGGTCTCTTGAACTATGAGGGGGTGGGCAACCTATTGCTTTTGTTTGTTACCATGTTATGTAGTTTTGTGTTCTTATACAGTGGTACCTCGGGTGTCAGGGACCTGACCTCACGCAAGGCACTTGAGACAGGGAAGGAGGGATGGAGGGAAGCGCAGCCTCTCTTGAGAAGCAGTTCGGAGTCCAGCGGAGATAGCAAGGACAGTCCCAGTGGTGACAAGCAGGAACTGTCAGGCAGTGCAGTAGAGCTGAGGGTCAGAGATGCTGATAGAGCCCTGGATCGACCTGAGTGGGTTGCGGAGCAAAGCAGTCAGCTACTTCCATCTCTCCAGCTGCGTAGAGGGAAAAAGCATAAGGAAAGGAGGAGACGTTTTGGAATTCCCAAGCTTTTATGTTGGGGGAGGAGTAGGCAGAAGCCACTCCCGGATTCTGGAACCGACTCAAGCGGACATGAATCTTAGACGCTCTGATGTACATAGTCTGTAAATAAAGCATTAGCTTTAGAAGAACGGATGTTTCTGCCTCTTTACTCTTGAGGAGACAACCCCGAGCTCTTACATCGGGTTAAGTACTTAATTCGTTCCGGAGGTATGTTCTTAACCTGAAGCACCACTTTAGCTAATGGGACCTCCTGCTGCCGCTGCGCCGCCAGAGCACAATTTCTGTTCTTAGTGGAGTTCTTAACCTGAAGCGTACTTAACCGGAGGTACCACTGTATTGTAAACCATTCTGTGGTCCTCGGATGAAGGGCAGTATAGAAATTTTAATCATCATCATCAACAACTTCCCCTTGCTGCAGGTGTAGCTCAGGCAGGAAAACAAACATGGCTCAGGTTTTGCAGTAGCAGCTCCCTCACCATTCATGTCTTTTGCTTCTACATACACTGTGACACAGCCCTCTGGGCCTCCCCAAATGCCCTTGTTTGCTAGCCCTGTTCACAAGCTCCTGGTTGCGAGGTCCCAGAGACTGAGGGCAGCCGTGTAGACCTGAGGGCTGTTAACTCCACTCCCAACAGGGTTAGTTGCTTGCTTCCTCCTCCGGCCTCTCTTCCTTTCAGCGGCAGCCCATCCACCTGAGATCATGCGCAGCATGAAAATGCAAGCAGGCCTCCAAACAAGCAACCTGTGTTAATTCAAAAGATGCAAGCTCTCTTTGTTCTGTTTCTTCTACCAATCTCTCACCAGTCACTGCGCCTACAGCTCTGTTTACTAGCCCTCTTCTCAGTCAAGCTACCCCTATCCAAATAATGCCCCATATGTCATTCTAAGGCACTGATGGTAGTGTTGGGTTTAGGAAGAAATGGTGGTTGTGACAAATAACATATTCACTTTTAAGCCCACATGCCCCAAATAAATGCATATTCCTAAGCATCAATTGGTTGGAGAACAGCATAGCAAAATGCAGAGAAGTGTGGATTTTGGAGGAGTGATGTGTTTTGGTTCTCATCTTGCTTTGGAAAGTGTGAATCTGATAGAATCACCTTTAAAGCTGAACTGTATTTAATTCCACCCCTGTTACTACCTCTTCCTCAGTGTTTCTGTATGAGCCGCCTGGCAAATCCCCTCTCTTGCCCCCATCCATTCCCCCTCCGCTTCACTATATACAAAAGCTTCATCAACATTTTTCTGGGTGGTTTTGCTTTTTGTGAAGGGTGCCTGGATTGATGGGGGGCGGGGAATGGATAAAAAATAAACCTGGTTCAAAACACTGAACAAAGAAGATATTACGTCTTGAGAAGGAGGGGAGTGTCCCAATCCTGACATCAATGCATGAATGGGCTCATCCAGGCTTCTTTTTGTGCTATGTTTATAGAAATAGGTCTGAGCACTTTTCTTTCTTTTTGCCCAAGCGCTTTCCCTGCGAAAGCCCACTTTTCACTGCTGAATTGGAACAAATGGCAATCTACCCAAATTGCCATTTGTTCCGATTCATCCTTAAAGAGCAGGTTTTCCTGGGGAAAGTGGTGGTGGATGAGTGTTTAGATCCACAGCTTTAAAGTGCAGGATTGTGCCTAAAAAGTGTGGGGCAAAAGACAAGTGTGGATGAGCCCAAAGACCCTGAGATGTTTCCTTGGATCAAGACCTCTGTCTCTGACTCGGCTGATTCTGACTCTCTTCTCATTTCCTCATCTTCTCCCCAACAGCAAACGTCACTTTGGATCCGGACACAGCCCATCCCATTCTCATCTTGTCCGAGGATCTTCAGAGTGTGAGATATGGAGCCAAACTGCAAGACTTGCCCAGCAACCCTGAGAGATTCAGCCAACGTCCTTCTGTGTTGGGATGTGAGGGATTCACAGCAGGCAGACATTTTTGGGAAGTTGTTGGGGCAAGTGAGGAAGGATGGGCTGTGGGGGTCGCCAGGAAGTCTGTGAGGAGGAAGAACTACTTCCCCTTAAGTCCGGAGGGAGGGATCTGGGCTGTGGGGAGATGGGAAGGAGAGTACAGGGCCTGCAACCCCCCTGACTACTCTCTTCTGCCCCTGAGTGGGGAGCCCAGGAAGATCCGAGTGGCTCTGAACTATGAAGGGAGGGAGGTGTCTTTTTTCGAGGCTGACACAGGAGCCCATCTCTACACGTTCTCAGGAGCCTCGTTCTCTGGACAGACACTCTTCCCTTTCTTCTTTCTTCAGAGAAATGAAACCCACCTCAGGATCTCCTGAGGAAAACAAATCTGCCTCATAGGCCTGGTTGGAGTTAGAGCCGAGAAATATCAATATATAACCACCATATTTATTCATCACCAGCCACCAAGAACCATAAAATATAAAAAAATAAAAGTAAATAAAAAGGGGATTACTGTTGTGTTGTAGAATCATTATTACGAAACATAGAGGTTCAGAATCACAGAATCACAGAATCACAGAATCATAGAGTTGGAAGAGACCACAAGGGCCATCCAGTCCAACCCCCTGCCAAGCAGGAAACACCATCAAAGCATTCCTGACAGGTGGCTGTCAAGCCTCTGCTTAAAGACCTCCAAAGAAGGAGACTCCACCACACTCCTTGGCAGCAAATTCCATTGTCGAACAGCTCTTACTGTCAAGAAATTCTTCCTAATGTTTAGGTGGAATCTTCTTTCTTGTAGTTTGAATCCATTGCTCCGTGTCCGCTTCTCTGGAGCAGCAGAAAACAACCTTTCTCCCTCCTCTATATGACATCCTTTTATATATTTGAACATGGCTATCATATCACCCCTTAACCTTCTCTTCTCCAGGCTAAACATACCCAGCTCCCTAAGCCGTTCCTCATAAGGCATCATTTCCAGGCCTTTGACCATTTTGGTTGCCCTCCTCTGGACACGTTCCAGCTTGTCAATATCCTTCTTGAACTGTGGTGCCCAGAACTGGACACAGTATTCCAGGTGGGGTCTGACCAGAGCGGAATACAGTGGTACTATTACTTCCCTTGATCTAGATGCTATACTCCTATTGATGCAGCCCAGAATTGCATTGGCTTTTTTAGCTGCTGCATCACACTGTTGACTCATGTCAAGTTTGTGGTCTACCAAGACTCCTAGATCCTTTTCACTTGTACTGCTCTCAAGCCAGGTATCACCCATCCTGTATTTGTGCCTTTCATTTTTTTTGCCCAAATGTAGTACTTTACATTTCTCCCTGTTAAAATTCATCCTGTTTGCCTTGGCCCAGTTCTCTAATCTGTTAAGGTCATTTTGAAGTGTGATCCTGTCCTCTGGGGTATTAGCCACCCCTCCCAATTTGGTGTCATCTGCAAACTTGATCAGGATGCCCTCAAGCCCATCATCCAAGTCATTGATAAAGATGTTGAATAAGACTGGGCCCAAGACAGAACCCTGTGGCACCCCACTAGTCACTTCTCTCCAGGATGAAGAGGAGCCATTGATGAGCACCCTTTGGGTTCGGTCAGTCAGCCAGTTACAAATCCACTGAATGGTAGCATTGTCTAGCCCGCATTTTACCAGCTTCTTTACAAGAATATCATGGGGCACCTTGTCAAAGGCCTTGCTGAAATCAAGATAGGCTACATCCACAGTGTTCCCTTCGTCTACCAGGCTTGTAATTCTGTCAAAAAATGAGATCAGATTAGTCTGGCATGACTTATTTTTCAGAAACCCATGCTGACTTTTAGTGATCACAGCGTTCCTTTCTAGGTGCTCACAGACCGTTTGCTTAATGATCTGCTCTAGAATCTTTCCTGGTATTGATGTCAGGCTGACTGGGCGGTAATTGTTTGGGTCCTCTCTTTTCCCCTTTTTGAAAATAGGGACAACATTTGCCCTCCTCCAGTCTGCTGGGACTTCACCTGTTTTCCAGGAATTCTCAAAGATTACTGCCAGTGGTTCTGAAATCACCTCTGCCAGTTCTTTTAATACTCTGGGATGTAGTTCATCTGGCCCTGGAGACTTGAATACATCTAAACTAGCCAAGTGTTCTTGTACTACCTCCTTACTTATTCTGGGCTGTGTTTCCCCTGCTGAATCATCTGCTCCATATTCTTCAGGTCGGGCATTGTTTTCTTTTTTGGAGAAGACTGAGGCTAAGAAGGTATTGAGGAGTTCTGCCCTTTCTGCGTCCCCTGTTCGCATTTCACCATCATCTCCTCTAAGTGACCCCACTGTTTCCTTGTTCTTCCTTTTGCTACGGACATACCCATAAAAACTCTTTTTATTGCTTTTAACCTCTCTAGCAAGCCTGAGTTCATTCTGTGCTTTAGCTTTTCTGACTTTGTCTCTACATGTGCTGGCTATTTGTTTGAATTCCTCTCTGGTGGTTTCCCCCTTTTTCCATTTCTTGTACATATCCCTTTTAAATCTTAACTCAGTTAAAAGTTCTTTAGATAGCCACCCTGGCTTCTTTAGGCACCTTCCATGTTTTCGTCGCATTGGTACTGCTTGAAGTTGTGCTTTTAATATCTCCCTTTTAACAAACTCCCATCCATCATGAACTCCCATCCCTTTTAGTATTACTGACCATGGGATCACATCCAGCATTTCCCTAAGTTTTCTGAAGTCGGCTTTCTTAAAGTCTAGAATTTGAGTCTTAGTATGCTTGGTTGCTCCTTTCTGATGTATAATAAACTCCAGAAGAGCATGATCACTCCCACCTAATGATCCTGCCACTTCTACCCCACTAACCAGGTCATCACTATTGGTTAGGACCAGATCTAAAATGGCTGATCCTCTTGTTGCTTCTCCCACTTTCTGGACAATGAAATTGTCTGCAAGGCCAGCGAGGAATCTGTTTGACCTTATGCTCTTGGCTGAGTTTGACATCCAACAAATATCAGGATAGTTGAAATCCCCCATTACTACTATCTCATTTCCTTCTGAATGCTTGGTCATCTGTTCCAGGAAGGCATCATCTATGTCCTCAGTTTGGCTTGGGGATCTATAGTAAGCTCCCACAATGAGATCACTGTTATTTTTCTCTCCCTTAATTTTGACCCAGATACTCTCAATTTGGCTTTGAAGTTTTAAATCATGGATCTCTTCACAGGTATACACATCCCTGACATATAATGCCACTCCTCCTCCTTTCCTGTTTGGTCTATTTCTCTGAAATAGATTGTATCCCTCTATTACTACATTCCAATCATGAGACTCATCCCACCAGGTTTCAGTGATGCCTATTATGTCGTATTTAGTTTGCTGTACCAAGAGCTCAAGTTCATCTTGTTTATTTCCCATGCTCTGTGCATTTGTATACAGACATTGAAAACCATTGATCATTCCCCCTAGTCTCCTACTTAAGGATTTTTTCCTCCCACCACTAGGTCTGTGTGCTGTTTGCTCCATTTGGTCCTTGACTTTTGGATGATCATCTTCAGCATTTGATAGACTCCTACCTTCAGGACCACTGTCTCCCTCCCCCACATAAGTCAGTTTAAAGCCCTCCTGATGAGGTTTTTGAGATTGTTGGCAAAAACATTCCTCCCAACCCTTGTGAGGTGCAGCCCATCACTTGCCAGAAGTCCATCTTCAAGAAACTGCAGGCCGTGATCTAAGAATCCAAACCGTTCCTGCTGGCACCATTTGCGAAGCCAGTTGTTCACTTCTCCTATTTTCCACTCTCTTCCTGGGCCACGGCGTTCAACTGGGAGGACAGATGAGATGACAATTTGTGCATTTAATTGCTTCAGCTTCCTGCCCAGAGCCTCATAATCACTTTTGATCTTCTGGAGGCTATGGCTTGCGGTGTCATTGGTTCCCACATGGACTAAAAGGAAGGGGTTTTTATCCTTAGGTTTTATTATTCCTTGCAGCCGTTCTGTAACATCATGGATCTTGGCCCCGGGGAGACAGCATACCTCTCGAGACATCTTGTCAGGCCCACAGATCACTGCTTCGGTACCCCTCAGTAGGGAATCCCCTATCACCACTACACGCCTCCTCTTAGGCTTGGTCGGGATTCTTACACATGCTGTCCCTTCCAAGGTCGCCTGCACATTCCCGGAGGACTGACTATGCTGCTCGTCTTCATATACCTCATCAACTGTGATGAGGGAGAGATCTTCCAATGGAGTCTGGTCTTCATCTTCCAGATTTGAGAGCACTTCAAATTGATTTTGTAGTTCTAAACACTCAGAGCGATCCCTGGGCATTCTACTTCTGTGAGTCACGTTCCTCCATACATCTGGCTCCGGAGTTGGGGAACTGATCTCCTCCTCAGGGATGTGCCCTGTCTCCTGCTTGGTGGAGACAGTGTGCTCTGCTGCATCCAAGAAAAGCTCCAGCTCTTTAATTTTCTGGAGCGTAGATACACGGGCCTGAAGTTGCTGGACCTTGTCTTCGAGTAGGGCAATCAAACTTGCATTTGCTGCAGGTGTAGCTGTCTACAACCTTTGGCAAGAAGACAAACATTGCGCAGGAATTACAGGCGACTACAGTTGTTCCCTCCCCCTCCTGAAGTTGCCGGACCTTGTCTTCTAGTAGGGCAACCAACTTGCACTTGCTGCAGGTGTAGCTGCCTACATCCTTTGGCAAGAAGGCAAACATTGCGCAGGAATTGCAGGCGACTACAGTTGTTCCCTCACCCTCCATCTTGAAGCTTGAAGTCAGGACACACAAAAAAGAAGCCTAGGTCTCCCCAAGTAAACGTTTGAGACTAGCTCTCCTCAATTTAAAAGATAGGTCAAAGTGCGCGCGCCGCTAGGCGCGCGCCGCTGCCCTCCAGACACTGATTAGCTCCGCCCTACAAGCTCAGCTCACCTTTTGCCTACTTCCTCAGTCTCTGCCCTCCAGGCACTGATTAGCTCCGCCCACAGCTAGTCACCAGACAAACACACACACACAAGCCAGAAACAAACTCTCTCGCACACACAAGCCTGGGAAACACACAAACAAATAAGGAAACAAATAAGCACACAAACTTAATCACACACAGCCCCAAAAAGACAAACCCACAAAACCTACAAGCTCAGCTCACCTTGTGCTCCCTCCTCAGTCGCTGCCCTCCAGGCACTGATTAGCTCCGCCCTACAAGCTCAGCTCACCTTTTGCCTACTTCCTCAGTCTCTGCCCTCCAGGCACTGATTAGCTCCGCCCACAGCTAGTCACCAGACAAACACACACACACACAAGCCAGAAACAAACTCTCTCGCACACACAAGCCTGGGAAACACACAAACAAATAAGGAAACAAATAAGCACACAAACTTAATCACACACAGCCCCAAAAAGACAAACCCTCAAAACCTACAAGCTCAGCTCACCTTGTGCTCCCTCCTCAGTCGCTGCCCTCCAGGCACTGATTAGCTCCGCCCTACAAGCTCAGCTCACCTTTTGCCTACTTCCTCAGTCTCTGCCCTCCAGGCACTGATTAGCTCCGCCCACAGCTAGTCACCAGACAAACACACACACACAAGCCAGAAACAAACTCTCTCGCACACACAAGCCTGGGAAACACACAAACAAATAAGGAAACAAATAAGCACACAAACTTAATCACACACAGCCCCAAAAAGACAAACCCTCAAAACCTACAAGCTCAGCTCACCTTGTGCTCCCTCCTCAGTCGCTGCCCTCCAGGCACTGATTAGCTCCGCCCTACAAGCTCAGCTCACCTTTTGCCTACTTCCTCAGTCTCTGCCCTCCAGGCACTGATTAGCTCCGCCCACAGCTAGTCACCAGACAAACACACACACACAAGCCAGAAACAAACTCTCTCGCACACACAAGCCTGGGAAACACACAAACAAATAAGGAAACAAATAAGCACACAAACTTAATCACACACAGCCCCAAAAAGACAAACCCTCAAAACCTACAAGCTCAGCTCACCTTGTGCTCCCTCCTCAGTCGCTGCCCTCCAGGCACTGATTAGCTCCGCCCTACAAGCTCAGCTCACCTTTTGCCTACTTCCTCAGTCTCTGCCCTCCAGGCACTGATTAGCTCCGCCCACAGCTAGTCACCAGACAAACACACACACACAAGCCAGAAACAAACTCTCTCGCACACACAAGCCTGGGAAACACACAAACAAATAAGGAAACAAATAAGCACACAAACTTAATCACACACAGCCCCAAAAAGACAAACCCTCAAAACCTACAAGCTCAGCTCACCTTGTGCTCCCTCCTCAGTCGCTGCCCTCCAGGCACTGATTAGCTCCGCCCTACAAGCTCAGCTCACCTTTTGCCTACTTCCTCAGTCTCTGCCCTCCAGGCACTGATTAGCTCCGCCCACAGCTAGTCACCAGACAAACACACACACACAAGCCAGAAACAAACTCTCTCGCACACACAAGCCTGGGAAACACACAAACAAATAAGGAAACAAATAAGCACACAAACTTAATCACACACAGCCCCAAAAAGACAAACCCTCAAAACCTACAAGCTCAGCTCACCTTGTGCTCCCTCCTCAGTCGCTGCCCTCCAGGCACTGATTAGCTCCGCCCTACAAGCTCAGCTCACCTTTTGCCTACTTCCTCAGTCTCTGCCCTCCAGGCACTGATTAGCTCCGCCCACAGCTAGTCACCAGACAAACACACACACACACAAGCCAGAAACAAACTCTCTCGCACACACAAGCCTGGGAAACACACAAACAAATAAGGAAACAAATAAGCACACAAACTTAATCACGCACAGCCCCAAAAAGACAAACCCTCAAAACCTACAAGCTCAGCTCACCTTGTGCTCCCTCCTCAGTCGCTGCCCTCCAGGCTCCTTGTTGAAAAGGGAGGTGCACTCTGTACATGCCTAGGCCTTTTATTTCTGAGGCTGAAAGTTCCTAAGTAAAATTTTCCTCGTCAAATTCTTTCCCACCCAACAGCCTTTTTCAACCCACTTTCAACACCTAGGTCTTTATTTATTCCCTGCGCAGTCCTGTCAACCCGGACGTGGTGGGGGTGGTTGTTGTGAATATCGACCGCTTTGGAGTAGATTTGTGGATTATATAAGATTTAACCGTAGAAGCTTGAAGACACTAGCGGGATTGGAATAACCCTATGACATTAGTCGAAGGATTAAAATAAGAAACTGTGTGAGTAGATTGGACTAGAAAGCCTGTTGCCGTGATGGAGGGAAGTCGCAGCTCGGCGGAGCGATGTGTATGAATTTGTTTGGATATGTTTGTTTAGTTTATTTAAGTTGGAAAATTTAATAAAAATATTTTTTTTTAAAAGCCATTCAAGTACAAAAAATAAAAAAAAATAAAAACATGTTTATAAAGAGCCGAAGCAGGGTTTTTTTTTTTAAATACCCCCCAAGCTTTTCTCTTAGGAATTATAGAGACAGAACTACCTAAAACGTATCACGTATGTGACTACATCGGCAATAATGTTACTTGTCCAAAAATTAAAAGAAGAAGAAATTCCAGCAAAGGAAGAATGGATACAAAAACTTACGGAATATGCAGAAATGGCGAAACTTACCGGAAGAATAAGAAATCAAGATAACAAACTTTTTATAAAAGAATGGAAATGGTTTATTGAATATTTACAGATAAAACAGATAAAAACATTGGCAGGATTATTATAATAACCTGCAGCTTTATAAGAGTATATATTTAAAGAATATGAATAAATGAGCAAGTTAAGTGAATTTGGATATGCAGAAGATATTAAAAATAAATTTAAGGAACCGCAGAAAGTGGGGGAAGGAAATCAAGTTTTGAAATGTCAAAATGATTGTAAAATCAGTGAAATGTAAAAATCTGAAAAGTATAAATAAATAAAATAAAATAAAATAATAATAATAATAATAATAATAATAATAATAATACTAGAGCTGGAGCAGGGATGGGGGACTCTTTGCTGACCAAGGGCGGTGTTCTGTTCTGGGCAGGGCCAGAGGAAAAAGTGGACAGAACAACAGATGTGAATTTTACCTTTGTACAGCTGGGCAGTTGCTACACGCATTCCCAATCCCACAAGAGGCAGTGATGGCCACCAACCCGGATGGCTTTAACATTTAACGTCTCACATCAAATATAACTGATCTGTAGAAACAAAATAAAATAAAAAAATTCCTTCCAGTAGCACCTTAGAGACCAACTAAGTTTGTTCTTGGTACGAGCTTTCGTGTGCATGCACACTTCTTCAGATACACTGAAACAGAAGTCACCAGACCCTTGTATATAGTGAGAGGGTGGGGAGGGGTATTACTCAGAGGGGTGGTGGAAATGGGTGAAAGGTTGATAGCTGTGGTAAACCTGTTGACGACTGTTAACGGCTGCAATTAGTCTTACAGGAAAAAGCAAGGGGTGAGAAGGTTAAAAAAGCTTTGTCATGTATAATGAGATAAGAATCCAATGTCTTTGTTCAGACCAGGTCTTTTTCCTGTAAGACTAATTGCAGCCGTTAACAGTCGTCAACAGGTTTACCACAGCTATCAACCTTTCACCCATTTCCACCACCCCTCTGAGTAATACCCCTCCCCACCCTCTCACTATATATAAGGGTCTGGTGACTTCTGTTTCAGTGTATCTGAAGAAGTGTGCATGCACACGAAAGCTCATACCAAGAACAAACTTAGTTGGTCTCTAAGGTGCTACTGGAAGGAATTTTTTTATTTTATTTTGTTTTGACTATGACAGACCAACACGGCTATCTACCTTTAACTGATCTGTAGAAAGGACTTTATTATTTGAAAACAGAGGCAATGTATGTACTTATGTAACCCAAAAATATTTAATAAAAACAATTTGTTTCAAGAAGAGGGTTAGGCAATTTCATTATCGGCCTATTCATGGCTATTAGCCACAACTGCAGTATTTTGGAGGCAGTATGCCGCCGTATACGCAATTACTGGGAATCACGAGTGGGGAGAGAGCACTCTTGCACCCGGGAGCTTGAGGGCTCCCAGCCCCCCACCGCCCAAGAAGACCGCTTTCCCCAAGTTTGGCCCCTGTGAGAACAGGGATGTCTTTGGCCCGATCTAGCAGGGTTTTTTCTTCTCATTAAAGCACTACCCCTTCCTGACCTGGGGAGTTGTAGTCCCAAAAAATATCCGTAGGGCAGCAGGTTTGGGGAGGTTGCTCTAAGGAGCATAGGGCAGCACACAGTGTTCTGCCACTGCCCATTTGAGCCTCACACCAACCCTACGAGGTAGGCCAGGCAGAGTGTCACCCCAGTCCCAGTCTGACACTCCAGTCATTTATTAACTATCCTGGAGGTCCATACAGTCTAATCCCCCATTATGAACATGTCTATGACCTGGTGTGCAGGAATATATTACGTTTTTGGAAGTCCAGCATTAGAAGGGAAGCCTCCCCCAAAGTCAGAGCACTCGAAGGGCTTCTCCCGCGCATGGGTCCCCTTGTGGGTGATGAGAGAGTCCTTCCGGCAGAAGCTTTTCCCGCAGACGGCGCATCTGTAGGGCTTCTCTCCCGAGTGGATCCTCTCGTGCCTCACGAGCTGCTGCCTCCGGCTGAAGCTTTTCCCGCAGTCCCGGCACTCGTGGGGCTTCTCCCCCATGTGGATTCTCTTGTGTGTGGTAAGGTTTCCTTTCTGGGTGAAGCTTTTCCCGCACTCGGAGCATTTATGCGGCTTCTCGCCTGTGTGGATTCTCTCGTGGATCACCAGGTGGGCGCTGTTGTTGCAGATTTTGCCGCAGTAGGTGCATTCGTACATCTTCTGGGCTTTCTTGGGAAGGTCCGCTCTCGGAGGGCAGCTTTTCTCGCTGCTGGTGCCTGTCTTCTCTCCCGCAACTTTCAAAAGGCCCTTTTGGGAGGGACACCCGTTGAAACCTTTGTTATACGGGAAAGCTTGGCCTTCTGCCTCCTCTGGCTGTTCTGAGGGGCACCTCTCTCTCCCCGGCGCCTCTTCTGGCTCCTCCGGACCCTCGGGTAACCCCCCTTGGGCTCCTGTCAATGGCATCCCATCGACTTTCTTGGGTCTTTGCAAGCCAAAGTCCATCCAAATGTGCCCATCAGCTTCTGGAACAGAGAATTAAGGTCACGAGTCATATACCCTTTACAGTTCTATGATTCTGATTTTGGTTGCCCAAAGATGGAAACTTCAGGAGTACGCCGAATTGGCGAAGATGACGGGAAAGAACCAAGGCGATCAGAGATTCCTAAATGATTGGAGTAAATTCATGGACTATTTAAAAGAAAACTGTAAGAATCTAAAGACACTAACAGGATTGACATAATTCTTACAATTCAAGACATTAGCAATCTTTGACCATGATTTGGAAAGGACTGAAATATGAGAGGCGTCAGAGAGGAACAGTAAAGGCGTTCTTAGCAAATGGAATTAAAAAACCATTTGGAGGGAGGGAGGGAAGTCTGAACTCGGCGGAGGGTTAATATTATGTGTGATATTGTAAGATGGATAATGCAATGTTTGCTTATTGAAAAAAATTATTTTTTAAAAAATACAGTTCTATGATTCTAAATAATCAATGATGTGTTTTTGCCCATATGCATTGTGTTTCCTTTGCATTGAAATGAACAGGGTGGAATAACAATAAAGGCAACCTAATTTATGTCATATATGTAATTTCAGCACAGAGGCCAGTGATACAAATAATGTAGTTTTTTGGCAGGAGGCAAACTGTAGCAGAACAGAAATGGCACCGCATATGACAAATACAGTGGAAATAGAAAAACCGTGTTTTCCCTACCCTCAATTTGCTACCTAACGGCAGTCATTATATTAGGCATCCTGAACTGTTTTTATCCTACCTGGTAGTTATAAGAAATGTAGCTATAAGAACAAAAACCTAGCCCTGTGGTTCTGCCCCACCCCCCTTTCATCGCAAGTATTTTTGTTATGTTATATTGTTTTGACTGATTTATTATACTTTTACTATGTCGTACTTGTGTATTAATGTAACGTTCACGACTCAGGAGCCTTTGGCCCCCAAAGCAGTACAGTGGACCCTCGACTAACGAAGGTAATCCGTTCCGACGGGAGCGTCAGAACTCGAAAAAATTCGTACGTCGGAAAAAACCCTATCTAAACATCGTAACTCGAAAAAACCCTATCTAAAACGGCCGCGACTTCCTTTCGGAAGTCGAAAAAATTCGGAAGCGCGCTGCCCCTTTGATCCCTCGTAACTCAAAAAATACGGAGGTCGGGACATTCGTAAGTCGAGGGATCACTGTATATAAATAAGTGTCTGGTTTTATAATTCTATGATGCTTTAAGATTTATATTGCTCATCATCATCATAGTGGTAGTCTTCTTTTTTTTTAATGAGTTGGTGGTTTAGAAATATTCCTACAAATATATAAATAAAACATAACATAGCATGTATTTATACTATGAGTCTATGAGGGCAGTGACAATCTGTAAGCTGTTCTGGAAACCATTCCCAGTGCACCCCAAGGTACAAATGCTTAAAATAATTACATTGATAATTACCGTATTGGCCTGAATATAAGCCTCCCTTTTTTTTCCAAATTCTGACCGTGAAAAGTTAAAAGTGCGGCTTAAATTCGCGACCTTACAAAAATTGGCTTTTACGATATCGCTGCTGAAACAGACATGCGTTAAAACGGAACAGGTGTGAGTGCCTGCAGAATTTTAAGGGAGCGGCTTAGATTCGGGTATTGTTTTTTTCTTTTTGCCCTTTGAATTTTAAAGGTGCGGCTTATATTCGGGTGCGGCTTATATTTGGGCCAATACGGTAATAAACCTTTACCCAGCAAGCTGGCCTCACCATCCTCCTCCGGCTTGACCTCCATGGGCAGAGGCGACTCCACAGTGGCGTTCAATGGATCCCATTCTGTCTTGGGGGAATTTGCAGCCGCCTCGTCCAAAGGCCCCTGTACCTGGAACGAGAAATGAATGGTTTTGTGATGCCACCACTTGGAAACCTGGGGAGCCATTTCCTTTGAGGGCAAGCTCCTCTCCCCCTTTTGCTTGCACTTTTTCTTAAGGGGAGAGATGACAGAGCTTGAATTGAAGGGGAAAAGGTGCGGCAGGGGGCACCAGCTTCCCTGGCTACCAGTGAGAGCCAACAACCTGGGGACAGCTCCAGTCTGTCTCTCCTTTCTGGCTTTACCTCTCTAGAAGACCAAGATATAAAGGGGGCTATTGAGATGGAGGAACAGAACTCCTGGCAATTTAGCCACACTGAGTACCACATTCACTCAGTGCTCTACCAGCTGCACTGGCTCCCGGTGGAGTACAGGATCAGGTTTAAGGTGCTGGTTTTGACCTTTAAAGCCCTATGCGGCCTAGGACCCTCGTACCTAAGGGACCGCCTCTCCTGGTATGCCCTGTGTAGGACCTTAAGGTCCTCAAACAATAACATTTTGGAGGTCCCGAGCCATAAGGATGCTAGGCTGGTCGCAACTAGGGCCAGGGCCTTCTCAGTACTGGCCCCGACTTGGTGGAACGGTTTGTCAGAAGAGACGAGGGCCCTGCGGGATCTGGCATCTTTCCGCAGGGCCTGCAAGACAGAGCTGTTCCGCCTGGCCTTTGGGTTGGTTTTAGTTTAACCCTGTTTGATTGGTGGGCTACTTAAAGATGAGGCTGCATTTTAAATTTTAAATCGTATTTTAACTTGCATTTTAATTGATTGTTTTGTATGTTTTGTTGTGATTTTATGGGTGTTAGCCGCTCTGAGCCTGGTCTTGGCTGGGAAGGGTTGGGGTATAAATAAAATATTATTATTATTATTATTATTATTATTATTATTATTACCCTCACCTTTCGTCCTGGCACCTTGACCTCACGCAGCCTCAGCAAGAAATCCTCTGCCAGGGCCACTGCTCGGGCGCAGGTCTCGGGGCCCCGTTCTCTCACCCAGCTCTGCATTTCCGGAGGCAGGATGGCCAGGAACTGCTCCAAGATCACCAGATCCAGAACCTGCTCTTTGGTGTGTGCATCCGGTGCCAGCCACCGGTGGCAAAGTTCACGGAGTCGGCACAAGCCCTCTCGGGGCCCCTCAGCCTCCTTGTAGCCAAACAGCCGGAAGCGCCGGCAACGCAACTCCAAGCTGGCATTGTCTTCCTCATCCGGAACCTCTTCCTTCACTTTCACAGAAGGATCCAGCCTTTGACCGGCCTCATTGGACTCTCTGAGTAGGCCTGGCAAGGGTTGGGCCATGCACTCTCCTGCACGCCACCAGATGGTATCCACAATGGCCTTGACGGAGGCCTGGAAGTCCTCAGCGTCGTCCTTTGACCAGAGCTGAGGCAGACGTGGGCTTTGCCGCCCCCATCCCGACTGAGGAGACTGCATCCTCCTCAGGAACTCCTGCCACTGAGTCTCCCAGTGCTGTTGAAGCGCCTCATCTGGTTCCTTTTTAATTTGTGGTGGGGCTGCCCTGGTCAGAAGCTCCTGGACAGTGCCAACCTGAACAACACAAAGATTTTGTCCTCCTGCCTCCAATTCTTCTTTGGCCTCAGGGCCTGCTAAGCCCAGTTCTTCCATTTTGTTTTGTTCTTCAAATTTCTTCTCAGGTTCTGAAAGCAAGCAAACAAAAAGGGAGTGTGTGAAGTACTGTATATTCCTGCGTATAAGACCCGAACATTTTTAACCCAGGAAAATCTTCTCAAAAGTCAGGGGTCGTCTTATACGCCAGGTTGTATTTCTTATACGACGAGTATATCCCAAACTCTATATTTTAACTGGAAAAGTTGGGGGTCGTCTTATACGCCCAGTCGTCTTATACGCCGGAATATACGGTAGTCCTTGCTTCTGATCTGTCCTGAATCTACTACCCATCACTTTCGTTGAAAGAACCCAAATTACTATTGATTCATTTTATTTGAACTGATATCCCACCCTTCCTCCACAAGGAGCCAGGACAGCAAGCACATCCACAGGGATGCATTCTAAAAACAAGTTACAGGTAAAAAAACATCTCCAGTCACATTCACACCACAGTCCCTCCATGTGTCAGCCTTTTCAGCTGCGTTAACTACAAACACCAAAATCTGGGACCCCCTCAAAACTGGTGTCAAAGTCGCTTTGCTGTAAAAACTCCTCATTTTGCAGCGCCCCACGGAGTAACTGATACTTCAAAATGGGGTTGTGTATTTAATGCTCCCAAACCCAACGGTGTCCGATTCACTTTTGGCAAACGTTTTGCAGCAACCCCCCACATTTTGCAGCGCCCCACAAATGGAGCAATTGACACTCAAACCCAGGGGTCACCAAAAACCCAACCTCATCTGGTTCACTCCAAACTGGCGCCAAACTTTGGAAAAGTTTTGCAGCGAAAACCCTGCAAAAAATCTCTGCAGGTGAGTTCCCTTCAGAGCTTTGCGCTTTGCTACCTGCAAGACATTACTTGCAGGCAGATTATTAGGTTCAGGGATCACTGAATGTCATATTGGCATCTGAATATTGGTGACGAAGAGCAGTTGCTGACATATGTTCATCTGCCGTTTAAAAAAAGCTCTCTCTCTCCTGCAACTCCAGACAGTTTTCTTTTCAGGTTTGGTTGATGCTTATCATTGAAGTGCCCCTTCTAAGAACATTGCACTATTACCGGGCCTTCTGTTGAAGGCACTGCTTTAATGTATCTGATGAACTGTGACTTGCAAAACGAGCATTCTCCTGTCGCTTTCAAATATTGTTGTGCCGTCTGACACAGAGACCTTATCTCCCCTATAGCTTACCTTACACGGGAATTCCAAATGAGACCACACATGAATATTTAGCCTGTGAGTCCATACCTATATTGTAGGTTCGAATGGAGTTCTCTCTCCTGCTCCTGTATGTCACATCTTCTGGTGAAATCTCAGCCCATTCTTCTGTAGAAAATGTGACGGTGAATTTCTTTCTGTCCAGAGTTTTATCAACAATTTTTTGATTGCTCAAAAAGTACTCTTCCTCTTCACTTTCCTCAGTGCTTCCATCCATATTGTGGTCTCTGGACTCATCAGAGGATAAAGTTGATGAATGCTCATGGTTTCCCCGGTCAGAAGCAACAGGTTCTGTACAAATTCCCAAGGTCTGGTAGAACTCATAGCGACCCCTAAGGACAGCTAGGTACAGATTGTATGCAGAAATGTTGATTTTCTTCTTTGCCAGTTTCTCACTAAGTCTTCTCCAAACCCTGTGGTTTCTTCCAGAAATTTTCCCATTCTCCTGCACTATTGCTTCCCTTTCTTCAACAAGCAAAGGGGTCACTTCAGAAATAGGAAGTAGGAAACGTCCACTGTCTTGGCATTGTTTAACGTACTATGGGAAATATATGAGAAACATATAATTTATTTCATAAAATTTATACACTGCTTTATTCTTTAAAAAACAACAACCCACAAAGCTAAAGCAAGTCTTTCCCCAATCTTTATTCTCCTGAGTTTTTTTTTTAATTCTCACTACTTTTGAACTCCCTTTAAAGCCTATCGACAACCACAGGAAACATAAAGAAAATCCCATAATGCACAATATTCTTTCTGCGTTTTTGATGGTCTAAATTCTCCGCAATAAGAGTTAAATGCAACAACCGCCCTTTTATGTACAAGTGAAATGGCCAGTCTGGAGTTACCCTTGGGGACTATGACCTTCTGCATGGCAAGGAGATACCCTTACCACCCAGCCACAGCCCTTCCCGGGGCTAGGCAGAGGGGCAGGCCTCGGGGAGGGGGCAGCTGGACAGACAACCTTCGGGTTAGGGGCAGGCATGGGGGAAGCTGTGGATCTCTAGATGTTGTTGGGCTCCAGCCCCCACCCTCCCTAGCTATGTTGCCTGTCCTGACTGGGGGCTGATGGGAGCTGGGAGCCCAACATCTGAAGGGCCACAGATTTCACCCACCCAACCACCCCCTAACCCAGAGCGCGTGTTTGGGGACATTTGCCTCCCTCCCTCCAAAGCACCAGATCTTTGCTCTCCCCTCTGATCTCTCCCCTTTCTTTCATCCCCCTGCAGCCACTCACCTCTTTCCAGCGTCTGTCTCTGCTGCAGCTTCTCCCTTGCAGGAGATCCCAGAGATCCACCCAAGTTTAGACCATGCAAAAGGCTGCTTCTCCTTTTTATTATTATTATTATCATTTATTATTATCCAGCCATAGAGAGGCAGCGGCAGGAAAAGGAAGGGGGGGGGCGTTGATAAATAAACCGGGGTCCCTCTAGGAATCTCAGCTCAGTCCATTTAACCGCTTTAACCCCACGCCTAACAAAGCGAGGAGCCACTAAGGGGCAAATGCCCTAATCCAAATGCCTTTCAACTTGTTTTATTTATCCTTGGAAAGTTCTGATTTTTAAAAAATTGCATATTCTTGTTACTATTATGGTTATTGTTAATATTATATAATATTATATTGTTGCAACCCTGGTATTGTAGCCTCAGTGCCTGTTTTTGTGCAGGAAGGATAAAGTTGCGTTGCGTTGCTTTGTTTTACTTGCCGCAAACCTGGAGAAAGAAGTTGCCCTCCTGGGTTTTTCTCCTCCTTCTCTGTCTCTTGTCTCTCGGGCGAGGCGCTCCAAGGGTTAAACCTAGAGACTGCCCCGTTGCCTAGAGAGGCCCAGGACTCTTGGAGAGAGGTTTTTTGGGGGGATTTAAATACTGGACGCACCTTCCTGTTCTGTTCTAGCTACCCTGGGGAGAAAGAAAAAGAAAAAAAATTGGCTTTGGGATTTCCCAGGAGTAGTATTGTTGGGGGAGGTCGGTGCATTTGGAGGAAAGGTGAGTAAATAATTGCAAAAGGGGGTGGGGGTAGATTTGTTGCTGCTTTTCAGACAGCAGGGAAAAAAACTGGACTTGGAGGGAGGATGCAATCTGAAATCTCATTTCTTTGCAACCATCAAGTTCAGCCTGGGAGCAAGTGGTTTGCAAAAGGGCTGATTTCCAGAGAAGAAAGCGACCAATGGGTCCAGAACTGTCAGATCTTCACATCGCCTTCCCTGTAGGCGTTTGCCTTTTAAATGGCGGCGCTGACCTGCAGGAATTAAGCCCGCAGGAGCTGCTGCCTAGCCGGCGTGGAGATCGGCGCGGATCACCTGCCGGTTTGCTGCGGATCGAAAGGGGTGCAGCAGGGCAAGGCCGGCGCTGCTGAATAAACGGGCCCTTTCTCTGTGTGTGCATACGTTGCCTGTTTGCTTTCCCCCTCCCTTTGTAGCCTGCAGATCAGACAAGTGGGCATGCACACAAGCCACTTGCATATTAACCTGCATATTATCCAAGGCACTTGCATATTAACCTGCAAAGACCGAAGCTGCAGCGTGGGACCCAGATCGGAGAGGGTGAACCTGTTGTTGGACTCAGACTCAGACTCCTGTCAGTATGGCTTGTGGCCAAGAATATTGGGATCTGTAGTCCACCAGCATCTGGGGTGGCACAGGCCACCCACCCCAAAGTGCCTTCTCCCTGACAAACTTACCTGCTTGCTAAGAAATGCTGGGGATGCCACCCCCAATGCTAAAACTAAATATGTGGTGACACGGGAAATGGCGTTTTCAATGCAGATATTTGAGCAGCGCCAAATCTTTGTGGGTTTTTGGTGCCAGCGAAAAAAGTCTATATTTACCCAGGCCATTTATTAACAGCCCCTGTGTTTGCTGCTACATGGCAGCAATTTGTTGTTGCTCCCCCTAATAATAATAAAAAATATATAATTTTATAATTTATTATTTATACCCCGCCCATCTGGCTGGGTTTCCCCAGCCACTCTGGGCGGCTTCCAACAAAATATTAAAAATACATTAAAACATCAGTCATTTAAAACTTACCTAAACAGGGCTGCCTTCAGATGTCTTCTAAAAGTCAGATAGTTGTTTATTTCCTTGACATCTGATGGGAGGGCGTTCCACAGGGCAGGCGCCACCACTGAGAAGGTTCTCTGCCTGGTTCCCTGTAACTTCACTTCTTGCAGTGAGGGAACCACCAGAAGGCCCTCGGCACTGGACCTCAGTGTCCGGGCTGAATGATGGGGGTGGAGATGCTCCTTCTGGTATCTGAAGAAGTGTGTATCTGAAGAAGTGTGCATGCACACGAAAGCTCATACCAAGAACAAACTTAGTTGGTCTCTAAGGTGCTACTGGAAGGATTTTATTTATTTTTTATTTTGTTTTGACTTGGAAGTTTGTTTGTTTGTGTGTGTTTCGTTTTGCTTTTGGTACTGTAACTATTTATTTTTTATTACCGGTATTATAAAGCACCATCAGTGTACATGGTGTTTTACAAGAAGGAAATTCTCATGCCCCCAGTACAGTATCTTACAAACCCAAATTCAACCCTGCATCCAAACTGTCATCACCCCAAAGTGCTAACTTCATTTACAATTTATTTTTATGATGTTAAGTTGTTGTTGTTTTTTTAAAAATATATTGTGTTTTGAGACTGTAACCTGCCACGAGACCTTAGGGTAAAGGGCAGGTAATAAATGAATGAATAAATAAATAAATAACATTAACAAAATACAGTTAAAACCAGCAGTAAAACAATAACAGCCAACATCAGTTTAGGTTCCAATCCTGCACCTGCTTACAGGGAGTAAATCCCATTGAATTTAATTTGGCTGTCAATAGGGTAGTATGTTATGTTTCTCACAGTCTGTGCTTGTTTTTCCTCCCCTCAGAGAGAATCTTCACTGCATAAGTATGTTGTGTGACATACCGCTTGTTTAAAAACACAAAATCCCCACTTCTATGGAAAACGACCTCTTCTTTTGAACATATCGCGGAGCAGGGCTGTGAGAGCAGCAAAGAGGAATCCGGAAGATTCCGACAAGTTCTCGGGGAGAGGGTTTCTAAAAGTCCAGAGCTCCACTCTTTTCTCTGAGAGGAAATGGCAACCAAGAAAGGGTCTGCACCGGCTGGCAGATGCCAGGCCACACCAGCGCCTTCAAGTGTCAAAATGGAGGAACGTGACCCAGCAGGCCCCAAACCAGCCGAGGGAGCAGAGAAAGCAGGGAAATCTCCTCGTGTCCTTCAGGTTGGGACCATCAGAGAGTTCCTTGACTGGGCCGCCCCGCTGCAAGTGAAACAGGAGCCCGATGAGGGTTTGCCCGAATGCTGGGAAGCCCAGTGGCAAGAGTTCCTCCGGGCCATGCAGTCTTCTCACTTGGGGTGGGGCAACCCACCAGTGACAGAAGAGGCTGCGCCATGGGGGGACAACAAGGCCTTCTTCGCCTCCTTCGAGCGGTTAGCCGGGACCTGCCACTTGCCTCGACGGGAGTGGCTGGCCCGCCTGCTGCCTGTCCTGAGCCGGGAGGCCAAAGAGGCCTACAGCAACCTCAGCCTGCAGGACAGAGGGGAGTACGGCAAAGTTAAGGCGGCCATTTTGAAGGTGGACGCCATCCGCATGGAGACGCAGCGCCAGCACTTCCGGCAGTTCCGCTACCATGAGGCCAAGGGTCCCCGGGAGGTGTGCGGCCAGCTCCGTGAGCTGTGCCGCAGTTGGCTGAAGCCGGAGAAGCACACCAAGGAGCAGATCTTGGACCTCCTGGTTCTCGAGCAGTTCCTCACCCTCCTGCCCCAGGAAATCCAGAGCTGGGTGAGGGAGCACGACCCGGAGACCTGCGCCCAAGCGGTGCCGCTGGCTGAGGCATTCCTGCTGAGGCGGCGAGAGGCTGAAAGGAAGGAAAAACAGGTAACTTCTCTTAATCTTGTTCCAAGTAGATTGTGGCGGGAGCTTCCGTGGTCGCCTCAGAGCTCAATATTTTACAAAAGTGCTGCACAGAGATGGCTCTGAGAAGCCAAATTCCTTGAGCGTTGCAAAATATGTGTGTGGTTTCCTACCTGCACCACTTATTTGCATGCAGACAAATGTAATTTAAAACCACATGAGTATCTGCAAATATCAGGGATTTCACGGTTCTTCACTCAACGCATAGTTGGAATATGGAAATTGCTCCCACAGGAAGCAGTGATGACCAGCAGCTTAGAATCATAGAATCATAGAATCATAGAGTTGGAAGAGACCACAAGGGCCATCCAGTCCAACCCCCTGCCAAGCAGGAACACCATCAAAGCATTCTTGACAGATGGCTGTCAAGCCTCTGCTTAAAGACCTCCAAAGAAGGAGACTCCACCACACTCCTTGGCAGCAAATTCCACTGTCGAACAGCTCTTACTGTCAGGAAGTTCTTCCTAATGTTTAGGTGGAATCTTCTTTCTTGTAGTTTGGATGGCTTTAAAAAAGGATTAGAAAAATTCACTGAGGGGAGGGCTGTCATTGACTACTTCGCCACACCGGCTGCATTCTCCCTCCACTGTCAGGGGCAATGTGCTTCTGAATGCCACTTGCTGGGATTGGCAGGTAGGGAGAGGGCTGTGGTTCTCTGGTGCTGCTTGTAGGCTTCCCATGGGCACCTGGTTGACCCCTGCGGGAACGACGCTGGACTAAATGGGCCATTGGCTTGAATCACCATGTTCTTACGATATCTGTGTTCTGGTTTGTGTATTAAGTTAGGAAGTGCAAATGATGTAGGTTTGCATTGAGAAGCAAGCCAAACTAATTTCTTCCCCCATTCGTACGTTTAACTACTGTTGCAGGCACTGGAAGCCCCAGCTGTGAATCGTCCCGAGGCAAAGCCATCTCCCATGGGTCCCGGACTGAAGCGGCTGTGCAGAGAGGTGAAGCCAGAGGAAGCCAGAGCACTGGGTAAGGATTTGCTGCCTTCTAGGCGTCAGAGTTTATTACGTGTTTCTTAGGGCCTTGGCCTGGCTGCTTCTGTCTTGGAGTGTGAGTGGTTCGCAGTAGCTCTGAGAGTGGTGATGCCATCTGGACGCTTGCCCACCCAGGCCCTTTCTTTCCATGAAAGGACTGACAAGAAACAGCCGCGGACTTTGGCTGGGCCCAGGAAGGCCAAGGCTCCATCCCATTGCTGAACTACAACTCCCATCAGCCCTAGCAAGCATGGTCAACAGTCAGGATTATGGGAGCAATAGAACAACTGGAGGGCTATAGGTTCCTCGTCTCTGGGATATGAGACGAGTCTTCCTTTGCAGTCCAAATGATACAGCTCAGGCAGAGGTCTACTTCTTTGAAAACTATAGCAAAGCAGTCTAGTTGGGATTTGGGGTTGGAACTGTTGTGATAAACCCCGCCTGGGGCAAGTTCGCGGAACTGCCCCAATAGCAAGAGCAATCACTTGAGCACATCCCGGCTACAGGAGAGTCCGGGGTGCTGGATAAATAAGTGATTGTTCCCCAGAGAGAAATAACACACTCAGCCTTCTAGGCTAAAGTAATTTATTTAAAGCATTGAGCAGAGAGATCTCTGCAGCCATGCCTCTGCTATCCTTCTCTGTACAAGCAGAGAGGAGAAAGTGAAACCAATCTGAGCGCGCAGGCTCAGTACAGAAATGTAAACAAAGCAACTTTCTCACGCGTCTGTGTGAGAACCACCAGTTACATCTTTCCGGTTTGTAGCTGCTGCCACGTCACTGGGAAGAGAATCATAACAGGAACATGATTGCTGGGCCTATTCTTTCTGCCCTCTGAAAAACTCATCAGCTCATGTGAAAAGGGTTTCTTTCTCTTCAGCATCTTGGGAGACACACATATATATAATTTTTTTTATTAAGTCTCAAACAATATTTCAAAGCATTAAATCATCATATACATTTTTTAAAAAACATACAAAGTTTCTTCTTTATTCCCCCCCCCCCCTTTCCTGGTGTTTATTTTTTATTCCTTTTTATTAGCTGTTTTGGGACGCGGGTGGCGCTGTGGTCTAAACCACAGAGCCTAGGGCTTGCCGATCAGAAGGTCGGCGGTTCGAATCCCCGCAACGGAGTGAGCTCCCGTTGCTCGGTCCCTGCTCCTGCCCACCTAGCAGTTCGAAAGCACGTCAAAGTGCAAGTAGATAAATAGGTCCCGCTCCAGCGGGAAGGTAAACGGCGTTTCCGTGCGCTTCTCTGGTTCGCCAGAAGCGGCATTGTCATGCTGGCCACATGACCCGGAAGCTGTACACTGGCTCCCTCGGCCAGCGAGATGAGCACCGGAACCCCAGAGTCGGTCACGACTGGACCTAATGGTCAGGGGACCCTTTACCTTTACCTTTATTAGCTGTTTTATAACACAGATATTTTTATTATCTAAACCCTGCTATCGTTAAAGCTTTCCTATTTCAAACCCTGACCACGACTTCATATATTGGTGATATTTTGATAGGTGATCCATCAGTGGTCTCCAATCCTCCTTAAACACTTCGTCATTATGCCCTCTTCATCTGGCAATTAATTTCGCCATTTCAGCATAGTCCATCAGTTTCATAAGCCTTTCCTCCTTAGTTGGTAATCCTTCCTCTTTCCACCTCTGTGCATATGAAGTTCCTAGCTGATGTTGTCGCTTACATAAACAAACTACTGTAGCCAGTTTTCTTGGGATCTCTACCCCCGTATTGGGAGACACAAGTTCATTCGGAAACGTGAGGTCTCTTCTTTCCCCCCTTTTATTTTATTTTATTTTTTATAATAATTTTTATTCTTTTCAAATCAGACAAAAAGAGATCCAAACAATCAAACAAAAATGCAAAATACAACAAAACAAATACTACAAACAAAAACATAAAAAGATTCTTATTACTGTACTCCTCTAACTTACTTTAACATTGTTAATTGACTTCCCTCGATCCTTTCCTTCTAATTTCACTTTAAATCATCATTAGACATTTTGTTTATCATAGTACCTAACATTTTAACAATAATTACCATTTAAACTAATATTTTACCTATATTATTAATCAACACTCAAAATTCTAAACTAAAATCTAACTTAATGCTGAAAGCCTATATCTCCTCCTCTAAGAGTCCATCATTCTGAACATTGCAATACTTTTTCAAATAAACTTTACATTTCTCCCTATCTTCTTCCACCGTATCTTCTTTCTCCCCCTTTTCTTTTAGACAAAGGTAGCTCTAGCAGTGACTATGTGGAGAGGAGAGGAAACCGGAGCACAGAAAACGGCCTGAAGACTCCTAGCAGAGCCCGGCCTGGGGAGAGGCACTTCCAGAGTCCTGAGGGCAGGAAAGGTTTCCACCAAAACCCGGCCCTCCTTAAACACCAGCGAGTCCACGCAGCAGAGAGTCCCCACCAGTGCCCCGATTGCGGAAAGCACTTCACTCAGCGCTCCAGCCTCACCATCCACCGGAGAATCCACACGGGGGAGAAGCCGTACCCTTGCCCCCAGTGCGGGAAGTGCTTCCGCCAGAGCTCAAACCTTCTCAAACATCAGAGAATCCACTCGGGCGAGAAGCCACACCAGTGCCCCGAGTGCGGGAAGTGCTTTGCTCAGCGCTCAAACCTTCTCATCCACCAGAGAACCCACACTGGGGAGATGCCCTACGTGTGCTCGGAGTGCGGGGCCTGCTTCAGCCAGCACCGAGGCCTGGTCACCCACCAGAGGATCCACATGGAAGAGATGCCCTATGGCTACGGCTGCCCGGACTGCGGGAAGTGCTTCCAGCAGAACTCGGACCTCACCAAACACTTGAGGGTCCACACGGGCGAGAAGCCGTACAGCTGCCCCGAGTGCGGGAAGAGCTTCAGCTACAGCTCGAACCTCAGCAAACACCAGAGGATCCACACGGGCGAGAAGCCCTACCTGTGCAACGTCTGTGGGAAAAGCTTCAGCCACTTGTCGACCCGGAACACGCACCAGAGAGTCCACACAGGGGAGAGGCCGTACGGGTGCACCGAGTGCGGGAAAAGGTTCATTTCCAGCTCAAAGCTCACGAGACACATGAGAACGCACTCGATATACACCCCTTACATCTGCAACGAGTGTGGGAGGAGCTTCAGCACTCACTCCTCCCTTACCACACATCAGAGAATCCACTCTGCTGAGAGCTACAGCGTGGGGAATTCTTGGGAGGCTGCTGAGCAGGGGCCCAGCAGCCTCTCTGGCCGGGTATCACTTCTGTGACTGGTGCCTCTTGCCCTGTCCCTTTATGATTTAGCCTTTCCTGGTCACACAGGTCCATCTCGACACTCGTAGAAAGGGTGCTAGTCCCTAAGGTGTTTGGAATCCGGAGGACCTGCGCAGCGCAGGCAGGAAGTGGGAATAGAGGAGGGTCTAGGATTAGTCTGGTGGTTTTTTGGAAAATAGAAGTAGGCTGAGAATAGGATAGTAAGGGGGAACAGAAGCGAGATTTCAGGCTTATATTGGCGGTTAGTTTTAGAAGCGGTGTGATGGCTAGTGCAGAACAGAGGAGCAAAGAAGCTTGGGCTGCTTCCCCATCAGAACAAATGGGCCTCCTTTTAGCGAAACGTGCCCCTAGCTGCGGTTTAGCAATGCAATAGCTAGATAGAAACTCCAGTTGCAGAGGCAGTATATCTTCGAACCATCTGCCTGGCACAAGGCAACAGGATAAAAATATTTGATTCCTACCATGTTTGTTAGCTTAATGGTAAGTAGCTAGATCAGTCCACGCCCCCAGGCCCCCCCCCCCAGCTTGATGCTCTCCAGCTGCTTTGACAACTCCCATCCTCCCAATGCTGGCAGGGGCTGATGGGAGTTGTAGTCCAAAACAGCTGGAGAGCCCTAAGTTGGGAAAGGCTGAACTAGGTGGTCTATTTAGGAAGTGGAATCCTGGATTAAGATGGGCAGCAAAGTTGTTCAGATCTTTTGAGAGGAGAGTGTTGCTTAACCCACAAATCATCTTAAAAAAATATATATGCAGCTACTCAACAACAGATTCTCTGGGTGGCTTACAAACAAGACAATATGTTAAAAAGTTAAAATAATAAGCAATAAAAGATGGGAGAAAGGGGGGATACCTCTTTCCTGGCAGCAAAAGAAGCATAAGCAATCCACAGCCTGGATTAAGCTACTCTAAGCTACAGCAGCCCGCCTTAGAGGGTTGTTTGTAAGGATTCTCAGAATGCAGGGCACTTTGAACATTCTAAGGTGCCCTTAGACATCCTTCTGTGTCCTCCATCGAGGAAACGGGCGTTACAGTGGAGGTTGAGGACCATGAAAACACTCTAGGCAGAGGAGAGGCAGGGCCAGGAGGGTTGTGGCCTGGGAAGACGGGGTGCAATTTATAGAGAGTCCAATGGCATCTGCCTGCCCCACAGGCCCCATGGCTCCCCCTGCCTGACCAAGAAACAAAAAGCACTCATTTTTGTTAAGCGGCGGCCAGACGAGTTCACAAAGGGTAGGTCCATTAGTGGCAATTATGTCTTTATGAAGCTTTATGAAACTGCTGGGTTCAGGCACAGTGTAGGACCGGTTTCCTGGTGGGTGGGAGGAGCCATCGGGGGGGGGGGCTTTGCTTCACATCCCCCCCGTGGGGGCCACCCAGAGGCAGCTGGTTGGCTTCATTGCAGAGAAAATTTCCGGTCTTTATGGCCTTTTGTTCTGATCCAACAGGACTTCCTTAGGATGGGGTTGAGAAAGTTAAGGTTGATTCTCAGTGGCTGGGGGTGCAGGGGGAATTGGGCAGGTTCAGGCCACACTGTAGAACTGACCCCACCTTCCTCCTTTGTAAGTAACTCACTGCCATCTGTCCCTTTGGGGAAAAAATCCATCACTTGAGAACATTGCTGTGCTTAGAGCTAAATTTGCCCTCCCTTCCACTGGCAGCAGAGAGCGGCCTGCAGGGGGCGCTGCGGTGTGTCCATTGACCCATTGCCTGTAGCCTATTGCAGTGTTTCCCAACCAGTGTGCCTCCAGATGTTTTGGGACTACAATTCCCATCATCCCTGACCACTGGTATTGCTAGCGAGGGATGATGGGAGTTGTAGTCCCAAAACATCTGGAGGCACACTGGTTGAGAAACACTGGCCTATTGTATGAATCAGAGCAGTTGCTCTGCTCACTTTCACCTCTGGCCTCACCCGCCCCTTGGCCCCTGGCAGGTGCCCCACGAGGCAATGTGGCCCTTGAGCTAAAAGAAGCTCCCAGCCCTTGCTCTATATTGATACCACCCACAACATTCCAGAAATTGCTCTCGTAAATACCCAACCATGGAGGTGTCTGTGTGTGCGTACCTCAAACCTGAGAAGGAGGGGAGGAAGGGTTAGAGGTGCCTCAGAACCGCCTACGTGGCATTGTGGAGGCCCACTCAACTTTCCACTTGCTGCCACTGTAACGTTACTGCTGTTACGAGGGATATATGGTCTAAGCTACACATGTGGAAAGCGAGTGGAAATCCTGGTTTGAAGAGCAGGTCCACTCTGCACATTTGAGGCATGTTCAGTGCACATTCAAAGCACGTGACTCCCCCCCAAAGCATCCTGGGAGCTTTAGTTTCCCATTCACGGCTGCCACACTCAGTCAAGGTGGCGGAGGGAGCCCTCTTGGCTTTTCAGAACCGTCATTTGCCTGCATTTTCCCAGGCTGGCAAGATCACTCCAGCCGTGAGCTGGTTTTGCTTCCAAAGATCGATCTGAGGTGAGGCACCGGGTGTCACAGAATTGTGGAGTTGGAAGGGACCACGCATGCCATCTAGTCCAACCCCCGGCAATGCAGGAATCTTTTGCCCAACGTGGGGCTCGAACCCATGACCCTGAGATTAAGAGTCTCGGGCTCTTAACGACTGAGCTATCCCTGACCCTACTGCATGGACCTTTGTGACAAAGGAAGAAGAGGAAGAGTTTGGATTTGATATCCCGCTTTATCACTACCCGAAGGCGTCTCGAAGCGGCTAACATTCTCCTTTCCCTTCCTCCCCCACAACAAACACTCTGTGAGGTGAGTGGGGCTGAGAGACTTCAGAGAAGTGTGACTAGCCCAAGGTCACCCAGCAGCTGCATGTGGAGGAGTGGAGACGCGAACCCGGTTCACCAGATTACGAGTCCACCGCTCTTAACCACTACACCACAAAGGACTTTACAGGCAGCACCTGAGTCCAATATCCTAGCTTGGGAAACATGCAGACCAGCTCATATTCGGGGACCATGGACTCAGTGAGACGCCATCAGAGGTGAAAATGGCACATGGTAACAGGGTGCTTGTGGGTTTCATTTCTTAAAAGCTGTCAGAGGGTAGCCACAACTGGAATGAGCTTGAGGAAGGCAGGAGTTGGCTGTTTCTCCTGCATGGAGCTGCAATTCCCAGGACCCTTAACAAACTACAGTTCCTGAGATTCTTTGACAGGGGGACATCATGTGCTTTAAATGTGCGTTGAGTGTGCTTTAAGCTCATGGTGCGGATTTGCTCTAAGAAGTTGACCTCGAAAGATTGCTTCCCGCAAAGGTGAGATGGAGATTTGTATTCTCCTGCAGCTGGACTCCGTAGAGAGCACCCCTGGCTGAAGGCCGGGATTGTGTATACTTTTTGTGTGTGTTTTGAAAATAAAATAAAAATCGAGGCATCATGTACTTGAGCTGTTGTCATATCAACCTTTTATTTTTCCCCCCCAAATTCTGCAGGCCTGCACACATTTGCTTGTTTTTTAAGCACTGTTTCTGCCAAGTATTTGATATCTTCCTCAGTCCTCCTCCCACAACTACCCCCCCCCCAAGCTCTGACTAGTGTAGCTGATGTGCTTTGAGCACATGAGGGTTAGAAACCAGCTTAAAAAAAATCAAAAGTCACGATTCCTATTTAAGTGAATTACACACTTAACTGTACACTTTGGCAGTCGCAAAACATGTGCAGAACACAGATTGAGAGTCTCCCTGAGATTTGCTCCTCCTCCAGAGGGCTTCCCTTAGGCCAGGCATAGGCAACCTTGGCTCTCCAGATGTTTTGGGACTACAATTCCCATCATCCCTGACCACTGGCCCTGTTAGCTAGGGATGATGGGAGTTGTAGTTCCAAAACATCTGGAGAGCCAAGGTTGCCTATGCCTGCCTTAGGCCATCAATGGCTACTAGCTTCATCATATCCATCATTTTGATTGCCCAAAGACTGGAATCAGTGTTACTATATATACATATAAATTATGCCAGTTGTTGGATTTCCTTTGTTCACCTGGTTCGTCACTGTGAGACCAGGATGCTGTATTAGACCGTTCCTTGCCTGATCCAGCAGGCTCTTATGATCTTGCGTTCAGTGATGAATACTTGTTGTTCAGTCGTTCAGTCGTGTCCGACTCTTCGTGACCCCATGGACCAGAGCACGCCAGGCACGCCTATCCTTCACTGCCTCTCGCAGTTTGGCCAAACTCATGTTAGTAGCTTCGAGAACACTGTCCAACCATCTCATCCTCTGGGTGCAATACTGAGCTTGATCAGAAGATGGCAGCAGGAAGCTGCTTCCTAGCCTGATTTATGGACAATGAGTGACAGTCTTGAATGAGTGGCGGTCTTGAATGAAACCCACTTGAAGGATATGAGTCTACTCTGATTCATATGAAATTGTAACTGTGGCGGAAATTCTTAGCCAGTTCCTGACCGGAGTTGAAGACTAAATCCCAGGCGTGTTGAAGCTGTGACTGGCCTGGCACAGCCTTGCAGGCTAAAGAAGACGGGGGAAAAATGTCCCTCTTGATGACTATATGTAGGGATGAGGGAGAAATTTATTTCATATCTTCCTATATGCGTACAAAAGCAAGGCTGTTGTCATGCTGCAGTTTGCACGGCCACCAATAGGTGAACCTTGTTCTGAAGCACCTTCCTTCTCTGTTAAACGCAACTCCAATGAGGTTCAGTGGGGTGGGGTGGGGGAAGACACTTCAGGGAATGATTTGCCTCCCCCTCCCTTCAAAAGGGGGGTGAAGCTTGAAGCGAACTGCAATGGGAGGCTGTAGGACAAACTCTGAAGGGAGAGGGTGGGGAGGTTTGGGTGAGCTGTGAGGGGGGTGGGTGAGGTGTAACAGAGTAACAGATCAGGGACCGGTCAGGAACAAGAGGAGGAGGACCTGGCAAAGTGTGGGGAAAGGGGGGTTGGCAATGGTGTTGGCAAGTAGGCGTGGTTAGAAAGCATGGCCCGTAAAGGTAAAGGGACCCCTCACCATTAGGTCCAGTCGTGACCGACTCTGGGGTTGCAGCGCTCATCTCGCTTTATTGGCTGAGGGAGCCGGCCTACAGCTTCCAGGTCATGTGACCAGCATGACTAAGCCGCTTCTGGCGAACCAGAGCAGCGCACGGAAACGCCGTTTACCTTCCCGCTGGAGCGGTACCTATTTATCTACTTGCACTTTGACGTGCTTTCGAACTGCTAGGTGGGCAGGAGCAGGGACCAAGCAATGGGAGCTCACCCCGTCGCGGGGATTCAAACAGCCGACCCTCTGATCGGCAAGCCCTAGGCTCTGTGGTTTAACCCACAGCGCCACCCCTAGTTTTGTTTTATTTATATATCACTCAACTACAATCACCATCATAGAAGATCTCAGAACAGCCTTGCTAGGTCAGACCAAAGGCCTACCTAGTCCCAGCATCCTCTTCTCACCGTGGCCAACCAGAGGCCTATGGGAAGATTGCAAAGCGGACCTGAGCACAATATCACTCCCTCTTCTGGCAGCTTCCAGCAACTGCTCTTCTGAAGCATCACTGCCTCCAGCTGTGGAGGCTGAGCAGAGCCATCACGGTTGGTAGCCATCAATAGCCCCCTCCTACATGAATCTGTCTAATCCCTTTAAAAAGGGATGTGAAAAGGATCTAGTAGTCTTGGTAGACCACAAACTTGACATGAGTCAACAGTGTGATGCAGCAGCTCAAAAAGCCAATGCAATTCTGGGCTGCATCAATAGGAGTATAGCATCTAGATCAAGGGAAGTAATAGTACCACTGTATTTCGCTCTGGTCAGACCTCACCTGGAATACTGTGTCCAGTTCTGGGCACCACAGTTCAAGAAGGATACTGACAAGCTGGAACGTGTCCAGAGGAGGGCAACCAAAATGGTCCAAGGCCTGGAAACGATGCCTTATGAGGAACGGCTTAGGGAGCTGGGTATGTTTAGCCTGGAGAAGAGAAGGTTAAGGGGTGATATGATAGCCATGTTCAAATATATAAAAGGATGTCATATAGAGGAGGGAGAAAGGTTGTTTTCTGCTGCTCCAGAGAAGCGGACACGGAGCAATGGATTCAAACTACAAGAAAGAAGATTCCACCTAAACATTAGGAAGAACTTCCTGACAGTAAGAGCTGTTCGACAGTGGAATTTGCTGCCAAGGAGTGTGGTGGAGTCTCTTTCTTTGGAGGTCTTTAAGCAGAGGCTTGACAGCCACCTGTCAGGAATGCTTTGATGGTGTTCCTGCTTAGCAGGGGGTTGGACTGGATGCCCCTTGTGGTCTCTTCCAACTCTACGATTCTATGAAAAGTAGTCTTGTCTGGTGACCATCACTCCCTCTCGAGGGAACAAATGCCAAAGTTTAGCCAGGCACTGCGTAAAGAAGCACTTCCTTTGATCTGTCCTAAATCTCCCAGCATCCAGCTTCTCCGGACGTCCACAACTTCTGGCATTATGAGAGAGGGAGAAAAAATATTTCTCTATCCACTTTCTTCATGCCGTGCAGAATTTTATAAACGTCTTCAGGCTTCTTCAAACTCGGTCCTCCAGATGTTTTGAGACTACAATTCCCACCATCCCTGAACCACTGGTACTGCAGTGCTAGCTAGGGATCATGGGAGTTGTAGGCCAAAAACATCTGGAGGGCCGAGTTTGAGGAAGCCTGGTCTACCTTGTTGCTTCTTACTTGCTTTTTTCCCTCTAAGCCCCAAAGTCCCAAACGCTGCAAATTTTTCTCATAGGAGAGTCTTCTGTTCTTACCTGGTTTAGATATCTAATTTCCACAGCGGCTAGGCAGATTTCTCTTGGAAGCCAGCAAGAAGGACTTTAGTGCAACAGCATTCTCTCCACTTGCATGCAGGGGGTGGGGGTGGGAAACTCCATTATCAGAGCTGTGAAAGACCTTTCGGCCAGGGATCCCGGAAAACTTGCCAGTTTGTGTAGACAGAAATCCTGCATTTGAAACATTTCCCCTCAGCACAGAACTGCAGTCATGAGGCAAAACTGACCTCCACTCTGGATGGAGAGATTTCACGTGTCCACTCATATGGACTAGAAACCCACTTTTAACATTTATTATTATTATTATTATTATTATTATTATTATTATTATTATTATTATTATTATTCCAGCAGGCATCATACACCTTTAACTGATATTTAGTTTTTTGCATTGTATCTTTCTAAATAGCCTAAAGGTTATTATAGTTAAGCAGCATTTAAATTCTTTAAATCAATAAGTAAATAAAATGAATATAGGACGCAATGTTTATGTGTGTGAAGCCTAAGTGCAGAGAAGCCTACTGGTGGGATCGTGTTGCATCTGGCTCTGGTTGGTGGACCTAAAAGATTCATAGAATAGAATCATAGAGTTTTTATCATAGAGTTATTATTATTATTATTATTATTATTATTATTATTATTAATGAGCATCACTATTTTTTCCAGCCCCAAACTCTCAGAGCTATAAAACTACGATGGCGCAGCCCATGCAAGAGTCTTGCTGCCCTTGAGTTCCTTGAAGAGGTAAAGCGCCAATTCGTTCCAGCTTCGTTTGCGTGCCTTCTTGGTTCCAGAATTCAATACGCCTTCCAAAAACTGTCAGGTCAGTTTGTATTCATTAGTGTCAGATTTTAGCTTGCGCAGCCCACATCAATTATGTGGAAAGGGAGATAACAAGCTTGTTTACGGAAAACAGAGAGCTGTTCTGGATTCGTCTGCTAAGGGGATCTCGTCTCCTCCCTTTGAGATTTCGGCTGTAAGACTTTTTGCCCAAATGACACCCGCAGACACAAAGACAGAAACACAGGGATAGGGCTTGTTAAGCCCATCCATTCTGAAGGAAATCAGCCCTGGGTGCTCACTGGAAGGACAGATCCTGAAGCTGAGGCTCCAATAGTTTGGCCAACTCATGAGAAGAGAAGACTCCCTGGAAAAGACCCTGATGTTGGGAAAGATGGAGGGCACAAGGAGAAGGGAAGGGGACGACAGAGGACGAGATGGTTGGACAGTGTTCTTGAAGCTACCAACATGAGTCTGAGCAAACTGTGGGAGGCAGTGGAAGACAGGAGTGCCTGGCGTGCTCTGGTCCATGCGGCCACGAAGAGTCGGCCACGACTAAACAACAACAACAAGCCCATCAGGCGCTACTTGCCATGCTGGCTATCACTCTGAATACCACTTGATGGACATTGCAGGTGGGAGGTACATGCTTGTGGACTTTGAAGAAGAGGTATCTGGTTGACCACTGTGAGAACAGGATGTGAGAACTACAATGGGGCTTTCACATGTTCTTAACAACTCTCACCAACTCTCCAGCCTTCTTGACGTGGGGAAACAGCCATGAAAACTGTAGTTCAAAGCATCTAGAGCAGTGCTCTTCAACCTTGGGTCCCCAGATGTTGTTGGACTCCAATACCCATAATCCCCAGTCATCTTAGCCAATGGTCAGGGATGATGGGAGTTGTAGTCCACCAACATCTGGGGACCCAAAGTTGAAGAACGCTGATCTAGAGGACATCATGTTGGCAATGTCTGTTCTAAAGCGTGATGCAGCAGCAAAGAAAGCTAATACTATTCTAGGTTGCATCAACAGAAGTCTAGTATCCAGATCAAAGGAAGTCATAGTCCCAATCTGTTCTGCCTTGGTCAGAGCACACCTGCAATACTGTGTCCAGTTCTGGGCGCCACAATTTAAGAAGGATATTGACAGTGCTTTTTTTCTAGAAAAATAGGTGCTGGTACTCACCATGAAGTTGTTACAGTAAGTGTTACACGCTTTAACAAAAACAAAACAAAACAAGGTGCGTACCCTTGAGTACCCCCCACCCCCCAATATAAAAAAACACCAAGCTGGAACATGTGCAGAGGAGGGCAACCTTACATGGAATAGTTGAGGGAGCTGGGTATGTTAGCTTGGAAAAGAGGATACTGACAGGAAATATGATCCGTAGCATGAAGGCTGGCAACATCAACCCTGCTGTGTAGGAATCCCTTGCAGACAATCGCAGTGCCAGGAGACAGGCAGTCAGGCAGCCAAGAAACACCATGGTGCATCTGCAGCAGCACAACTGGACGCCTTCACCTGCCCCAGCTGCAACAAAACATGTCTCTCCCGTATCTATCTCTATAGCCACAGCAGGTGCTGCAATCTTCCAACGGCTTGACCTCACTCCCAAAGGCACACTCCTCCATTGTCTCCCGAGACAGAGGGTTGCCAGTGTCACATGGAAGATGGAGCAAGCTTGTTTTCTCCTCCTCTGGAGGGTAAGACTCGAACCAGTGGCTTCAAGTTACCAGAAAGGAGTTCCTGACTGAATCAGGCAGCCGCCGCCATCGGCACAGGCCAAATATATTCATCAGGAGATGCATGGCTAGTCTAGAACCAGGGACTTGGCGCGTCAGAATTGCAAAGGCCGGCGAAGCAATCTGTGGTCAGACCTCAGAACTTGGCAAAGGATGAAACTTGGACGTGAACATCAACTTCTTTGAACACTCAGGCTCTTTCAGGCCTCTGGATTGGCTGAGACTCAGCTCCTCAGATAAGCAGGCAGCTGAAGACCTTCACTTCGGATTGGCTGAGACTCAGTTCCTTTGATTGGCAGGTAGCTGGAGGCCTCAGGATTGGCTGAGACTGCTGTAAATTCCTGGGCACCTTGATTGCTCAGAAGAGCCAAGGGTTTTGCTTGTGCTCCTTCCTAAGCTCCCGGTTCTTCTTTACCCCTCCGGTGGCTGTAAGTCACACCAGGCCTAGATCCAGGAAAAGCCACCATCAGCCCTGGCTGTGCCTTAAAAGTCAACCTTGCTGTTGAGTTCAGGTCCTGCTTACAGGACATCACTGTGTAAACGGGATTTTCCAGGGACAGTCCTGGATTTACAGAAGTCATCCCGGTTTCCCATTTGATCCTGGAACGTCCCACTTTTCCTTAGGACGTCCCTATTTTCAATGAAGAAATGTTGGAGGGTATGGATTTTGGTCTAGATGGGCCTTTATCCATCTGTGGGAGGGAATCCACGATGTTTTTTGGCAGATCACCACAGAGAAGGCTCTGTTCCCCTTACAGCAAGGTTTCAGCATGATTTTGATTTTGCCATTTTGAGCAGCTTCCACGAAATAGGACATTTCTTAGAGGAGGGTTCACTTTATGGCTTTGTGGGCCCTAGCCATGGGTTAGCAATAAGTGACTCTGATAATCTTTTTTAGCTAAAGGGCAGAAATAAATCAACAGGGTTAGGAAATTGTTTCTCAAAAAAGCTAAACATGTTTAAAAAGGCACTGACTTGCCTCACATGTTCCCACAGCTTCTGCCAACCTAGCAGTTCGAAAGCACACCAGTGCAAGTAGATAAATAGGTAACGTTCTGCAGCAGGAAGGTAAACGGCGTTTCCGTGCGTTCTGGTTTCCGTCATGGTGTTCTGTTGCACCAGAAGCAGCTTAGTCATGTTGGCCACATGACCCAGAAAGCTGTCTGCGGACAAACACCGGCTCCCTCAGCCTGAAAGTGAGATGAGCGCCGCAACCCCATAGTCGCCTTTGGCTGGACTTGAAATCCTGGAAACTATAGTTTACTCCCTGCAGAGCTACAATTACCAGAACCTTTTTTTTAAAAAAAAATTAAAAGTACAAAATAGCAAATGCACATAGTAAGATAAGAAGAAGAAACAATAAATAGTACTCATATAGAAAACGAAACAGAATAACAACAAGAGATATTATGTACATTGCAAAAAAAGGGGGGGATATTCCCAGCACCCTTAACAAACTGCAGTTCCCAGGATTCTCTGTGGGGCATTGCTTTAAGTACTTTTAAATGGGCTTCAGATGTCTGCAGCCTGGGTAGTTGGAAGCAGAGCGGACACAGCTGGCCCCAATGCCTCTTGGTCTCAAACCCGCATCTAGACACACTTGGTGTGAGGGCTGCGCAGCGACGGGGATTCAGGTGGGATGGTTGTCGGCAGTGACTCAGCAAGCCTGAGGAGTCACCTCCAGCACCGCCATTGGGTGAAGTCATGCTCTGTGTTGGGATTGGAAGCAGATGTGGGCCGTGAATATCTGCAGCTGTGCAGGAGACGATGGGATCCAGATGTGAGGCCCAGGACGGACAGGGGATGGAGATGGCCGGAGAAGGAGACAGACGCACTGAGGACTGCATGCCGGGGACGCTCTCTCTCTCTCTCTCTTTCTCTCTCTCTCTCTCTCTCCCCCTCTCTCCCTCTCACCCCTTGACTCCTAGAACGCTGCTTTGCAAGAAAGACCATGCCGTCCAAAGAAAGCAGACAAACGAGAGAACTCCCCCCCCACACCATCCCTCTTAAGGAGATGTTGGAGGAATTATTTGAGAAGAACTGTAGATCAGTGGTGGGGCATCTGTCTTGACTGCAGGAGGACCCAGGTCCAGGGAGAACCAGGAATGTCTCCTGCCTGAAACCGAGGATAGTGAAAACAACAGTTGGTATTAAACTAAGGTTTACTTCAGAGTAGACCCATTTGAATTAATGGACCTAACTTTGTTGTGTTCTTTAGGTTCAAGGGGTCTACACTGAGTAAAATTTAGTCGAACGTTATCAAATATGACATCCAAAGATGCAAATATGCATATGCGTGTGAAGATGTATGAATGAAGAAACTGGAGGTTGTCCAAAAGTGGGTGATCAAGAGGATGAAAACCAAGTTTTATGAGAAATGGTTGAAAGAGCTGGGTAATAATAATAATAATAATAATAATAATAATAATAATAATAAATTTTTATTTGTACCCTGCCCATCTGGCTGGGTCTCCCCAGCCACTCTGGGCGGCTTCCAGCAAACATTAAAATACACTAACACATTATACCCCACCTATCCCCCTAACGAGACTCAAGTCAGCTTACATATGAAAACAAGAATCACTTAAAACATAGAAAAATCAATCATTAAATTACAATTAAACACTGGTAGAATTAACACTATACAGAATCATAGAACTGTAGAGTTGAATGTAGGGTATGCTATGTTGTCTCCAGTGCTAGTCTTACTCAGAGTAGACCCATTGAAGTTAATAGATATGACTAACTTAGGCACATCCATTTTAACGAGTCTACTTTTGAGTAGCGCCTAACTGAATACAGCCCCTTTAGCTTGCGCTTTTTATTATTTTTCTCTCTAGTGCTGCATCACAACCATGGATTTGCATGAAGTCAGCAGTGGCCGGGCATGGGAGTGAGAAAGGAGAGACACTGAGGGGGGTAGAGGTGGTTTTAAACAATGGCAGAAGTCAGAGCAAAGCAGGGATGGAGGAAACTGAGAGGAAAACTGCAGGAAAACTATAATGGCAGAGGTTTGGCTAAAGTCTTATGGAATATCTGAGGAAGGGGACAAAACTAGAATTGGTTGGTTCTGCCTCTCATTGGCTATGGCGCCACCTACTGTCAGTCTCCTTGCCTTCTGACCTACCAGTCCCAACATGGCATATACACTTTAGATATAGTTTGGTCAACTTTATATTTTTTCGATATACATATGGCCAGTGTCTTCTTTTGGTTTTTCTGTTTTTTTGTTTTTTTTTTAATGTGCTGGTCCCAGCATGTTCTCACTCCTGTCTCAGCAACATCTACGTTGGCTTGGCCATGTCCACAGAATGGAAGATGGCAGGATTCCCAAGGATGTGCTTCACGGGGAGCTGGCTTCAAGCCCCCAGCCAGTTGGCAGATCAACTCTGCATTACAACGAGGTCTGCAAATGTGACATGAAGGCTGGCAACGCCAACCCTGCCATGTGGGGATCCCTTACAGACAACTGAAGTGCCTGTAGGCAGACAGTCAAGTTGCGTATCCATAGCAGGGACCAGAGGTGAAATGACCACCGGGAGGAGCACAGAGAGAAGAAATGCCATGGCGCAGCACAACCAGAGGCCTTCCTCTGCCCCAGCTGCAACAAAACATGTCTCTCCCATATCATTCTCTACGGCCACAGCAGGAGTTGTAGCCTTCCAACTGTTGGGCTTCACCCCAAAAGGTGAACTCTTCCATTGTCTCCCAAGACAGATGGATACCAACAAATTGGTACTCATATTTTGATCGTAGAATTGTAGAGGATTATCTAGTCCAATCCCCTGCAATGCAGGAATATGCAGCTGTCCCATATGGGGCTTGAACCTGCAACCTTGGCGTTATCAGCACCATGTTCTGACCAGATGAGCTAACCAGGACAAAAGTGATGTGGATGCCAGCACAAAATGGTGGCCACAGGAAGCAAAAAAAGAGGTGTTGGTACTCCATAGCAGTGAGTAGCACCGAGTAGCACCATAGCAGTGAGTAGCACACACATGAAAACACCACACCTATCTTGCTTTTATTAGTACTGTCAGGCTGCGTGGGGTCCCTTCCCCAGCTGGCCGTTCAAAGAAAGACTCTGAAACATTAAGCTATTTAATCTAGGCTAATTACTTTACAATGCGGAGTACATCATAAAAACGTCTCGTCAGTCACTCTCAGATCCCGGAAGTGGAGATTTACGATTCTCCCGCCAGGAAACCCATCTTGGCAAACGAAAGCACCTTGTGCGCCTCTTCTTTCCTTCCCCCGTTACGTTGCGATGGCTCTGCCTGGCTGGCTGGAGCCTCTCCACCAACCCCCCTTCTCCACTGCTAGGGCCGGAAGGGGAACTGGAGGAATCCGTCGTTAAGATTGGGGGCTGCTCTCGGTAGCTGCTTAACGTGGGACTGGAGCAATGATGCAGCCCCCTGACAAGTACGGACAAGTATTTGAAGCAGATAAGACAACACAAAATGAAGTAGATCATTTTATGTTATATTAACATAAAACCAATAAGCTGCATCCTGCATTGCTGACATATAATAATATAATAATAATTTAATAATTTATTATTTGTACCCCGCCCATCTGGCTGAGTCCCCCCGGCACTGAGCAAAGTCCCTTCCAACTCTACTATTCCAGCTCTATGATTCCAACTCACAATAACAACATTTGAATAAGGTATTCTACCCAAGGCCAAAATGGAGACGAAAGAGGGACCCTGACTTGCCTCCGGTGGATAAGGATAATTAGATACTGTTGTTAGATGTAGGGGAAAGGACTTTGAGGGAGGAGGTGGAAGTGGTGAATTTGGGGAGGGGTCGCAAGAAGCCAGAATTCCTCTTAGAGAGAAACGTGGGGAGGGAAGTCACAGTTTTCTGAATTTTGCGGTGTGTGTGTGAGGGGATTGTTCGGTGATGGATAACAGCAAGTGAGTTCATTAAATAATTTCATTCCGCATCCTACAAGGCTTCCTGTCCAGGCCGGTTCGCTTAGAAGATGCAGCTGGTCTCCATGAGGTGATGTTAAGTGGATTGATTAATCCTTTGAATGGGCAAAGTGTAAACGGGAGTGAGGCCGGGAGGGCGAAGAGGACTGTGGGAGTTTGTCTTGTTTATTCCCCGATGTGATTGGCGTCAGTCCTCCACCCAGGCACTCCAGCCTCCTCGTTCCAGTCAGCACTCTCTTGAATTTATGGCTTTTTAAATGAAAACAAAGAATTCTGTGCTGGAAAGGAGCATGTAAATAAAGTGGGGAGTTGGGGGGAAGAAGTAGAAATCTCCCAGGATCTGAAAGGGGGGTGGGCAAAGTTTGCAATGACCTCAGCTTCATCACATCAGACTGAATGGCTCAGCACCTGTGTCTTCCTTTGTATTGTTTTCCAGAACACACACACACAAAACAGGGTGTCTTTGCAAGCCCCCACTCCTATTGCAATCCTTTGGGGGGTCATCTGGGGGCACAGGAGGAAAACAACCGTCATTTCCTTTGTGGGTGTCAAAAACCCAGATTTATTGTTTTTAAAAAAATGATCACAGAAAAATGAGGCATATCATCTCTGGTGCTTCCAGAGGAGGGGTAGCTCAGTCGGTAAAGCATGGGACTATTAATCTGAGGGTCATAGGTTCAAGCCCCATGTTGGACAAAAGACTTCTCCTACATTATAGGGGGTTGAACTAGATGACTCTTGTGGCCCCTTCCAGTTCTACAATTCTATGATTTACAGGTGGGATTTGATCACATGCCAGCAAATTCAAGTTGCTCAATTAAGCAGGGGCATAGCAAGGGGGCGGGGGTGGGTGGGCCGCCCCGGGCAGCGCCCTGCTGGGGGTGCCAATTTGGGCGTGTTTTTTTTTTTTAATTTTTTTTTTTTTAAAAAAATTTTTAATGCTATTTTTGTCACTGCTGGGGTGGAGCCGCAGGGGTCCACCAAGGGGGTGCCGGGCAGCAGCTTCGGGAGACTCTGCAGCCTGCAGAGCCTCCCGAAGCTGCCACCCGTCCGGCATCCCTTGGTGCGGCGGCTGCTTGTGCCGGCGCACCAAGGCGGGGCATCGCGCTGTGCGCGTGCGTCATGACGTCATGACGCACGCACACGCCGCAATGCCCCGCCCCCGGGGGTGCCTCTTGGCTTCCCGCCCCGGGTAGCCAAGGGGCTAGGAACACCCCTGCAATTAAGAACGTAAGAAGGCTAATGGTTCATCTAGTCCAGCATGTCACAGTGGCCAACCAGGTGGCTGTGGGAAGCCCGCAAGCAAGATTTGAGCACAACAGCCCTCTCTCTCGCCTCCTGCGGTTTTCAACATCTCTGCCTCTGATTGTGGAGGCAGATCATAGCCATTGTGGTTAGTAGCCATTGACAAACTTCTCCCTGAATTTGTCCCAACCTCTTTTAAAGCCATCCAAGTTGGTGGCCTTCACGGCCTCCTGTGAGTTTGGGCTGTGTGAACAAGTACTTTCTCTAATGTTTCTGGAATCTTCCAACATTCAGTTCCATTCCGTTAAAGTTGATTTGGCGCTCTTGTGGAACAACCCAACCCACAAAACCCAATTCAGACTCTTTTGTGATAAGGAAAGTGATGATAAAGTGCCACAAATTGGGTTGAAAGTTCAATAAACAGGCCCTCTCGAAGCAACCTGAAGGCTCATGTGGGCCGGCTCATGTGGGCTGGCCTACCCATGAGGCAAGGTGACCCTCAGGCAGCAGGGCCCACCAAGGCAGCACATTCTGTTGTCAATCTTTCTTCTCAGCTTATTCCTGTTGTAGATCTTCACTGACCCCCCACCTATTGCTGGTGGGGAAGGGGCTGCCATTTTGGGGTCCATGTCAGGTGCTGGCTCTGGGTTTGGCTGTGAACTGTAGGTGGGGTTAATATTTAAACTAAACACAAAGCATGTTGGGAGTAACACTGAAGTCACTCCTCCCTCACCTCACCTCACTGCACTCAGATCATTTAAAGTGTTTTGCCCAGCCTGGCTGGCTTCCAGTATCAGAGCCAGGCTGGGTACAGGGCCGGCCCTGCCATTTGGCAGATTCAGAGCAGGGAACACGTGGCCCTCCAGATGCTGTTGGACTCCAAACTCCCACCATCCTTGAGCACTGGTCCTGCTAGCTAGGGATAATGGGAGTTGTAGTCCAACAATATCTGGGGACCCAAGGTTGAGAAAGGCTGATACAGAGCAAGGCAGAGGATGGCGTTGTGCAAAGGTGGCAATGAGGAATTTATTCCCGATGCAAACAGCACCTGGAGAAGAAGGATTTCAGGGAATCAGGGAAAGCTGCCTGCAGCCTTGATAATTATCAGCTCTCACCTGCTGTGATAAGCATTTTTAGAAAATGAAACTGCAATGTTGCAGTTTGAAATCACACTGTCTGAAACCTTGCAAGTTGTTGCTGTCAGTCAGTGTTGACAGTACATAGATGGCCACACAGTATAAGGTAACTTGCTACACCCTATGTTGAACAAACTTTGTTCCTCATTCTCCCACTGCCTTGGTCAAAATTGGATTTCCTGTGGCTGTTTTTCTTTCTTTTTTGGGGGGTAAAAGTCAGGAATTCTGATCACAGATCTCCAGTAAGGCATCTGTTTTTGTTATTATTAATGGCATTGATATCCTGCCTTTCCTTCAATCAACCAAAGGCAGCATATGTGGTTTACCTCCCTCACTTTCTTTTTATCCTCACCACAACCCTGTGAGGTAGGTTAGTGTGAGAGAAAGGCTGGCTCAGCCAAGTCGGGATTTGAACCCAGATCTACCCAGTGCTGGTACTCAGACTCTGACCACTACAACACATTGGTTTTTTAGCCTTAAAAACTTTAGAATAGAATAGAAATAGAATAGAAATAATAATAATAATAATAATAATAATAATAATAATAATAATAATAATTTATTATTTGTGCCCCGCCCATCTGGCTGGGTTCCCCCAGCCACTCTGGGCGGCCTCCAACAGATATTAAAATACATTAAAATGTCACAGGTTAAAAACTTCCCTAAACAGGGCTGCCTTCAGGTATTTTCTGAATGTCAGATTGTTGTTTATCTCTTTGACCTCTGCTGGGAGGGTGTTCCACAGGGCGGGTGCCACTACCGAAAAGGCCCTCTGCCTGGTTCCCTGTAGCTTTGCTTCTCGCAGCGAGGGAACTGCCAGAAGGCCCTCGGCGCTGGACCTCAGTGTCCGGGCTGAATAATGGGAGTGGAGACCGAGGCCGTTTAGGGCTTTAAAGGTCAGCACCAACACTTTGAATTGTGCTCAGAAACGTACTTTATTGTCACTGTGCCACATGTTTACAGTGAGATTAAACGAGCCCCCCCCCCCAAATACGGAGAAGTAGATTGTAGTATCAGCCTGGGATTCTAAAGGGCCTGGTGCTATTTAACTTGGCCACAAACTATTTGGACTCCAGCAAAAAGGTAGCCAGATTTTAAGAACGACACGCAAGTAAGTATTCAGGATCCTGAAACCCCCAAAGCAGACTGCGAAGAAAAACTCCCTCAGAGATCTCTCCAAATTGGACAAACCACCCGCAGAATAGCAGAAGAAGTTCAGTTGTAAACAAGTGAGGAGGGATTCCCGTTGGGACAAAAGCGTAAAAATAATAATAAAAAGAACATCTCAACTTCACAGGTGTTAATCCAAACTGGCTGCAATCTTGGGGTGTGTGTCTGTGAAAGTCACAGTGGAAAATTCAGCTCAGCGTGCTGTGATCTGTGGAAAAAGGGCAATTCTTAGCGAAAGGGACTTAAACAAATCGCACAGCAGACCTCATCAGGCTGTTGTTACGTAAACCTATCATGTGGCCACACTGAGAACAGTCTGTGCAGTTCTGGTCTCCCCAGGTCCAAAATGATATCATTACATTGGAGCAGCTACAGCAACGTGATCGAGGAGATGGGAGTACCTTTATTGGTGCAGTTAGGTAATTTTAGACCGATTCCCCTCTCGATGGCCCTGTGCATTATTACTTCACATTTTGGTAAGCCAGCCCCACTGCATTTGGGGGTGCCCTCCCACCCATTTTGTCGAGTGGCAAAATCTGCCCCAGTCTTTATCCCGACGCTGACCATCTTCTGGATGAGCAAGGAAGCTGCAACTTTTTTAGCTCAGCAAAAAAGAGGGATAGGAAGGAAAAAAGAGAGATGACTAATGAGATAATGAACATGAACAATGTTTACTGAATTAGGAACAGTGTGGAGAGAGTGAAGAGAGAGGGCTTTTTAAAACAAAAAAACAAAAAAACCTTCCCTCCCTCTCTAGTAAGACCAGAACATGGTGCCGCCGGCCAGCGAAAATTCTTTGGCAACAGATTGCTTAGGATGGACAAGAGGAAATTCTTTTTCATGCGATGCGTAATTAACGGGTGGAATTAACTCTGACAAGATGTGGTGACGTTACTAGCTCGAATGGCTCTTGAAAAAGAAAAGAAAAGAGATGCATTAGTCAAGTTTGTTGAGGGTTATCGGGTGCTTTCATCAATCTCCCTGATAAAGGGCAAAGGGCCTCTGGGGCCGAAACTAGACAAGATGTAAATGTCCTACCCCCCAAAAATAATTTTTTGAAAAAAGTTAATAGAAGCCACTGGGAAGGTGGGAGGATGAGGGAGACCAATAATCTTGGGACTGCTATGCTGGAGGTGGGATTTAACCCATCTGTTTCTTCTGTTATATATTGTGCCAATTGGATTATCCATCTGTTCTCTATGTGTTCTGATTTCTCCTGAGATTGCCCAGTTAGGTTTTACTGTCCCCAAGATGGAGGACCCAGTATTTATCTCTGTTTCAATGCCACCGGACACCATTTTGAATCAAGATGGCTGACCGAAATGTTCCAAAGTGCATTGATTTGGATGCCTCTGAAGATATCGTTGCCCACTTTGGTGTGTCAGTTCCCAAGAGCGAGGTTCATGTTTTGGACTATGTTTGGATGACGTCGGGTGCCATTTTGAATCAAGATGATAGACCGAAACATTCCAAACTGCAGTTATTGTGATGCCTCTGAAGAAATCGTTGCCCAATTTGAAGGCACTGAGCACACAGGAAAGGGGGCAGAAGCTGACTTGTACAGTAAGAAGTCCAATTTAGGGAGCATAACTCATCGAAGCCAGATGCCAAGAATGTCATAGCCAGGGAGAGACAAAAGCAGACATATTATGCCAGTTTCATAATAAATATTATTATATAGTTGGCATAATATACCAAACCTTCCAGGCCTGGAATGTCAGTATTGCTTTGCTTTAGTCAAGATATTATATTAAAAGGCAGCCATGATTCTAAACAGGATCTTGTGTAACTGGGATTCTTAACATTGTCCATAACTGTCAAATGCTGGAACCTTTTATTATACATCTATGAAAACCAATCCAAATACAGGGTATATATTCTGGAAGCTTCTCCTTATGTTATCAAAGCATGCTACTAGAAATGCAGGTTTCATGCTTGCCCTTAAGTGTGCAGTTTGCACGCAAGTCAACAGTTCTCACATGCAACCTGGACACACTTTGGGGAATCTTTCAGTGCTGAAACCTGGGTGTGTGCCGTGCAAACAACACTTTATGGATGTTGGCTGAAGCGAGGAGGAGCCAGTGGATTTTGTCTAAAGGGGTGAAGGAAGGAAGATGGGAAAGGAGGAGAAATGTGGTTCTGTTTGCCTCCCCTTTAAAACAGAATTCTTTTTACTTACTTAATCCACAACATATAATTCAGTCATAGAGTCATAGAATTGCAGAGTTGGAGGGGACCATAAAGAAATAATTTTTTTAAATAAAAAAAATCCCTCATTCATCAGCATTTTGGTGTGAATTTCCCCTACACATTTTTGTATGCCTTTCCCCCGCAACTTATGCATTTTTTGCAAAGCCATTTCCCCATACAGGACGCTCTTGTAACGTTGCTCTCAGCCATGTGTACCTATTTCTGCACACTTCACGCTCATATATACATGTTTGCGTACATTGCTTGGCCGGACAGCTGCACTGCACAATTCGGAGAAGCATGACTTTCAAAAGTTGGCGGCGATTCAGTTCATGTGCAAATGAGGTGAGTTTGCCTTTGGATGAGACCCGGATTGAATTCCCCGCTTCCGCCGCTTCCCTCCCCACCACCTACACTGCTCTGAAGGGCTTCCCCGATTGCCTGAAGCAGATGGTGGGTTTGTGGTCCCAGGGAACTAGCACAAAGCTCCCATTCCACCCGCAGAAGGAGGAAATGCCTTCTGCAAACGGAAATGGATGCAGCTGGAGGCAACCGGAGAGCAGCGCAACCCTTCGAAGGAAGTCCCACTGAATTCCACGAAGCTTACTCCTTAGTAAGTGTGCTTAGGATAGCAGCCACTGGCTGGTTTTGATATTAAAGGAATCTGGAGAGAAATTTGGGAAAGGACGCAAGATAGAGAGGCCAGCGCAAGATGGGAAAGTCGTTACTTGAAGAGCTTTTGAAATATGGATGGTGTTCAACTGAGCCATTAGAGCATTCTTTTTTTGCCCTCGTTCTTTATTACCAACCACTGAATGCTGATTCTCAGAATAATCTCTAATGGAAACTATGGGAGAGCAGTCCCCAGTGGCATCTCCAGAGAAGGAGGGATGGGGATTTGCTTCTGCTTGCATTTAAAAGTGAACTTTCCAAACCCACACTTTCTGAAACAGTATGCGAAGCAAAACGCAGCCGTCCTGCAAAATTTGCGCTCCCTTGAATTTCGCAATGCAGTTCGCCAGCCGAGTAATGCACTTAAAACTGCATACTGTGGCAAAGCATGCATATAAATTTATTGTTACAGGTAGATAGCCGTGTTGGTCTGTCATAGTCAAAACAAAATAAAAAAATTCCTTCCAGTAGCACCTTAGAGACCAAGAATAAACTTAGTTGGTCTCTAAGGTGCTACTGGAAGGAATTTTTTTATATAAATTTATATATGACACATTTATTTTCATAACAAAATAAAAAATTTTTTTCCTTCCAGTAGCACCTTAAAGACCAACTAAGTTTGTTCTTGGTATGAGCTTTTGTGTGCATGCACACTTCTTCAGATACACTGAAACAGAAGTCACCAGACCCTTATATTTACTCAAAAGGGTGGTGGGAATGGGTGATTGGCTGATAGCTGTGGTAAACCTGTTGACGATTGTTTCAGTGTATCTGAAGAAGTGTGCATGCACACGAAAGCTCATACCAAGAAAAAAAACAGTCGTCAACAGGTTTACCACAGCTATCAGCCTATCACCCATTCCCACCACCCCTCTGAATAATACCCCTCCCCACCCTCCCACTATATATAAGGGTCTGGTGACTTCTGTTTCAGTGTATCTGAAGAAGTGTGCATGCACACGAAAGCTCATACCAAGAACAAACTTAGTTGGTCCCTAAGGTGCTACTGGAAGGAAAAAAATTTTTTATTTTGTTTTGACTATGACAGACCAACACGGCTATCTACCTGTAACTGAATTTATTTTCATTGCATTTATATCCTGCCTTTCCTCCCAAGAGCTCAAAGTGGTGTACATAGTGCTCCTCCTCCTCCTCCTCCCCTCTCAACAACCCAGGGAGGTAGGTTAGGTTGAGAGTGAGTGACCAGCCCAAGGTCTCCCAGTGAGCTTAATGGCTTAAGTGGGGACTAGAATCCTGGTCTCCTAAGGCCCTAGCCTGACTTCTCAGTTGGAGGCAGCAATAATTTGAATACCAGTTGATTGAAACTTCAGGAGGGGAGAGTGCTCCTGTGTTCAAATCCTGCTTGTAAGTTTCCTATAGGCATCTGGTTGGCCACTGTGAGAAAAGGATGGTGGAGGAGATGGACCATTGGCCTGATCCAACAGGGTCTTCATGTGTTCTTGTTGGAAAGCTCTTGCCGAGGGCTCCTGCTGATAGGCCCTTAATAAATAAAATGAATGACCTTCAAGGCCCCTCCAACTTTTATGTGTTGTAGCTAATGCTAGTCCTACTCAGATCAGATCCACTGATGTGAGTGGAAACGACTTAGGTTCATTAATTTCAATGCATCTCGCCTGAGCAGAACTTAGTTGAACACAACCCTACGATTCCAAGAGGGCATTGACATGAATAGTGGAAGCATCAACAGGTTACGTTCAGAGTCAGGATATTCTGTGCCTAAAGCTTCTCGCTGACAGGCACTTTTCAATCTTGTCTTGACAGCAGGGGCCCCAGGAAGGAGATTTAGTAGCCTCCCTGGGCAGCTTGACCTGAGGATGAACTGTGCGACAAGGCCAGAAATTCATCCATAATGTTTCATTTTAAAAAACCTGGATCCAGATGCTCTCTAAGCCAATGGGTCAGCATGAGGCATATTCACAGAAGCAAAGGCAATTTAAGAAAAAGGCTTCCGAGTCACCAGCTAATCAGGTGTGAGTAAGGATTATTCTTTGTCACTGCTGGTCCGTGGGCTGTTTCATAGGCTAAATTTTCAGTGTGAGCATACACTGATTGGACAACGTTCTCTTCTTATCCAAGGAACCAAGACTTTGGCATAGGGATGCTTCGGTACAGCTGTGGCGGCAATGGGCCTCATCATCTCTCCAGGCAAGGGTTAGTTGCTAACATTCCGTTCCGTCTCCCAACATTCCGTCACACTTTAGGGTGACCAAGAGCCAATTCAGGCATGATTGTCAGATCACCCATGGGGGTTTTTTTTAAGGGCAAATGCAGCTGTGGAGCCTCCGATTCGGATTGTGGTCTTGGCACAATCTTCCATGCTATGTTTCTTTCTCCCCATGCTATGTTTCCAATCTGAACTGAACCCCTCCTCTCCATCTGCTTGAGCTACTATATGGTCCATGGGGCAACTCACAACAGGGACCCTATTTCCCCCAAAGGAATGAATGGTAGTCCTTATACGGTAGAAAATAATTCAGTGCATTCAGGGATATCACTAGGGCAGTGGTGGCTAACCTTGGCATTCCAGATGTTTTAGAACTACAACTCCCATCATCCCTAGCTAACAGGACCAGTGGTCAGGGATGATGGGAGTTGTAGTCCCAAAACATCTGGAGTGCCAAGGTTAGCCACCACTGCACTAGGGTGTAGCGGCGAAACCTTTCCCCCTCATGGTGGTGCCCCTGGTCAATAAGACTCAAACCTGCTGCAATCTGCGCAGAGGCCCATTCTGGGTGCTGTTTATTGGTCACACCGAAGTGTGACGGAATGTCGGGAGCGTGGGACTGGATGTTAGCAATCAACTTTTATATAGAGAGATAATTAGGTCCGCTGCTGCTGGTGCAGCTGTACTGGAGCACATCTGTGCCAAATTCTGATTCCTCGGATGGCTGGAGAACATTCTCTGATCTGCAAATAAAATTTATTAACTGACGGTTCGTGTCGCTTTGTTTTCGCAAAGCTGTGTTGCAACCATAAATCTCGTTTCGGGTCAGAGGGCCGGCTGTTCCTGCTGTAACCTTTCTGCTCCAGCCCCAGCGGAAGGGCAATTGCATGTATTCTGTCGGCAGAAAGTCAACAGGGAAAGCTTTCACCAGAACAAGGGTGAGCAACACTACACCTGTTGAATTTCTGCCTGTGGCTTGCATCTGCAGAGGGCAAGAGTTCCTCCTCAGAAAAAAAAGTTTAATTTAATTTTTTTTTAAAAGGTTGCAACAGCAACACATGCCCCCAATCCAGATTGCTTTCCGGTGAGCTCTTGTTCCTCATCTCCTGCCCCACCCTGTCCATTTTCCAATTACCAAAGAACTCGGGAATCCTCTTTTGAATTCTTCCTTAATTTTTGTTGCGACGCAATTTTGGAGCACACGGAATTTGCCTGCGTTGTTAGAGAAACAACAAACAAGGGAGGAATGAGCAAGAGGCACTGAGCCAAAGATTGACTCACAACGAAGGGCCCTCCACTCCTCCTCACCACCAGGCCTCTCTCGCCTGACGGATGATCTCTGCCGAGAGTCACAGTAGAAAGACTCAGACGGTACAGCCCGTTCTTCCAAGGCCATCTCTCCCCCACTGCAGGGAGGCAACGCTAACATCTCCCCTGGGGGAAGATGGGGCCCAAACAGAAGCTGAAGGAATAGCATTAGAGGACCAGCCTGAGATGCGTACTTAGGACTTTGGATGCCTGAAGGCCTGGCCTACACACAGGCCAGGAATGAGGAGCCTCAAGACCAGGCCCTAAATGCGGCAGACCCTCCAAGTGCCCCTATTTTCCAGGGACAGTCCTGGTTTCTGATTTGATCCCAAAATGTCCCGTTTTTCCTTAGGACATCCCTATTTCCATCAGACAAATGTTGGAGGGTGTGGAGTTGTGTGACACCCCCCCCCCCGAAACCAAGGAGATAAGTAACTACTGTATACAAATTTAGAAGACAGCACTGTATGGGGAAGTTTCTTTTTTATATTTAATGTTTTATTATGTTTTTATATATGAACCCATGACCCTGAGATGAAGTCTTATGCTCTACCAACTGAGCTATCATACAGATCTAGAGGTAGAATAGAATAGAATAGAATAGAATAGAATAGAATATATTTTATTGTCATTGTCCCCTTCGGGAACAACGAAATTACTTGGCTGCTCCATCCACCCAGATAGGGCACTCCATGCAAAGACAAAACAACTACAAAAACACTGATTAAAACCATACACACTGATTAAAACCATACAATGATAAAACATAACAGGTAAGATTAGATGACTTCAAAGTCCAGGCTTCCCATTCAAGGCCGCGATCGCTCTGGAGAAGAAGCTGTTCCTAAGACGGCTTGTTCTTGTTGACATCGTCCTGTATCTCCGTCCCAATGGCAAGACCTCAAAGAGATGGTGACCAGGATGTGATGGATCTTTTACTATGTCCAGTGCCTTTCTGTGGCACCTCATGGCACATAATATATGTACAACACACACAAACACACAAATAATTACTGTAATGTGAATAAAAATAAGAAACATAGTGAGGAGGACACCAGGTGAACTGTGTGCTTGCTGAGTGTTGACCAGCTGCTGTGGATGGGCAGCATCAAAGCTGGAGCCACCCCTAATTCACCAGCAGTGAACCTATGAGGAACTCCATAGGGTGGGTGGGGCATATAGAATCAAAGAGTTTGAAGGTACCCTGAGGGTCATCTAGTCCAAACCCCCTGCAATGTGGGAATCTCAGCTAAAGCATCCATGACAGGTGGCCACCCAACCCCTGCTTGAAAACCTCCAAGGAAGGTGAGTCCACCACCTCCCAAAGTGGGGCTTCAGGAAACCCCCGAGAGCAGCTGCCAATTGGAGCTAGATGAGCCAATGGCCTGATTCATCAAAAGGACATCTTCCTATGTTTGGAACTGGTCACGTTTTTGCTCCAGACGAAATCCAATGAGTCAACGTGACTGAGGAAGCCTGGTGTGCTCCATAGCAGCAACACCGCAAAAAGTGGGAGGGGGGCGAAACCCCGACACCAGACAACAAGTGGAATGAAGTGGTCATCTGAGCATCAAAGTTGGAAGAGTCTGGTGTTTACAGGACCTTGCGCACTCCACCGCACAGTTAAGAATACTCACAGTGCAAAGTCACAGTCTGTCCGTAGGAACCCCCTTCCTCCAGCTGGCTTGATCCCTGCCAAATAGCAAAACAATTAGGTCTGGAAGCGCTCAGGGATTCAGCAAGGACCAACTTGGTTGATAATTGCCTGGCCGGTAGCTGGTGACTGGACCCATCTCTGTGAAAACATCATTGGGAGCCAAATTATGAGTCGAGATGCATCTGAAATATGACTCCCCCGATTGAGGAATATAGGAAGCTGCCTTATATTGGGTCAGACACTTGGTGCACCTGGCCCATTACTGTCTTCATGTACGGCCAGCAGCTCTACAGGGTTTCAAGCACAGGCCTCTCCTCTAGGTCAAGATGCTGGAGATGGAACCTGGAACTTCCTACATGAAAAAGAGATGCTCTCCCATTGAGTTACATCCCTTCCCCAAGTTCCCCCCCCAAATGCTGGCATCCCAAATTGTTTGGCCTTGATTCTATAACCTACATGTCATTATCTACAAGTGCCCTGGAAAAAACGGGACATTCTGCTTTTTCTCGCGAGAGAACGGCAGCCAATTTGGGGCATGCAATTTTGTGTCGCGATTCCCCGCCACCTCGAAAAAGCCTGGAAAAGCGGGGGGGGGGGTTTTGGGGGGGTTGCAGTGTGAAATTGCGTAAGATCACGGCACCCAAAATGGCCACCGCTCTCTCACTGGATAGCCAGTGTGGTGTAGTGGTTAAGAGCGGTAGATTCGTAATCTGGTGAACCGGGTTCGCGTCTCCGCTCCTCCACATGCAGCTGCTGGGTGACCTTGGGCTAGTCACACTTCTCTGAAGTCTCTCAGCCCCACTCACCTCACAGAGTGTTTGTTGTGGGGGAGGAAGGGAAAGGAGAATGTTAGCCGCTTTGAGACTCCTTCAGGTAGTGATAAAGCAGGATATCAAATCCAACCTCTTCTTCTACAAGAAAAGAAAGGGAAGATGGTGCCCCAGTTTTTGCCTTCAAGGTGTTGGAGGGTATGATGTGTTAGGAACTCTTGACTGTCGCACCAGCTGCAACAACAACACAACCTCCCAAACCTTGGCAGAGATAGAGGAATCCCTCAAATTCTGCAGCTGAGAGCGACACACCTTTCCTTTCAGAAGGAAACAACGTGACAAAACATTGCAGCCTGGAGTGCTCCTGTCAGCCAGCCATGCCCACCTCCGCAAAACACCATTCCATTACCCCTCCCAAAGTGTGTTCCATTTCCTTCCCTCCCTGCAGTAGTCAGTCAGCATTCCATGGCCACTCAGCATGCTTCATCCTCACGGGGCTGTTCAGGGGGACTTCCCCCAATTTGTCGTCCCCCCCCATACAATGATTTTTATATTTTCCCCGATATCTATTGATATCTCTCTCTCGTGTGTTCCATTTTGGCAAGGTGCCTCTCTGAGTGACCATGGGTAGGAGAAATCTATGGTTTTTGTGCAATGCTTGGGGGCTTTGCTTCAATGTACCCGGTTGGCCATTGTGAGAACAGATCGGCCTTTGCCCTGATACAGCTCCGGGGTCTCCAGAAGTACAGGTGGCAGTTGTTATTTGAAAACAATATGGATCCAAAATTTTTTTTTTAAAGGAAAACTCACTTTCCCACAGCATAGTCCTCAAACAACAACCCAAAACCACAAAGTGTGCAGATCCCCCGATGCTTGTTATATCATAAAAGCACGAGGGGAGGAAATGTGCAGAGGAAAACGACTCACTAGTTCTGAGGAAAAGCCACACACAGGATGAAACTCAGGGTGGTGTGTGAGAGTGTGGCTTTGTGAGGGCATTCCTCCCCCTGCCTGTTCCTACATCCACACTTTTTTTTTACTCATTGAGACCCAATGAGCTGTAATGAGGGAGGGTACCTATGTATAAAGCAGACTTAACGTCATATATTTTTAGCTCCTGAATGCATCACACACATAAATCTCTCTCTCTCATTTTCTGAGGCCAGTAATGGCTAGCTCTAAAAGCTTTTAAGCTGGGTCAGATCCAAACTTAGTCGCACTTAAAGCGCCCCCGTTGGAATAAACGTGACTCGTCTGTGGCAAGCAGGACTAAGTTTGAATGCGGCTCACCTTCCTAGCTCCTCTCTTATCCCCTTTCTCTTTGATGCCTCTCCCCCTACAACCCTGCCTCTCAGAAACATACCTCCCTAACTGCTATCTGTTGAGGGAATAAACAAAGAGAGGAGAGGCCCCCTTTGCGTGCCACACTTGTGAGATTCCTTCCCGGAGGCATCTGGCGAGCTGACGCTGGCAAGGCGAACAGCTGGAGCATGGCCTCCTTGCTCCGGTTTCAGCCAGCGAGGCAACCGAGAGATGTTTATTTTGATCTCTTGACTTCTGAAAAGTCGCCTTCCTAGCTGGCAGGAAGGTGCAGGAGTCCGTCCATTCTGCCGGACTCCCCCAAAGTGCCGCCACCACCCCACACTCCTTGTGCTGGCCTTGCCTCCTTTTCCTGCAGTGAGTGAGTAACTCGCCCCCAGGGACCTTTCGCATGACACTGTCTTCTCCTCACCTCCTCCTCCAGACATCCCCCTTTCCCCGCAAATACAAACACCCTGGACAAGACAATGGAAAAAACTGAAATGAAATGAAATGCTCAGCCTCGTCCCTTCATCCCCCAGGCACCCCTCTCTCCCTCTCCCTCTTTCTTTGAGTTTGCCATGGGGGTGTAGGCACCTTCTGCCAGAGAGTCGTCCAACCCCCACGGCCACACACTGCAATTCTGGGCGAGGCCCGGGTTTTTATTGCAATGTTTTTGTTTCCCATTCCATGTTCTCTGTTCTGAGTCACAAGCCCTGACCCAGATTCACCTGGATCGGGAACGGAGAGGGAGAGAAAGGCATTGACATCCAGGGGTGGGGGTGCGGAGAAATGCGTCCTCAGAGAGAGCTGCTGTCCCACAGCGGTTAGCGAAGAAGCTGAGCCACGAACTACCTGAGTCCTTGCTTCACAAAATTAGACCTGGTACCGAGAAAGGGGGCAGAGGGAAAAAGTTGTCCTCCCTCTCTCATGACGCTAGAAGTAGTGAGGAAGAGGAAGAGTTTGGATTTGATATCCTGCTTTATCACTACCCGAAGGAGTCTCAAAGCGGCTCACATTCTCCTTTCCCTTCCTCCCCCACAACAAACACTCTGTGAGGTGAGTGGGGCTGAGAGACTTCAGAGAAGTGTGACTAGCCCAAGGTCACCCAGCAGCTGCATGTGGAGGAGCGGAGACGCGAACCCGGTTCACCAGATTATGAGTCTACCGCTCTTAACCACTACACCACGCTGGTGGACACCCAAGGAAGCTCAGTTCAGGACAAGCGAAAGGAAAGACTAGACAAAGCATAGCTACACTGTGGAATTCACTCCCGCAGGAGGCAGTGATGACTTTAAAAGAGTATTGGACAAATTCGTGGAGGAGAGGGGTACTAGCCATGATGGCTGCGTTCTGCCTCCATGGTCGGAGGCAGTAATGCATCTGAATTCCTGAAGCCACAGAAGGGCAGAGGGCTCTTGTGCTCAGATCCTGATTGTTGGTTTCCCACAGGCATCTGGTTGGCTACTGTGAGAACAGGATGCTGGACTAGGTGGGCCTTTGCCCAATCCAGCAGGCTCTTCTTATGTCGTTTTGGATCTACAGCAACCTTGGTCCCATGCCACACACCCCACCATGCCCACTTTCCCAGGCCCTACAAGTGCCCCTATTTTCCAGGGACAGTCCCAGATTTACAGAAGCCACCTTGGGTTCTGATTTGATCCTGGAATATCCTACTTTCCCCAGGCACTCCTGTCTTCCACTGCCTCCCGCAGTTTGGTGTGACTCATGTTGGTAGCTTCGAGAACACTGTCCAACCATCTTGTCCTCTGTCGTCCCCTTCTCCTTGTGCCCTCCATCTTTCCCAACATCAGGGTCTTTCCCAGGGAGTCTTCTCTTCTCATGAGGTGGCCAAAGTATTGGAGCCTCAGCTTCAGGGTCGGGTGCCCTTATTTTCACCGGAGAAATGTTGGAGGATATGGAGTTATGAGAGCCCTGATCCAAGGAGAGAAGTAACTATACAGACTTTAGAAGACATCTGAAGGCAGTCCTGTACGGGGAAGTTTTCTAATGTTTAATGTTTTGTTGCCCAGAATGCCTGGGGCAACCCAGTTAGATGGGTAGGGTATAAAAAGATTTGGTTTCCAGACCCTTGACCATCTTGGTCGCCCTCCTCTGCCACACCTTTCAGCTTTGTCAACATCCTTAAATTATGGTGCCCAGAATTGGACGCAGTATTCCAAATGTGGTCTGACCAAGGCAGAATAGAGTGGTAGCATTATTTCCCTTCATCAGGATACTACAGTTCTGTTGATGCAGCCTAGAATAGCATTAGCTTTTTTTGCTGCTGCATCACCATGTTGACTCCATGGCCAGAGGAAGTAATATTTCAGAATACCAGTTGCTGGAAACTGCAGGAGGGGAGAGGGCTCATGTGCTCAGGTCCTGCTTCCTGTCTTCCTTCCCACAGGCATCTGGTTGGCCCCTGTGACCTGATCTTGGCCTTGAGCAGTGATGAAAAAGCTCTGGAGGAAACAAGCTCTTGATGTGATCAGTGAACTGACTTGAGATGTTACTTTTTTTCTTTTTTTTCACTTGGGTTTTAAATAAAGGGTTCTGTCGCCAACAAGGATTTAGAGCTAATCGCTTGTTTAATGGCTTTGCTGAAAACCTGTGTTGCTTCATGTTGGGGAAAGCCTATTGCTGGAGAGCTGCACTGTGAAATTCAGAGGAGTCTGAATTTTTGTGGCATGGCTATGTTTTGGTTTGCGTATTGTTTCCGAAATAGGAAATGAAATAGATTCGCTTTCAAAAGTGAACTGAACCAAGCAGCTTTCTCGCCTACCCTTAATGTGCACCCGGTGGAATCATAAAGGGATTTGAAAGTGGCGTGCAAATGAGGCCGAAAAACAGCAGCTTCTTCCATGGAAATTGGAGCAGAAATTTCAGCAGAACGCTACGCAAGTGGATTTCTATAGGCTCTTCACCTAGGACGCAGTCTAACCTAGGTCCCACGTGCACTATCCATTTAAGGCAGCATCATACCACTTTAAATAGTTGTGGCCTATAATTCTGGGACCTGTTGTTTGTTTAAGTGTGCCAAGAGTTTGCTAGGAGACCCCTGTTCCCCTCACAATGCTGCAATTCCCAGAGTTCCCTGGGATAGGGTCCGACTGTTAAACATCAATGAGAATTGTAGCCCTGTGAGGGGGAATAGGTGGGTCTCCTAACAACTCTCAACACCCATAACAAACCCACCCCACTTTAAAACAGATGTCTTCCCCCAAAGAATCCTGGGAACTATACAGTCATACCTTGGTTCTCAAATGCCTTGTGACTCGAACGTTTTGGCTCCCAAACGCCGCAAACCGGGAAGTGAGTGTTCCAGTTTGCGAACGTTTTTTGGAAGCCAAACGTCTGATGTGGCTCCTGCGGCTTCCAATTAGTGCAGGACGCTGCTGCAGCCAATCGGAAGCCACGCCTTGATTTTTGAACGTTTTTGGAAGTTGAACGGACTTCTGGAACAGTTGCCATTCGAGAACCAAGGTATGACAGTATAGTTCCCAGGATTCTTTGGGGGAAGCCGTCTGTTTTAAAGTGGGATGGTTCTACGACTATGTTTCTCTTCATCTGTGCTCTCTGCCACCCAAGGGACCTGTGATGGCCTGGGATTCAGACTCAGAAGCTGAACCTGAGGGATCCCAGCCTGCACAGGATTCCCCGCCTCCAGAACCAGCGGAGCCAGGGCTAGGACTTGAGTCTGAAGGGTCCTCACCTGTGCTAGATGCTGAGTCTGCTCTGGCTCCTGATGGGATTATTTCGTGATAATGGAAGAAGAATATCTGGGATCATTTCCTAGTATAATTCATCGCCTCCCACAAACAAAAATACAGCATATTTGGGGGTGATGCGCAAACCAAAGCCATCCTTTTCTCCAAATTTACGGTGCAGCCCTCCAGTGAATTAATATGTACAAAAATGCATATACAAGGGCAGAGTGTGCCTAAAATGCATATGTTAGTGAAAATAACATACAAAATGATGCATTTTATTAAGGGAAATTGCCTTGGCAAAATGACTGTTGAATCCCTTATAGCCATGCCTGATCACTGGGGTCTTCAGGCAAGGGTGCCAACTTGAATAAAATATGGGGGGAGGCAGGTAAGCCCCACCCCACATAATCACAAGACACGTTGCATGTGTACCATTTGAATGGAAATGCCCATCAACTCTATTTTTTATGGGGGGGGGATTGTTGAAAGGAGCTCTACCCCTAGGGGAAGTCAATGGTCCCAAATGGATTGGGTGCATGGTTGTACACCCCCCCCCCGAGCTGTGCATTTAGTACTGTGGGGCCAATTTTATGGAACTCCCTTCCTGTTCAGGCCAGACAGGTCCTCTCCCTACTGAATTTCTGGCATCTAGTAAATGCGATATAACCAGCTTCATATAACCAACATGCTTAAGTCTAATTAATGCATGAATTGGTTAATACCATAGAGTAAGCTGTTCTGCCAGGCTTAGCTAAGTCCACCTTCCCTCACCTTGGGAGGAACAAGGTACCGGTAATCAAGGCTTTGTTAGCCAGGCTTTATGGGGTTTTTTTGTTTTTGTTTTTTTGGGGGGAGGCAGAACCTCAGTTAGTTAAGTTTTGATTTACTTGATTTGGGGGGCAGCTGCCCTTCCTTGTCCACATCCATGTTCCAGTACCAATAACTTAGGAACTTTCACCACTTTGTAACTAAACTAAGTTTTACTGCCTGTGCAACTTTTCTGACAGATGTATGGAAAAGCACATGAATCTGACCTTTGGAGAGTTTGTAAGTAAAAAAAATTAACTCCAAAAATTAACTGGTCTTTTTCTGTGCTAGTAGAGGGAAACTTGGAAAGGAACTTGGAAGGTCATATTTTAAAGGTCTAACAGCCTATATTTCCATGCTCTACTTTGTAGCACATTTTGTGATTTTAAATCTGCTGGGGCTCTCTCACGAAAGGGTACTTGCCCCAAACTTGGATTTGGATCTTGGCATCCAGGAATTCTCCTTTCTATATTCCCCCCTGAGCCAACACTAAATATTATTATTATTATTATTATTATTATTATTATTTCAGCAGGCATCATACACCTTTAACTGATATTTAGTTTTTTGCATTGTATCTTTCTAAATAGCCTAAAGGTTATTGTAGTTAAGCAGCATTTAAATTACCCTGTTTCCCCTTTTTTAATACATAGTCATAAAGTAAGCCATGGCAGGTTTTTTTTACCTTTGTGAGAAGTAAGACGTACCCCAAAAGTAAGCCATGGTGCCGCCATTGTTCCCATCGCCTCCTCAGCCCCTCCTGCGTGCGCTGGGAGCCAGCGAACCAGCGAGAGGCGCGGGGGGGGAAACGCGCCTCTTGCGGAGTTCTGCCCCGCCTGCTCAGCGCGCAGGGGGAGGTTGTACCGTGCCATACTGACGTAATAAAAATAAGACATCCCCCTGAAAATAAGCCACCCTGTGTTTTTTTGAGGGAAAAAAATTATAAGACGGTGTCTTAAAAAGGGGGAAAGACGGTATTTAAATCAATAAGTAAATAAAACGAATATAGGACGCAATGTTTATGTGTGTGAAGCCTAAGTGCAGAGAAGCCTACTGGTGGGATCATGTTGCATCTGGCTCTGGTTGGTGGACCTAAAAGATTCGTAGAATAGAATCATAGAGTCTTTGCAGGGGGTTGGACTAGATGACCCTTGGGTCCCTCCCAACTCTATGATTTTAGTAAAACTAAATAAATTCAAAAGCAGATCCATTTTTCCTGAATGCTGCCTAGTTCTGCAGACAAAGGCTTTCCCATTGTGTTCTGCCTCCCCACTTTATTCCCCCTTCCCCTTTCTTATTCTTTCTGTTTAGAAGAAGATCTGGGGAATTCAAAAGCCTGCTCTCTACTTCGTGACTTTCTAATTAATTACTTTGTCTGTTTACTGGAAGGTCCCTGGGCAAGTTACAATAATATAATCACACAATTTAAAACAAGTTAAAAAGTCAAACAGTTTACGGCAGCACAGTATTAGGTTAAACAAAACAGAAGAGGTGGGACCCACAAAAATTCCTTAACATGCCAAAGGCCGGGGTTAAGAGGTGTGGAATCCAGCATACGGCAGATGCTGAATAATGATGGCAGCAGACACACCTCTGTGAGAAGGGAGTCTCGCAATTTTGGGGCTACAGCAGAAAAAAGCTCTATTCCACACTGCCATTCCCTGCATTTCTGTGGGTGGTGGAACTAACCACAAAGGCTACACTCCTCCAATCTCATCTAGTTGGCCACTGTGAGAACAGAATGCTGGACTAGAGGGGCTACTGGCCGGATCCAGCAAGGCTCGTCTTAGGTTCTTACCAAGAGAGTCCCCTCTGCCCGCCTTAACACCCAAGAGGGTCTTCAAGACTTTCAGCACCAGTTTGCCTGGACCTGAAAACACCCTGACCACCGCTGCTGCTGTTTTAAAACGGGAGTTATATTATCTTTAAGGGATGCCCCTAGCCAATAACCTGGCTGCTGCAGAAGATTCCAAGGAGTTGATCCTTATAAAGGCATCTAGTCAATTGCTACTACACACACACACACACACACACACACACACACTTTTCAGATATATACATTTCACTGATTTTACAATCATTTTCACATTTTAAAACTTGACTTCCTTCCCCCTCTGCGGTTTCTTAAATTTATTTTTTAAGATCTTCTGCATATTCAAATTAAGTTAGCTTACTCATTTATTTATCTTCTTTAAATATATACTCTTATGTAAGGTAAAGGTAAAGGGACCCCTGACCATTAGGTCCAGTCGTTACTGACTCTGGGGTTGTGGCGCTCATCTCGCATTATTGGCCGAGGGAGCCGGAGTACAGCTTCCAGGTCATGTGGCCAGCATGACTAAGCCGCTTCTGGCGAACCAGAGCAGCGCACGGAAACCACACCATATACAGTGGTACCTCTGATTACGTGCTTAATTCGTTCCGGAGGTCCGTTCTTAACCTGAAAATGTTCTTAGCCTGAAGCACCACTTTAGCTAATGGGGCCTCCCCCTGCCGCTGCGCCGCCGCTGCCCGATTTCTGTTCTCATCCTGAAGTAAAGTTCTTAACCCGAGGTAATATTTCTGGGTTAGCAGAGTCTGTAACCTGAAGCGTCTGTAACCCGAGGTACCACTGTAATTTTCTTTCAGCGTACAGCATGTCAAGATTGATAATGCATTTTGTAACAAGATGTTCAGTTAGCATCACTTGTGCTTACATCCTAAACCTAGAGGAAAAACTCATGGATGTCGGGAACGCCACACACACCAAAGGAGCCCGGAGGAAGGCGGAAAACCTGACACCTGGGTGAGAAAGGGTGATGGAGGCATGATCTGTGGATGTTCAGCGCCTCTGCGTTCCCTTCATCTTCTTCCCCCTCCTCCCTTTCCTTTTCATGCGCTGCTCATTAAATCACCATTAACTTAGGGAGCCTTTCTACGCATTGCCTCATCCCATCGCTATGGCATCTGGATGCGGCAGCATCTGGAGTCTCGATGCAGATGTTTGGTTGCCCCGGCAACCGACGAGCTGGTTGGTAAACAAATGCAAGCGGTGTGGCGGGCGGGTTGGGGGGGAGAGAGAGCTTTTCCTTCCTTCCTATCATCTTTCCTTCCCTTTTGCAGCAAAACAAACTCAAAGTCCTCGTTTCCCGGCAAAGCTCTTGGCTTCAAAAGGAATGGCAAAGGCGTCCAGAGTTGCAGAAGTAGCGGGGGGACGGGTGTCAGATAGGAGGAAGCCAAGACTCCTGGCTTTATGGAACGGGAATCAAATTGAGAGGGTGGGGTGTGTGTGTTTAAAAAAAGGAGAATTTGTAATGCATGGCTTCTGCGTTCTCCACACCCTTTGTCACAGTGTGTACAACCAGCTACCAGGCTATGCTTCATTTCTGCAAGTTTTCATAGAACGGCAGAGTTGGAAGAGAACCAAACGGTCATCTCCTCCAATCCCCTGCAAGGCAGGAATGTTTTGTCCTCCTCACTTGTGGGTCCCCCCATAGACTGGTGGGTCTTTTTTGTCTCTTTCCCTCTCTTTCCCTTGTCAGGGTTGAAGCTGAATCCTAAAAGACAGAGGATGTCCCGACTCGAGTTCTCAAGCCTCCTCTTGAAGAAACAGGCCTCTCGTTTGAAGGGTGCTCCTGGATCTAACTCCCTTATGCTCACCACCTACAGCCCTTTGTGGAAAGAAGTGGCTTGGCTGCTGTACTCTATGCTCTGATAACTTCCAGACTGGATTACTGCAACATGCTTCTACCTGGGGCTGCCCTTGAAGACAACTCAGAAACTTCAGTTGGTCCAAAATATAGCAGCCAGATCACCAGAATTCCCTTTAGAATTCATATAAGCACTTTTTTGATTCCATGATTCTACCTGAAAGACCACCTCTTTCCCTGCACAACTTCTCAGGTGTTAAGATCGACAGAGGAAGCACTCTTGGTAGTTCCACTGCCCTCAGATGTTCAGGGGGTGATGGCCAAGAAGAGGAAGGCAGCCTCTAAGCTTAGAATTCCTTCCCCACAGAAGTGTGTCTGGTACTTTCACTTACAGGTAGGTAGCCGTGTTGGTCTGTCATAGTCAAAACAAAATAAAAAATAAAAAAATTCCTTCCAGTAGCACCTTAGAGACCAACTAAGTTTGTTCTTGGTATGAGCTTTCGTGTGCATGCACACTTCTCCAGATACACTGAAACAGAAGTCACCAGACCCTTATATATAGTGAGAGTACTTTCACTGTATAGCTTTCATCATTTTAACAATAACAATAACAATAATTTATTATTTATACCCCTCCCATCTGGCTGGGTTTCCCCAATCACAGAATATTAAAAACACGATAAAACATCAAACATTGAAAACTTCCCTAAACAGGGCTGCCTTCAGATGTCTTCTAAAAGTCAGATAGTTGTTTATTTCCTTGACATCTGATGGGAGGGCATTCCACAGGGTGGGCGCCACCACCGAGAAGGCCCTCTGCCTGGTTCCCTGTAACCTCACTTATCGCAGGGAGGGAACCGCCAGAAGGCTCTCAGCGCTGGACCTCAGTGTCCGGGCTGAACGATGGGGGTGGAGATGCTCCTTCAGGTATATTTAACAAAATGTATAGGGTTGTATGCAGTGGAAATCCTACTCCTATTAAACCCATCAAGACTGATAAACATAACTAAGGGCCATTAATTTCAAAGGGTCTACTCTGAGTAACAGCTAGTTGAATACAACCCATATACCTACTTGACTGTAATAAAACCTCTTAGCAGCTTACTCTCTCTCTCTCTCTCTCTCTCTCTCTCTCTCTCTCTCTCTAAAACTAGCTGGCCCGGGCACGCCTTGCTGTGCCTGACTCAGGGTCCTTAAAGGGGGAGGATGTGTCCCCCCCCCGGGCTATGGGTTTTGTCCTCCCCCCCGTTGTTGTCTCATCCCTGTGATTCCTCCCATCCTGTAGTGACCCATGAGGTATCCAGTCCCCCCTCCCCCCGAGTCATCCCTGTGACTAATTATATATATATAATTAAAATTACGTGCCAAACATTCTTCGTGTCTGCATAGGCTTGCCTAAATAAGAATGTTTAAGCAGGTGCTAAAAATAGTTCAGCAATGCAGGATCTCAGGTAAAGCATTCATGACGAAGGGCCACCCAATCTCTGCTCAAGAACCTGCAAGGAAGGAGAGGCCACAACCTCCAGAGGAAGACTGTTCCCTCAGTATGAAAAGTTTGCAGGGAACTTTTCATACCATGGGAAGTTTTTGGATACTCACTGATCGGAGACAAAGTAGTATGTCCGCCCCTAAACGTTTGCAGTGAAAGCCGAATCATGTGTCACTGCCCTGGTAGCATATTGAGTGCAAATAATCACAAATGCGCCATAGAAAGGACACCTGAAGCATTTTGGAGTAGTGCTGGGTCAAGACACAAGAAGTTTCGGTCCAAATTCATGATGGGAGAAAAGCGGTGTGTGTTTGTGTGTGTGAAACTGCCTTCCTGCTTTCGTCTTTCTGGGGTGGAGGGATGATTTTTCCAAGAATGCCCCAGTCCAAGAATGCCAGCACATACTTCACAAGCAAACACACCCTTCACGCACAAACACGCACAAACACACAAACAAACACAGACAGACAGATACAGGACATTCTGTTTATGTATGCTCTGAGCGGCTGCAAGGGGAGTGAAGCTGAATTCAGATTTGCCTCCCAGGCAAAAGCAGGTCACCTGATACTATTATATAGCACCACGTGATTGACAGATGGGCGCAGCTGCTCACCTGCTAAACATGGCCTGTGGGACTGTGTAGAGATAAGGATTTGGCCCGTTGCCTGGATTTGGTCCCCTCCTGATCCCTGCTTTAGCTGAAACCGACTTCCCTCCTGCTCCCACTTGTTGGTTCTCATCCTGCCCTCTGGAGCAACAGAGAAGAGGGCTTCTCCATGACGTTCCTTCAGGTACTTGGAGGCCGCTGTCATGCCTCTGCCCAACTGTCTCTCCTAAAGGCTAAACGTAGCCAGCTTCTTCCGTCGTTCCTCATAGGTAGAGAGAGATGGGTGAACCTGCCAATTTCCATTTCTCCCATGTTTTCATTTTTCCAGTCATAAATTCGGTCCCCCGCATTTCCAAATCAACGTGCAGATATTTTTGGGAGGGGAAAAAAGCCCTCAGGAAAATTAATCAGAATTATAGTGTGTTCCCCCCAATAGCACACGTTTTTGCAAAGCAGTTTCCCCAAATATGTGTTTTGGTACATAATTTTCACTAACACACCCATATTTATGCAGACTTATAACTCTAGCACGTGCATTTTTCTATACATAACTTGGCTGGAGAACTGAGTCGCAAAATTCAGAGAAGTGCAAATTTCAAAGGGTTGAGAGGAAGTGACTGGCCCAAGGTCACTCAGCGAGCCTCATGGCCGAGTGGGGATTTGAACCTTGGTTTCCCAGGTCTTAGTCCAACACTCTAAGCAGAGAGCCAGTGTGCCATAATACTTAGAGTGTTGGACTATGACCTGGAAGACCAGGGTTCACATCCCCACTTGGCCATGAAGCTCAGTAGGTGACTTTGGGCAACTCATAACCTCTTAGCCTATCCTACCTCACAGAGTTGTTGCGATGATGAACCAGGGAGGAGGAGAACCACACACACCACTTTGAGCTCCTTGGAAGGCAAAGATGGTATATTTATGTAATAAATAAATACATCACACTGGCCCGACACAGAGAAGCAATGGGCATTCTCCTTTATGGGATATGCACACCTTCAGCTTTCAGTAGATACTCCCTGTTGCGACTGAATGGAATGTAGCAGGCTGCCTTATGCCGAGTGATGCCATTGGTCCATCTAGACCAGTACTGTCCACACTGATTGGCAGCGGCCCTCCATCACTCCAGAGATGCCAGGGGTTGACTCTGGGACCCTTTGCACGCAAACTGGAGGCCATGGCCACCGAGCTATGGCCGTCCCCATTAATTCTGGACTCGACGGATCAGTGGCATGGCTTGTGCCTTTGTCCCTTCAGATGCTCTGGGTGTTCCCAACCCGTGAGGAAAAGAGGAATGCAAACCTCTGGGCTCTGTTTTTTCCATGCGCAGGGTGCAGGGCTTTCTTTACCTTGCCATCAGCACCTTCCTCTGCCAGGCTGCGAAGTTTTTGCCACTGGCCAGCCAGGGATATTTCCCCTGTGATCTAATTCTGTGTTGTTTTCGTCAGCGATCCCCAGGGCGGAGGTGGCAAGAGAGCCTTCTCTTCCAAAAGAGGCTTAGTCGTTCGCCAGCCCATGGCCAGGAAACTCTGAGAGCTGAAGCTTCTGTCTCCTGGGTGGCCTTCAGCTGCTTTGTCAAATGGGCTCAGGCAGCCGCATGTGCTCAATCCACATGCCTAGTCCACTTCCATGAGATGGAGTGGTGAAGAACCCTTGGTCCAAGGACTGGATGTGGCCCTGCGGGCCTCTCTCTCTGGCCCTCAGATCCCTTCCCAGGAAACTCCTCCTCCCCAGGCCACAACCCTTATTCTCAGGCCACACCCCTCTGTGCCCTTCCTAACTGCTCTTGCCTGGCTGGACTCTGTCCTTGGATTGTGATAATGCCCCTTGCTTGACCAGTTGCTGGAGCAGATGATATGGCGGGGCAGAGGCACGGATCTGACCCCTCAGCGGGTGATTTGCTACTGCTTACCAGTAGGGAGGGATGTGATGGCAGGGAGGCTGCACTGAAGATTAAATCTGTAAATTAAAATTAATCATCCTATGCCACGTGTGTTGGGAGAAATATGAGAGTAAACCGACTGTGAAGCCCTTTTAGCAAAGTAAAAACACATGCGCATTGGCAGCTTACTGGAAACTTGGAATTAGGCAATTACACCTTTTATCTGTGTCAACAACAACAACAACAACAACAACAACAACAACAACAACAACACTCTGTCCCTCAGGCTGGGTTTTAGCCCCCCCCAATGTAGTCAGCAGCCCCCCCCCCAATGTAGTCAGCAGGCTAGTGTGGCAATACAACTCAATCCCCCAATATCTTGTCTCCCCTGCCTTATCTCCAGCGTCTACTGCCTAAGGAAGCTGCCTGATTCTACCTAATGGTAGAGCCGGCCCCAATAGTCTCTATTGCATAGCTGCCAACGTTTCCATTTTCTTGTGAGGAATCCTATTCGGGATAAGGGAATTTCCCGCCAAAAAAAGGGAACAGTTGACAGCTATGCTCTATTGGGTTATTATTTTTATACTACAGTACTGGATGAAATGGGCCACTGGTCTGATTCAGTATGCAGCTTTACATGTTGACAAGTGTATCCTCCTGATAGTCGAAGAACCATGAAATCCCAGACAAGTATTGACCGATATCTGAGAAACGAGGTTCCACAAAATTGTCTCCCTTTAGTTGGCAAATGTATTAAGAGCAGCCAAAACGTAGCTCGCCGGGAAATGGCGGCCTGCTCAAATCCCCATGGTTCAGCAAGGGTGTGGTGCAATGGCAAAACTTACGAAATTAGTGAAATTAAGAGATGAGAGACCGGAAAAAAGAGCAAATAGGAAAGACAGGGTTGTATGAAGCTAAAGTTTAATTTGGAATTATCCAAGGTCTTTCCGTCTCTGAGAGAATAAATGATTCATATGACCTGTTGATACAGAATTAATGAATATATTTGATTATTTGTAATACTGACCCGCTTAAAATGTTTTATTATAGATTTGATATATGTGCTGGAAGCCACCCAGAGTGGCTGGGGAAATCCAGCCAGATGGACAGGTTGTTGTTGTTGTTGTTGTTGTTGTTGTTGTTGTTGTTGTTGTTGTTGTTAATTGATGAGTTTGGAACTTGTTATGTACTGAGTTGAATAGGATCTAAAATGCAGCAGTCTGATTGGTCCTAGAACAATAGGATTCAGAATGCAGCAGTCTGATTGGTCCTAGAACAATAGGATCCAGAATGCAGCAGTCTGATTGGTCCTAGAACAATAGGATTCAGAATGCAGCAGTCTGATTGGTCCTAGAACAATAGGATTCAGAATGCAGCAGTCTGATTGGTCCGCAGGAGCCACCCAATCCAGCTCCCGGTGGAAGTTTATCCGCAACCTGATTGGCCTACAGGAGTATCCTGCAATTAGCCAATCACGTGGGGCCCATTGTGTAAATAATGTATATAAAGCAGACGTTCTGGGGGAACTGGCATTCCTCGCTACTAGGAGCTGAATAAAGAGCACGAAATCCACACTCGACTCCGAGTATATTTCAGAACTGAAGGAGCATGATAATATATTGTTTTGATTTTAAATATGATGACTGCATTATATGTTGTGGTTTGCATCCTGTATCAGCCATACTCAAAGTAAACCCACTGAAATTCATAGCTGTGAACTAACTTTGACATTGTCAAGCTGAAATGCGTGCAGAGGAGGGCAACCAAGATGAGCAAGGGTTTGGGTACCAAGCTTTATGAGGAGCGTTTGAAGGTGCTGGGTATGTTTAGCCTGGAAAAGAGGAGACTGAGAGGAGATAGGATAGCTGTCTTCAAATATCTTAAGGGCTGTCACATGGAGGAGGAAGCAAGCTTGTTTTCTTCTGCTCTGGAGGGTAGGACTCGGACCAAGGGCTTCAAGTTACAAGGAAGGAGATTCCAACTAAACACCGGGAAGAACTTTCTTAGGGTGTTGCATCTGTCTTGGGTGCTTTAGTTGATATTCTTCCCTCAGGGTCGCTTCCAGCTCTATGATTCCCTGGTTCTCTGATTCTTAGGTCTGATGATTTCGGTGGGGAAAACAAGCAAAACTAAGTTGGCAATCACCTTACACGTTTGTTATTATGTAACTTTTATTACGTAAAGCTTTCAGGGGGGGGGGGACAGAACAGCGAAGTTTAGAAAAAAGTTTGATTGCGAGTGGGATGGTGGGTGGGAACTCCTGACGGTGTCCGGGTGATGGATTATAGCAAGACTACATGTCCTGTTAAACGAACGAACAGCTCACTGCAACCTCCAGCAGGCAAGTGGGTTCCAAAGCAGTTTAACAGCAGCAGAAAGCCGCCCCCACCTCAGATCCCGAGGAGATTCGAAATATTTACCTCAGAAGCGCATGCAAGTTCCCTCTAATGCAGAAACCACCTTTGAAATGGCAGATGCTGGAAAGCAGGGGTTGATATTTTCAGGCCAAGGGGGAAATTTCGCATTTTGAGGATGAGTTGTGGGGGCCGGTCACAAAATGGCTGTCATCGGTACAGATGGTATCTAACCCCAGTCAAGCTTGCTAAAATGTACCATTTGCAGGACAATAAATGTTGGAAATGTAATCAAGTAGAGGGGACGTTTTATCATATGTGGTGGACCTGTCCAAAGATAAAAGCCTTCTGGGAAATGATATATAATGAAATGAAAAAAGTGTTGAAAAACACTTTTGTTAAAAAACCAGAGGCTTTTTTACTTGGAATGGCGAAGCAGGTAGTCCCCAAGGAAGACCAAATTTTCTTTATGTATGCCACAACAGTGGCTAGAATTTTAATTGCAAAGAACTGGAAGACACAGAATATACCTACATTGGATGACTGGCAAATGAAAATGATGGACTATATGGAACTTGCTGAAATGACCGGAAGACTCCGAGACCAGAGGGAGGAGACGGTGGAAAAAGATTGGAAAAAACTGAAAGACTATCTTAAAAAGTATTGTTCGATTTGAAACAGAGGATATAAAAGTTGGATTACTTAGGAGACTGCAGATTAATTAGATAGTATGAAGTATTAATGATAGATGATTAAGGTTAAGACTGCTGATTATGAAAATAATTTAAGGTGATTTAATTAAGGAAATCAGCCCTGAGTGCTCACTGGAAGGACAGATCCTGAAGCTGAGGCTCCAATACTTTGGCCACCTCATGAGAAGAGAAGACTCCCTGGAAAAGACCCTGATGTTGGGAAAGATTGAGGGCACAAGGAGAAGGGGACGACAGAGGGCGAGATGGTTGGACAGTGTTCTCGAAGCTACCAACATGAGTTTGGCCAAACTGCGGGAGGCAGTGGAAGACAGGAGTGCCTGGCATGCTCTGGTCCATGGGGTCACGAAGAGTCGGACACGACTAAACGACTAAACAACAACAACAACAAGGGGACAGGCACAATATAGGAAAGGCTGGAGCAGAATATAGGAAAGGAACAGAACAGAAAGCACAAATAGCCTCTCCAATCTACAAATCTTCTCCCTCCAGAATCAATTCCTCTCCTCCATCACTGCCCTTTTCCTACTTTTTGGCGATACTTGCAAAATAATGTTGCAGTCAGAATAAATTATGCAGATCAACATTGGGGGGGGGGGTTAGTTTCACATGCCTCATGCAATTTATGGTGGCAAACTTGTGGGTGTGGTCAAATGTTTGTGAAGTTTACAAAAGGCCAAACATTGTTGTGAGACTGAATTCCTCAGCTCAAGACTTTTTCGAAAGAAAGAAAGAAAGAAAGAAAGAAAGAAAGAAAGAAAGAAAGAAAGAAAGAAAGAAAGAAAGAAAGCCTCCATCCCTTCTGTATGCTGAGGTCAATCTTTGGGATTCCTTGGTACAGGGATCAGACATGTTAGAAAATGAAATGAAACAGGGGAAACCTTTCAGAGAAAAGCCAGTAAGTTCTAGCAATAAAATAATCTGGCCTCAGTGGGTGCTGTGGTTAAAACACACCCCCTTCCCCCACCATTGCTGTTTCGAGGTCTGGAAGAAGAGTTGGTTGTGGAAGGTGTGCAGAGGATGGTGACCAAGATGCCCCAGGGTCTGGAAACCAAGCCTGATGAGGAATGGTTGAAGGAGCGGGTATGTTTAGCCTTGAAAAGAGGAGACTGAGGGGAGATAGGATAGCCATCTTCAAATATCTCAAGGGCTGTCACATGGAAGATGGAGCAAGCTCGTTTTCTCCTGCTCTGGAGGGAAGGATCTGAACCAATGGATTCAAGTTACAAGAAAGGAGATTCCGGCTAAACACCAGGAAGAACTTTCTGACAGTGAGAGCTGTTTGACAGTAGAATGGACTCCCTCGGGAGGTTGTGGACTCTTCTCAGGAGGTTGTGGTTTTAAAGAAGACGTTGCAAAGCCACCTACCATGGATGTTTCAGTTGAGATTCCTGCAATGCAAGGAGCTGAACTAGATGATCCTCAGAATTCCTTCCAACTCTTCGATTTTACAATTTTATGTTGGTCTTCCGTAGTGTAAATTATCCCAGAAAACACCTCCAAGGAAACAAACATTATCTGTGTGTGCCCTGTGATCGAATGAATGAAAGTCTTTATTACGGTCATAGACCAGAAAGGCATAAAACAATTCAGATCGAAAATATCATCTATAAACTAAATCACATTTAAATTTAAAATCATCACATATTAAGCTTAAAATTTGTGAGATATCTCACCAGTCTGTCACTTTAGTATCATTTCTAAGGGGTTAACTAGAGACTATCTCTGTTGTTGGTTGTCGTCGCGGTATGTCTTAGTCTTGACGCGATGTAGCAAAATTTAGCTACACTCCTAGTAATCTCTGGATTAGAGTCCGCTATTAGGTATCTAATATATGTTTCCTGTGATCGACCTGGTAAATTCTTTAGAAGGGGTTCAATTAACTCCTTTCTCGTGGTTTGATACAATGTACAGTACCGAAGTACATGCCCGATTGATTCAATTTCGTTATTATCACAGGGGCATAGTCTCTGTTCTAGCGGATTCTGGTGAAATCTGCCAGTTAATAGTGCCGAGGGAAGGGCGTTGAATCGGGCCCTGTGATCAATATGTATGGTTACTTGTGGAAGGGAATGAAGCCAGGCCTGGAGGAGGAAGAGAAGGATCCTTCTTTGGTATAATAATGTGGGATCATAAAATCGTAGAATTTTAGAGCTGGAAGGGACCCTGAGTGCCATCTAGTCCAACCCCCGGCAATGCAGGAATCTCAACATGTGGTCCTCCATCTAATTTGAAACGATTCCAGCTCCTGCTTAAATTTTGCAAATGTGCTAGTGGTTTTATTCCTGCACCACCAGAAGGATGCATTATTACTATTGCTATTAATGTGTTTGGGTTTCCCCCCCAAGCTGCACAGTTCTACAGTTTTCAACCTTGGCCTCTTGCACAGTGGCCTCGATTCCAGTAATGAAAGTCATGGATTTCTCCCCAATTTGAGCCCTGATGAAAAAAGCAGGCAGCTTCTAGCAAACGGGAGGCCGAGCTGTTTTTTCAATGAGCCCGTTCTGCTTTGTTTTCGGCTGCCATGTTTCCAAACACTTTGTTCTCTCGAAAACCCAGAACTGCCGACTCTTCAAGCGTCTGTTAGAACGTTCAGCCAGTCCAAGGGTCAGGGGAGAGATGGGACACATTTCGTGCTTGGAGGTGAAACTACCCAATTTGCACAAGGGTGCATGGCAACGAGCATTTGTGCTGTGTTCATTCTGATTTGCCTGTAAAGTGCTCATATGTTTCCCCGTTAATTGACTGTCCATCTGACACTTTTCAGTGCATTTCCCCACTACTTTCCTAAATGAGGGCAACAGATCCCTTTAACCCACTTTGATTGCGCTAACTTATTTGGGGGATGCCCTCCTGTAAAATAGTGACTTGTAAAATAGTGACTGTCTGAAGGCACCCTTACAGATATGACAACTCAGCAGTAAGAGCCATTGAGTTCAATGGAACTTGCTCCCACGTAAGCATGTATAGGATTGCAGGCTGACTATATTTTATTTTCCTGGAAGCTGTTGGCTAGGATATTTGTTTTAGTTGCTGGAGTTGTTCAAATGGGTTTTGTTTGAGTGCTGTTGAATTGCTTTGCATTTTTATTGTTTTATTTTTCTGGTTGGGAGCAACTTTGCTTCTGTTCTTGATAAAAAAGCGGAATGAGAGGCGTTTTATATACAGTGGACCCTCGACTTACGAAGGTAATCCGTTCCGACGGGACCGTCGGAAGTCGGAAAAATTGTAACTCGAGTCCCCATAGGAATGCGTTGGAGAACGCATTCGTAGGTCGAAAAAACCTTCGCAAGTCGAGGAAACCGCATTTAAAACGGCTGCGGCTTCCGATCGGAAGTCGAAAAAATTAGGAAGCGGCGGCCGCTTTGATCCCTCGTAACTCGAAAAACTCGTAAATCGGGTCTTTCGTAAGTCGAGGGATCACTGTACAGCCGTACCTCGACTCCCAAACGCCTTGGGAATCTAACGTTCCAGCTCCCGGACGATTGAAAACCAGAAGTGATTTTTCCAGCTTTCAAATGTTCTTTAGGAAGTCCGACGTCTGACAGGGCTTCTGCAGCTTCTGATTGGCTGCAGGAGCTTCCTGCCGCCAACCAGAAGCCGCACTTTGGTTTCCGAACATTTCGGAAGTCGAATGCATCCATCCGAAACGGATTCCTTTTGACCTCTGAGGTACGACTCTCTCTCTCTCTCTCTCTCTCTCTCTCTCTCTCTCTCTCTCTGTGTGTGTTTTCTATGTCTTCTTCAAAAACACACAGAGAAATTTCCAAAGCACCAACAACAGTTAAAGCACAAGCAGGTAAGAGCTACACAACAAGCTTGTTTGTTTTTAAGCAAGCAAATGAAAGATCAATGAAAGAGAGATAAGACCAGCCATAAAACAATCAGCAGCAATAAAAGAACAAATATTATCCACCGAAAGCCCGAAGGATAAAACTGTCATCACCTGGCACCTAATAAAGTAGATTGTTAAGCATATTAGTCACCTTTCTGAAGAAAACTTGTACTTACAACACAAGGTGACTTACAACATAAGAAGCACATGAACACTGGGGTGGGAGGGGATCCCACACTAAAATAGTTTAAATAGTGAATAAGCCTGAACAGTAGCAGCAATTAAAAACCATACAAACAAATCATCCAGAAAGTTTTGAAGTAGGCTGTGGTTATTATTCATTGCCAAAGAGGGAACACTTAGCATGTTCTTAAGGGCATTGCTATCTTGTTCTTCTTTTCCAAGGCAAAATTGGCTCTTCTGAGAGACCATATCCACTGGGCTCCTCTGGCAGAAGCCGTTCCGACTAGGCTGTAGCGGAGGGAGAATTGGGAGTAGCTGGTTTTCTCTCTCTCTCACCCATTTCCATTCTAACTGATCCTGGAATTACCATGCAATCCGTGCCTTGGTTTGCTTGTTTTCCTCTTCCCTCCTCACCCCTCTTTCTTTGTGTGTTATGCCTTCTATAACACATCGATCTTGTGTAAGCTGCTCTGGGAGCTTTTTTGGCTGAAGAACAGGGTAAAAATCCTTTGAAAAAGTAAAATTAGGAATGCCAACAGCCGTCCTGTTGCCAGAAGGCCCACATATCAGACATGGCGGGGAAGCTGACAGCTTTCCCCTTCACCACTGAGTTTTCTATGATAAAAAGATTCTGGGGTACTCATGATGATTGGATCCCACCATTGCACTCCCGCTGGCTCAGAGGTGGTCAGACTTCAGGTTTGTGGGTTATATTTTGTTCCTCACCGGACCCGCCAACTAAGGGAGGCTTAGGGTGGTACAGTCCAACCATTGGCCAGAACACTGCATCTTCCTTGGGCAGGCGGGCGTCAACCAGATCTCCTCACATATCTGTACACTTGGGGGATGCTTTCTGGAGACAATTCTGTGGCACGGACATTATTGCAATGGCAACAATGAAGGTCACCCATTGAAATGAATGGATGTAAGTAAACCAGGCCCTTTAATGTTAATGGGTCCGTCCGCACAATACATTTAAAACAGTATCGTGCCTCTGTAAACAGCCACAACTTTCCCAAAGAATTCTGGGAACTGTAGTTGATTAAGGGTTGTCGAGGGTTGCGGTCCATGGGAAGAGGGATGGGTGTAAAACCAGCTCTGTGAGGGGAACAGGGGTCTCCTGTGGCCCCCATTATTTGGGGCAGCCATGAGCGTTTCAAGTGGCATGATACAGCTTTAAATGCATAGTGAGGTTGAATCCTGACAAGACGGAAGTACTGTTTTGGGGGGACAGGGGGGTGGGGGTGGGGACTCCCTGGTCCTGAACGGGGTAATTGTGCCCCTGAAGGACCAGGTGCATAGCCTGGGAATCATTTTGGACTCACAGCTGTCCATGGAGGCGCAGGTTAATTCTGTGTCCAGGGCAGCTGTTTACCAGCTCCATCTGGTACGCAGGCTGAGACCCTACCTGCCTGCAGACTGTCTCGCCAGAGTGGTGCATGCTCTAGTTATCTCCCGCTTGGACTACTGCAATGCGCTCTACGTGGGGCTACCTTTGAAGGTGACCCGGAAACTGCAATTAATCCAGAATGCGGCAGCTAGACTGGTGACTGGGAGTGGCCGCCGGGACCACATAACACCGGTCCTGAGAGAACTACATTGGCTCCCAGTACGTTTCCCAGCACAATTCAAAGTGTTGTTGCTGACCTTTAACGCCCTAAACGGCCTCGGTCCTGTATACCTGAAGGAGCGTCTCCACCCCCACCGTTCAGCCCGGACACTGAGGTCCAGCTCCGAGGGCCTTCTGGTGGTTCCCTCACTGTGAGAAGCAAAGCTACAGGGAACCAGGCAGAGGGCCTTCTCGGTGGTGGCGCCCGCCCTGTGGAACGCCCTCCCATCAGAGGTCAAAGCAATAAACAACCACATGACCTTTAGAAAACACCTGAAGGCAGCCCTGTTTAGGGAAGTTTTTAATCTGTGATATTTTAATGTATTTTGATATTGTTGGAAGCCGCCCAGAGTGGCTGGGGAGACCCGGCCAGATGGGCGGGGTACAAATAATAAATTATTATTATTATTATTATTAGTGTCAGTGCAGCCTATGGCTAACACTGGATGCAAACCCAATTAATGTAGAACTACCAACGCTGCCTTGCTCATTTGCGGAAATGAGCAGGAACCACTTCATGGATGTAAGTGTGTATCGAAGGCTGCATCCTATGTTCCTACCAAGCTTCTCACTAAAGGACCCCCTGAGAAACTTCTGAGGAAGCCCATATGCCTGTAGAAGAAATGCTACGTTCCCATGGAAGGGAGTCAGGTATCTTACTGTATGCCATACATTTAAAACACTATTATAGCACTTTGACAACCATGGCTTCTCCTAAAGAATCCTGGGAACTGTAGTTCATCAAGGGTACCAAGAGTTGTTAGGAGACCCTGCCATGCCCCCTCACAGAGCTACAATTCCCAGAGTAGTTTAATAACCAAGGGAAATGTAGCTCTGTGAGGGGGGGTGTCTCCCTAACAGCTCTCAGCACCCTGAACTACAGTTCCCAGGACTCTTTGCTCGGGTGTGTGTGATATAAGAGGGACTAATCAATCTACAAAACCACCACGGCCACAAAAACGTTTTGCAACCCACTGCCTTAAAACTTCGGCTTGTGAAAGAGCAACTTTGGGCTGTCGGCTTGCAAGTCTGACCTACAGAGGGAGCCTCTCCCACATTTGAATGGCTCTCCGTTCACGGTGCATGGATGCAGATACACTTATCTCCCCCTCCCCACCCTCTGATCCCTTGGGACGAGGCCAGAGCAAGGATGGCGACTCCCCTGGTCTGCAGTCATGGGTTTATGATGTTCCTGGCTCCTCCGATTATTGACTACCCCTGGTTAGGCTCATCCTTTGACAGCTCCCAGGACAACAAGCCAGGAACGCTGGCTCCAGAACCGTTCTCTCGCTGTGCGGGTGTCCCCCTCAAAGGGGAGAGAATGGACGCGCGAGAGAGAAACCCCAGACTGCGTACCCGGGCCAGGCCGAAACCAGTAAAACATGAGCCTCCCCTCTGCTTTCTGGGTCAAGAAATCCAAAGACAAGACTCCCACAGGGACATGCCTGGGCTTCCAACAAGCTGACGATGAGAGAGAGAGAGAGAGAAAAAGAGGGAGGGAGAAAAAGGTCACCCGGCAACAGCCGTCTGGACAAACAGAAGACGGCCTTCCTTCCACACTGGCTCGTGGCCTTTGGGTTGCCATGGAAATGGGCTTGGAAACGTGCAGGACTTGTCTGGTGACATTTCGATCGCGGGCCCCCCCCCCCCCACATGCAGAAGTAGCTTGCTCTGACGACGGTCCTCCGTCATTGCTTTATAGACAGAGCAGGTCTGCTGTCCTCTGCTTCTTGGCATCCTGGCTGGAGTTAGGACAGCCATCTCTTTAAACTGTTTACTTATTAGATTGGTAGTCCTAACCTGTGAGGTAGGTTAGGCTGAGAGATGGTGTCCGGCCCCCAATATCACTTGATGGTCTCCATGACCAAGTGCACACTGCTTATTTAAAACCCACGACTTCCCCCAGAGAATCCTGGGAACTGTAGTTTGTTGAGAGGGCAGGGAATTGTAGCTCTGTGAAGGGTAAACTGCAGCTCCCATAATTCTTTGGCTGGAAGCCATATGTACACAGCTGAAGAGAGGGTTTTGAACCCAGGTTTCCCTGGTACAATATTTGAACCAAAACAACCTCCCCTGGCTATTAAGGAACAGTTCCTTGAACAAACGGAAAACTCAAAGGTGACACTTTGGATGGTGTCAGTGAGGAAAATGTCACCTTGCCGGTTTTCCATCTGCTGTCCAAGGCTTGAGCCAAGATTCTTCGTCCATAAAAGGGGGGGGGGTTGAATGTGTGAGGCAAAAGCAGAGAAAAGTATGCCTCTGGGCATGTTCAAAGTGCTTTTCCTGTAGAACAGTGAGGCTCCACACACCTGAGGTTAGTAGACAAGAGTTCCCAGGGACAAGGGATACTACTACCATATATTCTCAAACTGGCACCTGGAAACTAAGCACAGTTTCCCCCCCCCCTCGTGTTGTCTGACCACCCCCACATCTCCCCCGCTGATCAAAACCCCATTATCCAACCCCTCTTAATCCCTGACCCTCCTTTGAGTCCCAAGCCTGAGTTTGAACTTTCCCTTTCTCACACTCTTGTTTTCTTGCTCTCTCTTCTCTCCAGAGACTCCTGGACGTATTTTTATCCATGAGCTCAGCTCCCGTTGTATATTCCTGGGATCTGGAGCAGGAGAAAGAGACTCGGGCCCAGTTGTCTGGGGTCCAGCTGGATCCTCGTCCACGACGAAAGGGAGAGGATGAAAATGAAGAAGGGGAAGCAGGAGAGAGAGAGAGAAAGAAAGAAAGAAAGGGGGATGATCTTGGAAGGGGAGAATGAAACATTACAGCAGCAACGAGCTTCTCTGGAAGGACATCCGGGGTCTGTATGGGTTAGAGGGGAGCAACGGGGAACTGGACACCAGAACTCCCGGGTTCCCGTGCAGCAGATTGCAAGGACCGCAGCAACTGAGAGATGTTTTCCTTACAAGAAGCATTCCATAGAATCATAAAGTCACAGAGTTGGGAGGTATCCCAAGGGTCATCTAGTCCAACTCCCTACAATGCAGGAATCAGAGCTAAACGTGACAGATGGCTATCCAGCCACCATTTAAAAACCTCCAAGGAAGGAGAGTCCACCAGCTTCCGCGGGAGTCTGTTCCTCTGTCAAACAGATCTTACCATGAGAAAGGTCTTCCTGATGTTTAGTCGTAATCTGCTTTCTTGTAACGTGAAGCCATTGGTTTGAGTCCTACCCTCCAGAGCAGGAGAAAACAAGCTTGCTCCATCTTCCATGTGACAGCCCTTGAGATATTTGAAGATGCTTATCATATTTCCTCTCAGTCTCCTCTTTTCCACACTAAACATGCCCAACAACCCTCAACTGTTCCTCGTAATACTTTGTTTCCAGATGCTTGACTATCTTGGTTGCCCTCCTCTGCACACATTCCAGCTTGAATCGTAGAATCATAGAGTTGGAAGAGACCACAAGGGCCATCCAGTCCAACCCCCTGCCAAGCAGGAAACACCATCAAAGCATTCCTGACAGGTGGCTGTCAAGCCTCTGCTTAAAGACCTCCAAAGAAGGAGACTCCACCACACTCCCTGGCAGCAAATTCCACTGTCGAACAGCTCTTACTGTCAGGAAGTTCTTTCTAATGTTTAGGTGGAATCTTCTTTCTTGTAGTTTGAATCCATTGCTCCATGTCCTCTTCTCAGGAGCAGCAGAAAACAAATTTTCTCCTTCCTCTATATGACATCCTTTTATATATTTGAACATGGCTATCATATCACCCCTTAACCTTCTCTTCTCCAGGCTAAACATACCCAGCTCCCTAAGCCGTTCCTCATAAGGCATCATTTCCAGGCCTTTGACCATTTTGGTTGCCCTCCTCTGGACACGTTCCAGCTTGTCAATATCCTTCTTGAACTGTGGTGCCCAGAACTGGACACAGTATTCCAGGTGAGGTCTGACCAGAGCGGAATACAGTGGTACAATTACTTCCCTTGATCTAGATGCTATACTCCTATTGATGCAGCCCAGAATTGCATTGGCTTTTTTAGCTGCTGCATCACACTGTTGACTCATGTCAAGTTTGTGGTCTACCAAGACTCCTAGACCCTTTTCACATGTACTGCTCTCAAGCCAGGTTTCACCCATCCTGTATTTGTGCCTTTCATTTTTTTTGCCCAAGTGTAGTACTTTACATTTCTCCCTGTTAAAATTCATCTTGTTTGCTTTGGCCCAATTCTCTAATCTGTTAAAGTCTCTAATCTGTTAAGGCTTGTCAACACTCTTCTTAAATTGAGATGCCCAGAATTGGATACAGTATTCCAGGTGTGGTCTGACCAAGGCAGAATAGAGTGGGATGATTACTTCCCTTGATCTGAACACTATACTTCTGTTGATGCAGCCCAGAATAGCATTAGCTTTTTTTGCTGCTGCATCACTCCATTGACTCATGTTCAGCTTGTGGTCCACCAAGACCCCTAGATCCTTTTCACATGCACTGTTAGTAAGCCAGGTGACACCCCCCCCCCCCCAATCTTATATTTGGCCCGTCTGGTTCTTCCTGCCTTAAGTGCAGAACCTTACATTTGTCCCCGTTGAAATTCATTTTCTTAGTTTGGGCCCAGTTCTCCAACCTGTGAAGGTCATTTTGAATGGGAGTTTGTGGAGATGATTCCTGGAGAGCGGTGCAATTGGCTGAAGCAGCCCCAGCAGAAAGCGGGTCGTTGTTGCAACTGCTAATTAATAAAAACACTGTATGGAGTCTTGTCTTAATGCATTGAACCCAAACTTATTACAAGGCAGCCTAAAGGAGTTTGAGAATTGGCAAGCGATGGAAGGAGGTGGGGGGAATAGGAATACGGAATCAAAGGACTTTATTCAGCCTCCTTGTTCAAATTTGTTTCCTTGTTCTTTCGCTCCCCCAACCCCAATAATTATCTTTGGCCCACTAATGCCTGCCCCTCCCTTTCCCGGGTTCCTCTATAGGCCCCTGTCTGGGACGATCGCAGGCCCCCAGAAGTCTGTGTTGACCCCCTTCGCAGGCCAAAACAAACGCCACTCCTCTTTGAAGGGCCGTTCCTGGAAGGACTGGCTGTGGCGATGGGGTTTCCAAACCGCTGGGGACAGAGAGACCCTTTTCTCTGCTATCACTCGGGCTTTTCATCCCCTCACACACTGGCCCCACAGAGAGCAGGAGCTAGGAGCCCAGCCAGGCAACCTCAGCGCTCGGGACTGGCCTGTAGGAATGTGCAGGAAGGTTAAAAATGCCCCGGGAGTGTGATCCTGTCCTGTCTTCCAAACTGCATATGTAACCAAATTACTGCCTTTTGCAAATGGACATTCTCTGTCCGGCGGGGGGGGGGGGCACTTAGCACATGCTCGAAAGAACCATCTTTTGGCCGATGGAAGGTGACAAACCTGAACCTGGGAACTGTGTGAATTTTCTTGAGACAGTGATTTAGAAGGTTCATAATCAATCAATGGTAATAACAATAGTAATAATCAGGTGGCCCAACAGGAGATACCTGGCCGTTTAGAAGACATCTGAAGACATCTGTACAGCAAGGTTTTTAATGTTTTAGGTTTTTTGTGTTTTAATATTTTGTTGGAAGTGACCCAGGTGGCGCTGTGGGTTAAACCACAGGCTTGCTGATCAGAAGGTCAACGGTTCAAATCCCTGTGACGGGGTGAGCTCCTGTTGTTCGGTCCCTGCTCCTGCCCACCCAGCAGTTCGAAAGCATGTCAAAGTGCAAGTAGATAAATAGGTACCACTCTGGCAGGAAGGTAAACGGCGTTTCCGTGCGCTGCTCTGGTTCGCCAGAAGCAGCTTTATCATGCTGGCCACATGACCTGGAAGCTGTACGCCGGCTCTTGGCCAATAAAGCGAGATGAGCGCCGCAACCCCAGAGTCGGACACGACTGGACCTAATGGTCAGGGGTCCCTTTACCTTTACCTTTATTTTGTTGGAAGCCGCCAGAAAGTGGTGGTGGTGGTGGGCAACTTTCAGTAACAGCGTTTCCGTGCGCTGCTCTGGTTCGCCAGAAGCGGCTTAGTCATGCTGGCCACATGACCCGGAAGCTGTCTGCGGACAAATGCCGGCTCCATCAGCCTATAGAGCAAGATGAGCGCCGCAACCCCAGTCGTCAGTGACTGGACCTAATGGTCAGGGGTACCTTTACCTTTACCTTTCATGTCCCAAATTTCATCCAAGGAGCTCAAGAAGTCATACATGGTTCTCCCCGCACCCCTCTCCATGTTATCCTCACGACAACCCTGTGAGGTAGGTTAGGTTGTGAGACAGTGACTGGCCCAATGGCACCCAGTGAGCTTCATTGCTGAGTGGGGATTCGAACCCTGGGCACTCAGGTCCTAGTCCAGCACTCTGACCCCTTCCTCCATCATTTCAGCCCAACCCAGCAGAAAATTTAAGTTTACCTTCCCGCTGCAGCGGTACCTATTTATCTTCTACTTGCACTTTGACGTGCTTTCAAACTGCTAGGTGGGCAGGAGCAGGGACCGAGCAACGGGAGCTCACCCCGCTGCGGGGATTCGAACCACCGACCTTCTGATTGGGAAGCCCTAGGCTCTGTGGTTTAGACCACAGCGCCACCCGCGTCCCACTATGAATGTAATAGCTAATATCTAAATGTAACATGGGTTACTAACCATTGTGTCTCATTTGACCATAAGTGGTGACAGGAATGAGCTATTACATGGGTGTTTCTTAAGCATGACTGAAGGTGCAATTAAGGGAGGAGGGAAGGACGAGTGTTTGGATTGCATGATTGACATTGCTATAACATGCTTAACATGAGTCAACACTGTGATGCAGCAGCAAAAAAGGCTTATGCTATTCTAGGCTGAATCAACAGAAGTATAGTGTCCAGATCAAGGGAAGTAATAGTCCCACTCTATTCTGCCTTGGCCAGACCACAGCTGGAATATGTTGTGTATCTTTAGCCTGGAAAAGAAGAGACTGAGAGGAGATAAGATAGCCATCTTTATATATCTTAAGACTTAAAGGCTGCCGCATGGAGCAGGGAGAATGCTTATTTTCTCCTTCTCTGGAGGGTAGGACTCGAACCAATCTCTTCAAGTTGCAAGAAAGGAGATTCCAACTAAACATTTGGAAAAAAATTCTGACAGTAAGAGCTGTTCAACAGTGGAACAGACTCCCATGAGAGGTGGTGGACTCTCCTTCCTTGGATGTTTTTAAGCAGAGGTTGGATGGCCATCTGTCATGGATGCTTTAACTGAGATTCCTGCATTGAAGGGGGTTGGGCTAGATGACCCCTGGGTTCCTTCCAACTCTAAGATTCTATGGTAGTTATTTGGATGTCTGAGAACCATATCAAATACTCTTAAAATCACACTGCTTCTCCCCTCCCCCAGTTTAACTTGGAATAACTTGGAAGACCCTTTGAACATTCCTTGATTATGAGTCAGGAAGATTTGAAATAGCTCTCTTGTCACGAACCTGTCTACATCTAAGTCCCATTATTATTATGGGGTGTGTGTGTGTGTGTGTGTGTGTGTGTGTGTGTGTGTTAATAATATCAAGGGACTACCAAAACACATGGGAAAAACGGATGTGCATGTGTAGAAAATGGCAATTAAAATGATCAAAGAGTTGAAACACTTTCCCCAGAATGAGACCCTAAAACATTTAAAATGAAGGAGTCCGGCGCAGGGGGTGGAACACTGTTGCAGAAGTTTATAAAGTGATGTCTGGTGTTGAGGATGTAGATAAGGTCTTCCTCCTCTCTCCAAAGCCTATACAATGGGAGGGCAATAAATTTAGCATAGGGAAAAGGATGCACACACACGGCACAATAAGAACATAAGAGCCTGATGGATCAGGCCAACGGCACATCTAGTCCAGTATCCTGTTCTCAAGTGACCACATAGATGCCTGTGGAAAACTCAGGCACAAGAGCTCTCTCCCTTCTTGTGCTTTACAGCAGAGATGTCCAGCTCCCAAGAGACTGCAATCTGTTCTTGTTTAGTTGTTTAGTCGTGTCCGACTCTTCGTGACCGCATGGACCAGAGCACGCCAGGCACTCCTGTCTTCCACTGCCTCCCACAGTTTGGTCAGACTCATGTCGGTAGCTTCGAGAACACTGTCAGTCCAACCATCTCGTCCTCTGTCGTCCCCTTCTCCTTCTGCCCTCCATCTTTCCCAACATCAGGGTCTTTTCCAGGGAGTCTTCTCTTCTCATGAGGTGGCCAAAGTATTGGAGCCTCAGCTTCAGGATCTGTCCTTCCAGTGAGCACTCCGGGCTGATTTCCTTCAGAATGGAGAGGTTTGATCTTCTTGCAGTCCATGGGACTCTCAAGAATCTCCTCCAGCACCATAATTCAAAAGCATCAATTCTTCGGCAATCAGCCTTCTGCAATCTACTCCCAGTGTAAAACAACTGGCAGTGATCTACCCATTGTCATTAGAGGGAGGGAGCCAAAGTTGTTAACCTTTTTTTAGGAGAGGACAAAGTTGGGGAAATGAAAGTTGTTGAGCTTTTCTAAGCGGGGGGTGGGTCATAAAAAGCTCAAAAACAACACCACAACAAAAGAATGGACCAAGTGATACAGACAAGCTTAGTATTTGAAACGACTGCCCAGTTCACGGACAGAAGGGCGGCGGCGGCAGGGGGCGGAGACATCCTACACAATTCTTCTTACAGCCAACAATCAAAAGGGAGCCCGCGATCGACAGCAATCATTCAGGGATCGACCTATTGGACATTGCTGCTTTACAGCAACTTGTAGTCAGAAGCATCTCTGCCTTCGAACATGGATGCAGAGCATCGTCAGTATGGCTAGTAGCCATCGATAGCCCTATCCTACATGAATTTGCCCAATCGTCTTTTAAAGCTCTCCAGGTTGGTGGCCATCCCTGCCTCCTGGGGGAGTGAGTTCCATAGTTTAACTATGCACCACGTGCATTGCTTTTTTCTTCTTCTAAAAAAAACATTTAGGGGTGCTCTCAATTTGACTCAGGAAAATCACCATTTTGTCGTTCAAATTGGAGAAAATAAAATACAGTAAATGGACAAAAGTACAAAGATCCACAAAATGTTTAGGGGTATGCATACCCCTGCATCATTCCCCCCCCAGAGAAAAAGCACTAACCATGTGAAAAAGTTCTGTCTTTTATCTGTCTTTTATACAATTTACGTGGAAATTGTTCAATTGGGTTGTGTACCTCTTGAGGTGTTTTATTCATTGCTTGTGACTACTTTTGTAATTATGTAAATATTTTGATGGTGTGAGCTGCCTTGAGCATGGTTTGAACTATGGAAAGGCAGCGTACAAATAAAATAACGATGATGCATCTTCCAACATCCTGCTTCATTGGACATCTACGAGTTCTAGTGTTGAGAGAGAGAGAGAGAGAGAGAGAGAGAGGGAGGGAGGGAGAACTTTCTCTATTCACTTTATTATTCCATGCACAATTGTATACACCTCCATCATGTTGCCTCTTAACTCACCTTTCTCTAACAAAAAAGTCCCGAATGCAGCATCCTTCGCCCTTAAGGGAGATGTTCCATCCCCTTGGTCGTTTCGGTTGCCCTTTTCTGAATCTACGGAACTCACTGCCACAAGATAGGCAGAATGGGTTTAGATTAGCCTGGGTTTAGATGGCTTTTAAATGCTAACTGGGCACATCATGAACGATTGGATGTTTTGTTAGTAGCCACAGATTGCCTCCTTCTCTATGAATTTGTCCATTCTTCTTTTAAAGCCATCCCAGTTAGTGGCCATCACTGCCTCCTGTTGGAGCGAGCATGGAGGGCTACACAGGTCCTTCATCACTGCCTTATCCTCAGGGCCGGCCCTATGATGAGGCAGCGTGAAGCAGCTGCCTCAGGTGGCACATACTGAGGTGCAGGGAAAGGACAGAGCTGGGGGTGCTATGTGGACTGCCCTCAAGGCCTGTATTGCTGTAAGATTCAACCACCAATCAAATTGACTTCTTAATGTGCCATGGGAAAGGGTGCCATCTTGCCCTTTGCCTCAGGTAGCAAAATGTATTGAACGGCCCTGCTTATCCTATAGCCCAGGGGTCAGGAAACTTTTCTGCCGGCGGGCTGGATCACCCGCACTCGCAGGAGCGCACGCACTCGTGTGCATGCACACCATAGCTGTCAACTTTCGGATTTGAAAATAAGGGATTTTTTCCCCAAAACTTTCAGATTTGAAAATAAGGGATGCCGCGAGGGCGGTGCAATGGCACCAAGTAGCCTCGCCACCCTGCGCTTCAGAGGCTGCGCGCGAACAGGTGAGCGAAAGAGCGAGCGCGTAGATGGCAGGCAGGCTGTCTGGTTGGGCATGAGGGTCTGGCTGCACAAGGCATGCAAGCTCCTCCCCCAGTCGGTCTCAGACTCCTTATTGGCAGCCCATCAACGCAGCTGAGGAGCCTCCCTGGCCGGCAGGGAGGGACAGGAGCTGCTTCCTTCGAAATCCGGGAAATTTAAGGGATAGCAGCAATCCGGGAAACAGCATTGGAATAAGGGAGTTTCCCGCCGCTCTTTCCCCCCTGGCTTTCGGAGCCATGGCGGGGGAGGAAGAGGAGTCTGTGGCTTCCTATTGGCTGTAGGAGCCAATAGGAAGCTGTGGCTGCATCCCGGAAGTCAGTCCCCGCGCAGAGCTAAACCGGCGTGCCGCGCGGGAACTGACCAAGCGGGCAGCAAGGGCTGGGGGCCGGTTTAACGACCCCCTCGGGCCGTATCCAGCCCACAGGCCATAGTTTGCCGATCCCTGCTATAGCCTTTCTCTCGACCAGTCAGGCTGTATTAAGGATTATGCAAATCCCAAACGCTTTGGCAACACACGGGATACCATATCTGACGAGGCTCTTCTGGCAAAGGGTCAGACAGCAATGAACCAGCTGGGAACCATCGGCTTCATTCATTCATCGGCACCGACGCCACGGTTTGACCATAATAACAGCTTGTCCTTCAGCATGCATCAGGCTTCAAGCCTAGGAGGCTAAACCAGGATTAAGTTCTGCCCATTCATAATTAAGTTCTGCCCCTTAATAATTTTGGTGAGTCTCTAACGTGCCCCTTCATGTCTTGTTAAAGAATTCTTCTTTTTTTCTGAAATACACACTTTAATTACCAGCCAGCCAGGACACATCACATATTGTCGATACTGTAAATGTTCCTTTAAAAATAATTTGTCAGCCAGTTTGTGTCTCCTAAAAAGCTTTTAAAAAAATAAATAAATCCCCAAACTTTCAAAAACTATATGGGCATAAAGAATATATGGAGCATAGCATCTATTCAGACCATCAGTACCTGTAGGAGGAGTCTCCTAAGCTCCCATCCCCCATAAGAAACTGCAGTTCCCAGGATCCTTTGCGACAGAAGCCATGACTGTTCAAAGTGGTATGGTACTGCTTTCAATGTATATGTTGGAGAAAACAATAATTTCATAAAACTGCATTTTGATCATTCTGTTTTCTTTTGAGTCTATGGCCTAGCTAAACTAAAAGGGCCTGTACCTGCCTTTTACAGGACAGAAGTAGCTGCTTTTAGGTACTGTACATAGCGAATGTCCGTTCCAGAACCCTGGAAAGAATAAACTGTTAGAATATATGGTGGCCATTGTATACATGAATCAACTAGGCATGGCAATTGTGATTAATCTTGAATTGTTGTTGTAGCGTGAGTTAATGATTTCAGCAAGTGATTTCAGCTTTCTGACATAGCAGGCAGGAGACAGCTTCTTCATGTAACAACTCTTTATTCAGGCAAACAAGACTGAGGGAACTGAGGGTAGGGAAGCTGCATTTATAGGGACAGAGGACTGGCTAGGAAAAGATACATTTTGGAGGGAACAATCTCAAGCAATCACACAGCTGCTATTTGGTGGAAACTAATAAGACAGAGGATCCAAATGCAGCAACTTGAATGCACCAATAGTAACTGTTCCTTCTGGGACAGGAAGGCAGTTACTTTACCCTAATGTGATTACAGACAATAGTAATACAGATATGATAACACTTTGAATCAATACACAACATTGTTTTCTGGAAGCTGGAAAACTTTTAATGAACAGGAAAAATAGTCAAAAGTCTTAATAAAGACAAACACTGAAAAATGGTTAGATGTAATCACATGATACTATGATGAGGGCTGATCTGAAGAGCCAAATAATTTTAATTGGTTCAGGATGATGATATTGGGTTGCAACGATTAAGATTGCTGTGATCCTTTGATTGCTGAATAGAAATGACGTGTGCAATTTGGAAGTGTATAAAAACACTTCTTTGGATGTGGTTCTTTGCAGCCTCCCCCTTATTTTCGAGGCTGTCCCTATGCGTATTTGTATTTAAACGAAGGCCTATCTTTCCCCTTGGATCCTGCATCCTTTTCTTTTGGGGTTTCTGTGAGGGTAACCTCCAGTCTAGGAACCTAGTCCGGCATCTTGGTTCAGCCAGTGGCCACCCAGATGCTCCCAGGTAGTCCACAAACACACATAGGCCACATCTGCACTGCAGGGCACATTGGGAAGAAGGAAAATCTGTAGTTCCATGGGGGGGAAGGGGGCCTTCTAACAACTCTCAGCACCCTTCCCTTTGGGGGAAGCCGTGGCGGTTTGAAGTGTTATCATTGCAGCATCCCGTCCTCACCCTGGCCAACCAGATGTTTTTGGGATGCCCCTGCGACGATCCTCCCCCTCAAGCTACACGCTTGACCCCTTTGACTGTTACTAAGTGTATTTATCACTGAGGTGTTCTGGGTTCGAATTCCTTTTCGCCCCACCTCTATCCTTTGAGGTCCATCTGAGTTGTCAATCCCTTTTTATTGTAACCTGGGATATCTTAGTAACAGGGGTTTCTTTTGCCCAGCTGCCGTGACCGCGGTAGATATATATATTCACAATGCTTTGGGCTCCTGGGGGTTAACCTGCCTCTCAGCTTGCAGTACTGGGGCCTCTGTCCCTTCAGATCTCTCACTGCTTCAGTTAGCTAACTCCTTTAGCAACTGTGTAGCTTTACCAAGGCTTCTACCCTCTTGCCCCTTTTGAGAGAAACCCTGAGACACAAACTATCTCCCTGCATATGAGTTTTGTCTCTTCCCTGAGTTCCTTTCCTCATAAGCATTCATATATCGCTGGACCCAACAATAAACGACGATAACTTCTTGGCTCAACGAAAACAAGTTTTTATTCTTTATATAACATAACTTTTCAGATCTTTATTAGTTCATCCGCTTAGTTTCCAACCATAAGCATAAACACTTTCAGTTTAACAAACTGATCTTCATCCTATCCTATCCTACCCACCACTATCCTGGTCCCACTCCCTCTTCTTCCAGTCACCACTCACTCACTCCCTCTTCAAAATAATTTTTTTTCCTTCCAGTAGCACCTTAGAGACCAACTAAGTTTGTTCTTGGTATGAGCTTTCGTGTGCATGCACACTTCTTCAGATACACGAAAGTTCATACCAAGAACAAACTTAGTTGGTCTCTAAGGTGCTACTGGAAGAAATTTTTTTATTTTGTTTTGACTATGACAGACCAACACGGCTATCTACCTGTCACTCCCTCTTCTTCACACACCAACGGCTGCTCCCTCCTTTTAAAGTGCGGAATGTCCCGCCTCCCCCGAGTGAGCTGCCACTCAAACATGGAGTGAACATTAACTCTTTAAGAGAATCCCTTAACTTAGGGCAGGTTCGCCACACCCACCAGCAGGGCTGGAGCCTAGCAGCCCTGCTTGTGACCCCTAGCCACTGGTACCCAGCTGCGTACGCTGCCTCTGAACATAGGACATAGACCTCATGGCAAGTGGCCACCGGCAGCCCTCTCCTCCATAAATATCTTCTGCATGACAGCTCTTCCAGATCGCCTGCTTTTAGCCTGCGCTATCCAGCTGACTGGCTCCGATCCGTATCCAAGAAACACATCCACAGCCTTTTCTCCTCAAGGAGCCCTTGGCTCTGATCTCGGTCCCACAATGAAAATTTGTTCTTGTCTTGTAAAGAATGTATTGGGTCTCGTCGTAATAAGCAACGGAATGAGCTGGGAGGGAAAGAGAGGAAGAGGTTGGCTCCCCTCCACCGTGTTGTTCAGCATCCGCTGCTCTTATTGCTGTCCAAACCTGCCTTCCCCCTCACGATTCTCGCTCTTTCTCTCCCTCTCTCCAAATCGTGACCTCATCTCTTTCTCCAGGAAAGATCACGACAAGCACCATTGGGGGGCGGAGGGTGGGGCAGTCTGTGGGGAAGGAGGCCAGCGGCAAAGGGTGGACGGAGGGGGTGGAGAGAGTCATAGAGAGGGCGGGTAGGGTGTCCAAACTCACTGGGAGCCAGGGGGGTGTAGTGGTTAGAGTGCCGGATTAGGACCTCGGGAGACCAGGCTTCAACTCCCCGCTTGACCATGAAGCTTGTTGGGTGAACCTGGGGGCTGTTCACTGCCTCTCAGCAGTGAATCTACCTCACAGGGTTGTTGTGGGGATTAAGTGAGGAGAGGGGGAAGAAGAGTTTGGATTTATCACTACCCAAAGGACTCTCAAAGCGGCTAACAATCTCCTTTCCCTTCCTCCCCCACAACAAACACTCTGGGAGGTGAGTGGGGCTGAGAGACTTCAGAGAAGTGTGACTAGCCCAAGGTCACTCAGCAGCTGCATGTGGAGGAGCAGGGAAGCGAACCCGGTTCCCCAGATTACGAGTCTACCGCTCTTAACCACTACACCACACTGGAGAGCCACGTACACCCCTTTGAGCTCCTTGGAGAAAATGGTGGGATATAGATTCAATAAGTAAACAAAGAAACAAACAAACTATGGTTAGGGATGGGACGGGGAATTTGGTTCGTTGTGCATTTTAACGTGAAATTACCCCATCTGAATTTCTGGAGACAATACAGGAAGAGAAAGCCAGCCGTCCTTTGAAAGTCACACTTCTCTGAATTTCACCATGCTGTTTGTCCACCAATGTGTACCTAGGGAGAGGGATTGTAGAAATCATAGAATTGGAGAGTTGGAAGGGATCTCTAGGATCATCTCGTCTGATCCCCTGCAATGCAGGAATATGCAGCCGTCCAATATGGTGATCGAACCTGCAACCTTGGCGTTATTAGCACCAAGCTCTAACCAACTGAGCTACCACATGCTCATGCAAATATTGATGAAAATAACATGCAAAATATTAGGGGAAACTTCTTTATATCTTTATATCTATCTCTATGTGGAAACACCCTCCCTTCAGATGTCAAAGAGAACAACAATTACCAGACCTTTAGAAGACATCTGAAGGCAGCCCTGTTTAGGGAGGCTTTTAATGTTTTATAGATTATTGTATTTTAATGCTCTGTTGAAAGCCGCCCAGAGTGGCTGGGGAAACCCAGCCAGATGGGCGGGGTATAAATAATAAATTATTATTATTATTATTATTATTATTATTATTATTATTATTAAACATGTACACTAAAATGCTGGTGAGTTTTCATGAGGATTTAAAAAATGGTGATTGCAAACTGTTGCAGAAATGTGGAGAACTGAACTTAAGACCGGCCAAACAAGGAACCTGAAATTGACAGATTCACCCATCCCTATCTGTGGCTTAGTTTGGTACTTTAAGAGGCGCTGGACTCTGTGGTCCCCATTCATAGTGCCCTGGCTCTCAAGCACCTCCTTCAAGAGCTGAACTGGGAGTTTTTTCAGTGCCAGGTTTACATCTTTTATTTGCCCAAACTTTTAAATTAAAAGGACATGTTGTTGTGCTTTTATTTCCAGACTGCTTTTCGTGTCTTATTGTCCTTCTGCTGCTTACTCGTCATGCTTTGAGATATCTGGCAGTTTTTAAAATTGTTTTTGCAGTTTTATTTTGTTTGCAGCTTTCCAGGGCTTAATGTATTTTTCTTTTTTAATTTCTAAACGGCCTTGAAAACAATATAAACACATGTCACAGATATTATTGTCTGCTTACAGTAACAGATAATGCATTACTCCGCCCCTTCCCATGACTAGCAAAAAAAATGCCAAAGAAGCACATTTTTCTTGGCAGAATTTCCCTTCGCTTGATGCAAAAACTTTGTGTTGTGTCTTGTGTCTCCATGTGTGTACTAGAGTTCATTTATTTATTTTGCAGGATCGAGATACCACTTGATTGAAATAAAACCTCCAAGCGGTTTACAGTATAGCTATCATGAAAAAAAAACGGTGAGAAACAACTATATAAAGCATACAAAAATAGTTTGACATCAACAGTAAGCTAAACACCAGATTTAAAAAAAAATGTCAGCATTCTACATTTCTGGTTAGGCTTGTCTAAACAAAAAAATGTTCTTAGCAGGTGCTGAAAAGAGTACAGAAAAAGCACCTGCCTGGTGTCAATAGGCAGGGAGTTCCAAAGTTTGGGTTCTACCACACTAAAATTTGATTTCCTCCAAATATATAACAAGTATTATGTGGAACCTGCAACAGAGCCATTTCCTATATCTATATATCTCTATCTATCCATGTATCTGTTATAATTATTGGTTTTTTATGCCGTTCATATTTTTATCTGTAAGCTGCATTGCGTCGCTGTAGGAGAAAAAGGAAGGGTATACAGTAAATATAAATATTAATAATGAGGTTTCCATATTTCAAAAAGTGAAAATCTGGACACAAAAGTTGTTCAGGTTTTTTGGGCAAAGTTGTTGAGTTGTTGTTGTTGTTGTTTGTTTTGTTTTTTGCAAACTCTCCAAAAAAGAGAGAGAATTTTTCACCTTTTTGTTTTATGAAAATCACCATACACCTGGGTTATAGATTATTCCACCCAGATGCCATTTTCGATGGACAAATTCCAGCTCTGTCTGGGAAATTCCAGCCGTGTGGCAGCCCTAATTCATATTATTTTATTGTGCATCCATGAAAGTTCAAGGGAAGACAGTCTGCGTCATTTCTAGCTGGTGCATACTGTAACTCCCTGCCAAAATCATGTCACTTCTCCTACTACAAATGTCCCTGGGTGGTACCGGTATTATTAGTCCAGGTTCTGTTTTGCTATAGCACAATTGTGTCCCTCCAGACAATATCCGGCAATAAATGCAGGAGAAACAGCGTAGAACAATTGATAAAGCAGAACGATGTTGGGTCAGCCCAGCATAAATGTAATATGCGATTGCAGCAACAGCATGCCAACGACATCTTGCAAAATACACCTGCAAAAAACAAACAAAAATTAATCAGTCTGGAGTTGCACCAAAGAGGGGCGCTGCAAGAGACTGTTGCAGTACAGAGTGCTACTGGTTTTGTTTTGTTTTTTGTTTTTTTGCAGGCTGCCATCCTTTACCCACTTAGGCAGGCCTAACTGAACTCAGTTAGGATGGTGATAGGATGGGATTGCCATTCAACCTCTCCCTTCCAGTCCCCCTTTCCCTGCTGGTGTTTTGTTTCCCCATTCTGAACAGGCAGGCAGCATTCTGTGGTCACCGAGCATGCTCAGTTCTCCTTGGGCTGTTTGGGGGGATTTTCCCACCCCCAAAACTTAGGTTCCCCCACAAAAAAAGATTATTATTTTTGTATCACCTTGGTGACAAAAGTCCGTATAGTTAAAGCTATGGTTTTCCCAGTAGTGATGAATGGAAGTGAGAGGTGGACCATAAAGAAGACTAATCGCCAAAGAATTGATGCTTTTGAATTCTGGTGCTGGAGGAGACTCTGGAGAGTCCCATGGACTACAAGAAGATCGAACCTCTCCATTCTGAAGGAAATCAGCCCTGAGTGCTCACTGGAAGGACAGATCCTGAAGCTGAGGCTCCAATGCTTTGGCCACCTCATGAGAAGAGAAGACTCCCTGGAAAAGACCCTGATGCTGGGAAAGATGGAGGGCACAAGGAGAAGGGGGCGACAGAAGACGAGATGGTTGGACAGTGTTCTCAAAGCTACCAACATGAGTCTGACCAAACTGTGGGAGGCAGTGGAAGACAGGACTGGCTGGCGTGCTCTGGTCCATGGGGTCACAAAGAGTCGGACACGACTAAACAACTAAACAACAACAAACAACATATCTTTCATATGTTCAAGCCTTGGGGTTTCCCCATCTTTCATCTGTTAAGGCAAGAGAACAAAATTTCTGTGGCAAGTTTATAAGGCCAATTTTGCAAGAAATGTTTTTGAAAGTGTTGAGTTTCATGGCCTTGCGCCGACCTATGTGAAGCATGTTCCAATGATAACAATTATCTATCTCTGTTTCCCAGCCTCCCCAGTATTTTTCAGCTGCAGAAGAAGGCTGTTGCGCTTTGTCTAAGAACATAAGAAGAGCTCGCTGCATCAGACCAATGGCCCACCCCATAATAGAATCATAGGACTGTAGAGTTGGAAGACACCTGAGGGTCATCTATTCCAACCCCTTACAATGCAGGAATCTTTTGCCCAGTGTGGGACTCAAACCCATGACCCTGGGTTGAAAACTCTGACTGACATGGTAATCCGTCTGTTATTTTTAACGTAAGTGTAATGAATGGATTATTATTCTCTCTCAGTGGAGGCTGGTGGTCCTTAGGACTGGTAGGGCATAAGGGATGGAGCTCAACAGTAGGTGGCGCCAGAGAGCCAATGGTAGGCAGGGCCAAGTGATCCTAGTTTTGTCTCCATTTTTCTCCCTGATGACTTCTGCAAGGGTAACACCGAGCCTAAGGAGGAGGAATCTAACAGGTAGTGCAGGGAGTGCAGGGGTCAGCAAACTTTTTCAGCAGGGGGCCGGTCCACTGTCCCTCAGACCTTGGGGGGGGGGGCTGGACTATATTTTGAAAAAAAATATTAACGAATTCCTATGCCCCACAAATAATCCAGGGATGCATTTTAAATAAAAGCACTCATTCTACTCATGTAAAAACACCAGGCAGGCCCCACAAATAACCCAGAGATGCATTTTAAATAAAATGACACATTCTACTCATGTAAAAACACGCTGGTTCCCGGACCGTCCGCGGGCTGGATTTAGAAGGCGATTGGGCCGCATTTAGCCCCTGGGCCTTAGTCTGGGGGCCCCTGAGGTAGTGCCACCCTCTGGACTGTTTGGAAGTAAGGAGGTAGTTGAATGGGGGACCGTTTTTTAAAATATATTTTATTTATGATTTTCAGTTTTATACATTTCAATAATTTTACAATCATTTTAACATTTCAAAACTTGACTTCCTTCCCCCTCTTTCTGCGGTTCCTTAAATTTATTTTTAGTATTTTCTGCATATCCAAATTAACTTAATTTGCTCATTTATTCACCTACTTTAAATATATACTCTGCAGGTTATTACAATAATCCTGCCAATGTTCTTATCTGTTTACAGTTTGTTTGTAAATATTCAATAAACCATTTCCATTCTTTTATAAAAAGTTTGTTATCTTGATTTCTTATTCTTCTGGTAAGTTTCGCCATTTCTTTTTAATTCATAAGTTTTTGTATCCATTCTTCTTTTGCTGGGACTTCTTTCCATTTTGGGGCAAGTAACATTCTTGCCGCTGTAGTTGCATACATGAATACATTTTTATACAGTTTGAGTAGTTCTGTCCCTAGAATTCCCAAAATGAAAGCTTCTGGCTTTTCTTTTCTTTTTTACATCTTTATTTTTAAACATCTTTATTTTCGTTTAAACATCTTTTCCAATTCATTATATATCATTTCCCAGTAAGCATTAACCTTACTGGGAAGGTTAAAGACCACCACATATGATAAAAATGGGAAGTTGCTTTAGCCTCTATATGTAGTTGTTTCAATGACTTGAACAAACAAAAATTGATTTTCCAGGTCTTTGGGGTTCACAGCACCTACATAGGAAGGAATTGTCTAGAATGGATAGATGCTGGCATCATAACATGGATGATGCCTCTTTCTGAAAGTGGATCCTGCAAACATTTTTGATTGCATAAACACTTATAGAGGTAAAGGGACCCCTGACCGTTAGGTCCAGTCATGACCGACTCTGGGGTTGTGGCACTCATCTCGCATTTTTGGCCGAGGGAGCCGGCGTACAGCTTCCAGGTCATGTGGCCAGCATGACAAAGCAGCTTCTGGCGAACCAGAGCAGCGCACGGAAATGTCATTTACCTTCCCGCCAGAGCGGTACCTATTTATCTACTTGCACTTTGACGTGCTTTCAAACTGCTAGGTTGGCAGGAGCTCACCCCGTCACGGGGATTCGGACCGCTGACCTTCTGATCGGCAAGCCCTAGGCTCTGTGGTTTAGACCACAGCGCCACCCGCTGTACTAATAAATACTAATACTAATACTAATACTAATAAGCCTACTAATACTGTACTTCAAAGCTAGGAGGATAAATACCCACCACCCACTATGCAAGTGTTAGATCACACTTTCTATTTCACCCCCCCCCATCACTTTCCCTATTAGAAAAGTCTGCTGGGGGGCAGCAGGGTTGCTGAGCAAGATCTTCAAATCAACTATAATTAAGCAACCTGAATTTGCCAGTACTGTATGTGATTGAATCCCAACCCCAAATAATGACCGTCTGAGAACTCCCTGGGAGTCTTTTTTTCAGCTGAAGAGTGAGATGAAGAAACCACAAGGACCTGATTATTAATAAATTCGAGGAACGTGCGCCTACATCTATTTAATTGTGTATACATGGAATGGGAAGCTGTGTTTTGTGGAGCAGTTAATCTGCGGAATTCACTGCCACAAGAATTCACTGCCAAGTCACCAACTTTAGAAGGCTGTAAGGGGTGTGTGGAGGGACCCAGGTGGCGCTGTGGGTTAAACCACAGAGCCTAGGGCTTGCTGATCAGAAGGTCGGCAGTTCGAATCCCTGCAATGGGGTGAGCTCCCGTTGCTTGGTCCCTGGTCCTGCCCACCTAGCAGTCCGAAAGCACGTCAAAGTGCAAGTAGATAAATAGGAACCGCTCTGGCGGGAAGGTAAACGGCGTTTCTGTGCGCTGCTCTGGTTCGCCAGAAGTGGCTTAGTCATGCTGGCCACATGACCCGGAAGCTGTACGCTGGCTCTCGGCCAATAAAGCGAGATGAGCGCCGCAACCCCAGAGTCGGACATGACTGGACCTAACAGTCAGGGGTCCCTTTACCTTTACCCTAAGGGGTGTGTGTGTGTGTGTGTGTGTGTGTGTGTGTGTGTGTTAGACAAATTCACAGAGGATAAGACTATCAGTGGCTTCTAGCCAAGATGGCTATGCCCTGTCTCCACTGCTGGGGGTCAGAAGTGGGAAGAGCAGCACAAGTCCTACTTGCAGGGTTTCCCATCGAAGCATCCGCTTGGCCACTGTGAGAACAGGTTGCCCGACCAGGCAAGTCGCTAGCCTGGTCCTTACATTCATAGATCATGCCAGTTGCGTGACAGTCTGCACAGGGGATCTCCTCTTACGTGGAAGCAACAGCTCTGTAGGAGAGAGTGCTTGCGTGTGAAGCAGCTTTTAGTTTATGGTGTGTGGAGCCACAACAAGGAGAGAGACAGAGAGAGAGAGAGACAGACAGACAGACAGAGATGATTCCAGGGGAAAGGATCAATGGATGGAGGCCACATATCACACAGAGAGAAAGAGGGTGGCAAAGTGAATAGAGATGTGAGAGCGGGAGGGAGGGAGAAAGTTTAACATAGATATGAACAAGTGTGTTGGAACAGGAGGACTTTGGAGTGATCTGAATCTCTGTGCCAAGATGGTTATCAGAGATTCCCATTATGATCTCATGGCGTTTTGTGTCTGACTGCCTCCGATTCCAAACCAAGCAGAAGCAAAGGAGTGAATGAGTCTGTGTGTGTTTGTGTGTGTGAGTGTGTGTGTGTATGAGAGTGATGCTCTTATGCTCGCTCACACCCCAATGCTGCACTGAGCCAGGAAATCCAAAGGCCAACACATTCGCCTCCTCTCTCTCTCTCTTTCCAGGGCAGGAGAAAGAGTCGCGCAGAGAGCGAAGGAGAGAGAGGCAGCTGAGGAGTGGAGCTCTTTCCATCAAACTTTTTGCAAGTAAGGAGGGGATTCCCTGTGGGGCAGCTGAAGCAGGGAACGTCCTGGGGGGAAGGGGTGCTGTGTGCTAAAGATGCCCTGCAGAGCATCTGAGTTTTGAAAAAAAAAACATTTGGGCTTTCCTGAAAGGATCGCCGAGCAGCTACAGTGATAAAGGAAAGCACTGTTTTGTTGATGGGAAAGTTGAGTTTTTAAGAACATGTCATGATAACAAGAGACTGACAGGCTGGGGAGAGAAAGGGAGCAAAATGTGTACCAACAGTAATTTGGTGGAGATGAATGGGAGTGAGATGGGGGAGAGATGGATGGATGGATGGATAGATGGATGGAATGGAAGAGAGATTAAGGGTGGATGAAGGCAGGGAGAGACGAAGCAGTGTTAGAGCAGGCAACAGAAGGCAGTGCTGTTTGACGCAGGGATGAGTTTAATGCATGAGTTTCTAATCCCTCAAGATCTAGTGGCAATCTATAGAGCACAGACAGGTGTTTTTTTTAAATAATAAAGTATTGTGCTTATTAAAGTCATGATGGCATTGTGAAGAAAAGGTGAATTCATTGACGAAAATAAAAAGTACATCGGCTGAGCATAGCCATTGATAGAAGTATCACAAAGTGTCAATGAGCGGAATGAAGCTCTAGAGGGACGAAAGGATAATGAATGGTTGCATCTTATCTATGAAGCTATAATTCCTCCGGTGTTGCCGGGCAGCTTATGAGAACGTTTCCGAAATCTGTCTTATCTCTAAAGCTATAATTCCTCCGGTGTAGCCAGGAGGCTTATGAGAACGTTTTCAGAAAACTGTCTGAAAGGACAGCTCTTTCAGCTAAGAGAGAGCCACGTGGAATTCAAAACCTGCTGGGGTAGCCTGTAGGTCTCTGTGTGGATTTTGCAGTAGACTGGCAAGTGGGGTTGACTGCCGGCTGTTCAACAATGGCAGCAACAAGAAAGCCAATTTCCCTGCCTTTGTTGGGGTGATGAAATGGAGAAGAATGGTAACCCAAAGTGGACTTTTCTGTGTGCTCAGTTCAGTTCCGGCACTGAACATTAATTCCCAGGTTAACCATGTGCTCAGAGGCACCCAGTCTTTTCGCACTATATCCTTTACACCTGGCTCTTCTGGATAGATATGGGGCAGTCTCTGCCCACCTGGTGCCCTCCAGATGTTTTGGACTACAACTCCCATCAGCCCCAGCCAGTGATGGGAGTTGTAGTCCAAAAGCACTCCAATCCAATGTATGTGCTGGCTGGAGTGCACCCGGAGAGCAAAGGCTGAATCTTGGGGTTCAAGTGAGTGTGTGTGTGTGTGAATCTGTCCATTTAATTTCCATAATTTTGTATTTTTTTCCAATTAGAAGTTCAGTTCTCCATATTTCCACCTCAGTTTGCTGCTATTCATATATTTTTTTATAGCAAGTCCTCAGGAAAATTCAGCAGCATTTCTCCCAGTAATACACCTTTTTAAGCAGAATGTCAATGCAAGCAATTTCCCCCAAACGTTCTTCATTTTGGTATGTTATTTTCACAGTTATATGCAATTTTATGCACGCTTTACCCCAGAACGTGCATTTCTGTACACATTTATTGGCTAGCAGGACTGCACTGCAAAGTTCAGAGAAGTGTGAATTCTGAAGGCTGGTTGGGAAAGCGTGGATTAGGTACCTCTACCTTTTGACATGAAGTAAATCAGATTTCTCTCTGATTCCTACTAGTGAGAGAAGCCAAAGTAGCTCTGACAAGTCTGAAGTCTGCGCTAGATATCAGATGTGTGTGTGTGTGTGTGTGTGTGTAGAAATTGGGGCTGTCTCCTGTCTGAAACCCTGGACAGCTGCTGCCAGTCAGTGTACACAATACTGAGTTAGATGGGCCAGCGATCTGACAGCATAAGGCAGCTTCTCGTGTTCCTAGTCTTTGGGGAAAGGACCTTAGCTCAGTGGTTAGAGCATCTGCCTAACATGCACAAGTTCCCAGGCTCATCTCCCACCATCTTCAAGGAGGTCTAGGGAAGTCTTCCTGTTTGAAACCCTGGTGAGCTACTTCCTATCTGTGCGGCTTAGATGGACCAATGTAGAAGGCCATTATTCTACATTCCTATCAGTTTCAAGGAAGGGTAATTTTCCAGAGCAGTAGACATCTTAGTCTGTTGCAGCAAAACCAACGAAGAGTCTTGTGGCACCTTAAAGACTTGCAACGCAATGTTATGCTGGGCGGGGGGACATGCTCACCGAGATCCCTGGGCATTGTACCCCCACTTCAAGTACCAGCCTATCTATCAACTCTTTCTATTGCTAGTCATCATTTCGCTTTTATTAAAGCACGGTTTAATGTATTCCCCTCAAACGTCCTTTTTCATAGATTTTCCAGGGGCCAAGTTTTGGTCTTATGTGCCTGTGATAACCGTTCGATTGAATCCCTTCATCACATAGTGTTTGTCTGCCCCTTGTATTCTGCCGCCCGAAAGACTCTATTACTTCCATTAACTCAGAAATTACCGGGGTATTTGGAAGAGTCTTACCTTGCTCTTCTGTTGCAAGATTCAGACTCGATTATAACCCTACATATGGCGAAATTTCTGACATCAGTTCTGACACTTAAGAAACGCAATGGATTGTTATATACAGCTTGAATTTTTAATTTAATTTTTATCATATTTTATTCAATTGAGTATCCCTTTTAATCTATTTTACTGTTAGCAATTGTAAACTAGGCTGTGCTGTTTCTGTTTTTGGTTGTTATGTCTATGGGCTTAAAGCCGAAATAAAATGAGTTGAGTTGAGACCTTAAAGACTCACAAATGTGGCCTTTGTGGTCCAAGCTGCACCTCACCCAGCTCATGGAATGTGGCCCTGTGTTGCAGGCATTTAAGAGGAGGGCGAAAGCAACGGCAAGGGATGTATTGAAGCATAGATAACAAGGTGGGTGAAGGATAAAGGCTGAGATAAAAGATTCAAAAGAGAATGGGGGCTCCTGCTCCTTTAAGAGGGAAACTCAGCAGGTATGTCACTATTAAAGATGCAGGAACCCTGTCCTCTTTCGCATCTGGTGTCCCTAAGAGCAAACTGTTGTTTGAGGCACAGAACTGGATAGACTGAGAGTGGCTGGTATATTTATACAATCACCTAAGAGGACATAAAAGTTAAGAGAGGAAGAGAAGGAAGAAGATGTAAGGGAAAGGAAGATATCAACGAAGGAGTTAAATGATGCTTAGTTAGATGGAATCATAAGTCGGTATCCAATGCTAGCCCTACTCAGAGTAGACTTGTTTATTTTAATGGGCATAACTAATTCATTGTTTCATTGGGTCTACTTTGAGTAGGACTCAGTTGGATACCACCCAAATATCACCTAGTCCAACTCCCCTGCTGATGCAATAAATCTACTGGTAAGTTGGCCACCGAGGTTCTCTGAAAGAAGGAGAGTCTCTGCCTCCTTCCAAGACCGTCTCTGTTCCAGAGTTGAATGACTTACGTTGTCAGGACATTCTTTCCAAAGGTCAGTCAAAAACCTGTTTATTGTTGTTTGAACCTGAAATATACTCGGAGTACATAACAGAAACAGTTGTTTTGGGTGACTGGAAAGAGATTTGCTTCATCAGAGAACTTGATGCTAGATTTATGGCACAAAACGATGTGGTTGCAGGCTTTTTAGGGTTTTTTTAAAGTCAATTCCATCAAGTGGTGGACTGTCTACCAGCTCATGGGAGAAATGCAGGCTGAGAAATGTACACATAAAGCAGTCCTAGCCAGAAAACTGGAAGAGGACTGGAATACTGTGTCCAGTTCTGGGCACCACAGTTCAAGAAGGATACTGACAAGCTGGAACGTGTCCAGAGGAGGGCAACCAAAATGGTCAAAGGCCTGGAAACGATGCCTTATGAGGAACGGCTTAGGGAGCTGGGTATGTTTAGCCTGGAGAAGAGAAGGTTAAGGGGTGAAAGGTTATAGAGGAGGGAGAAAGGTTGTTTTCTGCTGCTCCTGAGAAGAGGACACGGAGCAATGGATTCAAACTACAAGAAAGAAGATTCCACCTAAACATTAGGAAGAACTTCCTGACAGTAAGAGCTGTTTGACAGTGGAATTTGCTGCCAAGGAGTGTGGTGGAGTCTCCTTCTTTGGAGGTCTTTAAGCAGAGGCTTGACAGCCACCTGTCAGGAATGCTTTGATGGTATTTCCTGCTTGGCAGGGGGTTGGACTGGATGGCCCTTGTGCCGGCTCCCTCGGCCAGTAAAGCGAGATGAGCGCCGCAACCCCAGAGTCGTCCGCGACTGGACCTAACGGTCAGGGGTCCCTTTACCTTTACCTTACTGTGCTTTGACATCTGCAATGGTTGGCGTCCATTTGGGCTGGTAGGGTGAAAAGAAGGGAGCTCAACAGTAGAGGGCGCCAGAAAACAGCAAGCAGAGGCAACCAATGCTAGTCTTGCCCCCTTCCTCCTCCCTGCTGAGTTCTTCAAGGGCAACACTGATACTAATACCAGCAACAACAATCTTATTATTTATACCCCTCTCATCTGGGTGGGTTACCCCACCCGCTCTGGGGAAGACTAAGGGGGAGGCTGGTTGTAAGAAAGAAGGCAGGCAGGTGGGGTCTGACTGAAGGCAGAATGAGGCTGGGTGGGGTAATGCCCCCTTCGCCTTAATGGACTATCCCTCCACTGTTCCACATGCCTCCTACCATTTCGATACTGCTGCAGCCTTCCAGTAGACCAGAGCCTTGTTCACATCACTCCACCTAGGAGACCAGGGACACTGTGGTGTGATCAGGTGATGGTGATCAGGTGCGGAGCAGGATGTGCTGCTATACCAGAAGGGAACCTCAAGGCCCAGGGGAAAGATATGTCCCTCCAGGACTCTCTTTCCAGACCTTGGGAGCCTCCCCAGGCCAGAGCCTTCACTGACTCTTCTCCTTGAGTGCTTTTGCCTGGGCAAGATATGCCCTTGCCTCTTGCTTGCCTGGAGAGGTGATATAGTGGATGGATTTTGGCAAGTAGGAGAGGATATAGTAAACTTAGTTTCTCTCTTCAGTCTCACGTGAGTGAGGTTTAGAGCTTTAGCTGCTCTGAGTTGAAATATTACAGGGATAAAAACAAAAACTGGAAACTAGGCTGCTTAGCCTTAAATATACTTAAATATGCCCCTGCAGTTTGGGTTTCACCCTCTTTCCCTCCTACAAAAATAATCAGATGACAGACTGCGCAGTAAGCACAAGAAAATATGATGTTTACTCACATATAAGTCTTGCCAGGATTCAGCACTGTGAAGAATACGAGGCCAGCAGTGATACTTACAAGTTGCTTTCTACATACTAAAAGTACTAAGATGGTGTTTGCAATCATTTGCCTAAGGGATACGATACCACAGAGGTGTCCTCTCTGGCAACTCAGCACTCTGTGAGTCTTAACCCCTTTATACAGTAAACATAAATTGTCATTTTGGCTGCAGATTTCCCCCACAGGATGGAGAGGTCTTGCCTGTGTTTGTAGAACCCTCTGGCTTTTGTGTTGTTGATATATAGCCAAAGAGTGACATCCTCTGCTCCATCTGCTTCCCCCTCTGTCCCTTCCCACTACTGAAATGCAGGCTCTGGGAGATTGCGCAGAAGGACATGTGGCCCTTGGGGCCCTTCTTCCCTCTGTGTTGTTATACCTTTGGTCTGATCCAGCAATTCAGTTCTCTTCCCCATGGTGGTGACGGCTGGTAGCAATTGGGACTGATAGGGTGGCAGGCAGGGAGGCTGACAGCAGGTGGCGCCAGAGCCAATGAGAGGCAGAGCCAGCTCATTCTAGTTCTGTCTCCATCCAAATCCCTTCTGAGGGCGAAACTGAGACGAAGGGGTGGAGCATTTGATGCTCATTGGATGGCTCTGAGCAAATCGCTCAACCTAACCTTCTTCAGAGGACAGAAACATAGGAAGCTGTCTTATACCAAGTCAAGTGGTCCATTTAACTCAGTGTTTCTGAACAGACAGGCAGATTATTTATTGGGTTTTGGCCAGCAGGGCCTTTCCTTAGATAGATCAGATAGGTCTGACTCTCCATAAGGCAGCTTCCTGTGTTCCTATGTAAAACTGTCATAACAAAAAGTCACAGCAGCAGTAGATGATGATGATGATGGCACAGACGTCCCAGAACTGGCAAAGAGAATTAACATCTGAGAGGAGAGGTTCTCAAGAGAAGACATTAGAATAATAGAACTGTAGAGTCTGAAGGGACCCAAAGGGTCATTTAATCCAACCTGCCACATTGTCAGAACCACAGCTAAATAACACCTGACATTCAGCCTCTGGGAGCCAGTGTGGTGTAGTGGTTAAGAACGGTAGTCTCGTAATCTGGTGAACCGGGTTCGCGTCTCCGCTCCTCCACATGCAGCTGCTGGGTGACCTTGGGCTAGTCACACTTCTCTGAAGTCTCTCAGCCCCACTCACCTCACAGAGTGTTTGTTGTGGGGGAGGAAGGGAAAGGAGAATGTGAGCCGCTTTGAGACTCCTTCGGGTACTGATAAAGCGGGATATCAAATCCAAACTCTTCTTCTTCTCTTCTTTAAAAACCTCCAAGAGGGTCCAGTCTGCTCCACTGTCAAACAGCTCTTACCATCAACCTGGGTTTGTTTGCAGAAAAGCAGTATTTTCTAACTTAGTGAAGATGTACTTGAAGGAACACTGAAGAAGTGTGCATGCACACGAAAGCTTATACCAGAACAAACTTAGTTTGTCTGTAAGGTGCTACTAGACAATTTGTTGTTGTTGTTGTTGTTGTTGTTGTTGTTGTTGTTGTTGTTGTTGTTGTTACTGCGTCAGACCAACACGGCTACCTACCTGAATCTAGAATTGAAGGAACACTGTTTAGGGTATTGTGTTAGGAATTCTGTTACTCACTGGAGGCCTTCATGTGCATAAGAGCATAAGAATAATCCTGCTGGATCAGGCCAGCAGCCCGTTCAGTCCAGCCCCCTGTTCTCACAGTGGCTAACCAGATATTCATGGGATGCCCAACAGCAGGACCCGAGCGCAACGTTACTCTAGTCTCCCTTCCTGCGGTTTCCAGCAACTGGTATTCAGAAGCATGCAAAGGATGTGAGTCCCATCTCCCATCGGAACCACAAGGGTCAGGGGTGGTGGGAGGCATTGTCCCAGCAACATCTTGGGGAGACAGCAGTACAGATTTGCCACCCCTGCTTTCTACTGTGTCACTGATTCACCTGAATCCATGTTGCTTATGCAAGATCCACACAATATGTGATGTGTTTTATTGTCTGGTACATAAAGTGTGCATTTCGGGGGGACGGGACTCTTTAACGGGAGTCATTAATGGGCAGAACGTCATCCAGCTTTAGTCTCTTAGACTCTGCCCTAGGTTTGAATCCTTCCACTTGCCCCTGAACCATGTTGAAGGGCAAGCTGTCATTATGGTCAAATCACGGCGCCGGTGAATGAATGAAGCCGGTGGTTCCTAGCTGGTTCATTGCTGCTTGACTCTTCGCCCAGAAGATACTTTTCAGATTTTGTCTTTCCTGTACTGCCAGTGTTTGAAAGTTGTGTCATCTTCAGTGTAGCCTGACTGGTTCAGGTAAAGGCAATAGGATAAGCACCTGTGATAGGGTACCTGTGTGTGCAGCCCTCCATATTTGTCCCTTGCAGGAGGCCACCAACATGGAGGACTTTAAAAGAGAATTTGGATGAATATAATGGAGGAGTAGAAGACTCTTGATGGCTACTTAGCCAGGGTAGCTTTGCTCTGATGGTCAGAGGCTTCTGAAGACCAGCTTCTGGAAGCCACAGAAGAGAAGAGTTCAGTGGCCCTCAGGTTCCCCATAGGCATCTGTTTGACAGTGGAACGGTCTCCCTTGGGAGGTGGTGGACTCTCCTTCCTTGGAGGTTTATAAGCAGAGGTTGGATGGCCATCTGTCCTGGATGCTTTAGTTGAGACTCCCGCATTGCAGGGGGTTGGACTAGATGACCCCCGGGGTCCCTTCCACCTCTGCCATTCTATGATTCTGCAATCTGGGTGGCCACTGTGAGAACAGGACGCTGGACCGGATGGGCCATTGCCCCGGCAGAGCTCATCCTGACACGATTTAAAAGCTGTTTGGAGAGATTGAGGTTGGCTTGGCTTAGACAGACTTGCTCCCTGAGGCAGAGTGATGGCCTGGACCCAATGTTTACACAGAAGTAAGCTCCAGCGGATTCAACTATGCTTATTCCCAGTTAAGCCGTGTCCAAGATATTGCAGTAATGAGGTTCTTTCCCATCGCCATGAGCCATCAGTGGGGAGGGAGGGAGGGCTGGGCCAGGCTTCTCCCTTGCCCTTTCCTTCCTTCTTTTGAAAGAAGATTACTAAGCTCTTTGAGGCAGGGTTCCTGTTGTTCCAGGACCTGCAGGAGAAGCCCAGGAGACGCATTCCGACCCGATGATCCCATGCAAAGCAAGGGCAGGGAACCTTCCTTGGCCCACCGCAGAAAACCTTCAGGGGTGGAGTGGGCACATGCCGTGGGTGGGCGGAGCCAGATTAAAAAGTGGGCAGGGCAACGGATGCGACTGTTTTGCTGCTGTGCAGAAGACAACATCCTAGCCGGGCAAAGGTCAGGGGTTTCCGCCCAGACAAACCACATTGCACCTCTCCAGCCAGGCAAGAAGTTCAAGGGCACATTCCAGGACTAGAGTGGGGTGTGGCTTGCGGTGTAGTGGCTAGAGTGTTGGACTATGAACCGGGAGACCAGGGTTCGAATCCCCGCTCTGCCACGCAGCTCACTGGACCAGATACTGCCTCCCAGCCCAAACTACCTCAAACAGAGGCAAGTTGCGGAATTGCCGGGGGTGCCAACATCCCCGGGTACTTCCTTAACACGGCCGGCTCACCCATGAGACAAGGTGAGGTGACTGCCTCAGGCGGCAGCAAATCCTGATGTAGACTTTTATTCCCTGCTAGTTACGCAGGTGGCGCTGTGGGTTAAACCACAGAGCCTAGGGCTTGCCGATCAGAAGGTCGGCGGTTCGAATCCCCGCGACGGGGTGAGCTCTCATTGCTCGGTCCCTGCTCCTGCCAACCTAGCAGTTCGAAAGCACATCAAAAGTGCAAGTAGATAAATAGGTACAGCTCTGGCAGGAAGGTAAACGGCGTTTCCGTGCGCTGTTCTGGTTTGCCAGAAGTGGCTTAGTCATGCTGGCCACATGACCCGGAAGCTGTACGCCGGCTCCCTCGGCCAATAAAGAGAGATGAGTGCCACAGCCCCAGAGTCGTCCGCGACTGGGCCTAATGGTCAGGGGTCCCTTTACCTTTAGTTACTGTTGTAGATCTTCACTCACCCCTTCTTCCCTGGTGGGGAAGTGAGGGGTGCCGTTTTGCGGTTCGCGCCAGGTGCCAAAATGTCTGGGGTCAGCCCTGCTCCCTGAGCTGTGTAAAGGTCTTGGGAGAAAGATCCAGCCTGAGCCTATATTTTTGGAGGAGGAACATGGAGGCAGCTCATGGACTGGGAGACCTCCCCTGGTCTCCATCCGCTTGCCCAGGGCGCAAACAGAGACCGTTGCAAAAGCAAGGCTGAGCTGGGGTGGCGCTCGCCAGAGGAGCCGGGGGGGGGGGGGGCGCCATGATTTGTCATGGGCAGCCGATAACCTTGCACAGAATGAGATGCAGATGCCGCCAAGCCTTGCCCAGAAAAGCGGCCCAGAAAGGTTCTAACATAAATAGAAGATATGCAAAAGGAAGTACAATGATTAAAGAGGGGCGTGTGCCCGCCAGTTTATCTCCAAACGGGAAACTCCAAGGAACACAGTCAGCTAAGATGAGAAGGGTTCAAACATAGCTTAACTGGAGCCAGGAGTTGCAGCGGTGGTGATGTTTGCATTATCCTCCTGGATTGTCGTTTCGTGGCCAGGAGGTTGTGAATGTCATAATGCACAGGAAAGTGCAAATAAGAATGTGCAGAGTGTGTTTCTTCCCCGCTGAATAATTCCATCCTCATTCAGCTGAGGTCAAAACAGCAGAATGTTGGGGAGAGGAGAGCGCCTCTGAGCACATGCAGAGCGTGAAATAGCTCCATCCTAGGCATGTCTACTCAGAACTAAGGCTCATTTAGCTCAATGAGACTTTGGGGTATATGTTTTAAAGCGGTGCCACGGTGCCACAGCGGGTGGCACTGTGGGTTAAATCACAGAGCCTAGGGCTTGCCGATTAGAAGGTTGGTGGTTCGAATCCCCATGACAGGGTGAGCTCCCGTTGCTCGGTCCCTGCTCCTGCCAACCTAGCAGTTCGAAAGCACGTCAAAAGTGCAAGTAGATAAATAGGTACCGCTGCAGCGGGAAGGTAAACAGCCATCCAAGTTGGTGGTCATCACTGAGGGAGGGAGTGCCGTAGTTTAACTAGGCACTGCAGGAAGAAGTATTATTTTGGAAAGCGTACCCAGACAGCAGATTTTTTATTTATTTTCCAAAGCTGGCATTCCTGTGACATAGAATCATAGAATTGTAGAGTTGAAAGGGACCCCGAGGGTCATCTAGCCCAACCCCCTGCAATTCAGGAATCTCAGCTAAAACATCCATGAACAATGGCCATCCAACCTCTGCTTAGAAACCTCCAATGAAGGAGACTCCACAACCTCCTGAGAGAGACTGTTCCACTGTCAAATGGCTCTTAATGTAATCAAGTTATTCCTGATGTTTAGTCGGAATCTCCTTTCTTGTAACTTGAAGCCGTTGGTTCGAGTCCTACCCTCCAGAGCAAGAGAAAACAAGCTTGGATTAACCTGTCACAATCAGGTCCCATCACCTGAGCCTCAGCCTTTGGGGACGCAACCAGTTGGACTCGCTACCCAACTCCTGAATCACAGAAAAAAAAAGGAAATGTAGTACAGTGGTACCTCAGGTTACATACACTTCAGGTTAAGAACTCAGCCAACCCAGAAATAATGCTTCAGGATAAGAACTTTGCTTCAGGATAAGAACAGAAATCGTGCTCTGGCGGCGCAGCGGCAGTGGGAGGCCCCATTAGCTAAAGTGGTGCTTCAGGTTAAGGACAGTTTCAGGTTAAGAACGGACCTCCGGAACGAATTAAGTACTTAACCAGAGGCACCACTGTATTGACCCTTCTCCGTACGTTGATTGTATCCCCAGATTTCTTTCCCGCTTGCATCGGTATGCATTTAGTAGTGCTGGTTTTGCAAATAAATGGAGAGACTGAAAAGCCACCCTAAGCATCCATGGCTTTGAACTGAGGCTTCGGGACATTTTCACAGCTGATCTGAAAAATCACTTTAAGTGCCTTCTGGGAGGCCTTAATGACGTGTCGCCTCTGCGGCAGCTGTCTTACATTACCCTGCAAAAGGCTGCCGCTATGCTGAGAGGGCAGGCCGCAGCAATATGGTTAGAGCATCTCCATTGCATGCAGAAAGTCCCAGGTTCAACCCCCAATAGCATCTCGAGGAACAGCTGGTGAAAGGCTCCCTGCTTGAAACCCCGGAGAGCTGCTGCCGGTCAGTGTGTGCAATACTGAGCTAGGTGGAACCATGGTCCTGACTTGGCATAAGGCGTACCTTCTAGGACAAGAGAGCGTTACTGAGCAATTCTTGGAGTCAGTCGCTAACACTCTGCCTGCACTACTGAGAGGGCTGTTATGAGAATAAAACAGGAATACGGTCAAACCTCGGTTGTCGAACGTAATCCGTTCCAGAAACCCGTTCAGCTTCCGAAATGTTCACCAACCGAGGCACGGCTTCCGATTGGCTGCAGGAGCTTCCTGCACTCAAGCGGAAGCCACATCGGATGTTCGGCTTCCAAAAAACGTTCGAAAACCGGAACACTTACTTCCGGGTTTTTGCCATTCGGAAGCCGAAACGTTCCAAAATGGAGGCGTTTGGGAACCAAGGTTTGACTGTATTGGATTATTCCTCTTTGAGTGTCAGGGGCGGGGGCCTGGAGCAAGTCAGTATTACCTCACACAGGGTCAGTGAATTTAACTCTTTATTTAAAGGAACAAACGGCACAGGAGGCCTGGCCAAGAGAGCGCAGCAACTCTTCCCGGTAGGTCGTGTCTAGTTGCGGAAGCTGAAGATCCCCACCTTCCCACAGCTCCTTAAGTCTCCTCCTCCCCGGGTCCTTCCCAAGCAATCTGAGACTCTGTAGATGTGTCTCTGCTCCTCCCTCTTCATTCCTTTTCTGGTTCTGGGAGACCAGAAGGGAGGTCCTCTGGCTTCTTCAGCAGCCTGCCTCATCTCTGCCTCTTGGCCTCCCTCCTCTCCAGCCTCCTCTCCTGCCTTTGATTCTGGATTGCGGTCTGCCATAGCCTCTTCCTGCTCACTAAACCCTGCTGCCTCTTCAGCTTCCGACCCTCTTCTTCCCAGTCTTCTTCCTCTGACCACTCTCTGTTCTCCCACCACCACTCCCTGGGCTCTGACCCTTCTTCCCTCGGGGGTTCCCCACCTGGTGCCTTCCACCACTACTCTTCATCCAGCCAATTCATGACATCGAGGAAGGTTTGGGATACAGAGAAAATAAGTTTCAGATTTAGATTACAACTGCAAAGCAAAAACCCCTGTTTTTATAGTGTCATGGATGGAAAAATCTTTCAGATTCCTCCCCTACCAGGTGTGCCAACTCCCTAGGAGCCGGGGCAGTTTCAGCCCGCCCACAAGTATTTTTGAGGGGGTCAAGCCCCCTCAATATTCAGGGGGTGGTCAGCACCGCCCCCTGGCTCCTTGCGGCATCGAGCATGTGATGTCAGGGCATCGTATGGTGTCACACGCATGATGTCATGATGACTCGCAGTGTCTTGCGCAAGATGTAATGACATTGTGCCTCTGTCCCCTAGCCTAGACTGTCTTGTTTTTCAACCAAGTACATTCTCCTTTTCGTTCACAACCTGGAACATTCCAGAAAGCATTAAAAATAGAAAAAGAGGGTGCTAGTGCCTAGAGAAGGGGCAGCAAAAGAGCCTTGTAGTCAGTTGTCCGAAATTTGCACTTCTATGAAATTTGCAATGCAGTCCAGTCAAGTGCATCTAAAAAAAATTGCATATACTGGGGTTAGGTGTGCATCAAAATGCATGTTTGTGAAAATAACGTACAGATTTGTGTTATGGCAGGGGAAATGGCTCTGCAGAAAATCACGTGTGTAGTAAGCAACATTGCACAGAAGCATATGTGAAGGGAAATCGGCACTGATCTGCTGATGAATTTTCATGAGGACTTTTTTTTTTAAGACAACTGAAGTAGAATATGAAAAACTGAATTTAAGATTAGAAAAAAAGAATAACGTTGAGGGTCATGTGCACCTGGAACCTCCTGAGACACATACGGGGTCCATGTGGGGTGGGTAGGTGGGGGGTGGAGGAGTGTGAGCCAGGAAGGAGGGAAAGAAGCACAGCATCTGTTTGGAGGAGGAGAGGACAGAAGGCTCTTGTGTGTCGGCCATTGGTTCAGGGCACAGTTCTGACCTCTTCACTTCCCAAGGAAATGGGCCCTGAAAGAGCCTTTCTCTCCACGGACTGCTGTGCATGGAACGCAGCTGGCAGTCAGAGAGAGAGAGAGAGAGAGAGAGAGAAGGTGGCAGCAGTGGGAGATGTTGAGGGCCTTTCACCGTCAGCATTTGGGGTTCATTTTGAATGAGGGTGAAACATGGTTCTGTAATAAACAAAAATCTGCTCTTATTCCCTTATTCCCTCTTGTGTGGGGTACACAAGAGCCCTTTGTAGGTCCTCCATCGGTAGGAGAATATAACAGAGGCCAACCAGAGGAGATTGAGAAGCAAAGTCTTTTATTCTGTTGGCGTTTGCCCCACACACAGGAGAGCAGGGAAAAGACCCAGAACAAAGGAGCGCATGCTCTTATAAAGACATTTCAAAAATCCCTCATGGAGCCCAGGCCCACCCCCCAAATACATCACAGTTACATCATGAAAGGGGAGGTCTGGTGGCAGTAATCTGAGCACCCTGGGCCCTGCCCCCTGCCTCCACCAAACACCCACCAAGTGAAAACAAAAGAGATATTTACATTTCCCTGTTTCCCTGCCAAGTTAATCACACCTTTTTGTCTTCATCTGGGTACCTGTCTGGCACTCAGGTATCAGGATGCCAGGAATTATCACTTTAATTCCTGAGATAATGGGAAGGTTCCCCCACCCCCTCCTTCCTTGCAGCGAAACAGTTTGTCAGTTTGGGAGTGAAAATGGTGTGAGGCCTGTCTTCCTGTGCTGATTCAGACATGTGGCCTTGTTTTGCTTGGCACACTTATGAACAATTATATATATATATAAAATACCTTGATATTCTTACAACAGTTCTTATTAGAGCTAGGTTTCAGCCACAACCACACGTGCAAGAGGCGAGATGATGTAAAGAGTCCCCCTGGGCATCTACAGAGTGCCCTTTCCTCAGCACTGAACGTCAGAAGAGCCTGCCGGATCAGGCTAATGGCCCATCCAAGTCCAGCATCCTTTTCTCACCAGGTGGCTGCCCCTTCTTGGAAGGCCTTCAGAGAGGGACAGCCCCCCCCCGCCCCCTCTGGGCAAATGGGCTGCGTTGTCAGGCTGCTCTGACCTCCAGGAAGCAGCGCGTGTCCAGGGCGACGTAAACAGAGAGAAGTCTGCCAGATACAGCTTCTCCCATCGCCTGCAGGAAAAGGCCACATGTGGAAACGTTCTCTTTGATGAGGCTCTTAGAGCGCAGAGGCTCCCTCGCCTTTGTTCTTTGCAGGTCTCGTTGATGTGAATCTGATCTGGAACGGGCTTTTCACTGATGGATGGTTTGGGCGGGGGGGGGGGAGAGAAGAGTCAAGAGATCAGGGGGGCGTTGTGTAAGTCTGTGTGTGCGAGCATTAGTTCGGCCGGTACCAAAATGGAGTTACTGCTCCCATAGTGGGGAGGGATCCGTACTCCCACTATATCACCAATTATTGAATTCATTACCCGCCTTTTCTCCATAAGGTCTGCCGATGCTCCGATGATGCCTTCCTCTTGTGACATAAACAGAGGGAAGCCTCATAGCCTGCAGCTCCATGCTGGGAAAAGCCACACATTGAAATACTCACTTTGATCCAGAGCTTTAAAGGCACACAGACCCTCTTGGTTCCTTTTCTGCTTGCCCAGAAAACATGGGTCCAAGTGGTTTTCTGCTTTCTAGGTATGTGTCCAAGCAGGTTTGCCTTTGCCCTGCCGCTCCCCACCCCCAACCCATCTTTCAGCACTAAATTGAAACAAACGTCAATTTGCAGAAAACCCAATTGCTGTTCGTTCTGATTACAGTGGTACCTCTGGTTACGTACTTAATTCGTTCCGGAGATCCGTTCTTAACCTGAAAACGTTCTTAACCTGAAGCACCACTTTAGCTAATGGGGCCTCCCGCCGCCACTGCCCGATTTCTGTTCTCATCCTGAAGCAAAGTTCTTAACCCGAGGTAATATTTCTGGGTTAGCAGAGTCTGTAACCTGAAGCGTATGTAACCCGAGGTACCACTGTAATTGGGTCCTCCCTCAAAGAGGGCACGTGTTGCGGTGCGACCTGGCAACCAAACCCTTGTGTTGTGGGTGGGAACGCTTGGACAGCCACAACACCCTATTGGTAGGTCCCTCGATGTTGGGTGTAATCTGACCAATGGGACGCTAGCAAATCGGATCGAGGGACCTACATAAGCCCCATGCACGTATCCCTCAGCTTCCTCTTTGGGCCAGTGCATTGGAACACCCGCCCACCTCTCTCTATATTTAGGGCTTGCGCTTGACCTTGCTATGCCGTCGTGTGTCGCCTGCCGTTGGGGTGGGGGCACGGCAGGAATTTTCCCCACTTGGCTGATTGGCTGTTGCCATTTGGGTTTCGCCTGCCACGTAGCAAATCGTCACAACTTGTAAGGTTGCGGATAGGCTCTGGTTCAGGTGATAGGGGTGGCAGAACGCTCTAGCCATCCCTATGCGAAGGGTATTCTGTTAAAGGAATTCAGGGACTCAATGGTTTGGTCAACTCTGAGAGGGGTTGTGCCCATGCCTGAGTCCAGGGGGACATCTGGGTGGTGGACTAGCATGACCCCGCTTTCCGCTGTTCCAGGTGTTTACCCTAGGCTGACCTATGCTGGTGCCCTGGGTCAGCGCTACCTGCCACGGTGCAGGGAGCTAGTCGAACCAGAGCCTATGCAACCACTCACTTGCTGTAATCAATAAAATTGTGGCCTAAATTCTGCCAAAAACCAAACCAAAATTTGAGTCTTCTCTGAATTTATTTAAGGGGGAGGTTAAAGGTCTACACATGCAAAGCACTAAACTGTGGTTTCCCTGGGGGAACGCGGTCGGGCAAATGGAAGTGTGGATGGTCCCTCAGACTAGAAGCTGGGCCCTTGCTAGTTGCTCTCAAAGTGGACCCATTGAAATTAATGGAAATATGGCTAACTGGGGCTCGTTGATTGCAATGAATCTGTTTAATTCATGCTTAACCTTTTTTTTTTTTTTAAATTTTAAATAAATCTTTATTGAATGTTTAAAATGATACATAGGATATGGCAAAAAACGACTGAAAGAAAAATAAACAATAAAGCAATCAAACCAGGATGAATAACAAAAACATAAAAAAAAATTTACCCTTAGGTAACAATAGTAATAATAATAGTACTATGTATTATTTTCCGTATATAATTTCTAAGAATTAAAAATTAAGTAGATATATTTACAACTCTTGAAAAATCCAAACTTAACAGCCAAAATTCTAACTTACAACAAAACTTAATCCACACTTATAACTTATAACATCCAAAATTAAAATAAAAAAAACAGAAACATAAAATAAAAAAAACTAACATAAAACCATAATTCCTAATGTATCTTCCCCTTCTATCCCCCTTCTTTCAATACCCTCCCTCCCCTCCCTCCCCTCCCCTTCCCTCTACTTCTCAGCCTTATTCTGGATCACTTATCTCTTTTCCTATTATTTCTTCTTTCTCATACCAATCTCTTAGATTTCTCCTCTTATTATTCTGCTTGAGTCTTTAAGTTGCTACCACTAGGTTGGCAGTACTTATCTTCTGTGTTATATATTTTTTAAAATTATCCCATTCCACTAATTTTTTTTCTTTATTTATTATTTCTAATTCACAATATCTCATTTCCATATTATAATATTTTAACATTTTTAATTGCCAATCCTCTTTAGTTGGTACCTGCTGTAACTTCCAATTTTTTCCAATCAATAATCTAGCCGCTGTCATAGCATACATCACTAATACTCTATCCTTTGGTTTTATATCAACATCCATCATTCCTAAAAGGAAGACCTCTGGTACTTTCTTAAACGAATATCTTACCATTTTTTTTACTTCGTTGTAAATTACTTCCCAAAACGGTTTTATTTTTTTGCAAGACCACCAAATATGAATATAATTGCCAACTTCCTCATTACACCTCCAACAAATATTTGACGCCCCTTTATACATTTTTGCTATCTTTGCGGGAGTCAGATGCCACCTGTATTGCATTTTTAAATTGTTTTCCTGTATATCATAATTTGGCGTGAGTTTCCTATCCCTCCTCCATAAATTCTCCCATTTATTTAGCATGATTACTTTTCCCAGGTCTTGTCCCCATTTTATCATGGTTTCTTTTATCATTTCTTCCTCCGTTTCCCATTTCAGCAGCAATTCATAGATGTTTTTTATTAAATTTACTTTTTTGTCCTAACAAAATTTCCTCTAATTTTGATCTTTCCTTTTCAAAACCCAATTTTTTATCCAATTGAAATCTTTGAAAAATTTGGTGATATTGAAACCAGCTGGTCATGAGGTGTTTAACCTCCTCATAACTTTTTATCTTCCAATCTCCATCTTTTTCTACTAATAAATTTTTATAAGTAGGCCAAATTTGTTCCATATTTTTCCTCTTTACTGCTGTTATTTCTAGTGGGGACAGCCACCAGGGAGTTTTCGGTTCAAAAAATGTTTTATATTTATGCCAAACCTTATAAAGTGATCTTCTTATTACATTTCTCAGGAAAACATTTTGCCGATTTAATTTCTCTTGACTAAGATACCAGTGCCATCCGCTCCCTAAATCAATCCCCTCTAGGTCCAATAAATCCGTATTTTTTAGCTCTATCCATTCCTTGATCCATGAGATTGCCGCCGCGTCGTGGTATAATTTGAGATCTGGGAGTCCGAAACCACCTCGTTCTCTCTTATCTATCAAAATTTTATATTTAATTCGAGGTTTCTTTCCCTCCCAGACGAATTTTGATATTGCCTTCTGCCAATCTTTAAAAATGTTCGATCCACCTAACAGGGGCAGATTTTGGAAATAGTAGTTCATTTTCGGTAAAATCTTCATTTTTACTAACGATATTCTACCAAGCATGGAAAGCTTTAATTTCGACCATAATTCCATCTCTTTTTTAATTTGTATCCATATTTTTTCATAATTTTCTTGGATTAAGTCCATCCCCCTATTTGTCATATTTATGCCTAGATATCTTAATTTTTTATTTATTTTTATCCCTGTCTTTTCTTGTAATTCTTTATTTTCCTCCTTTTCCATATTTTTGGTTAGCATTGTAGATTTTTCATAATTAATCTTTAATCCCGCTATTTCTCCGAATTCTTTTATTTTCCTTAACACCTCTGGAATACTATTTATAGGGTCCTCTGTTGTGACGATAACATCGTCCGCAAACGCTTTTATTTTATAGGACTTTCTCCCCACCAGAATACCCTTAATTTTGTCTTCTCCTCTTATATTTATCAACAAACTTTCCAAAACTAATATAAATAAAAGGGGTGATAAAGGACAACCCTGCCTGGTGCCCTTCTCTATTTGTATATTTTCTGTCAATGTTCCATTTATTATTAATTTTGCATTTTGTTCGTTATAAATCATATCTATGGCTGATTCCAATTTTTTTCCTATTTTTATTTTTTGCAATAATTTTTTCATACAAATCCAAGAGACATTATCAAATGCCTTCTCCGCGTCTAATGATAAAATTCATGCTTAACCTGTTTAACTCATTAACTGCAATGAGTAGAACTAGCATTAATAATAATAATAATAATAATAATAATTATTATTATTATTATTATTTATACCCCGCCCTCCCCAGCCGAAACCAGGCTCAGGGCGGCTAACACCAGTAAAATCACAACAAAATATAAAAGAAAACCATTAATTAAAATACAGGTTAAAAGTCAATTTAAAAATTTAAAATACCGCTTCATTTGTCGCCCATAAAACAAAATAAAGGGGAGGAAACCATCAGACTGAGTCTGACCCGAAGGCCAGGTGGAACAACTCTGTCTTGCAGGCCCTGCGGAAAGATGTCAAATCCCGCAGGGCCTGGTCTCTTGTGACAGAGTGTTCCACCAAGTTGGGGCCAGTACAGAAAAGGCCCTGGCCCTAGTTGACACCAGTCTAACAGCCTTGTGGCTCGGGACCTCCAACAAGTTGTAGCATTGGCTACAACCAGAGGCAGATTTAGGGGAGGCACGACCACAGGGCGTCACAATGGTGACGGACAACGGAAGGTGAGAGGCGGGGCCTGAATTTTGGTGTTGCATATGGTGCAACTGGAATTTGAATGTCCAATGTCCGCCATTACTATAACCCTCCGCTTTATTCCTTGCAGGGGTGCCATCTTTTGGGGGCCCCCAATAATTTTTGGGAGAGGGTTGGGCCCCCGCAATATTCAAAGGAGACCAAGCACAGAGCCAAGCTCATCCTGCCACAGAGGGGAAGGAATGGGGAAGAAGCCACCCCCCCACCCCCGTGGCAGCGGCAGGTGGAGGAGGAGCTGCCGGCTACTGAAGCTGCTCTGCCGCTGTGCTCGGATCCGCTCCTTGTCTCCTCCCGATGTCCCATGCGCGACATCACCCCAATTCTCCCTTGGAAGTTGGCGCCTGATTCCTTGCAACCTCTGTTGGTTTGAATCTAGAAAGTGAAATGGGTTTTTTTATTTGATGTCAGGCAGGGGGGAGATCAAGGAGATGCTGTCTAAACCTGGGGGTGGGGAGGCAGTGATCATGAACTCAGCCAGTATAAATAGCCAGGAATTTGTTAGAATGGTTCCAACTACATTAAAAAACGGATTGGTCTTTTTAAGGGAAAACAGGATCAATGGGTTAGACGGATTAAGAAAAATGAAATGTGGCTCTGATTAGTGGAGTCATTTGTTGTTGTTTGAAAGTGCTGCAAAGGAAAAAATCTGCATATTCTGTTATATAGAAGATGCTTAACGTTATTCGTAGAATGCATTGAGTTTTAAAGAAATGTAACCTTAATCCTGAAATGCTGCTGCTGGGGAGGAGGTTTATATTATTTTTGTAATACAGCTTGGTATGGAGATATATATATGGTATGGAGATTACAGTATATATATATATATATATATATATATATATATATATATATATATAAAAAATCTATATCTGGTGATGACTTTCTCACTATGGATGGGGAGGGGGGGAGATTAGTAATAGAATCATAGAATTGTAGAGGTGGAAGGGACTCTGAGGGTCATCTAATCCAACGCAAGAATCAATAATTGCAAACAGACCAATTCTGCACTTTCTGACACAATAAGAGAACACAGCCACCGTTTGAAATTCCCACTTCTCTGAATTTTGCAATGGAAGCAAAGTGTTCAAAACGACAGGTGCTGGGTGCCTTAAATTATGCCTAGAAATGCACGTATTATTGAAAATGACACACAGAAATGCAACAGAGAATTGCTTTGCAAAAAGAGAAATTGCATACTAGGCAAAGCTGTGTCTATTGAGAGAAATTTGCGCTAAAATGGAGAGGAACCAGATTTGCCCAACCATGCATCTCCCCCGCCTTATTTCAGTTTCAGGTGTCCCGACTCTGAGCTTTCCCAAAGCCAGTGACTGCACCTCTTTAACCATGGCTTTTTGACACCTGAGATGTGTGTTTTCGAGGTCCACCCTATTCCTGCGATTGTACTCTGTCTTGATTTCTTGTTAATCCTCAATTTTGAATTGTTGCAACCTGCTCTGTGACTTGTTGGCGAAGGGTGGGTAAGAAATGATTTAACAACAACAGCCCCATGGATCTTCCCCTCCGTTCTCGACGCTTCCCCCTCCGAGAGCGCTGGCTTTGGGCGGGGACCTTGTCTTTTCGCAAAAGAATTTAACACACAGTAAACAGCTCAGAGAGGATGGAGCTGGATGCTGATAGAGGCAGGACTGGGAGCCCATCCAGCACTTGCTGAAGCAGGCGGGCTGTAATGTACCCCAATGCACTGCAGAATTACACCGATGTGAGGCCCTTTATTGTCCAGCTGTAGTTATATTTCTCTAACAAGGGAGGGAGGGAGGTTTCAAGCCTAGGGATTGTTGCCTTTGTCCTAAAAATAATTGTTATGTACTGAGTTGAATAGGATTCAGAATGCAGCAGTCTGATTGGTCCGCAGGAGCCACCCAATCCAGCTCCAGGGGGAAGTGAATCCGCAACCTGATTGGCCTACAGGAGTATCCTGGAATTAGCCAATCACGTGGGGCCCATTGTGTAAATAATGTATATAAAGCAGACGTTCTGGGGAAACATTCATTCCTCTGTACTATGAGCTGAATAAAGAGCATGAAATCCACACTCGACTCCGAGTATATTTCAATAATAATAATCCAGTCCTTACCTAAGTCTTTCTCACCCCCATTCCACACAAGATTAACAGAGCACTTCTGGGTCATGCATGCGATAGACACATAGCTCAGTTGCTTAGCGCATGGTGCTGATAATGCCAAGGTTGCAGGTTTGATCCCCATATGGGACAGCTGCGTATTCCCACATCACAGGGGGTTGGACTGGATGACCCTCAGGGTCCCTTTTCCAAGTCTACGAGTCTATGGTTCTATGATTAGGACAGGAAAACCAAGCCTTATGAGGAATGGTTGAAGGAGTTGGGTCTGTTTAGCCTGGAAAAGAGGAGATTGAGAGGAGATTTGGTAACCATCTTCGAATATCTCAAAGGCTGTCACATGGAAGGTGGAGGAAGCTTGTTTTCTCCTGCTCTGGAGGGTAGGACCTGAACCAACAGATTCAAGTTGCAATAAAGGAGATTCCGGCTAAACACCAGGAAGAACTTTTTGATGGTAAGAGAGCAGTTTGACAGTGGAACAATGTCCCTCGGGAGGTGGTGGACTTTTGGGGTTTTTTAAGCAGAGGTTGGATGGCCATCTGCCATGGATGCCATGGAGGTCCAGTCGCGGACGACTCTGGGATTGCGGCGCTCATCTCGCTTTACTGGCCGAGGGAGCCGGCACAAGGGCCATCCAGTCCAACCCCCTGCCAAGCAGGAAACACCATCAAAGCATTCCTGACAGGTGGCTGTCAAGCCTCTGCTTAAAGACCTCCAAAGAAGGAGACTCCACTACACTCCTTGGCAGCAAATTCCACTGTCAAACAGCTCTTACTGTCAGGAAGTTCTTCCTAATGTTTAGGTGGAATCTTCTTTCTTGTAGTTTGAATCCATTGCTCTGTGTCCGCTTCTCTGGAGCAGCAGAAAACAACCTTTCTCCTTCCTCTATATGACATCCTTTTATATATTTGAATATGGCTATCATATCACCCCTTAACCTTCTCTTCTCCAGGCTAAACATACCCAGCTCCCTAAGCCGTTCCTCATAAGGCATCGTTTCCAAGCCTTTGACCATTTTGGTTGCCCTCCTCTGGACACGTTCCAGCTTGTCAGTATCTTTCTTGAACTGTGGTGCCCAGAACTGGACACAGTAATCCAGGTGAGGTCTGACCAGAGCAGAATACAGTGGTACTATTACTTCCCTTGATCTAGATGCTATACTCCTATTGATGCAGCCCAGAATTGCATTGGCTTTTTTAGCTGCTGCATCACACTGTTGACTCATGTCAAGTTTGTGGTCTACCAAGACTCCTAGATCCTTTTCACATGTACTGCTCTCAAGCCAGGTGTCACCCATCCTGTATTTGTGCCTTTCATTTTTTTTGCCCAAGTGTAGTACTTTACATTTCTCCCTGTTAAAATTCATCTTGTTTGCTTTGGCCCACTTCTCTAATCTGTTAAGGTCATTTTGAAGTGTGATCCTGTCCTCTGGGGTATTAGCCACCCCTCCCAATTTGGTGTCATCTGCAAACTTGATCAGGATGCCCTCAAGCCCATCATCCAAGTCAAATGATCCTCAGGGTCCCTTCCAACTCTGCTGGAAACCGCAGGACGGGAGAGGGTTCTTGCGCTTGAATCCTGCTTGCAGGTTTTCCACAGGCATCTGGTTGGCCGCTGGGAGAAAAGGACGCCAGACTAGGTGTGCCATTTAATTGATTTTGCGGGATCTTCCTATGTTCTCAAAAAACCATGCAAGGCAAGTATTAAGGCAGGCTCGCTATGTTCGCACAGAAATTTGCTTTTAAAGCAAATTATAGCAACCGAACAGAAATAAATGCAGTGACATAAACGTCTTACAAAAGCAGAGAGTGATCACTGTGGAATTCATCAATTCATTGTGTTGGTGGACGTTGCTTATTTGTGTTTGCGGTTTTGGTGTTCGTTGTGCACCTTATTCGCCATATTGATAGTGATGCTTTAAACAGCTCTACTGTGAGCTTGGCAGCCTTTAACTAGCTTTAAGGAACTTTACAGCTGATGGCGGATATTGAGGCCATGTCAATGGGCTGCCGGTCAGGATGTCTGCGTGTATTACCTCCAGGATCAGAAACGGTGCTTCCTGATTTCTTGGAATCGCAAACGGGGAGAGTTGTGCTCTTGTGCTCATTTCCTGCTTGTGGGCCCTTTCCCAGAAGAGGCATCTGGTTGGCCACTGTGAGAACAGGGTGCTGGATTCCATCAGCCTCTGGCCTGATCCAGCAAGCCAGGCTCTTCTTGTGAGCTTGTGTCACTGCATCGCGTGGCAGCAGCTTGCCTAAGTTTTGCAATGCTTCCCACGAAAATGTGCTAGTCAATTCCACTTGGCTTGACCTACTGCCAGGGTCCTGGTTTTATAAGAGAGGGGAAGAAGGGTTTCTCTCTATCTCTCACCTCCTTTCCTCATACCGTTCGCGATATTTTAATGAGCAGAATATGTGCATTTGGAACCTTTGACCACCCTGGAAAAAGTCTCTGGAAACGTGTAGCAGGTTCGTGTGGCCACCCGGATAGCTCCTCCCGCAACGCCTTCGCACAAAAGATCCGGACCTCGTACACACATGCTTCTCTCTTCCTGGCAACAAGCCCCCTCCCCCCCCCCGCCAGGAAAACACGTGAAAGGGGCCTGTCAGGCAGGGCAAGAGGTGGCGGCTGGCCTGGCTGACTCACATTTTCCCGGCTGCTTTTCCACTGCCTGGGCCGGGTTGATTAAAGGAAAGCAAAAGAACAAATACCCTGTTTCCCCTTTTTTAATACGTAGTCATAAAGTAAGCCATGGCAGGGTTTTTTTTACCTTTGTGAGAAGTAAGACGTACCCCAAAAGTAAGCCGTGGTGCCGCCATTGTTCCCGTCGCCTCCTCAGCCCCTCCTGCGTGCGCAGGGAGCCAGCGAACCAGCGAGAGGCACGGGGGGGAAACGCACCTCTTGCGGAGTTCTGCCCCACCTGCTTAGCGCACGGGGGAGGCTGTACCGTACCATACTGACATAATAAAAATAAGACATCCCCCCGAAAATAAGCCACCCTGTGTTTTTTTGAGGGGAAAAAATTATAAGACGGTGTCTTAAAAAGGGGGAAAGACGGTAAGGAATAAGTCAAAGGAGGCCCTGCACACAGCAGGATCTCACAGATGGTCACTAGAACGGACAGGTGGGCTCTGCAACAAAACGTAGCATCATGGGGGCACTCCTGCCATCAAGCCAGCCATGTCTCCTTTCCAGACACTCCATTTATTCCCGCCAATTTATGTTTCTGACACACCAACAGCGAGTTAGCATTCTGTGCCCACTGAGCATTTTCAGTCCTCACTGGGCTGCTCTATTTTTTTGGGGGGGGGAGATGTCACTGTAGGGGTTTCGACCCAAATAATTTTGGAACTCCTGCAGTCTTTGTGATTTCCGCTGCATGTGCTGGGTGGTTCTGTTTTGGCTTCATAAGGAATGGCACTCAGAGCATGTTTAAGCATGCTGAAAATGTTTGCTGACCCCTGGACTAGACGACCCTTGTGCTCCCTTCCAACTCTTATGATTATATGACTTACACCCTTCTGGAAAGTTTTTTGCCTGACTGGAATATGCCCTTGAACTCTGAGAATGCCTCTTCCCTGCCTGGAGGGGGGATAGAGTGTGTCTGTAGAAACTAGCCAGCTGTACAGAGGTAAAATCTGCATTTTTTCCTATGCCCAATTTCGCTTCAGGCCCCCTCTTACCCCTGGCATGTGGCCCTCAGAGTTTCCTCGAAGGGGATGTGACTATCGGTCTGAAATCAAATGGCTTGTCAAAATTTGCCGCTCTGCTTGTGGGCTGAGAAGTTGCGGGGACTATTTCTTTGCTGATGCTGTTCTGCTTTTGGGGTGACATGGGCCAACCTGCTCACAAGCCACTGCCAGTCAGCACAGACAATGCTGAGAGAGAGAAAACCATTCCGTATAAGGCAGCTCCATGCAGTCTTCTTGGTTTTCTGGGGGTGCATGCAGAATCAGTTCGTGGTGGACACTGAGTCTGCTTTCGCCTCATTATCCCATCGGATGAACTGAGAGAGGATCCCTACATTACACACCCACCCCTGTGGCTGCCCACGGCAAGGGAAGAGAAACAATTCCAGGACTGGCTGTCTTGCAGAATCTTGTCTGCTCTTATCTTTGATCTGTTATGCCCCCCCTGTGTCTGGAAGGGCACAAGGCAGGGAGGCGGAGCCAGAAACAGGGATAGGCAGAGCCCAGAGCCAATGACAGGCAGAGTCAACGACAGGCAACTCCCCATTTACGTGCACACAGGCAACGCCAGAACCCGTAAGTGGCACTTAGAGGGGCAAAAATGGCCCCCCAAAGAATGTGAAAATGGCACAAAGCAGAACCTAGCAATCCCACACAAAGCTTTTTCATGTGCAATCCCAGGACACTTTGCACTGACCTTTGCAGTCTGCGGAGAGTTGCAGTTTGAGCAAGGCAATTTGGAGGGAGTCTGGTAAACGCTGCTGGGTTTTTTTTAAGGGTTTTCAGAGATTCAGAGGGTGTTTGCAGGCTTTTTCAATGGTGTTCCCAATATATACAATTTCGCTTAAACATGGGAGGCCTCAGAACGTAGCCCTCACACAAACGGGAAGTTGCCCACATGTATGAGTTTATCGCATTTATACCCCACTTTTATCCTCCCAGGAGCTCAAAGGGCCATACAAGGGGCTCCCCTCTTCCTCATTTAATCCCCACAACAACCTGGTGGGGTAGGCTAGGCCGAGAGGCAGTGAGTGGCCCAAGGTCATGTGTCTGAGTGAGGATTTGAACCCTGGTCTCCCAGGGCGTAGTTTGACACTCTAACCACTGCACCACAACTCATTCTGGTTTTGTCTTCCATTCCGAGTTCTGCAAGGGCAACATTGAGACTAAGGGAGAGGAGGCTGCCCCCCCCCCCAGGCTGGATGTAGGCAGGCAGGCAGGCAGATGGGGGCTGCCTGGAGGCAGAACGAGGCTGGTGGGGCAGTGCCCCATTTGACCTCATGCACCAGTCTCCCCTGTTCCCTGGGAACGGTTTGAAAGCCCCCTTTGTACTACATCAAGCTGGGTTCTTGCTGTATGATGCGTGCCGGTTTGCAAACATGTGGAAGCCAAGCTGGCCCCACTGACGGACACTTAACGTCTCTTGGATGGACAGAGGGGTTCTCAGGCCTCGGGCTGAGTTTTTTTGGCGGCGAGGTGGAGGGGTGGTGGTCCTAAATTTCAGCTGGGATTAAGGGAGGAGGGGGATCTGTGGTCGGACCCAGAGCTGTGTTTGCACTGATCTGAAGGATGTCATTAGGGCTGGCTGTTTACTGTTCTCTTTTCATTAAGAAATCTTTGTTTCCCGGGCCAAAGGACTGCTTATAGGAGGATTAAGACGGTGGTTATTTAATTTGGACCTGGGATTTTCTCCCTCTTGCTCAAAGGTCAAGTTTTGTTTGTGCAAATATGAGAGGAGTGTGTTTTGGGGGGGGGGTATGGTGAGGATAGTGAACTTCAGAGGGATGAATTCCACGCACCCTGTCCAGCCGAAATGGGGCACGCAGGTGAGGCCCTCTTTCAGGATGCTAACTCAGAGGTTGGAGCAACCTGCACAGCCACAGCTGGCCAAGGAGGCCTTCAGACACCAGATGGCATTTTACTTTATTTTATGGTTTGGGACGCGGGTGGCGCTGTGGTCTAAACCACAGAACCTAGGGCTTGCCGATCAGAAGGTTGGCGGTTCGAATCCGCGCAATGGGGTGAGCTCCCGTTGCTCGGTCCCTGCTCCTGCCCACCTAGCAGTTCAAAAGCACGTCAAAGTGCAAGTAGATAAATAGGTACTGCTCCGGTAGGAAGGTAAACGGCGTTTCCGTGCGCTGCTCTGGTTCGCCAGAAGCGGCTTAGTCATGCTGGCCACATGACCCAGAAACTGTACACCGGCTCCCTCGGCCATTAATGTGAGATGAGTGCCGCAACCCCAGAGTCGGTCACGACTGGACCTAACGGTCAGGGGTCCTTTTACCTTTACCTTTATGGTTTGGGAAGCAGCATAAACTTATGGATGTGCTTTGCATGTATTTTCACTCCTAACAGCTATCTGGTGTACCTGTGAAAAGTCAATCTGCCTTATATTGAACCTAGAGCATTGTCAACACTGACTGGCTGCAACTCTCCAGGGTTTCAGGCAGTCTTACCTGGAATCAGAGAATTATAGAGTTAGAAGGGACCACAAGGGCCATCTAGCCCAACCCCTTGCAGTGCAGTACTCTTTTCACAGAATCACAGAATCATAGAGTTGGAAGAGACCACAAGGGCCATCCAGTCCAACCCCCTGCCAAGCAGGAAACACCATCAAAGCATTCCTGACAGGTGGCTGTCAAGCCTCTGCTTAAAGACCTCCAAAGAAGGAGACTCCACCACACTCCTTGGCAGCAAATTCCATTGTCGAACAGCTCTTACTGTCAAGAAATTCTTCTTTTGCCCAACATAGGACTCGAACCCATGTCCCTGATGTTAAGAGTCTCATACACTACCTACTGAGCTATCAGAGAAGATGCCAGAGATTGAACCTGAGGCCTTCTGCATAATAATAATAATAATAATAATTCTGCTTTCAAAGCAGATGTTCTAGCACTACTGAGCTGCAACCCTTCCCTTATATCTGACAGGAAGCTGGGGTGTTAAGATAAAAGCCGCACCCTCAGATAAAAAAACTTAAGTTCCATTGTTTTTTCTTGTCACTATGTTATGTACTTTTGTGTTTTCGTATCGCAAAGCGCACTGTGATCCTCATATGAAGGGCACTATAGTAATTTAATTAATAATTATATAAATAGACAGCACGTTACAACAACAGCTCAGTTTCCTGAACCGGGTTGGGAATTATTGTTCATTATTTCATTATTTGTTAAATTTGTATAGCGCCCTATACCTGTAGATCTCAGGACGGTTCACTACATAAGATTGCAATATAAAAAAAAACACCACAAAACACACAATAAAAATAAGAACAAAGACAACCCAATAATGCCCTCCCTTCCCCAACACATTTAAAAGGGGCTCACACTCCTTCTGGGCTTTTTGTTTCCCCCCTTTTAAAGCAGGAGGTGTCAAAACATTACCACACGAATTAGTGTCTCAGAACGGCCGTGGTTATGGTCTCTGTGTGCGTGCCGCAGCAGGTTACAGGCAATAAACAGGTTAATTAAACCCAGAAGCGCCCCCCCCCCAAGAGACCCACGCCACATGGCCGCCACATGGGCTCAGCTCCTTCTGGATGTTGCGCAGGCCGGTCGAGAAGCCTCATCCCCACCGCCACCCATTCACAACCCCAGATGTGCATGTTGTAATGCTGTAGTAACTCAGGAACCCAGGAGTTGGAGCAAATGCTCTATGAGGTAAGTTGAAAGAATCTGAGGACGGGGGGGTGGGGTGGGGGAGCGGTTGGCAGTTTACTTCAGAAATACTGAACTATATAATTGCGGTTTCCTTCAGGCCACACAGGCTGCCCTTGACGGAGATAAGATTTGAACCAGAGTTTTATGGTTTACACGCTCCCTCCCTCAGGATGAAGACATGCCTGGCTTTTTAAGTGCGGTCAGAGTGGTTTGGAATGCAGACAGGTTGCATTCCGGCGCATTGTGTGTGCAGACCACTTAAAACGTCAAGGTACGTCTCCCCCCGTGGCTAATCCAGCCGACTGCTACTGCGCAGCTCAAACGGGGAAAAGGTCCGTAATTTACTTTCTCCTCATGCATTTAACAAAGGGGCCACAGCTCTCTGACCCAAGCCTATGTTTTCTTTCCTTCATCCTGCTTTCCCCCTGAGGAGCTCCAGGCTCTCCTCCTCCTCTTTATCTCATGTGGCCAACTGAGGATTCGAACCCGGGGCTCCTCCCCAGTTCTAGTCATCCAACTCCTCTAGCTTTTGGGGGAGGAAAAGACACCCTCCATTCAGTCAAGCACGAAGCGTGATCAGAGATCAACAGGTTCCAGTCATACCTCGGGTTAAGGCCGCTTCAGGTTGCGTGATTTCGGGTTGCGCACCACGCCGCGCATGCGCAGAAGCACTAAAACGTGCTTTACACATGCGCAGAAGCGCCGAATTGCGTCACGTGCATGTGCAGACACAGCGATGCAGGTTGCGAACGCTGCGGGTTGCGAACGCGCCTCCCACACGGATCGCGTTCGCAACCCGAGCATCCACTGTACACCCAAGGAAGGGGCAGAGCAGGGGCAGAGAGGGTTGTGGCTGGATAAGTTCCCAAGGGCCACATAGAAAGGTCTGGGGGCACATTTCCTCTCCCCCCCACCTGAGCCTGAAGTCCTTTCTCCCTGATCCACCCTCCACTGTCATTGTTGCCAACTGTTGCTGCTCCTACGCCATCATTCCCACTGTTGTGTATTGATTCAAAGTGTTCTCATATCTGTATTACTATTGTCTGTAATCACATTAGGGTAAAGTAACTGCCTTCCTGTCCCAGAAGGAACAGTTACTATTGTTGCATTCAAGTTGTTGCATTTGGATCCTCAGTCTTATTGGTTCCCACCAAAACGCAGCTGTGTGATTGCTTGAGATTGTTCCCTCCAAAATATATCTTTTCCTAGCCAGTCCTCTGTCCCTATAAATGTAGCTTCCCTACCCTCAGTTCCCTCAGTCTTGTTTTGCCTGAATAAAGAATTGCTACATGAAGAAGCTGTCTCCTGCCTGCTATGTCAGAGAGCTGAAATCACTTGCTGAAATCATTAACCCCACATTACAACACCCACCACTTATTTGCGAGGCAGCCATTGAGCAAACAGACTGTGCTCAATGCACCACTGTAGTCGCTTGCTTGGTCATCCCCTCTGGGCCAGAGGGAGAGGCAGGGGGGCACACTGTTGCAGTGGTGAGGAAGAGGAGAAGGTCCCAGGGACTCTTGCCAGTGGGTGCCCTGTGTCCCCAAAGTGTTCCAACCCAGCCAACCTTCGACACCTGCACTCACGACTCTCCCATGCAGGCGGAAGGTCCCTGTGAGGTATAGACTTAACTGTAATACCACTATTCTAATTATAGGTGGCGCTGCGTCCAACTGAGGCAAGTGAGTTATACTGCTGTTCTAGACTGCTTTTTCGCAGCAAAGTTGTTCCAACCTTTTTGGCCTGGCTTCATCTCTGAAATACCCCGACAGCCCCCCCCCCCCAGTTCAATCCCTGGCATCTTCAACTGAAAGGGACTGAGATATAGGGTTCTCGGGTGAGACGCTGAAGAGCAGCCGTGAGCCAGGACAGACAACTTTGGGGTAGTGGGGAACCATTGATGCGGCCCTTGTGGCTTCTCTACGTGGCCCTTGGGCACACACCCCACTTCCAGACCACCCCTCCCCTCACAGAGCTGCAGTTCCCTGCACCCTTAATAGCCACAATTCCCAGAATTATTTTAAAATCGCTTTAAATGATGTGCCTTTTCATCGGAAGGTTCCCCCCTCCCAGTTTTATTTTTTAAAAAAATAGATAACAGAGGCTTATGAAATTTTGTGAATGTGGCTCTGGAGATGCTTCCCGCCCCTCTCCGATATTATCAGAACCTGGGGCCATCCAGTGAAAGAGATCAGCAGGAGATTCTGGACAGTCAAAAGAAACACTCTGCTTCCCACGCCCTGCACAGATAACTTAGGAATTTATGAACACCCTGATGGGATGATAGCCATGATAGACATAACAAGAGCCCTTCTGGGCGGGGGAAATGGCTCATCTACTTCCCACTGGCCAACTCAGATGCCTTTGGGAAGCTCACAAGCAGGACCTGATCACAGCAGCACTAGGGTATCTCTGCATTGGTGGTTCCCAACAACTGCTATTCAGAGGCATATGGTGCCTCTGGCGGTGGAGACAGAAAATACCTGTTATGTACTGAGCTGAATCATAGAACAATAGGATCCAGAATGCAGCAGTCTGATTGGTCCTAGAATAATAGGATCCAGAATGCAGTAGTCTGATTGGTCCTAGAATAATAGGATCCAGAATGCAGCAGTCTGATTGGTCCTAGAATAATAGGATCCAGAATGCAGTAGTCTGATTGGTCCGCAGGAGCCACCCAGGTGGAAGTGAATCAGCGACCTGATTGGCCTGCAAGAGCAGCCAATCAGGCTCCTGGATGAAGTGAATCAGCAACCTGATTGGCTTGCAGGAGCAGCCAATCAGGCTCCTGGAGGAAGTGAATTCGCAACCTGATTGGCCTACAGGAGTAGCCCGGCATTAGCCAATCACGTGGGGCCCATTGTGTAAATAATGTATATATAGCAGACGTTTTGGGGACAGATTCATTCCTTGCTACTATGAGCTGAATAAAGAGCATGAAATTCACACTTGACTCCGAGTATATTTCAATACCCATAATTCCTAGTAACGGCAATGTAATTAAAACCCTTTGAACATATTAAGCTACCCATAGGTATGTTCTGGTTGTTTCTCTGTGAGTCCCTGCACCTTGTATGATGACCATCCAAGCTCCCGTCACAGAGGCTGTTTTGCTTCATTTTAAAGCAAGAGAGGTTTCTAACTCTTTTGAAGCTATAAATTTCTTCCAGCCATTTGGGATCATTGGTGGAGGGATGAGACCTCTACACACACACACACACACACACACACACACACACACACACACACACGTCCTGCTCCAGTGCCTTGAATAGCTGGGCTGACATATAGATATGTAGCAGGTCACAACTCTCCCAGTCCCCAGCCCTGATTTCCATGCCAAGAAAAACCTCCCTTCCTAAATTTCCGTTTATGAGGCTGCTGCAAAAAGACCATTAAAATGCTCTTAGCTCTGGCGATCATACAAGCAGGGTGCAAACTAAAAATAAAAGGCGTCAACGAGCATAAAACAGTGTCCCACCCCAGCTAGGGATGGAGAAACCTGTCAATTTCGGTTTCTCTCAGCTTCGTATTTTCCCCAATCTTGTCGGTTCAGTTCTCCACATCAGTGTGTGTGTGTGTGTGTGTGTGTGTGTGTGTGTGTGTGTGTTTTAAAGTCTTAGTGGAAATTCGTTTTGTTTCATACGCACATTTTCTTTGCAAAGCAATTTCCTTTAATATAATGCATTTTTGGATATCGCTTGGTTAGAGAACGGCGGTGCAAAATAGGGAGAAGTGCCAGTTTCGAGGGATGCCTTCGCTTTGGTGCTCCTGTTCTGTGAAGTAGGCAGATAGGTTGTGCACTGAATAGACGTTTCTACCCCTTCCTTTCTCAGAGCATGCACAGAGTGCTTCCCCACCCCACCCCAGCTCACTTCTCTGCCTGAGGAACTGTATCCTGTAAAGAGGTCCCTTGGCATCAAGGTCTGTTCTGTCCCAATTCAGAATCCTGCTTAATCCCCCTTCGGGCTGGACGTATGGTTAGGCGACAGAATTGGCTTGTGGCGGGAAATACCGGGCCGATGAATCAGCACCGACACTCCTGCCCCCACCCAGCACGTGGCGGTTATGTGCGGGGGGATGTGTGGGTCTGATTTATCGGAAGGAGCATCAATACCAATCGTTTGAAACCTCTCCCAGTCAAACAGGCGGCCTGGGGGCTGAGGGGAGAGGGGCAGGCCGGGCCTACCGAATCCTCTCAGATTTGGCAACGGCGGCGTTCTAGAGAGTTTGCAAATGGAGGGAAGGGAAATTTGGAAGGCGAGGCGCCTGGTGCTGCTCTCCTGCTGAGTCCTTCTGTAAGAGGCTATTCATATTGTAGCACGAGAGGAGAACAGGCGTTTTATTTACTCCCAATAAGTAACGGAGCAGCCCCTGGAGGGAACGAAGGGAAGTCCAGGAAAGTTTATTGGAAAATTGCAGCACTTCAGGCCAACAGCTGGAATAATAATAAGGCTGGTGCAGGAGCTCAGATGTTTGTTAACTCCCATGGATTCCAGCAGTGCGCTGACCCGAAGGGAGAGGGGAAATGTTAATTCCCCATTATAGAGTAAGGTTAATTCAGGATAGGGTCTCTCGCCACCATTCCCCCCTCCATTTCCTAGACCAGCTGCATGGCAGGCAGAAATTCTATTGGTTAAGCTTTCTTCATCTTCTTCTTCTTCCCTGACAGGAAACTTCAGCTGCTGGTTTTGTTTTGTTTGCTGCCTTGTTGTTGTTAAAAGGGTACTTTTGAGGGGGGAAGCAGGTGGGCCCTAAAAATAGGTATCGCAGGTGTCAAAGGCTAGGCTAAGAAAGAGCATCTTCGGCGCATGACTTCATTGCCCTTGGTGACTTCAAGATTGAGTTACTGCGTTGCACTCTATGCGGCGCTTCCCTTGAGCTCGATCTGGAAGCTGCAGCTACTGCAGATTGCTGCAGCGTGATTGCTGACCGGAGCGAGACCCTGTCAGCATGTAGCACCTCTGCTTAGACATCTGCGCTGGCTGCCAATTTGATGCTGGGCCAAGTGCAAGGTGTTACTATTAGTATTTAAATTCCTTAATAGCTTGGGACCAGTTTATCTGCAAGATGATTTTTTTTTTTACCCCTGATAAGCCCCCTTGACCACTTCAGTCTGTGGTGCTGCATTACACTTGTTTCGCATTGGTAAGAAAACTATTACCTACACTTTGGAACTCCCTGCCTATTGACACCAGGCAGGTTCCTTTGCTCAACTCTTTTTAGCACCTGGTTAAACATTTCTGTTCAGGCAAGCCTATTCAGACATGCAGAATGAGACGTGTAATCTCTTATAGCTTATTGTTGATCTTACAGCGGTACCTCAGGTTACAGATGCTTCAGGTTACAGACGTTTCAGGTTACAGACTCCGCTAACCCAGAAATAGTACCTCGGGTTAAGAACTTTGCTTCAGGTTGAGAACAAAAGATTGCACAGCGGCGGCACGGCGGCAATGGGAGGCTAAAGTGGTACCTCAGGTTAAGAACAGTTTCAGGTTAAGAACGGACCTCCAGAATGAATTAAGTTCTTAACCTGAGGTACCACTGTATTTATCTTTTGAGTCTTTTTGCATGCCTGTTTTTAACTTTTATTGATATTTTTCCGGTACGCCACTAAAAGGCTTTATTACAGTCAAGCGCTTAAATTAGTTGTATTCGACTAACTATTACTCACAGTAGATTCACTGAAATTAATGGCCCCAAATTCCTGTTTTTTAATCTTGATGGGTTTACTCTGAGTAGTATTTCTGCTGAATACAATCCTATACATTTTGTTAAATAGATGAAAAATGCTGAAAGCTATGCAATGAAGACTGGGGCGGATTTAGGGCTATGTGAGTGGTGCGCATGCACTGAGCATTAAGCCCAGGGGGGCGCCGTCTCACAAGGTACTAGGTCCTAGAGTCCTCCTGCCGCCTTCCCAAAGCTTAGTTAGCTCTTTCCCAGCTTTGGGAAGGAGGTAGGATTGCTCTGGGAACTTGCCAGAGCCTTGTGCCTCTTTCCCAAAGCCGGGCACTTCCTTACCTGCTTTTGGGAAGGCAGTGCGAGGGCTGGGAATGTTGGCCTCATAGTACAGGGCGTCATAGTACCCAAGTCCGCTGCTAATGAAGGTGCCAGACACACTTCTGTGGGGAGGAAACTAAGGGGCTGCCACAGAGAATTCCATCTCCTGGCCCGCCACACCCTGAGATTTTGAGGGCCACTTCCTCTGCCAATGTTAACACCTGAGAGCAGGGGTAGGCAACCTAAGGCCCACGGGCCGGATGCGGCCCAATCGACGGTCCGGGAATCAGCGTGTTTTTACATGAGTAGAATGTGTCCTTTTATTTAAAATGCATTTCTGGGTTATTTGTGGGGCATAGGAATTCGTTCATTTCCCCCCCAAAAATATAGTCCTGCCCACCACATGGTCTGAGGGACAGTGGACCGGCCCCCTGCTGAAAAAGTTTGCTGACCCCTGCCTGAGAGGGTCTGCAGGGAAGGAGGTGGTCTTTCAGGAACTGAGGGCCTAAGTCATTTAGGGCTTTAAACATTCATGTAAGCACCTTGAACTGGGCCTGGGGAGGAAACTGGCAACCATTATGGCTGTATTATAGCAGCAAATTCTAAAAGGAGCCCCACCCAGTAATCAGGCTGCTGCATTTTGGACCCACATAGAGCGCATTGCAGTAATCCAATTTGGTGGCTACCCAGAACCTGGAGTACAGTGACCAATTCAGTTCTGTGCAATAAGGGACGTCGGTGGTGAGGCAGTCGTAGCTGGAAATAGGCAGTCCTAGCCACCGAGGCCAGTGAAAGTTGTGGATCCAGGAGTTTGAGGCCCAGGCGGCTATAAGTAAGGAGATCGCACAACCTCTGGAGGCAGGTCAATCCACCACGGCTGCACTGCAGACTGTTGTCACAAGGAAGCTTTAAGGATAAGATTGCGCTCCCTCCGTCTGTCCTGGCCCACTCTTATCTAATCCGTTTCTCCCCGTCTACCCTGCCAGCTTCCTCCACCATATCTGACTCCTGGCCACGTCTCTGCTTGCATTTCAGAGGACTCCGTGGCTTCCCACCCCCGCCCCCTGCCGCGCACTGCTGTTCCTGCTTCCCAACTGCCTGGCTTTGGCGGGCGCTCTGGGATCCCTGTCATGCCTCTGTTTTGCATTCCTGCTGTCCACATCAATGCGACTGGAGATATCCGCATTGTGCCTAACAATTCCCTAGCTGTTTTTTTGGAATCCAGTGGTTGTGCTGCTGCAGGAGCAGGCGTGAAAACCACCCCTTTCGGTGGGTTTCTCCAACCGAGGTTGCATCAAGGAACTGTGTGTGTGTGTGTGTGTGTGTGTGTGTGTGTGTGTGTGCAAAAGAGAGAGAGAGAGGTTTTAACACGCGTCAACAGACATGAATTTTCCTGAACTTCACAGTTGTTTTTATTTATTAAGAACAGCTTCTGTTGGCTGGCTGGTTGTTCCTGGTTAATCACTTTCCCTTAGAAACAAAAACAAACTTTAATTTTGTCTTCTGGATATCCTCCCCCCTTTTAACTAAATGGGGTTATATTTAAAGGTATAGGTAAAAGGACCTCTGACCGTTAGGTCCAGTTGCAGACAACTCTGGGGTTGCGACGCTCATCTCGCTTTACTGGCCTAGGGAACCGGCATACAGCTTCTGGGTCATGTGGCCAGCATGACTAAGCCGCTTCTGGAGAACCAGAGCAGTGCACGGAAACGCTGTTTACCTTCCCTATTCATCTACTTGCACTTTGATGTGCTTTCGAACTGCTAGGTTGGCAGGAGCTGGGACCGAACAACGGGAGCTCACCCCGTCATGGGAATTCGAACTGCCGACCTTCTGATCGGCAAGCCCTAGGCTCAGTGATTTAGACCACAGCGCCACCCGCGTCCCAGGGTTATATTTAGGGGTAGATAAATCAGTCAAATGCCATTTCCCCCAATCCTTCATTTTTTCCAATCTTTTTTCCACATTTCCCCAGCAATTAATCCATGAAAATTCATCAAACTCACAACTCTAGTTCTGCCAAAGGCTTTGATGTACAGTGGTACCTCGGGTTAAGTACTTAATTCGTTCCGGAGGTCCGTTCTTAACCTGAAGCGTACTTAACCTGAAGCACCACTTTAGCTAATGGGATTTCCTGCTGGCGCTGCGCTGCCAGAGCACGATTTCTGTTCTTAGCGGAGTTCTTAACCTGAAGCGTACTTAACCTGAAGCGTACTTAACCCGAGGTACCACTGTATAAATCAGATTGGCACATAAGGCGAAAAACAGGTTACAAGAATCAGCAGGTGCACGAGAGCTTAAATGCATGGTGCGTTCAACACTCTGTGGGTTCGAACCTGGCTTGGATGTAGCAGCCCTGTGACTGAAATTGAGGGCTTGTCCTCACTTCTGCTTGTCCTGTGCCTTTAGAAAGCATGGGAGGTTTTCTGCGTGACTCGTGCTTTCTAGACTTGGATCTGAGCAGCTTTCCCCCTTGCCCCTCTCCCTTCCCAGGGAAAATCTGCTCTTTAGTGCTAAACTGGAGCAAATGCCTATACTGTACGGAGAAAACCTGCATCACCATTTACTCCGACGGAGCGCTAAAGAGTGGTTTTCCCCTGGGGAAAGCAGTGAGATAAGCAGAAGTCTGAATAAGCCCTCAGAGAGGGAGAGTTATGGCACAGGAACACAGGAAACTGCCTTATACTGAGTCAGAGCCACTGCTCCATCTAGCTCAGTGTTGTCTACACTGACTGGCAGTGGCTCTCCATGGTTTCTGGTGAAAACCCAGCCCTGCCTAGAGATGGGACCTTCTGCATGCGGATCGGATGCCCTACGACTGAGCTACATCTCTTCCCCTACTGAGCAGTCATACATCATTCATTGCGCACCCATTTCCCTTTCACACACTGTGGCTACCGAGGAACATTTTATGCTGAACTAGTTGAATTCAGCCCATTAATAATGGGCGCTAGCAGCGGCGGCGGGGACCCGAGGCGCAATATGCAGTTGTCCCCCTCCCTTCCTTCTCCCCGCCTCAGCCGGCCAAGCCACCACCATGGCGGAGCCGCCTATTGCCGCTGCCCCGCCGGCAGCCCCGGTGACGGCCACCCTCCCCGCCACCGCCACGGGCGGCTGAGGCGGGGAGAAAGAAGGGAGGGGGAGAAGCAGCAGCGCGCGGGGAGCGCCCGCCATTGCGGCTTCTGGCCCCGGAGCAGGAGGAGGCGGCGGTAGGAGCGGTGGCGGCGGCGACTGAAGCGGAGAGGTTCGGAGGCTCGCGAAGCGCAAGCGCTTCGCTCGCGCTGCGCTCCAACCAATCAGGCTCCTCCTCCTCTCTGCGCTCCAATCTGTGTGTCAGTGGAGCGCATGCGCAGTTGGCCAATTCCACTGACACACGGACGGTAGACGCAGGGACACAGGGAGATTATTATATAGGGTGTTTCAAGGTTGGAGCTTCTATCAACTCTGCTGTTTGCTGACTTAATTTTGTTTTTAATCTTCCTAAGCCACCCTGAGAGCTTTGGCTGAAGACTAGCCAATAAAGAACGAACCTTAAACAAACACATATTTTGAGCTGTGGGTAGCCTATTGTCGGACAATTATGTTTTCCTGCTGTAGCTTTAGCCAAAAGCACCATCCCCCCTCTTGGCTATTACATGAAAGCTGATGCGGGCAGCCAAGAAGTTGAGCAGAGAATCAGGAGGTCCATGGTTCAAATTTCGCCTCAACCATAAACTGACCCGGTGGTCTTAAGCAAGCCACTCTCTCTCTCAGCTCATCTAGTCATAGGAGCCAACTTCTAGGGGTCGAAGTCCCCTTGGGCCCTCCAATAAAATTAGGGCCCACGCCAAAGTTGATGGGCATTGTCATTCAAATGGTATGGGTGTGCCCATGCGGGAGGGGGGCCTTATCTGGGCCCTCAAATATTTTATTAAAGTTGGCACCCCAAAATCTAGTACAGCATCCTGTTCTCACTGTGGCCAACCAGACATAAGGTGGACATGAGCCAACAGCTCTCTGCCTACCTGCTATTCCCAGAAACAGTGGAGGTAGAAAAAAATTATTGCGTCAACCTTTGTAGGAAGCAGTTGACCTCATCAGATGCCTCTCGCCAGAGTAGACATGGGAGTGGCCATTGCATGCAGCTAAATGCAGAACTGTCCAAATCATGCAGAACAGGGATTGAGAATACCTTCAGTCCTCCAGAAAGGTATGCTGTTCCGAAATTCCCACCACCTCCAAACCAGTGGCCATGACAGTGACAGGATGACAGACCTTGGAGTGGCATACGGTTCTTTATAATAATAATAATAATAATAATAATAATAATAATTTATTATTTGTACCCCACCCCTCTGGGCAGCTCCCAACAGAATATTAAAAACACAATAAAACATCAAACATTAAAAACTTCCCTATACAGGGTTGCCTTCAGCTGTCTCCTAAAAGTCAGATAGTTGTTTATTTCCTTGACATCTGGTGGGAGGGCGTTCCACAGGGCAGGCGCCACTACCGAGAAAGCCCTCTGCCTGCTTCCGTGTAACCTCACTTCTTGCAGTGAGGGAACCGCCAGAAGGCCCTTGGAGAAGGACCTCAGTGTCCAGACTGAACAATGGGAGTGGAGACGCTCCTTCAGGTATACTGGACCGAGGCCATTTAGAGCTTTAAAGGTCAGCACCAACACTTTGAATTGTGCCCAGAAACTTTCTGGGAGCCAATGTAGGTCTTTCAGGATCAGTGTTATATGGTCTCGGCAGCCACTCCCAGTCACCAGTCTAGCTGCTGCATTCTGGATTAGTTGTAGAATACGGGTCACCTTCAAAGGTAGCTTCACATAGAGCGCATTGCAGGAGATAACTAGAGCAGTGATGGCTAACCTTGACACCCCAGATGTTTTGGAACTACAACTCCCATCATCCCTAGCTAACAGGATCAGAGGTCAGGGATGATGGGAGTTGTAGTCCCAAAACATCTGGAGTGTCAAGGTTAGCCATCACTGAACTAGAGCATGCACCACTTTGGTGAGACAGTCTGTGGGTAGGTAGGGTCTCAACCTCTGTACCGGATGGAGCTTTCCTGCTGTTTTCATGGAGGAATCATGGAGGAGCAAAATCAGACGTGTGCAGAAAGAGTGGAGGAGTAGCAACACTGTCCAGTGATGTTAGTGGCTGTGTCACATGACACCCGCTGGTGTGAATGAAATTCTGCACAACATGCTAAACTCTCTTCCACCAGAGGTTTCTCAACAGAGGTTGGTGCACCTGTCTGAAATTCTTGAGCTGTGATTCCTGCATTCCAGTGAGCTGGCCTAGCTGACCCTCGGGGTCCCAGAATCACAGAATCACAGAATCACAGAATCATAGAGTTGGAAGAGACCACAAGGGCCATCCAGTCCAACCCCCTGCCAAGCAGGAAACACCATCAAAGCATTCCTGACAGGTGGCTGTCAAGCCTCTGCTTAAAGACCTCCAAAGAAGGAGACTCCACCACACTCCTTGGCAGCAAATTCCATTGTCGAACAGCTCTTACTGTCAAGAAATTCTTCCTAATGTTTAGGTGGAATCTTCTTTCTTGTAGTTTGAATCCATTGCTCCGTGTCCGCTTCTCTGGAGCAGCAGAAAACAACCTTTCTCCCTCCTCTATATGACATCCTTTTATATATTTGAACATGGCTATCATATCACCCCTTAACCGTCTCTTCTCCAGGCTAAACATACCCAGCTCCCTAAGCCGTTCCTCATAAGGCATCGTTTCCAAGCCTTTGACCATTTTGGTTGCCCTCCTCTGGACACGTTCCAGCTTGTCAATATCCTTCTTGAACTGTGGTGCCCAGAACTGGACACAGTATTCCAGGTGAGGTCTGACCAGAGCGGAATACAGTGGTACTATTACTTCCCTTGATCTAGATGCTATACTCCTATTGATGCAGCCCAGAATTGCATTGGCTTTTTTAGCTGCTGCATCACACTGTTGACTCATGTCAAGTTTGTGGTCTACCAAGACTCCTAGATCCTTTTCACTTGTACTGCTCTCAAGCCAGGTATCACCCATCCTGTATTTGTGCCTTTCATTTTTTTTGCCCAAGTGTAGTACTTTACATTTCTCCCTGTTAAAATTCATCCTGTTTGCCTTGGCCCAGTTCTCTAATCTGTTAAGGTCATTTTGAAGTGTGATCCTGTCCTCTGGGGTATTAGCCACCCCTCCCAATTTGGTGTCATCTGCAAACTTGATTAGGATGCCCTCAAGCCCATCATCCAAGTCATTGATAAAGATGTTGAATAAGACTGGGCCCAAGACAGAACCCTGTGGCACCCCACTAGTCACTTCTCTCCAGGATGAAGAGGAGCCATTGATGAGCACCCTTTGGGTTCGGTCAGTCAGCCAGTTACAAATCCAATGAATGGTAGCATTGTCTAGCCCGCATTTTACCAGCTTCTTTACAAGAATATCATGGGGCACCTTGTCAAAGGCCTTGCTGAAATCAAGATAGGCTACATCCACAGTGTTCCCTTCGTCTACCAGGCTTGTAATTCTGTCAAAAAATGAGATCAGATTAGTCTGACATGACTTATTTTTCAGAAACCCATGCTGACTTTTAGTGATCACAGCGTTCCTTTCTAGGTGCTCACAGACCGTTTGCTTAATGATCTGCTCTAGAATCTTTCCTGGTATTGATGTCAGGCTGACTGGGCGGTAATTGTTTGGGTCCTCTCTTTTCCCCTTTTTGAAAATAGGGACAACATTTGCCCTCCTCCAGTCTGCTGGGACTTCACCTGTTTTCCAAGAATTCTCAAAGATTACTGCCAGTGGTTCTGAAATCACCTCTGCCAGTTCTTTTAATACTCTGGGATGTAGTTCATCTGGCCCTGGAGACTTGAATACATCTAAACTAGCCAAGTGTGCTTGTACTACCTCCTTACTTATTCTGGGCTGTGTTTCCCCTGCTGAATCATCTGCTCTATATTCTTCAGGTCGGGCATTGTTTTCTTTTTTGGAGAAGACTGAGGCAAAGAAGGTATTGAGGAGTTCTGCCCTTTCTGCGTCCCCTGTTCGCATTTCACCTTCTTCTCCTCTAAGTGACCCCACTGTTTCCTTGTTCTTCCTTTTGCTACGGACATACCCATAAAAACTCTTTTTATTGCTTTTAACCTCTCTAGCAAGCCTGAGTTCATTCTGTGCTTTAGCTTTTCTGACTTTGTCTCTACATGTGCTGGCTATTTGTTTGAATTCCTCTCTGGTGGTTTCCCCCTTTTTCCATTTCTTGTACATATCCCTTTTAAATCTTAACTCAGTTAAAAGTTCATTAGATAGCCACCCTGGCTTCTTTAGGCACCTTCCATGTTTTCGTCTCATTGGTACTGCTTGAAGTTGTGCTTTTAATATCTCCCTTTTAACAAACTCCCATCCATCATGAACTCCCTTCCGTCCCATTCAACTCTACAGTTCTTTGATTCTATGCTGGCATATTGGTTGAAGAGCCACAGTTGCATAACATGACAGGTCCTGGCGTGTGTCATGGAATGGCTGGACACAGGGGAATAGTGGGAGGAACCAGCTGGGGAACCCCCATGGGAAGAAACCTCGGAGCCTGGGGAGTGTTGGTGGGACAATGATGAATGGTCAAAGGGAGAAGACTGGAAGGAGGTATTGGAAACTGAAAAGGCAATAGGACTTAGTGAGCAGGAAGAGTCTGTGGTAGAGAGAAGTCTGGAAGCAGAGGCAGAAGCAAGAGAGGAGGGAGGCCAAGAGGCAGAGATGAGTCAGGCTAGTGAAGAAGCCAGGGGGTCTCCCCCTCCTAGTGTGACCATCTCCCCTCCCCCCTGGTCTCCCAGGTCCAGAAGAGATATGAAGAGGGAGGAGCAGAGACAGGTGTGCTGGCATATTGCTTGGTATAGACCTGGGGGGAACAGACTTATGGAACTGTGGGAAGGAGGAGATCTTCAGCCCCCACAACTGCCCCATAGGGACAAAAACTACTGAGAAGAATTGCTGTGCTCATTAGGCCAGGCAACCATGAGAAGGCCTTGTTTCTCCTAACAAAGAGTTAACATCACATACTCTCTGTGATTTATTGCTGGCTAGCTCTCTGACAGAGTGTGAAAGGAATATTAGAAAATAGGACAGAAGTACTTCCATTGTAATCAGGAAAACAGATGCAATATTCCACACAACCGAAGGCACCTTTTGTCGACCCTCATCCACCCATCTTTTTTGTTGCCATTTCCCTCACAGGTCTAGAGCATGGGGAGACAACGAAGACCCATGCCCTTCCTTCTGTTCCTCTTCTGGCTGGGGACCTCTTGGGAGGCGCATGTGCCCCACCGGGTCGTCCCCTCCAACGCTACCGTTTTCTCTCATATCTACACGATAAAGCTGAAGGGAGATGGCACCGAGGATGAGGGAGCCTCCTCTGCACCCCAAGAGGCGCTGGGCCCTCCTGGCTCCTCCAGGGGAGGAGGCCTGTATGAGCACACGCTGGAAGGGCCAGACCAGGAGCATGTGGTCTTCACTCACCGCATCAACCTGCCGCAGCAGTCCTGTGGGTGCCCACCTGGCACCGAGGACACCCAGGACCTCTTGAGACGGTTGCAGGCACTAGAGAATGAAGTGCGGTCACTGCGGGACACCTGCCAGGCTGGGGGAGGCTGCTGCCCTGCGACCAGCAGTTCCCAGGCTAGTACAGGTAAGGCCTTGGAGAGGGTATACGGCACCGAAGTGACCTCCCTGGGGCACAAGGAAACCTACCTCACAGGGTTCTTGTGGGGATGAAATGCAGGTGGGAGAGAACCCTTTATGCCAGTAGTTTCTTCCAAGGGAAGAAGACTCAGAGCCTGGGGAGTGGTGGTGGGACACTGATGAGTGGTCAGAGGGAGAAGATTGGGAGGAGCTGTCAGAAGCTGAAGATGTAGCAGGGTTTGGTGAGCTGGCAGACTCTGTGGCAATGTTCAGAATGAGAGGCAGAACTTGAAGCAGGAGGGAGGTCAAGAGGCAGAGATGAGTCAGGCTGGTAAAGAGTCACAGGTGTCTCCCACTCCTGCTGCGACAAGCTCTCCTCCCCTCTGGTCTTCCATGTGGGAGATGAGTGGGAATGTGGATGAGGGAATATTGATTAATATTTCCTATCCCAGCTTGTGCTAACAAGCTCCAAACTAGCAGAGTTTCTCATCCCCAATAAAGCGCAGCAAAGCGTGGCGTTTAAGTTCCTATGAACTTCTAGAACAAGGCAGATTCCTGGCATATATCCCCTGGTTCCCTCTTAACAGAAAATACACAACACATAAGCTTATAAAAGTATAAAGGTTTTACTCACAAACATCCAAGAATATATAAGTCTCAGAAGGCAGGCTAGCTTAGATTAAATGTATGTACATGTGGAGATTCTCCTTAAGGGAGAAAGGCTCCATGTGGGCCTCTCTTGGCTGGAAGCCAAGAGAGCATCTCCTGAGATGTTGCATCCTCGGAGTCCTGGTGGGAAGAGAGGGAGAGTAGCAGCTCACCTGTATCTTTGAATAGCTACAGGTAAGGCCACTCCCACTTCTGGTCACACAAAGGAAGTGATTTCAGTCTTGGCACAGGAAACTCTACCTGGAGGACCAAGGCCCCTTTGTGTACACTCTAGGAATGTTGTGATTGACTGCACCAGTGTTATACATCCCACAAACCCCTTCTCAGTCTGAACAACATTTAACAAACATAAAACAACTTTATTCAACCACCCAGAGTCCCAGCTTGACACGCAGGTTCTGGAAACTCTCTCGTGGCAAGGGTTTCGTGAGAATGTCCGCAGTCATCTCCTGAGTATTACAGTAGGACATTTCTACTAGTCCATCTTGGATCATCTGGCGAATGAAGTGATACCTGACCCCAATGTGTTTTGAACGTGCAAGGAACTTTTCGGTTTGCGCTAGCTGCAGGCAGCCTTGATTGTCCTCCATCAAGCTGACAGGTCCTTTTCTCGGCAAACCAAAGTCTGTCAGGAGTTGATCCAGCCAGATGATTTCTCTGCATGCTTCCGAAGCTGAAATATATTCACTCTCTGTGGACGATAAGGCTACACATTTCTGTTTATAACTGCCCCATATGATAGGTGCATTTCCAAACATAAAAACATAACCACTTGTGGATTTGTAATCCGCCTTATCCCCAGCCCAGTCTGCATCACTGTACCCAACCAACTTAGGGTCCCTTACAGCTGGCAATTTTAATTTACAATTCATTGTACCCTTGAGGTAACGCACCACCCTCTTGACCCCACCCAAGTCATGTTCAGTGGGAGAACTCACTTTTCTGCTTAGGATCCCCACTGCACTTGCTATGTCAGGTCTACTGGTGGTAACCAAATACAAAAGTTTACCAATCGCTGACCTGTATTCGCTGTTGTCTGGCAGCAGCTTCGAATCTTGTTGATTCTTTAGAAAATCTGTGGCCATGGGTGTCGCGACAGGGTGTGCACCTTGCATCTGCATGCTTTCTATCAGTTCTATTATCTTCTGCTTCTGGTTGAGAAGAAATGAGCCGTCCTCTTCTCTCTCAATTTGAATTCCCAAGTAATACTGGACAAGTCCCAATTCCTTTACTTCCACCTCTTTGCTGAGATGTCTGACTATGTCTTTATAGTCTCTGTCATTGGACGTTGATATTAATAAATCATCGACAAAAGCCAGAATGTAAGAGAATTGTCCATTTCTGTTCTTAGTGTACAGGCACTTGTCAGCTGTTGACTGCTTGTACCCAAGCTGAACCAGCATTTCATGTAATTTCTGGTTCCATGCTCTTGCAGCTTGTTTCAAACCATAAATTCCTTTCTGAAGTTTACATACAAGATGTGCCTCATTTTGCTTGATAAAGCCTTTGGGCTGCTTCATATAAATCTGTTCAGAAATTGTCCCATGAAGAAAAGCTGTTGCTATGTCGACATGACGGACTGTTAGGCCTTTAGATGCTGCAATACTTAGAAGTAATCTAACACTGCTATATCGCACTGTAGGCGCAAATACTTGATCATAATCTTCGCCATACTGTTGTGAAAATCCTTGTGCTACAAGTCTAGCTTTGTAGCGTTGCACCTCCCCTTCTGACCCCTTCTTAAGCTTGAACACCCACTTGGACCCAATTGCCTTCTTACCAGGAGGTAGCTCTGTCAGGGTCCAGGTCTTGTTGCGATGCAGTGCATCCATCTCTTCCTGCGCGGCTTGCTTCCAGAGACTGGCCTCAGCAGCTGGCAACCGTTGAACCTGTTCCCACGTGGAAGGTTCCTGTGGTGGCGCCGGCCCTGCAAAGTAGGACAGTCGTAGTGGTGGAACGCCTTTGTTGGACCTGGAGGAACGTCTGACCTCTGGCTCTTGTTGAACCGCATCAGCTTCCTCATCTCCTTCCAATGGCGGCATCCCTGCATACGGGTCCTCTTCGTCTCTGGAGCCTTCTGACATCTGGTCCTCCGCGTCTTCTGGGGTGTCATCTGTAGGGGGTGCTACAACACTAGGAGGTACAATACTAGGAGGTGGATTAGTTTCTGGTATGGCTTCAAAAGGAAAACTTACAAACTCCTCTGTTGCTGGCTCATTGGAACAGTCAATTGCTGTGTTCCTTGTGTCAGCCTTTTCATACTCCTCAAAATGAATCACGTGATGTGAACTTGTTTTCCCTGTTTGTAAGTCCACAACTCTGTAGCCTTTTCCTCCAGAAGCATATCCAACTAGGATACCAGGCTTTGCTCTGGAGTCAAGTTTGTGTCTGTGCTCCTTGGGCACGTGGTAATAGCACAAACTTCCAAATACACGTATGTGTGACAAATTTGGGGCTCTTCCATGCCAAAGTTCAAATGGCGTGCGCTCTGTGCCTTTTGTTGGCAACCTATTCTGTATATAAATCGCAGTATTTGCTGCCTCGCCCCAAAGTTTCTTCGACAAGTTGGATCCTTTTAGCATACACCTTGTCATCTCTAGGATAGACCTAAATTTCCTCTCAGCAATAGAGTTCTGTTGAGGTGTGTAGCTAACTGTGGTCACATGTGCTATGCCTTCCTGAGCCATGAAGGCTTCCATTTCACGTGAGCAAAACTCCCCACCATTATCAGACATTAGGGTGGTGGGTGCTCGCCGGAATTTGTTCTTGACCATGCTTACGTATTGCTTGAACAATTCCACTGTTTCACTCTTCTCTTTGAGAAGGTATCCCACACAAAACCTTGAATAATCATCCAAAAAGATCAGAATATACTTATTTCCTCCTAAGGAAGGTATATTCATAAGTCCAGCTAAATCAGTGTACACAATGTCCAGAACTTTTGTGCTTCTCTTTTCTGCACAACGTGGGAAAGAAGGTTTGACTCCTTTTTCACTTACACAAGTTATACATTTTGGTGTGGGTGTGTTACTTTTGTTTACCTGTAGACCTCTCACAATATCTCCATTCTGCAGTTCCTGGATGACTCTGATATCCCTGTGACCCAGTCTTCGATGCCAGAGCTCCAGATCTGCTTCATGCTTCTGCTTGGATTGGGCGACTTGTGCTGATTGGTTTTCTGAAACGTTAATCTCATAAACACCATTGATTAGTTTCCCTTGAGCATAAACCTCATCATTTTTCGTTACATTGCATTCTCCATTGGCAAATGTAACCTTGAAACCTTTCTTGTCTAAAGCAGACACACTAAGCAAGTTACAGTTCAATTCTGGGACATATTGAACGTTAGGCACAGTTGTTTCAAGAGATTCATTGTTCACCTTGAATTTCAAACGCATTGAACCTGTACCTTGTGATTTTAGAACATTTCCATCAGCAATCTGGATTTCAGTCCATTCACTATCATTAATTTCTCTGAAATATTCTCTTTTATGCGCAAAATGGCATGTAGCTCCCGAATCTAAAATAAATTGGTCACTTTTCCTTTCATTTCTTTGCACATTTAAACTCTTTTCTTGCAGTAGAAATGTACGCTCGTGACCCCCCTTCTTTTCACCTTTTGGTTGAAAGGGGCGGGACTTATTCTTGGGCTTCTGGCAACTCCTTGCAATGTGCCCTTTTAAATTGCAGTTATGGCATATTAATTCTTTGGACACTTCCTTAGACTTGGGAAATTGTTTAGAAACATAACTTGTGTCCCTCCTTGGATTCCTTTGCGGAGAATCAAGGTAATCTCTGCATTCCTCTCTTAAGTGATTTGCTAGTTCATTAAAAGTCAAATCTCTGGTGTGATCCATTATACTCTTAAATGAAGTAAATTCTTTTCCTAATGATGCGAGCATAAAAGTCACTTTGGTTGCATCATCAAAAGCTCTGGGAGTTAGGGCAATCCTTTGAACAATTTCATTAAAGTCCTTAAAATGCCCTGTAAATTGTTCTCTAGAATTCATCTTTAACTTCAGCAGTTTATCCAATAAATGTCTATAAGAGTTCTCTGATGATTGTGCATAAACCCTCTCAATATCCTTTAGAATCTGAGATGCATCACTTTCATAGTCAATCAGAGATAAATGCTCATCTTTCAAACTGCTCAAAATTATGTGTTTAGCTTCTGCATCTTGCCTTTCCCAATCTGCTATCTTGGTTAAATCATCTGAGCTTAAATCAGCCAAATCAGGTTTGGGATCTATTACAGCTTTAAGAACTCGCTTTGCACCAAGATGCACTAAAAGGCGCTGCTTCCATTGCACAAAATTACGATCATTCAGCAGCATAAAGTTTGATCTTGCTTCACTATCAAATCCTGAGCTTGCCATCTTAATCCTCAAAAATTTGAAAAATTTTCAAAATTTCAAAATTCCCAAAAATGGCTAAAATTCAAAAATCAAAAACTCAAAAATCTCAAAAATGCAAACTAATCTTCACTGCCTCTGAGGTCTGTGAGCTCTGAGGGAGGGGAGGGGTCGCTAATCCCCCTTTTCACAGCACAATGGAGAACAAAGGACCATGTGCTTACCAGGAAGTACAAACAGAAAAATTCTACTCTGCCAAAAATCACAATCCAAAGCAATCCTTTAAAAATACACAAAATATGCAGTTCTGGGCCTCAAAACCCTTTGTGGGAGATGAGTGGGAATGTGGATGAGGGAATATTGATTAATATTTCCTATCCCAGCTTGTGCTAACAAGCTCCAAACTAGCAGAGTTTCTCATCCCCAATAAAGCGCAGCAAAGCGTGGCGTTTAAGTTCCTATGAACTTCTAGAACAAGGCAGATTCCTGGCATATATCCCCTGGTTCCCTCTTAACAGAAAATACACAACACATAAGCTTATAAAAGTATAAAGGTTTTACTCACAAACATCCAAGAATATATAAGTCTCAGAAGGCAGGCTAGCTTAGATTAAATGTATGTACATGTGGAGATTCTCCTTAAGGGAGAAAGGCTCCATGTGGGCCTCTCTTGGCTGGAAGCCAAGAGAGCATCTCCTGAGATGTTGCATCCTCGGAGTCCTGGTGGGAAGAGAGGGAGAGTAGCAGCTCACCTGTATCTTTGAATAGCTACAGGTAAGGCCACTCCCACTTCTGGTCACACAAAGGAAGTGATTTCAGTCTTGGCACAGGAAACTCTACCTGGAGGACCAAGGCCCCTTTGTGTACACTCTAGGAATGTTGTGATTGACTGCACCAGTGTTATACATCCCACATTCCAGAACCAGAAGAGGCATGAAAAGGGCAGAGGAGAGGTTGGCTTCACACAAGCGCAGTCTCTGATTGCTTGGAAAAAACCCTGGAGAGGATGGGACTTAGGCAGCTGTGAGGAGGTGGGAACCTTCAGTCTTAGCAACTGCTTCATAGGGGCAAGGCCTACTGGAGATGAGCTGCTGTGCTCATTAGGCCTGACCCTCCTGTTTCTATTGTGTTTTTGCTAATAAAGAGTTAACTCCAACTTGCACAGTGTGATTTACTGCTGGCTCGCTCCTGACAGGTGTGATATATAGGCAATACAGTCGTACCTTGGTTCTTGAAAGCCTTGTGACTCGAACATTTTGGCTCCCAAACGCCGCAAACCCGGAAGTAAGTGTTCCGGTATGTGAACGTTCTTTGGAACCCGAACGTCCAATGCGGCTTCTGATTGAGTGCAGAAAGCTCCTGCAGACAATCGGAAGCCACGCCTTGGTTTTGAACATTTTTGGAAGTCAAATGGAACAGAACGGATTCCATTTGAGAACCAAGGTATGACTGTATGTGCAAATAAATAAACCCACAAGATGTTTAGGTGTGGCCTGGCTTTCAATCCCTGACCCCCTTCTCCCCCTCCCTACTTTCTCTCGCCCCTCACCTAGGCCAGACGGACACCCGCACCTTGTGCTCGAACCATGGTTCCTTTGACCTCTCCCGCTGCCTGTGCGAATGCGAGGCAGGCTGGAGTGGCCCCACCTGTGCCGAGCCAACCTGCCCAGGTGGCTGTGGTGGCCCCCAGCGTGGCAAGTGCGCAAACGGGCACTGCCAGTGCCGCCCCGGCTATTCCGGTGCCCGCTGCGAAGAGCCACCTTCCTGCCCAGACGACTGCAACGACCAAGGGCGCTGCGTGGACGGGCGCTGCGCCTGCTTCCCTGGCTACGTTGGACCTTCCTGTGCCGACCCGGCCTGCCCGCAGGACTGCCAAGGTCATGGCCGATGTGTGGATGGGCAGTGCGTGTGCGACTCTGGCTACTCCGGGCCTGACTGCGGGAGCCGGGCCTGCCCCAGCAACTGCAACCGGCGGGGAGAGTGCCGCAACGGGCGGTGCATCTGTGAGTCCGGCTTCACGGGCCCAGCCTGCGGAACCAAGGCCTGCCCCAACGACTGCAGCCAGAGAGGCCGCTGCCTGAAAGGAGCCGTGTGCGCCTGCCACAAGGGGTATACCGGGCCGGACTGTGGGCAACTGGCATGTCCAGAGGACTGCAGCGGCCGCGGGGAGTGCCAGAATGGAGTGTGCCTCTGTCGTGACGGTTATTCAGGAGAAGACTGTTCCATAGGTAGGTAGGAAACACCTCAAGACGAAATTGCTGCGGCCCAGTGGCTCAGGGTGTTGGGTTAGCTTCTCTTTCCCTCAGGCTATTTTGCATGTTCCCCTGACGCACCTCAGGTCAAACCCTGATGCTTGCCAACCGTGTAAGTGAGAGGAAGCCTTTGTTTTTCATAAGGGAATAGTTATCTTGTTCATCAATAATAGGCAGCATACCGAACAAGCTTTTACACCCGGTATGAAAAGGTCTCTAATTTAGTGCTCATTTTTATTTCGTTTAGGTGTTCACCCATCCTATTTTTTTGTGATAGTATTTTTTAAAAATAATTATACATTAAAAAAAAATTCATTACATTTGCATTCATTTCAAAAAATATCTGCTTTTAATGTTCTATTTTAAATTGTTGTGACCCACCCTGGGATATTGGGGTGAAGCACGAGCAATTATTATTATTATAAATTTTATATTGGTTTTTAAATCTGTCTTTGGGTTTTTGTTGTTTTAATTTTAATACAATGGTTTTTAATGGTGTGTACATAAATCACCTTGAGGTGAATGTAATTCGTGAATAAAATCATCTTCATTATCATAGTCAGGCATTCTGGTCACCTAATCACAGTCTTTCCTGCTGTGGTGTGATGTATTGTATTTCCATTTTTATTATCCCCCCCCCCAAATTTGCATCTATACATATACATATACATATGCAAATGGCATGCAAGTTCTAGCCAACCTAGGCATCAGGGCTTTTATCTTGCTGAGGTTCAGATCAATATGCTTTTGGGGGACATGTTGGGGAGGGTGAGTGTTAAAAGAAGGCAGGAGATAAATTTGGTTTTCGACTCTTTTCTGCCTCCCCACCACCCTCCTCTTGCTCTTGACCTGAACAGAGATTCCATCCATCGGCATCCATGTGAAAAATCGAGATGAGACGTCCTTCCGCTTGGAGTGGAACCGCCCGGAAGTATCTGTGGATGCCTATGAAATTCACGTGAAGCCCACAGTAAGCAACCACTCATTGGGACAATGTACTTCCACAAAAGGGGATGCGGGTGGCGCTGCGGGTTAAACCACAGAACCTAGGACATGCAGATCAGAAGGTCGGCGGTTCGAATCCCAGCGACGGGGTGAGCTCCCGTTGCTTGGTCCCTGCTCCTGCCAACCTAGCAGTTCAAAAGCACGTCAAAGTGCAAGTAGATAAATAGGTACCGCTGCAGCGGGAAGGTAAATGGCATTTCCATGCGCTGCTCTGGTTCGCCAGAAGTGGCTTAGTCATGCTGGCCACATGACCCGGAAGCTGTACGCCGGCTCCCTTGGCCAATAATGCGAGATGAGCGCGCAACCCCAGAGTCGGTCACGACTAGACCTAATGGTCAGGGGTCCCTTTACCTTTACCTTTTACTTCCACAAAAAGCAGGGAAGGGTGGAGATTGTGAGGGTGCGTCTTTGAGCAGGGGCTAGAAAAATTGTGAATGGTGTATGGGGGGAGGGGGAATAGAGGTATATCAGGGCCGGCCAAAACATTAGCTAGAGTGAGGCAGCCACTTCATGAGGCAGATGGCAGTGAGATGTTGGAGGGCAGAGCTGGTTGCAGTCCTCAGTTGTGGTGGAGGATGCCGCCCTATGATTCGTGCTGAAGTAAGATCCAATTGCCTCTCCAGCTGGTTTCTGTAAGAGGGCTAGGGGCGCACCATTTTGTCTCAAGCAGCATAATATCTTGGGCTGGTGTTGAGGTCTCTCTTGACACTAGAATGCCATCCAGTGAACCCAGGTTGTGAGAGATTCAGGAGCGACAGAAAGGACTTCTTCAGGCTGTGCGTGGTTGAAATATGACGGTGGCAGCCAACTCAGCAAGCTTTAATCAGACCGGGCTGCGTGTGTGTATCAACACAACCGGGCACTGCCCGGCGGTGCGTTCTTGGGTGTTTCCTTCTGGTGCCGAAAAGTTACTCAGCACCTTTCTCCTCTGGTGTGCAGCAGGATCAGCAGGCAGGTGAATCTGTACGTCTGTCTGGTACGGAGACAGGCTTCGAACGCAGAGGGCTGACGCCGGGAGAGGAATACACTGTCACTGTCCGGGCAGAAAAGGGGCAACGCTACGGACCCCCCGTCACCCAGACCGTGCGTACACGTATGTAGCCTGGAGCAGCGTGTTTCTCTTTTTCTCTCTTTTGCCCATCTCCACCCAGTTCCCAGTTCAGCTTTAGGAGTGCCAATCTTCAGTCTAAATTACTCTCTGTGGGGCAGTGATGACGATGATCATAGAATCATAGAATTGTAGAGTTGGAAGGGGTCCTGAGGGTCACCTAGCCCAGCTCCCTGCAATGCAGGAATCTTTTTGCCCACAGCCTTCCCAGGGTGGGCTCAAACCAGCAACCTTCCGGTTAACAGCACTGACCAAATGCACTGCAACACCTTATAACCCGCCTTTCCTCCAAGGAGCTCCAGGCGGCGTACCAGTTCCCCCTCTTCCCCTTTTATCCATAGGCAGAGAAGTAGGGACACCCAAGATCACCCACAATATTCTGCTACACTTCTGGAAGTGGCCTTTTCATTGTGTGAAAGTTAAAATACAACGCAGAAATTAGCAGTTAGTGCAGGGGTCAGCAAACTTGCCACGCCTCGGGCCGGTGTCTCCAGCGCCAATCGCATGGAGGGCGGGGAAGCGTGCGCCCATACGCGTGCACACACACTATTTCCGGTGCACTTCCGGGTTGGAGGAGCACCGGAAATAGCTTGCGCGCATGTGCACGGGCCTCCTCCGACCCGAATGTGCACCGGAAATAACTCTTGCGCATGCGCACAAGCTATTTCCGGTGCTCCTCTGACCCAGAAGTGGGCAGCCACGCCACACCGCGCCGGTAAGAGCGGGTGGCAGCAGCGGGCGGCGGAGATCGCTGCGGGCCGGATAAATGAGTCCCGTGGGCCTTGTCTGGCCCGCGGGCCTTAGTTGGGAGACCTCTGAGTTAGTGGAACGTTTGGAAACAGGATGCACTGGTATGCGAATGCAGTCTAATTCATGGAGGGTAAAGGCTCTGAGTGGCTACCAGTGGCGGACTTTGGGCTGTCACATTTCAGCGGTGCCCTGTGTGATGCCCAAATTCGCCCCTGCTGCCTCTCATGCTCCATTCTGCAGCATTGTTATGGAGCCCCCTGCGGCGTGGCGCCCAGTGCAGCCGAACTGGTCGCGCTATCCTAAAATGTCCTCTGTGGCTGCTAACCACAATGGCTATGTTCTGCCTCCACTGTCACAGCCGCATCCCTCTGAATAGCAGCTGCTGGGAATCTCCAGTGTTGAGAGAAGTGCTGGTCCTGCTTTCAGGATTCCTTTTGGCACTGCGAGAACATGATGCCAGAGCATGATGAGCCCTTGGCCTGATGCAGCTGCAGAGCTTCTCTTATGTCCTTATACCACCTTCCCCTGCATATCATATCCTTAACTGCACTTCTTCTTCTTTGGCGATCACTCGTAGCCTAGTAAGATTGTCTTCCATGAATATGGTCTTAACAGTGAGACTGTTAGTGACTGTGGAGGCCAATTCTGGATCCGCACATCCTTCCACAGTGGGGACATACAGTAGGTTTCCGGGTGGGAGTCGATCATGGAGAGGGTTTGCCAAATATGTCTTCCTCTTAGCACATTTCCCCCTTTCGTCCTGAGTTTGAGCGTCTTCAAAGTCCATGACACCTTTGGTAAAGGATGTTCTCCAACTGGAGCGCTCGTAGGCCAGTGTTTTACTTTTTTAAATTTGCCTTGAGAGAGTCTTTAAACCTCCTTTGTTGACTACCAGCATTACGCTTTCCAGTTTTAAGTTTGGAATAGAACTAAACACCTGTACTTCCTGTTACACCCTGTGCCAACAAATCAAGGTTCTAGTCCTCAGTTTTAAAGCGCTTTTCCGCCACTCCCTCCCTGCTACTTTCATTCCGCACAAGCTCCTGCTGCCTCTAAGTGTCCTCCGGTCTCATTTCAGTGCCTTGTGTGCTATGTACATCTCTCCTCCTCCCCTTCCCAGGAGTAGCTCCTCCGCGTGGCCTGCAGTCGTCGCAGGTGACAGAAAATTCCATGACCTTGGACTGGGAACCGCCTGCCTCTCGCCCTGATGGCTACATCCTGAGCTACGTGCCTCTGGTTGCCTCTCGGCCCGCCCAGGCCGTGAAGCGTGTGGAACTGCCTGCAGCGCCTGAAAGCGTCACCCTGGACGAGCTGGAGAGCAGCACCCGATACCGCATCACCATGTTCGCCCGCCAGAGTGGCGAGAACAGCCGAGCCACCAGCATCATCGTCAGCACTACTGGTAGGGCCCTGGGAGTGACGACTGGGAGCTAGGGTTGCCCCTTGTCTCAGCTGGGGATGCGGGAGATTCAATTTGTACCGAAAGGCAGACTTACCTAATCCACACTTCCCGAAACAGAACGCAGCAAAGGCAAAGGGAAGCAGAGCCCTCTTCCGAGTGACCCACTCCCACTCCTGTTTTCAGTTCTGCAACCTAATGGAATGCCACCACTAAGTGCTTGATCTCTGATGCAGATACCTCTAGTACAAAACTGGTAGGGAAACAGGACTGGGTTTCATAGTCCATGCCATCTGCTTCCCTAACATGCAAATCAATCCACATGTGAGGCTAGCAGGTGAGCTTATGGGGCCACAGGTTATGCCACGTGGCAAGAGATTAAGGGAGAAGGATGGTTCAGGATGAGCAAAGGAGGCAGGTTTGCATTAAAATGTGAAGCTGACATTCTCAGCTTTCTGAAATAAGTGCACGAACTGAAACTCAGCTATCTTTCGAAATCTACAATTCTCCAAATTTTGATAAAGGACTAAAACCTCATGGTAAAATGAAAGAAATGGTCATAACAAAACTCAACAAATGTATGTCTAGGCCAGTGGTGGCTAACCTTGACACTCCAGATGTTTTGGAACTACAACTCCCATCATCCCTAGCTAACAGGACCAGTGGTCAGGGATGATGGGAGTTGTAGTTCCAAAACATCTGGAGTGTCAAGGTTAGCCATCACTGGTCTAGGCCCAGTGATTCTCCATTGTTACTTCCTAACACCTTGTTAGGACCAGGGGCCTGCTCATACCTTAGCTTAATGTGGACTGTGAACCTCTTGTGTCTCCTTTGATTCCTCCAACTTCTGCTGCCCCACATTTTCTCCTCCCTACATTTGGAGATTCCCTGTGCGATTGATGCAGCTCTCCTATTTGGATTTTCAAAGCATGAGAAATCTCTGGGCTTAGGGGGGAGAAAGTGCGGGACAGCAGCAGTTGGAGAACACCACATGGACAAGGCCTGCATGTTCATTTGTCTCCAGCCTAGACAACAATGGTGGTGAAAAGGCAACTGAGGCACCACCCCACCAACTTAGGGCGACTGAGGCACCACCCCACCAACCTCATTCTGCCCTCAGCCAGTGCCCGGCTGCCTGCCTTCTTTCTTAAAACCAGTCCAGGGGGTAGGCCCTGGCTGTCACCTTCCTTCTCCTTTAAGCCCAGCAATGCCCCTTGAAAAACTCAGCAGGAAGGAGGATGGCGGCAAAGCTAGAACTAGTTGGCTCCACCTGCCATTGGCTCTGGCTCTTGCCTGTCATTGGCCATGGCCCTGCCTACTGTTGGGCTTCCCTGCCTTCCACCCCACTAGTCCCACATTCAGTGCCTCTCATCTTTCACCATAATCTTTTCCCCACGCCTTTTCTATCCAAGTATTATTACCATCTCATTATTTCCTTTTGACAGCTGCAGTGGCTTGTGGTCAGAAGGTGGCGCCCCTTTCTCTCCCACAGCCCCTTGTTCTTCCCTTCTCTTTACAGCTCACAGGTCTCTGGAGATCCAACGGACGGAAAGGGCTACACGGGTGATTTCTGAGGAGAGCTCAAACTAACTGCCTCGCTTTTATTGCAGCTGATGTGAGAGCTTGAAGGAAGGTTCCCAAGAAGGGGTCAGCAGCACGCATGTCTCTTCTGTGGGGTGCCAACTCCATTGCAGGCTGCTTCAGAAGGGGTGGATGGGTGGGAAACCAGGAATATTTTTTACCAATTGGGGCTCCACCTCTGCAATTGATTTACCACTTCCCATGCATCCCATCTCCACAGCTCACTTTCATCCCCTACTTTGCTGTAACTGCCTCAATTTTTGATCCCACCAGCACCAGCACCGAGCCAGCCAGTCCGCCAGTACTCCACACCACCCCCCTCTTCTTCCCACCGAAGGCCTGACTCCTCCTCCTCTGGGCCTGGAGCCGGGCAGCCGGGCAACAGGCCGCAGCCAGGCCGTAGCCCTTCCAACGTCGCCAAAGCTAAGGAGCTTTTCATGAAGAAAATGACAGAGAACATCTCGACCAAGCTCTCCCCGTACAACGGGACCCTCCTCGAGCGTTTGGAGAGCTACCTCCGCGCCATAAACTTCCCTCTCCATGGTAACCGGACCATACAGAGTGTGGCCAGGGACATATACATCTATCTAATTCTCCGGAAGCCAGAAGAGGTCATAGAGAGTTTCAAGGACCGGCTTGATAGAGAGACTGACGATTTGCTTCAGAAAACAGAATCCCCAACTGCGAGAGGCATTTACTCCCACTCAGACCACCCCAAGCCGGCTGTAGTAGGCAGCTCCTCGGGCAGCATTGAGGTGTCTCTGGACAGCGTGAGAGGGGTCTCTGACAACGTGGTCATCCTCTACCGCAATACGGGGACTGGAGAAGTAGGGGAGCTAGTGGTGCCTGGAGATTCCTCCAGAGCAGTTATCACCGGATTGGATCCTGGCACAACCTACCATGTGGAAATCCACGGGGTGCTGAAAGGACGTTCCTCTAAGTCATACTCCTTTATAACTGCCACAGGTACCAGGATGGGTAGGACGTCCGTTTCCCAGGGTGGTTCGCTATCTCCTTCTTGCCTGTAATCATACAATCACATGCCTCGTCCGTGTTGCCACCAAACTGAATCTGTGTGCCGTCCAGACATGTGTTGCTTTTGCATTCTCCAGAACAGGAGTGGGGAACCTTTTTTTTTTAAGTCTCCATTCTCAGACCAAACGAGCAAGAGGCATTGTATTACATTTCAAGGACCCCTTCCAGCTAGTTGAAAAGACTTGAAGAGAGGGTGCAGCGTGACTGGCAAAGGTTGTGGCCTGGGGAGAGTGTGGCCCTGGGAAAGTTCTGAGGGCCGGATTGAGGAGGGTAGAGGGCAGCATTCCACTCAGAGGCCTGAGGTTCCCCACCCCTGCTCCAGAAAGTCGTTCAGACAGTGGCCTGCTAATTGTTTTCTCTTTTTCCTAATCAACAGCTTTCTTGTCTTCCTGACTCGTATCATTCTTCACGCCAGTGTCACAGTGTCCACCAGCTAATTATCTTTTTCTTCCTGAAGCCAAATAACGCAATCACTTGCGGCTCCCGGATTTTTGTCCAGTCTGTTTTTTGTGCTACACACTGCTTCTTGCAGTCACTGTTTACCTTTGCTCCTTATCTGTGTTGCCGCAAGATCGTCTGAATGTCTGTGAACCAAACTACAATAGCCTTCGGAGGGGATCTATACCCAAAAACAAAGCAAGCAAACAAAAAACAGTTGTAGTTGGACTCCAACTCCCATGAGCCCCAACCAGCATGGCCACTGGCCAGTGGGATGATTCGAGTTGTAGTCCAGCAAGGCCTTGAGGGGCACCCCCCGTCCTATGAATTTGCTTGCAAACAAAGGAGTATTTATAGACTTCTTGATAAAAATGTTTATGACGATCCCAATCATGGATGATGCTAAATATAAATGATGTTTGGAGTGGAAAACAGGGTGACTGAGAAGGATTTAATTTAAGTATTCATTGCATTTTTATCCTGCTTTTCTGTCTAAAACACCAGCTTTGTCCAAACCTCCCCTTTTATCCTCTCTACAACCCTGCTAGGTAGGTTAGACTGAAATATAGCAACCTGCCCTAGATCACCAGTGCTCTAAACACAACCTCACACTGACAGATTATTGTATCTAGTTTTAAGTATTTAGTTTAAGGTTATGCCTTGAACATTTATTAGGAAGGCCCAAAGAGTTCTCTCTTTAAAATAAAAGGGGGACACCCCCCAAAAAAAATTAAACTTCATTATTTTTCACCTTTTGAATTTTGAAATTCCACTGAACTTTATGTTTCTGCAAAATGTTTTGGCACTACTTCTTCTCTGTCATGTGATTTATTTATTTATCTTCCATTGTGCACCCTTTTCCCAGCTACAGTCGCGTGCTGACCTTGGTCAAGAGTGTCTCTGGATACCTTTGTGTTTAACTGCTTTATTCTTCCTCCAGGCAAAGCAGCCGTCCCAAGCTGTTGCCTTCATGTTGCTTCTGCGTGGCTGAAAGATTTCTCCCTCAATCACACACTTTCTTTTGCAGCAATGTTGGCTTCCACCACGCACCCATCAAACCAGTTCACGTAGCTGCTGTTCCCACCATCCACTGCTCAGCATCTCTATGTGCCCACCTTGAAATTAACTGGGATATTTGAGTGGGGTGTGCGTGTGTGTTTTTTCCAGGCAGGTGCTCTCTCTGACTGGGTGAAGAGGCCATAGAGGAAATGATTGGGGTTCTATCCAGTACCACAATGACTTCTGCCCATGTAACGGGACTTATTTTCCTCTCTACATGTGCCTCATTTGCCTCCGTTGGGGAGGGAAGGGAGTCCCATAGCACAGATGGAAGTCCTTGTGCTAAAGGGATGATTTTGTGGGATACAACCCTTTTCTCACCCCCTCTTCTTGACGGGGTCAGCTCTGATACAGGTTTGGCTAGCATACTTCTCCACTGAACTGGCCCCTGCTCTCCCCTGAAATCAGCATTATTGATTAGAACAAAGTTACGTTTGGGCATGCAATTCTTAATAAAATTTATCCTCATTCAAATTTTCTTGGCAAATTAGGTCTAGTTGAAAGTGGAGGGTGAGTTTAGTGTAAATACTTTCACCCATTGCAAAAAACAAAAAGCAAAAAGCCCACAACCCTACAAAAAAACCTAAAGCGGTATATACATTTTGTTAAATAAAATAAATAAATAGCACAGGGCCTGGAGCCCTCTTGAGATGTGCTATCAATGAACCATGCCCTACGTAAATGGACTGCCACATTCTTTACTAGCTAAAGCCGTCACATAGCCTTCAAGGGCAGCCCACCACCACAGAGTACACTACAGTAGTCAATACGCCTTTCACCCCTTATTCCACGCCCAGGGAATGGGGAGGTATGCTAGTTGGAGTAAAGGCGGGGAGGAGGAGGAGAGGTTGCCATTTTCTCACCTGACATCTCTCTTTCTTCAGCTCCAGGATCTCCTTCAGCTGCCAAGACCCAAACTTTCCCTAGACTCACCACACGAAGCCCTGACGTGCCACTGCGGGACCTGACTGTGACGGACGTCTCTCGGGACAGTCTCCGTGTGACTTGGTCGGCCCCACCCAGTTCCTTCCGCAGCTTTTCCCTTCAGTACAGGGACCCCAAATCCAGTGCCCCACCAGGGGAAATCAGAGTACCGGGGACAGAGAGAAGCGTCACCGTGATGGGTTTGACCCCCAGAACGGAGTACGAACTGGAGTTAAGTGGGGAGAAACCTGATGGGAGCTACAATCCTCCTCTAACTACAAAGACATTCACAGGTACATCGCTCTGGGCTCCCCGAATTGAGGAAGCTGCCATATGCAGAGTCAGATCATGACTCCATCTAGCTCAGTATTGCCTACACTGACTTGCAGCAGCTTGCCAGCCATGCAAGGGAGCGAACCAAGGACCTTCTCCATTTACAAGAGATGCTCTAGGCATGAGCCACAACCCTCATTTACCCAGTTATATTTGATCACCTTTCTTTTTTCTAGGCCTCCTTTACTTTGTTTCAGAACCTGCACAAAGAAGACTTCCTAACACCTCTTATAATACCTATTTCTGTCACAAACCAGGAAGTTTTCTAACCCACTAACTCCCATATTTCTTCCAGACACATATTTTGGGGTTCAGCAGCCCGCTTCTCTGTTCTGGTGTGATAAACACCAATTTTTTTTTCATTCCACTTTGCAGGATTCTGAGATGTTGGCGGTTATTTATCATGAGCTGCTTGCTGGGTGTGGGATGGGGGTCGAGCAACACTGAATCCTAAGGTGTAAGGGAAGGAGGTCCCCACAACCATTCTAGAGGGTTACCTAGCAAGAGTTCCCATGTTGATTAGCCTCTAATCAAGAGCCAGTGTGGTGTAGTCGTTAAGAGAGGTAGACTCGTAATCTGGTGAACCGGGTTCGCGTCTCCGCTCCTCCACATGCAGCTGCTGGGTGACCTTGGGCTAGTCACACTTCTTTGAAGTCTCTCAGCCCCACTCACCTCACAGAGTGTTTGTTGTGGGGGAGGAAGGGAAAGGAGAATGTTAGCCGCGTTGAGACTCCTTCGGGTAGTGATAACGTGGGATACCAAATCCAAACTATTCTTCTTCTTCTCCTCTATACTGCTGCAGTAATTAGTTACGTTTTATATACTGTATTTTAGTTTTGTATTTTTTTTTAATATGATAGAAACTGCCCTGGGATCACCTGCATGTGATGAAGGATGGTGCCGCACACACCCTTGCAGTGGTGTGCTGTGACTTGAGCACCTACTTTTAGCATTGCGGCACCAGTTTCCTGGAATCCTCTTCCCATCAAAGTGAATCAAGCCCCAACATGCCTGTGTTCTTTCAGTGTTATATTGCTAACCTCCCTTTCCTCCCAACTCCTTCCTAAATTAGGCTGCACACACACCCTACTTTTAAAGCACATCTCCACACCCCCAGTAATCTGGGAACTATAGTATACCCCTCACAGAGCTATAATTCCCAACAGCCTTATACATTTCCCAGGCTTCTTGAGGGGACATGGTGTGCTTTCAATGTATGGTTCCCATGTAGCCTTGATCTGTTTTATTTCTACAGTTTTCAGTTCTCATTTTTAATGCTTCGGTGCTGTGTTATGATCTGTGTTGTATATTGTCCAACAGGTAGATCGTGATCTACTGGTAGATCACTGGTAGATCATTGGTTCCCCCCAAAGAAGCTGAACAACTGTGGCTCCCCTAAAAAAAGCACAACATTTTACCTCCACCCTGAAAAAAACTCAACAGCTTTGACCTGAACCCCCCCCAAAATGGGCCTTCCTCTTTCCTAAAAAAAAGCTCAACAACTTTGACCTGAACCCAAAAAAAAGGCGGTAGATCACCGCCAGTTTTTAACTCTGTGAGTAGGTCGCAGTCTCTTGGGAGTTGGCCACCCCTGGAGAGCCAGTGTGGTGTAGTGGTTAAGAGCGGTGGACTCGTAATCTGGGGAACCGGGTTCGCGTCCCCGCTCCTCCACATGCAGCTGCTGGGTGACCTTGGGCTAGTCACACTTCTCTGAAGTCTCTCAGCCCCACTCACCTCACAGAGGGTTTGTTGTGGGGGAGGAAGGGAAAGGAGAATGTTAGCCGCTTTGAGACTCCTTCGGCTAGTGATAAAGCGGGATATCAAATCCAAACTCTTCTACTATATTCTATTCTATATCTGTGTACTGAAGAACATAAGATGAACCTGCTGAATCAGACCAAAGGCCCATCAAGTCCAGCATCCACCCTCTTCTCATAGTGGCCAACCGGATGCCTGTGGGAAGCCTGCAAGTGAGATATGAGCACAACAGCACTCTGCCTACCTTCGATTTCCAGCAACTGGAATTCAGAGGCAAAGAGAGGCAGAGCATAGTCATCATGGGTAACAGCTGTTGATAGCCGTTGATAGCCGCCCAGAGTGGCTGGGGAAACCCAGCCAGATGGGCAGGGTATAAATTATTATTATTATTATTATTATTATTATTATTATTATTATTATTATTATTATTGCCTTGTCCTCCATGAATTTGTCTAATCCTCTTTTAAAGCCAGTCAAGCTGGCGGCCATCACTGGCTCCTATAGACACCGCTTGGGTAGTTTTCTGAAAATATAGTGGTGTAGAAATCTGGAAATCAATGGATTAATGAATGCAACCGATAACCTACCGTGAAATAAACTTATTCAGTCCAGAGGAGGGACTGGACTGTAGCCAAGTTGCTCGCAGTCCACTGTCCCCTAGGCTCATGGATAGTGTCATTATACAGTTTGGTCATTAGGTGGCACTAGACTTGGTTGCGTAGGATAGAACACAGATCACGAAACAGTATTAAAATCAGCAAGAATTAAAAACTGCAGAAATAAAATAGACTTATTCTGGGTAGGCTTGGTAAAATAAAATGAAAATACTTGGGGATTAGGATAATTATATTTTCTCCCATCCGCTTACTTCTTTCCTTCTTAAGAGTTCGGCAGCCGTCATCCTCTCCTCCTCTTGTTCATTTTTCAGCCCCGGCACCAGCAGTGGAGAAGCCCACTTTGGGGCACATCTCCGTCTCGGACATCAAAGAGAACTCTGCCCGCCTGTCCTGGGACGTACCCACAGGGATCTTTGACTCCTTTTTGATCCAGTATAAAGATGCTGAGGGCAAGCCGAAGAGTCTGCCCGTGGATGGAGGATCCCGGGAGGTCACCATCTATGACCTAGCGCCTTCCCGGAAGTACAAGTTCAGTCTTTATGGACTCGTAGGCCGCAAGAGACATGGCCCTGTTTCCACGGAGATGGTTACAGGTGAGTGATGTCTCTCCAGAATGTTGGTTGGCATGCTTCTTGATTTTTAGAGTTGAAATGAGTTTGGAGTGGTGAGTGGGGAATGCCAAGCAAACTCACCAGGGGCAATGTTATTGCTGCGCAGAAACAAATGAGGTAGATTTTCCAACAATTATAACCATGCCTTGCCAATTTTGTTGCATCAGATTGATGATTACGTTATAACTTGTTGCGCTGAAATTTCTCTCTCCCACAAATTACGTATTCCGGATTAAGAATGTAAGAGCCTGTCTGCTGGATCAGGCCGTGGGTGCTATGCAGCATGCATGGCCCTGGCACTGAAATTTGTGGGTGCCCAGCCAAATTCATGGGGAATTTTGTGGGTGCTCAGGCACCCAGGCCCCAGGGGATTGGCACCTGTGCATTCAGAGGTGTGCCACTTTTGATTTTAGAGACAGCATATAGCCAATATGACAACTAGATCCTGATATTTCTAATCCCCTCTTTAAAGCCATCCAGGTTGGCGGCCACTGCTACACCCTGTGGTAGCAAATGCCACTGTTTAACTCTGCCCTGTGGAAGGAAGCACTTCCTCCTTGAATATCCAACTGTTGAGAGAGAGAAAAAATGCCATTTCATTTCCATTCCATTCCCTGCTCTGGAGTGCTTACTGGATTTCAGGAAATTCAAAATGGCTGCCACCATCAAAATGGCTGCCTCTGTTGCCGCCCAGTCTTATAGAACCAGTACACATTTTTACAGGGTGGGCGGATCATTTCCTTCAACAGCTTATTTTAGTCAATAGGTGCTGTGTTAATCGTACGCCTCCCCAAAAAGGACAGTGATAGAAGCCAGGCGTGTTAAAAACACAAAGTCAAACTGTGCTGTTCCAGTCAGTCCTGGTTTTGAACCTGAAATGCACAGGGAAACTTTAGTTGCATTTAGATTTCTTTGTTTCCTTTTCCAGATAGAAATGTCTTGTAAAATCCCAAAGATATTTTACTTGAAAGCAGGCCCAAAGGTTTAAAAACTATCCCATCATGGTGTTGCTTAAAAAAAAAAAAAATTATCCAGGAGGAGGGAGGAATCAGAGAGAAATTGTCCATGTCCCATGTATGCCTAATCTATAGTAAGCCCTACTGTGTTCCGTGGGATTTACTCCCAAGTAAACATGGCGCTGATGAGTTGGCAAAATGGTTTGGCCAAAGAAAAAGTAAGCTGAGGACAAAGTACCTCTTCTAGGCCCAAGGGTGTGGGCAGCAGAATACAGCTGTATCTGTGAAGAAGCTCTGACCAAAAAGCAGGAATGGAATTTTTATGACTCAAAGTTATTACACTGAGGCAACAGAAACCCCTTTCAGGCCAGGTCTGTGGTCTGAATCCAACATTTGTGGCCCTGGGAGTGTCAGATGTCAAGGAAATACTATCTGACTTTTAGAAGACATCTGAAGGCAGCCCTGTATAGGGAAGTTTTTAATGTTTAGTTTTTTACAGTGATTAATATTTTTAATTTGTTGGAAGCCACCCAAAGTGGCTGGGGCAACCCAGTCAGATGAGCAGTTTATTAATAATAAATTTTCATCATCATCTGAGCTCAGCTCTCCAACTTTCTGTCCTGTATATCCAAACCCTAAAGACAGTTTCCTCACAAAATTCATCATGCCCTCCAACATTTTTCCGATGAAAATAGGGATGTCTTATACCCCACCCATCTCACTGGGTTGCCCCAGTCACACCAGGCAGCTTCTAACATATATAAAAACATAATTTTAAACATTAAACAAACTTCTGTATAGAGAGCTGCCTTCAGATGACTCGGGGGTCGGATAACTCCATACCCTCCAACATTTCCAATGAAAATAGGGTTCATCCTACCATACCCTCCAACATTATTCTGATGAAAATAGGGACATCCTAAGGGAAAGCGGGACATTCTGGGATCAAAACAGAAACTAGGACAGCTTTTGTAGCTCCAGGACTGTCCCTGGAAAATAGGGACACTTGGAGGGTCTGATTCATGTGAAAGGATGGGGTTTGGGGTATGAGGTTCTGCTTTCTTATATCACTGGATTTTTCTGCCAAGCGTAAGGAAAATTTGCTGAAGAGATAAGACAATGTTCCTATCGTGTACAATTTCCCAGAGTTGCTTCTTCTTGAATAAGTGTGCAAACTTCACAAAATTTTGCTTTAATCACTATTTCTCTACAGCTCTGGCCCAGTTCTTCCTAGTCCTGTCCTGACAAACCAGCCTCTTTACTGCACTGGTTATCTTTCAGCATAGCTCTGCAAATCCTCCTTTTTGTCTTATTTACTACACTTCTATTAACACACAAAATAAATATCCACAAATACATAATGTATAAACCGTTATAAAAATAGCACAGTTCAGAACATGGATGGGGGGGGGGGGGAATATGGTTCACATCACATTTTACGCAACTAATTCTAATAATAATAATAATAATAATAATAATAATAATAATTTATTATTTATACCCCGCCCATCTAGCTGGGTCTCCCCAGCCACTCTGGGCGGCTTCCAAAAGAACATTAAAATACAGTAATCTATTAAACATTAAAAGCCTCCCTAAACAGGGCTGCCTTCAGATGTCTTCTAAAGGTCTGATAGTTGTTGTTCTCTTTGACATCTGAAGGGAGGGCGTTCCACAGGGCGGGCGCCACTACCGAGAAGGCCCTCTGCCTGGTTCCCTGTAACTTGGCTTCTCGTGGTGAGGGAACCGCCAGAAGGCCCTCAGCACTGGACCTCAGTGTCTGGGCTGAATGATGGGGGTGGAGACGCTCCTTCAGGTATACTGGACCGAAGCCATTTAGGACTTTAAAGGTCAGCACCAACACTTTGAATTGTGCTCGGAAACGTACTGGGAGCCAATGTAGGTCTTTCAAGACCGGTGTTATGTGGTCTCGGCGGCCGCTCCCAGTCACCAGTCTAGCTGCCGCATTCTGGATTAGTTGTAGTTTCCGGGTCACCTTCAAAGGTAGCCCCACGTAGAGCGCATTGCAGTAATCCAAGCGAGAGATAACTAGAGCATGCACCACTCTGGCAAGACAGTCCGCGGGCAGGTAGGGTCTCAGCCTGCGGACCAGATGGAGCTGGTAGACTGCTGCCCTGGATACAGAATTAACCTGTGCCTCCATGGACAGCTGTGAGTCCAGAATGACTCCCAGGCTGCGCACCTGGTCCTTCAGGGGCACAGTTACCCCATTCAGGACCAGGGAGTCCTCCACACCTGCCCGCCTCCTGTCCCCCAAAAACAGTACTTCTGATTCAACCTCAATCTGTTAGCCGCCATCCATCCTCCAACCGCCTCCAGACACTCACACAGGACCTTCACCGCCTTCACTGGTTCTGATTTGAAAGAGAGGTAGAGCTGGGTATCATCAGCATACTGATGAACACCCAGCCCAAACCCCAAATTCTGACTTATATATACAAACTGAAGCAAAACTATCTTTCAAAATATGCACTTCGCTGAATTTTGTGATGCGATTCTCCTAATCATGTGTCCAAAAAAATTGTATACTAGGCCAAGTGTGAACAAAGATGGGAATAACATATAAAATGCATTGATTTAGCCCTGTGGGATAGCTCAGTTGGTAGAGCACGAGATCTCAGGGTCGTGGGTCTGAGCCCCACGTTGGGCAAAAGATTTCTGCATCGCAGGGGGTTGGACTAGATGATCCTTTGAAGGTGACCCGGAAACTGCAATTAATCCAGAATGCGGCAGCTAGACTGGTGACTGGGAGTAACCGCTGGGACCACATAACACCGGTCCTGAGAGATCTACACTGGCTCCCAGTACGTTTCCGAGCACAATTCAAAGTGTTGGTGCTGACCTTTAAAGCCCTAAACGGCCTCGGTCCTGTATACCTGAAGGAGCGTCTCCACCCCCACCGTTCAGCCCGGACACTGAGGTCCAGCGCCGAGGGCCTTCTGGCGGTTCCCTCACTCCGAGAAGCGAAGCTACAGGGAACCAGGCAGAGGGCCTTCTCGGTGGTGGCGCCCGCCCTGTGGAACGCCCTCCCATCAGAGGTCAAAGCAATAAACAACCACATGACCTTTAGAAAACACCTGAAGGCAGCCCTGTTCAGGGAAGCTTTTAATCTGTGATATTTTAATGTTTTGTTTTTTAATATTTGCTGGAAGCCGCCCAGGGTGGCTGGGGAGACCCGGCCAGATGGGCGGGGTACAAATAATAAATTATTATTATTATTATTATTATTATTATTATTATTATTATTATCCTAGTGGTTCCCTCCAACTCTGTGATTCTATGATTCAAGGGGATATTGCTTGCAATTTATCACAACAACAACAACAACTCAGTAACTCGGAGCAGGGCTTCTAGTGCAACATCAACATTTTCTGTAAACAACTGAAGACATCATTGTTCTGACAGCCTTTCCTAGATGGATAAATGGTCCATACCACAAGTCCTGTTAGGGTTTTTGCCTTGTTTTAAATTTATTTGCTGTATTTGTGTATTTAACTGTTTTTAATTTTCTTATATGGAAATCACCTTGAGGAGATTGCTTTAAAAGTAATAATAATAATAATAATAATAATAATAATAATAATAATAATAATAATTTATTAGACTTGGTAGTCTATTGCTACCAAAATGTCTCTGATGTATGTCTTGTGCAAAATTGCATGCAACAATGTGAATATTAGGGGGGAAATGCACAAAAATGCTTAAATTTTTTTGTCAGTTGATGTGGAAATAGGGAGAACTGAACTGAAACCTGGAAAAATGAGAAACTCAGAAAAATCGACACTGGCAGATCCATCCTTAGCTCAGTCCCAGCACTCCCTTTAAAATATATATTCTTTGCTTCTTTGCTCCCAGAGAAGAAGACAGAGAGAGAAGTGACAGCTCCACCCGGCCTGGGAGAACTCTCCGCCTCAGATATCACCAGCAGTTCTGTCCGCCTCTCCTGGAGTGTCCCCTCTGGAAGATTTGATTCCTTTCTGGTCCAATACAAGGATGCTGAGGGCAGACCCCAAGTGCTGCCCATGGAGGGGGACTCCCGCGAAGTCACCATCCCTAGCCTGGCTCCTTCCCGCAAATACAGGTTCAATCTCTACGGCATCTCCGGTCGCAAACGTCTCGGCCCAGCCACGGCAGATGTCACCACAGGTCAGCAGAAAGGCCTGCCATGAACTATAGAATTGTGTTTGCAGGAAGTGGCTTCTTTCCCCCACTCTAACCCATTTCCTTTTCCAGGGCATACTGTTTCATTTTTGCTTCACCCGGGACACAACTGTACACAGAATTCAATCTGTCTTTGCATCTAGACAATGAGAGGACAAGTGTGGCTATTACCCCACTTATCTGGGTGTAAGCCCCCCTTGAATTCTGAGTAAGACTCATTTAGGATTGTGCTGTAGCATGCTTTCACCTTCTCCGAAGCCCTGCAAAAGTTTTGTGTGCTGAAAGTGCTCTTTTAAAAACCAGTGGCCTTGGATTAGATGAAAGGATGGGTGCCACCTATCCACATAAGCACTCCTGTGGCCTTTTCAACAGGCAAAACAAAAATAAACACCCAGAACAAGGGCTGGCATTCAAGGTGCATATTATAGCGCAGGCCTACATATTCAGATGCTTTTCCCGCCATGACCAGGAAAGCAGGAATGAGAGTGCAGGCTTAGAAACATTGTGTGTGGATCTCTAGGCCTATTGAGGGCTGCTGCCTCTGCCTTTTATTATATTTCATCTTGCTTCCCCATAACAGCATCACGGGATGAAGAGCCTGTACCTGAGCCTGAGCCGGAATCTGTCCTTGGTGACCTCTCCGTCTCGGATGCCACCAGCAACTCTGTCCGTCTCACATGGAATGTCCCCACTGGCAGCTTTGACTCCTTCTTTCTCCAGTACAAGGACTCCGAGGGCATTGACCAAGCCCTGACCGTAGACCGAAATTCCCGCGAGGCCACTGTTCCTAATTTGGTTCCTTCCCAAAGATACAAATTCTTCCTCTATGGAATCTCTGGGCGCCAGCGTCTTGGACCTGTCTCAGCTGATGCCACCACAGGTTAGCACAAGCATTCAGTCCACGTATATGCCTTTTCTAACTAGCAGAGCATTCGTCCTCTTTCTCTATTTAGGATAGCAAGGTCAGAAAAAGATGGCGCCACAATCTGAATCCTAAAACTTTGGAACGCCATCTCATTCTGTGGTGCTACGAGAGCAGTGGATTCGTTTTGCGATTTTTTCACAGTGCATGTCTGCCCATGACAAAATTAAACGAGCAGCAAGCTTATTTCACAGCCATTACTACAGAAACAAAGGAACTGTAGTTCTGCTAACGAGCCATGCAAATTGCAGTGCTACTAAAGAGCCATGGGAACTGTGGTTCTGTGAAGGTGTAGGGGATCTTTAGAATGGAAATCACAGTATCTCCAGAAAGCTATAGATCTCAGGATGCTTTGGAGGATATTTGCCTAGGTTGGTAGATGTGGAAGTCAAGGTAGCTAAATCTTTTTTCATTTTTGTTCTTTCTGCTATTGTCATTGTTTTTGATGTTTCTCTCCAAGGGCCTTTTAATTAAATTTGACAGATGTCGCATGGTTTATGCATGACCTGGAGATGAAACACCCATCTCTAGGTCAGCCAGCTGTCACAGAGCTCATAAGGAGGGCCTTCTGCCTCTGTCTCACCTCTTCCTTCCCCCATCCGTTAAGATGTACATTCTCATCTCTTCCTCCTCTGTTTTGCAGCCCCACAACCAACAACACCTGCTCCTCAGCCCAGCTTGGGAGAGCTCTCGGTCTCGGATGTCACCACCGACTCTGTCCGTCTCTCCTGGACTGTCCCCACTGGGAGCTTCGACTCCTTCCTGGTCCAGTACAAGGATGCGGAGGGGAAGCCTCAGGCCCTTCCAGTGGACGGAGGTTCCCGCGAAGTCACCATCTCCAGCCTCATGCCTTCCCGAAGATACAAGTTCAACCTTTACGGACTCTCTGGTCGCAAGCGTCTGGGTCCAGTTTCTACTGACACAGTCACAGGTCAGCAAGGGGAGGTTCTAAAGACCTTTTGCCAGTCATAATACATGGCCATGGGTATAGCTTAGAGGTATATCTGCTGCTCTGTATGCAGAAGGTTCCAAATTCAGTCCCCGACATCTCCAGATAGGGCTAGGAGATATTTCTTGCCTCAAACCCTGGAGAGCTGCTAGCAGTAAGTCTGGATACTACTGAACTAGATGGACCAATGGTCCAACTCAGTATAAGGTAGCTTCTTATGTTCCTGAGAACCACCCTGGTAGGTCAAATGATTTTCTCTCTCTACTACTATCTGTTTCCCCAGCATCACTTCCAAAGGAACCCTCAATTGCTCCCAGCCTGGGGGAGCTCTCTGCTTCTGATGCCACCAGCAATTCCGTCCGTCTCTCCTGGACTGTCCCTACGGGGAACTTTGACTCTTTCCTGATCCAGTACAAGGACTCCGAGGGCAAACCTCAGGCAATCCCAGTGGAGGGAGTCTTCCGCGAGACCATCGTCCCCAATCTGGTTCCTTCCCGCAGATACAAATTCAACCTATACGGACTCACTGGCCGCAAACGCCTCGGCCCCATCTCCACAGATGCCACCACAGGTCAGCAGCAAGAGTCATTTGGGCTGGATGTGTTTTAGTTTTCATGTTTTTTCAGAGTGCATCAGCGGTGTCAGAAGTGGCTGCTGAACACTCACATTTATTGCTTTCCCATTGATTTCATAGGCCTTGGTTCCAAGGGACTCCTCTCAGGATACAGTTACTCAATCAGTGTGGTGGGTGGGTGAGAGGAGCAATCTTTGTATGTTCTGAATAGGGATTGGGGAGAAAAATGAAACATTTTGCATTTATTGGTAAATCCACCCAATTCACTTTTTCCAAACCAATACACAAACTGAAACACATTCGTCTTTTGAAATTTGTGTTTCTCCTAAATCTTGTAATACTCCAGGTGAGTAATGTGTACAAAAATGAATATACTAAAGATTGTATATAAATGCATATATTACATCTTCCTGTATAGATAAAGATGCCAGGCTATCATTTCACAGCTCCCTTTGTGGGATTTATAGTGCCACATCAAAATTCTAGATTCACATGAAATCAGAGCGAAGCCCCCATTGGAGAATTGATAGTCCCTCATCACAATCCTGGATTTTCATGAAGTCAGGGCAGGGAAGTTAGGGAAAGAGAAGGCACAGCACCAGTGGGCACAGCATGGGAGTCAGAATGAAGAAACATTGACAGGAGAAAGGTGGCTTAAAACAACACTAGAAGTTTGAGTAATGCAAGATTGATTGATTTAGTGATTGCTTGCTTAAGTTTACTTATAGTATATAACTAGTAAATTAAGCCCGTTGAAAAACGGGAGGGGGCTAGAAGATAATGCCGGCGCTCCCTGGGCGGATAGGTCAGTCACCGTGGGAGTAGTCACAGCTGCTGCTCTCGCGGTGACTGAGCGATCCGCTGAGGGAGCGCGGGCTCCCGCCGAGGGAGTGTCGGCTCCTGGAGCTGCCTGTCAGTACGGACGGGCAGCCTCAGGAGCCGGCGCTCCCTCGGCGGATCGCTCAGTCTCCCGCGGTGACTGAGCGACCCGCCGAGGGAGCGCGGGCTCCCGCCGAGAGCTTCCCACATTTCCACACATAGTTGGCCTCTCTTTCTCTACACCCACTTCTCTCTCACACCCTGCCACCTTTCATCTCATCCCCTCCTAATTCACACCCCACACTCTCTCCTGCCCCATACTTCCATTTTCCTTTCTCTCGCTCAATAGCCCCTCACTCCTCTAGCCCTATACCCCTGCTACACTCACCAACCCCTCCTGCCCCATATGCCACTACATTCACCAGCCCCTCCTGCCCCATACTCCCGACATTCGACCCCCCTCCTGCCCCATACCCCCAACACCCCACTCATCCTGCCCCATACTCCCACACTCACCAGCCCGCTGCCTCATAACGCCCCCACCCCTCCTGCCCTCCTGCCCCATATCCTCACACGCTCACCAGTGCCTCCTGTAGTTTACTTTCTCACTCAGCAGCCCCTCCTGCCCCATACCCCAATCCCACCCCTCCAGCCCTATATCCTCCCAGACTAACCAGCCACTCCTGCCCCATACTCTCACTCACCACGCGCTCCTACCCCATACCCCTATCCCATCCCACCCCTCCTGCCCCTCAACATCCCATGTACTCCAGCCCCATATCCTGCACACTCACCAGCCCCTCCTGTCCCATGCCGCTTTCGTTTTTCACTCTCCAGCCCCTCCTGCCCCACAGCCCCATTTCTGCTTGCGCCGGCCCCTCCCCTTCTCCTCCTGCCTTTCTTGCCTCACTTCCATGCCCCCTTCCCCTCCTGTTGCACCTTCCTCACAGAGCTCCCCCCCCGCCACCAGAACATATGTGGAACATATGTAGAACATATGAACATATGCAAAAAGCGCTGCATCTCCCTCCCCAAACACATTAACCCTTCCCTCCCCAGCCTCCTCTCCCTCCCATTAACCCTTTCCCCTCCCCAGCCTCCTCTCTCTCCCCATTAACCCTTCCCCTCCCCAGCCTCGAAGCCCAGCTCCGTCCTCCTCGCAAGCGGCTTCCCTCGTCCCGGCTGCAAAGGTAGGGGGGGGGGGGAAGCGCGCGCGGGGGGTGGGGTCTTGGTTGTGGTGTGTGTGTGTGTGTGTGTGTGTGTGTGTAAGTGTGCAAGTGACGGAGACACGGCAGCCCGTGCGCGCTCTCTCTCTCTCCCCATTAACCCTTCCCCTCCCCAGCCTCCAAGCCCAGCTCAGTCCTCCTCCTCGAAAGCGGCTTCCCTCGGCCCCGGCTGTGAAGGGTGGGAGAGGGGGGAAGCGCGCGGGGTCTTGGTTGTGGTGTGTGTGTGTGTGTGTGTGCGCGGCAGTGGGGGCGGGAGCCTCCAAAACAGCAACGCGGAGGGAGGGAGCGCGGGGTGCTCCGTCGGCGCCGGCCTCCGCCTTTTGCAAAAGTAGCCTCCTATCTCCCCTCAGCTTCCCGCCCTCGGCCGCTTCCCTCGGGAAGAAGGCCGACAGGGGACGCTCCGCTCTCGCTCGATCCGCTCTCCGTGGAGGAGGCGGCGGGAGGCGGCGGCGAAGCAGCAGCGCGCGGGGAGCGGCCGCCATTGCGGCTTCTGGCCCCGGAGCAGGAGGAGGCAGGAAGAGCGGACTGGCGGCGGCGAAGCAGCAGCGCGCGGGGAGCAGCGGCCATTGCGGCTTCTGGTTAACCTGCGGGGGGGGAGGGGAGGTAGAGGCACGCCTATTGGTGTAGCCGACAGAAGGAGGCTGCGGGCAGAGGCGCTTCGCGCCTCTGCCCGCGCTCCTATTGGTCTGTGTCCTCCGCGCAGGCGCACTTCCGATTTCCTCTGACGGACGGAAAGTGGTACGGAGGGACACAGGCTCTTTATTATATAGGATGCTTTCCCACAATGACCTGTGCCAAAAGCAGTATACAACAAACACTCAAAACATCAAAATACAAATATACAAAATACAGAGCATGTCAGAGCATGACAGATTTGACTATCCCTTTGCGACAATGAGAAAGTTCTCTCTAACAATTTCCTCCATATTTTTATATACTTCTATAATATGCGCCCTCCTCAGTTCTTTGATCTTCTATACTGCCCACCCAGGAGAGCATTTGTTCAGCAGCATCTACTTCTTTCTGTTCCTCCAGCATCATCACAGGAACAGCCAACTCCTCCCAGCCTGGGGGAGCTCTCTGCTTCTGATGCCACCAGCAATTCCATCCGTCTCTCCTGGACTGTCCCCACGGGGAACTTTGACTCTTTCCTGATCCAGTACAAGGACGCCGAGGGCAAACCTCAGGCAATCCCAGTGGAGGGAGTCTTCCGCGAGACCATCATCCCCAATCTGGTTCCTTCCCGCAGATACAAGTTCAACCTTTACGGACTCACTGGCCGCAAGCGCCACGGCCCTATCTCCACAGATGCCACCACAGGTCAGCTTCACTTGATGAGCTGGGGCCCTTTTCCAGGATCTATTTTCTGTGTCAATTCATTGCAAAGATGGTGGCTGAGCCCACATGGGGTTCTCTCAGGGACTGTCCAAACCAACCTGGACCCTATGACCATCATCTGAGGCCCTTCTTTGTGTGCCACCTTGCCTGAAGGTGTTTCAGAATTTCCACCCTCCTTATTAATTTCCTTCTTTCCTCAGGAAGCAGCAGCGGTGTCAGAAGTGGCCACCAAACAGTCGAACTTATTGCTTTCTCCCTGATTTAACAGTAGCTGTGTTGACACAAACCTCTTCCAGATATTCTATCTGTTCCTTCTCTTTCCTATTTGTCTTTTACTCTTCTCTTTCCCACCCCCGTTGATCCATCTGTACCTTTCTGCGCATCCCTCAAAGATACAGTTACATAGTCAGCGTAGCAGAGAGGAGAAGCACCCAAATTGATGGGGGACCAAATTGAATCATTTTGTACTTCTCAGTAAATCTCCCCAATTCACACTTTCCAAAGCAACAAGCAAACCCAAACACAACCATTCTTCGAGATTTGTACTTCTCCAAGGTTCACAATGCAGTTCTCCGGCCAAGCAATACATCCAAAAATGTGTGTGCTAGGGGAACGTTGTATTTTTTATGATGTGAACTGCCCTGAGATCTATGGGGGAAGTGCAGTATACAAATTTTAATAGTAGTAGTAGTTTAGCTCTCACTCAGGGTTTGGGAATCTCATTTGGTCTGGGAGCCATATGCGGCCCTCCAGGCATCTCAGTCTGGCCCTTGGAACTGTCCGCTGGACACACACCCTCCCCTCAGGACACACCCCTCACAAGCCTTGCTTTGCACCCAGGTCTTTTGGCCTGACTTGGAATGTGTCCTTGGACTCTGATATTGCTCCTGCTTGCTTGGGTGGGGGATAGAGAGATATGTCTGTCTGTATGCAGAAAATAGCCTACTTTACAAAGGCAACATTGACATTCATGGATCCACCCCCTTTTGCCTCTAGCCACACCCACCATTGGCCTGGGGACTTTGGGAGGTTGACCAAAAGAGGATGCATCCTTCAGGCTGGTAACAGAGTCCCCCACCCCTGCCCTACATCTCGTCCAACCGCTATGGGGTTACAATTTCTCTCTGTTTTAGCTGCTGTAGGAACGCCACCAAAGGCCACCACAGAAAAGGTCACCGTCGTTCAGCTCAGCCTGGACCAGCTGTCCGTTTCTGACATCACCAGTGACTCGGCCCGTCTCTCCTGGACCGTCCCAACTGGGAATTTTGACTCCTTCCTAGTGGAGTACGAAGATGCAGATGGGAGGCCGCAGGCTTTGCCCGTGGATGGGGCTTCCCGCACGCTTACTGTCCCCAACCTGGAGCCCTCCCACAGATACACATTTAACCTCTACGGACTTTACCGCGGCAAGCGCTATGGCCCCCTGCCAGTGGAGGCTGTCACAGGTCAGCAATTTATGAACTGACCAACTGGGCTGTGGTCTTTCCCTTCCCCCCCCCCCGCCATACTTTTGTCCTTTCTTCCTCAGGGCACATCGGAAGCATCGGAAGAAGATGCATCCCAGCCTATGAATTTCTGTTCTCTTTCAGGCATACCTTTTGAGCTCTACACCTGAAGGGCCTTTCTTGGGTGGCGGGAGGAGAGAAAAAACCTCTCTGCTCGAGTGATATCCTGGCCACAAGCAGATACTTACTTTTTACATTCATCTTAACATTGAGTTGAAAGTTCCTTCTCCCCTTCCGTCTCAAACCATTTTCCCAGCCCCATTTGTACTACATTTATGGCAGGTTTGAAGGGGCCTGTGGAGACAAGATAGTAGAAAATTGGAGGTGGCAAGGGGACTTGCATAGAAAAGAGGTGGCAGCCACCGCCCCCCCCCCGGGTTCTTGCTTCCTTAAATATACAGCACCATGTCGCTCCACAATTCCATAGCTACATGGTAGATCAATTGCTTTGCATGTAAATGGTCCCAGGTTTATTATAGGACACCTCCAGTCTGTTTAAAAAGGGAAGATGGAGCAGGTGATCGGGGATTTTGTCTGACTAGTGATGGAGATCCTATGACCCTCCAGATGTTTTTGAACTCCAGGTCCCATCAGGCTAAGCCAGCATGGTTGATGCCTGGGATGATAGGAGTTGTAGTCCAAACAACTTCTGGGAGGCATTGGGTTCTTTATCCCGGCCACAATTGCTGGAGAACTGTGGACCAGGAAAATCTAGCTTGTTAAACTTCTCCAAGCAACTCTAAACTCCGTTAACAAACTACAAATCCCAGGATTCCTTTAGCAGGGAAGCCATGACTTTGACACTGGGCCTCAGTCGCCAGCGGTGTAACATATTTGCAGCTGAATTTTCATTGTGCCTTATTTTCTTTTGAAAAATAAGATAAAGTTGAAACTGTTGCAGAAACACAACATGCTAAACCCGAAAATAGAAAAAGGAGAAACTGGGAAGATCGAGAAATGACTGCTTTGTCCATGGCTACCAGCATGCATTGCCCCTTTCACAAATAATTTAGCTCTCTATGAGGTAAATGTAAAGGTACCCCTGACAGTTAAGTCCAGTCACAGACGACTCTGGGGTTGCGACGCTCATCTCGCTCTATAGGCTGAGGGAGCCGGCGTTTGTCCGCAGACAGCTTCCAGGTCATGTGGCCAGCATGACTAAGCCGCTTTTGGCGAACCAGAGCAGCGCACAGAAACGCCGTTGAACCTCATTTGGCCTGGGAGCCATATGAGGCCCTCCAGGCATCTCAATCTGCTCCTTGGAACTATCCGCTGGCAACACCCCTCACAAGCCTTGCTTTAGCCTTTTGGCCTGACTTGGATTGTGTCCTTGGACTCTAATACTGCGCTTGCTTGCGTGATAGAGAGACCAGTCTGAGTGCATGCAGAAAACAGCCTTCTTTACAAAGGCAACATTGACATTCATGGCTCCACCCCCTTTTGCCTCTAGCCATGCCCACCATTAGCATGGGAACTTTCGGAGGTAGACCAGAAGGGAATGCATCCTTCAGGCTGGTAACAGAGTCCTCCACCCCTGCCTTACATCTTGTCCCACTGCTATGGGGTTACACTTTCTCTCTGTTTTAGCTGCTGTAGGAACACCACCAAAGGTGACCACGGAAAAGGTCACTGTTGTTCAGCTCAGCCTGGACCAGCTGTCTGTTTCTGACATCACCAGTGACTCGGCCCGTCTCTCTTGGACCGTCCCAACTGGGAATTTTGACTCCTTCCTAGTGGAGTACGAAGATGCAGATCGGAGGCCGCAGGCGTTGCCCGTGGATGGGGCTTCCCGTACGCTCACTGTCCCCAACCTGGAGCCCTCCCACAGATACACGTTTAACCTCTATGGACTTTACCATGGCAAGCGCTATGGCCCCCTGCCAGTGGAGGCTGTCACAGGTCAGCAATGGATGGATTTGCCGACTGGGCTGTCATCTCCCACCTCCCCCGCCATACTTTTGTCCTTTCTTCCTCAGGGCACATTGGAAGCATCGGAAGAAGATGCATCCCAGCCTATGAATTTCTGTTCTCTTTTAGGCATACCTTTTGAGCTCTACACCTGAAGGGCCTTTCTTGGGTGGCGGGAGGAGAGAAAAACCTCTCTGCTCGAGTGATAGCCTAGCCACAAGCAGATACTTACTTTTTACATTTATCTTAACATTGAGCTGACAGTTCCTTCTCCCTCTCCGTCACTAACCACTTTCACAGCCCTGTTTGACGTCACCAGAGCCTCAGCCCATTTGCCCTCCACTTATGGCAAATTTGAAGGGGCCTAGGTAAAAGGATTGTAGTAAATTTGAGATGGCTATAAGACTTGGTACCTCAGGTTAAGTACGCTTCAGGTTAAGAACTCCGCTAAGAACAGAAATCGTGCTCTGGCAGCGCAGAGGCAGCAGGAGGTCCCATTAGCTAAAGTGGTGCTTCAGGTTAAGTACGCTTCATGTTAAGAACGGACCTCCGGAACGAATTAAGTACTTAACCCGAGGTACCACTGTACTAGGTTGCAAAGTCTGGTTTGCTAAGGGTCTCCTAACAACTCTCGTCTCCCTTAACAAACCAGAAATCCCACATTTATTTTAGCAGGGAAGCCATGGCTCTTAAAGGGCCTCAGTCTCCCATGGTGTAAGATATCTGCAGCTAAATTTTAATAGTGACTTATTTTTAAAAATCAAAAAAAACCCTCAAATCAATTTAAAACTGCTGCAGAAATGCAACAAGTTGAACATGGGCATTGCCAAGGGGGGCGGCTGCCCCCCATCAAGTAAAACAATAGAAATATTGACCAATCACGTCGCTTCTGCCCCCCTAATAAAAGTCCTGCCCCCTCCCCCACAAAAATCCTGGTATGCCCATGGAGGTGAACCCAAAACTAGAAAATGGAGAAATTGTGAGGAACCAAAGCTGACTGCTATGTCCATGCCTACCAGCGTGCAGTACCCCTTTCACATACAGTTTAGCTCTCTGGAGATTGGTGAACCTCATTTGGCCTGGGAGCCATAAGCAGCCTTCCAGGCATCTCAGTCTGGCCCTTGGAATGGTTCACTGAACACACCCCTCACAATCCTTGCTTTGCACCCGTCTTTTGGCCTGACTTGGATTGTGTCCTTGGACTCTGGTGCTGTTCTTTCTTTCTTTCTTTCTTTCTTTCTTTCTTTCTTTCTTTCTTTCTTGGATGGGGGATAGAGAGACACGTCTGACTGTATGAAAAAAACAGCCTACTTTACAAAGGCAACATTGACATTCATGGCTCCACCCCCTTTTGCCTCTAGCCACACCCACCATTGGCCTGGGGACTTTCAGAGGTAGACCAGAAGGGAATGCATCCTTCAGGCTGGTAACAGAGTCCCCCACCCCTGCCCTACATCTTGTCCCACTGCTATGGGGTTACACTTTCTCTCTGTTTTAGCTGCTGTAGGAACACCACCAAAGGTGACCACGGAAAAGGTCACCGTCGTTCAGCTCAGCCTGGACCAGCTGTCTGTTTCTGACATCACCAGTGACTCGGCCCGTCTCTCCTGGACCGTCCCAACTGGGAATTTTGACTCCTTCCTAGTGGAGTACGAAGATGCAGATGGGAGGCCGCAGGCGTTGCCCGTGGATGGGGCTTCCCGCACACTCACTGTCCCCAACCTGGAGCCCTCCCACAAATACACGTTTAACCTCTATGGACTTTACCATGGCAAGCGCTATGGCCCCCTGCCAGTGGAGGCTGTCACAGGTCAGCAATGGATGAATTCGCCGACTGGGCTGTGGTCTCCCCCCTCCCCCGCCACACTTTTGTCCTTTCTTCCTCAGGGCCCATCGGAAGCATCGGAAGAAGATGCATCCCAGCCTATGAATTTCTGTTCTCTTTCAGGCATACCTTTTGAGCTGTACACCTGAAGGGTCTTTATTGGGTGGCAGGAGGAGAGAAAAACCTCTCTGCTCGAGTGATAGCCTGGCCCACAGGCAGATACAGTCGTACCTCAGTTCCCGAACGCCTTGGGAGTCGAACGTTCCAGCTCCCGAACGATCGAAAACCGGAAATGAGTGTTCCGGTTTTCAAACGTTCTTTTGGAAGTCCAACGTCCAATGAGGCTTCTGAGGCTTCCGGTTGGCTGCAGGATCCTCCTGCAGCCAATCAGAAGCCGCCCTTTGGAAGTCAAACGTTTCAGAAGTCAAACGGACTTCCAGAACGGATTCTGTTCAACTTCCAGGGTATGACTGTACTTACATTTTACATTTATCTTAACATTGAGCTGAAAGTTCCTTCTCCCTCTCCATCGCGAACCACTTTCACAGCCCCGTTTGACATCACCAGTGACTTAGCCCATTTGCCCTCCATTTATGGCAAGTTTAAATGGGTCTAGGTAAAAGGATTGCAGAAACTTCGAGATGGCAATGGGACCTACATAAACTCTAGTTTGCAAAAAGTCTCCTAACAACTCTCATCTTCTTTAACGAACCAGAAAATGCACGTTTCTTTTAGCAGGGAAAGCATGACTCTTAAAGGGCCTCAGTCTCCCATGGTGTAAGATATCTGCAGCTGAATTTTCATAGTGCCTTAATTTTAAAAATAAAAAAACCCCAAAGTAAATTTAAAATTGCTGCAGAAATGCAACAAGCTGAACATGGGCGTAGCCAGAGGGGGCACTCCCCCCCCCAAGTAAAACAATAGAAATACTGATCAATCACATTGGTTCTGCCGCCCCAATAAAGTCTTGCCGCCCCCCAACAAAAATCCTGGCTATGTCCATGAAGGTACCCAAAACTAGAAAAAGGAGAAATTGGGAGAAACTAATTTGCAAAGGCAACATTGACATTAATGGCTCCACCCCCTTTTTCCTCTAGCCACGCCCACCATTAGCCTGGGGACTTTCGGAGGTAGACCAGAAGGGAATGCATCCTTCAGGCTGGTAAAAGTGTCCCCCACCCCTGCCCTATGTCTCATCCAACCGCTATGGGGTTACAATTTCTCTCTGTTTTAGCTGCTGTAGGAACGCCACCAAAGGCCACCACAGAAAAGGTCACCGTCGTTCAGCTCAGCCTGGACCAGCTGTCCGTTTCTGACATCACCAGTGACTCGGCCCGTCTCTCTTGGACTGTCCCAACTGGGAATTTTGACTCCTTCCTAATGGAGTACGAAGATGCAGATGGGAGGCCGCAGGCGTTGCCCGTGGATGGGGCTTCCCGCACACTCACTGTCCCCAACCTGGAGCCCTCCCACAGATACACGTTTAACCTCTACGGACTTTACCACGGCAAGCGCTATGGCCCCCTGCCAGTGGAGGCTGTCACAGGTCAGCAATGGATGAACTGGCCAACTGGGCTGTGGTCTCCCCCTCCCCCGCCACACTTTTCTCCTTTCTTCCTCAGGGCCCATCGGAAGCATCGACAGAAGATGCATCCCAGCCTATGAATTTCTGTTCTCTTTCAGGCATACCTTTTGAGCTCTACACATGAAGGGCCTTTCTTGGGTGGTGGGAGGAGAGGAAAACCTAACTGTTCAGTGATAGCCTGGCCACAACAGATACTTACTTTTTACATTTATCTTAACATTGAGCTGAAAGTTCCTTTCCCCCCCTCCCTCATGAACCACTTTCCCAGACCCGTTTGCACTACATTTATGGCAATTTAAGTGGGTGGGGAGATAGAATGTAGAAGATTTGAGGTAGCAAGGGGACTCGCATTGGTGTTAGTTACCCCACCACCATCATTTTTCTTGCTTTACTAAATATACAACACAATTCTGTAGCTCCATGGTAGATCAAGTGCCAACAGTGTAGCCACAGCATTTTGCACTGGACCAGGCACAAGGGTAGTCCCACACAGAGCACATTGCAAAAGTCTAATCTTGAGGTTACCAGTTACAGGTAGGTAGCCCAATAACAAACTTAGTTGGTCTCTAAGGTGCTACTGGAAGGAATTTTTTTATTTTGTTTCGACTTGAGGTTACCAGTGCATACAGATCACCACGGCCATAGCTTTTATGCATCATTTGGGTGTAAGTCACCTGTGGTGATAGTTATTTGCAGCTTTGAAATACGGTGTCAAGAACTGCCCACTTGCATTTGCGTTATCTTAATCTGGTCCTGGCAACTAGTAAATCTGCAAACAGGTGATTTCTGCACCTGTTTCTGAGCCAGTTGGCATTCTCCAGCATCCCTAATTATGAGTGCCTACTTTTTAGCCTTGCTGCTGGGGGAAAATAATGGGCGAGTTAATCTCATCTTACCTTTTGGTACAGCTCTTCAGTCTGTTCTATGCCTTAGGCCCTAAGGCTTAGGGGGAGCATACTGGGAGACCTTTTGCATTCTTCTAATCATGACTTAATTTTTACAGGAGCAGAAGAATTTCAGACTGTTCAGTACTTCACTCGTCACCCCCTTTTTCTCTCCCTCTATGTTTTAGCCTCAGCAGTGCCGCCGCCACCACAACCCACCCTAGGGGAACTCTCAGCCGTTGATGTTTCTAGTGATTCTCTCCGCCTCTCCTGGACAGTCCCCACTGGGAACTTTGACTCCTTCCTGGTCCAATACAAGGATGCGGAGGGGAAGCCTCAGGCCCTTCCAGTGGACGGAGGTTCTCGCGAGGTCACCATTTCTAGCCTCCTGCCTTCCCGTAGATACAAGTTCAATCTTTTTGGGATCTCTGGTCGCAAGCGGATTGGCCCCATTTCCACTGGTGCAGTCACAGGTCAGCTGAGGTCACAGCAACCATAATTCTTTCACAGGGGAAGCAGTTTATTTCCATTCTGTCTCAGGAGCAGGGGCGTCACTGCGTCTCCATCTGCAGTGCAGACCGAAGGTGCATGCATATATATCCAAACGAAGTAGCCACTGTGCCCCAGAAGTGCGTTTCCCCCATGTCAGAGTGAATTATTCATTTCGATTGTCATATAGAATCATGGAATCATCACGTTGGAAAGGACCCTGAGGTTCACCTAGTCCTGCAATGCAGGAATGTGCAGCTTTAGCCACCACTGACGTTTTCCACGAAACCCCAAAGCAATGCTTGCTTGAGGGCACTGTGGGAGATTAATATAGTGGCTAGATCCATTTGCCAGGCAGTGTTGAGAGTGCCGGGAGGAAAGGGGGTGAAAATTAAAGGTGTCAGGACAAGCAGTCAGCAGCTGAGCCTGTAAGGGCCCTGGCAATGATGCCAGGTGGTGATGCCAGCGCTGGGCAGAACACAACACCCTCTGGCATAGGTGATAAGTTGGAAGAAGCAGTTCTCATTCTCTCTCTCTCTCTCTCTCTCTCTCTCTCTCTCATGGTGGCCATTGACTCCTCATTCTTCTCTCTGTTCCAGATCAACTGATGGTGAAGCCCACTCCACCACTCAAGCTCGGAGAGCTTACAGCTGGTAATGTCATGCCAAACTCCCTTGACCTATCCTGGACTGTGGAGGCCGGGGACTTTGACTCTTTCATCATCCAATACCAAGACTCTAAGGGCAAACCCCAGGTTCTCCCTGTTGATGGGCGCCTCCGCTCTCTCCACCTCCACGACTTGGCACCGTCCCACAGATACCAGATCAACCTCTATGGTGTCTTGGGCCGAAAGCGTCTGGGCCCCATCTCCACCGAAGCAGAGACAGGTCAGCAATCATCCTTCTTTAAGGAGGTCAGCAGGTTTGGGGAGGCATTTGTCCTAGACAAACGTGGCAGCATTCTCTTTTCTTTTCTTTTTAAATAATTTTTATTGATTTTACAGTTTTCGCCTGGCTCTGTTCCAGGCCAGGTCACATTCATTATTCTAGCATTTACATACGATTTCCTCACATCCACCCCATTGTTTCCATTTTGTTAAAGATTCAAATTTCAAACAGATTCATACTTCATATTCCATTACATTTTCAGTTATATTATTATGTTATTACATTGACAAAGATTCTCCTCAGCATACTTATATTTAACTTCAGATATTTATTACCCTTTCATCTCCCCTCGGTCCTTGGGTATGTAACTGTAATATTATCTCTTATTCAATCCTTGTTCAATTCTTTGCCGTGTCCATAGTCCGTAGTCTTCACCTGAAACTCCAAATTAAAGTACTTAACATACATCACCCCTCTCCTGTCGGTTCCGAAGTCCAAGACCATGCTGTCTCTTGTGGGCTGCTTTCCAAAGTCTGGGACCAGACCTCCCACTGTACAGTCTGGTCCTCAAGTTCCACTTTTTGCTGCTTCTTTTTACATCCAATTTTGCTGAATTTCTTCATCATCCTTTTCTCCTTTCGTCGTTTGACAGCTCCATTTTTTTTACGTTTAACAAAGTCTTTCTTGCCGCTGGATAATGTTGATTGTTTCTCCTGTTGTTTAACCTTGACGTGGGCTTTCCCCTCCTCCTTCTCTTGGCCATCTGGCCTTGCCACCACTTCATGTATACGTTGTCTTATCTGTTTAGTGGAGTCTCGAATTTCAGCACTCCACTGTTTCATTTTCGCTCTGCATTCTTCCCACGCCTCTAAAATTTTCCACCAATTTACATCACAATTCTCCGCCATCTTTCAGGGCACGGCTTGCACAATTCAAAATATCAAAATTTAATCCAATACATCCAATAAATCCACAACTCAAAATGTTCCACTGTAGATCCAATTAGCTACCCCCCTGGCCAGGGGTGACAGCTGGGTCGTTTCACTGTTACAGGGTATCTCTTGTAGTTCAGTTTAAATGCCTCGGTATCAGTTCTCTGTTACAGTGTCACAATGGCAGGGGATGGACCTCCGTATTAACATCCCAAGCCTATCTCTTATTAAGTCCTAATTCAAATCCTTTTTACTCACATCTCCAGTCCGAATCATGTTCTTGGAGGAATCAGCGTGCTCCGAGCGAACGGTCTCACAGCTTCTCCCGACGGGGTTGTCGAGTCCGTGGAGCTCCGCCTCCCGCTCACTCTCGGGAGCCCTTACTCGGGTCTCCCGGGGAGCAGGATCGGCGTGGAGAGCTCAGCCGGACTGCTGAGACCCTGGGACGCCCTTCCCAGGGGTTTTAGGGGCCGCGGCGCTGGCGCGGACACCCCTTTTCCCGGTCGGGTTGGGGAATGCGACAAGCGACATGTCCCCCCGACCGCTCGCTCCGGCGCGCCGACCGGATGTCTGCATTCTCTCCAGGCTCACATTTCCATCTTGGCTTGAGGAACTGGATTTTCAGATGCAATAAACTTCCAAACTGCTTCTGTATCTTCATGTGGTTGTATCCAGTTACTTTCTACTTAGAGTAAACTTGGGAGCATTAATGGACACAACTAACTTTGTTCTATTAATATCAATGGGTCTACTCTAAGTAGAACAGGGCAAAAGACCTCTTTGGAGGTCTTTAAGCAGAGGCTTGACAGCCATCTGTCAAGAATGCTTTGATGGTGTTCCTGCTTGGCAGGGGGTTGGACTGGATGGCCCTTGTGGTCTCTTCCAACTCTATGATTCTATGATTCTAAAAAGATACACCACAAGGTTAAAAATGTTGGCAAAGCTTTTAACGATTTTGAAAAGAATTAATAATGCAGCCATGTGCTAATTCCTATTTTGGCAAGCCCCCACCTCATTTCAATTTATTTTAGGATTTAGTTTGCCCAAAGCCTCCAGAACTGCTGTCCCTTTCAGAAGAGGCTAGTATGGAAAGGGACCTAGCTAAATGGAAGAGCAGCTGCTACCAAGTCACTGTGGATCAGGGTTTCCAGCTCTTTTTTGGATTATAATTCTCAACATCCCTAACCACTGGTCCTGCAAGATAGGGATGATGGGAGCTGTAGTCCAACAACAGCTGGAGACCCAAATTTGGGAAACCCTGCATTAGACAATACTAGATGGACCAATGGCCTGACTCAGTATCATGTTCCCATGTACCTTCCCATGTTCCAAAAGCAGGGGGCACTTTGGGATCAGCTTTAGGAGAAAACGCTTGCCACAAATTGGAAAGTGTCACATGGAGGTTTGTTTGCTTGCTTGTTTAAAGTAAAAGCACCAGGCCTGGAGATGAAACACCCATCTCAAGGCCAGCCAGATATCACAGAGTTCATTAAAAGAACCTTCTGCCTCTGTCTCATTTCTTCCTTCCCCCATCCGTTAAGATGTACATTCTCATCTCTTCCTCCTCTGTTTCGCAGCCCCACAACCAACAACACCTGCTCCTCAGCCCAGCTTGGGAGAGCTCTCGGTCTCGGATGCCACCACCGACTCTGTCCGTCTCTCCTGGACTGTCCCCACTGGGAGCTTCGACTCCTTCCTGGTCCAGTACAAGGATCCGGAGGGGAAGCCTCAGGCCCTTCCAGTGGATGGAGGTTCCCGCGAGGTCACCGTCTCCAGCCTCATGCCCTCCCGAAGATACAAGTTCAATCTTTACGGGCTCTCTGGTCGCAAGCGTCTGGGTCCAGTTTCTACTGACACAGTCACAGGTCAGCAAACGGAGGTTCTAAATGCCTTCTGCCAACCATAATACATGGTCAAGAGGCCATGGCTTAGGGGTATATCTGCTGCTCTGTATGCAGAAGGTCCCAGATTCAGTCCCAACATCTCTAGGTAGGGCTGGGAAAGATTTTTTGCCTCAAACCCTGGAGAGCTGCTAGCAGTCAGTCTGGATACTACTAAGCTAGATGGACCAATGGTCCAACTCAGCATAAGGTAGCTTCTTATGTTCCTGAGAACCACCCTGGTAGGTCAAATGAATTTTTTCTCTATGACGTGACTCAGTATATAAGGCAGATTCCTCTATTCCTGAGAAACAACTCAGGACAGTTTCTCTGCTACTGTCTGTTTCCTCAGTGTCACCTCCAAAGGAGCCCTCAATTGCCCCGAGCCTGGGGAGCTCTCTGTTCCTGAGAGCCTTCTGCTTCTCTTACCTCTTGCTTCCCCCATCCCTTAAGATGCACTTTCTCTATTTCTCCGTTTTTCAGCTGTACTACCAACAACGCCAGCTCCTCAGCCCAGCTTGGGGGAGCTCTTGGCCTTGGATACCACCACTGATTCCATCCGTCTCTCCTGGACTGTCCCCACGGGGAACTTTGACTCTTTCCTGATCCAGTACAAGGACTCCGAGGGCAAACCTCAGGCAATCCCAGTGGAGGGAGCCTTCCGCGAGACCATCGTCCCCAATCTGGTTCCTTCCCGCAGATACAAGTTCAACCTTTACGGACTCACTGGCCGCAAGCGCCACGGCCCCATCTCCACAGATGCCACCACAGGTCAGCTTCACTTGATGAGCTGGGGCCCTTTTCCGGGATCTATTTTCTGTGTCAATTCATTGCAAAGATAGTGGCTGAGCCCACGTGGGGTTCTCTCAGGGACTGTCCAAACCATGTGACCATCATCCCTTCTTTGTGTGCCTCCTACACGAGGAGTCCAGAGGGTGGCAACATGAGTACGGGTCCTTCCTTCGGAGGCTCCTTGTTTGTGGAATGCTCTCCCCAGGGAGGCTCCCCTGGCACCATCATTACATATCTTTAGGCACTAGGTGAAAACGTTCCTCTTCAACAAGGCATTCATCTGATTAACTTTCTATGGCTTTTTAAATGTGTTTGTGGGAGGGGCCATTATTGGTTTGTTTCATTATGCATTTTATGTTCCCATTTTGTACTTTTTCTGTTGTGATCTTCAGATGGGGGGCGGTATACAAATTTAATAAATAATAATAATAATGTTCATTCTGCATTTGCAGGGAGTCAGCCTTTCAGTGTGGCAGCTCCCATGCTTTGGAACTATTGACGTTAAGTCAGCACTACCGCTGTATTGTTTTAGACAATACACTAACCCTATGTTCTCCCTTCACTGTTGAAGGCAGTATATGCCCCTGAATACCATTGGGGGGAAATTGCTGGTGGTGAAAGCACTCATGCTTGCTGGTTTCCCATAGACATCTGGTTGGCCCCTGTGGGAACAGGATTCTGGGCTAGAATGGGCCACTGGCCGGATCCAGCAGGGATCTTCTTCTATTCTTTTGATTCCTGTCCATCTTACATGAAGAACCACCTATTGAATGATAAATAAGTTGATCACAGGAGCCAAGTTGGTGCTTACAAATTATTCATTGTTCTCTCTTTTTCTGTTCTCTACTCCAGTTGCAGAGTTGCTGGCTGCGCCAACCTTGGGAGAACTCTCTGTCTCTGATGTCACCAGTGAGTCTGCCCGCCTCTCCTGGACTGTCCTAGCCGGGAGATTTGACTCCTTCTTAGTCCAGTACAAGGATGCTGAAGGCAAACCCCAGCAGCTGCCCTTGGATGGAGGCACCTATGAGACCACCATCTCTGGCCTGTCTCCTGCCCGGCGATACAAGTTCAACCTCTATGGGATTGTAGGGCGCAAACGCCTTGGCCCTGTCTCTGCCGACACAGTCACAGGTCAGCACATGTCTCTTTGGCATGAATAGGGCATTGGGGGGGTGTAAATTTGGTTCAGTTCACATTTTAATGAAAAGCTACTTAATTTGCACTTCCCGAAATGACACACAAAGCGAAACACAACTAATCTTCAAAATCTGCACTCTTCCAAATGTTGTAGTGTGTATGAAACCAAGACAACCAAATAATGTGCACACAAACATGTGCGGATTTGGGGGAAGTGTGAATAAAAATGTCTATGCTCAAAAAAATAATGTATGGAAATGTAGTTATGTTGGCTGAAATATACATTAAAATGTGTATATTAGGCAAAATTTCATACAAATTTAATACCAACAACAACCATTTTGCACGCATTCAAAGCACACACAACCATGCACGTGTGCATTGCTGAGAGCCTGGAAATGGCAGGGGAAGGGGAAGGGGACTAGGGTGGCCGTATACATGCTCCACCATCATGCGTAATGACCTAGAAAGCAACCTCTGCACAAATCGAGTGTTGCCTGTATGCATTAGGAAGAAGGCACGCTAAAATGCAGGCAAATTCTCACACAGGCTTTAAAAAAATCATTAGAAACTGATGCAGAAATTCGGAAAACCGAAGATTATGGGAAACAGAGAAAAACTGAAAGTATCAAGTCTGTCCCTCCCTTGGCATGTGTCTGGCTATATTAAGCTATTTCACATTTTTCAGACAAAAATGTATATGCAGATCCATATTAAAGACTCAATGGTCTCTTTTCAAAATGAAAATTTACCAGGCCCGGTGCTAATACAGGCAATAGTGAGGTAAATATTGGAAGCCTGGAGGGTTCTGCCAAGGTAGCAGAAACTGGGTCACTTAGGGGGCCCCTTTGATTTTATTTGTATTTTTGCCTGATGCTGATCTACACTCACCAGCACCGCTGCCATTTAAATTTCCCTCAAGGCAATGCCTGCAATGCATGTCATTGCATCGTGGGGAAATCCCAGTGGTCCCTCTGCCGGTGAGTCCGGTCAACCAGGCCTCACCCTTCTTTGGCTGGCCCCAGTACTACTGGGCCACCCTGGCCTACCTGCAGCTAGATGAGCTTGGCACCACTGGGGAAGGGAGGGGGCAAAGCAGGCCAATGCTGCTGGCAGAGGGGGTAGGGGTGTCAGCCGACGGAGCTTGCCCTGACTCCTGATGCTGGCCTGGAAGAAGCAGCTTGGGCAGAGTTTCATTCTATGTGTGAGATTTTGAACAGGAAGTTAACAAGGGAAAGTTAACTGTTTTTCCTCCTGTGGAGGCAAATTTGTGAAGCTAAGTTTCTCAAGAGGAGGGAGCGAATCCTAAAGCAGTTTAAGGCTCTAGATAGTACCTGCCCTGTCTCGCAGCCTCAGCTGAGAGCCAGTGTGGTGTAGTGGTTAAGAGCGGTAGACTCGTAATCTGGTGAACCGGGTTCGCGTCTCCGCTCCTCCACATGCAGCTGCTGGGTGACCTTGGGCTAGTCACACTTCTTTGAAGTCTCTCAGCCCCACTCACCTCACAGAGTGTTTGTTGTGGGGGAGGAAGGGAAAAGAGAATGTTAGCCGCTTTGAGGCTCCTTCGGGTAGTGATAAAGCAGGATATCAAATCCAAACTCTTCTTCTTCTTCTTCTTTCTTACATGTCAATTATGAAAATCCCTGGCTGTGACGGAATTTGAACTCGGCACTCTGAGCTTCGAGCCTAATTTATTTGCCTCTGAACCCAGCGTACTGAGCTGAACACAGATTTATTCCCTGTTTGTTTTTAATCTCTTGGCCTCAGCAGCTGCAGTGTCTGGCGAAAGCCCAGGGAAGCCCAGCCTAGAAGAGCTCTCTGTCTCAGAGGTCACCAGCAATTCCGCTCTTCTCTCCTGGACTGTCCCCACTGGGGACTTCGACTCCTTCCTGATCCAGTACAAGGATGCAGAGGGCAAACCCCAGGCGCTGACCGTGGAGGGAGTTGCTCGGGAGGTCACTGTCCCCAACCTGGTTCCTTCCCACAGATACAAGTTCAATCTCTACGGGGTCGATGGCCGCAGGCGCCTTGGCCCTATTTCCTCTGAAGCCACCACAGGTCAGCAGAAGTCTTCTCTCTCTCTTTTTCTGTTTTAGGGGCAGAAAGGAGGAAGCAAATTCTCTCAGTGACATCCTCTCGCCTTCTCAGCTGTGTCTGCATCATCCCACTTCCATTTACAATTTGCCTTTTCCCACAGCTGCCACACATGGGGTCGACATCTTCATCAAGCTATCCACTACGTCCCCAAGGTCTCGTTCCTGGCCTGTCAATGCCAGTTCAGTCCCCACAAGTGTATATGTGAAATCAAGATTTATTTTTTTTACCCTGACATCCAGTACTTTATATTGCCTTATGTTAAATTGCTTTTGCCACTTTGCTGCCCATTCATTCAGTTTGGAGAGGTCCTTTTGGAGCTCTTCCCAATCTCTTTTTGTTTGAAGCTCTCTGAACAATTCCGTATCCTCAGCGAAATTGGCCAACTCACTGCTCACCCCTAACTCTCAATTGTTTAGAAACAAGTCAAAAAGCACAGGTCCCAATACTGTTCCTCGTGGGACTTTCTACTTCTCTCCATTCGGAGAACGTTTAGTCTTATGCTTCCTGCTACTTAACCAATTCCTGATCCACAGAAGTTTCATGGACATCTCTTACAAGAGTCTGCTGTCATTGTGAGGAGGCAATGCTTTCTGATTTATGGGGAGGACAGACACGTTTTGCCAAAAAAATGTTTATTTTAAAATACGAAGGGGGAGGGTATACAGGCAAACTATTGGACTATGGTTGTGCACACAATTACTGATTTACAATGTGGCTGTGCTGTTCTTTTTCTCGGTATGGATCAAAGCTGGCTTGGGGGGAAATGCAGTACCTGTATTTCCTAAGCAATGACAGGAAAGATATAGGATAGATCAAGGCTCACATCATGTGTATCCCTCTACCCAAACCAGTGACAGGAGCGCTCTAGATGCAGCGTAAATTGGAGTGTGCATGCAGCCTGAAACTAGTTCTCTCCCTTTTCTTATTCCCTAATTTCCCATTTCCTCCCTCCTATAACGGACGGTGTTGTAAGCAGCTGTGTTGAAGGAACTCTGCCACAAATGCACATCCGCTGCCTTATTTGCCTTTCTGTTATCTTGCAGGAATTTTCTCCCATCAGGGTGTGTTATTCTGTTTTCCTCCCCATACTTGATAGCAAAAATGATCCTGGTGGCTCATTTCTCACAACGGCGGGACCTTTACCCCTGTTCCCACTCCCCATTTTTTGTTCTAGCTGAAGCCGAGGAGGACAACAAGGAGGGAGACGAAGACGAAGACGGTGGAGAGAGTGAGCCTAGCTTGGGGCAGCTCTCAGTCTCAGAAGCTAACAGCAATTCAATCCGACTTTCCTGGAGTGTCCCAACTGGGAATTTTGACTCCTTCCTTGTTCAGTACGAAGATAGAGAGGACGAGCTGCAGACCATGCCTGTGGACGGTGCTTCCCGTGAGGTCACAGTCTCTAACCTGTCTCCTTCCCAGCGATACCGATTTGACCTTTATGGACTCTCTGGTGGCGAGCGGCTCGGCCACGTATCCACTGATGCCTCCACAGGTCAGCAGCACACACTCAAGGCCCTTGCCCAACTCCTAGAGAGAAAAGTCACATCCACAGCATACACTTCAAGCACTATCACCCTGGGAACTGTAGTTTAAGGGTGCTGGGAACTCTAGCTCTGCGAGGTCAGCACTCTTAACAAACTGCAGCCCGCAGGATTCTCCATGACTGCTAAAGTGGTCTAGTAAGTGCTTTAAATGTATGCTGTGGGTGTGACCAAAGTGAATTGGCTGTTCGCTCCTCTGCTGGAGGATTTACACTGTTTTCCATTTTCTTTTAGTAGATTAGACATGGGATCAGGGAGAAAGTCCATTCAGTTTGCTTTCTGAAGTGAAACTACCAAAGTCACACTTCCCAAAACAACATGCGAGCCAAAATACAGCCAACCCTCGAAATTCACACTTCTATGGAGTTTAAAGCCAAGCAGTGTGTACAAGAATGCATATACTGGAGTAAAGTGTGGATAAAAGTTCACATATTGTGTGGTGAAAATATCACACAATAATTGCATTATGTTAGGGGAAATTGCACGTGCAAAAATGTGTCCTGTACGCAAAAGCATACAAACATGTGTATATGAAGAGAATTTTGCACTAAGATGCAGATGAATTTTCATGAGGATGTTATATACTTTTTAAAGAAATGAATTCGCTCCATCCTTGTCATCATTTTGGTTGCTCTTTCCTGAACCTTCCCCCGGTTTACAATGCTCTTCTTGAGGTGACCAGAGCCTCACCTAGTATTCCAAGTTATTTAAAAACCCTGCAACCAGGATCAATAAAACTATGCCTGTCTAAGTATTTTCCTCTTCCTGAAGTGCAATCTACTGTATAATTTTGCACACCTCACAGCCAGAAATTTGTTGATCATGGAAAGGGTGCTCCGCCAACATCTACTGTTGACTTTCCTTTTTTTTTACAGCTCCGTTGACACCAGTGACGGAGAGGGGGGAAAGAGGAACGCCACCTCCAGGGTCTGACTTTGGGCAGCTCTCTGCTTCTGATGTCACCAGCGATTCTGTCCGTCTCTCTTGGGATGTCCCCTCTGGGATCTTTGACTCCTTCCTGGTCCAGTACAAGGATGCTGACAATAAACCACAGGCTCTGCCTGTAGATAAGGAGACCAACTCTGTTGTAATTTACTACTTGGTGCCTTCCTACAGATATAAGTTCAACCTCTTTGGCTTGTCTGGACGGAGGCGCTTTGGCCCAATCTCAGTCATTGTCGTCACAGGTCAGCAGAGGATCTAAAAATGGATGTCATTCTCTCTGTAGTTTCAAGACAGCTGTTTTCTCCAGTGCTCTGTTTCCTCCCTCCGCTTTCCCTTTCTTACTGCTTTGGTTGCAGATCTCTTTTTCAGAAAACGGGCCAACCAGGTGCCCATGGGAAGCCTACAAACAGGTCTGAGTGCAAGAGCACTCTCCCTCCCCCCCCCCCTTCGTGCTGGAATGGAAGTTTCATGGTGAAAACGGAAGTCCTTGTGTTAATGGGACAACTCCGCTTGTCCAAATTCTCTTAGTCTTAGTTCCCTTCAAATGAGGGAGTACTGGAAACATGTGGGGTCGTATCCAACTACATTCTACTCAAGAGTAGACCCACTGAAATTAATGGCCTTTAGTTATACATACCCATTAATATAAATAGTTCTGCCCTGAGCAGAACTAACATTGGGTTCAACCCAATGCTGTCCTTATTAGGGATGGGGAGAATATTAGAACTGTAGAGTTGGACGGGACCTCTAGGGTCATCTAGTCCAACCCCCTGCAATGCAGATTTGGCCCTACCTCATTTGCACTTCCCAAAGCAGCGCCGCTGAATTGTCACAAGTGTTTAAAATGTGCAAATTGCCACAGAAGTGTGGAGAACTGAATCCAGGATTTGAAAAATGGGAAACTGAGAGACACCAACATTAAGAGATTCGGCTCTGGTCCTTGGGATATTTATTTTGTTTCATTTATTGCATCTATGTGTAGTAGACACTCTTCCTCTGGTAGAATAACTGAAGGCCAGTGCCCACTGCAATGTTATCCCAGCATCGGTCCCTCACTTGCCATTTCTCTTTTAATTCTCGCAGCAACGCAGCTCAAGAGAGACGAGGTGGATGCAGAGGACTCTACTGGAAGGGAACCCCATTTGGGACAGCTCTCGGTCTCGGAGGTCACCAGTAACGCTGCCCGTCTCTCATGGAGCGTCCCCAAAGGAAGCTTTGATTCTTTCTCTGTTCAGTACAGAGACGCAGAGGGAAAGCCACAGGCGCTTCCTGTAGGAGGGGGCTCCCGTGAGGTCATTGTCTCCAACCTGGTCCCCTCTCACAAATACAAGTTCAATCTCTATGGTATCTCTGGAAACCAGCGTTTTGGACCCATATCTGCCTCTGCTGAGATGACAGGTCAGCAGCAACTCCGGGAGAAATTGAGGGGGCTGTGTACTAATGATTTGTTTCCCCATTATTACATTTTATTAGGTCACTAAAACCCTCGAGGAGGACCAGTGCCTGACCTGCTTTCTTTCTTTCCTGCTTCCTTTCCTGCTTGTTCCTCCCCTTATAGGGCAAACAAGCCACTGCCCCACTGGACTCCGCCTGTCCTCAGCTACCCCCACCAGTCTGTCTTCTTACAACCACCCCACATGGTGGCACAAGCTGTCAGCTTTCTCCTCCTCCTTAGCTGTTGCATTGCTCTTGTCTCACACAGCAGGAAGAAGGATCGGAACAAATCTAGAATTCGTTGGCTTTGCTTGTCATTGCCTCTAGCTCCACCTACTGTTGGCCTCCTGCCTTACGCACCACCACACCCAACAGACACCAGACACCACCATTTCTGGCTTGAACCTCTGATTTCTGGCTCCTCTCTCACCCCACTCTGGTGCCGCTGGCCAAGCCTTGACAACTTCATTGTGCAAGGAACACACTAGCATGAAGCCTGGATAGATCACTGTGTGGGGAAGCAGCATACAGACACCCCATATCTAGCCCTAGAAATTCCTGGCAGCTTGCATGTAGATGTGGGAAGTTTCCAATTGCATGTCACAGTTTCCCAAATTTTCCTATCTATCATCCTAGCATGCTTCCCCCCGCTCCTCCTAATGATGGAGAGACCTGTAGAAGGCGAGAAGCATCCATTGCAAAGATACCCCAGCAGCATTCTCTCCCTCACCATCTTTGTTTTAACTCTAGCCACAGATCCTGATGTGCAAGCGGTGGAAGGAAAGGTGGAACCTCGCCTGGGACAGCTCTCGGTCTCGGAGGTCACCAGTAACGCTGCCCGTCTTTCATGGAGCGTCCCTGAAGGAAGCTTTGATTCTTTCTCTGTCCAGTACAAGGACGCAGAGGGAAGACCCCAGGCACTTCCTGTAGGAGGGGGTTCCCGCGAGGTCATTGTCTCCAACCTGGCCCCCTCTCACAAATACAGGTTCAATATCTATGGCATCTATGGAAACCAGCGTTTTGGACCCAATTCTGCCAATGCTTTGACAGCAGGTCAGCAGCAACTCCTGGAGAAATTGGTGTGCTGGGGAGTACTAATGATTTCACCCTCCCTATTCCTTAACTCGACTTTTCCTCTTTAATAGGTTCTAGGTAAACTGCTAGTTTCTGAAACCATCTGTGGACGGATCACTGCACGTCTTTCTTTCTTCCTTCCTTCCTTCCTTCCTTCCTTCCTTCCTTCCTTCCTCATCATCTGCTCATTCCCCTCTCCTGATAGGGTTCAGATCCACAGAATGCATGAAAATTTCATAATGTGGTTTTGGATGGGCACAGAAGTCGGCTTCCTCCGATTCACAGCATCTGTGTCACACACACACACACACACACACACACACACACACACACACAGGTTTCTTGACCTTGTGGTTTAACATAGAAGCTTAACGAATGCATCCAAATTTTGCGATTGGCAATGTCAGAAACGGAGCCCCTCTCTATTGAGGAACTAACTTCCCCTCAACCTGAACTTGTGCCCTCAGTTGCTGGAACTTCTGGGACCTGACTGTTTCTATTCTATTCTATATTGTTTGCTTGGATTTAGCATTGCTTCGATTGTTTTGTTTCAAATTGTGTTTTAAATTTGTTCATCGACCACAAAAAGTATACTGTGGCATGAAATCCTAATTTATGGTCCCATGCCACAGCATTCTTTCTGTGGGCGATGAACAAATTAAAAACACAATTTAAAACAAAACAATTGAATCAATACCATATCCAAGCAAACAAGATGCAGCACATTACAGCTATAATCATATCATTCTAATCACAGGAGGGTCAGCAGTCTCATTGGGGATGGATGGGCCTATTAAAGTCTGGCCCATCCCAATTCAGAATGGGAGCAGGATTGAGTCCGCCCCACCCCATTCCTGTATGGATTTTAAAGCAAACATCTTTTAAAATCTCAGAAAAGTAAAAAATAAAATTACAAGTATATGTTCTGAGGCAGCCTCTGTCCCTATAACATGTATTTATTTCCTTTTAAATGGTAATTAAGCCACCCACAAGGCTCCTTTCTGCCACATGCTTTGGACGCAATGCAGCAAGTCTATTAGAAGCAAGAGGTGGGGCAGAAATTGGGTATAGTTTAATCTGAACTTTAATCTGAACCTACCTAATTCCCACTTTCTGAAACAAGAAGCAAACTGAAAAGCAGCCATCCTTTGAAACTGGCACTTCTCCAAATTTTGCAAAGCAGTTCTCCAGCCAAGCAATGCATTCAAAAACACATTTACTAGCATAGAGTATGCATTATAAATGCATATATTAGTGAAAATGACATTAAAAATGTCCATTAACAGGAAATACAAAGATCAGGGGGAAACACTTTGCAAAAATACATTGATTAGGTGAAATTGCATAGAAAAATGTGTATTTTTATATTTTTAAAGCTCAGGTGAACACTTTATAATATAACTATATAGACAAAGATTTTTAAAAGTTAAAAAAGAAAAATGTGCATTTTAGGAGAAAATTGCACTAATATGCTGATGGATTTTCATGAGTAAAAAAAAAAAGGCGAAGTGACACAGAAACATGGAGAACTGAACTAAAGATGAAAAAATGAGAAGCTGAAATTGATAGATTGGTCCATTGCTGCTTGGGAACAATGGCATGTGCTGATGTTCTGTCACTCCCAGTGGGATATCGTACAGGGAAAAAACATGGGCGACCTCATATAAAAACAGATACATACAGTAGGCACGATTTGCATGAATTGTGCATGTGGAAATTTCTCCCCTCTGCTCTTTGTGTCCCAAGCATGAAGGGAGCCAAAGGTAGAGGCCCCCACCAAAAAACCCACCCTGACCTCAAGGTCGTGTTCCTTCCTAGAAGCTGTATCCCAACTTCCTCCACCGTCTTCCTCTGTCTTCTTATAGCTCCAGAAACAACTCCGCCAGGTGAGGAGGAGAAGAGGCCCGAAGAAGCCGCAGGCCAAAGAGTTCAGCCCAGCCTTGGAGACGCCACAGTCTCTGAGGTCACCCCAGACTCTCTTCTCCTCTCCTGGAACATCCAGGAAGGTAGCTTTGACTCTTTCCTCATCCAATACAAGGATGCTGCAGGGAAGCTCCAGGTGTTACCTGTGGACGGCACCATGCGCTCCCTCCACCTCTACAACCTCATGCCGTCGCAGAGATACAAATTCAACATCTTCGGAGTCTCTGGCTCTAAGCGCCTTGGGCCTGTCTCGACTGATGCTGTCACAGGTCAGCAGAGGCTTGTTCGTAGCTCCCTGAATGCCTTTCACTTTGGCCACATCGACACTGTAATCACAAAGGCTCCCCCTCTATGAGTTGTTGGTGTTTTAAATGACAGAGCCCCTGCATCCCTAACAGGTGCAGGAAAGGAATGTTAAAGGGAAACTTTTTCCCAGGTTTGAAGTGTAGCAAAGAGGTCAGAAGGGAACCTTGGTCTAAGGCAGTGGTTTTCAAAACATCAGTCTTCAGAGAAGGGTCTCCAGGGTTTCCACATTCATTCATCCATCCATCCATTCATGCATGCAGACAATTTATATACCGCTAAATTACAATTAAGCAGGTGGCGCTGTGGTCTAAACCACAGAGCCTAGGGCTTGCTGATCAGAAGGTCAGCAGTTCGAATCCCCGCAACGGGGTGAGCTCCCATTGCTTGGTCCCTGCTCCTGCCAACCTAGCAGTTCAAAAGCACGTCAAAGTGCAAGTAGATAAATAGATACCGCTCCGACGGGAAGGTAAACGGCGTTTCCGTGTGCTGCTCTGGTTCGCCAGAAGCAGCTTAGTCATGCTGGCCACATGACCTGGAAGCTGTATGCCGGCTCCCTCGGCCAATAAAGGGAGATGAGCGCCGCAACCACAGAATCATCTGCAACTGGACTTAACGGTCAGGGGTCCCTTTACCTTTATGCAAGAAACTTGGTGCAATAAGAATGAGTTAAACTACAAAATGAGAAGTCCATTTAAAAAACCTTCAGCAGGCACTGGAAGTTCAAGAGGGCTTGCTTGACATCAAGTGGAAGGGGGTTCCACTGATTTTGAGCCCATAATACAGAATGCACAGCTCCTGGTGGATATGAGCCTTGCATCCGAGCTGCGGGGAACCACTAACGGTGGCTCACCCAAAGGCCTCAGTAATTGGGCAGGAATATAGGGGATTAAGTAGTCCCTGAGGTATCCTGGAACAAAGATGTTAAGGGAATTGTAAATTAATGTAAGAAAAGCGAACGTGGCTTGATAGCATATGTGCAGCCAGTGGAAGCTCTTGAGTACCAAAGTTATGTGCCCATCAACAGTCTAGTTGCAGCATTTTGCAGCAGGTGGAGCGTTGACATGCTCTATTGTTGAAACTCTCAAGGAGATTTTGAAAAATAAAGCAGAACATTTAAAAGCTAGGATATTTAGCAGGATATGCACTAATTAGAAATGAGTCAGTGTGAAACCCCCAAAAACTTTTGCAGGCACAAGAAATGTTGAAAGCTCTGATTGCTCACATCCACTTCAAGAAAGCAAATCATGAATGTGCAATAAAAAGGGGTGTGTGGACCGAAGAACCACTGATAAGTTTCTACGGAACCCAAGCATACCTTTAAAATTACCATATTTTTCCGTGTATAACACGACCCCTATTTTTTGGGACTCCAAATAAAGAAATCCCCCATATGCACTATCAGTGTATAACACGACCCCCAATTTTAAACTTGAAAAAATAGGGGGAAACATAGTCTTATACATGGAAAAATATGGTATTTGGTCCAATGCAGAGAGTTATTAAAAGGGACACCAAGCACCCTATCCCCCCAAAAAAAATTATAGTTCAAATCCGTCTCCACTTACCAGCTTCCTCTCCTGATTTCAATCCAGCAGGTTGACATTCTCCATTGTGTTTCTCCTGGTTGAGATAGCTTGATAAAAAAATTTTTTTAAAAAAATTAACAGCACTTTAGGCTTTCAGCTTGTGACAAGAACCTCTTCGTTTTCCACTCCGCACCCTTCTTTTCCCTTCTAGCCCCAGAACCAGCACCAAGTGAGGAAACTCAGCCCAGGCTCGGAGATCTCTCTGTGTCCAAGACCACCAGCGACTCCGTCAGCCTCTCTTGGAGCGTCCCTGCGGGCAACTTCGACTCTTTCCTTGTCCAGTACAAAGACAGAGAGGGCAAGCCCCAGGTGCTGCCCCTAAACGGTGATTCCCGAGACGTCACCGTCCCCAACCTGGCTCCTTCTCACCGATATAAGTTCAACCTTTATGGCATTTACGGACACAAGCGTCTGGGTCCCATTTCCACAGATGCTGTCACAGGTCAGATGGCACCTTCACTGGGGGGGGGGGGTCTTGGTTTGGAAGCTATGGTTCTCCCCACCACACACACTTTCTTTCCTTAGCAGAATGGCGGCGGCTGCATTATGAGAAACGTAATTCAAAAAAGAAAGAAAGAAACCTGCCTCTCACATGAATTGTGACTTCAGCTTAACAAACCGTTCTTTCCTGTTAAATCCCTGTACTGTACTGTTAACTGTATTTATATCCCAGCCTTCCTCCAAGCAGCTCTAGACGGTGTGCACGCTTCCTCCTCCCTTGCTTTATCCTTCCAAGAGCCCTGCAAGGTGGGCTAGGCTGAAAGATAAGGGATCAGCCTGCTGAGCAGGGACCTGAACCGGGTTCTCCTTGCTCCACGGCCTGGCAGTCCTAACTGCGCTCGCTCAGTCTCTTTTTCAGACCCTGTTCACTCAGAGAGCTGTTTAAAGTGAAGAGGGAAGAGGAAATACAGCCTGTTCTTGTCAGTGCCATTTGCCACGGGGTGCACTAGGCACGTTCTCCCAGGAGGCACAGCAACAAACGCCCATTTTAGACCAAAGGCCTTGGCTTTGCTCCAGCTGCCCCACTTGAGTCCGCAATGGGGTGTATGAGTGGGAGACTTGCAGGATGGAAAGCTCCCTCATGAAACAATTCGTCCATGTAGAAAACTAATACGTCAGCTAGGCCCAAACCCTTGTCCCTGGCAGGTGCCGGCTTATGATGTAGAGATAATTTCTTTTCAGTCACATGAGCCCTGCCTTGCTCCTGCGGCCTGAGTAACTTGCAATGTGCACGCATTTACTTGTACACATTCAGCTTTACGCACTTGGCAAAAAAAATTTTTTAAGGCGGCATGAGTCTGGGGGAGAAAAAGACTTTGGCAATCCCACCCGCCCGTGCGCTTTGACTATATGCAATTTTGGCTTTATGCGCTATCTCCAGAAAGTAACCCTCATGTAAATGGAGAGTCACCTGCAGTGCTTTTTTTCTTTAAAAAAATGTTTAGGGATACTCTCATTTTCCTACTCATATTGAAATACTGCCCCTCAATGAGGCCAAACTTAAATTCACAAAATGTTTAGGGGTATGCGTCCCCCCGCGTCCCCCCCCCCAGAAAAAAAAGCACTGGTCGTCTGTATAGCGTCCATGACCTCAGAGGCAATTAGGCCTCAGTCTGTGCTACAAAGGATCTCCCACATGCAGGCTCCTCGGGTCCTCACTGTGCTCTTAGACCCTGATAAACCATAATCCCCAGATCCCCACATTTCATTAAAGAGAGTTCTACAAGCATTTGAGACATGAGGCAAAATCCTAGTTTTCTCATTTTTTTGTGAGAAGCAAGCCTGCTCCCCTCCTAACTTTCCCCCACCCACCTGCCACTGGAAACATTCCTGCAGGTGCCCTTGACTGGCTCCAGGCTCTTCCCAGCTCTGCAGGCTCTTTTCCCTGGTTTCTTAGCATTGCCAGGAGAAAGTGTTCCTGCTCCTTTCTCCTGCCCATCTTGCTTGACTTTTGGGGACTGGCCACAGCTTGACCCCCCAATCTCCTGTTTTCCCTCCCTCCTTGGTCAAGCGCCTCAGCCCCTAGGGCTGGGTGGGGGGCACTCTGAGAAAGACCCAACTCCTCAGAGTGTTGTCCTCCTGACAGGCCCTGATGGCGCATGAGGGGATGTTAACCCTCCAAGGCGTCATGCTTCTCTGTAAAGAAATATGTATCCCTGAACTGCTTTCCCAGTTTGTGTTACCATATTTGGGCCTGTTCCATCACTTCCCAGTATGTCCCAATTCACGGCAGTGAGTATTGGAGGCCAACTACCAATGTGGGAATATCTCCTTGTTTGAACAATAACTGCCGCTGCTCAAATTACGAGGAGAATTGCAGAGGGCTTTAAACCCACAAAACCTCTGGCCTTCTTCAAGTTTCAACCAAATCACTCACAGGCACCCAATAGCCTTTTAAAAACAAAAAACAGCTCTTATAATTACCATTACACTGTTACCAAGCTGAAGTCAGTTGAAACGTGTGACTTTGTTTTGGGGGGAGAAAGAACATTGACAAACAGGTGTGGTTTGTCATTGGCCTTCAGCGGGTGGGTCAGGGCCTGCTTTCAGGCTGAAGCCTAATCTAAAGTGGGTTGCAATAGCAGCATTACCGCCATGTAGCAAAATAATAATAACAATAATAATAATAATTTATTGTTTATTATTTATACTACGCCCATCTGGCTGGGTTTCCCCAGCCATTATTAAGAAATGGTGCCCAAGTGCATGTGTGTGTGTTAAAAGTGAGTTCCAGGTCTGAAAAGATTGAAGGCTGCTGTGCTATATAATAACGTAACCTCTGTTTTCAGTTTCTTTTAGCTGTTTCTTTGTTCTTTATATATGTGTTAAATGACAAAATGTGCCAGTAGCTGCTCTCTGCAGCTTCACTGTTAAAATATTTTTAATCCGGCATCTCATATCTCATGTCTCTGTTCCAGCCACCCAGCCTGGGGCCCTGACTCAGCTGAAGTTCGGAGAATTGTCAGCCCATGACATCACCCCAGAATCAGTCCTCCTCTCCTGGACCGTGGAGACTGGGAATTTCGACTCTTTTATCATCCAGTACCGGGATGCGGATGGCAATCCCCACGCTTTGCCCGTGGATGGTGGCCTGCGCTCGCTGCGGCTTCATGATCTGGTACCCTCCCACAAATACAGGTTCAATCTCTACGGCGTCTCTGGCCGCAAACGTCTCGGGCCCATCTCTACAGAGGCCACCACAGGTCAGCCCTGGTGGTTCAGTGGCCACCTAGCAACGTTTTCGCTCATTTCTCTTTTCATTCTAGGTCTCTCTCACACACAAATCGCTCTCCCCTCTCCCCAATAGCACGTCTTGAGAGCTGTGGGTTTGCTGATGCTTTTCTGTTTTGGATTTCAGCTTGCCACTGGGAAACACATAATAACAGTAGACCCATCTACTATGGCATTATTGGCAAAGTTACTTAAATAACGCAGTCGGAGCCCAGAGATAAAAGTCTTGATAATGCTTTACTGAGAAAAAAGAATGAAGAGACTGTGTCATTTGATGAGAAAATAACAGCAAAGCTTTGTCTTTCTTATGTAGGTCTAGCCTTGCACACAGCACAGAGACATTCAACCAAACATACAGAAGAAAACTCCCTCAGAAATACCTCAGTGAGGATCATGCCACTGTGCTTGGTTGCTAAGCAACACCTCCCCAACATGACCCTCTTGGCTAGTTGACTTCAACCCTAACAAAATTAACTCCTGCTCTTCCACTTCCCAACAGGCACCATGCCTTTCCTCAGCATGCACTCACAGAAAAGGACCCCTTTAATTTAACCCTATACCATTGCTGTTACTTTCTCAGTCCATGTTTTAAATTTTTATTTCTGCCATTCCCACAGCTCTCTGTTTCCCGACCTCCAGAAATTCAGCTGCCCACTCCTCACTTCCTGGCCAAACAGTCATTTTTATATATATCATCTTACATTTCACATATAAAAATGAAATCTTTGATTTTCCTTTCCCCTCCCCCATTTCTCATATTCTCATATGAGAACGAGTGTGCATGTGTTCACAAATATGTCGTTTTTATCTTTGAAATGTTGGAGGATTTTTTTTTTAATGACCTAACTGAACTGCCTTACTTTTATGTGTTACGATGCTTAGACAAAGGGTAGACTGAGGCACAAGGTTTTAAGAGAAGTCATGCAATGTGCCTTCTGGGGTTGGGGAGAGGCTCTTCCCTGGTCTGTCCACCCCCACTTACCCTAGTTGAACTCTCTTCCCTCCAAAGGGATGCGGGTGGCGCTGTGGAATAAACCACTGAGCCTCTTGGGCTTGCCGATCAGAAGGTCGGCAGTTTGAATCCCCGAGACGGGGTGAACTCCTGCCAATCTAGCAGTTTGGAAAGCATGCCAGTGCAAGTAGATAAATAGGTAGATATATGGCGGATTGAACCTGACCTGCATGCATGGTAGCTTCTCTAGCAATGAGCTCCAGTCCTTTGCAGAATGTTTATTCAGCATTTCACATATACTATACCTTAAAGGTAAAGGGACCCCTGACCATTAGGTCCAGTCACGAACGACTCTGGGGTTGTGGTGCTCATCTCACTTTACTGGCCGAGGGAGCCGGCGTACAGCTTCCGGGTCATGTGGCCAGCATGACAAAGCCGCTTCTGGCGAACCAGAGCAGCGCACGGAAACGCCATTTACCTTCCCGCTGGAGCGGTACCTATTTATCAACTTGCACTTTGACGTGCTTTCGAACTACTAGGTTGGCAGGAGCAGGGACCAAGCAACGGGAGCTCACCCCGTCGCGGGGATTCAAACCACCGACCTTCTGATCGGCAAGCTCCATGCTCTGTGGTTTAACCCACAGCGCCACCCGCGTCCCATATACCTTAGGGTTGCCATATTTCAAAAAGTGAAAAATCCAGACACAAAAGTGAGGCTATGTCCGAGAAATTCTGGACGTATGGCAGCCCTACTATACCTGTTGTATTCTACGCCCCAGGATCACTGCTCCATTACCTTTTATTGTTGCTGTTGTTCAGTCGTTCAGTCGTGTCCGACTCTTCGTGACCCCATGGACCAGAGTACGCCAGGCACGCCTATCCTTCACTGCCTCTCGCAGTTTGGCCAAACTCATGTTAGTAGCTTCGAGAACACTGTCCAACCATCTCATCTTCTGTCGTCCCCTTCTCCTTGTGCCCTCAATCTTTCCCAACATCTGGGTCTTTTCTAGGGAGTCTTCTCTTCTCATGAGGTGGCCTCAACTTCAGGCCTCAACTGGAGCCTCAACTTCAGGATCTGTCCTTCTAGAGCACTCAGGGCTGATTTCTTTAAGAATGGATAGGTTTGATCTTCTTGCAGTCCATGGGACTCTCAAGAGTCTCCTTTTATACCTTTTATACTCAAGAGTTACCTTTTATACACTTCTGCATAACAAAGGCACTACTCCCCCTGGTGCCTGATGTATTAATTAACTCTGCAATGTTCCTGCATTGATTTTAAAGGAAAATGAGTAGTGGTTCTGCTGGTTAATGACACAATTTAACCCAGGATTTTTTGTGGGGTGGGGTGGAGAGACCTTAGTTGCATTTTAAATATATGGATATGGTGTGGATTGTGACCTGAGAAATGTATTTATGCTTCTGTTTCTTCTGGAGTTTTCCCAATGGACCAGGCATGGGTGCCTGGAATTTTTGCCACTGCAGGTTAACATGGCTGTTCCTTTTTAGATAAAAGATAACGTGGAGGTGAAATAAAGGCTTTTATCAAAGCCTCGTTTGTTCAAGCTTCTGCCTCTCTCTTTTCTATCCCTAGCTGCTTCAGAACAGCCAGCCCCTCCCAAGCCCAGTCTGGGGGAGCTCTCCGCCTCTGACATCACCAGCACAACTGTCCGTCTGTCTTGGAGTGTCCAGTCCGGGGATTTTGACTCTTTCATCATTCAGTACCGAGATGCGGAGGGCAAAGCTCAGGCACTGCCTGTGGACAGAGACTCCCGCGATGTCATAGTCTCCGGCTTGGTGCCCTCCCGTAAATATAAGTTCAACCTATTTGGCATCTCTGGACGGAAGCGTCTTGGACCCATTTCCACTGAAGCAGTCACAGGTCAGGGACCCAGAATTCCTGGGGAGGGTATAACACCCCCTCTTTCTCTCCCCCCCCCCGGTTTTATTCATTTGATTTTATCCTCCTTTGAGACTCTTTCACTCCTGCATTCCCAGTGCCTATGCATGTCTACAGTATAGCTATATAAATATAGTAAAGGTTTATCTTGACTGTGTATCTCTTGTATCCTGCAGTTCTCACCTCCGTGCCAGTTATGGATGATGAGCAGATCTGCAAAGTTGTTCTTATATTGCACATCTTACCTGCAGTTTTTATAATTTCCCATACTTTACTCCACTTCTGCTATCCTGTTTGAACAAACAGGGTTATATTGGGGCTGAATCTACTTGTGCCATTGCCTTACTCCATAGCTGCAGAACATGATACTTATTCCATACTTGTAATAAATTGATTTTTACTGTGGCAGCACCTGAACTTTGGAACTCCCTGCCTTTAGACATCAGGCACCTTCGCTGCACTCTTTTTAGCACCTGGCTGAAACATGTAAACATTTTGTTTAGGCATACCTATCCAGCATATAGAATGCTGGCATGTGTTTTAATCATTTTGCTTACTGTTTATTATAATTCACTTTTTAAATGCATTTTATACAATCTTACATTGATAATCTTAATGTTTCAGTTTATTTATTTTTTGTAAACTGCATAGTGGTGGTTTTATTACAGTCGTACCTTGGAAGTTGAATGGAATCCGTTCAACTTCCAAAACGTTCGGAAACCAAAGCACAGCTTCTGTTTGGCTGCAGGAAACTCCTGCAGCCAATCGGAAGCCACGGAAGCCCTGTTGGATGTCTGGGTTCCAAAGAAAGTTTGTAAAATGGGACACTCACTTCCAGGTTTACGGCATTCGGGAGCCAAAACGTCCAAGTACCAAGGCGTTCGGGATCCAAAGTACGACTGTACGATCAAACATTACATAAATAAATAAATAATGTTGTGAAATAAATAAATTGGGGGCTAGCATCCGCATTACATAACAGAACAAGATGATTCACATTCATTTTTGCTGCTCTTCTTATTTGTTCTAGCTCCAATGGTGAAAACAGAGGTCCAGCCCACACTGGGCGATCTTTCCATTTCTGAGGTCACTCAGGACACTGTCCGCCTTTCATGGACCATCTCTGCTGGGAACTTCAACTCCTTCCTCATCCAGTACAAGGACGCTGAAGGAAAGCTCCAGGCAGTACCCGTCGATGCTGATTCCCGCACAGTTGTCATCAAGGACCTGACCACTTCCCACAGATACAAGTTCAACCTCTATGGCATCTCTGGCAGGAAGCGGCACGGGCCCATCTCTATAGATGCTGTCACAGGTAACATGGTTGTTAGATGTGAGCCAGCAATAAACCACACAGAGAAAGTGAACTCTTTATTAAAAGAAACAGGTTCTTTTTAGGAGTGCCTAATGAGCACTCTTCAATTCTTCTTCAGTAGGTCTTGCCCCCTGTGATGTACTTTCAGAGTCTGAAGGTCCCTGCCTTCCCACAGCTGCCTAAATCTTCTCCTTGCTCAGATCCTTCCTAAGCAATCTGATACTCGACTGGTGTGTCTGCCTTTGCTCCTCCTGCTTCATGTCTCACCTGGTCCTGGGAGACATGGGGGAAAGGGAGCTTGCCGCAGCAGGAGGGGAAGACCCCCTGGATTCTTCCCCAGCCTGACTCATCTCTGCCTCTTGGCCTCCCAGCTCTCCTGCTTCTGGATCTGATTCTGATTCTGGACTTCTCTCTGGCACAGACTCTCCCTGCTCACTAAGCCCTGTTGCCTCTTCAGCTTCTGACACCTCCTCCTCTCAGCCTGCTCCCTTTTCTCCCTCTGACCACTCTTTGGTCCCACCATCACTCCCCAGGCTCTGAGCTTTCTTCTCTTGAGAATTCCCCAGCTGGTTTCTTCCACTATTCCTTTGGGTCCAACCAGTCCATGACAAGGGTCTGAATTGCTGCTCTGTCATTGCAACTTCCTTTCCAGAACCACCTATCAGTCTTTCTTCCTGTCGCTATTTGTATCCTTTTCCTCTACTCCATAGCCTCTCTTCTTCTTTTGTCCTTCCCATTTCACCACTTCTTCTTAGAACAAAATAAGTGCTCTGTTGGATCAGACTAAAGCACCATCCTGTTTCCCAGAGTGGCGAACCAGATGCCCCAGGGATGTCCACAAGCAGGGCATAAAGGCAATCTTGCTCTTTCTCCCCAGTGACTGATATTCAGAGGCATAGTGCCTCTGAACATGGAGGATCCATTAAGCTAGGGATAGCGAACTTGGGGCTTTCCAGATGTCATTGGACTCCAAGACTCATCCCTCAGCCAAACTTTTCCAGCCAAGCAGTGTTTTCAAAAATGCATATACTAGGGTGAAGTGTGCATATAAACTGATATATTGGTGAAAATAGCATGCAAAATGCATATATTGGTGAAAATAGCATGCAAAAATGCACATATTGGTTAAAATAACATGCAAAAATGTGTTGTATTGGTGGAAATTGCTTTGTAAAAATGTGTATCTTAGGTGAAACTGCATGCAAAAATGTGTCTATAAGGATAAATTCACACTAAAATGCTCATGGATTATAACGGAGAATATTTTTTTTAAAAAAAACCAACACATCTCAACCCAATATGGAATTGTGGAGAACCGAACTTTGGAAGAATGAAAAACTGGGTGAAACTGAAAACGACAGGTTCTCTTGGAGGGCCTCTCCTGAATGTAAAGGGGTCGAGGCAATTGTCCCCCAAATAATCACCTTCTACATGCAAGCATCTGCTCTACCACTGCCTTATGAGCCTTTCCCAAAAATTATCCAAGGCTTCCCACGGCCCAGAGAGGGAAGAGATTTTCCTGCTGGGACCTCTTTCGCTCCCTGCCCCTCTAGGCCAGCCAGCCTCGCTGTAAGTGTGCTCAGTCAGCAGAGTGAGGAGATCCGAGTTTAGATCCAGCTCCGTTTCCTTGGCTTAAAAAAATACGAGAACTGGCTCAGAGCAACAGCCCGTGCTCGTCAAAGGAGCAGGACGCACGCAAAACGCAGAAATGTGTGGAGAGATTAATGGTACAAGTCAGGCCACTTACTAATGAGCTGACAGCGGCCGACACTTACGTTCGGTGTTTACGCAAAGGGAGGGGGGAATGTGCTGGCGTGTGCAGCATGCGAGCCTGTCTGAAAAATGAGGCAAAGGCCTTGTGGCGCTGACGTCTCTTTGTCAAGGCCGGTCCTGTTGCAGAGGAGAAGGATGGAGCTGGGGGCAAGAGGCACAGCTGGAGGATCAGCCACAGCCAGGGCCGAGGAACAACCTAGACACGTGGCACCAGCAGTTTGAACCCTGCCCTTATCACATCTAGTTAAAAGTGATATAAAAGGATGTCATATAGAGGAGGTAGAAAGGTTGTTTTCTGCTGCTCCAGAGAAGCGGACCTGGAGCAATGGATTCAAACTACAAGAAAGAAGATTCCACCTAAACATTAGGAAGAACTTCCTGACAGTAAGAGCTGTTTGACAGTGGAATTTGCTGCCAAGGAGTGTGGTGGAGTCTCCTTCTTTGGAGGTCTTTAAGAAGAGGCTTGACAGCCACCTGTCAGGAATGCTTTGACGGTGTTTCCTGCTTGGCAGGGGGTTGGACTGGATGGCCCTTGTGGTCTCTTCCAACTCTATGATTCTATGATTCTAAAAGTGTGTGTTCTGAAGAGTACATAGGAAGACAAGAATCCCCGCAGGATCAGGCCAATAGCCCACTTTAGTCCAGCATCCTGTTCTCACTGTGGCCACCACATGCCTGTAGGAAGCCCGCAAACAGGACTTGAGAACTCTCCCCTCCTGTGGCTTCCAGCAACTGGAATTCAGAAGTATTGCTGCCTCCAACTGCAGCAGCAGAACATAGCCGTCATGGCTACTAGCCATTGATTGAGGTCTCCCCCATAAATTTGTCTAATGCTCCTTTAATGCCATCCCAGTCGGTGGCCGTCGCTGCCTCCTGGGGGAGCGAGTGCCATGGTTTTACTATGTGGTGTGTGAAGAAGTGCTTTCTTTCTTTTCTGTCCTTAATATTTCAACAGTCAGCTTCACTGGATGTTCGTGAGTTCCATTTGGGAGCCGGATTAAGACCTTTAGAGGCCCTAAGCACTTAAAAGATTTTGGTGGCCCTATACATATCTAATTCAAAATACGAACAAGAATAAATCGTAAAATAATTTTCTCGTTTTCGGAGTGGAATGAAACCTACAGTAAGATGGGAAACGATGTTTATTTTTGAACACTTCCACTTTGTATTTGAAAAAAAGTTCTCCTACTTTTTCTCATTGCAGTCTTTGATCAGATCCTCAAAAACTAGTCTCACATAACACATCTGCTTCTGTACTTAGCAGAGATAAGACACCCAGCGTGCCTTGTTGCATAGTTGTTCTGCCGGGATTTTTAATATATTTCAGCTGAGAAAAGGAACATTCAGCTGAACAATTTGTGATCATTAATGTTAAAAATCCAGCAATGGAAAATAACTGTGGTGCCCCCCCTTCCCTTGATGCCCTAAGCATGTGCTTATTTTGCTTAATTGTTAATCCAGCTCTGGTTCTAGTCTTAAGGGCCACAGAGGGTGAGGGGTCTTCCCAGCCAAATTGGCCCCCTTCCTAACAAGCCCCACCATGGAATTCACCGTTTTCAGTCTTGTCACATCCTGAGATCATATACTGGTAGTCATTCAGCTGCCCACTACAACCCCTAGATCTCTTTTCTGATTAGCCACCCCCAGTTCAATTCTGTGAAGTTAGGATGATGATGGTGATGATTTTGGGGTGTGATGTTCATCACTGTATACTTAATCTGAACTTCATCTGTCGTTTTGTTGCCTGTTCACTCATCTCTATTCTTTATCCCATAGCTTTCCCAGAGCCCAGCAAACGGGCCTTCCTTGAAAACCTGGTTGTCTCTGAGGTGACACCCACTACGCTGCAGCTCACATGGGAAGCTCCCGAGGGAGAGTTTGATTTCTTTCTGGTCCAGCGCAAGAACTCTGTTCCAGATAGTGAAATGAGTCCCACACTGACCAAGAAAATCAACGTGACCGGGGATGACCGCTCTGTCGTGTTTCGGGGCCTTTCACCCAACACAGAGTACAGCCTTACCGTCTATGGCATCCAGGACGGGTCAGAAGTGGCCAGCATCAACACAGTGGCAACGACAAGTGGGACAGGTAAGAAGCCCACACATGCCACCTCGCTACCCAGAAAAGCAGGAGGAAAAAGTCTTAATTATCTCCTGGAGTCTGTCGGCTGAATCACGCTTGCATGCATGGGTAAATGCTGGGCGAGGGAAATCTGAATCCACATTCCATGTTACAGCTAGGAAAACTGGCTGCCATTTACTTGTGAGACTTGCCCCACAGCTATTGGCTGAGATTCCATGATGTCATGGAATGTTTGTTGTAAGAAACTGTCTCTAGCTACTGAACAGATTTGTTGATGCAGCTCATGTAAGAAAAGCAGAAGGCCAGTTAAGTGTGGAGGAGGGAGGGAAACCCACACCATGTCCTGTTGGACACACAAGAGGCCTGGTGTTGCTAGGCAGAAATGGAATAAAGAACTGGGGAAGACTGAGGGGGCAGAGAGCCTATGAGATAGGTTTTGCAGGAGAAGAAAGGATAAAGGCTGAGAGCTTTTGGCATGAAGTTAGGAGAGGGAAAGAAGACCTCCCCCTTCTTTGCTGTCTTCACTGCTGCTGCCAGTTTCGCCAGTAAAAGTAGAAGAGAAGAGTTTGGATTTGATATCCCGCTTTATCACTACCCGAAGGAGTCTCAAAGCGGCTCACATTCTCCTTTCCCTTCCTCCCCCACAACAAACACTCTGTGAGGTGAGTGGGGCTGAGAGACTTCAGAGAAGTGTGACTAGCCCAAGGTCACCCAGCAGCTGCATGTGGAGGAGCGGGGATGCAAACCCGGTTCACCAGATTACGAGTCCACCACTCTTTAACCACTACACCAAACTGGCTTTCAATGCAAGCTGTTCCCAGCAGCCACCATTCACTGCCCCCCCAATAATCTGTTAGCAACTCTACATGGTGATGTAGCATTTGTCCCAAGGGGCTAAGGGGGTGGGGAGGGAGAGCATGGTGGCTACAAGGAAACACTCACATCACCACTGCTAAACCCTCTTCTACCCCTCATTTTAACCCATTTTCTTGCAGTGCTGAAATGCCCTCATTCTTCTACCCACATACGAAGCAGCAAAAATGAGAGGGACTTTTTAGAAAAACCAACTTGTCCCTCATTTGCTCTGCAAACGTAGAATTATTTTTACTTCTTTTGTTCAATGATGCATTTTTTAAAAAGTAAGGATTTCCATCACACACACACTTTCACCCCTGAGCACAACACAGCCAGCTGCAGCCACCAAACTGTACCAGTTAACCTAGGCTAAGAGGGCCATGGGGAGCGCAGAAGTGGTTATCTCTAAGGGTCCGAGCTGATCTTTTAGGAGGCAGCGAGAAGCAGCCCCAACAGCTGCAGCCCTGGCTTAGCTCGCAGGGTTCGGCTGTCTTCCAGCTGTGGTTTCCTTTGTGAGACCCGAGGAATTAATCTTTGGCGTTTCTCTGTTTCCTTTGCGGTCAGCCAAACTGGCCACACTTAATCCCAGGAGAAAGGGAGGAGGATTTCAAGTGGGGGGGGGACGAGCAACAGAGAGGCAGGTGCCAAAGCGTGGGTATTGTTTTGGATGCCGAGGGCCAAACGATGCGTTATGTTGGAGTCATGAAACTGGAACCCCCTACGTAATTTTATTCTCCAAAAAAGCAGGCTATTGGGCTCAGGGCCACTCCATGGGGAGAGCAGGGGCAGCGGATCCAGCCCTGTGTCCCCTGTGCTGCTGCAGCAGCCCAAATCCAAATCCAGCTCCTCTCTCCCACTCCAAACTTTTTTTTAAAGGAAGAACATGACATTAGGAGCTCCAACGATGCAGCTCCGAGCTCTCATGCATGCAACAAAACGATCTGTTCCCTTTTCTCTTTCTCCTTCCAGAGCTGGATAGCCCCCGGGACCTGCTCTTCAGTGACATCCGCGAGACCTCTGTGGTGGCGAACTGGAGGTCACCGTCATCTCGTGTTGATGGTTATAAAGTTTCCTTCCAGCCCTCAGATGGAGGTGAGGCCTTGTATCCTGTCTCCCGTGGGGTAGACGGGGTTGCAAAGGTGACGCGGGCAGCACTGTGGTCAAAACCACTGAGCCTCTTGGGCCTGCTGATTGGAAGGCTGGTGGTTCGAATCCCCATGACGGAGTGAGCTCCTGTTGCTCTGTCCCAGCTCCTGCCAACCCAGCAGTTCAAAAGCACGCCAGTGCAAGTAGATAAATAGGTACCGCTCCGGCGGGCAGGTAAACGGCGTTTCCGTGCGCTCTGGTTTCCGTCATGGTGTTCCGTTGCACCAGAAGTGGTTTAGTCCTGCTGGCCACATGACCCGGAAAGCTGTCTGTGGACAAATGCCGGCTCCCTCGGCCTGAAAGCGAGATGAGCGCCACAACCCCATAGTCGCATTTGACTGGACCTAACAGTCCAGGGGTCCTTTACTTTTACTTTTACTTTTACTTTTACCTTTACCTTTACCTTTAGTTGGGGTGGCATTACTAGCTTCCTATATATCTTTGAAAGTCATCTAATCTTACCTGTTATGTTGTATCATACTGTAGGGTTTTAATCAGTGTTTTTGTAGTTGTTTTGTTTTTGTTTTGTTTTTGCGTGGAGTGCCCTATCTGGGTGGATGGAGCAGCCAAGTAATTTCGTTGTCCCCAAAGGGGACAATGACAATAAAATATATTCTATTCTATTCTATCTTCGATATCCTCAAAAATGCATTACATTAGGGGAAATTGTGTTGCAATTCAGGCAACATTGTACACAAGAATGTGTATATACTTTACTAAAATACCGATGGATTTTCATGGGGAGCTCAATAATAATAATAATCCGCAAACCTATGTTGACATGTGGAGACTAAACTATTAAGGATTGGAAAAGTCAGAATTTGAGAGAAATGACCTGGCAGATCTGCCCATCCCTAGCAGCAATCCTACGATTGGAGTCCAGACAGTGGCTGTCAGCCTGTGACACCTCAGTCCTGGCCAGTTGAAGAACAATGTGCTGCCTCCTAAGACAAGCCTTTGACATCCTGGTGTCCTGCAATTCTGCAGAGATTTGAGACCTGCTAATTCTGTTGCAGGAGAGCCAAGGAGCATCTCTGTGGATGGATCCAAGCTCCGAACAAGCATTGAGGGCCTGACCCCCGGGGCCAGCTACGAGGTCACTGTGATGTCTGTTCGTGGGTTCGAAGAAAGCGAGCCCTTGGTGGGTTATGTCACCACAGGTACGTCCGTAGAAAAAAGCTGCAACACCCCATAATTTTATTCATTTCCTTGTTTTACAGATTTATAAGCCACTTCACACCCAGAAACTGACGAAGCAACATACAAAAAGCGAAATGATAAAATGAAAGAGATGCAATCTCTAAAAGCAACCTAAGAGCGATAAAACCATTTCTGTAGTTATACCATTGGCAATATTCCGTAGACAGACCTGGTAACATTTCTAGGAAAGCCTTCTTAAACAAAAACATCTCCAGTAGTCACTTGAATGACAAGATGCTATGTGCCTGTCTAAGTTCAGCTTCTGAAGAGGTGTACATGCACACGAAAGCTCATACCAATAACAAACTTAGTTGGTCTCTAAGGTGCTACTGGAAGGAATTTTTTTTTATTTTTTGTTTTGTTTTGACTACGGCAGACCAACACGGCTACCTACCTGTAATTTCAGCTTGTAACTGATTCCAGAGTGCTGGAGTGACCACACCAAAAGCCCAGTTCCTAGTACAAACTAAGTGCACTTCTGGGGCATGTGGAGCTCCTTCCAGCAGGGCCCATCACAGGCACACAGTTGCCAGACAGGGATATATGGGGCAAGGTGGTTCTAAGTCGTTCAGGGCTTTAGATGCTAAAAGCAAAACCTTGAACTGCACTCCATAGCATATTGGCAGCCGGTGCTGCTCCCTCAGCAGAGGTGTTCTGTGGCGTCAACGGGATGTCCTAGTCAGCAGCCTTGCTGCTGCATTCTGCAACAGCTGCAGTTTCCAGGAGAAGCCTCACATTAAGCACATTGCAGTACAGTCGTACCTTGGTTTTTGAACAGCTTAGTTCTCGAACGTTTTGGCTCCCGAACGCCGCAAACTCAGAAGTGACTGTTTTGGTTTGTGAACTATTTTTGGAAGCCGAACGTCCAACGGGGCTTTCGCGGCTTCCAATTGGCTGCAGGAGCTTCCTGCAGCCAATCAGAAGCCGCGCTTTGGTTTCCGAATGCTTTGGAAGTCGAACGGACTTCCAGAATGGATTCTGTTTGACTTCCAAGGTACGACTGTACTCTAGAGAAGCCTAAGGGAAACTTCACATAGAGCACATCGCAGCAATGCCATTTTAAATTTGTATACCGCCTTTCCACATTGCTATACACAAGGCAGTTCACAAGCCATAGGAACAACAAAATATGCAACGAAGATCACACACCCGACAACCAATCAGATCCAACGCAAATAAGTCATAGTGAAAAGCATGACTACAAAAATAAATAACTTCGTCATCCATTTGTAATATAATATTGCATGATAGAAACAACAACTCTCAACACTTCCGGTCTCTTCCAAGACCAGCAATCCACTTTTAAGAAGCCACCTTGTACCAATTTGGACCATTTGTGCATCACACCTGGGCACAGCAGTGTGTCTGCAGGGTTTCAGGGTGGAGGGAGAGAAGGGGGTTTTCTCCCATACCTTCTTCCTAGGGTCCTTTCAACCGGTTCTGCCGGAGCTTGTACTTCCTTCAGCATCCTCCTCTCTCCTCCTCACAGTTCCGGATGGTCCTTCCAACTTGCGTGCCATCGACGTAACCGATTCGTCAGCTGTGCTTACGTGGCAACCTGCTGTGGCTGAGATGAACAACTACATTGTCACCTACGGGCCTGCCGGTGGTGAGAGTTGGGGATTTGGGCAGGGGTGGGGTGATTTGCAGGTGGTCAAGTCCCTTATTCCATTAGGGAGGCAGGGGGGAAAACTGAGAGCGTAATTAATTGCATTATACTTGTTGCCACAAAAGGTAGACATGGCCACAAGACAAGAGGAAAAGGTGTGTAAGCCTTGGACTTCTGCGATCTGCATTGTTGTTGTTAGTAGAACCTCAAAGTCCCAAAGCTGGAGTCAGACACAAACTAGTGGCTCGGAGACAGTGGTGGAAAGTGGCCCAGAATTTTTTTTGCCATAGTATTCTTTATTAGTTTTTACACCTCAACAACACATAGCCCCCCCTTCCCATATACAAACAAACATTTACAAACAGACATACAACTAACATCTACATACCTAAAGTTTCCCAAAAAAAATTAAAAAAATTTTTTATGACTAATAACAACTTCGCACTGACTTCCAATCCTCCTTTTTATGTCTATCATTGTCCAATCTTTTAAGTTTCACGTCTTCTTTCTCTCCCTTCTTATACACATCTATAGTTCTCAATTCAATTTTACCAATCTAGTAGTACAATATATTTGCATTTTATCTCCATATATTCAGTATTTACAATATTGCCATATTACAATGCAATTATATGTTTACTTATCTCTTTCTTCTTCTAATTTTTAATTTTCTTTTCCCACTACAAGGTTTCTCATATACAAAATTTCCTATATTTTACAGATCTTATCTATATAAGTCACATATTTTCCCCATTCTTTTTGAAATGTTTCCTCGTCTTGGTGTCTGATCTTCATTGTCAATCTCACAATCTCCATATATTCTGTTAGCTTTTGCTGCCATTGTTCTACAGTTGGGATGTTTTGTTGTTTCCACATCTGTGCCAGCAATATCCTCACTCCCGTTGTCGCATACATAAATATTTTTTTGTCATTTCTACTGATGTCCTCCCCTACCATTCCTAACAGGAATGCCTCTGGTTTTTTCTTAAAAGTGTACATGTAAATTTTCTTTAATTCATTATATATACTTTCCCAAAAGGGTTTGACTTTGCCACAGGTCCACCACAAATGGATCAGATTACCATCCTCTACCCCACATTTCCAGCACAAGTAGCCCAGAATTAAGTTGCAAAATTGCTTACAGATGTGTGTAATTCACACTAAAATGCTGGTGAATTTCCATGAGCATGTTACCTTTTCAAAAAATAAAGATTGCAGGTGATGTGGCAGTGTGGAGATCTGAACCTGTGAATGCAAAAAAGGTAGAACCAAAAAAAAAAACCCCCGAAGCTGACAGATCCACCCATCTTTACTTGCAGCAGGGGTCATTCTTTATAACACGTCTCCTCTCTTTCTCTCCCAGGTGCAAGGGCCTCCGAGTCAGTGCCAGGGAACCGGGCTGAATTGCAGTTGTCAGGGCTGCACCTGGACACAGAATATCGGGCCAGCGTGTATGGGGAGAAAGGAGGGAACCGCAGTTCTCCCGCCAGCGCCACTTTCACCACCGGTATGCAGATGGGGCCGGGGAAGAGATAGAGACATTCTGAGACTCACAAAGGGCAGAAAAGCCAGCCAATGGAGGCTGGAGGGCCTTGAGGATTTGGGAGGGAACCTTGTCCTACGTCTGTTCTACCTCTCCTGTCAGAGGCAGTATATGCCTCTGAATACCAGTTGCTGAGAATGACAAGTGAGGAAAGTCCTTCTTTCAGGCTTCCCATAAGCATCTGGCTGGCAGTTGTGAGAACAGCTAGATGGACCTTTGGCCTGGATCTTGCAGGGCTCTCATTTTGTCCTCCTTAGTCAGGTTTACATAGAATTGCAGAGTTGGGAGGGACCTTGAGGGTCATCTAGTCCAACCCCCTGCAATGCAGGAATCTTTCGCCCAACATGGGGCTCAAACACATGACCCTGTGATTAAGAGTCTCATGCTCTGCCAACTGAGCTAGCCCTTCACTCCCTTCTTGGGTCCCTCTGGTTTACGCTGCTGAGAGGGGACATGTTGCATTGAGAGGGGCAGGAATCTTCCCTGTGCCAGGTAGATAACTTTACTGCTTTGGTTTTTCTTAAACCTTTATTCCTCTCCATTTTCCAGGGGCAGATGGACCCCGGGATCTGCAGGCTAGTGAAATCTCATCCCGCAGTGCTCGCCTCACTTGGTTGCCACCCCATGCCCCTCCTGGTGGATATCTGCTAACCTATGAAACCCCTTCTGGACAATCAAAGGTACCCAACTGTCTAGCATTGTTCTTGTCATGCACTCCCCAGTTCCCTGAAAAGTGAGAATTTCCAGGGATGGCACTACAGGGCATGGTTTGTTTTCAAGTCGAAACCTACAAAGCAGAGCCCATTGGGATTAAATAGTCTAAACCACTGAGCCTCTTGGGCTTGCCGATCAGAAGGTTGGCGGTTCGAATCCCCACGACGGGGTGAGCTCCCGTTGCTCAGTCCCTGCTCCTGCCCACCTAGCAATTCGAAAGCACGTCAAAGTGCAAGTAGATAAATAGGTACCACTCTGGCATGAAGGTAAACGGCATTTCCGTGCGCTGCTCTGGTTAGCCAGAAGCGGCTTAGTCATGCTTGCCACATGACCCAGAAGCTGTCTGCTGACAAACACTGGCTCCCTCAGCCTATAGAGCGAGATGAGCATGCAACCCCAGAGTCGTCCGCAACTGGACCTAACGGCCAGGGGTACCTTTACCTTTACCTTTATGCAGCAGGCAACAAAACCACTGATCTTGTATCAGATTCCCCAGGAGAGAAATTGTATTGTGAAGACTCTGGAACTCCCTGCCCATTGACATTAGGCAGGTGTCTTCTCTATACTGTCTTTGGTTCCTGCTGAAACATTATTTATTTAGGCAACCGTCAATCAGAAGGTTGGCGGTTCGAATCCCCGCGACGGGGTGAGCTTCCGTTGCTTGGTCCCTGCTCCTGCCAACCTAGCAGTTCGAAAGCACATCAAAGTACAAGTAGATAAATAGGTACCGCTGCAGCGGGAAGGTAAATGGCTCTGGTTCGCCAGAAGCAGCTTAGTCATGCTGGCCACATGACCTGGAAGCTGTACGCCGGCTCTCGGCCAATAAAGCGAGGTGAGCGCCGCAACCCCAGATTCGGACACGACTGGACCTAATGGCCTTTACCTTTACCAATATGTAAAGCCGATAAGTAGGCCCTGAACAATCCCTCCATGAGAATATATGAAGTGTCAGACTCATTGGCTGACTCACCTTTCTGATAGTAGGGCTGGGAGCACTCTACTATAGGGAAAGAGTTTGGGGGTTAACCATGTAAGCTTCACAGCATGTTATTGGTTTGGCTTTTCACTGCCCCTCACTGTCTGCTCCACAGGAGATCACCGTGGATGCTTCTGTCACCTCGTATGACCTCCAAGACCTGATTCCTTCCAGTCGGTACCAGGTTCAAGTCCAGGCACTGAGAAGAGGCACTCCTACAGCCCCAACCGCCACGTCCTTCACCACCGGTAATTGCTCTGCCTGGGGCGTCCAAGGGTCAACACATTTGTGTTTAGGCACATGAGGCTTTGACAGCTTCGCAAAACCTGCACCAGAGAGAGAATGCCCGTTTGGATTATGCATGCCTCTCCCACCCCCCAGTTTTTCCTTCTGCAGTGATGACATTCACATGTAAGAATGAGGCTCGCAAGTCAACTCCAGATTCATATCTGTTTGTGTGAACACGCTCCTCGAGGACGAAGAGGGGGAAACTGCTGCTGTTTTCTAGAACAAGAGGCTGCCCTCTTGAGATTCTCCATCTTGGGACCACACGCCCAACCCCTTTATGCTATGAAACAGGAAGATTTAAATGCTAGGTGAAAATTGGCCCCCCAAAGTCTCTGCACCATTTGTAGGCAGCGAAACCAGGGGTGGGGAAATTTCCTGAATATTCCAGTGGCGGTGGTGTCCGACAGTTTTTCTCAGAATAATCCCTTCTGAGCAAGGGTGACTTACAGCCATTGGGACTGGCAGGGCAGAAGGCAGAGGAGGCCAACAGTAGGTGGAGCCAGAGAGCCAAGGACAAGGTGAGCCAGCTCATTCCAGTTTTGTCCCCATCCTCCTCCCTGCTGAATTTTACAAGGGCAACATTGAGACAGTCAGTGCCTCCTTCTGCAATGATTATAAGTAAGAAGGACAGCAGGATGGGGCTGGCTGAGGTTGGTGGGGCAGTGCCCCATTCTCCCCAATGGACCAGCCTCCACTGTTTCTGAGACAGTTCAGCTCACTTAATATTGAATTATATCATTCATCTTTCCCTCTCCCCACCCCCACCAATGCCCCAAACATTAGTCTGGTAGCAGGTGCCTTTGGGAAGCTCATAAGCAGGGCACAATAATGGCAAGCAGTCCCTCATATGCGCCCCCAGCAGCTGCTCCTGAAAATGGAGGTAATCTTCCTTTATACTGAAGTGGGAACTGTGACAAAATGTCGCAGCGTGGAATACTCTGAGCCAGCCGGCCGTGCTCTCTTCCACGTACTCCATTCCAGCATGCCCCGCCCCAAGGTTTTCTGCTCACCCTCCTTTCAACAGTCAATCAGCATTCTGTCAATCTATCTTCATTGGGATGGTTTGGAGCACCTTATTTCCCCACGTTTTAGTTTTGAATCTTTGGGGTTCCCCTGAGTCTATCCATATGGATAGCTACATAAGGATCAGCAAACGGAGAACGAGCTTGCAATTAGTATATAGGATAGACATTGGCAGAGTCGTCTTTTCTTTCCTCGGCAGGACACCTGAGATACCCCTTCCCTCGGGATTGCGCAGAGGAGAGCCAGAATGGGCCGGGAACCTCGAGAGTGAGGACGATTTATCTTGGGGGCAACCAGGACCGCCCCTTGCAGGTGTACTGTGACATGGAGACTGACGGAGGGGGCTGGATAGTAAGTATTAAGGAGGGTAGCAGAGGAATGGAACTATGGGTAAAGGTAAAGGTAAAGGTAAAGGAACCCCTGACCATTAGGTCCAGTCGTGTCCGACTCTGGGATTGCGGCGCTCATCTCGCTTTATTGGCCGAGAGCCGGCATACAGCTTCCGGGTCATGTGGCCAGCATGACAAAGCCACTTCTGGCGAACCAGAGCAGCGCACGGAAACGCCGTTTACCTTCCCGCCGGAGCGGTTCCTATTTATCTACTTGCACTTTGACGTGCTTTCAAACTGCTAGGTTGGCAGGAGCTGGGACCGAGCAACGGGAGCTCACCCCGTCGCAGGGATTCGAACCGCCAACCTTCTGATCAGCAAGCCCTAGGCTCTGTGGTTTAACCCACAGCGCCACCTGGGTCCCTTTTGGAACTATGGGTAGAAACATTCAAAGGTGGTGTCAGCTCAAAACAGATTCCCCCATCCCTGTGGGGTTTCTTCATTTATGCAGTTGTGCTGTTCAGGAGCATGTTGAGGGGCATTAATTTGCGTTATCCAGAAATCCATCTGTAGCTGGCACTGACGCCACCTTGATGCAAATTTTATTTGTTTATCCACAGCAGACATAAACACACCAGAAGTTCATTTGGACGCGCATGCACAAAACTCTCTCTCACACACCCCACCGTGCCATTTCGCTCTTCCTCCTTCTCTTTAGGTCTTCCAACGTCGGATGAATGGCGAGACCAATTTCTGGCGCAACTGGCAGGAATACGCCACCGGCTTTGGCAACCTCACCCGGGAGTTCTGGCTCGGTGCGTACATCTGCGTACATCGCTTGGCTACCCTTTAATTCCCTTTAATTACCCTTTAATACCCTTTAATTGCCACTGTCCTTTTACAAACTGGGAACGGAGGCAAAAAAGCACATGGCACAAGAAAGGATTTCCCCAGCCGCTCTGGGATTTAAAACCAGGCCTCTCAAACGTAAGCCATATGTCAGGGACGGAGGTCAAAAGTGACTCTCTGGGCTTCTTCACCTGGCTCTTGGAATGCTCCCCAGGCCACACTCCTCACTGGCATTGCTCAACACTCTCCTTGGGTGTCTTTGCCTGGCTGGAATGTGTCTGAAATATACTCGGAGTCAAGTGTGAATTTCATGCTCTTTATTCAGCTCATAGTAGCAAGGAATGAATCTTTCCCCAAAACGTCTGCTATATATACATTATTTACATAATGGGCCCCACGTGATTGGCTAATTCTGGGCTACTCCTGTAGGCCAATCAGGTTGCGGATTCACTTCATCTAGGAGCCTGATTGGCTGCTCTTGCAGGCCAATCAGGTCGCTGATTCACTTCCACCTGGAGCTGGATTGGGTGTCTCCTACAGACCAATCAGACTGCTGCATTCTGGATCCTATTGTTCTAGGACCAATCAGACTGCTGCATTCTGGATCCTATTGTTCTAGTATTCAGCTCAGTACATAACAGTGTCCTTGCACTATAGTGATGCCTTTTGCTTGCCCATATGCAGGATAGAGAGGGGTGCGTCACTGTGTGTAGAGAGAGTAGCCTGACGTACAAAGCTAAACATGACATCCCTACTTCCTCCTGCTTTTGCTACTGGCCCCTGGAAGGGTGCACAGGAAAAAAAATGCGGCCCTCAGGCTAAAAAACCTGATCGCACTGGCTCTCTTTTTCTGCAAAGTCACCAGAAGCCTCTTCTCCAAAGAAAACAAAACACGCAGCCTAAAGTTACAGCCGTGTTGCAGGAGGATGGGAACCAGGGTGTGCGAGGGAAACAGGGCTCATCCTGCTCTCTGCCTTGCTCTCCAGGGAACGATGCTCTGCACCAGCTGACGACATCAGGGGACTACGAGCTGCGCGTGGATCTGCGGGCTGGGAACGAGTCTGTCTATGCAACCTATCAGAATTTCCGCGTGGATCCCCCTGCTGATCATTACCGCCTGCACCTGGGCAGTTACAGCGGCACTGCTGGTGAGGGGGGCTGGGGCTTCCAGACCGTCGCCATTGTCTGGTGGGATCCAATCAGAGAGCTTGCAAGAAGAGGATGTTGAAAGGCGATTTGGTTTCAGAGGGAGCGCTTAGGATGTCTGCAGGGCAACTTTTTTTTTTTGCCAAATCATATTTATTAAAGTTTCCAATACAATCAAATTACATTGAAACATTCCAAATTACGTTCCAAATCATTTATCCAATTATTAATAAAAGAAAGAAAAGTTCCAAATCTGCCAAATTCATATTTAAATATTTTTTTTTATTGAGTCCCCATGCTTCAAATTCCGGAGGCCGTCTAAACATCTTATTTCTTGTTTCCTATTCTTCCCATCTTCTCGCAACCTCTGATGTAGTCTGACAAGCAAGATAGATCAAAACAAACAATGTCTCTGTGTGGGTTTATAGCCATATTTCAACACTGTAACTTCTCCGTGCTCCTCTTCCTCCTGACTCCAAAAGTTCCATCCTGCCCGTCGCCATCTTTTCCACTCCCATTCCGTAGTTCCAAAACGTATTTTCCACAATGTTTTTTTAGTCACCCGTCTTCTTTTCAAATTTATCTTCCAGGAGATAGCGTCTGTTATTAAAAAGCTATAAATTACCTTAACTATCTATCTCCCTTTGATGTCATTTTGCAAACCAAGACCTGTTAACTGCATATTTTGCAACCGTCCGAGTTCTTCCAATTAAAAGTCAGCCAGGGCAACTTGACTCAGAGGAACAGTAAGAGCTGTCTGACAGTTCTCCCTTGGGAGGTTGTGGACTCTCCTTCACTGGAGGTTTTTAAGCAGAGGTTGGACGGCCATCTGTCATGGATGCTTTAGCTGAGATTCCAGCATTGCAGAGGGTTGGACTAGAGGACCAATGGGATCCCTTCCAACTCTACAATTCTATCGTTTTATGATTCTGTGAACATGAGAAAGTTAAAAACAAAACAAACCAGAAGCTATTATTCAGGGGCATGCTGTCTCTGACAATGGAAGCAGAACTTAACTGTGGTGGCTAATAGCCTTTCCTTCCATACGTGTGTATAATCCTCTTTTTAAAGCCAGCCAGTTTGGTAGCCATCACTGTCTCATGTGGGAGTGAGTTCCATAGTTTTGCTATGCACTGTGTGGAGAAGGACTTTCTTTCGCCTGCCCTGAATCTTCCTGCATAGATAAAGGTGTTTGTTTGTTTTTACAAGCCTTCTCCCCCTCCTTAGAAGTTGCAGCTGCCGCCCACAAATACATAGCAATACATACCCATATGCTCATATTATATTATTCTTTTGAGTGGGGGAACCTCAAGGCAGGTTTGAGTAGGGGGATCTAAGGATTCAAGGCTGAGCGCAGGCTCAAGGAGGAAGATTTGTGCTCCATTTCAAAGCCTCTCTCCTCCTTTCCAGTGTGGTGTAGTGGTTAAGAGCAGTGGACTCGTAATCTGGTGAACCGGGTTCGATTCCCTGCTCCTCCACATGCAGCTGCTGGGTGACCTTGGGCTAGTCACACTTCTCTGAAGTCTCTCAGCCCCACTCACATCACAGAGTGTTTGTTGTGGGGGAGGAAAGGAAAGGAGAATGTTAGCCGCTTTGAGACTCCTTCGGGTAGTGATAAAGCGGGATATCAAATCCAAACTCTTCTTCTTCTTCTTCTTCTTCTTCTTCTTCTTCTTCTTCTTCTTCTTCCCACTTCCGCAGGCGACGCTTTCACCTACCACTCGGGCAGCGTCTTCTCCACCAAGGACCGCGACCCCAACCGAGTCATCATCCCCTGCGCTGTCTCTTACCGCGGCGCATGGTGGTACCGCAACTGCCACTACGCCAACCTCAACGGGCTCTACGCGAACAACCGCGACCACCAGGTACTGCAATAGACGAGGGGGAGTGAAGGGCAGTGCTTGCAAATCATGAGTGACAGGCCACTGTCCCTTTCCCATTGTCGTGATGGGGAGAGCATCACCTGCTCGCCTGTTCAGTTTCTACCTCCTGTGCAGATGTTCAAAGGTCCAGGGCCTTTAAATATATAAATATATATGATGAGAAAGTTAAAAGCACTTTGCTGGATGAGAACAATGGTCCATGTAGTCATATATCCTTGTTCTTATAGTGGCAAACAAGCCCTCCAGGACGTCGACTGGGACTCTTCAGATGATGTTGGACTAAAACTCCCAAAACTGGTGGCTATTGGCCATGCTGGCTGGGGCTGATGGAAGTTGGGAGTCCAACATCATCTGGGGGTCACAGGCTCCCCATCCCTGTAATAATTAATTTCATCCACATAACAAGGATGAGGACCCTGTGGCCCTCCAAGTGTCGCTGGACTCCAGCCCTCATCAGCCCTAACTAGCATGGCTAACGGTCAGAGGGGATGGGACTGAGAGTCTGGCAATGGCAGGAGAGCCACAAGTTCCTGACTTCTGGGTTAAGTTCCTTATCCTCCTTCTTTTCCACTCCATTTATTTATTCATTTATTCCACCCCATTTATTTCAGGGCAAAGCAATGCAGGGCAATGCACAAAAGCAATGAGGTGGGTGAGAAACCCACAATCAATTACGTATCATTTGGAAAGCTACAATTACAGCAAATACCAGTCGTATATCAGCTGGTTTGATTTCCGTTTTGGACACAAACAAACATTGGCAGTTTCTGTTCCTCTTTTCTGTCTGAATCGTCCAACGTCCATGGAGGTCCAGTTCTCCAAGATAGCACTTTTTCACACTGCACACAATTAAACTATGGAACTCGCTTCTCCAGGGAGCAGGGATGGCCGCCAACTTGGATGGCTTTAAAAGAGGATTAGGCAAATTCATGGAGGAGAGCCAGTGTGGTGTAGTGGTTAAGAGCGGTAGACTCGTAATCTGGGGAACCGGGTTCGCGTCTCCGCTCCTCCACTTGCAGCTGCTGGGTGACCTTGGGCTAGTCACACTTCTTTGAATCAGTCTCTCAGCCCCACACACCTCACAGAGTGTTTGTTGTGGGCCAGGAAGGGAAAGGAGAATGTGAGCCGCTTTGAGACTCCTTCAGGTAGCGATAAAGCGGGATATCAAATCCAAACTCTTCTATCGATGGCAGCTGGTCATGATGGCAATGCTGTACCTCCACAGTTGGAAGCAGTAATGCATCTGAATACCAGTCACTGGAAACCACAGGAGAAGAAAGGGCTCTTGTGTTCGAATCCTGCTTGCTGGTTTCCCACAGGCCTCTGGTTGGCCACTGTGAGAACAGTATGCTGGACTAGAATGGCCACTGGCCTGATTCAGCAGGCTCTGCTTATGTCCTTGTCCCCTATCAGGGAACATACTGTTCCTAGATATGTATGCATCTCCTTGCTTCTCACTTACCTTCTTTCTTTCTGTCTGTCTCATTCAAGGGCATCAACTGGTTTAACTGGAAAGGATTCGAGTTTTCCATCCCTTTCACAGAGATGAAACTGCGACCCCGCGGCTTCCGGCCTCTGCGTCGGGTGTGAGCAAAGGGAAGGAGGCTGCCGGACTGACTAAGGGGGAGAACAGAGGAGGAGGACAGAGAAGCAGCAGCAGCAACCACCCCTCTGCAATGCGATACCTCCCACCCTGCCACCAATTCCCCTGAGAAAAAGGAAGGAGCAAAACAAAGGAAATGGACATTTTTTTTCAAAAGCACCTTATAGTATTCATTTCCTCCCCCATCTCATGCTGACCAGCCACAAGATGAGAGGGATGCGACGCACATGATAGTGGAAGGGGCAGAGTTAAGGGGATGGAATGGTTTAGTTTGGAGCATGTTGCAGGATAACTATTGCCTGGTCAGCAACTAGATTTTTTCTGATAACAAGGGAGCAAGGGCAGATAGGCCAGCGTCCCAATCCCCAACATTGACTGTTGCCACAGAAGCCATTTTCTCCTCTTAAGATGCTTCTAAGATAGCCAGCTGGCTGGGCCAAGTTGCATCCCTGAAAGGGATGGTTTTTGGCCCACGACCTTGTAGTTGCTGACCCCCCCCCCAGCCCTATCCTCTGTCTGGCTTCCTGCTCCCACAGATCTGTCTCTAGTCAGGCTTCCCCTTCTTCAGCTTCCCTCCCAGTTCTCCTCCTCCCTCCCCCCCAAATCCTTTCCAGAAAGGAGGTAAACTCGTAAACACAGTCGCTGAAAGCAGGTTAACATTAAAAGCACTTTTTATTTTTGGCATTTCTTTTACCCCTCCTGGGAATCTTATAAACTGAAGCCAGCTGCCCCTCCCATCCACGCAAAAGCTTTTGCCTCTCTCGTGTCCCCTCTCCCCAAACAACTCGCCATTGCAAAGAAGAGACAGAAAGAGAAGAACTGGAATGAGCTGGCAGCTTAAAAGATCACGGAACGAAGAGAACTGAATGATGTGGGGTGAAAAGACCCCCAAGATGAAAACTGGGAGAGATGCAAATTGATAACAGTAGGATTAATTTAAGCTGGCAAGCAATGATGATTTTACTGTCTATCTTTGTAAGGGAGGACTGACCGACTTCCACCTGGGGTCAGGAATGTACCACTTCAGGCTGCAGGTGAGGGGGCAAATGGCTGGATTCTCCTATCTATCTCAACCCTGCATGTAGAAAACTAGCATGTGAGAGAGAAGGCTCCTGCCATGTTAGTTTTCTACATGCGGGGAGAAATTTGTCTGCCATGTGAACCCCTACCTGCTGTCTGAATTGGTACAGCCCAGACACAGGTTTGAAAGCTCAGTGAGAACGAGGCCAGTGTTGCAGTCATCTAGCAGAGTGCTTTACAAATAATAAGTGTTGTTATCGCCATGGGCTTAGCGTGACCTACCAAATTGTGTGTGAGAGAGAGAGACACAGGAGAGCCAGAGCTGCAGCTGTGAAGTGGGAAATATCTCAGTGTCTTGCAACTTGACGCTCTTTTACCATACAAGTGAAATTGTGACTGGAGTTTCCACCACGCCTTGAGGGGAAATGTATTCAGGCCATTGGTGGGGAGTGGGAAATGTAATTGCTTTCAATCCAAGTTGGCCATGCCTTCTCTAAAGGATGAGAAGTGTAAACTGCACAAGACGGAATAAAAGAAACAGCCTTACCTGAAAGCAAACAGGCTACAGTTTTTTTGGTAGAGTGGGAGAGAGCTCTATATTTCTGCTTCCAGCCTCTTCCTCTGTGCCACTGAATGCTACCAGGCCTCATTCCTCTGGATACGGGGGGGAAATGATTTTTTTAAAAAATATTTTTTTTCGTAAACAGCACTCCAGATGTGGAATGGCACCAGAAAAATGACCTGATGGGTTGACTTAAGGCTGCTGGAGAACCCTCGGCCCTTCAGATGTTGTAGGACTCCAACTCCCATGAGCCCCAGCCAGCATGATGGGAGTTGTAGTCCAACAAAACTTCTGGAGGGCCCTGGATGAAAGGATCTGTTGATGGGTGCTGATGGAAGTGACAGATGGAAAACAGTTCTCAAATTAATTTCCTCTTTTAAACAATGAATGTGTTGAAGCTGAGAAGAGCAAAACAGCAAATAGTGTTTGTTTAAAAAGTTAGGTGTGCAACAGTTCTAAGCGAACCAGAGCATCGCTTTGATTGCATAAGGAAAGGTAGAGGGGAATTTGAAATCTGCAAGCCGTGTTGCCTGATTTCACATGCAGGTGCACACGTACACACATTTAGCCAAATTATGCCTCCCCTGTAGCCTTCTAAAAATGGTAGGCGAGTTCTTCACAGAAGGCTCCTGCCATTTGAACACTACTGGCCTCAGATGACAACTCAGCCTCTCCTGCTCCAGAAGGCAGAAGCTAGAGAGCCCATCTTAGTTATAAGGAACCTAGGAAGCTGCTTTATACGGAGCCAGAACATTGGCCCATCAAGCTCTGCATCTACTGGCAGCGTTTCAGGCAGGATCTCTCGCAACCCTTCCTGGAGATGCCATTGGAAGGGGCTGGGACCTTTTGCACGCCAATCAGATGCTCTAGCACTGGGCCAAGATGGGAACTCAAGTCTTATCCAAAGCCTGGAATAATGAAAGGTGAGTGGAGAGAGAGAGAGAACTAGGGTGGCAAGAAACAAGGTGTTTCCGATCTCCCTGGCAGGATCTTGATTTCTTGCATTTCTTCGCAAGTGTCAGAAGCCCGGCATGTACCTTCTGGCTGCCGTCCTGGGTGGCTCCAGCGAGAGCCCTGCATAAAAGATGGTGCAAACAGAATCGCACATGCCGTTGGCACTTCTCTCAAGGCCCCTGGATCGCAGCACATGTCCTCAGCACTTTGGGGGGGAAACAGGGTTTGCTTTTCTCCCCTGTGAGGGCAGCGCAAGCGCATTGTTCCTGGGCAGAAGCTGTCGCTGACCTGAGACAGGGCAGGATATTTGCACCGGGGGGGGGGGCAGGCTGTACAGTGGTACTTTTTTGGGGGGTGCATCAGGGTAAAGTTTCTCTATATGAAGCGCTTGGTGGGGAGGGATGTTATTTTTTAGATCCTTGTGAGAAAAACGTTTAAAAAATAAATTTTGGAAAAAAAGATAGAGAAGGAATCGTGTCTTTCTTTTGCTGGCGGTTTATTTGCAAAAGGGGTGTTTGGCTCATTGAATGCCTGTGAATACAAACTGCAAGGAATCGGAAGTGGGGAGAGAGTAGGGCTGTTGTGCTTAGTTTCTGCTTGCGGGCATCTTCCGGTATGCATCTGGTTGATCACTGGGTTGATGGCAAGGTAGGCCAGTGGCCTGATCCTGCAAGGATGTTCTTGGCTCAGCTTATATCTGACTGCATTTTGAGAACTGATTACGGGTCTCTTGCGTCTTAGGGGGTGCAGGATGGGGCCGAGCCAAGCAGCATCTGACGGAGGGCAGACCTTCATCACAGCCTACTTGCTTTCCTCTATGGGCCGGAGGGAAAGTGGGTGTGAATGAGTGGGTGGCCATGATAAGGAGAAGCATTACTTATTTCATTTACACTCCACCCTTTTTTCTCCAAGGAGCTCAAGGTGGTTTGCCACCTCCCCGTTTTAGCCTTGCAACTACCCTGTGAGGTAGGCTAGGCTGAGAGGCAGTGGACTGGACCAGAGTCACCTAGTGAGCTTCATGGCTGAGTTGGGATTCGAACCCTGGTCTCCCAGGCTTTTGCCAACCTGGTGCCATCCAGATGTCATTGAGCTACAACTCTCATTGGACCCTAGTCAGCATGGCCCCGTCGCCAGGGATGTTGGGAGTTGGGGTCAAGCAATATATTGAGGGCTAAATGTGTGCTCACCCCTGTTTTAAAACATAAGACCCAATGACCTGGGTGATCTAAAAGTTCAGGATTGTGTGTGTGTGTGTGTGTGTGTGTGTGTGATTGTGATTATAATTATTTATTGAATTTACAGTACAGTGGTACCTCTAGTTACGTACTTAATTCGTTCCGGAGCTCCGTTCTTAACCTGAAAACGTTCTTAACCAGAAGCACCACTTTAACTAATGGGGCCTCCCGCCGCCGCTGCCCGATTTCTGTTCTCATCCTGAAGCAAAGTTCTTAACCCAAGGTAATATTTCTGGGTTAGCAGAGTCTGTAATCTGAAGCATTTGTAACCTGAAGCATATGTAACCCGAGGTACCACTGTACTGTATATACCACCCTATACCCGGAGGTCTCAGGGTGGTTCACAGAATAAAATCTAAATATAAAACCACAAAATACATAATCAAAATAAAAAGAACAACCCAATAACCCCCCACCCCCCAAAAAAAACACATTTTAAAAGGCCATAGGATCGTCACAACATTTAAAGTAGGACAATTAACAAACCTGGACAAGAGCCACTCGTTAGAAAGACCATGATCTCAGAAGTGTTTGCAGCAATATTTATTGTGTGATACACAGGATCTATCACGTGATGCTGACACAAACTTCTACACTAGAATAGAATAGAATAGAATATATTTTATTGTCATTGTCCCCTTCGGGGACAACGAAATTACTTTGCTGCTCCATCCACCCAGGTAGGGCACTCCACACAAAGACAAAACAACTACAAAAACACCGAGTAAAACCATACACACTGATTAAAACCATACAATGATAAAACATAACAGGTAAGATTAGATGACTTCAAAGTCCAGGCTTCCCACTAACACACTGAAACAGAACTAAAGTACAACCCTCTCCCTCCCCTCTCTTTTCTCCCAATCCCAAGATGCCCATGACTAAAGTGTCTTTCCCTACATGTAACTGAACTGTCAAAAAGACTCTATGAACTGAAATGAGTGGAGACGAAATATGTACTTTCCCCCATTTGTTTTGTAGCAAAAGAAAATCTTTAATAAAAACCATAAAAAGCCAGTCTAATGTACAGTCCATGTTGTTTAGGTTAAACTGATTAACGTTTATTACATCTATCTATAAATAGCTGCAGTATATCTCCCAAGGAGCTCAAAGTGGCATAAAATAGTTCTCCTGTCCCCCCTTCTATATTATCCTCACAACGACTCTGTGAGGTAGGTTCAACCGAGAGTCGGCGACTGTCCCAAGATATCAGCACCGTAGAACTGCAGAGTCGGAAGGGACCCTGAGTGTCGTCCCCTCTGCCAGCGGAGGCCTCATTTTGCAAGGTCAGACACCGTTGCCCAGGGAACCAGCCTCACCCTGAAGGGCTTGCAATGCACAATAAAACGAAAGTACCCCCTGAGGTCAGGGAGGTGTCCAGGCGATGGGGGCAATATCTGGAAATCCCGCAGGGTGTGCGCAAGGACGAGGAAAGTTTCCATGCGCCCCAGAGTCTCCCCCAGGCAGACCCGTGCCCCACAGCCAAATGGGATGAGTTGCCTCTGGGCCTCCCCCGAGGGGTCCTCCTCCAGGAACCTCTCTAGGCAAGAAGAGAAAGCTTGTGTCAGGAAGAGAGCTGCCCATCCACGGAAGCAAAAGATTCAGGGCACAGGTACCCAGGGCACTATTTGCATGGAATTTACATATGCTGATTTAAATGTCAAGGCAAAATATTTTCGCCCAGATGACTTCTTCCATTGATTTGCACCCTGCCCAAGTTCACCCTAATACCATTTATTTTCCATTCATTTATGCTCAGTTCCCCTCAACTCATTCCGGTTCACGTTCTCCTGAATTATCTCTATTTAAAGCCAAAGTAATTAAGTTTATTGGGAACATAGGAAGCTGCCTTATACTCATGCTCACTCATAGCAATTAATCGGTATGCAGTTCAATCAAAATGTGTCCGGTGAAAGTGCAGGTGAGCCCTTGCTTTCTCATTGTGACACACAGATCTCTTTCCCTCTCTCTCTCTTTCTCTCTCTCTCCCCCCCCCCTCTCTCTCTCATACACACACACACACACACACACACACACACACAGTGCAATACCTGGTCTGAACTCCAGGGGGCGGTGCCATTTGCTCTCGTCATGATGGGCCCCATAGAGATTAGTGATGACTGTTGTCCCCTTGGGAATGGAAAAACCAGACAAGCTTGGAGTGGAGAGAAGACAAAAAAAAATGAGTTAACATCTGCCATCTCACAGGCAACAGGGTCTCAGCTTCCTCTCCCCTCTGCCCTGACCACTGGAACACCTTCTCAGAGACAGCCTTTGGCATCTATTGCAAACACAAAGACTCCCGTCCTGAGCACACAGCCGGGGAGCACACAGAGCAGGGATGGTTGGGTGGTGAACCTGAGGCCTGGGGGCCAAATGTATCTCTGTCTGGTCCCCGGCAGTCTCCCTGGGGCTGCAGCTCCCTTTCAGCAGTGGTGTCGAGAGGGGGGCGGGGCGCCCCGGGTTCCAGGGGACGGGGTGACACTTGGGCTGGCCCCGCCCTGCTGGCGGGCCCCGAGCAAGCCGTGGAGCGAGGCAGCCTCGCCCCGCAGCCTGCTCAGCGGCCTGCGAGCAAGCTGTGGAGCCAGGCCGCTCCTCCCCACGGCACCGCTATGGGGCTGCCGCGCGCGATCGGCGGCTCCTGGGGCTGCCCGTCTGTGCTGCTTTAAATCCGGGCATGCGTAGTCCATCCCAGCCGGTGCTGCTGCTCCCGCGGTGACCCGCCGAGCGAGTGCCGGCTCCTGGGGCTGCCCGTCCCTGCTGCTTTAAAGCAGCACAGACGGGGCAGACCCACGAAACGGTGCTTGCTCGGCAGGTCACTCGGTCCGTCCTGACCCCCATACATTGTGCCATCACGACGCATGCGTCAGGACACCCCGCGCCCATGGGGTGCCTCCGCGCGGCAACGCTGCCCTGGGCCTCCAAGAGGCTTCCTACGCCTCTGCCTTTCAGCCACACACCTCAACCTTTCACCTGCCCTGCTCTGAAAGATTTTTTGCATGCCTGGCTTATGTCCTCAAACGCTGGCCGTGCTTCCCTAGATGGAGGATGGAGGGGGCTGCGACAATGTGCCTAGAAAGTACTGCAAATAGGTAAAAATATATATAATCATAGCTTCACCCCGTTTTGCCTCTGGCTCTGACAAACACGGGTTCCCTTCTACACATGGAGAATGTCACGATAGGCCTTGCAGAAACTGGGTACCTTGTGTCCCGGATGGTCATGTGGGGCAAAGCAAGGACTGCCGAGGGGCGCAAGCGCAAGGTCTCCAAGATGGTGGCGTTCAAGTAGGGCAGGTGCTCCCGGTCACTATAGGTGGGGTCATGGCTTGTTCCCACAACGGCCATGAGCTCTTCGTGGATTCGCTCCTGGATCTGGAGTGGCAGAGATAAGAACGAATCGGGGTGCGGAGAGGAAGTAGAAAAATTCCCGCAGATTTGGGATCCCTATAGTTTGCTATGTACGGAAATGTACGGTGAGAGCTGGACCATCAAGAAGGCTGATCGCCGAAGAATTGATGCTTTTGAATTATGGTGCTGGAGGAGACTCTTGAGAGTCCCATGGACTGCAAGAAGATCGAACCTCTCCATTCTGAAGGAAATCAGCCCTGAATGCTCACTGGAAGGACAGATCCTGAAGCTGAGGCTCCAGTACTTTGGCCACCTCATGAGAAGAGAAGACTCCCTAGAAAAGACCCTGATGTTGGGAAAGATGGAGGGCACAAGGAGAAGGGGACGACAGAAGATGAGATGGTTGGACAGTGTTCTCGAAGCTACTAACATGAGTTTGGCCAAACTGCAAGAGGCAGTGAAGGATAGGCGTGCCTGGCGTGCTCTGGTCCATGGGGTCACGAAGAGTCGGACACGACTGAATGACTGAACAACAACAACAATAGTTTGCTATAGACCCAGGCTGACATGAGGGGATGCAACCCTTAGGCACAGAAAGCCTCCCCCACCCCACCCTGCACAAACATTGTAGAGTTGGAAGGGACCCCAAGCGTCATCTAGTCCAACTCCCGTGAAAGATGGCCATCCAACCTCTGCTTAGAAACCTCCAAGAAATGAGAGAGGGGGGAGCTACTTTGGCCTAGCGAACCACCAAGCTTGGGATGCCACCCACCCACCCACCCACACCTTGCTGCGTCCTACCTGTGGGCGATGCACCAAAAAGGCCACAGCCCAGTTGAGTAAAGTTGCTGTGGTCTCAGTACCTCCGATGAGCATGTCAACAATGGCCATGTGGACGTGTTCCGGCACAAGGCCCGTCCCCTTGCACTCACTAGCCCCATGGTCATGCTGGAATTGCAGCATGTGGTCCACCATGTCCTGTCCTTCGGAGGTGCTGTGGGGCTCCTGAGAGAGAGAGCAGAAGTGGCTTAGTGCCCAAGCAAGGCAGTAATGCTTCCAAGTATCAGTTGCTGGAAACCACAGGAGGGGAGAGTGTTCTTGTGCTTCAGTCCTGCTTGCCAGTTTTCCTCAGGCCACCATGAGAACAGGATGCTGGACTAGGTGGGCCACTGGCCTGTTCCACCAGGCCTCTTCTTAAGCTCCCCCAAAATCAAAAGAGACCCCAGTGCTATGACCTCTTCAGTTTCTGCTTAACCAGGACGTCGCTCACTCCTCCCCAAGGGAATCTAAGAGCCTTGACTGAATCTAATCTCCACCTCCAGTTGTCATGAAAAGCCCACCCCACGCCCCATCACTGAAATCACCCTACCGTTTTGTCTGTTCACGTGACAGGGCCTTCTCGGTGGTGGCTCCCCACCTGTGGAATGGCCTACTTGTATTTGTTTCCCTCATTATGAACATTCTGCAGGAATTTCAAACCTTCTCATTCAACAGAGGCATTCACTAACACAGGAATGGACAACTTGTGGCCCTTTTCAGGTAACGTTGGACTTCAACTCCAATCAGCCCCAGTCAGTTGATGTGCCGGGAATCCAATGTAGCTCTGGAAGGCCACAAGTTCCCCCCCCCGGTCCTTTACTAATGGGTGGATCTTGACAATTCGCCCTTCCCCACTCAGACATGAAGCTCATTGGGCGACCTTGGGCCCCTCACGATCTCCACACTGAGAGCCAGTGTGGTGTAGTGGTTAAGAGCGGAGGACTTGTAATCTGGTGAACCGGGTTCGATTCCCCGCTCCTCCACATGCAGCTGCTGGGTGACCTTGGGCTAGTCCCACTTCTCTGAAGTCTCTCAGCCCCACTCACCTCACAGAGTGTTTGTTGTGGGGGAGGAAGGGAAAGGAGAACGTTAGCCGCTTTGAGACTCCTTCGGGTAGTGATAAAGCGGGATATCAAATCCAAACTCTTCTTCTTCTTCTTCCTAGCCTAGCCTACCTCACAGTGTTGTTGTGAGAAGGAACTGGAGGACCATGTGCCCCATAAAGGTAGTACCGGTATATAAAAGTAATAAACAAATGGATTGCAAGATGGCTGCCGAATGCTGAAGCAGAGTTTTGAGCTCTAAGGCCAACTCTAAGACAAGTTTTTTCCTCTATAACCAACCCTCAGCACTTGTTCTTCTCCTCTCTTCCGTTTTACTTCTTAACTCCTTTTAGTGCCTCACTTTGTTGTTTTAATTTATTATTTTATCTCATTGTTTTATTGTTCTAACTGCAAAGGCTGCATGAAGCTGTGTTGGGCTGAGCACTTTGCTAGCCAGTGCCAAACGGAAGGTCGAGTCAAAGTTTACAAGATACTAGTTATAAATTAAAGAAGAGAAACATCTTAATTATCAGAACTGTTGACGAGTGAGCCCAGGTGGCAGCTGCAGAGAGTCTCCAAAACGCTCCCTTCTGCTGGATGGCATTGACTCCGGACTCGTAAATTCAAGGCCGCCACATTTGGAGATAATTGATTTCTGCAAACTGCCGACAAATAATCATAATTATTATGGTACTTACTAGAAAGAACTGCAAAGATCTGGGAATCATGCCAGATTCGTTAATCAGCTCCCCGGAACCCCGAAGGAGACAGAGCAAAATCACACAATCGCAAAGGAGGAGAGTAAGAGGGAGCTGAATGAACAAATAAATGAACAAATAGGCCTCCGCACCATTGTCCACCCTGTTTTGGAGCTTCCCTCGGCTCTCTGGAGTTAATTTTGAAGGGAGCTGCAGGTGGGAGAGGGAAACTGGCAAAAACAAACCCCTAACTTGCCACTCCCCTTCCATTAGCAGAAGCACCCGCTGGGTCGAGGCCTTCCTTGAGCACCACTGCACCAGTTGGATTTCTACCCAACAAATGCATGATGTCATCTTCCGTAGTACCTAGAAGTGCTGCTTCTCCACATTGCTGCATCAAGGACCAATGAGTGTCCCAGTCTCCTGCTGCAGATCCCCACAAGAAGATCCCAACCTGCTCACCATCCATATCCTCACCTGGTGTTTCTTCATCACGTGCTGGACCAAGGCATCCCGGCTTTTGACGCAGGAGAGCAGGTGGCGCAAATTGGCATTGGGGAAGACCTAGGGGGTCAGGGGAGCAGAAGGTAGCTGATTTTCAGCATTAAACACCCAGAGACCCACCCGATCATTCCTTCCACTTTTGCAGAGAACCAGGCTATCTCAGCTTAGCCTCGGCAAAGTCCAAAGCAGCCTGCTTGCTTGCTTTGACTAGAACCAGTCAATAAACTTGCAATAATAATAATAATAATAATAATAATAATAATAATAACAATGTTTGTTTGTTTATACCCCGCCCATCTGGCTTGGTTTTCCCAGCCACTCTGGGCGGCTCCCAACAGAATATTAAAAACACGATAAAACATCAAACATTAAAAACTTCCCTAAACTGGGCTGCCTTCAGATGTCTTCTAAAAGTCAGGTAGTTGTTTATTTCCTTCACATCTGACTGAAGAGCATTCCACAGGGCAGGCGCCACCACCGAGAAGGCCCTCTGCCTGGTTCCCTGTAACCTCACTTCTTGTAGTGAGGGAACCACCAGAAGGCCCTCAGAGCTGAACCTCGGTGTCCAGGCTGAATGATGGGGGTGGAGATGCTCTTTAAGAAAGTGAAATTGACCCTGGCCAAGCAAGGCAAGATGGTGGTGGTGGTGTGTCGTTGTCGTCCCCCCCCCCCAGTTAGCCAGCTCATTGCTGTCCCTGTACCTTGAGGAAGGGCCAGGCATCCACCACCTGGACAGAGACTGTACCCCACTTTTCCATTATCTTGTAGATGCAGTCATGCAGTTTTTCAATGGTGAAATCGTCCTGAAGTGGAGGAAAGTGCAGAGTCAGGCTGGAGACGAAGACAAAAGGCAGGAGGGGTGCTGGTGATGTGCACTTACAGAGATCTGAACTTAAGAACAGGAAAAGGAGAAACCAAGGGGGACCGAAGCGGATAAATTTCTCCGTTCCTACTCACCAAAGGCCCAAACAAGACGCTACAGATGATCCCACAGGCTTGCAGGGAGAAATCCTGAGCCAAGTCCACAGGTTTGCCCCCATAACCATGGAAAACCTGACAAAACCAGAAGAGGAAAAGGCTTTCCTTAGAACGTGTGGCATCGTCTGGGCAATAGATATTGGTCATAATATAGACATGGAACCATGAGAACGATTGTGGAATTTGGATATAGAATTTACAGCATGTTATGGTTTAAGAGAAAATTATACAAAAATGACATATCGTTGGTATCTAACACCAAGTAAACTGGCAAAAATGGATATATCTAAATCAAACAAGCGTTGGAAATGTAAAGCGAAAGAAGGTTCTTTTTATCATATGTGGTGGTCTTGTAGTAAGGTTAAAGCTTTCTGGGAAATGATATATAATGAATTGAAAAGGATGTTCAAAGTAACTCTTATTTTTTTAAAAACAGAAGCTTTTCTCTGGGGAATTATACGGACAGAACTACCTAAGCTGTATAGAAACTTATTTATGTATGCTACTACAGCAGCAAGAATACTACTTGCCCAAAAACGCCCTCCCGTCAGAGGTTAGAGCAAAAAACAACTATCTGACATTCAGAAAATACCTCAAGGCAGCCCTATTTAGGGAAGTTTTTAATTTGTGATATTTTAATGTATTTTGGTGTCTGTTGGAGGCCGCCCAGAGTGGGTGGGGGGACCCGGCCAGATGGGTGGGGTACAAATAAATTATTATTATTATTATTATTATTATTATTATTATTATTATTATTATTATTATTATAAATGGAAAGAAGCAGAAGTCCCAGTAAAGAATATGCAGAAATGGTGAAACGTATCAGAAGAATAAGAAATCAAGATAACAAACTTTTTATAAAAGAATTGAGATGGTTTATTGAATATTTACAGATGAATTGTAAACAGATAAAAACATTAGCAGGATTATTGTAATAACCTGCAGTTTTTTAGGAGTATATATTTATAGTAGATAGTTAAATGAGCAAGTTAAATGAATTTGGATATGCAGAAGATATTAAAAAATAAATTTAAGGAACGGCAGAAAGAGGGGGAAGGAAGTCAATTTTTGAAATGTTAAATGGATTGTAAAACTAATGAAATGTATAAATTTGAAAAGTATAAATAAAAACCTTTTTTTTAAAAAAGCGTAGCATCGGAAGGCACTAAAGAGAAGCTGGTTTTGCACTATGCAAATGTACAAAGCGAGTGCAGAACTCAGCCTTCTGAAAATAGCGCACTTCACTTAAAAGAGCAGAGAGGAACCTCAAGCCTGGAAGTTGAATGTGGCCCTCCAAACTTCTCTGTGTGGCCCTCAGGACTCTCCCCTCTCCTTAAACAGTGTAACATTGTAACCAAGGCTGCTGTCAAAGGTGGTGGGGGGAAAAGGAAACTTCTGTGTCTGTTTCCCCAAAAAGAGGGAGTGATGTAGGACTTAATTGTTGCAAATTCTGATTTGGGAAAAAGTTACCCTTTTTTCTAGGGGACCAGGTGGCGCTGTGGGTTAAACCACAGGCTTGCTGATCAGAAGGTCAGTGGTTCGAATCCCTGCGATGGGGTGAGCTCCCGTTGCTCGGTCTCAGCTCCTGCCCACCTAGCAGTTCGAAAGCATGTTAAAGTGCAAGTAGATAAATAGGGAAGGTAAACGGCGTTTCCGTGCGCTGCTCTGGTTCGCCAGAAGCAGCTTTGTCATGCTGGCCACATGACCCGGAGGCTGTCTTCGGACAAACGCCGGCTCCCTCGGCCTATAGAGCGAGATGAGCACACAACCCCAGAGTCGGACACGACTGGACCTGATGGTCAGGGGTCCTTTTACCCTTTTTTCTGAGGTCTTGAAAGATTCAGCAAGAAATTTAGACATTATGGCTGCTGGTGCTACAGTATAACGGATTGTTTTGACTACAAAGTTGTTTTTTGACCTTGAAAACGGCAAAGGAAAGATGGTCTGCTTCCTTTCAAAAAAAGACTTTGGAACTTTTACAAGAGATGGAACAGACTTTGAGAGCCTCTAACCGGATTTTGGAGAACTTTGGAAAAAATGGAATCAAAAAAAGGAGGGAAATGGCAGTGCCAGCCCCAGAAGAACCTAAGGAATTGGAGGAAAAACTGAGAGAAATAAAACCAGCCTCAGACTTCTCATTAAGTAGAGCACAACAAAAAATAGGAAGGAGCGGTGTGGCATCTAATTTAAAAGGACTGCTCTGCAAAGAAGAAGTTACAGAGGATGGAATCCTTAAAGATGAGGATGTGAAGAACAGTACATTGCAAAAGAAAAGAAGAGAACTGCTAACAGCATGGTTTGAACTTTGTAAAGACGATGACGAGAAGATCAGCACACTGCAAAAGAGGAGAAGAGAACGGCAAACAGCATTGGTTGACTCTTGGGTTTGGAAATTTGTGAGGGTTGGAGTGGGATAATGAGGATACACTTTGATCTGTTTTTTCCTTTATAAGTGGTTAAATTGATTGGATCTGGATACTGGCATTAACGAATATATGTAAAAAAATTAGGAGGTTAGAGGTGGGAAAAATAGCTAAAAATTTTGAGACCGGAGGGAGGAAAGGATGTAAAAAGAAGAAATTTAGGAGTTTAAAATTAGGTTGGAGTAAGGGAAATTGATAAGGGTTTAGGAAAGTATCAGAAGTAGTTAGGAGCCGAGGTAGAGGAAAAAAAGGAGCTAGTTTAAGTATTGTTATTTTATGATTTTGTGAAAAAGGATAAAAGGAAAAGGAAAAATATAATGTTGGGTTAAAAATTAGTTATGTTTTGAACTTGGGAAACTGATAAAGAGGATAGATAATGAATTCAACGGGGGGGGGGGGGAATTGAGGAAGTCAACCGAAAAATGAAATTGAGGAAAGGAAGAATATCTGGCCTACAGAAATGGGCCAGACTCAAGCAATGATATGGACTATGTTAATTACGTTAAATGCGAAATGTTTATTGTCTTTCCCGGTGAGAGAGGGGAATGGAAATCTGCTTCCCCCAGTGAGAGGGGGGGAGGATGAAAATTTAACGGTAATGTAAAGTGCTTAAAATTGTTAAAATCGATAAAAGAAATTGGGGGGGAGGTCTCTCCCCTCTCCTTAGAGAGTGGTGGTGCTTTTTGCTTGCCTGGAGGTGTACCCAGAAACCCCTGACTTTTGGATGGCTGAAATGCAGTTCGTCTCCGTTGCTCCGCCCACGCTTGCCACTGGCTCCGCCCACCAACAGCATGTGACCCGCAGAGGCCTGCCCATGTGAAAGTGCTACCCTCAGTCTGAAAAAGGTTCCCCACCCCGACGTAAAACAAAACAATATGGTTCTGGGTTTTATTGCCCATGCTAGAAGTTCCACATTATTTTTTGTTTTTTTAAAGGGGAGGGGATGCGAGGGGAAGTCCTGTCCCCGGAGAGACAGCTTCGCAAGATGCACAAGCTGCCAACGCTGTGGCGTTTGCCGCAACTCACCTTGCAGAGCTGCCGAGTATGGCTCTGGACAATCTCCTCCATGTTTCCTCGCAGGCAACGCTGGAAAGCTACATGGGCCATTTTTCTCTGCAGACGCCAGGTCGGCGTATAGTTGCCCAAGGAGAGGTCTTTGTCTCCCAACGAAACGAGGCTTACTGCAGGGGGAGAAGTAGGAGGGAAAAAAGGAATGCTTCCGGACTGCTGCTGTTTCCGGGGGGCGGGGGGCGGGATGCAATCACACACCAGCAAATTGCGATGGAAACCGGAGCAGAAATTGCCAGAGTTTGTTCATTGGCCCCGTCGCCAGAAGGTAAAATCAGTTAAGCCAGGATTTGCTATTGTTGCTTACAGTCTGCAAATGATACAGAATTGATTTGTTTCCCCTACTGATATCCATTGCCTTTCCTGTGAGAGGTGTGTGATGTCTTCTCAAGAGTAAGCATCCACGCACGCTTCTTGCTAAACTAATAGCTTTATTTACAGCATTAAGCAATACAGCGTTCAAACTTCATCATCCGTCTCGTCTGAGTCAGATACCCGGAGTGGGGGCTGACGGCTCCGCCCCCAGCATAAGAGCTTCGTGAAACCAAAGCGCCGCCTACTCTCCTTCCGCTTCCGCGGTCTGGACCAGAGTGGAGTAGCGCTGGTCGCTTCCCCCGTGCTCCCGTCCTGACTGCTGGGTGGCTCTGGGGCTCTTGCAGCATCCCAGAGCCTCTGCTCCTCTTCGTCCACCTCCATTTCCTGTCCCCTGCTTTCCGGTTGCTCTGGGGCTTTGGCAGTATCCCTGAGCCCTTCCACTCCTTCCTGCGGATCTGGGGCTCTAGCCTCATCCCAGAGCCTTAACACCTCTTCCGGTGTTAGTGGGGCTCTAGCCTTGTCCCAGAGCCCCTTCTCCACATGTGGCGCTTGGGTTTCTGCCTCCCCACTGCTGCCTTCCTCCTGACTCCCTTGTGAGTCGCTATCCGATCTAAACTCCTTCCGTTGCCTCCAGCTGCCTGTGTCTTCCGACCCTGCCTTGGGGGTGGACCAGTCCCTGACATTTCCTGTGCACTGAACATAGCTGTCAACTTTCGGATTTGAAAATAAGGGATTTTCCCAAACTTTCAGATTTGAAAATAAGGGATGCCGCCAGGGCGGTGCAATGGCACCAAGTAGCCTCGCCACCCTGCGCTCCAGAGGCTGCGCACGAAAGGGTGAGCGAAAGAGCGAGCGGGTAGACGGCAGGCAGGCTGGCTGGCTGGTTGGGCGTGAGGGTCTGGCTGCACAAGGCATGCAAGCTCCGTCCCCAGTCGGTCTCAGACTCCTTATTGGCAGCCGAGCAACGCAGCTGAGGAGCCTCCCTGGCCGGCAGGGAGGGAGAGGAGCTGCTTCCTTTGAAATCTGGGAAATTTAAGGGATATCTACAATCCGGGATAGCAGCGGGAAACGGCATTGGAATAAGGGAGTTTCCCGCCCAAAAAAAGGGAGGGTTGACAGCTATGGCACTGAAATGATGGGGGTGGAACAACGTAATGTCAACGATGAACTGTATACCGTATTTTTCGGTCCATAAGACGCACCTATTTTTTTTCAAGGGGGGAAACAAGAAAAAAATATTCTGCCTCAAGCCTGGCAGCAGCGGCTGCTGAGGAAGAGAAAGCAGCTATTGGGCTGCACGTTCCTCCTCCGCAGCCACCGCCGCCAGCGGCAAAGGGGCGGGGGGAACGTTCCTCCTCCCCCCCACCCCTTTGCTGCTGGCTTTAAAGCCAGCTGGGGAGAAGGGGAGGACACTATGGTCCTCCCCACCACCTCCGTTTGCAAAAACAAGCCTGCTTTTGTGAACGGAGGCAGCGGGGAGGAACAAGCAGCATCTCCTCCGCTGCCCCCCGCCGCCGCCCGCCTCTCGCCGCTTGCTTGACAGGGAGCCTTCGCTCCATAAGACGCACCAACATTTCCCCTTACTTTTTAGGAGGGGAAAAGTGCGTCTTATGGAGCAAAATATGCAGTACATGACGAAACAAAATAAAAAAATTCCTTCCAGTAGTACCTTAGAGACCAACTAAGTTTGTTCTTGGTATGAGCTTTTGTGTGCATGCACACTTCTTCAGATACACTGAAACAGAAGTCACCAGACCCTTCTGTTGTGCAGTGCGATCTGCAAATAGATTGTGCTCTGCTCTCAGAGGATTCAGAGAAGCATGAGTCACTATTTTTGTTGCACCAGACATCGGAGTTCACCCGGCAGTTTGGCCGGGGAGGGCCTGATACAGCTGGGGGCTAGCTAGCTGCGCTCCAGTCTCCCTCTGGATGTCAGCAGTGAGGGCTTTGTGTTGCTCTAGTCTAGTTGACTCTATGGCCAGGTTCAGATGTAACAATAAACCATGGCTTGCTGTTGCAAGCATGAGCCCAAATCTCTCTCCCTGCCCTTATCCACACGAGACAAGAGAGTTGAAAGCTTCCACTTCTGAATAAACTGTAGTTTCTCATTATCTCCCCCAATTGAGGAGACCAAGTTCTTTTCTGACTGTGATTAGTGAGCAAACTAGGCTAATGAACCAAGGATTGATCCGTGTTTGCTTTAAGCAGTCATGGCTGGTTCTTACGTTTCAACCAGGGTTATGTGTATATCTTCCCATTCAACCAGGTTACAATTACCAACAAATCCGTGAGGCCGTCCTGCAAAATCAGACCATTTCCGCAACAGCGCCTCCCGAATCAGGTCCGTGCTGTTCAGAACCACCATGTCTAAGAAAAAGAAATTCAAAAGCTGCTTATATCAGGTGTGGGGAAGGTTTCTGCTTTGGTGTTGGTGTGGCAGTTGCAGACAAGGACCCGGGAGACCCCACTTGCCCATGAAGCTCACTGGGTGACCTTGGGCCAGTCACTGCCTCTCAGCCGAACCTGCCTCACAGGGTTGTTGTGGGGATCAAACGAGGAAAGGGAAAGCTCCGTGGGGGAAAATGCAATATAAATACAATTGGGATAAAAATGCAATAAAGAAATAAAATATTATTGCTGGTCTTTAAATTGTGTTTTAAATACCAGATAAACAAACATGGAAAATCAGCACATCAAGGAGACAGCTAGGTTAGAATCTGTCACCCTCTTATGAGAAGAACCATTCCTTTTCCCTATTTACTCATGTTTGATGGGGGTCACCATCCTGTATTCCCCCACCCGTGTTTTCCAAAGTTGCATGCCCATTGTGACGGATTGGGGCTGGCTTGAGTAGAACCCCAGGGTGTTAGGAGTTAAACCCAGCTTCCTTGCTGATTGACGCATTCCATTCCCTGTAGGGCGGGACAGCCACTGGTTCAAAAGGGGTTGGTTAACCGTTGGTCGGGGAGTGAGTTGAGAGGGGTTTTGGGAGCGGGAGTGTGAGGGAGGTAAGGGTAGAGTGCTAGAGAGGTTTACTGAGTTTGTAATAACCAGTTTGAGTTAAAAGTAAAGAACATGTCGAACTAATGAAACCATAAAGAATTATACATGAACTACCGTTAAATAAAGCTTTCCTTTTTGTTGTGAAATCGGATGTTCCTCTTTATTCCAGCAAAGTATCTATACTCCGAAAAGGGGGGTGACTGAGGAGGGGAGGCATGAAGAGTAGGCGGTTAGTTTGCAACTCAAGGTCACTCTCAGTAGAGGCAGTGCAAGGGAGAGGGTGCCACAAAGTAGCAAGGGTGCTGGGGGCACGGCTGCTGAGGTGAACCTGAGGGCACAGAGATATTCCTGTAGCATTTGCCTGGAGTTATTAAAGATACTGAACCACGTTGTGTGGAGATCTGGAGCTACATTCTATGTACTAGCGAACCCATAATAAGGCAGGGAGTCTATTTGGGTAAAAGAAGGAATAGAGGGTTGTTTAGAACGACAATTAAATTCCTTTAGGCACACTGCTAGTAATAGTGAAGGAGGTACATCGCATAGCGACGTGGGGGTTCGTCACACCCATCTTTTGTCTTACCTCAAGAAAACAGATTATTTTGGAGGTGGGGGGGGCAGAGTTGAGTGGAATAGCAATACAGTATCTCTGCAGGTGTGGATGGGGGGTGGGGAGGATGTGGAATTTCGGCAGAGTGAGAGGACTTTGCCCTGAGGAAGATGGATGATGTTTTGGGTGTTAAACTGGCCCCCGCTAGGCTTACCGATCCATCGCACCCAGCAGTGTTTTGTGCACGCAGAAGAGTAGCCATGATGGATCAAAACAGATGGAGCTATGCAGTGCTTTTTTCTAAAAAAAATGTTTAGGGGTACTCTCATTTTCCTAGCCTTGGATTACTGCAATGCGCTCTACGTGGAGCTACCTTTGAAGGTGACCCGGAAACTACAACTAATCCAGAATGCGGCAGCTAGACTGGTGACTGGGAGCGGCCGCCGAGACCACATAACACCGGTCTTGAAAGACCTACATTGGCTCCCAGTACGTTTCCGAGCACAATTCAAAGTGTTGGTGCTGACCTTTAAAGCCCTAAATGGCTTCGGTCCAGTATACCTGAAGGAGCGTCTCCACCCCCATCGTTCTGCCCGGACACTGAGGTCCAATGCCGAGGGCCTTCTGGCGGTTCCCTCACTATGAGAAGCCAAGTTACAGGGAACCAGGCAGAAGGACTTCACGGTAGTGGCGCCTGCCCTTCAGATGTCAAAGAGAACAACAACTACCAGACCTTTAGAAGACATCTGAAGGCAGCCCTGTTTAGGGAGGCTTTTAATGTTTAATAGATTATTATATTTTAATGTTCTGTTGGAAGCCGCCCAGAGTGGCTGGGGAAACCCAGCCAGATGGGCGGGGTATAAATAATAAATTATTATTATTATTATTATTATTATTATTATTATTATTGAAATACTGCCCCTCAATAAGGCTAAACTTAGATTCAGAAAATGTTTAGGGGTATGCACACTCCTGCGTCCCGTCAGAAAAAAAGCACTGGCCCTATGCCCTGAGGTCATTTATGTACAAAAATATTGATATACCACAGTTCACAAAAACAAACAATTGAAGCGGTTTACAACAGTACAGTCATACTTTGGTTGCCGAATGCCTTGGAACTCGTGTGTTTCGGCTCCCGAACAATCAAAAACTGGAAGTGAGTGTTCTAGTTTTCGAATGATTTTCGGAAGCCGAACATCCGGCGCGGCTTCTGTGGCGTCTGATTGAGTGCAGGAAGCTCCTTGGTTTTTGAACGGTTCCGGGAGTTGAACGGACTCCCAGAATGCATTCTGTTCGAGAACCAAGGTACGACTGGATATACATTTAAAAATTTAAAATTTAAAATGAGAAAGCAACTGACTTAAGTGGGGAAATGTGGTCTTGCTGGCCTGCATAAGCCTCAAAGAACAGAAAGGCTTTCGACACGCTTTTAGAAGCTGGAACAGATGAAGGCTGTGCCTCTCTTTGTCTTTTCCATAGAAACTGCTCAGACTCGTAGTGCAGATTTTTGCTGAATTATGCAAGGCGAACGGAGACCTTTGCACAGCGATCAGAGTACGGGAAAACCTGGCCAGGAAGCCAAAACAAAGGTGAAGAAGCCATGACGTGTCAAGACAAATCAGTTCAGGTCATGGCAACCTGGCTCCCATATAGATAATGGGAATTCCTGCTCTACATGCTGTGTGGGACCAACCACAAGAACAGCATGGAAAAAATAATGAAAAGCTCCAGCCCTCTGGTCCTGTTGCTGATCTATATAAAAGGCATATTCAGGTATTTTCAGGTTGCTCTTCTTTTCTTGAGGGGGGGGGTTTGTACATTTCTTCGTCATAATCATGGCTTTTTTTCAGCCGGAACTCGCCAGAATTCAGTTCCGGCACCTCTCAGGTGGGTACCATTGCCATTATAAGAGAACAAGGGAGGTGTTCAGGATGAGTTCCGGCACCACTTTTTCTAGAAAAATAGCACTGATCACCCTCCTTGCTGCCTGCCATGTGTTTTGCTCAAGCTGAGCACTACAAAGTCTAGCCTGCTGCCCTAAGGCTGGTACCAAGGAATTTTTACTGATCTACCGGTAATAGGCAAGGGAAACTTCTTTTCACAACTAGATGGAATTCTATGTTATTTACTTCAATTGATTGCTTTGTCAATGCTGCTTGTTAGTCTGTAAGTGGATTGACATCTGATGTCCTTTTAAAATGTTTTGTGGAAGGGAGGGATATTACTGGGTTGTACTTGTTTTTGTTTTTATTATGTATTTTGTGTTTTTATATTGCGATTTTACATTGTGAACCGCCCTGAGACCTGCAGATATAGGGCAGCATACAAACTTAATGAAATAATAATAATAATAATAATAATAATAATAATAATAATAATATCCAATTGCTTCAGGTTGCTGCATTTTCAAATGTTTGATCTTATCTTGTATCAAGTCCCATGAATTCCATTTTCTACATAACATCAAGATACAGTCTCTATCAGAGATTTCCATTTTTATATACATTTTAAAGGTAAAGATAAAGGGTCCCCTGACATTTTAGATCCTAATTCCATTTCAGATCATTTACCGGTAGTAATGCTTTTAAACTTTGCATATGAAGAAACCAAGCGATTTGTTTCAGTACCGGTAACTATCAGAAGTCTGGTTTTGTTTTTCCCCTCCTGTGTAAATTTGACTCCCTATTCCACTGGGCTGATGATGATCAAAACTTAACCGCGACCAGCATCCAATGAATGTTGGTGCATTGGCCAGTTTAGGGCATGGGATGCCCTTATGTTTTTATTGCGTCATCAGATTTAACACCGGGGAGACCCCACCCTCTTTCTCTAGCGCAGACATGGAGAACCTGTCCGGGGATGTTGTTGGGCTCCAATTCCCATCAGTCCCCACCTGAACAGCCAATGGGCAGGGGGCAGGGGCGTAGCAAGGGGGGCGTAGGGGGCGGGTCGCCCCAGGTTCCATAATGGAGGGGGTGACAAATTATCAAGGAACAATTACTGCCCCACTAGGGCGGTTCATAAAAACCTTTTATTTTTGAAAATGCCTGCTCCAAAGGTCTTATCTTACAATCCTAGGGATTATATAGCTATATATGAAATTTCATGTATATCGGTTAATATCTTGACCCTCCTCCACCAAAATAGCTGTTTACTTGGCTGTTTTCCTATGTCATGAAGGCTGAAATTTCAGCTCAGTGGAGCACTTACTGTTCCCAACCCTAACCCTGTGGAAAGCCATCTAATTAGACTTTAATTTGATTTTGAGATGTTTTTAGGAGGTAATTTAATTATTGTTTGATTTTATACCAATGTTATGTATCTGATGTTAGCCACCCTGAGCCCAACTTCGGCCGGGGAGGGCGGGATATAAATAAAAGTTTTTTATTATTATTACTTGTTATTATTCCTTTGTAAGAAAATATGAAATAATATAAAACCATTTTTTCAGGGGGGGGAATAAATGGGGGGTGACAAGAAATTTTCCGCACCGGGTACCACCTGACCTTCCTACGCATCTGACAGGGGGTGATGGGAGTGGGAGTCCTGTAATGCTTAGAGAGCTGCAGTTTCCCCGTCCCGGATCTAGCGCCTGATCCGCATTCCCAACCGGCAGAGCCATTGTAAAAACTAGGCTAGGCAAGTGGTAGATCAAAAAATCAAATCCCTGCCTTCTCAGCTGATAAAAGGATCCCAAGTCCGCCCACCTCGCCTGCAACCGCGGGAAGCCACTGTTAAAGCAGAATAGACAGTTCCACCAAAGTTCAAAGCGCAATGAAACAATGAATTATTACTTAATTTGCCGTCAAGATCATTAGTGACATTTAGCCAGTCAGATGACGCATCTCTCAAGCTACGCTAATGAGGCTAATATTTTAGTTTAGTTTAAAAAACAACACCCATTTCCAAGCAAACATGCAATCGCAGGAATTATGCATACGGTACTTAAACGCTGGCCATGATTTTATTTGCCAACACATGGGAAGGCTAAGATCTAAATAGGGAAGTATTGGAGCAATTTGGGATCACTGAACTCAACAGCCATGCCATGGAATGGAGAAACGTACCCAGGCACCTTAAATAACTGCAGGGGGCTGCTGGATTCTGAAGGGCACATGGTTAAAAAACAAACAAGGAAGAGGGTTTTGTGACACTTTAAAGGACCTTACACATTGATGACACCATAACCTCTTGTTGACTCAGACCCACTTTGTAAGATGCAGCCGTCTGTCAACAGATTCACCAGCCGAAGCAGACAGTCATCCATGAAAGTTTATGCTATAATAAATAAGTCCTTTATGGTGCCACAAGGTTCTTTATTATTTTGTGGTCTGGTGAATTAAATGAGAATTGGGAATCTCAGACATGGGTATTGATTATATACCCTTAGATGGTTCAGTTGTCTTTACTTTTTAAAAAAAAATAAAAAAGGATGTATTTTTTGACTTTTTTATGTGACACTGAATTTTAAATAATATATATATATATATATATATATATATAGCCAATTCTAGACTAACTCAGTGCATCAAGCAGCTTCGTTTATTTAATTACTGTTCAGGGTAATTAGGAAGCTGTGAATCAGAGGAGGGATCTAGAGTATCTCTTTTGTGTGCAAAAGATCCCAGGTTCAATCCCCGGCATTTTTAGACAGAGCTGAGAAGATTCCTTGTCTGGAAACCCAGGAGAGGCACTGCCAACCACTAAAGGGAAGTTTTAAAGGTTTGATCACTTTATTATTATTATATTATTATTATTATTATTCTGTTGGGAGCCGCCCAGAGTGGCTGGGGAAACCCAGACAGATGGGCAGGGTATACATCATAAATTATTATTATTATTATTATTATTATTATTATTATGACAATACTGAGGAAGAGAGACCAACAGTATGACTTGGTTTATGGGGGCTTGCTTTGTCTTGATATATCACTTCAAGCAGAGCTTTGGAAATTAATAAAATCTAACATTGGATAGTTCCTCATTTTTGTAGAATTTAATAGTTGAAAAGCCACTTCTCTGTATTATTCAAAAGGCGGCATGCAAAATAAGAATGAAAAAGCTAAGACTTTAATAATGTTTTTTTTTTTAATGCACTTCAAGAGACCCTGATACAATAAAGGACACTTAAGGTTCTTCCATTTGTTCTGTGATTTCCAGGCATCTAAGAGGTGCCCCCCCCCCTTGTCCTGCCACGTTTCCTGGGAAAACCCACTGTTCACTGCTGAATTTTAACAAATGCCCATCAAGTTTTGATGTTTGTTCTAATTACTATTACCCTATATACTCGAGTATAAGCCTAGTTTTTCAGCATATTTTTTGTGCTGAAAAAGCCGCCGTCGGCTTATACTCGAGTGAGGCAGGCAGTGGCTCCTAGGAAGCTTTCCCAGGTTTTTTGTGGTAAAATTGGGTGCCTCGGCTTATATTCGAGTCGGCTTATACTCGAGTATATAGGTACTTATTCTTTTTTAAAAAATTAACACTTTTGCATTATTGTAACAACCTTTATGTGTAATTTTGACATTTATGACCATGTATAAATGTATTGGCTATTTAAATAAAATAAAAATCAAAGGCAACAATGACAAGCAGAAAAAGAAACACAATCTTCTAAAAAGTTAAAATACAGAAGCAAGAAAATAACCAAGTACTAACAGAAAAATTATTGCATATTTTTTAAAAAAGAATTACTATTTTGAATCATTGCAATATCCTTTTGTGCACAAGATCTTCATTTGTGCATATAAATAAACACTTTGTCCAGTAAATTTTATAAAGAGAGAATTGACAACCATAAAAGTGGGGAAACAAAGGTGATATTCTAAAAAGTTAAAATGCAGAAGCAAGACAGTAACTGAAATACTGACAGACAAACGATTGTACACACATATATTTTAAAAATTACCATTTTAAGTAATTGTAATGTCCTTTTATGAGCAAAATCTTCATTTGTGTATACAAATACACATTTTAGATGGTAAATTTTATAAAGAGAGAATTAAAAACCATAGAAGGGGGGGAGGGAGTCATCTTCTAAAAATGAAAATTCAGACAAGAATATCCCCCACCACCACAAACACACACACACACACACACACACACACACACACACCCCAAACCTAGCTTCAGTTTGGGACAAAACAAAAACCTCTCAAACTCAAGGGACAAACGTGGCTGAGTCCTAAGACCATACAAAATAATAATAATAAAAATTATTTCCAGTAGCACCTTAGAGACCAACTAAATTTGTTCTTGGTATGCTACTGGAAAGAACTTTTATTATTATTATTTTGTTTCGACTACGGCAGACCAACACGGCTACCTACCTGTAACTGATCCTAAGACAATAAAATGCCAAGACAATGTAAAATTGTGACTAAGCTATCCAACACCTTGGTGAACAAGTTTTTGCTTGTTTACCTTTGCTGCCAAGGCGAAGGCGAAAGATGGGGCCATATTGCCGAGCCAAGTCATGGAGGTGGGTGGGAAGGTCTGGGTGGAACAGGTGGAGGAGATTGCCAACGAAGGGCAAGGCAGGAGGCCCCGGCAGCCCCCCCGAGTTCTTCAGAAAGCAGAACCCCCCATGCCGCCTTGTCAACAGGGCTAGAACCAGCAGGAGGAGAACGAGGAGCGCAGCAGTTAGCATTTTCAAATGGGTGCAGGGGCCCCCACCCTGGGGCATATATAGCCAGGAACATTCATGGTTGGAGGTGGGGCGGGTGGGGGAGAGCAAAGCCAAGCACCTCCCCAAACAACACTCTCCACCCACAGGCTTCTAACCCACCAACCTCTGCTGTCCACGGGTGCCACAGTATGTCTCCGGATCATGCACAGATAGCATCCTCCCTCCCTCTTCGGCCAAGGAGAAAACACAGTCAAGGAGAGCGGTTGAGTAACTTAGTGGGGGTTGTGACGTACATCATTTTGGTCCCGTGCGCAGGGAATCATAACTGTGTTTTCCCTGCAGGAATATTTTGTGTGGCTTTTTAAAAGAGAAATGGGGACGGGGGTTGTTGTTTTTTGGTTGCGGGTTGTTTAAAAGCATTTTGTAGTTTGACAAAATGAAACCGAATTCGAAGTGCTGGTTAAGACCTATAAAGCCTTAAACGGCCATACCTCAAGGACCACCTCTCTCCATATGAACCTACCGGACCCTGAGATCATCTTCTGAGGCCCTCCTTCATGTGCCTCCTCCTTGAGAGGTCTGCAGTGGTTCCCCATTTCTGGAATGCTCTCCCCAGGGAAGTTCACCTGGCACCTTCATTATACACCTTTAGGCACCAGGCAAAAACATTCCTTTTTAACCAGGCCTTTGGTTGATCCGATTTTTTTCCCCCAAAAAAAGTTATTGGATTTTACAATTTTAAAAGCACAAAACATACATAGTGGTTAAATTTTCATACTTCCCCCCTCTCACCGTGGAAAGCCAAGATCCATATTCATTGTACATTTAACCTTACTATTATTTTTACTAACATTGCTTAGGCCTGGCCCCATTCCGTGGGCCAGATTCTATCTTTCTCCACTACATAATTTGGTTGACTTCCTCAAGACCCCCTCTGTTGAATTCATTTTAAATCCTCTTAAACAGATTGATACATCTATTTTTATAACATCCTAAAAACGAAAAACAAAAGTACATTTATTTATTAATCCTAATTTTAAACCTGAGCCTACTGGTACTTCTGCTCCTTCCCTAAATTCTTATCATCTGTACCCTATACTATACTCTTTTTTTCCCCAATTAAAACTCCCCCCCTTCCTCCCATTGGTTTCAGAGCTTTTAGCCATATTTTCTTTTCTTTAATAATCATTTTATATTAATCATCATGATTAATCCCTATGCCAGACATCATTTCCATATATCATCCTCCGTACAGCCAGAAAAGTAATCCAGTTCAAATATAGTTCTTGTGGTTGATCTGATTTCTATCCTATGCCCTTTTAAAATGTGTTGTGTTTTTTGTGGGGGGGGGTATTGGGTTGCTGTTTTAATTTTGATTATGTATTTTGTGATTTTATATCTTGATTTTATTCTGTGAACTGCCCTGAGACCCCCAAGTATAGGGTGGTACCCTGTTTCCCCCTTTTTAATACGTAGTCATAAAGTAAGCCATGGCAGGTTTTTTTTACCTTTGTGAGAAGTAAGACGTACCCCAAAAGTAAGCCGTGGTGCCGCCATTGTTCCTGTCGCCTCCTCAGCCCCTCCTGCGTGCACAGGGAGCCAGCGAACCAGTGAGAGGCATGGGGGGGGGACATGCGCCTCTTGCAGAGTTCTGCCCCGCCTGCTCAGTGCGCAGGGGGAGGCTGTACCATACAATACTGACGTGATAAAAATAAGACATCCCCCGAAAATAAGCCACCCTGTGTTTTTTTGAGGGGAAAAAATTATAAGACGGTGTCTTAAAAAGGGGGAAAGACTGTATATAAATTCTTAACAACAGCAACAACAACAACAACAACAACAACAACTGGAGGTGGAGAACGACCCCAAAGCTTTGCACTGGGGTTGTAAATCCTGGAGAAGGGACATAGCTCAGCAGCAGAGCATCTGCTTTGCATGCAGAAGGTCTCCGTTTCAATCCTCAGCATCTCCAGGCAGGGATGGACTCCCTGTCTGAAATCCTGGAAAACTGATGCCAGTCAGTGAACTAGGTGGACCCAGGGTCTGACTCCATATAAGGCTGCTTCCTATGCTTGCTCCTAACAAGTGCCACTCCAGATTGTGCATCGTCACAGAATTGTAGAAGGGACCACGAGGATCATCTAGTCCAACCCCCTGCAAGGCAAGAATCTTTTGCCCAACACGGGGCTCAAACCGACAACCCTGAGATTGAGAGTCTCAGGTTTTACCAATTGAGCTGCCCATTACCCACGCTTTCCTGGACTTCCCTTTGTATCATTCACGCCAAATTAGCTCAATCTAATTAGCTCTTCCTCAGACTGCGAGAGTGCTATATGTTCCCAACCTTGCACAGTGCAGTTTGACCACTTTGTTCTTGAGTTATCGTGACCAGATAAATGATGCAATTTCTCTTTCAGAACAAACAAACAAAAAAAGCAGATAAAAACGACGAAGCAATTCGTTATCTTCAGAATAGCCCACCATTCGGCAAAGAAAACAAACACTTTCTGGCGTTTCGGGCACTCGGCAGTTTCGCAAGGGCCCCCAGTCATTGCCCTTGGCCAGGGGAACAGAGAGTTATCTCTTCAAAAACACCACTTATCGCTTTGATTCATGGCTCTAAGTATGGAAAATGCCAGGCAAGAGTGTGGCTTTTTCACACCCTGACGGTTGGTGTGGGGGTTTAATGTGGGAGTGGGGGACGGCACACTGACCTTAAAACGTCTGTTATCTGTTAAAATACTTGTGGGGCATATGGGGTGTTAAGGGAGACACATAATTTTGGGGTCATTTGCCCACCTTTGGTCCCCACCCTGCACCCAGCTCTCTCACCTGTGGCTCCTAGAAGCTGTCAGCATGCAACAGTGGCCACACTCCGGGAAACAGCTTCGATTGGCCAGCTTAACAGGCCCTCAGGTTCTCCAGACTTTGGCTGAAGAAGAAAAAGAGTTTGGATTTGATATCCTGCTTTATCACTACCCGAAGGAGTCTCCAAGCGGCTCACATTCTCCTTTCCCTTCCTCCCCCACAACAAACACTCTGTGAGGTGAGTGGGGCTGAGAGACTTCAGAGAAGTGTGACTAGCCCAAGGTCACCCAGCAGCTGCATGTGGAGTGTGGGAATGTTTGGAACGTGGATGGAGATTTATAATTTAATATATCTCATCCTAACTTGTGCTAACAAGTTCAACTAGCAGAGTAACATTCCCTTTTAAAATACACACAGCGGAAGTTGCTTTGATTCGCTAGAATCAGTTTAATCTAGTTTCCTGGTTTGTCACTATATTTCCCCTTAGTCCCTCTTAAATAAGACACAACACACGTCTTCTATAAAAAGGTATAAAATGTTTACTCACATATATCCAGCTCAAGACAAATCCCAAAGAAGGCAGGCTTATTCTTAGTAAAGATATTTACAATAGGAATCTCCCCATTGTGGGAGAGAAATCCATTAGGCCGCAGTTGGCTGAAAGCCAACTGAACATCCTTCCAGACGAGTGGCAGGAGAGGTAAGAGAGGTAAGAGAGGTAAGAGAGTGAATGGCTACCGACCTGTGGGTTTTGTTCTAACCTGCCCAGGTAAAGCCACTCCCACATCTAGTTGCAAGAGGAAATTGTCTCAGACCAGGTGACCAGGAAGTTGTGGCTGGAGGACTGAGGCAATCTCCACTATCTGCTCTAGCAATGTTGTACTTGACTGCTCTAGTGTTTACATCCCACAAACCCCTTCTCAGGCAAATACAACATACAAAACATAAACAACTTTATTCAGCCACCCAGAGTCCCAGCTTGACACGTAGATTCTGGAAACTCTCTTTTGGCAAGGGTTTTGTCAAGATGTCGGCAGTCATCTCTTTGGTGCAGCAATAAGACAGTTCCACAAGTCCATCTTGCACCATCTGGCGTATGTAGTGGTACCTGACCCCAATGTGTTTGGTTCTGGCTAGGAACTTTTCACTCTGCGTCAGCTTCAGGCAACTTTGATTGTCCTCTAGCAGGCTGACAGGTTCCCTTCTCACCAGTCCAAAGTCTTTGATGAGTTCATCAAGCCATGCAATTTCTCTGCATGCTTCTGCAGCAGCAACATATTCGGACTCTGTTGAAGACAAAGCTACACAACTCTGTTTATAACTTCCCCACACAACAGGTCCACCCCCAAACATAAAAACATGACCGCTTGTGGATTTATAGTCAGCATTATCCCCGGCCCAATCTGCATCAGTGTACCCAACCAACTTAGGGTCTCTGACAGCTGGTAACTTTAATTTACAATTTATTGTACCTTTCAGGTACCTAACCACCCTTTTCAGTCCCGCTAAATCATGCTCAGTGGGAGAATTCACTTTTCTGCTCAGAATCCCCACAGCATTAGCTAAGTCAGGTCTACATGTGGTAACTAAATACAAAAGTTTACCAATTACCGACCTATATTGACTGTTATCTGGCAACAGCTTCGAATCCTGCTGATTCTTCAAGAAGTCTGTAGCCATGGGCGTTGCAACCGGGTGTGCGTCTTGCATCTGCAAATACTCAATCAGTTCATGAATCTTTTGCTTCTGGTTGAGAAGAAATGAGCCGTCTTCTTCTTTTTCCACTTGGATTCCTAGGTAGTACCTGACATCTCCAAGTTCTTTTACTTGTACCTCCTTGCTGAGGTGTTTTACTATTTGTGTATAGTCTCTATTATTTGCAGTAGCAATAATCAAGTCATCTACAAAAGCCAATATGTATGAATATTGTCCATTACTTGACTTGGTGTACAAGCATTTGTCTGCGTTTCCTTGCTTGTACCCTAGTTGCACAAGCATATTGTGCAATTTCTGATTCCAGGCTCTAGCAGCTTGTTTAAGCCCATAGAGTCCCTTCTGGAGTCGGCATACGAGATGTGCCTCATTTGGTTTTGTGAAACCTTTAGGTTGTTTCATATATATTTCTTCTGAAATTTTCCCATGTAAAAACGCAGTGCATACGTCAATGTGCTTCACGTCTAATTGTTTAGAGGCTGCAATGCTCAAAAGCATTCGAAGGGTACTATATCTCACGGTTGGTGCGAAAACTTCATCGTAATCTTCACCAAAACGTGAAAAACCTTGTGCTACTAGCCTTGCTTTGTAGCGTTCCACTTCCCCTTCTGAACCCTTTTTAACCTTGAACACCCACTTGCACCCAATGGCCTTCTTACCAGGAGGGAGCTCTGTCAGGGTCCACGTCTGGTTCTGATGCAGTGCATCCATCTCCTCCTGAGCGGCCTTCTTCCAGAGACTGGCTTCCGCAGATGGCATCTTCTGAATCTCTTCCCATGTGGAAGGTTCCTGTGGAGACACCGACCCTGCAAGGTAGGACAGTCGTACCGGCGGGACACCTCTGTTGGTTCTGGATGAGCGTCTGACCTCTGGTTCTGGTTCCTGAACCGCATCAGCTTCCTCACTCCCTTCCAACGGTGGCATGTCCTCATCTGTGTCCTCCTCTTCGTCTCTGGAGCCGCCAGGGGTCTGGTCATCTGCGTCTTCTGGTGCGTCGCCTGTAGGGGGTGCTATGACACTAGAAGGCAGATTAGTACCATGTGGGGTTTCAGAAGGAAAGTTTATGAGTTCTTGAGTCCATTCTGACTCCTTGGAGCAGCCAATAACAGTGTTCTTTGTGTCTGCTTTTGCATGTTCATCAAAATAAATTGCATGATGCGCACTCACTTTGCCTGTCTGTAAGTCCATTACTCTGTATCCTTTGCCTCCAGCAGCATATCCGACTAAGATACCTGCTTGTGCTCTGGAGTCAAGCTTGTGCCTCTGTTCCTTGGGCACGTGGTAGTAACATATACTGCCAAATACACGTATGTGCGACAGACTAGGCACCTTTCCATGCCAAAGTTCAAATGGTGTGCGCTGTGTTGCCTTTGTTGGCAACCTGTTCTGGAGATAGACAGCCGTGTAAGCAGCATCTCCCCACATCTTCCTAGGCAGGGACGCTTCCTTAAGCATACACCTTGTCATTTCCATAATGGATCTGAACTTCCTTTCAGCTATGAAATTCTGTTGTGGCGTGTAAGGAACTGTGGTTACATGTGTAATTCCTTCCTTTGCCATAAGGGCTTTCATCTCATGTGAGCAGTATTCTCCTCCATTGTCAGAAACTAAGACACTTGGAGCTCTTTGGAACTTGTTCCTGACCATGGCAATGTAATTCTTGAACATTTCTACTGTCTCACTTTTATCTTTGATGAAATATGCCACACAATATCTCGAAAAATCATCAAGAAAAATCAAAATATATTTGTTGTGTCCAAGTGATGGAACACTGAGTGGCCCACATAGATCTGAATGCACAAGATCCAGAACTTTTGTACTCCTTTGTTCTGTGCAACGTGTAAAAGAAGGTTTTACTGCCTTTTCAGTAACACAAGTTATGCATTTTGTTGGAGCCTGGTTGCTGCTCCCTTTTACCTGCAAACCTGTGACAAGATCACTTCCCTGTAGACTCTTAATGATGGTGGTATCTCTGTGTGCAAGTCTTCTGTGCCATAGCGTCAAATCTGCTTCATCCTTCTGGCTGGAACGTGCCACTTTCGCAGACTGATTTTCTGAAAGATCAACCTCATAAACACCATTTATTAATTTTGCTTCAATGTACACTTCACCATCTTTAGTTACACTGCATTGTCCATTCTCAAATGTGATCTTGAAACCTTTCTTGTCCAAAGTAGAGACACTGAGTAAATTGCAGCTCAGTTCTGGTACATACACAACATTGGACATTCTGGTCCTAAAAGATTCATTGTTTACATTGAATTCCAAATGTATTGAACCTTCACCTTTGGACTTTAAAATATTTCCATTTGCAACCTCAATTTCAGTCTCTTTACCATTTAATTCATTAAAACAGTCTCTTTTAAAGCTATAGTGGCTTGACGCTCCACTGTCTAGCAACCACTTATTGTGTGTGTTTTCTTGGCTCTGAACAGCTAAACTTCTTTCTTGCAACAGCATGTTGCGCTCAAATTTCCCTTTTCTTTCTCCTTTATGCTGAGAAAGATGAGAATCCTTTGCTTTAGCCTTTGGATCCTTGCAATGCTTTGCCATGTGGCCGCTTTTCAGGCATTTAAAACACACAATTTCTCTGGATTTTGTAAATTGCTTTGAAACAAAATTACAATCCTTTCTCCTAGGGTTGCTTTCTGGAGAATCAAATCTCTTTCTGCATTCCTCTCTTAATTCACTAGTCAGTTCCTTAAAAGTTAGATTCTCTTTATGATCCATCAAACTAACAAATGCATCAAAATGTGGCCCTAATGAGGCTAACAGAAATGATACCTTTGTTACTTCATCAAAAGATTGTGGAGTAAGTTCAAGCTTTTGAATAATTTCTGTGAATTTATCAATATGCTCTGTGAATTCCTCTTTTGAATTCATTCTCAGCCTAGTTAATTTGCCCATCAATGTTCTGTAGGAGTTCTTTGTAGATTCTCCATACATGCGCTCAATATCTTTTAGGATCTGAGATGCATCATCTTTGCTATTTATTAACGATAGATGCTTATTGCGAAGTCCACTCAAAATTATGTGCTTGGCCTCGCTGTTCTGCCTTTTCCAGACTTTAATCTTGGCTAAGGCTTCATCACTTGTACCTTGGGGCTTTGGTTTCTCTATCGCATCCAAAATATCCTTTGATTCTAAATATGCCATTAAGCGCATTTTCCAGTACACAAAATTGTCCTCATCTAGCAGCATTAAGCCTGGCTTTGCTTCACTATAAAAACTGGCACTAGCCATCTTAAAATCCAAAATTTGGAAAAATTTCAAAATTCAAAAATTTTGTCAAAATTCAAAATCAAAATCTCAAAATTCTCAAAATGCAAAAAGCAAAAGCCTCAAAATAAATCTTCACTGCCTTTTGGGTCTTTTGTGAGCTCTGAGGGAGGGGAGGGGTAGCTTAATCCCCCTTTCTCTAAACAATAGGACAAAGGACCATGCGGCCTCACCAGGAAATGCAATCAGAAAATCTCTCTCAACTCAAAAATGCAATCCAACGCAATCCTTCAAAAATACACAAAATACGTAGCTCTGGGCATACATAACCCTTTGTGGGAATGTTTGGAACGTGGATGGAGATTTATAATTTAATATATCTCATCCTAACTTGTGCTAACAAGTTCAACTAGCAGAGTAACATTCCCTTTTAAAATACACACAGCGGAAGTTGCTTTGATTCGCTAGAATCAGTTTAATCTAGTTTCCTGGTTTGTCACTATATTTCCCCTTAGTCCCTCTTAAATAAGACACAACACACGTCTTCTATAAAAAGGTATAAAATGTTTACTCACATATATCCAGCTCAAGACAAATCCCAAAGAAGGCAGGCTTATTCTTAGTAAAGATATTTACAATAGGAATCTCCCCATTGTGGGAGAGAAATCCATTAGGCCGCAGTTGGCTGAAAGCCAACTGAACATCCTTCCAGACGAGTGGCAGGAGAGGTAAGAGAGGTAAGAGAGGTAAGAGAGTGAATGGCTACCGACCTGTGGGTTTTGTTCTAACCTGCCCAGGTAAAGCCACTCCCACATCTAGTTGCAAGAGGAAATTGTCTCAGACCAGGTGACCAGGAAGTTGTGGCTGGAGGACTGAGGCAATCTCCACTATCTGCTCTAGCAATGTTGTACTTGACTGCTCTAGTGTTTACATCCCACATGGAGGAGCGGAGACGCGAACCCGGTTCACCAGATTACAAGTCCACCGCTCTTAACCACTACACCACACTGGCTGGTCCAGTAAGGCTCTCCTCCTGTTCTTACACCCTCCTCACCACCATACACACCCAGGAAGGACGGAAAAGGTGTACAAATGTTCAAGCCTGCTTTATTAAAAACTTTGTCAGAAAACATATTGCATTGTTTAAAAAGAAAAAGAGGTTCACTCATTTCCCCGTCTCTCCATCCCGGCTCCGCTGCCCTGGCATTCACTGTTGGTTTGGAAAAGGACCTGTGTGTATTTGCTCTGCAGGTTTCTGACAGGATTTTTCTGACAGAGGAAAGTGGAACAGTTACATGGACACCCGCAACACACTTATCAGAGCAGCAAAGGAAAAGGGACACTTCTGGGAAAAGGAGAACTGGAATCATGGAGGGAATGGTGGTGAAATTAGGCCGAATCCTCACTCAGCTACATGGTTTGCTGTTGGCCAACTCACCGCCTTTCAGCCTACCTCGCAGGGTTGTTGAGAGTCTTTCTTCATCTTACGCTCATTGGTTAAATGAGCAACATTTTTCTTTAAAAAAAAGTTATGTTATGTCTTTTTTTAAAAATGATTAAGTGATCTGCTTTTTAACATACCAATTACAAAAACATTCTGTGGAGCAGAGTTCAAATGACACTGCTCTTCACAACAGATCCTGCGAAGAAGGCAGAAATTGGAAAAAAAAAACAGATTCATTCCATTTAAAATAAGATTAGAAGAAAGGGACAGTTGGGAATACATGAAATGTTCTAGAAATATTCACGGCAGCAGAAGCAAAGAGGACGAGAGAAGGAGAGGAAGATTCAGGTCAAAGTTCAAACCATCAGCAACCAACCAAAGATCATATGACATTTCTATTTTATTTTATCATGAGGCTTTTCAAGGACAGGCTATAATTCTTTACAAAGCCTCTGTGATGATGACCCATAAAGTCAACATCGCCACCATGTGGTCAAATGATAACATTTCACTTCTCCGAAGTTGAGAGGTGGCAAAAGGAGGGGGTGAAATGCAACTGAAGTGATCCCTCATCATAACTGGCAAGAAGTGTGCCCACTGAGAAAGCAATTCATTATGATAAATGTGAAAATTCTTACAAATGTGTAAAAACGTGTATGGCCAGTGCTGGGAAGCAGAAAGAAGACTCGTAGAATTATAGGGAGCCGCCCAGATGGGCAGGGTATAAATAATATGGCTTGAGTCCTACCCTCCAGAGCAGGAGAAAACAAGCTTGCTCCATCTTCTGTGTGCCAGCCCTTTAGATATTTGAAGATGACTATCATATCCCCTCTTAGCCTCCTAGTTTCCAGGCTAAACATACCCAGGCTAAATTTCTAGACCCTTGATCATCTTCATCCAAGTTGTTTATAAAGACATTGAGCAACAATGGGCCCAGGACAGAACCCTGTGGCAGCCCACTTGTCATTTTTTCCAGGATAAAGAATAACTAATAAGTACTCTTTAGCTTCAGTCAGTCAACCAGCTACAAATCCACCTAACAGTTACCTTGCCCAGCCCATTTTACCAGGACTTTGTCAGAAGCTTTACTGAAATTAAGATACACTATGTCCACAGCATTCCCCTGATCCACCAAGCTTGTAATTCCATCGAAAAAAGAAATGAGATTCATCCGGCATGACTTGTTTTTGAGAAACCCGTGCTGGGTCTTGGTAATCACAGCATCCTTTTCTAGGTGCTCACAGCACAGTGGGAAACCATGCATGATTCACCCCAGAGTATCACACAGGCCAGATTCATACCATACATTTAAAGCACTAGACACTCATGGTTCCCTGCAAAGAATTCTGGGAAGTGTAGTTTGTTAAGAGTGCTGGGAGTTGGGAGTCCACTAACATTTGGCTTCCTCAAAACAAAATAAAAAATAAAAAAAAATTCCTTCCAGTAGCACCTTAGAGACCAACTAAGTTTCTTCTTGGTATGAGCTTTCGTGTGCATGCACACTCCTGTTTCAGATAAACAAAGCATCTCCCACAAGCAGAAGGGGAAGCAAGAAGGATGTCAAGGATAGGCCTGGGGCAATGCTGCGGCACCCAGAGGCTGGTGGCCTCCAACTCCCATCATCCCTAGCTGTTGCTGGCTGAGGCTGATGGGAGTTGGAGTCTAGCACCATCAGGGAAGCCACAGGCTTCCAAGCTATTCCTGAACACAGACTCACCACGCAGGAAAATGGCAGCTTCCGGATGAGCAAGTTGGTGGTGTTTTGGTACTTCCGAATCTCCAGCATGGCGTGCTGGCTGGGTCGGTAACTTCGCCGACGCCCTGTGTGGGGAGGAGGGGAGATTAACAGAGCTCACAGAGTCCATGGGAAAGTGTTGCCTCACTCTGGAGCTTTTCCCTTAAGCCGGACTTGCTCTAAGGTTGGCATGGGCTGCTGCAGCCTTACTAGCAGGGTTCCAGGCAGGGAGTCCCAGTCGTCAGGGATGGTGGGATTTGTAGCCCAGTAACAGCCGGAGACCCAAGTTTGAGAGACACCACTCTAACCACTACACCACCACGAGCTTCCCAGTAGCTGGTCATGGTGATGGGCAGAGAGTCCCCTTGCCTAGGACCTCAGAAAGCCACCAGGAGCTGATGTAAGTCAAAACCAGCTGCTAATTACTCCCAGATCCATTCCGATCAAGATTATCTGGCTGCAGCCCCAAGTGTGCATAAACTTGGAAGCCGACCCCACTGAAAGCACAAATGCATCGCCAGCCGTATGATCCTTCTCCAACTCTCATTCCCCCCCCCAAAAAAAATCCACTTTTTAGGCTTGTTCCAAATGAAGCCGAGGCTTCTGCCAACAGCAACAAATCCCTTTAATCAAGGTCCGGCACATATTTCAACAATTGCCAAGGCCGAGGTCAGATCTCGGGGGTTTCCACCCCACCCCACCCCCATTTATCTAGCCTTGCTTGGAAGGGTCAACCCCACCGCCACACTGCCCAGGATTTCGTAATCCGTGCAAGTTCCATGTTCCCCAAATGTTTTATTCCCATGTATTGATTGATAAATATTTACACGCTGGGAGGTACGATTCAGCTGATTTTCAGCTGCCTGTCCAGCAGCATTTCCAGGAAAGTCGTATGCCCCCCCCCCCCGGGGTTTGCTTTGAAAGAAAAGCAGAGTTGTACCAAATACCACATTTTTTTAAAAAAAAAAAGGCATGGGAAGGCAAGGGAGTGGGGGGGGGAGAGGAGAGAATGGGCACCTACTAGGATATATTGAAATCTTGCTACACTGTTAGGCTTTCTAATCCTGCCAAGCCACACAACTTGCCCAAAGTCACAAAAAGGGAGACAAATGGACTTCTCCCCAAAGGCGCTATTCATCCTGGGTGATGTAGAGAGAGCAGGGATGGGGAAACATATATGGCCCTCCAGGTCTCTCAATCTGGCCCCCTGAACTCTCCTCAGGTCACGCTTTGTGCTCTCCTTGAGTGCTCTTGCCTGGCTGGGATGTGGCCTTGAACTCCGATAGTGCCTCTTTCTTGCCTGGATACAGAGTGGTTTGTGAGCGTGGGTACAAACTACCCTTGTTTGATATCCACCTGTCTCAAGAGACAATGGAGTGCGCATCCGGGGGTCAGAGGCGTACCGAGGTGAGTGCGGTGGGTGCGGCCTGCCCTGGGTGCCATCCTGACCGGGGGGGGGGTGTGACATTTGCCGCGCCGCCCGTGCGCACACTGTTGCCCCCGCGCTGAGCTGGAGGAGGCAGGCAGGGGAGAGGACGAGCGCAGCTCTACCCCCCCCCCGAGGCTCGGGATACACTTGGGAGTGGTGGGGGGCGCCATAAGCTTCTTAATGTTGAATATGCATGATTGCTGTGAAGCACAGCAGAACCAGGAAAAAAACAGAAGCCCTAACCTTGAATTATCTTGATTCCCACAGGGGGCGGGGAGGAGGGGGCAGGAAGTTATTTTGATTGAAGCATCTGATAATAATAATAATAATAATAATAATAATAATAATAATAATAATAATATTTTTATTATTTGTACTCCGCCCATCTGGCTGGGTCTCCCCAGCCACTCTGGGCGGCTTCCAACAGATATTAAAATACATTAAAATATCACAGGTTAAAATCAATGATCAATGCAATACAGTGGTATCTCGGGTTACAGATTGTGGGGTTACAGATGCAACTAACCCCACAATTAGTTGTTGTAGCAAGGAGCTCAGATATGTTTATACAGTGGTACCTCTGGTTACGTACAGTGGTACCTCAGGTTACATACGCTTCAGGTTACAGACTCTGCTAACCCAGAAATAGTACCTCGGGTTAAGAACTTTGCTTCAGGATGAGAACAGAAATTGCGCAGCAGCGGCAGCAGGAGGCCCATTAGCTAAAGTGGTACCTCAGGTTAAGAAGAGTTTCAGGTTAAAAATGGACCTCCAGAAGTTCTTAACCCGAGGTACCACTGTATGCACAGTTAATATTTAGCCCACATGGCTTGCTGTGTGCCGATCTACACAAGTGACCCTCAGTGATTTTCTCAGACCTGCCTTCTCACTTATAGGGTTTTAAAGCTTTGCTAATATTATTGCATTTATTGCTTTTGCTGACAGACACTCAAAGGAGCCTGGTGATGGCTGATTAATAGTTCCAGGATGCTGTGTGCTTGACCACACTTCCACCCCACAAAGCAGTTGTGTAATTAAAAGAAGAAAAAAATCAGCAAAGCAATTCTGTGGCTAACTGACCAATTCCTTTAAATAGGATCAATTAATGAAGTTCACACTTTTGACAACCAGTCTGTTGCTTTTGCAGAAAAATATTTGCAGGAAAAGGCTGGTGACAAAGTTTATAAAACTATGCTTTTGTGCACAATTTTCATTGTGTGCTGGCATTTGTTTTATGTTATTTTTAATGACCAAGTATTTATACAGATTCTCAGAGTGGCCTTCAAGTAATTCAAATTGTGCACAAAAAATGGGGATATATATGTATGTCTGTGCGTGTGCGCTTGCACGCACTTTCAGTGATGCAGGGGAAATGTCTTCTGAAGAAAATGTTTTCCTTTCCAGATAATACAGATCATGGTGAAATCACAATAAATAAAACCTCCCCTTCAGTAGTTTCAAGCACTACTACAGGTTCCACATAATATCTGTACTGCATTATTTAGTGTGGCAGCACCTGCACTTTGGAACTCCCCGCCTATTGCAATAAAGCACATGCCTTTGCTGAACTCTTTTCAAGCACCTGCTAAAGGCATTCTTGTTTAGACAGGCGTACCCAGATGCTTAAGAAATTGAAGTAATTTTAATCCGCTTTAATATTTTAGCTTTTGCATGTTTTAAAGTAGGGTTGTTAATTTTTCTTGATTTTACTGCTGTGGTGTTCTTTTTGTTTGTTTTGGGAAACCGCTTTGCAGGTTTTTAAAAATAAATTTTATTTAAAAAAAAATAAACTATAAATATAAATAAAATAACACAAGCCAAAACACAATCCATCCTGTAGATTTAAGCATCTGTCCGCAGTCGCCTACTTGTTATCAGAGGCCCAGAATCCACATTTCTTTGTAAGAAAATATTAAGTAAAGTCAAACCATTTTTGCAGGCAAAAAATAAAAATAAAAAATTAAATATGTGTGGGGGAGGGATGACAATAAATTTTCCGCACTGGGTTCTACCTGACTTTGCTCCACCTCTGGGTTGAAGGACCACTTCCTGTTCCGTGGCGCTCCATCCTACTTTCTCATGCAAGGTGGAATCATGAAGCAGGTGAAGGCTGAGCACACCTACCGTCTTTCCCCCTTTTTAAGACACCGTCTTATAATTTTTTCCCCTCAAAAAAATACAGGGTGGCTTATTTTCGGGGGGATGTCTTATTTTTATTACATCAGTATGGTACGGTACAGCCTCCCCCTGCGCGCTGAGCAGGCGGGGCAGAACTCCGCAAGAGGTGAGTTTCCCCCCCGTGCCTCTCGCTGGTTCGCTGGCTCCCTGCGCACGCAGGAGGGGCTGAGGAGGCGACGGGAACAATGGCGGCACCGCGGCTTACTTTTGGGGTACGTCTTACTTCTCACAAAGGTAAAAAAACCCTGCCATGGCTTACTTTATGACTACGTATTAAAAAAGGGGAAACAGGGTAAGGGTGACACGGGGGGGGGGGGTTGGATTCTGCTTAACCATTCCCCTTCTGCTCCTTTTGTGGATCAAAATCCCCAGCTAATCTGTCTAGCTGCTTCTGCTGCTAGTCACTATTACTGTGTCTCTGTGGTGTGTCTCTGTGAGGAGAATACAGGACACTGCAGAAGATAATGAGTGTGCAATAGGCCAGACAGAGAGTGTCTGTCCAGGAGGTTTCTGTATAAAAAACTCTTTGCTGAGGTGGAAGTGGGGACTAAGTGAGATTGAAGTGGAACTATGTTTGCATATACTCGAAGAACAGGTTCCCTTCCTCGCCTCCCCACTGGCTGGGTACTAAAAGGTTTGCAGCCTATTGTCCCGCCTCTGATTACATCTCTAGCTTCTCCTTCCTCTTCAGAGTTGCCTCGACTTCCGGCTTTGCCACCGGAGATAAAATTGGGGCTTGCAAAGGGGGCTGTCGGGAGGGAGGGAAGCGGGGCTGCGTCGTGCGTTGACAGAGGAGGGGGCTGCATCCTAATCAAGGCTCCTAATTAAATGCAGTCACTCCCTGCCTCCCACGCGGGGGCTCCCATTCCCGCCCCCGCTGCCCAGGATTTCGGGTGAGTGCAAAGCCAATGGCGGGGAAGGAGGGAAGGGGCTTTGCACCACTTTTAACCCACCCCACTCCCACCACAAGGAAGACAGAGGGCTTGTTCATTCACAATACCAGTATATCATGTGTGTATCTGAAGGGAACCAGGCACTGCAGCTCCTTTCCCTCTCACTGGGCTGGAAGCGGGTGGGTTTGAAGGCTCTTTCCATCAACCACCTCTCTTCCCTGAGCAACAAGAGCAAAGGGTGTTTGCAGGGCAGGAGGACAGAGGAGGGGGCAGCGAGGGCAGAGGGAGCAGTGGGCAGATCCCCCGCCTCTCCCAGGAGGTCCAGAAGCAAGCAAGGGGCTTCTCCATGCAAGGGCCACCCATGTATTCAGAGCAGTCCTTTGCAGATTAACTCTTAAATTCCAAGGGATCTACTCTCAGGCCACTAATGGGCATACCATGCCAGCCTTAGAAAGGGAGATGGAACAGGCAGGTGAAAGGTGGTTGAAAATGGGCGGGGGCTCTTGGGAAGGGGTCTTTTTGTATGCAACAACTCCAGCGAGGATGCTGGTTGCCAAGGGATGGAAAGGAGATAAAATTCCATCAAAAGAGATCAATCAACCCCAAAGTAAAAAGGGAATGGGAGATCTATAGACAATATTTAAAAGAACAGTGTCCCCATATAAAAACTTCAGAATGCTTTGAATAACTCTCAGAATTGAACAAGGTATAAATAAATCAGACAAGATTTAATAAATATAAAGTTTATTGAAAAATAGAGGCAAGTAATTAAGAAAATAAATAACCCATATCAAGGAAGTTGGAAGTTGATGGCAGGAACAATTTTGTGCATTCGTGATGTATTGTTCTATTTTTTTTCTAAGAGATGTATTATGCTTTTTTGTTTCGTTTTCTTTTTCCTTTTTCCATTTTCTAAGCTTTCATTGTGTGTGTGTATATGTATATGTATGTGTTGATTGTAAACCAATAAAGATTGAATTTTAAACATAAAATAAAAAAGGAAGGGCGGGAGGTGATGGAAGGAATTGCCAAAGGTGTTTGAAAATGAGTGGAGGCTCTTGGGATGGGGGTGCCCAGATGGGGCTTCTACAGGGGCAGCAGAATCCCTGCAGGGGCTCTGAAACTCCCTTGGCTTCTTCCCTCCCTCCCAGGAAGCTGCAACTTGCTCTGGTTTCTGCCTTCCTCAGGAAGCTGAACCTGCAAACCTAGCTGAGACTGAACCTGCGAACCTGACCAGGATGGAAGGAGGAAGATGGACGGTTGACCTGGTCAGGCTGTCTCCTGCATCTCTCCCCACAACCTCTGAGCATTCCCTTCGAGGACCCTGGGAGAAATCTGGTGAGTTCCAGGGGAGATGAGATGGGGACAGGGATGGATGGATGGATGGATAGATCATGGAGGAATTCTAAATTTTAGGTGTTATTTCCACTGCACGATTAATTGTTGACAATGATGTTGCACATCAATCCAAGAAATTGGTGAAGGGGGCTATGGAAATGCTTCCCATAATTATTTATACTTCATATATTTAAATTGTGTCTATTACTTTTATTTTTTATAGACAGGGTCAGAATGATACATTCCACCAACATCAAAACACAATAAATGCATGCACCTCCCCAGTTTGGTGGGCTTAAAGGAAAAAGGACCCATTACCATGATAGAGGATTCCTGTGGCTGGAGGCTCTACACATAGGATTGGGCATATGAAATAATAATAATAATTTTATTATTTTTACCCCGCCCATCTGGCCGAGCCTCCCCCGCCACTCTGGGCGGCCTCCAGTCAAATATTAAAACAATACAGCATTAAATATTAAAAACTTCCCTAAACAGGGCTGCCTTCAGATGTCTTTTAAAAATAGGATAGCTGCTTATTTCCTTGACATCCGCTGGAAGGGCGTTCCACAGGGAGGGCGCCACTACCGAGAAGGCCAAGGGTGGCCAGTATTATAAGCAAATTGTGTAAACTTGCCAATCTTACAGACTGGGGTTGTGTATGTGAGTGAGTGAGTGAGTGGGATAATAATTTATAGTCCCCTTGTAATTTTGTCCTTCCTTAAGCTTACATGCAGATACTGTGGTACAAGCTTGGTACAAATTTCAAATTAAGTACACAAAGCCTGTGGGTTGTATTCCACTGGGAGCAGTCAAATACAGCATTCCTTGTTTTCCTAGAGTGGACATTCAAGGGAATGTTTGTTCCAGCCAGTCGAACCTTCCTGCTCCTCCTGGCCTGGAGCATCCTTCCTTGCATGTGACTAGTGGGTGGGCATGACCTTTCCAGACCTGGTAAACAGCCAAGACATGCTGCCACTCTCCCTCTTTCCATCTTCCTTTTATCATGTGAACTTCCCAGTCTGCTAACTGCAGTCGCTAGGTCAACCCACATATGTGGTAAACCTGTTTGTATATGCTGGTAACTTTAAGCCTTAAGCCTGCCTTCAGGGATCACATTGTGCTCTGCCTGATCATGAGTAAAGCATCTTTGTATTGCTTATGAATAATACTAAGGTGCCTTTATCCTTTTAATGAGGGATTTGAAAAGGGGATCTTATCCAGCAACATATAATTCAATTTGAGGGAGGTTGAATTGCATAATAGAAGACTCCCTAGAAAAGACCCTGATGTTGGGAAAGATGGAGGGCAGAAGGAGAAGGGGACGACAGAGGATGAGATGGTTGGACAGTGTTCTCGAAGCTACTAACATGAGTTTGGCCAAACTGCGAGAGGCAGTGAAGGATAGGCGTGCCTGGCGTGCTCTGGTCCATGGGGTCACAAAGAGTCGGGCACGACTGAACGACTGAACAACAACAACAACAGGATCTAGCAAGCCTAAAACCAGATTTCTGCTGTGTGTGAGAAGCAGAATGTAAACTGCGCTAAGTAAATGAACATGCTAGCGCAAGTTAGGAAGGATATTAATAAACAATATATCCTCTCCTGCCACCCTGAACATTCCCACAAAGCCAACAAAGAGACTCACAAGTTTATAGTGGCACCAGCTTTCCTGGTCAAGAGTCCACTTTGTCAGACCGCAGCCCACAAAAGCTTAGGCCATAATACATTTATCAGCCTGAATCTTGTGACTTCCCCCCATTCCTTTCATGGCATTTTGATGCATTCTCAACAGTTTTCATTTATCTAAATTGTCCATAAACTTCTTTACAAGTGATTCTTAAAGTCCAGCTAACGTTTTGATTTGCTTGCAGTAATCTCTTAGGTAAATTATAAATTTTACCCATTCTTTTTAAAATTCCTTATCTTCTTGATAGTAAAAGGTGCCCCCTTCTTCTTTACATTTCCAGCAGATATTTGAACTTATTCTATACATTTTAGATAACTTACTAGGAGTCAAATACCACAGGTACATCATTTTCATATACATTTCTTTCAATGAACAACAAACTGTAAATTCCAGGTCTGTTTTCAAAGCCTCTCCCAATCTGGCATTTGTATGTTATGTCCTAAGTCCTTTGCCCACTTAATCATAACTGATTTGACCTGTTCATCCTTTGTATACCATTCTAGGAGCAGCAAGTTATACATTTTAGACAGATTTTTTATGTTACTTCCTAAGAGTTCTTTTTGAAATTGTGATGTCTCATAACTAAAACCTTTCTTTTTGTCTATCTTAAAGATATCGTTGAATTGATGGTACTGTAACCAGTCAGTTACTGCTTCCCTTATCTCTTCAAAATCTTTTAATTTCAGTTGGTTTTCAACTTCAGTTAACAGCCCTCTGTCAGCCAGTTACTTCTCATATTCAGTTTTTCCCCCAGACATATTGCTTCCAAGGGGGAAAGTCACCAGGGTGTTTTTTACTCAAGCGAATTTTATACTTCTCCCATACCCTAAAAATTGATTTTCTTACTATATAATTCTGAAAAGCTCTATGCACCTTTGCCTTTTCATACCATAGATATGCATGCTATCCATAATTTATGTCCTTCCAGATCTAAAATAACTGCATTTTCCAATGTAACCCATTTCCAGTTGCAGCAGATACAGGATGCTTCATAATAAAGTTTCGAATCCGGCAGGACGAAACCTCCTCTCTCTCTTACATCTGTTAATAATTTATTTTTTATCCTTGGTTTCTTCCCTTGTCAGATAAACCTATATATGTCTTTTTGCCATTTTTCAAAGATCCTGTAACTGAAATAAAAAGAAAATTGTTGGCAATACATTCATTTTTATTACTGATGTTGTTGTTCAGTCGTTCAGTCGTGTCCGACTCTTCGTGACCCCATGGACCAGAGCACGCCAGGCACGCCTATCCTTCACTGCCTCTCGCAGTTTGGCCAAACTCATGTTAGTAGCTTCGAGAACACTGTCCAACCATCTCATCTTCTGTCGTCCCCTTCTCCTTGTGCCCTCAATCCTTCCCAACATCAGGGTCTTTTCTAGGGAGTCTTCTCTTCTCATGAGGTGGCCAAAGTACTGGAGCCTCAACTTCAGGATCTGTCCTTCTAATGAGCACTCAGGGTTGATTTCTTTAAGAATGGATAGGTTTGATCTTCTTGCAGTCCATGGGACTCTCAAGAGTCTCCTCCAGCACCATAATTCAAAAGCATCAATTCTTCGGCGATCAGCCTTCTTTATGGTCCAGCTCTCACTTCCGTACATTACTACTGGGAAAACCATAGCTTTAACTATACGGACCTTTGTTGGCAAGGTGATGTCTTTGCTTTTTAAGATGCTGTCTAGGTTTGTCATTGCTTTTCTCCCAAGAAGCAGACGTCTTCTAATTTCGTGACTGCTGTCACCATCTGCAGTGATCATGGAACCCAAGAAAGTGAAATCTCTCACTGCCTCCATTTCTTCCCCTTCTATTTGCCAGGAGGTGATGGGACCAGTGGCCATGATCTTAGTTTTTTTGATGTTGAGCTTCAGACCATATTTTGCACTCTCCTCTTTCACCCTCATTAAAAGGTTCTTTAATTCCTCCTCACTTTCTGCCATCAAGGTTGTATCATCAGCATATCTGAGGTTGTTTATATTTCTTCCGGCAATCTTAATTCCGGTTTGGGATTCATCCAGTCCAGCCTTTCGCATGATGAATTCTGCATATAAGTTAAATAAGCAGGGTGACAATATACAGCCTTGTCGTATATTTCCCAATTTTGAACCAATCAATTATTACTGATACTCTTCCCCAAAATGATAAATTCATTCTTCCCTATATCTCTAACTCTTTCCACACATTCTCTTATCAAAAGCCTTTTCAGCATCTATAAACATTAAGGCAGCTTTTTTCTCATTTCTTACTGGTACTTCCAAATATTCAATAATATTCAATTATAGGTATATTCCTTATATTATCCTTCATCTGACATCCTGGTAGAAAGCCAGCCTATTTGTGATTAATTATTTCTGCTAAAACACCTTTTATTCTATTGGCCAAAATATTAGCAAATAGCTTATAATCGTTATTTAATGAATAAATTGGTCTGTGATTTTTAACTGAAAGTAAATCCATATCTTGCTTTGGGATCAATGTAATGTAGGCCTCCTTCTAAGTATCTGGTACTTTGCCAAATTTCATTCATTACATCTTTTAACGGTTGTACCAGAAACTCCACCATCTTTTTGTAATATTTCGCTGAAAGTCCATCCAGCCCTGGCGTTTTTACAATCTTAAAATTATAAGAAAAGAGCATGTACATATACAAGTGTAAATTAATATCTAATGATTTAAGTATTTAAGGTTGTACATGTACCAAAGACTATGTATGGATGTAAATTAACAAATAAAATTAATAAAACTGGGTGGGGGGGAATTACTTCTTGCACCTCTAGCACCGTTATTGGCGCATTTAATAAAATCATTTTCTCTTTTGGAATTTGTGGTAATTTATTCTGTTCTAAATATTCTTCCATTTTCTCTGTTTTCAGGACTGGCTCAGTATAGTTCTGTGTAATATTTTACAAATTATTTCCTTCTGTCTTTCGGATTATCCCCAATCTTCTTCTTTATACTCAGTTTGCTTATTAAATTGATGCCCTGTTACTTCCTTAACTGCCAAGCCAATAATTTGCCTGGCTTGTTTGTATAGTCAAAGATTTTTTGTTTCATTCTTTTTATCTTCCATTCTATTTCCTTACTAATTCATTTTCATTTCTTATCAGTTCATCTAATATCTCCTTTTTTGTTTTTCCTATTTTTTTTCTCTGGTAATCATTTTGTTAGATAAAAAATATTCTTATTTCCATTTTACTGGCATCCCAAACAGTCCTGTCAATATCCTGGACTAAATTTAATTCAAAGTAATCTTTCAGGGCTTTCTCTGCTTTTTCTCTAATATCCTGATTACCTAACAATTCCTCATTCAATCTCCATCTAAATGGAGTATTTTTCTCACCTTTTAGTTCAAGAATTATTGAGTTGTGGTCCAAAAGTGTCCTTGGTTGCATTTCTACTTTTTTAATCTATGGCATGGGTAGGCAAACTAAGGCCCGGGGGCTAGATCCGGCCCAATCGCCTCTAAATCCAGTCCGCAGACGGTCCAGGAATCAGCGTGTTTTTACATGAGTAGAATGTGTCATTTTATTTAAAATGCATCTCTGGGTTATTTGTGGGGCCTGCCTGGTGTTTTCACATGAGTAAAATGTGTGCTTTTATTTAAAACTAGTAAATTAAGCCTGTTAACAAAAACAGGCGCTAGAAAGCTCTCTCTCACACACACACACACACACACGGCGGGAAGGCTGCAGGAGCCGCAGCGGCAAGGCAGCAGCAGCCGGCGGCGCTTCGCTTATGGGCGCAGCGGAAAGCTGCGCTCCAAAGACGGCAAGCCAGCCGGAGCCGCCGCCGCTGCGCTTATGGGCGCAGCGGAAAGCTGCGCTCCAGCAACGGGTCGGCGGGAGGCTGCAGGTGGACGGCCTGTCCTTTAGTAAAGGCGCCGGGCGGCGGCGAAAGCGCCCAAAATGGAGGCGGCGGGCGGCAGCAGGAGGCTCCAGGCTCGGCTGCAAAGTGGCCGAAATGGAGAGCGGAAGCGAGGGCGGGGGCTTGTTTTTGTGGGGGGGCTTGGGGTGTGTGTGTGTGCGCGCAAGTGTGTGAGTGTGTGGGCGACGTGGCGGCGGAGGCGGGTGTGCGGCGACCCTCTTCGGCCTCCGGAGCACCGGCGCTCCGCGAGGCGGGTCGAATCAGGCCGCTGGGGGGTGGAGAGGGGCTCCCTCCCCCTTCTTAATTTTTTTTTCCGGGGGTGGCTGCAGCGGCGGGGATGGGGCGGCCCTCCTTGGCCTCCGGAGCACCGGCGCTCCGCTGGATGGGCCGTCCCAGGCAGGTCTTATTCGGGAAGCAAGCAGGAGTGGTCTGTGCTGCAGCCGGCAGCAGGAGTATCGGACAGAGGGCTGCGGGCGGCGGCGCTACGCGCCACCGCCGCCGCAGCGGTTGGCGGGATTGGTCCGTACTAACCAATCCGTGTGTCACAGGAACGCACGCGCGGTTGCGAATTCCTGTGACACACAGAAAGTGGTACGTACGGACAGAGCAAGATTATTATATAGGATACATCTTTGGGTTATTTGTGGGGAATAGGAATTCGTTCATTTATTTCTTCAAAATACAGTCCGCCCCCAAGGCTGAAAAAGTTTGCTGACGCCTGATCTATGGACTTCCATCCTACAGGAGACAGTGATGGCCAGCAACTTGAATAGATTGAAAAAGAGGATTAGACTAATGCCTGTGCTCTGCCCTCCTGGTCCTAGGCAATAATGCTTCTTAATACTAGTTTCTGAAAAGCGCAGAAGGGCAGACGGCTCTTGTGCTCAAATCCTGCTTGCTGGTTTCCCACAGGTATCTGGTTGGCCCCTGTGAGAATAGGCTGCTGGACTAGGTGGGCCTTTGCCCAATCCAGCAGGCTCTTCTTATCTTCTAATATATTGCAATATTTTTGCAGTTACATGTGGCATAGTGACACTAAAGATTGCTACTCGAGCCTGAGATCATTTCCTCACTTGAAAAATAAAAAATACAGAGATGTGTCTAAGAAGCCAATTCCACCATAGATCTGTATTATAAAATGATGTTGCTTTATAAAGTGTGACTGGAGTGATAATGTGTTGCTCTTGCCATTATCTCATCTGCATTTCTAAAAAATTGGAACATATATTGGAGAATGGAGACAGTGTTAAAATGAGAGAAGGTGCACATTGGGATTGACGTGTGTTCAGTTCCATACTTGTATTTCTTGAAAGTCTAACAGGATACTCTTTTCCCCGCACTCCCAAACAGGTGAGGAAGATGATGGTCAGAATTCTATGGAGCCATCTGTGACTTTATTGAGAAGAACAAAGAAACAGTTTAAATGCATGGAATGTGGGATGTGCTTTAGTTACAGTGGAACATTTAGAAGACATCAACAAACTCACACAGGCGAGAAACCATTTAAATGTATTGAATGTGGAAAGAGCTTCAGCCAAAATGCACACCTTAGAAGACATCAACGAACTCACACAGGGGAGAAACCATTTAAATGTATTGAATGTGGAAAGAGCTTCAGTAGAAGTGGATCACTTAGAATACATCAACAAGCTCACACGGGGGAGAAACCATTTAAATGTATTGAATGTGGAAAGAGCTTCAGTGGAAGTGGACACCTTAGAATACACCAACGAATTCACACAGGGGAGAAACCATTTAAATGTATTGAATGTGGAAAGAGCTTCAGTCAAAATGGAACACTTAGAATACACCAACGAACCCACACAGGGGAGAAACCATTTAAATGTATTGAATGTGGAAAGAGCTTCAGTGATAGTGGACACCTTAGAATACACCAACGAACCCACACAGGGGAGAAACCATTTAAATGTATTGAATGTGGAAAGAGCTTCAGTCGATATGCACACCTTAGAAGACATCAACAAAGTCACACAGGGGAGAAACCATTTAAATGTATTGAATGTGGAAAGAGCTTCAGTGGAAGTGGAGACCTTAGAAAACACCAACAAACTCACATGGGGGAGAAACCATTTACATGTCTTGAATGTGGAAAGAGCTTCAGTCAAAATGCAAAACTTAGAATACACCAGCGAACTCACACGGGGGAGAAACCATTTAAATGTATTGAATGTGGAAAGAGCTTCAGTGGAAGTGGACACCTTAGAATACACCAACGAATTCACACGGGGGAGAAACCATTTAAATGTATTGAATGTGGAAAGAGCTTCAGTCAAAATGGAACACTTAGAATACACCAACGAACCCACACAGGGGAGAAACCATTTAAATGTATTGAATGTGGAAAGAGCTTCAGTGATAGTGGACACCTTAGAATACACCAACGAACCCACACAGGGGAGAAACCATTTAAATGTATTGAATGTGGAAAGAGCTTCAGTCGATATGCACACCTTAGAAGACATCAACAAACTCACACAGGGGAGAAACCATTTAAATGTATTGAATGTGGAAAGAGCTTCAGTGGAAGTGGAGACCTTAGAATACATCAACGAATTCACACGGGGGAGAAACCATTTAAATGTATTGAATGTGGAAAGAGCTTCAGTGATAGTGGACACCTTAGAATACACCAACGAACTCACACGGGGGAGAAACCATTTAAATGTATTGAATGTGGAAAGAGCTTCAACAGGAAGGATAAGCTTTCATTACATTCGCGAACTCACACAGGGGAGAAGCTTCAGTCACTAAGGAATCTTAGGAAACATCAGCTAACTCCCATGGGGAAAACCACTGATTTATGAAACATGGAAAGAGCTTCAGAGGGAGTGGAAACCTTAATATTCATAAGCGATTTCACATAGGGGGGGAAACTTCTCAGTGTTCACTCCTTACTTCACATCAAGAAACTGCCCTTGTCTTGTGGATCAGTATCCCAGGTGCTCAGTACTTGAACTTTACATAATCCATAGAATACCTTTTTACTGATATGATTTTCCAGCTGACTGAAAAGGTCTCTGTGTTAAATGTTCATTTGGTATTGCTTTTAAAACTCGTCTTCTCTTATTTTCTGTGCTCTTGTGTACCTGTTTTGAGCTGTTTTTATTAAATATTTTTGGCAGTGGCTAAAAATCTGTGGAAGGTAACCAGTGAAGGTGTTTTTGATGGTTTCTTATGTCATGGTAATGTTTCAAAGGAATGTGTGGAAGAATTAGGGCTAGGGGAGATTTGTGAAGGGGTTTCAGGAGTGGGAGACAGATTTGTTGTGAATGCGGGAGGTGGAGAGGGAGAGAAGAGAAAGCTCAGTCATTTGGTCAGGGCTGTGGCTAAAGGCCTTGGTCCCCACCCAGCTTTTCTGGGAATTGTAGTTGGCTGAGGAGGCTCAGAATCTTTGTTGAGAGGTTCCTCCCAGAACTACAGTTCCCAGAGTTCATGGGAAGTGAAGATAACTGTCAAGTCTCTGGATGTGGAAGAAAGAATTTGGCAGTGTTTCTTTTCATTCTGAGGACCATGCTATTTGGTGATCCTCTCTTTTTCTTTTTTCTTTTTTTTCTTTTTCTTTTTAATTTTTAAAATATTTTATTGAGTTCTTTCTGCACTTTACAAAATATATTACAGAAACATAATATAATGCTGAATAAAATTCTTTCACATAATAGCATGTATTGCATAACTTATTATATATTCATACAGAAAGAGGATGCACAAAGAAAACTCACACGAAAGATAGCATAAAATGAAAGAAGACAAAAAAGGAGACAGGATTAAGAAGAAAGAAGAAGGAGAAGAAGGAAGAGAGAAAAAGAAAGGAAAGAAAAAAGAAAGAGAGAAAGGAAAAGGAAAAACTCTTTGGGAAATTTCATGCAGAAATTCCCATCTATATTCCAAAATTGCTCCTCCCTCCCTCCCTCCGCCGGGCGGCTGCAAGGAGCCGCAGAAACCTCTCTTTCGCAGAGGGGTGATGCAGGCAGAAGGGGCCGCCCTGGCCGCTGCCTTGCCACAGCAACCGGGAAAGAGGGGGCTCTCCTCCTGCTTGCCCTCCACTCCAGGGATGGAGAAGGCACACGAGGAGGATGCGGCCGCTGCGGCCGACGCTTGCTCGGCCTGTGGGAGCCGCGCCCCCCCAGGAGGCCGTGGCCGAGAAGCCGGCAGAGAAGGAGGCCCCCCGTCCGGCACGCGCCCTTCCCTGCGCGCTGCCCAGCCGGCGGGGGTCCGAGGCGAGGCGGCCTCCGCTGACGGGCCAGCCGGTCGCCCCCGCCGAAGCCTCCCGGTCCCCCGGCTTCCTCCTCCTCTCCCCGCAACTTGGCCCCTCCCCCCGCTTCTCCTTCTGCGTCCGCTCGAGGCGGGCGGACTCTCAATGTGTGTCAGTTTCACCGGCAAGTGAGAGAGAGGCTGGTGGGCTTCCTTTAAAGCTGGCCCTTTTAAAGCTGCATTGACTCTTTCTCACATTCCATCTCTGGGAGGAGGAGGGGGAGAAAGGAAGGAAGAGAGAGAAGAGGGAGGTATAGCCAAGAGACAAGGCGATGGCACAAAGGGGAGATGAGAAAGGTGGGGGGAAGGGAGGGATTGCGGGAGAGGAAGGCACACGGAAAGGTGTGGGGGGGGTGAGGAATGTTAGGAAACATATTCATTTAGTCCATCTAGGGGGGGAAATGAGGTAAGCGATATGTTTGAGTGCGCGGAGGGTTGGAGTTAACAAGACCCTTCCACATATGTTCTAGCGCCGAGCCTCCAGGATTCACCCCACCCACCCCCAAGGGCGTGCAGCCCTTCAGCCGGGAGGGTCTCTGAACATCCTAGCCGAAGCTGAGAAGCCAGAGGAAAGGGAGGGCGGATTGGGGGGGGGTGTGGAGGCAAGATAATGAAAGGAATCGGTAGGGTAAGAGGAAGGCTGCAACCCCAGCAAGGGGGGGGGCGGCGAGGGATGATAGTGATGCCATCGGGAAATTGGAAAGGGAAAGACCGAAGGGGGGAGGGATAGAGGGAGGAGACTGTCAGAGAGGAGTCCCCTGGACTGGAGAAGGTGCAGCAGCGAGTGTGTGTGTGTGTATGTGTGTGTGTGTGTGTGTGTGTGTGTGTGTGTGTCTTACAGGTAGATAGCCGTGTTGGTCTGCCATAGTCAAAACAAAATAAAAAATTTTTCCTTCCAGTAGCACCTTAGAGACCAACTAAGTTTCTTCTTGGTATGAGCTTTCGTGTGCATGCACACTTCTTCAGATACACTATTCAACCCGACTCCCAAACACACGCCTGACTAACTACTTTACAGCCACTTTCATTGATTTTCTTTATCAAATAAACATAATACCCGTTACAGCAACACTTCCTCTTCACGCAGCCAGAATGCCACAAGCTCTGATTGCTGCATTGCCCCGGATTGCAACCCACCTCCCTCTTTTTCTTTTACCTAAATACGGGTGCAGAAGCTTCCGCCAGCCAAATGAAATGTCTACTCAGGAGTAAGCCTGGTATCGAGTTCAGCCGGGCTGCTGTTCTCAAGCCAAGAGGGCGCGCGGGATGGCCAAGCCTGCTGGCAGCGCAAAACGGTGCGCGGCTGCTGCCCAGAAACAAGACCCTCGCCCCCCCCCCCAAGTTGGGCTTGAGTAGGATGGGTAGCCTGAAAATGGGGCAGATCTTAGTGGGGGAAAGGATCGTGCGCACGACCCGGTCGCAGCAGCAGCGGCAGCAACCCTTTTCCTGCCTGCTCAGAAAGCGAAGCCCGTGCGCCTTGCTTGCTGTCAAGTGAAGTGCTGGGAGCTGCCTAAAACAGCACACACACAAAAAGAGATCGCAGCTGAAAACGCTGGCGGCGTTAAGATAATTTCAACAGTGTAGACAAGTTTTGATGGATGCAGTAATGGAATAAGGAATGGTATAGCTTTTCTAAAGTACGCAGGGATTTATATGATGCGTAAAATGAACCATTGAAAGAGAAAAAGGGGAGTCATTGATAGCTTAAGGATGTAAAAATGAATGTTTGACATTGTAAAAAAAAATAAAAAAAACATTATAAGGAGAGACAGAGAGATAAAAGGCTGATAAAGAATATAAAAGAGGACTGGGAAATGTTTGCTGAATATTTTCAAAACCAGTATAAACAAGTGAATAACCTAGCAGGTCTTGAGTAAATCCAGCAGAATAGAAGTTAATGGGATTTATAGTTGATGAAGAAATTTGAAGTTGAAGAATTTGGAATAGAAAAATAATAATAGAAAAATAAAAGGAATTGGGAAAAGGGTTACCAAAAGCTGTAGAACTGGGGGGGGGGGTGGAAGGAAGGGGATGTGGGATGTGTTTGTTGGTTGGTTTTTCTTTTCTGTCTCTGTATTAAAAAAATGTTTCAACACATATCTTCTAGGGCCCGTTATCTTAACGGGCTTAATTTACTAGTCGTCTAATAATCTCTGTCCTTATTAACTTACTTTCCTTATCCTATATAATAATTCCCTAATGTCCCCACGTCCGCGGTTGTGTGTCAGTGGAAATTTTCCACTGCGCATGTCGCAGACGGACGCTGGGATTGGAGCGTAGAGACCACGCCTCTACCTCCCCACCCTCCCAGCTCCAAGTGCTTTCCAACGCTGCCTGCCGCCATTACTGCTTACAAGGCCAAGCGCGGGGGCAGGGGCGCGAAGCGCCCCTGCCCCCGGCCACCTCCGCCGCCTTGGCCGCCGCTCCCCCCCACCCCCGGAAAAAGAAGAAGGGGGAGGGAGCCCCTCTCCACCCCCCAGCGGCCTGAATCGACCCGCCTCGCGGAGCGCCGGTGCTCTGGAGGCCGAAGAGGGTCGCCGCACACCCACCGCCGCTGCTGCAGCCGCCCCCGAGGAGTAAGGAGAGGGGGGAGCCCCTTCCCACCCCCAACGGGTGTGCGCGGCCACGCGGCGGATGCGCGCTGGGCTGGGGGCTTCGTGCCCCTGCCCCCGCCGCCGCCTTGGCCGCCGCTCCCCCCCGGGGAGTAAGGAGAGGAGGGAACCTAGGCGCCCGTTTTCTGGCTCTAACATGGCGGGGATTAAGCAAAGCGGCCAGCGATCCGCGAGCGGAGTGAGGAGGGCTGGGAGGGGGGAAGAGAAAGAAAAACGGGGAGAGCCAGAGGACGGGGGGAAGGGAGGCCTCCCCGCCCGACAGAAGCGCCCGCTCCTCTGCGGGAAGCCAGGCTTTCCTGCCCTCCCGCCGCCGCCTTCCTAGAGCCCGTAATCGTTGCGGGCTTAATTTACTAGTTATAAATAACTTGGTATATATTGTGTCACATGTATTACCCTTTTAGAACACTTTAATCTAAACACAACCAATATTTGTAACTCAGACCTTGTTTACTCATATAATCATTTAAACATTTCCATTGTTTCTGAATTGTGTTGTTTGTTCTGCCTCTTATCACTTCTCTCAGCTTCGCGAGTTCCAGACTTTCAGATAATTTACTTTGCCATTCTCTTTTTGTCGGAATGTATGACTCTTTCCAGTGCTGGGCCACTAAATTTCTTGCCGCAGTTATAGCATATAAGAAGATGTTTGTTTTATCTTTTGGAATCTTTTCGTCTATTATACCTAATAGATACATCTCTGCTCTTTTATTATGAGTCACTTGAATTAATTTAGTAATCTCTTCATGGACCATATTCCAAAACTTTTGTATTGCTGGGCAAGTCCACCACATGTGAAAAAGGGATCCTCTCCCTTCCTTACATCTCCAGCATTTACAATCTCCAGATTTATTAATCTTCGCCAGTCTTACCAGGTACATGTACCACCTATGATGGATTTTCATGAAACTTTCTTTTATTTGGTATGATGCTGTAAATTTAATCGTTTCAGTCCAGAATTTTCCCCATTTTTTATTGTCTATTGGATATCCAATGTCTTGTTCCCATTTCAGCATGTTTTTACTTTTATTCTCCTCCCCAGCTTGATCTTCAGTTAATATTTTATACATTTTCGAAAGGACTTTTTGTTTACTTGCTAGTACTTCTTCTAAATTAGTTATTTTGTTCTGAAAGCCCCTATTTTTTAAATCTTTTTCAAATGTAGACTTTAATTGAAAGTATTCCAGCCAACCTATCCCCATTGTTTTTAATGTTTCATAATCTTTCAATTTAGGTTTCTCTCTTCTTTCTTCAACTAAATTCTCATATTTCAACCATCTTTTTCCCAAATTCCCTTTTAATGTATTGTTGGCCTCAATTGGAGAGGCCCACCATGGTGTTGTCTGAATTACTTTTTTCTCCATCCTTTCCCAAACTTCTAACAATGCTTTTCTTACCAGGTGGTTTTTAAATCCTTTATGTAGTTTTAATTTATCATATAACAGGTACCCATGCCAGCCAAATATTTTGTCCCAGCCCTCTAACCTTAGTAGTTCTCTATTTTCAAGCTTTATCCAATCACTTAGCCAACTCCAACCTGCCGCTTCATAATAAGTCTTTAAGTCGGGAACTCCGAAGCCTCCTTTCTCTTTTGGTTTAATCATAGTTTCATGTTTGATCCTTGCTTTTTTCCCTTGCCAGATGAAACTGGCAAGGTCTTTTTGACAATCCCTTAGATATTTCAATCCTATAATTAGCTAATAATCTACTTTTGTTCTTGTTTAAAATGGGTTTTTGCTGGTAATGGGTTCATGAAACTTTAATAAAGCACAGGTCCCTTTCAAAAATTTCATTCTCACATATTCCACTGTATAGTTTGGTGGGGTCCCCCCTCCCCCAGTTGTTTTGTTTATTGCAAAGTGCCCAATCTTCTGCAGGAGTGAGTTTGTTGCGCAAGAACATCAAAGCAGCTTTAATTATGCAACCTGAATTTGCCTGTGTGAGACTGAATCCCACCCTAAAGCAGGGATGGTTTGCAAATGTCCTTCATCAGATGCATGAAGCCTGAATTGAAGCTTGCAGTTATATTTATCTCTCTCTACAAACACACATATTTATATTCATTGGTGGGAGGGGGGGAGTGAGGTAATTTCTATTGTTGTTTTGATGCAGATTTAGTTCATTTAAAAGCACAAAACAACCACAAAGAATATTGAGGCAGGTTACCCATTTATTCCAGTTCAGTCTTTGGTTATTGGCGTTTATAGCCCCCAAACCTATTCACCTAGCAGACTGCCTCTCTCCCCTGCCCCTACAGGCCCATCAGTAAGGTTTTCTGTGGAGACGCTGAGGGTTGTTCCATTTGCTGACAATGCGGAAGGAAGCTACCTTGGTTAGCCACCAGGGCTAGAAGAGTCCCAGGAAAAGCCTTCTGTTTTGTTTTTTAAATTAAATTACCTTTCACTCTTTTTTGCCTATCATTTTGTTGTCATGTGCTGTCATGTAATTTTATTATTATGGCCAGGGGTCTCCAAAGCTGCAAGAGATGAAGGCTTCTCTCGATGCTTGAGGGGGCTTTGTATCATTTAACTTCAAAATGTGGAAAATGTTTGTGGGGCCTCCTGCTGCTGAGTGGGGCCCTGGATATCTGCCCCAAACGTTTGCCTTGATGGTAGCAGGATGGGAGATGTCAATGCCCAGAATCAAAAAGGAAAGTATTTTTTGCATCTTTCTTGAACGAAATGGGTATATCTGAAACCTCAGACAAAGTTCAATGTTGACAGTATCAAAACTGTTATTCATTACCCAGTTAATATATTTATCTGTACTTCAGTGAAACAAAGCAGTAGTTCGTACAGTATAATGATGTCCCAAACAAACACTTAATCAGATCAACTTCCCTTCTGGGAGGTGGGGCAAGATGCTGAGGGAATATCTATTCTATCTGGAGGAGAGAAGAGAGGGGGGAGGGAAGTGTAGTGCACCCAGAAGATTCCAGTTGTTGGTTGTAGTTGCATCTATACAGAGTGCATAGCCTTTGCCCCTCCATAAAGAAAGAAATGGGGAGGAGGCAAGAGCGGGAATAGCTGACCAGAAGGAAATGTAACCTGGGGACTTTTATTTTGCTCTCCAGTAGCTATTCACTCAGACAGGGCTATTTTCATTCAGTGCTTAGGGTGTCCAGGGGCGCGTGTGTTTTACGTTTCCTTTTTCCCCTTCCTTGCACTCCTGCCAAAAATCAAACATCCATGTTGATGCTTTCAGCCCTAGAAGAGGAGCTGCCCTTCGTGTCATGGGAGGGGTCCCAGGGAGCATCTGGAGCCCTGCCGTTCCTTCTGTCCCTGGCCCCTTCCCCTCCTCTCTCGACCATCCCAGGGCCACTCTTGACTCCCCAGCAGGAGACTGGATCTGTCTGTGATGGTGAGATGCCCTTGCTGGTTGAAGGACCACTTCCTGTTTCCTTCAGCTCCATCCTTCTTTCTCATGCAAGGTGGAGACATGAAGCAGGTGAGGGCTGAGCACACCTAAGGGCGATACAGGGGTGGTGGTGGCTCTTCTTAAACATTCCCCGACTGCTTTTTTGGATCAAAATCTCCAGCTAATCCGTCTAGCTGCTTCTGCTGCATGTAACTTCCTGTGTCTTTGGTGTGTTTCTTTGAGGAGAATACAGGACACTGCAAAAGACATCGTGTGTAATGAGTCTGCAATGAGGTAGACAGAGAGTGAGCCCTCCCTATAATGTAAACAGGGAGACTTCTGTCCAGGAGATTTCTGTATACAGAACTCTTTGCTGAGGTGGAAGTGGGGACTAAGTGAGGTTGGAGTGGAACCATGTTTGCATGAACATAAGAAGGTAAAATTTGCTCTCCATTTAAATATTTATTAAAATAATTTATTCAGTTACTCAGAAGAGTTATTAGGTGTTTGTTTTTTTTGCCCTAGCTACTACCTTTACCTTTACTTCATACATTGGAAGAATTGGGTCCTGAGACCCTTGCTCCTCTTCCTTAAAATACCATCTGAACAAAATTGGTGAAGCAGTAAAGAGGTTATTGAGGACAATACAGGTACGTTCTTGCAAAAGCGAGGGTCCAAAGCAGGCACAGTCTAGCGGGCAAAGTAGGCGCTTATATTCCCTATGCACACGTTCCTTCCCTCGTCTCCCCATTGACTGGGGGCTACAAGGTTTTCCTTCCCCCAATGATCAAATAACAGACAAGAGGCTGAGCGCGGGGAGAAACTTCTCCTTCCTCCCCAGAGTTGCCTCCACTTCCGGCTTCATCAGCAGAGATCAAATCGGGGCTTGCAAAGGAGGAAGGGAAGGAGGCGGGGAGCGGGTCTGCTTCCTAATTAAGGCTCCTAATTAAGTGCCGTCACTCCCTGCCTCCCACGCGGGGGCTCCCATTCCCGCCCCCGCTGCCCAGGATTTTGGGTGAGTGCAAAGCCAATGGCGGGGAAGGAGGGAAGGGGCTTTGCAAGGGGGTCCAGGATGAGAAGCCCCGGGGCGGGGAGAGGCGGCCCTGCACTAGTTCCAGGCGGGGAGAAGAGAAAGGAGGAAAGGGAGCTGTTTTTTAAATGGGGGCCTTGAAGGCGGAAAGGGGGGGGTTGCTCTGGGGAAAGAGAGAGAAGCTTCATCCTGCCGGGATCTGGTGCAAAGGGAGTTGCATTGAAGGAGGCGGGAAATAATAGTATTATGGTATCTGAAGAAGTGTGCATGCACACGAAAGCTCATACCAAGAACAAACTTAGTTGGTCTCTAAGGTGCTACTGGAAGAAATTTTTTTAATTTGTATTAATTTTAATATCTATACCCCAGCAGAAGACCCCTCGGAGGGGGACCTTATCTTTAGGCAGCAGGCCAAAGCATCCCTCTTCTCCAGGGCGTTTGGCTCATTAAACAATCTATGGCCTTCACAACTGTATGGTGGGGGGGGTTGTCGTTTTTATTTCTTAATCTGGTATGAATCTCTGTGTTTTTCTATTGTAAACTGCCCTGTGATCTTAGGAGGAAGGGCAGTATAGAAATGTAAAGAATAGCAGTAAAAATAGGAAGCACCCCCTGTTCCGTTCAAGGGAGTGATTGGGACAGAGTCTCTGATCAGCATGCATAGCAGGACAGGCTTAGGATGGAATATTATTATTATTATTTTATTAATTCATTACTTGCACTCTGTCTATCTGACTGTGTTGTCTCAGCCACTCTGGGTGGCTTCTAACAAAATAAAATACATTAAAACTTCCCTGTACAGGGCTGTCTTCAAAGGTTTTGCATTTTTCAAAATGGCCTTCAATTTTCAAGAAATGCCCTCTTTAAGGAATCACGTGGTATAAACATGTATGCTGTCCTCTAGGTCCAAACACACACAGAAGACCCATAGTATGAGCAAGCAGTGCCCCAAAGTGCTTCTCTTGTGAACTTGCAACCTAAGTTGTTTACTCATGGCAAAAGCCCCTGTTTCCAAAAAGGACAGGAGGGGGAGGTCTCCCCACCACTTTTAACCCACCCCACTCCCACCGCAAGGAAGACAGAGGGCTTGTTCATTCACAATACCAGTATATCATGTGTGTATCTGAAGTGAACCAGGCACTGCAGCTCCTTTCCCTCTCACTGGGCTGGAAGCGGATGGGTTTGAAGGCTCTTTCCTTCAGCCTCCTCTCTCCCCTGAGCAACAAGAGCAAAGGGTGTTTGCAGGGCAGGAGGGCAGAGGGAGCAGTGGGCGGATCCCCTGCCTCTCCCAGGAGGTCCAGATGCAAGCAAGGGCCTTCCTTCTTCTCCATGCAAGGGCCACCCATGTATTCAGAGCAGTCCTTTGCACATTAACTCTCAAGTTCCAAGGGATCTACTCTCAGGCCACTAATGTGCATACCATGCCAGCCTTCGGAAGGGAGGTGGGACAGGCAGGTGAAAGGAATGGCCAAAGGTGGTTGAGAATGGGCGGGGGGGGGGCTCTTTGGAAGGGGTCTTTTTGTATGCAGCAGCGGGGATGCTGATTCCCAAGGGATAGAAAGGAGATAAAATTCCATCAATAGAGTGGCAAGTAAAAATCCTTGAATATATAGAAGTAGCATAGATGACGGAAAAGATCAGAGATCAATCAACCCTAAAGTTTAAAAGGGAATGGGAGATCTATAGACAATATTTAAAAGAACAGTGTCCCCTTATAAAAACTTTAGAATGCTTTGAACAACTTTCGGAATTGAGCAAGGTATAAATAATTCAGACAAGATTTAATAAAGTTTATTGAAGAATAGAGGTAAGTAATTAAGAAAACAAATAACCATATCAAGGAAGTCGGAAGTTGATGGCAGGAACAATTTTGTGCATTCGTGATGTATTGTTCTATTTCTTTTTGTAAGAGATGTATTGTGCTTTTTTGTTTTGTTTCCTACATTTTCCTTTTTCCTTTTATAAGCTTTCGTGTTGTGTGTGTGTGTGTGTGTGTGTGTGTGTTGATTTTAAACCAATAAAGATTGAATAAAAGGGCAGGAGGTGATGAAAGGTGTTTGAAAATGGGTGGAGGCTCTTGGGATGGGGGTGCCCAGTTGTGGCTTCTCTAGAGGCAGCAGAATATCTTGGGCAGAAGAATCCCTGCAGGGGCTCTGAAACTCCCTTGGCTTCTTCCTCCCTCCCAGGAAGCTGCAGCTTGCTCTGGCTTCTGGGCTCCTCAGGAAGCTGAACCTGCAAACCTAGCTGAGGCTGAACCTGCACACCTGGCCAGGATGGAAGGAGGAAGATGGACGGTTGACCTGGTCAGGCTGTCTCCTGCATCCCTCCCCACAACCTCTGAGCATTCCCTCCCAGGACCCTGGAAGAAATCTGGTGAGTTCCAGGGGATAGGAGATGGGGACAGGGATGGATGGATGGTGGCAGGAGAAAGAGGAAAAGATGGAGAGGAGACAAAGACAGGGAGGTCTGGGTCCTTGCGTGCTTTTGCAATTTCCTTTCCCCTGCCTGAAATTCTCAGACAATGGGATTGCCAGAAGCTCTGAATTAGCCTTTTCCAACATACAGGTACTACCCTCCAGACATCATTAGATTTCCAACTCCCCTCAGCCACAGCCAGCATGACCAATGGAATGATGGGAGTTCTAGTCTAACAACTTCCAGATGGCATCAAGTTGGAGAAGGATGCTGTGGGAGGAAAGCTCAATGATCAGCCCCTAGGCAGAAAACATCTCTTGGGACCAAAGTAGATGCTGTTATTTGAGCCTGAGATCATTTCCTCACTTAAAAATGAAAAATACAGAGCTGTGTTTAAGGAGCCCATTCCAACGTAGATCAGTATTATAAAGTGCTACTGCTTTATTACGTGTGAATGGAGTGAACATGTGTTGCTCTTGCCATTATATCCTCTGCATTCCTAAAAATTTGGAACATAGCGAGGACAGTAGAAAATGGAGATGGTGTTAAAATAAGAGAAGGTGCATATTGAGATTGACGTGTGTTCAGTTTCTTTCTTGTCATTCTTGAATGTCTAACAGGAGTCTCTTCCTCCCAAAAAGGTCAGGAAGATGAAGGTCAGAATTCAATGGAGCCATCTGTGAATTCATTGGGAAGAACAGAAAAACAGTTTAAATGCAGGGAATGTGGGGTGTGTTTTAGTCACAGGGGAAGACTGAGGATACACCAACGAACTCACAAAGGGGAGAAACCATTTAAATGTATTGAATGTGGAAAGAGCTTCAGTAGAAATGAATCACTTAGAATACATCAACGAACTCACACGGGGGAGAAACCATTTAAATGTATTGAATGTGGAAAAAGTTTCAGTGGAAGTGGATCACTTAGAATACATCAACGAACTCACACGGGGGAGAAACCATTTAAATGTATTGAATGTGGACAGAGCTTCAGTCAAAGTGCACACCTTAGAATACATCAAAGAACTCACACAGGGGAGAAACCATTTAAATGTATTGAATGTGGACAGAGCTTCAGTCGAAGTGCACACCTTAGAATACATCAACGAATCCACACGGGGGAGAAACCATTTAAATGTATTGAATGTGGAAAGAGCTTCAGTAGAAATGAATCACTTAGAATACATCAACGAACTCACACGGGAGAAACCATTTGAATGTATGGAATGTGGAAAGAGCTTCAGTCAAAGTGCACACCTTAGAATACATCAACGAACTCACAAGGGGGAGAAACCATTTAAATGTATTGAATGTGGAAAGAGCTTCAGTGAAAATGGAGCACTTAGAAGACATCAACGAACTCACACAGGTGAGAAACCATTTAAATGTATTGAATGTGGAAAGAGCTTCAGTGAAAATGGAGCACTTCGAAAACATCAACGAACTCACACACGGGAGAAACCATTTGAATGTATGGAATGTGGAAAGAGCTTCAGTCAAAATGGAAACCTTAGAATACATCAACGAACTCACAAGGGGGAGAAACAATTTAAATGTATTGAATGTGGAAACAGCTTCAGTACAAGCGATTCACTTAGAATACATCAACGAACTCACACGGGGGAGAAACCATTTGAATGTATGGAATGTGGAAAGAGCTTCAGTGAAAGTGGAACACTTAGAATACATCAACGAACTCACACAGGGGAGAAACCATTTAAATGTATTGAATGTGGAAAGAGCTTCAGTAGAAGTGGGCATCTTAGAATACACCAACGAACTCACACGGGGGAGAAACCATTTAAATGTATTGAATGTGGAAAGAGCTTCAGTAGAAGTGGGCATCTTAGAATACATCAACGAACTCACACGGGGGAGAAACCATTTAAATGTATTGAATGTGGAAAGAGCTTCAGTAGAAGTGGGCATCTTAGAATACATCAACGAACTCACACGGGGGAGAAACCATTTCAATGTATTGAATGTGGAAAGAGCTTCAGTGAAAGTGGAACACTTAGAATACATCAACGAACTCACACGGGGGAGAAACCATTTAAATGTATTGAATGTGGAAAGAGCTTCAGTCAAAATACACACCTTAGAATACATCAACGAACTCACATAGGGGAGAAACCATTTAAATGTATTGAATGTGGAAAGAGCTTCAGTCAAAATACACACCTTAGAATACATCAACGAACTCACATGGGGAGAAAACATTTAAATGTATTCAATGTGGAACGAGGTTCAGTCAAAATGGACACCTTGGGAAACATCAGCTAATTCAGACAGACGGAAAACCATAGATATGATATTTGGAAAGAGGTTCAGAGGTTGTGGAGACCTTAATATTCATAAGCGAATTCACACAGGGGAAAAGCCATATATAGTACAGTGGTACCTTGGTTAAGTACTTAATTCGTTCCGGAGGTCCATTCTTAACCTGAAGCGTACTTAACCTGAATCACCACTTTAGCTAATGGGACCTCCTGCTGCTTCTGTGCCGCCAGAGCACGATTTCTGTTCTTAGCCGAGTTCTTAACCTGAAGCGTACTTAACCCGAGGTCCCACTGTACAGTGGTACTTCAGGTTACATAAGCTTCAGGTTACATACGCTTCAGGTTAAGAACTCCACTAACCCAGAAATAATGCTTCAGGTTAAGAACTTTGCTTTAGGATAAGAACAGAAATTGTGCCCTGGTGGCGCAGCGGCAGGCCCCATTAGCTAAAGTGCTTCATGTTAAGAACAGTTTCAGGTTAAGAACGGACCTCTCGAACGAATTAAGTTCTTAACCCGAGGTACCACTGTAAATGTATAAAGTTTTCCACTCAGGGTTCTCCCAGTTCCTGGGAAGTGAAGATGACTGTCATGCCTCTGGATGTCCAAAAAAGAATTTGGCAGTGTTTGTTTTCATCCTTGGGGGCCATGCTATTTGGCGATCCTCTCTTTTTCAAGAGGTATCTGGAGACTGTTGATCTGCATAGCTTGGAATCTGGCATTCTGGACTTTCCCCGCAATTCTGCATATTGCTCAGAACAGAGAGCTGGATCTGCATTTCTTGTATCATTGCATCATTCCCACCTACACTTTCATGGTTTGTGAATATGGCTGGTTTGGGTTCCTTTGGACCACTTGCTAATAATCTTGTGTTGTTGTTCAAAATGTTTTTTTGCTGATGGGTTCCTAAAACTTTAATAAAGCACAGATTCCTTTCAAAATATTCATTCTCACCTATTCCACTAAATAGTTCTGTGCCCCCCCCCCCCTGGCCTGGATGTTTTGTATTTTGCAGAGTGTCCGATCCTTTGGGGAAGTGGGTTTGTTGCGATAGAACTCCAAAGCAGCTTTAGTTATGCAGCCTGAATTTGCCTGTTTTTGACTGAATCCCACCCTAAAACAGGGATGCTTTCGAAATGCCCTCCATCAGATGAATGAAGCATGAATGTAAGCTTGCAGTTACCGTATTTTTCGCTCCATAACGCGCACTGGACCATAACGCGCACCTAGTTTTTTGAGGAGGAAAGCCCTCCTTTTTGAGGATCAGTTCAAAGTTGTGCATCTTCTTTTGGAAGAAGAAAAGCCCCATTTGCAAAAGGATCAGCTCAAACTTGTTGTTGTGCTGCTGCTTTTGCAAAGGAGAAAAGAAACATTTGCAAAAGGAGCAGCTCAAAGTTTTTGTGCTGCTGCTTCTGCAAAGGAGAAAAGACCCATCTGCAAAAAGAGCAGCTCAAAGTTGTTGTGCTGCTGCTTTTGCAAAGGAGAAAAGACCCATCTGCAAAAAGAGCAGCTCAAAGTTGTTGTGCTGCTGCTTTTGCAAAGGAGAAAAGACCCATCTGCAAAAGGAGCAGCTCAAAGTTGTGCTGCTGCTGCAGCTTTTGCAAAGGAGAAAAGACCCATCTGCAAAAAAAGCAGCTCAAAGTTGTTGTGCTGCTGCTTTTGCAAAGGAGAAAAGACCCATCTGCAAAAAGAGCAGCTCAAAGTTGTGCTGCTGCTGCAGCTTTTGCAAAGGAGAAAAGACCCATCTGCAAAAAGAGCAGCTCAAAGTTGTGCTGCTGCTGCAGCTTTTGCAAAGGAGAAAAGACCCATCTGCAGAAGCAGCTCAAAGCCCTTTCTACAGTTTCCAAACAGATAATCTAATCAGCCAGTCACATGTCGCTGGGGAAACCAAAAGCCTCCTCTGCAGGAGGACCTTATCTCTCCTCCCGATCTCTTTCTCTCTGCAGGGACCTTATCTCTCTTCCCGATCTCTTGCTGATCAGCTGTAAAGCGGCACCCTTTCAACACCCCCTTCTCTCTTTGTAAAAGAAAAAGCTGGATCTTCTTTTGGTCCCTGGGCAATTCAGCTCCAGGGACCATGCATTCGCTCCATAACGCGCACAGACTTTCCCCCTTCCTTTTTAGAAGGAAAAAAGTGCGCGTTATGGAGCGAAAAAAACGGTATATTTATCTCTCTCTCTACACACACACACATACACACACACAGAGAGAGAGAGAGAGACAGACATATACATGTTCATCGGTGGAAAGAAAGAAAGTGAGTTCAGTCAGACAATCATAGAATCATAGAATCATAGAGTTGGAAGAGACCACAAGGGCCATCCAGTCCAACCCCCTGCCAAGCAGGAAACACCATCAAAGCATTCCTGACAGGTGGCTGTCAAGCCTCTGCTTAAAGACCTCCAAAGAAGGAGACTCCACCACACTCCTTGGCAGCAAATTCCACTGTCGAACAGCTCTTACTGTCAGGAAGTTCTTCCTAATGTTTAGGTGGAATCTTCTTTCTTGTAGTTTGAATCCATTGCTCCGTGTCCGCTTCTCTGGAGCAGCAGAAAACAACCTTGCTCCCTCCTCTATATGACATCCTTTTATATATTTGAACATGGCTATCATATCACCCCTTAACCTTCTCTTCTCCAGGCTAAACATACCCAGCTCCCTAAGCCGTTCCTCATAAGGCATTGTTTCCAGGCCTTGGACCATTTTGGTTGCCCTCCTCTGGACACGTTCCAGCTTGTCAGTATCCTTCTTGAACTGTGGTGCCCAGAACTGGACACAGTATTCCAGGTGAGGTCTGACCAGAGCGGAATACAGTGGTACAATTACTTCCCTTGATCTAGATGCTATACTCCTATTGATGCAGCCCAGAATTGCATTGGCTTTTTTAGCTGCTGCATCACACTGTTGACTCATGTCAAGTTTGTGGTCTACCAAGACTCCTAGATCCTTTTCACTTGTACTGCTCTCAAGCCAGGTGTCACCCATCCTGTATTTGTGCCTTTCGTTTTTTTTGCCCAAGTGTAGTACTTTACATTTATCCCTGTTAAAATTCATCCTGTTTGCCTTGGCCCAGTTCTCTAATCTGTTAAGGTCATTTTGAAGTGTGATCCTGTCCTCTGGGGTATTAGCCACCCCTCCCAATTTGGTGTCATCTGCAAACTTGATCAGGATGCCCTCAAGCCCATCATCCAAGTCATTGATAAAGATGTTGAATAAGACTGGGCCCAAGACAGAACCCTGTGGCACCCCACTAGTCACTTCTCTCCAGGATGAAGAGGAGCCATTGATGAGCACCCTTTGGGTTCGGTCAGTCAGCCAGTTACAAATCCACTGAATGGTAGCATTGTCTAGCCCGCATTTTACCAGCTTCTTTACAAGAATATCATGGGGCACCCATGAAATGCAGAAGGGCAGGTTTCTCAAGTTCTTCCAGCTCATTTCCATTTCTATTGTTTTGCAGCAGATTTAGTTAATTTAAAAGCACCAAACAACCACAAAGAATCTTGAGGCAGGTTACACGTTTATTCCAGTTCAGACTTTGGTTGTTGGCATTTATAGTCCCCAATCCTATTCACCTAGCAGACTGCCTCTCTCTCCTGCCCCTACAAGCCCAACAGTAAGATTTTCTGTAGAGACACTGGGGGCTGTTCCATGACAGTTGTCACTTGCTGACAATGCAGAAGGAAGCCACCTTGGTTCACCCAGAAGATACCAGATGTTGGTTTTGGTTACGTCTATACAAAGTGCATAGCCTTTGACCCTCCATAAAGAAATGGGGAGGAATGATGAACTGGAATAGCTGTCTAGAAGGAAAGGTAACCTGGGAACTTCATGTTGATTGACCATCCCAGCTCCCTGACCCCAAGAAGAGACTGATCCAGGGAGGCAGGTGAGCATTACAGCTAAACCATGTTATGTTCTCCAGTAGCTATTCACTCCGCCAGGGCTATTTTCATTCAGTTCTTAGTGTGTCTGGGGTGGGTGTGGTTTTTTTACCGCTTTCTTGCAGTCCTAACAAAAAATCAAACCTTCACGCCAATGCTTTTAGTCCCAGAAGAGGAGCTCCCCTTGGTGTCAAGGGAGGGGTCCAAGGGAGCATCTGGAGCCCTGCCATTCCTTGTGTCCCTGGCCCCTTCCCCTCCTCTCTTGACCATCCCAGGGCCACTCTTGACTCCACAGCAGGAGACTGGATCTGTCTGTGATGGTGAGATGTCCTGGCTGGTTGAAGGACCACTTCCCGTTTCCTTCAGCTCCATCCTTCTTTCTCATGCAAGGTGGAGTCATGAAGCAGGTGAAGGTTGAGCACACCTAAGGGCGACACAGAGGGGGCATGGATTCTGCTTAACCTTTCCCCGTCTGGATCAAAAGCCACACAGAAAAGGGGCAGTGTGAGGGCACAATCAGTTTTATGGAGCTGCGTTGAAAGGCATTGCTTCATGACCCTAAGAACCCTTCTCAAAAAACAAGCATTCAGAGAATTTAAACCACACACACACACACACATTTAGATCAGATAATAACCCCCCCAAAAGCAGTCTGGTGCCACATTGCGTGGGTCCAACGGTTATGGAGGCGATTTCTGCATGTCCTATAGGGCTAGGTGTGGAGCATGTCCACCTGGGAAGGTAGCACAACAAGAAGGAAAACTCTGGTCCCAAACCTCTGCTGCCTTGTGGGATACCTTTGGTAGAAGAAAAGGCTAAGGAGGTGGTGCTGCATAACTACAATTCTATCCCCAAGCCCAGCTGTGCCCTGCTTTGCATATGTGCACAGTTTTAGATTCTGTGGTTAGCTAGTCCTTAACGGTTTAGCTTCTAGCCGGAAATAACACCAGGTGCAGTGCTTGTTTTGATAACTGAAGTTTGCACGCTTGAGCTGCATAGAAATTCTGAACATTGTACTTTAATAAAACAGAAGCTGCATAGCTAAAATGGAGTTCCCCAGACTTTGGTCAGGCGCCTCACTTTTAGCCCCAGAAGAGGAGCTGCCCTTGGTGTCAAGGGAGGGGTCCAAGGGAGCATCTGGATCCCTGTCCCTGGCCCCTTCCCCTCCTCTCTTGACCATCCCAGGGCCACTCTTGACTCCCCAGCAGGAGACTGGATCTGTCTGTGATGGTGAGATGTCCTTGCTGGTTGAAGGACCACTTCCTGTTTCCTTCAGCTCCATCCTTCTTTCTCATACAAGGTGGAGACATGAAGCAGGTGAGGGCTGAGCACACCTAAGGGTGATACAGGGGTGGGGGTGGCTCTGCTTAACCATTCCCCGTCTGCTCCTTTTGTGGATCAAAATCTCCAGCTAATCTGTCTAGGGGCTTCTGCTGCATGTAACTTCCTGTGTCTCTGGTGTGTTTCTTTGAGGAGAATACAGGACACTGCAAAAGACACAGTGTGTAATGAGTCTGCAATGAGGTGGACAGAGAGTGAGCCCTCCCTATAATGTAAACAGGGAAACTTCTGTCCTGGAGATTTCTGTTTACAGAACTCTTTGCTGAGGTGGAAGTGGGGACTAAGTGAGGTTGGAGTGGAACCATGTTTGCATGAACATGAGAAGGTAAAGTATGTTCTCCAATTACCTAGAAGAGTTATTAGGGTGTTTTGCCTTAGTTACTACCTTTACCTTTACTTCATACATTGGAAGAATTGGGTCCTGAGACCCTTGCTCCTGTTCCTTAAAATACCATCTGAACAAAATTGGTGAAGCAGTAAAGAGGTTATTGAGGACAATACAGGTACGTTCTTGCCAAAGCGAGGGTCCAAAGCAGGCACAGTCTAGCGGGCAAAGTAGGAGCTTATATTCCCTCTGCACACGTTCCTTCCCTCGTCTCCCCATTGACTGGGGGCTACAAGGTTTTCCTTCCCCCAATGATCAAATAACAGACAAGAGGCTGAGCGCGGGGAGAAACTTCTCCTTCCTCCCCAGAGTTGCCTCCACTTCCGGCTTCACCAGCAGAGATCAAATCGGGGCTTGCAAAGGAGGAAGGGAAGGAGGCGGGGAGCGGGTCTGCTTCCTAATTAAGGCTCCTAATTAAGTGCCGTCACTCCCTGCCTCCCACGCGGGGGCTCCCATTCCCGCCCCCGCTGCCCAGGATTTCGGGTGAGTGCAAAGCCAATGGCGGGGAAGGAGGGAAGGGGCTTTGCAAGGGGGTCCAGGATGAGAAGCCCCGGGGCGGGGAGAGGCGGCCCTGCACTAGTTCCGGGCGGGGAGAAGAGAAAGGAGGAAAGGGAGCTTTTATTAAATGGGGGCCTTGAAGGCGGGGGGGGGGGAGAAGCTTCATCCTGCATAGATCTGGTGCAAAGGGAGTTGCATTGAAGGAGGCGGGAAAGGGGAGAGGGGTGGGCATTGCTGGCCAGGATCGCCTTAATAATAGTTTTAATTTTAATATCTGTACCCTGGCAGAAGACCCCTCGGAGGAGGAGGACCTTATCTTTAGGCACCAGGCGAAAGCATCCCTCTTCTCCCAGGCGTTTGGATCATTAAGCAATCTACCAGGTATGGCCTTCACAACTGCATAGGGGGGTCGTTTTTATTTCTTACTCTGGTGTGCATTTCTGTTTTTTTTTATTGTAAGCAGCCCTGTGATATTAGGACGAAGGGCAGTATAGAAATGTAAGAGATGTATTGTGCATTTTTGTTTCGTTTTCTTCTTTTTCCTTTTTCCATTTTCTAAGCTTTCATTGTGTGTGTATATGTATATGTATGTGTTGATTGTAAACCAATAAAGATTGAATTTTAAACATAAAATAAAAAGGAAGGGCGGGAGGTGATGGAAGGAATTGCCAAAGGTGTTTGAAAATGAGTGGAGGCTCTTGGGATGGGGGTGCCCAGATGGGGCTTCTACAGGGGCAGAAGAATCCCTGCAGGGGCTCTGAAACTCCCTTGGCTTCTTCCTCCCTCCCAGGAAGCTGCAACTTGCTCTGGTTTCTGCGCTCCTCTGGAAGCTGAACCTGCAAACCGAGCTGAGACTGAACCTGCGAACCTGGCCAGGATGGAAGGAGGAAGATGGACGGTTGACCGGGTCAGGCTGTCTCCTGCATCTCTCCCCACAACCTCTGAGCATTCCCTCCCAGGACCCTGGGAGAAATCTGGTGAGTGGATGGATGGATAGATCATGGAGGAATTCTAAATCTTAGGTGTTATTTCCACTGCACGATTAATTGTTGACAATGATGTTGCACATCAATCCAAGAAATTGGTGAAGGGGGCTATGGAAATGCTTCCCATAATTATTTATACTTCATATATTTAAATTGTATCTATTACTTTTATTTTTTATAGACAGGGTCAGAATGATACATTCCACCAACATCAAAACACAATAAATGCATGCACCTCCCCAGTTTGGTGGGCTTAAAGGAAAAAGGACCCATTACCATGATAGAGGATTCCTGTGGCTGGAGGCTCTACACCAGGGGTGTCAAACTCAAATTAATCGGGGGCCGCATCAGCAGTTTGGTCACCCTCAAAGGGCCGGTTGTATCTGTAGGACTATGTGTCCACTCTTTATTATCATAAATTATTGTCACTGCATTCAATTATTACTGTTTTTTGTAATAATGTAAGTAATAACAAAATATTGAGGGGGCTGGGCCCCTGCAAAATGGATGGGCATTGCCATTAAAATCAATGGTTGGTGTGTGCGAGCTGCATCTTGTGATTATGCAGGGTGGGGTTTACCTGAGCCGCCCCCCCCCTCCTATTTTACTCAATTTGGCACCCCTGCTAGAGCTCGTTCTCTGCTAGTGAGAAGAAAGGTAGACTTGGCAGGACCAGCTCAAGAGGTTTCAGTTCAGGAGGTGGAAACCCCAATGGACACTCTCCTTTCAAAGAGTATCATCCACATGTGGCAAGGAATGGGGGTTGTTGCACTACTGCCACCCACTGCAATGGGGCTTCCGCAGGAAAAACCTCTGGGGAGGGGAGGCTTTTGCCCTGCATGGGTCCGATCTGCCCCAAATCTGTCCCCCTAAGGTTGCCTCTTGGACGGCGGGGTGCGGGGGTCGTGTCTCCCTCTAGCCTGCCCAGCCCCACAGAGAAGGCTGTCCCTCCACAGCCCCCCTTCTTGGCTGGCAAAGGAAGAAGCCCCCCTTGTGCCGAGCCGTGGGGCAAGGACTCCGCTCCGAGCACTCTGGGAATGGAGGCGCAGGGAAACTTAAGGCGCAGCTGGAAGGGGACCGCCGCTCTCTCTCTGGCAGAAGGACAAATCCGGGCAGAAGCCCCGAGCCCAGGGAAGGCAAGCCAAGGGCTCCCCGAAGGGCAAGGCGAGATCGTGGGCGTTTCTCCAGGGGGAGCCTCTCGCAGGGAGGACTCGCCATCCCCGCGCGCGCCGGTCCCTGGCGGGCGAAGCTCCCGCTCTTGGCGCCCGCTGGCCTGCCAGGGCGCCCGCCAACAGCAGCAGCAGCAGCAGCAGCGAGGCCACGAGCCCCAGCTGGCCCGCCAGCCGCTCCTTCCTCCGCCGGCGAGCGGGGCTCTTGCTTGGCAGCAGCATCTCGGCCCGACACGGAGCGCTGGCGAGGAGCGCGACTGCCTGGCTGGCTGGCTGGCTGGCTGGGTGCGAGCGAAGAGCAGTGCCGCCTCGCCTCGCCCGCCCGCCCGCTGGCCGCTCACTCTGCGCCGCCTCCCAGCGCCGCTGCCGGGAGAGCACGAGGCAGCGCGGCGGGGGCGAGGCGCTGCGCCATGGGCAGGGCTCCTCGGCGGCGGCGGCGGCGAGCACTCGGCCAGCCCGGCAGCCCCAACCGAGAGCCGGAGGTCAGGGAGGGGGCGCTCGCCGGTCGGCTCCGCCTCCTCCGCCAGATGGGGGGTGGGCGTCTTGCAAGGGCGGCCTCCGCTGCAGCTTCTCGCGGAGAGGTTAGCGGATGGTCTCCTTCACTCCCTGTAAGGATGGACCAGCACCTGGCAGAGCTTTAGGGCACGGGTGTCAAACACAAGGCTGGCGGCCGGCGGAGGCTACACGGGCCACATGACGAGGTCTGGCGGGCCGGATTTGGCCCGCGGGCCTTGTGTTTGACACCCGTGCTCTACACATAGGATTGGGCATATGAAGACCAAGGGTGGCCAGTATTATAAGCAAATTGTGTAAACTTGCCAATCTTACAGACTGGGGTTGTGTATGTGAGTGAGTGAGTGAGTGAGTGGGATAATAATTTATAGTGCCCTTGTAATTTTGTCCTTCCTTAAGCTTACATGCAGATACTGTGGTACAAGCTTGGTACAAATTTCAAATTAAGTACAGAAAGCCTGTGGGATGTATTCCACTGGGAGCAGTCAAACAGGGGCGTAGCAAGGGGGGCGAGGGGGGCGGGCCGCCCCGGGTGCCACTTGGGCAGGGGTGACAGTTGGGCTGGCCCCGCCCTGCGCGGGGCCCGCCCGCCCGTGCCGCTGCTGCTCCCGCGGCACCCTTGCAAGCCGCCACAGCATTCCTTGTTTTCCTAGAGTGGACGTTCAAGGGAATTTTGTTCCAGCCAGTTGAACCTTCCTGTTCCTTCTGGCCTGGAGCAACCTTCCTTGCATGTGACTAGTGGGTGGGCATGACCTTTCCAGACCTGGTAAACGGCCAAGACATGCTGCCACTCTCCCTCTTTCCATCTTCCTTTTATCATGTGAACTTCCCAGTCTGCTAACTGCAGTCGCTAGGTCAACCCACATATGTGGTAAACCTGTTTGTATATGCTGGTAACTTTAAGCCTTAAGCCTGCCTTCAGGGATCACATTGTGCTCTGCCTGATCATGAGTAAAGCATCTTTTTATTGCTTATGAATAATACTAAGGTGCCTTTATCCTTTTAATGAGGGATTTAAAAAGGGGATCTTATCCAGCAACATATAATTCAATTTGAGGGAGGTTGAATTGCATAATAGAAGACTCCCTAGAAAAGACCTTGATGTTGGGAAAGATGGAGGGCAGAAGGAGAAGGGGACGACAGAGGATGAGATGGTTGGACAGTGTTCTCGAAGCTACTAACATGAGTTTGGCCAAACTGCGAGAGGCAGTGAAGGATAGGCGTGCCTGGCGTGCTCTGGTCCATGGGGTCACGAAGAGTCGGACACGACTGAACGACTGAACAACAACAACAACAACAACAACAACAACAGGATCTAGCAAGCCTAAAACCAGATTTCTGCTGTGTGTGAGAAGGGGAATGTAAACTGCGCTAAGTAAATGAACATGCTAGCGCAAGTTAGGAAGGATATTAATAAACAATATATCCTCTCCTGCCACCCTGAACATTCCCACAAAGCCAACAAAGAGACTCACAAGTTTATAGTGGCTCCAGCTTTCCTGGTCAAGAATCCACTTTGTCAGACCGCAGCCCACAAAAGCTTAGGCCATAATACATTTATCAGCCTGAATCTTGTGACTTCCCCCCATTCCTTTCATGGCATTTTGATGCATTCTCAACAGTTTTCATTTATCTAAATTGTTCATAAACTTCTTTACAAGTGATTCTTAAAGTCCAGCTAACGTTTTGATTTGCTTGCAGTAATCTCTTAAGTAAATTATAAATTTTACCCATTCTTTTTAAAATTCCTTATCTTCTTGATAGTAAAAGGTACCCACTTCTTCTTTACATTTCCAGCAGATATTTGAACTTATTCTATACATTTTAGATAACTTACTAGGAGTCAAATACCACAGGTACATCATTTTCATATACTTTTCTTTCAATGAACAACAAACTGTAAATTCCAGGTCTGTTTTCAAAGCCTCTCCCAATCTGGCATTTGTATGTTATGTCCTAAGTCCTTTGCCCACTTAATCATAACTGATTTGACCTGTTCATCCTTTGTGTACCATTCTAGGAGCAGCAAGTTATACATTTTAGACAGATTTTTTATGTTACTTCCTAAGAGTTCTTTTTGAAATTGTGATGTCTCATAACTAAAACCTTTCTTTTTGTCTATCTTAAAGATATCGTTGAATTGATGGTACTGTAACCAGTCAGTTACTGCTTCCCTTATCTCTTCAAAATCTTTTAATTTCAGTTGGTTTTCAACTTCAGTTAACAGCCCTCTGTCAGCCAGTTACTTCTCATATTCAGTTTTTTTTCCAGACATATTGCTTCCAAGGGGGAAAGCCACCAGGGTGTTTTTTACTCAAGTGAATTTTATACTTCTCCCATACCCTAAAAATTGATTTTCTTACTATATAATTCTGAAAAGCTCTATGCACCTTTGCCTTTTCATACCATAGATATGCATGCTATCCATAATTTATGTCCTTCCAGATCTAAAATAACTGCATTTTCCAATGTAACCCATTTCCAGTTGCAGCAGATACAGGATGCTTCATAATAAAGTTTCGAATCCGGCAGGACGAAACCTCCTCTCTCTCTCTTACATCTGTTAATAATTTATTTTTTATCCTTGGTTTCTTCCCTTGTCAGATAAACCTATATATGTCTTTTTGCCATTTTTCAAAGATCCTGTAACTGAAATAAAAAGAAAATTGTTGGCAATACATTCATTTTTATTACTGATGTTGTTGTTCAGTCGTTCAGTCGTGTCCGACTCTTCGTGACCCCATGGACCAGAGCACGCCAGGCACGCCTATCCTTCACTGCCTCTCGCAGTTTGGCCAAACTCATGTTAGTAGCTTCGAGAACACTGTCCAACCATCTCGTCCTCTGTCGTCCCCTTCTCCTTGTGCCCTCAACCTTTCCCAACATCAGGGTCTTTTCTAGGGAGTCTTCTCTTCTCATGAGGTGGCCAAAGTACTGGAGCCTTAACCTCAGGATCTGTCCTTCTAGTGAGCACTCAGGGCTGATTTCTTTAAGAATGGATAGGTTTGATCTTCTTGCAGTCCATGGGACTCTCAAGAGTCTCCTCCAGCACCATAATTCAAAAGCATCAATTCTTCGGCGATCAGCCTTCTTTATGGTCCAGCTCTCACTTCCGTACATTACTACTGGGAAAACCATAGCTTTAACTATACGGACCTTTGTTGGCAAGGTGATGTCTTTGCTTTTTAAGATGCTGTCTAGGTTTGTCATTGCTTTTCTCCCAAGAAGCAGGCGTCTTCTAATTTCGTGACTGCTGTCACCATCTGCAGTGATCATGGAACCCAAGAAAGTGAAATCTCTCACTGCCTCCAGAATAACAGAATAACAACACTTAGGTTTTGCTAATTACTCAGGAAAGATGCTGTTATTCGAGCCTGAGATCATTTCCTCACTTGAAAATGAAAAATACAGAGGAGTGTTTAAGGAGCCCATTCCAACGTAGATCAGTATTATAAAATGCTGCTGCTTTATTACATGTGAATGCAGTGAACATGTGTTGCTCTTGCCATTATCTCCTCTGCATTCCTAAAAATTTGGAACATAGCGAGGACAGTAGAAAATGGAGATGGTGTTAAAATAAGAGAAGGTGCATATTGAGATTGACGTGTGTTCAGTTTCTTTCTTGTCATTCTTGAATGTCTAACAAGAGTCTCTTCCTCCCAAACAGGTCAGGAAGATGATGGTCAGAATTCAACGGAGCCACCTGTGAATTCATTGGGAAGAACAGAAAAACAGTTTAAATGCATGGAATGTGGGGTGGGCTTTAGTCACAGGGAAAGACTGAGGAGACACCAACGAACTCACACGGGGGAGAAACCTTTTAAATGTATTGAATGTGGAAAGAGCTTCAGTCAAAATGGAACACTTAGAATACACCAACGAACCCACACAGGGGAGAAACCATTTAAATGTATTGAATGTGGAAAGAGCTTCAGTGAAAATGGAACACTTAGAATACACCAACGAATTCACACAGGGGAGAAACCATTTAAATGCATGGAATGTGGAAATAGCTTCAGTGGAAGTGGATCACTTAGAATACATCAACGAACTCACACAGGGGAGAAACCATTTAAATGTATTGAATGTGGAAAGAGCTTCAGTAGAAGTGGATCACTTGGAATACACCAACGAACTCACACGGGAGAAACCATTTAAATGTATTGAATGTGGAAAGAGCTTCAGTCGAAGTGCACACCTTAGAATACACCAACGAACTCACACGGGGGAGAAACCATTTAAATGCATGGAATGTGGAAATAGCTTCAGTACAAGTGATTCACTTAGAATACACCAACGAACTCACACAGGGGAGAAACCATTTAAATGTATTGAATGTGGAAAGAGCTTCAGTCGAAGTGCACACCTTAAAATACACCAACGAACTCACACAGGGGAGAAACCATTTAAATGCATGGAATGTGGAAATAGCTTCAGTACAAGTGATTCACTTAGAATACACCAACAAACTCACACAGGGGAGAAACCATTTAAATGTATTGAATGTGGAAAGAGCTTCATTGGAAGTGGATCACTTAGAATACATCAACGGACTCACACAGGGGAGAAACCATTTAAATGTATTGAATGTGGAAAGAGCTTCAGTGAAAATGGAACACTTAGAAAACATCAACGAACTCACACAGGGGAGAAACCATTTAAATGTATTGAATGTGGAAAGAGCTTCATTGGAAGTGGATCACTTAGAATACATCAACGTACTCACACAGGGGAGAAACCATTTAAATGTATTGAATGTGGAAAGAGCTTCAGTGAAAATGGAACACTTAGAAAACATCAACGAACTCACACAGGGGAGAAACCATTTAAATGTATTGAATGTGGAAAGAGCTTCATTGGAAGTGGATCACTTAGAATACATCAACGGACTCACACAGGGGAGAAACCATTTAAATGTATTGAATGTGGAAAGAGCTTCAGTAGAAGTGGATCACTTAGAATACATCAACGGACTCACACAGGGGAGAAACCATTTAAATGTATTGAATGTGGAAAGAGCTTCAGTAGAAGTGGATCACTTAGAATACATGAAAGAACTCACACAGGGGAGAAACAATTTAAATGTATTGAATGTGGAAAGAGCTTCAGTGAAAGTAGAACACTTAGAATACACCAACGAAATCACACACGGGAGTAACCGTTTAAATGTATTGAATGTGGAAAGAGCTTCAGTGATAGTGGAAAACTTAGAAAACATCAGATAACTCGAGCGAGCTAGGCTCAGTTCTCCGCAGCCACTATTTTAAGAGTTAAACTTTTAACACTGTTATGTAATTAACAACTCTTTTTAAATCTAGCTTAATGCGTTTTATACATGTCCCATTCCCGGAAACAGTTTCATTAAAGGGACTTATTGTTTTTATTCCTACTTTTTATGTTACTTGTAAGAGCTGGTCCTCGACCGTAATAAAATTTATTATTATTATTAACATCAGATAACTGACACACGATGAAAACTACAGATGTATTGAATGTGGAAAGGGCTTCAGAGGGAGTGGAGACCTTAATATTCATTAGCAAATTCACACAGGATAAATCATATAAATGTATGGGTTCACTACTTACATCAAGAAACTCAGAAAGGGGGAAATCAGTTGTAAATACATAGAATGTGTGAGATGTTCTAGTGTTTGTGCGTAAATTTGTATATACATATAGATGTATTAAAGTAATGAAGGTCACATATACTAAATGTACAAAATAAGTGGCAACTTCTTGCTAGATAAACAGGGAGAGAGCTTGAATCTGGGATGTTCAAGGTGTGTTTTGAATCTGTTGAGTTTTGAGGTCCGCCCTTCACCGTCCAAATGATGGGCTGCCCTTGTCTTATGGATCAGCATTCCAGGCGCTCATTATGTGGCAAGGCTACCTGAAGAAAGCATATTATTGTACCTGTACCTCATACTCTTATGCCTTATTTCAGAAACTAACTATGCCTTAAAATGGTACTTTGTTTAAAAAAATCAAAATGCTGTGACTTATTGCTGTGTTAGCAGAACATGTTTAGCTATGTTTTAGCTATGTTTTCAGTCTGGAAGGAAAGACGTCCATCATGGTCATAACGTCTCATAGTCACAAGATAGTTATAAACAGGATATGGAAGTTGGGTGATTTCCACAGAATGTATGATAACAGAATGACTGATAAGAAGGGGCTTTTTGCTTTGCATGCTTTGGTTATATCATAGGAACACCTAATATGGTGAATGTAACTAATTATAAGAAAAGGGAAGTGATCTTTAAAAGAACAAAAGGAAGGGCAATGTCAATGCTTATTAGTTTAATTTTGCTGCAATATATGCATATGTAATGCCTAAAGCAATCTGGAAAAAGGTATATAAACCCAGAAGCCCTGATGCTCTGGGGGCTCAGCCTTTGGAAGTATCCTCTGAGCCACTGCTTGCTGTCAGCAAACAATAAATCTACGTATTTTCCTTTTCTCTATTGCCGCGTTTTCATTCAGTCTGAAGAGTTTTGCGACAATTACTTGCACTTTGCATAATCCATTGAAGACCTTTTTAGTGATAGTATTTTACAGCTGAATGAAAAGGTCTCTGTGTTAAATGTCATTTGGGATTCCTTTTAAAACTCATCTCCTATTTTCTGTGCTCTTGTGTACCTGTTTTGAGCTGTTTTTATTAAATATTTTCTGCATTGGCTTTTGACCTGTGGAAGGTGACCAGTAAGGGTGTTTTTTTGTGTGTGTTTCTTAGTTCACAGAAATGTTTTAAAAGAATGTGTGAAAGAATTAGATCTAGGGGAGATTAGTGAAAGGGATTGAGGAGTGGGAGACAGATTTGTTGTGAATGTGGGAGGTGGAGAAGGAGGGAAGAGAAAGCTCAGTTATTTGGTCAGAGCTGTGGCTAAAGGCCTTGGTCCAGCTTTTCTGGGAATTGTAGTCTCAGGATGTCCAATTGTAGTTGGCTGAGGAGACTCAGAAACATCTGAGAGGTTCCTCCCAGAACTCTGGTTCCCAAAGTTTGTGGGAGATGAAGATGACTGTCAAGTCTCTGGACAGAGGTCGGCAATCTAAGGCCCACGGACCGGTTCTGGATCCGGCCGCGGACAGTCCATAAATTGCCACATGGTTCTGATTTATATTGTTTGATTCTGCACCATTTTCTCTCTCTCTCTGCCTGACGGCGGCACCTCCTCCCTCCCTCCTCCTAGCTTCTGACTTCTCTCCCGCCGTAGGGGACTAGCATTTGATTGGTTCCAGCAGCATTCTTTCCCTCTGATTGGTTGCAGCTTTCTTTGCTCCTCCCTTCCTCCTCGTGGAGCCAAGAGGAAGGGTCCTGAGCTTTGTTTGTGCCAGCATGATTGCTTGGCGGCCGCCATTTAAGGCAGCCCCTATTACGTTATGAGAGGAAATAGCAGACGACAGAGATTTTTCCAAGTAGTTCTTTATAAGTAAACTGGAACTGAACTGAACACTAAACAGCTCAGACAGCCTGCTTTTATAGGCAGCCATCTGTCAACATTGCAACAACCGCCCAGGGTTTCCCGGCTAAATTAACTGACGTGGACCTGAGTGAAGACTATATACCCAATACCCCTGGTGGCCAGGGTGAGAACGTCAATGCATAACACCCCTCCCCAGCAAGATAAGGCATTAGTTACAAATTCGCAGGCATAACTGTTTCACTATCAACTATATTTGTCCATAAGACTCACCATCACATATTAATTGACCCTATTTACCATACACCGTTACATGTGCCGTTTGCCCAGTGAACATAGTTTTTTAAATAACCTGGGCGCTTGGAAACCCTGCCGAGGGCCAGTACCAGAGTCCAGGTGGCTGCCCAATTCTGACTGCGACTGCGGTGCGACCCAAAGTGGCATTGAGCCCGAGTTCCCTGGCTCCGCTGCTGTCGAAGGAACCACCGCAAGCAGACTTGGTGGATGGTCAGGCATGGCAGTGGTCCGAGTCTCTGGAGAGCCAGGCAGAACCACCGAAACGGCTCGGCTTTGCTCCACACCCGCAGTTTGTGAGTGAGATTAAGGTGGAGCCTCACCTTCCCTTAGCGTCCGCTCCGGAGCTGGGGCCACAGTAGGGGGCACAGTTGTAGTGTCCAAATCCCCAACCCTGCGCCTTAGCTGGTCTATGTGCCGGCGCCACAAGCGTCCATTCTCTAGTGCCACCTGGAAATGTAACCTGGGGACTTTATGTTGCTCTCCAATTAGCTCTCCAATTCACTCAGACAGGGCTATTTTCATTCAGTTCTTAGGGTGTCCAGGGGCGTGTGTGTTTTACGTTTCCTTTTTCCCCTTCCTTGCAGTCCTGACAAAAATCAAACATCTGAAATAAGAACAGACAAGTCTCTCTTGAAATGGGGTTCCGATCCCAGGAGGTAGTCCGGAGAGACCCCGGAGAATTTAGGTGCTCCTACCTACAGCACAAATAAAAGAGACCAGACCAAGGCGTTCAAAAGCAAGGCAGTTTCCTGTTGTTTATTGATCTGTTGCAACAGAGGTCCTTCGCTCACGCAGCAGGCACGGAGGAAGAACCCCGAACAATAGCATTGGTTTTCTTATATACGTTTTCCTTCCCATGTAGATCAATGTTACAGAAAAGGCGCGAAGCAGAATTAGCATGAGGTAAGTAAGTTTTAATCCTATCTGGATGTCCCGAACAATAGGTGTTGAGCTGTTTTTCCTGTGTACCTTTTGATTGTATAATGACTCTGTTTAACTTTATCATTGCAGGGTGGAGCTGGTGATCGGAGCGCAGTTATATTTCTGCATATCTGTGAATTGGTGTGCTTGCAAATCTATTGAATAAACTTGATGGTTTTTATGAATGGTGTTTTGTTGTGTAGTCCTGGTTTTAAACGCAGACCCAGTAGATGGCGGTGTGGTAATATGGGAAACCTTGACAGCTGGTGTTTTCTATGAATGGGTAGGGAAGGAAATCTTTTAAAGTACACTTATTCTAAGGACATTATTCTAGTTTCTAAGGTTTTTTTCTACTTATTTCTTAAGAGAGAGATATAGTATCTAAGTTTATCTGACACAACGAAAAACAACTTACCGGTATACATTCTTTGTGGTTACATTTTGAAAGAGGATTCATGAAGAAAAAATACAGTAACATCAGGGCTACATAGTAGATCTCTACAGTAAAAGCATGGGGAACAAGATTATTTGAGAGCAGTGTTCCCTGGGAAGAATGCACGTTGTTGCAGTGACATTCAGTAACTGGGAAACACACATATAATTTTATTGGAGCAAGGACGCTTTAATTTTCCTTCTATGAAAGGTAAGAAACAGGGCAAGGGTGGATTTCTTCATGAGGGCACTTAAGGAGTTATTTCCCGGAATTGAGGAATGCCGGGGCCCCTATGCAGATGGCTAGGTAGATGCTGTCTTGATGGGGAAAAGCGTTAAGTAGGAAGAGCTGTTCCACAGTGGAATGTGCTGCCAAGGAGTGTGGTGGAGTCTCCTTCTTTGGAGGTCTTTAAGCAGAGGCTGGACAGCCATCTGTCAAAAATGCTTTGATGGTGTTCCTGCTTGGCAGGGGGTTGGACTGGATGGCCCTTGTGGTCTCTTCCAACTCTATGATTCTAAGATATGCATGCGTTAAGTAGGAAGATATGCATCAGGATGTCTGGCGGATGTAGGAAGTGGAGTTGATTGCCTTTTCCATCTTCAGGTCTTCTCCAGGTCACGCACATAGAATGAAGGGGGGGTTGCCTTCTCGGCTCTCTTCTCTCAGGACATGGCTCCCCTCATGTCAAGGAGGGAGAGGCAAGGGGGTGATCTGTGGTAGAAAATTAGGGTCCCCTCTCTGTTCGTGTGTGTACGTGTAGGTATGTGGAATTCTTACAACACATCCATGTTGATGCTTTTAGCCCCAGAAGAGGAGCTGCCCTTGGTGTCATGGGAGGGGTCCCGGGCCCCTTCCCCTCCTTTCTCAACCATCCCATGGTCACTCTTGACTCCCCAGCAGGAGACTGGATCTGTCTGTGATGGTGAGATGTCCTGGCTGGTTGAAGGACCACTTCCTGTTTCCTGGAGCTCCATCCTTCTTTCTCATGCAAGGAGGAGACATGAAGCAGGTGAAGGCTGAGCACACCTAAGGGCGACACAGGGGTGGTGGTGGTTCTGCTTAACCATTCCCTGTCTGCTTCTTTTCTGGATCAAAATCCCCAGCTAATCTGTCTAGCTGCTGCTGCTGCTGCATGTCAATGTTCCTGTGTCTCTGGTGTGTTTCTTTGAGGAGAATACAGGACACTGCAAAAGACACAGTGTGTAATGAGTCTGCAATGAGGTAGACAGAGAGTGAGGCCTCCCTATAATGTAAACAGGGAGACTTCTGTCCAGGAGATTTCTGTATACAGAACTCTTTGCTGAGGTGGAAGTGGGGACTAAGTGAGGTTGGAGTGGAACCATGTTTACATGAATATGAGAAGGTAAAATTTGCTCTCCATTTAAATATTTATTAAGTTTATTGAGGACAATACAGGTACGTTCTTGCAAAAGCGAGGGTCCAAAGCAGGCACAGTCTAGCGGGCAAAGTAGGAGCTTATATTCCCTCTGCACACGTTCCTTCCCTCGTCTCCCCATTGACTGGGGGCTACAAGGTTTTCCTTCCCCCAATGATCAAATAACAGACAAGAGGCTGAGCATGGAGAGAAACTTCTCCTTCCTCCCCAGAGTTGCCTCCACTTCCGGCTTCACCAGCAGAGATCAAATCGGGGCTTGCAAAGGAGGGAGGGAAGGAGGCGGGGAGCGGGGCTGCCTCGTGCAGAGGCGGAGGAGGGGGCTGCTTCCTAATTAAGGCTCCTAATTAAGTGCCGTCACTCCCTGCCTCCCACGCGGGGGCTCCCATTCCCGCCCCCGCTGCCCAGGATTTCGGGTGAGTGCAAAGCCAATGGCGGGGAAGGAGGGAAGGGGCTTTGCAAGGGGGTCCAGGATGAGAAGCCCCTGGACGGGGAGAGGCGGCCCTGCACAAGCTCCGAGCGGGGAGAAGAGAAAGGAGGAAAGGGAGCTGTTTTTTAAATGGGGGCCTTGAAGGCGGGGGGGGGGGAGAGAAGCTTCATCCTGCATAGATCTGGTGCAAAGGGAGTTGCATTGAAGGAGGCGGGAAAGGGGAGAGGGGTGGGCATTGCTGGCCAGGATCGCCTTAATAATAGTTTTAATTTTAATTTTTATATCTGTACCCTGGCAGAAGACCCCTCGGAGGAGGAGGACCTTATCTTTAGGCACCAGGCGAAAGCATTCCTCTTCTCTCAGGGGTTTGGATCATTAAGCCATCTACCCGGTATGGCCTTCACAACTGCATAGGGGGGTCGTTTTTCTTTCTTACTCTGGTGTGCATTACTGTTTTTTTTATTGTAAGCAGCCCTGTGATCTTAGGACGAATGGCAGTATAGAAATGTAAAGAAGAGCAGTAAAAATAGGAGGCCCTGTTGCATTCAAGGGAGTGGTTGGGACAGAGTCTCTGATCAGCATGAATAGCAGGACAGGCTTAGGAAGGAACAACAACAACATGAGTTTGACGAAATTGCGGGAGGCAGTGGAAGACAGGAGTGCCTGGCGTCCTCTGGTCCATGGGGTCTCAAAGAGTCAGACACGACTAAACAAAAACAACAATAACAATAAATTCATTACTTGCACCCTGCGCATCTTGCTGGGTTGCCTCAGCCGCTCTGGGCAGCTTCCAAAAAAATAAAACACATTAAAACATTTAAAACTTCCCTGTACAGACCAGCCATCAGAAGTCTTCCAGTTTGTAGAAATGGTCTTCAATTTTAAAGAAATGCCCTTTTTAATGAATCCCGTGGTGTAAACATGTATGTTATCCTCTAGGTCCAAATAAACACATAATATGAGCAAGCGGTGCTCCAAAGTGCTTATTGTGTCAACTTTCCACCTAAGTTATTTAATCCTGACCTGTTTCCCAAAAGGAGGGGGGGAGCAGAGGAGGAAACCGGTTTGAAGGCTCTTTCCATCAACCACCTCTCTTCCCTGAGCAACAAGAGCAAAGGGTGTTTGCAGGGCAGGAGGACAGAGGAGGAGGCATCCAGGGCAGAGGGAGCAGTGGCCAAATCCCGCCTCTCCCAGGGGGTCCGGATGCAAGCAAGGGGCTTCCTACTTCTCCATGCAAGGGCCACCCATGTATTCAGAGCTGTCCTTTGCAGATTAACTCTTAAGTTCCAAGGGATCTACTCTCAGGCCACTAATGTGCATACCATGCCAGCCTTCGGAAGGGAGGTGGGACAGGCAGGTGAAAGGAATGGCCAAAGGTGGTTGAGAATGGGTGGGGGGGGGTCTTGGGAAGGGGTCGTTTTGTATGCAACAACTGCAGTGAGGATGCTGGTTGCCAAGGGATAGAAAGGAGATAAAATTCCATCAAAAGAGGAGAGGCAAGTAAAAATTCTTGAATATATGGAAGTAGCATATGTGATGGAAAGATCTGAGATCGATTGACCCAAAAGTTTTAAAGGGAATGGGAGATCTATAGACAATATTTAAAAGAACAGTGTCATACCTCTCGGAATTGAACAAGGTATAAAGAATTCAGACAAGATTTAATAAAGATAAAGTTTATTGAAAAATAGAGAGAAGTAATTAAGAAAACAAATAACCCATATCAAGGAAGTCGGAGGTTGGTGGCTGGAATAATTTTTTGCATTCATGATGTTTTGTTCTATTTCTTTTTGTAAGAGATGTATTGTGCTTTTTGTTTTGTTTTCTTCTTTTTCCTTTTATAAGCTTTCGTGTTGTGTGTGTGTATGTGTTGATTTTAAACCAATAAAGATTGAATAAATAAAAAATTAAAAAGGGCGGGAGGTGATGAAAGGTGTTTAAAAATGGGTGGAGGCTCTTGGGATGGGTGTACCGAGTTGGGGCTTCTCCAGGGACAACAGAATATCTTGGGCAGGAGAATCCCTGCAGGGGCTCTGAAACTCCCTTGGCTTCTTCCTCCCTCCCAGGAAGCTGCAACTTGCTCTGGCTTCTGGGCTCCTCAGGAAGCTGAACCTGCAAACCTAGCTGAGACTGAACCTGCAAACCTGGCCAGGATGGAAGGAGGAAGATGGACGGTTGACGTGGTCAGGCTGTCTCCCGCGTCCCTCCCCACAACCTCTGAGCATTCCCTCCCAGGACCCTGGGAGAAATCTGGTGAGTTCCAGGGGAGAGGAGATGGGGACAGGGAAGGATGGATGAATGGATGGTGGCGGGAGAAAGAGGAAAAGATGGAGAGGAGACAAAGGCAGGGAGGTCTGGGTCCTTGCGTGCTTTTGCAATTTCCTTTCCCCTGCCTGAAATTCTCAGACAATGGGATTGCCAGAACCTCTGAGTTAGCCTTTTCCAACATACTACCCTCCAGACATCATTAGATTTCCAACTCCCCTCAGCCACAGCCAGCATGACCAATGGAATGATGGGAGTTGTAGTCTAACAACTTCCAGAGAGCATCAAGTTGGAGAAGGATGCAGTGGGAGGAAAGCCCAATGATCAGTCCCTAGGCAGAAAACTTCTCTTGGGACCAAAGTAGATGCAACGTTCAATGCATGGAGAGAGGAGAGGGACAGCCATTACGTCTGGCAAGTCGACATGCTTTCTGTGATGGAATGATGGACACAGCACAATACTGAATTCCTCCCATAGTTTTCTTCCCCATGAGGTTTTGCGTGCCATCGGTGTACACAGAAGCATTGAATTTGTAAGCATGTCTTGCACAGTTGTGTGGAGGGAGGGCTAGGAGGAAGAAGGATAAGCGATTTGTGTAAACTTGCCGATGTTACAGACTGGGGTTGTGTGTGAGAGTGAGTGAGTGAGTGGTATAATATTTTATAGCACCCCTGTAATGTTTTCCATCTCTAAGCTTACATGGAGATACTGTGGTAGAAATTTGGTATAAATTTCAAAATAAGAAGAAGAAGAAGAAGAGTTTGGATTTGATATCCCGCTTTATCACTACCCGAAGGAGTCTCCAAGCGGCTAGCATTCTCCTTTCCCTTCCTCCCCCCACAACAAACCCTCTGTGAGGTGAGTGGGGCTGAGAGACTTCAGAGAAGTGGGACTAGCCCAAGGTCACCCAGCAGCTGCATGCGGAGGAGCGGAGACGCGAACCCGGTTCACCAGATTACGAGTCTACTGCTCTTAACCACTACACCACACTGGCATAAGTGCACAAAGCCAACAAAGAGGCTCACAAGTTTATAGTGGCACCAGATTTCCTTGTCAAGTCCACTTTGTCAGACTGCAGCCCACTAAAGCTTAGGCTATAACACATTTATCAGCCTTTCAGGGCAACAAAAGATGAATCAACAGAAGCAGAGTTAGTCTATGGACTTCCATCCTACAGGAGACAGGGAATGGGTTTACCACAACAGGTTTACCACAGCTATCAGCCTATCACCCATTCCCACCACCCCTCTGAGTAATACCCCTCCCCACCCTCTCACTATATATAAGGGTCTGGTGACTTCTGTTTCAGTGTATCTGAAGAAGTGTGCATGCACACGAAAGCTCATACCAAGAACAAACTTAGTTGGTCTCTAAGGTGCTACTGGAAGGAATTTTTTTATTTTGTTTTTAAAATCAAGGGTTGGCACTCGAAATGGACGAATACTTGCAGCCAACGGTTCATTTCTCCTCCTTGCTTCAATGATTATTTGAACAGCATCAGTGCGATCTGACTTCTGGGCAGAAGCCAGTTGGGCGAGAATAATATTTTCTGGGTGTGCAAAGAAAGCATTTCTCTGCACACATCGCTGTACAATTCCCTTTGCCTCCTTGTCTTCGATCTGCTCACTTTTCTTCATTAGAAAATAAAAGTTCTGTGGACCCTCAATAGCCAATTCGTGATGTTTTACTTTAAACCACATTGGTGCGTAGATGTTTACAATGTATGAAGTCAATATTTTTAGAACTCGAGATGGTTTCTTTGTGCAGGCATACAGCCGGCAGATACGACAGGCAGTAGTCAGCCACCTGCTATGGCTGCAAGGGCCAATTTTGAGCAGCTGTAAGTCACTGCTGAATTCTCCAGAGATGAGTGCAGATGTAACTTGCCACAAATACTGGTACTTTTGGTCAGTAGATAGATTTTTCCAAACGACTTCTGGCATTTCAGGGATTGAATCTGATTGTGCAAAGCATTTGTATTCAACAACTGGCAAATCGGTGACACTGGGCAGTAATTTCCCAATAGGCCCTGAAAAGGTGTTAGCCCCAGATGTGGGTCCATCTAGTTCAATGATGAGATGTCGTAGAGGCAGTTCATTGGCATGAAGGTGGCATGCAACTATTATTGCTCTACATAAAACCTAAAATTTATGTTTATTAGTTCACAATTTAACATACTGAGAATTAAATGAGTCAAATTCCTATGTTTTTATCACTCGTGGTGAGGCAAAATTTCAATTTGTAGGAGCAGGGTCTAAATATTAACCGATTTGTCCCAAATTTGAAATTTAACTATGTTTATACCATACGCCCGAGATAAGATCAAGGGAGGAAACATTTTCGAAAAAAAGTTTTTTTATGACCTACCCTATTGTACAATAAACCCTTCTATATATACGGAAAGGGAGTCGAGACTCGTTACTCGTGAGAAGGCACTACAGAATGCTTACATTTACACTGAGGTCTGTCTGTTTTTGATATTTATTTTCTGTTTTTGTGTCTTTTCTGTTTTGTTTGTTTGATTGATTGTTTGACTGTAAAAAGCTGCAAAACCAAAAGAACCATAAGCAGAACAACAATAGAGATAAAGAAGCAAATTATTTCCAAGCATGAAAGTGGTGTCTGTTTAAGTGGTCTGGTGTAGCGGCCACACGACTCGTACACGTTGGCTCAGTGAAGTGCAGTTTATTTTCAATACACAAAGAAAACAACCAAGCCTACAAACTGCAGCTCTATGCTCTAACGACCTCTTCACTAATCTGTTGATGACTCATCTGAAGGGTCGGGGTGGTTCTTCTGCCCTTTTAAACCTCGCGAGAACACCATCCTCTTCCACCTCCTCTACGACAACAATTTCCCTTTCTCTTGCACCCCACCCTTCTTGCGTTCGGCCCAAGTTAAAGGTAAAGGCTCTGACAGACTGCTGTCAGAGAAACGTGGCCTCGCCAAGGACTGAGCACTTCCCTCTATCTTATCTCTGTCCGTTTCCTTGCCAACCTGCTCTCCCGGCTCTTGGCTGCCCTCCCAGTCAGCCAGCTGGTGGTTACTAGGTGGTAACCTGATATCTGGCACTTATTATTTCACAGTACAGCTTTTTTTTTTTTTGCTATTTATTTTGCATTTTCATTTTTGAGGCTTTTTCAGTTCATTTGTTTTCTTCCCTGTGCGGAACCCTGTTCATCAACTGAATGACTGATTGATTGTGTGACTGTGGAAATGGATAAAAAAAACAACCATCCAAACAATGACTATCATCAGTGCAATAAGAATTTTTTTATCATCCAGAATACTGTCTTACTTATTTTATAGTACAGTACATTGTTTATTGATGTCATTTTATTAATCAATGGTCTTGTAAGACTGTAAAATTCATATTAAACTGCTGTTTTAGGGGTTTCTATTTAAAATCAGGAATTGATTAATCCATCTTGCATTATTTTCTCTTCGAAGACGCGCTTTTATTTTGGAACGCTTTGGTTTTGGAACGTACTTCTGGAATGGATTAAGTTTGAGAACCAAGGTACAACTGTACTAGTATCTGGAAAGCACAGGAGGGCAGAGGGCTCTTGTGCTCCAATCCTGCTTCCTGGTTTCCCACAGGCATCTGGTTGGTCCCTGTGAGAACAGGATGCTGGACTAGGTGGGCCTTTGCTGATCCAGCAGGCTCTTCTTAGGTTCTATCATACTGCAATATTCTCACAGTTGCATGTGGCATAACAACACTTAAGTTTTGATAATTACTCAGAAAAGATACAGTTATTCGAGCCTGAGATCATTTCCTCACTTGAAAATGAAAAATACAGAGGAGTGTTTAAGGAACCCATTCCAACATAGATTAGTATTATAAAATGCTGCTGCTTTATTACGTGTGAATGGAGTGAACATGAGTTGCTCTTGCCATTATCTCCTCTGCATTCCTAAAAATTTGGAACATAGCGAGGACAGTAGAAAATGGAGATGGTGTTAAAATAAGAGAAGGTGCATATTGAGATTGACGTGTGTTCGGTCTCTTTCTTGTCATTCTTGAATGTTTAACAGGATTCTCTTCCTCCCAACAGGTCAGGAAGAAGATGGTCAGAATTCAACGGAGCCACCTGTGAATTCATTGGGAAGAACAAAAAAACAGTTTAAATGCATGGAATGTGGGGTGTGCTTTAGTAAAAGTGGAAACCTTAGAATACACAAACGAACTCACATGGGGGAGAATGCATTTAAATGTATTGAATGTGGAAAGAGCTTCAGTCAAAATGAAACACTTGGAATACACCAACGAATTCACACGGGGGAGAAACCATTTAAATGTATTGAATGTGGAAAGAGCTTCAGTCAAAGTGCACACCTTAGAATACACCAACGAACTCACACAGGGGAGAAACCATTTAAATGTATTGAATGTGGAAAGAGCTTCAGTGAAAATGGAGTACTTAGAAAACATCAACGAACTCACACAGGGGAGAAACCATTTAAATGTATTGAATGTGGAAAGAGCTTCAGTCAAAGTGCACACCTTAGAATACATCAACGAACTCACACAGGGGAGAAACCATTTAAATGTATTGAATGTGGACAGAGCTTCAGTCAAAATGGAAACCTTAGAATACATCAACAAACTCACACAGGGGAGAAACCATTTAAATGTATTGAATGTGGAAAGAGCTTCAGTCAAAGTGCACACCTTAGAATACACCAACGAACTCACACGGGGCAGAAACCATTTAAATATATTGAATGTGGAAAGAGCTTCAGTGAAAATGGAGTACTTAGAAAACATCAACGAACTCACACAGGGGAGAAACCATTTAAATGTATTGAATGTGGAAATAGCTTCAGTAGAAGTGAATCACTTAGAATACACCAACGAACTCACACAGGGGAGAAACCATTTAAATGTATTGAATGTGGAAAAAGTTTCAGTGAAAATGGATCACTTAGAATACATCAACGGACTCACACGGGGGAGAAACCATTTAAATGTATTGAATGTGGAAAAAGTTTCAGTGAAAATGGATCACTTAGAATACATCAACGGACTCACACGGGGGAGAAACCATTTAAATGTATTGAATGTGGAAACAGCTTCAGTCAAGGTGCACACCTTAGAATACATCAACGAACTCACACAGGGGAGAAGCCATTTAAATGTATTGAATGTGGAAACAGCTTCAGTAGAAGCGATTCACTTAGAATACATCAACGAACTCACACAGGGGAGAAGCCATTTGAATGTATTGAATGTGGAAATAGCTTCAGTAGAAGTGAATCACTTAGAATACACCAACGAACTCACACAGGGGAGAAACCATTTAAATGTATTGAATGTGGAAAGAGCTTCAGTGGAAGTGGAGCACTTAGAATACATCAACGAACTCACACGGGGCAGAAACCATTTAAATGTATTGAATGTGGAAAAAGTTTCAGTGAAAATGGATCACTTAGAATACATCAACGGACTCACACGGGGGAGAAACCATTTAAATGTATTGAATGTGGAAACAGCTTCAGTAGAAGCGATTCACTTAGAATACATCAACGAACTCACACGGGGGAGAAACCATTTAAATGTATTGAATGTCGAAAGAGCTTCAGTGAAAGTGGAGCACTTAGAATACATCAACGGACTCACACGGGGGAGAAACCATTTAAATGTACTGAATGTGGAAAGAGCTTCAGTGGAAGTGGAGCACTTAGAATACATCAACGGACTCACACAGGGGAGAAACCATTTAAATGTACTGAATGTGGAAAGAGCTTCAGTGGAAGTGGAGCACTTAGAATACATCAACGGACTCACACGGGGGAGAAAACATTTAAATGTATTGAATATGGAACGAGGTTCAGTCAAAATGGACAGCTTGGGAAACATCAGCTAATTCAGACAGAGGGAAAACCATAAATATGATATTTGGAAAGAGGTTCAGAGGTTGTGGAGACCTTAATATTCATTAGCGAATTCACACAGGGGAAAAGCCATATACAGTACAATCGTACCTCGGGTTAAGTAGGCTACTTAATTCGTTCCGGAGGTCCATTCTTAACCTGAAGCACCACTTTAGCTAATGGGACCTCCTGCTGCTGCTGCCCCGCCAGGGCACGATTTCTGTTCTTAGCCGAGTTCTTAACCTGATGCGTCTTTAACCCAAGGTACCACTGTATAGTGGTGCCTCAGGTTACATACGCTTCAGGTTACATACGCTTCAGGTTAAGAACTCCACTAACCCAGAAATAATGCTTCAGGTTAAGAACTTTGCTTCAGGATAAGTTCTTAACCCGAGGTACCACTGTAAATGTATAAAATTTTGCCACTCAGGGTTCCCACAGTTCCTGGGAAGTGAAGATGACTGTCATGCCTCTGGATGTCCAAAAAGGAATTTGGCAGTGTTTGTTTTCATTCTTGGGGGCCATGCTATTTGGCGATCCTCTCTTTTTCAAGAGGTATCTGGAGACTGTTGATCTGCATAGCTTGGAATCTGGCATTCTGGACTTTCCCTGCAATTCTGCATATTGCTGAGAACAGAGAGCTGGATCTGGATTTCTTGTATCATTGCATCATTCCCACCTACACTTCCGTGGTTTGTGAATATGGCTGGTTTGGGTTCCTTTGGACCACTTGCTAATAATCTTGTGTTGTTGTTCAAAATGGTTTTTTGCTGATAATGGGTTCCTAAAACTTTAATAAAGCACAGATTCCTTTCAAAATATTCATTCTCACCTATTCCACTAAATAGTTCTGTGCCCCCCAACCCCCGCCTGGATGTTTTGTTTTTTGCAGAGTGCCTGATCCTTTGGGGAAGTGGGTTTGTTGTGATAGAACTCCAAAGCAGCTTTAGTTATGCAACCTGAATTTGCCTGTTTTTGACTGAATCCCACCCTAAAACAGGGATGCTTTCGAAATGCCCTTCATCAGATGAATGAAGCATGAATGTAAGCTTGCAGTTATATTTATCTCTCCACACACACACACACGTTCATGGGTGGAAAGAAAGAAAGTGAGGTCAGTCAGACAATGAAATGCAGAAGGGCAGGTTTCTCAAGTTCTTCCAGCTCATCTCCATTTCTATTGTTTTGCAGCTGATTTAGTTAATTGAAAAGCACAAAACAACCACAAAGAATCTTGAGGCAGGTTACACATTTATTGCAGTTTAGACTTTGGTTGTTGGCATTTATAGTCCCCAATCCTATTCACCTAGCAGACTGCCTCTCTCTCCTGCCCCTACAAGCCCAACAGTAAGATTTTCTGTAGAGACACTGGGGGCTGTTCCATGACAGTTGTCACTTGCTGACAATGCAGAAGGAAGCCACCTTGGTTCACCCAGAAGATACCAGATGTTGGTTTTGGTTACGTCTAGGTAACCTGGGAACTTCATGTTGATTGACCACCCCAGCTCCCTGACCCCAAGAAGAGACTCATCCAGGGAGGCAGGTGAGCATTACAGCTAAACCATGTTATGTTCTCCAGTAGCTATTCACCCGGAAACGGCTATTTTCATCCAGTTCTTCGTGTGTCGGGGGGGGGGAGTGTTTTTTACCTTTCCTTCTCCGCTTTCTTGCAGTCCTAACAAAAATCAAATATCCATGTTGATGCTTTTAGCCCCAGAAGAGGAGCTCCCCTTGGTGTCAAGGGAGGGGTCCCAGGGAGCATCTGGAGCCCTGCCGTTCCTTCTGTCCCTGGCCCCTTCCCCTCCTCTCTCGACCATCCCAGGGCCACTCTTGACTCCCCAGCAGGAGACGGGATCTGTCTGTGATGGTGAGATGTCCTGGCTGGTTGAAGGACCACTTCCTGTTTCCTGGAGCTCCATCCTTCTTTCTCATGCAAGGTGGAGACATGAAGCAGGTGAGGGCTGAGCACACCTAAGGGCGACACAGAGAGGGGGGTGGATTCTGCTTAACCTTTCCCCATCGGGATCAAAAGCAACACACAGAAGGGCAGAGTGAGGGCACAATCAGTTTTATGGAGCTGCGTTGAAAGGCATTGCTTCATGACCCTAAGAACCCTTCTCAAAAAACAAGCATTCAGTGAATTTAAACCACACACACACATTTAGATCAGATAATAACCCCCCCCCCCAAAAAAAAGCAGTCTGGTGCCGCATTGCGTGGGTCCAACAGTCATGGAGGCTATTTCTGCATGTGCTATAGGGCTAGGTGTGTCAACCTGGGAAGGTAGCACAACAAGAAGGAAAACTCTGGTCCCAAACCTCTGCTGCCTTGTGGGATACCTTTGGCAGAAGAAAAGGCTAAGGAGGTGGTGCTGCGTAACTACAATTCTATACCCAAGCCCAGCTGTGCCCTGCTTTGCATATGTGCACAGTTTTAGATTCTGTGGTTAGCTAGTCCTTAACGGTTTAGCTTCTAGCCGGAAATAACACCAGGTGCAGTGCTTGTTTTGGTAACTGAAGTTTGCACGCTTGAGCTGCATAGAAATTCTGAACATTGTTCTTTAATAAAACAGAAGCTGCATAGCTAAAATGGAGTTCCCCAGACTTTGGTCAAGAGCCTTATGGTCTGTCCAGTGCTGGTCAGGCGCCTCACTTTTATTCCCAGAAGAGGAGCTGCTCTTGGTGTCATGGGAGGGGTCCAAGGGAGCATCTGGAGCCCTGCCGTTCCTTCTGTCCCTGGCCCCTTCCCCTCCTCTCTCGGCCATCCCAGGGCCACACTTGACTCCCCAGCAGGAGACTGGATCTGTCTGTGATGGTGAGTTTTCCTGGCTGGTTGAAGGACCACTTCCTGTTTCCTGGAGCTCCATCCTTCTTTCTCATGCAAGGTGGAGACATGAAGCAGGTGAGGGCTGAGCACACCTAAGGGCGACACAGGGGTGGTGGTGGCTCTGCTTAACCATTCCCCGTCTGCTCCTTTTGTGGATCAAAATCTCCAGCTAATCTGTCTAGCTGCTTCTGCTGCATGTAACTTCCTGTGTCTTTGGTGTGTTTCTTTGAGGAGAATACAGGACACTGCAAAAGACACAGTGTGTCATGAGTGTGCAATGAGGTAGACAGAGAGTGAGCCCTCCCTATAATGTAAACAGGGAGACTTCTGTCCAGGAGATTTCTGTATACAGAGCTCTTTGCTGAGGTGGAAGTGGGGACTAAGTGAGATTGGAGTGGAACCATGTTTGCATGAACATGAGAAGGTAAAATTTGCTCTCCATTTCAATATTTATTAAAATTATTTATTCAGTTACACAGAAGAGTTATTAGGGTTTTTTGCCGTACTACCTTTACCTTTACTTCATACATTGGAAGAATTGGGTCCTGAGACCCTTGCTCCTCTTCCTTAAAATACCATCTGAACAAAATTAGTGAAGCAGTAAAGAGGTTATTGAGGACAATACAGGTACGTTCTTGCAAAAGCGAGGGTCCAAAGCAGGCACAGTCTTGCGGGCAAAGTACCGGTAGGAGCTTATATTCCCTCTGCACACGTTCCTTCCCTCGTCTCCCCATTGACTGGGGGCTACAAGGTTTTCCTTCCCCCAATGATCAAATAACAGACAAGAGGCTGAGCGTGGGGAGAAACTTCTCCTTCCTCCCCAGAGTTGCCTTCACTTCCGGCTTCACCAGCAGAGATCAAATCGGGGCTTGCAAAGGAGGGAGGGAAGGAGGCGGGGAGCGGGGCTGCTTCCTAATTAAGGCTCCTAATTAAGTGCCGTCACTCCCTGCCTCCCACGCGGGGGCTCCCATTCCCGCCCCCGCTGCCCAGGATTTCGGGTGAGTGCAAAGCCAATGGCGGGGAAGGAGGGAAGGGGCTTTGCAAGGGGGTCCAGGATGAGAAGCCCCTGGACGGGGAGAGGCGGCCCTGCACTAGTTCCGGGCGGGGAGAAGAGAAAGGAGGAAAGGGAGCTTTTATTAAATGGGGGCCTTGAAGGCGGGGGGGGGGGGGGGAGAGAGAAGCTTCATCCTGCATAGATCTGGTGCAAAGGGAGTTGCATTGAAGGAGGCGGGAAAGGGGAGAGGGGTGGGCATTGCTGGCCAGGATCGCCTTAATAATAGTTTTAATTTTAATTTTAATATCTGTACCCTGTCAGAAGACCCCTCGGAGGAGGAGGACCTTATCGCTAGTCAACAGGCGAAAGCATCCCTCTTCTCCCAGGCGTTTGGATCATTAAGCAATCTATGGCCTTCACAACTGCATGAGGATTGTCGGTTTTATTTCTTAATCTGGTATGCATCTCTGTGTTTTTATTGTAAGCAGCCCTGTGATCTTCGGAGGAAGGGCAGTATAGAAATGTAAAGAATAGCAGTAAAAATAGGAAGCCTTGTTGCATTCAAGGGAGTGGTTGGGACAGAGTCTCTGATCAGCATGCATAGCAGAACAGGCTTAGGAAGGAACAACAACAACAACATGAGTTTGAAGAAATTGCGGGCGGCAGTGGAAGACAGGAGTGCCTGGCGTATTTTGGTCCATGGGGTCTCAAAGAGTCAAGGCACGACTAAACAAAAACAACAATAAATAATTCATTACTTGCACCCTGCGCATCTGGTTGGGTTGCCTCAGCCGCTCTGGGCAGCATCCAACAAAATAAAACACATTAAAACATCAAAAACTTCCCCGTACAGACCTGCCATCAGAAGTCTTCCAGTTTGTAGAAATGGTCTTCAATTTTAAAGAAATGCCCTCTTTAATGAATCCCACTGTGTAAACATGTATGTTATCCTCTAGGTCCAAAAAACACATGATATGAATAGGCAGTGCTCCAAAGTGCTTATTGTGTGAATTTTCCACCTAAGTTATTTAATCCTGACCTGTTTCCCAAAAGGACAAGATGGGGGGGGGGGGGAAGCAGAGGAGGAAACGGGTTTGAAGGCTCTTTCCATCAGCCTCCTCTCTCCCCTGAGCAACAAGAGCAAAGGGTGTTTGCAGGGCAGGAGGACAGAGGAGGGGGCAGCAGCGAGGGCAGAGGGAGCAGTGGGCGGATCCGCCGCCTCTCCCAGGAGGTCCAGATGCAAGCAAGGGGCTTCCTTCTTCTGCATGCAAGGGCCACCCATGTATTCAGAGCAGTCCTTTGCACATTAACTCTCAAGTTCCAAGGGATCTACTCTCAGGCTGCTAATGTGCATACCATGCCAGCCTTCGGAAGGGAGGTGGGACAGGCAGGTGAAAGGAATGGCCAAAGGTGGTTGAAAATGGGCGGGGGGGCTCTTGGGAAGGGGTCTTTTTGTATGCAACAACCGCAGTGAGGATGCTGATTGCCAAGGGATAGAAAGGAGATAAAATTCCATCAAAATAGGAGTGGCAAGTAAAAATTATTGAATATATGGATCTAGCATAGGTGACGGAAAAGATCAGAGATCAATCAACCCCAAAGTTTAAAAGGGAATGGGAGATCTATAGACAATATTTAAAAGAACAGTGTCCCCATATAAATACTTTAGAATGCTTCAAATAACTCTCGGAATTGAACAAGGTATAAAGAATTCAGACAAGATTTAGTAAAGATAAAGTTTATTGAAAAATATAGGCAAGTAATTAAGAAAAGAAATAACCCATATCAAGGAAGTCAGAAGTTGATGACTGGAATTCCCCCCCCCCCCATTCATGATGTATTGTTCTATTTCTTTTTGTAAGAGATGTATTGTGCTTTTTTGTTTTGTTTCCTTCTTTTTCCTTTCTCCTTTTATAAGCTTTCGTGTTGTGTGTGTGTCTGTGTGTCTGTGTATGTGTTGATTTTAAACCAATAAAGATTGAATAAATAAAATAAATAAAAAATTAAAAAGGGCGGGAGGTGATGAAAGGTGTTTGAAAATGGGCGGAGGCTCTTGGGATGGGGGTGCCCAGTTGGGGCTTCTCCAGGGGCAGGAGAATATCTTGGGCAGAAGAATCCCTGCAGGGGCTCTGAGGCTCCCTTGGCTTCTTCCTCCCTCCCAGGAAGCTGCAGCTTGCTCTGGCTTTTGTGCTCCTCAGGAAGCTGAACTTGCAAACCTAGCTGAGACTGAACCTGCGAACCTGGCCAGGATGGAAGGAGGAAGATGGACGGTTGACCTGGTCAGGCTGTCTCCCGCGTCCCTCCCCACAACCTCTGAGCATTCCCTCCCAGGACCCTGGGAGAAATCTGGTGAGTTCCAGGGGAGGGGAGATGGGGACATGGATGGATGGATGGTGGCGGAAGAAAGAGGAAAAGATGGAGAGGAGACAAAAGACAGGGAGGTCTGGGTCCTTGCGTGCTTTTGCAATTTCCTTTCCCCTGCCTGAAATTCTCAGACAATGGGATTGCCAGAACCTCTGAGTTAGCCTTTTCCAACATACTACCCTCCAGACATCATGAGATTTCCAACTCCCCTCAGCCACAGCCAGCATGACCAATGGAATGATGGGAGTTGTAGTCTAACAACTTCCAGAGAGCATCAAGTTGGAGAAGGATGCTGTGGGAGGAAAGCCCAATGATCAGCCCCTAGGCAGAAAACTTCTCTTGGGACCAAAGTAGATGCAAAGTAGATGCATGGAGAGAGGAGAGGGACAGCCATTATGTCTGGCAAGTTGACATGCTTTCTGTGATGGAGTGATGGACACAGCACAACACTGAATTCCTCCCATAGTTTTCTTCCCCATGAGGTTTTGCGTGCCATCGGTGTACACAGAAGCATTGAATTTGTAAGCATGTCTTGCACAGTTGTGTGGAGGGAGGGCTAGGAGGAAGAAGGCTAAGCGATTTGTGTAAACTTGCCGATGTTACAGACTGGGGTTGTGTGTGAGAGTGAGTGAGTGAGTGGTATAATATTTTATAGCACCCCTGTAAGCTTACCCCTGTCTCTAAGCTTACATGGAGATAGGTAAAGGGACCCCTGACCATTAGGTCCAGTCGCGGACGAGTCTGGGGTTGTGGCGCTAATCTCGCTTTATTGGCCGAGAGCCGGTGTACAGCTTCCGGGTTATGTGGCCAGCATGACAAAGCCGCTTCTGGTGAACCAGAGCAGCACACGGAAGCACCGTTTACCTTCCCACCGAAGCGGTACCTATTTATCTACTTGCACTTTGACGTGCTTTTGAATTGCTAGGTGGGCAGGAGCTGGGACCAAGCAATGGGAGCTCACCCCGTCGCAGGGATTCGAACTGCCAACCTTCTGATCAGCAAGCCCTAGGCTCTGTGGTTTAACCCACAGAGCCACCTGGGTCCCTTACATGGAGATCCTATGGTAGAAACTTGGTATAAATTTCAAAATAAGTACACAAAGCCAACAAAGAGACTCACAAGTTTATAGTGGCACCAGATTTCCTCGACAAGAGTCCACTTTGTCAGAGTGCAGCCCACAAAAGCTTAGGCTGTAACACATTTATCAGCCTTTCGGGGCTACAAAAGATGAATCAACAGAAGCAGAGTTAGTCTATGGACTTCCATCCTACAGGAGACATGGAGTGAACATGTGTTGCTCTTGCCATTATCTCCTCTGCATTCCTAAAAATCTGGAACATAGCGAGGACAGAAGAACATGGAGGTGGTGTTAAAATAAGAGAAGGTGCATATTGAGATTGACGTGTGTTCAGTTTCTTTCTTGTCATTCTTGAATGTCTAACAGGATTCTCTTCCTCCCAAACAGGTCAGGAAGATGATGGTCAGAATTCAACGGAGCCACCTGTGAATTCATTGGGAAGAACAAAAAAACAGTTTAAATGCATGGAATGTGGGTTGTGCTTTAGTCACAGAGGAAGACTGAGGATACACCAACAAACTCACACAGGGGAGAAACCATTTAAATGTATTGAATGTGGAAAGAGCTTCAGTCAAAATGCACACCTTAGAATACATCAACGAACTCACACGGGGGAGAAACCATTTAAATGTATTGAATGTGGAAAGAGCTTCAGTGAAAATGGAACACTTAGAAACCATCAACGAACTCACACGGGGGAGAAACCATTTAAATGTATTGAATGTGGAAAGAGCTTCAGTGAAAATGGAACACTTAGAAACCATCAACGAACTCACACAGGGGAGAAACCATTTAAATGTATTGAATGTGGAAAGAGCTTCAGTAGAAGTGGATCACTTAGAATACATCAACGAACTCACATTGGGGGAAAAAAATTTAAATGTATTGAATGTGGAAAGAGCTTCAGTAGAAGTAGATCACTTAGAATACATCAACGAACTCACACAGGGGAGAAACCATTTGAATGTATTGAATGTGGACAGAGCTTCAGTCGAAGTGGACACCTTAGAAGACATCAACGAACTCACACAGGGGAGAAACCATTTAAATGTATTGAATGTGGAAAGAGCTTCAGTCAAAGTGCACACCTTAGAATACATCAACGAACTCACACGGGGGAGAAGCCATTTAAATGTATTGAATGTGGAAACAGCTTCAGTACAAGCAATTCACTTAGAACACATCAACCAACTCATACGGGGGAGAAACCATTTAAATGTATTGAATGTGGAAATAGCTTCAGTAGAAGTGGTGCACTTAGAATACACCAACGAACTCACACAGGGGAGAAACCATTTAAATGTATTGAATGTGGAAATAGCTTCAGTAGAAGTGAATCACTTAGAATACATCAACGAGCTCACACGGGGGAGAAACCATTTAATTGTATTGAATGTGGAAAGGGCTTCAGTGGAAGTGGATCACTTAGAAGACATCAACAAACTCACACGGGGGAGAAACCATTTAAATGTATTGAATGTGGAAAAAGTTTCAGTGAAAATGGAGCACTTCGAAAACATCAACGAACTCACATGGGGGAGAAACCATTTAAATGTATTGAATGTGGAAAGAGCTTCAGTCGAAGTGGATCACTTAGAAGACATCAACAAACTCACACGGGGGAGAAACCATTTAAATGTATTGAATGTGGAAAAAGTTTCAGTGAAAATGGAGCACTTCGAAAACATCAACGAACTCGCATAGGGGAGAAACCATTTGAATGTATGGAATGTGGAAAGAGCTTCAGTCAAAATGGAAACCTTAGAAGACATCAACGTACTCACACGGGGGAGAAACCATTTAAATGTATTGAATGTGGAAAGAGCTTCAGTCAAAGTGGGCATCTTAGAATACATCAACAAGCTCACATGGGGGAGAAACCATTTAAATGTATTGAATGTGGAAAGAGCTTCAGTAGAAATGAATCACTTAGAATACATCAACGAGCTCACACGGGGGAGAAACCATTTAATTGTATTGAATGTGGAAAGAGCTTCAGTGGAAGTGGATCACTTAGAATACATCAACAAGCTCACTCAGGGGAGAAACCATTTAAATGTATTGAATGTGGAAAAAGTTTCAGTGAAAATGGAGCACTTCGGAAACATCAACGAACTCACATGGGGGAGAAACCATTTAAATGTATTGAATGTGGAAAGAGCTTCAGTGGAAGTGGGGACCTTAGACGACACCAACGAACTCACACGGGGGAGAAACCATTTAAATGTATTGAATGTGGAAAGAGCTTCAGTGGAAGTGCACACCTTAGCATACATCAACGAACTCACACGGGGAGAAAACATTTAAATGTATTGAATGTGGAATGAGGTTCAGTCAAAATGGACAGTTTGGGAAACATCAGCTAATTCAGACAGACGGAAAACCATAGATATGATATTTGGAAAGAGGTTCAGAGGTTGTGGAGACCTTAATATTCATAAGCAAATTCACACAGGGGAAAAGCCATATACAGTACAATGGTACCTCGAGTTAAGTAGGCTACTTAATTCGTTCCGCAGGTCCATTCTTAACCTGAAGCGTACTTAACCTGAAGCACCACTTTAGCTAATGGGACCTCCTGCTGCTGCTGCGCCGCCAGAGCACGATTTCTGTTCTTAGCCGAGTTCTTAACCTGAAGCGTACTTCACCCGAGGTACCACTGTAAAGTGGTACCTCAGGTTACATACGCTTCAGGTTAAGAACTCCACTAACCCAGAAATAATGCTTCAGGTTAAGAACTTTGCTTCAGGATAAGAACAGAAATTGTGCCCTGGCGGCGCAGCGGCAGGCCCCATTAGCTAAAGTGCTTCATGTTAAGAACAGTTTCAGGTTAAGAACGGTCCTCTCGAACGAATTAAGTTCTTAACCCGAGGTACCACTGTAAATGTATAAAGTTTTCCACTCAGGGTTCCCCCAGTTCCTGGGAAGTGAAGATGACTGTCATGCCTCTGGATGTCCAAAAAGGAATTTGGTAGTGTTTGTTTTCATTCTTGGGGGCCATGCTATTTGGCGATTCTCTCTTTTTCAAGAGGTATCTGGAGACTGTTTATCTGCATAGCTTGGAATCTGGCATTCTGGACTTTCCCTGCAATTCTGCATATTGCTGAGAACAGAGAGCTGGATCTGGATTTCCTGTATCATTGCATCATTCCCACCTACACTTTCATGGTTTTTTGAACATGGCTGGTTTGGGTTCCTTTGGACCACTTGCTAATAATCTTGTGTTGTTGTTCAAATGGTTTTTTGCTGATAATGGGTTCCTAAGACTTTAATAAATCACAGATTCCTTTCAAAATATTCATTCTCACCTATTCCACTAAATAGTTCTGTGCCCCCCCCCCAGGCCTGGATGTTTTGTTTTCTGCAGAGTACCTGATCCTTTGGGGAAGTGGGTTTGTTGCGATAGAACTCCAAAGCAGCTTTAGTTATGCAACCTGAATTTGCCTGTTTTTGACTGAATCCCACCCTAAAACAGGGATGCTTTCGAAATGCCCTTCAACCAATGCATGAAGGAGGACTGTAAACTTGCAGTTATATTTATCTCTATACACACACACACACACACACACACACGTTCATGGGTGGAAAGAAAGAAAGTCAGGTCAGTCAGACAATGAAATGCAGAAGGGCAGGTTTCTCAAGTTATTCAAGCTCATTTCCATTTCTTTTTGCAGCAGATTTAGTTAATTTAAAAGTACAAAACAACCACAAAGAATCTTGAGGCAGGTTGCACATTTATTCCAGTTCAGACTTTGGTTGTTGGCATTTATTGTCCCCAATCCTATTCACCTAGCAGACTGCCTCTCTCTCCTGCCCCTACAAGCCCAACAGTAAGATTCTCTGTAGAGACACGGGGGCCTGTTCCATGACATTGTCCCTTGCTGACAATGCAGAAGGAAGCCACCTTGGTACACCCAGAAGATACCAGATGTCATAGCTGTCAACCCTCCCGTTTTTGGCGGGGAACCCCCGTATTCTAAGCCTTTTCCCGCTGCTCTCCCGGAAAATTTATATCCCTTGAAATTCCCGGATTAAAGAAAGCAGCTCCTCTCCCTTCCCCCCCCCCTTCGGCTCCTTGCAGAGAAAAGCCCTCGAAGCGAGTCGGAGCCTATCCATTGCCGCTGAAGTTCCCCTCAGCCAGAGATCGGAGATAACAGAGATCAGAGATAGCAGAGGTCTGAGATAGCACAGATCTCGCCTGCGCTGAGGTTAGCTTGGTTGTGGGGGAAGGGAGCAGAGCCCGTTATCACTCTTTTTGCTCCGTGTGCTCAACCCTCTTTGTTTATCTTGGATTAAGTAATTACCATCTCAAAGGAACAACAAGGCAAATACACTCTCTTTCTGTTCCAACAAGTTAAACTCCAGATTTCTTGCTGCTGCATATAACAGCAGCCAGCTTTGCAGCTTTAGTATATTATTTTATAATTTCATCATACTTTCCTTGTTCCCATTAAACCTTGCATTTTGGTATTTCTCCTTTGTGTTGTTATAAGAATTTTAAGGTGTTTCTCTGCAAGAAGGGAGGAGGTGAAAAAACCTTCCCATTTCCTCCAGAATTAAGTAATTACCATCTCTCTTTCTGTTCCAACAAGTTAAATGCCAGATTCCGAACCCAAAGGGACACCAAATTGGGAGGGGTGGCTAATACCCCAGAGGACAGGATCACACTTCAAAATGACCTTAACAGATTAGAGAACTGGACCAAAGCAAACAAGATGAAGTTTAACAGGGAGAAAGCAAACAAGATGAAGTTTAACAGATTAGAGAACTGGACCAAAGCAAACAAGATGAAGTTTAACAGGGAGAAATGTAAAGTACTACACTTGGGCAAAAAAATGAAAGGCACAAATACAGGATGGGTGACACCTGGCTTGAGAGCAGTACATGTGAAAAGGATCTAGGAGTCTTGGTAGACCACAAACTTGACATGAGTCAACAGTGTGATGCAGCAGCTAAAAAGGCCAATGCAATTCTGGGCTGCATCAATAGGAGTATAGCATCTAGATCAAGGGAAGTAATAGTACCACTGTATTCTGCTCTGGTCAGACCTCACCTGGAAAACTGTGTCCAGTTCTGGGCACCACAGTTCAAGAAGGATACTGACAAGCTGGAGCGTGTCCAGAAGAGGGCAACCAAAATGGTCAAAGGCTTGGAAACGATGCCTTATGAGGAACGGCTTAGGGAGCTGGGTATGTTTAGCCTGGAGAAGAGAAGGTTAAGGGGTGATATGATAGCCATATACAAATATATAAAAGGATGTCATATAGAGGAGGGAGAAAGGTTGTTTTCTGCTGCTCCAGAGAAGCGGACACGGAGCAATGGATTCAAACTACAAGAAAGAGATTCCACCTAAACATTAGGAAGAACTTCCTGACAGTAAGAGCTGTTTGACAGTGGAATTTGCTGCCAAGGAGTGTGGTGGAGTCTCCTACTTTGAAGGTCTTTAAGCAGAGGCTTGACAGCCATCTGTCAGGAATGCTTTGATGGTGTTTCCTGCTTGGCAGGGGGTTGGACTGGATGGCCCTTGTGGTCTCTTCCAACTCTATGATTCTATGATTACCGCGGCATGGACTGTCCCTGAGAATCGTACTGTCCCCGGGACAGGTGAAGTTGCTGATCCCTTATTTTCAAATCCGAAACTTGACAGCTATGAGATGTTGGTTTTGGTTACGTCTATACAAAGTGCATAGCCTTTGACCCTCCATAAAGAAATTGGGGGGAATGATGAACTGGAATAGCTGTCTAGAAGGAAAGGTAACCTGGGAACTTCATGTTGATTGACCACCCCAGCTCCCTGACGCCAAGAAGAGACTCATCCAGGGAGGCAGGTGAGCATTACAGCTAAACCATGTTATGTTCTCCAGTAGCTATTCACTCAGTCAGGGCTATTTTCATTCAGTTCTTAGTGTGTGTGTGTGGGGGGGGTGTTTTACCTTTCCTTCTCTGCTTTCTGGCAGTCCTTACAAAAAAATCAAACCTCCACGCCAATGTTTTTAGTCCCAGAAGAGGAGCTCCCCTTGGTGTCAAGGGAGGGGTCCAAGGGAGCATCTGGAGCCCTGCCATTCCTTGTGTCCCTGGCCCCTTCTCCTCCTCTCTCGACCATCCCAGGGCCACACTTGACTCCCCAGCAGGAGACGGGATCTGTCTGTGATGGTGAGATGTCCTGGCTGGTTGAAGGACCACTTCCTGTTTCCTGGAGCTCCATCCTTCTTTCTCATGCAAGGTGGAGTCGTGAAGCAGGTGAAGGCTGAGCACACCTAAGGGCGACACAGAGAGGGGGGTGGATTCTGCTTAACCTTTCCCCGTCGGGATCAAAAGCAACACACAGAAGGGCAGAGTGAGGGCACAATCAGTTTTATGGAGCTGCGTTGAAAGGCATTGCTTCATGACCCTATGAACCCTTCTCAAAAAACAAGCATTCAGAGAATTTAAACCACACACACACAAATTTAGATCAGATAATACCCGCCCCCCCAAAAAAAGCAGTCTGGTGCCACATTGCGTGGGTCCAACAGTCATGGAGGCAATTTCTGCATGTGCTATAGGGCTAGGTGTGTAGCATGTCAACCTGGGAAGGTAGCACAACAAATAGGAAAACTCTGGTCCCAAACCCCTGCTGCCTTGTGGGATACCTTTGGTAGAAGAAAAGGCTAAGGAGTAAACCCTAAACAAATCTGGAGTGGGATCCCACTCATACGCCTCCTTCCGGCAACTCCTGCAGCCAAGCTGGTGCCAAACCTCTCGCTCTGCTTTCCTTTGGACCCCATCAGCGAGGCTGAGAGGGGGTGTGTGTCTTATCCTCTGGGCAGCCCAGGACCTCCAAACACACTGCCCAGGCTTGTGCCCCGCAGAGGACACTTGGGTGCTTCTAACACAGCAGTTTGGCTCTACCCCCAGAAGCGCACTCCATTGTCTCTTGAGACAGACAAATGCCAACAGCAAAATGTGCTCTGAATTTCAAATTGTTGTAACCCGCTCCGGGACCTGCTGGTAAAATGCAGGTAATAAATAAAATAATAACAATGATCTTCTCTTGCACTGAGGCCATGATCCAGGTCCTAATCATCCAAGTCAAGGCAAGTGAAAAATGGGGGAAGGAACTTTCATGGCGAATAAGGCCAACAGTGGCTATGAACCATGATGGCTATGTTCCCTCTCCATTGCGGGAGACAGCAGTGCTTCCGAAAACCAGGAATTACTGGGGACTACAGGAGGGGAGACCAGGTGGCGCTGTGGGTTAAACCACAGGCTTGCTGATCAGAAGGTCAGCAGTTCGAATCCCTGCGACGGGGTGAGCTCCCGTTGCTCGGTCCCAGCTCCTGCCCACCTAGCAGTTCGAAAGCATGTTAAAGTGCAAGTAGATAAATAGGGACCGCTCCAGCGGGAAGGTAAACGGTGTTTCCGTGTGCTGCTCTGGTTCGCCAGAAGCAGCTTTGTCATGCTGGCCACATGACCCGGAGGCTGTCTTCGGACAAACGCCGGCTCCCTCGGCCTATAGAGCGAGATGAGCACACAACCCCAGAGTCGGACACGACTGGACCTGATGGTTAGGGGTCCCTTTACCTTTACCTTACAGGAGGGGAGAGTGATCCTGTGCTGAAGTCCTGCTTGGGAACTTCCCACAGGCATCTGGTTTGCCTCTGTGAAAGCAGGAGGCTGGGCTAGATAGGCCCTTGATCTGATCCAGCTGGGCTCTTCCTGTGTTTTTATGTTATGCTCTGTATGCTATGGCTCTGTGGTTTGTACACCGCAACCCCATAATCTCCTTTGACTGGACTTAACCACCCAGTGGTCCTTTACTTTCCATAGCCTTACCTCTTCATCTGCTTAGCTTATTTTGGTGGGTTTCTGTCTGAGAAAAGCTGACTTACCTGGCATGCAGAATTCTGGCAAATGGCACCCCAGGAGAACAGAGCATTCTACACAACTGGACCAAGGAATCTCAGCTAGAAATCTCTTTGAGTGCCTCCAAATACCAGTTTCTAGGAGCCATACGTGGGGAGTCAGCTGTTCTCATCCTGCTTGCGACCGTCCCAGAGGCAACCGGTTGGCCACTGTTGGAACAACAGCCTTTGGCCTGACTCTTTCAATTTAATTCACCTTACCAGGTTGTTACAGGATGTTGGGGTTGGGCAGGAAGCGGTGGAAACCTCCTTGAGCTCCTCGGAAAGGTATTTATTTTTTTAATGCAATGCACGTTCCACTACACATGAGATTCAGCAGCTAGAATTGAATGAGGATCTGGAGTTAGTTTTAACACAATACCTACAGTCAGTACAGTTGCTAAAATCTAAACTGCTGTGACTTTGTACATATTGCCTCCTAGCCTCCTGCCCTGGGTGGATCACAGCGGCCGAGAAACAAATGTGCCCGTAACGTAGGTCTGCACAAATGGCAAACTGATAAACATCCCTCTATAATACAATGGAATGGAATATTCTCTCTTCTCCAGTGCCTAAAAGCAGTTGTGTACATTCATCAAGAGAGCTGTGAAAAACCAACAAGCCCATCATGTTCCTTGCCAACAAGGTTTACTTTTAAAAATCCAACACCAACCTTTTTAAGACACCAGCCCTGCAGAAGCAGCGATCCTAACTCAACGCACCTGGGAGTAAGCCCCAATGAATTCAGTGGGACTTCCTTCCGAGTGGGCAGGGCTGGGATGGCAGCCTAAATATTTCAATTCCCTTTTCATCTGAGTTTTATTTCCATCTGCTTGGGCTACGGTGTTGCGTTTGAACTCGTTTTCTGGCTGACTCCCCCCCCCCCCAGCATTTCAATTAAGCGAACTCTCAAAGCTGGCCTATGACACACTTGAACCATGAAACCACATCCTTGCATATTCAGAGTCTACTTCGGTTCACCAGGGCTTAGTTCCAGGTCAACGGGCACAGGATCGCACCCTAAAGCAGGAATGGGAGAACCCAAATCTCTCCAGGTGTCGCTGGACCGCAGCTCCCTTCATTCCTGGCCATGGCCCACATCGGCTGGGGATGATGGGAACTGGAGTCTTGCATCCAGAGGGCCACAAGTTCCCCAAACCTGCCACAAAGCAATACCAAAAAAAGCCAGCCAGCAGCCCTTGTTCCACTTGCTGGTTCTGTGAGCCAGAGTGCGCCTCCCTTGCAGTTCCCGAGTGTCCCTTTTGGCAGGGAGAAGAGAAACAAGTCCTTCCAAGTGGGTTTTCGCTGCAGGAGCATCAGAGGCCTTGTCAGGGTGAGGTGTCAGAGAGGTGAGAGCGCTGCTTGTCCGTGTGCTGAACCAAAGGTGGCATGTTCTGGAAGGCCTGCAGACGCCATCTTGGTAGTCAAGATAACCCCACAATTAGTTGTTGTAACAAGGAGCTCAGATATGTTTATACAGTGGTACCTCTGGTTACATACACTTCAGGTTACAGACTCCGCTAACCCAGAAATAATGCTTCAGGTTAAGAACTTTGCTTCAGGATATGAACAGAAATCGCACAGTGGCAGCAGCAGGAGGCCCCATTAGCTAAAGTGGTGCTTCAGGTTAAGAACAGTTTCAGGTTAAGAACAGACCTCCGGAACAAATTCAGTTCTTAACCCGAGGTACCACTGTACTTAATTTATTCCAGAGGTCTGTTCTTAACCTGAAGCACCACTTTAACTAATGGGGCCTCCCGCTGCCGCTGCGCACGATTTCTTTCTTTCTTTTTTTATAATAATTTTTATTGGTTTTACAATTTTATAAGCATGCTAGCTGACCCGGGCCACGCGTTGCTGTGGCTGATTTTATGCTTATTGCCATCAGCAGCAGCAGCAGCCAAAATAAACCCCCACCTACCCCCGCCGGCGCCGTTTGCACTCTGCACACGCTCAGGTGCCCTCTTGCGGCCTGTGGCAGAAAAAGCCAATGAAGGAGGCCTCTGATGCCGTCTGAGGCAAAAGCACTATGGAAATATACAGATAAAAAACACACATCGGGAGATCACTGAGGGACGCTCACGGTGGCCATTTCCCGGTGTGCCTTGCCTGTGGCCTTTTCAAGGGGAAAAGTGCTAGTAACCCTCTACAAAGAGGATTTGATTCTATTTCCAAGAGTGCCTTGAGCGCGCAGTTGGTTGGGATAATAAGCCCAGCGTTTCCCAGCATGCCTTGCGGTTTGGGCGAAAGAGCTTAGTTCACCCACAGGGCGCCTTAACTCCATTTCCCAGCATGCCTTGCTGGTCCGGCCTAGTTAACTGCGAGAGGCAGCGGCCTCCATTTCCCAGCGTGCCTTTGACAAAAGAGATATTTACATTTCCCTGTATCCCAGCCAAGTTAATCACATCCTTGTCTGGCACTCAGGTATCAGGAAGCCACTAACACAATCAACCCCTCCTTCCTTGCAGAGAAAGTTTGTCAGTTTGGGAGTGAAAATGGAGACAGGCCTGCCATTGCTAGAGGGCGAGGTTTTGCTGTGATGTCATATGTGCGCGCCAATTTCTTGCTTTTGTAGCTGTAGTACCAGTATAGCCATCGCTAGAGGGCGCTGTTTTGCTGGTGATGTATAATGTCTGCGACAGAATTTTTTTGCGGTTTTTCTTTATTTTAGGTATGACAGGTGTGGTTTTTCTGAATTTTTATTATGCCAGATTACTATGCCATGGTAATGGAAATGCTGTGTCCAAATTTGATGCGATTTGGTCCAGCGGTTACGGAGCAAGGGTGTTTCGGACAAACGCGCAATGGGAACATTTTTATATATATAGATAACATATCAGTTAAATTTTCATACTTCCCCCCTCTCACTGTGGGAAGCCAGTCTACCCCCCCTCACAGGGATATACATATTCATTATACATTTAACCTTTCTAATATTTTTCAATAACATTGCTTGGGCCTGGCCCAATTTGTAGGCCAGGCATTCTAATTTTCTCAATTTCATATTTCAATTGACTCCCTCACATCCCTCCCTGTTGAATTCATAATAAATCATCTTTATCAGGTTCATACATCTTCTTTTGATACATCATCAAGTACATAGGTAAATTTACTTATTAATCCTAGATTCACACCTAAGCATCCAGATACTTCTGTTTTTTCCCTATGTTCTTCCCATCTTAACTCCCCCCTTCCTCCCCCTGGTCCCAGAATTTTTAGCCATATTATCTTCCTTTACTTAATCATTTAAGAATTAATAATCCTTATTTCATCACTCATGCCAGTAACCTTATCCATATTCATATTCATTGTTCTTAAAGGCGGGGAAATTAGTCGATTTCCAAAAATAAATCCTTGTTCACCCAACACCCTCCCTCTCCACAATGCAGCTCTACCAAATCTCTTGCCCCAATGGGTCTTGTCCTTCTTTCTCACGCTGCAGTTCCATCCTCTTCATCTTCCCGGTCTTTTTTCCACGCTCTACTTTTCTTTCTTTTGGAATTGTCCACCTCCATTTTATCTTCTTCTTTTTTCCTTTTGTAGCTCCAACTTTTTTGTGTCCTGTATATTTTTGTCTGCAGCGTGTACCTTTAAGTTGTTGTTTTTCCTCACAGTCTATGGTGCAGTTTTCTCCTTTCTCCTTTTCCAGCAGTTCTCCATCCTGTGCAGCTGGCATGATGTCATTCTTATTTTGACAGCTGTTCCCCCTCTGATTGGTCACTCTGAGTGTGCCTCTCCATTCCTGCAATGCAGCTAGTATTGTTCCCAAGTCCAAGTCCCTCAGAGCTTTTGCCATTCCAAGGTCAAAAAACAGCTTACCCAGTCACAACAGTCCTATTTTGTAATCCAACAGTTTTTAATGCACTTTCTTCACTAAATTCTCCCAAAACCACGGAAAGAACTTTAAACACTGTTGCAGAAGTTTTCCTTTTAACTTCCTCAGTCAATTAGCCTCGGTAAGAAAGTTCCCTGTTTCTTTTGTTTCAACGACGAGGGACCGACCTCCGTTTTTAGAGTCCCAAGCGACTTGATAATTAAGTCCAAATGTCTTTTTACTTACTATTTCGAAGTTCCAAATCTTTTTTTGCTGGAGAAATTGAAATGCTTGAAGCAGCCGGTCATGCAGCTTCGTCCGACAGGAGTAGTGGTGGACCCGATGGGCTCCATCTCCACCCACCTCTCAGCAACCCTTACTAGGGTTTACCGGGGAGCAGGGGAGACGTTAAGAGCCCCGCCAGATCGCCATGGTCCTGGGACGCTCTTCCCAGAATTAACGGGGGCCGCAGCGCTGTTGCGGTCTCCCCTTCCCCCCTGCCGGGCCGGGGGAATCTCGGAGCGAGATTTCCCCCGACCGATCGTTCCGGCATTCCGACCGGAAGTCCAGAGCACGATTTCTGTTCTTATCCTCAAACAAAGTTCTTAACCTGAAGCATTATTTCTGGGTTAGCGGAGTCTGCAACCTGAAGCATATGTAACCAGAGGTACCACTGTATTCACTTGCTTTGCTGGAAGTCTGCACCTTTCTTTGAATAAAGCACTACAACTGAACCCTTGGCGTTTTGGATGTCCTTCTTTGGTATCCCTGCACCCGACCGCACCCGCAATCTCACCACTGGATCCGGACACGAAGCCACTGTTACGGCTTCTCCCTGGTGTGGATCTTCTGGTGCCGGGAGAGGTTGGAGGAGCTGGAGAAGGTTTTGTCGCACCTCGGGCACTGGTAGGGCTTCTCTCCCGTGTGCGTCCGCATGTGCTTCTTGAGGCCTTGGCTCCAGCGGAAGTTCTGCCCGCACTCGGAGCAGGCGTAGGGCTTCTCCCCCGTGTGGGACCTCTCGTGCTTGGCCAGCTGCGACCTCTGGATGTAGCCGTTCCCGCAGTGCGCACAGCGGAAGGGCTTCTCCCCCGTGTGCGTCCGCTTGTGGGCGGTGAAGTGCGAGCTAGAGATGAAGCACTTGCCGCAGTCGGCGCACTGGTAGGGCTTCTCCCCCGTGTGCGTGCGCTTGTGCGTCGTCAGGTGCGAGCTGTAGGTGAAGCGCTTCCCGCACTCGGCGCACTGGTAGGGCTTCTCCCCCGTGTGGATCCGCTCGTGCTTCCTCAGCTGGCAGCTGGAGATGAAGCTCTTCCCGCACTCGGAGCAGGCGTACGGCTTCTCGCCCGTGTGGGTCCGGGTGTGCGTGACGAGGTCCGATTTCTGGTTGAAGCTCTTGCCGCAGACGGCGCACTTGTGGGGCCTCTCCCCCGTGTGGGTCCACTTGTGGATGACCAGGTGGCGCGTCTGGCTGAAGCTCTCCCCACACTCGGGGCACTTGTAGGGCTTCTCCCCCTTGTGGCTGCCCTCGTGGATCACCAGCTGCGGCCGGTAGCGGAAGCTCTGGCCGCACTCGGCGCACCGGTAAGGCTTCTCCCCCGTGTGCACCCTCCGGTGGCGCAGGAGGTTGCAGCGCGTGCCAAAGCTCTTCCCGCACTCGGGGCACTTGTAGGGCCGCTCGCCCGTGTGGGTCCGCTCGTGGATCAGCCGCCCGATCTTGTCGCTGAAGGTCTTGCCGCAGGCCGAGCACTTGTAGGGCTTCTCGCCCGTGTGGAAGCGCTCGTGGATGATGAGGGACTCCTTCCGCGTGAAGCACTTGCCGCAAGCCGAGCACTTGTGCGGCTTCTCGCCCGTGTGCGTCCGCTCGTGGATGATCAGGTGGGCGCGGCAGTCGGAGACCTTCCCGCAGTACTGGCACTTGTGGGGCTTCTCCTTGGGCAGCGCCTTCGGGGTCTTCGGACGGGGGCCCAGGACCGCCTTCTTCTTCACGCGGCCGTACATCCCCTCCTCCAAGCCAGCCGCTCCCCCAAGGATATATTGCTGCTGGTCACTGACTCCTGGAATAAAGCAAATAAGGGGTTAAGAGGAGCCTGCTGGATCAGGCCAATGTCTACCCCACTTCCCCCCAAAAACCCCACTTTGGGTCTCCTCACCATCACCATCCATGGGCAGCTCAATCTTCACAATGTCCGACGGATCCAGCTCTGACTTGGGGGAACCGGCAGCAGAACTGTCCAAATCCTCCACTGTCTGTGGGGGGGAAATAAGGACAATATGCAATATGTTTTTTTGAAAGGAGTTTGGAAATGCATGTGAATATGCTCATGTATCTTCGTGTGTATCAGAGTGGATAAAGAAAATCGAATTTTTAATGCTTTTGGAGGAAAAATCTTTCTAAAGATAAAGGTAAAGGACCTTCTAAAGATAAAGGTAAAGGACCCGTGACAATTAAGTCCCGTCGCAAACAACTCTGGGGTTGCAGTGCTCATCTTGCTTTACAGGCTGAGGAAGCCGACGTCTGCAGGCAGTTTTTCCAGGTCATGTGGCCAGCATGTCTAAGCCGCTTCTGGTGAAACCAGAGCAGCGCACGGAAATGCCATTTACCTTCCTGCCGGAGCGGTACCTATTTATCTACTTGCACTTTGACGTGCTTTCGAACTGCTAGGTTGGCAGGAGCAGGGACCGAGCAACGGGAGCTCATCCCGTCGCGGGGATTCGAACCTCCGACCTTCTGATCCGCAAGCCCTAGGCTCTGTGGTTTAGACCACAGTGCCACCCGCGTCCCTTTCTAAAGATAGTATTCTATTTAAGTTACATTATAGTCCAATGGCTATTCATCAGGAAATAAGGATTTGTTTAAGTTTTTAATGTGTGCTAAAACTCAAGTCTAAGGGTTGTTGGGTTTTTTAAAAAAATTGTTTAACTACATCAGTTAGCAAACATGGATACATATGCTATAAAGTTATTGTTCTAATTAAATAAATTGTTTAAATTGTAATTAAGCAAATGATTGTTTTTCTCCTTCCAATAAAGTACAGCAGAGAAGTTCTCCAAATATAAACAGTTAACTTATTAAACCTCACAATAATTTCATAATTATTGGTCTATGGATTTCTAATAGTATACCCAAATCAGTAATTTCTGATATAACTGTAAAAACTACTCTGAAATTTTTTTATTCCAAAAAGGAAACCTTCATCTGGTTGCTTGTAAATATTAAGATTATACCAGCAAGAATGAGTCTTTCTGTAAAAAAAACCAAAGTTTTAAATCAAGCCCAGTGATTTAAATTGATTTGATTTGAATCAAATCCACTCTGGTGTGTATTCAGTAGCGCAGTGGCGAATTCAGATCTGCAGTGTCCCTTGAGCTCCTTGGAGAAATGGTGGGATACATACACTTAATAAATAAACTTCAGACCCTGCAGACTGAGCAGGGGGTTGGGATGGAGGACCTCCCGGGGTCCCTCCCCACTCGACAAGCAAGCTGCCCTCACCTTCTGCTCCGACCGCTCCGTCCTTTGAGGCCTCCACAGGAAATCCTCCGCCAGGGCCACGGCCTGGTTTCCAGTCTCCGGGCCCCTCTCCCGCACCCAGCACTGCATCTCCAGGGGCAGGATCATCAGGAACTGCTCCAGGATCACCAGCTCCAGGATCTGCTCCTTGGTGTGTCTCTCCGGCTTCAGCCACTGGCGGCAGAGCTCCCAGAGCTGGCAAAAGACCTTGCGGGGACCCTCGGCCTCCCGGTAACCGAAATGCCGGAAGCGCTGGCAGCGCATCTCCATGTTGAGGGCGTCTGCGTCCGGGATCTCCTCCTTCACTCCCACAGAGGCTCCTGCGTTTTCCTGAGCCTCGTGGACCTCCTGGCCGCTCAGGCCTAGCAGGGCCAGATCCGCACCCTCTTCTCTGGACCACGGCTTAGTGTCTGACGCTCCTTCGAAGGAGGCCTTCGTCCCGGCAGAGCTCTTCTCCATTGGGGGCTGAGGCAATTGTGCGTCTCCCCACCCGGGATACGAGGACGGTGCCGCCGTCTTCAGGAATTCCTGCTTTCTGGCTTCCCAGAACTCCTGCACCCGCTCTTCTGGTTCTTGCTTAACCCGAGGCGGAGTCGATTCCGCGATCGCCCCAACTTGGACAGTGCGAAGTTCTTTCCCTGGCATGCCCTCCGCCAACTTGGGTCCTGGCGAGGCCCGCTCCTCCATTTTGACTCCTGGCACGCGGCACCTAGACAGGAAAGGGAATTCAATCAGTTTAAGTGGAAAAAAGGGAAGCGGCACAAGCTTGGACCAAATAAATATCTCCCTTGAACGCACCACATTCCTCTCACTTCCCAATTTGGGGCGGGAGGATCTAGCCGATGTTTGTGGACGTGCACTTAAGGCCACATTGTGAAGATAAATTGATTTTTGGCCATTAATGTTATTTGTCTGTATGCCAAAAAGGCTTTTTAAGTGGTTTGCAAATATGAAATCAAGTTATAAAATCCACACATAGTTAAAACGCAGAAATGAAACAATTCCATAGCAACTAAAACAGTTTTTTTTTAAAAAAACACAAAAAACACAAAGCAATTGAATCTTCCAGGACAAAGTCCCTGTGCATGGCACTTCAAGAGGTCCTTGCCCCAAGGAGCTTACAATCTTAAACTCAACACAGGGAACATAATTAAAATATCTAAGCTGTCTACAGCAAAACGATAAAAACACAACTGCAGCATTCAGTAACATTTCAGTAAAAACTAAATAAAGGGAAATGTTTGCAACAGGACTTACTTCTGATTAGACACAGATAAGTACTGCTATTTATTTCTATTATTATTTAAAGGTAAAGGGACCCCTGGCCATTAGGTCCAGTCATGACCGACTTTGGGGTTGCGATGCTCAACTCGCATTATTGGCCGAGGGAGCCGATGTACAGCTTCCGGGTCATGTGGCCAGCATGACTAAGCCGCTTCTGGCAAACCAGAGCAGCACACGGAAACGCCGTTTACCTTCCCGCCGGAGCAGTACCTATTTATCTACTTGCACTTTGACGTGCTTTCGAACTGCTAGGTTGGCAGGAGCAGGGACCAAGCAACGGAAGCTCACCCCGTCGCGGGGATTCGAACCGCCGACCTTCTGATCGGCAAGCCCTAGGCTCTGTGGTTTAACCCACAGCGCCACCCGCGTCCCCTCTATTATTATTTACTACATTTAAATACCCACTTTATCTTCCAAGGAACTCAAGGTGGTGGCCAAGGGACTCCTCCCCATTTCATCCTAATAATAATAATAATAATAATAATAATAATAATAATAATTTTTTATTTGTACCCCGCCCTCCCCAGTCGGGACCGGGCTCAGGGCGGCTAACAACAGCAAAAATCACAATAGAATATAAAAACCAATTAGTTAAAATACAAGTTAAAAACCAGTTTAAAATGCCGATTCATTTGCGCCCATTACCAAACCAAGGGGAGGGAACCATCAGACTTTAAGTGTCCAACCCGAAGGCCAGGTGGAACAACTCTGTCTTGCAGGCCCTGCAGAAAGATGTCGGATCCCGCAGGGCCCTAATCTCTTGTGCCAGAGTGTTCCACCAGGTTGGGGCCAGAACTGAAAAAGCCCTGGCCCTGGTTGACACCAGTCTGGCAGCCTTGTGGCTTGGGATCTCCAGCAGGTTGTTATTTGTAGACCTTAAGGTCCTTTGCGGGGCATAATGGGAGAGGCGGTCCTGTAGGTACGAGGGTCCTAGGCCGCATAAGGCTTTAAAGGTCAAAACCAGCACCTTGAATCTGATCCTGTACTCCACCGGGAGCCAGTGAAGCTGGTAAAGCACTGGATGAATGTGGTCCCGCGGCAAGGACCCCGTAAGGAGCTTCGCCATGGCATTCTGCACCCGCTGGAGTTTCTGGATCAACTTCAAGGGCAGCCCCACGTAGAGCGAGTTACAATAATCAAGCCTGGAGGTGACCGTCGCATGGATCACTGTCGCCAGATCCGGGCGAGAAAGGTAGGGGACCAACTGCTTGATACGTCGAAGATGGAAAAATGCCACCCTTGCTGTGGCTGCAACCTGCGCCTCCATGGAAAGGGAGGCATCGAAGGTTACACCCAAACTCTTGACAGAAGGCACTGGCACTAATTGGGCCCCCGCAAGAGATGGGAGTTGGCCCCCCAGCCCCATGTCGCCCCGACCCAGCCAGAGGACCTTTGTCTTCGAAGGATTTAGCTTCAACCGTGGATTGAATTTAGGATTTAGCACAACAACCCTGTGAGGTAGGTTTGGCTAAGAGCTGGCGATGCTCACCCAGTGAGCGTCATGGCGAAGTGGGAATTCGAACCCTGCTCTCCCAGGTCCTAGTCCAACACTCTAACCATGCCGTCACCTCGGCTCACAAGCATGCAATGTATGCTTTTTAAGAGGCGTTTGAACATCATGATATTCTCCACCTCGCCTATTACCCCAGGGAAGACCTCACGATCCCCACACAATTAGGCAGCAATCCCCACTGGGCACAGTGGGAACGTCTACTGGGAACGTGGGAGGCTGCCTTAAACCAAGCCAAAGCCACTGTTCCATCTAGCCCAGAACTGCCTACACTGACTGGCAGAGGCTCTCCAGGGTTTCCGGCAGTGGTCTCTTCTACCTGCAACATCTAAAGATGCTGGAGGTTGGACCAGGGATCTTCTGCATGCAAGGCATGTGAGCCTGCTCACTCAAGCAGAGGCTGACTAAGAGCAGTGCAGTACATCACGCAGAGAGACAAGAGGCATTCTCCTTTACAGAGTTTGCTTCCTGTTCTGGAAAATCGATCCATCTCAGCTTAGTGCTGTCAAAACACTGACCGGCAGCGCTTTTCCGGGGTTTCAGGCTGAGCCTGTAGATGCCGCTGGGGATTTAACCGAGGCCTTCTACATGCAAGGCAGGTGCACCAACCGCAGGTTCTGCTCATTCCTGGAAGGGCTTGCGTGCGCTTGGCTGTGGTGCTGATCACAGATTCTTGGGCTACGAGCGTGTCCTGGATCTGGGAGGGCGGCGGCACTTTGTGCCTTCACTCCGCGCCTGCACCGGGAGAACCTTCTGCATGCAAAGCAGCTGCTCCTGCCGCCGAGCTTGCAGGTCTTCTGCAGAAGGAGGCTGCTGTTAGCATACACGTGTGTGTGTGTTACAGGTAGATGGAACGTGTGTGTGTGTGTGTGTGTTAGCCAGGGTTAGCCAGCACGTTTCATCTTAGGTACTCCTGCCTGCCCTCCTCCACCTGGGAAAACGCCTGGATCCCCCGCCACATCTCTGGCTCTCCCGATTCCCACCTCCCACCCCTCTTCCCCCTCCCAGGAATCCTGACTATTATTATTATTATTATTATTATTATTACTACTACTACTACTACTACTACGGTACTACTACTCACTCGCCTGTTGCTTCCACTGCCTTTGCAAACCGTCCACACTTCGGGCTCCTGGCGTCCCCAGCAGAAGGAAATGATGGGGAGGGGGGAGGGGGGGCTGGCGGTGCAAAAGGGAAGCTTCGCACCAGGAAGGGGAGAAGGTGGGGCAGGAAAGTGACCTCACTGCTTTTCTATCTCTTTGCGCACTCTTTCCCGTCCCTTCCTCGCCATGTGGTTCTGGTTTCCCTCCTCTCTAGGCGCGCGAAGCTCGCTGCACTTAACCCCTTGAGGGAGGGAGAGAGAGAGAGAGAGAGAAGACTCATAGGATTGTAGCGTCGAAAGGGACCCCGAGGATCATCCAGTCCAACCCCCTGCAATGCAAGGGATCTCAACTACAGCAACCATGACAGATGACCACCCAACCACAGAGACATTGCGTTTTGTATATGTGAAACTGGTGTCTTTCTTAGGGGCGTCTGTCTGTCTGTCTGTCTGTCTCGGGAGGCGATGGGAATCCCTTGCAGACGACCGCAGTGCTTGGAAACGATGTTGCTTTGAGGTGTTTTGCGGGAAGTGGTTGGAGGAAGTGGGGTGGGTGGTAGAAGAATAAAGTGCCTTGCTCAGCCCAACCTACCTCGCAGGGTTGTTGTGAGATTAAAATGGAGGGCGGGGCAGATGGGGAGAGAACCGTGTATTGTAAACTACCTGGGTTCCCTTGGAGGAAATGCGAGCTGTAAATGCAACGGGAGTAATACCGGTAGCAGTAAACAGAGGAATAAATAATGTACAGGGCAACTCTTGTTCAGGGCTGCTCACGGGTAAGTTCAGTGGGACTTACTCTCAAGTAAAGGCATATAAGATTGCAGCCTTAGAAATATTATTGTACAGGCAGCAGCTCCCTGCTATACCTAGAGAGGCTCAGAAGCAGAAATTCGAAGAGAGTTGGGTTCTTCTGAAGGAAAATAAAGCAATTTTGCTTGACTGACTGGCTCCTTATTGTGCTCCAGGATGCCGCATTCCTTACTGGTCATCTCTGCAAAGGCCACACGGTAGCGACCAGTAGGTGGAGCAACGGATCCAATTTTTAGAAATTTTAAAGCCCAGCACTCATTTAAGAATTCACTGGATAGTTAACTTACAGTACAGTGGTTTAGGTGGCTAGTCAGAAGTTTCTTGGTGTTTAATGGGGCTTACTCCATTTGTGTTCTGCTGCAACCAACCTAAGATCAGTTGAGTTCAGTGCCCTAGGGCCAGGCCATCAGAATGTTTTGATGTTTCAGACCAAGGATAGGCAACCTGTGGCCCTCCAGATATTGCCTGCTCCTCAATGCCTCAACTCCCATCATCCCTAACTGCTGGCCATGCTGGTGGATGGGAGTCTAAGACTGTCTGGAGTTGCCACAGGTTTCCCTTACCTGTCCTGGACTTTGTATCTAAATAGGTCTTCCTTTGTAGTGTGAAGGAGAAATGTTGGGGTCCGCTAATCGGGCGCAAGCTGCCTTGGTCACTGAAAAGCCAATAAATGCCATAGACCAGGCATCCCCAAACTTCGGCCCTCCAGATGTTTTGGACTACAATTCCCATCATCCCTGAGCACTGGTCCTGTTAGCTAGGGATCATGGGAGTTGTAGGCCAAAACATCTGGAGGGCTGCAGTTTGGGGATGCCTGCGACAGAGGAGATTCCCATAATCACACATTTATTTAGCTGAGGGAAACAGAGCGGGCAAGCCACACTCACCAGTGTGATGGTGAAGCTGCCTTTGTTCATACTGTACTTTTTATAGGCACCCCCCCCCCTTTCGAGGTACCTTGCGCTGATCGAAACAGGGCACCCTGCCTGGAGACCTTGAAGGGGAGAGTTGCCTGGCAGAGGGAGGTTTTCCTGAAAATCGCCTAGCAACGTTATCTGGTCTTCACATATTTGTGGCTCACCCTCCTAAATTCTAAAGCAGGCAGTTTTTTTACAGATGCAAAATGGCATCAGTTAGGCTAACCAAAAAACAGGACAAGAACATGCCTCTGTGGCTTTTTCTGAGACCCCACAGGATCAGTTCAATGTCCCATCTAGTCCAGCATCCTGTTCTCACAATGGCCAAACAGGTGCCTCTGGAAAACCCACCAGCAAGACCTAAGAACAAGGCACTCTCCCCCTGTGGTCCACAGGATTCAGAAGCATTCCTGCCTCCAACCATGGAGGCAGAGGATAGCCATCATGGCTGGTAGCCATTGATAGCCTTAAAAAGGTAAAGGGACCCCTGACCATTAGGTCCAGTTGTGACCGACTCTGGGGTTGCGGCGCTCATCTCGCTTTACTGGCCGAGGGGGCCGGCGTACAGCTTCCAGGTCATATGGCCAGCATAACTAAGCCGCTTCTGGCGAACCAGAGCAGCGCACGGAAACGCCGTTTACCTTCCCGCCGGAGCAGGAAGCACTTTGACGTGCTTTCGAACTGCTAGGTTGGCAAGAGCAGGGACCAAGCAACGGGAGCTCACCCCGTCGCGGGGATTCGAACTGCCGACCTTCTGATCACCAAGCCCTAGGCCAGTGATGGCTAACCTTGACACTCCAGATGTTTTGGAACTACAACTCCCATCATCCCTAGCTAACAGGACCAGTGGTCAGGGATGATGGGAGTTGTAGTCCCAAAACATCTGGAGTGTCAAGGTTAGCCATCACTGCCCTAGGCTCATATATCTGTCCTGGAGCTTGTGGATAGAAGCTCCAATCCTTTCTTGGAGACTTTTGCGGGGCATTCTCTAGCTAAGGGATATCCTGCCATCTCAGCTTCAGCTTGGGATGCAGTTGGGTTTCTTCCAGTGCCGTTGAATCTAAGATAAACGAAAGACTTAGATAAACAGGATGAGCTTGGGAAGAGACCCGCTATATCATTGTGCTTCGAGGAAAAGCTGGAACTGTTGCAGGGGCAAGACGATGTTAATACATCAAAAGCTGTGCAGATAGCATCGCAGGCAAGCGCCTTTGTTATTGCACTTCATGAAGCAGTTGAGCAGAGGGATGTATCACAAAGGATCTAAACTAGAAAAAAGGATTCACCACCGAGGCTTAATGGTTAACCTTGGCAGTCCTGGAATCCTTCCTAAAAAGGCAGAGCTTCTCTAATTTGACAGTTTCAGAGATCTCTGGGAAGACGGATCGACTGCTAAACCAATCTGGGAATTGCAGTTCCACGAAGAGAACGGGGGTTTTGCCGGACAATTTTAGGAGTGGTTTAACAATCAATCCCTCTTCCCAGGGAACTCAGGGAATTGTAGCTCTCTGAGGGGAACGAGGGTCTCCTAACAATTCTTAGCACCCGTAATACACTTCCTATGATTTTTTTTGGGGGGGGGGGGAGCTGTGACTGTTTAAAGTGATGTGATACTGCTTTAAATGTACTGTGCAGATGGGGCCTAACCCAGCATTCACAAGCTATGAACTTGGCTTTTGAATACCAAGGCAATGACAAGTGACTCTTAAGCCCTTCTTAGAATTGTAGCTCTGGGAGAGGAATAGTGGCACACTTTAAAAAAAAAAAAAACAGTTCCCAGAATTCTTAGGGCTGCTTAAAGTGACACTGGTTTATAGGTATAGTGCAGATTCGACTTGAGTCAGAGCACTGGCTCATTTAGCTCAGTATTGTCAACACTGACTGACAGCAGCTCTCCGGGATTTCCACCCAAGGCCCGTCCTAGACCTTGCTCTATTCCACCTCTGGACAAGTTCAGGGAAAAAGCTTAGGCTGGCAAAAGCCACATACAGAGGGTGGGAGGCACGGGGAGACGTGTGGCATGGGGAGGCTGAGTGGCGCGGACCAGACAGAGAGGATTGGAGGGCCACATCTGAGCCCTAATGTTCTCCCTCACTTATCTAGCTCAGTACTGTCTCCCACAAACTCTTTGGGGTTTTCGGGCATATTAGGAGAAATTCCCCCCCCCCACTGCACTAGAGGGCTGGAATTCGAACTCAGGCCTCTTGCATCGAAACCAAATTGCTTCAGCTTTGTGCAACGTTTGCCCATAACGGGAAGAGTGGCAGTGAGGTGCAGTCATGCTGGCCTCCCTTTCTTCTCAGCACAGGGTCGCAGCAAATCCTTTAATGTCCTAATCCGCCATGCCATGTTCTTTTGGGTGCAGTGCCCCCTCCAGGGTTGTCCCTCTCCCCCCCCCCCGCCCCATATTCTCCCCACCCTGTTTGCATGTTGACGAGAGTTCCCTGGGTAACAGGAAACCTTTCTCCTCCCAAGCATTGTGTGGGGCAGGAAACATTTGACAATGGAGTACAGGGACGGCAGGATGTCCCTCGTTCTTTAAGCAGGGCGGGAGTTGGGGGGTGACAGGGAGAAATCCGTTGCACAGCCTACAGCCCATCTGCAGATATGGGAGGCTCCGTGGGTGGGGGGCACCCAAGGGACACCTCTTGATCCGGTTCTGTCCAACAATCTTGGCTTCGCTTTTTGACACCCTCCCCCGGACGCCTGGGTTCTGCCTTCTGCGCTCACTCCTGGACGGATAGGAAGGGAAGTTGGGGGTGGGGGGGATCTGGAGGGTGGTCTTCAAACAGGATGGATCGCTTGCTGCTGCTGGCCTTGATTCCACTCGCTCGAGGTGAGTATTAAGTAAGCCAACCTGTGGCAGGTGGAAGGGGATCGATCCTTAATCCTCGCTGGATTTCAGCCGGGGAAAGTTACCAACTTCTCAGCCCATCTATGCAACTGTGCCTTTGCCAGCAATTTGATCTGACCACGGCATTCCTCAGTGTTTGTCTTGGTACAGAGAGTGATGCTATCAACTGTTGAATTGCTCCCCAGAGTGGCTGGGAAGACCCAGCCAGATGGGCGGGGTACAAATAATAAATTATTATTATTATTATTATTATTATTATTATTATTATTATTATTATGCTCCAGATCCAGCTGCCGTGAGAGGCACACAGCTGCAGAGAATGGCTGAAACGCTGGCAACTGGAGGCACCGTTTATACATTTTTGTATGCAGTTGATGTGGCTCTTCGGGACAGCGTGTGGCTTATTTGTGTACGCATAACAGTTTCCATTTGCATGTTTGTATGTGTGGACACACTGCACACACATATGTGCAAAACCACACTTAGGTTTGCTCATTGGATAGGTATATGGAAAGCAAACTGGGAGGGGGACTTGTAGCCCCTTGGATATTGCTGGAGACTGCAAGTCGCCATCCTCTCTGACCACTGGCCATGCTGGCTGAGGCTGATGAGAGATGAGAGTCCAGCAACATGCTCTGGAATACCACAGGTTCTCCCTCCCTGATGTAAAAAGCATGAATTGAAGAACTGGAATTGTGGCAAAGGAGCTGTGAATCAGGTTCCTGTGTGTAACCAGTGACAGCTCCTGCTGTTTCATATCCTTTGAGCTACTAACAGCTGAACCCCAGGGCCATCTACCCTCAAGCCATGTGCTCTGTCCCACAGCCGTGCTGTCTCCCTTTGTGTGAGTTTTCACGCAAAGCAGCAAAAGAAACGGTTAGCCCATGGGTAGGCAAACTAAGGCCCGGGGCCGGATCTGTCCCAATCGCCTTCTAAATCTGGCCTGTGGATGGTCCGGGAGTCAGTGTGTTTTTACATGAGTAGAATGTGTCCTTTTATTTAAAATGCATCTCTGGGTTATTTGTGGGGCCTGCCTGGTGTTTTTACATGAGTAGAATGTGTGCTTTTATTTAAAATGCATCTTTGTGGGGCATAGGAATTCGTTCATATTTCCCCCCCAAAATATAGTCTCCCCCCCCCCAAGGTCTGAGGGACAGCGGACTGGCCGGCTGCTGAAAAAGTTTGCTGACCCCTGGGTTAGCCTGTTTCCAGGCTGCACTGCTTTAAACTACAGGTAGAGGCAACTGATTTAACTGAAAGTTGCTTCATACCAATAAAACTAAATAAAAATCCCCGGATGTAGAAATCCAGCATCTCAGGGAGAAAGGCTTGTGCCTGAATCTGTCCCCCTGGCATGCTAGTTTTCTAAGTGCAGGAATATTTAAGAAATTCTGGAAGAGTATTTGATCATGCTGAGCCTAAAATGGCACAGCCCAGAAACAGATTCACCAACAGCTCTGTTGTTTATGTGAATTAATCCCATGGACTTGAACCATCTCATTGTTCTGTTTTCTCTCCTGGCCAGGTCTGTCTTGCAACCAGGTTCCCTGCAAGAATGGAGGCATCTGTTTGAGTCACACCAATGGGACTTTCTCCTGCCTGTAAGTTTTCAGGATTCACAATAAGGAAATAAATAAAGTATCTGGAGTTGAAACTATCCCAAGAGAGAGTAAATTTTCCGGGATGATGTTCCATTTCTTAGAATCGAACTATGGAAAGGATGACTCAGCCTTCGTTACTCTTTTATCCCCCTCCCACCTGCCCTTCCTCTAATTAGCCCAGGGTGATGTAACACAGCATTTCCCACTACACCTCGTTTTGCCATCATGACAGCCCTGCGATGTAGGCTAGGCTGAGAAGCAGCCGGCGGCATTTTGCTAGGTACTCGAAAGACTCCGAACCCAGGCCGGTAAAAAGAACACTGCCTAGAGTTTGCATAGGGCAGTTTATAGACACTGAATGCAAATTTAGGCTGGATTTTGGAGCGGGCAGGGAGGGGTAAATGAAAGCTGGCTCTTACTGCCAAACTCTGAGCTGTGTGGGTGCCAACGAGGTATTCTGGGCTCAGAAGCCTGGGCTGTACCCCTGGCTTCGTTCGATTTTATTTGATGCCATTGCGACATCAGGTGATTGACAGGCGAGCGGCAGGCAGGAGGGTGGGGCTGCACTGGTTTTCGGGCTTCCCCAGTGGTGGAGTTCCTGTCGGTTACCAGGAAGGAGAGGGGCAAGGCAGTACTGTGGTCAGCGCAGTATAAACCGGCAGAGCTAATCCGGCACTCTTGTTAATGCATTTGCACCGCACCGGCTTTTCCTTCTCTCTCCTAATAATTTACAACAACTCCCCTGCCAGGAGCTCAGGGAACCAGTCCTGCCCTGCCCTGTTGACGGCTTCTGGTGGGGGTCCCTGCCAGCCTGTCAAACTTGCCCCATAGGGAGTGGGGAAAGAAGAAGAAGAGGTTGGATTTGATATCCCGCTTTATCACTACCTGAAGGAGTCTCAAAGCGGCTCACATTCTCCTTTCCCTTCCTCCACCACAACAAGCACTCTGTGAGGTGAGTGGGGCTGAGAGACTTCAGAGAAGTGTGACTAGCCGAAGGTCACCCAGCAGCTGCATGTGGAGGAGCGGAGACACGAACCCGGTTCATGAGTCTACCGCTCTTAACCACTACACCACACTGGCTCTCAGTGTGATATAAGGATATAAGGAGATAAGGATGGACAGATCCAGTTCTCTCCCCCCCCCCCCCGCCAACACACATCTAGTGCAAACGACCCAGGGCTTAGCCCCCACCACAGAGGCTACCCCCAACAATGCCCCCCCACCCAGAGATAGTAATTGGATTCAATGTTGTCCAGTGAGCTCCGAGCAGGTAATCTGCACAGGCTCAGAGTCACTCAAGGTTTCACGTTCCTTCCTGCCCCTCTGCCGGGGACTGAGCCCTGATATTGAAAGCAAGCCCTGAACCGGCATTGAGCATATTATGACCTCCAAGGTCCCTTCTTTGAATATGTGGCCTGCATCCACACCATACACTTAAAGCAGTCATGGGTTCCCTCAGGGAATGCTGGGAACTGTAGTTTGTTAAACATGCAGAAACGTTGGGCAAAGCTATTCCTGCATGGTCAAAGGCCTGGAAACGATGCCTTATGAGGGACGGCTTAGGGAGCTGGGTATGTTTAGCCTGGAGAAGAGAAGGTTAAGGGGTGATATGATAGCCATGTTCAAATATATAAAAGGATGTCATCTAGAGGAGGGAGAAAGGTTGTTTTCTGCTGCTCCAGAGAAGCGGACACGGAGCAATGGATTCAAACTACAAGAAAGAAGATTCCACCTAAACATTAGAAAGAACTTCCTGACAGTAAGAGCTGTTCGACAGTGGAATTTGCTGCCAAGGAGTGTGGTGGAGTCTCCTTCTTTGGAGGTCTTTAAGCAGAGGCTTGATAGCCACCTGTCAGGAATGCTTTGATGGTGTTTCCTGCTTGGCAGGGGGTTGGACTGGATGGCCCGTGTGGTCTCTTCCAACTCTATGATTCTATGCATTGCAGGGGGTTGGATTCGATGATCCTCATAGCTCATTCCAGCTCCACAGCTCTGTGATTTTATCAAGAGGTCACCTTTCCCCCTAGGAGAATAATAGAAACACAGAATTGTACAGCTTGCAGGGACCCTGGGAATCATCTAGTTCTACTTCTTACAACGCAGGAATCTCAGCTGAAGCGTCCATGACAGATGGCCACCCAAACTCAGCTTTAAAACCTCCAGTGAAGCAGTCCACCAATTCTCCACCAGTTCTTCCTGATGTTTAGTCGGAATCTCCATTCTTGCAGCTTGATTCCATTGGTTCCAGTCCTACCCTCCTGAGCAGGAGAAATCAAGCTTCCTTGTGAAAGGCCTTTAGATATTTAAAGATGGCTATCATGTTTCTTCTCAGGGCTTGTCTATACTTCAGCTTTTGCTGTGCCTAGAAAACTCAGCTCCAAGCAGTTTTCCTCCTAGAGAGAAGTGACTAGTGGGGTGCCACAGGGTTCTGTCTTGGGCCCAGTCTTATTCAACATCTTTATCAATGACTTGGATGATGGGCTTGAGGGCATCCTGATCAAGTTTGCAGATGACACCAAATTGGGAGGGGTGGCTAATACCCCAGAGGACAGGATCACACTTCAAAATGACCTTAGCAGATTAGAGAACTGGGCCAAGGCAAACAGGATGAATTTTAACAGGGAGAAATGTAAAGTACTACACTTGGGCAAAAAAAATGAAAGGCACAAATACAGGATGGGTGATACCTGGCTTGAGAGCAGTACATGTGAGAAGGATCAAGGAGTCTTGGTAGACCATAAACTTGACATGAGTCAACAGTGTGATGCAGCAGCTAAAAAAGCCAATGCAATTCTGGGCTGCATCAATAGGAATATAGCATCTAGATCAAGTGAAGTAATAGTACCACTGTATTCCACTCTGGTCAGACCCCACCTGGAATACTGTGTCCAGTTCTGGGCACCACAGTTCAAGAAGGATACTGACAAGCTGGAGCGTGTCCAGAAGAGGGCAACCAAAATGGTCAAAGGCTTGGAAACGATGCCTTATGAGGAACGGCTTAGGGAGCTGGGTATGTTTAACCTGGAGAAGAGAAGGTTAAGGGGTGATATGATAGCCATGTTCAAATATATAAAAGGATGTCATATAGAGGAGGGAGAAAAGTTGTTTTCTGCTGCTCCAGAGAAGCGGACACGGAGCAATGGATTCAAACTACAAGAAAGAAGATTCCACCTAAACATTAGGAAGAACTTCCTGACAGTAAGAGCTGTTCGACAGTGGAATTTGCTGCCAAGGAGTGTGGTGGAGTCTCCTTCTTTGGAGGTCTTTAAGCAGAGGCTTGACAGCCACCTGTCAGGAATGCTTTGATGGTGTTCTTGCTTGGCAGGGGGTTGGACTGGATGGCCCTTGTGGTCTCTTCCAACTCTATGATTCTATGATTCCTTTTGCATTCTCTTCCCAGAGCTACAGTTCCCAGAGTGGTTTAACAGTCATCAAATGTTTTAAACAATTGACTGGAATGTTGTATACATGGCCACAGTAAAAACCCACCATCCATTTTTTCTAGAATTTGGAATGCATGACACTGTGTTGGTTTTTAATTTACACACACACATAACTTTATCACGGTCCATAGACCCAAATTGCACAGTACTTTTAAAAAATACATTGTTGCTGTTGTTTTCATTTTTGTATTATTCCCTTGTATTCATGGACGCATATTTGTACTTACCTTCACATTGATTTGAAGCCACTTTGTGTCCCTCCTAAAAGAGGCCCCTTGGAGGCCAGAGGGACATTACTGGAACAACTCTTGGGTTGGGGCAACTGGCTAAAATGCTTTAAATGGTTCTAATTTTGGTTCCTCTGTTTGGTTTTTGTAGGGTTGATATTGGTTAAATGTTTAGTTGGGGCTGGCGGTTATTTTAATTTGGGTATAACTGTAATCTGTTTATTATTGCTTTTATTGGTTTCTATTGATTTATTGGTTTCTTTGTTGCTCGTATAGGATATTTTGTTTTTTTAATGTTTGATGCCTTCTTGTGTTTTTATATATATTGTAAGCCACCCAGAGTGGCTGGGGAAACCCAGCCAGATGGGCGGGATATAAATTAAAATTATTATTATTATTATTATTATTATTATTATTATTATTATTCATCTCCTCTGGGAATTGTACATCTGTGAAGAGAATAGTGGTCTCCTAGCAACTCTCAGGGGACCCAGGTGGCGCTGTGGGTTAAACCACAGAGCCTAGGGCTTGCTGATCAGAAGGTCGGCGGTTCGAATCCCTGCGACGGGGTGAGCTCCCGTTGCTCAGTCCCAGCTCCTGCCCACCTAGCAGTTCGAAAGCACATCAAAGTGCAAGTAGATAAATAGGAACCGCTCCAGCGGGAAGGTAAACGGCGTTTCCGTGCGCTGCTCTGGTTTGTCATGCTGGCCACATGACCCGGAAGCTGTACGCCGGCTCTCGGCCAATAAAGCGAGATGAGCGCCGCAACCCCAGAGTTGGACACGACTGGACCTAATGGTCAGGGGTCCCTTTACCTTTAACAAGTCTCAGCACCCATAACAAATGACTGTCTTTGGCAACTATATGGCTCGGACTCAGGCTACACCAGAGCTTTTTGTGCTCTAGGGAAGTTTATCCTTTCTCTAACTTTTCTTCTTCTTCTTGCCTTGTCAGGTGCCTTGCCGGCTACGTGGGAGAGACATGCCAATTTGTGGACCCCTGCACACCTGGGCGCTGCCAGAACAGGGGCACCTGCTCCCTCACGGCCCTTCTTCCCCCAAACGCCCCTGCGTACACATGCCTGTGCCCTCCGGGTTTCACTGGGGAGGAATGCCAGGGGGTGGTTGGAGACCCCTGCTTCCCTTCCCCCTGCCAACATGGGGGGACGTGCCACTGGCTCTCCGGGAAAGAGTATCGATGCCAGTGCTTGCCAGGGTGGACAGGTATGGCAAAGGAAGACACACACACACACACACACACACACACACACACACACACTTGTGATTACTGTTTGGGAAATCAACTCAGGGTAGGCCCACTGCAATCAACAGACGTGATTAGCTTAGGTCCATTAATTCCAATGCTCCTGAGTAGAATTTAGCTTGGTGCAACTCACAGTCCAGTATGCGCTATAAGGGCGAATGTATCAATTTCGTTTTCTCTCATTTTATCATTTCTCCAGTCTTAAATTCAGCTACCCACAATTCCACACCAGCTTGTGATTCTTTCTTTCTTTCTAAGTTCCTCCTAAAAGTTCATTAGTATTTTAAGCACTGATTTCTCTTAGCTTACGCATTTTTGTACGCAACTTCCCCCCCTGAAATGCCGTCAAACCTCGGCTCCCGAACACCAAGTACCCGGAAGTAACTGCTCTGGTTTTCAAATGATTTTCAGAAGCCAAACGGCTTCCAGGGAATTTTTTTCCTTTTTTCTCCATTTGCTGACCGCCCTCTGATCCTCAGTTGTCGAACGGATTACGTTCGACAACCGAGGTTTGACTTTACGTAATTTTGCAAGGCGGTTCTGCCTAACAGAACGCCTTTTCGCAGGTTGTTTTCACTAATAGATGCATGTTTAAGTACATGCATTCTTGTACTTTGACGCAATGGTATGTGCAGTCTTGTACACGTTACTTGAATGTAGAATGGCATTGTAAAATGTAGGCAAGTGGGAATTTCAAAGGATCGCCATATCTCAGTGTTGGGAACGTATTGTCATAGTGTTTAAAGGGATTTTTCCAGCCCTCCCTGGAGATGCTGGGGAGGACAGACATAATTATGTAGCATAGGACTATCATAATAACATGGTTAATGATAACATGAAGAGAGACTCCATATTCAGAGTTAGTCTGTCATGGAACTCCAGTTGCTGCATGGGAAAACAGCTAGGGAAAACTATTGCCCTGCTTCTGAGAGTTAGTAAAGGCACTTAAATAACACAGACGGAGTCCAGAGAGAAAATAAATCCTAACAGAAACAGTGTATAATCTGAGGAGAAAGGAACAGAGAGGTTTTGTTATCTTTAATTCAGGCCTTGCACATCACAGGGAGACATTCAACCAAATGTACAGAGGAAAACTCCCGTAAAACTACACAGCCAATCAAAGCATACATTACTTCAGGGAAGATCATGCCACTTTACCTGGCGGCTAAGCAGCACCTTCACCCTCTGCCTACATGGGCACTGGCTGGGGGTAGGGGTGGGGCATGCCAACCTTCTCCACCCTAACACTTCCTGGGGGCCGGGGCAGCAGCTTGGGGGTTGCCGCTTCCTTCTCGCCTTCTGCTCTTAGCCTGTTGACTGTAACGAAGAACAGAGTTAACCCTCTAGCTGCTCAAGGCATGATCTCTGCTGCGGCACTTCCGACGCCGCGCTTCCTTTGAAAGCCATCTGGGTGACTACTGTCGGAAACAGGATGCTGAATTGCATTGACCTTTAACCTTACATTCTTGTCAGAGCCAGAGGGGAGGAAAAAGCTTGGAAACAAGGTTGGCTTACGCGTTTGGCTTTGCTTCCAGGGAAGAACTGCCAGCTGATGGACTTCTGCCCGGCGAATCCCTGCGCCAACGGTGGGACTTGCGTCATCACCTACCCGGTCATTGTTTGCCAGTGCCGGCCAGGCTTCGAAGGGCACACCTGCCAGCACGATGTCAACGAGTGCTTCGGGGACCCTCACCCCTGCCTCAACGGAGGCAGCTGTATTAATAACATTGGCTCGTTCCGCTGCATTTGCCCGGCCAGTTCTACGGGTCCGCTCTGCCAGTACCGTCTGGGACCCTGTTCCCCAGAGATCTGCCTCCATGGCAGCACCTGCCACCCCGTTGATGAAAGATACCATGGCTGCCTGTGTCCCCCAGGTAAGCAAACAGGAGAGGTTGATAAACCCAATCCATGGATTCTGCCTGGATTTGTGGTGGAAGGATCTCTACATTTCAGTGCTCACGGTTTCTCATTTGTCCAAGCTTTGATTCAATTCTCCATATTTTTGCAGCAATTTGGGAGCGGTTTTTTAAAAAAAGAAATGCCCATGGAAATTCATTAGTGTGAATTGCACTCAACTCTGCAAGCAGTTTTACCCTAAAGTAATGTGTTTTGTGTGTGCTGTTTTCACCAATATGTTCATTTTTACTCACGCTCTCCCCTAATGCTGGGGGACAGAATGTGAAGTATGAAGCAGCAATAATAATAATTTATTATTTATACCCCACCCATCAAAAGGGACCCAGGTGGCGCTGTGGGTTAAACCACAGAGCCTAGGGCATGCTGATCAGAAGGTCGGAAGTTCGAATCCCCACCACGGGCTCTCTCTCTCCAAAGAGTCTAAAGAGTTTAAACACACATACACATTTAGGAGAATGAACTTTAAGATAAACTAGAATCTGTTCAAAGCTTTACCCACAATTTAATTTAATTGATGTAGAGTTCACATAGCGATTGTGGGAACTCCTTTCAGGTGCAGGTGAGAGATTTTTGAACTAAATATGGCGCTGTAGGTTAAACCACAGAGCCTAGGGCTTGCCGATCAGAAGGTAAACGGCGTTTCCGTGCGGGAAGGTAAACGGCGGGAAGGTAAACGGCGTTTCCGTGCGCTGCTCTGGTTCGCCAGAAGTGGCTTAGTCATGCTGGCCACATGACCCGGAAGCTGTACGCTGGCTCTCGGCCAATAAAGCGAGATGAGCGCCGCAACCCCAGAGTCGGACACAACTGGACCTAATGGTCAGGGGTCCCTTTACCTTTACCTTTACCCTGCCCATCTGACTGGGTTGCCCCAGTCACTCTGGGCAGCTACCAGCATATGTACTATTGGCTTTAAAGTCTACCCAGGGGCGGAGGAAGAAGTGTGTGTGGGCCGCCCTGGGTGTCACCCTGAAGGGGGTGACAAAATGCCGGGTGGCACTCATCACGGGGCCTGCAGTGCGCCCGAGCCACACGTCTCTCCTGGGAGTGACGTGGTGGCTTGGGTGCCCACCCCAGGCGCCCAATCGACTTGCTCTGCCACTGAGTCTACCATGAGAGAAGGTGGCTGTTTGTTTTCCTAAAGTGAATACTCCGCAGAGCAGGTAACCAGGGCTGGATGAAGACCTTTAGAGGCCCTAAGACTAAGCAGTTAAAAGATTTTGGTGCCCCCTTAGGTATCTTATTCAAAATATAAAGCATAACAAAATGTATTTTTTTTTAAATGAAACAAAACCTACAGTAAGATGGAAAATTATGCTTATTTTTGTATGCTTCTACTTTATCTATTGGGACCCAGGTGGCGCTGTGGGTTAAACCACAGAGCCTAGGGCTTGCTGATCAGAAGGTCGGCGGTTCAAATCCCTGCGACGGGGTGAGCTCCTGTTCCTCGGTCCCAGCTCCTGCCCACCTAGCAGTTCGAAAGCACGTCAAAGTGCAAGTAGATAAATAGGAACTGCTCTGGTGGGAAGGTAAACGGCGTTTCCGTGCGCGGCTCTGGTTTGCCAGAAGCAGCTTTGTCATGCTGGCCACATGACCTGGAAGCTGTACGCTGGGCTCTTGGCCAATAAAGCGAGATGAGCACCGCAACCCCAGAGTTGGACACGACTGGACCTAATGGTTAGGGGTCCCTTTACCTTTACTTTACTTTATCTATATTTGAAGAAGAAGAAATTCTCCTACTTTTTCTAATTGCAAAGTCTTTGTTCAGATTCTCAAAACTAATCTTACGTGTTAACTTCTATACTATGCTTCTATACTGTGATAAGAAAAACTGCTCCCTTTCCCTTATGGGGTATTCCAGAGCCCGTATAGAGTCTTTAAGTGGGTCCCCTATTGGTAGGAGAAAATAACAGAGACCAACTGGAGTATATTGAGAAGCAAAGCGGCTAGTAAGCCGGATCTTTATTAAAGGAAATAAACATTTGCAACAGGGTCCCCACTCACCACACGCAGGAGGGAGGAGAACCCCAAACAATGGTGTGCAAGCCCCTATATAGACTCTTGAAATTGCCCCCCGCAAAAAAAAAAAAATCATACCTATATCACAGAAGGAGTAGGTCTCCAGCAGAAATTTGAGAGAGTTCCTTCTCTCCTGTCTGCCAGGATACCTGATAATGCCTTACTTGATTGCATTTTCTGGGTAGCCTGGCCATCCCTTTAGGGTGGTAAATACTTAGTTCTTGAATCCCTTACGCTCAGCTTAACAGATACCCGGTATTTGCCAAACTGTATTTGAAAAGGGAGGTGTAAGCACCTACAGTCCAAAGACAATTGGAAAGCTTTTCCCATTTCCTTCCTCCTTGCAGAGAAATATTTGAGGTCAAGTTGGGAGAGTCAAAATGGCTTCAGGATTGTTCTCTTGTACTATTTCAGACATGTGGTTTATATACTTATGTATGTGTTTGTCTTGTACATTCATGAACATTTATTTCATATTTGAGACCTTAGAATTATTATGGCAATACTTAGTAGAGAAGGCATCCAGCCTGCCTTGCTGCCTAGTTGTTCCGTTGGGATTTTTAATATACTTCAACTATGAAAATGAACGCTTAGCTTAGCAATTTTGTGACCATTAATGTTCAAAATCCGGAAATGGAAAACTCCCTAAGCATGGGCTTATTTCTCTTAATGGTTTGTGCGGCCCTGCAGGTAACCATGGTTACCATCTAAGATGGCTGCCAAGGGCAAATGGTGGCTGTAGGCCTGCTTCCGCACAAGTACCTGAGGAAGGGCCCTGTTGCATCGGAACTAAGGCCTGTCCACCTTCCCAACGAATCCTCCATGAATTTGTTTTCTCCCCACTCTAGGCTACACAGGTCAGTACTGCGAAGTGAACCCAGACGACTGCATTGGGCATCAGTGCCGCAACGGGGGAACCTGCCAGGATGGGGTGGCATCATATACTTGCCACTGCCTGCCAGGTTGGACAGGTGAGGTACCAGCATGTTCCCACCACCATCTTTGGCAGCTTTTCAAGGTTTCAAGGCAGGGGACTTTCTTAGCCCTCCCTGGAGATGCTGGGAATTGAACCTGGGACTGTCTGCATGCAAAGCAGATGCTCTACCCCTGAGCTGTGGTCCTTCCCACATTAAAAACAAACAAACAAACCATAGGTTGCCTTATACCAAGTCAGACTTCCACCCCCACGCTGTCTACACTGACTGGCAGTAGCTCTCCAGGATTACAGAAAAGGGACGCAATTGAACCGGGACCTTCTGCGTTCAAAGATTGGCCCTTTCCCTCACCCGGAGGAAAAGTCGCAGTTTTGTAAAACGCTTTGAGGGGTTTTCTTTCTTGCAATGTATCGGTTTTATGAAATAATTGTTTATGAAGTAAGGGGAGGGAGCAGTGGTATTCTGTGATGGGTTCTGAACTGACCAAGGAAAGATCTCAGAGGAGCAGCTGAATGCTCAAGGGACACGCCGTCTTGGTGAGTTGGCAGCGACAGCAAAGGGGGCAGGGGGAAGCAAATGCAATGTTAGGAAAGGGATCAGAAATAAAACGGATAGCATCATTAAAGAGCTACCGATCCTGCCCCGCCAGCCTCTAACGGGTAAACAAGGAAACCAGGAAGCTCCCGGCTTCCTGAATTAGCCGTAAAAGGAGCTGCCTGGCTATCGTAGGAAAGCGACTTGCCTAGTGGTCGCCTGAGAAGCAGAATCTGCAGAGACACCCTATGATGGGTTGGCGAGAGCCTTCTGAGCTGAGAAACAGCAAGCACACGTGGTTTAGCCTTAAGTCGGGATGTTCCCCAGCCACATTGACCTCTCACTTCCCTGACAGCAGTTGCACTGTTTGTCAACATCCTGTTGCTGACACGGTTGAGAATGTTGTTTGCAAACACTGCAGGACACTAGGGCAGCCCAGACAGCCACACGAAGCCGCTGTGTACTGACTGCATCAGACCACCGGCGTCTCTGTTATCTGACCACAAGCTAGCGATGCAAGAACTGAGCCTGGGGTCTTGTGCATGTGCTGCACCACTGAGCTATGAGCCCTACCATAGGTGGTTGGAGAGAGGGGCTGCTCATAGGAAGGAAGGTGACAGATGACCGGCTCCTTATCTGATGGGTGGTATTCAATTAAGCTTTAATCAGAGTAGACCCCCTGAAATAAATGTGCACAGCAAAGTTAGTTCTGTTAAGTTCAGCGGGTCTACTCTGAGTAAGACTTAATTGACTCTGACCTATTGTATGCAGTTTGAGCTTCCACCACCCCTTTCAGAATCTGGACTGTTTATTAACATTCTCTGAAATCACCACAGTGCTGTCAACACCGACAGAGGGAACCAATATGACCTGGAAACCAAGGCTTATGAGGAACAGTTGAGGGAATTGGGTATGTTTAGCCTGGGAAAGAGGAGACTGAGAGGAAATAGGATAGCCATCTTCAAATATGTCACATCGAAGATGGAGCTGTTTTCTCCTGCTCCGAAGGGTAGGATAAAAACAAAGGCTTTAAGCTCAAAGAAAGAAGATTCTGACTAAACACCAGGAAGAACTTTCTGACACTAAGACAGGCACCCCCAAACTGCGGCCCTCCAGATGTTTTGGCCTACAACTCCCATGATCCCTAGCTAACAGGACCAGTGGTCAGGGATGATGGGAATTGTAGTCCAAAACATCTGGAGGGCCGAAGTTTGGGGATGCCTGCACTAAGAGCTGTTCCACAGTGGAACCGTCTCCCTCGGAAGGGGGTGGACTCTCCTTCCTTGGAGGTTTTTAAGCAGAGGTTGGATGGCCATTTGTCATGGATGCTTTAGCTGACATTCCTGTATTGCAAGGGGTTGGACTAGAGGACCCTCGAGGTCCCTTCCAACACTATGATTCTATGAAATGCTGTAGGCTGGGGTTACCATAGGGAGGCATGCAGGGCTGGTCAGAGGCGTAGCAAGCCCAGGTGGTACCCGGGGCGGAATTTTTTTTGTCACCCCACCACCACTTTGCCAGGGCACTGGCAGAGCTGCACCCAGTGGCATAGCAAGTCACCCCCACCCCCCAAAAATGATGGTGCCACTTTGCGAGGTGTGGGGTTTTTTTGTGTGTGTGTGTCTATTATCTCTTTTTTTTCAATAAAGTTAAAATTTAATTTTTTAATAATAATAATAATAATAATAATAATAATAATAATAATAATAAAGTGTCACCCCCCTCTGATGGTGCCACTTTGCAAGGTGTGGGTTTTTTTTGTGTGTGTGTCTATTATCTCTTTTCCCCCCAATAAAGTTAAAATTTAATTTTTTTAAAAAAACACAAAAAAATAAAAAAAATAAAAAGTGTCACCCCCCTCTGATGGTGCCACTTTGTGAGGTGTGTGTGTGTATTATCTCTTTTTTCCCAATAAAGTTAATTTTTTTTTAAAAAAAATTGTCACCCCCCTCTGGGGTGGAACCCGGGGTGGCCCGCCCCCATCGCTCCCCCTTGCTACGCCCTGGGGCTGGTATTAGTTTGAGGGCGTGCCAGCTTCCATCAAGGGCTGTTCCGATAACTGCCTATACCTCCTCCCACAGGGCTCCTTTGCCACCTGCATGATGCCTGTCTGAGCAACCCATGCCACCCCGATGCGTTCTGTGACACTGACCTCCGGACCGGCAATGCCGTCTGCACCTGCCAGCAAGGCTACGCTGGGCCCACGTGCTACGAAGACATCAACGAGTGCCTGATGGGTAAAGCGGGAGGCGTGGGTTGGGGTGGAGAGAAAAAATGGCTGCCATCATAAGTAGAACCTGGTTGGGAGCGAATGCTGCATAAGAGGACCGTCCGGAAGCACTCTGTGTGAGCAGATGGCCACGTCCCTTCCCTGCGTCTGTGTCGGGGTCAAAGTCAGGCACAGGTCAGCAATGAAACAATAAATCACCTGAGGCCAGTGAAGTTAACTCTTTATTCTGGCCTGATGGTCACAGCAACTATCCTGGAGGTCTTGCCTCAAGGAGACAGACAGTTGTGAGCACTGAAGGTCCCTGCTTTCTCTCCGTTCTCTAAGACTCCATCCCTAGCAGCCTAAGGTTTCTCCTTCTTGCCTCTCGTTGCTCCACCCTCTTCATTTCTCTGCATGTTCTGGGAACCAGGAAGAGGGGAGCTGGTTGCAGCAGGAGGGAGATTCCCCACATAGCTGTCAACCCTCCCCTTTTTTGCGGGAAACTCCCTTATTCCAATGCCGTTTCCCGCTGCTATCCCGGATTGTTGATATCCCTTAAATTTCCCGGATTTCAAAGGAAGCAGCTCCTCTCCCTCCCTGCCGGCCAGGGAGGCTCCTCAGCTGCGTTGCTCGGCTGCCAATAAGGAGTCTGAGACCGACTGGGGGCAGAGCTTGCATGCCTTGTGCAGCCAGACCCTCATGCCCAACCAGACAGTCTGCCTGCCGTCTACGCGCTCGCTCTTTCGCTCACCCATTTTTGCTTACCCTCAGCCTCTGGAGCACAGGGTGGCAAGGCTACTTGGTACCATTGCACCGCCATCGTGGCACCCCTTATTTTCAAATCCGAAAGTTGACAGCTATGATTCACCATCTTCTTCCATAACCGGCATTCACTCAGCCTCTTGACCCCAGCTCCACCCCCATCCCTTCCAGCCTCGGAGTCTGAACTGCTGTCTGCTACAGCCTCTTCCTGCTCACTAAACCCTGTTGCCCCTCCTGCTCCTGATACCTCCTCCTCCCAGTCTGCTCCTTCTCCCTCTGACCACTCACCGTAGTCCCACCACCAATCCCCTGGCTCTGAGCCTTCTTCCCTGGGGGGGCTCCCGGGCTGGTGCCTCCACCAGCATCGTCTGCATCCAGCCAGTCCGTGACAGTCTGTTCCTCTCGGCCTGTCCAGGTGCAGAGCCCTGTGAACACGGAGGAAGCTGCCACAACACACCCGGATCTTTTACCTGCCGCTGCCCCGAGGGCTACACGGGCTCTCGCTGCGAAGCGAACCTCAACGAGTGCCTCAGCCAGCCCTGCCACAACGGAGCCTCTTGCCTGGATTTGCTGGGCCGCTTCCAATGCCTCTGCCCCTCAGGTAAGGCACAGGGCTGGGAAGAGAAAAGGTAGTATAGCAGTCAGGCTGTCAAGAGTCAAGTCAGGGAGTCCTGGGTTCAAATCCTCCAACTCAGCTCTCCAGTTCCTTGGGTTTCCCCTTGGGCCAGTCATGTAAGAGCATAAGCAGAGCCTGTGGCCCTTCTAGCCCAGCATCCTGTTCCCACAGTGGCTGAACCAGTGGGAAACCAGCAAGCAGGATTTGAGCGCAGGAGTCCTCTCCCCTCTTGTGGTTTCCAGCAACTAGTATTCAGCAGCTATCAATAGCCTTCTCCTCTGTGAATCTGTCTGATCCTCTTTTAAAGCCATGCAAGATGAGAGCAAGTTCCATAGTTTAATTAGGCACTCTGTTTTATCCATCATCACCATCTCCTTCAGCCAAGTGTCCTTCAATATATTGTCCCCAGATGTTGCTGGACTACAACTCCCATCATCCCCAGCCAGCATGGCCGGCGGTCAAGGATAAAGGGAGTTGCTGACCAAAACAGTGTTCTTTATCCGTGGGTCCTCAGATGTTGTTGGACTACAACATCCATCATCCCCAGCCAATTTAGCTTTTGGGGCTCCACAGGTCAGACTGTCCTGATCAGCCTCGCAGGCCAAGTTTGGCAGGTGGGTCATGCTGCCCACTTCTCAGTCACAATGAGACTAGGTGCAAGGTGCTTCGAAGTCCCGTAGTCAGGACTTCAAAGCACCTTACAAGGCATTGCTTAAAAAGGGGGGTTGGTTAGTTCCCCACCCCGGTTTTAGCAGGGGTTTGTGTGGAATCCCCTACTAAAATGGAGTAAAAAAAATAACCCAGACACATTTGTTTTAGCATGCACACCCCTGCCGGATTCATGGTTTGCATGAATTCCTGCTGAACTGGCCAGGATTTAACAGCCCCACCAGCCCCCACTCTTCAGTTAGCACGTGTGGGAAGTACATTAAACCTTCCTGCTTTGACTTTGTACCCCTGTTCCCTACTGGGAAGAGGCATGCATAGCCAACGGGATATCGGCTGGTGTCACAGGTGAGCATGGTTTAGGGCAGTGGTGGCTAACCTTGGCACTCCAGATGTTTTGGAACTACAACTCCCATCATCCCTAGCTAACAGGACCAGTGGTCAGGGATGATGGGAGTTGTAGTCCCAAAACATCTGGGGTGCCAAGGTTAGCCACCACTGGTTTAGGGGAAAACAGCCTCATGGGCCAACTTGAACCCTCTTGATAAGCCAAGACTGGATGCTGGCTGGAGAGTGCCCACCCCAGCTCTGACCAGTGTACTACACTGCCTTCTCACCCCTAATAATATCTTTCTTCTTTGATTCCTCTCCAATGTAGGCTTCAGTGGACCATTTTGTGAAGTGGCACAATGCTCCAGGGATAGCTGCCTCAACGGAGGAACCTGCCTGCAACAGAGCCATGGAGTTGCCTGTCAGTGTCCTCTTGGTAAGTGAGGGAGGCAAAAAGAGGAGCCAGATCTCAAGCCAGGAGGGGATTTCTGAAGTGGCTGGTTCTTCCTCCCTCCCATTCAACTGCTTGTTCCTAGTCATGTATTCATCCCCATCTAGGGATGAGTCAATCTTTCCGTTTCTCTCCATTTCTTCTTTTTTCATTCTTCTGTTTCAGCCTCCACGTTTCTGCATTTGCTTGTGAATTTGTTTATTTTCTCCCTTACATATTTCTGTGCTGCAGTGCCTCTAATATGACATATTTAGTTCAAAAATCTCTCACCTGCGCCTGAAAGGAGTTCCCACAATCGTTATGTGTACTCTACATCAATTAAATTAAATTGTGGGTAAAGCTTTGAACAGATTCTAGTTCATCTTCAAGTTCATTCTCCTAAATGTGTGTTTAAACTCTTTAGACTCTTTGGACCTTTAAGCTTAAATATTGTCATTGGTGGAGGGAATATATTTTAAAAATGCACATTCCCATGTGTATGTGTTTTGATGCTCTCTTGGCATTCTTAAGTGTATTTTGTACATGGTAATAACAACAACTAGAACAACAACAACAACAACAACAACAACAACAAATTTTATTTATACCCCGCCCTCCCCAGCCAAGACCAGGCTCAGGGCGGCTAACACCAAGTATAAAAACAATTGATTAAAATACAACTTAAAAACAAGATTAAAATGCAACATTAAAGTGCAGCCTCATTTCAGTAAAAACTCAAAAAACTATTTGGGGAAGAAACCGTCAAATCTTCACCGAGGCCAACTATCCAGACTGGTCCTACATGGGCCAGAAAAATGCCAGGGAAGTCCCCAAATAGGAGTTCCATCACAGGAGGAAAAAAGGAAAGAGGGGGGAGGAGATCAAGTTGATTCCAAGCCAAAGGCCAGGCGGAACAGCTCTGTCTTACAGGCCCTGCGGAAAGAAATCAGATCCTGCAGGGCCCTGGTCTCATGACACAGGGTGTTCCACCAGGTTGGAGCCAGTGTTGAGAAGGCCCTGACTCTGGTTTAGGCTAATCTGACTTCCTTAGGGCCCGGGACCTCTAGAATGTTGCTATTTATGGACCTTAAGGTCCTCCGTGGGGCATACCAGGAGAGGCGGCCCCATAGGTACGAGGGTCCTGGGCCGCGAAGGGCTTTAAAGGTCAAAACCAGCACCTTGAACCTGACCCTGTACTCCACCGGGAGCCAGTGCAGCTGGAAAAGCACTGGGTGAATATGCTCCCATGGCAGGGACCCCGTGAGGAGCCTCGCTGCAGCATTCTGCACCCGCATGGAACAGCATTTCCTGGTTATTGCTTTTTTGGTTGGTGTGCACTGACATTTGACCTTTTGCCCTGCTCTTATTAGGTTTTGAGGGACCCCGGTGCAAGATGGAGGTGGACAGCTGTGCCAGCTCCCCCTGCAAGAATGGGGGCCAGTGCCAGAACTCTGCAGGGATTTTCCATTGCTCCTGCCCTCAAGGTAACTGTGTGTAAGGGGTGGGGGCTCATCCACACTTGTTATGTACCTAAAAAGCACAAATGAGCAGTTGTCCGCTTGCCCCATGATTTCTAGATACGGGTCCGAGCGGTTTTACCCCACCCCTTTCCCCCAGAAAACCCACTCTTAAGCGATATATCAGAGCTAACATTAATCTGTGGAAAACCAGACTGCTGTTTGCTCCAGTTCAGGGGTAAACTGTGGGTTTCCCCAGGGGAAACTGGTGTAGCATACGGAAGTGCGATGAGCCCGGATTGAGAGAGAACGGTGGTGTTTAACTGGTAGAATATGAAATCAGGAGGAATAAGTCCTTAAGATGGAAAACAAATTGTAGACTATTTCATAGGATCATAAAATCACAGAATCGTACAGTTGGAAGAGACTCTGAGGGCCATCTAGTCCAACCCTCTGCAATGCAGGAATTTGAAAATTTTTTGTGAGCAAATCAAAACGTTAGCAGGATTAGCAGTTTAAAATAAACTGGGGGGGGAATGGAAAAATAATAATAAAGAACAATTAGAATATGCAGCAGCAAAGGAAAACTGAAATGAACCATGGAGGGGGGCAGTTGGTGTCTAATGGACGGTTTGTATTTTGATAAATAAAAATGTGCGAATTTGGTAAAATTGTAAAATGATCAATAAATCTTATTAAAAGAGAGTGAGAGAGAAGGGTGGTGGGGAGGAAACAAGGCCCCGAAGTAAGCGCTTTCTTTGAGGGGAAATCACGCCAAAATGGTCGCCGTTCTCTCATGATAAAAAAATGGGATGTCCCAGTTTGGCCAGGACACTTGCGGGGGGGGGGGGTATGCCAGTTGCCTACTGCAGCTCCAAGTGTTGGACCTGGTTTTGTGTTGTTGTTTTTTAATTGAGGTCTCAAGGCAGGAATTAGCACTGACTGCCGCGGAGACTGTTGGGGCCTGGCAGCTGACCCGATTTGCCAGACGATGAAGTCACATGACCTGTAGCAAGCACACTATAAGCTTCTGTTTATTCAAGTGGGGGGGGGTTGTACCTCAGAGCCCTCTGACTTGCATGACGTCACATGAGGGCAGAGTGGAATTGTGGGGAAGAGAGAGAGAGAGAGCGCTATGCGAGAGCAGGGAACGTGCGGCTCGAGGCCAATGACGGTGTTGAGGCTCCCCCTTCTTGCAGGTTTCGAGGGACACCAGTGCGAGAGAGATGCAGACCTCTGCCGCGCTGCCCACTGCGGTCATGGAACCTGCTTGAACACACCGGGCTCCTTTACCTGCGTTTGCTCTTTGGGCTTCACGGGACCCCACTGCACAGAGCTCAGCGACCCCTGCCAGAACTGGCAGTGCCTCAATGGGGGCAGCTGCCAAGGGGCAGAATTTGGGTATGGATGGGGAAGCAGGGGGAAGGGTGCATGTCAACCATGATTCCCAGATGTTGTCTACACTAACTCAGTGCTGGTTTTAAACCCCGTTCCCAAGGGCTTGTTTTAAAACAGGGATCCTCAGCAGAATGAATTTCAGATTTCTACACACATGCACGCACCAAAAAAACCATGTAAGCCTTCTCTCTTTTAGGGATTTTCTCTCTTAGATTTGAAATTGATTACACCAGAAGGTGCTTGAGATATGGGTCACTCAATTTCACGAATCTGTATTGCCCTGTGGCATCCTTCCCCAACTGGGTGCCCTCCCAGTGTTTTGGACTGGAACTCTTTATCACCTCCAGCCGGAGAGGATTTTGTCTTAGGAATGAAATTGACTGGACCAGAAAGCGCTTGGGATCTGGCCTAATCAATTTCAGTGCTCTATTAACCTGTCTTGGGCTAGGGTATCCTTCTCCCGACTTTCTCTCCTTGACATCTGGTGGGAGGGCGTTCCACAGGGCGGGTGCCACTACCGAGAAGGCCCTCTGCCTGGTTCCCTGTAGCTTTGCTTCTTGCAGTGAGGGAACCGCCAGAAGGCCCTCGGCGCTGGACCTCAGTGTCCGGGCTGAACGATGGGGGTGGAGACGCTCCTTCAGATATACTGAGCCAAGGCCATTATGATGGGGAAGATGCACCAGAACGCCCTTATATAAAGGTTGAAAAGGTTAACAGCGCATCTCTCCGTCTCCTTGCAGGCCACTCTGTCTCTGCCTCCCAGGCTGGACAGGACGGGATTGTGGCATGGAGGTAGATGCTTGTGCTTCCAGCCCCTGCCACCAGGGGGCCACGTGCCTGAGTCGCCATGGGGTCTTCAGCTGCAGCTGCCCCAGCGGTTACGTAGGTAACACATCCCTCTGCCCTAAATCCCAGCCGGGCCACACAACATCTTCCCCCCATACAGATGATTCCCCATAACCCTGGCCCATCCTCTCGCCTCGTCCCAGCCCTCCACGACTCCCTCCATCTCTCTGCTCCCTTCCCAACCCCTCCCAGGTTCGACGTGCGAAGTAGATGTGGACGAATGCACCTCCGGCCCCTGCCTCAACTCTGGATCCTGCCTTAACAGCCCTGGGAGTTTCCGCTGCCTTTGCCCTGAAGGTTACACAGGGCTCAAGTGCCAGGAGACCTTGGACTTCTGCTCTCCCAGTGAGTAGCCATTGCGACATTTGTAAAAGTGTGAATTGCAAAGGATGGCCAGGTTTCCGCTTGCGTATTGTTTTGGAAAGTAAAAATTAGGTAGGTTCGGTGTCATCCCTCTCCATTGACATTATAAGGTCGGTGACCTACAGTGCGATCCACAGCTTTGTCCGGGAAGCTTAACACAGCAGAGCCAACCGCTCAGGGCAGCCAAATCGACAAACTCTTTTATAGACACTGGGGGTGGGGGGCTTCATTGCATTTGTAAACAGGCACGCTGAGACTCTGTTAACCGGGCGGATTCTGTGAGTTCCTTTCGGAAGCATTTATTGCCTCGGCATCCACAATCTACAATTTCATTGCTAATAGAGACCTTTCATCCACTTCCTGCAATGATATTCTCTATTCCAGCAACTGACTCGATATTCCATGGATATACATCATGTTCAGTTGTTCTGGGTTTGTGCATGTGTTGTCCAGATTTGTCCTGCGGAGCTGTTTCCTCCACAAAACAAAGCAGGGCTTGATGCCAGCGCCAATCAGCTGACAGCAAACCCCTTTGAAGTTGTCTGTTTGCAGGTGCGGTTTGAATCGAAACCACACCTGCAAATGGACAAAGCGGGACGCACTGTCTGCACTAGTCAGCTGGCTGGCACCGATACTGAGTGCCTTTGAAGGTATCAGCTGGGGTCATAGTGATTTAGTGGACAGCCCCAGATATCTGTCAAAGTGGCGTGCAGCAGAAATCAGCAGAAATTACTGCATCGCGTAGCCAGAGAAGTTGAAATTCATCAAAGCGCTTGGCAACAGTGCCTGCTATCAAGTGGAAAATCCATCTACTTTGTCCTCCCTCTCTATTTCTCTCCACCCATTGCAACAGATCCCTGCAGAAACGGAGGCCGGTGTGTAACGAAGGAATCCGCCCCCTATTGCATCTGCCCCCCAGGCTGGGGTGGCTCGCAGTGCCAGCAAAGGGCAAGCCGGAATGGCGACAATTGTACTGATCAAGCTGGAGATCACGGTTGTCAGGTGAGCTTGGAAGGTACAGCACCTGCCTCCTGGGTCTGAAGAACTCTCCAACAGGAGTGCCAGCAAAGGTCGCTTCCAGACAACCTGCTTATTCCGCATCCATCCCGATCTGCTTCCGCAAAGTTCGCGGGGAGGCTCAGTGATGTCAGCTGCTTCTTGAGCATTTGTTCTGATTTGTTTGTGGGGAGGTTAGACGAGCTTGTTTCCATCCAGTGTTTTCCCATCTTCTGCCGTGCATTTGCCCATCACTTCCGTTAAGGACATAAGATATTCCTGGCTGCTGGATCAGGCCAAATGCCCGTCACAGTCTAGCCTCCTGTTCTCGCAGGAACTATAGCTTGCAACTCTGTGAGGGGTAAACTAGTTTCCAATGTTCTTTGGTTGGTTGGGATGGGGAGGTGCTTTCAAACTATGCCGTGTAAACAGCCAAAGTTGATTTGGTACTCATGCAGGAAATCTGCTGCTTCCACACCCCAACCCTCAAATCAGACTGTTTGCAGTAAGTGATGGGAAGATGCACTGGGAAATGCTGGATAACATTTGCTTGACACGACGCTATCTAACTTCCCTTCAAACAAATCGGAACGAATGTTCCAAAACCAGCCGACACCGTCTAACTTCCCTGTGAAGTTTGTGTCAACAAATCGGGGTGAACGCTCAATAAGCAGTGGTGTGGAAATGGAGGTAGGAGGGGAGGAAACGTTCTTTGCCACTTTTCCTGCTTCAAATATAGTTATCATGAATTGCCTCTTTCCAATTGCAGTGCCTACCGAAGGAGAAGTGTCCGAACGGGGGAACCTGTACCAGGACACAAGACGGGTTCCGCTGCTTGTGCCCTCCGGGGACCAAAGGTAAGTGGGAGCAGAGTTTAACCTTGGGCAGAAGAAGTACACAAGACCAGTGGAAGCTGGGGCCCATTGGGACTTAGAGAAACATAGACCTGTAAAGTTGGACCCCAAGGGTCCTCTAGTCCAACCCCTTGCAATGCAGGAATCTCAGCTAGAGCACCCATGACAGATGGCCATCCAGCTTCTGCTTAAAAGCCTCCAAGGAAGGAGAGTCCACCACCTCCCAAGGGAGACCGTTCCACTGTTGAACAACTCTTACTGCCAGAAAGCTCTTCCTGATGTCTAGTCAGAATCTCCTTTCTTGTAAGTTCAGTCCATTCATTCAGGTCTTCCCTTTTGGAGCAGGAGAAATCAAGCTTGCTCCATCTTCCATGTCACATCCCTTGAGATATTTGAAGATGGCTATCCTATCTCTGTATACTTAAAGCTATGGTTTTCCCGGTAGTGATGTATGGAAGTGAGAGCTGGACCATAAAGAAGGCCGATCGCCGAAGAGTGATGCTTTTGAATTATGGTGCTGGAGGAGACTCTTGAGAGTCCCATGGACTGCAAGAAGACCAAACCTCTCCATTCTGAAGGAAATCAGCCCTGAGGGCTCACTGAAAGGACAGATCCTGAAGCTGAGGCTCCAATACTTTGGCCACCTCGTGAGAAGAGAAGATTCCCTGGAAAAGACCCTGATGTTGGGAAAGATGGAGGGCACAAGGAGAAGGGAACGACAGAGGACGAGATGGTTGGACAGTGTTCTCAAAGCTACCAACATGAGTCTGACCAAACTGCGGGAGGCAGTGGAAGACAGGAGTGCCTGGCGTGCTCTGGTCCATGGGGTCACGAAGAGTCGGACACGACTAAACGACTAAACAACAAAATCCTATCTCCTCTCCGTCTGCTCTTTCCCAGGCTAAACATACCCAATTCCCTCAACCGTTCCTCATCAGGCTTGGTTTCCAGACTCTTGATCACCTTGGTTGCCCTCCTCTGCACACCTTCCAGCTTGACCAGATCCTTCTTAAATTGTGGCACACAGAGCTGGACACAGTATTCCAGGTGTGCACATGGTGGGGTGGAAGAACGCAGGGAGCCCGGCCAGTAGGTGGAGCCAATGACTGACAGACAGAGCCACCTAATTTCTGTTCTGTCCCCATCCTCTCCTCTGCTGAGTCCTACAGGGACAACCTTGAGACTAAGCTGACATTCAGTACCACTCTCTAGAGCAGAAGAAGTGAGGTTGGTGGGGCAGTGCCCCCATCTGCCCCAACAGAGCAGCCTCCACTGCCCATCGCAAGGAACCCATTAGATGCAGATATTGCAGCGATTGACAAAACAGAAACCTTGCATTCTTACAGTGAGGCTTCCTCATTCATCAGTTGCTCTGATAAAAAACTGATGCTGTTTACGAGCAATGCTGGTTTGAGGCCCTGCAATGTCCATGTGTTCAGTGCATGCAACCAGAATTTCTCCATCTCTGCTAAATCTGAAAGGCTGTGGCTCTCAGAATTAAAGTGTTTGGCAACAGGTTGCTCCATTAGTTATGTATGTATGTATGTGCAAATAATAATAATAATAATAATAATAATAATAATAATAATAATAATAATGGATTCAAACTACAAGAAAGAAGATTCCGCCTAAACATTAGAAAGAACTTCCTGACAGTAAGAGCTGTTCGGCAGTGGAATTTGCTGCCAAGGAGTGTGGTGGAGTCTCCTTCTTTGGAGGTCTTTAAGCAGAGGCTTGACAGCCACCTGTCAGGAATGCTTTGATGGCGTTTCCTGCTTGGCAGGGGGTTGGACTGGATGGCCCTAGTGGTCTCTTCCAACTCTATGACTCTATAATTATTTATACCCCACCCATCTGGCTGGGTTTCCTCAGTCACTCTGGGCTTCCAACAAAATATTAAACAAAATATTAAAAATACAATAAAACATCAGACATTAGAAACTTCCCAAAACTCTTCAGATGTCTTCTAAAAGTCTGATAGTTGTTTATTTCCTTGACATCTGATGGGAGGGCGTTCCACAGGGCGGGCGCCACTACCGAGAAGGCCCTCTGCCTGGTTCCCTGTAACCTTGCTTCTCGCAGTGAGGGAACCGGCAGAAGGCCCTCGAAGGAGGACCTCGATGTCCAGGCTGCATTTATTTATGAAATTTATGTACCACCCTTCATTCGAGTATCAGAGGGTGGTTTCCATCTGTCGCCCTGCAGCCTGAGATGCTGTCTTTTCCATCTTCCGCAGGTCCCAAATGTGATTTGGACCACTGTTCCCTTCCTGGCCCCCGTTGCTACCACGGGGGGACCTGCCAGGCTCAGGCCGAAGGATTTTCTTGCATCTGCCCACCCGGGTACGTTGGCGAGAGGTGCCAGGGGGTGGTGGATGCCTGCTTCTCTCAGCCGTGCCACTGGCCTGGTGCCCATCACTGCCACTCCAGTGAAGATGGCTTCCGATGTTTGTGCCTATCAGGATATACGGGTAAGTGTCTGCTGTTATGAAGGCAGGTTCATTTTTTGTTTCGTCTGTTTAATGTGTGTACATGAGGAACTTTTTAAAACAATTTTTATTTGGTTTTACAAGTGTAGAGTTATAACAATACAAAATACATATCCATATTTAGAGATTTCCCCGAATCTCTAGAGTTACCACCTTCCCATCCATGGGTCCTGTTATAAACCTTTCCAACTGCATATTATTTCATCATCCAAATTTTATGTCTCTCCATTTTGTCCATAATACTTTCTACATTACAAGTGTTATTGCAATCCTGCTAATGTTTTCATCTGCTTACAGTGGTCTCCCAAGTAAATTATAAATGTTTCCCATTATTTATTGAAGTTTTGGTCTTCTTGATTCCTGAGCTTTCTAGTCAGCATTGCCATTTCAGCATAATCCAACAGCTTAAACAAAAAAAACACACACAAAAATTCCTTCCAGTAGCACCTTAGAGACCAACTAAGTTTGTTCTTGGTATGAGTTTTCATGTGCATGCACACTTCTTCAGATACAACAGCTTAGTTTGCCATTCCTCTCTGGTAGGGACTAATGCTTTTATTATCTTACACGTCCACCACATATGGCAAAATGTGCCTTCTTTTTCTTTACATTTCCAACAGATATTTGTACTTGTCTTATACATTTTTGCTAATTAAAGGTAAAGGTAAAGGGACCCCTGACCATTAGGTCCAGTCGTGACTGACTCTGGGGTTGCGGCGCTCATCTCGCTTTAGTGGCCGAGGGAGCCGGCGTACAGCTTCCAGGCCATGTGGCCAGCATGACAAAGGCGCTTCTGGTGAACCAGAGCAGTGCACAGAAACGGCATTTACCTTCCCACCTATTTATCTACTTGCACTTTGACGTGCTTTCGAACTGCTAGGTTGACAGGAGCAGAGACCGAACAACGGGAGCTCACCCCGTCGCAGGGATTCGAAGTGCAGACCTTCTGATCAGCAAGCCCCAGGCTCTGTGGTTTAACCCACAGCGCCACCCACATCCCGCTTTTTCTAACTTACAAGGAATCAAATACCACCGGTACATAATTTCCATATAATTTTCTTACAAAGTACAACATGCTGAGAATTTCAAGTCAGTTTTCCATAACCTTTCCCAGTCTAAAAGTTGGACATTATGCCCTAAATCCCTCGCCCAGTGTATCTTTACAGATTTAACCTGTTCATCCTTTGTACATGAGGAATTTAACTATTCTAGCTTTCTCGCTCCTCTTATGACTGCTCCTAGTGGTGCTGCATTGGGGGGGATTGGACTTGGTGACCCTTGGAGTTGTGTGTCTAACTCTACAATCCAGTGAGTCTATGAAGCATCAACATGGCTAACAATAAATGACAAAATAAATTGCTGAACTATGGCAAAACTTACAGGAAGAATCAGAAACCAGGAAGAGGAGGTCTTTAATAAAGAATGGGGGAAGTTTATAATTTGTTTGAAAAACTATTGTAAACAATTACACACGTTGGTGGGACTGACAGAAAACTTGTAGTAAAAATTTGATCTTTGGAATGATAAAGGATTTATAATAATAGAGTTATGAAAGAGATGCAGAGGGGGAAATCATTATATTAAGATCCACAATGGAGGAAGAGGGAAGTCAAAGGGGATTATATGTTTATGTTTTTAATTCATTTGTTTATGTAAAATAGAAAATGCAAATAAATAAATGACAATACATTTTTAAACCGCCCCTCTAAAAACATCAGATAAAACAAAAATGTGATTTTAAAAAATTATTGTTTTCAGTTTTTTCCACGACTCAAGGAAGAGTAAGGATCTGAGGTAGATTACATATGGAAGGAAAATTTCAGTAATAACAAAATAAAACACTCATATATATCTTCTTTCTCCCCTCCACCGCCCTCCACAGGTATTCTTTGTGAATCTTTGATTGACAGTTGTCAGTCAAATCCCTGCCTCAACGGGGGAAGCTGCAGCGTGGTGGCGGGTAACCCTCTTGAATTCACCTGCCACTGTCCACAGGTATGAATGGGGCTGAGGAGCTGCAGCCAGTCTGTGGGGGGGGGGGTTGTTCAAATGCTAAAGTGGGTGTGTCCCAGGTAGGGATGGAGGCAGGGATTCAATTCAGTTTACGCCTATAAAGTGATTGTTAGTCAAAACTGCATAAAAAAAAGTAATTAGGAAAAAATCAGGTCCAAATGCAGATGAATTTTCAGGAGAATTAAAAAAAATGTGGAAATGTGGAGAACTGGCTTTCAGATTTGGAAAAATGAGAATATTGGAGAAGCAAAATGGACAGATTTTTGATATCTCTAATACCAGGTCTTAAGCATGCACATAAATCATAGCCTCTAGCCTAAAAAATAAATAAATCTCAAATTATGGCAGCTGATAACTGTTGCTGGACCCTGCAGCCACAGCACCCTGCCTTATGGCAGATCAGGCAATCTGTTCAGCGCAAGAACACTTCCCAAAGAGGGCATGTTGTTGTTGTTGTGTGTCTGGCACTCGTCATGTATGCATAGTCTCCATTATGTCACTGCTATCAAAATGCAGGCTGCGTTCCTTCCCCACCCACTCCATCAAAAAAAAGAAAATGTAAAAGATCTAGACTTACCCTTTTCCGATGCCCAACATGCCTATTGACAATAACCCATTTGTGATATCTGAATAATCCATTCGACCAGACCAGTGTCTGTTCTCAGTGGCCAACCAGTGACCTGTGAGAAACCCACAAGCAGGAACTGAGTGCAAGAGCCCTCTCTCCTCCTGCGGTTTCCAGGTTACAGGGGAAAAAAAGATTAAAGCAATAACATTATCATTTAAGAACAAAACAACCTGAACAACTATTTAAAACATTTTTTAAAAAAACATCACCAACAAGCTGCAACCTGATTAACAAATGTCAGCATCCTACATATTTAGATAGACTTCCCTTCGCAGAAATTCCAAAGTGCAGTTGCTGCTGCAACAGTAAAAGATCCGATTTTAGGGCAGTTCCTGATATAAAAACAGTTATGCCAATCCAGTTTTGGGTGGACTTTCAGCTGCTTTCGTGTTTTATGGGGTTGTAAGCCGCTTTGAGACATCTTTTTTTCCTATCGAGCAATGAATTAAATCTTAATAGCTTGCATCCAATTAAGCTATTGTTCAGGGTAGTCTCGATTTGAAATTAATGGACCTAAGTTTGGAAAGTTCATTCATTTCAACAGATCTAAGCTGGTCTGTGACCGTAATAATAAATTCATTCATTCATTTCAACAGATCTACTCTTAAAAGGGCCAGGATAGGATAGTGTTTTTCTATAGAAAGAGGTTGCAGAACTCACCATGAGTGTTTCCCTTATTCTCTTATAATGGCAATAGCACCCACCTGAGAGGTGCCGGAACTGAGTTCCAGCTGAAAAATAGCTTTGGCAGTGCTAATTATTTCTAAGTGCGCCATCTTGTTTCAAGACTCAAATAAAAGTAGACTGTGGAAGTTTTTTGTTTAATGACCTTTACTTCCCCCCTCATCACTATCTAGGGTTATGATGGAACCACCTGTGAGCTGCGAGCCCCTCCTTGTGGATCACTCCACTGCCACAACGGGGGAGTTTGCATCGCCCACCCGTCCGGACCCCGGTGCCTGTGTGTGCAAGGGTTCTCTGGACATGACTGCCAGCTCTCCCCATGCTCCTCGGGTTCCTGTCCCACCACCAAGGCCACCACGAGCTCCGAGTGCCGGCTGGTGGAAGGAGACCAGTGCTGTGACTGGGCCTGCAGCTCCCCCGAGACCAACTGGGATGGCGGCGACTGTTCCCTGGGGGTGCTTGATCCTTGGGGGTCCTGCCCAAAGCAGGAGCTGTGCCAGGCGGCTTTCCGGGATGGGGATTGTGAGCATCGCTGCCATAGCGAGGACTGCCTGTATGACGGATTCGACTGTGCCCCGTGGAAGCCTTGCAAGTGGGTCACTGCCAGGGGGTGTGGTGAATGGGTGATGTGTGGGGTGGGGAGCGGGGTCTAGCATTGGCCAAGTAGGACAGAGGCGGCCAACCTCTTAGGGCCGATGGACTTGTTTGCAGACTGGAGAAACTGCTGCGGGCACCAGTGGAGGCTGGTTCATTACGGTGAACTGGGCCCTGCCCCACCAACCTTTGTGTGTCCTCAGCCAGCTCCCACCTACCTGGCATCTTACTTACTAGTAGTTCCATGGGGTGGCACTGGCTGGCAGATTTGCCTTCCACCTGAGTCTCAGCAGGGATGAGGATAGGGGCAAATGACAGGAGAGAGCCAGCAGTAAATCACACTGTGCAAGTTGAAGTTAACTCTTTATTAGCAAAAAATGGGATCTGCACAGGAGTGTCAGGCCTAATGAGCACAGCAACCCATCCCCAGCAGGTCTTGCCCCCATGAAGCAGTTGCTGAGACCAAAGGTCCCCCGCTCCCTCACCACAGCTGCCCTCCTCTTCAGGGTTTTCCCCAAGCAATCTGAGACACTGCCTGCACGAAGCTAACTTCTCCTCTGCCCTTTTCATACCTCTCTGGATTCTGCAGTTTCCAGCAACTTGGCTTTCAGAAGCATTGCTGCTTCTGTCAGTGGAAGGGAGAGCATCTCCAGCTAGTGCGGAAACCCTAGAGAGTCACTCCCTGTCAGTGTAGACAATACTGTGCTAGATGTTGGCATGGTTTGACTTGGTTTAAGGCAGCTTCCTGTGTCCCTGTGCACTTAGCATGTGGTGTGTGTGCCTCAAGGCACACATAGAAATGGATCTGAGGGTGGCAGGGTGCCAATTTATCTCTCCTGGCAAAACAGAGCCAGACACTTCCTGCCTGTTCTTAAAAATCTAAGAAGGACCCGGCTGGACGAAACCAAAGGCCCATCTGGTCCAGCGTCCTGTTTATCACAGTGGCGACCCAGGTGCCTCTTGGGAAGCCCACGAGCCAGACGTAGAGACAATATGGAGCTGGTTTCCCTGCCGTTTGTTTACAAAAGTGCCCACCACGATGCTTCCTTCATGGGAAGCTTGCGAGCCAAAAACTGAAATAGACAAGTGTTCTTCTCTTGCTTGTCCTCAGCAGTTGATATTCAGAGGTAGACTGCCCTTGAACCTGGGGGTTCTATTTTGAACGTTCACGAGGTTCTGTTTTTTAAAAAATTCCACAAATGGCTCCGAAATGTAGAAAAATGAGGGGGTGGCAGATCTTCCCATCCCTATCGAGGTTTAGTGGTACAGGTGAAAAAATGTTTTAATCACCCACTTTCCCCACGACATTCACCACGCGACGAACTTTTCCTCCTCAGCCCTTTCTATGAGCAATATTGTCGGGACCACTCCTCGGACGGGCACTGCGACAGGGGATGCAACGAGGCCTCATGTGGCTGGGATGGGGGAGATTGTCGGTCTCATCCTGGCCCACTCGGGAACCCCGCCTTGGGCCTGGCTGTCCTGCTTCCCCGCAAGGACCTTCCCCATTTCCTGTATTCTCTGGCGGTTGCTGTGCGGACGGCGCTGCAAGTTCAGCAAGATTCCCAGGGCAGGGAGAGGATTTACCCCTACACGGGAAAGGAGCTGCTTGGAAGCAGGAGCAACTGGACGGAGGTTCAACCTGAGACTTTGGAGGAGACTGTTGGGTAAGACAGGGCCTCTCTTTCTCTCTGTCTGCACCAATCATTCCACACCATGCCAGACCTCTTATTCCTGATTTCTAATTATTCCTGTAAGTTTTTGCCATCTCAGCGTAGTACATCAATTTTGTCTGCCACTCTTCTTTGGTCAGAGTTGTACCATCTTTCCATTTCTGGGCTAACAGAATCTGCACAGCCGTGGCCATGTACATAAATAGTTTCGGGATCTCTGGTCCTATGATACCTAAAAGAAAAGCTTCTGGTTTCTTAGGGAAAGTTATTTTCAATATTCCCCCCCCCCAGTTCATTCTCTATCATTTCCCCCATCTTTCAAGGCACAGGTCTGTCATTTAATGCTTTGTGTCTAAGCATGGTTTTCCCTCCTTGAGCTTTCCCTACAATAACCCACTCTTTGAAGCTGAATCGGAGCAATCGTCAATTACATCATCCTTTATTCGACCGTCAGTCAGAAAAAGATACATTTATCCATACAAAGTTAAAACATCTGAGAGGGTTTTTAAAACATGACCAACACTAAAATGGGCTAGACAGATAGCCCCAGGTCAATGCAGTCGATTTTAGTCTTGCGACGCTTAAAAGCTAAAAAAAGAAATTTGGCCACCAAGGAGGCTGTATTTCCAGTAGCATTATTCAGCAAGTATAAAACCTGGTTTTCTCTGGATAGGAAGCTAAATTGGACTAAAAGTGGAGCTATAAGATTTTGCCTAAGCTTTGCATAAGAAGGGCAAGTCAGGAGAATATGTTCGGTGGACTCTACCACTCCCAGGGCACAATGACAAGTTCTCTGAGCGTATGGTACTCCCCTGTACCTTCCCCACAATACCGCAGAATCAAGGGCATTTAATCTAGCCGCTGTAAGAAGTCTACGGTATTCCACATAGTGGACTTCCGCAAGGTAGGGGGCTGGTATGGTCCGATGGATCTGGTCCCCTAGGACAGCGTTTCCCAACCGGTGTGCCGCGGCACACTAGTGTGCCGTGAGACACCAGCTGATGTGCCGCGGAAAAAGGGACCTGCAGCCCAGGGCTGCACAGGACCGTGGCGGCGGCACTGCTGGAGCCCGGCGGCGAAGCGGAAGCCAGGGCGGCGCTGCTCCCTTGGCTGCTGCAGCAGCAGCAACAGCAGCCTCGCGCGAGAATCCCGACCGGAAGCCTCGCGCGCGCCGCGCTACAGCTGATCCCAGAGGTAACTCTGGGTCAGGAGACCCGGCGCAGCCGGGTGGGGGAGGAGCGGTGTGCCGCGAGATTTTTTCATTGATTCAAGTGTGCCGTTGCCTAGATTAGGTTGGGAAACACTGCCCTAGGAACATCCCTGGTTTTATCTGGGCTATATCTTCTTGCCTAGCAATATCGCTCAGTCTCTGGGAAACCACAGCTCTGGCTTGAGTGTACGTCATAGACTCGAAGTAGAGGTGTGACAATCCACAGGATTGAACCTCATTTGTGACTTCCCTTTCCCACGATGATTGGAAATCATCCCTCAATATCAAGGGGGCAATACCCACTGGTTTAAAGCAAAGCTTGAGCCATAGCCAAAGCTTCGTCTTCAGGGCCACATACCGTAGGGCTTGCCAGCCAACCTCTAGTCTCATAGCAGCACCCGCTACAGAAGGAGGAATCCTAAGAATGGCTCTGAGGAATCTCGTTTGGATAGAATCCAATTTCAGAAAATCCCTACGGGTGCCCAAAGAGATACCCACCAAAAGAAGGGGGAGGACTTTCATTTGAAAAAGTCTCAAGGCTACCTTCACTGATTGCGCCTGGTTCTTAGCATATACAGATCTAATCTGGATGGCTGCTTTGGATGCATTGGTAATTATATAGTCTCTGTGGGCCAGAAAAGTTTTCTATGGATGGGCGTTTGTTCTGATTCAGCTCTAAAGCACAGCTTTTTGTGGGGGAAACCCCAGGGCAAAAAATAAGGACGCTTGGACACAGAGCTTTAAATCACTGGCAGTGCCTATAAAGAGCTGAGGAAAGGCAAGTGTGTACCTCAAACGATCTGAGGTTTTGAGGTCCCTGGGGAGAAGGGTTGCTCAACTATTTCGTATTTATTTTACTTTGCATTTACCGGTATTTATTTTTGGCTTTCTTGTCATTTGTTGCAGATTTACCATCTTCTTGGCCGTGGATGGGAACCAGTGCTCGGGGCCGTGCTTCACATCCCCCCAAAGTGTCCTGAATTTCTTGGCGGCCTTATCAGCCAAAGGAAGCCTCGAGTCCCTGGTGCCATACCCTGTGGTAGCTGCCTGGGTCGAGCCTGCAGGAAATGGTAGGTAGCAGACACGCTAGGCCCGAATTCCTGAGAGTTTAAGGGGAAAGAGAGCCCTCCTGTCTGACTAAAACAGAGTGGAGTTTCACTTCATACTTTTCCTTCATGGAGATGATAATAATAATAATAATAATAATAATAATAATAATAATAATAATAATAATAATAATAAAATAATAATTTATTATTTATACCCCGCCCATCTGGCTGGGTTTCCCCAGCCACTCTGGGCAGCTTCCAACAGAATGTTAAAATACAATAATCTATTATTGTAGGTTAAGAGTCTACCGCTCTTAACCACTACACCACACTGGAGAGCCAGTGTGGTGTAGTGGTTAAGAGCGGTAGACTCGTAATCTGGTGAACCGGGTTCGCGTCTCCGCTCCTCCACATGCAGCTGCTGGGTGACCTTGGGCTAGTCACACTTCTCTGAAGTCTCTCAGCCCCCCTCACCTCACAGAGTGTTTGTTGTGGGGGAGGAAGGGAAAGGAGATTGTGAGCCGCTTGGAGACTCCTTCGGGTAGTGATAAAGCGGGATATCAAATCCAAACTCTTCTTCTTCTTCTTAAAAGCTTCCCTAAACAGGGCTGCCTTCAGATGTCTTCTAAAAGTCTGGTAGTTGTTTATCTCTTTGACTTCTGCTGGGAGGGCGTTCCACAGGGCGGGCGCCACTACCGAGAAGGCCCTCTGCCTGGTTCCCTGTAGCTTTGCTTCTTGCAGTGAGGGAACCGCCAGAAGGCCCTCGGAGCTGGATCTCAGTGTCCGGGCAGAACAATGGGGGTGGAGACGCTCCTTCAGGTATACTGGACTTTATATAAATATAAAGATAAATATGGCATACGGTTCTCCTCCTGCCTGTTTTCATCCTCACACAAACCCTGTGAGGTAGGCCAGGCTGAGGGACAATACCTGACCTCAGGTTGCCCTTGAGTTTCTCTTTTTATTTTTCTCTTTTTGTTTGCATCTCACCATGTTTGGTGCACATATAGTTAGGTATTTTTGAACTTTCAATAAAGATGTTACCAAAAAGAAAAAAGAAAAAAAGAAAAGAATGTTCTTCCTAACGTTTAGAGTGTATGATACTGTTTTAAGTCTGTTATGTGGATGGGGCTTTAATCTTTTTTCTTTTTAAAGGCAAGGCAAGATGGGAATCTGGAAATTATGGCATATCGGGGGGAGGGAAGAGGCCCCCTTGCCCCCTTCCCAAAGGATAGCCACAAAAAGGCCACTTCTATTTTGCAGAAAAAGTTAGCCAAGGGGGGAGTTTGATTCAGAATGTGCTCCCAGTCCTGATCAGGGCCCTCACACCATTTTCTGCTGGAAACCCCACCTCTGGCCTGCTATTTGTCTTCCCCCACCCCATTGCTCTTTATAGCACTGTTCAGGGCAAATACCAATGGATCTTTACCAGATAATTCTTGCCAAACTACAATTCCCGTAGTTATTTAGAAGGAAGCCGTGCTTAGGAAACTGGTATGGAACTGATATAAATGGGATTTGGTGAGGGGGGGCTCCTGTTTCACATTCTCTCTCCTCCCCCCCCCCAGATCCCCAGGCCTCCGTTTCCCATTTTTCGGGGCCTCTCATATACGGCGTTGGTGCTGCCGTTGTGGTCATAGCGCTGGCCATCTTCCTCGGAGTCTGGAGGATCCGCCGGCCCCAGAGGCGCGAACACGGCTCCCTCTGGTTCCCCCCTGGATTTGCTCCACACCAGGCCAAGAAGCGACGTTGCCGCCGGGACCCGGTGGGAGAGGATGCCATTGGACTCAAGTGAGTATGAAAGACGTGGCTGGCCGCAGCCTTGGCTTGGCACCAAACAACAAGGATGACTTGGGTACTCAGTCCACTTATTTGCTTCAGTGGCAGCTGGTTGACATTGGGCGGAAAGCAGGGAGGCTGAGAGGTGGTTGAGCCAAAGGCAAAGACCATGGGTAGGCAAACTAAGGCCTGGGGGCCGGATGCGGGCCAATCGCCTTCTATATCCAGCCTGCAGAGAGTCCGCGAATCAGTGTGTTTTTACATGAGTAGAATGTGTCCTCTTATTTAAAATGCATCTCTGGGTTATTTGTGGGGCATAGGAATTCGTTCATTCCCCCCCCCAAAAAAATATAGTCCAGCCCTCCACAAGCTCTGAGGGACAGTGGGCCGGCCCCCTGCTGAAAAAGTTTGCTGACCCCTGGCAAAGACAGACAGAGCATCCCGATTTGCTCAAGGGGCGATTATATTTGCTCAAGAGGCGATTAGACGAAGCTGCAACAAGCCATTGCCCCCCCCCCTCACTTTCCAATGCATTAGCCTTTTGGGCAGAGGCAGATTTAGGAAGCACAACTGCTTCTGTCACACTGGGCGCAGAGCCTCAGGGCGCCATAACCATGATGTACAATGAAAGGTGAGAGGCCGGGGGGGCACTGCTGAGACCCCCAAAGTCTGCCAATGTTTTGGGGAAAGCGGGTTTGTTGCATAAGACCTTTCAACTGACTCTCATTACGCCGCCTGAATTTCCAGATACAGTTGAACGTTTTGGCTCCCGAACGCCGCAAAGTGTTCCAGTTTGTGAATGTTCTTTGGAACCCGAAAGTCCTCCATGGCTTCCGCGGCTTCCGATTGGCTGCAGGAGCTTCCTGCAGCCAATCGGAAGTGCGTCTTGGTTTCCAAACGTTTTGGAAGTCAAACGGGCTTCCGGAACGGATTCCGTTCGACTTCCGAGGTACCATTGTATATGAAACCTGAGCTTGCGATGGAGGGGGTTGCTGCATTGACATCCCAAAAGGGTCTTGTTCCTCCCGTTGCCGCAGCTGTGGAGTCAAACAGAAATCAAATATTGTTCTCAAACATTGCTCTAACTCTCCAGCCTGCTGCTTTACCTCTATGTCACATCAATGGTTTTTTCTGCCTTTTTTTCCTCCTTCTCCCTATCTGTGAGTTGAGGGAGGGCATTTGCTGTCTCTCACAGATCCCTTTCCTTTGTCCTCTTTACACCTCACCAGGGAGCTAGACAGGCTGTTCCAAAAAATTAGAAGCCTTCATTTGATTTTAGCACTTGCTGGATCGAGGGATTAACGCCGCAGACTCATAACAATAGCAGCAGCACCCTGGGATCTTTCCTTATTCCTCTCCATTTCTTTCCCCCTCTCCCCACAATGCAGGCCAATGAAGCCGAGTGCTGAATTTGTAGAAGACCCCGACATGTGCTCCAGCCCCCACTTCGATGGACCGCTGAACTATGCAGATATGGAGGTATTTGGTCCGGATGGGGAGGCAGTGCTGCTGCTGCTAGGATTTAGATAGCAGAGTGCATGTCCAGAGGCCTACAGCCCTACAGGCAAGGCAAGGCCAGGGCCATTGTAACAACTTAAAAAGATAAATCAATATAGTACAGAGCAAGTGTGGCACCATAGCTGGGCCATAGAGAAAGTGGCGGGGATGAATATGTCCCCTTTAACTTTATTTCCGCCCACAAAGGAACAGAGAAGGATCACATTTGTTCCCACCTCACTTCCAGGTAAGCAGGGAGGATGGGTGGCATGCAGGGTGCAGAGGGTGGCAGAGGGGAGATGCCCACAATCGCAGCAGTGCCCATGTTGTTGGTCCCCTTCCACTAGCAGGGACGGAGGAAACTTTTTATAGCCTCTTTTGTACAGGGTGATGCAGATGCCGTCTCGATCCCGGACCGAGGCCAGTCTAGGCCAAAGAAACAGGTGCAGTTCAGCACGCCGACCTCAAGCCAGGAGAAGGACCCCAAGCCGAAGGCCGCCAAGACTCAAAAGCCAGGTAAAGAGGGAAGCAGGCCTTGAAGGGAAGCCATCAACAACAAGTCCATGGACTGGATGTAATAAGGAGAGATCCTGCCCATAAGGCTGGTCTGAACCAGGTGGGGAGGGCAAGATAAACATAATATTATATCATAATGAATTATATAATAATAATACTATATATTTGCCAAAATTGCACATATAAATGTGTAGGATGTAGGATGGGAGAAATTTGCACTAAAAGGCTGACAAATTTTCATGAGGGGGCTTTTCTTTTTTTAAAAAAATTGACTTAAAAGAAATATCGTTTAACAGAAAATGGAGAAGACATGGGCTGAATATCTTAAATAATTTCTTTTTTTAATGTAACAGGCAGATGGAAAACCAGAAGCCTTTTTTTATTTTTCTCTAATGCTTCTTTTCCTTTTCTCATTCTTTTCTCTCTCTCTCTCTCTATCTCTTTCCTTTCTTCTTGTTGTTTCGTTATCTTATTGAGATTTTTAAAAATAGAAATCTTACCAATTAACCCAAAAATAGATAAATAATAATGACAAATTGATAATAGCTGACAAATTGATGAGGAAATCTGGGGAACGGAACTCAAGATTGGGAAAATGAGAGGCAGAGGGAAACCGAAACGGACGTCCGTCCCTAGTTACGAGTCTGACCTTCACGAAATGCCCTTTTTTATCCCTCCAGTTTGTGGCCTGACCCCCATGATGCCCTTGGCCCATTCTCCTGGATTGGACCTGGAGGGATCCTGGGCAGAGGGGCAGAAGGGAAGCCCTGGTGAGACGCCCCTTCACTTGGCAGCTCGATTCTCCCGTGCTGATGCCGCCCGCAGGCTCCTGGCCTCTGGCGCCGACGTCAACGTCCGCGACCAGTGGGGACGGAGCCCCTTGCACAGCGCCATCGCAGCCGATGCACTGGGTGTATTCCAGGTGACTAAAATAAAACAGAGGTGCAGGGGTGGAATGACATCACACTCCTGGAAGGCCTTCTCCATACAAACAAGACTCTTTGAACACAAGGCAAGGCTATCATACTGGTCACAATGGCCATGTTCTCTCCCTCCACTGGCAGAGGCAATATATGTCTCTGAAGAGCAATCGCTGGGAATCGCAATTGGGGAGGTGGGTGCACTCGGGTCCTTCTCTTGGGATTCTCGGGGGCGCATCTGGTTGGCCACTGGGAGAACAGGATGCCAGACTAGGTGGGTGTCATTGGACGCAGAGGAACAGTGGGAGGAACCAGCTGGGGAACCCCCAAAGGAAGAAGGCTGAGAGCCCGGGGAGTGGTGGTGGGACAACGACAAGTGGCCAGAGGGAGAAGACTGGAAGGAGGAGGTGTTGGAAGCTGAGGAGGTAACAGGGCTTGGTGTGCAGGGAGACTCTGTAGCAGAGAGAAGTCCATAATCAGAAGCAGGAGAGGAGGGAGGTCAAGAGGCAGAGATGAGTCAGGCTGGTGAAGAGTCATAGGTTGTCTCTCCATCCTGTTGCGACAAGCTCCCCTTCCCTCTGGTCTCCCAGGACCAAGAGAGGCATGAAAAGAGCAGAGGAGAGGTTGGCTGCATGCAGGCGCAGTCTCTGATTGCTTGGGGAAAACCCTGGAGAGGAGTGACCTTTTAGGAGGAGGTGTCAGAGAGAGGCGAGCAGGGAGAGTCTGGCAGAGAGAAGTCCAGAATCAGAAGGTAAAGAGGAGGAAGGCCAAGAGCCAGAGACGAGTCCATAGAATCACAGAATTATAGAGTTGGACATCCCCTGGGATGCAGGAATCAGGAGTCCAGCTGGTGAAGAGGTGTCTCCACCTCCTGCTACGACAGAACCAGGAGAGGCAAGAAAAGAGCGGAGGAGAAGTTACCTTCGTGCAGGCGCAGTCTCAGATTGCTTTTCGGGGAAACCCTGAAGAGGAGCGGGCTTTGGCAGCTGCGGGGAGGCGGGGCCTTTCAGTCTCAGCAGCTGATCTGTGGGTCAAGACCTAACAGGGATGAGTTGCTTTGCTCATTAAGCCCAACACTCCTGTGACAATCCTAGTTTTTGCTGGGAAACAGTTAAGAAACAGCGTCTCCACCCCCACCGTTCAGCCCGGACACTGAGATCCAGCGCCGAGGGCCTTCTGGCGGTTCCCTCACTGCGAGAAGCAAAGCTACAGGGAACCAGGCAGAGGGCCTTCTCGGTAGTGGCGCCGGCCCTGTGGAACGCCCTCCCAGCAGAGGTCAAAGCAATAAACAAACAACTACATGACCTTTAGAAAACACTTGAAGGCAGCCCTGTTTAGGGAAGTTTTTAATCTGTGATATTTTAATGTATTTTGATATTTGTTGGAAGCCGCCCAGAGTGGCTGGGGGGACCCAGCCAGATGGGCGGGGTACAAATAAATAATAATAATAATAATAATAATTATTATTATTATTATTATTGTTGTTGTTGTTATTATTATTTCCAACTTGCTCCGTGTGATTTGCTGCTGGCTCCCTCCTGCCCGGCACGCGGGTGGTGCTGTGGGTTAAACCACAGAGCCTAGGGCTTGCCAATCAGAAGGTCGGCGGTGCAAATCCCCGTGACGGGGTGAGCTCCCGTTGCTTGGTCCCTGCTCCTGCCAACCTAGCAGTTCGAAAGCATGTCAAAGTGCAAGTAGATAAATAGGTACCGCTCCGGCGGGAAGGTAAACGGCGTTTCCGTGCGCTGCTCTGGTTCGCCAGAAGCGGCTTAGTCATGCTGGCCACATGGCCTGGAAGCTGTACGCCAGCTCCCTCAGTCACTAAAGCGAGATGAGCGCCGCAACCCCAGAGTCGGTCACGACTGGACCTAATGGTCAGGGGTCCCTTTACCTTTACCTTACCCTCCTGCCCGTGGGCCACATCTCAATGAGACTGTGGCAAGAGCATAAGGAGAGCTCTGCTGGATGAGGCCAGCAGCTCATGGGCAGGAGTGAGCCAGCAGCGAATTTTTTAAAAAGGGAACATTTTCTCCACAGATCCTTCTGCGGCACCGGCATACGGACTTGGACGCATCAGCGCACGATGGCTCCACCCCCCTCATGCTTGCCACACGGCTTGGGGTTGAAAACATGGTGGAGGAGCTGGTCGCCAATCACGCCGACATCAGGGCTGTGGATAAGAGAGGTGAGGGCATTGCTTGTCCGTGTGCTGAACCCATAGTGGCATGTCCCTGTGTCAGGGAGCTGCTTCCCTCCTCCAGTCCAGCTTTAAGCAGCTACCGGGAGCAGCCCCCCCTCCTGACGACAGATCCACCCAGTTCCTCTTCGAGCCCAAGCAGCGAGGAGAGGGGGTTGGTGCAGAGGCTTCAGCCAAGGTATCAGAGATCTCGTTACAAAGAGGGGGGAGGAAAGAAACGAAGGACAAAGTGTTTCCGGCTCCCTCGCTGTCTTTCCTGGCGTGCAAACAGAAAGGGGGCAGTCTGGGAATCTGATGATGATGATGGATGAGCGAGTTTACGATCCGCTCCGCTTGTAAAGCAATTAGTTTAGATTAAAGCTTTGAAAAGACACATGGATCGGTCTTTCTTTTCGTGCGACGAGATAATGAGAGCACCCCTGGCTCTCTGACAGCCTGCAAATGCCATCTTGGTAGTCAAGATAACACCAAAACTAATAGTTAGTTGTTGTAGGACTGAGCTGTCTGTGCATTCACTCGCTTTGATGTATGCTAATTGGGTTGCATTAATGCTGTGCTTATCTGTGGAGAGACTTTGGGCAGTTGCCACCTATGGCTTCACCAGCCGGGTGTGATGGGAAGTTCTTGGTAAACAGATATATGCTGCTTTGTGCATAAAGGATGTAGGACTGTTTGCTTGGGTGTGGACAAGCTATTTCCTTGCTGCGGCGCCCGTCCTGCCTCTGGGAGACCTGTCAGGCTGATTTGCTGTAAGTTAGGGTTCCCATATTTCAAAAAGTGAAAATCCGGACACAAAAGTTTTTAGTTTTGCCCAGAGTTGTTAAGCTTTTTCTTGCTAAATCTCAAAACCAAAAAAATGGAAGTATTTGAACTATTTTTAAGGAAATTCGCCAAAATCTACACTTCCGACATGGGTTGCCATACGTCTGGATTGTCCCGGACATTTCAGCAGTTTCCGTCTGGGCGCTGTTTCCAACTGCCGTGTTCCGGCTATGCCCAGGAAATTCCGGACGTATGGCAACCCTACGTGTCTACACCAGGGAGCTCCTCCAAGGAGGTTTGGTTTGGCTGATTGATGGCGACTTGGCCAAGATCACCCAGAGAGCCTCATGGATTTCGATTTGGTAAATCCCTGTATTCTCTGTCCCACAGGAAAAACGGCCCTCCACTGGGCTGCGGCAGTCAATAACATCCGTGCCACTCTTGTCCTGCTCAGAAATGGAGCTGATAAGGACAGCCAGGATAATCGGGTAGGTAATGTATTTCTGCTCATGCCGTCTGAAAACAGACACATCAGAGGTGGAGGGAAAACTGTAGGGGTCTGCTAACAAGCCTCAGCACCTTTAACAAACTGCATTTTTCCCAGCATTCCTTGAGGGAAGCCATGGCTGTTTTATAAGCATGCTTTAAATAAGATTTGTGCAGATGTGACTCTTAACTTTTATCTATTTTGCGCCCTCCCATCAGGCACAGACCCCGTTGTTTGTGGCTGCCCAAGAGGGGAGCTACAAAGTGGCCTGCCTTCTTCTCCAGCACGGAGCCAAGCAGAGCATTCGGGACCACGTGGGCCGCCTCCCGAAGGATGTGGCCCTCGAGCGCCTCCACCACGACATCCTGGCCCTCTTGGACTGCCCCCGCCCCTCCCACGGCCAGCAGCTCTCGCCACACAGGCCACGCCCCCAGCCCCACCGGTCTGCTGGCAACCCACGCAGGTTAAAGTGGCAACCTGGAAACCAGCGGCTAGCTCCGGTCCCAGAGACCAAGGGCCCTTTTAAGGATCTCCCCGCTCCTACGCTGCCGATTGGCCAATCAGAAAATGCTGTGGGGCCACCCGACGAGTGACTCTGCACCCTCTGGGTCTGGGTTGGCCAGAGGCTACAGCTGCGAGTCAGCGACAGCGGACTGAGCCATGTCGTGGCGCTTCCTGATGAGGTCATGCAGGGCTGGGATGATGTCACAGGACGGCACCACGAAGGGAGGCAATTCAGAGCCGAGCGGTGCCCGAGGGCGGATTTAGACGTCCTGCATAGAGGAACGAGGAGGATCTTGTGTAAAACCAGAGCACTGTCTGAGGACGCATCTGAGGTCATGCAAGGTGTTGTTGCACGGGTCCGTGGCAATGACATGTCACACAGCTTGGAGCGTATGGAGAAACCCTTGATCATAACTTGCTGTTGGACAAGGGTGGAGGATCTCAGGCTACTGGGGTCAGTGTGGTCTTTCGTCCCGCTTCCCCAAGCTGCAATTTCCCAATATACGTGCTGTCATAGTTTGCTTTTCCATTGGTGAAGAATCAGATAGTTTATGAAGACCAGGCCTCGCAATGATGACACACCATCCCTGCCACATAGCTCAGCTCTGCCTGCATAGAACCTTGAGGGCTGCTTGGAAATCAGAACCGGGGATCTGCTCTCTTGCGACTAGTCTCCCCTGCTGCTCCCCCCACCACCTAAAGAAAATTATCAGGGAGAAGGGAGGAGCTCTGTCCCACAACCCTTAGAAAAATTGGGAGGGGGGCATAAGAAGAGCCTGCCGGATCAGTCCAAATGCCTGTCTGGTCCAGCGTCCTGCTTTCACAAGGACCAACCGAATGCCCGTAGGAAGACTAAGCACAAGAGAAATCTCCCCGCCTGCATTTCCCAAAAACTGATATTCGGGGGTTTGCTGCCTCTGGCAGTGGTGGTTGAGCATGTGGCTCATAACCCAAAAAACAATTGAAACAAGTGAAGATTTTCCTGGCAGTGTCCTGTGGAAAGGATTGTCTACAGTGCTTGAAAAGTTCAGTTTTTAAAAAGAGCTAGTTCAGGGTGTCCAAAAAGGAGAACTACTTCTAGTACCTTTGCGATATAAACTAGTTTGGTTCACGCTTGGTTTAGATTTATCCAAATTATCCTTAGCAAACATACACACACACACACACACACACACACACACACACACACACACAGCATTCAGAATGTTGCAAGCAGCTGTGCTGAAGTATAAAATATACTTAGGCATAGCTGTCAACTTTCGGATTTGAAAATAAGGAATGCCGCGAGGGCGGTGCAATGGCACCAAGTAGCCTCGCCACCCTGCGCTCCAGAGGCTGCGCGTGAACGGGTGAGCGAAAGAGTGAGTGCGTAGATGGCAGGCAGGCTGGCTGGCTAGTTGGGCGTGAGAGTCTGGCTGCACAAGGCATGCAAGCTCCGCCCCCAGTCGGTCTCAGACTCCTTATTGGCAGCCGAGCAATGCAGCTGAGGAGCCTCCCTGGCCGGCAGGGAGGGAGAGGAGCTGCTTCCTTTGAAATCCGGGAAATTGAAGGGATATCAACAATCCGGGATAGCAGCGGGAAACGGCATTGGAATAAGGGAGTTTCCCGCCAAAAAAGGGAGGGTTGACAGCTATGTACTTAGGAAGGCTAAGCAAATATCAACATCCACACACAAAGCAGTTTTTAAGATATATTTTCCCCAGCAATTATGATCTTTAAGCTTAAAAGCCCAGAGAGTCCAAAGAGTCAAAACAAAACAAAACATGTAAGCCAACGAACCTGAAAATGAGCTAGAAACCGTTGAAAGTTCTATAAACACCCACCCACCCCACAAAAAACACCAAACTTATTTCGCATTCAGTTCACCCAGAAATCATTAGAATGACTTTTAGGCGTGGTTCAGAGATTTTTGAACGAATTCAGTCCGCTTCGCTAAACGAAACTGGTTCATTCAAAGCACTGCCCCCCCCCCTGCTAATTTCGTGCGTGGCAGGCTGCCATTAAAGGCCAGTGCGAAAAGGTAACCCTCGCCTACACTCTGCACATGCTCAAGGACACTCTCCCCTTGTGTCATCAAGTCACATATCCCTGGATTGAAAAATTAGGTTCTGGACTGGCTAGAACTCAGGCTGAGCCCTGAATATCTGAAAACGTACTGCTAAAATAAATGTACTAGCTTTGGAGTTTTTTTACGAGCAGTTTTTCCCCCCCTTCCCCCGTCCACTGACAAGTCGCCTGCTCCCAGTTTCATGGAAAATAACATTTATTGAAAAAGCACCATGATCTTAACTCAGAAACACCTGCCTGGCCATGCCTGAATGATTGCTCAGCACTCTGCATCTTTTTTCAAGCAGGGCTTCTCTGTCTGCAACAGCTGCACTAACATATCTAACTTGGTGGTATTCAGAGCTTCTACAGCAAGGAGGGGAACACCTGTGGCCAACTAGTTGTTCCTGAACTATAACTCCCAGCATCTCCGACCAATGGGACATAGTGGCTGAAGCAGATGGGAGCCCGTCAACATCTGTAGAGGAACAAGTTCCCCACCTGGGTAGTTTTGAAGATGCCATGGGACTCACTCTGTGCGTAGGCTGTTTTTGTGATCTGTCAAAACGGGCCCCTCTCTCTTTTCCTTGTCCATTGAAAAGACAAAGGAAGCTGCAGAACTCTTTGCAGATTAAAAAGCAAAAAAAGTAACCACACTCATCGCAATTACAAACAGTCCCTTTGCTGAATTTCTCTCCACCGGTTGTCATTCCGGTTTTAGCCGCAGGGTGGCAAACGGTGCCATACTTGAAAATAATAACAAGTCCCACAAGTTCTCGTTTCTCCCAGAGGTGCTACAGCGGCCTTTTGGGGGAGGGCGGAGCGAGGGAGGGTGCAGAAACACACCCCGCTCTTTTCACAGATCCTCGTATGAGGCAGGACCAAAGGAGGAGGGCGGAAGGAAGGCAGCGCAGGGTCACACCAGCCACCAGAAGCGTAGGTAGATCATAAGTATCACAAAGACAAGACTGGTAGCGGCAGCTTTGGCGTAGGCGGAACGGCTGTTGAGGAGTTTGGCGTCATGGCGGTATTTCTTGGAGAGAGTTGACAGGTTGCTGGCCTTGGAATCCAGAGCTGGAGGGCAAATGGGGGGTGGGGAGAAGGAAGACAGGGCTGGCTAACGGACCTTTAAAACCCCCATCATTGCAGTTTTTTCTCACCCCGCTCGCCACGGTGAGCGGCGAACCCATTGTAGGCGAGTATGTCCAGGCCTGGATTTCCTCCCAAACCTGGGGATGCGATATCCTCACATCCACCCCAGCCCCCAAATTAGAAAGACGTGGGATTTTGCTCTGCGATTTCCTATACGCAGGACCCACGACACGATCACTGCGTACAGACACAGATCTCCCCGCAGCAGCGATCACAAACCCCCTTTCCCCATACCTGATAAGGCCTCTCCACGTTGGAGCACCTCTTCAATGTTGGTCACCATGATTTTCTGAACATCCTGTAGCTCCATGTTGATGCTGCTCAGGTGGCGCTTGGACCAGGTATCTAGGTAGGATTTCTTCAGCTTCTGGATATAGAGGTCTTAATAATAATAATAATAATAATAATAATAATAATAATAATAATAATTTATTTATTTATTTATACCCCGCCCATCTGGCTGGGTTTCCCCAGCCACTCTGGGCGGCTTCCAACAGAATATTAAAATACAATAGTCTATTAAACATTAAAAACTTCCCTAAATAGGGCTGCCTTCAGATGTATTCTAAAAGTCTGGTAGTTGTTTTTCTCTTTGACATCTGAAGGGAGGGCGTTCCACAGGGCGGGCGCCACTACCGAGAAGGCCCTCTGCCTGGTTCCCTGTAACATGGCTTCTCGTAGTGAGGGAACCGCCAGAAGGCCCTCAGCGCTGGACCTCAGTGTCCGGGCTGAACGATGGGGGTGGAGACGCTCCTTCAGATATATATATATATATATATATAGGAGGGTTTTGTGGATTGGCAACATCTGAGATGAACTACTACTAGGCCACAGGGACTCACCTTTTGGGGGTGGGTGGGGCTGAGGCCATTCGCCCAGTGTTCCCCCCCTACTGGTATCCTGCCTTTTCTCTAAGGACTTCAAGGTAGTGCCCACAGTTCTCCCCCTATCCATTTTATCTGTGTAACAACACTGGCCCAAGCTCACCCAGTGGCCTTCATGACTAAGTGGGGATTTGAACCCTGCTGTCCCAGGTCCTAGGCCAGCATTCTGGCCACTACTCCATGCTGCTGTGGTGTGTAAACGTGGCCCTAAGTGAATGTGGGTCTGCTTTTATTTTTATTCCAAGTTTATCAGGGGGTCAGAAAAATTGGCTCGAGGGAGCAGGCAAATTACGGTAGCTCATGCCCCCCACCCACCCCAAAAAAGAAACCTGGAGGTTGTCCACTTCTCTTCTAGACAAATAAGTAAAAGTACACTCCAGATCCAATATCCACCGGGACTGAACCTAAGGTCTTCTGCTTGCAAGGCAGGTACCAGTAGGAGTTTTGTGTTGCCTAACACAGTTTAGACAATGAGGACTAGAAGGCTGGTGTGGCGCGGCTGGAGAGGCTCCCCCAGTTATTACGCACCAAACTCGATGAAGGCGTACGGCCGTGACACGGAGGACACCTTCTTCCCGTACAGCTCCCAGAATTCGGCTTGCAGCTCCTCCAGGAAGGCGAAGGCCAGCTTTTTGGAATAAGCAGCTTCACACAGCGTCAGGTAGCAAATGCCCTGGCTGATCAGGTAGCTGCAGAGAAGGAAGACGGCACAGAAATGAGGAGGAAGGGAAATCGTGATCCGGCTCCTTCAAGCGAGCACAAACAGCCTCGCAAGCAAGTTCAGGGAAAGTTTCTAGACCCTAGGAATTTGTAGCAGCGCAACCGCACTAGTAAAATAATGCAAATAATCTACAACGTTGGGATAGCTTGCAGGAATAAATGAACCATCGTCTCCCAATTGGGAACATAGGCGATCGTGCAAGTTGTTATTTCGGTGAAGGTGGTTTAGAAGCAGCAGCCGGGTGTCATGTGGAGCTGCCTTATACCGAGTCACACCACTGGTCCATCTAGTTCAGTGTTGTGAAATATGATTGGCAGCAGCTCTTCCCCATCGAGGAAAGAGGTATTTTCCAGCCTGGCTGCCCAGGAACGCTTTTTTAATCTAGACAAGCAAGGGGATTGGACCTTCGGCATGCAAAGCACATGCTCTATCTCTAAGTTGGGGCCCCTCCAACTTCTTTCAATTGTAGCTTCTACCTTGGGCAAAAGATTCCTCTATTGCAGGGGGTTGGACTAGATGACCCTCGGGGTCCCCTTCCATCTCTATAATTCTAAGATACTTCTATGAATAACATCCGGAAGGAGCCAGATCCCCACCCCACCCTCTGCTCTAGGCCAACAGGCCTACTGCCCTGTCAATCCCAGCGCTGTTATAGCATATTTTAACAGTTCGCAGGTTCTCAAAAGAGATGCCCTTTTAATACCACGCTCCCTCCTTATTTCTGAGAAACACTGGGCACTTACTGGAAAGTCATCGCCCCAGCCTGCAAGGAACAACGGTTCGGCGAATGTTCCCCGAGCTTCCGGAAAAGCTGCTTCGCTTGGCTGTGATATTCTTGGAAGTTCCGGTTCGACTGCGGAGGAAATAATTTGGACTAATACCAAGGGGATACGGCTTTTGGAGACTATTGGCCGCAATGGCCACGTTTCCCCTCCACTGTCAGAAGCTCTGAATACCAGTTTCTGAGAGCTACAGGTAGGAAAACATCAAAAAAACTAAGATCATGGCCACTGGTCCCATCATCTCCTGGCAAATAGAAGGGGAAGAAATGGAGGCAGTGAGTGATTTTACTTTCTTGGGTTCCATGATCACTGCAGATGGTGACAGCAGTCACAAAATTAGAAGACGCCTGCTTCTTGGGAGAAAAGCAATGACAAACCTAGACAGCATCTTAAAAAGCAAAGACATCACCTTGCCAACAAAGGTCCGTATAGTTAAAGCTATGGTTTTCCCTGTAGTGATGTATGGAAGTGAGAGCTGGACCATAAAGAAGGCTGATCGCTGAAGAATTGATGCTTTTGAATTATGGTGCTGGAGGAGACTCTTGTGAGTCCCATGGACTGCAAGAGGATCAAACCTATCCATTCTGAAGGAAATCAGCCCTGAGTGCTCACTGGAAGGACAGATCCTGAAGCTGAGGCTCCAATACTTTGGCCACCTCTTGAGAAGAGAAGACTCCCTGGAAAAGACCCTGATGTTGAGAAAGATTGAGGGCACAAGGAGAAGGGGATGACAGAGGATGAATTGGTTGGACAGTGTTCTCGAAGCTACCAACATGAGTCTGACCAAACTGCGGGAGGCAGTGGAAGACAGGAGTGCCTGGCGTGCTCTGGTCCATGGGGTCACGAAGAGTCAGACACGACTAAACAACAACAGGTAGGAAGAGTGGTGGTGTCCGAAGGTCCTGCTGTTGAGCTTCCCAGAAAAAAGGCACCTGCCTGGCCACTCTGTGAACAGGATGCTAGACCAGGGTAGGTCTGATTCAGCCATTCTGTTTTTACCCTGGTCTTGGATACTCAAGAGGTATATTTTTACGACCCACCCTGTTCCTGCGGCTGCAATTTGTTTTAAACGGTTTTTAATGTTGCATTTGAAACTGTGGCGATGTTCCCTTGGGGCGTGCGTGGGAAACAAATCAAATTATTATACTTATAACACTGCAATAATAATTCGCCTCCGGAGACAAAATCTCTTGCACCAGCCAAGGAGGTTAAATCTAAATTCTGGGAAGGGGACTAGTTTCAGCTGGTTGTGGGGTGGGAAGAATCTCTATGATCCCAAGACTTCTGGGTTCTCTTGGGAAGAGAGGAAGGCAATTACGTTATTAGGCATTGTTAGAGGAGGGTTGTTACGGCACACTTAAGGTGTTCGCTGGTTCCCAAATAGGACTGCAATCCTACAACAGCTTTGCATGGCAGGCTGGCATCATTGCCTGAATACTAAAAATGGGAGCCTGAGGGCACACATTGGATTGCCTAAGTCTGTTTAGTGAAAAGAATAACAGTCTTGCTGGATAATCTAGTCCAGCAACTTGTTTTCATCGCTTGCCAGTTAGCTGCCCATTTTTGTTAGCTTCTGAAGGGCCCTTGTGATCTTCTCCCAAGTACAGTGGACCCTCGACTTACGAAGTTAATCTGTTCCGATGGATTCCTCGTAAGTCGAAATAATCGTAACTCGAGTCCCCATAGGAATGCGTTGGAGAACGCATTCGTAGGTCGAAAAAACCTTCGGGACTCGAGGAAACCGCATTTAAAGCGGTCACGGCTTCCGATCGGAAGTCGAAAAAATTCGGAAGCGGCGGCCGCTTTGATCCCTCGCAACTCGAAAAACTCGTAAGTCGGGTCATTCATAAGTCGAGGGATCACTGTATCTGGTATTCAAAGATAAACTGCCTCTGAGCAAGGAAGCTCTCTTTAGCAGTTATGGTTCACCTGCCTAAAGCTGGTTCTATATATGAGTGTGTGTAATGAAGTGTCGGGGAAATACAAAATTAGCCTACAATACAAAGTACACTTGAAGCGGTCTCCTATACGTTGGAGCAGCCCTTTTTGCATCAAGGGCCGGGTTCGCCCTCAGTCAAACCTCTGGGGGCCACAAGGCGGCAGAGGGCGGGGCCAAAAGTGGGCACACTCATCTGCCCACACATCGACTGGGAGGTGGGAGATTTATTATTCCTTTTTCCAATGGCCAGGGAAGGGTAGATTTGTAACGCAGGAAGCTGCCTTATACCGAGTCAGACCACTGGCCCACCTAGCTCAGTACTGTCAACACTGGCCGGAAGCAGCACTCCGGGGTTCCAGAGTGAGGTCTCCCCTAACTGGAAATGTCAGGATTGAACCTGGGAATTGCTGCAAGGACAGCATATGCTCCACCACTGAGCATTCCAAATCAGGGCAACGTCTTACTTTTTAATTAATTTATTTATTTTGCACTGCCTTCAAAACCCATGGAATCTCGAAGTGGGGCAGAAAAATTACCAAGAGGAGGAGTGGGTCCAGATCAGGTCCCCCAAACTGGCATTTATCCACCCCTGCTATGCATATTATTATATTATATTATATTATTTATTATATTATATTATATTATATTATATTATATTATATTAATTATATTATATTATTTATTTCTACCTACTCAGAAAGGTGTCTCGTTGTTTTTCAATTGAGTTTCCTTGCAGATGTGTGTACACGATTGCAGCCTTCAAACAGACGCCCCGTTAAGTTTTGGTGCTATTAATTTATTTGTTTAACACCCCCCACTCCACGTGCGCCAATGTCATAACTCCTACCTAAATCAACTCTGAAACCAGGTTTGAAAGTTCACTCCCCCCACCACCAACAACAAAATGACCCCACCTAGAACAAAACCAGGTGCAAGCAAGAAGTAGCGAAAAGGGTCCTAGAAAACTGAAACGTGACCCTTGAGAGGAAAGGATTTCCTAGTGGTTAGAGCTGGAGAGGGGCGGCTGAGGGGGTGGGGGCGGAGATGCCCTGTAAGCCTCGGACTCCTGGGTTCCTCCTTCCTCTTACCTGCTCCGTTTCTTGCATAGAGGCTGCCAGGAGAAGCCCGTCTTGGACCCGGCTAATCATGGTAAGCAAGACCATCCTGGCTGGGGGGGGGGGGAGAGAGAGGAGGGTCCTGGGGTGTTTTTTTAAAGGGGAGGGTATCCCTCTCCCCCTCCCCTCCGGAGGCTTTAGCTGGATCCGGACTCCCGGCTGACGTGGCCGACGGGAGGGATGCAAATCGCGGGCGAAGCGGGGCGGAGCGACGCCGCCAAGAAGTTAGTTTGGCACCAGGCGAGGATCGCGCGCCCCGCCCGGCCTCCGAAGGGCTCCTCCTCTCTTTCGCCTTGGAGGTAATATCCCTGCTATTAATATCGTTAGCAGCAGCAGCTCTTTAGCTTGTGTTGAGTTTAGTCATTGTGGGAGTTTTGCAAAAAAAATAAATGTTGCAATTAGTATTGTATAGCTTGATGGTCTGAGCTGCTTTGGCCATCGTGGCTGCCTTTGGCATTTTTGCAACTTCGATTATTTGGCCTTGTAGGTTGCATTATCTTGGTCGTGGTTTTGTAATAATACAATTTGCAAATTATTATTTGCAAATAATAATAGTCTGCAAGTTACTGAACAGAAATAGCAATAAGGCAGACTTCAAAAACAGCAGGCACCAGTAAATTACCAAAGCAATGGTGCCAAAAAAATAAGCGGAAGTAACTCTTTAGGTTGTCTGTCTGGTTTTGGCCATTGTGGCATGTTGCGCTTTTGCAATTTATTTCGCAAAAAGCGAGTGGTTTCTTCGCTGCACCACTGAGGGTGCTTGCCGGCTTTACAGCGCAGTTCTACATAGGTCTACTCTGTTGTGTAAAGTTTAAGTTCTGCTGTTACGAATTGCAGGCGCGTTGAGCTGAGGGGGCTTCTGAGCCTGCGCAGAGTTCCTTAGCTCAGAGGTGCATGGAGCTTTCCCGCAGCATCTGTTTTCTTTGGAATGGACACCATTCACTCAGTTATTCTTGAAAAGCCAGTTGTTGCTCCCTAGACTGATCTCGTTGTTTCCCAGCCGCCCCCTCCCTCCAGCATCCCAGCCCCCTCAACTGCTCATTTGTAGCGTTTCCTCAATTGCCCAGGAACACAGGAAGTTGACTTATGCCGAGTCAAACCATTGGTCCACCTAGCTCAGTATTGTGAGCACAGACTGGCAGCAAGGTTTCAGACAGGGGGCACTCTTGCCTTTTCTTTGGAGATGCCAGGAACTGAACCTGGGACCTTCTGCAGATGCTGTTGACTACTGAGTGACAGCTCTTGGTGCTTGCAGAAACTGACACCACTGTCTTGTCCTGCCTTCTGTGGAGTGTCCCTTGACACAGGCTGCGATGTGGATGTTGAAGGTGGGCGCTTCTAGGCAAAGGCTACATCTCACAAACGGATCACTCAGATCCAGTTTTTTTGTGCGCATCACTGGTGCATGGCCACCCACCCACTCATTTTTGAATGCATGTGTTCTTCACAGGCATTCTATTGTTTCCTGGCCCGGGGCGAAAGTAGGCTTTATTTCACCCGGGTCAAAGACCCAGTTTGGCACGCACACCCATGTGCATTTGCGTACCCACACACATAGGCTGGGAGCTTCCACTGGGGCAAAAAAAAACCCAGCTAGCCCCCCTGTAGCTACGGCTCTGCCTGGTGGCTATACCAGTAGCAAGGAGTGGGGTGTCCTGGATGAAATGTTTTGGTGCGGTCTTCCTGGCCCTTTTGCAGACATCCACACAGGTAATCCTGCCCCTGTGCCTGCACACCATTAAAAAAAATGGACAGGAAGTGTGGAACTGCAGTTATTACAAGCTCCTAGTTTTCATGTTCTACCATGGCCTAGAGGGATGCTTGTACTTTCTGGAGAGTGAGCAAGACTGATGTGCTTTGGGCCTTGCCTCCCTCGTTTTTTGTTTTTGTTTTTACATTTTTTAGACAGAGGTCTTGCGCAAAGCTGACATTTGGCTATGCCAAAATTCTGATAAAGGGGTCTTGGGAGAGACCTCTGCATTAATGCCTTTTAAAAGTCCCTATTCAGTCACACGTGTTAAGCAAAAAGCCAGTGTGGTGTAGTGGTTAAGAGTGGTAGACCCGTAATCTGGTGAACCGGGTTCGTGTCTCCGCTCCTCCACCTGCAGCTGCTGGGTGACCTTGGGCTAGTCACACTTCTCTGAAGTCTCTCAGCCCCACTCACCTCACAGAGTGTTTGTTGTGGGGGAGGAAGGGAAAGGAGAATGTTAGCCGCTTTGAGACTCCTTCGGGTAGTGATAAAGCGGGATATCAAATCCAAACTCTTCTTCCTCTTCTTCTTCTGAACTAGGGTTGCAATATTTCAAAAAGTGAAAATCTGGACACAAATATTGTTGGGGGGGCAAATATTTTTTTGGGGGGGTGCAAAGTTGTTGAGCTTCTTTTGCAAAATCTCAAGCAACCCGGGTTTTCGAAAATTCCACCCCGATGCCATTTTCAACAGATGAATCCTGGCTGTGTCCGGTCATATGGCAGCCATATCTGAACAGAGTTGCCAATATTCCAGTGTGCTTTTGGCATGTGTCTGTCAGAGGAAACAGACACGCTCCATATTGTTTGGAAACAAAACGGTTTCGCACCTATGACCAATTGCACACAAAGCGCAGAGGGCAGGAAAGTGTGTGGATAGGCCCTTAATGTTAAAGGGATAAAGTACAGGTTGGCATTTTGATGAGGATGCTGACATCGTATGATCAGTGCAAAAAACGTGCATGCGCCTACAACCCTGGGCAAAGTATACCTCCACCTGCAAGCGCCTGACAGTCTTTTTCAGGGGCTAATAGCCACAAGACAGCGATAGCTTGCCTCTGACTGCCAGTGGCTGGGAATCACAGGTGGGGAGAACAGGGCTGTTGCACTCAGGTGGGCTCTGCATGTTCTGAAGAGGGACGTGAGAGGCAGATGGGGCTCATCAACCTGGGAAGAAGGAAAACTCTGATCCTAAGCCTCCGCTGCCTTGCAGGATATCTTCAGGGGAGGAAAAGGCTCAGGAGTAAACCTGACACAAATCCGGAGTTGGGTCCCTGTTATGTACTGAGCTGAATCCTAGAACAATAGGATCTAAAATGCAGCAGTCTGATTGGTCCTAGAACAATAGGACCCAGAATGCAGCAGTCTGATTGGTCCGCAAGAGCCACCCAATCCAACTCCAGGTGGAAGTGAATCAGCGACCTGATTGGCCTGCAAGAGAAGCCAATCAAGCTCCTGGATGAAGTGAATCCGCAACCTGATTGGCCTACAGGAGTAGCCTGGAATTAGCCAATCACGTGGGGCCCATTGTATAAATAATGTACCGGTATATATAGCAGACGTTTTGGGGAAAGAATCATTCCTTGCTACTATGAGCTTAATAAAGAGCATGAAATTCACACCTGACTCCGAGTATATTTCAGTCCCTAAGACAGTTGGATGGCGCCTTCTGGCAAGTCCTGCAGCCCAGCTGGTGCCAAATGCCTTGCTCTGCTTTCCTGTGGACCACATCAGCGAGGACAAGAGGGGAGTCTTGTGGTCTGAGCAGCCCAGGACCTCCAGACACGTGGCCTGGCCCTGCACCCCAGGGGAAGTAATGGAGGAGGTACATTTCCTGTTTGCACCTTTGCCCTTGATTTTCCTGCCATGTGCTCTCTTCTGCTCTTCGCATCTATCGTTTCTTTCCCCCCTCTTTAAATTGTGTTTGCATGCAGAAGCACAAACAGCTCAAGAACACGCAAGGAAGTTTTATTATGGTGACCGCATTAAAGCGCAACTGTGCATAAAAACGACAAAACTTTTCTTGCAAGGGCGGCCAACCGCTGCCGTTTTATCTTAGCTTTGCAATGCAGCAGCTGGCAACTGCGGCTGTGGGCAGCAAGGGTTTGCAGGTGGGCTGCCGTACATAAGCCGGGCAAAAACCCCTATTGCAATTGAGTTCTCGGGTTGTGATTTTGCCCTGGTTTGCTACTACTTAAAATAAAAATTAAAAAACGGCTAACTATCGCACAGATAATATTTGGTGCATCTGCACTTGTCTTTACAGGTAAGAAGAAAAAGGGGGTTCTGCTCTGCTGGGATTCTTTGCATAGGCCCACCAGAGCTGCACCCCAAATGTGTAGTGCGGACAGGGATGGCAGGATGGAGGAAAACAGCTCCATTTGTAGAGCCGCTATTTTAATTGCATTTCCGTATGGTTGGATTACGGGACACAGCGTGGAAGCAGCTAAATTAGACAGTACCCATCACCATTGCTTTATAAAAGATTGGAAGCATGTAAAACCGATCTCTTTCAAAGCAAGCGTCAATCAGCTGAATTTACATTTCAATTGCACACACACACACACGAACACCCCAATACATTTTAGAATAGGGACACAGCACTCCTTTGTGGCCCTCCAGATGTTGATAGACTACAGCTCCAATGATCATTGGCCACGCTGACCAGGGGTGAAGTCTGGCAACATCAGGAGGGCTACAGGTTCCCCAGCCATAAAAGATTGTTATGAGGCCACAGTGCAAAATGGTGGATTAATCTAGCAAAAAGTGATGGTTCCTAAAACTAGAGATCTAGAGCATCAGGTTATCCACTCACACGGCCTTCTTTGGGGCAGGAATTATTAGCATCACACATACCTAACGTCTGCTATTGGTTTATCAGCGTGGTCTTTTTCTTTTCTTTTCTCTGCCCACCTGAGGAAGAGGTAGAACCATAGAATCGTAGAGTTTTGGAAGGGATCCCGAGGATCATCTAGTCCAACCCCCTGCAATGCAGGAACTTTTTGCCCAGTGTGGGACTCGAACTCACAACCCTGAGATTAAGAGTCTCAAGCTTACTGACTTTCCATGGCTCCCAATAAACATGTCACGCTACTGCTTCTGCCACCAGTTCAGGCCATATTGCTCGTAGATGGGTTAGAAGGAAACGCCACAGATTGTTGAGGACAGAAAGCTTAGCCGGGAATCAAATACGGTGCTGAGGCTGCCTCAGTTTTGCACCCACCCTCTTTTTTCCCTTTTCTACAACACAGGATACCTTCACAGTATGAAACTTTTTCGAAGCGGCCCATCTCGATTTCTAAGTCCAGGCTGCCTTGCTTAGTTTAGGCCTCGCAAGGATTCCGTCTTTGGGCGCAATGTTTCTCGAGTCACTACTAGAACCACATTTGTTGGAGGGAGGAATCTGCCGGGGGACTCAGGCACTGCATGGGGAAGGCAGTGTGTGCCCCCAGCAAGGACGGCCCACCCAGACCAGGAGGGAGAGCCGAGCGCTGGTCTTCCATCCGGGTGCCTTGGGCTTTGAGCAGCAAATCCAGTAGGCCCTGAATTCCTACTGGGATGGGGGGCTCTGTGCGCTGGTCTTCGAGACGCTGGCTCTGTAAGGAAAAGAGGAGGTGCTGAGCTCTGTTAGCCGACTGAGAGCCTGTGTGGCATAATGGTTAGAGCAGGGGTAGGCAACCTAAGGCCCGGGGGCCGGATGCGGCCCAAGCGCCTTCTAAATCCGGCCCACGGACGGTCTGGGAATCAGTGTGTTTTTTACATGAGTAGAATGTGTCCTTTTATTTAAAATGCATCTCTGGGTTTTTTGTGGGGCCTGCCTGGTGTTTTTACATGAGTAGAATGTGTTCTTTTCTTTAAAATGCATCTCTGGGTTATTTGTGGGGCATAGGAATTCATTCATTTTAATTTTTTTTTCAAAATATAGTCCAGCCCACCACATGGTCTGAGGGACGGTGGACCGGCCCACGGCTGAAAAAGGTTGCTGACTCCTGGGTTAGAGTGTCGGACTAGGACCTGGGAGAGCAGGGTTCAAATCCCCGCTCAGCCATGAAGCTCACTGAGCGACCTCGGAGTCAGCCGCCGTCTCCTAGCCTAACCCACCTCACAAGGTTATTGTGAGGATGAAATGGGGAGGAGGATTGCCCTAAGGCAGCTACATTGAGTTCTCCATTCCCAGTGTTTAGGGTTCGAGTGCCATAGTTTCTAGAGGCAAAACAGCACCACATGAACAAACGGGAAATATTAGCAAACTCGAGGAAATACCAAGAGTTGTAGAAGCAAGGGGGGAGTATTTAGGGGGGGGAACACCCTAACATTTGGGGGAACCTCGGAAACAGTCCATGAGGACTAGGGATATAGGAAGTTAGCAAGGTCTTTTCCAAGCCGCGTTTGTTGCAGTCAGCACTGCTGCTCTTCTGCTGCAGTTCAGCTTCTGTTAAAAACTCTGTCAGTTACCTTGCTGTGGCTGAATGTAATGTAATTAATCACATTGTGTGATTCCATCCCATTCGCTTCAATGCAAAGGAAATGTCAGAACAGGGGGGGGGGAGACAGGGGGGATGACGACCCTATAACAAATACCAGTCGTATTAATTTGCCTGAGGCTTCAGTTCCTGACTACAAATGAGCATGGAAACTGAGGCAGTTTCCGCTTCTGTGTCTGCTTGGAGCAGAATTTGCTGCCATCCTTAAGGAGGACTGAGCATGCTCAGAAGCCACAAGATGCTGACTGATTGCTGAGGTGGGGGGAAGGGATTGCAATCCTGAGTGGAAGCACTCCATGCTGCAACATTTTGTTGCAGATCCCGCTGTAGTTGGATTTCAGGATAGGTAATGTTAACCACCCTGGGAACGTCAGACAGAAGTATCAAAATTTTTGTTGTCGTCATCATCAAGAAGGTCTACTAGCCCCAACGTCCACTCAGACCTTCTGTGGAGATTGCATGGCTCACCTGATGAGCCAAGATAGTGTCGTAGAGCTTCTCTTCAGAGACCCTCGAGTTGCCCGCACACATTTCCGCAGCCTCCTCAAAATCAGCCCGCTGGTCGTCAAGCCTCCTGGCCTGGAATTTGGCCACCATGTCAAAAAACTCCTCCGCTTGGAGAGAGGTCAGCGAAGAGAAGAAGACTTGGAGAAGAGAGGAAAGAGAACAGATTGTGTAACAGAACAGCCATACGCAGAGGGAAGGAGGATAACAGGGAATCCTGGGTGCCAAAGCTTCAGGTCCTCCAGCGTCACCCAATCAAAACGTTAACTGGTTTGAAGTTTCTAGCCCTCATGGCTGTCAACCAAAGTTTGGAAATGCTGAGGTTGCACGTCTGCTGAAACCTCCAAGCGTATGCCAGTAGTGGAATTTCATGGCCCTCCAGAGGTTGTTTGGCCAGGTGTCGAGACCCCAGGGCTCACAATCTGAGGTCCCCCACCTGTGTTCTCCCTCCCCAAATTTGTGTTGTGGGCACAAGTCAGCATGCACAAGTCTGTGCCACATGGGCCTGTGCTTTGAGACTTCAAAGTACCTACCCACACCCCTGGAAAACTGTTTGTGGAAGCCAAAAGCCCCCCCCCCCAACCACTTGGAGTAAGAGGATCCTAGGGAGTTGGGCTTTTGGCAACCACCCCATCAGTTTCCCTGCATCACTTCAAATAATAATAATAACTTATTATTTATACCCCGCCCATCTGGCTGGGTTTCCCCAGTCACTCTGGGCAGCTCCCAGCAGAATTAAAAGCACAATAAAACATCAAACATTAAAAACTTCCCTAAACAGGGTTGCCTTCAAATGTCTTGTAAAAGTCAGATAGTTGTTTATTTTCTTGACTCTGATGGGAGGGCGTTCCACAGGGCGGGCGCCACTACCGAGAAGGCCCTCTGCCTGGTTCCCTGTAACCTCACTTCTCGCAGTGAAGGAACAGCCAGAAGGCACTCAGAGCTGGACCTCAGTGTCCGGGCTGAATGATGGGCGTATACTGGGGGTATACTGGGCCGACGGCGTTTAGGGCTTTAAAGGTCAGCACCAGCACTTTGAATTGTGCTTGGAAACGTACTGGGAGCCAATGTAGGTCTTTCAAAGGAAAGATACGCCTGGAAATCTTTGGAGAAGACTGCAACATTCTAGTCCAATAAATATTGTTATAAGTTTTCTTTTGGCAGGGGAGGCTAAACCCAAAAAATTAGTAAATGGTAGTATTTTGGTTATTTGAGATATGAAGAGAGAAATACAAGCTGCAGAGGAATTCCTGGGCTAGCCTGAGGTGTGAACAGAGACTGGGGATTTGGAGGGTTGCCAGTTGTGAGAGGAAAGAGTCTCTTTAACAAGGTGTGTTGGGAAGAGGAAGGGAGAACAAAGACAACAGATCCATTTTGGGCAGGTGCCCTTGACTCCAGGGCTGTGGGGAAGACACCCCTCTTGAAAGGACCATGCTGTAAGATCTGGACTCCCTCCCTCCCAACTCAGGTGTAAATATGGGAATAAGCCATATTTCTGAAAGCTATGGCAGTCTCCACCATGTCTTCAATTCTCCAAAGGAGCACAGGCCCTGGTTGAGGGCCAAGACCTCAGGAATCCCGAAGGGATAGACCATTGCAAATATACTAAATGCCTATTAGCACGGACATAAAACATGGATGAATATACCGTCCGTTTAAAAACATGCATTCAAATTAAAACAGAACCTGAAAACTTACAGGGGTTGCTCTTAGGTTTAGCTTGCTCAAGGTGAGTTGCAGCAGCCCTGAGCCAAGCAAATGTCTCCGGCATCTGACTTCCTCATAATCAACAGAAACTTCTGCAAACTGCTGTCAAGCGCAGTGTACTTTAACACCTACACACTGGGAGCATCCGGGACAAGAACAAATAGCGTCTCTTTCTTTCTTTCTGAAGTTCAGAAGCTTTTTTGCCTATTTCTAAATAAACACCTTCCTTAAAGAAATGAGCAGTTCATGCAAAGAGGCCGGATTTTGCAGATGGGTTTCTGCAGCCTTTCTGAAAAAGTTGAGCCTAATGGAAAAAGTAATTACAGCCCCCTTCAGCTTAATGATTGATGCAGGTTTTTTTTGTTTTATTTGAGAAGTACAGGAAGTATAATCTCGACGGAGTGAATAAGGGTTAGCAAAAGGTTTACAGAATTCTGTTTGCGATAATTAGGAAGTCAGAAAATAGAAGCAGCTCATTTTGTCAAACATTTGGTTTCAATCTTGCGCTATAACACAGACACTAAAAATAGCCTAAGGGCAGGATCGGGCCAAAATTGTTTTGTTTTGTTTTATAATCCTTTCCTCCGAGGGTTTTGGGGCCGTGTACAAGGTCATCTCCCCCGCTCTTCCTCCCTCCCCCACTTTATCCGCACAACAGCCCTGCAAAGCGGGCCAGTCTGAGAGATGGTGACTGGCCCAGGATCACCTGCTGAGTTTTGGGGTCAACTGGGGGTGTGAACATGGGTCTCATTGAAGAAAAGAAGAGAAGAAGAGTTTGGATTTGATATCCCACTTTATCACTACCTGAAGGAGTCTCAAAGCGGCTCACATTCTCCTTTCCCTTCCTCCCCCACAACAAACCCTCTGTGAGGTGAGTGAGGCTGAGAGACTTCAAAGAAGTGTGACTAGCCCAAGGTCACCCAGCAGCTGCATGTGGAGGAGAGGAGACGCTAACCCGGTTCACCAGATTACGAGTCTACCGCTCTTAACCACTACACCACACTGGCACCCCATTCGTGGTATGGTGACACCACTCCACACACCGTACACTTAAAACATGAACAAACCACACTGTAATGTGTTAAGGGCACTAGGAACTGTAACTGTGTGAATATTCTTTGGGAGAAATAATGTGTTTTAAATAAAAGTTTAAGCAACTTTTAAGTTAAAGCAACTGTTGCTTAAACTTTTATTTAAAGCACATTATTTCTCCCAAAGAATCCTCACACAGTTACAGTTCCTAGCGCCCTTAACACATTACAGTGTGGTTTGTGCATGTTTTAAGTGTACGGTGTGTGGAGTGGTGTCACCATAGCACCAATGTGCATAGCACCAAGTAATGCAGGCGTCTCCGGCTTAAGCGCACAGGAACTGGTCTGCTAAAATAAAGTTGTTAACCCTGGATTTGGGAAAGGAGGTCTCATACACACCATAGATGTGCAGAAGCACATGCCTACTGCCAAAGAATCCTGGGAGCTGTAATTTGTCAAGCGTACTGAGGATTGTAGCTCAGCAAAGGGAAAGCTACAGTTCCTTTGTGCTTCGAATGTGCTTGCCATGCATGGTGTGGATGTGACCAGCGATAGCAGGCTGGCGTTCTCATCTTACCCGCCTGGTCTTTCTCCATCTCCCCCGTAGGGGTGGCTGGCAGGGACCTCCAGGGCCGCGCTGGATCCGTCTGCCGTGTTCTCTGCTTTGGACGCAAAAGAGGACCCGGGTTTGGCAGGAGGCTGAGGTTGTCTTGAGAGGAGGCCTGGATCTGCTGTGGAGCAGGGAGCAAGGTTGAAAGGTAAGTCTCTAACCTTCCTAGAAAGAAGGTTATGGGGTGCAATGAGTGAGTGCCTTCCAAACAATTTCTCTGAAATGAGCCTGAGGGTGGATCTACACACAGACAAAAACACGGTAAATGTCAGAAATCATTATAACAAAAGAAAAGAAAACATTGTGGGAAATCGCAAAGATTTTTTTTTGCTCTCCAGCACCATCTGGTGTTGCATGTTTATAACACATTCGAAACCCTGTTTTTTGACTAAGGTAGGTGAGTCCTGAGTGTGGTGTGGCCGCCTTGACCCATCATAGACAGGAACGGCTAGGAGCTAGGTGGAATCAGAGATCTGAAAAAATAAAATAAAAGTGTAGACTTGCACACACTTGGCCAGTTTCTCTTTTGACTTGAAATGTTCTTTTGAGGCTTCTCAGAAGTACGTAAAGGCACGAAGTGGGCAGGGGGAGCACCAGCCCGCAATGACGCCCACCTGATAGGTGCCGGAATTGTGCTCCGGCTGAAAAAAAGCACTGGATGTAGACATCCTGTTTTGCTCAACCCGCAGACCCTCTTGTTGCCAGCCCTCACTGGGTGCGAGTTCCCCTTTTTCTTTTGTGCTCCTGCATACCTCTTGGGGATCAGCCTAGCATGCTAATACCGCCCTCTTGTTTCCTAGCGGTCCCATTTTGCCTTGGATTCTGTTGACACGCGGCCTCCCAGATTTGTTTTTAGAGGGAATGATCGCGGCGGCGGCCATTTTCTGTGGCGCCCGTGCGGTTTAAGAAGAGCCCGGCTAGATCAGGCCAATGACCCATCTGGTTCTCACATTTAAGTTCAAGCATGGGGTACCTCTGGCTGGTGGGAACTGTAGTTCAGCGGCACCTGGAAGGCCAAAGGTGTTTCTTGGCCCTTATTCCTCTGAGAGGTACATAAGCCCCTTACCTGTTCTTCTGTGGCTGTTGCACTGACATCCACTCGCATCTCCTCTTCCACTATCACATCCATTTCCTCCATCCTCCTTTTGGTTTACTCCCTGCCTGCTGGCCGAAGACTCTTGTGGCTGAATATGCAGAGAAATCGCTTTTCCCCTTGTCCTGGGCAACAGAGAAGAAAGGAGATAAGCAGATTCCTTGTCCCCCAAAAGTCTCATCCCAGAATGTAGCAGTTCCTGCTTTCTAAAGAACGGCGGGTTGTTTGGAGAAGAAAATAATATGCTCCAGCTAAATCTCTAGTCTCTGAGCCCAGTCAATTCTAAAGAACAGAAGAAAATAGCTCTTAAAAAGGAATAAAAAACAAATATCAGGAAAGGAGGGGTGGGAAGTCAAGAAGAAACTTTGCATGCTAAATATATATATATATATTAGGTAAAGGTAAAGGTACCCCTGACAGTTGGGTCCAGTCGCAGGAGATGACTCTGGGGTTGTATGCTCATCTCGCTCTATAGGCAAAGGGAGCCAGCGTTTGTCCGCAGGCAGCTTCCGGGTCATGTGGCCAGCATGACTAAGCCGCTTCTGGCGAACCAGAGCAGCGCACGGAAACGCCGTTTACCTTCCTGCTGGAGGTAAACGCCGTTTACCTTCCCGTTTACCTATTTATCTACTTGCACTTTGACGTGCTTTCGAACTGCTAAGTGGGCAGGAGAAACAAAAAATTATATGATGATAAATGCTTTGAAATATTGTTGGAGACAGTCATATATATATATGAAGAAGATAGCTCAGTTGGTATCAGCATGGTGCTGATAATACCAAGATTGCAGGTTCAATCTGCGTATGGGACAGTGGCATATTTCTACATTGCAGGGGGTTGGACCAGATGATCCTCCGGGTTCCTTCCAACTCTGCGATTCTAAAAGCATTGCTGGATCAGGCCAACGGCCCACCTTGTCCAGCATCCTGTTCTCACAGTGGCCGCCCGGGGGCCTTTTGGGGGAACCCGAGCACGAGAGCCCTAACCCCTTCCACAGTTTCCAGCAACTGGTATTCAGAAACATTGCCGAGTGCCACTGAATGCATTAACTGAACCCAATTAATTCACCATCTACGGCCATCAACGTGCACAACATTTTTATATGTTAGCATAAACACCCTCTCTCTTTTTTTCATTTCCCCCCAAACAATAGCTCCTTGATCTGAAGAGTTTTTAAAGCTAAATTTGGACAGCTGGGAGACAATAGAAGGAAGGGGAGGGTCGCAGCGGAAGCTGGGCCGTGAGGGCAAGCAGGGCAGTGCCCACCAAGGGCAGATTGCCCTCTGCCAGTCTCCCCCTGCCTGCCATCTGAGCACCAGGCTGAGGTGTATCTCAGTCTGCCAGATTCATCCTCCTCCTCCTCAGATTCCTTAGTGCAGGGGTCCCCAAACTAAGGCCCGGGGGCTGGATGCGGCCCAATCGCCTTCTCAATCCAGCCTGCGGACGGTTCGGGAATCAGCGTGTTTTTACATGAGTAGAATGTGTCCTTTTATTTAAAATGCATCTCTGGGTTATTTGTGGGGCATAGGAATTCGTTCATCCCCCCCCCCAATACACACACACACACACACACACACTGGTACCTCGGGTTAAGTACGCTTCAGGTTAAGAACTCGGCTAAGAACAGAAATCGTGCTCTGGCGGCACAGCAGTGGCAGGAGGTCCCATTAGCTAAAATGGTGCTTCAGGTTAAGAACGGACCTCTGGAACGAATTAAGTGGTACTTAACCCGAGGTACCACTGTATATATATAGTCCGAGGTACCACTGTATATAGTCTGTATATATATATATATAGTCCGGCCCCCCACAAGGTCTGAGGGACTGGACCGGCCCCCTGCTGAAACCGGCCCTGTTTTCCCTCAGCAGGCAAGAGAACAGTGATAGCTCAGTGGGCCAGGCACAAAACTCTACCAACTCTGCAATTCTGTGATTCTTTGAAACCAGAGTAAGTTGGTGTCACCAGGGGCGTACCCAGGATCAAAACTAGGGGGGGGGGGGAGCAAGCCATGGTCGTTCAGGTTTGCTTTGAACGGACGCTGATCATTTTTGCTTCTGGGGGGGGCAGCTGCCTTCTAGGGGGGGCAGCTGCCCCCTCTGCCCCCCCCCCCCGGGTACGCCCATGGGTGCCACCTATTTCTTGCTCGGCCTGCCATTGGCTACACTTATTGTCCATCTCGCCGTCTTCCACCTTAGGCGGGTCGGTCCCATGCGCACCAGGTTCCTCTGGGAAAGGCTGCAAAAGGATGAAAGTAGGGAGGGCCAACTGACCTGGGAAATGTGGCCTTGCCTGCTCCTGCGCCTTATAGCAGTAGTTCACTGTGAAGGTCAACAGCTGCACAGGTTAGGTTTTATTTCAAAAAGTGCTGGCTTTTGGCGAATTTCCTTAGCTCAGAAACTTTCCTTTTTTGGGGGGGGAGAGAATGTGTAAAAAATGCTCAATAACTTTGCCAAATTAAAAGCTCAAAAAGCATTTGTGTCTGGATTTTCACTTCTTGAAATATGGCAACCCTCAGTTAAATCACTTCCATGCATGCCCAATAAAAATAAAGAAACTCTCATAAACCATCAAAGAGAGCAAAATATTGTTATGAGTTCGGGAGGGGGGTGCTAGATGCCCCTAAATGTGTTATGAGGTAGTAAAAGTTAAAATTAATCAAGGTTTGATTAAACTTTGCCGAACATGGAAATCCACAGGATTTGGTTACACTCTTGAGCCAAGGCATCTGGGCAGAGCTAGCTGGATGGGCCATCAGCAGGGGATAAAGGCCAGTGGAGGGCTATCAAGAGGGCAAGGGGGAGGGGGTCCTTCTTTGCTGGGTGCTGGTGAGCAGATGCAAAGGTCACGGCTACATCCTTGGAGTCGGAAAAGGAGGGGCAGATCTCCGAGTTTGCTAGAGATGACCAGCTAGAACAGGGGTAGGCAACCTAAGGCCCGTGGGCCGGATTGCTTTGCCTTCTCAATTGAGAAGCCCAATTGCCTTCTCAATCCGGCTTCAGCGTGTTTTTACATGAGTAGAATGTGTCCTTTTATTTAAAATGCATCTCTGGCTTATTTGTGGGGCCTGCCTGGTGTTTTTACATAAGTAGAATGTTTGCTTTTATTTAAAATGCATCTCTGGGTTATTTGTGGGGCATAGGAATTTGTTCATTCCCCCCCCCAAAAAAAATAGTCCGGCCCACCACATGGTCTGAGGGATGGTGGACCAGCCCACGGCTGAAAAGGGTTGCTGACCCCTGAGCTAGAGAGGATGCCTTTTTGCTGCCCTTACGGGGTAAGCCAGACCCTCTGCAGTCCCTCCACCCAGGCTCAGGTTGTTTATACGTGTCAATAAAACCATATATCATAATGAAGACACCACAGTCTCCGCTGTGCCTCATGCCCAAAAGGAATAACAAACCCTGGAGCCGCAGGAATATCACCCTGCTCGTGGAGATTGGGGTGACGTGTAACAATATCAAAACCAAAGCCTGATAGATTAAGATCCAATAGAAAAGACAACAAAGATCAGCACCGAAAGCCACAACGTTAGCAGCAAAAATGAAGTCCGATTTAAGGTTGCCAACTCCCCCCCCTTGCTGCGCTCCTGCGCCTTTTAAGAGCTGCATTATGAGCATGACCTGGCACGTAAATGCATGGGCGGGAATAAGCTTCCCCTTTTGAATTTCTGCCTGCCATGCAGCTCTTAGGGGCACAGGAGCCTTGACTGGGAAACCAGGTGGCGCCACCCCTCCCTTCCTCCTCATTCGGCTATGGCACCTCTCCTTTCCAGCTACGTCTCCCCTCCACGGGGCAAGGGGTGGGGTGCCACTGCCCTCAGTCTGCCCCTACCTTGCCTGCTTTCTCACTTGCATCCGGACCAGAGGGTGGCCCTGGCTGTCAGCTGCCTGTTCCTCTGTGGCCTCAATGCTGCTCCTTGGACAACTTGGCAGGGACGAGGATAGGGACCACAGGAGCACGAGATGCCTCTGGTCCTGTCTGTCACTGGCTCTGCCTACCGCCCCATAAGCCGCCCCCCAAACCCCCACACCCACACCAGACTAGACTTCTCCCCTCCCTGTGGTCAGGCAAAACATGCCAAGTCATGGGCCCGCAGCGGGGAGGGGGGGTTGTTGTTTTCAGTTTCTTCTCCAAATTCTGGGCTGAGTCATCGCACACAGGCTCAGCCCCCTAACCTAGGTGGCCGGCTGAAAAAGAGAAGAGGGCCCCACAGTCGTTTTGAAAGGGGAATTTCAAACCCGGCATGGCGAGTTACTACACCTGCAGAGAAATTCCGCTTTCCACCCAAGTCTGAAAGTTGCCATGAGCACCGTTTTCTTTATCAAACCCTTCCCAAAGTTTCCTTTTTTAAAATACCAAGCTGTGGAAACACAAGGCATAATGGGAAAGAAAAGAGGGTTTCTGGGAATGTACAAAGTTCACGTGGCCGTTGGTGCTTTTCAGGCGCTCCCACCTGCTCCCCACCCCCCACCCCTGCAATCTGTTTATCTAAAGAAGTGGCTGTGTGTGGCTGAGGGGTGTAAAGTACAATTGGGTCCTGCAACAAAATGTTGCAGTACGGAGAGTTCCAACAACATATAAAAAACACCCAAAACATCGGACATTAAAAACTTCCCAATACAGGGTTGCCTTCAGATGTCTGCTAAAGCCTAAAAGTCAGATAGTTGTTTATTTCCTTGACATCTGAAGGGCGGGCGCCACTACCAAGAAGGCCCTCTACCTGGTTCCCTGTGTAACCTCACTTCTTGCAGTGAGGGAACCGCCAGAAGGCCCTTGGAGGAGAACCTCAGTGTCCAGGCTGAACGTTGGGGTTTGTGATGCTCCTTAAGGTACTCACTTCTGTCTTCCCACCCCACATCATTGGTTTTTTGTCCCTGTCCCCCATATATGTACACGCACACAAAGGCCACTTTTACACCACTTGAACATTCCTGGGAATTGTAGTTTGTTAAAAGTGCCGAGAAAGTTGTTACGAGACTCTTTTCCCCTTCACGGAGCTACAATTCCCAGAGCGCTTTAGCAATCAATCCCTCTTCCCAGGGAATTTCTGGGTATTGTAGCTCTGTGAGGGGAATAGGGGCGTTCCAACAACTCTCTTTAACAAACTACAGTTCCCAGGCTCCTTTGGGGGAAGCCAGGACTGCTTAAAGTGGTATAATACTGATTTAATGGTAGGCCGCAGGTGTGGCCTTAATCTGCATTGCATGCCCACTAAATCACCGGACTGTTGGTGGGGGTCTCCCCTTAGAGTTTTTTCCTCTAAAGATCTGGTCCACTTCTTTCTGCAAACCTCGGGGTTTTCCCCAAACCTGCTGATACTTCCCTTCAGTGTGTGAACTGTTCCGTTTTAAAGATACATGCCTTGCCTTCAGAAGGCCTCAGGTTTAATCCGCGGAACGCCCAGGTAGGACTTGCAAAAGACTCCTGCCATAAATCCAGCTGCTAGCCAGTGTATACTGAGCTCGATGAGCCAATGATCTGACTTAGTATAATGAAAGGTGCTTTTCTATGGCCTGCAGCAAAATGTCGCAGCGCACTTCCACAGCCTAAACTGATTGTGGCAGCCCAACAACATCCTGAGGGCCACAGGTTCCCCTACCCTAGTGCAAACACGACCAAGCTAGAGGGACCAAAGAGGTCTAATTCGGTATACGGCAGTTTGCGAGGTTCTTACGTCCGCACATCAAATTCTTTCATAAGTGGTGCTCGCAAGAGAGAAAATCCTGTCGGCGCATGCTCCCATACCCTCCAACATTTCTCTGATGAAAATAGGGACGTCCCGTCCCATAACATAATGATCATTTTATGATTTATACCTCACACATCTTACTGGGTTGCCCCAGCCACTCTGGGCGGCTTCCAACACATATAAAAACATAATAAAACATTAAACATTAAAAGAAAACTTCCCTATACAGGATTGCCTTCAGACGGCTTGGGGCTTGGATAACTCCATACCCTCCAACATTTCTCCAATGAAAATAGGGACGTCCTAAGGAAAAGTGGGACATTCTGGGATCAAATCAGAAACCGGGACGGCTTCTCTAAATCAGGGACGTCCCTGGAAAATAGGGACACTTGGAGGGTCTGTGCTCAAGAGTCGTTTGGCCCTTAGTAACAACACCAAGAAGGGTCCTTTGGGAGTAGGAGGGAGAAATATTTTGAAGTCTCAAGGGGACATTCAGCTCAAGCTGCCAGGATTTCTAAACATGGCCAATCCTCATTCTCCAAAGGGCTTCCTCACCCATGACACATTTCCTACCCAGAGAGGACACTCCCTACAGGCCAAACTAGACCGAGTTGGTATTGAAGTGGTTTGCCCCTTGCTGCTGCTGCTGTTGTTTTTTAACAGACGACCAATGGGCAGGCAATAGTGGGGGAACTGGTTGCATTTCTTTATTTACTGCACTGCCAAGCCAAACATTAGAATGAACAGATGCTGCAGAACGTTCACAGGGCTGCATTCGACCCAGCAGTCCCTCTAGCAGAAGCCAATGCAAGGATTTCTGCTGGTGCAATAGGGCTTCTTGCCCCCTCTCTGACCCTGTGCACCCCCTGCCCCCCAAATTGGCTCAGGGTAGATGGTTCCGGCTAGCAAGCTTGTGCTGTTGGAACAAGCTTAACACTATGATGAATTCCTCCCCCTGGCCTGGGCTTCTGCCTTCCCTCAGGGCAGACAGGTCCTTAAGAAGCCCCAAGGAAGATTTGGGGGGGTACAGGAGAGAGGCTGCCCCCCATTTCTTTCAGGCCCTTGACAGTCCCCTCAGAGGCTGGTGAATGGAGCTTACAGGTTTCCCTCGGGGCTTCTCCTCCTATGGCAAATGTAAGGAGGAGGCCTGATTCATAGAATCATAAAATTTTAGAGTTGAAAGGGACCCCGAGAGTCATCTAGTCCAACCCCCTGCAATGCAGGAATCTCAGCGAAAACATCTGTGACAGATGGCCATCTAACCTCTGCTTAAAAACCTCCAAAGAAGGTCCACCACCTTCTGAGGGGTGGGGTGGGGGGGCGGTCCTGTTCACTGTCAGAAAGAAAGATCTTGCTGTCAGAAAGTTTTTCCTGATGTTTAGTCAGAATCTCCTTCCTCGTAACTTGAAGCCATTGGTTCGAGTCTTACCCTCCAGATTCGGATCAGGTGAAAACCCATTAAAACAGCAGTCCATAAAACCACACACACCGCATTCCCAAGCCCGCTTCTCCTATCCCACCCCATGCTGCCTAGCTGTGTAAACAACACGCAAAACCGCACAAGGCCCAATCTGCGCGAACCATGCCAGATGTGGCTCTGCGAAAATGCAGCCAGGCCCACACCTGCACCAAACTGCCGCACATGTGGGAATTTACACCTGGTGAAGCCGCCTTCCGCCGAGACGGGCCGTTGCCAGGTCTCCAACCGGCCAAGCGTCGTCTCCTCTGACCGGCAGCAGCTCTCAAGGGGCAGCAAACATGTCGGCCTTCCAGATGTTGCTGGCATCCAGCTTGCATCCTCCCTGCTCATCGGCCGTGCTGGCTGGGGCTGATGGAAGTTGGAGAACCCAACAACGTCTGGAAGGCGGCTCCATGTTGGCTGTCCTCAGGGACAAACACACGGGGGGCCTTTCCCAGCTGTCCTCTCTGTGGTCCTCTTCTCTGGAGATGCCACTTCCCAGCACGGAAGTGACTTGCGCATCGGAAACCCTTAACTTACGAAGCAACTTTCTAGGGCTGTTTTCGTGCTGGCAATTGTCCTCTGCAGCGCTCACCTTTTTTGGGGGGGTGTCGGTGTGGTCCCCCCCTCAGATTTATTCCTGCTGTTGCTGCCACGTCCCCATCTTCCTTCCTTCTTTCCTTCCTTCTTTCCTTCCTTTCCCCCTTGCTTTTGCCCCAGTTGTTTAGTTCTGGCTATCGTCTTCTCTCCTTCCTCCTTGCGCCTGGACTGTCGCTCGGCTCAGCTGTGGCTACGCCCCTATTTCTACACGGGAAGCCAGCACTTCCTGCCTCTGCCGCTCGTGCATTTGCTGCTCACTCACTTTCGCCTCGGCTCCCTTCCCCACAAACCCCCTTCCTTTTATCTCCCCACCCACTCCTTGCGGCTGAGGCAGGTGCACAGAGGCCTTGCCCTTTACTCAATCAGCCTTCGCTTCCTTCTCAAGGGACTGCGAGGCCTGCTGGGAAAGCCCCTTTGCCCCGGAGCCTAGTTCTTTGCTCAGGGTCCCTCTGCAAAGCGATGCTCCATCTCAGAATCCTGGAGCCATTGAATTGTAGAGTTGGGGCCTGAGGATCATCTAGTCCAACCCCCTTGCAGCACAGAGATACGCAGCTGTCCCGTACGGGGATCGAACCTGTGATCTCGGTGTTATCAGTACCATGCTCTGTTTTCCGGTGATAGTCCCGGATTTAGAGAAGCCGTCCCGGTTTCTGATTTGATCCCGTCATGCCCCACTTTTCCTTAGGACGTCCCTATTTTCATCAGGGGGAATGTTGGAGGGTATGGAGTTGCTTTGTTTTATTTTGCGCATTGGGGGGTGAAAAATGAACGCCACCTTCCCTTTGTATGGCTGGGACAGAGACCCTGCCCAAATTGCTGAAGAGCCGCTGCCAGTCAGTGCAGGCAATACTGAGCTCAATGGACCAAGTGGCCTTGAAGCAAGCATCAAAGCCTGTATAGATTCCCACAGCCTGACTCATTATAAGGCAGCTTCTGACACCCGTGTCACATCGGGCTGCCATGTTGTTCTGCCACCATGTGAGAGGAGCAGGTGGGTGGAAGGATGGCTGTGGACCAGCGGCACATATGCGCCCTGCAGAACTCTCACACTGCGTGTGAAACCGGGCTGGAGCTGAACAGCCTGGCACTTCAGGGTGACTGTGTGGGCTTCATCGTTTAATCCTGGCTTTCACACAAAATATTCTGGCGGCTATCCCAGAGGTCAAAAAGCGGCCAAGCTGATTTTGTTCTGGTTGGGGTTAGCCAGGACCCTTCTGCGTCCTCTGAGAGAGAGAGAGAGAGAGAGAGAGAGAGAGAGAGAGAGAGAGAGAGAAAGAAAGAAAGAAAGAAAGAAAGAAAGAAAGAAAGAAAGAAAGAAAGAAAGAAAGAAGACTCCAGTACAGGGCTCAGTAGGAGCCAGACCAAACTAGGCCTTATCCCTAGAAAACAACCCTGCGCTAAATTTTCGAAGCTCGCAATATATACCTGTATTAAAGCTAGCAGGGAAATGTGTTGCAGCATGGCTGTCGGGGTGTTGACCCCGCTATGTGCATTACATTTGAACCATACAAATCAACATTTGCACTCTCTTTCGAGCAGCAAACACTTGCCTGGGTGTCAGTATAACATGTGAACGTGACCACTGTTCACACACCCAAGTTTCTGAGCAAGTGAGAAATCTTTCCCATCCTGTTCAAGCATGAAGCTTGCTGGGTGACCTTGGGCCAGTCACTGTCTCTCAACCACACCTGCCTCACAGGGTTGTTGTGAGAGTAAAAGGCATGTGCACCACCTTGAGGTCCTTGGGGAGAAAGTGGGATGTAAACGTAATCATAATTATAACAATAAACACAGCAGTCTCCGTGAATACCTTGGGACTGGATTTCCTAAAAATGAAGCTCACTGGGGCATTTGTGATACCTGTGATATATGGTTTTATTTGCACATAGAATTGTAGAGTTGGAAGGGACCCTGTGGGTCATCTAGTCCAACCCCCTGCGGTGCTGGAATTTCTTTGCCCAGCGTGGGGCTCGAACCCATAACCCTGAGATTAAGAGTCTCCCGCTCTATCGACTGAGCTACCAAGGTGGATATGTACCAACTGAGCTTACGATGGGTGGTCTCACAGGGCTAACACTCCACCAAAGGCTGGTCCCCCTTTAGTTCTAGGGTTTCTCAAAGAGAGCAAAACCTCTGGGTGTTCCCAGCTCCAGTTGCAATATGAGGGTGACTAGTCTTTTTTTATGCTCTCCCCCAGTCAAGGGACGGTGGGCTGGCAGCTGAGTCCTGATTCCCCAAAGGGCTCCCTCTTTTCCCTGAAGTCCCAGAATCGTCCTTCCATCTAGAGGTATCTCCTTAACCCTCTCCTGCCTCACTCTCACAGTCAAGAATTGCATACCCTTCAACTGCCCCATTTCTTCTGTGGCAGCCGCCAAATCAATCACAATTTCTGTCAGTGTCCTGCCAAATCCCGATTTTTCCAAGTGGGGCAGATGCAGCTCTAGTGAGGTGCTCTCGGCACGGTGGCTAGCTTGCACCCGAACAAAAGGCGCTTGGTTTTGGGTCAGGTGCTCTGGTTTGTGCCAGAGTGTTTAATCCAAAAAAGAGCGCCCAAATTTGGATCCTCCGAATGTTAAAGGGCATGGAATCACATGACTGTGTGGTACTGCTGAAGGGACATCTATTCTAGACTAAGACTCTGTTAAGCTTGAACGTGTCCAGAGGAGGGCCACCAAAATGGTCAAAGGCCTGGAAATGATGCCTTATGAGGAACGGCTTAGGGAGCTGGGTATGTTTAGCCTGGAGAAGAGAAGGTTAAGGGGTGATATGATAGCCATGTTCAAATATATAAAAGGATGTCATATAGAGGAGGGAGAAAGGTTGTTTTCTGCTGCTCCAGAGAAGCGGACACGGAGCAATGGATTCAAACTACAAGAAAGAAGATTCCACCTAAACATTAGGAAGAACTTCCTGACAGTAAGAGCTGTTCGACAGTGGAATTTGCTGCCAAGGAGTGTGGTGGAGTCTCCTTCTTTGGAGGTCTTTAAGCAGAGGCTTGACAGCCACCTGTCAGGAATGCTTTGATGGTGTTTCCTGCTTGGCAGGGGGTTGGACTGGATGGCCCTTGTGGTCTCTTCCAACTCTATGATTCTATGATTCTATGGTACTGCTGAAGGGACATCTAGTCTAGACTAAGACTCTGTTCACACTCCTGTTTACTGTGCCCTCCCTGTGCTTCTGGTGCTGGGTTCAAATGGAATAACGTCCTATACTTTGTTATAAAATGCTACCGTCTGGTGCATTATTTCTGAAACCAGCTTTACACTGATTAGAGTCCTTCAGCGATTCTCTAGCCAAGGTGTGAACACCTTGGCAGAGGGTAAAAGCCTCCCCTCCCACCAGCGCCCCCTGCCTAGTGTGCACACAAATAGAAATGAATCTGACACTAATGAAGCCATGCTGATGTGAACAGCTTGCGGGGGGGGGGGGAAGAGCTGTGAAATGCATGAGGGGAGGCAGGGGGGCAACTTCACTGTGAACACACCTGAACACACCCACAAATCCTTTAACAAAACCTGGCACGGTGGCAGACTCTGAGGCCTCAAATTTCAGCAACACCCTGTGCAATGCCAAACTTTGTCGCCCCTGCCTTTAAATAACAAGTTGTGGCATCCCCTGTGGCTCCGCGCTCTCAATCTCTGCTCCCCTAAATCCGCCTCTGCCTGGCACAACCCAATCCTGGGCCGGGTGGAATGAGTTAACAGGGGAAATTATGTCCAAGCATCGCTTCTCTCTGATAGGAAAGGCTTTGCCCGTTGAATTTCAGTCAATGGGAAAATATTCCCTATCCCTGTTTCTGCCTGATGGCCAACAGCTTCACCTTTTGAATTTCAGCCTGTCGCATTGAAGGAGAGAAGGTGCAGATGTTCAGCCATGCAGCGGACTTGTCCCTGCCAACAAGAAGGAGTGCTTTCGAACCGGGAGGAGGGTACGGTGCCTGAGGACTTATCGCCTCTCGGCCTCCCAGCCCACCCAGACACCGGACTCCTTCATCTTGAAGGAGCTGCAGCGGGAGACAATGTGTGTGGCTGTAGCCAGCCGGTTTGTTTTAAAGGCCGACATCTGTGGGCGACATTTTCCGTCGCAGCCTGGAACCAGTTCCTGCCTTTGTCCTATTGTGGCAGCCCAGACGGTGGCCCCTCTCGAGTTCCCGAACTTCTCCGCAGCCTCCTGCCAGCCGTGGCCCCCGACAATTCTGGCACACAACTCCTCGCGCACACACACACAACCCCCGATATCCTGGCCTTGTGGTGTGTATGTGCTGGGTTGGGGGGGGGGGCCTCTGCCCATAATGCTCTTCCATTCCAGAGCAAAGGACCCTGAAAGTGACAATGAACTGGTTTGTTCGTGGGGGGGTGAGGAATCCCAAGAGGGCGGAGGGGACAATGAGGCCCTGTCTGGGCCACTCGCCTCGTCGGCGGGTTTGGGGTCGAGGGGGGGAGGGCGTGACTCATGCCAGGGGCCGAAATGCCAGGGGGCATCGGCCAGAGGTGGGTGGAAGGGGGGATTTGCTGCGGCTGCTGCAAGGGTGCGTGGCGGCTGTCCAAGAAAGGTGGGGACTTGGCCGTTTCAAACCCTGCTTCCACCCACAGCCGAGCTGGGAACAGACGGCTGGATGCAGCAGCTCTCAGGTTGGGACTTTGAGGGCAGCCGGAGAGAAGCGTCGAGGCTGAGAGGAGACGGAACAGGTAGTGTGCAAGGATATTTGCGTGAGGTTGGTGGTGGGGACATTTTGCGGCATGCGCTGAGAGAACGTGTGTGTGTGTGTCCTGAGGGATAGCTCAGTTGGCAGAGCATGAGACTCAAGGTTGTGGGTTCGAGTCCTACGTTGGGCAAAATATTCCTGCATTGCAGCGGTTGGAGTAGATGAGACACACACACACACACACACACACACACACACACACACACCCGGTGGTCCCTTCCAACTCCATATATTTGTGATTCTGCATGTAAAGTTTGCTGAATTCTCTGCAGCGCCAGATATAGAGGATGGTGCAGGGCCATCTTTGCCAACCTGGTGCCCCCCAGATGTGTTTCGGACTACATATCCCGTCAGCCCTGGCTGGCACCTCTGGAGGTCATCGGGTCCGGTCGGCAAAGACTGATGAAGAGGAACGTTGCTATACTCGCTCCTTTGCCGTTTGGGCACGGAGGGGGTTGAAGGTTTGTGTTATCGTTTTATAATGTATAGAAAACAGAGAGAAGAATCACAACGACTGGCGGAAGTTGAAAGATGAAAAGCAGAACTATAAAATGGGCATGCAGAATGCACACAGTTGCACGGGGGTTAAAATAACAAGTCTAAGTAAAGACTATAAACGTTATCAGATCACCCAGGATAGTTCCAGATTTGCCAGGCTTGTGATGATGATTGCACTGAAAACGATGGCTCTGCTGCGTATGTCATAGAAGAATGCCAAACCGTATAAAAATGATCTGGAGGTTCCAGTCCTTGTCGAAATCTTGAATGATCCATTATAGCTACCGGTATATTCCAGAATGAGCGGTACCAAGCAGCCAGGGGGAGATTTGGGACTGTTTTCCATTGAGTTGCAGTTACATTTGATCTTGGCAGCACAAATGGTAAGACCAATCTCAGGATTGTAGCGTCGGAAGGAACCCTGAGGGTCATCTAGCCCAACCCCCTGCAATGCAGGAATCTCTTGGCCAATGTGGGGCTCGAACCCACAACCCTGAGCTTCAGGGTCTCATGCTCTATTGATTGAACTAATATATATATATATATTAACAGTAGCTCGGCACGTGGAAATAGAGGGCGAAAGCCTGTCCTTGTCAGGGAGAGAAGTGGGGCAGGGGGAGCTTTAGCTGTTGCAATTTCTGCATGTTAAGGTGTTCAGCAAAGGAAACAGGACCAAAGGGAGCCAGTAAAAAGAGGAGAAGCCTCGTTGCAATGGACAAGATGAAATTCTGTACAAATTTGCAATACAGTAGTACAGCACACCTTTGAGAATCACACAAAGCCCTACCAGGAAAGATAAATTTTGTGACAAATTTTTTGTCCATCTTCAAAATATATATATATTTTAAATTACATCCCTTTCTCTCTTTTATTGAAGAAGAACAGGATATTTTAATGCCATCATCATCATTACAAAGGCGTCTGTGGAGGGGATATATTGATTGAAAATGCCTAGCCAACCAGATTGGGTTCCTATTGAGTATATTTTTGGCAAGCCGTCATGACAGTGATGTGGGATTGACGATTGGAGTGAACATTCTGCGATATTATGGCAGGGGACAAAGCTGTATTGTAACTTTTGAATACATGTATAATAATAATACAAAAATTACATCAGATAATAAAGTAAGGAAAACCACTCCTTCTCATTCATTTTCCCCTCGCCCTACCACATATAAGGAATCTGAGAAGAGCTGTGCTGGATCTTTAGAGATGCTAATTTTCAGCTGGGATTCCATCACCTACTGGCAAATTGAGGATGCAGGATTAAGGCCAGTTTGGGAACTCTTGCACGGCAAACCCACTTCCCCAAAAGATCAGGCTTTTGTGATGATGATGATGATGATGATGATGATGATGATGATAATAATTTATTATTTGTACCCCGCCCATCTGGCTGGGTCTCCCCAGCCACTCTGGGCGGCTTCCAGCAAATATTAAAATACATTAACACATCACAGATTAAAAACTTCCCTAAACAGGGCTGCCTTCAGGTATTTTCTAAATGTCATGTAGTTGTTGATCCTTTTAACCTCTGATGGGAGGGCGTTCCACAGGGTGGTTCCCTGTAGCTTTGCTTCTCGCAGTGAGGGAACCGCCAGAAGGCCCTTGGCGCTGGATCTCAGTGTCTGGGCTGAACGATGGGGGTGGAGACGCTCCTTCAGGTCTATAGGACCGAGGCCGTTTAGGGCTTTAAAGGTCAGCACCAACACTTTGAATTGTGCTCGGAAACGTACTGGGAGCCAATGTAGTTCTCTCAGGACCGGTGTTATGTGGTCCCAGCGGCCACTCCCAGTCACCAGTCTAGCTGCCGCATTCTGGATTAATTGCAGTTTTGAGGTCACCTTCAAAGGTAGCCCCACATAGAGCGCATTGCAGTAGTCCAAGCGGGAGATAACCAGAGCATGCACCACTCTGGCGAGACAGTCTGCAGGCAGGTAGGGTCTCAGCCTGCGTACCAGATGGAGCTGGTAGACAGCCGTCCTGGACACAGAATTAACCTGTGCCTCCATGGACAGCTGTGAGTCCAAAATGACTCCCAGGCTGCACACCTGGTCCTTCAGGGGCACAATTACCCCATTCAGGACCAGGGAATCCCCCACATCCGCCCGCTCCCTGTCCCCCCAAAACAGTACTTCTGTCTTGTCAGGACTCAACCTCAATCTGTTAGCCGCCATCCATCCTCCAACCGCCTCCAGGCACTCACACAGGACCTTCACCGCCTTCACTGGTTCTGATTTGAAAGAGAGGAAAGTGTGGGCGTTTGCTTTGATCTAACCTTGCCCAGCCCCACCCTGCAAACCAATCGGACTGATGGCTCAGTTAGTTGGAGCGAGGTGCTGATCATGCCAAAGTTGCAGGTTCAATCCCCGTACGGGACAGCTGCATATTCCTGCTGCATTGCAGGGGGTTGGACTGGATGACCCCCGGGGTCCCTTCCAAAGTCTACGATTCTCTGTCAAGGACTGAAGCTGCAGGCAAAGGTGCTGCTTTGTCGCTTGGCTGCAGCCCTTTCCTTAAAGCCCTCTCTTCTCTTCCACAGGTCCTGGGATTTGAACCCGCTCCCTGCCTGCTGTGCTATGGGGAGGCTGGGTGTTGCTGCCACAGCCTTCCTCTGCGGGGGGCTCCTCGCTGCCTTCCTCCTGAGGGAAGCGCTGGGAGACAGCAAGAAGCCTGAGACGTAAGGAGAGAGCGGTGGGGTGGGTAATGCAGGCAAGGAATGTGAGGCTGCCCCTGGATCTGGGCCAGAAAGCTGCAGCAGAAATGGGGACAGGGGGGGGGGCGGACTCCTGCAATCACTTCCCACCCTCTATAGAGCAAGATTCAAAGAGAGCCAGTGTGGTGTAGTGGTTAAGAGCGGTAGACTTGTAATTTGGGGAACCGGGTTCGGGTCTCCACTCCTCCACATGCAGCTGCTGGGTGACCTTGGGCTAGTCACACTTCTCTGAAGTCTCTCAGCCCCACTCACCTCACAGAGTGTTTGTTGTGGGGGAGGAAGGGAAAGGAGAATGTGAGCCGCTTTGAGACTCCTTCGGGTAGTGATAAAGCGGGATATCAAATCCAAACTCTTCTTCTTCTTCTTCTTGTCCTAGCGTACAAATAACTTTTGGCCCAGGGACACCTTTCCTAGTATATCCTAAGCTGGGATAGCTCAGTCGGTAGAGCATGAGACTCTCTTAATCTCAGGGCCGTGGGTTCAAGCACTGCACTGGGCAAAATATTCCTGCATTGCAGGTGGTTGAACTAGATGTCCCTTCCAACTCTACAATTCTATTATTCCAATCACTGAGATCATCGGGGGAAAACAGTGAGAAGCTCCCGATGAACCAGAAACACGAGTCTTTGGGCATAGTGGGCCCAAATCTGTGGAACTCCTTGCCACAAGAAATCAGGCAGGTGCCATCAAGATGAAAATGGCTTTCTGCTCAGGACACCTTCGCAGTTTAAAGCTGTTCTGATGTGACACACACACACATACACGATGCTTTCATTTCTGTCTTATATTTTCCATACGATATTCTTTACCTTTGTTGTAAGTCGCTTTGACACATAACTTGGAAACTGGATAAAAGTTCCTTAAATAAAGAGAAACAAGTAACTGTGAAATAAATAAGAATGGAAGAGGTGAGGTAGGCTGAACACAGCAGCCAAGTTGCTCACTGGAGCAAGACGGTTTGAGCATATTACGCTGATCCTGGTCCGACTGCACTGGCTACCAATTAGTTTCCGGACCCAATTCAAAGGGCTAGTTTTGACCTAAAACGGTAAAGGTACCCCTGACCGTTAGGTCCAGTTGCGGACGACTCTGGGGTTGTGCGTTCATCTCGCTCTATAGGCCGAGGGAGCCTGCGTTTGTCCACAGACAGCTTCCAGATCATGTGGCCAGCATGACTAAGCCGCTTCTGGCAAACCAGAGCAGCGCACGGAAACGCCATTTACCTTCCCGCTGGAGCGATACCTATTTATCTACTTGCACTTTGACATGCTTTCGAACTGCTAGGTGGGCAGGAACAGGGACCGAACAATGGGAGCTCACCCTGTCACGGGGATTTGAACCACCGACCTTCTGATCGGCAAGCCCTAGGCCAGGGGTAGGCAACCTAAGGCCCGTGGGCCGGATGCGGCCCAATCGCCTTCTCAATCCAGCCCATGGGCGGTCCGGGAATCAGTGTGTTTTTACATAAGTAGGATGTGTGCTTTTATTTAAATTGCATCTCTGGGTTATTTGTGGGGCATAGGAATTCGTTCATTCCCCCCCCCCCCAAAAAAATATAGTCCGGCCCACCACATGGTCTGAAGGACGGTGGACCGGCCCACGGCTGAAAAAGGTTGCTGACCCCTGCCCTAGGCTCTGTGGTTTAGACCACAGCGCCACCCGCGTCCTTAGTTTTGACCTATAAAGCCTTAAATGGCTCAGGACCGCAATACCTCAAGGACCGCCTCTTTCCATATGAACCTACCCGGACCCAGAGATCATATCTTCCGAGGCCCTTCTTCGTGTGCCTCCTCCTTGAGAGGTCCAGGGGGTGTCAACACGAGAATGGGCCATCTCTGTAGTGGCTTCCCGCCTGTGGAAGGCTCTCCCTAGGGAAGTTTGTCTGGTGCCTTCATTATGTACCTTGAGGTGTCAGGCAAAAATGTTCCTTCTTAACCAGGCCTTTGGTTTATTTGATTGACATCCTACCGGTATGCCCCTTTAAAATGTGTGGTGTGTTTTTTTGAGGGGGTGTTATTGGGTTGTTTTCATTTTGATTATGTATTTTGTGGTTTTATATTTTGATTTTATTCTGTGAACCACCCTGAGACCTCCAGGTATAGGGCGGCATAGAAATTAAATTAATAATAATAATAGGCTAGGTCAGTGATGGCTAACCTTGACACTCCAGATGTTTTGGGACTACAACTCCCATCATCCCTGACCACTGATCCTGTTAGCTAGGGATGATGGGAGTTGTAGTTCCAAAACATCTGGGGTGTCAAGGTTAGCCATCACTGGGCTAGGTGATTGGTGCGTGAGAGTGCACACACACACCCCACGCACACACATACAATCACACTTCCTTCTCTTCGAAAACCTGAAACATTGGGATCAAGCAGCTAGGCAGGAAACAGAAGAGCAGAAAAAGGAAGTTCCTTCACATCAAATAGCCACAAGGCATCGCAGTCTGGAACCCTCAACAACAGTCCCAGAATTATGGAATTGTGGAGTCAGAAGGGACCACAGGGTCATCTAGTCCAGCCCCCTGCAAAGCAGGAATATTTTTGCCTGACGTGGGGCTTGAACCCATGACCATGAGATTAAGGGTCTCATGCTCCACTGACTGTGTTACCCTAGGAGTCCTCCCACTAGGGCAGGCATAGAAGAAGAAGAAGACGACGAAGAGTTTGGATTTTATATCCCGCTTTATCACTACCCGAAGGAGTCTCAAAGCGGCTAACATTCTCCTTTCCCTTCCTCCCCCACAACAAACACTCTGTGAGGTGAGTGGGGCTGAGAGACTTCAGAGAAGTGTGACTGACTAGCCCAAGGTCACCCAGCAGCTGCATGTGGAGGAGCGGAGACGCGAACCCGGTTCACCAGATTACAAGTCTACCGCTCTTAACCACTACACCACACTGGCTCTCTACATAGGCAAATTTCGGCCTTCCAGATGTTTTGGGACTACAATTCCCATCATCCCTGACCACTGGTCCTGTTAGCTAGGGATCATGGGAGTTGTAGGCCAAAACATCTGGAGGGCTGAAGGTTTCCTCTGCCTGCGCTAGGGGGTGAGAGAATGCACTGCCACGTTTTCTTGGAGATCCCACTGATTAAGTAAATAAATCTCACATTATGTCCATTATCGGCTTTTAGGTGCCTGCCAGGCGATGACATTCATCTTCAGGCATAAGGCTCTTAATTGGGGTCTTAGGGCATGGTAGCTGTTTTTTTTATATATATAGCAGGCAAGGTAGCATTTGGCCTCTTTATGTTATTGCAGGATGAGTGCTTTTAGGCAAGTGGAACGGACTCCTTTGGCTGGATGGCCATCATAGAATCATAGAGTTGGAAGAGACCACAAGGGCCATCCAGTCCAACCCCCTGCCAAGCAGGAACACCATCAAAGCATTCCTGACAGGTGGCTGTCAAGCCTCTGCTTAAAGACCTCCAAAGAAGGAGACTCCACCACACTCCTTGGCAGCAAATTCCACTGTCGAACAGCTCTTACTGTCAGGAATACTTCAGTTCTGATTCCTGCATTGCAGGAGATTGAGCTAGAAGACTCCTTGGGTTCCCTTCCAGTTCCACAGTTGCACAGTTCTAAGGTTTATTAATTTCAATAGGTCTACTCTGAGCAGGACTTAGTTGAATACAACCCAATGTTTAAAATGCTTTCTGGTCCTCATCTTTGGCACGCGGAAAGTCCCGATTCAGTCTCGGGCTTCTCAAAGAATCTCGGGTCTAACGGAAGACCTTGGCACAGGGGCACCAGAGCTTGGCACTGAGACAGAACTGCATAGACGGATCCCCGTACAAAAGGCTCTTTTGTCTGGATCCAGCAAAAGACAACATCTCATCTCTTTAAAACAAAGCAAATAATTAAGAAGCGAAGACTTCCCCGGGACCTTCGCTTTCCCCCCGCCCCTTTCCTCTCGGAAAGATAAAATAAAAATGTGCTGCGAATTGGGTTTTTTTAAGAGTTGTGGGCAATGCAAAGAGGATAAATTATGTCAATCAAAGCAAATGCAGGCACACAATTTGTCTGGAGACAGATTCTGCTCCCCACCCCGGAATCTCCCAGGCAGCTTGAAAAAGATGAAAAATTGGGATGAATCCAAAAGCAATCCTACTTCTCCAAGTGGCAAATAACTTGTGCAGGTTCCTGTATCGTTTTAACAACCTGCTTGGCCAGAGGAGGCAACAGAATGACAGAAATACCGGTATATGTATATGCTACAGAAAGCAAACTCTTTCCCAGATAACATGCAACTCTCTTAAAAACATTGTCTCTGCTCAGCTAAGCAGCCAACGACAGCACCTTACACACAGATCAATTTAACTTTCAATTTAACTCTAAAGTAGAAGGGTACTGGGAGATATTTTTAGCAGAGCAGCAGCACTGGGAGATAGTGGCTCCTTAATCCTTCCCCCACCTGCCATTTCTCCACGCCAAATCATCCTCCCACCCTCGTGGCATTTTCTCCATGGGTTTCAGAAAGCACAATTTCACCCAGCTCCCAGCTGCAGCTGGCAGAGAGGCGGGGAGCGGAAGCCACATGGGGGTGGGCAACAATTTCAGAATGAAAAACGGGCGTCTGGGCATTCAAAGAGTTAAGCACTCCTCCACAATCCCGCAATGAGCATCTCATGGTCATGCCCAATGACGTTTTCAAAATGCTGGCTCCGGGGCACCTTTTGGATGTAATCATAGAAATATAGAGTTGGAAGGGACCCTGAGGGTCATCTAGTCCAACCCGCTACAATGCAGGAAAATGCAGCTGTCCCTAAACGGCCTCGGACCAGTATACCTGAAGGAGCAGCTCCACCCCCATCGTTCTGCCTGGACACTAAGATCCAGCGCCGAGGGCCTTCTGGCGGTTCCCTCACTGCAAGAAGCAAAGTTACAGGGAACCAGGCATAGGGCCTTCTCAGTAGTGGCGCCCTCCCTGTAGAACATCCTCCCACCAGACATCAAGGAAATAAACAACTACAATATCTGACTTTTAGAAGACATGTGAAGACAGCCCTATTTAGGGAAGTTTTTAATGTTTGACGTTTCATTGTGCTTTTAATATTCTGTTGGGAGCCTCTCAGAGTGGCTGGGGAAACCCAGCCAGATGGATGGGGTATATTATTATTATTATTATTATTATTATTATTATTATTATTATTATTAAACCTGCAACCTTGGCATTATCAGGGCCACGTACTAACCAGCTGATGCCCATGAGTAGTTTTAATTGGACGGCTGGGGGAATATGGATGGGTTTGGGCAGAGAATTTAGCAATCTATGCGGCACCCTGGTTTTAAACCGGAAGCCGCATTATGCAGTCAGGCCCTTAGTCCATCTATCTCAGTATTGTAGACACTGACTGGCAGCGCCACTCCATTGATTCAGGCCGGGGACTGTAGGGGATTGAACCTGGAACCTCCTGCATGGAAAGCAGGTATTTTAACCACTGTGCTAAGACCTTTATTTTCAATGTGTTAGCAATCCCATGTGGTTTAAGCCACCACAGGGCTCTGATATTCTAGAGGCTGAAAGGAATCACCAAAACCCTCTCAGTTGTGCACCCTCTCTGACCCACAGCCGAGTGTGCGCACGTCGCACGTTGAGGATCCCCTTGTTCTACAACGAGACCTACGCCAAGCCCGCGCACCAGCCGTATTTGACACTGTGCCCTGGACCCCGAGTCTGCAGCACCTACAGGTATGCAAAGTCCTCCACTGCGTGGAGATGCCAGGGGTGAGGAGAGTGGGAAGGACGTTTTACTGAATAGTGCATTTTTAGGGTCATGTATTTCATACCCCTCAACTGTCCCGTTTTTAAGTGGGACATCCCAGAATAACAGAAGCCAATCCCGGCTTCTGTTTGGATCCTGGAATGTCCCATTTTTTGGCCTTGTGCTCTGGTGTGACCCTGCTGATTTGCACCAGAACGCTGGAATAAAAGATGCTAGTTTTTTGGTCTCATGAGAGTGTCTTTCGGTCTTGTACTCCCACATGCGCGAGAGTTCAGGACCAAAAAAGGAGTTTCCTGATTTTGGTGCCACAAATGTTGGAGAGTATGGTTTCTGCTGGTGTTTTTTTTTTTTTTTTTAACTGCCATCTGTTTTAACTTGCTGAGGGAGATGGTCTTTTCCTGTGGTGGCTCCCTGCTTGTGGAATGCTCTCCCCAGTGAGGTCTGCCTGGAGCCATCTTTAGCATTCTCTCGACACCAGATAAAAATGGACAGATTGTCATGATTTTCTGTTCATTTATTATGTCAGGGATAGCCAACATGGCTCCCTCCTGATGTTGCGGACTCTACCTCCCATCACCCTTGGTCATGCTGACTGAGGCTCATGGGAGTTGTAGTCCAAAACATTGGCTGCACCTAGATTGTACGCCTTTGTTGCTGCTTTATTAGATCTCTTTCCTGAGTCACCGTGTTGCCTTTTAAAGTAATTTCATCATGCTTCTTTTAAGAAAGAAATGTGTTTTATGCTCTTAAAATTCCGTAAGTCACCTGGAGACTCCTTATATGGCAAGTGGCTAGTGATTTGAACTCGTGACTGTTGTAATGCCTGTTGTGATTTTGATCTTTTGGGCTGCATTGTATGGTTATCTGCTTTGTATATGGTCGTAAAAAGGTGAGATATAAATAAACTCTTTTCCTCACCAGTGGTCCTTACCAACTATTAGCCACAATAACTAGGAAGGGGGGCTCATAATTTCCAAATGCTGAAGACAAGCAACAAAGGATGCTGGTCCCCCCCCCCCCCAGTGTGCAGTGAGCATAGAGTTCTGGTCCTTTACTGTGTGTAGCATGTCTGTCGCAGCGAGAACCTACTAAAAGGAGGGACTTTCTGGTCAGACGTCTCTCTACGGTTCCTGCTTCAGTTAATGGTGGCATTGCCTCGTCTTAAAACACTGTATGGTGTCAGAAATGGAAACCGTCATTTTCTTTAGCGTAATGCGAGAGAAATTCTGGTTACCCAGATTGGGGAGAAGGAGAAGTAGCCAAGGACACTTGGGTTTTCCCTCTTCCCTAGGACTACCTACCGCGTGGCCACACGGCAGGTGCGGAAAGACATTCTGCAGACCCACATCGTCTGCTGCCAAGGCTGGAAGAAACGGCACGTGGGGGACACTAAGTGTGAGGAAGGTGAGTCCTCGAACCACGGTTTGTGCCGCAGAAATGTGATGGAAGCCACAGAGATCAGAGTCTGACATCACTCAGTTATCCGCACATCCCTAAGATAGTTGTTTATCTCCTTGGCATCTGATGGGAGGGCGTTCCACAGGTCAGGCGCCACTACTGAGAAGACCCTCTGCCTGGTTCCCTGTGTAACCTCGATTCTCGCAGTGAGGGAACCGCCAGAAGGCCCTCAGAGCTGGACCTCAGCGTCCGGGCTGAACGATGGGGGTGGAGATGCTCCTTCAGCCTCGCTCTTTCCTTTCTCCTGCCAGCCATCTGCCACAAGCCCTGTCAGAACGGAGGCACCTGTGCCCAGCCAAACCAGTGCCAGTGCCAACCAGGCTGGGGCGGGCGCTACTGCCATGTCGGTGAGTAGAGAAGCGGATTAGCAGTGGGCGGCTGGTGGGGGACGTTGGCCACAGCAAGCTTGACATTAAAGGCACCATCACATGCTTTCCGCCTGAACCACTAGCCCTAGGAAGGCGCCTCAGGTGGCAATTGCTGGGAGGTCCGGGGTAGTGCCCTCTAACTTAGCCTGGTGCCCTTTATTGCAACAGAAGGCACCGCCAGGGCTCATTTAAGGGATAGCTCAGTCGGCAGAGTGTGAGACTTTTAAATCTCAGGGTCATGGGTTCGAGTCCCACACTCGGCCGGGCATAATATTCCTGCATTGCAGGGGGCTGGACTAGATGACCCGTGGGGTTCCTTCCAACTCTACAGCTCTAAGGTTCAGCTTCTAGTTCAGATTTCCTGTGGGTTGGCAGATACTTTGCTTAAAGGCCTTACTCACCAGGACTAGAAACTTAAGGTCCCCGGGATTTCTGCAGGTTGGCAGATTCTTTATTTGAGGTCCTGAGAGGAAGATGCAGCAGGGATTCTCCCTCCCCTTCCCGTCAGACACTCAGACTCCTAACCCCGCTGCCGTCTTTCCTTAGACGTGGACGAGTGCCACGCACCCGTCTCTCTCTGCGACCAACGCTGCCTCAACACCGCAGGGAGCTACGAGTGCCAGTGCGACCCTGGCTATGCCCTGGAACCAGATGGCAAGAGCTGCCGCTTGCTGCCCACTGCCCAGGCAGCCCCTATGCTCGCCAGCAAAGGTGGGTCCCCACAAGGACTGGGACTGGGAGGAAGCTCTATGGCAGGGAGGGGAGGACGCTTTGCAGCCCGAGGGCCGCATTGCCTTCTGGGTAACCTTCCAGAGGCCACATGTGGGCAGAAGCAAAAGTGGGCGGAGCAACAGCTCTGAATTTTGCCTATACACCCTAGACCAGTTTCTGTTTGTATTTAGGGTTTGTTTGTTGCATCTATTCCCCACCTTTATCTCCGAGGAGCTCAAGATGGCGTACGTGGCTCTCCCCTGCCTCGTTCTCTCCCTACAACAACCCTGTGATGTGGGTCAGGCTGAGGGGCAGTGACTGGATCAAGGTCACCCAGTGAGCTTCATGACTTAGGGAGGATTCGAACTCTGATCTCCCAGGTCCTAGTCTGACACACTAACCACTATGCCACGCTGTGTCTCTCTCACACACAAACCCCTCTGTCTATCCGGGCAAGCAAGATACCTTAGCAGAATTCGAGGACATATCCCAGCTGTGCCAAAACACTCCTGGAAGGTGCGACGCTGGGCTGGCGAGGGGCGTGGCCTGTGGAATGGGATGTGGCCTGTTGAAAGGGGGTGTGGCCTGCAGAAATTCTCAAGGGCCAGATAGACCTGGCAGGCAGGCAGGTGGGAGCCGGCAGAGGGCAGAGTGAAGTTGGTGGGGCAGGGCCCCATATGCTTTAACAAACTGCCCTCTGCTAGCAGCTACCTCCTCACCCACCCTCTCTCTGGGCCGCTTGTGTCCCTGGCCACATCCTTACCATCCACTTAAAGCAACTCCTATCTCACTTTCACAGTCATGGCTTCCCTGCAAAGAATTCTGGGAACTATAGCTTGTGGAGAGCGCTGGGAATTGTAGCTCCGGGGGGAGTGGGGATTTTAACAGCTCTCTGGTTCCCAGAAATCTTTGGGAAAGGACGCTATGGCTGTTTAACAAAGCGATACAGTGGAACCTTGGTTGTTGAACGAAATCCGTTCCGGAAGACCCTTCAACTTCCGAAACGTTCGACAACTGAGGCACAAAGGGCTGTCTTCAAATTCAATTGGAAAAACTGAAAAACACAGTGGGAGCCGTTCGACTTCCGAGGCACGTTCAAAAATGGAAGCATTTACTTCCGGGTTTTTGGCATTCGGGTTCCGAAACGTTCATCAACAGAGACATTCGAGAACCAAAGTTCCACTGTATAAACGTGTCGGCGTGGGTGAAGGCCAGTGGGCCCCACAACCACCACCGCCTCCTGCCTCACGCAAGCACCTTGTTCCATTCCCTCATAGAAGGAAGCAGCCGGCTCTACCATTGGGCGGAGTGAGGCGGCTGCTTCAGGCGGCAGTTGATGTTGACAGGCGGCGTTGAAGGGCAGGTGTGTGCTTGTGTGCCTGCCCTGTTTCCTCAACTTGTGTCCACAGTGCCTTGAGGCCATTTTAAAGGGCTTTTTGGGTTCAATCCTCGCCATCTCCCTGGAGAGCTGTTAGAATTTCCTGCCTGAACTCCTGGGGAGAAGCTGCTAGTCTGTGTAGGCAGCACTAAACCAATGATCCGATTCAGTGCAAGGCAGCTTCATAAGTTCATTAGGACTGCTCAACAGGACTTTTGGGGGGGTCGTAGGGCATCTTCTCCCTCGCTCCCTTTCCGTTTACTGGTTGCTGGGATGCAGAGGTGGAGGAGAGGGTGGCACCTTCAATTGCGCCACTTCCTGGCTTCTTCTTACAAACAGATCTATTCTTCACGGGTCACAGCGGCAGCTGCCTCAGACTGTGACCCCACACTGCTGAGTGCATTTCACAACTTCCCTGTAAAAAGCAGCTTTGAATCTGGCCACTGAGTTCAGTTCCAAGAACCTCGTTCTGCTTTGGTTTGCATGAAAAAGGAAACAAAACAAAAAGTGCATAGGCCCTGAGAGTCGCCAGGGAGGGGGAACGCAGTCTTCAGTTCCTTTGTAAAGTACCCCATACCAGCAGATATGTACACAGATTGGCTTAGGGTTGTATCCAATATTAGTCCTACTCAGAGTAGACTTATCTGAGTGAAGGGGCCTGACTAAATTATGAGTAGGACCAGCATTGGCTGAGGGGCGGAGTCTGGACACGAGGGCGGTGTTTGGTGGAAAAGGAGGAGGTGGAGCCTGCCAGGGACCTAGCAGTCGACGCTCATAATTAAGTGTACAATCAGAATGCTGATTCGTTGTGTTCTGTACATGTGTTCAGATCTTGCCCTCCTTGGCCCTTCTGCCAACGTGGCATAGTGGTTAGAGTGTTGCACTTCGGAGACCAGGGTTCGAATCCAATCCCTTGGAGACCTTGGGCCTGTCACTGCCGCTTAGCCTAACCTATGGTTGCCATACGTCCGGAATATCCCGGACATTACCTGGAATACAGTGGTACCTCGGGTTACAAACACCTCGGGTTACAAACACTTCGGGTTACAGACTCCGCTAACCCGGAAGTAGTACCGGTACCTCAGGTTAAGAACTTTACCTCAGGGTGAGAACAGAAATCAAGTGCCAGCGGCGCTGCAGCAGCCGGAGGCCCCATTAGCTAAAGTGGTACCTCAGGTTAAGAACAGTTTCAGGTTAAGAACGGACCTCTGGAACGAATTAAGTTCATAACCAGAGGTACCACTGTACTGCAGTTGGCTGATTTTCCTGAAAAATAGCTTTAAAAAAAAATCTTTTTTTGCAATGATGCCCAAAAAGCTCAACAACTTTGGGCAAAACAAAAACTTTTTGTGTTGTGTGGAGTAAAGGAGAAACCATGTATTCCACCTTGAGCTCCTTGGAGAAAACGGTGGGAGATAAATACAAGAAAGAAATGAAATCAATTTTGGACCCTCTCTGGGGCTCCACACCAGTAGTTCCAGTCCTGCTCCTTTTCACGCTCTCGTCGTCCTCTTCTCTTCCCCCCAGTGCAAATTTTAGGGGCTCAGGAGACGATTCCCAATGAGATCCAGGAGCTTCAAGCCAAAGTGGAGCAGCTGGAAGAGGTGAGAGTCTTTGTAGTTCTGTCCTGGCGCTGTAGGTTAAACCACAGAGCCTAGGGCTTGCCGATCAGAAGGTCGGCGGTTTGAATCCCTGCGACGGGGTGAGCTCCCGTTGTTCGGTCCCTGCTCCTGCCAACATAGCAGTTCGAAAGCACGTCAAAGTGCAAGTAGATAAATAGGTACCGCTCTGGCGGGAAGGTAAACGGCGTTTCCGTGCGCTGCTCTGGTTCGCCAGAAGCGCCTTAGTCATGCTGGCCACATGACCCGGAAGCTGTACGCCGGCTCTCGGCCAATAAAGCGAGATGAGCGCCGCAACCCCAGAGTCGGACACGACTGGACCTAATGGTCAGGGGTCCCTTTACCTTTACCTTTTACCAGTAGGGAGGGAGGGAGACTGGCCACTGTCAGAACAGGGTGTTGGGCTCGGTGGGCCATTGGCCTGGTCCAGCTGGGCTCTCCATTACATTTATTTCAAGCTTTTTATTACGTTTCTGTTCTGGCCCCTTACTTTCGAGTTTCAACCAACAGCTGACCCATAAGGGATAGTGGCCTTCGAAAGAAAAAAACAGTTTCCTCACCCCAATTTTAGGGGTCATTGGACCACCCCTCCCTGGTTTTTGGCCACACTCCTTACATGCCAGGGAGGGAGAGGCCCTCGAGTTTCCAACAGCTGGGTCTGTTTCAGATAGTTGCTGGATGAGGGGATAGCAGACAGATTGATAACTTTTAAAGACCCAGGTGGGGGGAGCTAAAAGCCAAAGATTAGCAAATCAAAGAACTTAGCAGTAAGAAGATTTCAGTGCGGCATTTCTCGGAGGTAGAAACAGAGACAGGGGTTTACCCGGGGATATGTGCCATTTCCCCCCTTGCAACACGTGTGGGCATAAAGAATTTGGCAAAGCCAGCTCTGGATAAATAACAGATGAAGAATCCATAGTGAGTGCCCTTGAAAATGGTTATGTCCTGGCTATACCCTTGGGTGGCCAAGGTGCTATTTTGGAGAAGGAGGAGAGCCAAATGATGCAGGGCATTCCTGCATTCTCTCTCCCTCCCATGATGGGGTTTGTGTAATTATTGTTAATAATAATAATAATAATAATAATAATAATAATAATACCCCCCATCCTTCACTGTAAGATTGCAAGGTGGGCTGCAACAATTTAAAATATAGTATTATTACCATTGTTGTTGTTTAGTCGTTTAGTCGTGTCCGACTCTTCGTAACCCCATGGACCAGAGCACGCCAGCATTAGTATTATTAATTACATTTGTATGCCACCCTTGATCTGAAGATCCCAGGGTGGTTCACCACAGAAAAATACAAAGTGAGAACATACACAAAGTTCTTAATAAAAGCAAAGACAAGTCAAAAAAAAAAAACACTCTCCCACAAACACATTTAAAGGGACATAGAATGTTAAGCAACCAAAGGCCTGGTTAAAGAGAACAGTTTTTGCCTGGCGCCTAAAGATATGTAATGAAGGCACCAGGCAAGCCTCTCTGCTGCCTTATTAAGTGCAATACAAATTAGTTATGAGGAATGGGCTGCTGCCCCACCAACTTGGGTCTGCCATCAGTCAGCCCCCACCTTTGCTGCTTGGAGAGTCCTTTGAGTGGCCCTGCCTGGCAGCTGCCTCCTCCTCCTTGCTCTCAGTGTTGCGCCATGCACAGCAAAACCAGAACATGTTGGCTGTCTCTGTTGCTGTCTCTGGCGCCACCTACTGGCTGGCTCCCCACCTTCTGTCCTACCAGTCTCAGTGAGCCCCTGCCACAATTGCCCTGCAGCCCTCCTCTCTCCATCCCACCCCTGCAGCGCCTGGAACGTGCCATCGCCATCTTGCCACCTTCCCTGGAGCCTGCCCAGCTGAAGGAGCTCTGGAGTCGCCTGCTCTACCTGGACCAGGTGGAGTCGCTCAGCGACCAGCTGCTTTTCCTCGAAGAGAAACTGGGGGACTGTGAGTATCAGAAAGGCCACGCCATCCCGACAACCTCAGCGGCGAGAACACGCCTGGCGACCCAGGGGCAGCCCATCCTGTTTCGATACCTGAAGTGAAACAGGAAGGTGCCACCTTGCACGTGTGCCCTGAACCACCTTCCTTGCCCTCTCCGCTGAAGCCTCACATATGGGGTCGCACAGCTGGGGCTTCCAGGTTCTTGCGAGAATTCGCTGGAAGGCACCGCAGCCGCTTCCACTCACTTCTCCAGTGGTGGCAGAGACGCCCCTAGAATTTTGCTGCCTGAGGCACTTGCCGCAATCTGCCTCATGGATGAGCCGGCGCCATCCACGGGAGGGAAATGATTTCATGCAGGCAAGGGCATGGCTAAGCAGAGTCCCAAGGGTCAGGTGGACTGGTCTGGGGGGCCGTAGGTGCCCCACCAAGCCAGACCTGAGGCAATAACAGGCTGGGCTCAGGGGTGGGGAACGCTTTGCATTCTCCTCTGGGCAACCTTCCAAAGGAAGAGAGCATGCAACTCTCCAGAGTTTCAAGCAGCGTATTTCCCCCAGCCCTACCTGTAGATGCCTTTGGGGACTGAGACTGGAACCTTCTGCAAGGAAATCAGATTTTTTGCATGCATCCTCCCGCTTGCTATTGGGCTAGGAAATGTTGCTTTCAGGCACTTTGGCTGCTACAGCTCAATTCACCCCTCCACCCCACGTCACCCCTGCAGATTATTGATTTTGCCTTGCTGGTGGGATGTGCAAGCCCCTCCGCGTAATACAGTGGCACCTCTGGTTACGTACTTAATTCGTTCCGGAGGTCCGTTCTTAACTTGAAAACGTTCTTAACCTGAAGCACCACTTTAGCTCATGGGGCCTCCCGCTGCCGTTGCGCCGCCAGAGCACGATTTCTGTTCTCATCCTGAAGCAAAGTTCTTGAGCCAAGGTAATACCCGGTATTTCTGGGTTAGCAGAATCTGTAACCTGAAACGTATGTAACCCGAGGTACCACTGTATTGGGAGCTGCCTTATAGCAATTCAAACCAGTCATCCACCTAGCTCAATACTGTTTACACTGGCTGGCAGCAGCTCTCCAGGTTTTCAGAATGCGCTCTCTCCCATCTCCTCCCAGATGCCATGGACATTGGGACCTTCTATGTGCAGATAATGCTGAATGCCCTTCCCCGACTATTGAAACTCTTCATTATAAATAGCTGCCAACTATTTCTATGAACTGCCTTCCCTCTAGTAGCAGGGGTGGTTAGGTCTCTTGCACTTTTCAAACCTCATTTTTTTCTCTTTCTGGGTTTCTTGCTCCCAGGTGCCTGTCAAAACGGTAAAAATGGCTTTGGCTATGACATTGCCCGGTGATGGCTGCGTCCTGGACTCGATTGATTGGAAACCAGCCCACCCACCCCCTGCTCCCGACTCTGGGCTGGTGGCTACTGCTCTAGGAAGCTTCAGTTTAACATCTCCTCCCTGGGCACACTCAACTCATTACTTAAAAGCAAAATACGCACAGCAAGGGCTAGGCCTCTAACGGATTAACTAATGGAAGCAAGCTTCTGAGTCGCACAGCATCCTTCTGGAGGAATTTGAAGCACGGCCACACAGAATTCTTGAGTCATTCACAGCCAATGAAAAAAAAATAGAGGAAAATTAAGCACTTTTGATTTCAATGGGAGATTTACAATGAATTTCTATGCGTGTTGACTCACTTGCAAATCCTGCTGCAACCAGTAGATTATTCCCAAATTAACTATGCAAAGGACAGCAATCTTAAGCACATGCTTAATGCCCCCACAGAAGTCAATGGAATTATAAAGTGTTAGCGTCCGACTCATGCCAACTTTTAAGTAGCAATGTGGCCTGCTTGGGGTGTTCTTGATATTTCGTTGCCTGAATTTCTCTGTGGTGAAGAGCACTCATTTTTGTCTTTGATTACCTCCCTTGACCAGTTTCTCCATCACCTTGTTTATCCTGGGCTGGTCTCTCAACCACAGGCAGTCCAGAATTCAACAGGTACAGCTCTAAACTCCTCTCAAACTCCCTTTCTGCTGAAATGCACCAAACTCTTAACAAGCTAATGATCGTGTTCTGCACCACATTCCCTGCAACCCTGTACTTCTTCCAACCACACGTGAACAACGGAAGGCACTTATTTGCTTTTGAGATCTCGCTGTCCCTGCCAAGTTGGCTGCAATGTTGTTGGACAACGCAACTCCCCTGACCTCCCCCCCCCCACCGGCTGGGGGTGTGGTGGGCATTGATGGTAGCTGGAAATCCAACATCTGGAAGGCCACGGGTTTTCCAGCTCTGGAACTAGGGAAAGATCTGCGTTCAATTCCTCTGCCTGGAAGCTCACCCTAAACCAGTGATGGCTAACCTTGACACCCCAGATGTTTTGGAACTACAACTCCCATCATCCCTAGCTAACAGGACCAGTGGTCAGGGATGATGGGAGTTGTAGTCCCAAAACATCTGGAGTGTCAAGGTTAACCATCACTGCCTAAACCTATGTATGCTACCTTTGAGCTCAGTCTCCAACAGGGCAAGATATGATTGCACGTTGAAGCATCTGAAAGAAGAATGGCTTTATTATGGCATAATCTTTCATGGCGAAGCACGATAATTTTTTTAAATCTTCTTTCTTCTTTGGCAATCACTCGTAGGCAAGTAAGATTCTCTTCCATGAACATGGTCTTGAACAGTGAGTCCGTGACTGTGGAGGCCAATTCTGGATCCACACATCCTTCCACAGTGGGGATATAGGTTTCCAGATGCGAGTTGATCACGGTGAGGGTTTGCTAAGCATGCCTTCCTCTTAGCATGTTTCTCCCTTTTGTCCTGAGTTTGTGCTTTTTCAAAGTCCATGACACCTTTAGTAAAGGCTGTTTGCCAATTGAAGCGCTTGCAGGCCAGTGTTTCCCAGTTATCAGTGCTTATACTGCATTTTAAAAAGATTTGCCTTGAGAGTGTCTTTATAAACCTCTTTTGTTGTCCACCGGTATTTCGCTTTCCATTCTTTGGAAGATGACAATCAGGCATCCGAACAACATGACCAGTCCAACGAAATTGTTGTTGAAGAATCATTGCTTCAACAGGGGTGATCTTTGCTTTTTCCAGTACTTTGGCATTAGTTTGCTTGTCTTCCCAAGTGAATTAGGGGGTCGTGGGAACAAGTGGTGGTCGTCATTGAGACCTGACGCCGAGTTTCCCAGGGACAGCACTCTGGCCAAGAGAATATTGTTCAAGCTGCACTTTTGACATAGTTAATTTCCTTTTATTAAAAACAAAGAAATAAAAGGTCACTTATTAACTTCTTGAATGGTAGCAGTCCTGTTTGGAGGAAGATGCCATTTTAATTCCACAGAACCAACATCTCTTGTAAGATTCTGATCCAGTTAATAATTGTTCATTGGAATGAATTGCTGCAGCTGGATTTATTTGGGAATAAAATAATAGTAGTAGTTTTATTATTTATATGCCGCTCATCTGACTGAGATGCCCCAGCCGCTCTGGGCGGCTTCCAACAAAAACTCAATAATAAAAATCACACATAAAAAACTTCGCTAGACAGGGCTGCCTTCAGATATGGAGATAAATAACTAAACTTTTAGGAGACATCTGACAAGATGTTCCTCAGGTGGGCACCACTACTGAGAAGGCCCTCTGCCTGGTTCCCTGTAACCTCACTTCTTGCAATAAGGGAACCACCAAAAGGCCCTCAGAGCTGGACCTGAACGATGGGGGTGGAGACACTCCTTCAGGTATAAAGGGCTGAAGCCCTGTATGTAAATGATAATATTATCCATGCATCTGTCTAATCCCATTTTTAAAGCCATCCCAGTGTGTGGCCATCACTACCTCCTGTGGGGACAAATCCCACAGCTCTTTTTCCATAGTTTATCTGCAGGTAAATAGCTGCAATTCTGGTAACGCCTGCAGTAGATGTACAGAAAGTCTTCGCCTGCAGCTCAACCCCAACATCTCCGAAAAGGTGCCAAAGGCAAAGGTTACAGGACCCCACCATCACACAAAAAACCCCACCTTTATGTGCTAGAGACACAGAGCGAGACGTGTTGCAATGGAGGGGGCTTGTTTGAGGGTCTTTATTAAAAGCAGGAAGGTCTTAGGAACATGGACTTGGTGGTGCCCCTTTTGCCCATCGCCCCCTCCCCACATCAACGCTCCCCCGACATAACACCCCCCCCAGAAGGGCATCTGGCAGCAGGGATAGGCAACTGGGTCTCCAACTGGGGAGAGGACAGAAATATATCAAGGGGGGAAATTCCCCAAAGGCAGGAGAGGAGCAGAGGCAGCCGCCCCTCTTCCCCCCCAAAGCAGGGAATATTTGGCAAAATCCCACCCACCCCCTCCACCCCACGAACAAGCGCACGCTCCCTGAAACAGCTCCCCAAGCACGCCTGCCCCCCACAATAGAGGGGGTCTCTCCTTCTGCCCCCTTTCATCCCAAAATTATAGCCTCTCCCCAATCCTAATGGCCCGCCCTCATAAAAAATATAGCTGCACACAGAAATCCACTCCAGCCCCAGGAAGTATGCACAGGAAGTGCATGCAAGGCCTTATGGGGCACCAACATGGCGCCCTCCCGATCATCTGGACTACAACTCCCATCAGCCCCAGGGCTAGAGAGAACAGGTTCGGGAAAGGCTTTTTCCTCTGCCTGAAGCCTTGCAGTAGGCCAAGCAACGAGGTGCCCTCCAGCGGCTGCCGTACCCCAACTCCCATCAGCCCCAGCCAGCGTGGCCAGTGGTGAAGGATGATGGGCGTTGTAGTCCAGTAATAGCTGAAGGGTGCCGCATCAACTACCACCACCACGCTTTAATTCCTGCTTGGCCCAATTGGCAAAAGGGCACCAGCCTCATGCCACTAGCCCCCTCCATGTTGCGCACCCCTCCACCCCCCCAAAAATCGGCCAAGTGACCCCGCACCCAATCACTGGTTGCCCTTCCCCAATGCCCTGTCCCAAGACCTCAGCCTTCCTGCCACACTTTGCCACAGAGGGGGCACACACACGTACCTCCCCTCTGCCAATCTCCGAGACCAAAACGGAGAGTTTGCAGCCCCGATGCCTCCAACTGGAGCCAGGAAAGCAGGCTGCCATGTTGTCGCAGCTCGGATAAGGGCAGGCTGGCTTCCCTCTTCGCAGGGCAGTTACGATATTTTAACCAACACGAGAGAGGAGAAAAGTAACAGGCCCCGAGAGGCTGTCAGGAAACGGGGGTCTGCTCTCGCTTTCTCCCCAAGCAGCATCCCTAATTTCCGCCCCACATCAATTGGGTCAAGGGCTGGTCCCGCAAACTGGGTTCCAGAGGGTCATCCCATATTATTTTAGCCCCCCCCCCTCCCCGCGAGACACACCGCAACCCCCCCTCCCCACAAAGCTGCTCTTTCGTTCCCTCGTTTCACCCCCCACTGGAGGTGACTGGAAAGAGCAAATACAGAGTCACATTCTTTCTGTGTCCCCACCCCCCACCCCGCCCCGGTCCCCCCGTTCGCCGTGCCCCTTTCACAGAGGGAGGTAGTCTTGTCCACCATTTTATTAGAGCTGCTGGTCAGTCCGAGGTCGTAGTCCGCACAGCTCCCCCTCCTCGGGGAGCTCTGGAGTGGTTCATCGCCGCCTCGCTCCCACCGCAGGCAAGATGTAGCGGATCGTGCCCATTCCGTCTCCCTTATCTCCCTTATCTCACACGCAAACACACACACACACACACACCCTTCGTGAAAGGCCAGCGGGGCGTTTGCAACCAGCCCGCAACCCGGCTTCACATTTTGCAGTGTTCGCACTCAGAACCTGCCCTGCGCCCATCTCGACCCCCCCTCCAGAGGTGCGCCGGGATGGATCTTCCCTCTGCAGGATTCGAGGAGTGGTTCTGTTTATACAGTGCCTGTGGGTCAGCCCACAAAATGCTCCCCACCCCCCCGGAACGGGGGGCTGGAGTGGTCCAGTCCGAGAAGCTTGAGCGGAACAGTTCACATCGACAGAAACGGGGAGGGGAAGAAGACCTGGCGGGGAGAGGACTGCGCCATCTACCTGGTTGTGGGAGGGGAGAATTCTGGTCCAAAAGGTGGAAGCGGGCGTGGCTGGGATCAACTCCGCCCCCGCGGCTCCTTGTGGGCGTGGCCAGGCTAAGCCCGCCCCAGCTTGCAAATCTCCCGAGTTTGGTTGTAGCGTGGGCTGCTCCCGTCACCGCCTCTGCCACTCGTGGTCCCGGCTTGGCCGCTGGGGGTTTAACGTCGCCCTCTTCTGCCGTGGCCCCCGTCCCAGTGGGCGCAAAGCTGTTCCCAGTCCCCACCCCATAAGCTCCTCTCTCTCTAGGGCCGGATGTTGGGAGGGAGGAAGTAGTAAAAGGGGGTCACTGTGGGGCACCCAGCTCCACCGAGAGCCCCTCGAAGGCAATGAGCATGGCCTGGCGCACGCGATCTGTCAGTGCCGGCACGTCTTCAGCCCCCAGCCCCCACGTGGGCATGGGAGGCAGGATCTGGACCGTGCAGCGCCCTGCGCCGGAGGGAGAGGAGACGGAGGCAGCGGAAAGGGGCCGTGATGATGTAGCCGGACCGGGGGGGGGGGGGCAGAAAGGGAGAGAGAAGGAAAGAAAAAGAAAAGTGTTAAGTGTGCAGGCTGCAAAGAGTATTTAATTATTTTCATTTATTTGCCTGCTAATTTCATATTCCCGCTTTCCTCCCAAGTCAGCTCACAGTGTAAATTAAAACAGATACAGTCATACCCCGGGTTACTCACATAATTTGTTCCGAGGTGCCGTTCGCACCCCGAACTGTGCGCAACTTGGGCGGCGCTTTTGCGCATGCACGAGATCGCGCGCTTCTGCGCATGCGTGAACTGCGCAGAACGCTTCTGTGCATCCACGGACCGCGCGGTCATGTGCAGAAGCGTCCGCGCTCCGTTCACTCTCCGTGTTACACTTCCGGGTTTGCGGAGTGCGCAACCCAAACATACACAACACGGGGTGTTCGCAACCCGGGGTATGCCTGTACAACTAAAAATGTATGATTGTTTTACCTATTTAAAAACCCCTCCAACTAAGTAGCCCTATTGAAATCAGCACTGAAAACACTCAAAGCCGTTTAACCCCCCAAAATACACCACCCACCCTCAGAAGACCCTGCCACAACAGCCAGTGGGTGGCCAAAGGTTTGTCAGAACCAGCCTCGTCCATGGAGATAAGGGGAGGGGAAAGGAGCCAGGCGGCTGGACTCACCCGTGGTGAAACGCCTTTCCTTCTTACTGTAGAAATCCCGATACGATGAGATCACAACTGGGATAATAGGAACCTGAAAAGGGGGGGAGGGGGGACAGCAGGAAGAAGACAAAAAGATAATGCAGGTGAAACTCGAAAAATTAGAATATCGTGGAAAAGTTCGTTTATGTAAGCAATTGTTTTCATTAGCTACTGGAGTTTAATATATGAGATAGACTCCTGACATGGAAAGCGAGATATGTCAAGCCTTTATTTGTTATAATTGTGATGATTATGGCGTACAGCTGATGAAAACCCCAAAGTTGAAATTGTTAATTTGGGGTTCTCATCAGCTGTACACCATAATAATCACAATTATAACAAATAAAGGCTTGACATATCTCGCTTTGCATGTCATGAGTCTATCTCATATATTAGTTTCACCTTTTAAGTTGAATTACTGAAAGAAATAAACCTTTCCACGATAGTCTAATTTTTCGAGTTTCACCTGTACACTTCAGGGAGGGCTGTTTTTAAAAAAAGGCGTCTAAACATCTTTTAAAAGTTGTTTTAATTTGGTGGTTGTCGTGACATCTTTTGGGAAACGAATCCCAGAGTTTAGCTGTGTGCTGCATGATGAGGGTTCCAGCATTATGAGAAAACGAGAAAAACCTCCCTCCCTCCCTCCCTCCCTCCCTTTTCAGCTCTTTCTTCCCACCCTCCTTCCTTCTTTCTCTCCTGTCATGGTGATCTTCTAACCTATTAAGGCCTTTGCAAGGACTGGAAAAAGACAGTGCACCAGATTCTCTGAATAGTGTCATAGGAATGCTATGTTTTTTGTTATGAAAACACACCTCTTTACACTTTTTGACACCTCAGGTGCTTCACTTAATGGTGCCCACCTCTTTTCCTGCATTGACTCTGTTCCGTTCGACTTGGAACGGTTTTGTTTTATAGCAGCACCGGTTCCATCTGCTTTTATAACCATGTGCCATATATATGGCTGAGATTCCTGCGTTGCAGGGGGTTGGACTAGATGACCCCTGGGGGTTCCTTCCAACTCTACAATTCTATGAAATGAAGGGACTCTGCCTCTGAAACCCTGGAGACCCATTGACAGTCCGTTTAGGCCAGTGTTTCCCAAACTTGGGTCTCCCGCTGTTTATGGACTACAATTCCCATCATCCCTGACCTTGCTAGCTAGGGATAATGGGAGTTGTAGTCCAAAAAACAGTTGCGGGACCCAACCTTGGGAAACTCTGGTTTGGGCAGTACAGAGTCAGGCAGACCAATATTCTGACTCTCTCTAAGACACCTTTCTTTGGCTTACAAAAATAAAAGCAGTGATCCTGGTTCATGCTTTGAGTACATCTTCCTGCTAATCTTTACAGAACAGCCCTGCGAGGTAAGGTAAAGGTAAAGGGACCCCTGACCATTAGGTCCAGTCGTGACCGACTCTGGGGTTGCGGCGCTCATCTCGCTTTATTGGCCGAGGGAGCCGGCGTACAGCTTCAGGGTCATGTGGCCAGCATGACTAAGCCACTTCTGGCGAACCAGAGCAGCACATGGAAACGCCATTTACCTTCCCGCCAGAGTGGTACCTATTGATCTACTTGCACTTTGACGTGCTTTCGAACTGCTAGGTGGGCAGGAGCTGGGACCGAGCAATGGGAGCTCACCGCGTCGCGGGGATTCGAACCGCCGACCTTCTGATCGGCAAGCCCTAGGCCAATGATGGCTAACCTTGACACTCCAGATGTTTTGGAACTACAACTCCCATCATCCCTAGCCAACAGGACCAGTGGTCAGGGATGATGGGAGTTGTAGTCCCAAAACATCTGGAGTGTCAAGGTTAGCCATCACTGCCCTAGGCTCTGTGGTTTAACCAAGGTAGGTTGGTACAATTATCCCCGTTTGGCCAATGGGAGAGGTCAAGACCAATAGAGAGAGGAAGTGGTGTGGCAGAGACCGCTTGGCAAGTCAGTGGCGGAGGAGAGACTTGGAGGTGGCTTCCTGGCTCTTAACCTGCTGCTCTGCCCGGCCAGATGGGTGGGGTATAAATAAATTATTATTATTATTATTAACAAGACATACACTATGTGTGTTTGCTCAGAGGTCACCCCTACCGGATTTCAGACTGCAAAACCGCATAGGGGTTGCAGCTCGAGTCGCCCCCACGACTAAGTAAAGAGGGAAGGATTTCCTACCTGGGCTTGCACAGCCAAATGGAAGGCACCCCGCTTGAAGGGCAGCATGGAGCCGTTGTGGTTCCTGGTGCCCTCGGGGAACACCCAGACCCGAACCTGCAGAGGAAATAATCAATATTAGCTCTCTTGCTCCATCCTGTACACCTAGCCACGACACAGACACAATCCCACTTCGCTATCCCTTCCTCCCACCCCCCTGTGCCCCCAGATCCCCCACGATTCCCCAAAATTCAGGCAGTCTCCTGCTCCAGCAGCACTCACATCCTCACAGAGCATGGTTTGCGCCGTCTCCGCCATGACGCTAATGGCGTCGTCGGTTTTCTTGCGGTTGATGAAGATGATGCCCCCTAGCCAGCACGCCAGCCCCACCGTGCCCATGTACATCAGCTCCTTCTTGGCAATTGGCACACACCGGCCGGGCAAGACTTCCATCAACCCTGCAGGGCGGGGCGGGGCAGAGGAGAGGGAGGAAAGCGGGAAGGTTAGCCACGGCAACAGATCAAGGCCACCCAGCCCACTATGTGCCAGTTGGGGGGCGACCACAGCCTGGTGGCACAGCAAATGCCCAGCCAGAGCAAACCAGAGGTGGGGAGTCTGTGGCATTTTGTATCTTGTTGACTACAACTCCCATCATCCCTGACCACTGGGCCATGCTGCCTGGGGGCTGCTGGGAGCCTCAGAACCTTCTGTAGGGCCACAGCTTCCCCACTGGGGTGTAAAAGCAAATTTTTAAAAATGTTTTCACCTTTCCTGGGCTCCCTTCCTGTGCGAAATTCAACTAAAAAGGTCAACCAAAATTTGAGGCAGCCAATGCAGTCCCCTCAGGATGTTGTTTGACCCTCAGCAGACGGCGGTCAAGGGGAACAGGAGTTATGGTTCAGTCACATCTGGAGGGTTGGCTATCCCAGACTAGATTACTTTTGATAATCAGGCCTGATTATCGTCTTAGAATCATAGAATCATAGAGTTGGAAGAGACCACAAGGGCCATCCAGTCCAACCCCCTGCCAAGCAGGAACACCATCAAAGCATTCTTGACAGATGGCTGTCAAGCCTCTGCTTAAAGATCTCCAAAGAAGGAGACTCCACCACACTCCTTGGCAGCAAATTCCACTGTCGAACAGCTCTTACTGTCAGGAAGTTCTTCCTAATGTTTAGGTGGAATCTTCTTTCTTGTAGTTTGAATCCATTGCTCCGTGTCCGGTTCTCTGCAGCAGCAGAAAACAACCTTTCTCCCTCCTCTATATGACATCCTTTTATATATTTGAACATGGCTATCATATCACCCCTTAACCTTCTCTTCTCCAGGCTAAACATACCCAGCTCCCTAAGCCGTTCCTCATAAGGCATCGTTTCCAGGCCTTTGACCATTTTGGTTGCCCTCCTCTGGACACGTTCCAGCTTGTCAGTATCCTTCCTGAACTGTGGTGCCCAGAACTGGACACAGTATTCCAGGTGGGGTCTGACCAGAGCGGAATACAGTGGTACTATTACTTCCCTTGATCTAGGTGCTATACTCCAAAGCAACTCCTCTATTCCGAACTTTAAAAATGGAAAGTGTAACGATGGTGGTCGACAAAAACGGTTTAAGGACTCTCTCAAGGCAAATCTAAAAAATGTAGTATAAACACCAACAACTGGGAAACACTGGCCTGCGAGTGCTCCAGTTGGAGAACAGCCTCCACCAAAGGTGTAATGGGCTTCAAAGACGCTCGAACTCAGGACACAAGGGAGAAACATGCTAAGAGGAAGGCACGCTTGGCAAACCCTCACCGTGATCGACTCCCACCTGGAAGCCTAGGTCCCCACTGTGGAAGGACGTGTGGATCCAGAATTGGCCTCCACAGTCACTCTTGGACTCACTGTTAAAACCATATTTATGGCAGGCAATCTTACTCGGCTACGAGTGATCGCCAAAGAAGACGACTTTTGAAGATGCCTTCCCAACTCTGCAAATCAGGTGTGGGGAACCTTTGGCTCCCCAGAGGTTATTGTCTGCCAACAGCCACCATCCCTGGCTGTAGGCCACACCTACTGGGGCTGATGGGAGTTGCTGTAGTTCAGCATGAGACTTTGAATTGCAGGGTAGCAGGTTCGAACCCCACGTTGGTCAAAAGATTCCTGCACTGCACGGGGTTGGGCTAGGCCAGTGCTTTTTTTTCTTTAAAAAAATGTTTAGGCGTACTCTCATTTTCCTTCTCATATTGAAATACTGCCCCTCAATGAGGCCAAACTTAGATTCACAAAATGTTTAGGGGTATGCGTACCCCCGCAAAAAAAGCACTGGGCTAGGTGAACCTCATGGTTCCTTCCAACCTCCAAAGTCTCCCCACACCTGCTGAGAAACCAATGAAGATTGCTTTAAATTGGGCAGGAACTCTTAATAATTTAGTGGTATGGTAAAATGGACTGACGGGAGAGGCTACAAGGGGTTTTCTACTCAGTTTCTGGCTACATGGCCCTCAGCCAACTACCCAGACCCCCTTTTCCCCCTGCCAAGCCGTACCGAGCAAGTCAAGCGAGCTCTGATGGTTGGACACGATCACATAAGGCTGCTTGATGTTGAAGTTCTCTGTCCCCCGCACGTCAATCTTGATCCCGTACAGGTATTTCACATGTAGCATCATGAACCGGATTATCCTGGAGATGGAAAAGAAAAGAGAGGAGAAAATGTGTTCACCTGCGACTTCCGTACCTCACTGCACAGCAGTCGCAGCTGCTGCTGCTGATAATAATAATTTAATAATAATAATAATTTGATAATAATTTATTTATACACACACACACACACACACACACACACACATATATACCCCGCCCATCTGGCTGTGTTTCCCCAGCCACTCTGGGCGGCTTCCAACAGAACATTAAAATGCAATAATCTATTAAACATTAAAAGCCTCCCTAAACAGGGCTGCCTTCAGATGTCTTCTAACATCACTTTGCCATCTTCCCTTCTGGAAGGTTTGCCTGGTGCCTTCATTATACAGTGGTAGAAGAAGAAGAAGAGGAGTTTGGATTTGATATCCCGCTTTATCACTACCGAAGGAGTCTCAAAGCGGCTAACATTCGCCTTTCCCTTCCTCCCCCACAACAAACACTCTGAGGTGAGTGGGGCTGAGAGACTTCAGAGAAGTGTGACTAGCCCAAGGTCACCCAGCAGCTGCATGTGGAGGAGCAGAGATGCGAACCCGGTTCACCAGATTACGAGTCTACCGCTCTTAACCACTACACCACACTGGCTCTCAGGTACCTCGGGTTAAGAACTTAATTCGTTCCAGAGGTCCGTTCTTAACCTGAAACCATTCTTAACCTGAGGTACCACTTTAGCAATGGGGCCTCCCGCTGCCGCCGCACGATTTCTGTTCTCATCTTGAGGCAAAGTTCTTAACCCGAGGTACTATTTCTGGGTTAGCGGAGTCTGTAACCTGAAGCATCTGTAACCCAAGGTACCACTATACAGTAGAACCTTGGTTCTCGAACGTAATCTGTCCCAGAAGTCCATTCGACAACTGAAACGTTCGAAAGCCAAGGCGCAACTTCCGATTGGCGCAGGCGCCATGAAAACAATAGTCGGCAGCAGCATCAGACGTTCGGCTTCCAACAAACGTTCGAAAACAGGAACACTTCTGGGTTTTCGGCGTTTCGGAGCCGAAACATTCGAGGACCAAGTCATTCGAGAAGCAAGGTTCCACTGTATATCTTTAGGTGCCAGGCAAAAACGTTCCTCTTCAACTGGGCCTCTGGCTAATTAATATGCCACAACGTTTTAAATGCATTTGTGGGAGCGTGGTTTACTGTTTTATTGCTATTTATTTGTGTTTTTAATCTTGTGAACTGCCCTGAGATCTTTTGATGAAGGGTGGGGGAAATATCTAATAAATAAAAATGATAATAAAATAATAAGCTGCCAGTCAAAAATAATTTTTGAGGCACTGAGGTGTCCGGAGTGCTCATGCTCCCTCTAGAGGCCAGTGTTGTTCAATGCAGCTTTCACTTTTCAAAATACCAAAGCAACCAGAAATTGTTTTTATTGCTGTTGTTGGCTCTCCTCTTTCTACCAATCCAGTAAAGGTAAAGTCCACAGGAGGCCAACCTGCCTATAATAATGTAAGAAGCAGCTGCCGCAAGACCTTTTGCTCCCTCAGGTGAAGTCCAAGATGCCTCCCTGTGGCATTCCACTTACCTAAAAGATCGCCTCATCCCTACGCAGTCTCAGATATGTAAGTTACAAGTAGGTAGCCGTGTTGTTCTGCCGTAGTCGAAACAAAATAAAAAAATTCCTTCCAGTAGCACCTTAGAGACCAACTAAGTTTGTTCTTGGTATGAGCTTTCGTGTGCATGCACACTTCTTCAGATACCAGATATGAAAGCTCATACCAAGAACAAACTCAGTTGGTCTCTAAGGTGCTACTGGAAGGAATTTTTTTATTCAGATATGTAAGTTAATCGTCAAATGGCCCTTAAACCCAGGTTACAGTGGCCACAACGGAATGTCTAGGTACCTCTTTGTTTACAAGGAATTTTGTTGCGGTGGTGGTGGTTCATTTTATTTCTACACCGCTTTACATATATTTTTTAAAATTCTCGAAGCTTCCTTGGAGGTTTTTAAGCAGCGGTTGGATGGCCCTCTGTCATGGATGCTTTGGCTGAAATTCCTGCATTCAAGGGGGTTGGGCTAGATGACCCCTGGGTCCTTCCAGGAGGCCAAATGTCAGTGGTGGGCAGGGCCAGAGGCAAAAGTTGGCAGAAACAATGAATGCAAAATTTACCTTTGTGCAGTAGGCTAGTTTACCCTGCTCTATCCTTAATCTAAGGAAACAAGAGGCATTGTCAGAGTCCGTGGAGACATTCCAGCTAGGCCAAAACTCATCAAGGAAGGGGGCAGAACAGCCTTAAACTGGTTTTATCTATAAATACTCAGAAAGGGCATAGTTTAAAATGCAAATAAAACTCAGTTCCAGAGAGTAACAGGCACAGCGCAAATAATGCAGGAATTATTCTTTACAAATTGTAAAGAGACAACAAGTGTCAGTATTGTTCTTACTATTTCTAAGAGCACAAAGAGCTGTAATTTCCACATAGCAGCATACTGAGATGGGGGCTATTCTGTTGTGAGTTTCCTCATTCAAATACATTACAAAATCACACCATTCAGATCCAGATCTCCGCCCCGCCCCCCCTCTTGAATTTATTCCCAAGCTTTTCAACCAAAGCTACATCCCAAACCTTTTAATACTTTTTCCACAGGTGTTTTATCCTGTGGTTTTATTGGTTACTAGTAAATTAAGCCCGTTATCAGATAACGGGCCCTAGAACATATGGGGCCATTGGGGGTGTAGCGGTCCCTCCCATTAACCCTCCCCTCCCCAGACTCCTCTCCCTCCCATTAACCCTTCCCCTCCCCAGCAGCCTGTTCAATCAGATGCCTTTGGGAAACCCACAAACACAGCTCAGCTCTCTCTCTCTCACACACACACCTCCCCCCCACCTCCCCCCACTTCCCACACCTCCAGAAATAGCTCGCCTCTCTCTCTCTCTCCCAGACACACACACACCTCCCCCCCCATCCCCGGCGACCGGGCGGCAGCGCGAGGCGGGCAGGGGGTGGTGGGGAGGCTGGTGTGCGGGCGGTAAAAATCCGGCTCCCTGGTGGTGACAGCAGGGCTCAGCTTGGGGAAGGGAGAGCGAGAGCGCGGCGACGCCTCCTCCGCCTCCGGGCTCCTCCGTTTTGTGCCGTGAGGTGAGTGAGGCGTTCTCGGAGAGGACCTGGCTCCGTCTCCCGCTGGCGTCTCCCACTCCCCGCTTCCTACAGCCTCTCCCCGCCGCCGGCTCCAGCCTCGGCCGCTACTCCAGAGGAGGAGAAAAGCGGAGGCGAGGGAGGAGGAAGCAGGGGATGGGGGAAAAAAAGGAGGGTGTTTTTGAGGCGGCCTCGGAGGGCGGTTCTTTATTCATGCGGCGGCAGCGTCGGAGCCGGCACCACCGCCGCTCCACAGCCAGCAGCAGGAGGAGGAGCAGGAGCCACCTCAGTGCGCCACCGCCGCCTGCCTCAGCTCTCCCGCCCCTCCTCAGCCGGGCGAGAGCTGCGGGCCCGTCCCGGCAGCCTGCACGCCGCCCCGCCTTCAGCGCCGGAGCGCCGCGCCTGGGCTGCCGACCCGGTGGGAGGAGAAGGAGGCGGAGGCGGCGAAGGACGCAGGAGGCCGGCGGGCGAGAGCTGCGCGCCCGTCCCGGCAGTCTGCACGCCGCCCCGCACGCCCCGACTTCAGCGCCGGAGTGCCGCGCCTGGGCTGCCGACCCGGTGGGAGGAGGCGGAGGCGGCGAAGGACGCAGGAGGCCGGCGGGCGAGAGCTGCGCGCCCGTCCCGGCAGCCTGCACGCCGCCCCGCAAGCGGGGAGCCGGTTCCGGAGAGCGGAGGAGCAGCGGGGGCGTTGCCGCCCGTGAAGCCCGCTCGGGGGGCAGGCCCTGATTGCCGCCGCCGGCAGCAAGAGCTAGTGGCGGCGCCGGGATCAGAGGCGCGGAGACGGCCGGCGACGGGGGGAGCGGCGCTCCGCGCCGCTTCCCCCGCGCTTTCCAGCCAGTAATGGCGGCTGCCGGAGCCTCCAGTAAAGGCGGCGGCGGAAGTGGTCTCTGCTGGCCAATCCCTGCGTCCCTCTGTGTGACATGCGCAGTAGCGCACTTCCGTGACACACAGAAAGTGGACGCAGGGACATAGCAAGATTATTATATAGGATAGGCTTGTATTTTGGATACATCGTTTTTTCAGATTGCATACCGCTTAAGAGATTTTTAAAACATTAAGCGGTTCATAAATGCTTTCGGAATAAATCACTCACAGAGATGGACCAGTAGAACCCAATTTACCTTCTGCCCATCCCTACTCCAAAGTATCGCCGTACAAGTATGAAAAACGCTCTGGGTAACTTAAGTCACGTTACACAGAGATACCAAAGTTATGGAAACTGAAACGAATAGCCTCTTGGAGCTCTTTGGCATGCAGAGTATGCGCATTGTACAACTTGTGAATCTGGTTAGAGAGTAAGAAAAATAGCTTTATTCTGGGAAGCTCAGAACCAGGATAGAAAAGTGTTCTAGCTCTAACCTAACTACGTAATCTAAGGAAGACAAAGGGAGCCATGCTTGCTTCTGTTTTCCGATGATAGATTCAAGGTGACCTCTCACCTTGAGGTCTGAGGAAGAAGCATGAGGAAATTGTAAACAGGATGCAACCTAAGACATAGCCATCTAAATTTAAAAAAGGACAGGGAGGCCAGAAAAGAGGTCAAGAGGCTACAAAAAATCATAGCGTTGGAAGGGACCCCGAGAATCATCTAGTCCAACCCCCTGCAATGCAAGAAACCTGCCCACAGTCGTCCCTGGGCAGTCTTGAACCACCAACCTTCCGGTCAACAGGCACAGGGATTGTCTGGGAGTCTGGAGGTCCTTTGCTCTGCCTGCATTAAAGGTAAAGGGACCCCTGACCATTAGGTCCAGTTGTGTCCGACTCTGGGGTTGCGCGCTCATCTCGCTTTATTGGCCGAGAGCCGGCGTACAGCTTCCGGGTCATGTGGCCAGCATGACTAAGCCACTTCTGGCGAACTAGAGCAGCACACGGAAACGCCGTTTACCTTCCCGCCAGAGCGATACCTATTTATCTACTTGCACTTTGACATGCTTTCAAACTGCTAGGTGGGCAGGAGCTGGGACTGAAACAAAAGATTTATGAGTTCCCCCCCCCGCCCCGCCCTGGCCAAACACAACAAGGGCTGCACCCACCACTGCGCTATGTGAACACCCCGCCAGCACAGGGACTTCCTTTGGCATGGAAGAACATTGTTCCCCAAGCCTCCTTCCCCCATGTGCCCCCTAAATCTGTTCCAGGGGGTTTCCCCACACACCCCAACACTCTGGAGCAGATTTGGGGAAGGTGGAAAGGGACAGAGGGAGTCCCACTACACAAACAAAAATCCTTGCACTAAGAGAATGAGTTAGAATGAGCAGAAAGAGCCTAATAAAGGGAAAGGGTACAGTCATGGATGACTCTGGGGTTGCAGCGCTCATCTCACTTTACTGGCCAAGGGAGCTGGCGTACAACTTCCAGGTCATGTGGCCAGCATGACTAAGCTGCTTCTGGCAAACCAGAGCAGCGCACGTAAACGCCGTTTAGATAAGATAAGATAAGATAATTTATTGTCATTGCACAAGTACAAGCACAACGCTATACAAGTGCAACGAAATTGCATGCCATCCCATTAAAAAAACAGAAACAAACAAAAAACAGCACAAAACACACACCCCAAAAAGCCACACATACACCCATCACAGCTCTCCAAGGTCATATTATCTGGTTACAGCATTTAAGATGGTTATAGCTCTTGGGTAGAAACTGTTTACCTTCCCGCCAGAGCGGTACCTATTTATCTACTTGCACTTTGATGTGCTTTCAAACTGCTAGGTGGGCAGGAGCTGGGACCAAGCAATGGGAGCTCACCCCGTCGCGGGGATTCGAACCGCTGACCTTCTGATCGGCAAGCCCTAGGCTCTGTGGTTTAAGCCACAGCGCCACCCGCGTCCCAAAAGAGCCTAATACACACAAACAAACAAACTCTTGTGCTTACTTCATATTCTCCACGTTGCGCCCACGGACTGCGCAAATAGGGATGACGATGACGGCCAGGAAGAGGATGTAGCTGTTGTAGAACGCCATCTTGCAAAAGTACTTGAAGGTGGCACTCCATTCATAGAGAAGCGGCACCACCACCAGGAACAAAATGAGGAGCCCCTGGCCCAGCGAAATCTCCATTGTCCCTGCAGGGGGGAGCGGGGAGGGAAAGAGTTAACTCCGTTTCTATTTCAGCAGCCATTTTAAAGCCATTCTTCCATTTTGTAATTCGCTTTTCGTTGGGTTTTTTTTAACCTCTGTTGTATTTGTTACTTATCATACACTGCTGAGAGACGGCGGCAATTAAGCAGCATATAAATTTTCATAAAATTTATGCACCGCTTGATTGTTGTCTGGTTTTGGTTTTTTTTTAAAGCCCTCAAGGAAGCTTTCAAAAAGAGACGACAAATAAAATTAACAACAATTCAAAGCTGTCAAAAAGTTAGCATAGCAATAGACTGAAATGGATTAAAACTCAGAAATTAAAATGGTAAAAACAATAATCATTAATAGATACTTTGGATTCTTGCAAGCCAAACACAACCCTCCCTAAAAGCAGTTCCTGTAAAAATGTACCGTATTTTTCCGTGTATAAGACTAGGTTTCCCCCCTAAAAAATAATGTTCAAAATTTGGGGGTGTCTTATACACAGGGGCCATCTCCCCCCATTTTCTTAAATCGGAGTCCCCCAAAATAGGACTTATACATGGGGGCATCTTATAGACGGAAAAATACGGTATATCCATAACAACAAAATCATGAACTTAAGTTATAGCATACATAATAATTCATAACACTGTGTTTGTTTCACTTCTCGGGTTGGCACGGCCGTCGGTTGGGAGCGAGGCATCGCAAGGATATGGGGATTGGCCAAAGACGTTCAAGTAAGCTCATAGCTGCACCAAGAGATGTGTTGAACTAAGGACACCCAACAACTCGTGTGTGATCATGACTCCGATATACCCTTCTGCATCTTCACCATTTAAGCTTGGTGCATGGCAAAGTGAACTACGGCTAGAAGGCACCATTCCCCACTCAGAGAAGACCTATAAGCCCCTCTTTAATGGGCAGACTTTTGCTGTGTTGTCAAACCATCAAAATTCTGCCTTGAGGCCACCCAAAGTCCACACCCAGAGATCTTCTCTGATAAGCAAGTGTGGCAGGTTCCTTAATTTACACCATTTTGCAAGCTTCTATCCTAGGACAACAGATCCTAAAGTTGAGGCTCCAGTACTTTGGCCACCTCATGAGAAGAGAAGACTCCCCAGAAAAGACCCTGATGTTGGGAAAGATGGAGGGCACAAGGAGGAGGGGACGGCAGAGGATGAGATGGTTGGACAGTGTTCTCGAAGCTACTAACATGAGTTTGGCCAAACTGCGAGAGGCAGTGAAGGATAGGCGTGCCTGGCGTGCTCTGGTCCATGGGGTCACGAAGAGTCGGACACGACTGAACGACTGAACAACAACAGGTCAAAAGCAGCACTTTGAATTGGGCTGGGAAACTGTTTGGTAGCCATTGCAGTCAAACCAGGATCAGAATGATAAGCTCAAACTGTCTTGCTCCGGTGAGCAACCTGAAAGGAAATACACACCAAGAGCTCTGGCCAGAAATTTCAATACTAGGAATAATTCCTACTCGTGAGTTACAGTTAAATAAAAGTATGTATTCTGGTAAGAACTACAATCTTAGGCAGAGAATGTCAATTCAAATATAACGTATAACGTATAATGTATAAATATAACGTATAGCTTTTGACCTATAGAGCATTAAACGGTTCAGGACCAGAACACCTCAAGGACCACCTCTTTCCATATGAACCTACCCGGACCCTGAGATCACCTTCTGAGGCCCTCCTTCGTGTGCCTCCTCCTCGAGAAGTCTGGAGGGTGGCAACACGAGAACAGGGCCTTCCCTGCATTGGCTCCCCATCTGTGGAATGCTCTCTCCAGAGAAGTTTGCTTGGCGTCTTCATTACACACCTTTAGGCGCCAGGCAAAAACATTGCTTTTTAACCAGGCCTTTGGTTGATTTGATTGATATGCTACGCCATTTTAAAATGTGGGTTTTTTGGGAGGGTCGGTTATTGGGTTGTTGTTTTTATTTTGATTATATACCTGTATATTTGTGGCTTTATATTTTGATTTTCTTCTGTGAACCGCCCTGAGACCTCCGGGTACAGGGCAGTATATAAATTCAATAAAAAAATAAATAATATTCTTTCCAAAGATTTTTAGCACAATCTAGCTTTAAAACACACACACACACACACACACACACACACACACACACACACTCTCCACTTTCCTACAGCACTATTGCAACATACACTATGGCCTGGTCATTCGAAACCATCATGCTAATGAGCACTGAAAAACAAGAGGCAGTGCAGGGCACTGACGCGAGGGAGCAATGTTCTCTCTGGCATGACGGAGGGAAAAGCTCAGGGCTGCTGGCAGGCAGGCTGGGCAGCCGCCCAGGAAATCAGAAGTTTTGCAACGACACAGCAAGGAATCCAAGTTTTCTTCCAGCCATGCTCCCAGCAACCCAACCGTGCTGGGAGGCAAGCTGCCAAATTATGCCCTACGTTCCTTTGTGCTCTCTCTCTCCACCCACCCACCCACACGTGCCTTTCCCCAGCTTCTGAGAGTTTGCCACTTGGGGGCACAGATACTTGGCCACTGTACTGCATGCTGCAGTAACCTCCAGACTAGATTGCTGCAGTGCACCCTACAGGGGGCTGCCCTTGAAGACAGCACAAAAACTTCAAGGGGTCCAAAATGCAGCGCCCAGATTACCGGCTGCAGTTCCGTTGGCCTCTTGCACAACATCCATTTTAAAACAGTGGCACTGGTTGTTTATTTAAATATTAAGGTATGTTATTGTTTCACAAGATGTGTATCTCTTTAAAGGCCGGAGTAAATATCATGTCCTAGTTTTACAGCTTTGAAGGAGTATAGCAGGTGCTATTAAGTTGTGTTAATTAAGCTGTATCAGCAATTGGGTGTGGTATATAAAGAACAGTACGTACCTCTCTCAGCACCCTGGTAAATGGGTCGATGGATGGGTCATACTTATAGATTTAACTACAGATAGGTAGCCATGTTGGTCTGTCAGTCAAAACAAAATAAAAAATAAAAAAATTCCTTCCAGTAGCACCTTAGAGACCAACTACCGTAAGTTTGTTCTTGGCATGAGCTTTCGTGTGCATGCACACTTCTTCAGATACACTGAAACAGAAGTCACCAGACCCTTATATATAGTGAGGGGGTGGGGAGGGGTATTACTCAGAGGGGTGGTGGGAATGGGTGATAGGCTGATAGCTGTGGTAAACCTGTTGACGACTGTTAACGACTGCAATTAGTCTTACAGGAAAAAGCAAGGGGTGAGAAGGTTAAAAGTAGCTTTGTCATGTATAATGAGATAAGCATCCAATGTCTTTGTTCAGACCAGGTCTCTCCATGGTTTTAAGCTTGGTAGGTAAAGGGACCCCTGACCATTAGGTCCAGTCGTGTCCGACTCTGGGGTTGCAACGCTCATCTCGCTTTATTGGCCGAGAGCCGGCGTACAGCTTCCGGGTCATGTGGCCAGCATGACAAAGCCGCTTCTGGCGAACCAGAGCAGCGCACGGAAACGCCGTTTACCTTCCCGCCAGAGTGGTTCCTATTTATCTACTTGCACTTTGACGTGCTTTTGAACTGCTAGGTGGGCAGGAGCTGGGACCGAGCAACAGGAGCTCACCCCATCGCAGGGATTCGAACCGCTGACCTTCCGATCAGCAAGCCCTAGGCTCTGTGGTTTAACCCACAGCGCCACCTGGGTCTTGGTAATGAGTTGCAATTCAGCAACTTCTCTTTCCAGTCTATTTCTGAAATTCATTTGCAATAAGACAGCTACTTTGAGATCTTGAGTAGAGTGTCCTGGGAGATTGAAGTGTTCTTCTACTGGTTTCTCTGTCTTGTGATTCCTGATATCAGATTTATGTCCATTTATCCTTTGGCGTAGGGTTTGGCCTGTTTGTCCAATATAGAGAGCTGAAGGGCACTGTTGGCATTTGACACTCTACTCAAGATCTCAAAGTAGCTGTCTTATTGCAAATGAATTTCAGAAATAGACTGGATCTCAAAGTAGCTGTCTTATTGCAAATGAATTTCAGAAATAGACTGGAAAGAGAAGTTGCTGAATTGCAACTCATTACCAAGACCCAGGTGGCGCTGTGGGTTAAACCACAGAGCCTAGGGCTTGCTGATCGGAAGGTCGGCGGTTCGAATCCCTGCGATGGGGTGAGCTCCTGTTGCTCAGTCCCAGCTCCTGCCCACCTAGCAGTTCGAAAGCACGTCAAAGTGCAAGTAGATAAATGTTAGGCAATGAGCAATTAAATAGTCCTGAGATGGTATGTTTGATGTTGTTGGGGCCAGTAATGGTGTTGTCTGGGTGTATGTGGCAGCAAAGTTGGCATCTGGGTTTATTGCAGGCTCTGGTGCCAGAAGCGGCTTAGTCATGCTGGCCACATGACCCGGAAACTGTACGCCGGCTCCCTCAGCCAATAAAGCGAGATGAGCGCTGCAACCCCAGAGTCGTCCGTGACTGGACCTAACGGTCAGGGGTCCCTTTACCCTTTACCCTAAAAGATATTTTTGCGTTTCTTCATTTTTTCCTGAACGTGTGGTCTCCCCAGCACACTTTCTGCAGCACAATTAATCTGCTAAATATGCAACAGTTTCCGGGCCCAATTAAAGGTGCTCACATGTTAAACCCTCTTGGTTGTTTCACTTCCCTCAGAAGCTTGGAGGGTAGGGGTGGCCCAGGAGAGGGCCTGTTTTGTGGCCTAAATTGTGGGGCCACCTCCCCACAGAGGCACACCTGGCAACTTCCAGATGCACCTTGGTAATACAGCTTTCAATGAATGTTATAGACACACTGCTATTCCTGGCTTTCGACACAGAAGATGTCTATTTTTAGCCCCTACCCCCCATTTCTTCAGTTTTAAATTGTTGTAGCCTATTTTTTGCCATTGCTTAATAATTTGTTTCCATGAACAAGCGTTCAAGCTATATCTGGTTGTTTTTTTCCATTTTATTAACATATAAAACACATACATTTACACAATACACATACACAACACACTACCTTATTTTCATAACATAAAACATACCTACATTACTCTATATAATACCTACCTATACTATACCTACCTATACTACTAACATGAGTTTGGCCAAACTGCAAGAGGCAGTGAAGGATAGGCATGCCTGGCGTGCTGTGGTCCATGGGGTCACGAAGAGTCGGACACGACTGAACGACTGAACAACAATACTATACATATCAACATACCTACACCATAGCTGTCAACTTCCCCCTTTTTTTAAGGGAAATTCCCTTATTCTGAATAGGATTCCTCGTGAGAAAAGGGAAAGGTTTACAGCTATGACCTACACAGCTACCCCACACGGACACCCACCAAGTGACTTGACTTCCAGCCGTTCTTGTCATGCTACTTTATTTTTCCAACTAGCTTAAACACATTTCATTATTTCTTTAGTCTCTTTTTCTATCTTGACTTTACTCTCCTTCGACTCTAATCATTTTCTGGATTCACTCAATATCTGTCAGAAATTCTACTTTTTCCACATAAATTTTGATGTATTCCTTAAAGATAGCCCACTCCTTATTCACTTTTTGTACCATATCTCCTCTTATCCTCCCTGTCAGTTCGGCAATATGGAAGTATTCCATCATTTTAGATAGCCAGTCTGTTTTAGTTGGGACGCTGCTGCTTTTCCAATATTTGGCAATCAATAACCTTCCCGCCGTAGTCGCATACATAAATATTGGTCTGACCGTTCTTTTTATTTCCTCTGACATGATACCTAGGAGAAAGGATTCTGGTGTTTTTTACCAAATGAAAATCTAAACTTTTTTTTCAATTCGTTATAGATATTTTCCCAGAATCCCACTATCTCTTTGCACTCCCACCACATATGTAGAAAGGTTCCTGCCCCGTTGTTGCATCTCCAACAGACATCACTACAGTTTTTATACATTTTTGCCAGTCCTATCGGGGTCAGGTACCACCTGTTTTGCATTTTCATTACATTCTCTCTTAAATTATAGCATGCCATAAATTTGATATCTCTTTTCCACAGCCGTTCCCATTGGCTCATCATAATATTTTCCCCTAAATCCTGGGCCCACTTTACCATCACTGTCTTCACTTGCTCCTCCTTTACCTCCCATTCTAGGAGCAAATCATATAATTTGGAAATATGTTTACTTTTAGATTGGATTAAGTACTCAGCCAGTCTTGAAATTTCTTTCTCAAATCCATTTTGTTTATCTTTTGCCGATCTCTGATTAATTTGAAAATATTGCAGCCAATCGTTCAAATATTTTTAAAATTCCTTATATTCTTTCAATTTAAGTTTGTTATTTTCCTCTTCCAATAACACCTTATATGTTGCCCAATTGTTATTCATATTCTTTCTCTTTACGGTCATGATTTCTAAGGGTGAGGTCCACCAAGGTGTTTTGGGTTCTAGGATCCCTTTATATTTCATCCATATTTTATACAGTGATTTCCTTATAACATGGTCCATAAAACCCTTGTGGAGTCTCATCTTTTCATCTATTAGGTATGCATGCCATCCAAATCGAGTGCCTACTCTCTCCAGATACACATCAGTATCCTTTAACTTAATCCACTCCCTTAACCAGGTCAGATCTGCTGCAGCATGATATAATTCCAGGTCAGGTAGGTCAAATCCGCCTCTATCTCCGATCAATAAGTACAGTAATTTATATTTTATTCTAGGCTTTTTTCCATTCCATACAAACCTGGCTAGATCTCTTTTTCACTTCTTAAAGCAATCCATGCCTCCTAGAATCGGCATGGTTTGGAATAGAAATATCATTCAAGGCAATATATTCATCTTTATTGTTGAGATACGGCCCCAAAAGGATAAATGTAGCCTATTCCAAGTTTCTAAACAAAATAAAAAAATTAAAAAAAATCCTTCCAGTAGCACCTTAGAGACCAACTAAGTTTGTTCTTGGTATGAGCTTTCATGTGCATGCAGACTTCTTCAGATACATACACATGAAAGCTCATACCAAGAACAAACTTAGTTGGTCTCTAAGGTGCTACTGGAAGGAATTTTTTTATTTTTTTATTTTGTTTTGACTATGACAGACCAACACGGCTATCTACCTGTAACCAAGTTTCTAAATTTCTCTTTATCTCCTTCCATACTTTAACGTAGTTTTCTTGAAATAGGTCTATATTCAAGTTATATCTGAAGGCAGAGAGCCTTGTTGGTAGTGGCGCCCACTCTGTGGAACGCCCTCCCATCAGATGTCAAAGAAATAAACAACTACCTGGCATTTAGAAGACATCTGAAGGCAGCCCTGTTTAGGGAAGTTTTTAATGTTTGACAATTTATTGTGCTTTTAATTTTCTGTTGGGAGCCGCCCAGAGTGGCTGGGGAAACCCAGCCAGATAGGTGGGGTATAAATAATAATATGATGATGATGATGATGATGATGATGAAAAAGAGCTCAAGGCTATTTCATACTGTCATGATCACTTCTTATCTGAAGAGGTGTGCATGCACACGAAAGCTCATACCAATAACAAACTTAGTTGCTCTCTAAAGGTGTTACTGGAAGGATTTTTTAATATATTTTTTGTCATGATCATTATTATTTATTAAATTTGTATACTGCTCCTTCATCTGTCAATCTCAGATGAAATCTCAGATAAAACAGATAAAATGAATCTCAGATAAAACAGAAGATAAAAACATAAAATGCGTAATAAAAACAAGCACAAACCAAATCAATAACCGCCCCCCCTTGCCCTGTCACAGTTTTTCCCTTATTCATTTGGGGCGGGGGGGGGAGTATAGGGAGTCAAAAGGAGCTAAACAATATCAAAACACAAACCAAACCAAAGTAATAATTAAACACAAACACAACCAAAAAGAAAAAAAATCCTTCCAGTAGCACCTTAGAGACCAACTAAGTTTGTTCTTGGTATGAGCTTTCGTGTGACAAGAACAAACTTACCGTAGTTGGTCTCTAAGGTGCTACTGGAAGGAATTTTTTTATTTTATTTCGTCTATGGCAGACCAACACGGCTACCTAGCTGTAACTACAACCAAAAAGAATTCAATTCAAATTGGTAGTGATGGGCAAAGAGTATAATACAATTCGATTCATCCAAAATGCGTACACATTAGGTCAGTTTCCTCAAAACCAAACATTTCCCTAAATAAGTGGCTAAACAAGAAGATTGTCACAAGACCCTATAAGCGGACGCACTGAGATTAGTATAGCGATGGCACAGGATATACAGTTAAGCCTTGGGATTTTATTTCAAAGAGTCATAGAGCTGGAAGGGGTACCAAGGGTCATCTAGTCCAACCCCCTGCAATGCAGGAATCATTTGGGTCCCAGACCCATGATTAAGAGTCTCGGCTTCTACTAACTGAGCTACCCCTTCCTCCAATGAGCTAAAGTTCATCCTCACATACCTGAATGACACCACATGGCTTAAGAAAAACGTCTCTTCTCCACCGGAAGGAACTGCGACTCCTCGCTGCAACTAAGGCAAAGGGGGAAATGGATACCTGTATATATTGGACTGGGGATCCGGTCTGGTCAAAGAGAAACTTCTTACCAACAGGAAGAGGAGGAGGAGGAGCCGTCGCCTCTGGCTTTCAGATTCCAGGCGGGCAGGACCAGGCAATTAAAAAAAAATAAAGGCCTTCCCTTGAGACATTGCTTCTGGCAGAAGCTCAGGACCACGCATTATCCTGAGAGGAACAGATGCTTCATCAAACAAGGCCAGGAGGGGAACGCAGAGTTCAGTGTAATTTGTCTTGGGTAACCAAGCTGGAAACTTGCCCCAGCAGGATCCCAGCATGCCAAGGGCGGTGTGGGAATGGGGAGTGGAAGGGGGGGGGGAAACCCACACACGCCACATTGGGATGGAATGTAGGAAACAGATTCCTGCTTCATGCCAGAGATAGTGAGATTTCCAACTTATCCCCTCCAGCCCAGTGGCGGCATTTGAAGCTGTTGCTTCCAGCACAGAGCTGACACTGGAAGATTTGGCAGAAATTTATGGCAGAAACGTGGAAGTATTTGGTGGGTTAATCCCTTCCAGTCAGGAGTCAGACCTCACCATGGGACTGAAACTGCCTTGGTCGGGATGGTCGATGATCTCCGGCGGGCTAGGGACAAAGGTGAGAGCTGTTTCCTGGTTCTGCTGGATCTCTCAGCGGCCTTTGACACCATTGACCATAACATCCTTCTGGACCGTCTAGAGGGGCTGGGAGCTGGGGGCACTGTTATACAGTGGTTCCGCTCCTTCCTCCTGGGCCATGTTCAGAAAGTGGTGGTGGGGGATGAGTGTTCAGACCCCTGGGCTCTCACTTGTGGGGTGCCTCAGGGTTCTGTCCTCTCCCCCCATGCTTTTTAATATCTATATGCAGCCGCTGGGAGAGATCATCAGGGGGTTTGGACTGGGTGTTCATCAGTATGCGGATGACACCCAGCTCTACCTCTCTTTCAAATCAGAACCAGTGAAGGCGGTGAAGGTCCTGTGTGAGTGCCTGGAGGCGGTTGGAGGATGGGTGGCAGCTAACAGATTGAGGTTGAATCCTGACAAGACAGAAGTACTGTTTTTGGGGGACGGGGCGGGCGGGTGTGGGGGATTCCCTGGTCCTGAATGGGGTAACTGTGCCCCTGAAGGACCAGGTGCGCAGCCTGGTAGTCATTCTGGACTCACAGCTGTCCATGGAGGTGCAGGTTAATTCTGTATCCAGGGCAGCAGTCTACCAGCTCCATCTGGTACGCAGGCTGAGACCCTACCTGCCCGCAGACTGTCTCGCCAGAGTGGTGCATGCTCTAGTTATCTCTCGCTTGGACTACTGCAATGCGCTGTGTGTGGGGCTACCTTTGAAGGTGACCTGGAAACTACAACTAATCCAGAATGTGGCAGCTAGACTGGTGACTGGGAGCGGCCGCCGAGACCACATAACACCGGTCTTGAAAGATCTGCACTGGCTCCCAGTACGTTTCCGAGCACAATTCAAAGTGTTGGTGCTGACCTTTAAAGCCCTAAATGGCTTCGGTCCAGTATACCTGAAAGAGCGTCTCCACCCCCATCGTTCTGCCCAGACACTGAGGTCTAGTGCCGAGGGCCTTCTGGCGGTTCCCTCGCTGCGAGAAGCCAAGTTACAGGGAACCAGGCAGAGGGCCTTCTCGGTAGTGGCACCCGCCCTGTTGAACGCCCTCCCACCAGATGTCAAAGAGAACAACAACTACCAGTCTTTTAGAAGACATCTGAAGGCAGTCCTGTTTAGGGGAGGCTTTTAATGTTTAATAGATTACTGCATTTTAATGTTCTGTTGGAAGCCGCCCAGAGTGGCTGTGGAAACCCAGCCAGATGGGTGGGGTAGAAATAATAATTATTTATTATTATTATTATTATTATTATTATTATTAGAAGTGCGGTTTTTAAAATGGCCAATGAAAACCTGTCAGCAGCCGCTCTTCCATCACCAACATGAAGATGCCACTGTGAGACTTGGTGAGCATGAACTTTGTCACCTGCCTACGACAAATGTCCTGCAAAGTTCTCAAGGGAACCCGCCTGCACAAAGATAATAGAATCACAGACTTGGAAGGGATCCCCAAGGGTCATCTAGTCCAACCCCCGCAACGCAGGAATCCTGCCCACAGCTGTCCCTGTGTGGCCTTTCGGTTGAGAGTCAGATGCACTAATCCACCCAATACTTGTGGGCAATTGCAAAGCACACACTGGAGGTATTATGAGGCAGATTACCTGCGCACAAGGTATCACAGCTCAGCGCAGCTTTAAAAATTACAAGGCAGTACTGGAACACTACCAAGATTCCAAGTATGAGCACTGATGCAACAGAAGAACTGGGCAGAAAGGTTGATAGGGGTGGAAAGGGTAAAAAATCTGGGCACATACCTCTGTATAATGTTGTTGTTTGAAATCTCGACACACGCAAAAATTTGCAGTATGGCACCTGAACAACATGATACAGAGACTACCAAATGTTGCCTGGGAATGAGTTTCCGGAACGGTGCAGGGAGGTAGTGGTGGACATGCCTTTTGTTTTGTTGTATTGTTTAGTCGTTTAGTCATGTCCGATTCTTCGTGACCCCATGGACCAGAGCACGCCAGGCTCTCTTGTCTTCCACTGCCTCCCGCAGTTTGGTCAGACTCATGTTGGTAGCTTCGAGAACACTGCCCAACCATCTCGTCCTCTGTCGTCCCCTTCTCCTTGTGCCCTCAATCTTTCCCAACATCAGGGTCTTTTCCAGGGAGTCTTCTCTTCTCATGAGGTGGCCAAAGTATTGGAGCCTCAGCTTCAGAATCTGTCCTTCCAGTAAGCACTCAGGGCTGATTTCCTTCAGAATGGAGAGGTTTGATCTTCTTGCAGTCCATGGGACTCCCATGAGTCTCCTCCAGCACCATAATTCAAAAGCATCAAGTCTTTGGCGATCAGCCTTCTTTATGGTCCAGCTCTCACTTCCACACATCACTTAGCAGGTCAGAAGTGGCCCAAGAAGAAGAAGAACTGGGCTTCGCGTCTTCCATTTTCCGAACACATTTATTTTTTCTTTAAAAAGGATTAAGAATGATAAAGAGGCAGAGACGTTTGCCAGAAATGAGATGCTTCAGGCAGGTATTAACTGATTCATGCTCTTATGATCATGTTAATGGGGCAGTTTGGAAGAGGAACACACACAAAGAAGGCGGCAGCGGCTCGTTCCACCACCAAACTTGCCCAATCCAATTCCTGAGCACAGAGGACTGCCTGGCCTTTCCATTTGAGTCCCAGCTGGGCTCAGGATTTATGGCCAGATGCAAAAGAGAGAGAAAGAAGAGAGTTGGGAACCAGAGCTTCGCACTTAAGTTACGTTCACAACTGCCACTGAGGGCTCCAGAGAAGGTAGAGGCCTGAGATCTTGGGAACAGAGCAAACCATTGCAAAAACCAGCCTTCCCCCAGCGTGAAGTCATGGGCTGAGTGGATGCAGAGGAATGGTGGGAGGAACCAGCTGAGAAACCACTGGGGGGGGGAGCACAGAGCCCGGGGGAGAGGTGGTGGGACAACGATGAGTGGTCAGAGGGGGAGACTGGGAGGTGGTGGTGTCTGCCGCTGAGGAGGTAACAGGGCATAGTGAGTGGGGGGAGTCGGTGGCAGAAAGAAGTCCAGAATCAGAAGCAGGAGAGGAGGGACGTCAGGAGGCAGAGGTGAGTCTCGCCACCCTGCTGCAACAAGCTCTCTTCCCCTCTGGACCTCCCAGGACTCAGAGAGGCATGAAAAGAGCAGAGGAGAGGTTGGCTGCATCTAGGCGTAGTCTCCGATTGCTTGGGGGAAACCCTGGAGAGGAGGCAACTTTTAGACGGCTGTGGGGAGACCTTCAGTCTCAGCAACTGATTCATGGGGCCAGACCTACTGAGGATGAGCTGCTATGCTCATTAGGCCTGACACTTCATTAGTCTGTGAAGACTGCCTTTTTTATAATAAAGAGCTAACTCCAATGTTGACGGTGCGTCTCACCCTTTGACACCTGGTGACCTCCTGATGTTTTGAACCACATCTTCTGCGAGCCCCCAACCTGTAGCTGTAGTTCAAAAACATCTGAAGGGTACCCGGCTGGGGGAAACCAAGGTAGACAAATCTGACCACTAATTTTTTATTTATGGGCTGCTTCTTCATAAACAAACTAAGATTTCTCAAGGAGCTTTCAGATAAGCAGAGATTCAAAAGGCAGTCTGGCTGGATGGTGTCAGGGATTCCCTAGCTGTGATTTCTGAATTCCAGGGAGTGGACTAGATGACTCTTGGGGGCCCTTCCACCACCAAAATTCTATAATTCTATCACTTACGGGAAGAGTAGAGCACAGGACACATTAATGGGCCGACTCCAATAAAGCCATTACGTGAGTGGAAAGACTTCCTCTCGTGCAAAAGGAAAGATCCCTTCCTTTTCCTCACCTCACCAATCTGGAGGTTTGTTAGAAGGCTGTGGCAGCCCCATAATTTGCAGCCTTCCCTCCCCACAGAGGTGCTTCTGGCATTTCCACTGTACAGCGTTTGCCGTATGCTGAAGACACGTCCCAAACCCCAGCCTTTGGCCTTTAAGGCATTGCGGGTTGCATCAAACGCTTTACCAGGCCCGCTTGCGCAATGTAACTTCTGTTTCCTCGTCTTTCTGTGCCCGGCCAAGTGCAGATCTGGAGGGCACACAAGGGAGGGAGGGAGGGCAGGTCTTGCCGCCTTACAGCAGATTGTCAACACGTGTCTGTCAGGGAACAGAAGGCAATGCACTCTGCCTAGTCACATAAGTTTAGAAGGAAGGAAGAAAAACACAAGAAAATCCCAAGCACAGAGAGGCTGCAGCTCGGTGGGAGAGCATTCACTTTGTGTGCCAGAGCCCCCAGGTTTAGAGACCTTTGTCTGAAACCCCTGAAAAACCTCCATCAGTCAGGGCTGACAGTTCTGAACTAGGTCGACACGGTACAAGGCAGCGTCCTTGGGTCCAAGCTGAACAAGGTCTTTCATGACAGTGGAAAAGTCCCAGCAGGCCAGATCCGAGGCTCACCATATAAACACATGCACACCCTGCCCCCAAACAACGCATACATTGCACTCTAGAAATCAGGGTGGATTTGATTTAAATCAAATTGATTTAAATCACGATTTAAATCACTAGTCAGTAAGGCTTGATTTAAACCACTAGTCAGTAAGACTTGATTTAAATATTTTTTTTACAGAAAGACTCATTCTTGCTGGTATAATCTTAATATTTACAACCATATGAAGGTTTCATTTTTGGAATAATAAATTTTCAGAGTAGTTTTTACAGTTATATCAAAAATTACTGATTTGGTTATACTACTAGAAATACATAGACAGATAATTATGAAATTATGCTGAGGTTTAATAAGTTAACTGTTTATATTTGGACAACTTTTCTGCTGTACTTTATTGGAAGGAGAAAAATAATCATTTCCTTAATAACCATTTAAACAATTTATTTAACTAAAACAATAACATGATAGCATATGTATCCATGTTTGTTAACTGATGTGGTTAAACATTTTTTAAAAAAAAACTTAGACTGAGTTTTAGCACACTTGATAAACTTAAAACAAATCCTTATTTCCTGATGAATAGCCTTTGGACTACAATGTAACTTAAATAGAAGACTATATTTAGAAAGATTTTTCCTCCAAAAGCATTTTATTTTAAAAATCCAATTTAAATAAAAAAAAATCTGATTTAAATAAAAAAAATCCAATTTAAATTTTAAAAAATCCGATTTTTTTAATTTTTTTTAAAAAATCGTTGATTTTTATCCACCCTGCTAGAAATATATGTAATAGTTTTTATTAGTTTTTCAATTACAATAATCCAGTAATAGCCTCAATATAACAATGCCAAATTATAATACAATTACTAATACCGTGGAACCTTGGCACTCGAACATTTCGGCTCCTGAATGCCGAAAACCAGGAAGTAAGTGTTCCAGTTTCCGAATGTTTTTTGGAAGCTGAACGTCCGATGTGGCTGTCAGCTATTGTATCCGGGGCGCCTGCGCCAATCAGAAGCTGCCCCTTGGTTTTCGAACATTTCAGAAGTCAAACGGACTTCTGGAATGGATTGTGTTCGAGAACCAAGGTGCTACTGAACATCATTCAGATGCCAAATTATATAATTTTAGATGGCCCCCTGCGTGCTAGAATTGATGGTTTGATTTACTTTATTTCTGCGTTCCTAACTCTTATTAATTTCAATTGCACTCGTCAAAATAACAACTGCAATATGAATGACTTCCATCCGTACTGACACATTAAATGATACAGGTGAAGCATTCAAACTATATCCTTGTTCTTCCTGTGTGTGGCAATTATTCTGTCCGTGGTGTTTCTTCCTGTCCTTGTAAAAATATTATGTCTATCTTTTCCTGGTTGTTCTCCATCATGCCTTGGGCGGAGCTAATATCCCATTGTGGTTTCAAAGGCTGTCCCTTCCTCCGTCCCGTGCTTCATTGTTTTGCAACTTTAACAGTAGCTGCATAAATCACACTGTCTAGTAAATAACCTGTTTTTGCCATTTTCCTCTCCGCCTGGGAAGGATCTGCGGGCTTGCCAAGGAGTTGGTAAGGTTCATTACTGAGTTATTTGAAGTTTGACAGGTAACCCTCCTGCACTCTAGAATTCAGATCTTTCGTTAAATTGCTCTGGTTTCGAGCGCCCCGATGTTCCAGCACACTAACTAGTCCCCAATTAAATGAATGACAAGCAAGTTTACAAGCTGAATTCTGGAGGCCACGTGAATGAAAGAAACTTAGGGAACCCGCTCTGCATCCCAGGTTCAATCCTGCAATCCTCATCCAACCCAATGCAAGGCAGGGATAAAGCAACTGTTCTCAACGACTCCATAGCCAGTTTCTATGCAGGCGGCAAATGAGGATGAAGCCTGCAACCTGCAACCAGGGTCAGCATTGAAATGCAAGCTCCTAGCCTCTAATAACAGGTGGATTTACAAGGCTGAGTAAACAAACAAACAAACAAACAAACAGCCTCTGCGTTTACCCCCGGGGCTCCTGGCTCCCAGATCCCCTGGCACATTTGTCCGAGCAGGATTTCACACAAGGGGGGGGGGGATGAAAGCACGCTTTGTGGACTTGCCAAAAAACACCAGACCAGCGCTCGCCAGCTGCGGCATCGAGGGAGCAGTTCCGATTCACATGCACGTAAACACAGGATTCCTCAGAGCACAGACACGCACGTCGCAATAATGGTGCACGCACTCTCTTTCCCCAGACAGGGACCTCAGGTGGCAGGCCTTACGTAAACCTCTCAGGGAGCCAATCCCGTTCCTTGCAAACCTCCGGCTCAAAAATAAAATGGCACAAGGACACCCACAGCATCCTGGTGCTCATGCAACCATATCCCAGGCAGCAGGTCGCCGGGGAAAAAACCACAGGAAACAAACTGTCTGGTCAAAGCTCAGACATTTAATGCAGGTTTTTTTTAGAACAGAGCAGCCCTGAGAGCTCCAGGTATAGGGCGGTATATAAACTCAATAAACAACAACAACAACAACCTCCCTCAGTGATACTGAAAAAAATAACAACCCAAGACTCTTAATAACTTTGCCTCCCAGGATGGTTGTGAGCGAGGGTGGTGCCCAGCACCAAGAGTGTTGAAAAGGATTTTGCGGTTGTGTGCTAATGACAGTAAACTTAACCATTGCTAGCGGCAAATAATTGCCAATAGCAGCAGCAATAATAATGGGCTAAATTGGAGATTTCTCTGCTGGACAGTTTCCAGATCTGGAATTTTTGCACACACGCACAAACACACCCCAGCGACATGCCTATGTGTCAGATCTTTCAGGAAGCAACAAGGGGTCTCCTTGCACCTCCTCATGCCAGCGTTTGAATCTTACCAGGTGCATTTTGCGACCAAGTGAGGATGTCCGGGCGCCAGGATGACGCCTGGCATCTCCTCCATCTGGAGGTGCATGCCTGGGGACTGTTTTCTCATACTAATGCCACATCCTGTAGACTTCTATCCGTGATATTTTAAGTGCACAATCAGAATGAATTTCAGGAACCCAAAAGCCGTCTGTTTTGGCGACCGTAACCCTGCTTTAAGGAGCCACTTGGCACCTAGCTTATTTATCTAAGTTTCTAACGCTGCTCATGGCCCGGAGGAAGTGGGCAAGTTTTGCACACCAAAACCCCCACAATAAATCCCTGGAAATTTCCACTGAAGTGGCTTTCGTGGAAGCGGAAAGGGGTCTTGCCCACCACCTGCCAGGACCCTGGAGACCCACTGCCCAAGAGAGCCTGTCAGCCTTCCCGAACTTGGTTTTCCCCAGATGTCGTGAACTACAACTCCCATCAACCCTAGCTAGCCCGAGCAGCCCTCAGAGATGATTGGAGCTGTAGTCCAATAGCATATGGAGAGCTTTGGTTGCTAGGAGACCTCTGTTTCCCTCCCAGAGTAGTTTAACAACCAGTCTTCCCAGGGAACTCTGGGGATTATAGCTCAGGGAGGAGAATGAGGTCTCCCAACAACTCTCTGCACCCTTAAACTACAGTTCCCAGAATTCTTTGGGGGAAGCCATGAATGTTTTGAGTGGTACCACAGTGCTTTAAATAAGCTGTGTGGATGTGGCCTCAGAGAATGCTACTTAGCACCATCTTACAACATGATACTTTGCAGGATTAACATAAACCAGAAAGAGAGAGGTCCCTGCCCTGAGGAGATTACAATCTAGATTTCTTCCCCCTCACTTGGTGGTAGTGGGAAGAAAACCAGAGACGGGGAAGGCAAACGCGGTAATACAGAGACAGAAGCTGGAAGACACAAAAGAGGTTGTGGGGTTAAATTCAAACATTATCCTTGTATTTCTTTGTTGCTTGCTACAAAAAATTCTCACAGCGACTAACAAAACTTAAAACACACCTGAAAGATAAAAAAAGTGTTACTTAGAAACATAGAATTGTAGAGTTGGAAGGGACCCCAAGGGTCATCGACCAGAGGTTTATCGGCAACATTGCAGAACATATTTGACTTCTCAGCCGCCTGCAATGCTGGAATCAGAACTGAAACATCCCTGACAGATGGCTATCCAACCTCTGCTTTCCGAGGGGGTTCTTTCCACTTGACTAGAAGTGCTCATCCTGCAACAACACAAAGAGGACAAGTGCCCTGATATATATGGCAACCATGCCATAAGACCCTAATTAAGAGCCATATGCCTGAAGATGAATGCCATTGCCTAGCACCTAAAAGCAGATAATGGAGATAATTTAAGATTTCTTTACTTAATCAGGGCAATGGATTCTCTCTCTCACACACCCTAGTGCAGGCATAGGCAAACTCGGCTCTCCAGATGTTTTGGGACTACAACTCCCATCATCCCTGACCACTGGTCCTGTTAGCTAGGGATGATGGGAGTTGTAGTCCCAAAATATCTGGAGGGCCGAGTTTGCCTACGCCTGCCCTAGTGGAAGGACTCCTGGGATAACTCAATAGAGCACAATAATTTTAATCTCAGGGTTGTGGGTTCAAGCCCCACACTCGGCAAAAATATTCCTGCATTGCAGGCAGGGTGGATAAAAATCAACGATTTTTTTTTTAAAAATCGGATTTTTTTTAATATAAATCGGATTTTTAAAATAAAATGCTTTTGGAGGAAAAATCTTTCTAAATATTGTCTTCTATTTAAGTTACATTGTAGTCCAAAGGCTATTCATCAGGAAATAAGGATTTGTTTTAAGTTTATCAAGCGTGCTAAAACTCAGTCTAAGTTTTTTTAAAAAAAATGTTTAACCACATCAGTTAACAAACATGGATACATATGCTATCATGTTATTGTTTTAGTTAAATAAATTGTTTAAATGGTTATTAAGGAAATGATTATTTTTCTCCTTCCAAAGAAAGTACAGCAGAAAAGTTGTCCAAATATAAACAGTTAACTTATTAAACCTCACCATAATTTCATAATTATCTGTATTTCTAGTAGTATAACCAAATCAGTAATTTTTGATATAACTGTAAAAACTACTCTGAAAATTTATTATTCCAAAAATGAAACTTTCATATGGTTGTAAATATTAAGATTATACCAGCAAGAATGAGTCTTTCTGTAAAAAAAATATTTAAATCAAGCCTTACTGACTAGTGATTTAAATCATGATTTAAATCAAATCCACCCTGATTGCAGGGGGTTGGACTAGATGGCCCCATTATCCCTTCCAGCTCTGCAGTTCTATGACTGTAGTTCTATGATCCAGGCTGTGATGCCTTCCTCCAGGAAACTATAAACTTGTCAAGGGCACTGCACGTCACCCAAGCTTTCCATTTTACTTCCTTACAATAATTATGACAAAAAACCACACTCCTATAACAAGACAGTGCTTTAAACCAATAAATAAAACGCAGCGACCGACAGCAATATAACTTAAAAACTGCAGAGCAAATAATACTTTAGGACACAAATGCCTAGAGATGTGAAAACATCCATTACCATTTCTTTAAAAAATACTTTTGCAGTGGGGAGCATTTTAAAAGGGCAATACATTTTTTTAAAAACATGCTATGAAATCCATATTGCCACCCTACCACAATTCAAAATATGACTAGAAGTTCACAGAACAAAGAAGCTCAAGAAACCATTTTCCACATTGTACAAGGCAATAAAAAAATGTTTGCTTTTTAAAACTGCACACCACTTTTCAAAAATCATTAAGTGTTTTACAACATATCTTAAATCACAACGCTCAAGTACACAAAAAAAAATCAGAAGTCTACATTATAGACCGCAACAGACAGCTAAGCAGGTCACCCTCTTAAATTATAAATAAAAATCAACTCAAACAAAATTCAGTAAAAACCACACATTTTAAAATAGCATAAATAAGCAAAAAATAAAAATAAACTCACTCTTCCTAACCCATCATATGCTCAATCATATCATTAAACAAGGCAATCTGATTAAATCCCCAGCCCTAGACGCAATGATAAACAAAACCTAAAACTGCATCTATAACTGCTCTCCAATTCGTATGTGACGCTTCCCCGCAAAAAAACCAATAGGTATCTGACCACCTGCGTTCACTATTAAAGAGTAATTTCTATTTTTCACTTTTCTTCCAAAGAGTTCAGAGTTTCTTCCGTCTTCCCATTTCATCTTTACAACAACCCTGCGAGGTTGGTCAGGTAGTGAGATAGGTCAGCCAGGAAGCTTTGCAGCCATTCCTAGTCCAGCATCCTACCTAACCCATGGATGGGGAACTTGAGTGGCCCTACAGTCTGCTGCTGGACTACAACTCCCATCATCCCTGAACATTGGCCAAACAGGCTTGGGCTGATGGGAGCTGGGGTTTTACAACATCGGGAGGGCCACAGACTCCCATCCCTGTTCTAACCACACCACAGCAGCTCTCCTTAAGAAAGCGTTCCCCAACCTGGTGCCCTCCCGGTGCATTGGACTACAACTCCCATCAGCCACAGCCAGCTATTGATGGAAGGTGCAGGACTAAAGTTTTAATGAAATTAATTTGTGTGTGTGCGCGCGCACAAAAAACCATGCATGGGTGTTGGCTCACACAGCAAGTGAAAATCACTCCCCAATATTTTATTTACAACTGCAGTTTTAAAAAGTGGGAGGGGAAATAATTTCAAGCAAACAGAAAAGCAAAAATCAATTGCCAACTGACAATGAACATAAGAACATTCCATCAATCCTGCTTCAAACGCAGGCATTAATACAGGCAGCCCAAACAGGCATCTAAGCAAAACTGGGGGTTGTTAAGTCGCACGTTCTAATGCAAGAAAGGTCGAGTCAAAGTAGAACAATTAAAACCACAGAGACGTTCTTGGCCTCCGTACAAGCCTAACCCTGTTCCGCTTAGGCTGCAAACCTCTCAGCCGCCCCCCACTTCTCGCCAAAGGAGAAAAGCAGCCTTGTAGTCTGGCAACGAGGAATTGTGTGCAGGCAAGTAAGTGGGCTGGAGGAAGATGGCGGGGAGAGGGTGAAGCTCTCTGTCCCTCTCCCAGCACAGGAACCCAGTGGATTGTAAGACTTGTCCAAAGGGGCTGGTTTGGTTTGTTGTTTTCATAGAATCATAGAGTTGGAAGAGACCACAAGGGCCATCCAGTCCAACCCCCTGCCAAGCAGGAACACCATCAAAGCATTCTTGACAGAGGGCTGTCAAGCCTCTGCTTAAAGACCTCCAAAGAAGGAGACTCCACCACCCTCCTTGGCAGCAAATTCCACTGTCAAACAGCTCTTACTGTCAGGAAGTTCTTCCTAATGTTTAGGTGGAATCTTCTTTCTTGTAGTTTGAATCCATTGCTCCGTGTCCGCTTCTCTGGAGCAGCAGAAAACAACCTTTCTCCCTCCTCTTTATGACATCCTTTTATATATTTGAACGTGGCTATCATATCACCCCTTAACCTTCTCTTCTCCAGGCTAAACATACCCAGCTTTTGTTTTGTTTTGAAGGATGAATACTTATGGGTGCATGGAGTGGACGAAGCATGGCTTTATTCCATCTCAGAATAAAGCATGGCTTTATTCCACCTTCAGATGTCAAAGAGATAAACAACCACCTGACATTCAGAAGACATCTGAAGGCAGCCCTGTTTAAGGAAGCTTTTAATATGTGATATTTTAATGTATTTTTTTATTTTTGTTGGAAGCCGCCCAGAGTGGCTGGGGAGACCCAGCCAGATGGGCGGGGTACAAATACCGTAATAAATTATTATTATTATTATCATCTCCCGGTTCCAAAAAATCTATTCAATATATATGGTCCTCAAAGAGAGGACGTATCAGCTATTAATTATATTAACCCAACACACTTCAGCTGCAGCGAGCTTTCTCCAGGGGCTTATCTCGCTTGTTTCTTTGAAAGCTGCTCAAGGACCATCCAATTTTAAGAGACCTTACAGGACAAGATGTAAGCCGCTGAAGGAGGCTCACTTGAGCCAAAACACACTGGGCTAATGTATAAAACAAATATTCATCCTTTCCAGCATCTCTGGAATCATAGAACTGTAGAGTTTTAAGGGACCACAAGGATAATCTGGTCCAACCCCCGCAGTGCAGGAATCTTTCACCCAACAATTTGCTCAAACCCACAACCCTGAGATTAAGAGCAGGGGTAGGCAACCTAAGGCCCGTGGGCCAGATGCAGCCCAATCACCTTCTAAATCCGGCCCATAGACAGTCCGGGAATCAGCGTGTTTTTTACATGAGTAGAATGTGTCCATTATTTAAATTGCATCTCTGAGTTATTTGTGGGGCATAGGAATTTGTTCATCCCCCCCCCCCAGAAAAAAAATAGTCCGGCCCCCCACAAGGTCTGAGGGACGGTGGACCGGCCCACGGCTGAAAAAGGTTGCTGACCTCTGATTAAGAGCCTCAAGCCATGTTTTTCCTTTTTTTAAAAGAAAAAAAATAAAGCATTTTGATACCACTGTCCCTAGCTGAAGATAGTTCCAAAGTATTCTCAGGTTGCAGCTATGGATAACCTCCTGGGAAAGGCAGGTTCCGCTCTCAGCCAAAGTTTAAATCAGTGGTTTCCGAACTTTTTCCGACCGCCACCTCCTCGGTTTTATAAACGTGCCCCTGGTGCCCCCTACCCTAATAAAAAGCATTATTCGGAATTGTAGTTTGCACAGCCCGCTGTGGAAGATAACAACGTATCAAGTTCAAAACAGCAACAATTATTTGCATTTATTCAAAATCCAATTGAAACTCTTTAGTTTAATTCAACAAAATGGATGAACTTGACCCGGCGAAACCAGCTTTTTTTTTTTTAGTCTGATAGTCATTTAGTCTCCCTTTGCCTCCCGGGGGGGGGGGGGGCTGAGGCACCATCCACGACTGGTTCAAATGGGCTGCCTGCCAGTCGATGCTGGAATAAAGGATGCTCAGATCTTATGGGAGCCAGTGTGGTGTAGTGGTTAAGAGCAGTAGACTCGTAATCTGGTGAACCGGGTTTGCGTCTCCGCTCCTCCACATGCAGCTGCTAGGTGACCTTGGGCCAGTCACACTTCTCTGAAGTCTCTCAGCCCCACTCACCTCACAGAGTGTTTGTTGTCGGGGAAAGGAGAATGTTAGCCGCTTTGAGACTCCTTTGGGTAGTGATAAAGCGGGATATCAAATCCAAACTCTTCTTCTTCTTATGGACAAAGTATTCCTCACTGCCACCTCCATAAGGTCACACCTGTATGCACGCTATGTCAACCAGCCTGGAACAACGACTCAAAAAAACCCAACACTTTTGCACTTACCACTACAGATCTGGGTTTGCATCCAGTCCCTTGAATGATGATGCCATCTCGACCCCACAATGGCCAGTCTTAGGAGCAGGGGATAAATGAGCAATCTGTGACAACAGCTCTTGGCAGGAAGCCACAGAGAGAGGCGCCCTCCATTTCTCTCTCCTCCCTCGCAAAAATGACCCTCAGAAATTAAGGCTTGCTTGAGCAGAAGGATCTATTGAAAGGATAAAGTCAGGGTGTGTGTAGTAGAACAATCTCCTTTCAGCCATCTCAACTGCATTACAGCCACTGACAACAGTTGCTATAACTAATGCATAGGGAAACTGAGCTTTCAATTATCTTCCGCACACACCCTTAGGATATACAGTACATTCATGGCCTGAACCAAACCCTTCGGCAAAGCAAGATAGCGCTGTGACTGGCCCTGTGAAGGCGTGTGAAATATTCCAGTTATGCCCACAGCAGGCTTCTTGGCCCTTATCTGAAGAAGGTTTCTGTGTGACTCAGAAGCTTGCTACCCCGTCCACGGCATCTGCCAATCTAAGAAGGTAATTTGAGCCCTTTGGAATGTTCGCCTCAACAACCCTAAATTTCTTGTCTGGAAGCCTGGATATTGTAAAACAGGAGGTTATCTTCACTGCGGCACAGAAGGACAGATGCCAAAGGTTCTCTTCAACCAGTCCCAAAGGAATAGAAAAGGTCACTCTGCTACAAAATCTACACTCCTGTCTACGCTGCGATGTCTACGCTGGCTTGGACAAGTCCACAGAATGGAAGGTGGCAGGATTCTCCAAGGATGTGCTCTGCGGGGAGCTGGCTTGAGGCTGGTCCCCTGGCAGAACCAACTCTGCGATACAAAGATGTCTGCAAATGTGACACGAAGGCTGGCGACGTCAACCCCGCCATGTGGGAATTCCTTGCAGACGACAGACCATGCCTCCATAGCAGTGACCAGAGGAATGACCCCTGGGAGGAGCGCAGAGAGAAGAGAGGCCATGGTGCATTTGTAACAGCAAAACCGGACGCCTTCATCTGCCCCGGCTGCAATAAAACATGTCTCTCCCGTATCAGTCTCTGCAGCTACAGCTCTCCAGAGACAGACGGATGCCAAATATTTATCATAATTTAAAAGGCTTCTCTCTCTCCAGTTTAGGAGCTGATGCCATTTGCCTTATGCCTAGTCAGGCCATTGTTTCTATCCAGCTCCGCATTTTCTACCCTGGCTCTCTGGGCTTTCAGGGAGGGGTCCTCTCCTGGAGATTGAACCTGGGACCTTCTACATGCGAAGCAGATGTCCTGCTACTGGCCTACGGCCTTCCCCGTTTCCTCTTCTGACCCAACACTTTATAACCCCCAAAAAGCCTTTCCCACCACCCTGTGCAAAGACACTCACTTCCTATTCAATGCACAAAGACCTCTATCAGGAACAGTGTTAGAAACTCAGATATATAAGCTAGGCACCAAACAGGCCCTTAAACCTGGGATGCGGTTGCCACAACAGAATGTCCATACGCCGGGGGTGGAATAGATGACCCTTGGGTCCCTTCCAACGCTACAAATCTACGATCTCAACGACTTTGCTTGGCTGTAGCTTGCTCTGACAACAATTCACTTGTCCCAGTGTGCAAGGAAGAGAAACACACCCGGTGAAAATGAAAACGGTATTAACCATGGACTAAGATGCCCAGCAAGGTGCCCATGATTTGTGCCACAGCGCAGAAGCAAAAGGCATGCATCTTTTGCTGCGCAAAAAGTCAGGTTTCCCAATGGAGATGCCCAGTGCCAACCTGGTGCCCAGAAATCTCCACACCATCGCTACTGGGTTTGCTCAGCATTGAGATGGCATTAGGCAAGGCCAGGGGTCAGCAAACTTTTTCAGCAGGGGACCGGTCCACTGTCCCTCAGACCTTGTGGAGGGCCGGACTATATTTTGAAAAATAAAATAAAAATGAACGAATTCCTATGCCCCACAAATAACCCAAAGATGCATTTTAAATAAAAGTTCACATTCTACGCATGTAAAAACACACTGATTCCCCGACCATCCACGGGCCGGATTTAGAAGGCGATTGGGCCGCATCCGGCCCCCGGGCCTTAGTTTGCCTACCCATGGGCAAGGCCAAAGGGGTTCCCGGTCAATTATCCCACAGAACAATGGTGTCAAAAATCTCGTTAAGATTAGATTCCTGCACTGCAGGGGGGTTGGACTAGATGACCCTTAGGGTACCCTTACAACTCTACAATTCTATGAACCATACTCTGGTTGTCAACAATCAAGCCTTCAGTGTTATGGGCCTAGTCTTGTGGAAGGCTCTTCCAACGGAGATGTTCAAACATTTGGTGAAAACTTTGCCACCAAACTGATGCAGACCATAGCAGTGTCCTACCACTTTAAGAAGTCAGGCTTCCCAGGGAATCCTGGGAAGTGTAGTTAATGAAGGGTGTCAGGCATTGTTAAGATACGCCACTGCTATTCCCCTCCCAGAGCTACCATATCCAAAGCTTCCTGGGAAGAGGAATTGTTCAACCTCTCCGGCAACCGTGGCAGGGGTCTCCTAACAATTCTCGGCACCCTCTACAAACTGCATCTCCCAGAATTCTTTGGGTAAAGTGGCATTGTAAGTGCTTTAATTCCGTGCTGCGAATGTGCATTAAGTAGAACTTAGCGGAAACCCACCCCCAAATCCTGAACATTGGCCATACTGGCTGGGGCTGGTGGAAGTTGAGTCCCACCACCTAAATTCCCTGGGAGTTATTGCAAGGGTTACTGAAGTAATGGTACGAGAAGCACTCTGAAGAGTCAAAACAGCAGTGTGTAGGCAGATGAGTATTGTGGCCACTTTCTCCCCACCTTTGCAGTGCAGCCAGTCTAAACCAGGGGTCAGCAACCTTTTTCAGCCGTGGGCCGGTCCACTGTCCCTCAGACCATGTGATGGGCAGGACTATATTGGGGGGGGGGGGTGAACGAATTCCTATGCCCCACAAATACCCAGAGATGCATTTTAAATAAAAGGACACATTCTACTCATGTAAAAACATGCTGATTCCCGGACTGTACGTGGGCCAGATTGAGAAGGCGATTGGGCTGCATCCGGCCCACGGGCCTTAGGTTGCCTACCCCTGGTCTAAACTGATCAGCCAGGACTCCACTTGCATGCACACACACACACACACACACACACACACACACACACCGAAATCTGCAGAAAGTACCATAACAGAGATGGCACAAGTCTTTCATTCCGGAATCCCACTGCCAAGACCCCGGCCTTCCTGGTCTTTTACACACATGAAAACTCCGGAAGGCCTCGGTTTTCAGTTTTCAAATACTCCTTGTGGGAGGCCCAGATCCAGGAAGCCCTGGATTCAAGTCCCTAGTCCAGCCATGGCAAATTCAGCCCCTGTTTCACCACCGGCTCAAATGGGGTTAATAAAGGCATCCCACTCTGGGCTGCTGCAGGAATGTGATAAAGATTATCATTATTTTTTTTATTTATACCCCACCTTATTCCCCAACAGGGACTCAAGGCGGCTCACAGATAAAATAAAAACAGCTAAAAACATTGGGGGGGGGACAATTATTAAAAATAAAAAAATAAACTTTAATAGAATTAAAACTCTCTCTGCAGCTTAAAGGACCTACTAAAAACATAGATAATTACAATAAAAACGGCATGGCACCAGCCCTTTCCTTAAAATCAGTCAGTTCCCAAAAGCCTGTTGGAATAAGGTTTTCACCTGCCAGTGGAAGACCAACAACGAGGGAGCCAATCTGGCTTCTATAGGAAAGGAGTTCCAGAGTCTGGGAGACACCACCGAGAAGGCCCTCTCCCGCATCCCCACCCAGCAGGCGTGTGAGGGTGGTGGGACGCAGAGAAGGGCATCCCCCGAAGATGTCGGAACCTGGGCTGGGTCATATGAGGAAACACAGTCTTTCAAAAAGCTTGGACCCAAGCGGTACTGGGCTTTCTAAGTCATAACCAGCACTCTGCACTGAACCTGGAAACAGAGTGGTAGCTATTGGAGCTGTTGTCGCCTGCTCCACGTAACCAGCCCTGGCCGACAATCTGGCTGCCGCTTTTTGAGGCAGCTGGGAGTTTCTGAGCACTTTTCAAAGGCAGCACTACGTAGAGCAAGTTGCTGTAATCCAAACAGGAAGTAACTAAGGCGTGTGTCACTGTGGCCCAATCAGAACAGTGATAAAAACCTTTTGAAGGCTGCTGCTCTTAATCCCCAGAATGGCACCATCATCAGAACAGGGGAAGGGAAACAAGACAGAAGGTACTAAAGCAAAAAAAATTAGGCTGCATACACACCATGCATTTAAAGAACATGACTTGCCCCAAAGAATTCTGGGAACTGGAATTCACCCCTCACCGAACGATGGTTCTCAGGACCCTTAAACCATAGTCCCCATTATTCCTTTTTTGGGTGGGAGGAAGAGTTTAAATGGACGATGTGGATGCAGCCTAATGAGGCCTTTCCTCTCCGGTAAAGATGAGCCCAGAGCAAGCCAGCTCCGCCTGGCCTCAAGCCCTTTTCACCCACAACCTGTTCACAAAAAGCTTGGGTGGGGTTTGGGAGATGGCAACCACACTCCCCCTCCCAGCAGCCCTGGCCAGCATGGCCAATGGTCAGGGCTGAGGGGAGCTGTGGCCTAGCAATGTTTGGAAGACCTGCCCCTGCCTGAGCGTTCCCCTGGCCTGGTGCCTTGCAAACTACCACACCCCTCACCCCTGACCACTGGTCATGCTGGCTGGGGGCTGCTGGGGGGAGGCTGGCCAACAGCATCTGGCTGGGGGCAGCTGGCTTGCATTGCATCGCGTCGCCCATGCCCCCTTCCCAGACTACATATTCAGTATATTACGCCTCCCGCTTCCAGAAGCACCCCATCGCCTGCGCCGTATCAGAGCCATGTGCTCTTCCAAATTCCCTGAAACCCTTCCGCTAGGCCCCTCGCCCTCCTCCCAAGACACATATCAAGTTTTATCTTCCAGTTCCCTCTCAGCAAGTGTCCCCCCTCTGCTGCCGCTCTCACAACCAGCTGCCCCATCTCATTATACTTCCCCCCTCCCAAAAAATAATAATCACAACTCCTTGGAAACCCCCTCCTGGTACCCATCCCAAACCTCTATTTCTCCCCAGCACAAAATACCCCCCAAAAAAGTAGTCTCCCTCAGAAAGCCAGTTCCCATCACCCCCATATTGTAGACCCCATTGCAGGCACCCCAAAACTACACACACACACACACACACACACAGGATCTTACTTTCCAGGCCAGGGCCCTGCCCCCCAAGTTATACCTTCCAGCTGCTCACCACCACAATCACCCCCTATAACCCCACAGCAGTCCTTCAATTGCCCCCCCCCAAAAAACCCTGGGCACTTTGCGAGCCTCCCTATTACCCCCAATTGCTACTCGCCCATCACCGGCGGCTCCCAGGGCGGGTTACAATAATCCCCCTCCCAACAAGATTAAAAAGGCATCTTAGTTGCCACCTTACCTCCACCACTGCGAAACATCCTCCCCAAATTCTGCTTCCTTGGCCCCTCCCATCCCAACCCCTTAAAACTCTCTCTCCCCGCCCCCGCCCCACTTACCAAGACACCCAACACGATTTATACCTCGCGTCGCAGAGGAGCACCCTTTCCAAGCCCCATAGCACCCCCACCCCCAAAAAACACCCCCCTCCTAGGGTGGCTTGTAGCAGGACGACTCCCACCCTCCCACCCACCCCGCTATGCAGCTGCACCCCAGCCCCCCCCCCAGCCCAGCTGCCCATCACCCCCTTACCTGGCTGCGTGGGGCCTCCCCCTTCGTGGGGGAGTAGGGAGGCAGGGGGGGCTCCTGAAGGCCCCTGCCCGGCTACCCCCCGCGCCCCCAGGGCCAGGCCATGGTGGTGGAGGAGGAGATGGAGCTGCTACAGCTACAGCTGCTGCTGCTGCTTCAGGGATGCGCTGCAAAAAGGAGGAAAAGTGGGAGAGAGGATGGGGTTGGGGGGGCTTGTTGGAGGAAGAGGAAGGGGGGGGAGGAATCGGATGCTCGAGCCGGGCTGCCTGCTGGCGGGCCACTTCCTCAGGGCTGGAGTCAGTGTGGGGCGGGAGGGGGGGCGCCAGAAAGGCAGGAAGTGGGGGGCAGCTGATGGGCAGCCCCGGCCGCCAATAGCAGCAGCTCCTTCCTCTCTGGTCCCCCCCCACTCTCTCTCCCTCTCCCCCTCCCCACCCCGTGACCACTGTGCTCTTTCTCTCCGCCCCCCCCGCCCCCCGTCTCTCTCTCTTTTGCTTCCTCTGCTGCTGGTGCTTCTCGCGCATTCTCGCGGCTCGCCACCCCTCCTCTTCCTCCGGCCGGCCTCCCACCCGGGGCTCCCATTCATTCATCCGCTCGCTTCATTCATTCCTGCCAGCCATCGCCCCCCGCGCCCCACCGAGCGTTCTTTTTCCTCTTCCTTCTTCTCCGCGGGGAAAAAGGAATAGAGATTCTCCTCTCCGTTAGCTTTCGGAGCGGTTCATGCCCACTCGGAAGGAGGAAAGCCGGTTTTGGATGTGATGCCTAACAGGGCCCTATGCCTTTTTTTGGGGGGGTGCTTAGGGTTGGGGGTGTAAACTGAAGAATTTTAGGGGAAGGCTTATCTGCACATTCGTCGCTCGTCGCCGTATGTACCAACGGACATGTTTGTTTCAAGATACATAACGCATAAATGAATAAGTTTATAATCCGCCCCTCACCAACAGCAGGTCCCAGGGCAGGTTACTACAATTACAAATTAAAAACATGTGTGTGTGTGTGTGTGTGTGTGGATTCTGTATCTTTACTCATTGAAGCAACCTTAAAAGTCACATGAAAAGTGTTGTGAAAAAACTAATAAAGTCTTACGTTTATTTTTAAAAGTCATGCAAAACAAAAGGTAACCCTTTGAGTTCACTAGGGCTTACTCTCAGGTAAGTGTCTTTTATGGGCATAGGTCCTACCGGTATGCATGTTTACTCTGGAGTAAGCCTCATGGGAAGGGACCCAGGTGGCGCTGTGGGTTAAACCACAGAGCCTAGGGCTTGCTGATCAGAAGGTCGGCGGTTCGAATCCCTGCGATGGGGTGAGCTCCCGTTGCTCGGTCCCAGCTCCTGCCCACCTAGCAGTTCAAAAGCACGTCAAAGTGCAAGTAGATAAATAGGAACCGCTCTGGCGGGAAGGTAAATGGCGTGTGTTGCTCTGGTTCGCCAGAAGCGGCTTTGTCATGCTGGCCACATGACCTGGAAGCTGTATGCTGGTTCCCTCGGCCAATAATGCGAGATGAGCGCCGCAACCCCAGAGTCGGACACGACTGGACCTAATGGTCAGGGGTCCCTTTACCTTTACCTTTAAGCCTCACGGGGCAGTGGACTAGCAATGCAGTCCTGTGCATGTGCCCTGTATTTGTAGGATTGCTCCCAAGCAACGTGATCCTATACTTGTTTACTCAAAAGCAACCCTAGGAATTTTCTTCAACTGAGCCCTCTGAACTGCGTATGCATCTTCCATTTAAGCGCACTTGTCCGGTGGGCTTCCTGTGGGTCTCTGGTTGGCCACACTGAGAAATGCATGCTGAACTAAATAGACCTTTGGCCTGAACCAGCAGAGTTCTTATATTCTTATAGCATGTCCCTGCTCCCCAAAGAATCCTGGGAATTGTAGTGTGCCCCTCACAACTGCAATTCCCAGCACCCTTAACAAACTATGATTTCCAGGATTCTTGGAGTGTGTGTGTGGAAAATGTTCTTTAAATGTATGCAGCCCAAGCTGGGCTTACCTTGGGCCCAGCAGCAATGGCTGGTTATGATGGGAGTTGCAGTCCAACAACATCTGGAGGGCACCGGGTTGGCTAACGCTGTGCTAGCAAAAGTGTGCTTAGGTTTGTGACGAAAGGTGTATTGAAAGGTTGCAGAGGGTATCCTCTGAGTGGCACCTGCAGACAGGCTGGCAGTGCAACTCCATTGCATGCTTACTCAAAAGTTCCGTAGAACACACTCCCAAGTACTGGTAAGTATGCATGGGACTGGAGCCTGAATTATTCTACATTTTTATGACTATCCAACATATGATAAATGTTGACATTTCACATTTATATGCTAACAATCCCAGATGGATTTTTTGAATGTTAACACACACATCATAATACCTTCTTTAAATCCATGTAAGTGCAGTCATGGCATATTCTTCATCAGTTTCTCTGTCTCCATTTCCCCTTCCTCTACTGCAGATGTGGGGAGCCTTGCACTCCCCAAACAGTGAAAGACTTCCATATTTACTCACCCTTTCCAAGCAAACATTGGTGGATTCTGGCAGTCGCATCCACAACCTGGTTCCTATGCAGCGTTAGGTATGTCAAAATAGATTCCAATCAATAAAAAGTATGCAGCCAAGGAGTTGGCTGGTTCCCTCAAATCAATGTGAGAAATTCAGCTACACGTACATACACACATCCTGCTTTATGACCCTCATTGGCCCCTTGATGTTTCTATCGCCCAACATTGCAGTAAAAGACTGGCAGAATTTCAGGGTGAGTGGGGGAGAAACCACGTCACACAGGAGACCATTGGATCACCTTACGTTAAAACATGCATAAGCAGCCAGCCTCAGAGAGGGGACAATTTGGATGGGGATATTAGTGTCTGGAGAATAAGGGCTTGGCTCTTTCCCCTAGTTCTGTTTTTCCAACTAAATTCCACCCCCCGATGCAGCTGCTGCTAGCCCAGGTTTTGGTGTGGGTAAAGACAGGTATCTATATTGTAGCTGTACTGTTTTTATCCACAGCCACCTGCCCCAAAGAAGGCCAAATGTCAGCTTCAGAGGGTGATTGTGACTGGGCAAAATAACAGGGGAATGAATTAAAAAGCCTTCCCCAGTGAAGTCAGGAGGTTCAAGATATGGATCTTCCATACCATGTTTGATCTGGCCCTCACCAGACCAAGGATGGGGGGACATGTGGCTTTCCAGATGTTTTTTGGCTCCAACTCTCATTAGCCACAGCCAGCAGGGCTAGTAGCCAGGGATTATGGGAGCTGTAGTTCAGCAACACCTGGAGGGTCACAGGTTTCCCATCCCTGGTGCAGACTCTGGTGCCCTCCAGATGTTTTGGTCTACAAATCCCACCATCTCTGACCGTTGGCTATGTTGGCTGGAGCTGAGGAGAGTTGAGGTCCAATACCATCTGGAGGGTCCCAGGCTGGGGGTGTCTGCTGTAGACACAATGATACCCTCCCTTCAGACATGTCCCTTGCATGCCTTCTTTTTCCTGATCTCATGCTCTGTGAAATTTCTCCAGAGTCCTATCTCAGATAACTTCCTAGCTTCAATTCCCTTCCTGCATTGAGCTTTCCCGACAGCTGCCTACCCTTCCTCAAGGTTCCTCTTTCTCACGCCATTCCCTTCTCTGCATCCTTCTTTTAGCCACCTTGTCCCTGAGTTTCCTGCATCTCAGGACTGTTTGACTGGACTTTCCCCCGATAATAACACAAGAGGATCCCTGCTGGATCAAACCAAAAGGCCCATCTAGTCTAGGGTTACCAGAAGTCCCCGTTTCCCAGACCCCGGATTTGCGAATAAGTCCCCGGACAAATTCCATCCCCGGAATGTCCCTGGATTGAATCTAATGTCCCCGGGAGACGCAGCAGCGGCAGTCTCAGCAGCCTGGAGCAGTTGGCTCTGGCTGGCTTCAGGAGCTGCTCGGAAGTGCCTATATGATGGTGGTGCAGGAGCTCTAAGATGCAGTTTCTGGGCTGCCTCCACCTTCCCTGACCCCAGCAACTAAGCTGTGAAGGGAGGCTTCATGCTGCCTATCAGAGCTTGCGTGCAAGCAGGACGGGGCAGAGATCTCTCAGTTAGGCAACGGGAAGCCTCCCTTCCCAGCTTGGGGATCCCTGCCCCCTCCTGCTTGCACGCAAGTAGGAATGGGATTGGGGCTGCTCTGATGGGAAGGGAGACATCGTGCTGCCCGAGCCTCACCACTGCCGCTCTTGGCCCTCCTTCTCCGCCTTCCATGCCTGACCCACTGCACACCGCTTCCCCACCACCACCAACACTGAAGAACCAACTATTCAAGGGCTGCCCAAGCTCATGGAGAAAGGAGATAGAAGCCTCGGAGGAAGGGGAAACGTGGTGGTTGAGGTCAAGGCGGCTGCCACCCCTCTGCCACCGCCATTGCTGCAGCATCAACGTCCCGAACATGTAGTATTTATTTATTTATTTAAAGTGTCCCCGGATTCATTGGAAAAAAAATCTGGTAACCTTAATCTAGTCCAGCATCCTGTTCTCACAGTGGCAAAAATATATGCCCCTGGGAAACCTGAAAGTTGGACATTAACACAACAGCCCTTTCCCCACCTGTGATTCCCAGCAACTGATGTTCAAATGCGTACTACCTCCAATGCTGAAGGCAGAACAGACCTCTGTGAAGCTCCTGGCCCAACTGACAATTGTCCATTCCCTTCCGGAAGTTGGATGGCAAATTGTTTAGTTCCCCGAGAAATCAAAACCATTCCCAGCCACCAAGCCAGCCAGCATCACAGGCTTCAGTTTCACCGATATAGACAGGAGGAAGAAACTAACATTCCAGCCTAGTTCCATGTCCAGAATTCTAAGGTGTGTACACCACTTCTGATGTACATATCATACAGGGGTGGTAACACATCTTGCATCTACCCAAAATTTGCTGGAGCCATTGTGGAAGAGGGGAAACAAAACCCCAATGTATTACTTTTCAGTTCGTACAATGCAATCTTTTACATGTCTATTCAGAAATAAGCCCAGCTGAACTCCCAGGTAATTTTGTAGAACTACATAGCAAGTGCTTGCAATAAGTTGCTGAACTCCAGCTCCCACCTTTCCTGGCTGTTGTTCGTGCTGACAGAGGCTGATGGGGGTTAGAGTCCAACAACACCAGGAAGGCACCGAATTGGCAAACCCTGATATATAGCATCACAGCCACAATCTGCTTTAAAAATGACTGTTGGCATTCCCAATCCGGTGCCCTTCAGACATTTTAAACCACAATTCCCATCAGTTCCAGCCAACATGGTCAATGGTCAGGAATGATGGGAGTTGTAGTCCAAAATTGTCTGGCAGGGGAAAACCAGGTTGAGGAAGGGTGAGACACTGTCTTGCTTGTGCTGCCCAGAATGAGAGACACCCCCATGCGCCTAGAAACAACAACAGCAGAGTAAGATGAGTTTCCTTTGCTCCCACGACCCTGAGATTAAGAGTCTCATGCTCTACCATCTGGGGCTGCTGTGACATTTAGCAGCAATTGTGATGACTGTGGGTTGCCATGGCGCAGGCAGGGATGATTCTCAGTCTTAATAACCCAATCCTAAGACTGGTAGCAAAGCCAAAACTTACTTCCTAGTAAGTCTGTTCGCAGGGTGGCTGTGAATTGTCACATTAATCCCAGGAGCTCTGGCTGAGTGCAGATATGCGTTTGTAGATGGCTAGATCTTGTGGTGACTCTGGCTTAGTCTGTTGAGTGGACGGGTAACATCAGTTGCTGGGGTAATGGGAAGTGTGTGTTGGAATGACAATGGTGGTAGCAGCAAGGGAAGTTTGTGTTGTTTGTGTATGGCTTACTGTGGTAACAACAGAATCCTTGGAATGGTTTGGTTGATACCAAAAACCAAAACTGTGGTTTAAATTGGGCGGGTAGAATTACAAACATGGACCACAGTGGCACTGATGGATAACAGGTTGCCATGCCAACAGCATCACTGGCAAGCAGGTGTCTGGTTGCTATGGTAACACCTCACTTTCTGCAGTTAAACCTGGTTGAGGAGTAGTTGACTTATCTAGGTAATAACTGACTGCCATGGTGAAGGGCTCTGGGCTGACTGTTACTACAGACACCCTTATATCTTGATAGCTGCCATGACAACATGCTAGATCTAAGGAAGAAACAGTAAACTTAAGGCCCGAGGCAGGAAGTGATGTTTCACCTCCCATGAACCTTCGCCTCATAAACGGGCAAGCTTGGTACAACTCAGCTCGAGAGCAGACTCCGCCCTTTGGCCAAAGAGCTCTGATTGTTCATTGGCCACCCTATAATGCAATCGTGATTGGTTCCCGCCCCGATCTGGGATTGTGGCCAATCACAATATGCTTGGGCTTTGTAGAGGGCGTGTGCTTGACTTTCGTGCTTTCAACTGCATTCCAGACGTGCCCATCGTGCACCCGTCCCCAATCCTTGCTGTCTTGCTCTTGACAGGTTGGCTTTCCAGTCAATCAGGCTACGCCCCACCCCATCTCTCGCTTTCAAGTCACATGACACCTTATTTTGCTCGACGGCTGGAGGCGGGAGAATGAGGCCTCCCTTAACCAATAACGTAACCTCACATTTTGACACCCGAACGATGCAACCAGTAAAAAAAGTTTTGAGCGGCCCCCTAGAGCTGTGAAGGCGGGACTAACTCGAACGTGCGCAATCATCTTCGCCAGGTGCCACAACGGACTGCCTCTGGCTCCAATGAAATATCGGCAAGGCGAGAAAGACGGGCGCCGGGGCCAATTGCTGAAGAGCGGGCGTGTCCGGCTCCCCTCCTTCAGTTTAAGTGAGGGCGGAAGATGGCGGCGGCGGCCGGGATGGGTCCGGGGGTCCCGGACGGGGAACCCGAGGGTTCAAACCGCGACCGCAGCGCTTTCGAATGCAACATCTGCCTGGAGCCTGCCAGAGAAGCTGTCATTGGGCTCTGCGGCCACCTGTACTGGTGAGGAGGAGTGGGGAGCATAAAGGGGCGTGGCCCTGAAGAGTTGGGGGGCAGCCTTAAAAGGGCGGGGGGCACAGAACAAGGTGCCTGGCAGGGAGAGCTGCTGTTGTTCTTACTGGGTCTGGCAGGTGGAAGGTTTGCTCCATTGCAAAGAAGCTTCACCTGCTGAATTTCTGCATGTCGCCATGGCCTTAAAGCTGCAGGGGCTGCACCAGATTTCGCTTGATTTCAACTGCCACCTCGCCACTGTCTAAAAAGCAAAGAGGGTGGGTGGTAATCTCGAAGGAGAGCCCATGTGGCATCACACGGTTAGGGTGTGCGGATCAGAACCAGGCTCTGTGAAGATCCCTGTGCGTGATGTGTGGCCAGTTGCAGGATTAGCTTTCGGAAGGTATCCGGGGTGGGAATTTCAGAACCTAGAGCTTTTCTCTGTGTGGCCTTAGTCAGGCATATGATTCTTGCTTTTTTTAAAAACAACAACAACCCGAAATCGTATTATTATTCCAGGTTTTAAAAGGGTCACTCGCTTTTTCTTCTCTTTTTTCCCTAGCTGGCCGTGTCTTCACCAGGTGAGTGTCTCCCTTTCCTCGGCTGCTGATCTCTAGGGCGAGGAAAGGTGAAGGTGTCAAAGGACGTCGTTGAGGGAACCTGCCCTGGTGTGTGAGCCTACCTGCCATGGTGTCGGCCAGCCAGGCGGCCAGTCTAGATGCCTACAGGAATCTCGCAAGCAGGACCTGAGTGCAACAGGGCCAGTTTGCGGAGTCCCCATAGACATCTGGTTGGCTACTGGGAGAACAGGGTGCTCAAATAGATGGGCCATTGGTCAGATCCAGGCATGGCCAAACTTGGCCTTCCAGATGTTTTGGGACTACAATTCCCATCATCCCTGACCACTGGTCCTGTTAGCTAGGGATGATGGGAGTTGTAGTCCCAAAACATCTGGAGGGCCAAGTTTGGCCATGCCTGGTCAGATCTAACAGGTCTCTTCTTATGTTTTTGTGGGAGGCAGGCTTTTATAGGAGGCTTTAATAATATTTGTGCCTATTGAGGGTGTTTGTGAGCTCTGTCAGTGGCTATTTGACATGACAGCTTGAGGAAAATGCAACCTCCATGTGCAGAAGCCGTATATCTTTTTAACTGCTGAAGGCAAACCACAGGAGAAGAGAGCAGGTTTATCTGTGTTCTACTTTGTTTGTGAGCCTTCCTTTTGTTTCTAATCTGGCAGACTTCTGTTGAGACAGAATCCTGATCAAGATGGACCATTGGTCTCGCCTGGTTAAATATTTCCTATCGGAGTAGCTGTCCTTGAATTGAACCTTTCCACCACCAATAAGAAGTCTGTCTGTGCTTAATTAGTAAAAAATAACTTCAGAGTTCTGTTGTGCTCAGATCCTGCTTGAGGCCATTGGCCATTGTGAGAAAAGGAGGCTGGGCTAAGATGGGCCACTACCTGATCAGGGGACCTTGGGCAAAGGCGGAGGCAAAAATGGGCAGAGTCGCAAATGTGAATTTTACCTGCACTCAGCTCTCACCTGTGGTTCCTAGAAGCTGTCAGCGTGTGACAGCAGCCACAGCCCAGGAACAGCTTTGTCTGGCAGGCAAAGCCAGGTGAGGGCAGCCGATGGGTCTCAAACCCTCGGTGAGTTAGGGGCTTCCTCTGCATTGAAGACAGGCTCCAGTGGATTGAGTGGATGAGACCAGTGGTGGGTCCAACAGTCAAGAAGGTTGTAGATGGGGCAGATGGGGCTCGTCAACCTGGGAAGGTAGCCCATTTAGGAGAAGGAAAACTCTGATCCTAAACCTCTGATGCTTTGCGAGATATCTTTGTGAGAAGAAAAGCTAAGGAGTAAACCCGACACAAATCTGGAATGGGGTTGAATGGCACCTTGTTTGCCTCCTTCTGGCAACTCCTGCAGCCAAGCTGGTGCCAGGACCTCCAGACACACTGCCCAAATTTACGCCTTAGGGAGGTCATTTTGGTGCTGCTAACGCAATGGTTTGACTTCACCCCCAGATGCACTCTCCATTGTCTCTTGAGACAGATGGATGCAAACAACAACAACAGTTCAGTTGTGCACCCTTCTCTGTCTTCCATTCAGCCAAGCAAGAGTTCAAGGGCTCATTCCAGCCAGGAAAACATTTGGGTTTGAAGCAGGGTCAGGGTGAGGAGGGTGGCCTGGATAGAGGAATGGCATCCGGGTGAGAGTTCTGCATTTGTGCCCACCTGCCTGCCTGCTCACCTGCCCTGGGTGCTTGAGATTTCCCCGCCCTGGTTACATATGATCTGCATATTTTTGGGGACGGGTGGGAGAAGCTCTTCTACATTCACTGCCATCTTTCCCCCCCTCCCTAGTGGCTAGAAACTCGGCCAGAGCGCCAGGAGTGTCCTGTGTGCAAGGCAGGAATCAGCCGGGACAAAGTCATCCCTCTCTATGGACGTGGAAGCTCCGCCCAGCAGGATCCTAGGTAATCGTTTCCCTTTGCTAGGCTTCCTGCTAGTTTGGTAGTCCTCAGTGATATTCTGGGCTAGAGTGGGACCTTTTCCCAGTCATTTCCTTTTCCTGTAGGCTGGTTGGTCTCCCTCCCTCTCTTCTGCAATATCTCTGTCCGTGAGTCCTTTACTGGCTCTGAAGAGTCTCTTATTCTGATAAAAGGAAAGATTTGTAACTTTCCAGGTCCCAAGCCCAGTATCTCTGGGCAACTGCCTAGCCCAGAAATGTGTGATCAATAGAATCATAGAGTTGGAAGGGACCAGTAGGGTCATCGAGTCGAATTCCCTGCAATGCAGGAATCTCAACTAGAGCTTCCCAGCCTCTGCTTAAGGAAAGAGATTCCACCACCTTCCGAGGGCATCTGTTCCTCTGTCAAACATTTCTTACCATCAGAAAGTTCTTCCTGACATTTAGACAGAATCTCCTTTCCTGTCATTCAAATCCACACGATGGCCACGAACTTGAATTGCTTTAAAAGGGGCTATGACAGATTCATGGAGCAGAGGGCTATCGATGGCTAGTAGTTGTGCCTCTGAAAACCAGTTGTTGGGAATCGCAAGCAGGGAGTGTGCCATTGCTTCCCATGCGCATCCAGTTGGCTGCTGTGAGAACAGAATGAATGACTAGGTGGGCCTTTGGCCACATCCAGCAAAACGCTTCTGAAGCTCAGGACGCTCTCCTTGCAATGTAAACATGTTGCCTCTTGGCTGCATTGAATTGCAGGCTCAGGGCAAGGACCTGCTCCGTCCTCTGTAAATCTTCCAAGCGCAGCCACCACCTCCCCCCGTGTTTTGTAAATACTGCATCCTTATCCTAATGTGTTTTTAAAATCCCTTCTGCGCCCTGTTATGGGGAAGACAGGAGGTGATGGTGAAAATACTGATGAACGGGAGGAGTGTCTGCCTACCTGCCAGTGCTGTTTATGCATATTCCCCCCTTCCTATCACAGGTTGAAGACCCCTCCTCGGCCACGAGGGCAGCGCCCAGAGCCGGAGTCCCGAGGGGTGAGTGGCGCTTGCTTCTAGCCCTCTATAGACTGATCCCGGCTGAAATGCTTTGCAGTTTGCAGCAGACTACTAACCTACATTTCCCCCCTTTCTGTTTTTTGCCCCCTGCTCCCCACCCCCTCTGACAGGGCATGGGCGCCTTTCCCGACGCGGCCACTGGCTTCCACATGGCATTTGGCATTGGCGCGTTCCCCTTTGGGTTTTTTGCCACTGGCTACAGTACCCCAGGAGAAAGGGCAGGTAATGCACTACTTTTAAAAACAGGTCTAAGCTTGTTGCACAAATCTGCCCATAAGGGCACACTCATATTCTACAGCCGTGCTCACTCGTCCGATCAACCAACCTCTAGGATTATTATTATTATTATTATTATTATTATTATTATTATTAATTTATACCCCGCCCATCTGGCTGGGTTTCCCCAGCCACTCTGGACGGCTCCCAACAGAGTATTAAAAATACGATAAAACATTAAAAACTTCCCTAAACAGGGCTGCCTTCAGATGTCTTCTAAAAGTCAGATAGTTGTTTATTTCCTTGACATGTGGTGGGAGGGCGTTCCACAGGGCAGGCACCACTACCAAGAAGGCCCTATGCCTGGTTCCCTGTAACCTTGCTTCTTGCAGTGAGGGAACCGCCAGAAGGCCCTTGGAGCTGGACCTCAGTGTCCAGGCTGAATGATGGGGGTGGAGACGCTCCTTCAGTTATACAGGACCGAGGCCATTTAGGGCTCTAAAGGTCAGCACCAACACTTTGAATTGTGCTCGGAAACGTACTGGGAGCCAATGTAGATCTTTCAAGACCGGTGTTATGTGGTCTCGGCGGCCACTCCCAGTCACCAGTCTAGCTGCATTCTGGATTAGTTGTAGTTTCCAGGTCACCTTCAAAGGTAGAGCGCATTTCAGTAGTCCAAGCGGGAGATAACCAGAGCATGCACCACGAGACAGTCTGCGGGCAGGTAGTTGGTAGTTGTTGGCTTCTGTCTGCCTCAAGAGATAATGGAGGGCACCTCCAGGGGTGAAGTCAAACTGCTTTGTTAGCAGCATCAAAATGACCTCCCTGAGGTGCAGGCCTGGGCAGTGTATGTCCTGGGCTGCCCAGAGGACAAGACCCACCTCTCGTCCTCACTGGTGTGGTCCAAAGGAAAGCAGAGCAAGAGTTTTGGCACCAGCTTGGCTGCAGCAGTTGTCAGAAGGAGGCATGCAAAGCACCATCCAACTGTCTTAGGGACTCTACTCCAGATTTGTTTACTCCTTAGCCATTTCTACTCCTGAAGATATCCCGCAAGGCAGGAGAGGTTTAGGATCAGACTTTTCCTTCTCCTAGATGGGCTACCTTCCCAGGTGGGTGAGCTTCACCTGTCCCTCCCTTCCCTCTATGGCATGTGCAGAAACTGCCTCCTTGACGGTTGGGTCCACTTTTGGTCTAACCTACCGAGTCGACCAGAGCCTGTCTTAACAAGTAGGGGAAGTCCCTAACTCACTGAGGGTTTGAAACCCATCTGCTGCCCTCACCTGGTTTAGCTGGCCGGTCGAAGCCATTCCTGGGGTGTGACCACTGTTGCACGCCGACAGCTTTTAGGAGCCGCAGGTGAGAGAGCTGAGTGCAGGGTGGGAACCAAAGGTGGGCAAACTACCCCAGAAGGAGCATGATGTGTCCTCCACCAGACGTACTAGGTAAAGGGACCCCTGACCATTAGGTCCAGTCGTGACCGACTCTGGGGTTGCGGCGCTCATCTCGCTTTATTGGCCGAGGGAGCCGGCATACAGCTTCCGGGTCATGTGGCCAGCATGACTAAGCTGCTTCTGGCAAACCAGAGCAGCACATGGAAACGCCATTTACCTTCCCGCTGCAGCAGTACCTATTTATCTATTTGCACTTTGACATGCTTTCGAACTGCTAGGTGGGCAGCAGCTGGGACCGAGCAACGGGAGCTCACCCTGTCGTGGGGATTTGAACCGCCGACCTTCTGATCGGCAAGCCCTAGGCTCTGTGGTTTAACCCACAGCGTCACCCGCGTCCCAGTGATACTACCCCTCCCATAACACCCTGTACACCCCTGGGATTAATCTCTTGTGTTTTCCCACGCTACTCTTTGTGGGTTTTACCCAGGTAATAGCTGTGTCATCACTCTGATTTGCAGTGTCTGTGCTAAGTTCAAGTGCACCATTTTTGCGGCCGGGCTTAGTCAAGGCACCATGTCTCTCCCTGCTAAGCTGCCACTAATAGAACTTGGCAGCAGCCCTGCACTGAGTCACGTTTACACAAGCAGGTGCTCGAGTCTTAACCTGTGCTTGAAATCCTTGCCGTTCCACTTTACTGGCTTAGAGAAGGAGTTGTTCCACCGTCACGCTCTCACACGCGTCCCTTTCATGTTCCTCTCCTCTTGTGCTGCATTACTTCCTTCTGACATCTGGCTGCCGAGTAGTCTCTGTATTTGGAGAGGGATTTTAGCTCGGCGTCGGAGCACTTGCCTTGCATTCAGAAGGTTCCATCCCATAGTGGTATCTCCAGTTAAAAGGATTGTTGGTGGCATGTTCTGGGAAAGGATCTCTCTCTTTTTTTCTCTTTCTCTGCCAGAGATCCTGGAGGAACCAAAAACGAGCAACACAACAGCCAATGAAAGTAGTATATATATATATTTTTCTTGTATGATACAAGAAAAAAATATATACTACTTTCATTGGCCGTCGTGTTGCTCGTTTTTGGTTTCTGTTTGAAGATTGCAACACAGAGGTTTTTTTATCTTGCTAAGAGATCCTGGAGGAGCACTGCCAGTCAGAGCAGACAGATTATCTAGCCTTTACCAGTATCAGGTCGCTTCCTACCTTCTCTTCCTGCCTCAAGTCTTAGGGTAGTGAAATTCTGATCTGCAGGCCGTGTTTGGCCCTCAAGGCTGTTTGGTCTAAGCCTCGCCCACCCTCTCTACAATCAGCTGGTTGTTGGGGGCTTGCAGGCAGGATGCTTTGCAAATCCTGAGCGCTGTAGCCTTTGTAGCTCTGGCAATACATGGAGATTTGCCCTGATTATCATGATACATACTTAGAATCATAGAATCATAGAGTTGGAAGAGACCACAAGGGCCATCCAGTCCAACCCCCTGCCAAGCAGGAACACCATCAAAGCATTCCTGACAGGTGGCTGTCAAGCCTCTGCTTCAAGACCTCCAAAGAAGGAGACTCCACCACACTCCTTGGCAGCAAATTCCACTGTCGAACAGCTCTTACTGTCAGGAAGTTCTTCCTAATGGTCAAAGGCTTGGAAACGATGCCTTATGAGGAACGGCTTAGGGAGCTGGGTATGTTTAGCCTGGAGAAGAGAAGGTTAAGGGGTGATATGATAGCCATGTTCAAATATATAAAAGGATGTCATATAGAGGAGGGAGAAAGGTTGTTTTCTGCTGCTCCAGAGAAGCGGACACGGAGCAATGGATTCAAACTACAAGAAAGAAGATTCCACCTAAACATTAGGAAGAACTTCCTGACAGTAAGAGCTGTTCGACAGTGGAATTTGCTGCCAAGGAGTGTGGTGGAGTCTCCTTCTTTGGAGGTCTTTAAGCACAGGCTTGACAGCCACCTGTCAGGAATGCTTTGATGGTGTTTCCTGCTTGGCAGGGGGTTGGACTGGATGGCCCTTGTGGTCTCTTCCAACTCTATGATTCTATGATTCTTTCTTGTAGTTTGAATCCATTGCTCCGTGTCCGCTTCTCTGGAGCAGGTAATTATACTTAATTACCGTATAAGCCTCACTTTCCCCCCCAAATTCTGACTGTGAAAAGTTAAAGTGTGGCTTAAATTGCCGACCTTACAAAAATTGGCTTTTACGATATCGCTGCTGAAACAGACATACGGTAAAATGGAATGGGTGTGAGTGCCTAAGGAATTTTAAGGGAGCGGCTTATATTCGGGCCAATATGGTATTATTATTGTACAGTGGTACCTCTGGTGTCGAACGGGATCTGTTCCGGAGGTCCGGCCACATCCTGAGGAATTCGCAACGGGAGGGCCGCTTCAGTACATGCACGTGGCGCAGTTTCACGCTTCTGCACATGCGCACGCGGCGAAACCCAGAAAAATACTTCCGGGTTTGCCGCATTCGCATCCCGAAGTTTACATATCCAGAGGGATACGTAAGCTGAGGTACAGCTGTATGATTGTAATATTATTGTATTAGGACATGTCATTTTGGGGGATCAAACTTAATTTTTGCAAATTTCTTCAGTGAGGGGTCATAAAAAATGTTTTTGGGTATGAAGAATTCAAATTGGCTATTATTTTTGTCATTGGACAACATTGAGCTTGGTAAGTCTATGTTTGATGAAGAAGCCCATAAGCTGCTTTCGGAAAACCAAAGAATTTAAATTTTAACTTCTGAAAATGTCAGGTAATGCCAAATAATGATGATGATGATAATAATAATAATAATAATAATAATAATATATAAGATGGAAGATACTTCTATTCCACCCGCAACACAATAATCTCTGTGGAGAGGATACTTGAGGTGATAATATATAAATAAACATATTACAGGTAGGTAGCCGTGTTGGTCTGCTGTAGTAAAAAAAAACCAAAACACTAAGTTTGTTCTTGGTATGAGCTTTCGTGTGCATGCACACTTCTTCAGATACATGAAAGCTCATACCAATAACAAACTTAGTTGGTCTCTAAGGTGCTACTGGAATGATTTTTTAAAATTTTTTATTTTGTTTCAAATAAACATATTGTTTGTGTACTATGCACTGCATATGAAACATTAAAAATGTACCACTAGACGTGTTACAGTAATTATATGTTGTTCTTGTATTTAAATGCAAAACAATAAAAATTGTTGGGAAAATATGAATAACAGTAGTAATAATGATGATAATAATAATAATATATTACTGTAAGTACTTGGCAATCATTTTTAATTATTTCTATGCAGTCTTACACCCATTTTGTTTACCAAGCAAAACTAAATTATTATTATTATTGGGGCAACCCAGCCAGATGGGAGGGGTACATTCTTATATGTACCCCTCCCATCTGGCTGGGTTGCCCCAACCACTCTCGGCGGCTTCCAACACATATAAAAACATAATAAAACATCAAACTTTAATAATAACAATCTGATCCAATATAAAAAGTCACAATGACTTTAAAATAAACAACTTAAATCAAATAATGCAATATTCAATAATCCTTTAGAAATTATATTAATTTAACCAAAATATCTTTTGAACTCCCAAGTCATGTTGCAACTTTTTAGCACCCCTCATTTTTGGAATTTGAAAGTTGAATTCTTCAAATACGTCTCAATGTATCATCTTAGAAGGGGTGTGATGACTGTGACTATCATGGAGGGACCCTGCGCTTTTGAATTTGCCGCTACACTCAATGCCCGGAAATGGATTTATTTGAAAATATATCGGCTACCTTGACTTTTGCATCTACCTGTAAGGGATCTGGTGCCTCCTTCTAACCTTGAGCTCCTCCGTTTCTCTTTTTTTGCTTAGACGCAGAAGCTGCCCGCCCATCCAGCTGGCAGGATTCGCTCTTCCTCTTCATTGCCATCTTCTTTTTCTTTTGGCTGCTTAGTGTCTGACCGGCTGGACTCCACTGGACTCGCCCTGTACTAAAGAAAAAAGAAAAAGCCTATCAGAACAAGATAGAAGGACTTTCAAACTATGGGGAGGGGAAGGGGCAGCTGCGGGGAGGAGGTTGGCATCATTTCCTGCCTGTGCCCAGGCGAGGCAGGAGGGGGCTGACCTGCAGGGTGGAGGGCAAGGTGGCAGAGCTGGGGCCTGGTGTTTCCCCCTCCTCAACCTTCCTCCTTGATCCCCCTACACAGAATTAAAAGTATAATAGGGTGACTTGGGGAGCTGATGATGCAAAAGAGGTGTATATTTGTGTTCAAAGTGTATCTGTGTGTATGTTGGGGGGGGGCAGGTAGGGAAAGTCATAATTATCAAGGTGTTTTAATTGTTTCCTCTAATTGCCCTTGACTGAAACTTTCCAAAGTTTGCCTGAATTGCAGGTGGGCTGTGTTAAAAACATAATAGAAGAAGGTAGCCGTCAGAAGCTGTGGGGCCCGGGGGCCAAATCCAGCCTGTCAGTCCTCTGCTCTCCCCCCGCCCTCCGCCATGATATTTTGCTCCCTCCTCGCAGGCCAGAGGGGTGTGGGGCCTGTCACTTGCTCAGTAGCATTAGTGGGGCAAAAACCCACATTTGCAGCCAGACCATCCTCTTTTAACGGCTTAAATGCATCTCTTGGCAACTAGGCCTCAAACAACAACAACAAAATCAAGATTCGTTCCTACCTGTAAGCTTACAATGGCATTAAATGCTACGTAGTGGGGAAAGGGGGGGCGTTTTTAGGAGGGGAAGAGAGCTGTGGTCTCCCTCCTCCCTGGCTCTTTTCTTTATAGGGGTTAAAAAGCCCACCTGCCTCAGCAAGTGTTGCGTTAGGGGGAGCAGAGGCAAGAAAAGTAGAGCAGCGGGGTGATGAAACATCTGGGCTTCTCTCCCCCCCCCCTACATTCATGTGGCCAACCACTGGGAGGGAAATGGGCCTCAGGTGTGTTAATTTAACTGGTCACAAAGAAGCTCCTTGTGGTTAGTTTTATTTAATAATAATAATAATGTCCCACCCACCCACCCCTTAAAAAAATCGACTTCCAGAGATGTAAGAAGCCACCTGCTTTTACAGCCTGTTTTATTTTCCAGGCTGGTGACGAAGGACTAGTCATTGCAGGACAACCGACTGTATCTGTCTCTTTCCCCTTGGTGCCCTCCCCTCCATCTTCTGAGGGTGTATGGTACAGTCAGCGCTGGCAGGATTTGGGATGGGGGGAATAGCCTTGGCTGGACTAACAGTATTTAATTGCCCAGAAATCTCTGTGGGTGGGGGGAAACTCACCCACTTCCCTTTCTTCCCATTTGGGTGACAAGAGGGAAGATGTGATGTAAATTAACCGATGCTGTAATTAAATTAACCTGTGATTCATATCCGCTTGCGAGTGCAGAGTCTCCTTGCCGTTTTCTGATGGCCCGAGAGGTGTGCGTATGGGGAAACGTTGGGCAGGTTGATAGAGATGATTTGCGCAACTCATTCCGCTGACTTGTGCGATGTGGTGGTGGGGTTGGGGGGTGCTTTATGTAAGAAAACAGAAGTCCTGCAGCTAGGTCAGGCCAAAGGCCCTCCTCATCCAACATCCTGTTCTCAAAGTGATCCACCAGATCGTTTCTGGGAAGCCCTCAAGGACCGCCTCTCTCCATATGAACCTACGCAGATCCTGACATCATCATCTGAGGCCCTTCTTCATGTACCTCCTCCAGGAGAGGTTTGGAGCATGGAAACACGAGAACGGGCCTTTTCTGCGGTGGCACCTTGTTTGTGGAATGCTCTCCCCGGGGAGGTTCGGGTGGCACCTTCATTATACCTCTTTAGGCACCAGGCAAAAACATTCCTCTTCAACCGTTGGCAGACTGACCTCCGATGCCCTTTTAAATGTGTTGTGGGAGGGGGGATTACTGGTTTATGTTCTTATTTTTATTATGTGTTTTGTTTTATCTTGTAATTTTATGTTGTGAAACAGCCTGAGATCTGTGGATCAAAGGCTGTATACAAATTTTAATATTAATAATAGAATTGTAGAGTTGGAAGGGACCACAAGGGTCATCTAGTCCAACCCCCTGCAATGCAGGGATCGTTTCCCCAACTTGGGTCTCGAACCCACAACCCTAAGGGTCACATGATCTACCAACCAAGCTATCTATTTGCTCCCTCTGCATGTTGCATTATTATATAAGCCTGTTTTCCTTTTTTCCTGAAAAGGCCCCAAAGTTGTAGCTTTATGACTCTCAGATGATCCAGTCCCTTGTTTTCATTACCTTTTCCCAACTGCTGTGGGAAAACCTAGGGATGGACAGATCTGGGTGTCTCGTATTAGATCAGCAAAGGCTTCTTGTCCCCCAATTATTTTACAGTAGCAACAATGCAATTACTTATTTCCACCCAATTTCAGCTGCTGAAATGAAACTACTCTGGAGAGCATGTTTTTGTGACAGGACTATGAATTTGGTTGAGTTCTTGGTACTGAAAACCAAGTCTTGAGCTCAGAATATCCTCAGTAACATCCTGTTCTTTAATCTTAAGTGAATTCTAAGTCTCTTGCACCAGCTTCCGGTTTTTATTATTATTGAATTTATATACTGCCCTATACCCAGAGGTCTCTTCTGTTTAAAAAGAAAAGAAACAGATGAGATCCAACAAAGTAGAACTCTTCCCACCCACCTTGCTTTTAATAGGGGAAGACACAAACTATTCCAAATTTGAATGCACCAGGAAAATAATAAATAAAATGGGATACTGATAAACTTATTTTCAATCCCTAGCATTGGAATTTGCCTTCCCACCCCCCTCCACTGCTACTGCATTGTTATAATTTTTCAAGCCATTGTCACGCAAGCCCTCTTTCCTGTTTGGTTACAGCCAGTTCAGATCCCATCAGCTTCTGAAAAGTTTGCCCTTGCTTACGTTAAGAACATAGCATCCGTGCTGTGTCATGCCAAAGGTCCATGAGGTCCAGCATCCTGTTCTCTCAGGGGCCAGCCAGGTGCCTCTGAGAAGCCCACAAGCACCTCAGCACACTCCCTACTTGCGATTTCCAGCAGTTGGTATTGAGCCATACTGTCCCCAACAATGAAGGTGGAACAGCCACTGATAAGACTTCAGTCACAAATTTGTCCTTTCAAAGCCACCCAAGTTAGTGACTTTTGAGCGTGAATTCCATACTACAGGTATGCGCACAATATATGCAGGTGGCGCTGTGGGTTAAACCACAGAGCCTAGGGCTTGCTGATCAGAAGGTCGGAAGTTCAAATCCCTGCAATGGGGTGAGCTCCCGTTGCTTGGTCCCTGCTCCTGCCAACCTAGCAGTTCGAAAGCATGTCAAAGTGCAAGTAGATAAATAGGTACCGCTGCAGCGGGAAGGTAAACGGCGTTTCCGTGCGCTGCTCTGGTTCGCCAGAAGTGCCTTAGTCATGCTGGCCACATGACCTGGAAGCTGTACGCCGGCTCCCTTGGCCAGTAAAGCGAGATGAGTGCCGCAACCTGAGTCGGTCACGACTGAACCTAATGGTCAGGGGTCCCTTTACCTTTACTATGTGCACTATGAAGAAGCACTTTGCCCTGAATCTTCCAACACTCAGCTTTGTTGGGTGCCCCACCTTGAGATCTAGTGTCATGAGATAGGGAGAAAAAACTCGATCCTCCTGCTCTCCACAACGTGCAGTTTTATGCTTCTCTTATCTGGTCTCTTTATTTGCTCGGTTTGGGGAAATCCTTTTGGAAGGCTTCACAAATCTGCTCAGATTTCCATCCTGAATAACTGGGTCTTGTCTGCAGTGATGGCAACCACGCCCTATAGAATAGTTGGAAGGGACCCCAAGGGTCATCGAGCCCAGCCCCCTGCAATGCAGGCATCTGTTTGCTCCTAACTCCAGATCATCCATGAACATGTTAAATAGCAGCAGCCCCATCCTTTGTGTGGGATGGGGGACACCTCCAGTTTATGTTGCATTTACTCTTTAGCTGAAGATCTAGAGTGCACACCCTTTCTGTAGTGTGCCTGCTAACTCGGAACTCTTAAGTTCTCTAAAGTAGAAATAATGGGAAAGCACCAGTGGAAAAAAATATATTTTATTGTTTAGGCAAAACTGTACAAGAGAGTGATGTGGGAACCTCCAGAGTATATTTCCCCCCACAATTGAAATCCATCCTTCCTCTGAAGCCTCCAAAGGCCCTCTGTATCTGCGGATCCCTTTGCTTAGGCTTCCGCCTGCAAGGAAGTAAACAGACTCCACTTCAGGGAAGCCAACTTTGGGGGTGGGGACGGGGACCTCTGTGACTTTCGACAGTAGAAATCCAACAGATGCTTTCTTTCTGCATCACTGCAGTTTCTACACGGGGAAAAAGGCAGTCACACCACCCCTCCAAATTAAACAATTGCATCCATGCCAAAAGGGCAGGGAGCCAGTTTTGGTCTAATGTTGCTGAGACGGCTACTTATCCCAGAAAAGAGCCCATTTTGATCTTTGGGTAGTTAAAAATGTGGATGAGTGGGACATTCAGTGGACTCTGTGATGCTTAGGAATTTGGGGAGGGGGTGTAAAACGGACACCATAGCCCACTCCGGGAGATGAGTGTCCAAAAAGCATAAAGAAAAATGGGGGGAAATGGAACCACCATTTCACCACATTATCTATCCTTTTATGCATGTTATGAGAAATCTTAAATATGCACCTTGAAAGATCCTGTGTGTGTATATTATTTCTACTCCTCCAACACCAAGGTAGCCAAAGGTTGCAGTCTTCTGCACATACTTGGGAGCATGACTTACTAAACTCTGCAAGACTTGCTCCCAAGGAAACATTTAATAGGTGTGGGCTGGGTGTGGATGCTTCAGTTCTGTCAGGGCGTAGTTTGGGGGTTGCAACAGAATCCTCAGAAACATTACCCAATGACAATTCCCAGAATGCTTTGGGGAGGGAGCCATGACACTTCTGTTGGTAAAGCCTTGCTTCAGATTTGCAGTGGCAATTCCCTGAGACTTCGGGGATCATCGCAACGACAAATCTCAATCATGGCTGTACCAATGGAAGGACCCCCCCACCCCAGCCAAATGAACTGAAATTTGGGGTTCTCCATTCTTCCAGCATGGCTGGAAAATCTATAGTCCTAAACTCCCGTCAGCCACGATGGGGGTCACAGCCTAACATCACGAGGGCCGTAGGATCTCTATCAGTGTCCTAGTGCCTTCTCACTCCCCATCTGCCGTTCTTTCTCTGATAACAAGCCTCTGAAATGCTTTTGTTCTCCCCCTCCAGCTCACCTATGCTTCCATGTGGGTCATGGGTTTTTCCCTTGGCTTACAAAAGGGCCTTTTATTTCAACACCACCGCGGGAGGGCCGTGGGACAGAGTTGGGAGCAGGTTAGCCCCTGCCATCTCGTAGCCTCCAGCAAGAGAGACGTAAACAGCAAAAGCTTCCCGTTTGCTCCTGTGGCCGGGCTTGTTGGGTGCGCACATGCACCGTATTCCAGTGTACGGTGAAGAAAGCGCAGAGGCACACAAACCACTCCACGAACAGCACTGGTGCACCTTTTTAACAGTCTCACAAGGGGTGGAAATTGCCACAATGGTGGTTTCCATTACAGGTACATCATGTTGGGACCTCCTGAAATATTAAGCCTGCCCCAACAGAGTCTCAAAACCTGCGTCTTAAGAAATGCCATGTCACAAATGGTGTATAAACTGGTCAGGGTTGCCAACCGGCTGGTCAGGTGAGCAGTATTATTTAGCGCAGTGGTTCCCAAACTTCTGCACCTGTTTGTTGGATGTTAAGGTGCACACCCCCAAAAGGGGGGGAGAAGAGTCACACCCCCCAATCATTGGTGCCAAAATACAACCACCAGAAATGGGAATCTGGCTCACTCATTTTATCATTCTCATAAGTGTGCCATTTAGGGCCTTTCCTGGCACTGCTTTAGTTGTTAAAAAAAATAAAGAGGTGCCAGTACTCAAAAGAAATGCTGAGGGTGACAGCACAAAGTGGCTGCCATGGGCATCCAAAAATAAATAAATGACATGGCAGTGCTCTGTACTGATTGATGAGCACTGTCACACACAAAAAGCACTGCTTCTAGCTAATCTGGATGGAACAGCAGGAGAACCAGGGTCTGGTAATCTCCTTCCATTGCCATCTTGTTTTGTATAGCTACACCATAAGGCTGCATATTGGAATGGAGGAATGTCGTGTGAATCCTTCCCCACTCACACAGACCGCTTTCCCACATACAAAACCACCCCCTCACCCCACTTGCCTCACCTGGTAAAATATAGAAGTTACAAAACATACAATCACACAGAAATAGTTAAGCCCACCTCCACTATTGTTAAAAAGAAAAAAATATTGTGAGAGATACAAACTACACATCTAGTTTGGCCTTAAGGCTGTAACTTATGTTGTCAATTCAAGTAGATCCAATTGGAACTTGTGTGTGGGAACTGTTTCAACATGGGTGTCCTAACCTCACTTATCTTTCCTTGTGGTGGCAGACAACCTGCCATTGTTTTAGGATTGGCACTTAAAAGATAAAATCAAAACCATAAGGAACAAGCTGCAGGGCCTGGTTTTGTTTTGTTTTGTTTTGTAAGGAAGAAACAGAACAGGTACATCAGTCAGAAATTGGCCAAGTGGCAATCCTAACCCCTCAGTCTAAGAAACAAAATGGCTGCCGTCAGCCACCAAGGACCAGAACAGAGATTAAATGTTGTGCTAGGCAAATTGCTCAAAACAACTTTGTAAGCAGCTTCATGTGGCAAGCTGTGTGAAGTGGTTTCTCATATGGTTCAGGTGGTTTCACCAGACAAATTCCAACCCCCTCCACAGTGGACATTGGCATGGTGAAAACCCCCCCAAATAAGAGCGGTTCACAAAAATGTATTGGCACGTAAGCGCTTTCGCCAAGACATTATGAGCCTTCCCACACACGCTGCAAACTGGTCTGAATAGTGCAAAGTGTGGTTTGGTCTCTGTGTGGGTTTGTATAGATACCTAGCAAACAGGCGTGTGTGTTTTGGGGGGTGAACCAGACTTTCCTCCCCACTCATTTCCTCCTCCTTTTACCCAAATGAATCCCAGGGCAAAGGTTGTCTTCAATTTTATAGAAGAAAAATAATGATAATAAAAGCAAAGGCAATCTAGAGCAAGAAAACAAAACAAACCCAAAACAGAACAAGTCAAAACGGCCAGTCAGGGTGATGAGCCCCAATACCCTCAGTCAAAGGGAATGGGGGCAGGGAGGTGGTTTTTTTGGGGGGGGCTCACAGCACTGTTCTCCCCCCCAAAAAACCCCCACAGGGCATACAGAGGTAGCAGGTTCAAAAGGTCTCTGTCCCAAGACTCTATTGGTTTCTTGCGCCATGAGGTAATAAAGCTATTGGACTGACTAGCATGTAGCCCTCCCTGGGAGCAAGGGGGAGAGCAACTTGAAAGTCTTATGTGGGTTTCCGTTGCTCCTAATGGGTCTCTCACACCATCAGGACTCGCGCCTGTCACACCCAATGTCTGAATCCCTTGGGTCTGAATCCCTTGGGCTTTGGCAACTTCCACAAGCAGGCCTTAACTCCGTCCTTTGGACCATTCCTTCATCATCTTTTGCAATCCGATTGCCTTTATCCACATTCCGTCTTTTGAGTCTTATTTTGGTATCTTCTCACATCCAAGTCCTCTTTTCTGATCCAAGTACACAGTCCTCTTGTGAACTGGTGCCGCTGAATGCGTGTTTTCATCCCCCCCACCATCTATTTGATCTTTTCTACTTTATAATCCTTTCCCACTACTCTTCTAGTTTCCCTTTCCAGCCTGCAATCTCTTCGTTAGTTCCCAACTCTTTCGAGTTTCAATATTCCTGCCCTTCAGATTTGTCTTCCTTAGTTCATATTCTCTCGTCGGGAGATTTTAGCTTATCTCCCTACCATTTCTGCTTTCCCACTGTATTTCATTCCCACCTCTCACTACTTTTGATATTGCTCTCTCCATTTTGTATTTCTCATCCACCATCTGCTCTTGTGCATTTGGATCCATTCTGTGTAGTGGTGTGTGGTTTTTACTAGATTTACTACATTTACTTTACTAGATTTTCCTTGTCTCCCTCCTCAGCTTCTGCCTCTCATTCAGGTCATTCGCTCCCCAACCAAAACTATTTACACACTCATACCATTTCTTTCCATCATAGTGGGGGAAACTCCTTACTCAATTCTGGATCAAACGGTCCTTTGAAATACAGACTATACTAGCTTCCCAAGCATCGGTAGCGACTCCTTTGGGCTGGAATTCATAAGAGCAAAGGGAGGGTGGGGGAAGGAAATCAATGAAGATGGGATACTGGAGTAATGCTTTTGGTTTGTTCAAATCCTCCATATTTGCATTGGGCTAAAGGAAAAATTCCTGCCAACCTAGCCATTCGAAAGCACATCAAAGTGCAAGTAGATAAATAGGTAACGCTGCAGCGGGAAGGTAAACGGCGTTTCCATGTGCTGCTCTGGTTCGCCAGAAGCGGCTTAAGTCATGCTGGCCACATGGCCTGGAAGCTGTACGCCGGCTCCCTCGGCCACTAAAGCGAGATGAGCGCCGCAACCCGAGTCGGTCACGACGGTACCTAATGGTCAGGGGTCCCTTTACCTTTTTAAAGGAAAAATGGAAGCATCAACTTGAGTGAGCTTTTCTGCACAAATCAGGATTCTGGAGCAGGTGGTGGTTGCACAACAAATGACATTTCCTACTTTGTTCCCAAACCTCCCCTCGTATCTGTCCCTTCCTTTCAAAGACTATTGCGCTGCCAGAGCATTTAACCAGAATACGCTGTCCCTGGGCAAAATGCAATTTCCCTGGCTGGTACTGTAGCACTTGCCTTGTTTTTCCACCTTCAGTTTTTCCATCCCTTGCAGATCTGCCACAGAGACTCTACCCAGTTGCAGAGGATTCTGGGACTGTTCCTGGGGCATCTGATCAATCCACACTCAATCAAGCCATCACCAGATGTGAATTGAGAGAATATACCTTCAACCAAGCCTGCTGTCCCCCCCCCCCCAACACTCTTTTGACTGGTGGTGATGGTGGACAGATTCCCTTTCAAGGACACCCATCCATCAGGACCTACTTTCCTACCACAGGGGCTTCAAACACCATTTTAAACCACACCTTACATTAAGTCCCATCAATTAACCTGATGGGTTTTAAAAAAAAAAAAAAATGCAAGCAGGACTCATGCCAATAAAAATGCCCCCTGAAGCAATTTCAGTAATGGAAGCTTTCCTTCCAATGCAAGTAGACATTTTTGGGTGTGGCGGGGGATTTTTTTGGAACCAGTCACTGCTCCACATGTCTGTTTTTAAAAGTGAAGAAATGCAATGGTGCATTTAACATAATGTATAGTTTGTCCCAGATACACAGCATATCTATTTGACCAACTTAATGGGAAGGGATACTGCTATGCCCAACCTGTATCTCCACCATTCTGTAAACTCCCTTTAAAAATATATATTTAAAGGTCATTTCCTCCATTTTGCATGAGATTAGGGCCTGCACAAATACCACACACAGAGGATTGTGGCATTCAGAAACTTATCTGATTGTGCTTGGTCAGATAAGGCAGAAAGGTCCTAAGATGGTGATGAGGTGGAGAAAGGGAAAAGAACTTAACAGGGGGGAAATATCAAGAATATAAGAGACAGCAGAGAAAAAACTCGAGAGAAACTATACACACAATAAGAAATGGTTACAATGGGATAAACTGAAATAGAGAGAGAAGAGGCCAAAAAACCCCAAACCAGCTCAGAAAGCAAGAGTTTTGACAGAAAGAAAAGCAGACACACCCCCCCCCAACCCATAATGCAGCTACAGTATACAGCATGTGTAATGTGGGGTGAGCTGGGCTCTCTTAGCCCTATGGCTTCCCCCACAACTTATTCCAGAGCTTCTAATCCTGCCTGGGAGATAAGAAGTTTGTGCTTATTACTACTTCCCCTCCCCTATTACCTTGAACCGCCATTTTGGAAAGCCAGCCCCCACTGTCTTTCTGATAAAAGGTACCATGGTATGTTCTGTCACTTTAGAGGGGAACCTTTGGCTCTCCAGATGTTGGTGAACGACATCTCCCATCAACCCCAGCCAGCATGGCCAACAGCTGCAGCCCAACAACTGTTGGAAGGCCAAAGGTTCCCCACTTCTGGCCTAATGGAAGGGCACCAGTCTGTAACATCTTGGGCCCCTCATAACTTCTCTTCAGGGCTATATCCCCTTTCTGATTCAGATGGTAGCCATCTTAGATCTTCATACCCAGGGAACCTATTCACTGAGAGGTATAACGGTTTCTTCAGCCTAGGTGAGGGTTTCGCCTTGGCTCCACACAATCTTGCAGCGAGGCCCTTGTATGTTCGTTTTCTGCCAAAAGATTTCATAAGGATGTTGGTATCTCTGGTCAGCACCAGCAAAGGAGATGCCCACCTTGAGTCCAGACAGGATCCATGCCCGATTTCCCCTCTCTCTTTTATATATACATGCCATGTTCAAATCGCGACAAGAAGACACCAAAGTTTGCTATCTTGGAATCATCCCATCATGGAGAGATGCCAACTTAAGCCCTCTTTGGCCAATGTCTCTGCTCATCCTACTACCAAGAGACCCGTTGGTGCTGCCATCTTGAATCGTAATCCCACGATAAGCAGTTTAGATGCCATCTCGACGCCCCTCAGGCAGGTGTGCTTATCTACAAGGCCGAGCCAGCAGATTATGATATCGCATTGCAGGTACAATTAGCTCATCTGCCTAGCCCCTCCAAGCAGATGGACAGCTTGAGAAAGCCCCTCCCACCCGCTCCCCACCCCGCCTCCCACCGCCTTGGGTCCCCTTCACCGCTTCTAGAGTTGCATCTTGCTTATTAAGAGGTGCCGTTCAGGATCATGGAAGGATCTTGGATCACAACAGGTGCCATCTTGAATTCATCGTCCCCATGGAGTGTTGCCACCTTGAATGCCAAGAGATGCTGTACTTGCTTCCCTCCCCTGCCCCGGCACTGCGGCTGGTGCAGTGATCTCCTGCCAGGTGGGAGAAAAGACGAGTTCTTTCCCTGCCCAGCCTAGTTCAGCACTAGGGTTAATCCCCCACCCCCCCACTGGAGCCAGGAAGAAAATGACAGAGGAGGGAGCGCAGCCCAGCAGGATCAGTTGGAGGTGTCAGAGTGGACACTACCAGGACCTTCTGTTGGGGAGGTCACAGAGGATGGGGTGGCCGCTTCTTGCCAGCCACCGTTGGCCTGGTGAAAAAAAAGGAGAGAAACGTTTTTAACAAAAAAAGTAGAGGCACGTTAATTTGCAGTTTCCTGCAAAGTTCCAACCTGCTAGACCTCTTTTCCTTTCCCTGGGAGTTCTCCTAGCTCCACTTTCCCAGAGACTGGGGAGTGCTTGTTCCCTGTCCGCCCCCTTGGCACCATTATAGGCCATTAGGTGCCAGCAACTTGCCCAACGCTTCTCTGCGACAAAGACTCCCTAATTTTGCTATCAAAAACAGTTCTACAGCAGAAGGAAGGAAGAGTTCAGATGTGTGTGTTGACTCCTTTCATTTTATTGGATCTAATGAGCAGCCCGTGCAAACAGCAGATCACATAATAATAAATCGTTTTACTAAGCTTCCTCAAGTAAGAAAGAAAACCTCGTATTTCACGTTCCATTGAGGAACGTGCATATACAGTGGTACCTTGGGTTAAGTACGCTTCAGGTTAAGAACTCCGCTAAGAACAGAAATTGTGCTCTGGCGGCGCGGCGGCAGCAGGAGGTCCCATTAGCTAAAGTGGTGCTTCAGGTTAAGTACTCTTCAGGTTAAGAACGGACCTCCGGAACGAATTAAGTACTTAACCCGAGGTACCACTGTACCAGAATGTAGAAGTGGGCACAGAATTCAGCTCTCCAATCATCTCGGGCTTCTCCTTTTAAACAGGCGTCACACAACCTAGGTCACACGACTCTACTTGGGAAACATGTTGGAATACAGTGGGACCTCGACTTACGACGATAATGCGTTCCGACGCAATTTTCATAAGTCGAAAACATTCGTAAGTCGAATCCCCATAGGAATGCATTGAGCGAAAAAAATTCGTAAGTCGAAAATTCGTAAGTCAAAAAAATCCTATTAAAGAGGCCGCGACTTCCATTCGTAAGTCGAAAAATTCGGTTGCGGCGGCCATTTTGTTTCTCCCGGAAGTCATTCGTAAGTTGAAAAACACGTAAGTCGAATCGCTCGTAAGTCAAGGTCCCACTGTACTTGCTGAAATCTCAGAAGCCGCTGTGGCGTTTGAAGCCACTGAATGGGGCAGGGCTTCCACTACCTTACCTCCCCCATCGCTAGCAAGGCCAGAATAAAATATTTGAATGAACTGATATTGAGCCTTTCCTGACATAGAACTGTAATTATGTTTAGCGCCGAGCATGTGCGCAGCTGTGGTTCGAGTCTAGGCTTTCCCCAAAGATAGTGGTTTTGTTTAGTTTTATTAGCAGGAATGTAGTTTATTGATGTGGGAGCCTTCAGATATGCAACCGCCACAAGCTGCTGTTACACAGTTCACCACACCGGGCACAATCCTCTACCCTCACTTGGGCTCTTGTGAGATACAGCAGAGGAAAAATATCTTCAGTCCCTGAATCTCCTCAAACCAAATCTTCTTCACACGCAAGGCATAATTAAATGTCAGCCTGGAAGCTGTGGCAATGGCCATCAAGCTCAGATGGTTTTAAAAGGGGATTAGAGGGAGGATTTGCGAGGTGGAATCCAATTGGTGTCCTTGCAGCAAGGGGGGCGGCTTTCACATACGGAAATCGGAGGGAGGCAATTTTTGCAGATGTCCCCCTGCAGCCCCAAAGAATTGGGAAGCCTTCCAGAATAGATGGAAGAGCTGCAGAAGGAACTGGCAAAATCGCCTTCGCCTCCTCTTCTCTTAGCAGATTCCTCCCCATCAAAAACACACCTCTGTGAGTGCTGGGATTCCACCCATAAGAGAATGGCTAGAAGCCTCAACTGGTTAAATGAAACCTCCACATTCAGAAGCAGTTTATCACCTAACAACTGCTGCCAGGCTACTGCATCCCTGCTCTCCGCCAGTGGCTTGACCACTGTGGAAAACAGGAGCTGGACTAGAGCCCATACATTTCAAGCACCTACGATACCACTTTAAACAGTCACGGCTTTATTGAACTGTATTGTTTTGATGACTCTGTCGCTGCAGTTTGCTTTATTTATACGCTATTGCGTTGGAAATTATAATGGTTGCAATGTTTGGTTTTCTCCAGTGCTATTGTGATTACTGTGAGGTGCTTTTGAGCTCAACAGTTGTTGGAAAAGCAGAATGCAAATATTAAATCAGATCAAAATCAATGCCTTTCCCTCAAAAGAATCTTGGGAACTGTAGTTTCTTAATGGTGCTGAGAGGGGCCAGGAGACCGCAATTCCAGCTCACAGAGCTTCAATTTCGCTGTGAAGTGGGACTGATTGTTTGACCGCTCTGGGAATTATAGCTCTGTGAGAAGGAATAGGGGTCTCTTTACAACTCTAAGCACCCTTAACAAACTACTGTTCCCTTTCAGGAAAACACGAGTGCCTAAAGTGGCATCACAGTGCTTGAAATGTTTGGAGCAGATGGGGCCTAGGCGGACCTTTGTCCTAATCTAGCAGGACTCTCGTATAGTGTGAGCCCTGACATGCATGCAGTCCAAAGCGATACACCCCAGACAGAACAAAGTTACCTCTTTGTTGAGAACCAGGTGGGTCAAGTCTCCCGAAGCACAAACTCACCCTCATTTCTCGTGGACTGTACATCTGGCTGGCAGCCATGCTGTCCCCGTAGCCCCCTGGCCCCATCGAGTGACGCATCGATTCCACCTAGTAATTAAGGGAAGACACATAAAAAGGGCAGAATGACAGCAGGGATGGGGAGAATAAGATGGAAGCAGCGGTTATGTTGGGCTGAAGACTTCTCATGAAGACTTGAGTGGGTGTTAAGAAGGATCGAGCAATGTGGAGTTTACTCAAAACTGTCAATTGATTTACGGCACTGTTTTGCTATGTAGCGTATATTTTCCATTTTACGTCAATTTTTCCTCTCTCTCTTTTTCTACAGGGGAGGGGGAAAGTTTGTTAAAATTGCCATTTCCTCTAATTTTCTCTTTTCATTTTTACAGAAAAATAAGACTTCTGCTAGTATTTTGGAAAGTGTTCTTTTCATTTGTTCTCAGTAGGTTTGGATGTCTCTCGGTATATCATTGCCAAACTCAGCAAATGGGTTCCCAAGGTGAGGGCAGCAATTTTTGTCAACTCTGGGGCACAGAACGCCATTTTGAATCAAGATGGCAGATCAAGACATCACTTTCAACATGACTTCACTCATGTTTTGGTGAGGTCTGGCTACCTATCGAGATACTGTTGCCAAACTCAACACAAGGTTTCCTGAGATGAAGGCATCTGTCTCCGCTGATGTTTGGATGCCAGGCACCATTTTGAATCAAGATGGCAGACCACAATGTGGCTCTGGTGTAGTTCCACCTGATTTTTGGCACGATGGGTCTAAACACACAAATTATTGTCCATTTAAAAACCACAATATTTTTTTGTTTCTGCAAATTCCTGAGCAGCACTGGGCACTCTCAGCAAGTTCACCAGCAAACAAGGAAAAATGGAGAGGGCGGAACAATGCAAGTTGGATCTCTCAGGATTGCTGAGCAGGTCTCCTTCCACAGGAAGGGGGACTAACATGCAACAATCTCACAGTGGTGATCAACAGGAAAAAATGAAACGGGCAAGCTTTGCAAACAGTAATCTTTCAATTAACACTGGAAAGAACTTTAAGCAATAGGGAATTGCTGGATAATCTGGCACTATATTAAGTGTTGTGTGGAACCTCCAGCTCAACTCCACTTCCAGCTAAGTTGCGGAAAAGCAGCATCTCAGTGGTGCTAAATGGCCTCAGCATCATGAGATAACTTAAATGTAAAGGGACCCCTGACCATTAGGTCCAGTCGTGACCAAGTCTGGGGTTGCGGCGCTCATCTCGCTTTATTGGTTGAGGGAGCCGGCATACAGCTTCCAGGTCATGTGGCCAGCATCACTAAGCCGCTTCTGGCGAACCAGAGCAGCACATGGAAACGCCGTTTACCTTCCCGCCAGAGCGGTACCTATTTATCTACTTGTACTTTGACATGCTTTCGAACTGCTAGGTTGGCAGGAGCAGGGACCGAGCAACGGGAGCTCACCCCGTCGCGGGGATTCGAACCGCCGACCTTCTCATCGGCAAGCCCTAGGTTCTGTGGTTTAACCCACAGCACCATCCGCGTCCCTATGAGATAACTTAAGCGGAAGTAAATAGTGGCAATGAACAAAAGCGGTCATGGAAAGGTTCTTTTTCGCTCACTATCACAGCAACATACTGCATTGAAAAGGGCTCCCCAAACTAACGCATACCCTTAGCAGTATAGCTCAAACACAAGTTGTTCTCATCCATTAAAATCGGCCCCACCAAATGATCCAGATCATTCTGCTGATTAAACTTAAAGTTTACAGCCCTGTGCTGTTTTTTTTAACAGTTAGGCAGGAGTGGGACAGCTGTGGTCCTTCAGATGGCCACATGCCATATTCCCTGAAGCTGATGATGGGCCAGTTTCCCCACACTTGCACGAGAGCTTTAAAAACGATGGAGAAGACCTTTCCACTTGCCTCCGTATTCCAATTCCACCCTTTTAACTTCTCCAGAAATATTCTACCAAGCCAGAAGGCCGCCATCTTGGATCATGCTTGCCATGCACCCCGCCCTTCATGCGACAGACACCTGAGCCACAACTCTCACAAGACTATATATCACAAGGCAGGGGTTGCTAATAGGATGACCCCAAGCTGTAACTATAATTTCCTGCGTGCTTGCTGGTAAGGGCTGATGGAAGATAACAGTCCAACAACATTTGGAAGTCGTCATGTTAGCCCGAGCTCGGAATAATAATAATAATAATTTATTACTTATACCCACTCCGGGTGGCTCCCAACAGAATATTAAAAACAGGATAAAACATCAAACATTAAAAACCTCTAAACAGGGTTGCCTTCAGATGTGAGGGCGTTCCACAGGGCAGGTGCCAGTACCGAGAAGGCCCTCTGCCTGGTTCCCTGTAGCTTCACTTCTTGCAGTGAGGAAACCGCCAGAAGGCCCTTGGAGCTGGACCTCAGTGTCTGGGCTGAACGATGGGGGTGGAGACACTCCTTCAGGTATACTGGGCCGAGGCCTTTTAGGGCTTTAAAGGTCAGAACCAACACTTTGAATTGTGCTTGGAAACGTGCTGGGAGCCAATGTAGGTATTTTAGGACCAGTGTTATATAGTCTCGGCGGCGACCCCCAGTCACCAGTCTAGCTGCTGCATTCTGGAGTAATTGTAGTTTCCGGGTCACCTTCAAAGGCAGCCCCACATAGAGCGCATTGCAGTAGTCCATGTGGGAGATAACCAGAGCATGCACCGAGCCGTCCCAGGAGAGAAAGGAACTGACCTGTGATGTGGGATACGAGTCTCCATTCAGACCCTGAAGGCCCATGAACATATCCCCAGAACTGGAGAGGTTGAAGGAGCCGCCGGAGCCTGCCAGAAAACAGAGGAAGGGGCGGGAGCGAAAGACAGCAACAGGGTGACTGGGGGTGGAACACACGGTTGCTTCGAGCAAAGAAAAAGGTGAACACCACTGCAAAAGGCAACTAGCTGAAGAAGCAAGCCGAGACGACCTGCCTGCCGGAGGAAGCCTTGGCTACTCCAAGGCCGACAGGGGGACGCCAACACCGGCGTGTGGGGGAGCGGGGTGTGAGGGGGCACCTCGCCGCTCTGTGCCCAGGAGGGGGCGCACACACTGACCATGGGGGAGTGGGGCGGGGGCGCTGGTGTTGGAGGGATCTCCTTCGGGAACTCCAGCGCATGTTGGAGGGGAGGGTTCCACGTTTCTCCAACCCCAGCGAGGAGGACTCCCGCACCAACATGGGGTGTGGCGGAGCTTTTTTTCGGGGGGGAGGGGAGTTACCCGCGGAGGAGGGGGTGTTGGGGGAGTCGCCCCCACTCTGTGCGGCGCTGACAGCCGTTTTCACGGCGTAAATATTGGCTTCCTCTTGGAACTTGCCGATGTTCTTCTTATAGCGGATGCGCTTGTTCCCGAACCAGTTTGAGACCTGGAAGGAGGGAGGGGGGGAGTCGGGGGAGGGGAGGGAAGGTCAAACATGAAGGGATGGGAAGCGGGGAAGGAATGAGGGGGGGAAAAGAGGGGTGGGGAGGGAAGGGGAGGGAAGGGGATTATGTATTGACAGGTCAGCCAAACAATGAGCTTTTCCTTCCCTCCCCAGCCAACCCTGTCCCATACTCAGGGGCCTCTCTAGCACAGCCTGGGGCCTGCCCCCCACCAACCTCACCCCCCCCAACACACACCCTGGTACCTGTGAGACTGTGATTCCACACTTCTTGGCAAGCTCCTCTTTGGCCTCTTCGCTGGGGTAAGGGTTGCTCAGGTGAGAGTAGAAATACTCATTGAGCACCTCCGTAGCCTGCTTGCTGAAATTGCGCCGCTTCCGCCTGCGAGGGAAAAAGGGATGTGCAGGGTTGGCAGAGGCAGCAATTTGGGAAGAGAACAAGAAAGGCAGTTGGGGTAAGCAGTGGGGTGGGTGTGCAGCATGTGGAATCCAGAAGTATTGTTGTTATTTATTAAATTTGTATTCCGCCCTATACCCGCAGGTATTGGGGTGGTGGACTCGAGCTATTGTTATTTATTAAATTTGTACCCCACCTTTCCTTCAAAAGGAGCTCAGGATGCCAAGTGATAAAAACAATTCCGGGCCCCACATTTCTCTCCATAGGGTAGGACTTGAACCAATGCCTTCAAGTTACTAGAAAGCAGATTCCAACTAAACATTTGGAAAAACTTTCTGATAGTAAGAGCTGTTCGGCATTGGAACAGACTCCCACGAGAGGTGGTGAACTCCTTCCTTGGAGGCTTTTAAGCAGAGGCTGGGGGGCTATCTGTCACGGATGCTTTAGCTGAGATTCCTACATTGCAGGGGGTTGGACTAGATGACCCCTTGAGCTCCCTTCCAACTCTACAATTCAATGATTCTAAAAGGCTTGTAGGAAGAGGAAGATCTTTGGCAGGCGCCACAACGGCAACAGAGACCATGTCTGTCTGACATTTGATGGGAGGGAATTCCACAGGCCAGGTGCCGCCACCCTGAAGGCCTATATTGTGCAGTAGATTCCCGAGAAGGTGGCATCTGCAAGAGGCCCTCAAAGTTAAAGAGACGAGAGGAGAATTAGAGGCTGGGCTATATGCTCTGATAAAAGTGTGTGGCACAGCCCTCCTAGCGGTTAAGAGTGGTAGACTCGTAATCTGGTGAACCAGGTTCGAGTCTCCGCTCCTCCACATGCAGCTGCTGGGTGACCTTGGGCTAGTCACACTTCTCTCAGCCCCACTCACCTCACAGAGTGTTTGTTGTGGGGGAGGAAGGGAAAGGAGAATGTTAGCCGCTTTGAGGCTCCTTCGGGTAGAGATAAAGCGGGATATCAAATCCAAATCCAAACTCTTCTAGCGCTGTGCCACTTGACAAACTGCATGATTTAAACATCCCTTGTGTGTTTTGTTCATTGCCTGCTTGTGTAGGAGACTAACATGCAAAAGTCAATGCATGTCAGGGCAGAGGCTTGGCCAGATACCAGGCCTGATAAGATAAGATAAGATAAGATAAGATAAGATAAGATAAGATAAGATAAGATAAGATAAGATAAGATAAGATAAGATAAGATAATTTTATTTGTCATTGCACCAGTACAAGCACACGCTATACCAGTGCAACGATACAAGTATACAGAGGTTTTGCAGGAGTGCTGAAAGAGTCCACTGTGCACCCTTGCTGGACCATTCAGCTTCTTCTGAACCAGAGATTTCTATTTTATCTTGTTTTAAGAAGAAAGGAATCTAGCCCTTATGGCGACAGCATCTTTCCTAAAAGTATGTTAGCAACGCCTGTTGAAATCCCAGGGGGAAAAACATAGAACCACTGAGGTTGCCAGAGATTGGGGAACAGGTCTTCAGTGTTGTCCCTAGATCGTTGCCTCTCTCCCAGCAAATGCAAAATTATGCCGAGAAAAGGTAAAGATTTCAAACACAAACATTTGCTCAATTTGCATGACTTATACAGGTGGAGGAACTTGATGCAAAATTTTAATTAATGAAGAGTGGGCAGCTGCCCTAGAACTCGTTCCCCTAACATGACAGATTTCCACAGGTGGGGTTTTAATGTGGAGGAAGCACTGGAATATACAATACTTTGCTATGGAAATAACATTCAAGGTGAAGCGGTTGCAGGGAAGAATGGGCCGTGAAGCCCCACTTATGAAATTCTCTCCCCAGCGAGGTTTGCCTAGAGGCTGTATCAATGGCTTTTCTGTGCAAGGTGAAATACTCTCTAAGAATATAAGAACATAGAGAAAAGCCCTGCTGGGTCAAGCCAAAGGTCTAGGGGAATCCTAGACTGAGTGCTGCAGTGGTCTTCCCACCTGCGATTCCCGGCACCCGCTATTCAGAGGCATATGCTACCTCTGACAATATTATTGATTTCCCCCGATGAGAAATTCAACCTGGTGGAATGTTTTATCCCGCTGTTTTTCACCTTTTTCTTTCATTTAATCATTCACTTAGTGTCTATTTATTATTTTTCTTTTAAAAACACACACACTACAACCACAACCAAACATCATGAACTACTCTGGAAATACTTATTGAAAGGCAGTGTGCAACTTAAAAAAATTAACAAAATCCCATCAAAGTACTAACCAGGCCTGACCCTGCTTAGCTTTCGAGATCAGACGAGATCGGGCGTGTTCAGGGTAGTATGGCCGTAGACTGGGGTGGCAACTGTATGGCCACAAAGGTCAAGCCAAAGATCTCGCTTTCCTACTCCTGAGTGTCGCTAACCAGCATGGCCTGAATCCCTTCTTGGGTGTTTTTCATAGGGCAGAGAAGCAAAAGGATCTGCGGGATCTGATTTCTTTCCGCAGGGCCTGTAAGACAGAGTTGTTCCGCCTGGCCTTTGGCTTGGAATCAACTTGATCCCTCCCCCCCCCCTTTTCCTTTTTCCTTCTGTGATGGAACTCCTATTTGGGGACTTCCCTGGCGTTTTTCTGCCCATGTAGGACCAGTCTGGATAGTTGGGCCTTGGTGAAGATTTGACGCTTTCTTCCCCAAACAGTTTTTTGATTTGAGTTTCTACTGAAATGAGACTGCACTTTAATGTTGTATTTTAATCTTGTTTTTCAGTTATATTTTAATCAATTGTTTTTATACCTGGTGTTAGCCGCCCTGAGCCTGGTCTTGGCTGGGGAGGGCAGGGTATAAATACAATTTATTATTTATTATTTATTTATTTATTTATTAATTATTATTATTATTATTATTATTAAACCCCTTAAATAGGCAGCAGCTGGAGCTAGCATTCTTCCTGCCTCTCTTAAGCGAGAGATGTTAGGTGCTGGCAGGATGCAACAACCCACAACCAGCAGTGGTTTGTGCCCATTTGGACTAGTAGGGCAGAAGGCAAGGAGACCAACTCTAGGGGGTGCCAGAGTCAACTTTTATTCAAGTTTTGTCACCGTCCTTTCTGCCAAGTCCGCATAAGAAGGGCAAGCAGTGTTAGAAACTCAGTTATATAAAGGTAAAGGTAAAGGACCCCTGACTGTTAAGTCCCGTCGCGAATGACTCTGGAGTTGCGGCGATCATCTCACTTTACTGGCCGAGGGAGCCAGCGTTTTGTCCGCAGACAGTTTTTCCGGGTCATGTGTCCAGCATGACTAAGCTGCTTCTGGCGAAACCAGAGCAGCGCACGGAAACGCCGTTTACCTTCCTGCCAGAGTGGTACCTATTATCTACTTGCACTTTGACGTGCTTTCGAACTGCTAGGTTGCCAGGAGCTGGGACCGAGCAACGGGAGCTCACCCTGTCGCGGGGATTCAAACCGCCAACCTTCTGTTCGGCAAGCCCTAGGGTCAGTGGTTTAGACCACAGCGCCACCCGCGTCCCTCAGTTATATAAGCTAGGCGCCAAATGGCTCCTTAAACCAGAGTTACAGTCGCCAAAACGGAATGCCCAGTTGCCATTTTTGGGAAAGATGGCTCCAAAGTCGTATTTTCCCATACAACCTTTTGGTTCCTGAAATCCGTTCTTGATTGTGCAGATAAAATACAATGGGTAGAATTCTACAGGATGTGTTGCTAGTGTGAGAAAACAAGTCAAGATCCAAGGATCTCTGGGCAGGCATCTCCAGATGGGGGAGATGTCAGAAGCCATCATGGAGCCAAGGCAAGTGGCTAGTAATCAGGTGCAAAATGCGCCTGGTGCCTGGCAAATTTTGAATGCTGGTCTAGAGGGAATCAAGGCTGAGGTTGGTGGGGCAGTGCCCCATCAGCACTAAGAGACCAGCCGATCGCCCAACAGCACACTCCTTGCCTCTCTTTCCCGCAGGGGAGAACACAAAGTGGGAAGGGAGGTTTCAGCTAGCACTCAGCACAGGGACCCAGAATCCCTTTGCTGCACATTAGATGAAGCCAGAATGTGTCCCACCTGCCTTTCCTGCAGGGAAGGTCTGTTTATTTATAAAAAAATATTTATATGCCACTGTGCCATAAAAAAATATACATATCAAAGCAATGTATATAGCAATAAAAACTTAAAACCGCACAACAAAACCCATAAGAAAGTTAAAAACAGACATCAATGATGTACAGTCGTACCTCGGAAGTCGAACGGAATCCGTTCCGGAAGTCCGTTCGACTTCCAAAACGTTTGGAAGCTGCGTTGGATGTTTGGGTTCCAAAGAAAGTTTGCAAACTGGAACAAAATAAAAAATAAAAAAATTCCTTCCAGTAGCACCTTAGAGACCAACTAAGTTTGTTCTTGGTATGAGCTTTCATGTGCATGCACACTTCTTCAGATACACTGAAACAGAAGTCTGCAAACTGGAACACTCACTTCCGGGTTTGCGGCGTTCGGGAGCTAAAACATTTGACTCGCAAGGCATTTGAGATCCAAGGTACTATTAATAATATCCAAGGTACAGTATTATTACTTGCCTCCCCTAGAAAACAAGGAGAGGCAGGCTTTCCTTTCCTGGTAGGCAGAGGTGGCTGACTCCATCAAGCTGGCAGAAGGATCAAAACTTGGCAGCACCAATTTTTGGCATATCCAACACAGCCAGCCAACCACTGTACACCCTTAAAGAAAGAAAAAAAGCTCCTAGCAACAGCCACTGCATGAAGCTGCAGAGCAGGGAATAGAACAGAAGTGGGGCCACTCCTTGTCTCTGGTGAGAGACCAGCTTGCCTCAGCTGTCATCTAAGGACAGCCATTCCCATGAGCTTCTATTCCGCTGGTCATTGTAGGAACTGTGAATTTGAGACCCAGTGCCTGAGGTTGCTTTCTCCCCCTCTCTCTTCCGTCCCCATCCCTTTCAGCCACTCTGGGAGCCTTCCCGGCTAAAGGGTAAGGTTTAAAAATATATATATATAGGTGGATATAGGTGAAGTAGTAACCTGGCATCGAGGAAGCGGGATCGCAGGATCATGACAGCCTCGCAGGTGCTCTGCTTCAGCTGCATCTGGATGGAGCTGAACTTCCGGTGGATGATGCTGACCATGCGCTCAATCTCCTTGGGCGACACGGGGCGCGTGCGGCTCTGCTCCCGAAGGAGGTTCATCACATGTGTCGTAAACTCGTTGCAGGCCTGACGAGGAGCAGGTGGGAAAGGGGAAGAGACTGAGTTGGAGGAGTAGGAGCTCCAATACACAAACCCAAGGAATATTAATACCCCCCTCCCCCCAAAAAAATCCCTGCCCCCAACTCCTAATGCAAATGTAGGGGACCTCTGCCCCACCCAGATGTTTTATTATGTATTTTTAGTTCTCCTTTTGCATTTTTAGGTTGCGATCGGCCCCGCAATCTTCTGATGAAGATGAAGGGTGGTATACAAATTTAATAACTAAAAGCAATAATGGTAATGGCATCCTTACCTGGTTATGACCTAGAAAGCCCTATCTGGTTTTATCCCAGACTATCTGAAAGATTGTATCTCTCTATATGAACCTGACCAGATCCTTGGGTGAGCCCCTTCTCTTGATCCCACCAACGTTGGACTCATGCCTGGAGGTGGTGAGAGCGGAAACCTATTCTGGGTTGCTCCAATATTATGGAATTCCCTCCCAAGCAGTGTTGGAAATTAGCCAGGTGCCAGGCACGTTTTGCTACTGGCATGGGTCCAATTGCGACGACAAGGAGATATCTGGGCACCAGGTGGGCAACCACCGTTTAAAAACATCTGCCTTAAGTCCATAGTTAATTCCATTTCCATTTCCACTGTTGTGTGTTTCTCCTTTTGGCAAGTGAATTGTTGGAAGAACAAGCTACAATCAAGCAATGTAGTTGAGCTTATAGAATCGTAGAATCTTAGAGACCCCAATGGTCATCCTTTTCAACCTCCTGGCAAATAGATATTCCATTGTGGTGAGTGTAATCTAGATTTAAGGTGCCGTTTGGCACCTAGTTTATACATTTGAGTTTCCAACACTGCTCCCAAGAGAGGCTAGAAACGTCTGTCTCCCTCCTTGTTATGTATACTAAGAACTTCCTGTTCAGACAGGCCTTTGAAAACTGCTGCGCTGCCAATCGCCTGCCAAGCAAGCTGGATTTTAAACTGGCGCCCCCAAACGTGTTTCATCGTGGTTCCAACTATTCATTGTTAACTGGCTTGCTTTTGCGTTATTATTTTTTAATGTGTGCAATGTCTCTCTCTCTCTCGTATTTCCCCCCCCCCCCCCGGTAACATTTTATAATGGGTGTCCTCGAACGGTGGAAGCCGCCGGGAGTCCCAACCTTGGGAGAAACACAGGACAGGAATACAATGTACAATCCGCACCATCACCGTCCTTACCTGCTCATATTTCTCCAGCTCCGAGTGGTAGATCTGGCGGATCTGGGAGAGCTTGTTGCGGTAATCTGAGTGCTCAATGGAGTTATCTGGGGACACCCCCCCTGCCGCCGCGGCTGCGGCCGCTGCTGCCGCAGACCCGCCCCCTTTCTCTGGGCCGGCCACCCCCTCGGCCAGCAGCATATTGTCCAGGCGCATCAGCTGGGGGTCCACCGGCTCCTCCTCCTGGGAGCTTCGGATGCTCAGTCCTAAAATGTAGACACAGGGGAAAGGAAGGAGTTAACGCTGAGGCGGCCATGTACACACACACACACACACACACACACACACACACACACACAGGCATTCCCACCCCCCACCCCTTTCCTGCCCTTCCTTGGTGGGCTTCCCCTCCTCCCTCCCCCTCCCGGTGCCTCCTTCCTCTTTTGTCGCTTGGCAGGAGACTAGGTCACCCCGAGGTCGTTGCTACGGCGACGGCGGGCCCAGAAAAGGGGTAGCAACTTTTGGCAGACAGACACAGAGATATTGGGGGGGGGGTGGAGTGGAGAGAGAAGAAAGAAAGAAAGAAAGAAAGAAAGAAAGAAAGAAAGAAAGAAAGAAAGAAAGAAAGAAAGAAAAGAAAAGAGGCCAAAGAAACAACATATTTAGGATCCCTAAGAGAGAAAGGAAAAAAGGAGGGCCCCTAACTCAACCCCCCAGCACCACCTCCAATGTCAAAGCTGCCTCCGTTTGGGGGCTGGCTCTGCTGTTTCGGCTTTGAATTGCCACCTGATCCACATTTTCCAAGGGGCAGCCATGAAGGAAAAAGAACCAAGACTCTGGCGGCCCCCTAGACTTGATTTATTATGGCACGAGCTTTCAGGCCCTAATTATTTTGCTAAGTCTCTCTAAGGCAAGCTGAATCCGGCCCACTGAGCGTTTCCTGCTCTCTCCCCATCCCAAAGACCCTACAAATGTTGGCGATGGAAGCCAAGTCACACAAAGATTCAAGAAGGGTGGCCGTTCATTCCACCCCACCCTGACCATTGATATGATCAAATATCAACCATTTGATAAGCAAAGAAGGGAGCAATAGCCCTCTGCCTGGCATGCGGCCCCCGCCCCGCAAGGTTAGCGGCCCCTGGTGTCGCAAGACTCTTTGTTGATCTCGCATATATTTAGCAGCCGGGCCAAACAGTCTGTAGGTCAGGCCGCCCCTAAAACACAGCACAGCAGCAGGGGGGCGGTTTAATGTTTAAAAAAGGAGTAACACGGCTGCCAACTGGCCAGAGCAACAACAAAACCCGAAGGGAGAAACCACCTTGCCTACTCCTGTCCCTTTAAGAGAACTTTGCTGGGCAGAAATCCATGGCCCAGCGCCAGACAGGATCTCCTGGCCCATAGCTGCGCCTCAAAGTCCTGTTAAAAGAGACCAGCCGCGTTCACACCAAATAGCTAAAGCACTCTCAGGCCACTTTAAACACTCATGGCTCCCCATTTCCCCAAGAAAGCTGGGAACTGTAGTTGGTTACTGGGAAGAGGGACAAGCTCTTAAACCACTCTGAGAATTGTAGCTCTAGGTTGCAGGAAGCCATGGCTGTTTAAAGTGGTATATTCCCCTCCCAGAGCTACAATTCCCAGAGTAGCTTAACAGCTCATCCCTCTTCCCAAGTACTGCTGGGAATTCTAGCTCTCAGCACCCATAACCAACTACAGTTCCCAGGGTTCTTTGAGGGAAGCCATGACTGTTTAAAGTGGCATCCATTGTGGTGATTTAAACAGGTGATGTTGAGGTGGCCGTAGGCCCTAAATATGGCAAATGTAGCTTTTGGGAGGCAGTTGGCATAACATAGTAAACTCACTTTGGGGGGGGGGGAACCACGGAGGAGTGTCTGACAAACTACAGAGATTGGAGTTACCAGACAGGCCTAAGTGAGAAAAGCAATGAAAGCAACCATATCAGCTATTTTACACACACCCCAACTCCTCCAGAGTCTCCCCTCCAATGCAGGAGGGAAAACGGGAGCTTGGAGCCAGGGAAAATACTCTCCATCTGGTCAGGCCTCAAACCCCCATGTGAGCCGCAGAAAAGGACAGAAGGAAATGGGGAGTGGGGCTCAAGATATTTTGATGCCCGAGGCCAAAATGCCCACCTCAATATGGCAAAGTTTTCACTTCACACATATTAACACGGGGCAGGATTGGGATGAGGCAGCGGGAGGGCTTTCACAAAAATGACTAGCTGTAGGCATAGCCACCGATTCCAGTCCTTTTCAGCAAAATCCTGGCCCCACTGTCGCATTTTTCTAGAACCCTAAGGACGATGTTAGCCACCATGGTTAGTAGCCTTATTTGCCAATAATTTGCCTAATCATGTACTAAATGCATGCATTTTTAAAAAACAAGGCAGTCCCTATAGAAGCATGAGGTGGTGAGATGCACCACTGACAACGGCTTGAAACACTGGTAAGCGCATCTGTCAAATGCACTGGCAAGGCTGGGGGAAACCGAACTCATCCCACGGGAGAGAATCCTGTAGCTAAGTACTTGGGTTTCTTGTTCGTTTTGTTCTTAACACAGTTCTAATAAGGTTATAAAGAACTATACAATGTATTATGCTGAATACAGTGACTTTAACATGACAAGATGTAGAGAACAGCATTTTGAAAACTGCACGGTTGTCCAGGATTTTTCCAAAACGAAACAGATAAATATCACTTGACTCGGGAAGGGGGGGGGGAGGACAAGCGTTGATCCTTCTGGCACCTCTCACTTTAAGTTTCCAAAGTCTTGTTTTTACAGGACATTTGTGCACACCCCTGTGCCTTTCACCCAACCCTTTTTTCTGGTTGAAGAAGTTTGGTGGGTTTCTGAAGCAACACAAAAAATATGTTTAACCAGTGGGAGAACCGGGAAGAGCGACCCAATTTGCAAACCGCCTAGAACTCTTGCCAATAGAGTATTGCCTTATGTATGCCCATAATAGCAAACCTTCAGGTGGTGTGGCAGATTATAAGGAGAGAGAGAATGAATATGCTTTGCGTACAGAAGGACCCCAGGTCAATCCCCAGCATCTATGGCTAAAAGGCTCAGGGTGGAGGTGATGGGGGAAAACTTTTGCTTGAGATCCCAGAAAGCCACTGCCAGACAAGAGGTGGCAATATTGGGCTAAACAGACAAATAGGCTTACCTGGCATAAGGTAGGTACTCTCACTGAAACAGTAGGTCGCCCCGTATTAACTTCTACTATAAAGTACCCAAATTCTGCTCCTTGAACGTTCATTTCAGAGGGGAGTGAATTCGCTGCTGTTTCCCTACAGTTTTTTTCTCCAGCAGTGAAAACATATTTAAGTTGGGGGTGGAGAAGGGGGGGTGGAATAAATCATTTTCTGCTAGTGTGCAGGAGGGTGAACAAGGTTCAAAGTCCCACTCATATTTGGGGATGAATTGCAAAAATAAGTAAGTAAAGTAAGATGCGGGTGGCGCTGTGGGTTAAACTACAGAGCCTAGGGCTTGCCGATCAGAAGGTCGGTGGTTCGAATCCCTGCAACGGGGTGAGCTCCCCTTGCTCGGTCCCTGCTCCTGCCCACCTAGCAGTTCGAAAGCACGTCAAAGTGCAAGTAGATAAATAGGTACCGTTGCAGTGGGAAGGTAAACGGTGTTTCTGTGTGCTGCTCTGCTTCGCCAGAAGCGGCTTAGTCATGCTCGTCACATGACCCGGAGGCTCCCTTGGCCAGTAATGTGAGATGAGCGCCATAACCCCAGAGTCGGTCACGACTGGACCTAATGGTCAGGGGTCCCTTTACCTTTAAGTAAGTAAGTAACGGGGCTATCCAGCTACATCACCGAGTTATTTAAGTGCAAGGATTTTAATGGATCTGCCCCGAATTTGAATGATGTTAAACTATATCACCCAGTGCATTTTGAGAGTGTTTATTGCGGCTGCTATTTTTATACCTCAGTATAATCACAGCTGTGTTATCAACACAGGACAAACAGGCATCCCTTTTGCAGCGAAGATTTATGAGCCTCTTGAGGCCCATTCTGGCATTCTAATCCTCGGGGAGATTATGATTGCCCCAAGGGAGAGTGGGGCACTAACCCTGCCCTCTCCTAGTCACTTCCCACCAGCTGAAGGCAAAATACCTGCAGCAGGGGAGATTGCTCTACTCATCTAGGTCCCCTACACCAGGGGTGGCCAACTTCCAAGAGACTGCGATCTACTCACAGAGTTAAAAACTGGCAGTGATCTACCCCCATTCTGGGGGGTTCAGGTCGGGGTTGTTGAGCTTTTTTTAGGAAGGAAAGCCCTTTTTGGGGGGCTTCAAGGCAAAGATGTAGAGCTTTTTTTAGGGGAGCCAAATTGGCTGAGCTTTTTGGGGGGGAGCCAGTGATCTACCAGTGATCTACCACAGACATCCAGTGATCTACCTGTAGATCACGATCTACCTGTTGGACATGCCTGCCCTACACAATTTAGGACCCTGGACAGTCAGGGGACTAAATCAAGCAGAGAACCTACACAAGCAGAAAAAGGCTCTCCACTTCAGAAGTTAATACAGTCATACCTCGGGTTACGGCTGCTTCAGGTTGCGCGATTTTGGGTTGTGCACCGCGCCAAACCTGGAAGTACCGGAATGGGTTACTTCCGGGTTTCGGCACTCGCGCATGCACAGAAGCGCTGAATTGTGACCCGCGCGTGCGCAGCGCTACGGGTTGCGAACGCATCTCCCGCACGGATCACGTTCACAACCCAAGCGCCCACTGTACTCCAAGTACGGAGGGCAATGGGAAGTGGGGAAGGTACAGGAAGGAGCATAGCTTAAGAGCAGAACGTTTGGCTTGTGTGCAGAACATCCTAGGCAGTGTAAGAAACTAAGATACTCTCATCGCCAAATTAGACCTTAAACCTAGCTTGCAATCACCGCAATGGAATGTCTAGGTGCTATTATTATTATTATTATTATTATTATTATTATTATTATTATTTTCATTTCTATACCACTTTATATTTTAAAGAACAAATCTCAAAGCGGTTCACAACACATGAAATCGTCAAACAAAACAATCCAGAATAAAACAAATTCAAGCTTCAAGAAAAATGTATTTCGCATCCTTCTCTAAGTGACATTTTGCTTCCCCCAGTCACCAGCCTGGCACCTAGACATTTCCACATGGTCGCAACTGGATCCGCACCCGTCACAAAACACGCCTGGCTAATTTCTAACACTGGTCCCAGGTTCGATCCCCAGCACCTCCCTTTCCTGCAACCCTGGAGAACCACTCCCGCTCAGTATAGACCTGTGGTTCCCAAATATTTCCCCTTAGAAATTGCTGAGGACCACTAAATGATTTTTCTGACTGTTAACAGTAGCTGTAATGCATTGTGCTAGATGCTGTGTGGTTTTTAACGGAGTTAATGTTCAAACTTTTATCTCCAGCCTCCCGTTAACTTGGCTTCCGATCTACTCCACTTCTCTCAAGTGCTTCATTCCCCCTATTACCGTATTTTTCGCTCCATAAGACACACTTTTTTCCTCCTAAAAAGTAAGGGGAAATGTCTGTGCGTCTTATGGAGTGAATGCAAGATCCCTGGAGCTGAACTGCCCAGGGGCAAAAGCAGATCGTGCTTTTTTAAAAAAAGAGAGAGAGAAGGGGGTGTTGAAAGGAAGCCCGCTGAGCAGCTGCTCAGCAAATGATCGGGGTGAGAGATAAGGGAGAGAGATTCCAGCCCCGCCCCCTTGCAGAGGGAGGCTGTTTCCCCAGCGACATGTGACTGGCTGATTAGATTTTCTGTCTGAAAACTGTAGAAATGGTTCCCTCTCCAGAAGCTGCAGAACTGTGAGTTAAACCCCATAAAACAGGGTTTTTTCCCTTTGCAAAGTAAGCTCAACAACTTTGAGCTGATCCTCAAAAAATGGAGCTTTTCTCCTTTGCAAAAGAAGCTGCAGAAATTTGAGCTGATCCTCCAAAAAATGGGGCTTTTCCCCTCTAAAAACTAGGTGCGTCCTATGGTCAGGTGTGCCTTATAGAGCGAAAAATACAGTATTTATTATTTTTATTTATTGAATTTATATACTGCCCTGTGCCCGGAGGTCTCAGGGCGGTTCACAGAATAAAACCAAGATATAAAACCACAAAATACCTAAAAAAAAAATAAACAACAACAACCCAATAGTCCCCCTCTCCAAAAAAACCCAACACATTTTAAAAGGGCATAGTATGTAAATCGGATCAACCAAAGGCCTGGTTAAAAAGGAATGTTTTTGCGTGGCGCCTAAAGGTGTGTAATGAAGGTGCCAGGTGAACTTCCATGGGGAGAGCATTCCACAGACGGGGAGCCACTGCAGAGAAGGCCCCGTTCTCATGTTGCCACCCTCCGGACCTCTCGAGGAGGAGGCACACAAAGGAGGGCCTCAGAAGATGATCTCAGGGTCACTTCCCCCTCCGGGCCATCCTGTTCACCTTTCCGGAAGATTTCTGGATTCCAAGAATGACGAAGCAGGAGAAGAGCCCGCCATCCTTCACAGACACGCTGTGGACCTCCTGAACGAAACTCGTGGGCCACTGCTGGGCCGTGGCACACAGCATGTGAACCCTGAGCTAGATGCACCAAGATCTAGGCAGCACCTTTTGCTCCTAGCGTGCTCCCCTGCTTTCCACCCACTGCATGAGGTGTTAGAACGCATGGATGGGGCTTACACCAAAATCTCCCGTTCACAGTCCCCCAAGATGAAGAGAGGATCTGCTATCCCATAATCCCATACACTAGTTAAGAATGTATGCAGGGACCTTACTTTAGGTCTCTGCGATGTTTCCACTTGGTCCTGCTCCCTTTTTAAGAGGATGCTCTATAAATAGCCACCTCTCTCTGGCTGCGAAGATAAAATCCAGAGCCATCCGACTGTGTTTTTCAAGCATCCTTGGGGAGGTAGCTGCAAACGACCGCTGGACTTCCAGCAGTAATTCAACACCAAACTACGGCTGAGTGTTAACAGCTGAGGAGTGGCAGGGACGCCCAGCAGAGGCTGAGCGATAACTATCAGTGTGAATCTACCTCTGCAGGAGGCCTCCCCAACTTGGCGCTTCAAACTACAACTCCCACCAGCTCCGGCCAACATGTTTTACCTAAAAGCGTGTTATTTTGGGTCCCTGTATCTTAATAAAATCCATGTTCAGGTTTTTCATAAGAGCTGGCTTGAAGTGCCTCACATGGATTATCTCAGTAATGCCTTCAACAGACCCTGCAAATTTTGTTGGCAACCATCAGTCTCGAGATACAATGGAGTCCGCCACCGAGGGTGAAGTCAAACTGCTGCGAATTACAATTGTGGAGTCGGAAGGGATCCCAAGGGGCATCTAGTCCAACCCTCTGCAATACGGGAACAGCAAAACTATGTCAACTGCTTTGATATCAAAACAAAATAAAATAAAATAAATTCCTTCCTTATTTGTGTGGGAGGGAGGGCTGGGGGTTGATGGTGGTTTGTTTATACAGTTCAGATTACTGTTAGAGGCTTCACAAACCATGGTTTATGGAGCCGAAGGGTCTGGGGGCTGAACGCTCCTCCCCTCCATCTGAACCAGGGAACTCTGGCTTAAAAACAAGCCAGGATCTTTGTGCCAAGTGCGATGGGAGGAAGAGAGGAATGAGCTCTCTCCACACCAATGCTTATTCCTGGCTTCACAGACCACAGTTTATGTAGCCCCAAAGGCCCATCTGAACTGGGAGTTAATGACCAAGCACTAAATTTTATCAAGAAAGTCCCTAGCCTAAGCTCTTTGCCACTCCAGCCCAGCCTTTTCACAACGTCTCCTTGTAATAAATCAATTCTGCTTCCCTGGAGGTTTTTAAGCAGAGGTCAGGTGGCCATCTCAACTCACACACCCCCAAAAAACCCCTTTTTGCTTATTGTTTCCCCGCAGCATTTGCCCTTTTCAAATTCACAGAATCATAAGAGTTTGAAGGGACCTCGAGGGTCAGCTAAGTCCAACCCCCTGCAATCCAGGAATCTTTTGTCCAATGTGGGGCTCGAACCCACAACCCTGAGATTAAGAGTCTCGTGCTCTACCTGTCACAGCCTAGCCTCCCTCGCAGGACTGTTGTGTGGACAAAAAAGGAGTGGGGCAGAGGGGAAACCACCTTGAGCTCCTTGGGAGAAAACAGGGAATAGAAATGGAATAATAACTAAATAAATGCTAAACTGCACTGAGTCCTACCCCATCCCCTGTCCTGCCTATTTCTGCCTGGCCTCTCACATCAGACATCCAAATTATTCACACATGACCACACTCTCCCAATTACAGGCCTATAGGACCTGTTTTATGTTAAATCAAAAGAGGTGCGTCGATTTAAACAGGCCCAATTTGCATTTATTTTGTTTTATTGCAACTTGCAGCTGCCAGATCTCCTCAAGGGCGCCATTTCACAACCGCAGCTGCCAAGGGCACCAATTTAACTGCCAGGTTTCGCAGGCTAAAGATAAAGGGTGGGAACAAGCGAAATCCAGCGACATCCAAAGTGCCGCCCTTGAACACATTCAAGATTGAACCGTTTGGTTTTTTTAAAAAAGTGTCCTCCATTAAACAAAAGAGGTCTGTGGATCCTGCCTTCCACCATCCCATCCCTCCTTTCAGAAATACACTCTTCCCTGGTCTGCAGGGTTATATATACATATATTGGAATCACAGAATTGTAGAGCTGGAAGGGACGCCAAGGGTCATCTAGTCCAACCCTCTGCCATGCAGGAAGCTCTTGCCCAACGTAGGGCTCGAACCACGACCCTGAGAATAAGAGTCTCGCGATGTTTAAATATACCTTCCCCAAAAAGCCAGAAGCTTTTTTGGTTGGCATAATGGGAGAAGAGATTGCAAAAATAGATCAGAGACTATTTATTTATGTATGCAACAACCGCGGCCAGAGCATTACTGGCCCAAAAATGGAAATTACAGGACTTACCAACGATTGAGGAGCGGCAGGCAAAGATGTTGGACTATGCGGAACTTGCAAAACTGACCTGCAGGATCCGGAACCAGGACGAAGCAAAGTTTCAAAGGGATTGGAGTAAATTTATTGACTATATACCGGTAAAAATTAAGTTTGAAAACACTAGCAGGACTGGAATAATACCTACGACATGGACTTGAAGACTGGAAGAGACTGTGAGATTAGATTGAATAAGAAAGCCTGTGGTTGGGAAGGAGGGAAGTCACAGCTCGGCAGAGCGGAGGTAAATAAGATATATTAGAGTGTTGAAATTTGCAGTTTTATTGTGTGTGTTTGTTTTGTTGTTTGTTTGTTTTTGTTGCTTGAATGTGAAAACCAAATAAAAATTTATTTTTTAAAAAAAGAGAGAATAAGAGTCTTGTGCTCTACCAACTAAGCTATATTACCTGGTTTCGAAATCGTTTTTGGGCTGTGATGTTAGCTCAGTACCATTTTCTTCCATCGGCCTAGATGACCCTCAGGGTCCCTCCCAACCCTAACAGATTGAGGTTGAATCCTGACAAGACAGAAGTACTGTTTTTGGGGGACAGGGGGCAGGCGGGTGTGGGGGACTCCCTGGTCCTGAATGGCATAACTGTGCCCCTGAAGGACCAGGTGCGCAGCCTGGGAGTCATTTTAGACTCACAGCTGTCCATGGAAGTGCAGATTAATTCTGTGTCCAGGGCAGCTGTCTACCAGCTCCATCTGGTGCGCAGGCTGAGACCCTACCTGTCCGCAGACTGTCTCGCCAGAGTGGTGCATGCTCTAGTTATCTCCCGCTTGGACTACTGCAATGCGCTCTAAGTGGGGCTACCTTTGAAGGTGACCCGGAAACTGCAATTAATCCAGAATGCGGCAGCTAGACTGGTGACTGGGAGTGGCCGCCATGACCACAAAACACCGGTCCTGAGAGATCTACATTGGCTCCCAGTACGTTTCCAAGCACAATTCAAAGTGTTGGTGCTGACCTTTAAAGCCCTAAACGGCCTCGGTCCTGTATACCTGAAGGGGCGTCTCCACCCCCACCGTTCAGCCCGGACACTGAGATCTAGCGCCGAGGGCCTTCTGGTGGTTCCCTTACTGCGAGAAGCAAAGCTACAGGGAACCAGGCAGAGGGCCTTCTTGGTAGTGGTGCCCGCCCTGTGGAACACCCTCCCATCCCATGTCAAAGAGATAAATAACTACCTGACATTTAGAAAACACCTGAAGGCAGCCCTGTTTAGGGAAGTTTTTAATGTGTGATATTTTAATGTATTTTAGTGTTTGTTGGAAGCCGCCCAGAGTGGCTGGAGGGACCCGGCCAGATGGGCGGGGTACAAATAATAAATTATTATTATTATTATTAGTAGTAGTAGTAGTAGTATTATCACGATTCTATGATTTCTAGGGTCAAAAAGGTTCCACTCCAAGGATAAGCCCAGACCAGGTGTGAGGAACCTTTGGCTCTCCTGAGGTTACTGAACTCCACCTCTCATGAGCCCCAGCAAGCACGGTCCAGGACCATGGATGATGGGAGTCGTAGTTCAGCAACACCTGGAAGGCTGAAGCTTCCCCACATTTGATCTAAACAAATAAACATATAAAACCACTTCTGGGCGCCTCTCACCCTTGGGCAGCTGGCCTGTCCTATCTGAGCCAAAACAAGGCCTGTGCTGCTGGGCCTGAGAAACTTCCACTGACAATAATACTTGTATTTTTCTTTATAAACCCTAATAAAAAACATTATTATTATTATTATTATTATTATTATTATTATTATTATTAAAAAGCTCCCATTTTTAATATAATGTTAACTCTGGGGTAAGGATGGCATCATGCGAGATTCAGATGGCAGCCCCGTTTTTAAGCCTCTTTTACTATCAAGAGGCCCAGCTCGGCTTCTGTGAAGACGCCCCGGACCCCGACAAGAGAGCAATGTTCACCACGAAACAACAGATTCCCATGTATATACTGTGAGGAAAGCCACTGCAGCTCCTCCAGATGCAGGCAAAGCATATGGATCTCTAAAAATAAAGGAGCCGTGGCACATTTTGCCTCCTGTGGAGGAAGCCTGGCCTTGCCTCCCACCTTAACAATGAAAGCAACAGATGCTCTTCCCAGCCATGGGAAATGCAGCTAATTTATGTTCTTTCTAATTTATGTCTTTTGAGGAAGGGCTGCAGCTCAGCGGAGAAGCATCTGCGCTCTGTGCTGAAGGCCCAGGTTTAATTCCTTGGCATCTCCAGGTAACAGGGGATGGGGAAATGTTCCCTGCCTGAAATCATGCACAGCTGCTGCCAGTCAGTGCAGACAATACTGACCTGGGGGAGTTGATGGTCTGACTCAGAATGAAGCAGTTTCTTATATTCCCCTATTCCATCCATGCACCCTAAATCTTTAGGTGGCTAATAATAATAATAATAATAATAATAATAATAATAATAATAATTTATTATTATTTGTACCCCGCCCATCTGGCTGGGTCTCCCCAGCCACTCTGGGCGGCTTCCAGCAAACATTAAAATACATTAACAGAAAACCACATGCTTTTCTTAAATTTTGGTCCTCCTGATGTTGCCAAACTACAACCCCCATCAGCCGCAAGAAGGAAAGCCAATGATCAGGGAAGATGAGAGTTGTAGTTCAGTAAACATCCAGGAGCCCAGAGGCGTGGATCGGTATGGGGTCACTTTTAAATGTTTTTTGATGAGAAATAATTATTCATTAAATTTCTATACCGCCCTTCATCCAAATATCTCGGGGCGGTTCGTGAGATCGTATTACACATAGACACGCACAACCTGCTTTTTAGAAATAGCTTAAAAACTGGCCAGGACAGGTGATGTGGAGGTGAAGAAGTGACATCGTAGGGGCCAGCCAATCAGCACAGAGCACAGGCGGATTCTGGTGGGAACATGTGACATCGTAGGGGCCAGCCAATCAGCACAGGGCACAGCCAGCTTCTGATGTGGACAGGAAGGGATGGGTTTCCCCTGACTCAGAAGGAAAGGCTGCACTCGTGTACAAAACTAGTATATTTATTGCTCTTCTGTACACTTCCCTGGTGGGCTGCTTGTGTTGATGCACCCAGTTTGGAGCAGAAACATGCTTGCCCCGGAGGTAGATGCAGCTGCCGTACAGACCCACCCTCAGGCACCAACGCCACCAACAGACAGGTTTCAGTGCCTTACCTTCCTGCACCACCTGAACCCCTGCTCCCTAGGAGACCAGGCCTTAAGGAAAAGGGTGTCCTTTGTGGATGCGATCCTGGCCTGGAGAGAGACTCAGGTGACCTTCCCAGCTTGAATAGTTCCCGGCAACTCTCAATGCCAGCCAGGATGCACCAGGCCCAGTAAATCCCTCTACCTGCCTTTGACCTCACCTCTGCTTCTGGCCACTCCAAGCCTTTATTGCCGCCTTGGAATCTGACCTTCTGCCTGCCTTGAAGTCTCTTCTTCATTTGCAGATGTGGTCTGTGACCACATCTATCACTCAGCTTGCCTGCCCACACCCAAAGCTGGATTGCGGGTTGTCTCAGAGCTAGGGGAAGGCCTGATGACATTCCCCCCCCCCCTTTCCCAGGACTGCACAACTCTGCGCTCAAAAAGGCAGCCAGCCAAAGCAAGTTTCTGGACCTCATGGTTATGAAGATGCACATAAAGCAGCCTGGGACATAAGGCCCTAAAAGTTACTAGCCTATAAAAATGTTTAGTAGCCTACTGAGGACCTGCAGATGGGAGGCCAGAGAGCTCCTTCCCACTTGCAACAACCTACATGCTCATTGTGCAGGTGGGAGCTTTTTTCTTCCGAAACAGAGGAGGGAGAAAGGTTGTTTTCTGCTGCTCCAGAGAAGCGGACACGGAGCAATGGATTCAAACTACAAGAAAGAAGATTCCACCTAAACATTAGGAAGAACTTCCTGACAGTAAGAGCTGTTCGACAGTGGAATTTGCTGCCAAGGAGTGTGGTGGAGTCTCCTTCTTTGGAGGTCTTTAAGCAGAGGCTTGACAGCCACCTGTCAGGAATGCTTTGATGGTGTTCCTGCTTGGCAGGGGGTTGGACTGGATGGGCCTTGTGGTCTCTTCCAACTCTATGATTCTAGGGATGGGAAGCTTTTGGCCCACCTTTTTGGCCTGCAAAGGCCATGTCCCCCAACCCTACCCACCTGTCAATCAGCTGACATCAGCTGGGTGGGAGGGGGAGGTCCAATTTTGAGTTGCACAGGAAAGTTTCCGGCAGCAAACAGGCGCTCACAGCCAAATCACCTGACGAGCAGGGATTAAATCCTGCTCAGTTTGGCTGTGCATGTCTGTTGTTTGCTAAGCACAGGTCCGCACAGCCAAAGCAAGCAGCTCCAGGTTTCTTGCAGCATCGACTTGCAGGCCTCTTTGCTGCAGTACCAAGCGCAGGGCTGGCAACGCCCCTTGCATTGTGGTTTACGAGTGCCCGGCATGATGTCATTATGATGTCACATGATTGACAAGCAGGCTGTCCCCGGAGCCAAAAATCTTCGCCCCTGCTCCAGCAGCTCACTCCGGTTTCTGTGCTGGGGACAGGAAAAGAACGGACAATCCTGTCTCTCCTCTGCCAGTCTACACACTTGCTTCCATGCATGTGTCTGTGGTAACCAGGCTAGTGCTTAACTGCAAGGTTCCCTTAAATAATATGAGCAATGTGAGCCAGAGGTTTTAGAGACAGGTGTGGCCAATTAGCCTTTCAAGCGATTGTCAGAAGAATGCCAGTGCATTGCATAACTTCCCGCTTCTCCTTGCCAAACCAAAGCAGGATTAATTATGCAAAATGAGCAAATTATGAACATCTGCATCAACTCAGCCTTTTTTTTTGTATGGAATTAAGCTTTCTTGCGAGAATTTGTTTTTTTATGCACAGAGAACATACCTTGCCCTGGATCTTGAGGGAATGAAGATTTGCCTTTGGCAGTCAGGGAGGGGCGCAACTCTAAGCCTCCCCGAATGGTTCCAGGGCAAAGGTTCAAAAAAATAAATAAAGCACCCGTGCAAATGCGTGAGGCAGCCAGTGGGAGGGGAGAATAATTAAAAAATGGCAAGACTTGGCATGCATACACACCCTTTGTACAATTAGCGTTATTACAGTGCCACTTCTAGACTTTAAGTGGCTTGCAGCAAAAATGTTTAAACCGCAACAACACCAACCACTTCATTCAAGTTGTAAAACACCCAGAAAATGACCCTGTAATTAATCCTACTTTGCTAAGTCAAGAATACTATCTCTTGCTCGGCATCTCATCCTAAAGGGGCCAAAAAGATATGAAGACAAGAGGTTTCACATGAGGAGCAAGGATTCCACTAAGCAGGAATGAAGATTCCTTAATTGCTTGGGGGGGGGGGTTGGACTAGATGACCCTCGTGGTCCCTTCCAAATCAAATTCTGTGATTCTAGCCAGAAAACACTGCTCCTGGCAAAGGATAGCCATGGTTTTGGTGAGAGCCTCAACAGAACATTGCTACTTGGTTTAAATCTCTCTCTTTGGAGGGGGGGGGGTCATACGAGAGAAGGTGCTCAGTCATATATGCCAGGGCATCTATTCCTGCATTGCAGGGGGTTGGACTAGATGACCACTAGTGTCCCTTCCAACTCTACAATTCTACGAATCACCCTGATAAAACTGGTATAGTACATTCCTCCCTTGGGGGTCCCTTTGCACCCCATAATTCTATGATTCCAACAGCCAATGCAATGCATTCGAGACCAGCTTCGGTTTCCAGGCTGTCTTCAAGGCCAGCCCCCCGTGCAACTGATTACAGTAATCAAGCCAAGAAACTACCAGTGGATGCATCACAGCAGCAATGCCCCTCATTATCTAGAAAGAGGTGCAACTAGCTAGAAGAGGTGAAACCTCACACCCGGCTGCAACTACCAGAGAGCAGCCTTCATCCCCAAGTACAGTTGTGGCATAGCTGTCAACTTTCGGATTTGAAAATAAGGGATTTCCCCCCCAAACTTTTGGATTTGAAAATAAGGGATGCCGCAAGGGCGGTGCAATGGCACCAAGTAACCTCGCCGCCCTGCGCTCCAGAGGCTGCGCGCGAACGGGTGAGCGAAAGAGCGAGCGCATAGACGGCAGGCAGGCTGTCTATCTGGTTGGGCGTGAGGGTCTGGCTGCACAAGGCATGCAAGCTCCGCCCCCAGTCGGTCTCAGACTCCTTATTGGCAGCCGAGCAACGCAGCTGAGGAGCCTCCCTGGCCAGCAGGGAGGGAGAGGAGCTGCTTCCTTTGAAATCCGGGAAATTTAAGGGATATCAACAATCCGGGATAGCAGCAGGAAATGGCATTGGAATAAGGGAGTTTCCCACCAAAAAAGGGAGGATTGGCAGCTATGAGTTGTGGTCCAGATTGAGATGGGATGCAGAAAAAAATATGAATTTTCAGGACCAAAGTCCTTTCAGAGCAGCTTGCAATAACGACAGCATTACCAACCTGACCTTTAAAACCACATACAAATAAGGATTTTTCCAAAAGCTAAAAGGTTAGCAGAACAGCATGAAGACAAAAAGAGTACCTATTATAATGCTAGGCTGCTTGCATCCGTCATATACAGTCAGCATGCGGTACATGCATACAGCTATCCAGCTTGCAAACACAAGCAAGTTTAAACCATCTCAGCTACAAAGGCAGATTGAAATGGGAATGTCTCCAAGGCCCAACTACCCGGTATATAGATAGGGCCAAATTGTGTCATCTGCCAGGGAAGGAGTCCAATAGATGAGGGGCCACCAGGGTGGATAAAAATCAATGATTATTTTAAAAAAATAAAAATTGGATTTTTAAAATTTAAATAGATTTGATTTAAATCAAAAAAATTTAAAATAAAATGCTTTTGGAGGAAAAATCTTTCTAAACATAGTTTTCTATTTAAGTTACATTATAGTCCAAAGGCTGTTCATCAGGAAATAAGGATTTGTTTTAAGTTTTTCATGTGTGCTAAAACTCAGTCTGTATTTTTTTTTAAATTATTTAACCACATCAGTTAACAAACATGGATACATATGCTATAATGTTATTGTTCTAGTTAAATAAATTGACTAAATTGTTATTACGGAAATGATTATTTTTCTCCTTCCAATAAAATACAGCAGAAAAGTTGTCTAAATATAAACAGTTAACTTATTAAACCTCACAATAATTTCATAATTATCTGTCTATGTATTTCTAACAGTATAACCAAATCTGTATTTTTTTATAAAACTGTAAAAACTACTCTGAAAATTTATTATTCCAAAAATGAAACCTTCCTCTGGTTGTAAATATTAAGATTATACCAGCAAGAATGAGTCTTTCTGAATAATAATAATAATAATAATAATAATAATAATAATAATAATTCTTTTATTTGTACCCCGCCCATCTGGCCGGGTCTCCCCAGCCACTCTGAAAAAATATATATGATTTAAATCAAGTCTTACTGACTAGTGATTTAAATCAATTTGATTTAAATCAAATCTACCTTGGGGCCACCACCAAAAAAGGCCCTGTCTTGTGAATTCACTAACAGGTCTGCACGCAGGGCCTCTGCGGCCCAACGTTTACACCAGAGGTTGCCAATGTGGGACCCTTACGGTCTTCTCCTGGAATCGACAAAGCTTCTGAACACCTGTATTCGCACACCTATTGCCCTCTTTTCTCCTGGGAAAAGTACATAGAGCTGAAAGAGGAAGTTGAAAAAGCAACGCTCTCCCCCACTTCCTCTTTCACCTTTGGGTGCTTTGCAAGGCTCAGATTACTTCTACTGGTTCCCATGGAAAAGCATTCACACCCTCTCTTTCTCTGTCTCTCCAGTTCGCAAGAAAAGGGATCAGAGGGGGTTGCATCCATGGCCCTTGCTAAAAAAATACAAATGTGCCCACAAGCCACCCCCCCCCAAAAGGTTGACAGCCCCTGATTTACTACGAGAATGCCTGAGCTGTCTAGCTACATTGCCTTACGTAGGAAGAAGATTCTTAAATTGGTTTAGAATTGTTTAACCCGAAAGGACCCACAACAGGCTTTTTCTTTTTCTTTTCCCCCCAAATTTTTTAATTGATTTTAACAATTTCAAGCACTTAACAATACCGTTAAATTTCCATCCTTCCCCCCTCTCACTGAGGGAAGCAAATTTCCATCCCCCTCTCTCACCGGGAAACAGTAAACATTATACATTTAACGTACCCGGTAGCTAACATATTAAATATCATTGCTTAGGCCTGGCCTATTTCTGTGGGCCAGGTATTCCTCCTTTCCTCAATTTCATATTTCGGTTGACTTCCTCAAGTCCCCCTCTGTTGAATTCATTATCTATCCTCTTTATCAGTTTTCCAAATTCATAAACTTCACAATAACATAACAAGCTTTTTCAAGGTAGGCCTCACTACTGTCCTCCATTAATGCAGCTGGAAATTTTGGCTTCCTCAATGAAGCATTATCTGCAGGACCTCCCCTTATGCAAGACAGATATAGATCTAATTGGTATCAAAAGAGCCCTGGTGGATCAGTCCAAAGGCCCACCTATTTTAGCATCCGGATCCTACCCCAATTTAAAGTTTAATAGATTTATAAGCCACTTTAGGAAGACATTCTTCACAAAGCTGTGCAAAATAACAAAAGCCACCAAGGAGAATAGTTTCAAAACATATAGCAAACCGGACTTATTCCGCAATATTCTCTAGCCCATCAAGCAGCGCTTTATTATTCCCATTTCTAAAGTAACAACGAACGGACACAAACTTCAAATAAATATAACCCGGCAGCTTCCAAGTTTTTAAACATGCTCAATTCGTTCACTCTAGCACATCAGAAAATAATTCCCAACGCATCCTGAAAAAATTCCAGTGCACATTACCCCAGTTTCATAGGAACATTTTCCTAATTCAAATCTGTATGGGGAACCCACACCACGGGCAAAAAATAAACATATTACCTGCAATTTAGAGCGCTGTCTCTGCAGTCTAGTTTGCAGGTTCTCAAGGACCACTTAAAGGTGTCAAGGGAAGGAGCCAACCTGTCCTCCCAGGCAACTGAATTCCATAAGTGTGGGGCCATCGCCGAGAAGGCCCTGCTCCACGTCCTCACCAGACAGACCACCTTAGCTGTCAGGCACCTGAGCAAGACCTCTGGAACAGATCTTAAGGTACAGGAAGATTGGTACAAGTGCAGGTGGTCTTCTGGCCCACGAGTTGCCTCAGAGAAGCACACAGCCAGGGCAGTAGCCCTCTCTCACTGTTATTTTCCCAGCAACTGGTATTTCAGAGGCATAACGCATCTGAAAACCAGAGGTAGGATATACCCATCATTTCTTGTTACCATGGATACATTTATCCTCCTCGGGATCATATGCCTCTGAATACCAGTTGATGCAAACCACAGGTGGGGAGAGTAGTTCTGTTGCATTCAGGTCCTTTTGGTGGGCTTCCCATCGCAATATCTGGTTGGCCACAGTGAGAACAGAAGGCTGGACCCCACAGGCCCTTGGGCTAATCCAACAGGTCTGGGGTTGGCAGCCTAAGGCCCATGGGCCACAAGCAGACCATGGGGGTTGTTTTACCACCCCACGAGCCACCCCCGAACCAAGCCGCCCGCTCGGCGAGTCCCCGCCCGCTGCGCTAAAGCAGCAGAGACTCACTTTCGCAGCGCCAGAAATTGCGTCTGCGCATACACCGAAAATTGCACCTGCACAGATACCAAAAATCGTGTCTGCGCAGAAAATCGCAGGCGCGGGCGCTCACCCGCAATCCAGCCCACAGAGGGGGCTCTGCGGCAGTGAACCGTCCCAGGCAAGGTAAGCCTTGCCGACCCCTGCAACAGGGCATCCTCTAAGCGCCGGCCCACTTATAAGACAAGGTGAGGCGACTGCCTCAGGCGGCAAAATTGACAGGACAGCAGATCCAGCCTCCAAGAGAAGCATCTGGCAGAAACTGATGCACCAGCAGAGACAGATACGGCACACACCTGGGAGGCAGCCCCTAATGCTGGCCAACAGGAGGCGCTGCTGGTCTCCCCCCACCCTTGCTCCTGATGTGGATCTTTATTGCCCCCTTGTTCCCTGGCAAGGAGGGGACACCATTTTGTGGTTCGTCTCAGGTCCAAAATGTATTTGGGCCGCCACTGGCTCCTCTTATGTTCTTATCAATTTTTTAAATCTAAAGCCGTCTTTAACGCGGGTGGCGCTGCGGGTTAAACCACTGAGCCTCTTGGGCTTGCCGATCAGAAGGTCGGCGGTTTGAATCCCCGCGACGGGGTGAGCTCCTGTTGCTCGGTCCCTGCTCCTGCCAACCTAGCAGTTTGAAAGTACGTCAAAGTGCAAGTAGATAAATAGGTACCGCTGCAGCGGGAAGGTAAACGGCGTTTCCGTGCGCTGCTCTGGTTCGTCAGAAGCGGCTTAGTCATGCTAGCCACATGACCCGGAAGCTGTATGCCTGCTCCCTCAGCCAATAATGCGAGATGAGCGCCGCAATCCCAGAGTCTGTCACGACTGGACCTAATGGTCAGGGGTCCTTTTACCTTTACCTTTAGGACAGTGGCCTTTGTCACCATTTTATGGCAGAGAATCCCATAGTTTAACTACATGCCCTGTACTTCCCCTTTGTTCCTGAGGGCAGATCCACACCATAAAGTACACCCGACACACATTCAGAGCACACAAATTGCCCCCAAAGACTCCTGGGGACTGTGTATTGTCAAGGGTGCTGGGAGCTGTACAAGAGGAAGTTGCAGTTCCCAGGATTCTGTGAGGCAGGCAGAGTTATGTGATTTGAACGTGTGCTGGGCATGTTTTAAAGATATGGTGCGGATCTGCCCCAAATCGTCTGTCAATCACCTTCAGAAGAACATCGAAAATTGAAATTGACCCTCTGGTAGTAGGAGAGCAGGAGAAGATAAACTTCTCCTTATCCATTTTCTCGCCGTGTTTATAAACACAAACGAAGCCTTTTCCCTTCTTACAGCAGATCGCAGCGCTCATGTTTCATAAGCAGACTTTTAAATTGCAAGCTTCCACCCAGCATCTCTGCTTTGGGTGATGTCGCAGAAGCAAAACATCCATCTCATATGGAAACCACAAGGTGCTTTCCCCAACTTGCGACACTTCAAACATGATCGGACTCCAACGCCTATCAGCCCAAGTGAGCAAGGCCAAAGGTCAGGGGAAATGGGGAGATGCAGCCCAGCGATATCAGGAGCGGACCAGCAGACGGAGAACGCTGCAGGGAAGGAAGCAAACCAAAGGCTGGAACCTTCTGCACGTTTATTCAGAATCAAATGCCAATGCACTCAGTGGGGCTCCCTCCCAAGGAAGCATGCACAGGCTCCAATTGTCTGCACAAGCCCCAATGAATTCTGTGGAGATGATGTCTGGGCAAACTTGCACAGGACTCGGCTGTGACTGCTTGCCTAAACTAGGGACCACTTCAAAGGCAGGAAAACTTTTTCAAACCGAGGGCCAAATTCTTTTTTTAATGTTTGCTGGAAGCCGCCCAGAGTGGCTGGGGAGACCCAGCCAGATGGGCAGGGTACAAATAAATTATTATTATTATTATTATTATTATTATTATTATTATTTTCTCGGCAACCTTCTGTGGGTCACATGACATGGGTGAGTGGGGTCTGCTAGAAAGCACGAAGCCGAGCAAGAGGACATTTCTTAACACATGCCAAAACATTCAGTCCCACAGCTTTCACCCATCTTTTTTTTAAACTTTCGGACCTTTCTTTGATCCCGAAATGCAAAGAAATGGGATTCGCTGTTAATATTTTCCTGCATGTCTCTCTCCCATCTATGACTTTTACCTTCTTTTAAAGAAACACAACACCCCACCCTAAAGCAGCTGCTTACAGAAAGAACGAAAATGGGGGGCGCACCATTGGTGTGACACAACTTATGAGTGCATGATCCGCTTGAGAGTTCCAACCCACCAGTTGGAGGATCAGCAATTTAGAGCTCACGTTTGAGCAAAACAAAACAAAACAAAAAGTATTCACACTCACTCTCTAAAACATAGATTAGTGTTTCCAGAATCCATCTTAATGCTTTTCTGGCTGCAATCCCACTCCCAGAGAGGCCTCTGAGCTCCTATTGACTTGAGTGGGATTTAAGCAGTTTAAATAAACGTGCAGACGACCAACCAAGGCCCTAAAGACAGCTGGCCATTACTTCGGATACGTGTGGCCCAAATCCCGGCAGCTTAGACTGGATGAACTTTAATGACAATCCCAACACACACACACACACACACAAACTCCTCGCTCTCACTCTCTCCTTTTCACTAATCCTTTTAAGGCTTGGGCTGCTGGGTTCTTTTCACTTTTTAATCTGGGCACGGCACAACTTCCAAGGGGCTGGCAGGAAACTCCAGTTTCTCCTCCCTGCCTCTCTCATGAAGAAACACAAGGAAGCATCCCAAAGCAAAGGGAGAATTCTGGGGAACACAACAGTGATGGGAGGAAAAGGCAGGAGGGTGGTTATTTATTTCTGTGGACAAAAGATCCTGATGCTACCAGAGACCTCTTTATGGACTAAGCGACCCCCATTACAAGTGAGGCAGTGTGAGCACACATGGGGGTGGGGAGATAGGGGGACATTTCCATCCTTGCACAAAAAAATACACCACGGTCAAACAGCGGCTGGTGGAGACAGCGAGAGGAGGCAGGTGGTGGGGCAAAGTTGCTACAAAGAAAACCAGGCAGGCGGAAAAAGAAATTTCAGACGCGTCAAGATGGCGCGGGAGACGACAGGCCTCTGGCAAAAAAACCTCTGGAGGGAAAACACCGGCTCTTCTGCCTTCCTCCTCTAGCATAGACTCCCCATAATCCCCATTCCAATCCCTCCTTTTCTTCGCTCTACAATATAGTGGGTTGTGGGTTTTCTTTTGGTAACAGGTTGACAAATATATGTGGTGTGTGTGTATTTGAACAACAACAACATACAGCCGCCCCTCTCAAACCCGGAGCCCAAACAATACAGTACCTGTCTTTTCTTTGATTTCGCAGAGGACGGTGAAGAGAGCTGGCTTCATGCGGTGACAATTCAGGGCATGTTTCCTGCAGTTTAAACAGTGGGAGAGAGAGCAGATAAAGCCGGTGGTTTTTGAGGGGAAGAAAGACTGGATTTGGAGTTGTCATAAGGAGAAAGGAAGCCTCTATCCATTTCCACAATAGCTCGAATCAATCAATCAATCCTCGTTTATTCACATATATAATGGAGTCCCCTCTCCGCCCAGAGTAATTCCCAGTATAATTCCAGCACCTGAACAGCCTAAACAATAAAATATATATATTTCCTTCAGTTGCTGAATGGTTTTCAAGAATGTGGGAGGGGTGTTCAGGTACAGTAAAATGGGCAAAGTTTGGTCAAGTTGGGGAAGGTAGACAAAAAGGGGGGGGGATCTTAAGGAATGATCCCTGTTTACCTTTCACTGAAATTACATTTTTGCATTGCTTTGATTCCTCCATCTCTCATCTTTTAAAATCCATTTTATGCAGTATAAAACAAATTTCAAACACTTTCTTCTGATATATAATTGCAGCCTTTGACATTCTTTTGGTTATATAGCTCTCCTCATTTCTAAACAATAACTCCGTTCACAAAACACTGGACTCGGGTTTTGCAACTCAGAAATTGAATAAAACCTGGAATATACCAGACAATCAAAGCACACAAGCACATATTCAGAGAAATAATCCTCAAATTATTTTGTTCCCCTGCCCCAAACAGAACTCAGTATTTAGACCGTCACACAAACTCACAATTCTCCACTCAAAACACAACTTTCCAAGTTCAGACTAACACAGTGCCCTGAGAGCCCTTTTCTCTCTATAATGCTACAACTTCCACAAACCACGAATTCAGCACAGAAAACCTCTCCGCAGACCTTGATATCTACAATTCACCTCACACTGGATTTAATCCACATAGCTACATGGATCATATGAAATAAAAAGACACCCTTGAGGATTTTAACTTTCTCAGTATAAAATACTTCTCTTCCAAACAGCCACTTCACAACCCTTAACCACACCGGTCTTGCATTCTCTCACAAACACAGTGCCAATTCCCAGAAGGGGGGGGGGGGGAAACACCTCCCAGGAATTTCGATGTCCAGACCTTTTGATACAAAATACTCCACACACAAATGCATATCTGAAACCAAACTTCTGGCAATCGTTCTGTCAAACAGAAACCATCTGACAAATAATATTGCCTCTAATCTAAAGATTGGCACACAATATAAAGTCTTTTTTTATAAATAAATAAAAATACAGCAGCCACACAAACTTATTATTCAAAGTTAGACAAAAGTAATAACTTCAGCATGAGACCCTTCAAAGAGTTTTATCTGCAAGTAGGTAATTCTTTGCTCCCTCCAGATCAGCACGTATCACCAAATACAATCAAAAATTTAACTGTTAATATATTTAACTACACAACAGAGACCCTCTAAAACATCAACCTCAGGGGTTTGGGATACCCCTGAACCAAATGTGAAAATCTGGTGGCTTGGCTAAGTGAACAGGCAGGGAGTGAAAAGCCAAGCTACTAAAACATCTGGAAGGGAAGCAAGGTCTAGTGGTTTAAGCAGAAGGTATGGGCCACAGGAATAATGTGAGCAGCAATCCCCAGAATCTCTCCCTTCAACCAAATTCCAGATCCCCCTATTATTTACGCTGGGATTCCACACCAACCACCCCTCCCAAACCAGTTCACCAGCAACACCATCCTGTGCATATGTACGCCCCACAACAAGCTACAAACCCCAGAGAGCAAGTTCAGTTACCCTAAAATGGCCCAAGTCCCAAATGGAACAGGCCCCAGCAACCCTCTCTGTAATCCACGCTTGGCTCCCCAGAAATCCGAACCTCTCCTTCCCAACTTCTCCACCCAACAAAAACAAGAGCCAACTTGCTCCAGACTTCAAGGCCTCAGGCTCTCCTCCTTTCTGAAGAGGCTCCACTCAAGTTCCCCCCAACAAGGGAATCCATTCTTAACCCACAACCTCATCTTTCTTCCCCATCAAGTTCCCCCAAATAACGCCCCCCTCCGTTCATTTCATGCCCAATCCAGCTTCCCAACTCCCAAATCCGGATTTGGGAGAATACCCCAATAAAACTGGAGCACCTCCACCCGAAACCTTGAACTTCCAAGTCTCCACCCAAGGCTCCACTTCGGCGCACAACATGTGCCCCCGAGATCCGGCACCACCAAACTCCGCTGGAAAGCGCGGGCCATCCCACGGCCCCCAGGTCTCGGTCCCACAGCTTGCATCCCAAACTACTCCCCGCCACACACAAAGGGAGAAACCCTCCAAGGCAACTTTCCAGCACCCCCCTCTCCCCACCAGCCAGTCCGCCCCGGAATGGCGAGAGGGTAACCAACTTTGCCTGCGCCTCGTCCAAGCTTTGGTCGGTGATGGTCATGATCTGTTGCAGGATGTCGCCGATGTCTTGCTTGCGCGGCTCGCCGTTATCCGAGGGGGGCTCGTGGAGGGAGTGGGGGGTCATGCTGGGGACCCCCGGCACGGCGGGATGGCCCGGCGGGAGCCCCACGGCCCCCCGAGCTTGGATCAGCCTCCCTTGGTCATCCATTCCGCGGGGGCGCAAAAAGCCACCAAGGCGAAAACTGTCCAGCCGAGCGCGAGCGAGCGCGCACACAAAGACGCCGATCCTAACGCTGCCCAAATCCGGAGGCGCCCGGGCGACGTCGTCGAGGCACGGCTGGGTTTTGTATAGATCTAGGGATCTATAGATAGCTATATGCAGATCTAGAGATCTCTATTATTCCATCTTGGCTGCGCGCTCCCACGGCCCCCTTCCCTTGGAGACTTTGGGGCTGGGAAAATGGAGTCCCACACAAGGGCTGGAGGAGGAGGAGGAGCTGGAAAGAGGGAGGGAAGAGGAGGAAAAAGGAGGAGGAGATGGAGGAGGCGAGAGCAGCTTCTCTGAGCTTTCCTCCCTCCTCCTTCTCCTTTCTTCATGGCGCCTCCCCTCCTTTTCCAAGCTTAGCGCTGCTGTGTGTATATAGAATACATTTATGGTACTGTATATAGAACAGCGCTCTCTCCCTTGTCTCTTTGCTGCCCCCAGCCGGCCCGCTGGAAGAAAAGAACCTGGAGGGGGCAGCGAGAAGGCGCAAGAAGCCAGGCGGCTTCCTTCCTCTGCTGCTGAAGATTAGAATATAATCATAGAGTTGGAAGGGGGCCTCCGGGTCATCTAGTCCAACCCTCTACAATATAGGACTATGCAGCTGGATCGAACCTGCTGCAGCCTTGGAGTTATGAGCTGGAGAGAAAGAAGGAATGGATGGATGGGCGGGAAGCTTATTAATACAGGTGGCGCTGTGGGTTAAACCACAGAGCCTAGGGCTTGCTGATCAGAAGGTCGGCGGTTCAAATCCCTGCGACGGGGTGAGCTCCCGTTGCTCGGTCCCTGCTCCTGCCAACCTAGCAGTTCGAAAGCACGTCAAAGTGCAAGTAGATAAATAGGTACCGCTCTGGCGAGAAGGTAAACGGCGTTTCCGTGCGCTGCTCTGGTTCGCCAGAAGCGGCTTTGTCATGCTGGCCACATGACCTGGAAGCTGTACGCCGGCTCTCAGCCAATAAAGCGAGATGAGCGCCGCAACCCCAGAGTCGGACACGACTGGACCTAATGGTCAGGGGTCCCTTTACCTTTACCTTTATGCTTAAAGCACAGTTATGACCCCCCAAGACTCCTGGGACCTGCGGTTCAGCCCCTTGCAGAGCTGCAGCGCCCAGCACTCTTAACAAACTACAATTCCCAGGGTTCTTTTTTTGGGAGGGGGGGAACCATGTGCTGTGAATGTGCGTGTGTCACACGCACCCAGCCAGGGTGCATGTAAGCTTAGTTTGCAGAGCAACAGATTCTTCATCTCAGGGTTGTGGCTTCGAGCCCCACGTTGGGCAAAAAGATTCCTGCATTGCAGGGCGTGGTACTAACTAGATGGCCCTGGGCATCCCTTCCAACGCTACAATGTGGAATTAAAAATAAAATGATAAACAAACTGGGGTGGAGGACCTGGAGGACACAAAAGATGGGAGCGGCCATTTTTACAAAGAAAAAAAAAATCAAATTTATGGGCCCACCAAAAATGTTTGGGCAGGCAGATATGGGCCATGGGCTAACCAACCCTGACCTTGAGGGAGGCTGTGGGGCAGACCCCCTACACCCCTAAAGGGAGCCCAGACATTTGGACGTAATTCTCGTGGTCTCACTTGTTTGTGTTGAATTGAGAATGAGAGAAGTTCAGCAGAATTCTTCAGTTGTAAAGAAGATTAACTAATAGGTGCTGAGTGAACTTGAGTATGAGCCTGAGGGGGCAAAATCCTAGTGGCCTCTGACCCTATAGCGTTGCCTCATGAATATCCACTCAAGTTGTGTGGGGACAAAAAAACCGCTCTAACAGAGGAATAGAGAACCATTTTAAGGGGGGGGGCGGGATTTGCATTCTCTTCAGGTCCAGTTTCTATGGGTCTTATGCCAGTGTTGAGTGAGGCCAGAGGCAAACGTGGGTGGAACGACGAATGTGAATTTTACCTTTAGGCTACTACTTCCCAGGCCTACAACCTCTCAGCCAGCCTAAGTGCCGCAGAGGCTTTCCATTTATGAGAGACTTTGGCTTGAAGAGCAGTATATAAATATATTCTAAACAACTAAATAAACACAAGGGATTCGCAATCCATTCCAGGCCTGCTGTCACTTTCCATGTAGCAAAACCAAAAACGCTTTCCGTGTAGGAGAAACATAGTTCGTGATGGAGGTTTGAGCCTTGTATGTAGGAGCACAGTATATCCTACCCAGGTTTCTACTGAGTTTCACATGAGAAATGGGTATCGGCTACAAAATTTGAAATCTTGGCTTTCATTATGAAACAAGAAGGAACAAGTTTCTAGGGCTCATGATTCCAGAAAGAAACCTTCTTAGAAACGTGGTGCCAATGCCTTGCGAACCCTCTGGAGCCAGAGCTTCAGTCAAATGTATAGCAATCGGCAGGTGGAGCTAGCGGAAGCCAAATAAAATTATGCAAACTAAGGAAAAGTCTGCACTGATGCATCAATTATACAGATTACAGGCATTTGCTTTTCTTGGCATGCGATTTGGACAGGATCCCAGCACTTTTTAGGGCACATGACATGCTGTCCTGGTCACTCTGTGTCCTTGGATGTGACTGAAATATACAAAACAAAATAAAATATAAAAAATTCCTTCCAGTAGCACCTTAGTTGGTCTCTAAGGACCCAGGTGGCGCTGTGGGTTAAACCACTGAGCCTAGGGCTTGCTGATCAGAAGGATGGCAGTTCGAATCCCCACGACAGGGTGAGCTCCCGTTGCTCGGTCCCTGCTCCTGCCCACCTAGCAGTTCGAAAGCACGTCAAAGTGCAAGCAGATAAATAGGAACCGCTCTGGCGGGAAGGTAAACAGCGTTTCCGTGCGCTGCTCTGGTTCGCCAGAAGCGGCTTAGTCATGCTGGCCACATGACCTGGAAACTGTACGCCGGCTCTCGGCCAATAAAGCGAGATGAGCGCCGCAACCCCAGAGTCGGACACGACTGGACCTAATGGTCAGGGGTCCCTTTACCTTTGCCTTTAAGGTGCTACTGGAAGGAATTTTTTTATTTTTTATTTTGTTTTGACTATGACAGACCAACACGGTAACTAACAACAGACCAACAACAGACCAACTACCTGTAACTGAAATATACAAAACGCCGAGGTAAAATGGGGAGGGGGTGTGGGTTTTTTTGTGTGTGTTGCTGCTTCTGTCCCCCCCCCCTGTAAAAAGTACCCACCCCAGCTGTTTGGGGGCTGCATTCAGGAGGGTGCAAAAGTATCCACACATCCAAAGTGAAGGTATCGTGACTCACAAAGCATTGATCTCACTACGCATTAGCTTCGTTTGACGTCAGTGATGTTATCATGTGGCCAGATAGGATTAGCTGTGCAGTAGTATTGGTACTACTCCAGTGTAGAGGGAAATTGGTGGCAAAGCAGCATGAAATGGGGGGATCAAACTGTGCCCAAGACAAGCAGCAAGGATTTGAGAGGAGACATTTCATGCTCTCAGAGAGCATTATTCTATGCAGTGTTCAGATGTGAAAATGAAAAGGTCTGGGTATACCATGTACATTTAAAGCAGACTCCCCAAGTGCCCCTATATTCCAGGGACAATCCTCGATTTACAGAAGCCATCCCGGTTTCTGATTTGATCCCAGAATGTCCTGCTTTTCCTTAGGACGCCCCTATTTTCACTGGAGAAATGTCGGAGGGTATGGAGTTAACTGACCTCCGAGCCAAGGAGATAAGTAATAAGATTTCTTTAGAAGAAATCTGAAGGCAGCCCTGGATAGGGAAGGTTTTTTTTTAGTGTTTAATGTTTTGTTATGTTTCTATAGAAGCCGCCCAGTGTGACTAGGGCAACCCAGTCAGATGGGTGGGGGGATAAATAGTAAAATTATTATGGAATAGGTAGGACATGGGTAGGCAAACTAAGGCCCGGGGGCCGGATCCAGCCCAATCACCTTCAAAATCCGGCCGGTGGACAGTCCGGAAATCAGAGTGTTTTTACATGAGTAGAATGTGTCCTTTTATTTAAAATGCATCTCTGGGTTATTTGTGGGGCATAGGAATTCGTTCATTTTTTTCTCTCCAAAAAGGTCTGAGGGACAGTGGACCGGCCCCCTGCTGAAAAAGTTTGCTGGCCCCTGGAATAGGACGTCCCTGTTTTCATCGGATAAATGTTTGAGGGTATGGAACACACACAGAAATATCCAAAGGGATCAGAGTTTTGTGATAAGGAAAGTGATGGGGAAATGTGCTAGAAAGGGTAGGGCTTTGATGTCATGTCATCTAACCTCCCTGCAAACAAACCAGGATGGATGCTCAAGAAGCAGATTATCTGAATGCCCTGAGTCAGGCCATTGCTCCACCTAGCTCAATATTGTCTCATGTGGCCAGCACCAGCCTGGGGACTCCAGGTCTTGGAGATACCCGGGGCCTTCTGCATGCAAAGCACATGCTCTGCACCTCTGAGCTACAGATCTTTGGTGAAGCTTCTTCCCTGCCACTTTGGCCACACACACACACACACACACACAACCCCAAAATAAATATGGGAAATGCTGATTAGGGAATGTCTCTCTATCTCTCTCCCACATACACACCCATATCCATGAATAAAATTCATGGCAGAGACGGTTGTCTAACGCCACCCCCATCGATGGCTCTGCTCTGACTTCACAGTTGAGGGCAGGAAAACTTCTATGTACCAATTGTTGGAAACCACAGGAGGGGAGAAAGTGCTCTCATGCTCGGATCCTGCTTACGGGTTTCCCGCAGGGATCTTGGTGGCCCTTGTGAGAACAGGATGCTGGACTCGTTAGGCCGCTGGCCTGATCCAGCAGGGTCTCCTTATGTCCTTAATATTGAACATGCAGAGCAAGGGAAGTGGCAGAATTGAAAAGCTTGCAGTTTCTAAATATGTTAACTGACCGTAAGTAGTTTCAGTTCCCGCAGGAGGCACTTCTTGGGCAACACTTAGAGCACGCGTTCGATGGGCAGCTAAAAATCCGACTCGGCCTTCGGACCCCTGGTTTGGACTTCCTAGAGCAGGATATGTGGTGGTGGTACAGCTGCTACGTAAAACCTAATCCACACTGGCCGAATTCACTCTCCTTCCTTGGAGGTTTTTAAGCAGAGGTTAGATGGCCATTGGTCATGGATGCTTTCGCTGAGATTCCTGCATTGCTGGGGGCCAGTGGCGTCGCGAGAGGGGGCGGGGTAGGCGGTCCACCCCGGGTTCCAGGGGAGGGGGGTGACACTTGGGCCCCGAGCAAGCCGCAGAACGAGGCAGCCTCGCCCTGCAGCCTGCTCGCAAACCTGCTCGGGGGCCTGCGAGCAAGCCGCGGAGCAAGGCCGTTCCGCCCCGCAGCCCGTCTGGGGCCTGCCCGCTGGAGCTGCTATGGGGCTGCCGTGCGCGAGCGCCGGCTCGTGGGGCTGCCCCATCCATGCTGCTTTAAAGCAGCACAGACGGGGCATCCCCACGAGCCAGAGCTAGCTCGGCGGGTCGCCACAGGAGCAGCGGCGCCTGCTGGGATGCACTGCACATGCGTAGTCCATCCCGGCCGGCGCTGCTGCTCCTGCGGTGACCGAGCGACCCACTGAGCGAGTGCCGGCTCACAGCACGGACGGGGCAGCCCCACGAGCCGCCGCTCGCTCGGTGGGTACCCGCGGGAGCAGCAGCACTGGCCGGGATGCACTGCGCATGCCCGGAAATTCCGGGATTTCTGGGCATGCGCATTCCATCACGATGCATGTGTTAGGATGCCCCGGGGGTGCCTCTGCACGGCAACGCCGCCCCGGGCACCCAAGAGGCTTCCTACGCCTCTGCTGGGGTCTGCATTAGAAGACCCTCGGGGTCCCTTCCAACTATGATTCTATGATTTAAGGCACTAAGATACCACTTTAAACAGTCATGGCCTCCCTCAAAGAATTCGGGGGAAATGTAGTTTGTTAAGCGTGCTGAGAGCTGTCAAGAAGCCCAGAGCCTCCTCCCAGAACCACAGTTCCCAGAACGGTTAACAAGCAATCCCTCTGGGAACTCTGGGAATTGCAGCTCTGCAAAGAGAATAAGGATCTCTTGGCAGGGATGGACTTGGGTAATCTTTCGTAATATGGCGCTCTGTGCGAATTTGCCAACATTTAGTGCTACCAAATGGATCTCGTTTTTGCACCGCCTCAGCTCGGCGCCCTGTTGGGGGGTGGGGAACACACCAACCGCAGTGCCCTAAATCCGGCGCTGCTGTTAGCAATGCTCAGCAACCTTAACTGACTACAGTTCCCAGGATTCCTTTGGGGGAAGATACGGGTTATCGTTTAAATTATACTGCTTTAAATGTGTAGAGCAGATGGGGCCAGATTCTGCATCAGCCTGGCAGTATAGAAACGTTTTCAACAAACTGTTTAAAAATTAACACTGAAGGCCCCTGCAGAATTTCCACTGGAAGAGTTTTCCACAATAAAGAAGGCTTGATTGCATATTGATGCTCGTATTATGACGATCAATATTTTTGACAATGTTCTTCTGTGGAATGACAGACCTAGGGGGCTCCCACCCAGTCCATCTCCCATCTCAACGCTGACCCAAGCCAGACCTGCTTAGCTTCAGCAAGGTTGCTGGGTCATGAGCCCTTCGGCCATGCCCTGAGGTGAGGGAACGATAACATTGTGGGCCAAATTAAGTCTGTTGACCTTCTTTCTCTCTTTCAGCTTGATTTTGTTACCCTGGATGAAATTAGCTGTTAGCCATCTGCAAGCAATATTTGCTTTACGATAACTTGCTGTCGTTAAGCAAATAAGTCTTAACTGATCTAAAAAGAGGACCTGGGAGCAGAAAAAACAGGTCCTAAACTAAATCTAAAACCTCGCTCACACCGTGTATTTAAAGCACTACGATACTCCCTCTTAATAGTTGCAGCTTTCCCCCAAAGATTCCTGGGAACTGTAGTTTTGTTGAAGGCGCTAAGAGTTGTTAGGAGGCCCCAATTCCCCTCACAGAGCTAAAATTCCAAGAGTGGTTTTACAATCAATCCTTCTTTCCTGGGAACTCTGGGAATTGAAGCTCTGTGAGGTGAATAGGCACCCTTAAGAAACCACAGTTCCCAGGATTCTTTGGGGGAACGCCACCATTGTATAATAGTGCATTAAATGGTGCAGATGGGAGTCACTTGTGGGAGTCATGGGCACCCAAAGGACCCCACCAATCTGGGGCCCATTTCCTGATATGATAGCCATGATATGATAGCCATGTTCAAATATATAAAAGGATGTCATATAGAGGAGGGAGAAAGGTTGTTTTCTGCTGCTTCAGAGAAGCGGACACGGAGCAATGGATTCAAACTACAAGAAAGAAGATTCCACCTAAACATTAGGAAGAACTTCCTGACAGTAAGAGCTGTTCGACAGTGGAATTTGCTGCCAAGGAGTGTGGTGGAATCTCCTTCTTTGGAGGTCTTTAAGCAGAGGCTTGACAGCCACCTGTCAGGAATGCTTTGATGGTGTTTCCTGCTTGGCAGGGGGTTGGACTGGATGGCCCTCGTGGTCTCTTCCAACTCTATGATTCTGTGATTCTGTAACTACAACTCCCATCATCCCTCACCACTGGCCATGCTGGCTGCAGCTGATGGGAGCTGGATTCTCCTCTTCTGAGTTAGGGGAACCAATGACCTGGTTATTTATTAGGCGACGTCTTTCTCTGTTGTGTATAACCCTACTCTCATCTCCGTTCCCACAGCCTCCTGGAAGCCATGCCTCCTAGCAGGGCCGGGGAGCGTGGCTGACACAACAGTGAGGCAAACACCCTCTGCACATGCTCAGAAACACCTTTATTCTCTTTCTCACACGCACACAATCACACCACACGGTACCAGTTTCCCAGAAGTTGCGTGGGCCAATGCGAGGCTGCAATGTGAGCGAGGGGCGGCTAGGAGAACGGAGGGGGAAAGTGACAGACGGGGCGACCACAACAGCTCAGCAATTGGATTCTAAGACATGCTGGCTCATTTTTCTTCCGCTAATTAGTCCTCTAATTACAAGGCTGTTTTGCTTAATTAAAACCGGAGAGGGAGAGGGAGACAGGAAGGGGGGGATTTATTAGGGGGTTCCACTCCTCGCTCCCAATCAGCGCTAATTAATATCATCTCCAACTGCACGCTTAATGAGCCACTAATTAACGAGGGAGGGAGGGGGAAGGACTCATTCATTCTCCACTCACCTGATTAGCTAGTCAACCCCCCAAAAGACATTAACCTGATTATGATGATTGGCCCCACCACACAAACCTTTTTAAAAAAAAATAGGCTTAGCCAAGGCCCCACAGAATCCTGCCTCATTCCCACACACTCACTCTCCCAAGGGCAGAACTTTCCCTGGTTTCCAACCAGGAGTAACTTTCTGTTTATACAGGCAAGTGGATTTCTCGTAAATCACGTGGGTCCAGTTCCCAGCAGCGGGAGGATGCGAAGAGGAAGAGAAGCAACCAGAAATCCCCAGGGCAATGTCCAGTTTTTGTGTGCGCGAGCAGGGAGTGTGGGGTGGGCTTTTTGAGAGAATACAAGGAGAGAGCAGCACTTCTCCCCCCCCCCCCCGCCTGCAAACAGGGTTTTATTTGCCCTTAGCACAGGGAGAAGGAACCTGTGGCTTTCCAAATCTTGCTGGCTGGGCCACAATGGCTACCAGGCACAATGGCTATATTCTACCTGTTTAGGGAAGTTTTTAATGTTTGATGTTTTATTGTGTTTTTAATATTCTGTTGGGAGCCGCCCAGAGTGGCTGGGGAAACCCAGCCAGATGGGTGGGGTATAAAAAAATATTATTATTATTAATTTTTTATTTATACCCCGCCCTTCCCAGCCAAGACCGGGCTCAGAGCAGCTAACACCCATAAAATCACAACAAAACATACAAAATAATCAATTAGAATGCAAGTTAAAATACGATTTAAAGTTTAAAATGCAGCCTCATTTTTAAGTAGCCCACCAATCAAACCATAAAGGGAATGAAACATCAGGGTTAAACTAAAACCAACCCAAAGGCCAGGCCGAACAGCTCTGTCTTGCAGGCCCTGCGGAAAGATGCCAAATCCCGCAGGGCCCTGGTCTCTTGTGACAGACCGTTCCACCAAGTCGGGGCCAGTACTGAGAAGGCCCTGGCCCTAGTTGCGGCCAGCCTAGCATCCTTATGGCTCGGGACCTCCAAAATGTTATTATTTGAGGACCTTAAGGTCCTACACGGGGCATACCAGGAGAGGCGGTCCCTTAGGTACAAGGGTCCTAGGCCGCATTAATAATAATAATAATAATAATAATAATATAATTATAAAATAAAATTATAAAATTATTATTATTATCATTAATCTTGGCTGTGCATTTATTAAGGGAGGGGGTTGTAAAAACTATTTTGTGCCTTGAATGTGATGCTCTGCATTAGTGCAATATTGGTAAATCTAGCTCAGTACCTAAATGCATACCACCCACTCATAAATTTACTATAAAATGAAATAATAATCGTAGAATCGTAGAGTTGGAAGGGACCCTGGGGACAATTTCCTCCTAATATTTCTCTTTTCCCTAATATGAATTTCTGTATGATATTGTTACAGAAGTTGGGGGCCTGCCCCTCTCTCTGCCAAATGGTGGCAAGAGCCCATGGGGTCCCAGGCATACACACAGGGTCTGTGCCCATTTGGAGAATAGAAGACATGGTGGAGACTGCCGTGCTTTTTGCCCCCCACCCAAACCCAGACATTTCCTTTTAAAATGTAAAAATCTGCCCAAATGGGCATGTTTAGGTTTTTCCAGACGTATGGCAACCCTGGGGGAGGGGGGGAGAAGAGATGGAGCCATGGACCCCCTGGGTGTGCTCTGTGGACCCCTAACTGGGAACCACTGTGCTAGACTATGTATTCTCAGACACCTGCCTTTCTCGTACCTGTTACTCGGCTGGAGACCCACACATGGGCGTACCCGGGGGAGCAGGAGGGGGCAGCTGCCCCCCCCTAGAAGGCAGCTGCCCCCCTAGAAGCATTCACCTTTTCCGTGCTGAAATGTCACAACCTGAACGACCATGGCTTGCCCCCCCCCCCTAGTTTTGATCTTGGGTACGCCCCTGGACCCACATTGCAAAATCCGGATGGCCGCCAATTTCGAAGGATGGCTGTGTTTGTGGTACCCTTTTAGAAAGTGTCTTGAGGTAGATTTGCTTTAAAACATGAACAGAAATGATTATTTATGTATGCGACGACAGCAGCGTGGATACCACTGGCCCAGAGATGGAAAGAAGATAAAGTCCCAACCAGAGAACAATGGCTGGTGAAGATGATGGACTGGGCCGAAATGGCGAAAATGACTGGGAAAATCAGAAACCAGTAAGAGAGAAACTTTAATAAGGAATGGGGGGGAAATTACAATTTACCCAAGAGAACACTGTACAGTAATCAACTAAAAACTTTGGCAGGATTTGAGTAACGTTTCCAATGTACTAAAAACTAAGGTAAAAATTGATTATTTTAAGAAAAATAGAGAAAATATAGAGACATGAAGAGAAAATAGAGACATGAGTCTGACCAAACTGTGGGAGGCAGTGGAAGACAGGAGTGCCTGGCGTGCTCTGGTCCATAATAATAATAATAATAATAATTTATTATTTATACCCCGCCCATCTGGCTGGGTTTCCCTAGCCACTCTGGGCGGCTTTCAACAGAGCATTAAAATACAATAATCTATAAAACATTAAAAGCCTCCCTAAACAGGGCTGCCTTCAGATGTCTTCTAAAGGTCTGGTAGTTGTTGTTTTCTTTGACATCTGAAGGGAGGGCGTTCCACAGGGCGGGCGCCACTACCGAGAAGGCCCTCTGCCTGGTTCCCTGTAACTTGGCTTCACGCAGCGAGGGAACCGCCAGAAGGCCCTCGGCACTGGACCTCAGTGTCCGGGCTGACCGATGGGGGTGGAGACGCTCCTTCAGGTATACAGGACCGAAGCCATTTAGGGCTTTAAAGGTCAGCACCAACACTTTGAATTGTGCTCGGAAACGTACTGGGAGCCAGTGTAGGTCTTTCAAGACCGGTGTTATGTGGTCTCGGCGGCCGCTCCCAGTCACCAGTCTAGCTGCCGCATTCTGGATTAGTTGTAGTTTCCGGGTCACCTTCAAAGGTAGCCCCACGTAGAGCGCATTGCAGTAGTCCAAGCGAGAGATAACTAGAGTATGTACCACTCTGGCGAGACAGTCCGCGGGCAGGTAGGGTCTCAGCCTGCGTACCAGATGGAGCTGGTAGACAGCTGCCCTGGATACAGAATTAATCTGTGCCTCCATGGACAGCTGTGAGTCCAAAATGGCTCCCAGGCTGCGCACCTGGTCCTTCAGGGGCACAGTTACCCCATTCAGGACCAGGGAGTCCTCCACACCTGCCCGCCTCCTGTCCCCCAAAAACAGCACTTCTGTCTTGTCAGGATTCAACCTCAATCTGTTAGCCGCCATCCATCCTCCAACCGCCTCCAAACACTCACACAGGACCTTCACCGCCTTCACTGGTTCTGATTTGAAAGAGAGGTAGAGCTGGGTATCATCCGCATACTGATGAACACCCAGTCCAAACCCCCTGATGATCTCTCCCAGCGGCTGCATATAGATGTTAAAAAGCATGGGGGAGAGGACAGAACCCTGAGGTACCCCACAAGTGAGAGCCCAGGGGTCTGAACACTCATCCCCCACCACCACTTTCTGAACACGGCCCAGGAGGAAGGAGTGGAACCACTGTATAACAGTGCCCCCAGCTCCCAAACCCTCTAGACGGTCCAGAAGGATGTTATGGTCGATGGTGTCAAAGGCCGCTGAGAGATCCAGCAGAACCAGGAAACAGCTCTCACCTTTGTCCCTAGCCCGCCGGAGATCATCGACCAGTGCGACCAAGGCAGTTTCAGTCCCATGATGAGGTCTGAATCCCGATTGGAAGGGATCCAAATGGTCCGCTTCTTCCAGGCGTGCCTGGAGTTGTTCAGCAACCACTCGCTCAATCACCTTGCCCAAGAATGGAAGATTTGAGACTGGGCGATAGTTGGCCATATTGGCCGCATCCAAAGATGGTTTTTTAAGGAGCGGTTTAATAACCGCCTCTTTTAGCGGGTCTGGGAAGGCTCCCTCGCAGAGAGAAGCATTCACCACCCCGCAAAGCCCATCACCCAGCCTTTCCCGGCTAGCTTTTATAAGCCAGGATGGGCAAGGATCAAGGAGACAGGTGGTTGGTTTCACTCGTCCAAGCAGCCTGTCCACATCCTCGGAGGTAACAGATTGGAATTGATCCCACACAACTGGACTAGACAGGACTCTAGCACTCTCCCGCCCCGGCCCTGCTCCCACGGTGGAGTCTACCTCTTCCCGAATCTGAGCGACTTTATCTGCAAAAAACTTTGCAAAATCATTGCAGGAGAGCATGTGGCCCGTACTGGGCCCTGATGGAACAGGTGGTTCTGCTAAATCGCGAACCACCTGAAAAAGTCTCCTGCTGTTATTTTCTGCAGATGCAATAGAGGCGGTGAAGAAAGTCTTCTTCGCCGTCGCTACCGCCACTTGGTAGGCTCGAAGTTGAGCTCTAGCCTGTGTCCGGTCTGATTCAGAATGAGTTTTCCGCCACCGGCGCTCTAGCCGTCTCAGCGACTGTTTCATCGCCCTCAGCTCCGGGGAAAACCACGGGGCTGTCCGGGCTCCATGCAATCGGAGAGGGCGCTTCGGAGCCAGACAGTCAATAGCCCTGGTTAACTCCACATTCCAGCGGGCCACCAGGGAATCAGCTGAAAGGCCATCAACATGGGATAAAACATCCCCTACCACTCTCTGGAAGCCAATTGGATCCATTAAGTAGCGGGGGCGGACCATCCGAATCGGTCCCACCTCCCGGCAGAGGGGAAGGGTCGCGGAGAAGTCTAGTTGCATCAGGAAGTGATCTGACCATGGCACTTCTTTTGTTTCGCTTTTACTTAGTGTCAGATCACCAACATCCATAGAGGTAAACACCAAGTCTAAGGCATGTCCACGGCTATGAGTTGGGCCAGACTTATTCAGGGACAGCCCCATGGAGGCCATGCTTTCCACGAAGTCCCGAGCGGCCCCTTGTAAGGTCGTGTCGGCATGGATGTTAAAATCTCCTAAGACAACCAAGCTAGGTGTCTCCAGGAGCACATCCGCCACGACCTGAAGCAGCTCGGCCAGGGAATCCTTGGTGCAGCGGGGAGGTCGGTACACCAAAAGGAATCCTGTACTGCCCCTATTGCCCAACTTCCAGAACATGCACTCAGAAAACTCAGTCTTTCCAATAGGACGCCTGGTGCAAACTAATGACTTCCTAAAAATCACTGCAACCCCCCCTCCCCGCCCAGATGGCCTGGGTTGCTGTGCATAAGAGAAACCTGGTGGACAAGCAGTGGCGAGGACTGGCCCATCTGCCTCATCCAACCAAGTCTCTGTCACACATGCCAGGTCAAATCCTCCATCCACAATCAAGTCGTGGATGGCAGTTGTTTTGTTCATCATTGACCTGGCATTACATAGCAGCACTTTCAGGTCATGTGGGTATCCCTTGTTGATTCCAGTACCCGTCCGATCAGGGCCAGACCCGGAGGCAGGGATAGTCCTCAAACAACGACTAAGCCTGCCTCCTCGGTAATGACATGGTCTGGCCTTAGCGTAACTCCTCCTCCTGCCCATAATCACTGAGATCGGGTGTCCCAGTGCATCCCCCCCTGTGGAACCTGCCCCAGCCATTCTGTTGACTGGGGCCCACTCCCAGGCAGCCCTGATCCCACCCCTTAAAACAGACCACAAACTATACAGCAACCAATAAAAATAAAAAACAAAGACATAACAATTATACTAAAATTAATCCCAAACAAAATATCCCCCCACTCAGCTACCCCCCAACGTCAAAAAATAAATAAAAAATAAATAAAATTGAGATGCCATCGACAGCTTAGGACATTTTCCAGCCCCACTCTAAGCACTAGGGTCATTTTTATAGCTGAGAGTGTGAGGCCTTGGGCCCCGCCCCCTAGGCCAGCTGGAAATAGGCCTTGCAGGGAGCAGGCCTTGCAGTCCTCACCACAGCCGATGGTCTGAGGTCTCTCTGCAGCAGGAGTCCCTTTTATAGCTGGAGTGTGAGGCTTGGGCCCCACCCCCTAGGCCAGCTGGTGGAAAAAGGCCTTGCAGGGAGCAGGCCTTGCAGTCCTCACCACAGCCGATGGTCTGAGGCCTCTCTGCAGCAGGAGTCCCTTTTATAGCTGAGAGTGTGAGGCCTTGGGCCCCGCCCCCTAGGCCAGCTGGAAATAGGCCTTGCAGGGAGCAGGCCTTGCAGTCCTCACCACAGCCGATGGTCTGAGGTCTCTCTGCAGCAGGAGTCCCTTTTATAGCTGGAGTGTGAGGCTTGGGCCCCACCCCCTAGGCCAGCTGGTGGAAAAAGGCCTTGCAGGGAGCAGGCCTTGCAGTCCTCACCACAGCCGATGGTCTGAGGTCTCTCTGCAGCAGGAGTCCCTTTTATAGCTGGAGTGGGAGGGCTTGGGCCCCGCCCCCTAGGCCAGCTGGAAATAGGCCTTGCAGGGAGCAGGCCTTGCAGTCCTCACCACAGCCGATGGTCTGAGGCCTCTCTGCAGCAGGAGTCCCTTTTATAGCTGGAGTGTGAGGCTTGGGCCCCACCCCCTAGGCCAGCTGGTGGAAAAAGGCCTTGCAGGGAGCAGGCCTTGCAGTCCTCACCACAGCCGATGGTCTGAGGTCTCTCTGCAGCAGGAGTCCCTTTTATAGCTGGAGTGGGAGGGCTTGGGCCCCGCCCCCTAGGCCAGCTGGAAATAGGCCTTGCAGGGAGCAGGCCTTGCAGTCCTCACCACAGCCGATGGTCTGAGGCCTCTCTGCAGCAGGAGTCCCTTTTATAGCTGGAGTGGGAGGGCTTGGGCCCCGCCCCCTAGGCCAGCTGGAAATAGGCCTTGCAGGGAGCAGGCCTTGCAGTCCTCACCACAGCCGATGGTCTGAGGTCTCTCTGCAGCAGGAGTCCCTTTTATAGCTGGAGTGTGAGGCTTGGGCCCCACCCCCTAGGCCAGCTGGAAATAGGCCTTGCAGGGAGCAGGCCTTGCAGTCCTCACCACAGCCGATGGTCTGAGGTCTCTCTGCAGCAGGAGTCCCTTTTATAGCTGGAGTGTGAGGCTTGGGCCCCGCCCCCTAGGCCAGCTGGTGGAAAAAGGCCTTGCAGGGAGCAGGCCTTGCAGTCCTCACCACAGCCGATGGTCTGAGGCCTCTCTGCAGCAGGAGTCCCTTTTATAGCTGAGAGTGTGAGGCCTTGGGCCCCGCCCCCTAGGCCAGCTGGAAATAGGCCTTGCAGGGAGCAGGCCTTGCAGTCCTCACCACAGCCGATGGTCTGAGGTCTCTCTGCAGCAGGAGTCCCTTTTATAGCTGGAGTGTGAGGCTTGGGCCCCACCCCCTAGGCCAGCTGGAAATAGGCCTTGCAGGGAGCAGGCCTTGCAGTCCTCACCACAGCCGATGGTCTGAGGTCTCTCTGCAGCAGGAGTCCCTTTTATAGCTGGAGTGTGAGGCTTGGGCCCCGCCCCCTAGGCCAGCTGGTGGAAAAAGGCCTTGCAGGGAGCAGGCCTTGCAGTCCTCACCACAGCCGATGGTCTGAGGCCTCTCTGCAGCAGGAGTCCCTTTTATAGCTGAGAGTGTGAGGCCTTGGGCCCCGCCCCCTAGGCCAGCTGGAAATAGGCCTTGCAGGGAGCAGGCCTTGCAGTCCTCACCACAGCCGATGGTCTGAGGCCTCTCTGCAGCAGGAGTCCCTTTTATAGCTGGAGTGGGAGGCTTGGGCCCCACCCCCTAGGCCAGCTGGAAATAGGCCTTGCAGGGAGCAGGCCTTGCAGTCCTCACCACAGCCGATGGTCTGAGGTCTCTCTGCAGCAGGAGTCCCTTTTATAGCTGAGAGTGTGAGGCCTTGGGCCCCGCCCCCTAGGCCAGCTGGAAATAGGCCTTGCAGGGAGCAGGCCTTGCAGTCCTCACCACAGCCGATGGTCTGAGGTCTCTCTGCAGCAGGAGTCCCTTTTATAGCTGGAGTGTGAGGCTTGGGCCCCACCCCCTAGGCCAGCTGGAAATAGGCCTTGCAGGGAGCAGGCCTTGCAGTCCTCACCACAGCCGATGGTCTGAGGTCTCTCTGCAGCAGGAGTCCCTTTTATAGCTGAGAGTGTGAGGCCTTGGGCCCCGCCCCCTAGGCCAGCTGGAAATAGGCCTTGCAGGGAGCAGGCCTTGCAGTCCTCACCACAGCCGATGGTCTGAGGTCTCTCTGCAGCAGGAGTCCCTTTTATAGCTGGAGTGTGAGGCTTGGGCCCCGCCCCCTAGGCCAGCTGGTGGAAAAAGGCCTTGCAGGGAGCAGGCCTTGCAGTCCTCACCACAGCCGATGGTCTGAGGCCTCTCTGCAGCAGGAGTCCCTTTTATAGCTGAGAGTGTGAGGCCTTGGGCCCCGCCCCCTAGGCCAGCTGGAAATAGGCCTTGCAGGGAGCAGGCCTTGCAGTCCTCACCACAGCCGATGGTCTGAGGTCTCTCTGCAGCAGGAGTCCCTTTTATAGCTGGAGTGGGAGGCCTTGGGCCCCGCCCCCTAGGCCAGCTGGAAATAGGCCTTGCAGGGAGCAGGCCTTGCAGTCCTCACCACAGCCGATGGTCTGAGGTCTCTCTGCAGCAGGAGTCCCTTTTATAGCTGAGAGTGTGAGGCCTTGGGCCCCGCCCCCTAGGCCAGCTGGAAATAGGCCTTGCAGGGAGCAGGCCTTGCAGTCCTCACCACAGCCGATGGTCTGAGGTCTCTCTGCAGCAGGAGTCCCTTTTATAGCTGGAGTGGGAGGGCTTGGGCCCCGCCCCCTAGGCCAGCTGGAAATAGGCCTTGCAGGGAGCAGGCCTTGCAGTCCTCACCACAGCCGATGGTGTCACGAAGAGTCGGACACGACTAAACAACAACAACAGAGAAAATGTATGATGCAGTTGAAAAAGTTTGAAGATGGAAACCATGGAAGGGTGGAGGGAAGTCTAAATGTTGATTACTGTATGACTAGTGTTTGAATTCAAATGTGTAGGTAAAACTGAATAAAAAAGATAAATAAATAAAATAACATAAATAAAATACATAACAATAAAATGTGAACGGAATTGAATTTCTGTGCTCTGCATCCCTAGCTATCCCTATTAAGTTTTCCTTTTCCCTGGACTTGTTTGCAAAATACCTTGTCTTAACCCGCTTGAGGGCAGGGCTTTGCTCATAGCAGCTGCACATCACTCCCCCTCTGACCCCGCCTCTTCTGACCAGCCCCAAGACTGAATTGCAACATCCCCTTGCAGCCTCGGGCAGAGCAGCAGAACTGTCCACTCTGCACGGTTACAGCCCAGAGATGGCATCTGGGAAGAGGGTGCCTCTCTGGCTGGCATGCTTCGGGGCTCTGGTGACTCTGAGCCATGGCGCTCCAAGGTGAGTATGCTGGGCAGGGATGTGGGTTTGCCAGTCCCCAGCCCCCTTTCTGACTCCTGTCTCAAGAATAGCTTCTGTTTTTCTGGATGGGTTTCGGCACCTTTAAGAAGGACCTGGCAAGCAGAAGTTCAACAGGTGAAGGGTGGGGTGGGTGTGTTGCATCCTTGCTTCACAAACAGTTACCTGTTGAAGTTCTGCCTGTTGCTCAGGTGTCAAAGGCACAGGAAAAGCGGCAATGCTTGCTCCGTTCAAAGGCATCTCTGCATGCTCTCAGCAATTTGGCTGCTTGCTTGTTTCAGTTATTTTAACCGTGTTTTAGCCTAAGGCTGCAATTCTATGCTCCCTTACCCGAGCGATTGGGTTGCTATTGGCATGTTATTGGTCCTCACTGGAGAAAGACAAGTTGTTACAACCGCAGGAAATAGATAGTAATTTGCATGCATTGCCAGTGATTAAGCTTTAAAATGGATTGATTATGAAGGATTTGGTTTTGTGTTAATGCACTATTTTATGCATGATATAATTTGATGCAATTTTTATGCGGCAAATAAGGTTTTATGTAAGATATGCTGAACTTCAAGGCAGGTGGGGGAAATGTCATACAACAGTGTTATCTAAGCATCGGCTGCTCTCGAATGTAGAAAATAATTTGTTTCCCCTCCAAACTTGTCAAGTATTGATTAATACGTTATTGTCAATTTTTGTGATTAGATTTATTTCACATGATAGTATGTAATTCTGGAGTGCAATCTTGGGCATTTTACTCAGAAGGAAGCACCACTAAATTCAATGGGATTTTATCTCAAGTAACCGTGGGAAAGGTTAAAGCTCAGCTAAATTCTTTTCGGGTGCCTCCAGAGTGTCAGAATTTTGTGGGAAAGATCCATGCTGGGACGTTCAGGGTAGTATTCAGTGTTAGTGCTACTCAGAGTAAACACATTGGAATTCATGAAGGTGACTAACTTTTAGTAATGGGTGCACTCTGAGTAGCACTTAGAATCATAGAATTGTAGAGTCAGAAGGGATCCTGAGGATCATCTAGTCCAACCCCCTGCAATGCAGGAAAATGCAGCTGTCCCATACAGGGATCGAACCTGCAAGCCTGGCATTATCAGAACCACGCACTAACTAGCTGAGCTATCCAGACGGAACATAAATCTTAGGTCTGCACCATTAAAGGGGATTAAAAAGCTCTGTTGCTGTAGAGCAACACATCCTGTTAAAAAGGGGGAACCTGACTTCTTGTGGTTTATAAAACATCGATTTGTGCAGAGCCGTCAGCAGATTGGCTTGTGCCTCTTTTTTTTCTTTTGCAGAACCAGCAAAAAAAAAAACAGTGCTGTTTACACACACACACTTTTATTATTTTAAGCATTTTCTTTTAAAATTGATAGTTTGTGCAACTCGGGAATTCCCCAACTCGTTATATCTAATTGGTGTTAAGGAAACAACACTCCGCGGAAGGCTGCCAATATCAATATTGCGAAAGAGTGGAAATTTGTTCCCACTCTGAAATCTTCTCCTTTGTTACTTGCATTTTTATTATTTATCAGGGAAGGAACAGGGTTGGGCCAGAAGCTCAGACACAAACAGAACTGGGGGGAGTCGGGTCGGAGCCCTATGCTCAGTTTCCTGGGAGTAAGCACTCTGCTTCTGATACACTCCAACTTCCTACCCACTTCTGTCATGAATCCTCCTCCTACAATGGTCTAACTTGGCCGACTCTACTTTCTTACCCCACTCAAGAAACCCGCTTTTGCCGCACTCCCTCCCCTTAAGGTTCTATCTCCATACAGGGGTGGCAACTTGAATAAAAGATTGTGGGGGCCCAGGTAAGGCCCGCCCCGCATAATCGATCACATGACACAGTGCACCCACACTATTTGAATGGGAATACCCATTACCTTTGTGGGGGCTCAGCCCCCCTAAATGTTTTATTGTGGGGGCTGAAGGCCCCCTTCATAGGAGTTGGCTCCTATGTCTCCATACCGTCTAACATTTCTCCGATGAAAATAGGTAAAGGTACCACTGACCTTAGTAAAGTCCAGTTGTGGACGACTCACAGAGTGTTTGTTGTGGGGCAGGAAGGGAAAGGAGAATGTTAGCCGCTTTGAGACTCCTTCAGGTAGTGATAAAGCGGGATATCAAATCCAAACAACTCTTCTTCTTCTTCTTCTTCTTCTTCTCCTTCTCCTTCTCCTTCTTCTTCTTCCCTCTGCCACTCATGCGCTTGCCTGCTCAGGCTGTCATTCACATTCACAGGCTATATGCCATATAATATATAAATGAGCGTATGAAGAGTCTGCTGGATCAGGCCAATGACCCATCTGGTCCAGCATCCTGTTCTCACGGTGTTATGTACTGAGTTGAATAGGATCCAAAATGCAGCAGTCTGATTGGTCCTAGAACAATAGGATTCAGAATGCAGCAGTCTGATTGGTCCTAGAACAATAGGATCCAGAATGCAGCAGTCTGATTGGTCCGCAGGAGCCACCGAATCCAGCTCCAGGTGGAAGTGAATCCGCAACCGGATTGGCCTATAGGAGTATCTTGGAATTAGTCAATCACGTGGGGCCCATTGTGTAAATAATGTATATAAAGCAGATGTTCTGGGGAAACTTTCATTCCTCGCTACTATAAGCTGAATAAAGAGCATGAAATCCACACTCGACTCCGAGTATATTTCACTGGCGACGAAGGTGGGATCCCGCTGAGTTGACCGCCACACACAGCACCACAGTGACCAAGCTGCTTAGAGGTTTTTGCTGTTAAATTCTGTTAGATATATATACGGTAGCTATATATATCTCTATATCTATCTATCTATCTATCTATCTATCTATCTATCTATCTAATCTATCTAATCTTGAAAAAGAAAAGAATAATGCATGCCCACAGTATGCATCTGTATATGATCTGCTTTGTTCCTCCCTCCCCTCAGAGCCTTTTCTCGTCTGTCGCAGCTTGCAAAAGTGTTTGGCCTTTTCAGAGCCGCATGAAGAGTGTCTGCAGGAAGGAAATAGTGGGGCCAACTCTATTATTATATCTCTGCCCACTTTGCAGGTTGCTGATGATAGCGCCCAGCGTGGTGACGGTGGGGGTGGATGTGCCTGTCGCCCTTCAGGTTGAAGACGCCCCTCCAGGCGGGCTGTCAGGCACCGTTTATTTCCAGAATGAGAATACACGTACCAGGATAAAATGTTCCCAGGATGTGCGCTTCACGGTGGTCGGGCCCGATATGCAGAAAGTGACCTTGAAGGTAGGAGATGCTGCTGCCCTCGGGAGATAATTCCTGGTTCTAAGCAATCGTCAACACTGGCAATTCCTAGAGCTACCTGGAGCCCATTGAAACTGATTGGGCGGAGGGCAAGGATGCCAACACTAGGGGGAGCCAGAGCCAACAAGAGGCAGAGCCCGGCGTTTTGCACAAGCAAGACCTTTTGCCTCTCCAGAGGCCTTCTCCCCACTGTCTCACCTCTTTCTCGTTTTCTCAGGTGACCCCCGAACTTTTTACGCAATGCGGCTTGACTCGCCTTCGGCGGGAAAGCTACATCCAGCTCGTGGCCCACAGCCCACAGCTCCAGACCCCGAACGGGGTTCAAACCCTCAACCTGCGGTGGACTGCCCGGAAAGGGTACCTGCTTCTGCAGACCGACAAGCCAATCTACACCCCTCGGCAAAAGGGTGAGTCCAACGCCTTGAGCGTTTTGGCCTTGCTCGGCCGACGTTTTCCGTTTGCAGGCATGCACCCTTAAAAGACTCACGAGATAGGAAATGGGATGAGACAATAGGGAAAGAGCAGAAGCACCAATGAGGCTGAGGTTTGGAAAAAGGATTAGTGTAAGCAAAAGGATGATGTATTCAATGATGTTTTAAAATGATGTTTGTGTTATATGATGAGTTAAAATGGATGAATATGAAAACTGTTAGAGAGGGAAGATAGTGAATTCAACAGAGGGGGACTTGAGGAAGTCAACCGAAATATGAAATAAAGGACGAAGGAATGCCTGGCCCAGAGAATAGGACCAGGCCCAAGCAATGATATTAATAATGTTATTAAGGTTAAATGTATTATGATTATGCCTACCCTTGTGAGAGAGGGGGATGAATGTAGCTTCCCACAGTGAGAGGGGGGAAGTATGGAAGTTTAACCGATATGTTATGTGCTTAAAAATTGTAAAAACCAATAAATTTTTTGAAAAAAAATAAAAATAAAATAAAAGACCCACGAGACACCCAAAAGAAAAGCTCAGCCTGTGCACACGCTATATCAATAATAATAATAAATAATAATAATTAATAAATATATTATTTATACCCCACCCATCTGGCTGGGTTTGCCCAGCCACTATAATGGCCACCTTTTCCCTCAGTCTGGGCACTGTCGTCTGTTACAGGTGGCTGGGAATTGTACTGGTAACTCTGTGAGGGATAGGACAACAGCGTCCACAATTCTTTGAGGGAAAGCTCATAGATCATAGAGTTGGAAGGGACCCTGAGGGTCATCCAGTCCAACCCCCTGCACTGCAGGAATATGCAGCTGTCCCATATGGAGATCGAACATGCAGCCTTGGCATTATCAGCACCATGCTCTAGCCAACTGAGCTGCCCAATTAAGAGTGTGCTTTGAGTGCCTGAGGCTGCATACACACCAAATATTTAAAACACATTGTCCCCCACCCACCTCAAAAATCATGGGAACCGTAGTTTGCTAAGGGTGCTGGGAATTCTAGGGGTTCTTATGGGGTCCCAGGATTCTTATGGTTGAGGGAGATTATTTTAAATTCATAGCCTGTCAAAAGATTTATACGATCTGAGGAATAGCAGCCTTGGAACAGCAGCCAAGTATGCTGCGTATATTTGGGGCTCATCCGAGGATCCCACTGCCTATGGGATCCCACTGCCTACTGTTCTGCACTTAGAGCAGCAGCCTTCCCCAACCTGGTGCCCTCAAGATATTTTGAACTCCCAGGTCAGGCCCAGACAGCACAACTATGGCCAGAGGCGTAGGAAGGTCAGGTGGTACCCTGTGCAGAAAATTTCTTGTCACCCCCCCACACACACATTGTTGGGTTTTGTTTTTGTTTGTTTTTTTGCCTGCAAAAATGGTTTTACGTTATTTCATATTTTCTTACAAAGGAATAATAATAAGTAAAAATAAACTTTTATTTATATCCCGCCCTCCCTGGCCGAAGTCGGGCTCAGGGCGGCTAACATCAGATACATAACATTGATATAAAATCAAACAATAATTAAATTACCTCCTAAAAACATGTCAAAATCAAATTAAAGTCTAATTAGATGGCTTTCCGCAGGGTTAGGGTTGGGAACAGTAAGTGCTCCACTGAATTGAAATTTCAGCCTTCACGACATAGGAAAACAGCCAAGTAAACAGCTATTTTCATGGAGGAGGGTCAAGATATTAACTGATATACATGAAATTTCATATATAGCTATATAATCCCTAGTGTAGTAAGATAAGACCTTTGGAGCAGGCATTTAAAAAAAAAGTTCTTTATGAACCACCCTAGTAGGGCAGTAATTGTTCCTTGATAATTTGTCACCCCCTCCATGATGGAACCTGGGGCGGACTGCCCCCCCCCCACTTCCTACGCCCCTGACTATGGCTGCCTTAGGACCCCACCCCCTCCCCACCAGACATCCCTTTCTACAGTTTTGTGATTCCTTATTGCCTTATCCAAAATAGCACTGTGAGAGAACTGCTTCTATCGCGGCACGTGGGTTGGGAAACAAAGACCCCACCTCACAGGACCCTTTGCCGAAACCCATAGCCTGACTCAATATTGTCCTTTTCACACGCATGGCAACGTCTATTTACGTAGGTCCAAAGGTGAAATAGCAAAGTCCAGTGTGCTCCACACCTCGTGTTGCACACCCAACCCTGCTTGATTGCTTCTCGGCCTTGGTAAGCAAAGCCCTGCAGATTCCCACACATGCACACAAACACACACACACAGAATGTGGCTGCCAAGTAACCGCCAAGGCCAAAGCCAGTACATAATACTCTGCAAAGGCAGCAGCTGACGTTATCAATGTAACTGGGATACAAAAGCAACTACACTTTAGAGTAGGATTAAGCAGTTCAATGTGCAATGCCATCTTTATAGCCACAAAGAGATTTCTTCCCCCTCTTGTGTTGCTGTATAGGGACGTTCTTAATGTTTGATATTTTATTATGCTTTTATATGTGTTGGAAGCCACCCAGAGTGGCTGGGGCAACCCAGGCTGGATCTACACTGACCTAGTTAACGTTCTTAGAACGATATTAGATATATCGTTCTAAAACGTCACAGGGCATACTTGTAAATTAAAAGTGTTTCTTACCTTGTTTTCTCTGTAAAAACGCTGTTTTCTTGCTGCCAATTCCTGGTTGCTCTGCAGTGTCACATTTTAATAACGCATTGTGAACGTTAAAAGTAGGACGTAATGTGTCCATCAGCGTTATGAAAACCCTTCCTTAATGTTATAAACCATGAGTGTAGATCCACCCCCAGTCAGATGGGTGGGATACAAACAGGGCTTTCTTTCAGCCAGAATTTGCTACCTCTCAGGCGGGCACCATTGCCATTATAAGAGAACAAGGGAGGCGTTCATGGTGAGTTCCAGAACCTCTTTTTCTAGTAAAAGATCACTGGGTACAAACATTATCATCATCATCATCATTATCATCATCATCATTATCATTATCATTATTATCATTATTTTCCTACTTATTCCTCACATTCCATTTTTGGTTCTTCTGTTTCCAGTGAATTTCCGAGTTTTTGTCCTGGATCACAAACTGAGGCCAGCTTCCGAATCCGTGGTTGTCACTGTGCAGGTAACTGAGAGCGTTGTTCCAAAATGCAAAGGCATGGTAGGTCGAAATTGACACCCCCTATCAGACAATTCATAGCCTGGCATCCTGTTCTCGCAACAGCAGACCAGATCCGTGCGGGAAACTCACGAGCGAGACTTTAGTGCGACACAAGCACTGTCTCCTCTTGTGGCTTCCAGCCCCTGTTATTCAGAAGCATCCTGCCTTTGACTGTGGAGAGGTGGAACATCGCCATCTTGATTGGTAGCCAGGATGAATGATCCTCCACGAATTTATCTCAGTCCCTGCTACCAGGGAACTCTAGGAATTGTAGCGCTGTGAGGGGAACAGACGGCCTCGGCACCCATACCAGGGCTTTTTTTGCAGCCGTAATTTGCTGGAACTCAGTTCTGGCACTTCTCAGGTGGGAACCATTGCCATTCTAAGAGATGAGGGAGGTATCCTGGCTGTTAGGATCTCCTACTCATGAGTAGGACCCTGGCAGAGACACATGCCCGACTGGCATGCTCCTGGTCAATCGTTCGGGAGCTTCAAAAGCATTCCTCAGCCCGAACACCACAGCGACTGATGCCAAGAAACATCAGCACACTTACGGATCCGCAGAGTTTGCGCAGTTGCATAACAGAACTCAGCAACTCAGAATTTTGGCTAATCTACTTTTATTTACATATAAACACACACGGAGCACTGCAACATGGCTCCCTCTCTCTCTAGCATCAGACAGCAAAGAGAAAGAACAATAGTCCCACTTCAGGAAACACAGTAACTCAAACATCCTGTCTTCGTCACTTCCCACTGTGGAATGAAAACATACACCATCATGTGATAAACAACAACCCCATGACAGCAGATATGAGGAATCTTCAATACTGGCACCTCTTTTTCTAGAAAAATAGCACTGCATACTATACTTCCCAGGATTCCTTGGGGGAAGCCAATACAGTTCAGCCCCTACCAATAAAATATTTGAGGGGCCTGCCGTCCCAAGTTAATGGACATTGCCATTCAAAGGGTGGGTGGGTGCGCGCAGCATCATGTGATTGATTATTTGGGGCGGGGCTCCCCCCCCCAATATTTTATTCAAGTTAGCACCCCTACACTGCTTTAAATGTACAATGCAGATGTAGCCATGATAACCTGTTGTCAAAACATGGATGTCTTCCTGTCTCTCTGTCTCCATCAGAACCCGCGGGGTATGCAGGTGCGGAAAGTCGAGCGTATGCCGGTCCAGTTTGTGATAAATGATCACCTGTCAATCCCTGATATCTCTGAGTAAGTTTAACCAGTTGCTGTCTTTATTGCTGTCTAAATATACATTGCCACTCAGCTTTTTGCGAGGGAGGGGGGCAATTATTTTATTTATTTATTTATTTATTTATTTATTTATACATACATACATACATACATACATACATACCCCGCCCATCTGGCTGGGTTTCCCCAGCCACTCTGTGCGGCTTCCAACGGAATATTAAAATACAATAGTCTATTAAACATTAAAAGCCTCCCTAAACAGGGCTGCCTTCAGATGTCTTCTAAAAGTCTGGTAGTTGTTTTTCTCTTTGACATCTGATGGGAGGGCGTTCCACAGGGCGGGTGCCACTATCGAAAAGGCCCTCTGCCTGGTTCCCTGTAACTTGGCTTCTCACAGTGAGGGAACCGCCAGAAGGCCCTTGGCGCTGGACCTCAGTGTCCGGGCAGAACGATGGGAGTGGAGATGCTCCTTCAGGTATACAGGACTGAGGCCGTTTAGGGCTTTAAAGGTCAACATCAACACTTTGAATTGTGCTTGGAAACGTGCTGGGGGCCAATGTAGAGCAACTGCTGTTCAATATGCAAAACTAGTTCCCTGGTTCTTTGCACTACTATGGCCTGGCTCAAGTTTTCTTCCTGTTCTTTCTGCCTTCCCCTCCTCCTAGGCCCGGCATTTGGCGAATCACGGCCCATTTCAGCACCACTCCGGGTTACAACACGACCACTGAGTTCGAGGTGAAAAAATACGGTATGTTCTTTGGGCTGCTGCTAAGGCAGAGGGCATTCTGAGAGCTGTGTGTGACAGGCAGCAGCTCAACAGGTGCAGTTGTTGAAACAACCTGATAATATTATTCTCCCCCCACCCTCCCTTTTTGTGAGGAAGCGGTACATTCTTACAGTGTACGATTATTAGGCTGCCAGGTGTTTTGGTACCATATCTCAAGTAACAGAAACCTGAGTGCTACTGATGGGCTGAGGGGAATGAGTCGGAAAAAATGCAGCTTCACAAAGGTTAGGGGCTAAGATTAGGCACTTACCAGGATCTCAAAGACTAGCAAAGGCCTCACTTCAACACTGTGCACAGGGCATCCAAATATTGCCAAATGCAATATTCTACCCGCCTGCACAAGAAAGGCAGGTGAGAGAATACAGGAACCTAGGGAGCTCCCAGAATCTGTCCCAAGCATCTCTGAGTAGGTACTTAGAGAGACCCACGTGTGAAATTCTGCAGAGCCGCTCCCATCAGCCACAGCCAGCGCATATAGAATCATAGAGTTGTAAAGTTGGAAGGGACCCTGAGGGTCATCTAGTCCAACCCTCTGCAATGCAGGAATCTTTCACCCACCGTGTGGCTCAAACCCACAACCCTGAGATGAAGAGCCTCATGCTCTACCGACCGAGCTATGAAACCTCTCTGTGGAGCAGAAGGGAACCCAAAAACCCTCTTTCAAAAGGCTGCCTACCTGGGCAGCGAGTCGCATTCCATAAAACCGGGGGGCCATCGCAGACAAGGCCCTGCTCCCAACTGCATTAGATGAAAGCTCTGTAGGCCAGAGCTTTCCCAGAAGATCTTACATGGCACAGGCCATTTGCACCGTAACACTGATTAGCGCACAGCCTGCCGAATTTCAGCCTGTCTTTCTCTCCTCAGTGCTGCCTCATTTTGAGGTGACGATCGTCCCGGAACGGAAATATATCCTGACCTCACCCCAGCAGGACTCCGACTTGAGTATTGACCTGCAGGCTAAGTAAGTTCCTCTTGTGGGTCGGGGCGTTTCTGATATACCATAATTAACTGTTTTGAAACATTATATAAGCCCACCCTTCACCATTTAAATATAAGCTTTAAAGGTGCCTGGCACAAAGGCCCCTGAACCTATTGGCCTGATATTTGGAAAGTTTATTACCCAGGGACACCTTTCTCAATGTTCCCCAAATTGAGGTCCCAACCAAGTGTGGTTTGTTCACACCCCTACTAAGTGGACCTTTGGTTTGGTTCAGCAGAGGTCACACTAGGATATATTCTATATTATATTGCCAAAAAGCAGCATGGTTTAATAACAGGTACTGTAGTGTGGTTGTTGCCAGAGGCGTAGCAAGCCCAGGTAGTACTCAGGGCGGAATTTTTTTTTGTCACCCCCCACCACTTTAATTTTATTTTTTTTAAAAAAAATTAAAAAGTGTCACCCCCCCCCCTGCTGATGGTGCCACTTTGCGAGGTGTGGGGGTTTTGTGTGTGTGTGTGTCTATTATCTCTTTTTTTTCAATAAAGTTAAAATAAAAATAAAAAAATAAAAAATGTAAAAAAACAAAAAAACAAAACAATAAAAAGTGTCACCCCCCCTCTGATGGTGCCACTTTGTGAGGTGTGGGGGTTTTGTGTGTGTGTGTCTATTATCTCTTTTTTTTCAATAAAGTTAAAATAAAAAATAATAATAATAAAATGATAGAAATTAAAGAAAATTTAAAAAAATTAAAAAGTGTCACCCCCCTATGATGGTGCCACTTTGTGAGGTGTGGGGGTTGTGTGTGTGTGTCTATTATCTCTTTTTTTCAATGAAGTTAAAATTAAAAAAAAATTAATTAATTTTTTTTTTTTAAAGTGTCACCCCCCTCTGGGGTGGAACCCTGCTACGCCCCTGGTTGTTGCTTTAGGCCTCAAACAAGACCCTGTTTGACCAGAGGGCAGACAGTCCATCCTTACACACACACACATACATACGCACAAAGGAATTTTGCATTTCTGGTTTATAGACCCTTTTACTATTTTGCGGTAAAATAGTTTTCCAGTGTCACGCTAAACCACTGTTTAGCATTATGTGAACAAATGTAGCCACATTAGTGTAGCGACTTGACTGGGTAGAGTCTGGATGTTTTTTGTTTTGCCTTTTGGTTAACCGTAGTTTGTTGTGTCGTCGAGTACAACAAACTACGGTTAAAATCAACTGATTATTTTTATATTTGTTATTATTACTTACTGAATTTATATGCCGCCCTATACCCGCGGGATCGGGAACAGTTCACAGTATAAAACCACAAAATTACTAACTATAGTTAATTTCTACCAAGCCAGCTTCAAACCATGATCTCAGACTTGCTGAAATTCACTATAGTTAGCCACAGTTTCTGGTTTGGACAACACAGGAAGCTGTGATCAACCAAAAGTGGAAACCAGAAAAAAGGGGCTACCGGCGGCTGCATTGCCTTCACAGCCGGAGACAGGAATGCTTCTGAGTCCCAGTTGCTGGAAACCACAGGAGGGGTGAGGGTTCTTGTCAGCATTTACCCCGCCTGGGGCAAGTTGTGAGACTGCCCCAAAGCCAGAGCAAAGCCGTGTGCTCATCCCCTGCTACAGGAGTCCGGTGGCACAGTCATATGCAATTGTTCCCCAACGTGAAGAACAACACACACAAGCCATGAATAAGGCTAAACTATTTATTGTAGGAAAAGTGCAGAGAGAATATCTGCTGCCAGCTCAGTAAGTCAGAGCTGTGCATAAATGTGTCCGGCATCTTGTCGAGCCAGAAGGGAAGGTACAGTACAAAAGTACAAAGAACATAAACATCACATGGTAGAGAAAGCAGATAAGCCAGCTTTCTCATGGGTACTGAAACAGACACAAGTTATATTAGCCTCGCTGCAGCTGCTTGCGCTTGGCTTGGACAAATATCCCAACAGTTCTTGGGCTTGGTTCCTGCTTGTAGGTTTCCCCCAGGCATCTGGTTGGCCGCTGTGAGAACAGGATGCTGGACTAGATGGGCCATTGGCCTGATCCAGAAGAATATTCTTATGTTTGAAATTCTGCCTCTTAGCCACACAGAAGGGGAAAGGAGTATGGAAGCTAGGTCCACCCTGGTTTACTGTGACTTTCAAATGCAGGCATTGGCAGTGGGGAGACATACCCTGCTCACTCACTCCAACTCCTCACCTTTGAATTATCTCCGGTTTCTTCTCCCACAACAGATTTTTTTACGGGAAAGGAGTGACTGCCACGGCCTACGTGCGTTTCGGAGTGACAGATGGAGACGGGGGCAAAATGTATGTCCCGGGACTGGAGCAACAAGTCACGGTAAGAAAACCGTCCTTGCCCTTCATCAGCTCACAGGCCTCCCTGCTGGCTTTCCAGAGCTCTATGGAGCCAAGCTCTCCTAAGGTAAAGGTAAAGGGACCCCTGACTGTTAAGTCCAGTCGCGGACGACTCTGAGGTTGCGGCGCTCATCTCGCTGTATAGGCCGAGGGAGCCGGCGTTTGTCTGCAGACAGCTTCCGGGTCATGTGGCCAGCATGACAAAGCTGCTTCTGGCGAACCAGAGCAGCGCATGGAAACGCCGTTTACCTTCCCGCCAGAGCGGTACCTATTTATCTACTTGCACTTTGATGTGCTTTCGAACTGCTAGGTGGGCAGGAGCAGGGACCGAGCAACGGGAGCTCACCCCGTCACGGGGATTCGAACCGCCGACCTTCTGATTGGCAAGGTTTAGACCACAGCGCCACCCGCGTCCCTAATAAGCCCTCCTAGTTTCCCCTCTAACTAGTCATCCCTCCGATGCTTAGCTCCCAAAAGCAGGAGCGCTGGGGCTCAAGGTCTGATGGGATATCTGGAGACTTTTAACCCTGCTCCCAGATGTCTGCGCATTGTCGGCGTGTGTGGAATGGATTCCGTAGTGAGGCAAGGTTTTCTGCCCATGCTTAAATGCACTGTTTCCTTTATTAGGGCCAGCTTTGGCAGATGGGCAGGACCACCCCACCTGTCAGTCACCTGGCGTTATTATGATGTCCGGTGATTGATAGGTAGGTGGTCTCATAGACTGAGTCTCTGTCAGGGGAAAAGGCAGGATGTAAATAAATATATGGTGATGATGATGAGCCGTGAGATAACAATCTGGCCCAGTGGGCCGAAAAACAAACTCCTCACCACTGCTGTAATATAGCAAAGCAGGCCTAAAATTAAGTAATAACCAGGCAGAGGGCCTTCTCTGTGGTGGCGCCTGTCCTGTGGAACACCCTCCCATCAGATGTCAAGGAAATAAACAACTATCTGACTTTTAGAAGACATCTGAAGGCAGCCCTGTTTAGGGAAGTTTTCAATGTTTGATGTTTTATCGTGTTTTTAATATTCTGTTGGGAGCCATCTAGAGTGGCTGGGGAAATCCAGCTAGATGGGCGGGGTAATAATAATAATGTTAATGTTAATAATAATAATAATAATAATAATAATAATATATTATTATTATTATTATTATTATTATTATTATTATTATTTTATTATTATTATTTGCCTCTTCCAATACCCTTATGACTTAAGGCCCTCCATCTGACCCACAAAATTAGGGTCTCTCCTACCCTCCTTAATTCAAACTCAACTATGAAATCCTAGTCTCTTGTTATATTAAGGCCTGCCCTAGACCCTAGGGGAATTGTGGTTTGTTTTGCATTATATATATTATACACACACACACACACACATATAAAATTTATATGTATGGCACGCATGGTTCTTTTCTCCCATGCATTATCCTAACAATGACCCTCTGAGGTACGTGAGGCTGGGCGATGGTGACTGACCCAAAGACTGACCCCTGAACTTTATGGCTGAGCAGGGATTTGAACCCAGGTCTCTTAAGTCCTGAGCCAGCATCCTAACCGCTACACCACACAGGTCTCTGAATGTGTCCTGCTTGAATATCAGTACGGTACAACTAATTTTATATCCCACTCTGCTACCATCTCCTTTGACCTAATTCCCTCCGTATTCAGATAACGGATGGTCACGGCTCACTCATCCTAAAACGCAGCCTCCTCTCTGAGAAATTGGGACGTCCGCTGAGGAGTCTAGTTGGGACGACACTCTACATCGCAGCCACTGTGATAGAGAAAGCAAGTAAGTTTGTGAATGGGACATGTCTGAACCACTTTCCGTTCGACTTCCAAGGTACGACTGTAATAATAATGAGCATTGCAGAACAACTAATAAAGCAGGATCGGTCCACCATGATTGCACCATGACTGTGCCAAGAACATGTTGTAGAATATAAATCCATGATAAAGCACGGGTCTGGAAGGGCCTTCAGAGAGCGAAGGCCACAATGGTTTCCATTTCTTCACTGTCTTTTCCTTTCATTCTCATAGGTGGTGAGCTGGAGGAGCAGGAGCTGGCTTCAGTGAAATTTGTAGAATCTCCATATTCGGTCGACCTATCCAAAACCCAGCAACATTTTGTGCCCGGCGCCCCCTTCGACATGCTGGTGTGTATATCGCGTCTCCTGCTGTTCACGTACTTCCCGTTTTGTTGGTTTGTTCCAAGATTTTATTCATTTTAGGGCTCCCAAAGAGGCTGATGAAAGTTAGTAATAGGACGGCCCTTTGCCCCTCAGGCTTGCAATCCGAAAGACACAGCACACACAAAAAAAGCGATTGGGGAGGGAAGAGGAAAAGAAAGAAGCTCATGTCACACTCCTGGATTTGCATGTTTTTGGGGCAAGAAAGGGAGCAAAGGAGAAGGCAGGTTTTAAAATAGTAAAAAAAAGTTAAGCTAAAGGACCCCTGACAGTTAAGTCCAGTCGTGAACAACTCTGGGGTTGCGGCGCTCATTTCGCTTTACCGGCCAGGGGAGCCGACATTTGTCCACAGGCAGTTTTTCCGGGTCATGTGGCCAGCATGACTAGGCCGCTTCTGGTGAAACCAGAGCAGCGCACGGAAACGCCGTTTACCTTCCCGCTGGAGTGGTACCTATTTACAGTGGTACCTCTGGTTACGTACTTAATTCGTTCCAGAGGTCGTTCTTAACCTGAAGCACCACTTTAGCTAATGGGGCCTCCCGCTGTCGCTGCGCCGCCACTGCCCAATATCTGTTCGCATCCTGAAGCAAAGTTCTTAACCCGAGGTACTATTTCTGGGTTAGCAGAGTCTGTAACCTGAAGCGTATGTAACCCGAGGTACCACTGTATCTACTTGCACTTTGACGTGCTTTTGAAATGCTAGGTTGACAGGAGCAGGGACCGAGCAAGGGGAGCTCACCCCGTCGCGGGGATTCGAACCGCCGACCTTCCAGTCAGCAAGCCCTAGGCTCAGTGGTTTAGGCCACAGCGCCACCCGCGTCCCTTTAAAATGGTGGTTTTAAACAATAGCAGAGGTTTGGGTAAAGCAGGGCCACAGAGGAGCTGTGGGGGGACTAGAAGGAGCCACTAAGGGATGCGTGGTCTGGAAGGAGCTTTGAGGATATGGAGGGGCCGGGTAGGTGGGATTTGCAAGCAATGCAAGCAAAGGTAGCACCCGGTGTGGATGTCATCATAAACATTTTATGTTGCTATTTTGTTCCAGGCTACTATTTCACTCCCAGATGGCACACCTGCCCCCCGCCTCCCAGTTCACATCTCAACCCAGATAGCGGGAGGCTCGTCGCCAGCTGATGCCCAAATAGAAAGCAACAATCTTGGAATTGTGACGCACAGATTCAACGTTCCCCCTGGTGCCACCTCAGTCACTATCTTGGTATGTTGTTGTTGTTTTGATTACTTACGGGACCGCCTCTCCTGGTATGTCCCGCAGAGGACCCTAAGGTCCACGAATAATAATAACTTAAGGATCCCGGGCCCAAAAGAAGCCAGATTATCCTCCACCAGGGCCAGGGCCTTTTCAGTGATGGCTCCGACCTGGTGGAGCCCTGCAGGACCTGATCTCCTTCCGCAGGGCCTGTAAGACAGAGCTATTCCGCCTGGCCTTCAACTTAGCCTGACCCTTCTTTCCTTTTCCCTTCCCCTTTTTCTATGAAGAAACCCTTACTGAGACCCCACATTAATTTTCTTCCCTGGTCTCCTTGCTGGCCCTAGCAGGACTAATCTGGCCAGTTAGCCCTGGCGATGCCACATTTATGTTGTATTTATGCTGTTTTAAAAATCGTTTTTAATCAATGTTTTTATGTTTGTTGTTAGCCGCCCTGAGCCCGGTTTTGATCGGGAAGGCCGGGGTATAAATAAAACTTTATTATTATTATTATTATTATTATTATTATTATTATTATTATTATTATCCATTATTACCCACAGGGCAGGCCGCAACAATTAAAAATTTAGACATTAAAAAACACTCTAAAACAAATGACCACCGTGTGAATAGGGTGTGTGCACCTGAGGCATCAAACGCCGAGCTACAGAGGTGCGTCTTCCGCACGCAATGGAAATTTTGCAGCGAAGTTGCCAGGTGCTCTGTGGAAAGAGAGTTCCACAACTTAGGGGGCCGTCTGAATTTCTGAGGGCAGTGGAACTACAAATTGGACCTGCCCTAAACAATAGGAAGTTCATTTCAACCTTCAGTTTTCTCTGAAGGAGGAGGAGTAGACAAACCACCAAAGGTGGGATCAAATGAAATTCTTGGGGCAAGGTGTTCCAAAGATGATGGGGTCACCACTGAAAAGACTCTGTCCCTGTTGCTGGCTAAATCTATATCTTTTTCTCAGTGGGGCAAGTCATGCAGCAGAGTCTCCAAGGCCAGTCTTAGCTTCTAGGCAGTTCTGGGTGAATGTGGGCCTTCTAATAACCAGGTCCCACACTACTAAGGCAGAGGCAGGATACCTTTTTTCAGTACCTGAGGGCTGCATTCTCTCTTGACCAACCTTCTGGGTTTGTGTGTGTGTCACATGACAGTGTTGGGCAGGGCCAGAGGCAAGCAAGAGGTCCTGTCACAGTTTATTTTATTTATTAAATTTGTATCCTGCCCTTCATCTGAAGATCTCAGGGTGGTTCACAGTTCAAGGATGCATTTGAGCTAGCTAAAAGCACTCATTTATTTCATTAGCTTATTTCATAAAATTCATACATCATTTGATTGTGGTTTTTTTTAAGCACTCAAAGTGATTTACAAAAGACAAAACAGGAAAATCAGGAAAAATCCATACATATAAACGTTAAAATACTAAAACAGATTAAAACCACCTCAGCTTTCTAAGCATCGGGGTAGACTTGTCTAAACAAGAATAGGTAGTCAGTGCAACTGTTGCAAATCGGATATGCATAAAACTATATAGCCGAAGGGTTCTGTCAAACAGCCAGCCAGCAGTAAATCATACTGTTCAAAGGTGGAATTAACTCCTTATTAGCACAAAGGTGATCTTCGCAGATTTGGCGGAGAGTCAGGCCTAATGAGCACTGCAGCTGATTCCTGTTAGGTCTGGCCCCATGAATCAGTTGCTGAGACTGAAAGTTCCCACCTCCCCATAGCTGTCTATGTCCCCTCCTCTGCTGGGCTTTTCCCAATCAATCTGAGTCTGTGCCTGCACAAACCTAACCTCCTCTGCCCTTTTCAGCCCTTTCCTGGTCATGGGAAACCAGGGAGGAGGGGAGCTTTTCGCAGCAGGAGGGAGAGACACATGTGACTCTTCACCAGCCGGACTCAGCTCTACCTCTTGGCCTCCCTCCTTCCTCTTGCCTGCTTCAACTTTTGCCTCTTGTTCTGGACTTCTCTCTGCCACAAACTCTCTCAGCTCACTAAGCCCTGTTACCTCTTCCCAGTCTTCTCCCTCTGAACACTCATCCTTGTCCTGCCACCTCTACCCGGGCTCTGAGTCTTCTTCCCCTGGCGGTTCCCCAGCTGGTTTTTCCTACCTTTCCTCTGCATCCAGCCAGAAGCCCATGATAGGTACTCAACATGGTGCACTCTAGATATCGTGGGACTCCAACTCCCATCAGTCATAGCCCAATGGTCAAGGGTGATGGGAATTGTAGTCCAACAACCCCTACATTGGCTGTCCCGCGATCTAGCTCCTGTTGGCCTTCTAAAAGATGCCTTCTGTACCCGTTGAAGTTTCCAAACTGTGTTTAAATGTAGGGCCATGTAGAGAGCATTCCAGTGGTCAATTCTGGGTCCGAGAAGCGAATATGTGACTGTGTGTTTCTGTGTGCCTTTGTCACCCACATAGCTAAGAGCCGGAACAGAGTCTCCAGCAGAAGTCACCTTGACTGCCAAACGCATGGACTCCCCAAAAGGAAACTACTTGATCATCACAAGCCCCAAATATCAAGGCTTGAACCCTGGAGAGACCCTTACATTAGGGTTGAAAAGCGTTGGATCGACTGCCTTCTCCCGGTTCTATTACATGGTGAATCCTTCCTGGGGTGTTCTGCGGGGCCCTAACCTTTAGGATGAAGGAAAGATGGATTAAAGGCAGAGATGGGCGAAGCAATTTTTGCTTTCTGTTTTTCTGGATTTAAGTTCATTTCTCCGCATTCCCATGTCGATTTGCATTGGTTCTATTTAAAATTGTCTTGTAAATTCATCGAGCACTTGGGTGTGAATTTATCCTAAGAAACACACTTTTGTAGGCAACTTGGCCTAAAATTAGGGCCGTGTCCTCCTGAGGGAAGCAGGCTAGACTGTGGGACACAGGGAAAACTGTGTAGCTGTCACAGCTCTGTCCTCAAACACCTCACCAGCACTAAGGCGGCTGCCTCACTCATGTTATAGGGCCACCTCAGTGCTATTTCAGTGCTAAGACAACATACAGTATATGAAACGTGAACATTCAAAATCACTGCATGTTCCCGTGCTTAAGCACTATTCTTTGTACTGATCCTTTCCCTCCAGGTGTTGAACAAGGGGGACATTGTCTCTGTCAACAGCGTGGCCCGAGGCTCCTACACTGTCGTTTCCGTTCCCATCACCCCCAGCCTGATGCCCACGTTTCGATTTGTGGCCTTTTACCGCCTCGGGGACGACGTCGTGGCCAACTCCATCTGGGTGGATGTCGTCGACAGCTGTGAGGGGAAGGTGAGGCCTTCTCAATTTTTTGTGTGAAAATTCTCCTTCTCAAAACCTTCCCTGAACAGAGCGGATGTTTCCAGGGGCATTGGGGGCATTAAAATGCAGGGCGTTAAAATGGCTGGCCCCTAATGTCTATGCCTGTCCAATCTCCAGCTGGAACTCCGGACGTCAAGTACTGATCTGCAACCTCAGGACTTCCTGACCCTCACCATAGCCACCAATGATAGAGCCTTCGTATCTTTGGCTGCCACCGATTCGGCTGTTTACGCCCTCAACCGGAAGAATCGCCTCACACAAGACAAGGTACAGCCACACACAATCTCTCACACATTTCTTCTCAGTCACTGTCTTGTTTTTTTTTTAGTTGTAATCAGCATTAGTCATCCTCGGAGGAGGTCCACTGAGATCCATGGATGTGAGGAACCCATCTCCATTAATTTTGAGGGTCTACTCTTGAGAAGAACTTAGTTGGAGACAGCCCTTTGTTTTCTAGGCTCCTTGGCTACCCCTGGGATAACTTCCCACAGGTTATTGTCATTGGGGTTGCCTTTTCAAAGGCAGATCCTTTTGCCTAGGCCCCTGCTTTTCGTCACTTTCATTTTAAAAAAGCTTCCGCTATTGCTAATATTTCTAACAACCCAAAAGTGCAGGAGCAGGGTATGGCATTGTTCCATATGCAAAAACCAACAAACAATAAACAAATAAAGAAAAGAAAGTATTTATACACAAGTATAAATCACAATATCCGCATCGCCTGAGCTGGTGTGGATGGTGAATATTTAGCATCTAAGTCCGAAGAATAGGAAATAAAACCTCAGCAGATGATATTAACGGATGTTACATTAAAGGATGTCAGAGACAGGTTTTCAAAATAAAATTAGGCACACTAGTAAATAAAACCACACATTAAAATACACACCAAATTTACAATGTCAGGTTAAGCTTGCTTAGACAAAAAAAAAGTTTAGGCAAAAAAAGGCACGGAGACCGGGGCAGCAAACGCACCTGCCCAGTGTCAGTGGACAGGGAGTTCTGCTGCTACTGAAGGACTGATTCCTTGCACATTTGGATCATGTGCACTGTTTCACTGACCCATCTCTGTAATCCTTTCTTTCTGGAAAACAGGTCTTCCAGGCCATGGGAAGCTACGACCTGGGCTGCACGGCCGGCAGTGGGGAAAACATCCTCAGCGTTTTTGGGGATGCCGGGCTCTCCATTCGGGTTGGCCAGCTGATGAGCCCCCTCCGGAAAGGTGAGTCAGTTAGGAGGAGCACAAAACAAGGATGCGGTCAGAGAGGGAGTTTGGGGGAGCGGGGAGCACACTCACATCTCATTTCTACCATTGCACCTTCTTCTTTCTTTTTTATATAATTAGGTTTTACGTATTTAAATTTATATTCATACCACAACACATCCGAAATAACAATATTCCCCCCAATCTCTGGACTTCCCACCTTCCCCTCCCTGGGTTCTTTTATTAAACCTTTTCTACTGCATCTTGTTTTAAATAAGCCAAGTTTTTGATAACTCCGTTGTATCCATAGTTCTCGTTACATTACAAGTGTTTTTGCAGTCCTGCTAGTGTTTTCAGCTGCTTACAGTGGTCTTTAAGGAAAATTGTAAATTTCCTCCATTCCATATTAAAGTTTTGGGTCTTCCTGGTTCCTGAGCTTTCCGGTCATTTTTGCCATTTCGGCATCATCCAATAGCTTCATTTGCCATTCTTCTCTGGTAGGGACTTTATCTTCTTTCCATCTCTGAGCTAACAGCATCCATGCAGCTGTTGTCGCATACATAAAAAGTCTGGGGTCCCAGATTTGAAGCTTTATTATGAAGCCTCTTGTTTACTTTGGCTAAAGGAATGGTGTATGCTGAGAAACTGGGACGTTCTGGATTTGGAAGGCCACGGTACTCGCTTTGGGTGGCATGCCTACCTTAATTATGACAAGACAAAAATTCATAAAGACTTCTCGAGCCATCTTATAAGAAACGCTATATATAAGGTGTGGAGTAAATATAAAAGATACCTAGAACCCAAAGTACCAAGATGGAACTCACCCTTGGAGGCCATTGCTGTCAAAAAAAAAAAGTCTTTTCTGCTCCCTTGGAATTTCGGCACCTACAATTCCGATTCGCACCTTGTTCTTTCTGTTCTTCTAGCACATGGATGCAGTGCCGATGCTTCCCGGAAGAAGCGTTCACTGGAGTTCCACAAAGAGCTCCAGAAGAAGCGTAAGTGACGCAAAGGAAGAGGGGCAATAACCCTGAGGAGGTGGGAAATGGAGGACACCTCCAGGGCCGGCTCTACTTTGAGGCATAATGAAGCGGCTGCCTCAGGTGGCAGATGCAGGAGGGCAGGCAAGGTGTTGGAGACAGAGCTGTGTGTGTCCTGTGTGGCCAGTCCTGTGCCCCAATGCCAGTCTACTCCCCTCAGGTGTGGCGGAGGATGCTGCCCCATTGCCAGCAGGACACTTTTCAACTTCAATTGATTTTGTATGGGGACTGAGTTGTAAATCTGGGGGCTGTCCCCGGGAAACGGGGACGTCTGGTAACCTTATCCTAAATGCTTAGCTTTGGAACCCACAGATCAGCTCCTCCTTGGTTTTCTTCCCACATACAACACCTCTACCCTTGCAATGGGGACGTGGGTGGCGCTGTGGGTTAAACTATATATTAGATATTAGTGAGTCCTAAAAAGACTCCATCGGAGCATTTACTACAGTGGTACCTCGGACCCAGGTGGTGCTGTGGGTTAAACCACAGAGCCTAGGGCTTGCCGATCAGAAGGTCGGCGGTTCGAATCCCTGTGACGGGGTGAGCTCCAATGGCTCGGTCCCTGCTCCTGCCAACCTAGCAGTTCGAAAGCACGTCAAAGTGCAAGTAGATCAATAGGTACCGCTCCGGCAGGAAGGTAAACGGTGTTTCCATGCGCTGCTCTGGTTTGCCAGAAGCGGCTTAGTCATGACCTGGAAGCTGTATGCCGGCTCCCTCGGCCAGTAAAGCGAGATGAGCGCCGCAACCCCAGAGTCGTCCGCAACTGGACCTAACCGTCAGGGGTCCCTTTACCTTTACCTCTACCCTTGCAATAATGTGAAAGAGGCCTGAACTCACGGAAGGGAAAGTGGCTGTGTATCTTTTGATTTCTCTCCCCCCCCCCCAACATAGAATCAAAGAGTTGGAAGAGACCACAAGGGCCATCCAGTTCAACCCCCTGCCAAGCAGGAAACACCATCAAAGCATTCCTGACAGGTGGCTGTCAAGCCTGTGCTTAAAGACCTCCAAAGAAGGAGACTCCACCACACTCCTTGGCAGCAAATTCCACTGTCGAACAGCTCTTACTGTCAGGAAGTTCTTCCTAATGTTTAGGTGGAATCTTCTTTCTTGTAGTTTGAATCCATTGCTCCGTGTCCGCTTCTCTGGAGCAGCAGAAAACAACCTTTCTCCCTCCTCTATATGACATCCTTTTATATATTTGAACATGGCTATCATATCACCCCTTAACCTTCTCTTCTCCAGGCTAAACATACCCAGCTCCCTAAGCCGAAACCTGGCTTTCCTTTCCTATCCTCCACCCCTTCATTCCCTTTTTTGTCCTCCTTTCCTCCCTGCAGTTTCCAAGTACCAAACCCCAGAGCTTCGGCGGTGTTGCCAGGGGGGCATGGTGCTGCTGCGCCAAAAGCTGACGTGCGAGGACCGTGCCAAGCGGATCCAGGGCCCAGGCTCCCAGCAGTGTCGCCAAGCCTTCCTTGATTGCTGCAAAGTGGCTGCTGGCCTACGACGCAAATCCTGGGGATCCCACAGCCTTGGACGGAGTGAGTCGAGAGATTGGGAGCCTGCAGTGCCAGATTTAGGGTGGCACGGGCAGTTCCCCCACACAAGGCACTGAGCCGGGGGGGGGGCGTGCGCAAATGAAATATACTCGGAGTCAAATGTGAATTTCATGCTCTTTCTTCAGCTCCTAGTAGTAAGGAATGATGTTTTCCCAAAACGTCTGCTATAAATACATTATTTACACAATGGGCCCCACGTGATTGGCTAATTCCGGGATACTCCTGTAGGCCAATCAGGTTGTGGATTCACTTCCACCTGGAGCTGGATTGGGTGGCTCCTGCGGACCAATCAGTCTGCTGCATTCTGGATCCTATTACTCTAGGACCAATCAGACTGCTGCATTCTGGATCCTATTGCTCTAGGACCAATCAGACTGCTGCATTCTGGATCCTATTGTTCTAGGACAAATCAGACTGCTGCATTCTGAATCCTATTGAGCTCAGTACATAACACCAAAATTGAGAAGGTTGATAACTGAGAAGACCCACTTGGGGGTTGCAAAATTGTGGCCTCGCTCAGGGTGCCATATTACCGAAGTTTACCGTAGGGGCAGATGGGGCTCATCAACCTGAGAAGGGAGCCCATCTAGGAGAAGGAAGGCTCTGATCCGAAACCTCTGCTGCCTTGTGAGATTCCTTCAGGAGAAGGGAAGGCGGAGGAGGGATACAAACCCTATCCCTCAGCCCAGCTCTCAACATGGAACCTCCTCTTTCCGCGCAGCGCAAGCCCAGGAGCTGGAAGACGACATATTTGATGAGGAGTTCATTCAATTGCGGAGTGTCTTCCCCGAGAGCTGGCTCTGGAACACTTACGATGTGGATCGGACCTTCACGTAAGTAGGTCAGAGAGCTGGGCCTCAAGGCATCCTGGGAACAGAAGGTAGGTAGAGACAGAAGACCGAGATCTGCTGATAGATCTCTGGGTGATTTGCAGTAGATCAGCAATGAATTCTGACTCCCACGGTAGCTGTTGTGGCGTACAGTTTGTATGCTGCAGCATCATCCCCCGTGATGCCCTGCCCCCGAAACTACTAGCTTACTGACCTTGCAGAACTACAGTTCCTTTTTTAATTATTTTATTTATGCTTTTCAGGTTTATACATTTCACTAATTTTACCATCATTTTATCATTTCAAAACTTCCTTCCTCCTCTTTTTGCAGTTCCTTACATTTATTTTTAATATCTTCTGCATATCCAAATTAACTTAGTTTATTCATCTTCTTTAAATACAGTGGTACCTCAGGTTACATACGATTCAGGTTACATACGCTTCAGGTTAAGAACTCCGCTAACGCAGAAATAACGCTTCAGGTTAAGAACTTTGCTTCAGGATAAGAACAGAAATTGTGCTCTGGCGGCACAGCGGGAGGCCCTATTAGCTAAAATGGTGCTTCAGGTTAAGAACAGTTTCAGGTTAAGAACGGACCTCTGGTACGAATTAAGTATGTAACCAGAGGTACCACTGTATACACTTATGAAACTGCAGGTTATTACAATAATCCCGCCAATGTTCTTATCTGTTTAAAATTTATCTGTAAATACTCAATGAACTATTTCCATTCTTTTATAAAGTTTGTTGTCAATTTCTTATTCTTCTGGTAAGTTTCGCCATTTCTGCATACTCCATTAGTTTTTCTATCCGTTCTTCTTTTGCTGGGACTTCTGCTTCTTTCCATTTTGGGGCGAGCAGCATTCTTGCCGCTGTAGTCGCATACATGAATACCGTATTTTTCCATGTATAAGACTATATTTTTTCCTAAATTTTTGAAGTTTAAAATAAGGGGTCGTCTTATACACGGATAGTGCATGGTGCATTTTCATCATCATCATCATCAACCTTTTATTGGCATCACATACAAACATCGAAAACAAATCAATACAGAATTACCACTTTTGCAGTGGCATAAAACTTTGATAAAAGAAAGGAGGCAGAGCAGTCTATCGTCACATCTCTAGGTCTCCAGGGAGATCAGACGTCTGCAGTGTATTTCGACGACAAAAAACCAAATAGAGATATTTAGCCACTAACTTGGTGAGCTCCTGATCTTTCCCCAGTAATAGGAAATGTATGACCTCCAACTCTGGTTTCCATTTGGGGATGCAGAGTTGATCTAGAAATTGCTGACAGAGATCATCATATGGTTTACAATTAAGAACCATATGTGTAAGGCTTTCCGGTGGTCTTCGCATGGGCAAGTTCTTTCTCCTTCCTGCATTTTCTTAATTTTGGGTTTAAAAAAATAGGGGCCGTCTTATACACGGAAAAATACGGTAAGTTTCTATACAGTTTAGGTAGTTCTGTCCCTATAATTCCCAAAAGAATTTGGGGGATTATAGCTCTTTTGCAGAGCTACAGCTCCTGGCACCCTTTTACATGCTGTAGTTCCCAGAAATCTCCACAAGTAGAATAAGGGTGCTTTCAATACATTGTGTGGATGTGGCAAGTCTAAGATGACTGGGCAGCGCCCTGAGGCCTGGTTCTCAAGCTTTCTCTTCCGCCATATTGGTCCCTTCCTGCCTCTCACAGTATATTTAGGCCCCATTTCTGTCTCCCACAGGACAAACGTGATTCTCCCCGACTCCATCACCACCTGGGAGATCCAGGCTGTTAGCATGTCTCGTGCAAATGGTGAGCTGGGCATTTATGTATTTCTTGGACCAAAACACTGTACTCTCTAGCTCAGGCTTCCTCAAACTCGGCCCTCCAGACGTTTTTGGCCTACAACCAGGGCGGAAGTAGGCGGTTGCCTAGAGCGCCTAAATGGAGGGGGCGCTGGCCAGCCTGCTGCCCGCCGCTGCCCCAACCAGCAGCGGAGCGAGCAGGTTGGGGCGATAGTTGCGCTCCGCTCGCTTCCAGCCCCTCAGCCTTCTTTCCCCGGCCCTGCGGAAAGCTTCTCCCGCCCGGACTCCGGGGGGTTGCCGGGAAAAGTTCGCCCTGGAGGAGCGCGGGGCTTCGGCAAGGGGCCTCGGAGGAAGGAAGGGCCGTCCGGGGCGCTGGGAACCGAGCGGGCAGAGCCGCGGCTGCAGCCGGAGCGTTGTCGGGGCGGGACCGGGAGTGGATGGCGGCAGCGGCGCGTGGGGGGGGGGGGAGAAAGCAGCACCCGGAAGGGAAGCGCGCCAGGCTCCCCGCGCGGCAGGTGAGGATGGGAAGCGAAGGAGACCCGGGCGGGAAGGAAGGGCAGCTCCTCGCCGAGGGAGGCAGCAGGAGGAATCAGGCCCCGGAGGGGATGCGAAGCTGTAGGAGGCGGGGTTCTTTGGGGTGGGGGTGGGGCGCTTGGCGGGAAGGGGGCGGGGCACCGTACATCATGCGCAATGACGTCACGTGCCCCGTCCCCTCGCCTAGGGCGCAAAAAGCCCTAGCACCGGTCCTGCCTACAACTCCCATGATCTCTAGCTAGCAGGACCAGTGGTCAGGGATGATGGGAGTTGTAGTCTCAAAACATCTGAAGGGCCGAGTTTGAGGAAGCCTGCGTAGCTGCTGGTAGCTTAAATACTCATTTGTCCCTTTCAGAGTTTAATTCATCCATTTTCATTCAACTGACTACACAAACCCATCATAACACCCAACCCATTCTGCCATGCCACATAAGCTTATATTATCATTTACTGCTTTCTCAAAGTAGTTTGCAATCTGATATCAACATGCAATGAAATAGACTTTTTAAAAAGTGTTGTAACTAAAGAAAACAGCATTGCAAACAGTACTACGCACTCAAAAGCCAGCATTATGCCAGCAAAATATGGAAAAACTATCCAAATCGAGCCAAAATAGTAATCATGCAGCTCAAATCTCTTTCATTAACTGAAGGCTTCAGTAAAGAAACGAATCTTTAAGGCCTTTTTAAAGGCCACAATTCTCAGGGCCTGCCGGATGTCCAATGAAATTGCATTCAGCAACGGTGCAGCCACCACCAAAAAGGACCCGCGTTTGTGTGCTCACCAGTCTCACCTCCTTGATAGACAGGCACCTCAGTAAAGCTTCAGAGGTGGATTTTCAAGTGGCATTGCACATGGCACAAATTGAACACATTCATACGGGGTGGCAGCCAATGGTAGGCAAGTAGGGGTTGTGCCCTTGAATTCTGTGGTTAGAGTGAGTCATCCAGCTGAAGGCTTTTGGCGAATGTGGAAGGCACACCTTTTTAACTTGAGGTGTATATTTTTAGAACCTACTGGTTATGCCCCCCTCCCCCCGCAGCTGTCTCTTTAGTGCAGAGCCAGGTCATCGAGCCTGGGTTTCCACAGCCAGCACCTGCACTGGAAATTCTCCCAATGCTCCAAAGCAGATATAGGGGTTGTGGAAGCACACAAAGGGATGGGAGAGTCTTGTAATAATAATAATAATAATAATAATAATTATTATTATTATTATTATTATTATTTATATCCCGCCTATCTGGCTGGGTTTCCCCAGCCACTCTGGGCAGCTCGCAACAGAATATTATTAATAATAATAATAAAAAGATATCAAACATTAAAAACTTCCCTAAACAGGGCTGCCTTCAGATGTCTTCTAAAAGTCAGATAGTTGTTTATTTCCTTGACATCTGATGGGAGGGCATTCTACAAGGCGGGTGCCACTACCAAGAAGGCCCTCTGCCCGGTTCCCTGTAACTTGGCTTCTCGCAGTGAGAGAACTGCCAGAAGGCCCTCGGCGCTGGACCTCAGTGTCCGGGCTGAACGATGGGGGTGGAGACGCTCCTTCAGGTATACTGGACCGAGGCCATTTAGGGCTTTAAAGATCAGCACCAACACTGACCTTGTGCTCGGAAAATATACACCTTAGGGTTTCAGTGCGAGCAATTAATAATAAGGACAATAATAAAATAATATCTGTGCCAGGGACCTGCCAGCAAAACGGCAGCTTTCAGCTCAATTCTGGAAGTCTGTGTTGCCGTTCTGATCTTTTCTCAATCCCGTGTCCCCTGCCAAAAAAATACAATCAGGAAACATCATTCCCTCCGGTTATCCGACTGCCCATATTTCTCTCCCTCCCTCCTCCTTCACTGGGGCTCATTTGTTCTCGTTCTCTCAGGCATCTGTGTCTCAGAACCCATTCGGATCAGAGTCTTCCAGGACTTCCACATCTCTCTCCGGCTGCCCTACTCAGTGAAGCAGTTTGAACAGATTGAGCTTCAGCCGGTTCTCTACAACTACCAGCCTGAGCCCATCAGCGTAAGCAAAGCCCCCACAATCTCCTCCCCCTTCCGCTGACCCTGTGCCTGCACAGGTCACCTGCTTTGGGTGCAGAAGGCTCCTGGTTCCCTCCCTAGCACCTTTGCTAGGGACCGTGACCATACCCTGTCTGGAAACCCATGAGAACTGCTGCCAGACAGTACAGACAACACTGGGGTGATCTGACAGCTTCCTATGTGAGTCCCTGGCAGGGCCGTCTTAAGCATATCCAGCGCCGTGGTGCAAAGCTCCCTCCGGCACCCCCCCCCCCCCTGTTTCCTAGAGTTCTTTAGGGAGCACAGCACAGCCGGCGGGGCTGGAGGAGGCGGGCAGTGGCTGGAGGGCGGGGAAGAGGCGGAGGCCTCCTGGCTCAGCTGGCCACTTCGTGCCGTGGTAGCTTTGGCACGGCATGGCAGAGGCGGGAGAGGGCGGTGAGCTGATGCCGCGTCCAGCCTCTGCCTCTTCCCTGGCGCCCTTCAGAACTTGGCACCCTGGCGCCCTGCGCCACTAGCCTCTATGGGTAGGACGCCCCTTGTCCCTGGGAACTGCTGTCAGCCAAAAAAAAGCCAAGGCAAGCAGTATGAGGCAGGAACAGAAAGAGCTGAGCCCGTTCCACAGAAGATTTATGGGCAGGCATTGCAATGAAATAGTTGGAGAGGGCAGATAAGAAGGGCTTGTGGCTGCTAAGCATTGGTGCCAAAGGATCACTGCCCCACCAACCTCCGCTTGCTCCCACCTGCCTGCCTTCTTACTTTCACCCAATCAGGAGGCGGCACTGCCTGTCATTGGCTGTGGTTCATTTTATTTATTTATGTCATCCTGCCATTGCCTGTGGCCAAAATAGGCACTGCAGGTTTTTGAAACGGTACCGAAACTTGCGAAACCTGTTTACCAGAAATGAAAGATCTGTATTTGAAAAAATAAAATAAAATCCACCTGTGTATCCACGGTCTATCCAATTAATTATTACTTGGCGCAAACCCGCCGAAAAGCAAGGCGTGTCAGTTTTGGCAGGTCTGCCCTGAGTAAAAAAAAACTCAGTTGAATGCTGCTTGATCGGATTCTTCTGCCTCCTGACTCTTTCTTTTGCCCCCTTTCTAGGTGTCAGTATACCTGGAGCCCCACGACGGCCTCTGCTCTCCTGCCACTGTAGGCCCAGCACGGAAGCAGCGGGTGGAGGTGCCCGGGAACTCTGCGGTCCCCATCCCCTTCGTGTTGGTTCCCATGGGAGCGGCCGACATCCCCATCACGGTCGTCGCCCATGCTGGCTTCGGGGTGGGGGACAAAGTCTCCAAGAAACTGAGGGTCGAGGTAAGAGGCCTTTCATCGCAGGGAATGTTTTTTCCTCTCCCAAGACCACCACCACTCTGAGCCCACCTTATTATTACAATGGACGCTCGGGTTGCGGACGTAATCCGTGACAGAGGCACGTCTGCAACCCGCAGCGTTCGTATCCCGCAGAGCCGCGTCTGCGCAATCACATGACGTATTTCGGTGCTTCTGCGCATGTGCAAAGCGTGATTTAGTGCTTCTGCGCATGCGCGAGTGCTGAAACCCGGAAGTAACCCATTCTGGTACTTCTGGGTTCAGCGTGGAGTGCAACCTAAAAAGACGTAACCTGCAGCGTTCGCAACCTGAGGTATGACTGTATTATTATTATTATTATTATTATTAATAATAATAATAATAATAATAATACCTCACCCATCTGGGTTTCCCCAGCCACTCTGGGCGGCTTCCAACAAAATATTAAAAATACAATAAAACATCAGACATTAAAAACTTCCCTAAACACGGCTGCCTTCAGATGTCTTCTAAAAGTCACATAGTTGTTTATTTCCTTGACATCTGATGGGAGGGCGTTCCACAGGGCGGGCCAGAACCAACACCTGGGTGTGGTAGGGGGAGGTAAGAAGAGATTACCCACCTCTGTCCTCAGGCTTTCCCAGGAGCTTCATGGCTAGGCAAGGATTCAAAGCTGGATTTTCCACGCTGGAGACCAGCCAGCTGTCCCACTCTGGCTCTTATGGTGACATGCACCCAAGTCTTCTTCATTTTTTGATAATAATTTTTATTGGTTTTCAATTACAATCCAATAATAGCCTCATTATAACAATACCAATTTATAATACAATTATTAATACAATAGTTCAAATACCAAATTATATAATTTAGATAAGGTGGTCCCCCACGTGCTAGAATTGATGGCTTGATTATTTGCTTTACTGGTATTTCTGCGTTCCAAAATCTTATTTAATTCCCATTACATTCTGGTCAAAATAATAATCCCTTATACAACAACTGCAATATTAATAACTTCTATTCATGTTGACACGTTAAATGATTTATAAAACTACAAGTGAGGAACTCAAACTATATCCTTGTTCTTCCTGTGTGTGGCAATTATTCTGTCTGTGGTGTTTCTTCCTGTCCTCATAAGATGTTATGTCTTTCTTTCCCCCTGTTACAGGTAGGTAGCCGGGTTGGTCTGCCATAGTCAAAACAAAATAAAAAATACTTTTCCCCCTTCCAGTAGCACCTTAGAGACCAACTAAGTTTGTTCTTGGTATGAGCTTTCGTGTGCATGCACACTTCTTCAGATACACTGAAACAGAAGTCACCAGAAGTTTCCCCCCTGTTGTTGCTGTTATCCATCATGTCTTGGGCAAAGCTGATATCCCATGGTTGTTTCAGAAATTTCTCCATTGCTGTTGTTTTGCAACTTTAACAACAGCTGCAAAAATCACTCTGTCCCAGTAAATAACCTGTTTTCACCATTTTTCCTCTCAGCCTGGGAAGAGGAGTGGTCTGTCAAATTGCAGATGACTCAATACAGTCATACCTCAGGTTGCGAACATGATCCGTGCGGGAGGCACGTTCACAACCCGCAGCGCCACGTCTGCGCATGTGTGTGATGTGATGTGGCGCTTCTGCACATGCGCAAGCGCCGAAACCCGGAAGTAACCCGTTCCGGTACTTCCGCGTTTGAAGCGGTCTGCAACCCGAAAAATGCAACCTGCAGCGTTTGTAACCCAAGGTATGACTGTAATGAACCTTATCAGTTCCTTGGCAAGTTCACAGAGTCTTTTCATCTTTCCGTCCAACTGAAGATAAATGAACAATTATGCTTCCAATTAAATTAAATTCCAAGTCCTCTTAGCATTATTCCAATTCTTCTTCATTTGCAGAAAGAGGGTGCCGTTCAGGTGGAGGAATATTCAGTTTCCCTGGATAGTAAAGGTAGGAGACTTTAAGAAATTCTGGACAGTGATACATGAAGAATTAAAGAAGATGCTGAAAATATCAATAAGTAAAAAACCAGAGATATATCTCCTTGGATTGATAGGGGAAGAGATACCACGGGGGGGGGGGGGATAATCTTCTTATATGCAAGCACAGCAGCCAGAGTAGTGATTGCTGCTAAATGGAAATCACAAACTCTACCTTCAAGGGAGGAATGGATTTGTAAATTAAATGAATACTTAGCTTTGGCAAAACTAACAACTATTATAAGAAATCAAGCTAATCAAAAATTTAAAAAGGAGTGGAAATGTTTTGATGAATATATGTAAAAATATTGCTCAAAAAAAGATATGCTAATATGCCTAGATTAAAATGTAAAGTATCTGAGGGAATGTAAGTTAGTAAGGAATCATAGAATCATAGAATCATAGAGTTGGAAGAGACCACAAGGGCCATCCAGTCCAACCCCCTGCCAAGCAGGAAACACCATCAAAGCATCCCTGACAGGTGGCTGTCAGGAAGGACAATAAGAATACATAGATGAATCGAGAAGTCTGCAGAATGCAAAGATAAATGTAATCTCAGAATGTAGAGGAAATCGAGTGGGGGCAGAGGGAAGCGGGGGAGGGACAAAAGAATATTATGTTTGATTGACGACTTAAATGATAAATATATGTGGGGATGGTGATGATGTGGGGATGGCTTTGGTATATTTGCATTATGATGTAATATGGAATAAAAGTAAAATAAAATAAAATAAAAAAGGTAGGAGACTTGAACACAGATCTGAAACCCAGTTCCTGAGGGTGGGTGATGCAGAAACAACTCTTGACATTTAAATACAGAACACACATACATACACCACACCCACCCACCCACCCAAGCATTACACGGGTTGTTTCCCCCCGTCACCCATAGGTTGATAGCAGATGAGCATCCTTTAAAAAAATGGAGAAAGTAAAAAGAAACCCCAACCTCAAAAGAGAAGTCAGATAGGGAGGGGGCACCTGAGACCCTCCAGATGTGACCCCCCCCCCCCGCCAGCATGGCTAGTATTCAAGAGTCCCCTCCAGCATTGATGATATTTCTTGCACTTGTGGATTGGAAGATGGGAGCTTGTGAGCAGAGAGCCTGCACTCTTGCCTACCTCTATTTGCAGAGTAGCATACGCAGAAGAGTGGCAATCTCCCAAATTATTATGATTTATTAAATCTAGGATCATCCGAATGCCTGGCTGTTGGAAAGGAAAGGATTAGAGAGCAACAGAGACGTCTTGTGAGCTAGAACATGAGGAGTGTCACTGTTCCATTATAGGGCTACCCAAAATGCACCTGGGTTTGTCACTGTCAGAACAGGGTGCTGCATTATGATGGGCCCATGGCCTGATCCTGCTACAGAGCTCTTCTCACATTCTTTATGAACACAGGAACTTAGCAGCTCTAAGGAAATTTCAAACAGGCTTTTTGGGGAGGCTGCCTGATGTTTCCAGGAAGTAGACGCACCATGCGCTGGCAAAGGGAGGAGGTTGCGAATCCCAGATCCCTAAATTCTTTGGAAGGGCTGCAGAAGCTGTTGGCTTGGAGTGGTGAGGAGCTAAATGTTTTCCCTTCTTTTTTCCCCTGTTTGAGACAGATGGGCGCACCAGAACGGTGGAGATTTACGGCGAGATTCCCTCCAACGCCATTCCCGGCAGCGACTTCAAGATGAGCGTCCGTTTGACAGGTGCAAGAAACAGGCTAGAGAGGGAATCATAGAATTGTAGAGTTGGAAGGGACCCCAAAGGTCATCTAGTCCAGCCCCCTGCAATGCAGGAATCTTGATGCCAAACCTTCCTTTAGCTTCACTTGTTCTCCTGCTGGCAGTTAAAAGATTTCCAGATTGTAGTGACACACTGGCATGGCAGAATGAAACCGGTTTGGACCAAGCGAGCAGGGGATGATGTGGGTCTCCAACAGAGAATTCTCAGCACCTTAAACAAACTTAATAATAATAATAATAATAATAATAATAATAATAATAATAATAAATACCTATGTTTCTGTTTGTTAAGGGAGACCCCTGCTCCCCTTCCAGAGCTACAATTCCTAGCATGGTTTAACAATCAATTCCTCTTCACAGGGAAATTTGGGAGGGGAATAGTCTCCTAACAGCACCTTTAGCAAACTGCACCTCCCATAATCCTTTGAGAGCCAGTGTGATGTAGTGGTAAAGAGCGGTAGACTCGTAATCTGGTGAACCGGGTTCGCGTCTCCGCTCCTTCGCATGCAGCTGCTGGGTGACCTTGGGCTAGTCACACTTCTCTGAAGTCTCTCAGCCCCACTCACCTCACAGAGTGTTTGTTGTGGGGGAGGAAGGGAAAGGAGAATGTGAGCCGCTTTGAGACTCCTTCGGGTAGTGATAAAGCGGGATATCAAATCCAAACTCTTCTTCTTCTTCTTCTTCTTCTTCTTCTTCTTCTTCTTCTTCTTCTTTGCAGGAAGCCATGGCAGGTCAAGGTGGTGCCACAGTGCTTTTAAACTGACTGTGTTGCTGTGTCCTGGGCCTTGTGCAAACATTGTTTTAAAAGCATAAAAGTTAGCTGGGGTTGTGGTAGGGGGAAGATGGGAAATAGTTTTGTTGATTTCCCTTGCTGACCCATGCCATCTGCTGAACCATTGTTTTGCCTTGGGCCACCAGGCTCCGTGCCTGCTGACGTCCTTCAGAGTTCCCTGACCCCGGACGGCCTCTCATCTCTGCTGAGGGTTCCCCAGGGATGTGGGGAGCAAACCATGGTCCTGTTGGCCCCCGGAGTCTATGCCATGCAGTACCTGGACAAGACAGAGCAGTGGCTGCACTTGAAACCAGAGAGCAAGGAAAAAGCACTGGAAAACCTCCGTTCAGGTGATGGGCTGTTCAGATGCATGCTGGGAGACACAAAGGGGATGCGCTGAGCTGTATTAACTTACAAATGACTGCACACGCCCCGGTAATTTACACATCTGCAATTTTCACCAGGAAAAGGTAAAGGTAAAGGGACCCCTGACCATTAGGTCCAGTCGTGTCTGACTCTGGGGTTGCGGCGCTCATCTCGTTTTATTGGCCGAAAGCCGGCATACAGCTTCCAGGTCATGTGGCCAGCATGACCAAGCCGCTTCTGGCGAACCAGAGCAGCACACGGAAATGCCGTTTACCTTCCCGCCAGAGCGGTTCCTATTGATCTACTTGCACTTTGACGTGCTTTCGAACTGCTAGGTGGGCAGGAGCTGGGACCGAGCAACGGGAGCTCACCCCATCGCAGGGATTCGAACCGCCGACCTTCTGATCAGCAAGCCCTAGGCTCTGTGGTTTAACCCACAGCGCCACCAGGAAATGCATACTATAAATTTATATATAAACAGACTGGCCACGTTCATCCTTAGCTAAAAGCTCAGTAGCCTAAAGAGGCAGCAGCACTGATTGGCTAGTGCCCGTGATGCCACAACTCCACCTCCCCATCCTGCCTTGCAGTCCATCTCCATGTGCCAATTGGAGCAGGCCAATTGGGGGAGGGGGCAGGGAAGTAGGAGAACCATTTGGCCTTGGTCTCAAGCTCAGAGAGACTTCCCTGGAGCATGGATCAGCTGAGGTTCTCCCACTTAATCAGCATCGATTCATTCATTTTAAGGATCTGCCTTCACTCACGCATGGCCCCTGAAGGATCCTGGCCTGTTTATTCCTTTACCCCATGCCACCAAAACTAAAACTAAAAGGAGGAAATCCTTATGGACGTTTTGCAGAGAGGAAGTGAAAAATACTCGGAGTCAAGTGTGAATTTCATGCTCTTTATTCAGCTCATAGTAGCAAGGAATGAATCTTTCCCCAAAACGTCTGCTATATATACATTATTTACACAATGGGCCCCACATGATTGGCTAATTCCGGGATACTCCTGTAGGCCAATCAGGTTGTGGATTCACTTCATCCAGGAGCCTGATTGGCTGCTCTTGCAGGCCAATCAGGTTGCTGATTCACTTCCACCTGGAGCTGGATTGGGTGGCTCCTGCAGACCAATCAGACTGCTGCATTCTGGATCCTATTGTTCTAGGACCAACCAGACTGCTGCATTTTGGATCTCATTGTTCTAGGATTCAGCTCAGTACATAACAGGAAGCAAAGCAGCCATGATAGGTGTGGGATTCTCTTGCCTTTTGCACTGCAGGCTATGAGCGGATCCTAACCTTCCGGAAGCCAGATGGGTCCTACGGAGCTTGGCTCACCCACCCCAGCAGTATCTGGTGAGACTCAGCACTGCAAAGGAGGCGGGAGGAGGAGAGGTTCTGGGTGCGAGTATTGAGATGGTCCCAATTGCTTTGTAAGGTGTTTACGTGCCTTCCTATTATTCACCCGCTCATCCCCTTATTTTCAAGGCCTTTCCCTGTCACTTTTCAAATCACAAAGAAGTCCAGTTGTTGTTTTTTTAAGTGGATTTGCTGCATTAGGCCTGGCCTGTTGCTCAGATGTTTAAAGGAGAAGCGATTTCCCATCTTTGGGGGTGGTGGTATTCAGGTCCACACATGTATAGCTTCGGCCCTACCACTCTTATTGTCATACATGTGGGTGAAATGATTCGTTGTTAATGTTAGGATTTTGATTAATTGGGGTACGGATGAAAGTGCAGAACTATGCCAGGCAGGGAATGCAGGAAAATCCTGGGCTGGCTTATGCAAACCAATCTGGCTGCCTGGAGGGAGAAGAGCAGTTACAAAAAAGGCGTTGAAGGGCCTTTGAGGTGAGGAATCCTTTAGCATCCTGTGATGTTACCAAGGTGATGGAGTGTGTGTTTGAGGGGACAGGAAAACGGAGGCTTGAAGCAAGGGTTTCTGGGCAGGAGGAGGAGGAAGCAGGGCTGAGATCCATCTTGGCGAGAAGAGACAAGGTTGCCTGCAATGCTTTTTGGGCCATGCCATAAGATCTGGGCTCCTTCCGTGCAGACTGAAGGTGTAAATGGGCGAATGAGCCCTATTTCTTAAATCACTACAGTCTCCGCCGTGTCTTCTATTCTCCAAAGGGACACAGACCCCGTGTGTGTGTGTGTGTGTGTGTGTGTGTGTGTGTGTGTGTGCGTGTGTGTGCCTGGGACGCCATGGGCTCTTGCCACCGCTTGGCAGAGTGAGGGGCAGGCACCTGACTTTCGTAACAGCATTTAACACGGAGTTGCTTGTGACTGCTCTAGCAGCATCAAAATGAATGATGGGGCCTCTGAGTTTCATGGTATGGGTTTGAAAACCTCCGACATAACGCTGACCGCTTGGAGGCTCCCCAAGTCCGCAGAGCAGTCCCTGCAGCCATGTTCAGTGCCTCCTTTTTAAAGACGAACTCTCATTAAGGGCCCTGGATGCGCATGCATGTTCAGATGATTGTGCATGCACACATGATCTCCACACCTGTGATTATCTGCCTGTCCTCCGACTCTCATTCCCTCCAGGTTGACGGCTTTCGTGACAAAAGTTTTGACTCTGAGCCGCGAGTACCAAGAGGTGGATGAGGCCAAGATCCGTGAGACGGTGCAGTGGCTGCTGAGTAAGCAGAAGTCGGATGGTTCCTTCGAAGACCCAAATCCAGTCTATCACCGGGAGATGCAGGTGAGCCCCTGAGCAGCCACCGCTGCTTGTTGCCAATCTCGCACTTGGTTGGATGGCTTTAGCTGAATTACTGAATGCTTTAGCTGAGATTCCTGCAACTGCAGGAGGTTGGACTAGATGACCCTTGGGGTCCCTTCCAGTTCTATAAGGAGGCTCCATCAGCCATGCGTTCCCTTGTCTTTCCTCCCCAGGGTGGCGTTGGCGGCCTTAATGGAGGCATCTCGCTCACGGCGTTCATCACCATTGCGCTCCAGGAGGCCTTGGCTGTGTATAAAGAGGAGGAGTCAGATCCAGAGCAGCAAAGAGCGAAGCAGGAACAGCTGAGTCAACTGGTAAGAAGCAAGGGAAGGCTGCGGCGGCGGGGCAAGGGGGAAATATGTGCAGACATGGACACTGAGGTCCAGCTTCGAGGGCCTTCTGGCGGTTCCCTCATTGCGAGAAGTGAGGTTACACAGGGAACCAGGCAGAGGGCCTTCTCAGTAGTGGCGCCCTGCCATGTGGAACGCCCTCCCTTCAGATGTCAAGGAAATAAACAACTATCTGACTTTTAGAAGACATCTGAAGGCAACCCTTTTCAGGGAAGTTTTTAATGTCTGATGTTTTATCGTGTTTTTAATATTCTGTTGGGAGCCGCCCAGAGCGGCTGGGGAAACCCAGCCAGATGGGCGGGGTATAAATTATTATTATTATTATTATTATTATTATTACTAAGAAACCACTGGAGAGCCAGCTAATATGCTGGGCATGGAAATCCAGCAGGCCCAGAATCTCCATTTTCAACTTTTTTAAAAAAATAACAATCAAGTTTCTATCCCTCATGACACCTGCTGCCTGGCTGATCCTGCCTCTTCCTGCCCAGGCACAAGGCTCCCCACCTCCTTTCCTCCCTCCTCCCTTTGACATCACTGTAATGTTGCATGTCCCACCTTGCTGTGTTTTTACGGGAAAGTGCAAGCTACAAACACTCAAATACAATATTTGCTTTCCCTTCTCTTCCAGAGACACGGCCTGGCTCGGGCGACTGCCTTCCTTTCCCGCAAGCTGGAGGATCAGTCCCTGGGCCCGTACCCTGTCGCCATCACCAGCTACGCCCTGTCGATCGCTTCCGACGACAAGTCAGCCATCACGAGTTCCGGCATCCGCCTGAAGAGTCTCGCTACGGAGGACAAAAGTAAACACCCTCAATCCCAATATAACTCTGGCCTTTCAGATTCCGAGCTAACGCACGAGATCCTGGCCATGCATCTCTCTCCCTCCCCCAATACATCGCATCTGCGTGGCCCCTACATTCTGTCCTCTCATGCTTCTTCCAGACAACACCATGATGTTCTGGGCAGTGGAGGAGAAGGACCGGCTGCAGAATGAAAAGAAAGCTCACCGGGTGCCTCCCGCTTCAGCCATCTCGGTGGAGGCCACAGCGTACGGGCTCCTCTACCTGTTGCAGAAAAACGACATTGTGTCAGCAGGCAAGGTGTCTAGGTGGCTGACGGAGCAGAGGAACTATGGGGGAGGCTTCAAATCGACGCAGGTACAGTCTCCCGCAGGGCATGTTGATTTCAGCAAGGCCTTTGACAAGGTGCCCCATGATATTCTTGCAAAGAAGCTGGTAAAATGCGGGCTAGACAATGCTACAATTCAGTGGATTTGTAACTGGCTGACTGACCGAACCCAAAGGGTGCTCATCAATGGCTCCTCTTCATCCTGGAGAGAAGTGACTAGTGGGGTGCCACAGGGTTCTGTCTTGGGCCCAGTCTTATTCAACATCTTTATCAATAACTTGGATGATGGGCTTGAGGGCATCCTGATCAAGTTTGCAGATGACACCAAATTGGGAGGGGTGGCTAATACCCCAGAGGACAGGATCACACTTCAAAATGACCTTAACAGATTAGAGAACTGGGCCAAGGCAAACAGGATGAATTTTAACAGGGAGAAATGTAAAGTACTACACTTGGGCAAAAAAAAAATGAAAGGCACAAATACAGGATGGGTGACACCTGGCTTGAGAGCAGTACATGTGAAAAGGATCTAGGAGTCTTGGTAGACCACAAACTCGACATGAGTCAACAGTGTGATGCAGCAGCTAAAAAAGCCAATGCAATTCTGGGCTGCATCAATAGGAGTATAGCATCTAGGTCAAGGGAAGTAATAGTACCACTGTATTCCGCTCTGGTCAGACCCCACCTGGAATACTGTGTCCAGTTCTGGGTACCACAGTTCAAGAAGGATACTGACAAGCTGGAACGTGTCCAGAGGAGGGCAACCAAAATGGTCAAAGGCCTGGAAACGATGCCTTATGAGGAACGGCTTAGGGAGCTGGGTATGTTTAGCCTGGAGAAGAGAAGGCTAAGGGGTGATATGATAGCCATGTTCAAATATATAAAAGGATGTCATATAGAGGAGGGAGAAAGGTTGTTTTCTGCTGCTCCAGAGAAGCGGACACGGAGCAATGGATTCAAACTACAAGAAAGAAGATTCCACCTCAACATTAGGAAGAACTTCCTGACAGTAAGAGCTGTTCGACAGTGGAATTTGCTGCCAAGGAGTGTGGTGGAGTCTCCTTCTTTGGAGGTCTTTAAGCAGAGGCTTGACAGCCACCTGTCAGGAATGCTTTGATGGTGTTTCCTGCTTGGCAGGGGGTTGGACTGGATGGCCCTTGGGGTCTCTTCCAACTCTATGATTCTATGATTCTATGTTTGCTAAACGGAGGGACTATTGATGGCCACCAGCTCAGGTGGCTTTCAAGGGCACTTAGACCAGTGATGGCTAACCTTGACACTCCAGATGTTTTGGGACTACAACTCCCATCATCCCTGACCACTGATCCTGTTAGCTAGGGATGATGGGAGTTGTAGTTCCAAAACATCTGGGGTGTCAAGGTTAGCCATCACTGACTTAGACAAATGCATGGAGGGTAATCTTAGTGGCTGCTGGCCATCATTTCTCAAGTTCTCGGGGACTAGCCCAGTGCAGGCTGTGTTTCCCCCTCAAACTCTCATAAACTGGCCCTCTTCTCTCGCCTTTCAGGACACAGTGGTGGCGCTAGAAGCTCTGTCCCGCTATTGGATCAGCTCCTTCAATGAGGAGGACAACGAGCTGAAAGTGACCCTCAAGATCCCCGGGAAAAGCTTGCCGAGGTCCTTTTCCTTTGGGAGGTCGAATGATCCGATCCAGGAAGAACTTCAGGTGGGGGTTTGGGGTAGGGATTCCCGCCTAGCTAGGATTCCGGACACTCGCCTGATTCAATCTGGGCAGATCAGCCTGACCTGGGGTGGATCGTGGGATCCCTTCAGAATCCATAGTCCCACAGGCCCCTTCATGAGGCTGCTGTCGCCGTGTGGGTATTAAAGTATTATTTGGTCTAGCCGTTCACTTTCCCTCCTCGTTTTTCTCCCACCTTCAGTTTTCCATGGGAAGTAGCATCAATCTGAAAGTGGAAGGGAAGGGGAAAGGGACTCTAACCGTGAGTAGCTTCATAATTTGTTTGCTTTGCTTTTAATTAAGACCTACTGCTTCTGCCTCATTTGTATAAGATTTATATTCAGGAAGGGCTGCGCTGCGCTCTACGTGGGGCTACCTTTGAAGGTGACCCAGAAACTGCAACTAATCCAAAATGTGGCAGCTAGACTGCTGACTGGGAGTGGCTGCCGAGACCATATAACACCGGTCCTGAAAGACCTACATTGGCTCCCAGTACATTTCTGAGCACAATTCAAAGTGTTGGTGCTGACCTTTAAAGCCCTCAACAGCCTCGGCTCAGTATACCTGAAGGAGCGTCTCCACCCCCATCATTCAGCCCGGGCACTGAGATCCAGCTCCGAGAGCCTTCTGGCGGTTCCCTCATTGCGAGAAGTGAGGTTACAGGGAACCAGGCAGAGGGCCTTCTCGGTGGTGGGGCCCGCCCTGTAGAACGCCCTCCCATCAGATATTAAGGAAATAAACAAGTATCTGACTTCTAGAAGACATCTGAAGGCAGCCTTGTTTAGGAAAGTTTTTAGAAATAGAAATACTTTATTGTCACTGTACCACATGTTTACAGTGAGATTAAACTCCTCTTCTGTCTCTGCTCCCTTCCAGGTCCTGAAGCAATACCACATCTTGGCTGTGCAAAACACTTCGTGCCAGACTCTCGGGCTGCAGGTGGACGTGAGTGGTTCTTTTCAGCGTGCACGTAAGTCTGGGCTTCAGATTCCAGTTCTATAATTCTGCAGTCGGGGAGACCGCCTCTCCCTGCATTAACCGCCCTGGACTCTGCTATTGCCCTCTAAGGCCCTTCTCTGTGAGCCCGCTCCTCGAGAGGTTCGGAGGGTGGCAATGTAAGAGCAGGCCTTATCAGTGGTGGCTCCTCAATTGGGGGACGCTCTCCCCAGGGAGGCTCGCCTGGGACCTTCGTTACTTGTCTTTAGGCTCCAGGCATAAATTTCTTTCCTCCGGGCCTTTGGCGTTGAATTATCCACAGCCTTCTTGAGTGGGTGGAGAAGCGCTTTATATACCATATTTTTCACTCCATAAGACGCACTTTTTTCCTCCTAAAAAGTAAGGGGAAATGTCTGTGCGTCTTATGGAGCGAATGTGTGGTCCCTGGAGCTGAACTACCCAGGGGCAAAAGCAGATCGTGCTTTTAAAAAAAGAGAGAGAGAGAAGGGGGTGTTGAAAGGAAGCCTGATGAGCAGCTGCTCAGCAAACGATTGGGGAGAGAGATAAGGGAGAGAGATTCCAGCCCCGCCCCCTTGCAGAGGGAGGCTGTTTCCCCAGCGACATGTGACTGGCTGATTAGATTATCTGTCTGGAAACTGTAGAAATGGCTCCCATTCCTGAAGCTGCAGAACTCTGAGTTAAACGCCATAAAACAGGGTTTTTTCCCTTTGCAAAGTAAGCTCAACAACTTTGAGCTGATCCTCAAAAAATGGGGCTTTTCTCCTTTGCAAAAGAAGCTGCAGAAATTTGAGCTGATCCTCAAAAAACTAGGTGTGTCCTATGGTCAGGTGCGCCTTATAGAGCAAAAAATACGGTATTCATCTGTCCTGAATCTTCAAGCATTCATCACCCACGAGTTCAAGTGTTATGAGAGAAAGAGGGGGGAACTTTTCTCCAGCCACTGGATAATTTTATAAACTTCTATTATGTCAACTCACCTCTAAACTCAAATGTCTCCAAATGCCACAACTGTTGCCAGTAGGGAATTTGCTCCATCCCCTTGACCATCTTGACCTTTTTCAACTCTGTCCACAACAGCCGACATATTAGACTACTACTATGAATATGAAGATTACGGCTCAGAGGATTCGGAGCCAAAAGCAGACCCCGCCGACCAGCCGTTGTCACCGATCGAAGTGTTTGATGCCCGCCGACGCCGCAGGAGGGAAGCCAAAGACCCTGGACAGGCACAGAAGGATGTGACCTACAATGTCTGCTTCTGGTAAGGTTTGGTGAGCGGGCTTTTCTTGAGGGGGCAGAATATTCTGGTTCTAACTCCCTTCCTCTCTTTGGGCACTGCCTTTTAGGGGATGGGTCCAGGAGTGGCACGCTAGCCCAACACTATAACCATTGCGCGACATTGCCGCTACCTGAAAAGCAGAATATCCATTCCCTAACCTTTTCTGTTTTCGCTTCTTTCCTCCCTACAGGAGACAACCGGGGGCTCATGTCTCCGGCATGGTTATCGTGGACATCACCCTGCTGAGCGGCTTCCATCCGGACGAGAACTACCTTGAGGAGGTGGGCAGAGGCTGTGTGGGCATTTTGGCATATGACAAGGGTCAGGGTCCAGGCCTGCCAAGACCCCACCAAGCCCCATCGAGTTCCCTTCCCCATGGGGCCTTTAGCACACCAGCCCTCCAACAAACGGCAGGGCCCGGCCTAGTATTATGGGCCACCAGTCAGTCTGTTAATAATAATAATAATAATAATAATAATAATAATAATAATAATACCCCCCAATCTGACTGGGTTGCCTCATCTGCTAGCCTCATCAGGGCAAAGGACTGTGGCAATGCCATTCAGCTACAAGAACCTTCTCCTACTTAGTAGCCTCAATGGCTAGTATAGTAGTAGTAGTAGTAGTAGTAGTAAAGGTAAAGGGACCCCTGACGGTTAGGTCCAGTCGCGGACGACTCTGGGGTTGCGGCACTCATCTCGCTTTACTGGCTGAGGGAGTCGGTGTACAGCTTCCGGGTCATGACTAAGCCGCTTCTGGCGAACCAGAGCAGCGCACGGAAACGCCGTTTACCTTCCCGCCGAAGCGGTACCTATTTATCTACTTGCACTTTGACATGCTTTCGAACTGCTAGATGGGCAGGAGCAGGGAACAAGCAACGGGAGCTCACCCCGTCACGGGGATTCAAACCGCCGACCTTCCGATCGGCAAGCCCTAGCCTCTGTGGTGGTAGTAGTATAGCCATAATGGCCATATTCTCTGCTGCTGGAGGCATTTTATGCCTCTTAGAGCTCATGCAGACTTTCTGCCACCTTCCCCCTGGGGAAACGTGATCTTTAGCGCTTAAACAGAGCAAACATTGCCGCCTGCTCCAATTCAGCGCTAAAGAGGGGGTCTTCCTGGGGGGAAAGCGGCATAGCACATGGGAAGCTGCTCAGACCTGTGTCTAGGAAGCACAGGACGAGCGGGAAACTTTTTGGACAAGCCTTCAATTCCAGAATCGCAGGTAGGGAGAGAGTAGGGCTTCTGTCTTCAGGCCCTCCTTTCGGGGTTTCCATGGGGGTGTCCGGTTGGCCCCTGCAAGAACAGAACGCTGCACCAGACCTTACGGCCTCCTTGCTCCTGCTTCCTGTTTCACCTCCTTGTTTCTTTCCTCGATCTCCCAGCTGCGAACTCTCCCCGATCAATACATCAGCCACTGGGAGATCCAAGGACAGCGGCTGCTGCTCTACTTTGACTCGGTGAGAGAGACGCGTGCAGGATTATGCCACGAGAACAGAGGCAGCGGGGGGCAGGGAGGAAGGGCAGCTGCACAGAGGGGTTCAGATAAACTCTTCCTCCCCCCCCAAATTGTAATGTGCAAGAGGCCAGGATGGCACCCACCCAACCCGCCTCTTGATTTATTCCACTTTGAACTATATGGCAGAAGCAGAAAACCTTTTTTTATCTGAGCCAGGGCCACGTTTGCTTCTCTGCATCCTTCTGGGGGCCGCATGCCAAAGGTGGGCGGTGCCAAGGGGTGAAAGTGGGCGGAGCGACAAAGGTCGATTCTGCCCTTGCACACTAGGCTAGTTTCCTGCCTCTCTGCCCTCCACCCAAAGAAGCAAGAGTTCGAGGGCACCTTCCAGCCAAGCAGCTGGTGTCGCCTCCCTTTTGAAGTGACCGGCCCAGTGAGCTTAATGGCCGAGTGGGGAATTCGAACTCGGATCTCCCCGCTTACAGCACAAAACCAACTCTGAAATGATATGCAGGAGGCCCCAGATTTGATCCCTCACATCTTTACTTCTCAGGGCTTTTGCCTTTGGAGAGCTGCTTCCACTTAGCATAGACTGCACTTGGCAATCACGCTAGTGCCCTTCTGATATTTTGGGCTCAGTGGAGGCAAATGCGCTGCCTTGCCAGCCTCGATCTTCCTTCAGCCTGCCACCTTACTTACATCCCATCCAGCTGGTGGCGCTGGCTGTCAGCCGCCTCCTTCCTTGGTCTCAGCATATGCCATTATAGAACTCAGCACGGAGGAGGAGATAACGCATTGCCTGTGCCTGCCATTGGCTCTGGCGCCACCTACTGGCAGCCTCCCTGCCTCCCACCCTATCAGTACCAGCGACCCCTGTGCTGCCTTGGGGCTGATAGTTATCCAAACCAATTGGAGGGCACCAGGTTGGGGGAGGCTGCGGAAGGTTGCCCAGTGGCATGATCCGATATAAAGAAGCTTCATATGTTTCCTTTGCATTATTGTTGTGTTCCCCCTCCTGGCTGTACATTGGATTTTTGCCTCTGATCTTTTTCAGTCGCTTTTTGCAGTGGTTTAGTTGGTCGGCTGCTTCGTTGACTTATTTCAGAGGTGGTTGTGGTGCTCAGCTCCCGCTGGTGGGCTTCTTGTTGAGACATCCAATTGGCCACTGTGAGAATAGGATGCTAGACAGGCCAGGCCACTAGACCGCTACAGCAGGCAGGGCTTTCTCTTACATTCTTAAATATACCCATCTATAGGTGCCAGCATCCGGACGCGAATGTGTATCATTTACAGCAAAGCAGCTGGTGCCTGTGGGGAAAATCCAGCCAGCCAGTGCCACCATCTATGACTTTTATGAACCAGGTAAGTGATGAACCCGATGGGATGCAGGTGGCGCGGTGGGTTAAACCACAGAGCCTAGGGCTTGCCGATCAGAAGGTCAGCGGTTCGAATCCCCGCGACGGGGTATGCTCCCATTGCTCGGTCCCTGCTCCTGCCAACCTAGCAGTTCGAAAGCACGTCAAAGTGCAAGTGGATAAATAGGTACCGCTGCGGCGGGAAGGTAAACGGCGTTTCCGTGTGCTGCTCTGGTTCACCAGAAGCAGCTTAGTCATGTTGGCCACATGACCCGGAAGCTGTACGCCGGCTCCCTCGGTCAGTAACGCGAGATGAGCGCCGCAACCCCAGAGTCATCCACGACTGGACCTAATGGTCAGGGGTCCCTTTACCTTTACCTAACTGATTGACAGGTCACAGGGCCTGAGGGGGGGGCGCAGGGGGACCAGGCTGCATCTTTCTGGTGGAGCAAAGGTTTAGTAGCTGCTGGCTTAGGGAGCAGGAGAGAGTTGCCTTCGCTGGCCGTATCAAGCAATTAAGGGATAATTTTTGCTTATTAAATCATAACCTGACATGACAACATCCCCTTCAGTTTGAGATTGTAATTTAATTACCACATGCAAAACTACCCAGGTTAATTTTATCCAGGGTTAACAGGAGTTGCTTGCAACTTAAAACCTACCGGTAAACAGAGGGAGAGAGGTGCTATGTCTGAATCAGGCCAGAGTGTTTTCCATGCATTAAATGTTCTGGAGAAGTTTGATATTTTCTATCCAGGGGATTAATTTAGGTTGGCTCTGAGCGGGAGTCAAATGAGTTTTTACATTCATGTCGATGCTGACTTTTAAAGCCATAAACGGCCTCGGCCCAGTATACCTGAAGGAGCGTCTCCACCCGCAAGGGCCTTCTGGCGGTTCCCTCGCTGCGAGAAGCCAAGAGTGACTGGGGAGACCCAGCCAGATGGGCAGGGTACAAATAATAAATTATTATTATTATTATTATAAGTTACTGGGAACCAGGCAGAGGGCCTTCTCGGTGGTGGCACCCGCCCTGTAGAACGCCCTCCCACCAGATGTCAAAGAGAAAAACAACTACCAGACTTTTAGAAGACACCTGAAGGCAGCCCTGTTTAGGGAGGCTTTTAATGTTTAATAGATTATTGTATTTTAATATTCTGTTGGAAGCCGTCCAGAGTAGCTGGGGAAGCCCAGCCAGATGGGCGGGGTATAAATAATACATTATTATTATTATTATTATTATTATTATTATTATTATTATTACAAGATTCTCCCCTCCCTTTGTGTGCTTCCACAACCCCTAAATCTGCTTTGGAGCATTGGGAGAATTTCCAGTGCAGGTGCTGGCTGTGGAAGCCCAGGCTTGATGACCTGGCTAGGCACTAAAGAGACAGCTGCGGGGAAATACATACACATGAAAAGCCTGATCTTTGGGGGGAAGCAGGTTTGTTGTGCAAGACCTCCCAACCAGCTTTAATAGAGCAGTCTGAGTTTGTCAGAATGTGGTTGAGTCCTACCTGAAAATAGCATCCGTCCGGAAGTCCCAGGGTGCGTGGGTGTGAATATGCACACACACATGCATGCACATTCACACACACTTTCTAAGTGTTCTCCTTTCACCTTTCAGACCAGCGCTGCAGCATCTTCTACGGCGCCCCCAACAAGTCTCAGTATGTGTCGGCCTTGTGCTCCGAAGACGTCTGCCAATGCGCCGAAGGTGAGGTTGCCTGGGGGGCGTGGGAAATCTGGAGCAAGGCTATTCCCGGAGGCCCATCCCTCCCACAGCACAAACAAGCCACCTCCTTCCTTTCACGGAACAAGCCTGGATGGTGGGTTGAGGTTCCCTAAGGCAACGTGACCGGAAGGCTCTTGCTTGCTGGATCCCAACAGCAGGATCTGAGCGACCCTGCACAGTGCACACGCCTCTTCTTAGGCTGTGCTTCAAACCCCACCTACCTTGGAGTTGAGATGGAGAGATGATGCCAGTGTCGGGTTTTGCTCCTTTTCCCGTTTTTCAAGTCTCAGATTCAGCTTCTGTACATTTCTGCAGCCGTTTGTGATTTTTTTTTTTAAAAAAAGAAATCCTAAGGAAAGTTCTTCAGCATACCGGGATCAGATTTGTATAAAAACGCAAAAGTTAGTGAAAATAACGTACACACACACACACACATACAAAAATCACATTATTTTAGGGGAACTTGCTTTGCAAAAATGGATACGTTAGGAGAAAGCTGCACTAAAACGCTGATTTATTTTCATGAGGCCTTTTTATTATCTTTTTTTATATAAAAGAAACCTGCCAACTGATGTGGAAATGTGGAGAGTTTGAGATGAGAAAAGTCAGGAACGGAGAGGAACTGGAATGGACAAAACAAAATAAAAAAATTCCTTCCAGTAGCACCTTAGAGACCAACTAAGTTTGTTCTTGGTATGAGCTTTTGTGTGCATGCACACTTCTTCAGATACCTGGAATGGACAGATTTGCCCATTGTTGGTCCCTGTTCTGTGCTCACTTTCCCTATACCTCTCCCATTACAAACCTGGACTGCCTAGACGCCGCCCCCCTGCCCACTTCTGTTGAAGCATCTCAGCCCCCAGCCTTGCACTAATGCACCATCCATCCCTGCTTGACCTACCGGTAATGCAGGCATAGGCAACCTTGGCTCTCCAGATGTTTTGGAACTCCCATGATCCCTAGCTAACAGGTCAGAGATGATGGGAATTGTAGTCCCAAAACATCTGGAGAGCCAAGGTTGCCTATGCCTGACCTAGTGTCAAGCTCGGAGAGTCCTCCCCTCCCTTTGGTAACTCTACAGATAAGAATCAAGGAGCGGTTGATATAGCTTTATAGTCCTTTTATTAAAGCTTCATGTTGTGGTCACAAAATACACAGTTCTCCACCAACAGGAAGTTCCTCCCCTTCTGTGCCTCCTTTGTTCTCCCATACGTTCGGACCTTCGAGTCCATGGGGAGGGGAGTTCCCCCACACACTCAACTGATGTGTCTCCCAACTGCCCCCTCCCTTCTGGATCTCTTGCCATTATCTCGTAGCTGGATATCTCCTCTCTAATCTGTTCAGCTTGTGTGTCTGTGTCTGCCTGTCTCTCTGCTTCTGAAAATGCTGGAGGCGCGGAGGGGGTGGGAAATACTCCCCCTCCTCTTCCGATAGAAGGTGGTCTGCCTACGACTGCATTCCCCCATCTTCAGATCCAAACCATTCCCCGACACCTAGGAAACCTGACCTTATCTCCTCCCTCCCTTGCACAGGTGCCTGTCCACGTTTGAAGCGTACCCTCGACGAGGCCATTACGGAGCAAGCACGCATGGAGTTTGCATGCTACAGTCCCCGTGTGCATTACGGTAAGGGGTTAGGGGAGGGATCGGAGACCCCCCAGCCTCTACAGCCTGGCTGTTTTGGCTCTCGTCCCACCGATGTCTCACTATCTCTAACCCCAAAGCCTCTGTGACACATAATTTCAGACTTTGCATCTTTTCTGCTCATGGCTCGCATGCAGTTCCGTAGCCGACTTTGATATGTTGGTTTTAGAGAGACTCGTTTTCTTCATCAAGCAGTGTATGGTCTGAAATTAGTTCCTGTCTTGTGGGTTGCTGACATGTACCTTTCCGGCCTCCCGGTATGCCCCGCAAAGGACCTTAAGGTCCACAAATAACAACTTTTTGGAGGTCCCGAGCCACAAGGCTGTTAGACTGGTCTCAACTAGGACCAGGGCCTTTTCAGTACTGGCCCCAACTTGGTGGAACACTCTGTCACAAGAGACCAGGGCCCTGCGGGATTTGACATCTTTCCGCAGGGCCTGCAAGACAGAGCTGTTCCGCCTGGCCTTCAGGTTGGACTCAGTCTGATGTTTTCCTCCCCTTGGTTTTGATTATGGGCGATACATGAAGCGGCATTTTAAATTTTAAATTGGCTTTTTAACCTGTAATTTAATTAACGGTTTTTCTTTTTATACTTTATTGTAATTTTACTGATGTGAGCCGCCCTGATCCCGGTTTCGGCTGGGAAGGGCGGGGTATAAATAAAATTTATTATTATTATTATTATTATTATTATTATTATTATTATTGTCACTTTTCTCTCCCACCTGCAGGGCTCCGAGTTCGAGTGGAGCGCGAGACCCAAGAAAGCGCCTTCCGCGTCTATGAAGTTACCATCCTGGAGCCCTTGCAGTACAGTGAGCAATGTTTATTTCATTTTGATAGGTTTATGAACAGCTTCCTAGGAAATACCTTGAAGCGAGCCAACCATAAAGATGACAGCAGCAGCAACGAAACCTAAAACAATTTGACATATAAAAGCCATTACAGCAATTGCATGTATAAAAACGCATTCAAATCCAACACAGACACAGGCCGGGCTAAAAATCTCCACTTAGATGGCTTGTTGGAAGCAGAAGGACATCAACAGGAGTTGAAAAGGCAATGGAGACGGCGATTATCTTAAAAATGAAAAAAATAATAAGTTTTTACTGAGGCCTTTATCCCACAACTAAACTAACCTGACCTGTTCAGCTCATTTCCTCTTATAGATTCTCACTGCCCCCCCATCACCCCCTGACTCCCATTCTCTCTTCCCCTCTAGTCGCAGACATCGGGATCTCTGAGAACGCGATCAGGCGCTTTGTGGTCCGTGCTGCCTGTCGGACGCGCTTGGTCACCGGCCAGGAGTATCTGCTAATGGGACGTGATGGGGAGACCAAAGATGCCCAAGGACGGTAGGTTGGGGAGAGGAGGGGAGGGGAATTGTGTAGGAACGTTTGCCGGTATATATAATGTAGCAGGGTTAAAAGTTTCCTTATTTAAATTTACACAGCAGCAAGCGGATTGCTGACTCGTTTGAGTCCCTTTCTATAATTATGTCTTCTACCTTCCTGCCTTCCTGGTTGTTAATCCCTTTTGTCCCTCTTAAAAGAAAAATACACATGAATCTGAATGATAACAAAATAAATTAGTTTACTGTCAGATTCATTGAGTACATACTTAGGTTACAAAAGATATGAACTATATATTAGATATTAGTGAGTCCTAAAAAGACTCAATCAGAGCATTTACTACAGTGGTACCTCGGACCCAAGTGGTGCTGTGGGTTAAACCACAGAGCCTAGGGCTTGCCGATCAGAAGGTCGGCAGTTCGAATCCCCGCGACGGGGTGAGCTCCTGTTGCTCGGTCCCAGCTCCTGCCCACCTAGCAGTTCGAAAGCACGTCAAAGTGCAAGTAGATAAATAGGTACCGCTCCGGCGGAAAGGTAAACTGCGTTTCCGTGCGCTGCTCTGGTTCGCCAGAAGCGGCTTAGTCATGCTAGCCACATGACCCGGAAGCTGGACACCGGCTCCCTTGGCCAATAATGCGAGATGAGCGCCACAACCCCAGAGTCGGACACGACTGGACCTAATGGTCAGGGGTCCCTTTACCTTTTTACCTCGGGTTACATACGCTTCAGGTTACAGACTCTGCCAACCCAGAAATATTACCTTGGGTTAAGAACTTTGCTTCAGGATGAGAACAGAAATCGTGCTCTGGTGGCGCAGCAGCAGCGGGAGGCCCCATTAGCTAAAGTGGTGCTTCAGGTTAAGAACGTTTTCAGGTTAAGAACGGACCTCCGGAACGAATTAAGTATGTAACCAGAGGTACCACTGTACTTAACATCAGCAGCAGCCTAACGGACCAAACTGACTGTCACATAGAGGCTCTTAGAATGTTGGATTTGACTGACATATCCCACAAATTGGGTGTGCAATGTGCTGGTTGGAGGGCGGGAGGAAGGCCCAATGGGAACTGGCACCCAAGAACAGAGTTCACTGGCCTTCAGGGCTTTTTGAGAGAAGGGCGTCATGCTTAGGGATCAACTGCTGAGACTGGGTGGCTAACTTGTGGCCCTTCTAGAGGTTGTTAGACTCCTGTTCCCATCAGCCCCAGCAAGTCAGGGATGATGGGAGCTGTAGTCCAGCAACACCTGGTGGTCCACAGGTTCCCCATCCTCGGGGCAACGGTCAGGCACTTGCTGAAGCAGAGAAGAAAAGAGGTGGCGTGCAAATGTTTAACGATAACAACGCCAGCGCCGAATTCAGTTTAGGAAGTTGCCTTCTGCTGAACCCATCTAGCTCAGTGTTGTCTACACAGACTGGCAGCAGCTCCCCAGGGTTTCAGGCAGAGGGCACTCCCAGCCCTCCCCGGAGGATGCTAGGGACTGAACCTCCTGCCTTCCCTCAAATGCACCTTCTCTGTAAATGCAGCTGTTTTGGAGCGTGTCTTTGCCAGGGGCAGCTCCAGATTAAACTCTCCTGCGTACATTTTTTGTGGAAGGGGGGGGTGGATATGCCTGGCTTTTTACACGCTGACTCATCTTCTCTGCAGCCCCCAGTACCTGATGGATATGAATACCTGGATAGAGGAGCTGCCCAAGTCCCAGAGCTGCCGAGCTACACAGCACCGCAACACCTGCTCTCAGCTCCAGTCATTCATCAGTTCCTTTGCTGTCAGCGGCTGCCGGGTCTAAGCCAGAGAAGGGGCTTCGCGTCTCCTGCGCTCCCCACCCCCTCCTATATAGATGCACCAGAACTCTGGCCTCTTCAGCGGAGTCATACGATATATCAGCTCTGCTACATTTGGGAGGGGGCCTTGCTCACCCTGCTGACGGGGGGCCCCTGCGCCTGAGAGTGTGCCTGGCCTTGTAATGCTTTTAACGAGATTCTGGCTGCTAATTTCTAGGGAGCACCCAGAGCCACTTAGAAATAACAGGAATATGTGGCCAAGATGGCAGACGGCTGCCTACAATGTGTGTCTTTAAAATCGGTGTCTGTTCCATAGGAACAGCAAAACGTATGCCCAGAGCTCATTTGAACGAAACAGGCAATCTCACCTGAATTTAAAACGACAGTTTTCTTTGCATAACATCAGCTACGTTTACAAGTTCAAACAGCAACTTCCACCTGCGAATGAAGACGAGGGGTGGTCGTTGGCCAAATGAGAAGTATCGGCCTAGTCCTGTCCGAAAAGTTTGGAATTCAGCTTTTTTATTTTAGGTTTCGCCTGCAGCACCTTACAACCTATTTGCACTGTTTAAGCGGCAATTTTATTCATTAAAAAGAAAGCGTTGCTTCCTGGTTTTGTTTCCTCTGCCTGCTAATTCTTTCTGCTGCCATCTTGAGTCTTGAGGGGTCGCTAGGCTCAGGAGTAATGGAGTGTCCGGCTGAGGTGGACAAGGAGGGGAAACAGGAGGATGACATGTGGCAGGCTGAGCTTCAGGAGGTGGGTGCTTCACCCTCCCAGGATACGGATGCCCTGGCTGGAGAAGCAGGACTCTCATCTCTCATCCCGCAGACTGACTCCCAGACTCATAAGAAACTGATAACACAATATTGTGTTTTGCCTATCGTTGCACCCAATGTATCCATGGCTAGTTGTACCCAGAATGGGTCCATTTAAGTTAATAGAGGTAAAGGTAAAGGGACCCCTGACTGTTAGGTCCAGTCGCGGATGACTCTGGGGTTGCAGCGCTCATCTCGCTTTATTGGCTGAGGGAGCCGGCGTACAGCTTCCGGGTCATGTGGCCAGCATGATAAAGCCGCTTCTGGTGAACCAGAGCAGCACACGGAAATGCCATTTACCTCCCCACCAGAGCGGTACCTATTTATCTACTTGCATTTTGACGTGCTTTCGAACTGCTAGGTTGGCAGGAGCTGGGACCAAACAACAGGAGCTCACCCCGTTGCGGGGATTCGAACCACCGACCTTCCGATTGGCAAGCCCTAGGCTCTGTGGTTTAGACCACAGCGCCACCCGCGTCCCATTTAAGTTAATGAGATGCAATTAATTTTGGCCAACCCTTTTGTTCAAACACAGGGAAACCTCTTTGGTTATGCTAAATCAAGGTGCCAAAGATATTAGTAAGCCAAAGATATTAAGTAGACAGGGGAACGGGTGTCATAGCATTGTAGAGCTGGGAGGAACTCCAAGCGTCAACTCTATGATACTAGGTTTAAGAACCATACTGAACATGGGTTTAAAAACAATACAAATAAAAAGAAGAAGAAGGAGGAGAGTTTGGATTTGATATCCCACTTTATCACTACCCGAAGGAGTCTCAAAGCCTAAATTCCCTTGCGTGGTGCCTTCTGAGGTAGAAATTCTGCTGGACCCATTATCAGTAAGGCGAGTCTCACGTACACAAGGGTACGGCTTGACCGCAAAGCTTGCAGGAACTAGTTTAAGAAGAGTTTGGATTTGATATCCCGCTTTATCACTACCTGAAGGAGTCTCAAAGCGGCTCACATTCTCCTTTCCCTTCCTCCCCCACAACAAACACTCTGTGAGGTGAGTGGGGCTGAGAGACTTCAAAGAAGTGTGACTAGCCCAAGGTCACCCAGCAGCTGCATGTGGAGGAGCGGAGACGCGAACCCGGTTCACCAGATTACGAGTCTACCGCTCTTAACCACTACTCCACACTGGTGGAGACCTGTATGTATGTATGTGTTTAAATTTCTTTACTGTCTTTCATCTGAGGATCACAGGGTGGTTTACAAAAGACCAGCTGGAAAATCTTGTCGAAACAAAAATGTCATCAGTTGTTTCTGGAAAGTGCAGCGTCTCTGCCTGTCATCTCTCAGTAGGGATGCTGTTCCACAAAAACTGAAGTTGCCGCACTGAAAGCCCTACTCTCGAGTAGCTGTGCATAGGGTTGGGATTGCAAGGAAAGCCTTTCCTGCAGAGCACAGTAACCCACTGGGTGCGTAAGGAGTAAAGCGGTCTCTAGGGTAGCCTGACTTCAAGCTCTCTGGGACCCAAACCTTGTACTTTGCCCTGGAACAGACTGGCAGCTCAGTAAGCACTAGAGAGGGATGATGGGAGCTGTCATCCAACAATGGATGGAGGGCACCACATTGGCCAGCCCACTCTCCCACTAGTTCTTCCACAGTATCTAGGGTTGCCATATTTCAAAAAGTGAATATCCGGACACAAAAGTTGTTGAACTTTTTTTTGGCGAAGTTGTTCAGTTTTCAAGCTATTTTTAAGGAATTTAACACACACACAAAATCAACACTTCTGATATAGGCTTCCATACACCCAGTTTTTCCCGACATTTTAAGCAACTTTCGAAAATCACCCAGACGCCATTTTTGATGTCCCGATCCTGGCTATGTCTGGGAGATTCCGGATGTTTGGCAGCCCCAACAGTATCTTCCTCCTCACAAGAAGCTGGATTGAGATATTTCGAAGTCAACCAAACCCACCTGAAGGAGCAACTTCTCCATGGATCTTCTCTCAGTGCGGAATCCACCGCCCCGTGCAATCCTATACATGTTGATTCATAAGGCAGTTCCGCTGTGTGCAATGGGGCAGGCCAGTGTGCATAGGACCCACAACTTCATAAAGTTGCAGATGCTTAGCATTCAGAAGCTTTCCAACGCTTTATAACGGAAACAGCTGTATTACTTGCCTTACCCTCTCCCCCAAATTGCAACTACTCTGTGGGCTGGTGTGGCCATCCAGATGTTCGGCTGCATCTCCCATCGGCCCCAGCCTGCATGGCCAAACACCAGGGGTGATGGAATCTGTGCCACAACCATACCTGGAGTTGCACTTCTTCCTCTAAATTTTATGGCTGCATCTCAAAATAGAGCAACCAAGTCTGTAGTTCAGGGGTAGGCAACCTAAGGCCCGTGGGCCAGATGCAGCCCAATTCCCTTCTCAATCCGGCCCGTGGACAGTCCGGGAATCAGCATGTTTTTACATGAGTAGAATGTGTGCTTTTACTTAAAACGCATCTCTGAGTTATTTGTGGGGCATAGGAATTCGTTCATTCCCCCCCCCCCAAAAAAAATTTATATATAGTCCGGCCCACCACATGGTCTGAGGGATGGTGGACCGGCCCACGGCTGAAAAAGGTTGCTGACCCCTGCTCTAGTTCTTTTGATGCCATACAAAAATCCTACTTAAAGAAACGAAACAAATTAGGTAAAGGACTCCTGGAAGGTTAAGTCCGGTCAAAGGTGGCTATAGGGTGCAGAACTCATCTTGCTTTTCTGGCCGAGGGAGCCAGCGTTTGTCCACAGACAGCTTTCCGGGTGATGGTGCCACCATGACTAAACTGCTTCTGGCATAACGGGACACCGTGATGGAAGCTAGAGCACACGGAAACGCCGTTTACCTTCCCGCCACAGCGGTACCTCTTTATCTACTTGCACTTGCGTGCTTTCGAACTTCTAGGTTGGCAGGAGCTGACAGAGCAACAGGAGCTCATCACCATAAAGAGGATTCGAACCACCGACCTTCCAATCGGCAAGCCCAAGAGGCTCAGTGGTTTAGACCACAGCGCCACAAAATAGGGCCCTGGGTTCACTTCAGAAAGGAATCCTGCTTTGTGACCTTGGCCCCATCAGTAGAGCAAAAGACTCCTAATCTCAGGGTTGTGAGTTCGAGCCCCACGTTGGGCAAAAGATTCCTGCATTGCAGGGGGTTGGACTAGATGACCCTGGGTCCCCTTTCCAACTCTACAATTCTAGCCGTTCACTCCATCCATGCGCTCAGACTGCAGATTGGTCGGGCTGGACTTGCCAGTCATCGGGCTCGGCTTCAGCGAGTCACATGATGGGAAGCGGAAAACAAAGGAGAAGCCTCCCGCATAAGCAGCAAAGAGAAGCCCGAGAGGCATTTAATGCAAGTCGTCCGTCCCCCCCCCCACTTCTTTTTCATTTAAAAAAGAAAAAGGCTTAATTCGAATCCTTTCCACTAACGAGCAGTTTTGCATGCTGAAGATCAGTCGCAGCGCAATCCTAGGCAGGTCTACTCTGGAGCAAGCTCCGTGGGGTTTGCTCCCAGGTAAGTGTGCGCAGGATTGTAGCCTTAATGCGGATTAGCGGCCCCCTTCGTGCAGGTTGGACCATTGCCCGGCCGTGTTTGCAATGGGAAAGGTAAATTTAAAGGTCGTGCGTGAGGCGTATGCGCTTGAAATAAAAATAAACCAACGCGTGCCGCTGGGTGAAGAGGGGATCCTAACCCACGTTTGGGATCCTGGGCTTTTTTCGTTTTTGTGTGTTTTGCTCTTTCGGGGTTTCATTGGCCTCGGGCAGCCGAAAGGGTCAGACTTTCCTGGGCTTTGACATTGGGGAGGCGCCTTGGAAATTGCTGGGCTTGCAGGAAAGAGGAGAAGCTGCAAGATCTAGTTCGCTGCTAAATCGGTTCAGAGCAACCTCTGCTCTTCTCCCGGCCTGCAAAGAGCCTCTCTCCGCTATTGTTTCGCCCCAATTGGTGCAGTAGTTTTCCTGCATGACCTTTGTAGTGCTATATTCAGGCCTATAGCAGGCACCCATTCTCTCTCTGTCTCTCTAATATTGATATCGGTGCTGGCTGAGCACTTTTATTATTGCCACAAGCCTTACCATTTAGGGCTTTATTTATTACATTTGTATGCCACTTTTGGGACGCGGGTGGCGCTGTGGGTTAAACCACAGAGCCTAGGGCTTGCCGATCAGAAGGTCGGCGGTTCGAATCCCCGCAATGGGGTGAGCTCCTGTTGCTCAGCCCCTGCTCCTGCCAACCTAGTAGTTCGAAAGCACATCAAGTGCAAGTAGATAAATAGGTACCGCTCCGGCGGGCCTTTCCGTGCGCTGCTCTGGTTTGCCAGAAGCGGCTTTGTCATGCTGGCCACATGACCCGGAAGCTGTACGCCAATAAAGCGAGATGAGCGCCGCAACCCCAGAGTCAGACACTTCTGGACCTAATGATCAGGGGTCCCTTTACCTTTTTATGCCACTTTTATATTCAAAGGATCTCAAAAGCACTGTACATTGTTCTCCTCTCCATTCCAGCCTCACAATAACCCTGTGAGGTTAAGTTGAGAGACAACAACGAGCCGTCTTCATGGCTGAGTGGGGATTCGAACCCTGCTCTCGCAGATCATAGTCCAACACTCTAACTTGGGGTTTCCCAAACTGGGGTCTCCAACTGTTTTGGGATTACAGTTCGCATCATCCCCGACCACAGCTCCTGCTAGCTAGGGATGGTAGGAGTTGTAGTCCAAAACCAGCTGGGGACTCAAGTTTGGGAAAGCCTGCTCTAACCATTACGCCACACTGGCCAGTGCCAGCCCTACTGTATTCCGTCATTGCAGGGGGTTGGACTGGATGACCCCTTGGTTCCCTTTCAACTCTACAATTCTAGAATTATGCTCAGAGGAGCCCCATTGAGGTTAATAGACAGGACTGACTCGGGTTCATTAATTTCAATGAGTGGCCTCTGAGTCACGTTCACATTTAATGTGCTGAGATTCCACTTTAAACAGTCTTGGTTTCCCTCCCAAATTCCTGAGGACTACAATTTCCAGGGCACACTGTGGAGAAGGGCTAGTTAGCTGCTGAAATGACTCTTCATGTCTGGTTCATTCGCCCCCTTGGCATTTAGGGAAGGGCTGCAGCTCAGTCCAAACCCTGGCATCTCTGGGTATACCGAGCTGAGAATCTCCCCTGCCTGAAACCGGGGGTCTGATTTGATACCATATGCCATGCCAGCCTCAGTTAGGCAAAGGTAAAGGGACCCCTGACCATTAGGTCCAGTCGCGGACGACTCTGGGGTTGCAGCGCTCATCTCGCTTTATTGGCCGAGGGAGCCGGCGTACAGCTTCCCGGTCATGTGGCCAGCATGACAAAGCCGCTTCTGGCAAACCAGAGCAGCGCACGGAAACGCCGTTTACCTTCCTGCCGGAGCAGTACCTATTTATCTACTTGCATTTTGTGCTTTTGAACTGCTAGGTTGGCAGGAGCAGGGACCGAGCAACGGGAGCTCACCCCGTCGCGGGGATTCGAACCGCTGACCTTCTGATTGGCAAGCCCTAGGCTCTGTGGTTTAACCCACAGTGCCACCCGCATCCCGCTGCCAGCCTCAGTTACTTACCTGTAAAATGGAAATAATAGCGATTCATGTTACAGGGTCGTTGTTGTGAGGGCTGCATACAGTACAGAGCCTTTTATCCCAGTCTACATCTTCACTTCATTTTTATATGTGGAATTATTTTCAGAAGTTGGCATTGTTTGTATATTTGGAACCATTTTTACATTTTACATTTATGATTGTAACTCTTCTTTTGTTTTACACAGGTATATACAGTATATATATTATCATTGTAACCTGCCCTCCAGAGCCTTGTGGTGAAGGGCAGGTAATTAAAATTCTGTGGATTTTTAGCTCTTCTGTAGCAAAAGTGGACGGGGGCTGTTGTTTTGTTTCAAGGAAGACTTTTGAGGATGTGGCTGTGTGAGTTTCATGGAAGTGGGATGAAGATCTGATCAACTCAGACAGATGAATTCTATCCTGGGTGGCCCTGCAAGAAAATCACAGGAATATGGCCTCTCTGGGTAAGGATTCCTTTCTGAATTTTGTGTTAGACGTCTGAGAGGCTTAGAAGCCTAGGGCTGTCTTCGGCAGTTCCAGTATTCATGGAAGATTTGTGTTTGGAGATTACAGTGCTGATTTTACCCCTGCCCTTTGTGTGAACGAAAATGTGCTTTGAATAAGATTGGTTAGTCCAGATTTCAGAAAACAAAGGACAAATTGAAAAACAAAAACAAAGGACAAATTGAAAAAACAAATTGAAATAAGGGGTCATCGCCCGTCCCCCACTACAAATATTTTGAAATTATGAATGTCCCTTGTTGGTGGCAGATCTCATTTTTTAACTGGTTGGAACATGGGGGGGGGGGGAGAATCACATAATTGCAAACATAAGAAAAGTAGTAGTATTATTACAGTGGAACCTCGGTTTTCAAGCGTCTCGGAACCCGAACGCCAGAAACCCAGAAGTGAATGCTTCCGTTTTTGAATGCGTCTCTGAAGTCGAACAGCTTCTGAGGCACATTTCTCCATTTTCTCAATGGATTCTGCGGACCGTCCATTGTGCCTCGGTTGTCAAACGTTTTGGAAGTCAAACGATCTTCCGGAACGGATTACGTTCGACAACCGAGGTTCCACTGTATTATTATTTATTGAACTTATATACCACCCGGTACCCACATGTCTCAGGGCGGTTCACAGAATAAAAGTACAACAAAATGAATTATCAATAGCATAAAAAAACAACCCCAAAACAATACCCCAGCCCAATACATTATTATTATTATAATAATTAAAATCTACCGACTACATTCCTCATGCTTAACAGTTTCGGACATCTCTAATTCAAGACATCTCAGACCCTTCTCCTCTTTTCTTTGATTAGAGTTTCCTAACGTGACCATAAAGCTGGAAGACGAAGATGAGATACCATGGCTCCCGAATAACCAGGGATCAGAGGATATTAAGAATTTCCCAGGCGACCGCTCAGGTGGTGGACAGGTTCAGCTAAACTGTGCAAAGCATATATAATTATTCGTAGATAATGTTTTTGTCTCAGGTTGCCCACACCACGCTTTCTGCCGGCTCTGGTGGATAGAAAAATAAAGGCTGGCGCCTTTCATGAGAACTAGTGGCATGAAATAGCTGAGCTGCCAGCCAGGATGTCCATGATGGTTATCTCTGATCTCAGCCCTGAGTTTGTTGGGCAGCCTTTGGCAAGCTTTGATGCTTAGCCTCCACTTTCCTTCCCCACCAGCTGCAGTATGGGGATAATACAAGGACTTCACTTAGAAGGTTGTCCTAATGCTAAGTGCATATAAATGTTACCGGTACATCAAATTGTTTTATCAAAGGCTGTTTCAGGTGTTTCTTGCTTTCCATGTGCCATTATTATTATCATTATTATTATTATTATTATTATTACTACTACTACTACTACCATCTACAGGAGGCCCTCTCCTGCCAAGCTCAGTGACCAGTTGGGGATACAGGGATGTATGTGATGATATTTTAGGAATCCTGGTCCCATCGTTGGTAAACAAAGCCCTATGTGACAAGTACCTGTTACCTGGTTCCTTCCGATTACATTGGTCACTTTTTTCCCTCGGCAGGATTCCCTGTTCCTAAAACTGAAGTGGTCCATGGGGGAGATCCATGGATCCCAGAGCCTGTTTTGGAGGAAAAAGAGATCCCAGCAGACTACGGCTCGGGTAAACAGAAAGATCTGGGCAAATTCTTGGGAATCAACCTAGGCTTTTCACAGGAAGAGAACATGGAAACTCTTGCCTGTTCATAACTTTGAGAGGCAGTGTGGTGTAATGGTTAGTGTTAGACAGTGACTTGGAAGACCCAGGTTCAAATCCTCATTCAGTTGGGATAAAATATTGGTAGAATGGGGGCCAACTATGTATACCAGCCAGTGTGGTGTAGTGGTTAAGAGCGGTAGACTCGTAATCTGGTGAACCAGGTTCGCGTCTCCGCTCCTCCACATGCAGCTGCTGGGTGACCTTGGGCTAGTCACACTTCTCTGAAGTCTCTCAGCCCCACTCACCTCACAGAGTGTTTGTTGTGGGGGAGGAAGGGAAAGGAGAATGTTAGCCGCTTTGAGACTCCTTCAGGTAGTGATAAAGCAGGATATCAAAATCCAAATCCAAACTTTTTAGAGGAAGGGTGACTCAACAATGTGACACATCAGGGTTGGGAGTACTTGTTTGTCTCTCCATATGTTGTCAGGACTCCATCTCCCATCAGCCCCTAGCCAACATGGCTGATGCACAGGAATGCTGGGAGTTGTACAGACATAATCAGAGGAGCGCAAGGCCCAGCCGCTTGCAGACACCTCCAAGGTCATAACAGGAGGATCTGGACAGCTTTTCTGTGGTTGGGGAAGTGTAGCATGTAGCCTGGCTCTGCGTTATTGGGGAAAGCTCTGGGATTTGGACAGGTTGGTGCCCGTTTCTGCCTGTCATGGAGCCAGCTCCTCAGCCACCCTCCTCTCTTCTCATTCCCCGAGCAGAGCTTCCGGATGTGATAATAAAGTTGGAACAAGAAGAGGTGCCATACGTTCCCTGCCGCCCGGTTTCGGAGGCCAGTGTGACATTCCAGGCGGCCCACTCAGGTGAGTGAGCTTAAAACTAACTTGCTATTGGGACCTTCATTAGCCTCATAATTGCATATGCAGTTTCTCCTCACGATAGTGGCCAACCTCACAAGCAGGACCCAAAAGCTCCCAGCTTCCCCTTGCTATTTGTTGTATGTGATGCGCACTTGCAGATACACTGCTTTTGAACATGGGGGTTCTATCTTGGTATGGGTAATGTGGCAGCAAGTGTGCCCTGACTGTGGCAGAGAACGTTTCCCATGCAGAAGGTCCCATAACAGCCATCTTCAGATATTTCAAGGGCTGTCACGTGGAAGAAGGAACAAGAGAACAACAACTACCAGACCTTTAGAAGACATCTGGAGGCAGCCCTGTTTAGGGAGGCTTTTAATGTTTTATAGTTTATTGTATTTTAATGCTCTGTTGAAAGCCGCCCAGAGTGGCTGGGGAAACCCAGCCAGATGGGCGGGGTATAAATAATAAATTATTATTATTATTATTATTATTATTATTATTATTATTATTATTATTATTATAAGCTTGTTTTCTCCTGCTCTGGAGGGTAGGATTCGAACCAATGGCTTCAAGTTACAAGAAAGGAGATTCCGACTATACATCAGGAAAAACTTTCTGACAGTAAGAACTGTTCAGCAGTGGAACAGACTCCCTCGGGAAGTGTTGTATTCTCTTTCATTGGAGGTTTTAAGCAGAGGTTGGAGGGCCATTTGCCATGGATGCTTTAGCTGAGATGCCTCCATTGCAGGGGGTTGGACTAGATGACCCTTGGGGTCCCTTGCAACTCTACAGTTCTATGATGCTATGATCAGTCTTGAACATGAGACCACTTGCATGGGAAATGTATGTTTGCAGGGTGTGGGAGAGTGGTTTTGTGGGGCTTGTTTTGGCCCTGCTGTAAAGTCTGTCTGCAAGTTCTTTTTGTTGTTGTTGGAGGGTTGCCATTGACTTCGTAAAGAATGGCGTTAAAACGCTCTGTTTACTCTGATAGGAGATGGACGCGACGGAATATTCATGGGAGAAATGCCATATTATTCAGGCTTTGGGAGAAGCTTCGGCGACAAACAAGGCCTTATCAAACACGAGAGCCAACACCCCACAGAGAAACCACACAAGTGTTCCTGCTGCAATAAAAGCTTCATGAAAAGATCCAACCTTCGCACACACGAGAGAATCCACACAGGAGAAAAGCCGTTTCGGTGCTCCGAGTGCGGGAACAGCTTCAGCGACGGATCCAGCCTCATTCGGCATAAGCGGAAACACACGGGCGAGAAACCCTACAGTTGCTCAGTATGTGGGAAACGGTTTAATCAGAGCTCCAGCCTTATCAGGCACGAGAGAAGCCACACTGAGCAGAGACCTTACAAATGCTTAGAGTGTGGTAAAAGATTCAACCAGAGTTCGACCTTGGTCAGACATGAGAGGATCCATAGAGAACAAAAACTCTTTAAATGTCCGGATTGCGACAAAAGGTTTATTCAGACTGCGAGCCTCCTTGCACATCAGAGAATCCACCGGGGTGAAAAGCCGTATAGCTGCTCCGTGTGTGACAAGGGCTTTGTTCAGAGATCAAACCTCCTCATTCACGAGATGAAACACACCGGCTTGAAGCCGTTCAAATGTTCAGACTGTGGGAAAGGGTTCAATCAGAACTCGAGCCTTGTCATACACCGGAGAATCCACACCGGGGAAAAGCCGTATAATTGTTCCCACTGCAGGAGACCTTTCAGCGACAAATCGAGCCTTAACAAACACGAGAGAGCCCACAGAGGGGACAAGCCGTTTAAGTGCTCTACTTGTGGGAAAAGCTTTGTCCGGAGGTCGCACCTTCTCACACACGAGAGAATCCACACGGGAGTGAAGCCGTTCAAATGTTCGGACTGCGGGAAAAGCTTCAGCAGCCGGTCGCATCTGATACGGCACGAGGGGACTCACACGGGCGAGAAGCCCTACGATTGCTCTTTCTGCGGGAAAAGCTTCAACCGGAAGTCCAACCTGACGAATCACGAGAGGACGCACACGGGAGAGAAGCCCTACAGGTGCTCCGACTGCGGGAAAAGCTTCAGCGACAGGTCTAGCCTCATCAAGCACGAGAGGATCCACACGGGCGAGAAGCCCTACAGCTGCACGGCCTGCGAGAAGAGCTTCAGCGACAAGTCGAGCCTCATCAGGCACGAGAGGATCCACACGGAGGAGAAGCCTTACAAGTGCTCGGATTGCGGGAAAGGGTTCAACCAGAGCTCGAGCCTCATCGTGCACGAGAGAACCCACACGGGGGAGAAGCCCTTCAAGTGCTCAGACTGCGGGAAAGGCTTCATTCGGAGAACGATTCTCAACAAGCATGAGAGAACCCACACGGAGGAGAAGCAGTGAGAGAACACCAGGACTGTGAACGTGGCTCAGGCCTTCTAAGCTGTGAAGAAACTCCGCTGGAATAAGACTATTAGGCCTAATATAGTGGTAGCGATGCGGTTGTGAAACAGTAAGGCCCCGGTTTGGTGAGATCGCCTCTGTCGTGATCTCAGGTCACCTTAGGCGAGCCAATCCTCCCAACCTTTGGGATGTGGATTCACACCTGGGCTGTGGCCCAACACAGAATTAGGCCTAATTAAAATTCACTGATTACAGCGAGCCGAACATTCTCAACCCCAATGTCAGATGGGTTATGATCCTCATATTTTTCCAGGGTGGAGAAAATGTCTGTGTTGGGGGAAAGTTGAGCTAGGTGCTCAACACCAGGTATAGGCAGACTTCAGGCTTGCTGGTTCTAATTATTATTATTATTATTACATGAGCTTTGTTTTTTTTTAAAAAATCCATCTAAAAGGCTATAGCAGGGAAGAAAAACAGACAGAAGCCTAAATACAGAAAATAGTACATGCAAAAATAATTGCTGCATCATGGGTAATCACACTTTTTGCATTACAGTATTAGCATGGCGTTTCCGTGCGCTGCTCTGGTTCGCCAGAAGCGGCTTAGTCATGCTGGCCACATGACCTGGAAGCTGTATGCCGACTCCCTCGGCCCATAGAGCGAGATGAGCGCTAAAACCCCAGAGTCGGTCACGACTGGACCTAATGGTCAGGGGTCCCTTTACCTTTATTAGCACTGAAGTGAGGTCTGTGGGCTGCGGATTGTGGGAAGGAATCAGTGGGCATTTACTGTAACGGATTAAATAATCCACGTTTATACAGGGTGAGTCCTTTAAAAGAGGACGCATGTTCCATGGGGCTTCTTTTAAAAGACTCACCCTGTATTTAGGAGATTCTTGCTTTCCCCTCAGCTTGGTATTCAGAGTTGGGCTCTTAGCTTGCCCAACACCGAATTAGGCCTCTTCTGCATTTAAAGCAGTATTGTATCACTTTAAACAGACATGACTCCCCCCCCCCCCCGAGCATCCTGGGAACTGTGCTGTGTTGGTTTTTTAGACCCTTATTTCCCCTAGAAAACTACATTTCCCAGAATTCCCTCCAAAGGGGGCTTGACTGTTAAACCACTCACAAGATGGCAGCTCTGTGACGTAAACACAGAATTGCTAGGAGACCACTGTTCCCCAAATCTGAGAGTCCATCACTCTTCCCATGGAACTCTGGGAATTTTAGCTCTGTGAGGGGAATTGAGGGGGTCCCCTAACTGCTCTCAGGGCCCTTAACAAACTACAGTTCCCAGGATTCCCTGGGGGAAGAAGCCGTGACTGTTTAAAGTGGTACAATACGGCTTTAAATTTATAATGTGGATGGGGGCCTTACTTTCAACCTTGAGCCTCACCAACTAGATCCAGGTGCAAAATATGGGTGATGCGGGTGGCGCTGTGGTCTAAACCACTGAGCCTCTTGGGCTTGCCAATCAAAAGGTCGGCGGTTCGAATCCCCGCGATGGGGTGAGCTCCCATTGCTCTGTCCCAGTTCCCGCCAACCTAGCAGTTCGAAAGCACACCAGTGCAAGTAGATAAATAGGTACTGCTGTGGCAGGAAGGTTAGACAGCGTTTCTGTGTGCTCTGGTTTCCACCACAGTGTCCCGTTGCACCAGAAGTGGTTTGGTCCTGCTGGCCACATGACCCAGAGAGCTGTCTGTGGACAAATGCCGGCTCCCTCGTCCTGAAAGTGAGATGAGCGCTGCAACCCCATAGTCGCCTTTGACTGGACCTAACTGTCCAGGAGTCCTTTACCTTTACCTCTTTTTTTTACAAAATATGGAAGTAGAGGGTGGGGCCGCATACAAAATGGCGGCTTGGGAGGTGTAGCTAATTACCAGCTGCGCCTCATGAGCCACACACTGGAGCAACCGGTGTATACAATTGAAATTTTATGGCTTTGAGTTAGTGCTCATCAGGGACTTGATTTTTTTTTTGCGGTGAGGGGAGGAGGAGGAGTTTGGATTTGATATCCCGCTTTATCACTACCCGGAGGAGTCTCAAAGCGGCTCACATTCTCCTTTCCCTTCCTCCCCCACAACAAACACTCTGTGAGGTGAGTGGGGCTGAGAGACTTCAGAGAAGTGTGACTAGCCCAAGGTCACCCAGCAGCTGCATGTGGAGGAGCGGGGAAGCGAACCCGGTTCACCAGATTACGAGTCCACTGCTCTTAACCACTACACCACACTGGCACCACACTGGGTAAGCGGGTGAACTTCCCATAGGCCTCTAGGCGGTCACTGTGAGAACAGGATGTTGGACTAGACGTGCCTTTGGCCTGCATTGCTGCCATATTTTAACAGTTGGCCCCCAACGACTCCTGAGCATGCATCGCAAATTATCCAATGATCTACCTGGCAACCCCAGTCTACCTTCTACCTACCCCTGGTGTGGAACAGCTTCCCACAGCAGTCACATCCACAATGGTTATTTAAATTACGCTGCTTCCCGCCACAAAAATCCTGGGAACTGTAGTGTGCTGGGAATTATAGTTCTGTGAACGAGAATTCTTCAGGGGAAGCCATGTTCTTTAAAGATGATGCGTGTGTCCCCCATTCAGCAATACCAGCATATCTTCTCGCATGGATACGGCACCCTTCCTGCACCCCGATTCTTTTATCCTGCATGTTGATTATTCCTCTGTGGAGCCTTAAAAATAAAAGCCACGTTTTGAAGCTGTCTTGAGGCAGAGGAAGGTTCTTTTGTGTGATGATGAGGCAATTTATGCATCTGTAGCAAGACTCGAGTAGACATCCTAATAAACAAATAGTCTCTCTATAATTATTTTGGTCTTCTGTTGTGTTTGAGCAGCCTTCCAGGAACTGGGCAGCGGTCAATTCGCCCAATGGAATCTTTCTGCCCTAAGAGGTGGAGGTGCCTATCTAGAAAGACATGGCACGCAAGGAAACAGGAACGGGAGCAGAGGAGGAAAAGCAAGTTCAAGTAGTTAGCTATGGCAGCTCAGTCGAAGTGGTGGTCTCCCTACCAGTGGCAGGTGCTAGAGAATGAAAAACAAAGAGGGGCGGGTCAGGGTGGATTTGATTTAAATCAAATTGATTTAAATCACGATTTAAATCACTAGTCAGTAAGGCTTGATTTAAATCACTAGTCAGTAAGACTTGATTTAAATATTTTTTTTACAGAAAGACTCATTCTTGCTGGTATAATCTTAATATTTACAACCAGATGAAGGTTTCATTTTTGGAATAATAAATTTTCAGAGTAGTTTTTACAGTTATATCAAAAATTACTGATTTGGTTATACTACTAGAAATACATAGATAATTATGAAATTATGGTGAGGTTTAATAAGTTAACTGTTTATATTTGGACAACTTTTCTGCTGTACTTTATTGGAAGGAGAAAAATAATCATTTCCTTAATAACCATTCAAACAATTTATTTAACTAAAACAATAACATGATAGCATATGTATCCATGTTTGTTAACTGATGTGGTTAAACATTTTTTTTTAAAAAATCTTAGACTGAGTTTTAGCACACTTGATAAACTTAAACAAATCCTTATTTCCTGATGAATAGCCTTTGGACTACAATGTAACTTAAATAGAAGACTATATTTAGAAAGATTTTTCCTCCAAAAGCATTTTATTTTAAAAATCCAATTTAAATAAAAAAAACCGATTTAAATTTTTAAAAATCTGATTTTTTTGATTTTTTTAAAAAAATCATTGATTTTCATCCACCCTGGGGCGGGTTATCTTTGGGTCCTCCTCGTGAACCTTTGAGAGGCATCTGCCTGGACCTGTGTTAGAAACAGGATGCTGGGTTCTGCTCCAGCGATACCCAAAGGGCCAGAGTGAAGAGATTGAGAGAGCCCAGCAGGCTGGATTACTGCAATGTGCTCTGTGTGGGGCTGCCCTTGAAGTTGCTCCAGAAGATGTAGCTGGTGCAAAATGCGGCGGCTTGACTGCTCGGTGAGGCAGGATATTGCCGACACATTGCTAAATCAAAGGTGCCAGGATACCTATAAGATTCTCAGTCGGCTTATATATTCAGTTGATCACTGTGCTCAGCAGGCGAGGGCCTATTGCCGATTCCATCTTACTTACAGGTCTGTTCCCCTTTGCAATCCCTCCCTGCTAAACACTAAACTGGTGTGTCTCATTTCAGCACCTACTGAAGCCCTCTTTCAACAAGCATTTAAAGCAAAACTGCACCTATATTGCAAGATGCTTTTATTGTTTCATTACTCATTCATTACCTGGGCTCCCTTGTGAGGAGAGGTGGGATAGAAATTTAATTACTGTAATAAATAAGCTTTCTAAAATATGGTGGGGGAAACAACTCACTGCATGCTTGTGAATTTCTTTTCCAGGAAAGAGGAAGTATGTCCAAGATAACTTTCACCTCACTTAAGAGGTGACGAGCAGGCTCTGCAACAAAATGTTGTAGCGTATACAGCTTTTGTTTTGTTTTTGCAATCAACAGCCATTTTCTCCTTTATGAGGATATGTTCTATTCCATTATTTCTCCCCGCCTCCATAACACTCCACATTCTGGGACCAGATAAACAACTGCGCAACTTTCTGAAGACATCTGAAGAACAACCCTGTATCAGGAAGTTTTTAATGTATGATGTTTTGATGTGTTTTAATATACAGTGGTACCTCTGGTTATGCACTTAATTCGTTCCGGAGGTCCGTTCTTAACCTGAAAACGTTCTTAACCCGAAGCACCACTTTAGCTAATGGGGCCTCCCCCTACCGCTGCACCGCCAGAGCACAATTTCTGTTCTCATCCTGAAGCAAAGTTCTTAACCTGAGGTAATATTTCTGGATTAGCAGAGTCTGTAACCTGAAGCATCTGTAACCCAAGGTATCACTGTAATGTTGGAATCCACTCAGAGTGGCTGGGGCAACCCAGTCAGATAGGCAGGGTAATAATAATAGGATTCCTATTGTTTAGAGCAGTGTGTGGTTGTATACCCCCTCATAGGGTGTGGGGGGGTGTCCACCCTTGAAAATAAAGCAGTTTAAAAAGGCAGCAGGCTGGTGTTTCTGTCCACACAAATATGAACACTGCTCAGGTGGAAAGACAAGATGTGGGAGACCATCACATTTTCATGCCCGGCATCCTCTTGATGCTGGGCTACTGAGCCCATGTGCGATGGTGGAGCACAGGTTTTGCTTGCCTTTAGGTCCCAATGTCAACCCCAGGCTTGTCTGGCTCAGAAGCTATGGAGTAACTTGCACTAGGAAGGCTCCCTGACTTGGAGACCTTCCAGGTGATGAGCTGATAAACCATATACAGTGGTCCCTCGACTTACAAAGGTAATGCGTTCCGACGGGACCGTCGTAGGTCGAAAAAATCGTAAGTCGAGTCCACATAGGAATGCATTGGAAGAAAAAAATTCGTACGTCGAAAAAACCCCATCTAAACTTCGTAAGTCGGGAAAACCCTATCTAAAACGGCCGCGATTTCCTTTTGGAAGTCGAAAAAATTCATAGGCGTGCGGCCGCTTTGATCCCTCGTAACTCGAAAAATACGGAAGTCAGGTCATTCATAAGTCGAGGGACCACTGTATAAACCACTTGCTCACCTGCGTCCAAGCTTTCCACCAGATTTGTCCTCTCGGATGGCACAATTAAAAACATTTTTGAAAAGCAGAGGTACATTGAAGGGACTCTTGTCAGAGATCAGCAATTTGGTTCCCAGAAATCCTTCCAGCCTTCACAGCCAGATGGGTGGGGTATTAATAATAATAATAATAATAATATATTATTATTTTATTATTATTTTATTATATGCACTGCTATAGAACACATAAAGTAGGGCTGCCATATTTCAAAAAGTTCAGCTTATTTTTGGGGGGGGGGCAAAGTTGTTGAGCAAGGTCTCAAAAAAAATAAAGCAGTTCTGAGCTATTTTAAAGGAAATTTGCCAAAATCTACACTTCCAATATGGGTTGTCATATGTCTGGATTTCCCCGGACATTAAAACGATTTTCCGCCCGGACGCCATTTCCAATGGCAGCAATGTCTGGGAAATTCGAGACGTATGGCAACCCTACTTAAAGCTACCTTAGGAGGTAGGCCATTGGTCCATCTAGCTCAGTACTGGCTGCACTGACTGGCAGCAGCTCTCCAATGTTTCAGGAAGCGGCCTTTTCCCCAGCCCTACCTGGAGATACCAGTATTTTTTATTTTTCCCTTGCTGGTGGTTTTTGCTTTTCAGACTTTAAAAAAAAAAATTCACAGGTTTTACAAATTTACTTAGATTGCAATATATGTTTTTCTTAAAATTTTGACTTCCCACCGTTACCTCCATGATGTTTTTATTCCTACCTTATACCTACTGCTTTATGTGACTTCCAGTCATACCTTAGATCACGAATGCCCTGGAACTCAGACACCGAACGCCGCAAACCCAGAAGTGATTGTTCCGGTTTGCAAACGTTCTTTTGGAACCCGAACGTCCAGCTCAGCTTCTGATTGGCTGCAATCTGAGCTTCCTGCAGCCAATCAGAAGCCGTGGTTTGGCTTTTGAACGTTTTGGAAGTTGAACGGACTTCCGGAATGGATTCAGTTTGACTTCCAAGGTACAATTGTACTTTAATACAATTATGCTCTATTATGCTCTACCACTGAGCTACATTCCACTACCAGGGCACACGGAGGTACCATTTAGTCATCGTCCTGCCAAAACAGCTGTGCCCTTCAGCAAACAGCTTTCTGTCGACAGATAGGGTGGCGCTGTGGGTTAAACCACAGAGTCTAGGGCATGTCGATCAGAAGGTTGGCGGTTCGAATCCCTGCGACGGGGTGAGCTCCCGTTGCTCGGTCCCTGCTCCTGCCCACCTAGCAGTTCGAAAGCACGTCAAAGTGCAAGTAGATCAATAGGTACCGCTCCGGTGGGAAGGTAAACGGCGTTTCCGTGCGCTGCTCTGGTTCTCCAGAAGCGGCTTAGTCATGCTGGCCACATGACCTGGAAGCTGTACGCCGGCTCCCTTGGCCAATAAAGCAAGATGAGGACCACAACCCCAGAGTCGGTTACGACTGGACCTAATGGTCAGGGGTCCCTTTACCTTTACCTTTAACCTGCAACAATGATTTTAGCTGTAAGGGATCTTGAGGGCCATGGATTCTAAATTAAAAGTGCACTCCTATAATTCTACCTAGAAGTAATTCCCACTGATTTCAATTGGATTTACTCCCAGGTAAGCATGCATAGGATTGCAACCTGAGATCATTAGGCATAAGACTGTTAAGAGGACTATCTATATGGAGGCCTTGACACTAAAAAATAGTTGTCAACGCAATCCAAATCTACATTTATACAATTTATACAATGCATAATTCCTTTAAAAATCGGCAATTTGCGTCATTCTTGTTTTGCTAGTCATGGGATCTTTGAGACCCTGTAGTACTGCCCTCAACCAAGGGAAATAGATCGGGCTTCTGAAATTTCAGCAAGTATTTTCCAAGAGTTGTTCAAAGCCATAAGGACTAGTAACTTGCACTTATTTTTTTTCTATTTTACAAAAATGTTTATTTGAGCAATAATATTCATAGGCTGCCCACTAGCAAAGTTGTCCGGGCAGCTTCCAGTAACAATAAAACAATCAAATATAGAGCAGAGAATAATACCAGCTTAAAAACAAGAAAAAATAAACCTCAGCAACACCCAAAATGTGAAAGGTTGATGCCTCCAGAGACTGGTGGCATTTCTTTTTTTATGTCCTTCCCAGGAATTGTAGCATACACACAACCCCTGAATGTTAAACTAAATTGAAATCCAGGTATGAAGAATAGCTTCTGTTCTATATCCATGGATAGCAAAAGAAAGCTCCAAATATTTGAAAGGGCAGATTACCAATCAGCCCCACCGTCATCCACCTCCCACCCCCCAAATGGATCTACTTTAGCAGAGAAGATTCTGAAAGTGGATCTGTTCCAGAGCAGATCTGTGGGATTCCACACCAACGACGCATTAAGTAGGGGACTACCGCAACTGTCCATTGCTTCCTCGCAGGCAGGATCTGACCATGGGGACTGGCCACCTCAACCACATCTGGAAGCGGTTCTTTGATGAAACCCTGTTATGACTTGAATGGCTTCCCTCTCCCAACGCCTTTGCCTTCAGATTGGTGGCACAGACTTTGTGCCACTGGCCCGGGAGACCCAGACTGCGCATGCACCTTCCAGATGGCAAAAGACCGGCAGTTGCAAAAGAGCATTATGAGAGCAGGGTTCGCCCAGAAAAGATCTAATTTCAGATCTGCAAGAACGGAATATTGCAATAGTTTTCTTTGCTGGTGCATCTCCCAACCATGGTGTTTGATGTAGGCAGCCAAACCAAGCGTTCTCCGCAAACCTTCTCTTTCACCCCTGCAATTGATGCCCCCGTGGGAACATTGCAAGCGTTAAAAAGTTTTCATTCTGAAGTGTGGTACTGCAATGAAGTTAAACGAGAAAAGCGAAAGATAACAGGACAAAGGTATTAAGAACACAGAGCTCAAGGATGAGGTCTGTGGGGTAAGGAACTGAAGATCACACTAACTAGCCACCAGGAAATTGGTGCGTTTTCCCCTAGACTGGACTGCTAGAGGCTTGGGGTGTATGTGTGTGCGTTGTTCCTCCATATGCAAAATTCCCCGTAGATAGAAACATAGCATGCCCAAGTTCCTTTTACTGATGTGTTAATTCTCTATGTGCAGGAAGATCCTGCCCCTGCCCCCAAATTAGGGAACACTCAACTATGTGAACACCCCACAGCAGTGTAAAATTGTACAGCCCAGAAAAAGCTTTATCACATGACCCAAAGTGAAGATAAAGCCTGTTGTGGTATATCCTGCGTGTTTCCTATGACGCCTAGCAGGAAATATCCGCTGTGAGGTTTCTTCCTACCCTACCAAAGCACGAGTCTTTCTAGAGTTGCTCTCCGCTGTGACTTTTCTGGTGCCTGATCAGATTCGACCGGTCGCCGAAACTTTTCCCGCAGTCCGAGCATTTGAACGGCTTCTCTCCTGTGTGGGTCCTCTCGTGAGCCAGCAAGTTGGCGCTCTGGTTGAACCCTTTCCCGCAGCTGGTGCACTTGTAGGGCTTCTCTCCCGTGTGGGTCCTCTCGTGTTTGATCAGGCTCGACTTGTAAGGGAAGCTTTTCCCGCAGCTGGGGCATCCGTACGGCTTCTCCCCCGTGTGAGTTCTCTTGTGGACGGCGAGAGTCGTTTTGTTGGTGAAGGTTTTCCCACAGTGAGCGCATTTATACGGCCTCTCCCCCGTGTGCGTCCTCTCGTGCACAACGAGGCTCCGTCTCTCGTGGAAGCTTTTCCCGCACTGGGAGCATTTATAGGGTTTCTCTTCCGCCTGGGCCCCTACGTATCTAGTCAGGGCCGAGTCACCACCGGAACTTTCCCCGCTGTCCGAGGACGGATTAGTTTTCTCCCCTTTGTGGGTCCTCTTGTGCCTGAGGAGGTTCGACCTCTGAACGAAGCTTTTCCCACAATCCAGGCAGGCGTGCGGCTTCTCCCCCGTGTGAGTCCTCGCGTGCTTAATCAGGCTCGATTTGCTGGTGAAGCCTTTCCCGCAACCCGAGCATCCGTACGGTTTTTCTCCGGTGTGAGTCCTCCCATGCACAACGAGGCTCGACTTGTTCGTGAAGCTTTTCCCGCAGACGCGGCACCGGTAAGGTTTCTCTCCCGTGTGGGTCTTCTTGTGCTTCACGAGGTTGCGCCCGTCGTTGAAGCACCTCCCGCAATCGGAGCACTTGTGCGGCTTTTCCCCCGTGTGGGTCCTCTGGTGCACAATGAAGTTGGATCTCTGGCCGAAGCTCTTCCCGCACTCCAAACATTGGTAAGGTTTCTTCCTGGTGTGGGCTCTCTCGTGGATGAGGAGCTTGTACTTTAAGTTGTAGGCCCGGCCACAGTAAGTGCACTTGTACAGTCTCTCTCCGTTGTGAGCTCTCTCGTGCGCAAGGCGCTTCAATTTCTGAATGACGCTTTTCCCACAGGCCGAAAACCAATATGGCTTCCCTCCTGCTTGGGTTTTCTTGTGCCTGAGGAGGGCAGACCTATAGCTGAATCTTTTCCCGCAGTCGGAGCACGCGTATGGCTTCTCTCCTCGATGGGCCCTCTCGTGTCTGACAAGGCTCGATCTGTCAACGAAGCTTTTCCCACAGGCAGAGCACGGGTACGGTTTCTCTCCCGTGTGGCTTCTTTCGTGGATGACGAGGCTCAAGCTGTGGTTGAACCTCTTCCCGCACTTTGAGCACTGAAAGGGCTCCTCCTCCTTGTGCATTATCTCGTGGGCGTGAAGGTGCGACCTCTGAACGAAGCCCTTCCCGCACTCTGCGCATTTGTACGGCTTCTCGCCCGTGTGGGTTCTCTCGTGGATGAGGAAGTTGGACCTCTGGATGAAGCCCTTTCCGCAGTGCGAGCACTTGTACGGCCTCTCCCCGGCCTCCATCTTCTCGTGCCTGAGAAGCGCCGACTTGTGGCGGAAATTCTTCCCGCACTCTGAGCATTTGTACGGCTTCTCTCCCGTGTGGGTCCTCTCGTGCCTGGTCAGGATCGACCTCTGGCTGAAGCTCCTCCCGCACTCGGCACACCTGTGCGGCTTCTCCCCGGTGTGCGTCTTCTTGTGCCGTACGAGGCTCGACCTCTGCGTGAAGCTCTTCTCGCAGTCTGGGCACGGGTACACTTTCTCCCCAACGTGGCTCCTTTCGTGGACGACAAGGTTGAGGCGGTGGTTGAATCTCTTCCCGCACTTCGGGCACTGATAGGGCTCCTCGGGCTTATGCGTCATCTCGTGGACGAGCAGGTGCCACCTCTGGACGAAGCTTTTCCCGCAGTCCGAGCACAGGTACGGCTTCTCGCCGGTGTGGATTCTCTCGTGGATGAGGAAGTTGGACCTCTGGATGAAGCCCTTTCCGCAGTGAGAGCATTCGTACGGCCTCTCCCCGGCCTCCATCTTCTCGTGCCTGAGAAGTGCCGACTTGTGGCGGAAATTCTTCCCGCACTCTGAGCATTTGTACGGCTTCTCTCCCGTGTGGGTCCTCTCGTGCCTGGTCAGGATTGACCTCTGGCTGAAGCTCCTCCCGCACTCTGCGCATTCGTAGGGCTTCTCCCCCGTGTGCGTCTTCTCATGTCGGACGAGGCTAGACCTCTGCGTGAAGCTTTTCCCGCAGTCTGAGCATTTATTCTCTTTCTCCTCTGTGCACCTTTTTCCATGGCCCTCTTCTGTCGGGATAAAGAGAAAGCAAACGAGTGAACAAGCAAGTTTGACTGGGAAGGGAAACTGTACAATGTGTTATCTTAACAATGGGTATGAATCTACTTATGTCGTCATACAAGTGCAATGCCTACTTGCTCGACCTATAGATAGCTCAGTCGGCAGAGCATAAAACCCTTCATCTCAGGGTTGTGGGTTCGAGTCCCACCTTGGGCAAAAGATTCCTGAATTCTGGACCATTTGTCAAATTTTTAGAAACAACTATATGCACTTGGGCCCTGGATTCTTATTATAGCCTGGATAGCTCAGTTGGTTAGAGTGTGATTCTGATAACACCAAGGTTGCAGGTTTGATTCCTGTATGGGGCAGCTGCATATTCCTGCATTGCAGGGGGTTAGACTACAGTAGGTGATCCTCAAAGTCCCTTCCAATGCTATTATTATTATTATTATTATTATTATTATTATTCTACTACTACTACTACTACTATAGTGGTATCTCGGAAGTCGAATGGAATCTGTTCCAGAAGTCCGTTCGACTTCCAAAACGTTTGGAAACCAAGGTGCAGCTCCCAATTGGCTGCAGGAAGCTCTTGCAGCCAATCGGAAGCCACGGAAGTCGTGTTGGACATTCGGGTTCCAAATAACATTCGCAAACTGGAACACTCACTTCCGGGTTTGCAGCATTTGGGAGCCAAAATGTTTGACCCGCAAGGCGTTTGGGATCCAAGGTACGACTGTATTATTATCCCTTTCCACAGATGGGTCTCAAGGCAATGTACAATACAAACAACTTTTAAAAATTAAAAGCAACACACACACAAACAGATATATTTATCCAAAAGCAGACATCCAGCACAGGGCCCCATTCATTCAACTGGGAAAACCCACTGGAACAGAAATGTCTTCAATTGTTTCCAGAAAGTGCAGATAGTGGCCACATGTCATTATCTCGACAAGAAAGCTATTCCACAGAGCCTGGAGGAGGATCACACTTTTTTTCCACTGCTGTTGTTTTTGGAGACACATTACTCCACAAAATACACTCCCTTCCAGTTGATGGAGCAAACACAGAAGTTGTGCCTGAGAGCAAAGTGTAAATAAAGAGTCTAGCTTCACTTTGAGGATGGGGTGCGCATTATGAGAAAAGAGTAGAAATTTGTGAGTATCTGCGGGGCAGTTAATGTGCTGCTTATTATTATGAAGCCTCCCTGTGCCTGTAGTAGTCGTTGGTTCCAACAGCCACTACAGGCAGTTGTCGCCAGAGATTATCCTTCCAGTTCAAAGCTTGCCCTGCATGTTGGGCAGAGAGAGATCTGCTGCTGAAAATCAAAGCGCAAATGCGGTTTCGATTCTGCAAAAGCAGAATATCAGTAGGTATTGTTGACCTGTCTCTCTGACAGTTATTTTAATAGGATCTTGGAAGAGTGCTTTTATTTAGGGATCCAGGCTTAACTAAATAAACCTCTCACCTGAGTGGGCATGTGGGGATGTTTTGTTTTCCTCAGAACCCTGGTGATACACTACCCAAAGCTCATCATCTTCTTCCTTCTTGATTATCACAGCAGAAAAGCCTGGTTGGTGGGGAAGACATTTGTTAATATGTTAATATCAGTACGGGACTTTCAATTTTCAAAGCACTTCCCCTGCATCATCTAGTTGCAATCTTTACAAACAGCCCAACAAGGCAAGTCAGCATTATTACCCTCCCACCCCATTTTACAGATGGGAAGACTGAGGCTGGGATACAAGTGGCTTGCTTAAGGGCAGCTGCTAAGTTGATGGCAGAGGTGAGATTTAAACCAGGATTTCCCTTAACAGCCACTATGCCGTGCCAGTTGTCCTAAGTGCGGAATGATATCCTGACCTCTAACAATGGGGTTTCCAGGAAGACCCCTTCACCTCTCCCACAAATCCAAGGGCATCTCATGAGTCAGATTATCCCATCCCTCACTCAAGATGGGACACAACATTGTGAAAATATTAACCATTGAGAAGCTAAAGAACCACAGAATCATGGCAGCAATCCAAGGGCCTAAGAGCCACTTTCGCTTGGGGGGTGACCTTTGGGGAGGGTGGGGCCTGAGAGTGGTGGGCGGGGCCAAAGGCAAAAGGGGGTGGAGCAACAGGTGCGACTCTTACCTTTCTGTTTTAGGCTACATTCCAGCCAAACAATATTCCGAGGTCTCCACAGTTACCCACACATATCTCTCCATCCAGACCAGGCATCGGCAACCTCCGGCCCATGGGCCGGATGCAGCCCATGAAGCCAGTTCATCCGGCCCACGAGCCGCCCGATCACCAAGCCGCCCACTCGGCAAGTCCCCCGCGCGCTGCGTTAAACCGGCGCGGCGCGGGGACTTGCACAGATGCCGAAAATTGCTTCTGCGCAGGCGTCTGCCCCTGAATTATAAAGGTAGGTTTAAGGCCGCTCCTCACCCGAGGATACCGTTTCTCTTTCCTGGAGAGAGGAGTTCAGTGGATTCGCTCCTTGTTCCGGTTTCTCCGGAAGCCACAGCTCCTCTTCCTGTTCCACCTTTATGATCACATCAGGAAACTCTGAAAAAGAAATATTAAAAGGGAATGAGGCCGAGGAGGTGGAGGGAGTCGATTTGGGGATTTCGCTCCAGGACAAATGGTTTCTTTGCAATTATCTTCTTTAAGCTCTCTCACCCTCTCCGCCGTCCAATGGGATCTCCCTTTCCTTTTTGGTGGAAAGATCCGGAACCCATGGGTCTTCTCCAGGGTCAAGTCGAGAGAGCATGTCAGGCTCAGGAAAAGGCTGAGGGGAAAGGAAAGAGGCGGACACAGTCAGAAGCAACATTTTTTTGTGTTTATAGCCATATTAGCTCATATTCAGACTGTTGGTATTTGGAGGCAGCACATACCCAGAATTCTGCTTTTGCACATTTATAGTGGGTTTAAGGATTCTGTCACCCTAGTGTAACAAATGCACTTTAAATTTTAAAAAATCTGACTTTTTGCAGGTTGGAAAGTAGGTGCGGGGGAGGGAATAAAAAATGAGTGGTGGTAAACAATCAACAGGAAGATGTGTAAACGCTCCCCAAGTAAATCAGGATAAGTGCAGGGCAAATGCTCATTGTCTTATAACCTCCCTTAAAAAAAGTAACAACTCAATAAGACCAGGCATAGTCTAACCTACGTCTAACCTACGTGTTACGTTTTGGGCAAGCAAATCAAGATGGAATGGAAGGTCAATGGTGGAAGGGGGGGTTAATGGTTTGTTTTGTTCTTGTTTTTATTATGTATTTTGTGTTTTTTTAATCTTGTATTTTTATGTTGTGAACTTCATCTATGGATGAAGGGCGGTATACAAATAGATAGATAGATAGATAGATAGATGATAGATAGATAGATAGATAGACAGATAGATATAGCTAGCTAGCTAGCTAGCTAGATAGATAGATATAGATAGATAGATATATGATAGATATAGATAGATGATAGATAGATAGATAGATAGATAGATAGATAGATAGAAAGAATAGGAAGTTGGTCCCTTCCAGATGTTCTTGAACTTCCATAAAAACATAAGAACAGCCTTGCTGGATCAGATCAACAGTTTGCACAGATGCCAAACGATGCCTCTTCTGATCATTGCACCTTTATTATTTCGTACCACTGTTTATTTTCGACAAGAAGGTAAGGAGAGCCTCCTTTCACCGTGTCCAACCAGATGCCGGGGGGATGGGCGGACTGAAAAACAGCCCTTTCCTCCACCATCCTTGCGGTTTCCAGCAACTGATATTCCTGTTGGCTACCCCTGGCATGTAGGATTTTGACGTGACCATACACTGAAGTTATGTTCCCCCCCCCCCCAATAATTTCTTTAAACTTTATGTGCTTGTTTTGGTTTCAGACTCCCACCCAGATCAGTATATTATTAATATTTCCACCTCACCCTTCCTCCCCAAAGGAGGCAATCCTTCCCTTGCCCCACGCCTTTTGCTTCACTATAACTGCCCCACAGTTTTAAGTCTTTCTCAGTCTTCTGGGCAACAGCTGCCCCGGGCTCTGCACGCTTCTCTTGACCCTCTTTCTACCTGGTCCAGGTACACCTGCCACATAGCTACGGAGAAGCCAGGCTTAAATCTGACACACCCCAGGGCTCACTTCATTGTATTAAGAATATTATTATTATTATTATTATTATTATTATTATTATTATTATTATTTGCAACAACTCTGTAAGGTAGGCTGGTATTGTTATTGCCGTATGACTCATTTACCCAATTTACATCCTGCTCAAAACAAGAGCAGCTAAAAAAGTGACAGGAATATGAATTAAAACTGGAAGCCACGTTTAAAGACGACTGGAAAATGTTTATTGAATATATGGAAAATAATTGTGTACAGCTGAAAACGCTGGCAGCATTAAGGATAAATTCAACAGTGTAAATAAGTTTTGATGGATGAAATAACGGAATACCGAATGGTTTAGTTAATGTAAAATATGCAAGGATTTATGTTATGCAAAATGAACCATGGAAAGAGAAGGGAAGTCACTGATGTTTTAAGGTTGTTTAAACCGCCCTGAGACCCCCTGGTATAGGTGGTATATAAATTCTAACAACAACAACAACACTGAGCAACAACAACAACAACAACAACAACAACAACAACAACAACAACACCACTGAGGTCCAGCTCTGAGGGCCTTCTGGCGGTTCCCTCACTGCAAGAAGTGAAATTACAGGGAACCAGGCAGAGGGCCTTCTCGGTAGTGGCACCTGCCCTGTGGAACGCCCTCCCATCAGATGTCAAAGAAATAAACAACTACCTGGCATTTAGAAGACATCTGAAGGCAGCCCTGTTTAGGGAAGTTTTTAATGTGTGACATTTTAATGTATTTTTAATCTTTGTGGGAAGCTGCCCAGAGTGGCTGGGGAACAAAAAATATGTTGTTGTTGTTGTTGTTGTTAAGACTAAAGCTGTCAGGCTGAAAGTAAGTCAGACGTTTTCCGAAAGCAGGGGAAGGGGCAAGCAGTATATGCAAATACTGACAAAACGATGGACAAATAAACAAGCGAATAGACAAACAAGTAAAATAAATAAATAAAATCCAAGTGTTATTTGGGGACTGTGATTTTTGGAGCACCACCATACTTCTGATCTTCTCGGTGCACAATATACACACCGCTTTTGTTTCCAGATTCACCGCATTTAGACGAGAGGCGTTATCCTGCCGCTCCGGCATCTCGATTTCTTTGTCTGCAGCTCATCTAAACGGGATAGGGGTAGTGGGGGAAGGGGGTGCGGGGCTCAGGGGCCTTTGCAAGGATGTGCTGCAAAAGGAAGACCATTTGATTTTGTGGGGGGAGAGGTTTGCTTCCCCTCCCCCCAAAAATCATCTCTCCTACCTCTTCTTCTCTTTCCCCCTCCTTTCCCCTTAAAATGCAGCTTTCCCCGTCTTCGCTTTCACTCACCCGCTCCTTGCAGCCTTTGCATTGCAGCCTCTGAGAATCTTGCAAACCCCAAATTTCTGCAAGACGGTGTTAAATCCCCCCAAATCCAGAAAGGGGCGGGGGAGGGGGGAGCACACAGGAAGGAGGTTCGCTTTTTTCTTTTTTTTTTCTTTTTTTGCACTTCCCCATCTCTCCTATCTTTATCTGATCCTCTCTAGGAACAGGCTCTCTCTCCACTTAACCCCTTGAGTCTATGGGGAGGGAACGGAGAGCAGCTGTCCGCAGAAACGCCGCGTCCAAGCAAGTCCAGCCCGCCGATTGCATCTCCGCCGGGCGCTGGGTTCGAATCCCGCGCGCCGCAAATACAATTGCGGTTTCGTAATCATGCGAGGAAGAAAGGGGCGGGGGAACCTGTGCATAATTTAAAATTTAAAAAAAATGTAAAAGAAAAAAGTTGCTTAGTAGAGAAAGTAGCAGACAGAGAAGGAGGGGTCGGCTGGGAAGTGCATGAATGAATGAGACTGAGGGTGGTCTCTGTGTTGTATTTTTATTATTATTATTATTATTATTATTATTAATTTCCCGCCTTTCAACTTGAGGTTCTAAGGCGGATTACAACAATCCAAAATACAGTTTAAAGACTTTTAAAAATACTATCAAAATTTTTATTTTACAAAAATCAGCAGTATCTCAGGTGTCAAAAGAGCTGAGTCTTCAGAATTCACCCTCTTTATAATTATTTATCAGGCTTATATCCTGATGCTCTTCCTTGCAGGGAGACATTATCCCGTCTCATCTATTTGTTTGTTCGTGAAAACTACGTTTTCAACACATTGCATCCAGGTAAGGCCCCATCTGCACTAAACATTTAAAGCAGTGTCATACCACTTCAAACAATCATGGCTTCCCCCAAAGGATTCTGGGAAGTGTAGTTTATTAAGGGTGCTGAGAGTTGTTAGGAGATATCTATTCCCCTCACCGAGCTACGATTCCCAGTGTGACTTGACAAGCAAACGCTTTCCGCAGGGAACTCTAGGAATTGTAGCTCTCAGTTTTAACCACTGTTCATATTGTATTGCACCATTCTTAGGGTTGCCATAAGTCCAGGAACTTTATTTTAAAAAGCTCAACAATTAATTTGTGCCTGGATTTTCACTTCTTGAAATATGGCAACCCTAACCATTCTATCTTGGAAGCATTGCTTTTATATTATTATTTTAAAGTCTTCCACTAGGCAGCAACTACTTAAAAGTCTTCTACTTGCTAGCAGCCAATTCCATTTTGTTTGCGTGTCTCTTATAGGCACTGGTACCTTTTGAAGAGATGGTGGCGAATTCCTTCAAGACAGAACAGCCTACATCAGATGCCGCTGTAGAGGTCGAATCTTCCATGGAAACCACACAGGAGGATGTCAGGAAAGCCAGGTTGCTAGGTACCCTGTTTCCCCTTTTTTAATACATAGTCATAAAGTAAGCCATGGCAGGGTTTTTTACCTTTGTGAGAAGTAAGACGTACCCCAAAAGTAAGCCGTGGTGCCGCCACAGGGGGAGGCTGTACGGTACCATACTGACGTAATAAAAATAAGACATCCCCCTGAAAATAAGCCACCCTGTGTTTTTTTGAGGGGGAAAAATTATAAGACGGTGTCTTAAAAAGGGGGAAAGACGGTAGGAACTCTTTGGCCCTGAATTGTTGAGTGGCACTCATCTGCTAGAGTAGGTGTAGCCAGGCCCGGCCCTCCCATGAGGCAATATGAGGCAACCACCTCAGGCGACAGCATCCACAGTGGCAGCAGATCTGCCTTCCAAGGAATGCATCACCTGCTGCTGCTGTCATTGTGGCAGCAATGGCTGCAGCACACTCCTTAGAGGCCAGTCCTGCTGCCTCCTCAACATCTCCCCCCAGCACGACGCCTCTACAGCGACCTCTTGGAGAATAGGAGGCACTGCTGGTCTCCTCCCTGATGGTTTGTTGCTGATGTAGATCGTCACTCCCTGCCCCCAGCTTGTTCCTGGGGTAGATCCTCACTCTTCCTTACAGAGACCCCCTGCACAGGTTTCTCCCTGTTAAGGTTTAGCGATCTTCCTCTGTCCGTTTCACTTCAGACAGGTCACACGGACACAACACTCTCCTCCCCGGTATCCTGAGAAGCCTCTCTCAGCAGCCATTCTCTTTCTCACAAACGGAGAGAACAGAAAAGCAGTTAGAAATGACAGTTACTGGAATAACAGTCAGAATGGAATGCCTCTCTCATGTGACTCACAGTCAGCCAATCACATGAGAGCTACTGCCAGGGGAGGGGGGGAAAACCATGTTAAAAGTACACAGTAATTTAACATAAGTAAACATTCCCATTTCAGGAAATTAAATCATTATCCTTAAAAAGGGATGACGGGAGTTGGAGTCCAGCACCGTCTGCAGGGCCGCATTTTCCCTACCCCTGGTTTAAACCCATACCAATGGGTCTGCCATTCTTCTTATAGCTCATTGCTCAGAACTGGCCACAGCACACAGGTTGCGGTCAGACTTGTGGGGGGAAATAATGGAAGTGAGCACTTGGCCACGACATAAATTTGTGTTGTTCTACAGCCCAGATGGTCAGGAAGGCCCAACAGAGACTTCATTTCCTTAGGGTCTTGCGAAAGAACAATGTTAGACAACAACTAATGATTTCCTTCTATCGATCCATGATAGAAAGTGTTCTTTCATACTGTATCACAGTGTGGTACGCTGGTTTGACAGCCATGGACAGTCCCTACAGAGGGTGGTGAAGACAGCACAAGACATCATGGGCTGTCCCCTGAGTCCGCTAGATGTTATCGCAGGAGCCCGTTGCCCCAGAAGAGCGAGGAACATTCTCAGGGATGACTCACACCCTGGCCAGCACCTTTTTAATCTCCTCTGGCAGGAGATATAGTAGCATGATAAGCCGAACCAACAGGTTAAAGAACAGTTTCTAACCGTGGGCCGTGAGGCTGCTGAATGGAAGACAGCAACATTGCAGCTGATGTTCGAGGTTGGTGGTTGTATGATGGACTGAGAGATTGTGGGGGGGAAAGGGGGGCTCGTTTAATCTCACTGTAAACATGTGGTACAGTGACAATACAGTATTTCTATTCTATTCTCTGTGTGTTCCAGCAGAACATGAGCAAAATGAGGCTGATGCAGAGAAGAAAGAGTACAGATGCTTTTGCTGTGAGAAAGTCTTCACCTGGAGATCCCACCTTACCAGGCACGAGAGGACCCACACGGGAGAGAAGCTCTATCGCTGTGCCGTCTGCGAGAAGTGCTTTGGCCAAGCGTCACACCTCGCCATCCACGAGAGAACCCACACGGGAGAGAAACCCTATAAATGTACCGCATGCAGGAAAACCTTCATCCAGAGCTCGGCGCTTCTCAGGCATATGGTGCGCCACACAGGCGAAAGTGGCCATAAGTGTCCGCACTGTGGGGAAAGCTTCAGGCGGAGATCACAGCTTGTTGGGCACATGGCTAACCACATAGGCGAGAAACCATATGAATGTGCAACGTGTGGGGAAACCTTTGTCCAGAGCTCAGCCTTTTTTAGGCACATGATGAGTCACGCTGAGGAAAAGGGCTTCTAGTGTTCGCACTGTGGGAAAAGCTTCCAGTGGAGGTTACACCTTGTTAGGCACATGCCCATGCACACAGGTGAGAAACCTTATAAATGTTCATGGTGCGAGAAAACCTTCACACAACTGTCCGCCCTCCCTATACATCAGAGAATCCACACAGGGGGAAAGCCATATTCATGCTCCACCTGTGGGAAAGAGTTCATTGCTAGAGCTCACCTTGTTGCACATGAGAGAAGCCATACAGGGAAGAAACCCTATAGTTGCTCCTCCTGCGGGAGAGGCTTCAGCAACACATCGTGCCTTGCTAAACATCAGAGAATCCACACGGGCAAGAAGCCGTATAAATGTTCTCTCTGCGGGAAATGCTTTGGCCACACGTCGTCTCTCACGAAGCATAAGAGAAGCCACACCGGGGAGAAGCCGTATCAGGTTAAGAACGGACCTCTGGAACAAATTAAATACAGTGGTACCTCGGGTTAAGAACTGAATTTGTTCCGGAGGTCTTTTCTTAACCTGAAACTGTTCTTAACCTGAAGCACCACTTTAGCTAATGGAGCATCCCACTGCCGGTGCGCCGCCAGAGCACAATTTCTGTTCATATCCTGAAGCAAAGTTCTTAACCTGAAGCATTATTTCTGGGTTAGCGGAGTCTGTAACCTGAAGTGTATGTAACCAGAGGTACCACTGTATAAACATATCTGAGCTCCTTGTTACAACAACTAATTGTGGGGTTATCTTGACTACCAAGATGGCGTCTGCAGGCCTTCCAGAACATGCCACCTTTGGTTCAGCACACGGACAAGCAGCTCTCTCACCTCTCTGACACCTCACCCTGACAAGGCCTCTGATGCTCCTGCAGCGAAAACCCACTTGGAAGGACTTGTTTCTCTTCTCCCTGCCAAAAGGGACACTCTGGAACTGCAAGGGAGGCGCACTCTGGCTCACAGAACCAGCAAGTGGAATAAGGGCTGCTGGCTGGCTTTTTTTGGTATTGCTTTGTGGCAGGTTTGGGGAACTTGTGGCCCTCTGGATGCAAGACTCCAGTTCCCATCATCCCCAGCCGATGTGGGCCATGGCCAGGAATGAAGGGAGCTGCGGTCCAGCGACACCTGGAGATATTTGGGTTCTCCCATTCCTGCTTTAGGGTGCGATCCTGTGCCCGTTTGACCTGGAACTAAGCCCCGGTGAACCGAAGTAGACTCTGAATATGCAAGGATGAGGTTTCATGGTTCAAGTGTGTCATAGGCCAGCTTTGAGAGTTCGCTTAATTGAAATGCTGGGGGGGGGGGGAGAGTCAGCCAGAAAACGAGTTCAAACTCAACACCGTAGCCCGAGCAGATGGAAATAAAACTCAGATGAAAAGGGAATTGAAATATTTAGGCTGCCATCCCAGACCTGCCCACTTGGAAGGAAGTCCCACTAAATTTAGCAGGGCTTACTCCCAGGTGTGTTGAGTTAGGATCGCTGCTTCTGCAGGGCTGGTGTCTTAAAAAGGTTGGTGCTGGATTTTAAAAAGTAAACCTTGTTGGCAAGGAACATGATGGGCTTGTTGGTTTTTAACAGCTCTCTTGATGAATGTACACAACTGCTTTTAGGCACTGGAGAAGAGAGAATATTCCGTTCCATTGTATTATAGAGGGATGTTTATCAGTTTGCCATTTGTGCGGACCTACGTTATGGGCACATTTGTTTCTCGGCTGCTGTGATCCACCCAGGGCAGAAGGAGGCTAGGAGGCAATATGTACAAAGTCACAGCAGTTTAGATTTTAGCAACTGTACTGACTGTAGGTGTTGTGTTAAAACTAACTCCAGATCCTCATTAAATTCTAGCTGCTGAATCTCATGGGTAGTGGAACGTGCATTGCATTAAAAAAATAAATATCTTTTTCAGGAGCTCAAGGAGGTTTCCACCGTTTCCTGCCCAACCCCAACATCCGGTAACAACCTGGTAAGGTGAATTAAATTGAAAGAGTCAGGCCAAAGGCTGTTGTTCCAACAGTGGCCAACCGGTTGCCTCTGGGAGGGTCGCAAGCAGGATGAGAACAGCTGTCTCCCCACTTATGGCTCCTAGAAACTGGTATTTGGAGGCACTCAAAGAGATTTCTAGCTGAGATTCCTTGGTCCAGTTGTGTAGAATGCTCTGTTCTCCTGGGGTGCCATTGGCCAGAATTCTGCATGCCAGGTAAGTCAGCTTTTCTCAGACAGAAACCCACCAAAATAAGCTAAGCAGATGAAGAGGTAAGGCTATGGAAGGTAAAGGTAAAGGACCCCTGGGTGGTTAAGTCCAGTCAAAGGAGATTATGGGGTTGCGGTGTACACACCACAGAGCCATAGCATACAGAGCATAACATAAAAACACAGGAAGAGCTCAGCTGGATCAGATCAAGGGCCTATCTAGCCCAGCCTCCTGCTTTCACAGAGGCAAACCAGATGCCTGTGGGAAGTTCCCAAGCAGGACTTCAGCACAGGATCACTCTCCCCTCCTGTAGTCCCCAGTAATTCCTGGATTTCGGAAGCACTGCTTTCTCCCGCAGTGGAGAGGGAACATAGCCATCATGGTTCATAGCCACTGTTGGCCTTACTCGCCATGAAAGTTCCTTCCCCCATTTTTCACTTGCCTTGACTTGGATGATTAGGTCCTGGATCATGGCCTCAGTGCAAGAGAAGATCATTGTTAGTGTTTTATTTATTACCTGCATTTTACTACAACCAAGCATACTAAGACTCAAATTCTAGACTTTAAGAAAGCCGACTTCAGAAAACTTAGGGGAATGCTGGGTGTGATCCCATGGTCAGTAATACTAAAAGGGAAGGGAGTTCATGATGGATGGGAGTTTGTTAAAAGGGAGATATTAAAAGCACAACTTCAAGCAGTACCAATGAGACGAAAACATGGAAGGTGCCTAAGGAAGCCAGGGTGGCTATCTAAAGAACTTTTAACTGAGTTAAGCTTTAAAAGGGATATGTACAAGAAATGGAAAAAGGGGGAAACCACCAGAGAGGAATTCAAACAAATAGCCAGCAAATGTAGAGACAAAGTCAGAAAAGCTAAAGCACAGAATGAACTCAGGCTTGCTAGAGAGATTAAAAGCAATAAAAAGGGTTTTTATGGGTATGTCCATAGCAAAAGGAAGAACAAGGAAACAGTGGGGTCACTTAGAGGAGAAGAAGGTGAAATGCGAACAGGGGACGCAGAAAGGGCAGAACTCCTCAATACCTTCTTTGCCTCAGTCTTCTCCAAAAAAGAAAACAATGCCCGACCTGAAGAATATGGAGCAGATGATTCAGCAGGGGAAACACAGCACAGAATAAGTAAGGAGGTAGTACAAGAACACTTGGCTAGTTTAGATGTATTCAAGTCTCCAGGGCCAGATGAACTACATCCCAGAGTATTAAAAGAACTGGCAGAGGTGATTTCAGAACCACTGGCAGTAATCTTTGAGAATTCCTGGAAAACAGGTGAAGTCCCAGCAGACTGGAGGAGGGCAAATGTTGTCCCTATTTTCAAAAAGGGGAAAAGAGAGGACCCAAACAATTACCGCCCAGTCAGCCTGACATCAATACCAGGAAAGATTCTAGAGCAGATCATTAAGCAAACAGTCTGTGAGCACCTAGAAAGGAACGCTGTGATCACTAAAAGTCAGCATGGGTTTCTGAAAAATAAGTCATGTCAGACTAATCTGATCTCATTTTTTGACAGAATTACAAGCCTGGTAAATGACGGGAACAATGTGGATGTAGCCTATCTTGATTTCAGCAAGGCCTTTGACAAGGTGCCCCATGATATTCTTGTAAAGAAACTGGTAAAATGCGGGCTAGACAATGCTACCATTCAGTGGATTTGTAACTGGCTGACTGACCGAACCCAAAGGGTGCTCATCAATGGCTCCTCTTCATCCTGGAGAGAAGTGACTAGTGGGGTGCCACAGGGTTCTGTCTTGGGCCCAGTCTTATTCAACATCTTTATCAATAACTTGGATGATGGGCTTGAGGGCATCCTGATCAAGTTTGCAGATGACACCAAATTGGGAGGGGTGGCTAATACCCCAGAGGACAGGATCACACTTCAAAATGACCTTAACAGATTAGAGAACTGGGCCAAGGCAAACAGGATGAATTTTAACAGGGAGAAATGTAAAGTACTACACTTGGGCAAAAAAAACGAAAGGCACAAATACAGGATGGGTGACACCTGGCTTGAGAGCAGTACAAGTGAAAAAGATCTAGGAGTCTTGGTAGACCACAAACTTGACATGAGTCAACAGTGTGATGCAGCAGCTAAAAAAGCCAATGCAATTCTGGGCTGCATCAATAGGAGTATAGCATCTAGATCAAGGGAAGTAATAGTACCACTGTATTCCGCTCTGGTCAGACCTCACCTGGAATACTGTGTCCAGTTCTGGGCACCACAGTTCAAGAAGGATACTGACAAGCTGGAACGTGTCCGGAGGAGGGCAACCAAAATGGTCAAAGGCCTGGAAACAATGCCTTATGAGGAACGGCTTAGGGAGCTGGGTATGTTTAGCCTGGAGAAGAGAAGGTTAAGGGGTGATATGATAGCCATGTTCAAATATATAAAAGGATGTCATATAGAGGAGGGAGCAAGGTTGTTTTCTGCTGCTCCAGAGAAGCGGACACGGATCAATGGATTCAAACTACAAGAAAGAAGATTCCACCTAAACATTAGGAAGAACTTCCTGACAGTAAGAGCTGTTCGACAGTGGAATTTGCTGCCAAGGAGTGTGGTGGAGTCTCCTTCTTTGGAGGTCTTTAAGCAGAGGCTTGACAGCCACCTGTCAGGAATGCTTTGATGGTGTTTCCTGCTTGGCAGGGGGTTGGACTGGATGGCCCTTGTGGTCTCTTCCAACTCTATGATTCTATGATTCTACTAGCAGGTCCCGGAGCGGGTTACAACAATTTGAAATTCAGAGCACATTTTGCTCTTGGCATTTGTCTGTCTCAAGAAACAATGGAGTGCGCTTCCGGGGGTAGAGCCAAACTGCTGTGTTAGCAGCACCCAAGTGACCTCCGCGGGGCACAAGCCTGGGCAGTGTGTTTGGAGGTCCTGGGCTGCCCAGAGGATAAGACACACACACCCTCTCAGCCTCGCTGATGGGGTCCAAAGGAAAGCAGAGCGAGAGGTTTGGCACCAGCTTGGCTGCAGGAGTTGCCGGAAGGAGGCGTACAAGTGGGATCCCACTCCAGATTTGTTTAGGGTTTACTCCTTAGCCTTTTCTTCTACCAAAGGTATCCCACAAGGCAGCAGAGGTTTGGGACCAGAGTTTTCCTTCTTGTTGTGCTACCTTCCCAGGTTGACATGCTCCACACCTAGCCCTATAGCACATGCAGAAATTGCCTCCATGACCGTTGGACCTACGCAATGTGGCACCAGACTGCTTTTTTTTGGGGAGGGGGTTATTATCTGACACACTAAGAACTGAATGAAAATATCCCTGAGTGAATAGCTACTGGAGAACATAACATGGGGTTTAGCTGTAATGCTCACCTGCCTCCCTGGATCAGTCTCTTCTTGGGGTCAGGGAGCTGGGGTGGTCAATCAACATGAAGTTCCCAGGTTACCTTTCCTTCTAGACCAGGGGTGTCAAACTCAAATTCATCGGGGGCTGCATCAGCAGTTTGGTCACCCTCAAAGGGCCGGTTGTATCTGTAGGACTATGTGTCCACTCTTTATTATCATAAATTATTGTCACTGCATTCAATTATTACTGATTTTTGTAATACAAATCCCAAATACGCCTGCAGCATCCAGTGGCATGGGGGCAGGAGAGAGAAGAGAGAGCTGGTTCAAAAGAGAGCGGGCTACTTTTATAATGTGTCTAAATGTGATTCGGAGGCGAGTTCAAAAACAAACCAGAAGGCCAAAGGGGGGGTATTTGGGGTTGTGCTATAGATCTGCTTTGCACGGTTTCCAAACCACAACGGTACCAAACGTTGGGGGGGGGGAGGGCGCGAGAGAAAAACGCCGCTTTCAACCTCCTCTCTTTCTTTCGCCCCTCCGAGAAAGCAAGTTAGTCCCGCAGCCCCGCGCTGCTCTCCGCCATAGCTGTCAAATTTCGGATTTGAAAATAAGGGATCAGCAGCTTCACCTGTCCCGGGGACAATCTACGATTCTCAGGGACAGTCCATGCCGTGGTAATCTCCCCAGGCTACAAATTAATTTACACCAGGCTACACACCATCATCTTTCCCCACCTTCAGAATGTTCTTCAGAATGGACACCACCCTCATTCATCTCCTCGTCCCACCCTCCTCTTCCCCCCTTTTCTTCCCAATGTCTCAATAACCAAAACTGATTTGTTAAAATGTTAGAGGGGGAAAATATGATTTACACACCTCTGTAATTCAAGAAAATCTTTAATAAAAAATATTCAATTCTTCATGGGGGGATTGATCAGGTTCAGTCTTTTGGCTCTCTGGCATCCATTAATGAGTTATTATACAAATTTGTGGCATGCTTTGCATCCTTTAACACTCTTTTGGAAGGAGTGTATGTGTGGGCTGGGCCATTTGTGCAGGATTTTTGGTGTTTGGAGAGCAATGGGTGGTGCTTTTTCTTTTTGGAATGAGGCTATTAAGAGAGCAAGGGCTGGTCCTTTTCTATGTGGGGTCTTGTTTGCAGATGTTTGAATGAGTGGGTGAGTGAGTGAGAGAGAGAGGGAGAGGAACATTGAATGGACTTGGAGAGGAGAGGCAGAGATCAGCCAGCAGGGAGGGGCGGGGGAAGGAGCCGAGGTGGGGGGAGGCTTCAGAGTAAGAGTCTCACTGGCTGAACGACTAAAAGGCAAGAAAGATCAGCTTGAGGTTATCGATCTGAGCGTGCCCCCCACCCCGCCACTCCAACCAGTAGGTTCCTGTCCTTTCTTGTGCCCTCCCAGCGCAGTGGATCAGAGCAGGGGATTCTAAGTGTGGGCTTTTCCTCTCTACCCTGCGTTGCTGCGAGGGTGAGAGAGAGGGAGAGAGAAAGCCTCGCGCGCACACACAGGCAAGGCACATCGCGGGCTCTCTACCCTGAGAGAGGGAGAGAGAAAGCCTTGCGCGCGCGCACAGGCAAGGCACGTCGCGTGCGATGGGCTTTGGGCTTTTCCTCTCTACCCTGCGTTGCTGCGAGGGTGAGAGAGAGAAAAGCCTCGCGTGCACACACACACACACAGAGGTCTTCAGTCCCTGACGCGGGGCCACTTTCGGCCAGTTTGCCTCCCTCCATTCTGCTCCCTTTCCCGGGGAATAAAGCGGGCGGAGGAAATTCTTCCTTCAGCGCAGCCAGTCTGCTCGTAGTTCTCCAGGTCGCTGGCTTAGCTCGCTGCTGCTGCTGCTGCTCAGGCAGGCGATTCGACGGGACCTCGCTCTCCTTCTCCCCTGAAAGCGCCGGGAACCATCTGCGTGGCTGGGGCGGGCAAGCAGCGGGGAGAAAGCGCCCACGTCCCGATGTGGCGGCAGATGGCGCGTCCTTGGGGGGGGACTATTTATCCACCCCACCCCTTTCAGGATCGCTCCTGCGGGGTGCAAGATCCCCAGACGGGCGGCCCGGGCTCGTCCACACGTCCCCGTTCCAGGACCCCTTCTCGCCGCCGAGGGTCCCTCACGCAGGAAGCCGCCCAGCCCGCCCCGTGCCCGTCGCAAGAGCAGCCTCCCGCATCTGCCCCAAACCCGGGAGCGCTGCAACGATCTCGGGCAAGCGCGTCCTCTTGAGGCGCCGGGGCGGGCTGTGACTGGAAGGTAGGAGAAAAGGCAAATGCCGAGTAACGAGGAGCCGCTACGTCGAGGGAGAGGCCGGTCCTCCTGGCGCGCTTCCTCCGCGCGGTGCGGGGCTGCGGTGCCGACACCTCCCTCCCCGGGGGAGTTGCTTTTCCCGCCTCTCCCGGGAGGCGTGAGTGGACGGGTGGGATCCTTCCCGGGGAGCTGAAATCCCATCCAGGAAGGCGGGAGAAACCCGAAGGCGAGCGGCTGGCCGAACGGAGAGCGGGAAAAGAGTGCGGCGCCAGGCTCAGGTGAAGGCTGGCGGCCGGCGGCGGCTACACGGGCCACATGACGAGGTCTGGCGGGCTGGATTAGGCCCACGGGCCTTCTGTTTGACACCCGTGTTCTAGACAGCTATTCCAGTTCATCATTCCTCCCCATTTCTTTATGGAGGGTCAAAGGCTATGCACTTTGTATAGACGTAACTAAAACCAACATCTGGTATCTTCTGGGTGAACCAAGGTGGCTTCCTTCTGCATTGTCAGCAAATGACAACTGTCATGGAACAGCCCCCAGTGTCTCTACAGAAAATCTTACTGTTGGGCTTGTAGGGGCAGGAGAGAGAGGCAGTCTGCTAGGTGAATAGGATTGGGGACTATAAATGCCAACAACCAAAGACTGAACTGGAATAAATGTGTAACCTGAGTCAAGATTCTTTGTGGTTGTTTTGTGCTTTTAAATTAACTAAATCTGCTGCAAAACAATAGAAATGGAGATGAGCTGGAAGAACTTGAGAAACCTGCCCTTCTGCATTTCATTGTCTGACTGACCTCACTTTCTTTCTTTCCACCCATGAACATATGTGTGTGTGTGGAGAGATAAATATAACTGCAAGCTTACATTCCTCCTTCACGCATCTGATGAAGGGCATTTCGAAAGCATCCCTGTTTTAGGGTGGGATTCAGTCAAAAACAGGCAAATTCAGGTTGCATAACTAAAGCTACTTTGGAGTTCTATCGCAACAAACCCACTTCCCCAAAGGATCGGGCACTCTGCAAAAAACAAATTATCCAGGGGGGGGGGGCACAGAACTATTTAGTGGAATAGGTGAGAATGAATATTTTGAAAGGAATCTGTGATTTATTAAAGTTTTAGGAACCCATTATCAGCAAAAAAACATTTTGAACAACAACACAAGATTATTAGCAAGTGCTCCAAAGGATCCCAAACCAGCCATATTCACAAACCACGGAAGTGTAGGTGGGAATGATGCAACCTCTTTCCAAATATATCTATGGTTTTCCGTCTGTCTGAATTAGCTGATGTTTCCCAAGCTGTCCATTTTGACTGAAGCTCTTTCCACACTTCATACATTCAAATGGTTTCTTCCCTATGTGAGTTCGTTGGTGTATTCTAAGTGATCCGCTTGTACTGAGGCTCTTTCCACATTCCATACATTTAAATGGTTTCTCCCCTGTGTGAGTTCGTTTGTCTTCTAAGGTGTGTATTTTCACTGAAACTTTTTCCAAATTCAATACATTTAAATGGTTTTTAACCCGTGTGAGTTCGTTGATGTTTTCTAAGTGTTCCATTTTCACTGAAGCTCTTTCCACATTCAATACATTTAAATGGTTTCTCCCCTGTGTGAGTTCGTTGATGTTTTCTAAGTGTTCCATTTTCACTGAAGCTCTTTCCACATTCAATACATTTAAATGGTTTCTCCCCTGTGTGAGTTCGTTGATGTTTTCTAAGTGTTCCATTTTCACTGAAGCTCTTTCCACATTCAATACATTTAAATGGTTTCTCCCCTGTGTGAGTTTGTTGATGTATTCTAAGGTATCCACTTCCACTGAAGCTCTTTCCACATTCAATACAATTAAATGGTTTCTCCCCCGTGTGAGCTCGTTGATGTATTCTAAGTGAATCACTTCTACTGAAGCTCTTTCCACATTCAATACATTTAAATGGTTTCTCCCCTGTGTGAATTCGTTGGTGTATTCTAAGGTGTGCACTTCGACTGAAGCTCTTTCCACATTCAATACATTTAAATGGTTTCTCCCCCGTGTGAGTTCGTTGATGTATTCTAAGTTTTGCATTTTGACTAAAGCTCTTTCCACATTCAATACATTTAAATGGTTTCTCCCCCGTGTGAGTTCGTTGATGTTTTCTAAGTGTTCCATTTTCACTGAAGCTCTTTCCACATTCAATACAATTAAATGGTTTCTCCCCCGTGTGAGTTCGTTGATGTTTTCTAAGTGTTCCATTTTCACTGAAGCTCTTTCCACATTCAATACAATTAAATGGTTTCTCCCCCGTGTGAGCTCGTTGATGTATTCTAAGTTTTGCATTTTGACTAAAGCTCTTTCCACATTCAATACATTTAAATGGTTTCTCCCCCGTGTGAGTTCGTTGGTGTATTCTAAGGTGTGCACTTCGACTGAAGCTGTTTCCACATTCAATACATTTAAATGGTTTCTCCCCCGTGTGAGTTCGTTGATGTTTTCTAAGTGTTCCATTTTCACTGAAGCTCTTTCCACATTCAATACAATTAAATGGTTTCTCCCCCGTGTGAGCTCGTTGATGTATTCTAAGTGATTCACTTCTACTGAAGCTCTCTCCACATTCAATACATTTAAATGGTTTCTCCCCTGTGTGAATTCGTTGGTGTATTCTAAGGTGTGCACTTCGACTGAAGCTCTTTCCACATTCAATACATTTAAATGGTTTCTCCCCCGTGTGAGTTCGTTGATGTATTCTAAGTTTTGCATTTTGACTAAAGCTCTTTCCACATTCAATACATTTAAATGGTTTCTCCCCCGTGTGAGTTCGTTGATGTTTTCTAAGTGTTCCATTTTCACTGAAGCTTTTTCCACATTCAATACATTTAAATGCTTTCTCCCCTGTGTGAGTTCGTTGATGTTTTCTAAGTGTTCCATTTTCACTGAAGCTCTTTCCACATTCAATACATTTAAATGGTTTCTCCCCCGTGTGAGTTCGTTGATGTTTTCTAAGTGTTCCACTTTCACTGAAGCTCTTTCCACATTCAGTACATTTAAATGGTTTCTCCCCTGTGTGAATTCGTTGGTGTATTCTAAGGTGTGCACTTCGACTGAAGCTGTTTCCACATTCAATACATTTAAATGGTTTCTTCCATATGTGAGTTTGTTGGTGTCTCCTCAGTCTTCCCCTGTGACTAAAGCACACCCCACATTCCATGCATTTCAACTGTTTTTTTGTTCTTCCCAATGAATTCATAGGTGGCTCCGTTGAATTCTGACCATCATCTTCCTGACCTGTTTGGAAGGAAGAGACTCCTGTTAGACATTCAAGAATGACAAGAAAGAAACTGAACACACATCAATCTCAATATGCACCTTTTCTTATTTTAACACCACCTCCATTCTCTACTGTCCTCGCTATGTTTCAAATTTTTAGGAATGCAGAGGAGATAATGGCAAGAGCAACACAAGATCACTCCATTCACACATAATAAAGCAGCAGCATTTTATAATACTGATCTACGTTGGAATGGGCTCCTTAAACACAGCTCTGTATTTTTCATTTTCAAGTGAGGAAATTATCTCAGCCTCGAATAACAGCATCTTTTCTGAGTAATTTTCAAAACTTAAGTGTTGTTATGCCACATGCAACTGTGAGAATATTGCAGTATGATAGAACCTAAGAAGAGCCTGCTGGATCAGCAAAGGTCCTCCTACTCCAGTATCCTGTTCTCACAGGGGCCAACCAGATGCATGTGGGAAACCAGGAAGCAGGATTGGAGCACAAGAGCCTGTGCTTTCCAGAAACTAGTACAGTGGTACCTTGGTTCTCAAACTTAATCCATTCCGGAAGTACGTTCCAAAACAAAAGCGCTCCTTCGCAGAGAAAATAATGCAAAATGGATTAATCAATTCCAGATTTTAAATAGAAACCCCTAAAACAGCAGTTTCACATGAATTTTACAGTCTTACAAGACCATTGATTAATAAAATGAAATCAATAAACAATGTACTGTAATATAAAATAAGTAAGACAGTTTTCTGGATGATAAAAAAAATTCTAACCTGCACTGATGATAGTCATTGTTTGGGACTTCCGCCTGGGACTGGGAAGATGCTGGCTGAAAAAAACATCTCAGAATCTCACGGGGCAAAGGGGCTGATATGGGAGTAAATCAGCCTCCCGAAATCTTCCCAGGATCTGTGGGAAGAGCTGCCTTGTCCGCGATGCCCATCAATCCTGCTCCGAACTCTGAGGAGGGAGGAGCAGGGGGGGGGGCTTGGACGCATAGCCCCCGAGGGAATTCAGCTCTCCCTGAAGCTACTCTTCCTGCTCCCGGTTTCCACAACTTAAATGAATAATTTGGTAATGTTTTGGACTTGCTTCAGACAAGAAGGAGAGGAGGCATTTTGCTTAACAATCCAGCCACTGAGAAGATAAGAAGAAACAAGAAAAAAGAGGACTATAACATTCTATCGGTATGTGGGAACGGAACGAAAGGGGGGGAGTCTTGCTCTATGTTATCTATGGGTACAACCCCCTTGAAGAGACGTTTTTACTACTTATAACAAGTGAGATCGAAAATAAACTGTGTGGACAAGAATTTACGAAATAATACACCCCTGGTCACGGTTGCTTCCCCCCCCCCTTTACTCTGTGAGAGACCTAGCAGACTTCTGGAAATGGCCGGAGTGATTTATGACGCAGTTATTAGAGGTCGACTGAGACAGACCTGGCTGTGAACCAAAGTCAGAGAGGGTGGGAATGCCACAAATTACTGCAAAATATACGGAATCATATACTGACAGGCCCCCACCCTTGGAAAGACTTTGAAGGAGCCGGAATGATAAGATTTTAAGCAAAACGCAATATATGGAATTCATCGAAGTCAAGTTAAGATGGCGATTGTTGAGATGGGACCTTTGGATTTGAAGTGGAGAGGCACCGTGCCGGGGGGGGGGGGAGGAAGTTTGGATATAAAACTCACACAGTCATGATAGTTTTGGGCTGTTTTATCTCACTTGCGAAAGTACTCAGTGGCGTGAAAGTAAATAAAAAAGAATGACGGATAACAACAAAAAGGAAATGGATGACATCAGGACTACGGAAGGCGACGGACTTAACGAAATGATAAAAATCCTAATTGTCTAAAGCAAGGGAAGTAAAAAAAAAGAAGAAGTAATAATTTGGCAATCCATTTGGATATATTTGGACTAATTGGACTATATGGATTAATTGATATTTATAAATATATGATGTGTTTTTTATGATTGGAAAATCTAATAAAAATGATTTGGCAGATAGTCATTGTTTGGATGGGGTTTTTTTTATCCATTTCCACAGTCACACAATCAATCAATCAATCAATCAGTAGCTGAACAGGGTTCCACACAGTGAACAAAACAAATGAACCGAAAAGCCTCAAAAACGAAAATGTAAAATACCGGTAAATAGCAAAAACAAAAGCTGAACTGTGAAATAATTAAGTGCCAGACCACTTTAACAGACACCACTTTCATGCTTGGAAATAATTTGCTTCTTTATCTCTATTGTTGTTCTGCTAATGGTTCTTTTGGTTTTGCAGCTTTTTGCAGTCAAGCAATCAATCAAACAAAACAAAAAAGACACAAAAACAGAAAATAAATATCAAAAACAGACAGACCTCAGTGTAACACTGAAAACAGAAGTGTGGCACTGAAAAGAGATGTTTGCCACTCATATTAGAAGTTTAACACTCAATACATAGCATGTTCGACTTCCGAAAAAAGTTCACAAACCAGAACACTTCCTTCCAAGTTGTTTGACTACTAAGCCGTTTGAGAACCAAGGTACCACTGCATTAAGAAGTATTATTGCCTATGACCAGGAGGACAGAGCACAGGCATCAGTCTAATCCTTTTTTCCCAGCTATCCAAGTTGCTGGCCGTCCCTGTCTCCTGTAGGATGGAAGTCCATAGACTAACTCTGCTTCTGTTGATTCATCTTTTGTAGCCCTGAAAGGCTGATAAATGTGTTATAGCCCAAGCTTTTGTGGGCTGCAGTCTGACAAAGTGGACTCTTGATGAGGAAATCTGGTGCCACTATAAACTTCTGAGTCTCTTTGTTGGCTTTGTGTACTTATTTTGGCTTTGTGTACTTTGTTGGCTTTGTGTACTTTGTGTACTTATTTTGTACTTTGTGTACTTTGTGTACTTTGTGTACTTGTGTACTTTGTGTACTTATGAAATTTATACCAAGTTTCTACCATAGTATCTCCATGTAAGGGACCCAGGTGGCGCTGTGGGTTAAACCACAGTGCCTAGGGCTTGCTGATCAGAAGGTCGGCGGTTCGAATCCCTGCGACGGGGTGAGCTCCCATTGCTTGGTCCCAGCTCCTGCCCACCTAGCAGTTCGAAAGCACGTCAAAGTGCAAGTAGATTAGGTACCGCTCCGGCGGGAAGGTAAACGGTGCTTCCGTGTTCTGCTCTGGTTCACCAGAAGCGGCTTTGTCATGCTGTCCACATGACCCGGAAGCTGTATGCCGGCTATCGGCCAATAAAGCGAGATTAGCGCCGCAACCCCAGAACGTTCCGCGACTGGACCTAATGGTCAGGGGTCCCTTTACCTTTACCTAGCTCCATGTAAGCTTAGAGACAGATAACATTACAGGGGTGCTATAAAATATTATACCACTCACTCACTCACTCTCACACACAACCCCAGTGTGTAACATCGGCAAGTTTACACAAATCGCTTATCCTTCTTCCTCCTAGCCCTCCCTCCACAGAACTGTGCAAGACATGCTTACAAATTCAATGCTTCTGTGTACACCGATGGCACGCAAAACCTCATGGGGAAGAAAACTATGGGAGGAATTCAGTGTTGTGCTGTGTCCATCACTCCATCACAGAAAGCATGTCAACTTGCCAGACATAATGGCTGTCCCTCTCCTCTCTCCATGCATTGAACGTTGCATCTACTTTGGTCCCAAGAGAAGTTTTCTGTTTAGGGGCTGATCATTGGGCTTTCCTCCCACTGCATCCTTCTCCAACTTGATGCTCTCTGGAAGTTGTTAGACTACAACTCCCATCATTCCATTGGTCATGCTGGCTGTGGCTGAGGGGAGTTGGAAATCTAATGAAGTCTGGAGGGTAGTATGTTGGAAAAGGCTAACTCAGAGGTTCTGACAATCCCATTGTCTGAGAATTTCAGGCAGGGGAAAGGAAATTGCAAAAGCACGCAAGGACCCAGACCTCCCTGTCTTTCGTCTCCTCTCCATCTTTTCCGCTTTCTTCCGCCACCATCCATCCATCCATGTCCCCATCTCCTCTCCCCTGGAACTCACCAGATTTCTCCCAGGGTCCTGGGAGGGAATGCTCAGAGGTTGTGGGGAGGGACGCGGGAGACAGCCTGACCAGGTCAACTGTCCATCTTCCTCCTTCCATCCTGGCCAGGTTCGCAGGTTCAGTCTCAGCTCGGTTTGCAGGTTCAGCTTCCTGAGGAGCCCAGAAGCCAGAGCAAGTTGCAGCTTCCTGGGAGGGAGGAAGAAGCCAAGGGAGTTTCAGAGCCCCTGCAGGGATTCTTCTGCCCAAGATATTCTTCTGACCCTAGAGAAGCCCCAACTGGGCACCCCCATCCCAAGAGCCTCCACCCATTTTCAAACACCTTTCATCACCTCCCGCCCTTCTTAATTAATTTATTTTTTGTTTATTCAATCTTTATTGGTTTAAAATCAACACATACACACACACAACACGAAAGCTTATAAAAGGAAAAAGAAGAAAACAAAACAAAAAGCACAATACATCTCTTACAAAAAGAAATAGAACAAAACATCATGAATGCAAAAAATTATTCCAGGCATCAACTTCCGACTTCCTTGATATGGGTTATTTATTTTCTTAATTACTTGTCTCTATTTTTCAATAAACATTATCTTTATAAAATCTTGTCTGAATTCTTTATACCTTGTTCAATTCCGAGAGTTATTCGAAGCATTCTAAAGTTTTTATATGGGGACACAATTCTTTTAATTATTGTCTATAGATCTCCCATTCCCTTTAAAACTTTTGGGTCAATCGATCTCTGATCTTTCCCGTTATCTTGTCTCTTCTATATATTCTGTATATTCTACTTCTATATATTCAAGCATTTTTACTTGCCTCTCCTCTTTTGATGGAATTTTATCTCCTTTCTATCCCTTGGCAATCAGCATCCTCACTGCAGTTGTTGCATACAAAAAGACCCCTTCCCAAGAGCCCCCCCCGCCCATTTTCAACCACCTTTGGCCATTCCTTTCACCTGCCTGTCCCACCTCCCTTCCGAAGGCTGGCATGGTATGCCCATTAGTGGCCTGAGAGTAGATCCCTTGGAACTTAAGAGTTATGCTGGAAAGGACTGCTCTGAATACATGGCTGGCCCTTGCATGGAGAAGAAGGAAGCCCCTTGCTTGCATCTAGACCCCCTGGGAGAGGCGGGGGATCCGCCCACTGCTCCCTCTGCCCCCTCCTCTGTCCTCCTGCTCTGCAAACACCCTTTGAGGTGGTTGATGGAAAGAGCCTTCAAACCGGTTTCCTCCTCTGCTCTCCCCCCCCCCCATCTTGTCCTTTTGGGAAACAGGTCAGGATTAAACAACTTAGGTGGAAAGTTCACACAATAAGCACTTTGGAGCACTGCTTGCTCATATTATGTGTTTATTTGGACCTAGAGGATAACATACCTGTTTACACATTATGTAATTCATTCATTAAAGAGGACATTTATTTAAAATTGAAGACCATTTCTACATACTGGAAGACTTCTGATGGCAGGTCTGTACAGGGAAGTTTTGATGTTTTAATGTGTTTTATTTTGTTGGAAGCTGCCCAGAGCGGCTGAGGCAACCCAGCCAGATGGGCAGGGTGCAAGTAATGAATTATTTATTATTGTTTTTTTTTTGTTTAGTCGTGTCTGACTCTTTCAGACACCATGGACCAAAATACGCCAGGCACTCCTGTCTTCCACTGCCTCCCGCAGTTTCGTCAAACTCATGTTGTTGTTGTTCCCTCCTAACCCTGTCTTCCTATTCATGCTGATCAGAGACTCTGTCCCAACCACTCCCTTGAATGCAACAGGGCTTCCTATTTTTACTGCTATTCCTTTACATTTCTATACTGCCCTTCGTCCTAAGATCACAGGGCTGCTTACAATAAAAAAAACAGTAATGCACACCAGAGTAAGAAAGAAAAACGACCCCCCTATGCAGTTGTGAAGGCCATACCTGGTAGATTGCTTAATGATCCAAACGCCTGGAAGAAGAGGACTGCTTTCGCCTGTTGCCTAAAGATAAGGTCCTCCCCCTCCGAGGGGTCTTCTGCCAGGGTACAGATATTAAAATTAAAACTATTATTAAGGCGATCCTGGCCAGCAATGCCCACCCCTCTCCCCTTTCCCGCCTCCTTCAATGCAACTCCCTTTGCACCAGATCTATGCAGGATGAAGCTTCTCTCTCCCCCCCCCTCCGCCTTCAAGGCCCCCATTTAAAAAACAGCTCCCTTTCCTCCTTTCTCTTCTCCCCGCCCGGAACTAGTGCAGGGCCGCCTCTCCTCGTCCAGGGGCTTCTCATCCTGGACCCCCTTGCAAAGCCCCTTCCCTCCTTCCCCGCCATTGGCTTTCCACTCACCCGAAATCCTGGGCAGCGGGGGCGGGAATGGGAGCCCCCGCGTGGGAGGCAGGGAGTGACGGCACTTAATTAGGAGCCTTAATTAGGAAGCAGCCCCCTCCTCCGCCTCCTTCCCTCCCTCCTTGCAAGCCCCGATTTGATCTCTGCTGGTGAAGCCGGAAGTGGAGGCAACTCTGGGGAGGAAGGAGAAGTTTCTCCCCACGCTCAGCCTCTTGTCTGTTATTTGATCATTGGGGGAAGGAAAACCTTGTAGCCCCCAGTCAATGGGGAGACGAGGGAAGGAACGTGTGCAGAGGGAATATAAGCTCCTACCGGTACTTTGCCCGCTAGACTGTGCCTGCTTTGGACCCTCGCTTTTGCAAGAACGTACCTGTATTGTCCTCAATAACCTCTTTACTGCTTCACCAATTTTGTTCAGATGGTATTTTAAGGAACAGGAGCAAGGGTCTCAGGACCCAATTCTTCCAATGTATGAAGTAAAGGTAAAGGTAGTAACTACGGCAAAAAAACCTAATAACTCTTCTGAGTAACTGAATAAATTATTTTAATAAATATTTAAATGGAGAACATACTTTACCTTCTCATGTTCATGCAAACTTGGTTCCACTCCAACCTTACTTAGTCCCCACCTCAGCAAAGAGTTCTGTATACAGAAATCTCCTGGACAGAAGTCTCCCTGTTTACATTATAGGGAGGGCTCACTCTCTGTCTACCTCATTGCACACTCATGACACACTGTGTCTTTTGCAGTGTCCTGTATTCTCCTCAAAGAAACACACCAGAGACACAGGAAGTTACATGCAGCAGAAGCAGCGAGACAGATTAGCTGGAGATTTTGATCCACAAAAGGAGCAGACGGGGAATGGTTAAGCAGAGCCGCCACCACCCCTGTGTCGCCCTTAGGTGTGCTCAGCCCTCGCCTGCTTCATGTCTCCACCTTCCATGAGAAAGAAGGATGGAGCTGAAGGAAACAGGAAGTGGTCCTTCAACCAGCCAGGACATCTCACCATCACAGACAGATCCAGTCTCCTGCTGGGGAGTCAAGAGTGGCCATGGGATGGTTGAGAAAGGAGGGGAAGGGGCCAGGGACCCCTCCCATGACACCAAGGGCAGCTCCTCTTCTGGGGCTAAAAGCATCAACATGGATGTGTTGTAAGAATTCCACATACCTACACATACACACACGAACAGAGAGGGGACCCTAATTTTTTACCACAGATCATCCCCTTGCCTCTCCCTCCTTGACATGAGGGGAGCCATGTCCTGAGAGAAGAGAGCCGAGAAGGCAACCCCCCCCCCTTCATTCTATGTGCGTGACCTGGAGAAGACCTGAAGATGGAAAAGGCAATCAACTCCACTTCCTACATCCGCCAGACATCCTGATGCATATCTTCTACTTAACGCATGCATATCTTCCTACTTAACGCTTTTCTGCCATCAAGACAGCATCTACCTAGCATAGGGGCCCCGGCATTCCTCAATTCCGGGAAATAACTCCTTAAGTGCCCTCATTAAGAAATCCACCCTTGCCCTGTTTCTTCCCTTTCATAGAAGGAAAATTAAAACGTCTTTGCTCCAATAAAATTATATGTGTGTTTCCCAGTTACTGAATGTCAATGTAAAAACGTGCATTCTTCCCAGGGAACACTGCTCTCAATCTTGTTCCCCATGCTTTTACTGTAGAGATTTACTATGTAGCCCTGATGTTACTGTATTTTTTCTTCATGAATCCTCCTTCAAAATGTAACCACAAAGAATGTATCGTTTATAAGTTGTTTTTTCGTTGTGTCAGTAAACCTTAGATACTGTATCTCTCTCTTAAGAAATAAGTAGAAAAAAACCTTAGAAACTAGAAGAATGCCTTGCTTTTGAACGCCTTGGTCTGGTCTCTGTTATTTGTGCTGTAGGTAGGAGCACTTAAATTCTCCGGGGTCTCTCCGGACTACGTCCTGGGATCAGAACCCCATTTCAAGCGAGAATGGTCTGTTCTTATTTCAGATGTTTGATTTTTGTCAGGACTGCAAGGAAGGGGAAAAAGGAAACGTAAAACACACACGCCTCTGGACACCCTAAGAACTGAATGAAAATAGCCCTGTCTGAGTGAATAGCTACTGGAGAGCAACATAAAGTCCCCAGGTTACATTTCCAGGTGGCACTAGAGAATGGACGCTTGTGGCACCTGCACATAGACCAGCTAAGGCGCAGGGTTGGGGATTTGGACACTACAACTGTGCCGCCTACTGTGGCCCCAGCTCCGGAGCGGACGCTAAGGGAAGGTGAGGCTCCACCTTAATCTCACTCACAAACTGCGGGCGTGGAGCAGAGCAGAGCAGTTTCGGTGGTTCTGCCTGGCTCTCCAGAGACTCGGACCACTGCCATGCCTGACCATCCACCAAGTCTGCTTGCGGTGGTTCCTTCGACAGCAGCGGAGCCAGGGAACTCGGGCTCAATGCCACTTTGGGTCGCACCGCAGTCGCAGTCAGAATTGGGCAGCCACCCGGACTCTGGTACTGGCAGGGTTTCCAAGCGCCCAGGTTATTTAAAAAACTATGTTCACTGGACAAACAGCACATGTAACACTGTATGGTAAATAGGGTCAATTAATATGTGATGGTGAGTCTTAAGGACTAATATAGTTGATAGTGAAACAGTTATGCCTGCGGATTTGTAACTAATGCCTTATCTCGGTGGGGAGGGGTGGGGAGGGGTGTTATGCATTGATGTTCTCACCCTGGCCACCAGGAGTATTGTGTATATAGTAATAATAATAATAATAATAATAATAATTTTATTATTTTTACCCCACCCATCTGGCCGAGTTTCCCCAGCCACTCTGGGCGGCTTCCAGTCAAATATTAAAACAATACAGTGGTGCCTCGCAAGACGAAATTAATTCGTTCTGCGAGTTTTGTCGTCTTGCGAGTTTTGTCGTCTTGCGAAGCACGGTCTGCGAAGCTCCTGCTAGCGAAGGGAGGAGAAGGGAGCGCGGCAGCGGCAGCTGTCTCCCTGGCTCCCTCGGGAGCTGCCGATGTGGAGCAGCCGCCAGGCGAAGAGGCGAACTGGGGGAGAACCCCGGAGAAAGCGGCGCCCGACAAAAGCGTGCCGCCTGCGGGGAGCCTGAGGCTTGAGGCTGGGCGGCAAAGCCCCGCTGGTGGTGCTTCGCGTCCGTGCAATCTAGCCGGCGGGGAGAGCGGCCGTCGCCGGGGCTGCCGCCAGGGCAGCTCTTCACAGCGCGCGAGCGCTGCACGCGGGAAACTTCCCGCCGCCGCCGGTGACCGAGGGACCGAGTTGCCGCCGGTGACCGAGTTTTTAACAGGCTAAATTCACTACAGTACTGTAGTTGAAAAGAAAAGGGAAACTCGCAAGACGTTTTCGTCTTGCAAAGCAAGCCCATAGGGAAATTCGTCTTGTGAAGCAACTCCAAAAACGAAAAACTCTTTCGTCTAGCGAGTTTTTCGTCTTGCGGGGTACCACTGTACAGCATTAAATATTAAAAACTTCCCTAAACAGGGCTGCCTTCAGATGTCTTTTAAAAATAGGATAGCTGCTTATTTCCTTGACATCCACTGGAAGGGCGTTCCACAGGGAGGGCGCCACTACCGAGAAGGCCCTCTGTCTGGTTCCCTGTAACCTCACTTCTCGCAATGAGGGAACCGCCAGAAGGCCCTCGGCGCTGGATCTCAGTGTCCGGGCTGAACGATGGGGGTGGAGACGCTCCTTCAGGTATACAGGATCGAGGCCGTTTAGGGCTTTAAAGGTCAGCACCAACACTTTGAATTGTGCTCGGAAACGTACTGGGAGCCAATGTAGTTCTCTCAGGACCAGTGTTATGTGGTCCCAGCGGCCACTCCCAGTCACCAGTCTAGCTGCCGCATTCTGGATTAATTGCAGTTTCCGGGTCACCTTCAAAGGTAGCCCCACGTAGAGCGCATTGCAGTAGTCCAAGCGGGAGATAACTAGAGCATGCACCACTCTTGCGAGACAGTCTGCGGGCAGGTAGGGTCTCAGCCTGCGTACCAGATGGAGCTGGTAGACAGCCGTCCTGGACACAGAATTAATCTGCGCCTCCATGGACAGCTGAGAGTCCAAAATGACTCCCAGGCTGCGCACCTGGTCCTTCAGGGGCACAGTAACCCCATTCAGGGCCAGGGAGCCCCCCACACCCGCCTGCACCCTGTCCCCCAAAAACAGTACTTCTGTCTTGTCAGGATTCAACCTCAATCTGTTAGCCGCCATCCATCCTCCAACCGCCTCCAGGCACTCACACAGGACGTTCACCGCCTTCACTGGTTCTGATTTGAAAGAGAGGTAGAGCTGGGTGTCATCTGCATACTGATGAACACCCAGTCCAAACCCCCTGATGATCTCTCCCAGCGGCTTCATATAGATATTAAAAAGCATGGGGGAGAGGACGGAACCCTGAGGCACCCCGCAAGTGAGAGCCCAGGGGTCCGAACACTCATCCCCCACCACCACTTTCTGGACACGGCCCAGGAGGAAGGAGCGGAACCACTGTATAACAGTGCCCCCAGCTCCCAGTCCCTCTAGACGGTCCAGAAGGATGTTATGGCCGATGGTGTCAAAGGCCGCTGAGAGATACAGCAGAACTAGGAAACAGCTCTCACCTTTGTCCCTAGCCCGCCGGAGATCATCAACCAGCGCGACCAAGGCAGTTTCAGTCCCATGATGAGGCCTGAACCCCGACTGGAAGGGATCCAAATGGTCCGCATCCTCCAGGCGTGCTTGGAGTTGTTCAGCAACCACCCGCTCAATCACCTTGCCCAAGAATGGTAGATTTGAGACTGGACGATAGTTGGCCATAATGGCCGGGTCTAAAGATGTTTTTTTAAGAAGCGGTTTAATGACCGCCTCTTTCAGCAGGTCTGGGAATACTCCCACGCCAAGGGAAGCATTCACCACCCCGTGAAGCCCATCGCCCAGCCCTTCCTGGCTCGATTTTATTAGCCAGGATGGGCAAGGATCAAGAAGACAGGTGGTCGGTTTCACTCGTCCAAGCAGCCTGTCCACATCCTCGGAAGTAACAGATTGGAATTGATCCCATAAAACATGACTAGACAGGGCTCTAGCACTCTCCCGCCCCAGCTCTGCTCCCACGGTGGAGTCCACCTCCTTCCGAATCTGAGCGACTTTATCTGCAAAAAACTTTGCAAAAGCATTGCAGGAGATCTTGGGGTCCCTACCAGACCCCGATGACGGAGGTGGTTCTGCTAAATTGCGAACCACCTGGAAGAGTCTCCTGCTGCTGTTTTCTGTAGATGCAATGGAAACGGTGAAGAAGGTCCTCTTCGCTGTCGCCATTGCCACTTGGTAGGCTCGAAGTTGAGCTCTAGCCCGTGTCCGGTCTGATTCAGAATGAGTTTTCCGCCACCGAATTGGTCCCACCTCCCGGCAGAGGGGAAGGGTCGCGGAGAAGTCTAGTTGCACCAGGAAGTGATCTGACCATGGCACTTCTTTTGTTTCGCTTTTACTTAGTGTCAGATCACCAACATCCATAGAGGTGAATACCAGGTCCAAGGCATGTCCGTGGCTATGAGTTGGGCCAGACTTATTCAGGGACAGCCCCATGGAGGCCATGCTTTCCACGAAGTCCCGAGCAGCCCCTTGTAAGGTCATGTCGGCATGGATGTTAAAATCCCCTAGGACAACCAAACTAGGTGTCTCGAGGAGAACATCCGCCACGACCTGAAGCAGCTCGGGCAGGGAATCCTTGGTGCAGCGGGGAGGTCGGTACACCAAAAGGAATCCTGTACTGCCCCTATTGCCCAACTTCCAGAACATGCACTCAGAAAACTGGGTCTTCCCAATAGGACGCCTGGTGCAAACTAATGACTTCCTAAAAGTCACTGCAACCCCCCCTCCCCGCCCAGATGGCCTGGGTTGCTGTGTGTAAGAGAAACCTGGTGGACAAGCAGCGGCAAGGACAGGCCCATCTGCCTCATCCAACCAAGTCTCTGTTACACATGCCAGGTCAAATCCTCCATCCACAATCAGGTCGTGGATGGCAGTTGTTTTTTCATCATTGACCTGGCATTACACAGCAACACTTTCAGGTCATGTGGGTTTCCCTTGCTGATTCCAGTATCCTTCCGGCCAGGACCAGACCCGGAGGCAGGGATAGTCTTCAAACAACGACTAAACCTGCCTCCTCGGGAATGACATGGTCTGGTCTTAGCGTGACTCCTCCTCCTGCCCGTGGTCACTGAGATCGGGTGTCCCAATACATCCCCCCCTGTGGAACCTGCCCCAGCCATTCTGTTGGCTGAGGCCCCCTCCCAGTCAGCCCTGACCCTTTCCCCTTAAAAAGCGAAATACAAACTATATAACTTAACAAAATAATAAAAATAAAAACGAAGCAAAAAACAATTATGCTAAAATTAAACTACTCCCTGCCCCAAGTAAACATTTATCCCACCCCAACAGAAAATAAAATAAAATGTCATAAAAACCATCATTCAAGGTGGAACAAATTAAGAACATTTAAAACATTTAAAATCATTTTTGCCACTTGCTGCTCAGAAGATGTGTGATTGTGGGCCCGATGGATTTGGCCGGATGGGGAGCAGTCACGGAGCAGCAGCAAAGAGCAGCAAAGTCCCTGACGCCTCTCTGCAGCCTCTTATGCTGTGGTTGAGTGCAGGCCACGCCTCTAGGCCAGATGGAATTGGCCAGACGGGGAGCAGTCCTCCCAACACTCACAGAGCAGCAGTGATGGTCCTGACGCCTCTCTGCAGTCTCTTCACTCAGGTCCACATCAGTTAATTTAGCCGGGAAACCCTGGGCAGTTGTTGCAATGTTGACAGCCGGCTGCCTATAAAAGCAGGCTGTCTGAGCTGTTTAGTGTTCAGTTCAGTTCCAGTTTACTTATAAAGAACTACAGTACAGTACTTGGAAAAATCTCTGTCGTCTGCTATGCCCTCTCATAACGTAATAGGGGCTGCCTTAAATGGCGGCCGCCAAGCAATCACGCTGGCACAAACAAAGCCCAGGCCCCGTCCTCTTGGCTCTACGAGGAGGGAGGGAGGAGGAAAGAAAGCTGCAACCAATCAGAGGGAAAGAATGCTGCTGGAACCAATCAAATGCTAGTCCCACACGACGGGAGAGAAGTCAGAAGCCAGGAGGAGGGAGGGAGGAGGTGCCGCCGTCAGGCAGAGAGAGAGAGAAAATGGTGCAGAATCAAACAATATAAATCAGAACCATGTGGCGATTTCTGGACTGACCGCGGGCCGGATCCAGAACCCATTCTGCCCAGAAACGGCCCGTGGGCCTTTGGTTGCCGACCTCTGTCCAGAGACTTGATAGTCATCTTCATCTCCCACAAACTCTGGGAACTGGAGTTCTGGGAGGAACCTCTCAGATGTTTCTGAGTCTACTCAGCCAACTACAATTGGACTTCCTGAGAGTACAATTCCCAAAAAAGCTGGACCAAGGCCTTTAGCCACAGCCCTGACCAAATAACTGAGCTTTCTCTTCCATCCCTCTCCACCTCCCACATTCACATTAAATCTGTCTCCCACTCCTCAATCCCTTTCACTAATCTCGCCTAGACCTAATTCTTTCACATTTCTTTTAAAACATTTCTGTGAACTAAGAAACACAAAAAACACCCTCGCTGGTCACTTTCAACAGGTCAAAAGCCAATGCAGAAAATATTAAATAAAAACAGATCAAAACAGGTACACAAGAGCACAGAATATAGGAGATGAGTTTTAAAAGGAATCCCAAATGACCATTTTACACAGAGACCTTTTCATTCAGCTGGAAAATGCTATCACTAAAAAGGTCTTCAATGGATTATGCAAAGTGCAAGTAATTGTTGCAAAACTCTTCAGACTGAATGAAAATGCAGCAATAGAGAAAAGGAAAGTACGTAGATTTATTGTTTGCTGACAGCAAGCAGTGGCTCAGAGGATACTTCCAAAGGCTGAGCCCCCAGAGCATCAGGGCTTCTGGGTTTATATACCTTTTTCCAGATAGCTTTAGGCATTGCATATTCATATATTGCAGCAAAATTAAGCTAATAAGCATTGACATCGCCCTTCCTTTTGTCCTTTTAAAGATCACTTCCCTTTTCTTATAATTAGTTACATTTTCCATATTAGGCATTCCTATGATATAATCAAAGCATGCAAAGCAAAAATCCCCTTCTTATCAGTCATTCTGTTATCATACATTCGGTGGAAAGCACCCAACTTCCATATCCTGTTTATAACTATCTTGTGACGATGAGACGTTATGACCATGATGGACGTCTTTCCTTCCAGACTGAAAACATAGCTAAATATATATGTTCTGCTAACACAGCAATAAGTCACAGTGAGAAGCACAGCATTTTGATTTTTTAAACAAAGTACCATTTTAAGGCATAGTTAGTTTCTGAAATAAGGCATAAGAGTATGAGGTACAGGTACAATAATATGCTTTCTTCAGGTAGCCTTGCCACATAATGAGCGCCTGGAATGCTGATCCATAAGACAAGGGCAGCCCATCATTTGGGCAGTGAAGGGCGGACCTCAAAACTCAACAGATTCAAAACACACCTTGAACATCCCAGATTCAAGCTCTCTCCCTGTTTATCTAGCAAGAAGTTGCCACTTATTTTGTACATTTAGTATATGTGACCTTCATTACTTTAATACATATATATGTGTATACAAATTTACGTACAAACACTAGAACATCTCACACATTCTATGTATTTACAACTGATTTCCCCCTTTCTGAGTTTCTTGATGTAAGTAGTGAACCCTGAGTGGAACACTCCATACATTTATATGCTTTCTCCTGTGTGAATTTGCTAATGAATATTAAGGTCTCCACTCCCTCTGAAGCGCTTTCCACATTCAATACATCTGTAGTTTTCATTGTGTGTCAGTTATCTGATGTTTTCTAAGTTTTCCACTATCACTGAAGCTCTTTCCACATTCAATACATTTAAACGGTTACTCCCGTGTGTGATTTCGTTGGTGTATTCTAAGTGTTCTACTTTCACTGAAGACCTTTCCACATTCAATACATTTAAATGGTTTCTCCCCTGTGTGAATTCGTTGATGGTTTCTAAGTGATCCACTTCTACTGAAGCTCTTTCCACATTCAATACATTTAAATGGTTTCTCCCCTGTGTGAGTCCGTTGATGTATTCCAAGTGTTCCATTTTCACTGAAGCTCTTTCCACATTCAATACATTTAAATGGTTTCTCCCCTGTGTGAGTCCGTTGATGTATTCTAAGTGATCCACTTCTACTGAAGCTCTTTCCACATTCAATACATTTAAATGGTTTCTCCCCTGTGTGAGTTCGTTGATGTTTTCTAAGTGTTCCATTTTCACTGAAGCTCTTTCCACATTCAATACATTTAAATGGTTTCTCCCCTGTGTGAGTCCGTTGATGTATTCTAAGTGGTCCACTTCCAATGAAGCTCTTTCCACATTCAATACATTTAAATGGTTTCTCCCCTGTGTGAGTTTGTTGGTGTATTCTAAGTGAATCACTTGTACTGAAGCTCTTTCCACATTCCATGCATTTAAATGGTTTCTCCCCTGTGTGAGTTCGTTGATGTTTTCTAAGTGTTCCATTTTCACTGAAGCTCTTTCCACATTCAATACATTTAAATGGTTTCTCCCCTGTGTGAGTCCGTTGATGTATTCTAAGTGATCCACTTCCAATGAAGCTCTTTCCACATTCAATACATTTAAATGGTTTCTCCCCTGTGTGAGTTTGTTGGTGTATTCTAAGTGAATCACTTGTACTGAAGCTCTTTCCACATTCCATGCATTTAAATGGTTTCTCCCCTGTGTGAGTTCGTTGGTGTATTCTAAGGTGTGCACTTCGACTGAAGCTCTTTCCACATTCAATACATTTAAATGGTTTCTCCCCTGTGTGAGTTCGTTGGTGTATTCTAAGGTGTGCACTTCGACTGAAGCTCTTTCCACATTCCATGCATTTAAATGGTTTCTCCCCCGTGTGAGTTCGTTGGTGTAGTCTAAGTGATTCACTTCTACTGAAGCTCTTTCCACATTCAATACATTTAAATGGTTTCTCCCCCGTGTGAGTTCGTTGATGTTTTCTAAGTGCTCCTTTTTCACTGAAGCTCTTTCCACATTCAATACATTTAAATGGTTTCTCCCCTGTGTGAGTCCGTTGATGTATTCTAAGTGGTCCACTTCCAATGAAGCTCTTTCCACATTCAATACATTTAAATGGTTTCTCCCCCGTGTGAGTTCGCTGATGTATTCTAAGGTGTGCACTTCGACTGAAGCTCTTTCCACATTCAATACATTTAAATGGTTTCTCCCCTGTGTGAGTTCGATGATGTTTTCTAAGTGCTCCATTTTCACTGAAGCTCTTTCCACATTCAATACATTTAAATGGTTTCTCCCCTGTGTGAGTTCGTTGATGTATTCTAAGGTGTGTACTTTGACTGAAGCTCTGTCCACATTCAATACATTTAAATGGTTTCTCCCCCGTGTGAGTTCGTTGATGTATTCTAAGGTGTGCACTTTGACTGAAGCTCTGTCCACATTCAATACATTTAAATGGTTTCTCCCCCGTGTGAGTTCGTTGATGTATTCTAAATTTTGCATTTTGACTGAAGCTCTTTCCACATTCAATACATTTAAATGGTTTCTCCCCCGTGTGAGTTCGTTGATGTTTTTGAAGTGCTCCATTTTCACTGAAACTTTTTCCACATTCAATACAATTAAATGGTTTCTCCCCCGTGTGAGTTCGTTGATGTATTCTAAGTGATTCACTTCTACTGAAGCTCTTTCCACATTCAATACATTTAAATGGTTTCTCCCCCATGTGAGTTCGTTGATGTCTTCTAAGATGCCCACTTGTACTGAAGCTCTTTCCACATTCAATACATTTAAATGGTTTCTCCCCTGTGTGAGTTCGTTGGTGTCTCCTCAGTCTTCCCCTGTGACTAAAGCACACCCCACATTCCATGCATTTAAACTGTTTTTTTGTTCTTCCCAATGAATTCAGAGGTTGCTCCGTTGAATTCTGACCATCATCTTCCTGACCTGTTTGGGAGGAAGAGAATCCTGTTAGACATTCAAGAATGACAAGAAAGAAACTGAACACACGTCAATCTCAATATGCACCTTCTCTTATTTTAACACCATCTCCATTTTCTACTGTCCTCGCTGTGTTCCAAATTTTTAGGAATGCAGAGGAGATAATGGTAAGAGCAACACATGTTCACTCCATTCACACGTAATAAAGCAGCAGCATTTTATAATACTGATCTACGTTGGAATGGGCTCCTTAAACACAGCTCTGTATTTTTTATTTTCAAGTGAGGAAATGATCTCAGGCTCAAATAACAGCATCTTTTCTGAGTAATTATCAAAACTCAAGTGTTGTTATGCCACATGCAACTGTGAGAATATTGCAGTATAATAGAACCTAAGAAGAGCCTGCTGGATCAGCAAAGGCCCTCCTACTCCAGTATCCTGTTCTCACAGGGGCCAACCAGATGCATGTGGGAAACCAGGAAGCAGGATTGGAGCACAAGAGCCTGTGCTTTCCAGAAACTAGTACAGTGGCACCTTGGTTCTCAAACTTAATCCATTCCGGAAGTACGTTCCAAAACCAAAGGGTTCCAAAATAAAAGCGCGCCTTCGAAGAGAAAATAATGCAAAATGGATTAATCAATTCCAGATTTTAAATAGAAACCCCTAAAACAGCAGTTTCACATGAATTTTACAGTCTTACAAGACCATTGATTAATAAAATGAAATCAATAAACAATGTACTGTAATATAAAATAAGTAAGACAGTATCATGGATGATAAAAAAAATTCTAACCTGCACTGATGATAGTCATTGTTTGGGACTTCCGCCTGGGACTGGGAAGATGTTGGCTGAAAAAAACATCTTCTCCGAATCTCACGGGGCAAGGGGGCTGATATGGGAGTAAATCAGCCTCCCGAAATCTTCCCAGGATCTGTGGGAAGAGCTGCCTTGTCCGCGATGCCCATCAATCCTGCTCCGAACTCTGAGGAGGGAGGAGCAGGGGGGCTTAGACGCATAGCCCCCGAGGGAATTCGGCTCTCCCTGAAGCCACTCTTCCTGCTTCCGGTTTCCACAACTTAAATGAATAATTTGGTAATGTTTTGGACTTGCTTCAGACAAGAAGGAGAGGAGGCATTTTGCTTAACAATCCAGCCACCGAGAAGATAAGAAGAAACAAGAAAAAAGAGGACTGTAACATTCTATCGGTATGTTATCTATGGGTACAACCCCCTTGAAGAGACGTTTTTACTACTTATAACAAGTGAGATCGAAAATAAACTGTGTGGAAAAGAATTTACGAAATAATACACCCCTGGTCACGGTTGCTTCCCTTTACTCTGTGAGAGACCTAGCAGACTTCTGGAAATGGCCGGAGTGATTTATGACGCAGTTTAATTAGAGGTCAACTGAGACAGACCTGGCTGTGAACCAAAGTCAGAGAGGGTGGGAATGCCACAAATTACTGCAAAATATACGGAATCATATACTGACAGGCCCCCACCCTTGGAAAGACTTTGAAGCAGCCGGAATGATAAGATTTTAAGCAAAACGCAATATATGGAATTCATCAAAGTCAAGTTAAGATGGCGATTGTTGAGATGGGACCTTTGGATTTGAAGCGGAGAGGCACCGTGCCAGGGGGGTGGAAAAAAGTATGGATATAAAACTCACACAGTCATGATAGTTTTGGGCTGTTTTATCTCACTTGCGAAAGTACTCAGTGGCGTGAAAGAAAATAAAAAAGAATGACGGATAACAACAGAAAGGAAATGGATGACATCAGGACTATGGAAGGCGGCGGACTTAACGAAATGATTAAAATCCTAATTGTCTAAAGCAAGGGAAGTCAAAAAGAAGAAGAAGTAATAATTTGGCAATACATTTGGATATATTTGGACTAATTGGACTATGTGGATTAATTGATATTTATAAATATATGATGTGTTTTTTATGATTGGAAAATCTAATAAAAATGATTTGGCAGATAGTCATTGTTTGGATGGGTTTTTTTATCCATTTCCACAGTCACACAATCAATCAATCAATCAATCAGTAGCTGAACAGGGTTCCACACAGTGAACAAAACAAATGAACCGAAAAGCCTCAAAAACGAAAATGTAAAATAAATAGCAAAAACAAAAGCTGTACTGTGAAATAATTAAGTGCCAGACCACTTAAACAGACACCACTTTCATGCTTGGAAATAATTTGCTTCTTTATCTCTATTGTTGTTCTGCTAATGGTTCTTTGGTTTTGCAGCTTGTTGCAGTCAAACAATCAATCAATCAATCAAACAAAACAAAAAAGACACAAAAACACAAAATAAATATCAAAAACAGACAGACCTCAGTGTAACACTGAAAACAGAAGTGTGGCACTGAAAAGAGTTTGGCACTCATATTAGAAGTTTAACACTCAATACGGAGCATGTTCGACTTCCGAAAAAAGTTCACACACCAGAACACTTACTTCCAAGTTGTTTGACTACTAAGCCGTTTGAGAACCAAGGTACCACTGCCTTAAGAAGCATTATTGCCTATGACCAGGAGGGCAGAGCACAGGCATCAGTTTAATCCTTTTTCCCCAGCTATCCAAGTTGCTGGCCGTCCCTGTCTCCTGTAGGATGGAAGTCCATAGACTAACTCTGCTTCTGTTGATTCATCTTTTGTAGCCCTGAAAGGCTGATAAATGTGTTATAGCCTAAGCTTTTGTGGGCTGCACTCTGACAAAGTGGACTCTTGACGAGGAAATCTGGTGCCACTATAAACTTCTGAGTCTCTTTGTTGGCTTTGAGTACTTATTTTGAAATTTATACCAAGTTTGTACCACAGTATCTCCTTGCAGGCTTAGAGACGGATAAAATTACAGGGGTGCTATAAAATATTATACCACTCACTCACTCTCACACACAACCCTAGTGTGTAACATCGGCACGTTCACACAATTCACTTATCCTTCTTCTTCCTAGCCCTCCCTCCACACAACTGTGCAAGACATGGTTACAAATTCAATGCTTCTGTGTACACCGATGGCACGCAAAACCTCATGGGGAAGAAAACTATGGGAGGAATTCAGTATTGTGCTGTGTCCATCATTCCATCACAGAAAGCATGTCAACTTGCCAGACGTAATGGCTGTCCCTCTCCTCTCTCCATGCATTGAACGTTGCATCTACTTTGGTCCCAAGAGAAGTTTTCTGTTTAGGGGCTGATCATTGGGCTTTCCTCCCACAGCATCCTTCTCCAACTTGATGCTCTCTGGAAGTTGTTAGACTACAACTCCCATCATTCCATTGGTCATGCTGGCTGTGGCTGAGGGGAGTTGGAAATCTAATGATGTCTGGAGGGTAGTATGTTGGAAAAGGCTAACTCAGAGGTTCTGGCAATCCCATTGTCTGACAATTTCAGGCAGGGGAAAGGAAATTGCAAAAGCACGCAAGGACCCAGACCTCCCTGTCTTTCGTCTCCTCTCCATCATTTCCTCTTTCTCCCACCACCATCTATGTCCCCATCTCCTCTCCCCTGGAACTCACCAGATTTCTCCCAGGGTCCTGGGAGGGAATGCTCAGAGGTTGTGGGGAGGGACGCGGGAGACAGCCTGACCAGGTCAACCGTCCATCTTCCTCCTTCCATCCTGGCCAGGTTCGCAGGTTCAGTCTCAGCTAGGTTTGCAGGTTCAGCTTCCCGAGGAGCCCAGAAGCCAGAGCAAGTTGCAGCTTCCTGGGAGGGAGGAAGAAGCCAAGGGAGTTTCAGAGCCCCTGCAGGGATTCTCCTGCCCAAGATATGATGCTGCCCCTGGAGAAGCCCCAACTGGGCACCCCCATCCCAAGAGCCTCCACACATTTTCAAACACCTTTCATCACCTCCCGCCCTTCTTATTTTATTTTTATTTTTTTATTTTATGTATCAACACATACACAGACACACACACAACACGAAAGCTTATAAAAGGAAAAAGGAAATAAAAGGAAACAAAACAAAAAAGCACAATACATCTCTTAAAGAAAGAAATAGAACAATACATCACGAATGGAAAAAAATTCCAGCCATCAACTTCAGACTTCCTTGATATGGGTTATTTGTTTTCTTAATTACTTGTCTATATTTTTCAATAAACTTTATCTTTATTAAATTTTGTCTGAATTCTTTATTACTTGTTCAATTCCGAGAGTTATTTGAAGCATTCTAAAGTATTTATATGGGGACACTGTTCTTTTAAATATTGTCTATAGATCTCCCATTCCCTTAAAAACCTTTGGGTTAATCGATCTCTGATCTTTTCCATCATAAATTCTAGTTCCATATATTCAAGAATTTTTACTTGCCTCTCCTCTTTTGATGGAATTTTATCTCCTTTCCATCCCTTAGGAATCAGCATCCCCGCTGTAGTTGTTGCTAACAAAAAGACCCTTTCCCAAGAGCCCCCCCCCATTTTCAACCACCTTTGGCCATTCCTTTCACCTGCCTGTCCCACCTCCCTTCCGAAGGCTGGCATGGTATGCACATTAGTGGCCTGAGAGTAGATCCCTTGGAACTTGAGAGTTAATCTGCAAAGGACTGCTCTGAATACATGGGTGGCCCTTGCATGGAGAAGAAGGAAGCCCCTTGCTTGCATCTGGACCTCCTGGGAGAGGCGGGGGATCTGCCCACTGCTCCCTCTGCCCTCGCTGCCCCCTCCTCTATCCTCCTGCTCTGCAAACACCCTTTGAGGTGGTTGATGGAAAGAGCCTTCAAACCGGTTTCCTCCTCTGCTCCCCCCCCCTCCTGTCCTTTTGGGAAACAGGTCAGGATTAAAGCACTTTGGAGCACTGCCTGCTCATATTATGTGTTTATTTGGACCTAGAGAATAACATACATGTTTACACCCCGGGATTCATTAAAGAGGGCATTTTTTTAAAATTGAAGACCATTTCTACAAACTGCAAGACTTCCGATGGCAGGTCTGTACAGGGAAGTTTTGATGTTTTAATGTGTTTTATTTTGTTGGAAGCTGCCCAGAGCGGCTGAGGCAACCTAGCCAGATGGGCAGGGTGCAAGTAATGAATTATTTATTATTGTTGTTGTTTTTGTTTAGTCGTGTCTGACTCTTTGAGACCCCATGGACCAAAATACGCCAGGCACTCCTGTCTTCCACTGCCTCCCACAGTTTTGTCAAACTCATGTTGTTGTTGTTCCCTCCTAACCCTGTCTTCCTATTCATGCTGATCAGAGACTCTGTCCCAACCACTCCCTTGAATGCAACAGGGCCTCCTATTTTTACTGCTCTTCTTTACATTTCTATACTGCCCTTCCTCCTAAGATCACAGGGCTGCTTACAATAAAAAAACAGTAATGCACACCAGAGTAAGAAATAAAAACGACCCCCCTATGCAGTTGTGAAGGCCATACCGGGTAGATTGCTTAATGATCCAAACGCCTGGGAGAAGAGGACTGCTTTCGCCTGTTGCCTAAAGATAAGGTCCTCCTCCTCCGAGGGGTCTTCTGCCAGGGTACAGATATTAAAATTAAAACTATTATTAAGGCGATCCTGGCCAGCAATGCCCACCCCTCTCCCCTTTCCCGCCTCCTTCAATGCAACTCCCTTTGCATCAGATCCCTGCAGGAGGAAGCTTCCCCCCCCCCCGCCTTCAAGGCCCCCATTTAAAAAACAGCTTCGTTTCCTCCTTTCTCTTCTCCCCGCCCGGAACTAGTGCAGGGCCGCCTCTCCCCGCCCCGGGGCTTCTCATCCTGGACCCCCTTGCAAAGCCCCTTCCCTCCTTCCCCGCCATTGGCTTTGCACTCACCCGAAATCCTGGGCAGCGGGGGCGGGAATGGGAGCCCCCGCGTGGGAGGCAGGGAGTGACGGCACTTAATTAGGAGCCTTAATTAGGAAGCAGACCCGCTCCCCGCCTCCTTCCCTTCCTCCTTTGCAAGCCCCGATTTGATCTCTGCTGGTGAAGCCGGAAGTGGAGGCAACTCTGGGGGGGAAGGAGAAGTTTCTCCCCACGCTCAGCCTCTTGTCTGTTATTTGATCATTGGGGGAAGGAAAACCTTGTAGCCCCCAGTCAATGGGGAGACGAGGGAAGGAACGTGTGCAGAGGGAATATAAGCTCCTACCGGTACTTTGCCCGCTAGACTGTGCCTGCTTTGGACCCTCGCTTTTGCAAGAACCTACCTGTAATGTCCTCAATAACCTCTTTACTGCTTCACCAATTTTGTTCAGATGGTATTTTAAGGAACAGGAGCAAGGGTCTCAGGACCCAATTCTTCCAATGTATGAAGTAAAGGTAAGGGTACCCCTGACCGTGTAGCTTCCGGCAAAAAACCTAATAACTCTTCTGAGTAACTGAATAAATTATTTTAATAAATATTTAAATGGAGAACATACTTTACCTTCTCATGTTCATGCAAACATGGTTCCACTCCAACCTCACTTAGTCCCCACTTCCACCTCAGCAAAGAGCTCTGTATACAGAAATATCCAGGACAGAAGTGTGGGATGTATAACACTGGTGCAGTCAATCACAACATTCCTAGAGTGTACACAAAGAGTCTTGGTCCTCCAGGTAGTTTCCTGTGCCTGGAGGAGGATCATTTCCTTTGTGTGACCAGAGGTGGGAGTGGCCTTACCTGAAGCACAGAGGTCAGAAGCCATTCTCCTCTCTCTTCCCTCGGATCTTCAAGCAAGCAACATCTCAAGAGAAGATGCTCTCTTGGCTTCCAGCCAAGAGAAGCCACATGGAGCCTTCTCCCTTATGGAGAGACTCCACATGTAAATACATTTCATCTAAGCTAGCCTGCCTTCTGAGACTTGTATGAGCTTGGAATGTCTGTAAGTAAAAGCTTTATACTTTTATAAGCTTATGTGTCGTGTATTTTATTTTAAGAGGGAAGCAGGGGAATTATATGCCAGGATCTGCCTTGTTCTAGAAGTTTATAGGAACTTAAACGCCACGTTTTGCTGCGCTTTATTGGGGATGAGAAACTCTGCTAGTTTGCAGCTTGTTAGCACAAGCTGGGATAGGAAATATTAAACAATATTCCCTCATCCACATTCCCACTCATCTCCCAGAAGAAGTCTCCCTGTTTACATTATAGGGAGGGCTCACTCTCTGTCTACCTCATTGCAGACTCCTTACACATGATGTCTTTGGCAGTGTCCTGTATTCTCCTCAAAGAAACACACCAGAGACACAGGAAGTTACATGCAGCAGCAGCAGCAGCAGCAAGACAGATTAGCTGGACATTTTGATCCACAAAAGGAGCAGACGGGGAATGGTTAAGCAGAGCCACCACCCCTGTGTCGCCCTTAGGTGTGCTCAGCCCTCACCTGCTTCATGTCTCCACCTTGCATGAGAAAGAATGGAGCTGAAGGAAACGGGAAGTGGTGCTTCAACCAGCCAGGACATCACACCAGAACAGGCAAATTTTACCTTCTCATGTTCATGCAAACATGGTTCCACTCCAATCTCACTTAGTCCCCACTTCCACCTCAGCAAAGAGTTCTGTATACAGAAATCTCCAGGACAGAAGTCTCCCTGTTTACATTATAGGGAGGGCTCACTCTCTGTCTACCTTATTGCAGACTCATGACACACTGTGTCTTTTGCAGTGTCCTGTATTCTCCTCAAAGAAACACACCAGAGACACAGGAACATTGACATGCAGCAGCAGCTAGACGGATTAGCTGGAGATTTTGATCCACAAAAGGAGCAGACGGGGAATGGTTAAGCAGAGCCACCACCCCTGTGTCGCCCTTAGGTGTGCTCAGCCCTCACCTGCTTCATGTCTCCACCTTGCATGAGAAAGAAGGATGGAGCTCCAGGAAACAGGAAGTGGTCCTTCAACCAGCCAGGACATCTCACCATCACAGACAGATCCCGTCTCCTGCTGGGGAGTCAAGAGTGGACCTGGGATGGTCGAGAAAGGAGGGGAAAGGGCCAGGGACAGAAGGAATGGCAGGGCTCCAGATGCTCCCTTGGACCCCTCCCTTGACACCAAGGGGAGCTCCTCTTCTGGGGCTAAAAGCATCAACATGGATGTTTGATTTTTGTCAGGACTGCAAGGAAGCAGAGAAGGAAAGGTAAAAAACACTCCCCCCTCCAGACACACGAAGAACTGAATGAAAATAGCCCTGACTGAGTGAATAGCTACTGTAGAACATAACATGGTTTAGCTGTAATGCTCACCTGCCTCCCAGGATCAGTCTCTTCTTGGCGTCAGGGAGCTGGGGTGGTCAATCAACATGAAGTTCCCAGGTTACCTTTCCTTCTAGACAGCTATTCCAGTTCATCATTCCTCCCCATTTATTTATGGAGGGTCAAAGGCTATGCACTTTGTATAGACGTAACTAAAACCAACATCTGGTATCTTCTGGGTGAACCAAGGTGGCTTCCTTCTGCATTGTCAGCAAGTGACAACTGTCATGGAACAGCCCCCAGTGTCTCTACAGAAAATCTTACTGTTGGGCTTGTAGGGGCAGGAGAGAGAGGCAGTCTGCTAGGTGAATAGGATTGGGGACTATAAATGCCAACAACCAAAGTCTAAACTGCAATAAATGTGTAACCTGCCTCAAGATTCTTTGTGGTTGTTTTGTACTTTTAAATTAACTAAATCTGCTGCAAAACAATAGAAATGGAAATGAGCTGGAAGTACTTGAGAAACCTGCCCTTCTGCATTTCATTGTCTGACTGACCTCACTTTCTTTCTTTCCACCCAGGAACGTGTGTGTGTGTGTGTGTGTGTGTGTGTGTGTGTGTAGAGATAAATATAACTGCAAGCTTACATTCATGCTTCATTCATCTGATGAAGGGCATTTCGAAAGCATCCCTGCTTTAGGGTGGGATTCAGTCAAAACAGGCAAATTCAGGTTGCATAACTAAAGCTGCTTTGGAGTTCTATCGCAACAAACCCACTTCCCCAAAGGATCGGACACTCTGCAAAAAAAAAAAAAACATCCGGGGGGGGGGGGCACAGAACTATTTAGTGGAATAGGTGAACATGAATATTTTGAAAGGAATCTGTGCTTTATTAAAGTTTTAGGAACCCATCATCAACAAAAAACCATTTTGGACAACAACACAAGATTATTAGCAACTGGTCCAAAGGAACCCAAACCAGCCATATTCACAAACCACGAAAGTGTAGGTGGGAATGATGCAATGATACAGGAAATCCAGATCCAGCTCTCTGTTCTCAGAACTGCGGGGAAAGTCCAGAATGCCAGATTCCAAGCTATGCAGATAAACAGTCTTCAGATACCTCTTGAAAAAGAGAGAATCGCCAAATAGCATGGCCCCCAAGAATGAAAACAAACACTGCCAAATTCTTTTTTGGCCATCCAGAGGCATGACAGTCATCTTCACTTCCCGGGAACTGTGGGAACCCTGAGTGGAAAACTTTATACATTTACAGTGGTACCTCGGGTTAAGAACTTAATTTGTTCGAGAGGCCCGTTCTTAACCTGAAACTGTTCTTAACATGAAGCACTTTAGCTAATGAGGCCTGCCGCCGCGCCACCAGGGCACAATTTCTGTTCTTATCCTGAAGCATTATTTCTGGGTTACTGGAGTTCTTAATCTGAAGCGTATGTAACCTGAAGCTTATGTAACCTGAGGTACCACTATATAGTGGTACCTCGGGTTAAGTACGCTTCAGGTTAAGAACTCTGCTAAGAACAGAAATCGTGCTCTGGCGGTGCAGCAGCAGCAGCAGCAGCAGCAGCAGGAGGTCCCATTAGCTAAAGTGGTGCTTCAGGTTAAGTACGCTTCAGGTTAAGAATGGACCTCCGGAACCAATTCAGTAGCCTACTTAACCCGAGGTACCATTGTACTGTATATGGTTTTTCCCCTGTGTGAATTCGCTTATGAATATTAAGGTCTCCACAACCTCTGAACCTCTTTCCAAATATCATATATCTATGGTTTTCCGTCTGTCTGAATTAGCTGATGTTTCCCAAGCTGTCCATTTTGACTGAACCTCATTCCACATTCAATACATTTAAATGGTTTCTTCCTGTGTGAGTTCGTTGATGTATTCTAAGTGATCCACTTCCACTGAAGCTCTTTCCACATTCAATACATTTAAACGGTTTCTCCCCTGTGTGAGTTTGTTGATGTCTTCTAAAGTTTCCACTATTACTGAAGCTCTTTCCACACTGCATACATTCAAATGGTTTCTCCCCCGTGTGAATTCGTTCGTGTATTCTAAGTGATCCACTTTGTCTGAAGCTCTTTCCACATTCAATACATTTAAATGGTTTCTCCCCCGTGTGAGTTTGTTGATGTATTCTAAGTGATCCACTTCCACTGAAGCTCTTTCCACATTCAATACATTTAAATGGTTTCTCCCCTGTGTGAGTTCGTTGGTGTATTCTAAGGTTTCCATTTTGACTGAAGCTCTTTCCACATTCCATACATTCAAATGGTTTTTCCCCTGTGTGAGTTCGTTGATGTTTTCGAAGTGCTCCATTTTCACTGAAGCTCTTTCCACATTCCATACATTTAAATGGTTTTTCCCCTGTGTGCGTTCGTTGATGTTTTCGAAGTGCTCCATTTTCACTGAAATTTTTTCCACATTCAATACATTTAAATGGTTTCTCCCCCGTGTGAGTTCGTTGATGTTTTCGAAGTACTCCATTTTCGCTGAAGCTCTTTCCACATTCAATACAATTAAATGGTTTCTCCCCCGTGTGAATTCGTTGATGTATTCTAAGTGATTCGCTTCTACTGAAGCTCTTTCCACATTCAATACATTTAAATGGTTTCTCCCCCATGTGAGTTCGTTGATGTATTCTAAGATGCCCACTTGTACTGAAGCTGTTTCCACATTCAATACATTTAAATGGTTTCTCCCCTGTGTGAGTTCGTTGGTGTATTCTAAGTGTTCCATTTTCACTGAAGCTCTTTCCACATTCAATACATTTAAATGGTTTCTCCCCTGTGTGAGTTCGTTGGTGTCTCCTCAGTCTTCCCCTGTGACTAAAGCACACCCCACATTCCATGCATTTCAACTGTTTTTTTGTTCTTCGCAATGAATTCACAGGTGGCTCCGTTGAATTCTGACCATCATCTTCCTGACCTGTTTGGGAGGAAGAGAATCCTGTTAGACATTCAAGAATGACAAGAAAGAAACTGAACACACGTCAATCTCAATATGCACCGTCTCTTATTTTAACACCATCTCCATTTTCTACTGTCCTCGCTATGTTCCAAAATTTTAGGAATGCAGAGGAGATAATGGCAAGAGCAACATATGTTCACTCCATTCACACGTAATAAAGCAGAAGCATTTTATAATACTGATATACGTTGGAATGGGCTCCTTAAACACAGCTCTGTATTTTTTAATTTCAAGTGAGGAAATGATCTTATGCTTGAATAACAGTATCTTTCCTGACTAATTAGCAAAAGTTAAGTGTTGTTATGCCACATGCAACTGTGAGAATATTGCAGTATAATAGAACCTAAGAAGAGCCTGCTGGATCAGCAAAGGCCCACCTAGTCCAGCATCCTGTTCTCACAGGGACCAACCAGATGCCTGTGGGAAACCAGGAAGCAGGATTGGAGCACAAGAGCCCTCTGCCCTCCTGTGCTTTCCAGAAACTAGTACAGTGGTACCTTGGTTCTCAAACTTAATCCATTCCGGAAGTACGTTCCAAAACCAAAGCGTTTCAAAACAAAAGCGCTCCTTCGCAGAGAAAATAATGCAAAATGGATTATTCAATTCCAGATTTTAAACCCACAAGGGTTGGGAGGAATGTTTTTGCTAACAATCTCAAAAACCTCATCAGGAGGGCTTTAAACTGACTTATGTGGGGGAGGGAGACAGTGGTCCTGAAGGTAGGAGTCTATCAAATGCTGAAGATGATCATCCAAAAGTCAAGGACCAAATGGAGCAAACAGCGCACAGACCTAGTGGTGGGAGGAAAAAATCCTTAAGTAGGAGACTAGGGGGAATGATCAATGGTTTTCAATGTCTGTATACAAATGCACAGAGCATGGGAAATAAACAAGATGAACTTGAGCTCTTGGTACAGCAAACTAAATACGACATAATAGGCATCACTGAAACCTGGTGGGATGAGTCTCATGATTGGAATGTAGTAATAGAGGGATACAATCTATTTAAGAGAAATAGACCAAACAGGAAAGGAGGAGGAGTGGCGTTATATGTCAGGGATGTGTATACCTGTGAAGAGATCCATGATTTAAAACTTCAAAGCCAAATTGAGAGTATCTGGGTCAAAATTAAGGGAGAGAAAAATAACAGTGATCTCATTGTGGGAGTTTACTATAGATCCCCAAGCCAAACTGAGGACATAGATGATGCCTTCCTGGAACAGATGACCAAGCATTCAAAAGGAAATGAGATAGTAGTAATGGGGGATTTCAACTATCCTGATATTTGTTGGATGTCAAACTCAGCCAAGAGCATAAGGTCAAACAGATTCCTCACTGGCCTTGCAGACAATTTCATTGTCCAGAAAGTGGGAGAAGCAACAAGAAGATCAGCCATTTTAGATCTGGTCCTAACCAATAGTGATGACCTGGTTAGTGGGGTAGAAGTGGTAGGATCATTAGGTGGGAGTGATCATGCTCTTCTGGAGTTTATTATACATCAGAAAGGAGCAACCAAGCATACTAAGACTCAAATTCTAGACTTTAAGAAAGCCGACTTCAGAAAACTTAGGGAAATGCTGGGTGTGATCCCATGGTCAGTAATACTAAAAGGGAAGGGAGTTCATGATGGATGGGAGTTTGTTAAAAGGGAGATATTAAAAGCACAACTTCAAGCAGTACCAATGAGACGAAAACATGGAAGGTGCCTAAAGAAGCCAGGGTGGCTATCTAATGAACTTTTAACTGAGTTAAGATTTAAAAGGGATATGTACAAGAAATGGAAAAAGGGGGAAACCACCAGAGAGGAATTCAAACAAATAGCCAGCACATGTAGAGACAAAGTCAGAAAAGCTAAAGCACAGAATGAACTCAGGCTTGCTAGAGAGGTTAAAAGCAATAAAAAGAGTTTTTATGGGTATGTCCGTAGCAAAAGGAAGAACAAGGAAACAGTGGGGTCACTTAGAGGAGAAGAAGGTGAAATGCGAACAGGGGACGCAGAAAGGGCAGAACTCCTCAATACCTTCTTTGTCTCAGTCTTCTCCAAAAAAGAAAACAATGCCCGACCTGAAGAATATGGAGCAGATGATTCAGCAGGGGAAACACAGCCCAGAATAAGTAAGGAGGTAGTACAAGAACACTTGGCTAGTTTAGATGTATTCAAGTCTCCAGGGCCAGATGAACTACATCCCAGAGTATTAAAAGAACTGGCAGAGGTGATTTCAGAACCACTGGCAGTAATCTTTGAGAATTCCTGGAAAACAGGTGAAGTCCCAGCAGACTGGAGGAGGGCAAATGTTGTCCCTATTTTCAAAAAGGGGAAAAGAGAGGACCCAAACAATTACCGCCCAGTCAGCCTGACATCAATACCAGGAAAGATTCTAGAGCAGATCATTAAGCAAACGGTCTGTGAGCACCTAGAAAGGAACGCTGTGATCACTAAAAGTCAGCATGGGTTTCTGAAAAGTAAGTCATGTCAGACTAATCTGATCTCATTTTTTGACAGAATTACAAGCCTGGTAGACGAAGGGAACACTGTGGATGTAGCCTATCTTGATTTCAGCAAGGCCTTTGACAAGGCGCCCCATGATATTCTTGTAAAGAAGCTGGTAAAATGCGGGCTAGACAATGCTACCATTCATTGGATTTGTAACTGGCTGACTGACCGAACCCAAAGGGTGCTCATCAATGGCTCCTCTTCATCCTGGAGAGAAGTGACTAGTGGGGTGCCACAGGGTTCTGTCTTGGGCCCAGTCTTATTCAACATCTTTATCAATGACTTGGATGATGGGCTTGAGGGCATCCTGATCAAGTTTGCAGATGACACCAAATTGGGAGGGGTGGCTAATACCCCAGAGGACAGGATCACACTTCAAAATGACCTTAACAGATTAGAGAACTGGGCCAAGGCAAACAGGATGAATTTTAACAGGGAGAAATGTAAAGTACTACACTTGGGCAAAAAAAATGAAAGGCACAAATACAGGATGGGTGATACGTGGCTTGAGAGCAGTACAAGTGAAAAGGATCTAGGAGTCTTGGTAGACCACAAACTTGACATGAGTCAACAGTGTGATGCAGCAGCTAAAAAAGCCAATGCAATTCTGGGCTGCATCAATAGGAGTATAGCATCTAGATCAAGGGAAGTAATAGTACCACTGTATTCCGCTCTGGTCAGACCTCACCTGGAATACTGTGTCCAGTTCTGGGCACCACAGTTCAAGAAGGATATTGACAAGCTGGAACGTGTCCAGAGGAGGGCAACCAAAATGGTCAAAGGCCTGGAAACGATGCCTTATGAGGAACGGCTTAGGGAGCTGGGTATGTTTAGCCTGGAGAAGAGAAGGTTAAGGGGTGATATGATAGCCATGTTCAAATATATAAAAGGATGTCATATAGAGGAGGGAGAAAGGTTGTTTTCTGCTGCTCCAGAGAAGCGGACACGGAGCAATGGATTCAAACTACAAGAAAGAAGATTCCACCTAAACATTAGGAAGAATTTCTTGACAGTAAGAGCTGTTCGACAGTGGAATTTGCTGCCAAGGAGTGTGGTGGAGTCTCCTTCTTTGGAGGTCTTTAAGCAGAGGCTTGACAGCCACCTGTCAGGAATGCTTTGATGGTGTTTCCTGCTTGGCAGGGGGTTGGACTGGATGGCCCTTGTGGTCTCTTCCAACTCTATGATTCTATGATTCTATGATTCTAAAAAGAAACCCCTAAAACAGCAGTTTAACATGAATTTTACAGTCTTACAAGACCATTGATTAATAAAATGAAATCAATAAACAATGTACTGTACTATAAAATAAGTAAGACAGTATTTTGGATGATAAAAAAAATTCTTACCTGCACTGATGATAGTCATTGTTTGGATGGTTGTTGTTATTTTATCCATTTCCACAGTCACACAATCAACCAATCAGTAGCTGAACAGGGTTCCACACAGTGAACAAAACAAATGAACAGAAAAGCCTCAAAAACGAAAATGTAAAATAAATAGCAAAAACAAAAGCTGTACTGTGAAATAATTAAGTGCCAGACCACTTAAACAGACACCACTTTCATGCTTGGAAATAATTTGCTTCTTTATCTCTATTGTTGTTCTGCTAATGGTTATTTTGGTTTTGCAGAAGTGTGGCACTGAAAAGAGAAATTTGGCACTCATATTAGAAGTTTAACAAACAATATGGAGCATGTTCGACTTCCGAAAAAAGTTCACAAACCAGAACACTTACTTCCAAGTTGTTTGACTACTAAGCCATTTGAGAACCAAGGTACCACTGCATTAAGAAGCATTATTGCCTATGACCAGGAGGACAGAGCACAGACATCAGTCTAATCCTTTCTTTCAAGCTATCCAAGTTGCTGGCGGCCCTGTCTCCTGTAGGATGGAAGTCCATAGACTAACTATGCTTCTGTTGATTCATCTTTTGTAGCCCTGAAAGGCTGACAAATGTGTTATAGTCTAAGGTTTGGGGGCTGCACTCTGACGAAGTGGACTCTTGTCGAGGAAATCTGGCGCCACAATAAACTTTTGAGTCTCTCTGTTGGCTTTGTGTACTTATTTTGAAATTTATACCAAGTTTCTACCATAGTATCTCCATGTAAGGGACCCAGGTGGCGCTGTGGGTTAAACCACAGTGCCTAGGGCTTGCTGATCAGAAGGTTGGCGGTTAGAATCCCTGTGACGGGGTGAGCTCCCGTTGCTCGGTCCCAGCTCCTGCCAACCTAGCAGTTCGAAAGCACGTCAAAGTGCAAGTAGATAAATAGGTACCGCTTCGGTGGGAAGGTAAACGGTGCTTCTGTGTTCTGCTCTGGTTCACCAGAAGCGGCTTTGTCATGCTGTCCACATGACCCGGAAGCTTTATGCCGGCTATTGGCCAATAAAGCGAGATTAGCGCCGCAACCCCAGAGCGTTCCGCGACTGGACCTAATGGTCAGGGGTCCCTTTACCTTTACCTAGCTCCATGTAAGCTTAGAGACAGATAACATTACAGGGGTGCTATAAAACAGTGTTTTTCAACCTCCTCGGGGCAACGGCACAACTGCCCCACGAAAAAAATCTCGCGGCACACCACCACCACATGCACCCCGCCCCCCCCCGCCCCGGGGGGCGGGGTGTCCGCCCGCCCTGGCGGGAGGGAGGAGACAAACAGATGTAAGTTAAATATTCGCCCTGACCCCCCGTTGCCAAAAAAGGAATCTTTTTTTTTTCGTTCTCCTTTTTACTTGGACTGCTCCCAACATTCTTTCATCATGTGGAGCGAAAATCTCTTTGCTGATAGTGGATTTGGCACTCATTGTAGATCAGAGATTGAGGAGAAGGATTGCGTACCTTCCCGCCGCTGCCAGGTCCTTCAAGCCGCCTTCTCCCCGGCTTGGCTTTTTCTAAGCGCGGGGTGGGAACGCGAAAGGGCTCCCGCGCTCTGCGCTGGCTGGGAGCCGAGCGAAGCTACAGGCGAGGCGCCCCGCTGCCACCACACACTCCGGCTCCTCTCTGGGGACGACGGCGCGCGGGCGACACAAACTCTCCGGCTCCTGCTGCCCCGTCAGGCTCTTTACTGGAGCGACTCTCGGGCTGCTTTGCTTCGCCGCCAGGAACAGCGCGGCGGCGGCGGCGGCGAGGCCACCCAGCTGTGAGCCAGAGGCGGGAGGGGAGCGCCACGTGCCCGGGCAGGGGCCAATGGCGAGAGCGGAGGGAGGAGAAGGACCCAGGCGGGCGAAAATGGAGCGGGAGATCGGCGGGCCAGGCGCCCGCCCCCCCTCCCGCGCCCAGCCCCCCGGCAGCACCTCCACCCGGCCCCGAGCAAGCCCGGTGACACCGGCACCTCCCGCCCGTCCTCGACCGCGACCGGGGCGGCAGAGGCAGCGGGCGAAGCGCCCAGCAGCCCCGGCGAAGGCGGCGGTCGGCGAGCGGGAAGCGGAGCCGAGGCAACGCCAGCCCGGACCGACCCGGAAGCGGAAGCGGCCCAGGGCGGCACAGCAGCCGGTGTCTTCCCGCGGCACAGGAGCCGGTGTCTTGCGGCACACTCCTGTGCCGCGGCACACCGGTTGGGAAACGCTGCTATAAAATATAATACCACTCACTCACTCTCACACACAACCCTAGTGTGTAACATCGGCACGTTCACACAAATCGCTTATCCTTCTTCCTCCTAGTCCTCCCTCCACAGAACTGTGCAAGACATGCTTACAAATTCAATGCTTCTGTGTACACCGATGGCACGCAAAACCTCATGGGGAAGAAAACTATGGCAGGAATTCAGTATTGTGCTGTGTCCATCACTCCATCACAGAAAGCATGTCAACTTGCCAGACGTAATGGCTGTCCCTCTCCTCTCTCCATGCATTTAACGTTGCATCTACTTTGGTCCCAAGAGAAGTTTTCTGCCTAGGGGCTGATCATTGGGCTTTCCTCCCACAGCATCCTTCTCCAACTTGATGCTCTCTGGAAGTTGTTAGACTACAACTCCCATCATTCCATTGGTCATGCTGGCTGTGGCTGAGGGGAGTTTGAAATCTCATGATGTCTGGAGCGTATTATGTTGGAAAAGGCTAACTCAGAGGTTCTGGCAATCCCATTGTCTGAGAATTTCAGGCAGGGGAAAGGAAATTGCAAAAGCACGCAAGGACCCAGACCTCCCTGCCTTTGGTCTCCTCTCCATCTTTTCCTCTTTCTCCCGCCACCATCCATCCATCCATGTCCCCATCTCCTCTCCCCTGGAACTCACCAGATTTCTCCCAGGGTCCTGGGAGGGAATGCTCAGATGTTGTGGGGAGGGACACGGGAGACAGTCTGACCAGGTCAACGGTCCATCTTCCTCCTTCCATCCTGGCCAGGTTTGCAGGTTCAGTCTCAGCTAGGTTTGCAGGTTCAGCTTCCTGAGGAGCCCAGAAGCCAGAGCAAGTTGCAGCTTCCTGGGAGGGAGGAAGAAGCCAAGGGAGTTTCAGAGCCCCTGCAGGGATTCTTCTGCCCAAGATATTCTGCTGCCTCTAGAGAAGCCACAACTGGGCACCCCCATCCCAAGAGCCTCCACCCATTTTCAAACACCTTTCATCACCTCCCGCCCTTTTTTATTTTTATTTTATTATTTTATGTATCAACACATACACAGACACACACACAACACGAAAGCTTATAAAAGGAAAAAGGAAATAAAAGGAAACAAAAAAAGCACAATACATCTCTTAAAGAAAGAAATAGAACAATACATCACGAATGGAAAAAAATTCCAGCCATCAACTTCCGACTTCCTTGATATGGGTTATTTGTTTTCTTAATTACTTGTCTATATTTTTCAATAAACTTTATCTTTATTAAATTTTGTCTAAATTCTTTATTACTTGTTCAATTCCGAGAGTTATTTGAAGCATTCTAAAGTATTTATATGGGGACACTGTTCTTTTAAATATTGTCTATAGATCTCCCATTCCCTTAAAAACCTTTGGGTTAATCGATCTCTGATCTTTTCCATCATAAATTCTAGTTCCATATATTCAAGATTTTTTACTTGCCACTCCTCTTTTGGTGGAATTTTATCTCCTTTCTATCCCTTGGCAACCAGCATCCTCGCTGGAGTTGTTGCATACAAAAAGACCCCTTCCCAAGAGCCCCCCCCCCCGCCTATTTTCAACCACTTTTGGCCATTCCTTTCACCTGCCTGTCCCACCTCCCTTCCGAAGGGTGGCATGGTATGCACATTAGTGGCCTGAGAGTAGATCCCTTGGAACTTGAGAGTTAATCTGCAAAGGACAGCTCTGAATACATGGGTGGCCCTTGCATGGAGAAGGAAGCCCCTTGCTTGCATCTGGACCTCCTGGGAGAGGCGGGGGATCTGCCCACTGCTCCCTCTGCTCCCTCCTCTGTCCTTCTGCCCTGCAAACACCCTTTGAGGTGGTTGATGGAAAGAGCCTTCAAACCGGTTTCCTCCTCTGCTCCCCCCCCCTCCTGTCCTTTTGGGAAACAGGTCAGGATTAAAGCACTTTGGAGCACTGCCTGCTCATATTATGTGTTTATTTGGACCTAGAGAATAACATACATGTTTACACCCCGGGATTCATTAAAGAGGGCATTTTTTTAAAATTGAGGACCATTTCTACAAACTGCAAGACTTCCAATGGCAGGTCTGTACAGGGAAGTTTTGATGTTTTAATGTGTTTTATTTTGTTGGAAGCTGCCCAGAGCGGCTGAGGCAACCTAGCCAGATGGGCAGGGTGCAAGTAATGAATTATTTATTATTGTTGTTGTTTTTGTTTAGTCGTGTCTGACTTTTTGAGACCTCATGGACCAAAATATGCCAGGCACTCCTGTCTTTCACTGCCTCCCGCAGTTTTGTCAAACTCATGTTGTTGTTGTTCCCTCCTAACCCTGTCTTCCTATTCATGCTGATCAGAGACTCTGTCCCAACCACTCCCTTGAATGCAACAGGGCCTCCTATTTTTACTGCTCTTCTTTACATTTCTATACTGCCCTTCATCCTAAGATCACAGGGCTGCTTACAATAAAAAAAACAAAACAGAAATGCATACCAGAGTAAGAAATAAAAACGACCCCCCTATGCAGTTGTGAAGGCCATACCGGGTAGATTGCTTAAAGATCCAAACGCCTGGGAGAAGAGGACTGCTTTCGCCTGGTGCCTAAAGATAAGGTCCTCCTCCTCCGAGGGGTCTTCTGACAGGGTACAGATATTAAAATTAAAACTATTATTAAGGCGATCCTGGCCAGCAATGCCCACCCCTCTCCCCTTTCCCGCCTCCTTCAATGCAATTCCCTTTGCACCAGATCCCTGCAGGAGGAAGCTTCTCCCCCCCCCCCCGCCTTCAAGGCCCCCATTTAAAAAACAGCTTCGTTTCCTCCTTTCTCTTCTCCCCGCCCGGAACTAGTGCAGGGCCGCCTCTCCCCGTCCAGGGGCTTCTCATCCTGGACCCCCTTGCAAAGCCCCTTCCCTCCTTCCCCGCCATTGGCTTTGCACTCACCCGAAATCCTGGGCAGCGGGGGCGGGAATGGGAGCCCCCGCGTGGGAGGCAGGGAGTGACGGCACTTAATTAGGAGCCTTAATTAGGAAGCAGCCCCGCTCCCCGCCTCCTTCCCTTCCTCCTTTGCAAGCCCCGATTGTATCTCTGCTGGTGAAGCCGGAAGTGGAGGCAACTCTGGGGGGGAAGGAGAAGTTTCTCCCCACGCTCAGCCTCTTGTCTGTTATTTGATCATTGGGGGAAGGAAAACCTTGTAGCCCCCAGTCAATGGGGAGACGAGGGAAGGAACGTGTGCAGAGGGAATATAAGCTCCTACCGGTACTTTGCCCGCTAGACTGTGCCTGCTTTGGACCCTCGTTTTTGCAAGAACGTACCTGTATTGTCCTCAATAACCTCTTTACTGCTTCACCAATTTTGTTCAGATGGTATTTTAAGGAACAGGAGCAAGGGTCTCAGGACCCAATTCTTCCAATGTATGAAGTAAAGGTAAAGGTACCCCTGACCATGTAGCTTCCGGCAAAAAAACCTAATAACTCTTCTGGTTAACTGAATAAATTATTTTAATAAATATTTAAATGGAGAACATACTTTACCTTCTCATGTTCATGCAAACATGGTTCCACTCCAACCTCACTTAGTCCCCACTTCCACCTCAGCAAAGAGCTCTGTATACAGAAATCTCCAGGACAGAAGTCTCCCTGTTTACATTATAGGGAGGCCTCACTCTCTGTCTACCTCATTGCAGACTCATTACACACGGTGTCTTTTGCAGTGTCCTGTATTCCTCAAAGAAACACACCAGAGACACAGGAAGTTACATGCAGCAGAAGCAGCGAGACAGATTAGCTGGAGATTTTAATCCACAAAAGGAGCAGATGGGGAATGGTTAAGCAGAGCCACCCCCACCCCTGTGTCGCCCTTAGGTGGGCTAAGCCTTCACCTGCTTCATGTCTCCACCTTGCATGAGAAAGAAGGATGGAGCTGAAGGAAACAGGAAGTGGTCCTTCAACCAGCCAGGACATCTCACCATCACAGACAGATCCAGTCTACTGCTGGGGAGTCAAGAGTGGCCCTGGGATGGTCAAGAGAGGGGAAGGGGCCAGGGACACAAGGAATAGCAGGGCTCCAGATGCTCCCTTGAACCCCTCCCTTGACACCAAGGGGAGCTCCTCTTCTAGGGCTGAAAGCATCAACATGGATGTGTTGTAAGAATTCCACATACCAACACATACACACACGAACAGAGAGGGGACCCTAATTTTCTACCACAGACCACCCCCTTGCCTCTCCCTCCTTGACATGAGGGGAGCCATGTCCTGAGAGAAGAGAGCCGAGAAAGCAACCCCCCCTTCATTCTATGTGCGTGACCTGGAGAAGACCTGAAGATGGAAAAGGCAATCAACTCCACTTCCTACATCCGCCAGACATCCTGATGCATATCTCTTACTTAACACAGGCATATCTTCCTACTTAACGCTTTTCTGCCATCAAGACAGCATCTACCTAGCCATCTGCATAGGGGCCCCGGCATTCCTCAATTCCGGGAAATAACTCCTTAAGTGCCCTCATGAAGAAATCCACCCTTGCCCTGTTTCTTCCCTTTCATAGAAGGAAAATTAAAACGTCCTTGCTCCAATAAAATTATATGTGTTTCCCAGTTGCTGAATGTCACTGTAAAAACGTGCATTCTTCCCAGGGAACACTGCTCTCAAATAATCTTGTTCCCCATGCTTTTACTGTAGAGATCTACTATGTAGCCCTGATGTTACTGTATTTTTTCTTCATGAATCCTCCTTCAAAATGTAACCACAAAGAATGTATCATTTATAAGTTGTTTTTTCGTTGTGTCAGTTAACCTTAGATACTGTATCTCTCTCTTAAGATATAAGTAGAAAAAAACCTTAGAAACTAGAATAATGCCTTGATTTTGAACGCCTTGGTCTGGTCTCTGTTATTTGTGCTGTAGGTAAGAGCACTTAAATTCTCCAGGGTCTCTCCGGACTACGTCCTGGGATCGGAACCCCATTTCCAGCGAGAATGGTCTGTTCTTATTTCAGATGTTTGATTTTTGTCAGGACTGCAAGGAAGGGGAAAAAGGAAACGTAAAACACACACGCCCCTGGACACCCTAAGAACTGAATGAAAATAGTTCTACTGGAGAGCAACATAAAGTCCCCAGGTTACATTTCCAGGTCGCACTAGAGAATGGACGCTTGTGGCGCCGGCACATAGACCAGCTAAGGCGCAGGGTTGGGGATTTGGACACTACAACTGTGCCCCCAGCTCCGGAGCGGACGCTAAGGGAAGGTGAGGCTCCACCTTAATCTCACTCACAAACTGCGGGCGTGGAGCCGAGCCGAGCCGTTTTGGTGGTTCTGCCTGGCTCTCCAGAGACTCGGACCACTGCCATGCCTGACCATCCACCAAGTTTGCTTGCGGTGGTTCCTTCGACAGCAGTGGAGCCAGGGAACTCGGGCTCAATGCCACTTTTGGTCGCACCGCAGTCGCAGTCAGAATTGGGGGGCCACCCGGACTCTGGTACTGGCCCTCAGGAGTCCGGCAGGGTTTCCAAGCGCCCAGGTTATTTAAAAAACTATGTTCACTGGACAAACGGCACATGTAACGCTGTATGGTAAATAGGGTCAATTAATATGTGATGGTGAGTCTTACGGACAAATATAGTTGATAGCGAAACAGTTATGCCTGCGGATTTGTAACTAATGCCTTATCTCGGTGGGGAGGGGTGTTATGCATTGACGTTCTCACCCTGGCCACCAGGGGTATTGTGTATATAGTCTTCACTCAGGTCCACATCAGTTAATTTAGCCGGGAAACCCTGGGCGGTTGTTGCAATGTTGACAGCCGGCTGCCTATAAAAGCAGGCTGTCTGAGCTGTTTAGTGTTCAGTTCAGTTCCAGTTTACTTATAAAGAACTACAGTACAGTACTTGGAAAAATCTCTGTCGTCTGCTATGTCCTCTCATAACGTAATAGGGGCTGCCTTAAATGGCGGCCGCCAAGCAATCACGCTGGCACAAACAAAGCCCAGGCCCCTTCCTCTTGGCTCTACGAGGAGGGAAGGAGGAGGAAAGAAAGCTGCAACCAATCAGAGGGAAAGAATGCTGCTGGAACCAATCAAATGCTAGTCCCACACGGCAGGAGAGAAGCCAGGAGGAGGGAGGGAGGAGGTGCCGCCGTCAGCCAGAGAGAGAGAGAAAATGGTGCAGAATCAAACAATATAAATCAGAACCATGTGGCGATTTCTGGACTGTCCGCGGGCCGGATCCAGAACCCATTCTGGCCGGAACTGGCCTGTGGGCCTTTGGTTGCCGACCTCTGTCCAGAGACTTGACAGTCATCTTCATCTCCCACAAACTCTGGGAACTGGAGTTCTGGGAGGAACCTCTCAGATGTTTCTGAGTCTCCTCAGCCAACTACAATTGGACTTCCTGAGAGTACAATTCCCAAAAAAGCTGGACCAAGGCCTTTAGCCACAGCCCTGACCAAATAACTGAGCTTTCTCTTCCATCCCTCTCCACCTCCCACATTCACATTAAATCTATCTCCCACTCCTCAATCCCTTTCACTAATCTCCCCTAGGCCTAATTCTTTCACATTTCTTTTAAAACATTTCTGTGAACTAAGAAACACAAAAAAACACCCTTGCTGGTCACTTTCCACAGGTCAAAAGCCAATGCAGAAAATATTTAATAAAAACAGCTCAAAACAGGTACACAAGAGCACAGAATATAGGAGATGAGTTTTAAAAGGAATCCCAAATGAACATTTAACACAGAAACCTTTTCATTCAGCTGGAAAATGCTATCACTAAAAAGGTCTTCAATGGATTATGCAAAGTGCAAGTAATTGTTGCAAAACTCTTCAGACTGAATGAAAACGCAGCAATAGAGAAAAGGAAAGTACGTAGATTTATTGTTTGCTGACAGCAAGCAGTGGCTCAGAGGATACTTCCAAAGGCTGAGCCCCCAGAGCATCAGGGCTTCTGGGTTTATATACCTTTTTCCAGATAGCTTTAGGCATTGCATATTCATATATTGCAGCAAAATTAAGCTAATAAGCATTGACATCGCCCTTCCTTTTGTCCTTTTAAAGATCACTTCCCTTTTCTTATAATTAGTTACATTTTCCATATTAGGCATTCCTATGATATAATCAAAGCATGCAAAGCAAAAATCCCCTTCTTATCAGTCATTCTGTTATCATACATTCGGTGGAAAGCACCCAACTTCCATATCCTGTTTATAACTATCTTGTGACTATGAGACATTATGACCATGATGGACGTCTTTCCTTCCAGACTGAAAACATAGCTAAATATATATGTTCTGCTAACACAGCAATAAGTCACAGTGAGAAGCACAGCATTTTGATTTTTTAAACAAAGTACCATTTTAAGGCATAGTTAGTTTCTGAAATAAGGCATAAGAGTAAGAGGTACAGGTACAATAATATGCTTTCTTCAGGTAGCCTTGCCACATAATGAGCGCCTGGAATGCTGATCCATAAGACAAGGGCAGCCCATCATTTGGGCAGTGAAGGGCGGACCTCAAAACTCAACAGATTCAAAACACACCTTGAACATCCCAGATTCAAGCTCTCTCCCTGTTTATCTAGCAAGAAGTTGCCACTTATTTTGTACATTTAGTATATGTGACCTTCATTACTTTAATACATCTATATGTATATACAAATTTACGCACAAACACTAGAACATCTCACACATTCTATGTATTTACAACTGATTTCCCCCTTTCTGAGTTTCTTGATGTAAGTAGTGAACCCTGAGTGGAACACTCCATACATTTATATGGTTTCCCCTGTGTGAATTTGCTAATTAATATTAAGGTCTCCACTCCCTCTCAAGCCCTTTCCACATTCAATACATCTGTAGTTTTCATCGTGTGTCAGTTATCTGATGTTTTTTAAGTTTTCCACTATCACTGAAGCTCTTTCCACATTCAATACATTTAAATGGTTTCTCCCCTGTGTGAATTCGTTGATGTTTTCTAAGTGATCCACTTCTACTGAAACTCTTTCCACATTCAATACATTTAAATGGTTTCTCCCCTGTGTGAATTCGTTGATGTTTTCTAAGTGTTCCATTTTCACTGAAGCTCTTTCCACATTCAATACATTTAAATGGTTTCTCCCCTGTGTGAATTCGTTGATGTTTTCTAAGTGATCCACTTCCAATGAAGCTCTGTCCACATTCAATACATTTAAATGGTTTCTCCCCTGTGTGAGTTTGTTGGTGTATTCTAAGTGAATCACTTGTACTGAAGCTATTTCCACATTCCATGCATTTAAATGGTTTCTCCCCCATGTGAGTTCGTTGGTGTCTTCTAAGTGAATCACTTGTACTGAAGCTATTTCCACATCCCATGCATTTAAATGGTTTCTCCCCCGTGTGAGTTCGTTGGTGTCTTCTAAGGTGTGCACTTCGACTGAAGCTCTTTCCACATTCAATACATTTAAATGCTTTATCCCCCGTGTGAGTTCGTTGGTGTATTCTAAGGTGTGCACTTCGACTGAAGCTCTTTCCACATTCAATACATTTAAATGGTTTCTCCCCCGTGTGAGTTCGTTGGTGTATTCTAAGGTGTGCACTTCGACTGAAGCTCTTTCCACATTCAATACATTTAAAATGGTTTGTCCCCTGTGTGAGTTCGTTGATGTTTTCTAAGTGTTCCATTTTCACTGAAGCTCTTTCCACATTCAATACATTTAAATGGTTTCTCCCCTGTGTGAGTTCGTTGATGTTTTCTAAGTGTTCCATTTTCACTGAAGCTCTTTCCACATTCAATACATTTAAATGGTTTCTCCCCTGTGTGGGTTCGTTGGTGTATTCTAAGTTTTGCATTTTGACTGAAGCTCTTTCCACATTCAATACATTTAAAAGGTTTCTCCCCTGTGTGAGTCCGTTGATGTATTCTAAGTGATCCACTTCTACTGAAGCTCTTTCCACATTCAATACATTTAAATGGTTTCTCCCCTGTGTGAGTTTGTTGGTGTATTCTAAGTGAATCACTTGTACTGAAGCTATTTCCACATTCCATGCATTTAAATGGTTTCTCCCCTGTGTGAGTTCGTTGGTGTATTCTAAGGTGTGCACTTTGACTGAAGCTCTTTCCACATTCCATGCATTTAAATGGTTTCTCCCCCATGTGAGTTCGTTGGTGTCTTCTAAGGGAATCACTTGTACTGAAGCTATTTCCACATCCCATGCATTTAAATGGTTTCTCCCCCGTGTGAGTTCGTTGGTGTCTTCTAAGGTGTGCACTTCGACTGAAGCTATTTCCACATTCAATACATTTAAATGCTTTCTCCCCCGTGTGAGTTCGTTGGTGTATTCTAAGGTGTGCACTTCTACTGAAGCTCTTTCCACATTCCATGCATTTAAATGGTTTCTCCCCCGTGTGAGTTCGTTGGTGTATTCTAAGGTGTGCACATCGACTGAAGCTCTTTCCACATTCAAGACATTTAAATGGTTTCTCCCCTGTGTGAGTTCGTTGATGTTTTCTAAGTGTTCCATTTTCACTGAAGCTCTTTCCACATTCAAGACATTTAAATGGTTTCTCCCCTGTGTGAGTTCGTTGATGTTTTCTAAGTGTTCCATTTTCACTGAAGCTCTTTCCACATTCAATACATTTAAATGGTTTCTCCCCTGTGTGAGTTCGTTGATGTTTTCTAAGTGTTCCATTTTCACTGAAGCTCTTTCCACATTCAATACATTTAAATGGTTTCTCCCCTGTGTGGGTTCGTTGGTGTATTCTAAGGTGTGCACTTTGACTGAAGCTCTTTCCACATTCAATACATTCAAATGGTTTCTCCCCCGTGTGACTTCGTTGGTGTCTCCTCATTCTTCCCCTGTGACTAAAGCACACCCCACATTCCATGCATTTCAACTGTTTTTTTGTTCTTCCCAATGAATTCATAGGTGGCTCCGTTAAATTCTGACCATCATCTTCCTGACCTGTTTGGGAGGAAGAAACTCCTGTTAGACATTCAAGAATGACAAGAAAGAAACTGAACACACGTCAATCTCAATATGCACCTTCTCTTATTTTAACACCATCTCCATTTTCTACTGTCCTCGCTATGTTCCAAATTTTTAGGAATGCAGACGAAATAATGGCAAGAGCAACACATGATCACTCCATTCACACGTAATAAAGCAGCAGCATTTTATAATACTGATCTACGTTGGAATGGGCTCCTTAAACACATCTGTGTATTTATCATTTTAAAGTGAGGAAATGATCTGAGGCTCGAATAACAGCATCTTTTCTGAGTAATTATCAAAACTTAAGTGTTGCTATGCCACATGCAACTGTGAGAATATTGCAGTATAATAGAAACTAAGAAGAGCCTGCTGGATCAGCATAGGCCCGCCTAGTCCAGCATCCTGTTCTCACAGGGACCAACCAGATGCCTGTGGGAAACCAGCAAGCAGGATTGGAGCACAAGAGCCCTCTGCCCTCCTGTGCTTTCCAGAAACTAGTACAGTGGTACCTTGGTTCTCAAACTTAATCCATTCCGGAAATACGTTCCAAAACCAAAGCGTTCCAAAACAAAAACGTTCCTTCGCAGAGAAAATAATGCAAAATGGATTAATCAATTCCAGATTTTAAAAAGAAACCGTTAAAACAGCAGTTTAACATGAATTTTACAGTCTTACAAGACCATTCATTAATAAAATGAAATAAATAAACAATGTACTGTACTATCAAAATAAGTAAGACAGTATTTTGAATGATAAAAAAAATTCTTACCTGCACTGATGATAGACATTTTTGGATGGTTTTTTTAAATCCATTTCCACAGTCACACAATCAATCAATAAATCAATCAATCAGTAGCTGAACAGGGTTCCAAACAAATGAACCGAAAAGCCTCAAAAACGAAAATGTAAAATAAATAGCAAAAACAAAAGCTGTACTGTGAAATAATTAAGTGCCAGACCACTTAAACAGACACCACTTTCATGCTTGGAAATAATTTGCTTCTTTATCTCTATTGTTGTTCTGCTAATGGTTCTTTTGGTTTTGCAGCTTTTTGCAGTCAAACAATCAATAAAACAAAACAAAAAAGACACAAAAACAGAAAATAGATATCAAAAACAGACAGACCTCAGTGTAACACTGAAAACAGAAGTGTGGCACTGAAAAGAGAAATTTGGGACTCATATTAGAAGTTTAACACACAATACGGAGCATGTTCGACTTCCGAAAAAAGTTCACACACCAGAACACTTACTTCCAAGTTGTTTGACTACTAAGCCGTTTGAGAACCAAGGTACCACTGCATTAAGAAGCATTATTGCCTAGGACCAGGAGGGCAGAGCGCAGGAATCAGTCTAATCCTTTTTTTCAAGCTATCCAAGTTGCTGTCCGTCCCTGTCTCCTGTAGGATGGAAGTCCATAGACTAACTATGCTTCTGTTGATTCATCTTTTGTAGCCCTGAAAGGCTGATAAATGTGTTATAGCCTAAGCATTTCAGGGCTGCACTCTGACAAAGTGGACTCTTGACGAGGAAATCTGGTGCCACTATAAACCTTTGAGTCTCTCTTTTGGCTTTGTGCACTTATTTTGAAATTTATACCAAGTTTGTACCACAGTATCTCCATGTAAGCTTAGAGACGGATAAAATTACAGGGGTACTATAAACTATTATACCACTCACTCACTCTCACACACAACCCCAGTCTGTAACATTGCCACATTTACAGGAGCGGTGCTAGGAGTTTTTGCGCCCTAGGCGAGGGGGCGGGGCATGTGACATTATTGTGCATGACGTATGGTGCCCCGCCCCCTGGCCGCCGTGCGCCCCGCACCGCCGCGATTTTCGCCGTTGGTTGGGGCGGCAGCGGGCGGTGGCGGGGGGCAGGCTGGCCAGCGCCCCCTCCATTTTGGCGCCCTAGGCAGTTGCCTAGTTCGCCTAAATGGAAGCTCCGGCCCTGCACGTTTACACAAATCGCTTATCCTTCTTCCTCCTAGCCCTCCCTCCACACAACTGTACAAGACATGCTTACGAATTCAATGATTCTGTGTACACCGATGGCACGCAAAACCTCATGGGGAAGAAAACTATGGGAGGAATTCAGTATTGTGCTGTGTCAATCATTCCGCACAGAAAGCATGTCGACTTGCCAGACGTAATGGTTGTCCCTCTCCTCTCTCCATGCATTGAACGTTGCATCTACTTTGGTCCCAAGAGAAGTTTTCTGCCTAGGGGCTGATCATTGGGCTTTCCTCCCACAGCATCCTTCTCCAACTTGATGCTCTCTGGAAGTTGTTAGACTACAACTCCCATCATTCCATTGGTCATGCTGGCTGTGGCTGAGGGGAGTTGGAAATCTAATGATGTCTGGAGCGTAGTATGTTGGAAAAGGCTATCTCAGAGGTTCTGGCAATCCCATTGTCTGAGAATTTCAGGCAGGGGAAAGGAAATTGCAAAAGCACGCAAGAACCCAGGCCTCCCTGCCTTTTGTCTCCTCTCCATCTTTTCCGCTTTCTTCCGCCACCATCCATCCATCCATGTCCCCATCTCCTCTCCCCTGGCACTCACCAGATTTCTCCCAGGGTCCTGGGAGGGAATACTCAGAGGTTGTGGGGAGGCATGCGGGAGACAGCCTGACCAGGTCGACCGTCCATCTTCCTCCTTCCATCCTGGCCAGGTTTGCAAGTTCAGTCTCAGCTAGGTTTGCAGGTTCAGCTTCCTGAGGAGCCCAGAAGCCAGAGCAAGTTGCAGCTTCCTGGGAGGGAGGAAGAAGCCAAGGGAGTTTCAGAGCCCCTGCAGGGATTCTCCTGCCCAAGATATTCTTCTGCCCCTGGAGAAGCCCCAACTGGGCACCCCCATCCCAAGAGCCTCCACCCATTTTTAAACACCTTTCATCACCTCCCGCCCTTTTTTATTTTTTATTTATTCAATCTTTATTGGTTTAAAATCAACACATACACATACACACACACACACCACGAAAGCTTATAAAAGGAAAAAGTAGGAAACAAAACAAAACAGCACAATACATCTCTTACAAAAAGAAATAGAACAATACATCACGAATGCACAAAATTGTTCCTACCATTTTCTTATACTTACCTGTATTCTTCAATAACCTTTATCTTTATTAAATATTGTCTGAATTATTTATACCTTGCTCAATTCTGAAAGTTATTGAAAGCATTCTAAAGTTTTTATAAGGGGACACTGTTCTTTTAAATATTGTCCCATTCCCTCTTAAACTTTGGGATTGATTGATCTCTGATCTTTTCACTCATCTATGCTACTTCTAAATATTCAAGAATTTTTACTTGCCACTCCTCTTTTGATAGAATTTCTTCTCCTTTCTATCCCTTGGCAATCAGCATCCTCACTGCAGTTGTTGCATACAAAAAGACCCCTGCCCATTTTCAACCACCTTTGACCACTCCTTTCACCTGCCTGTCCCACCTCCCTTCCGAAGGGTGGCATGGTATGCACATTAGTGGCCTGAGAGTAGATCCCATGGAACTTAAGAGTTAATCTGCAAAGGACTGCTCTGAATACATGGGTGGCCTTTGCATGGAGAAGAAGGAAGGCCCTTGCTTGCATCAGGACCCCAGGGAGAGGCGGGGGATCTGCCCACTGCTCCCTCTGCCCCCTCCTCTATCATCCTGCCCTGCAAACACCCTTTGCTCTTGTTGCTCAGGGGACAGAGGAGGCTGATGGAAAGAGCCTTCAAACCCATCCGCTTCCAGCCCAGTGAGAGGGAAAGGAGCTGCAGTGCCTGGTTCACTTCAGATACACACATGATATACTGGTATTGTGAATGAACAAGCCCTGTGTCTTCCTTGTGGTGGGAGTGGGGTGGGTTAAAAGTGGTGGGGAGACCTCCCCCTCCTGTCCTTTTTGGAAACAGGAGCTTTTGCCATGAGTAAACAACTTAGGTTGCAAGTTCACAAGAGAGACACTTTGGAGCACTGCTTGCTCATACTATGGGTCTTCTGTGTGTGTTTGGACCTAGAGGACAGCATACATGTTTATACCACGTGATTCCTTAAAGAGGGCATTTCTTGAGAATCGAAGGCCATTTTGACAAAATGCAAAACCTTTGAAGACAGCCCTGTACAGGGAGATTTTAATGTATTTTATTTTGTTGGAAGCCACCCAGAGTGGCTGAGGCAACACAGTCAGATAGACAGAGTGCAAGTAAGGAATTAATAAAATAATAATAATAATAATAATAATAATAATAATAATAATCCATCCTAAGCCTGTCCTGCTATGCATGCTGATCAGAGACTCTGTCCCAATCACCCCATTGAACGGAACAGGGGGTGCTTCCTATTTTTACTGCTATTCTTTACATTTCTATACTGCCCTTGCTCCTAAGATCACAGGGCAGTTTACAATAGAAAAACACAGAGATGCATACCAGATTAAGAAATAAAAACGACAACCCCCCCCCACCATACAGTTGTGAAGGCCATAGATTGTTTAATGAGCCAAACGCCCTGGAGAAGAGGGATGCTTTGGCCTGCTGCCTAAAGATAAGGTCCCCCTCCGAGGGGTCTTCTGCTGGGGTATAGATATTAAAATGAATACCATTATTACGACGATCCTGGTCAGCAATGCCCAGCCCTCTTCCCGCCCCGGGGCTTCTCCTCCTGGATCCCCTTGCAAAGCCCCTTCCCTCCTTCCCCGCCATTGGCTTTGCACTCACCCGAAATCCTGGGCAGCGGGGGCGGGAATGGGAGCCCCCGCGTGGGAGGCAGGGAGTGACGGCACTTAATTAGGAGCCTTAATTAGGAAGCAGCCCCGCTCCCCGCCTCCTTCCCTCCCTCCTTTGCAAGCCCCGATTTGATCTCTGCTGGTGAAGCCGGAAGTGAAGGCAACTCTGGGGAGGAAGGAGAAGTTTCTCCCCACGCTCAGCCTCTTGTCTGTTATTTGATCATTGGGGGAAGGAAAACCTTGTAGCCCCCAGTCAATGGGGAGACGAGGGAAGGAACGTGTGCAGAGGGAATATAAGCTCCTACTTTGCCCGCTAGACTGTGCCTGCTTTGGACCCTCGTTTTTGCAAGAACGTACCTGTATTGTCCTCAATAACCTCTTTACTGCTTCACCAATTTTGTTCAGATGGTATTTTAAGGAACAGGAGCAAGGGTCTCAGGACCCAATTCTTCCAATGTATGAAGTAAAGGTAAAGGTAGTAACTAAGGCAAAACACCCTAATAACTCTTCTAGGTAATTGGAGAGTAAATTTTACCTTCTCATGTTCATGCAAACATGGTTCCACTCCAACCTCACTTAGTCCCCACTTCCACCTCAACAAAGAGTTCTGTAAACAGAAATCTCCAGGACAGAAGTTTCCCTGTTTACATTATAGGGAGGGCTCACTCTCTGTCTCCCTCATTGCAGACTCATTACACACTGTGTCTTTTGCAGTGTCCTGTATTCTCCTCAAAGAAACACACCAGAGACACAGGAACATTGACATGCAGCAGCAGCAGCTAGACGGATTAGCTGGAGATTTTGATCCACAAAAGGAGCAGACGGGGAATGGTTAAGCAGAACCACCCCCCCTTGTGTCGCCCTTAGGTGTGCTCAGCCCTCACCTGTTTCATGTCTCCATGAAAGAAGAAGAAAGAAGGATGAAAGAAGAGAAAGAAGGATGGAGAAAGAAGGATGGAGCTGAAGGAAACAGGAAGTGGTCCTTCTGTTGTAATTCTTCCATTCCACCTTAAGGGTTGGACATGTGACTTGGGCTGTTCGGTTGGAGTTAACTGCCACTGTGCTGTACTTCTGATGATGATAACATCTAATCCTTTACCTCAGGTTTTGTCCTGCTGTTTTGTTTAATAAAGATGCTTGTTTAAAACGTTCATACAAGCCTCTGTTATGCCAACTTCTGCTGCGTAAAGTAATCTGAAGGTGTGCCTAGCTGTCTGAAGACTAGGCCCATGATTTCTGCTGATCCAGGGACTGAAACTCAAACGCCAGTTATTAGCTGTTACTGAGTGAGCTAACTGGGAGGGCATGCCAGTTGCTCTGGTCAACCTGGAATATCAATAACATAAGGTTATGGGGCCCAGATCCACGGCGCTTACACAGAGGTATGTGGAGAAGTGAAGCAAGCATAACCCCGGCCTAATGCTAGAGGCTTTTAATGTCTGAGGTAAAATATTTTTGACTGAAGTGAAGCAGGCCGCACACCTGCTTGTAAAGCTGTAAAGAGCTGTGTTCAGCCAGGAACTGAGCTGAGCTGAGGTGAAAGAGCAGGAATGGATCTTTCTGAAACTGCAATGGGGGGAGGCCCCTGTCTGCGTTTGAATGGACAAAACTATCAGACCTGTGTGGGAATAGGCCAGGTGTGTCTTCCACGTCTTCTTCCACAAGCCACTCTTCACAGGCAGGACAAACTGGAACACCTTCACGGCCTGTTCCCTAAAACCTGGACTCACAACTGCTAGCTATGAGCACCAACTCAGTAACCAATAACCAGATCTAGTTCCAGAGGTTTTAGAAGTAATCCTTCTTTTATTTCTACAAACTAAACATATTTACAGAATACATAGACTGAGTGAGTTTAAAGCTTCTCACTTCAGTCACCTCAGAGAAATAAAACAGCAGCCATTTTCCTCAGAATTCTCCTCAGAACAGAGAGAGTTAGGAACACAGTAACACAGTAAGCTCCTCCCCTTTCTCTCTCCACTGAGTCAGGAGACTTTCAGATAAGGGAGGGGTGAAAATACTAACATCCTCCCCCTTTTCATTCCGACCTTTATGAGAGTCTAACACAATTGTAACTTCTTTACATATACACCAAGTTGTTCCTTATTAACAGCTTTGGTCAAAGCATCTGCAGGAATTTCCTTTCCTGGCATATATGAAACTTTCACAACTCCATTTTTAATACACTCTCTGGCCCGGTGCAATTAATTTGTAAATGTTTCGTTCTTTGTTTGCACCCTTCTGAGTGGATTAACTCTATGCAGGCTTTGTTGTCCTGGTAAACCTGAATTGGACAAGAAACTTTCACTCTCACATCCTGACATAGTTGTTGCAACCACTCCACATCCATGAGCGAATGAGTTAAAGCGTTGAGTTCAGCTTCACATGTACTCATGCTCACTGTTGCTTGCTTCTTGCAAGACCAATCAAACAAACCTTGATTGTATAAGTAACAGACACCTGATGTACTCTTGCCGTCTGTTGTGTCACTGCCAAAACTGGCGTCTGCATAGATTTCTAGGCCTCCAGACTTTTGACCAGTAAGTCTTAGCCGGTAATGTACACTACCCTTCAAATATCTAACAATGCGTTTTAGTGCCTTGAAATCTTGCACTGTTGGATTATTAGCGCATCTACTAAGTAGATTCACAGCAACGGCAATGTCTGGTCTGGTACACCTTGCTACAAAGCTGAGCTTGCCTAACACACTTCTAAACAATGTGGTGTCAGAAAAAGCTTCAGCATTTGTATCATGCTGATAACCTGTGACCATGGGGGTGTCTACAACGTTTGCGTCAGTTAGATTCAACTTTTCAATCAAATCATTGATTTTATGTGTTTGGTGCAGCAAAATGTCACCTTTCTCATTTCTCTCAACTTCCAGAGATAGATAGTTACTGACGTCTCCTAAATCTTTCATGTCGAAATGTTTTTGCAATTTCGCAAGAGTGTTTTTGTAGATGTTTACATCCTTCCAGAAAAATAATATATCATCAACGTAACACACACAATACAGTTTCTGTTGATTATACTCTTTCACAAATACACAAGAATCTGCTTTTCCTTGCTGGAAACCTAAGGAAAATAGTACATCAGTCAGTTTAGTGTGCCAGCAATGAGCACTTTGTTTCAGACCATATAGAGACTTTTTCAACTTGCACACCATTCCCTTTTTGATTTGTACACCATCTGGTGGTAGCATGTAAATGTTCTCGTCAAGAACACCGTATAAAAATGCGGTATTCACGTCATGGTGAGAAACAGTCATGCCTTCTTCAGCGGCAAGTTTCATCAACAGTCTGATGCTTTCAAATTTGACTGTTGGTGAGTACGTCTCATGGTAATCTTGGTCAGGAACCTGAGAAAAACCACGTGCTACTAATCTAGCTTTATGTCTGACAACTTTACCATGCTGGTCAGTTTTTATCTTAAATATCCACCGACTGTCTACAAATTTCATACCTGGTTCTTCTGGAACCAATTCCCAAGTTTCATTTTGTTTCAGGGAATTCAACTCAGACTTCATGGCATTAAGCCAAGGCTCTGCAACTTTAGCTGACAGCTTTTGAACCTCTTTGTAACTAGTTGGTTCAAACACTGAGTCTGAGCTACTGGTAGTGACAGCTTTGGCAAATTCTTTGGAAAAACGCTTTGGTGGTATTCCTTTGGTAGCTCTCTCGGACCTGCGCAAAATTCTCAGATCCTCTGGGTCCATTTTCTCCCTAGGAGAATGTTGGCCCACAGTAAGCAAAGGTTGTACATCTACATCAGCCTCTAACTCATTTCTAACTGAGGCTTTAGCACTGTGAAAGTCTGTGTCAGAGTCAGACTCTTCACCATCATCACCACCATCACTAGATTCTTCAATAGTGACAGGCTCTGCAGACTCTGCCTCTTTCTTTTCTGGTCTAGGTTTTGCATTCTCATCATCAGATAGTGGGTAACACTGGAAAATACCAACTGTATCCCACTTAGGATTACAGTCCATACTCCTGGTCAATCTAATTGTTTTCGTGTCTGTCATCAGCACACGATATGAGCCTTTCTCATAACCCAGAAAGATACCTCGTTGACCACGTTTACTCAGTTTGTCAATTTTCATGGTATGTACCCACACTTCTGAACCAAAAATTCTGAAATGCTTCACAAATGGTTTTCTCTGAAACAGCATTTCGTACGGAGTGCACCCAATGGCTGATTGATATCTGCGGTTGTAGACATATGTAAAACATGACAATGCTTCTCCCCAGAAAGGATTCTGTAAGCCTGAGTCGTGCAACAGAGTTTTAATCCCTTGTTGCAGGGTTTGGTTTATTCTCTCACATAAACCATTTTGCCAAGGAGATCTGGGCGTGGTAGTGAGGTGCTCAATGCCCTGTTCAGCAAGATAACTTTTAAACTCTTCTGAACAAAACTCTCCTCCTCTATCAGTGAACAAACTACGTATATGTTCATCGTGCACATTTTTAAGCCATGCACAAAACTGTTTAAACCTTGAAAAGGCTTCAGACTTCTTCTGTAGTACATAAACCCAAACATATCTAGAATATGTGTCAATCAGAACAAAGAAGTAGTGTGAGTTTCCTCTAGAGGGCGCTAGAGGTCCCACCAAGTCAGCATGTACTACTTCATAGGGTTTTTGTACATCTCTCCCTGATTTCTCACCTTTGGGAGCTTGTTTGATTTTGTTCTCTGCACAAGAGACACACTTCATATGATAAGGACACTTTTGAACCTTCATGCCCTCAACTATATTTTGCATTTTTGCCACAGCCTGGAAATTAAGATGCCCAAATAATCGGTGATAATCATGAATACAATGGTTATGCAACCTCTCATTCTTATCAACTAATATGTTACAGTGTGCCTTTTCAATTTCTTTTGTTGCTTCAGCTGCTTTACCTGTAACAAAAGGCAAAACATATAAACCATTTTTGCATTTAGCATAAAGAATAAGCTTATTGTCTCGAAAAACCTCACATCGAGACTTTGTGAACACCAGCTTGAGACCTTGAGATGTAAGCTGGGAAACACTCAACAAATTATCTTGCAAATGAGGAGCATACATAACATTTTTAACAGTTGCATTAAGATTCTGCAGAGAAATAGTTCCTTGATCATAACTTCTAATCGTCGTTCCGTCGGCCTGATGTATCGCCCCCTGCTGTTCTTCAAGATGAATAAAGATGTTCTTGTTGTTGGTCATGTGCCTCGTGGCTCCCGAATCCACAACAAAAACTGAATGTGTGAGCTCATCCGAACAGTGAGAGATCAAAGCTTTCAACGCATGCGATCCCTGAGATTTACTTCCATGTGGCTCTGGGCCTCCTCTGCCTTTATCTTTGCCTTTGAAGTAGCTCTTTTTCTTTGAAGTCTTCCGACACTGGTCTCTATAATGGCCTACTTCTCTGCAGTTGTAACAACGCCGTGTCTTCAAAGCTTTGTCAGCAGTTTCACTTTCACTTGCTGAATTCTTAAACACCATTTCATCAGCTTTGCCCCGGCTCTCTTTAACAGTTTGTCTGCGGTCCCACTCATTCAAAAGTGCAGCAGACACATGATCCGGCGTTAATCTATCATTAGGCAACGCTGAAAGCTGAGAAGCAATTGCATCAAACGACTCATCTAGGCTATTAATTATCAGCATGGAAAAAACAGCTTCAGAAATAGTCAAATCTCTCTGGGCAAGATCTTGCCTGAGGCGTTTCATCTGAGATAAATGACTGGGCAAATCACCATTTTTCGGCAGCTCCATTCTGCACAGTTTTTTAAAGTACAGGACACTTGACCCTGCTCCTTGCCTGAGATGTAAATCTCGAAGTTTATTCCAAACAGCACGTGCAGTTTCCTGGTCTTCTAAATTAACCAACAAATGGTCAGCAACACTCAAGACAATCGTCCCCCTAGCTCTCAAGTCGGCTTCATGCCACCCAGGCCAGTCATCATCATCCTCTTCGGGGGGGTCATCTTCTATAGTGTGATAAAGCTTTTCCCTCTGTAAAAGCGCTTTCATTTTAACTTGCCAAACAGGGTATGTCTCTGGCGTGAGGACAGGGAAATACATAGCCATTTGTGCATAAGTCATGTTTACGTTTAATTAACAGTAAACACTTCCCTTCATGCAACATAAAATAAGCCTGGACTCTCAGTAAACTTCTCTCTCTCCCCTCAATAAGCGCAATTAATCAAGCAAACTAGAAAAGCGTCTCTGCTATCTTTTGGCAGCAAGCAGCATACCTTTGTAAATAAAACAGCTTGTAGAAACAGCTTCAGCTCTGAAGTGCAGCAAACAATCAGCACGTCTCAGCAGCCACCAACCTCTGTCTCAAACGCTGAACTGTTGAAACATCTGTACGTCCAAATGTCCAACCATCCTCTGCTACCAGATGTGGGAATAGGCCAGGTGTGTCTTCCACGTCTTCTGTCCACAAGCCACTCTTCACAGGCAGGACAAAATGGAACACCTTCACGGCCTGTTCCCTAAAACCTGGACTCACAACTGCTAGCTGTGAGCACCAACTCAGTAACCAATAACCAGATCTAGTTCCAGAGGTTTTAGAAGTAATCCTTCTTTTATTTCTACAAACTAAACATATTTACAGAATACATAGACTGAGTGAGTTTAAAGCTTCTCACTTCAGTCACCTCAGAGAAATAAAACAGCAGCCATTTTCCTCAGAATTCTCCTCAGAACAGAGAGAGTTAGGAACACAGTAACACAGTAAGCTCCTCCCCTTTCTCTCTCCACTGAGTCAGGAGACTTTCAGATAAGGGAGGGGTGAAAATACTAACAACCTGGTCAGTCTACTGTGAGGCTCAATTGAGATGGGCTGCAGTGTGGCACACTGTGATAGAAGCCCCACCTACTCCTCTCACAGATGCATGGTCTGCTGCTGACTCCAAGGCCATGGGAATTATAGTATTATCAGTGTCTCCAGAGTAGCTTATCACGCTGAATGGAAAAGTCAATGCTAGTCAAATGTGGAATGCATTAAGAGACAGACATTTGAGACAAGAAGCAGGATCTGTTCTTCTATATTTCAGAAAGCTGCACACTAAAAAGCTTGAGCCTGGAGGGAATTTGAGAGACCATGTTTTAAAATTATTAAGACTGAGACAGGAATTGGTGTACCGAGGTTTCAATGTGCCTGAAAATTTATTTTCTGTTTTAATTCTGGATTCTTTGGATGATAGTTACAGTGCGATAGCCAGCCAGTTGGCAACTCTTCCTGCACAAGAATTAACTGCTTCCAAAGTAATGGCAGTTCTGCAAAATGAATATGATCGAAGGAATGCAACAACTCCCGATTGTCTACTTCAGGGGGAGCAGGCATCCACGTCATTTGGGACAGCGTTGCAGCCAACAGGGGGAGCTAAAGCATTATCAGCTGTAAAATGTTGGAAATGTGGAAACCAAGGCCATATCCAACGAAATTGTCCCAAGGCAAAAGGCAGACAAAAGCAAATGTCTACAGATGGCAAGAAAAAGGGGGGCCAAAAGTCAAAGAATGTGCAAAACAAGGTTTTTGTTGCACATGCGACTTCAACAAAGGCTAAAGGCAGATTTATTGTGGACTCTGCAGCCACACGCCACATTTGCAAAGATAAACATTTGTTTATTTCCTTCAAGTCACAGGAGGGCCAGATTCATCAGGCTGATGGGACTTCGATCCAGATTGCAGGAGAAGGAGTGATCGAGCTTAAAAGTTTGAATTCCACTATTAACAAAGTTCTTTTTGTTCAAGAATCAGCTGAGAACCTGCTGAGTGTTCCCCAGCTCACAGAGAAGAACTTTGATGTTTTCTTTTCAAAGGGCATCTGCATCATCAGCAAGGACGATGAGGAACTCTTACGTGCTGACTACGTGAATAGTTTATTTCAGATTGCTTATGATGATATTGGTGTAAATGTGTTTTATTTTGTTGGAAGCTGCCCAGAGCGGCAGAGGCAACCCAGGAAGATGGGCAGGGTGCAAGTAATGAATTATGTATTATTGTTGTTTTTGTTTAGTCGTGTCTGACTCTTTGAGACCCCATGGACCAAAATATGCCAGGCACTCCTGTCTTCCACTGCCTCCCGCAGTTTCGTCAATCTCATGTTGTTATTGTTGTTGTTGTTCCTTCCTAAGCCTGTTCTGCTATGCATGCTGATCAGAGACCCTTGAATGCAACAGGGCCTCCTATTTTTACTGCTATTCTTTACATTTCTATACTGCCCTTCGTCCTAAAATCATTGGGCTTACAATAAGAAAACACAGAGATGCACACCAGAGTAAGAAATAAAAACGACAAGCCCCATGCAATTGGGAAGGCCATAGATTGCTTAATGAGCCAAACACCTGGGAGAAGAGGGATGCTTTGGCCTGGTGCCTAAAGATAAGGTCCCCCTCGGAGGGGTCTTCTGCTGGGGTATAGATATTAAAATTAATACCATTATTACGGCAATCCTGGCCAGCAATGCCCACCCCTCTCCCCTTTCCCGCCTCCTTCAATGCCACTCCCTTTGCACCAGATCCCTGCAGGAAGAAGCTTCTCTCTTTCCCCAGAGCAAACCCTCCCCCCCCGCCATCAAGGCCCCCATTTAAAAAACAGCTTCGTTTCCTCCTTTCTCTTCTCCTGCTGGCTGGCTTTTTTTGGTATTGCTTTGTGGCAGATTTGGGGAACTTGTGGCCCTCTGGATGCAAGACTCCAGTTCCCATCATCCCCAGCCAATGTGGGCCATGGCCAGGAATGAAGGGAGCTGAGGTCCAGCGAAACCTGGAGAGATTTGGGTTCTCCCATTCCTGCCTTAGGGTGCGATCCTGTGCCCGTTGACCTGGAACTAAGCCCTGGTGAACCGAAGTAGACTCTGAATATGCAAGGATGAGGTTTCATGGTTCAAGTGTGTCATAGGCCAGCTTTGAGAGTTCACTTAATTGAAATGCTGTTGGGGGGGGGGAGAGTCAGCCAGAAAACGAGTTCAAACGCAACACCGTAGCCTGAGCAGATGGGGAAAAAATTCAGATGGAAAGGGAATTGAAATATTTGGGCTGCCATCCCAGACCTGCCCACTCGGAAGGAAGTCCCACTAAATTTATCAGGGCTTACTCCAAGGTGCGTTGAGTTAGGATCGCTGCTTCTGCAGGGCTGGTGTCTTAAAAAGGTTGGTGCTGGATTTTAAAAAGTAAACCTTGTTGGCAAGGAACATGATGGGCTTGTTGGTTTTTCACAGCTCTCTTGATGAATGTACACAACTGCTTTTAGGCACTGGAGAAGAGAGAATATTCCATTCCATTGTATTATAGAGGGATGTTTATCAGTTTGCCATTTGTGTAGACCTACGTTATGGGCACATTTGTTTCTCGGCCGCTGTGATCCACCCAGGGCAGAAGGAGGCTAGGAGGCAATATGTACAAAGTCACAGCAGTTTAGATTTTAGCAACTGTACTGACTGTAGGTATTGTGTTAAAACTAACTCCAGGTCCTCATTAAATTCTAGCTGCTGAATCTCATGTGTAGTGGAACGTGCATTGCATTAAAAAAATAAATATCTTTCCAAGGAGCTCAAGGAGGTTTCCACTGTTTCCTGCCCAACCCCAACATCCGGTAACAACCTGGTAAGGTGAATTAAATTGAAAGAGTCAGGCCAAAGGCTGTTGTTCCAACAGTGGCCAACCGGTTGCCTCTGGAACGGTCGCAAGCAGGATGAGAACAGCTGTCTCCCCACTTATGGCTCCTAGAAACTGGTATTTGGAGGCACTCAAAGAGATTTCTAGCTGAGATTCCTTGGTCCAGTTGTGTAGAATGATCTGTTCTCCTGGGGTGCCATTTGCCAGAATTCTGCATGCCAGGTAAGTCAGCTTTTCTCAGACAGAAACCCACCAAAATAAGCTAAGCAGATGAAGAGGTAAGGCTATGGAAGGTAAAGGTAAAGGACCCCATGGTGGTTAAGTCCAGTCAAAGGAGATTATGGGGTTGCGGTGTACACACCACAGAGCCATAGCAAACAGAGCATAACATAAAAACACAGGAAGAGCCCAGCTGGATCAGATCAAGGGCCTATCTAGCCCAGCCTCCTGCTTTCACAGAGACAAACCAGATGCCTGTGGGAAGTTCACAAGCAGGACTTCAGCACAGGATCACTCTCCCCTCCTGGGAGATGATTAGGTCCTGGATCATGGCCTCGGTGCAAGAGAAGATCATTGTTATTGTTTTATTTATTACCTGCATTTTGCTAGCAGGTCCCGTAGCGGGTTACAACAATTTGAAATTCAGAGCACATATTGCTGTTGGCATTTGTCTGTCTCAAGAGACAATGGAGTGCACTTCCGGGGGTAGAGCCAAACCGCTGTGTTAGCAGCACCCAAGTGACCTGGGCAGTGTGTTTGGAGGTCCTGGGCTGCCCAGAGGATAAGACACCCCCCCTCTCAGCCTCGCTGATGGGATCCAAAGGAAAGCAGAGCGAGAGGTTTGGCACCAGCTTGGCTGCAGGAGTTGCCGGAAGGAGGCGTATGAGTGGGATCCCACTCCAGATCTGTTTAGGGTTTACTCCTTAGCCGTTTCTTCTACCAAAGGTATCCCACAAGGCGGCAGAGGTTTGGGACCAGAGTTTTCCTTCTTGTTGTGCTACCTTCCCAGGTTGACATGCTCCCCCTATAGCACATGCAGAAATTGCCTCCATGACAGTTGGACCCACGGAATGTGGCACCAGACTGTGTTTTTTTGGGGGGGGGTATTATCTGATCTAAATGTGTGTGATTGAAGGGGGTAGGTAACCCTGGGTTACCTGAAGCTACCCAAAGGCCAACATCTGACTAGTTAGCCTCTGTCCTAGATTTCCAGTTCTCTGCCAGATTCCCCTCTAGCCTAGTAGCATGACCTCTCATTAGTACATGACGCTGCATTCCAAGGGCAAAGCTTACGTACATAGCTAGACATAACTAGACCTAGTGTCTAGGTCTCTGGATGTGTTGAAACCCAGCCAAAGTTCATAGGAAGGAACTCCTTATAAGGTCCGCAGAACATCATAAGGCTCTTCCTTATAGGAGTAGAGGAAGGATCTCCTAATATGGTCAAAGTTCCTGGGTAGAAATGTATAAAAGCTGGATGCGAACAACATTTGGGGGGCTTGCTGAGGAATGATCCCGCAAGTGCCCTTCTACAGTTCTAGAATGTAGAATAAAAGCTTTTTCTCTCTGATTCAAACCTCGGTGCTATTTTTGTCTCCTTTTCCCCCTCTTCCTCTGGAGCAATGTTGAACCCTGCTTTGCTAAGGCTTCATGTGTGTGTGGTTTAAATTCTCTGAATGCTTGTTTTTAAAGAAGGGTTCTTAGGTTCATGGGTTCTTAGGGCCTTTCAACGCAGCTCCATAAAACTGATTGTGCCCTTTTTGTGTGTGGCTTTTGATCCAGACAGGGAAAGGTTAAGCAGAATCCATGTCCTCTCTGTGTCACCCTTAGGTGTGCTCAAGTGTGGCCCTGGGATGGTCGAGAGAGGAGGGGAAGGGGCCAGGGACACAAGGAATGGCAGGGCTCCACATGCTCCCTTGGACCCCTCCCTGGGGCTAAAAGCATCAACATGGATGTTTGATTTTTGTCAGGACTGCAAGGAAGCAGAGAAGGAAAGGTAAAAAACACTCTCCCCTCCAGTCACACTAAGAACTGAATGAAAATAGCCCTGAGTGAATAGCTACTGGAGAACATAACATGGTTTAGCTATAATGCTCACCTGCCTCCCAGGATCAGTCAGGCAGCTGGGGTGGTCAATCAACATGAAGTTCCCAGGTTACCTTTCCTTCTAGACAGCTATTCCAGTTCATCACCCCCCCCCATTTCTTTATGGAGGGTCAAAGGTTATGCACCTTGTATAGACGTAACTAAAACCAACATCTGGTATCTTCTGGGTGAACCAAGGTGGCTTCCTTCTGCATTGTCAGCAAGTGACAACTGTCATGGAACAGCCCCCAGTGTCTCTACAGAATATCTTACTGTTGGGCTTGTAGGGGCAGGAGAGAGAGGCAGTCTGCTAGGTGAATAGGATTGGGGACTATAAATGCCAACAACCAAAGTCTGAACTGGAATAAATGTGTAACCTGCCTCAAGATTCTTTGTGGTTGTTTGGTGCTTTTAAATTAACTAAATCTGCTGCAAAACAATAGAAATTGAAATGAACTGGAAGAACTTGAGAAACCTGCCCTTCTGCATTTCATTGTCTGTCTGACCTCACTTTCTTTCTTTCCACCCATGAACATGTGTGTGTGTGTGTGTGTGTGTGTGTGTGTGTGTGTGTGTGTGTATAGAGATAAATATAACTGCAAGTTTACATTCATGCTTCATGCATCTGATGAAGGGCATTTCGAAAGCATCCCTGTTTTAGGGTGGGATTCAGTCAAAAACAGGCAAATTCAGGTTGCATTGGAGTTTTGGAGTTCTATCGCAACAAACCCACTTCCCCAAAGGATCAGGCACTCTGCAAAAAACAAAATATCCGGGTGGGGGGGGGCACAGAACTATTTAGTGGAATAGGTGAGAATGAATATTTTGAAAGGAATCTGTGCTTTATTAAAGTTTTAGGAACTCATTATCAGCAAAAAACCATTTTGAACAACAACACAAGATTATTAGCAACTGGTCCAAAGGAACCCAAACCAGCCATGTTCAAAAAACCACGAAAGTGTAGGTGGGAATGATGCAATGATACAGGAAATCCAGATCCAGCTCTCTGTTCTGAGCAATATGCAGAATTGCGGGGAAAGTCCAGAATGCCAGATTCCAAGCTATGCAGATCAACAGTCTCCAGATACCTCTTGAAAAAGAGAGGATCGCCAAATAGCATGGCCCCCAAGAATGAAAACAAACACTGCCAAATTCCTTTTTGGACATCCAGAGGCATTACAGTCATCTTCACTTCCCAGGAACTGTGGGAACCCTGAGTGGAAAACTTTATACATTTACAGTGGTACCTCGGGTTAAGAACTTAATTCGTTCCAGAGGCCCGTTCTTAACCTGAAACTGTTCTTAACATGAAGCACTTTAGCTAATGGAGCCTGCCGCTGGGCAGCCAGGGCACAATTTCTGTTCTTATCCTGAAGCAAAGTTCTTAACCTGAAGCGTATGTAACCTGAGGTACCACTGTACAGTGGTACCTTGGGTTAAGTACACTTTAGGTTAAGAACTCGGCTAAGAACAGAAATCATGCTTTGGCAGCGCAGCAGCAGCAGGAGGTCCCATTAGCTAAAGTGGTGCTTCAGGTTAAGTACGCTTCAGGTTAAGAACGGACCTCCGGAACAAATTAAGTAGCCTACTTAACCCGAGGTACCACTGTACTGTATATGGCTTTCCCCCTGTGTGAATTCGCTAATGAATATTAAGGTCTCCACAACCTCTGAACCTCTTTCCAAATATCATATCTATGGTCAAATCTGTCTGAATTAGCTGATGTTTCCCAAGCTGTCCATTTTGACTGAACCTCGTTCCACATTCAATACATTTAAATGTTTTCTCCCTGTGTGAGTTCGTTGATGTTTTCTAAGTGATCCACTTCCAATGAAGCTCTTTCCGCACTCCATACATTTAGATGGTTTCTCCCCCGTGTGAGTTCGTTGATGTATTCTAAGGTGTGTATTTTGACTGAAGCTCTTTCCACATTCAATACATTTAAATGGTTTCTCCCCTGTGTGAGTTCGTTGATGTATTCTAAGTGCTCCATTTTCACTGAAGCTCTTTCCACATTCAATACATTTAAATGGTTTCTCACCCGTGTGAGTTTGTTGATGTATTCTAAGATGCCCACTTCGACTGAAGCTCTTTCCACATTCAATACATTTAAATGGTTTCTCCCCCGTGTGAGTTCGTTGATGTATTCTAAGATGCCCACTTCTACTGAAGCTCTTTCCACATTCAATACAATTAAATGGTTTCTCCCCTGTGTGAGTTCGTTGGTGTTTTCTAAGTGTTCCATTTTGACTGAAGCTCTGTCCACATTCAATACATTTAAATGGTTTCTCCCCTGTGTGAGTTCGTTGATGTATTCTAAGGTGTGCACTTCGACTGAAGCTCTTTCCACATTCAATACATTTAAATGGTTTCTCCCCTGTGTGAGTTCGTTGATGTATTCTAAGTGCTCCATTTTCACTGAAGCTCTTTCCACATTCAATACATTTAAATGGTTTCTCACCCGTGTGAGTTTGTTGATGTATTCTAAGATGCCCACTTCGACTGAAGCTCTTTCCACATTCAATACATTTAAATGGTTTCTCCCCCGTGTGAGTTCGTTGATGTATTCTAAGATGCCCACTTCTACTGAAGCTCTTTCCACATTCAATACAATTAAATGGTTTCTCCCCTGTGTGAGTTCGTTGGTGTTTTCTAAGTGTTCCATTTTGACTGAAGCTCTGTCCACATTCAATACATTTAAATGCTTTATCCCCCGTGTGAGTTCGTTGATGTATTCTAAGGTGTGCACTTCGACTGAAGCTCTTTCCACATTCAATACATTTAAATGGTTTCTCCCCCGTGTGAGTTTGTTGATGTATTCTAAGATGCCCACTTCGACTGAAGCTCTTTCCACATTCAATACATTTAAATGGTTTCTCCCCCGTGTGAGTTCGTTGATGTATTCTAAGATGCCCACTTCTACTGAAGCTCTTTCCACATTCAATACAATTAAATGGTTTCTCCCCTGTGTGAGTTCGTTGGTGTTTTCTAAGTGTTCCATTTTGACTGAAGCTCTGTCCACATTCAATACATTTAAATGGTTTCTCCCCCATGTGAGTTTGTTGATGTATTCTAAGATGCCCACTTTGACTGAAGCTCTTTCCACATTCAATACAATTAAATGGTTTCTCCCCTGTGTGAGTTCGTTGATGTTTTCTAAGTGTTCCATTTTCACTGAAGCTCTTTCCACATTCAATGCATTTAAATGGTTTCTCCCCCATGTGAGTTCGTTGGTGCATTCTAAGTAAATCACTTGTACTGAAGCTCTTTCCACATTCAATACATTTAAATGGTTTCTCCCTGTGTGAGTTCGTTGATGTTTTCTAAGTGATCCACTTCCAATGAAGCTCTTTCCGCACTCCATACATTTAGATGGTTTCTCCCCCGTGTGAGTTCGTTGATGTATTCTAAGGTGTGTATTTTGACTGAAGCTCTTTCCACATTCAATACATTTAAATGGTTTCTCCCCTGTGTGAGTTCGTTGATGTATTCTAAGTGCTCCATTTTCACTGAAGCTCTTTCCACATTCAATACATTTAAATGGTTTCTCACCCGTGTGAGTTTGTTGATGTATTCTAAGATGCCCACTTCGACTGAAGCTCTTTCCACATTCAATACATTTAAATGGTTTCTCCCCCGTGTGAGTTCGTTGATGTATTCTAAGATGCCCACTTCTACTGAAGCTCTTTCCACATTCAATACAATTAAATGGTTTCTCCCCTGTGTGAGTTCGTTGGTGTTTTCTAAGTGTTCCATTTTGACTGAAGCTCTGTCCACATTCAATACATTTAAATGCTTTATCCCCCGTGTGAGTTTGTTGATGTATTCTAAGGTGTGCACTTCGACTGAAGCTCTTTCCACATTCAATACATTTAAATGGTTTCTCCCCCGTGTGAGTTTGTTGATGTATTCTAAGATGCCCACTTCGACTGAAGCTCTTTCCACATTCAATACATTTAAATGGTTTCTCCCCCGTGTGAGTTCGTTGATGTATTCTAAGATGCCCACTTCTACTGAAGCTCTTTCCACATTCAATACAATTAAATGGTTTCTCCCCTGTGTGAGTTCGTTGGTGTTTTCTAAGTGTTCCATTTTGACTGAAGCTCTGTCCACATTCAATACATTTAAATGGTTTCTCCCCCATGTGAGTTTGTTGATGTATTCTAAGATGCCCACTTTGACTGAAGCTCTTTCCACATTCAATACAATTAAATGGTTTCTCCCCTGTGTGAGTTCGTTGATGTTTTCTAAGTGTTCCATTTTCACTGAAGCTCTTTCCACATTCAATGCATTTAAATGGTTTCTCCCCCATGTGAGTTCGTTGGTGCATTCTAAGTAAATCACTTGTACTGAAGCTCTTTCCACATTCAATACATTTAAATGGTTTCTCCCGTGTGAGTTCGTTGGTGCATTCTAAGTAAATCACTTCTACTGAAGCTCTTTCCACATTCAATACATTTAAATGGTTTCTCCCCTGTGTGAGTTCGTTGGTGCATTCTAAGTAAATCACTTCTACTGAAGCTCTTTCCACATTCAATACAATTAAATGGTTTCTCCCCTGTGTGAGTTCGTTGATGTTTTCTAAGTGTTCCATTTTCACTGAAGCTCTTTCCACATTCAATGCATTTAAATGGTTTCTCCCCCATGTGAGTTCGTTGATGTATTCTAAGATGCCCACTTCTACTGAAGCTCTTTCCACATTCAATACATTTAAATGGTTTCTCCCCTGTGTGAGTTCGTTGGTGCATTCTAAGTAAATCACTTGTACTGAAGCTCTTTCCACATTCAATACATTTAAATGGTTTCTCCCCTGTGTGAGTTCGTTGGTGCATTCTAAGTAAATCACTTCTACTGAAGCTCTTTCCACATTCAATACATTTAAATGGTTTCTCCCCTGTGTGAGTTCGTTGATGTATCCTCAGTCTTCCTCTGTGACTAAAGCACATCCCACATTCCATGCATTTAAACTGTTTTTCTGTTCTTCCCAATGAATTCACAGGTGGCTCCATTGAATTCTGACCATCATCTTCCTGACCTGTTTGGGAGGAAGAGAATCCTGTTAGACATTCAAGAATGACAAGAAAGAAACTGAACACACGTCAATCTCAATATGCACCTTCTCTTATTTTAACACCATCTCCATTTTCTACTGTCCTTGCTATGTTCCAAATTTTTAGGAATGCAGACGAAATAGTGGCAAGAGCAACACATGATCACTCCATTCAAACGTAATAAAGCAGCAGCATTTTATAATACTGATCTACGTTGGAATGGGCTCCTTAAACACAGCTCTGTATTTTTCATTTTCAAGTGAGGAAATGATCTCAGGCTCAAACAACAGCATCTTTTCTGAGTAATTATCAAAACTTAAGTGTTGCTATGCCACAGGCAACTGTGAGAATATTGCAGTACTAGTGGACATTCAGCCCGTTAAATTAACGGGCGCTAGAACATATGTGGTCAACCAAGCCACCCACCCCCTGCACCCCTAGACCACCCCAAGCCATGCAGTCAAGCCACCCACCCCCTGCACCCCTAGACCACCCCCAAGCCATGCAAGCAAGCCACCCACCCCTTGCATCCCTAGACCACCCCCAAGCCATGCAACCAAGCCACCCACCCCCTGCACCCCTAGACCACCCCCAAGCCATGCAACCAAGCCACCCTCAAGCCATGCAGTCAAGCCACCCACCCCCTGCACCCCTAGCCACCCACCCCCTGCACCCCTAGACCACCCCCAAACCATGCAACCAAGCCACCCCCCTGCACCCCTAGACCACCCCCAAGCCATGCAACCAAGCCACCCTCAAGCCATGCAGTCAAGCCACCTACCCCCTGCACCCCTAGACCACCCCCAAACCATGCAACCAAGCCACCCCCCTGCACCCCTAGATCACCCCCAAGCCATGCAACCAAGCCACCCACCCCTTGCATCCCTAGACCACCCCCTAGCCATACAGCCAAGCCAGTCTGGAAACCGAACGTGAAAAGCGGGGACGAAAGAGAGAGGGGAGGGAGAGAGAGAAAGAGAGCTGCGAAAGCGAGAGAGGGAGGGAAAAAAAGAAGAGGGCCTTGGATCTCGGCAACCACCATTAAGTGGGAGGAAGAAGCGAAAACAGCTGGCCAGCCAGCAGCTGAAGGGTTGGCTTTGACCCCCTTCGGGCGCTGCGCCCTTTTTTGGAGAGGGAGGCGGCGTGTGTGTGTGTGCGCGCGCGTTGCAAAAGGAGAAGGCAGGAAGAAGAGCGAGCAAGGAAGGCAGAAGAAGAAAAAAGAAGAAAAAGAAGCAAAGGGAGAGGGAGGGAAGAGACGGGACGGGACGGGAAAGAAGAAGAAAAAAGAGGAGCGAGGAAGAGAGACAAATCTAGATTTTGTCCGTGCCCAGGATTTGGGGAGGTTTCTCTGCTTGGAAACTGCTCTGCCGCCGCCGTCTTGGACCCGCCGCGCGGAGAGGAGGAGGAGGAGGAGGAGGAGGGGGCGCTTCGCTTCCCCGCCGGCTGTGTCCGCCTCTCCGCCTTCTCCTCCTCCTCCACCGGTTGGCTGCCTGCCTGCTGCTGCTGCTCCTCCCACCGCGCTCAGGGAACAGCAGCAAGACAAGCCCAGGCCAGCAGCTGCTGCCGGGAGTGGGGAGGTAGAGGCGAAGCGGGATTGGAGAGAGACACCGTGGTTTAAGTAACCGCCATCGCCTATTGGTCTCTACGCTCCAATCCCTGCGTCCCTGTGGGACATGCGCAGTGGCAAATTTCCACTGACACACGGACTGGATGCAGGGACACAGGGACTTTATTATATAGGATAACAGAACCTAAGAAGAGCCTGCTGGATCAGCAAAGGCCCTCCTAGTCCAGCATCCTGTTCTCAAAGGGACCAACCAGATGCCTGTGGGAAACCAGCAAGCAGGATTGGAGCACAAGATCTCTCTGCCCTCCTGTGCTTTCCAGAAACTAGTACAGTGGTACCTTGGTTCTCAAACTTAATCCATTCCGGAAGTACGCTCCAAAACCAAAGCGTTACAAAATAAAAGTGCGCCTTCAAAGAGAAAATAATGCAAAATGGATTAATCAATTCCAGATTTTAAATAGAAACCCCTAAAACAGCAGTATAACATGAATTTTACAGTCTTACAAGACCATTGATGAATAAAATGAAATCAATAAACAATGTACAGTACTAATAATAATAATAATAATAATTTATTATTTGTACCCCGCCCATCTGACCGGGTCCCCCCAGCCACTCTGGGCGGCCTCCAACAAACACTAAAATACATTAAAATATTACAGATTAAAAACTTCCCTAAACAGGGCTGCCTTCAGGTGTTTTCTAAAGGTCATGCAGTTGTTGATCGCTTTGACCTCTGAAGGGAGGACGTTCCACAGGGCGGGCGCCACTACCGAGAAGGCCCTCTGCCTGGTTCCCTGTAGCTTTGCTTCTCGCAGTGAGGGAACCACCAGAAGGCCCTCGGCGCTGGATCTCAGTGTCCGGGCTGAATGGTGGGGGTGGAGACGCTCCTTCAGGTATACAGGACCGAGGCCGTTTAGGGCTTTAAAGGTCAGCACCAACACTTTGAATTGTGCTCGGAAACGTACTGGGAGCCAATGTAGATCTCTCAGGACCGGTGTTATGTGGTCATGGCGGCCACTCCCAGTCACCAGTCTAGCTGCCGCATTCTGGATCAATTGCAGTTTCCGGGTCACCTTCAAAGGTAGCCCCACGTAGAGCGCATTGCAGTAGTCCAAGCGGGAGATAACCAGAGCATGCACCACTCTGGCGAGACAGTCTGCGGACAGGTAGGGTGTCAGCCTGCGCACCAGATGGAGTTGGTAGACAGCTGCCCTGGACACAGAATTAATCTGCACTTCCATGGACAGCTGTGAGTCTAAAATGACTCCCAGGCTGCGTACCTGGTCCTTCAGGGGCACAGTTATGCCATTCAGGACCAGGGAGTCCCCCACACCCGTCTGCCCCCTGTCCCCCAAAAACAGTACTTCTGTCTTGTCAGGATTCAACCTCAATCTGTTAGCCGCCATCCATCCTCCAACCGCGTCCAGGCACTCACACAGGACCTTCATTGCCTTCACTGGTTCTGATTTGAAAGAGAGGTAGAGCTGGGTATCATCCGCATACTGATGAACACCCAGCCCAAACGCTCTGATGATCTTTCCCAGCGGCTTCATATAGATATTAAAAAGCATGGGGGAGAGGACAGAACCCTGAGGCACCCCACAAGTGAGAGCCCAGGGGTCTGAACACTCATCCCCCACCACCACTTTCTGAACATGGCCCAGGAGGAAGGAGCGGAACCACTGTATAACAGTGCCCCCAGCTCCCAACCCCTCTAGACGGTCCAGAAGGATGTTATGGTCAATGGTGTCAAAGGCCGCTGAGAGGTCCAGCAGAACTAGGAAACAGCTCTCACCTTTGTCCCTAGCCCGCCGGAGATCATCGACCAGCGCGACCAAGGCAGTTTCAGTCCCATGATGAGGCCTGAATCCCGATTGGAAGGGATCCAAATGGTCCGCATCCTCCAGGCGTGCTTGGAGTTGTTCAGCAACCACCCACTCAATCACCTTGCCCAAGAATGGTAGATTTGAGACTGGGCGATAGTTGGCCATAATGGCCGGGTCTAAAGATGGTTTTTTAAGAAGCGGTTTAATGATCGCCTCTTTCAGCGGGTCTGGGAAGACTCCCTCACAGAGGGAAGCATTCACCACCCCGCGGAGCCCATCGCCCAGCCCTTCCCGGCTAGCTTTTATTAGCCAGGATGGGCAAGGATCAAGAAGACAGGTGGTCGGTTTCACTCGTCCAAGCAGCCTGTCCACATCCTCAGAGGTAACAGATTGGAATTGATCCCATGAAACATGACTAGACAGAGCTCTAGCACTCTCCCGCCCCGGCTCTGCTCCCACGGTGGAGTCCACCTCCTTCCGAATCTGAGTGACTTTATCTGCAAAAAACTTAGCAAAAGCATTGCAGGAGATCTTGGGGTCCCCACCAGACCCCGATGACGGAGGTGGTTCTGCTAGATTGCGAACCACCTGGAAGAGTCTCCTGCTGCTGTTTTCTGCTGATGCGATAGAAACGGTGAAGAAGGTCCTCTTCGCCGTCGCCATTGCCACTTGGTAGGCTCGAAGTTGAGCTCTAGCTCGTGTCCGGTCTGATTCAGAATGAGTTTTCCGCCACCGGCGCTCTAGCCGTCTCAGCGACTGTTTCATCGCCCTCAGCTCTGGGGAGAACCACGGAGCTGCCCGGCCTCCATGCAATCAGAGAGGGCGCTTCGGAGCCAGACAGTCAATAGCCCTGGTTAACTCCATTCCAGCGGGTCACCAGGGAATTAGCTGAAAGGCCATCAACATGGGATAAAACATCCCCTACCACTCTCTGGAAGCCAATTGGATCCATTAAGTAGTGGGGGCGGACCATCCGAATTGGTCCCACCTCCCTGCAGAGGGGAAGGGTCGTGGAGAAGTTCAGTTGCACCAGGAAGTGATCTACTATAAAATAAGTAAGACAGTATTCTGGATGATAAAAAAATTCTTACTGCACTGATGATAGTCATTGTTTGGATGGGGTTTTTTTATCAATTTCCACAGTCACACAATCAATCAGTCAATCAATCAGTAGCTGAACAGGGTTCCACACAGTGAACAAAACGAATGAACTGAAAAGCCTCAAAAACGAAAATGCAAAATAAATAGCAAAAACAAAAGCTGTACTGTGAAATAATTAAGTGCCAGACCACTTAAACAGACACCACTTTCATGCTTGGAAATAATTTGCTATTTTATCTCTATTGTTGTTCTGCTAATGGTTCTTTTGGTTTTGCAGCTTTTTGCAGTCAATCGATCAATCAATCAAACAAACAAACAAAACAAAAAAGACACAAAAACACAAAATAAATATCAAAAACAGACAGACATCAGTGTAACACTGAAAACAGAGGTGTGGCACTGAAAAGAGAAGTTTGGCACTCATATTAGAAGTTTAACACTCAATACGGAGCATGTTCGACTTCCGAAAAAAGTTCACACACCAGAACACTTACTTCCAAGTTGTTTGACTACTAAGCCGTTTGAGAACCAAGGTACCACTGCATTAAGAAGCATTATTGCCTATGACCAGGAGGGCAGAGCACAGGCATCAGTTGAATCCTTTTTTCCCAGCTATCCAAGTTGCTGGCCGTCCCTGTCTCCTGTAGGATGGAAGTCCATAGACTAACTCTGCTTCTGTTGATTCATCTTTTGTAGCCCTGAAAGGCTGATAAATGTGTTATAGCCTAAGCGTTTGAGGGCTGCACTCTGAGAAAGTGGACTCTTGTCGAGGAAATATGGTGCCACTATAAACTTCTGAGTCTCTTTGTTGGCTTTGTGTACTTATTTTGAAATTTATACCAAGTTTGTACCACAGTATCTCCATGCAAGCTTAGAGATGGATAACATTACAAGGATGCTATAAAATATTATACCACTCACTCACTCTCACACACAACCCCAGTCTGTAACATCGGCAAGTTCACACAATTCACTTATCCTTCTTCTTCCTAGCCCTCCCTCCACACAACTGTGCAAGACATGCTTACAAATTCAATGCTTCTGTGTACACCGATGGCACGCAAAACCTCGTGGGGAAGAAAACTATGGGAGGAATTCAGTGTTGTGCTGTGTCCATCACTCCATCACAGAAAGCATGTCGACTTGCCAGACGTAATGGCTGTCCCTCTCCTCTCTCCATGCATTGAACGTTGCATCTACTTTGGTCCCAAGAGAAGTTTTCTGCCTAGGGGCTGATCATTGGGCTTTCCTCCCACTGCATCCTTCTCCAACTTGATGCTCTCTGGAAGTTGTTAGACTACAACTCCCATCATTCCATTGGTCATGATGGCTGTGGCTGAGGGGAGTTGGAAATCTAATGAAGTCTGGAGGGTAGTATGTTGGAAAAGGCTAACTCAGAGGTTCTGACAATCCCATTGTCTGAGAATTTCAGGCAGGGGAAAGGAAATTGCAAAAGCATGCAAGGACCCAGACCTCCCTGCCTTTGGTCTCCTCTCCATCTTTTCCGCTTTCTTCCGCCACCATCCATCCATCCATGTCCCCATCTCCTCTCCCCTGGAACTCACCAGATTTCTCCCAGGGTCCTGGGAGGGAATGCTCAGAGGTTGTGGGGAGGCATGCGGGAGACAGCCTGACCAGGTCAACCGTCCATCTTCCTCCTTCCATCCTGGCCAGGTTTGCAGGTTCAGTCTCAGCTAGGTTTGCAGGTTCAGCTTCCTGAGGAGCACAAAAGCCAGAGCAAGTTGCAGCTTCCTGGGAGGGAGGAAGAAGCCAAGGGAGTTTCAGAGCCCCTGCAGGGAGTATTCTGCCCAAGATATTCTTCTGACCCTAGAGAAGCCCCAACTGGGCACCCCCATCCCAAGAGCCCCCACCCATTTTCAAACACCTTTCATCACCTCCCGCCCTTTTTTATTTATTAATTTTGTTTATTCAATCTTTATTAGTTTAAAATCAACACATACACATACACACACACAGACACACACAACACGAAAGCTTATAAAAGGAAAAAGGAAAAAGAAGGAAACAAAACAAAAAAGCACAATACATCTCTTACAAAAAGAAATAGAACAATACATCATTACATTATTCCAGCCATCAACTTCCGACTTCCTTGATATGGGTTATTTGTTTTCTTAATTACTTGTCTATATTTTTCAATAAACTTTATCTTTATTAAATCTTGTCTGAATTCTTTATACCTTGTTCAATTCCGAGAGTTATTTGAAGCATTCTAAAGTATTTATATGGGGACACAATTCATTTAATTATTGTCTATAGATCTCCCATTCCCTTTAAAACTTTTGGGTCAATCGATCTCTGATCTTTTCCATCATCTATGCTACTTCTATATATTCAAGAATTTTTACTTGCCACTCCTCTTTTGATGGAATTTTATCTCCTTTCTATCCCTTGGCAACCAGTATCCTCACTGTAGTTGTTGCATACAAAAAGACCCCTTCCCAAGAGCCCCCCCCCCGCCCATTTTCAACCACCTTTGGTCATTCCTTTCACCTGCCTATCCCACCTCCCTTCCGAAGGCTGGCATGGTATGCACATTAGTGGCCTGAGAGTAGATCCCATGGAACTTGAGAGTTAATCTGCAAAGGACTGCTCTGAATACATGGGTGGCCCTTGCATGGAGAAGAAGAAAGCCCCTTGCTTGCATCTGGACCTCCTGGGAGAGGCGGGGGATCCGCCCACTGCTCCCTCTGCCCCCTCCTCTATCCTCCTGCTCTGCAAACACCCTTTGAGGTGGTTGATGGAAAGAGCCTTCAAACCTCTGCTCCCCCCCCTCCTGTCCTTTTGGGAAACAGGTCAGGATTAAATAACTTAGGTGGAAAGTTCACACAATAAGCACTTTGGAGCACTGCTTGCTCATATTAATAAATAATAATAATAATAATAAATTTTATTTATACCCCACCCTTCCCAGCCGAAACTGGGCTCAGGGCGGCTCACATCAGTAAATTACAATAAAGTATAAAAAGAAAAACCGTTAATTAAAATAAGGTAAAAGCCAATTTAAAATTTAAAATGCTGCTTCATTTATCGCCCAAAAAAAACCAAGGGGAGGAAAACACTAGACTAAGTCTAATCCGAAGGCCAGGCGGAACAGCTCTGTCTTGCAGGCCCTGCGAAAAGATGTCAAATCCCGCAGGGCCCTGGTCTCCCGTGACAGAGCATTCCACCAAGTTGGGGCCAGCACTGAAAAGGCCCTGGCCCTAGTCGAGCCCAGTCTAACAGCCTTGTGGCTCGGGACCTCCAAAAAGTTGTTATTTGTGGACCTTAAGGTCCTTTGCGGGGCATACCGGGAGAGGCGGTCCCGTAGGTACGAGGGTCCTAGGCCGCATAGGGCTTTAAAGGTCAACACCAGCACCTTAAACTTGATGCTGTACTCCACCGGGAGCCAGTGAAGCTGGTAAAGCACTGGATGAATGTGGTCCCGCAGCAAGGACCCCGTAAGGAGCCTCGCCACGGCATTCTGCACCCGCTGGAGTTTCTGGGTCAGCTTCAAGGGCAGCCCCGCGTAGAGCGAGTTACAATAATCAAGCCTGGAGGTGACCGTCGCATGGATCACTGTGGCCAGATCAGGGCGAGAAAGGTAAGGGACCGACTGCTTGATACGTCGAAGATGGAAAAATGCCACCTTTGCTGTGGCTGCAACCTGCGCCTCCATGGAAAGGGAGGCGTCAAAGGTTACACCCAAACTCTTGACAGAAGGCGCTGGCACTAATTGGGCCCCCGCAAGAGATGGGAGTTGGCCCCCCAACCCCATGTCGTCCCAACCCAGCCAGAGGACCTCTGTCTTCGAAGGATTTAACTTCAACCGGCTCCCACGCATCCATCCAGCCACAGCTTCCAAACACCTGGTCAGTGTGTCTGGGACCGAGTCAGGGCGGCCGTCCATCAACAGATAAAGCTGGGTGTCATCAGCATATTGATGACAGCCCAGCCCAAAGCTCCGGACAATCTGGGCAAGAGGGCGCATAAAGCTGTTGAAAAGCATCGGGGAAAGGATTGCGCCCTGCAGGACTCCACACACCAAGGAGTGCCGCGGCGACAACTCCTTCCCTAGTGCCACTCTATGTCCCCGACCTGAGATAAAGGAGCACAGCCATTGTCGGACTGTGCCCTGAATCCCACGTCGGCAAGGCGGTGGTCCAAAAGTTTATGATCGACTATGTCGAAGGCTGCTGACAAATCTAATAGAATCAGCAGTCCCGACCCGCCTCGATCCAGCTGTCTACGGAGATCATCCATTAGCGCGACCAAAGCCGTCTCGGTCCCATAACCAGGGCGAAAGCCGGACTGAAATGGATCCAGAGCCGATGTTTCCTCCAGAAATCCACTAAGTTGTTCAGCAACCGGTCTCTCAATTACCTTACCCAGGTACAGAAGATTCGAAACCGGGCGGTAATTGGATAGATCTAAAGGATCTAGAGATGTTTTCTTTAAGAGCGGACGCACCACTGCTTCCTTCAACCCCCCTGGGAAAGTCCCCAGAGGGGGACTTATGTGTTTATTTGGACCTAGAGGATAACGTACATGTTTGCACCACGGGATTCATTAAAGAGGGCATTTATTTAAAATTGAAGGCCTTCAAGGCCCCCATTTAAAAAACAGCTCCCTTTCCTCCTTTCTCTTCTCCCCGCCCGGAACTAGTGCAGGGCCGCCTCTCCCCGTCCCGGGGCTTCTCATCCTGGATCCCCTTGCAAAGCCCCTTCCCTCCTTTCCTGCCATTGGCACTTTGCACTCACCCGAAATCCTGGGCAGCGGGGGCGGGAATGGGAGCCCCCGCGTGGGAGGCAGGGAGTGACGGCACTTAATTAGGAGCCTTAATTAGGAAGCAGCCCCCTCCTCCGCCTCCGCACGAGGCAGCCCCGCTCCCCGCCTCCTTTGCAAGCCCCGATTTGATCTCTGCTGGTGAAGCCGGAAGTGGAGGCAACTCTGGGGACCTTCCCCCCCCCCCGCTCCCCCGAAGGTAACATCGCAAAAGGCAAGTGTGGGCAAAGTAAGGGCACAAGAGGCTCTTCGGCGGCTGCGAGCGCGCATGCTCGTGCCAGGAGCGTGGGGCACGTCCCTGTATCATAATAAGAGCCAGGAATTTTCTCTCTCTCTCTCTCTCTCTCCTCTCTCTTCTCCCCTGATTTGCAGTTTATTCACTCTATCTGGCCTGTCTTCTTCTTCGTCGTCTCTGTGACCTCTCCAAAAGGGGACCCGTTTGGTTTGAGCTGCCCGGAATAGCGCCGCAAACACCGCGATGTAAGGTACACACTCCCCAAGCGAAACCCCATTTTGCACCCAGCTCTCAGATGCCTGGGAAAGTCGGGGGCGCATCAGTTGAACCAGCTCCTTTGTGGACGGCGGCAATAAAACCCTCCCTATAGTGAAGTTTGGAAAGGACCAGGACAAAATGTATTTTAGGAGCCAGATTGCGGGTGGGGGGGAGCCGTTCACATTCCTAGGGACTAGCGGCTAGGCTTCAAGTTCATCCCATTTCAGTATCAGCTTTTCTTTCTCTTGTCTGGCATTCCTCTCTCTCTCTCTCTCTCCCCCGCCCCCGTTGCTTCTTTCCCCAGCTAGATTTGGGGGACAGAGGAAACGAGACCTCTCCAATTCTCCAGCCTAAGGGGTTGCAATCTCTGACACCTCGATTTTTAAAACTATTCCTTCCTTATGCTCCTGCACAATGTAGTTCTCCTTTGGGTAGTTCCTTTGGTCCCTAAAGGGGAATTGGACTGCATTTCCCATCAGGCCTCTCTCTCTCTCTCTCTCTCTCTCTCTCCCCCCAACCCCCTATCCCCCCCCCGCTCTGGAGCGGCAGGATTGTTGAAGGAATTTGCAAAGTTCGTTAGTAACTTACCCCCGTCGTTCTGATTGGAGGAGCCAGCAGTCCCCGCCTCTCTAGGTGTGCAACGCGGCAAAAAAAGCAATAATATGAAAGTTGTGGTTACAGGTAGATAGCCGTGTTGGTCTGTCATAGTAAAAACAAAATAAAAAAATTCCTTCCAGTAGCACCTTAGAGACCAACTAAGTTTGTTCTTGGTATGAGCTTTCGTGTGCATGCACACTTCTTCAGATACTTCTTTCAGATATAAAAGTTGTGGTGCCTGGAGGAAGCCCTGAAATCCGAACGAGTGCCCAATTCTCTTTTGTTAGGACAATCAGACCTTTTAAGCTGAGATCTTCCCCAGTTTGCATCTGTATGCTGGAATTGCTTTAAATATGTTTTTTTTAATTGTTTTATCCTTTGTTTGCCACCCTGGGCTCATCAGGGAGGAAGGGTGGTATATATAAGTTTAATAAATCGTAGGAGTGGTGGAGTCAATAGTGTAAGATAGGGGGTTTCTGCAGTCTTTCACTGCACTGGTAAAGACTATGGCTCTGTGGTGAAGCACAGAGCATCTCCCTGTGCTCCTTGTGGCATCTGTGGTTCTATTATTCACCCAGGAAGGACAGGGAAAAGACTGAATCATAGAATTGTAGAGACGGAAGGGCCCCATCGCCCAGGCCTAGCTAGGTGGTTAAAAAAAAGGAAACACGACCTTGAGGCAGGCTTCCTATCTTCCAGCTGATTTTTTTAAAAATGAGGCACAGAGATTAAGTTTCCTTTTAATCTCCTCCCCCAAACGATGCTTCGTTTTGCTTTATGGTGAGAGCAGCCCAGACTCCCAGACTTCAGTCACAGGTAGATAGCCGTGTTGGTCTGTCATAGTCAAAACAAAATAAAAAAATTCCTTCCAGTAGCACCTTAGAGACCAACTAAGTTTGTTCTTGGTATGAGCTTTCATGTGCATGCACACTTCTTCAGATACACTGAAACAGAAGTCACCAGACCCTTATATATAGTGAGAGGGTGGGGAGCGGTATTACTCAGAGGGGTGGTGGGAATGGGTGAAAGACTTCAATCAATCATGGAAAGTCTCAGTGGGAGGTTCTCGGATGTGCACAAACCATCGGGTCATTTCCATATATTGGAGGGAAAACAGCTTTTTAAGAGTGGTAGGCTCCAGTCCTGTACACACATTAACACATATATACTGCTTGATATTTTAAGTGTAGTAAGCCTGCAATTTACGTTATGTTTCAGGGATCGGGCTTGGGGGTTTCAAGCACATAAAACAGGGTCCAATCTTCTGGGTCAGGAAAAGCCTGGGCAAAAAGCTAACTCTTTGCAATGTATCCCAAGTAACTCTAAGTTTGGGTTAAACCACAGAGCCTAGGGCTTGCGAATCAGAAGGTCGGCGGTTCGAATCCCCGCGACGGGGTGAGCTCCCGTTGCTCAGTCCCTGCTCCTGCCAACCTAGCAGTTCAAAAGCACAAAGTGCAAGTAGATAAATAGGTACCGCTCCAGAGGGAAGGTAAATGGCGTTTCCGTGCGCTGCTCTGGTTCGGCAGAAGCGGCTTAGTCATGCTGGCCACATGACCCGGAAGTTGTACGCCGGCTCCCTCGGCCAGTAAAGCGAGATGAGCACCGCAACCCCAGAGTCGTCCGCGACTGGACCTAACAGTCAGGGGTCCATTTACCTTTGCATGCATTTGATGGCACCACATTATAGCCTGCTTCACAAACTATGGCTTACTGTAAACTAGAAAGCGTGGTGTTCATCTTTTAGTGAGGTGAGGTAGGATTTGGTAACAGAATCATAGAATTGTAGACTTGGAAGGGACCTCGAGAGTCATCTTAGCCCAACCCCCCTGTTCTTATTATAGTTGTTGGATGAGCACTTTTAGGATTTTTTATTTCATTGCATTTCTACTGTGTAAATTTTTTTTTTAAATCAATGATCAAGTTGTTCTGTATTTTGTAGATCTGTGAGTCACTTTGAGCCATCTTGTGGAAAGTGATCAATAAATATAATAAATAATAACAATAAAACGAGCTTCAGGGATCTTTTCACACTAGGGAATGTACAGATCATGTTTGTGTTTCCCATATGTATCTGGCCGACCCCTGTGGAACCCCTTGTGCAATGGGTACAGCCGTCCCCTATTCTTTGCTCCTACAATCTGGTAATTCGGAGATATACTGTCACCAGCCCTGGAGGCTCCATTTGGCTTCTTCCAATAGCACTGAGCCTCTTGGGCTTGCCGATCAGAAGGTCAGCGGTTAGAATCCCCGCAACGGGGTGAGCTCCCGTTGCTCAGTCCCAGCTCCTGCCAACCTAGCAGTTTGAAAGCACGCCAAAAAGTGCAAGTAGATAAATAGGTACCGCTCCGGCGGGAAGGTAAACGGCATTTCCGTGCACTGCTCTGGTTTCGGTGTTCTGTTGCGCCAGAAGCGGCTTAGTCATGCTGGCCACATGACCCGGAAAAACTATCTGCGGACAAACTCCCTCGGCCAGTAAAGCGAGATGGGCGCTGCAACCCCAGAGTCGTCTGTGACTGGACTTAACTGTCAGGGGTCCTTTACCTTCACCTTTAGTAGCTGCTGACAGACCTGGCCTGGAGCCTTTCAAACATTTCCTGGTCCCGTTGATAAGGCAATGCCTCCTTTCTCGTTCTGAACTTGGGTGAGGGTCTGCTGCAGTTTTGCGCATCAGCTTCGATTTCTCACCCGCAACACCATCTGCTCCTGTTAGGCTGCCGTCCTAGATGCAGACAGGGGTTGCACTGGCCGGCTGAGAAGCCGGTGGGTTGTGGGGGGGGGGGAGTCTTTGGGGCCGCCACAAATCACGCTTCTTGGCTGTTGGATGACCAGATGGTCCCCAACTCCTGCCTTGGGACCGAGGAGAGGGGAGGAGTTTGCCCTCCGGAATCCTTTCTGCTCAGTCTGGCAGGGTTGAGCTTCCTATAGGGACAGAGCCAGAGCAAAGAGACAACAGATCCCCGGGAGGGGGGAAAAAAACCCCCTCGATTCCCGAACTTAATTTGCATCTAGAGGCGCGCTCTCTCCAGGACGCAGTGAGTGGATCTGGGCTGGATCAGTACTTTAGATGTGGGTGAGAAAAAGAAAGATGAAGGAAGAGGAGGAGTTTGTTTTGTTTTGCCGTGGGAACAGAGGGTGCCAGCATGGAGTAAGGCAGCGAGAAGGGACTTGGGTAGGTGGGGAGGGAAATGAGAGAGCGGGGGCCTCGGCCTTCGTATTCCCAGCGACTCCATTGCGCCGGAGACAGGGCGCTCTTTCCGGCGCTGGGCAGGGTCTCCAAAGAGACCACGTGCAACCCAGCAAGCGGGGCGCGTTTAGGGTGATGCTTCCTCTCTGCCTTTCTTTTTAAGAACCCATTTAAAGCACACACACACCCAAGAATCCTGAGAGGTGTCCCTCACAGAGCTACAGTTCCCAGCATCTCGGTCAACTACAGTTTCCAGGGTTCTTTTGTTTGGTGGGTGGGTGGCATGCGCTTTAAACGGACGGTGGGTGTGCACAGTCTTTGTGGGTCAAGGCGGAAGAGGGCTGCGGATGGATGGATAGCTGGGCGGTCCTTGTTGGGAATGTTTAGACCTGCATGGTGGGGGGGGGGCTTTTGAAATAGGAGAGATATCTCGAAGTGGGATATGAGCTGTTTGTTGTTTTTGTTTAGCAATGGAGAGACCGCCGTACGCCTTACATGGGGTCACTAAATTCTACAGAAGAGTCTCCACTGGAAGTTCTTAAAATAGCAGAAGCAACTGGGAGCAGGGTTCCCACTGTGGCTGCTTCTGTTTTTGGGGAACACCCCTGTCTGGAGATGGCAGGTGCCAACTATTTGTAGTTTATGGAAACAATCGGAGACATTTTTGTATCGACAAGCTTTCGCAGCTAGATATAGATATACAGTAGATATATGGTCTCTGCCTTGGGTGTTTATTTGTCTTCTTTTTAAACCTATTTTAGGTTGCTTTAATTATATGCTTGTAAATTGCCTTAAGGTTTATGCAAAAGGCAATTCATGTAGTAATAAAAAAGTGTGCATGCACACGAAAGCTCATACCAAGAACAAACTTAGTTGGTCTCTAAGGTGGAAGGATTTTTTTTTAATAAAAAATGTATTTTATTAACTGAGGTGATATAGGCATCCCATAACGTAAGCTCACAAGCTAATTCAGCTATTAAAATACTATGTATAAAATGCTGAAGGCTATTACAGACTAAAGGTACAATTAAAATACAGACACACACACACAGTCAGGGATGGGAAAGCTATAGCCGTTGGCACATTTTTGGATTCTAATACTCATCATCCCTCACCACTGATGGGGCTTATTTCAATAAATGAACTCATAGCCCATGGCAAATGCAGCTTGTATTTAGCTCTGTGGCTGTTGTTTTCCTTAGTTGGGTTTGATCTTGGGGATTTGAGTTGCAGCATGCCAATACTGGTCATTGATGGAAATAAAGAGAGTGATAGATTGCACTATGCCTGCAATTTTAAGCATTATCTTGCTAGCAAATAAGGTGGGGTCCAGCTAACATGCCCCACAGCAAATGGATTTCTGCTTGTACAAGGGGTCCCCCCCATTCTTCACCCTCCCCAGATTTGCTCTGGAGGGTTGGGGGGAACCCCCATAACAGGTTTAAGGAGGAGAGGAGAGGAGGGGAGTCCTGTTGCACAAGCAGAAACCCTTGTGCTGACAGGCTTAAAGGTAAAGGGACCCTGACCATCAGGTCCAGTCATGACCGACTCTGGGGTTGCGGTGCTCATCTCACTTTACTGGCCGAGGGAGCCGGCGTACAGCTTCCGGGTCATGTGGTCAGCATGACTAAGCCGCTTCTGGCGAACCAGAGCAGCACACGGAAACGCCGTTTACCTTCCCGCCTGGAGCGGTACTTATTTATCTACTTGCACTTTGACGTGCTTTCGAACTGCTAGGTGGGCAGGAGCAGGGACCAAGCAACGGGAGCTCACCCTGTCGCGGGGATTCGAACAGCCGACCTTCTGATTGGCAAGCCCTAGGCTCTGTGGTTTAGACCACAGCGCCACTGCTAAGTCTCATACAACCCATGGCAAACACATTCTCCAAATGTGGGTCCTTATGTAGCCAAAACAGCAGCATCAACACTCAAGGGGGAGGTTTTCAGCCAACTTGGGTGAACACCAAGGTTTTCAGAAGCACAAAAGAAATTTTACGAGGCGGGAACTTGGAGAGAGGGACTTGCTGGGATCTAAGAACCGAGTCCTTTTTTTTCTGCCCAGTATTTCATGGAAAGAGTTCGCTACTTAAATAAAGGGAGGGAGAATCACCCCTCGAGTTTGTAGTTCTCAAATTAATGCCCTTAAATGATGCCATGAAAGCAACACATGAAACTGCCTCGAGAGAAGATATTTTGTCCACCCATCTGCCTATTGCTTTCGCTGCCAGTGATCATATAGGGCAGTGATGGCTAACCTTGACACTCCAGACGTTTTGGAACTACAACTCCCATCATCCCTAGCTAACAGGACCAGTGGTCAGGGATGATGGGAGTTGTAGTCCCAAAACATCTGGAGTGTCAAGGTTAGCCATCACTGATATAGGGCCTTGGGTCACTATGTCTTTCCTTCAAAACATTGTTAGCAGCCCACAGACATAATGTCAGTGTTTCTGTTTTAATGTTTTGCTAGATTTTTATTGTATTTTGATATTGGGTATTGATTTTTTTGCTTGTGCTCATTTGTGTAAACTGCTTGGGGCTTTTGTTGCATTAAGTGTTATATAAGCTACCGTATTAAAATGAAACATATCAGTTATATGTATTATGTTTTGTTTATGTTATATTAAGTTCTGTTGAAAACCTAATAAATATAATTTTTAAAAAAAGAAAATGAAAAGAAATTAAGGCCCTCCCACAAACACCTCAATGAGGACTTAGCGTGTTCCATGGAATGCTGACCGTTGTTGTTGGGAATGGAATGGAGTATCCTGGGAAAGAGATTGATAGCTTGGCTAGAACCTTGAACAGGAGCACTCCACATTGCCAAATTGTTGCTTTTTACTTTGATAATCTCATTTGTCTCCAGCCATAGCAGATTTCCCAAACAAAGATACACAGAGCTCAGATGTGATCTCGAACCGTTTTCTTTAGGTTCCTATGAATGTGTTAGCCCAATGGCATGGCCGCTTGCTTTCTGCACTGCTTAGCTACTGTAAGCAGTGTTTGAAATTAGCCAGGCGCCAGGCGCATTTCACACCTGGCTTTTCACCACTCGTAACCAAGTGAAGATGCCTAGGCGCCAGGATGGGGCCTGTCACCTCCACCATCTGGGGATCCTTGGATCTGGACTGTTTTCACACACTAATACCCCCATCCTGTAGAATTCATAGAATCATAGAATCATAGAGTTGGAAGAGACCACAAGGGCCATCCAGTCCAACCCCCTGCCAAGCAGGAAACACCATCAAAGCATTCCTGACAGGTGGCTGTCAAGCCTCTGCTTAAAGACCTCCAAAGAAGAAGACTCCACCACACTCCTTGGCAGCCAATTCCACAGTTGTACAGCTCTTACTGTCAGGAAGTTCTTTCTAATGTTGAGGTGGAATCTTCTTTCTTGTAGTTTGAATCCATTGCTCCGTGTCCGCTTCTCTGGAGCAGCAGAAAACAACCTTTCTCCCTCCTCTATATGACATCCTTTTATATATTTGAACATGGCTATCATATCACCCCTTAACCTTCTCTTCTCCAGGCTAAACATACCCAGCTCCCTAAGCCGTTCCTCATAAGGCATCGTTTCCAGGCCTTTGACCATTTTGGTTGCCCTCCTCTGGACACAAATATACCGGTAATTCTATCCATTATATTTTATCTGCACAATCGGAATGAATATCTGGAACCAAATAGTTTTTTTTTCTGTGCAGCCTGAGCAAGAGCAGTCACCATTAAGAAAAAGAGGTTGGAATGGGGCAATATATGTGGACTGTCCCTGGATCAAATGACTTGTCTTCTTTAAGTTCTCAAAGCTGTAGAGCCCTAGGTCAAGGTTGTCATCTGAACTAGCCAGATGTTTAACTGGGAATCAATCATAATCCGTCCATCATTTGGAAAATAAGACTTTAGCGCTGTCTCACCCCAAAATGGCAAGTAGAGATTTTGTTTTGGCGACTGCAACCTTGGTTTAAGGAGCCATTTGGTGCCTAGCTTATATATCTGAGTCTCTAACACTGTGTTAAGTGTGCTTGATGTGAGCTAGACTGCATTTTAGCCCTGCAAGCAAAGCTGGTTGAAAATCAGGCGTTGCACAAAGCCTGACTGGACAGCAATGTTGTCTTTCAGATGCCGGTGAATTTCAAAGAGGTTGCGGTGCATTTCCCCGGTGATCAAGGGCCTCTGCTGGATCCAGATCAAAGAATCCTGCACAACAGCACCATGCCGGAGAATGATGGGAATGTGGCCTTTCTGGGTAAAGCCCCCTTCATCCTTTCTCAGTAGATATCTGGGTAGTCTTAGATGTATAATTGTGTTTGCAACATTGTGGGTGGGTGTGTTGACGCTTAGGGCAGCCAGAATGCCACTGCCTGCAAACAAGAAGGAGCTATCGGCAGGCTCAGGGGACCCCCAGGACTTGCAGAGAAAAAGGCACTGGGGGTAGGTAAACTGAGGAGGGGACCCCAAAACAACCCAGTGAGAATGCTTATCGTTTGAGGTGGGGGTGGGGACATCTCAGGGGTGGGCGGGACCAAAGGTGGACACAGCAATAGATATAAATTTTGCCTTTGTACCATAGTCACAAAGTCCCACATCCCACACTTGTCTTCTAGCCAGGCAGGCAAGAGGCATTATCAGAGTTTAAGGACACAAAACACTTGATGAGTGTGTGAAGGGAGGGGAAGTTGCTGGGGAGGGTACCGAGGGCCAGATAGAAAGACTTGGAGGGCCACATTTGATCTCCGGAGGCCCAGGGTTCCCCATCCCCGAGATACATCTTGCCTTCTGTAATCATAGGAACACAGGTGTCAAATGTCACCTTTCTAGATTTGTTTTATATTTTCATAACGATGTTCCAGCCTTGTTCTCTCATAAGAGAGTATCAAACTGGTTAGGTACTTGGTCAGTACTCAGCTATAATGTGGTCCAAGGCACCTTTATTTATTTTATAGTTTATCACTAGTAGCTTGTAAACTTTGACTTGGCCTTACGTTTGGCACTGGTCAGCCCAGCAGTTTGGGGAGTTAGATCAGTAGATTAATGAGGTAAAACAATAAATTAAAACAACAAAATATAGCACTGAAAGGAGATTAGGGATAAAACGGAGGGGAGGATAAGAACAAGTACAAAAGGGTCAGTTGTAGGTCATAAACTTGCCTTAGAGCTGGCCTTAGAGCTCAAAACCATCCAAGGCACCTGTGTTATCACAGAAATATTCATGGGGCATTTCATGCCTCTTACCTAAAACCCAGCGCATTAAATGTGCCTTGCGGTAGCAGCTAGCACTCTTTGGAAAGCAAGCCAGGACAGTTTATGAACAGAAGGTGCTAAACAAGCCCACTAGGAGTTGCCTGGGTGACCCAGAAAGTGATCTGTGGCATCCTATGCGTATTTACCGCTACTTGGATGTAACTCTCACTGCGGCTTATTCCCAGCGAAGAGTGTGTGTGTAGAGGGGGAATTGCAGCCTCACCGCGGCATGAGCTTTCGAAAGCCACAGCTGTATCCTCCCAACTCATTTCTGCTGTCGTCTTCTTTTAATTTGACTTTATTGGCTTCCTACTACAAAAGCAATTATAAAACATTTGCGAAACGTTTTGCTAACTATAAGCAAAGTACAATTTTTAGAAAAAGAGGAACTGGATCTTGGGAGGGTATAATACAAATGGTGTATTTCTGTCAGCACATAATAATAGGATAGACATAACAACAACAACAACAACAACAACAACAACAACAACAACAACAATTTATTATTTGTACTCCGCCCATCTGACTGAGTTTCCCCAGCCACTCTCGGTGGCTCCCAATCGAATGTTAAAACAATACAGCCATTAGATATTAAAAACTTCCCTAAACAGGGCTGCCTTCAGCTGTCTCTTAAAAATAGGATAGCTGCTTATTTCCTTGACATGTGATGGGAGGGCGTTCCACCGGGCGGGCGCCACTACCGAGAAGGCCCTCTGTCTGGTTCCCTGTAACCTCACCTCTCACAATGAGGGAACCGCCAGAAGTCCCTCGGCGCTGGATCTCAGTGTCCGGGCTGAACGATGGGGGTGGAGACGCTCCTTCAGGTAGACAGGTTGGACCTGGCAAATAGTTTTGATTTAAGTTTTCGCCAACAACTGAAATACGTTTGTTTACTTTTGGAGACATACCACTAGTTCTAAACCATTCAGTTATTTCCCCCCAAATCTCCTGACTCATTTCTGGATAAGCATCAGGTCGTGATTATCAGGTCGAGAGGGTGGCTGTGTTCAAGTTTTTGGGAGTGATTATAGAGCAGGGTATGACTTGGAGTGCAAATACTACTGCTCTGGTAAAGAAGGCCCAGCAGAGAATTTATTTCCTCAGACTTTTAAAGAAGAACAATCTGAGTGAGAGACTGCTGGTGTCCTTCTACCGAGGCTCCATAGAGAGCATTCTTATATACTGTATTTGTGCTTGGTTCTCCAGCTGCACAGCCAGGGAGAAGAAGGTACTTCAGAAGGTCATAACCACAGCCCAAAATATTATTGGTCATCCTCTCCCATCTCTGGAAGAACTATACAGTTCCTGTTGCCTTAAAAAGGTTAACAATATTTTAAAGGATCCATCTCATCCAGGATATAGTCTCTTTGCACCACTGCCTTTGGGTAGAAGATATAGAACAACTAGTAGAAGGTAGCCCGTTACATTAACAGGCGCTAGAGGAGGAGGAGGAGGCGGCAGGAGGCGGCAGAGGTTGGCGGCTGACTGCAGCTGACAGGCTGGAGAGACGGGGGAGCGGCGGCCACCCTCCTTTTCCTTTTTAACCCCGCCGCCTTCCTTCCCCTCGAGCCCGCCGGCCGCCTCTCTCTCTCCCTCATCCCGTCTGGCAAGGAGGAGAAGGAGGCCGTGGTTGCTTCCGCCGGGCGCACCCTCCGCGCCCCACTCTCCGGCCCCGACGCCGCCCCCCGCCCAGCAGAAACCTCAGGGCGGGCAGGCTGCGCTCCTCTTGGCCGCCCGGTTCAGGAGGCCCCGCGGCCCCGGCGGCGGCTTCGGGCGGGGGGGGGGGCTCGCGTGATCGGCACGGCCGGGGGAGAGAAGGAGCGTGGCGGCGGCGGCCGGAGGAGGAGGAGGCTCCGTGCAAGGCGGCGGCGCTGCCCCAACTGACAACGCGCGTGCGCCGCCGCTGCCTCCCGGACACGCCCCCCTCTCCGGCCGCTCCAATGCCTGCGTCCCTGTTGGGGGGGGGGAAGTAGAGCTGTCCAATCCGTGCGTCCCTGTGGGACATGCACACTCGCGCAGTTCCACTGACACACAGTGGACACAGGGACACTTGAACATTATTATATGTGATTAGATCAAGAACAAATAGACTGAAGAACAGTTTCTACCCAAGAGCTATAACCATCTTAAATGCTGTAACCAGATAATATGACCTTGGAGAGCTGTGGTGGGTGTATGTGTGTGTGTGTGGCCTTTTTGGTGTGTGTGTTTTGTGCTTTTTTCTTTTTTTCTTTTATGGGATGGCATGCAATTTAGTTGCACTTGTATAGCGTTGTGCTTGTACTTGTGCAATGACAATAAATACATTATCTTATCTTATCTATCTTATCTTATCTTCTTCTAACAGGTGATTGGCAGGCAGATGTGAACGAAGAGGATATGCAGATGCAAAGTCCTGAGCAGGACAAACCAACGGGGTCATCACCGGGATTAGCAGGAGAAGCAGTTTCCCAGTGCCTTGAGAGAAGAGAGACTGTGCTACATCATCGCAGGGCTGAGAGGCAGCTGGACCACCACCTATCAAGGAGAACGGCTAGTGCCATTCCTAGTGGGGGTGGCCCCCAGGATCTTCGCAAAGGGCCAGCACGAAAGCGAATCCGCAAATCTCAGGGCCCAAGGACGTGCAATGAGTGCGGGAAGACCTTCGCTCAGGCCTCGAACCTTCTGGCACATAAAAGAATCCACACAGGCGAGAAGCCATATAAATGTGTGCACTGTGGGAAAAGCTTCACCGAACGGTCCAATCGTAACAGGCACCAGAGGACCCATTCCGGAGAGAAACCGTATCAGTGTGCCGACTGCGGGAAAAGTTTTAGCTTCCGATCGGACCTTATTAGACACGGGGTTACCCATACAGGAGAGAGACCATATAAATGTTCGGACTGTGGGAAAAGCTTCAGTCACGCCTCCACTCTGATTAGACATGAGAACATCCATACAGGAGAAAAGCCCTACTCCTGTACAGACTGTGGGAAAAGCTTCACACAGAGCTCCTCCCTTCTAGCACATAAGAGACTCCATACGGGAGAGACGCCTTTCCTGTGCCCCGTTTGCGGGGAGAGCTTTAACTGGAAGTCGCACCTTGTCACACATAAGAGAACCCACACAGGGGAGAGGCCATACAAGTGCGCCAAGTGTGGGAAAAGCTTCATCGAGAAGTCGAAACTGAATAGACACCAGAGAACCCACCTGGAAAAAGAACTTTACGAATGCGCAGAGTGCGGGAGAATTTTTAGCATCCGGTCCAACCTCCTTCGGCACGAGACCGCCCACAGAGGAGAGAAATCGTTTACGTGCTTCAGCTGTGGGAAAAGCTTCAACCAGTCGTCCAAGCTGATGAGGCACGAGAGGATCCACACGGGAGAGAAACCCTACTCCTGTGCCGACTGCGGGAAAAGTTTTAGCCAGACCTCTGAGCTCCTCCGACACGAGAGAATCCACACGGGAGAGAAGCCATATAAATGCGCCGTCTGTGGGAAGTGCTTCAACCGGAGGTCACACCTGAACACCCATGGGGCGACCCACATCGGAGGCCAACCTTACAAATGGCCAGACAGCAGAGTGAGCTGCGAAAACGGTTCCCTCCTTGTGGCAAACGTGAATCCACCCGAGCAGTTCTATGGCATGAATTCGCACGGGCAAGCACATATAGGAGGCCAGCTGTACGAATGGCCAAACACGGAGACCAGCTACACTCACTGCTCCCTTCTCGTTACTAGTGTCAATCTGCAAGAAGGAATCCAAGTGCAGGAACAGACATACAGATGCGTGGACAACGACACGAGCTGCAGCCAGGGTGGCCCGTTCTATCTAACCGGCGCAAATGCCCATGAGGGGATCGTTGCCGGAGGTCAAGCATATAAATGCCGAAGTGGCAACGCTGAAAGCCACAAGGGTCCCTCGCTCCTTACAACGGACGTGGGCAACCAGAGAGAAGAGAAGGTGTTTAAGTGTTCCGAGTGCGGGAAGTGCTTTAACTGGAGATCGCACTTTGTTCGGCACAAGAGAATCCATACGGGAGAAAAGCCGTACTGCTGTCCGGACTGCGGGAAAAGCTTCAATCGGAGGTCGCACCTCGTCAGGCATGGGAGGACTCATGCAGGACTGAGGCCGTACGCTCAGGCTGAGGAGGAAACTTTGGTTCAGAATCTGGTCATCTCGAACCCAAGTGAATCTGTGCCTGAGGGAAACAGTACAAACACACAGCCTTCTCACACTGTATTACAGACCGGCGAAGTCGTGCGGGAGACAAACCTTATGAATATTCTGTGACATACCTTATTGCACATTAAAGAACCCAGACGGGGAGGAAACCTACGGCGGGGGAACTTCCCGTTGTGCATCATTTCTTGCTAGACAGAGGATACACGCACAGGGGAAACTATGGCTTAGTTTAGAGATGGTTAAGGTGTTCCTAGACTGCTAGTACTTCAGTTGCCCATGAGAGGACCATATGATTGTTTGAGCATCTGGCTGTGTGATTGACTCCAGCTTCCCAGCACATGCACACTATACTGCACAAGCATGTGTGATCTTTGCGTATAGGGTTATTGCCAATGCGACTCCTGCTCAGAGTAGACCCAGTGAAATTAAGACACCTAAGTTTCCATCAGTTTCAATAGGTCTGTGTCAAGTAGGACTGGCATTGATTACAACCCATAACAATGTACCTCCTGTGTTAAAAGCCTTTCTGTGTACCAAGCGGGTGAACTGACCTGTGTGGTTCAGGGATAGAGAATATGCAGCCTTCTGAATGTTCAGTTATATCCACAGACATTCTTATAAATAATTTCACTTTTCTTTACATAAATCCCTTTGCATTAGGCACATTCACACACACATTACATTGAACCACTAACAGGACAGTTGCTAGACTGTTCCCCCCACCCCACCCCAGACAGCTAAGTATATTGTGAATTGGGGAATAATGGGTATGGAAGATGGTATTTTAATGCACATTTTCCTCTATTATTCTTGCAATATTTCTGCTCGCTCTGCCAAGGGCATCAAGATGCGGCTTGTAATTCACTTCTTTTGTAGTGTTACAATTTTCTGCATTCCTTTCTAAACCTGCCTCTAGAATTGTATTGAAATATATTGTCTTCCAAGAAAGCAATTCTTTCACCACACAAGCCTGGACTCTGTGGGCTGATCTGTCATACAGGGCACTAAAGAGGGGTTTGGTTTTTCCCCACCTGACAATTTTTATTAAACTTGTTTTAGATAAGTATTTTAGATTTGTCCTGTGTATTTCTACAAAAGCATGACTTTTATATATCACCATAAATTTATCAAAGCACTTCACATTCAAGTAGGCCACGTTTAGAGGACATGACTGATTTGAGGTTGAATCCTGACAAGACAGAAGTACTGTTTTTGGGGGACAGGAGGCGGGCAGGTGTGGGGGACTCCCTGGTCCTGAATGGGGTAACTGTGCCCCTGAAGGACCAGGTGCGTAGCCTGGGAGTCATTTTGGACTTCCAGCTCCAATGGAGGCACAGGTCAATTCTGTGTACAGGGCGGCTGTCTACCAGCTCCATCTGGTACGCAGGTTGAGACCCTACCTGCCAGCGAACTGTCTCGCCAGAGTGGTGCATGCTCTAGTTATCTCTCGCTTGGACTACTGCAATGCGCTCTACGTGGGGCTACCTTTGAAGGTGACCCGGAAACTACCACTAGACTGGTGACTGGGAGTGGCCACCGAGACCATATAACACCGGTCCTGAAAGACCTACATTGGCTCCCAGTACATTTCCGGGGACAATTCAAAGTGTTGTTGCTGACCTTTAAAGCCCTAAACGGCCTCGGCCCAGTACCGGTATACCTGAAGGAGCATCTCCACCCCCATCGTTCAGCCCTGTTAAAGGAGAAATCTGAGGACTCCCTTGGACAAAAAAACAAGGACACCAGCCAGGAATGCCAGAGCAAAACAGCAGCCAGTAGGCTTGGTCTTTATTGAGACTGTCGCGACAGGGCTCCCACCCGCCACCAGGTGGAACAAAATGGAAGCCCCGAACAGCAAGGGACCCCCAACTTTTATCAGTTACTAATTCCCCAAGCAAACCTAGCAGTTCGAAAGCACGTCAAAGTGCAAGTAGATAAATAGGTACCGCTGCAGTGGGAAGGTAAATGGCGTTTCCATGCACTGCTCTGGTTTGCCAGAAGTGGCTTTGTCATGCTGGCCACATGACCTGGAAGCTGTACGCCGACTACCTCGGCCAATAAAGCGAGATGAGCGCCGCAACCCCAGAGTCGGACACGACTGGACCTAATGGTCAGGGGTCCCCTTTACCTTTACCTAATTCCCCAAGCTACACCCCCAAATTACATCAGTACTACATCATCCAGTGATGGCTAACCTTGACACTCCAGATGTTTTGGGACTACAACTCCCATCATCCCTGACCACTGATCCTGTTAGCTAGGGATGATGGGAGTTGTAGTTCCAAAACGTCTGTAGTGTCAAGGTTAGCCACCACTGTCATAGATACATCAGAACTACATCACAAGTTGGGAGGGTCAGAGGAGGTAACCTGAGTATTTTGACACCTCCCAGGCACACATATCTACAAAACAAAAGTGTTCCGAAGTTCCTGCCTTGGCCAGGTAGGGCTAATGACTGTCCTTTGCTCTAGCCCGGGCTCAATCCATTTCTCTAGGTGCTGGGTTCTTTGTGAGGGAAATGACCCATCTTCTGGCAGTTTTGAGTGGGCACATCCTTTGGCACGTGCTTGAACGCCGCCCTCCTGTGAGCACACCAGGCCACCCCCCTTTGATAGATCTCCTAACATGCTGAAGAACAAAGGTGGAACGGTCCCAAACCGACACATGGTTGACTTTATATGAATTTATAACAGAAACACTATAGAGAAAGAAATATTTTCACTCGTGTGTGTGGGTGTGGGTGTGTTGTGCTTGTGGAACTGGGTGGTTTGGGGAAATTCTTGTAACAGCCCGGACACTGAGGTCCAGTTCCAAGGGCCTTCTGACGGTTCCCTCACTGCAAGAAGTGAAATTACAGGGAACCAGCCTTCTGGATAGTGGCACCCACCCTGTGGAACGCCCTCCCATCAGATGTCAAAGAAATAAGCAACTATCAGACTTTTAGAAGACATCTGAAGGCAGCCCTGTTTAGGGAAGTTTTTCATGTTTGATGTTTTGTCGTGTTTTTAATATTCTGTTGGGAGCCGCCCAGAGTGGCTGGGGAAACCCAGCCAGATGGGCGGGGTATAAATAATAAATTATTACAATAATATTATTATTATAAGAGCAGCCAGCAAACTTTGTGGCAAAGCAACGATTTGAACCAGGGCTGACCCCAACACCCCTTCTGCTCTATTTGAAGTTGGAACAGGAGTAATGTAGAACAGATGCTACTCCTGTTTCTCCTCCGTATTCAAAAATGAGTTCACAAGGGCATGTTTAGTGCTTGGTGACCTACCACGGAGCCCCTATATCCCCTCTAACCAAGCAGCTACGGCAGGTACTCAAGCCCTGCCCGCGCCTGCATTTGTCACCGGGGACAACTTTTAACCAGCGAGTAAAGCGCGGCCACAACAATCGATCACGCACACGCGTGTGCACAAACACACATGCACACGTGCCCGCATCTCCGCATCTTCCCCACCCTTGGAAATTTTAGCCCTGTCAGGTTGTTAACAGGACACCCTGCAGGCGCGATCCTCCTCCGCTCGCCATAAACAGGACCCTCCTTGTCCTCGCCCACGTTGTGGAGTAGAGGCTCCAGGAGAATCTGCTTCTAAGTGAGGGCAAGAGAAGGGGGCGTGAGAGGGGCGGGGAAAGGCTTCGGTTGCTGCTACTGAGCATGCGCACACTCCCTTTGCGCATGCTCGGTGACATTTGGTCTTTGCATAGGTGTACCCACGCGAGCCTGGAGGACTTGCTTCCTCTGCCTTGCAAAACGGTTCTCGCCTTTTCTTCGGGGCTACTTCTCGGTGGGCAGAGGTAGGCGTCTGCTGGTATAGGAAAAGGGGCATGGGGGGTGCTGAGGCTTGCTGATTTTGCTAGTGAGCCAATTCCTTGCTTGGATTGGGTCTCAGAGAAATTCCTGTCTGTCTTTCTATGCAAACTTTCCCCCTTTTTTTAGTGACAGTCCGGGGGTTGGGGATTATTTTCTGGGTTCCTTCCATCGTCTACTCCCCCTTTGCATTTCTTGTTCTAGAGAAAATATGTGGCTGTAGTATAAATCTGCATCCATAACTGATGCAATTAGTTACTTGGCAGAGTTTGCTACCCTGAAACTTAATTGGGGATATTAAGAAGCCTACAGTGGCACAATGGGGTCCGTGTGTCTGGCTGTTAACCAAGAGGAGTTGTGGCTTGATCCCGCTCAGGGATAGCTGTGGGCAGGATTCTTGCATTGCAGGGGCATGGGGTGGACTAGAGCAGTGTTTCCCAACCTTGTGCCTCCAGATGTTTTGGGACTACAATTCCCATCATCCCTGACCACTGGTATTGCTAGCGAGGGATGATGGGAGTTGTAGTCCCAAAACATCTGGAGGCACAAGGTTGGGAAACACTGGACTAGAGGACCCTATGGGTTCCCCTTCCAGCTCTAGAATTCTATGGTTCTCTAAGGGCTCCGTTTGTTCCTAGGAGTCTGCTCTAGAAGCCATGTCTTAACCCTATATCTTCCACCCGGTCAAATTATATTTAGATTGTAAAGAGTTAGGACAGGGTTCTCCAGGAGCTTCTGGAGATGATAAGAGGCCTCCTGGTTTTCAGAGGTGGGTGAAGGGCTACTTTAAGGCTTTGCAGTACTGTATAGAAGAGAGAGAGAGGGGCCCAGCCATAAGAGAGAGAGAAAAAGGAGGGTCCAAATGTTTTCTGCATTAACTTTCTTCCTCTCACAGGAGGTGCATGGTTCCCAGAGTCTTCTGCTGCATTGGCTTGACAAAGAATGGCTGCGGTGGAGACAAACCAGGTGCGAGAATTGTTTGAGATAGCTGACGACGAGTCTCATAGCGAGACGGAAAGTGGAAATAGCACTTATCTCAGGGCCCTTCCAGAAATCCCTTTTATTGCGTGTGCATGATGGTGGTGGTGATGATTTAGTAAATTTGTTAGTTGCTTTGACTTGCCCAGGGCAATCAGAAAGCGACTTAGGACCAAACAAAACAACAAACCCCACCAAGCGAGCATTAACAGCACGCTGGGTAGCAATAACGCTCAAGCCTTAGCTGTTCTCCTTAGCTTTTTTCCTCAGGTTTTTTTAAAAATCACTCCTCCTTCAGCTCCCATCTCTTCCAGCTCCTCAGCTCTAATAGAAACTGTTGAGTATTTAGGAGAGTTGTTGCGCTGCAGAAAGCATGCTGGGGAGACCACACGTTCCAGAAGCAATGAGGAAATGCTCAGCATTCTTTGCTCAGCTTTATTTACAAAAACTCCTTTTACACTAAATCGATATGACCGACCCATTTACCAGGGTACTGAGAGAGGTACCTGCTGCTCTTTATATACTGTACCCAATTGCTGACACAGCTGAATTAACACAACTGAACAGCACCTCCTATACTGCTTCACCCCATTCCCACCACCCCTCTGAGTAATACCCCTCCCACCCTCTCACTATATATAAGGGTCTGGTGACATCTGTTTCAGTGTATCTGAAGAAGTGTGCATGCACACGAAAGCTCATACCAAGAACAAACTTAGTTGGTCTCTAAGGTGCTACTGGAAGAATTTTTTTTATTTTTTATTTTGTTTTGACTATGACAGACCAACACGGCTACCTACCTGTAACTGCTTCACAGCTGTAAACTAGGTCATTACATTTACTCTGGCCTTTAAAGAGATACACATCTTGTGAAGCAATAATGAAACTTAATATTTAAAGAAACCATCCTATATAATAATCTTGAAGTGTCCCTGCGTCCACCTTATTTTTCTGTGTGTCACGGAAGTGCGCTCTGCGCATGACACACGCGGACGCAGGGATTGGCCAGCGGACAGGAAGTGACGCCCGCCCGCCCGCCTCCCTCACAGCCCCGCCGGAGGACGGCCGGCCCGGCCTGGAGGCAGCGGCAGCGAGGAGAACGAGGAGCCCGGGCCAGGCCGTGGCGGCGGCGCCTCGGGCAACCAGCTCGCCCTGGTGCTGCTGCTCCTGCAGAGGGGCGGCGAGGTGGGCGCTGGCGGGCGCCGCGGAGCGCGCTCGAAGCGGGGGGAGCAGGGCGCGCCGGGGCCCCGCGAGCCGCTCGGAGGGGCGGCGAGGCGGGAGCGGCCGGAGCGTGCTCGAAGCGGGGGCCAGGAGCAGGGCGCGCCGGGGCCCCGCGAGCCGCTCTGCCGCCTCCTGCCTCCTCTTCCTCTAGAGCCCGTTAGTCAACGGGCTAACTTCAACTAGTTTACCCCATAACAGACAGGTAACCTCTCCAGCTGACAAGTTAGTTCCCAACTGCTATTGCTGTGCAGGCTTGCAGCATTGTGTCAGAACAAGGCCTTAGACTCTGTCGCAGAACGTTTTCCCACCTCAAAAACAAACTCCTATCTATATCTATACCTGTACCTATACCTATACCTGCATCTCTCACACAGAGAGCATTTCTTCACAGAACTCATAGGCCATGCTCTTAACTCCTGTCCTATCGTGATTCCCTTTGTAGATGTAGTTTGCTCTAGATTAACTTATTTATTGCATTTATATACCATCTTTCCTGTCCATGGTTCTCCTCCCCTTTGTTTCACCCTCACAACTTCTGGGGGTTGGTCATCCGTTTCTCAGAAAGCTCTCTGAGAGAGTTTCTGTTATCTGTATGTGAAGCAGCTTCCGGAAGCTGGCAGAAAAGCCTGGATTGTTTATGCATGTGCAAGGTGATTGACTGTGGTCATCTTGTGCATGCGCAGCTTCTGGAGCGGCAGCTGTGAGAACTCTTATCATTCTTCATATCTTCTGGCTGAGTGGGGATTCGAACCCTGGTCTCCCTGGTCCTAGTTCAATGTTCTAACCATGATGTCACACTGGCTCTCAGATCAGTTGCAGGGAACCTTTGGCCTTCTAGACGTTGCTGAACTGGTGATGAAACTACAGAAAATCCATTGCAAATCTCCCAGCTTTTAAAGCGTGGCCCCAGGCCGGCAGTTGCTTTAAAAGTTTCCTCCTTCTTTTAGGAGCCTGTGGCTTTTGAGGATGTGGCTGTGTATTTCACAAAAGCAGAATGGGCTCTGCTGGATTCAGCGCAAAGAGCCACCTACAGGGACGTCATGCTGAAGAACTATGAGAATGTGGCTTCCGTGGGTGAGCATCCCTTATGTGAAACAATAGATCTGGCCACAGAGACCTGCCCTCCCTTTCTGCTTAAAAACAACAACACTTGAGGCTGGCGGGGAGGCCAGGTGTTGTAATGCTGCCACTGGATTATTGTGATATGCTGCATTTGAAAAACATCTGGAAAGTAGCTGGTCCAGGATGTGGACTCCTACACCTGACCCTTGCCTTGCAAAAGCTGGCGAAGGTGGGCTGGTTGGATCTCAGGGGTTATAAAATGCCTCTTTGCAGCAATAGGTGGTCCCATGCGCACGTTAGGAGGCAGACGTGTGACTACGCTTGCAATTATGTTTCTGTTGGAAGCCACCCAGAGTGGCTGAGGCAACACAGTCAGATGGGGAGGGTACAAATACTATTATTATTATTATTATTATTACCCTTTGAAATTCCCTCCCGTTAAATGGCACCCTACTGAAGAACTTCCTCTTCCAACAAGCCTTTTCAGTAAGTCGAACGGAATCCATTCAACTTCCAAAACATTCGGAAACCAAAGCGTGGCTTCCGATTGGCTGCAGGAAGCTCCTGCAGCCAATAGGAAGCCGCGGAGCCCCGTCCGACGCTTGGGTTCCAAAGAACGTTTGCAAACCGAAACACTCACTTCCGGGTTTGCGACGTTTGGGAGCCAAAATGTTCGGCTTGCAAGGCTTTCGGGATCCAAGGTACGACTGTAGATATATTTCCCAGTCTGCATCTGTATTGGAATTATGTTTAGATCTTCACATTTCTTAGAATTTTTGTGCCTGCCACTCTGGGATCCTTTGGTGGGAAAGGCAGGAAATAAATGTAATAATTATTACTATTGATGATGATCTTATTGTTTAAAGCATCAGGCCCATGCTGGGTTCAACACTATGGCTCCGTTACGGAGACCTCCACAGATCATGGGTAACCCCCACTGCACAAACGCACCATTTATCAAACATTAAAACCTCCTGATATAGGGCTGCTTTCAGATGTCTTCTAAAAGTTGTATGAATTCTTATCTCCTTGACTTCTGAAGGGAGGGTGTTCCACAGGGCGGGCACCACTACCAAGAAGTCCTCTGCTTGGTTCCCTGGAACTTCACTTCTCGCAGTGAGGGAACTATCAGAAGGCCCTCGGAGCTGGACCTCCGCGTCTGGGCTGAACATTGGGCAAGTGCCACCACACGAAAGGTCTAATTCAGGCATCCCTAAACTTGGCCCTCCAGATGTTTTTTGGGACTACAATTCCCATCATCCCTAGCTAACAGGACCAATGGGCAGGGATGATGGGAATTGTAGTCCCAAAACATCTGGAGGGCCGAGTTTGGGGATGCCTGGTCTAATTCCTATATCTTATCTCCTGATAAGATGGTATCTGCAGGAAGCCCTCCATCATTTTAAAGTGGTTTGAACTCACCCTGGGACCTTGTGGTGAAGGCTAAGAAATCTAACTAACAATAGGAGTTATTTTTTCCGGTAACATACCAAAACAGGTGATGTTTTCCCCCCACGCTCTCTTGTTTTCTTCCTCTCATGAGCAGCATTTCACCCTTCGAAACCAGACCTGATTTCCTCCCTGGAGCGAGGGGGAGTGCTGTGGGCACCTGATCAGCAGGAACACAAGGAGCACAGGATCCCACCAGGCAGTAGCTCAGGTGAGCCATTTCGAAACGGAGGCTGGCAAGGAGCCATTTGGAGCTGGGCCAATCGCAATGCCATGCTAGATCTTTATGCAAGCCTTCAGGTTGTTTTGTGTTCATTTTGCACAACATGCCCCTCACGGGGAGGGAAAGAATGCTAAAAGTCCCTTGCTTCTGTTTGTCATTGAAATTCTACTCAATATTGATCCAGAGCAGATTCCAGCGTATAGTTAGCAGAGTAAAAACTTAAGCACATTGCAGGATTCCCAAAAAATAGACCAGAGGCAATTGTATTTCATTGGCACTGTTCATAAGAAATCCAGTTGCAGCAGACTTAACTTAAACTTACAATAACCTATAATAACTAAACCTTAACACTATCTATATACAGAACACCACACCAGAAGGAAAAGAGATAGAAAGTGAAAGTGAAACCCAGGCTCCTTCTGGCCTTACTTTTGTAGTCAGCATGACCTTGACAGAAGAATATAATATAATAAATCTTTATTGTCATTGTCCCCTTGCGGGAACAACGGAATTCCTCGGTTGATAAGATAAGAGATAAGAGAACCAGTTTAAGCCAGCTGTACTCAGCTTCTCTGAAGGAATAACCCAGACATCATGAACCTTCTGCTTGTTTCTTTCACACAGAGAAGCTTCCAGAATTAAGTATACCGTAACTGGAAAGATCTCTACACATCCGATCAATACTTTCTGTACTAAGAAATGCAAAGTGACAGTTTTAGCATTCCGGCTCTAGCTGGAATAGATTTTGGTCAGCGGCCCTACATGCTGCTGTTTCTAAAGACTGTTTAGAAACTTCTGTTTCAATAATAATAATAATAATAATAATAATTATTATTATTATTATTATTATTTATTATTTTAACACACTTGGTCTGGGGGCCCCCAAATGTGGCCTAGCAGCATCCGGTGCTGCAACAGTGGGGAAGCAAATCAGGTCTGGAGATAATTAGTCCCTTGGAAGGAAGATTACAGGGCATCTGGGCTGTGTATACCACGTCTACCCTCATATCATCTTCACAACAACCCTGTGATGTAGGCAGGGATGTCACAAGGGTTTGGTTCGCAGTTTGCCCCCTTTTTGCTTTCCCCACACCATGCATAAATCATAGGTTAGCTGTGAGTAGCCCATGGCTCCCAAGAAGCTTCCTTGATTTTTTTTCCTGCTCCTCCTATAGTGTTCGTAGCTCCTTTCAGAATACACATTGACAGTACGTTTCCAAGCACAATTCAAAGTGTTGGTGCTGACCTTTAAAGCCCTAAACTTCTTTGGTCCAGTATACCTGAAGGAGCGTCTCCACCCCCATCGTTCTGCCCGGACACTGAGGTCCAGCTCTGAGGGCCTTCTGGCGGTTCCCTCGCTGCGAGAAGCCAACTTACAGGGAACCAGGCAGAGGGCCTTCTCGGTGGTGGCACCCACCCTGTGGAACGCCCTCCCACCAGATGTCAAAGAGAAAAACAACTACCAGACTTTTATAAGACATCTGAAGGCGTTAGTATTTTCACCCCTCCCTTATCTGAAAATCTCCTGACTCAGTGGAGAGAGAAAGGGGAGGAGTTTACTTTGATACTGTGTTCCTAACTCTGCTCTGAGAAGATTTTCTGAGGAGAATGTGTGCTGTTAATTTCTCTGCTAGGTGACTGAAGTGAGAAGCTTTAAACTCACACAGTCTGTGTATTCTGTAAATATGTTTAGCTTGTAGAAATAAAAGAAGGATTACTTCTAAAACCTCTGGAACTACATATGGTTATTGGTTGCTGAGTTGGTGCTCACAGCTAGCAGTTGTGAGTCCAGTTTTTCGGGATCAGGCCATGAAGGTGTTCCAGTTTGTCCTGCCTGTGAAGAGTGGCTTGTGAACAGAAGACGTGGAAGATACACATGGCCTATTTCCCACAAAGGCAGCCCTGTTTAGGGAAGCTTTTAATGTTTAATAGATTATTGTATTTTAACATTCTGTTGGAAGCCGCCCAGAGTGGCTGGGGAAACGCAGCCAGATGGGCGGGGTATAAATATTATTATTATTACTAGTGAATTTAGCCCGTTTAAAACGGGCGCTAGCGGTGGCGGCGGCCGGCGCTCCACGGGCCAAACACCTCCCGGCTGCCGCACTTTCCCCTCCCCCGCCCCTTCCCGGCACTCCTTTCCAGGCGGGTGGCTTCTCCCTCTTACCGGTGAGGCCTCCACCGCCTCTCCTGCACCCTCCGCGCCCCGCTCTCGAGGGCGAAGCGGGGCATGGCGGTGGCTGGTGGCGGCGGCTCGGCCGTGACAGTGACCATCACCTACGGTGAGAGCGCGGTCAGGGGGAGAGGCAGCGGCGTTGGCAGGGGGAGAGGCCGGGGCTTCGGCCCTAGCGGAGGCAGCGGCGTTGGCGGGGGGAGAGGCCGGGGCTTCGGGCGTAGCGGAGCCTCCCTCCTCAGCGGGGCAGGCGGAGGGAGGCCGGAGGCGAGCGACACGGAGGGTCTCCCCCTCGCCCAGTTGAGGAAAGAGCGACGGCGGGAGAGGTGGCAGCGGAGGCGGCCAGCTCCGTGCGAGGCGGTAGAACTGACCCAAATGACGCTGCGCCTGCGCACGGCCGTCCTCTCTGACACGCCCCCCTCTCCGCCCGCTCCAATCCCTGGCCGCCCGAAGTCTCTGCGCTCCAATCCGTGTGTCAGTGGAGCGCACGCGCACTTGCGATTTCCACTGACACACGGAAAGCTACGGAGGGACATAGGCTCTTTATTATATAGGATTATTATTATTAATTATTATTATTTTCTATCTCATTTCAACAGGAGATGAACAGGTGAGTGAGAATACGAAGAAACCTATTCAGCCGAAAAGTCTCACCCTGGGGAAGCAAGAAGAGATGCAGTTGCAAAGGGCTGAAGAGAGCCAGAAAAATGGGGAGAGCTCTCGGACCTGGCGCGGAGCGGAGCGGCCTCAGAGAAGGCATCTTAGGAATCGAAAGGCCAAAGCCATTCCTGCTCAGAAAAGCAAAGAGCAGACACAAATTAAGAGCAGACCAAAGAGAAACTCTCCTTCTAAAGCCCCGAACAGAAGACGTGGAGTAGCAATGTCGGAAAAGTGCTCTGTCTGTGGGAAAACCTTTTGTAATAACACTTACCTTGTTATACACCAGCGGTCCCACACGGGAGAAAAGCCACACGCGTGCTCGGACTGTGGGAGAATGTTCAATTCGCCGTCAAACCTTCGCTCACACGAGAAAATCCACACCGGAGAGAGGCCTTACTCATGTGCAGATTGCGGGAAGAGTTTCATACAGAACCGAAGCCTTCAGTTACACAGACGCGTCCACACCAGAGAGAAGCCACACGGGTGTTCCTACTGTGGGAAGAAATTCCGGAGGAAAGCGCACGTTGCTAGACATGAATACATCCACAAAGAAGAGAGGCCGTTCCAATGCTCAGAGTGTGGGAAAGGATTCAGAGCGAAAGAGCATCTTAACGTTCACAAGAGGACACACACAGGAGAGCAGCCCTACAAGTGCTTGGACTGCGGCAGGAGCTTCAATTGTTTCTCTAACTATAACAGGCACAAGAAAACGCATGGAGGAGAAAAACTGCATAACTGCTCAGATTGCGGGAAAAGCTTCAGAGATAGTTCATCTCTTAAATTGCACAGGAGAATCCACACTGGTGAGAAACCTTATCAGTGCTCATTCTGTAGGAAAAGCTTTCGGTGCAGTTCGAGCCTTGTAAGACATCGGAGAACCCACAGAGAGCAGAAACAATATCAGTGCCCCGAATGCGGCAAACGTTTAAGTCAGAAATCATGCCTTGTTAAGCATTTGAGAATGCATAAGAATAAATGCTCGGACTGTGGGAGGATCTTCGGCAAAAGTTCAGCCCTTCAACATCACCGCAGAAAGAAACATTCAGGTGAGAACCCGTTCGGATGTTTGCGCTGTGGGAAGAGCTTTGACCGCAGGTCATCGCTGATAATTCATGAGAGGATTCACACAGGGGAGAGACCTTATGTTTGCTTAGAGTGTGGGAAAGCCTTTGTACAAAGAGGTAAACTTGTTCGACACGAGCGAATGCACACAGGAGAGAAACCATATGAATGCCCCCACTGTGAGAAAAGCTTCAGCGAGAGAGGGAACCTTGTTCAACATGTGAGAATCCACACGAGGAAGAAGCCCTCCAAAGGTTCCCGCAAAATCACACATCATTGAGCATGAGAGAAGAGCCCATCCAGGAGATACTTCCCATGACTCTTCAGAATGTGGGAGAAGCTTTTTGGCTATCTTTCATGCCGCCTTAAACGCTCAAGAACAACTGTAAATAATTTTTGATGGCTGTAATGATGGAAAACTGATTGGTATCGTTTTTGTAAAATATACAGGGATATAGGATATGCAGGGATATAAGATACAGAAAGATAACATGAGACTGATAATATCTTTTTTAAAGATATTTTTAAAGATAGTGTTGTGTGATCGGTGGAAGTTATTATCGGTATTTTATTTATTTTATTATAGTGGTGATGTAAAAGATGTAAAAAATATACACGGTGTTGAGAAGAGGCTAGTCTAGTTTTTTTTGTTTTCCTTTTTATTGTAATTTTTCTTTTTCCCCAAATTTCTTTTGGACAGGAGTTTGGATTAGTATGATGTGAAATTTTTCTGTTATGCCTCGTTGTTGTTGTTTTGTTTTCATGTATTGTTGTATTATGTTGTTATTACTAATAAAGTTATATTTTTTTAAAAAAAGATATGTAAAATGAACAATGGAAGGAGAAGAAGGGAAGACATTGATGCAAAATGTTTATTTGAGATTGTAGAACACAAAATTTAATAAAAATCATATTCAAAAAGAAAGAGTTTAACCCTTTCTCTCCTCTAGGGCTGCCATATGTCTGGATTTTCCTGGACTGGGGGGGGGGGGGGGCGGGATTTCCGAAAGGCGGTGCTTTGTCCAAGGTTTGATGACTCATAACACCTGATTGGCTTTCTCAACACTCGTGCTTATTGGCTACATTCAAATCAAGGAAAGCTACTGCATATCAACCTATGCAAGTTGTGTTTCCTTTTTCTGGTTATTTGGCTATAACTTTTGATAAAGGTAAAGGACCCCTGACAGTTTTTATTGGATCTTTTAACAAAAAGCAACATTGATTGGGGTTAAGCCTTCCTGTAGCCTATACAGTCAATGTCCGCATCAGTTTGAAACTGCAAAAAGACAACAATATCCAAGAATACAGGTGTATTTCTCCAAAAAGTCAGGGTTTTTGTTTTGTTTTTAAAAAATACGATTTTATTAAAACTCATAATAAAAGGTAAAGGGGCCCCTGACCATTAGGTCCAGTCGCGGACGACTCTGGGGTTGCGGCGCTCATCTCGCGTTACTGGCCGAGAGAGCCGGCGTACAGCTTCCGGGTCGTATCTATTTATCTACTTGCACTTTGACGTACTTTCAAACTGCTAGGTTGGCAGGAGGAGCAGGGACCGAGCAACAGGAGCTCACCCTGTCGCGGGGATTCGAACTGCTGACCTTCTGATCGGCAAGCCCCAGGCTCTGGTTTAACCCACAGCGCCACCCGCGTCCCTTAAAACTCATTATTAAAGGGACCCCTGACCATTAGGTCCAGTCGTGTCCGACTCTGGGGTTGCGGAGCTCATCTCGCCGAGGGAGCCGGCGTACAGCTTCCGGGTCATGTGGCCAGCATGACAATACCACAAAATAAAAGAAACTAAACAAAAACAAAGAGAGAGAGAGAGAGAAAAGAAAAGCACCAAAGGAAAGCCAAAAAATAGAAGAAAAGTGGGTGGGAATAGAAGAGAAGAAAAATTAAAAGGACTTCTTTATGACAGTTACAGATAGGTAGCCGTGTTGGTCTGCCATAGTCAAAACAAAATAAAAAATAAAAAAAATTCCTTCCAGTAGCATCTTAGAGACCAACTAAGTTTGTTCTTGGCATGAGCTTTCGTGTGCATGCACATTTCAGTGTATCTGAAGAAGTGTGCATGCACACGAAAGCTCATACCAAGAACAAACTTAGTTGGTCTCTAAGGTGCTACTGGAAGGAATTTTTTTCATATTTTATTTTGTTTTTCTTTATGACAGTTTCCACACACACACACACACACACACACACACACACACACGTAGCCGCACTCAACCATTCCCAGCTTTGGCCATCTCCTTCCGCCCATATGCAATCGGAGTTTATCTGCCATACCTACCTTATACTTGCAACGATTGGAGGCGCGGGCACCCTTGGTTTAACAAAGCGGCAACCATCCAGAAAACTACAACGCCCACAATCCTTTGCGTTTTGGAAAGGCGAAAGAAAGGACTACCAGCTGCCCGCCGCGTTAGAGGTTTCTTGCCTGCTGCCTCCCTGTAGTAAGAAGGAGGTGGGCGGTGGGCGAAGGGGTCGCGCGCGCGGTTTCATGGGTCTTGAAGAAGGCGCGGTGGGCGGCTGGTCTTGCAAGAGGAAGAGAAGTGCAACCCGGACTGCGCGTGCCTGACAGCTAGAAGTGGTGCATTCCTTTGTTTTCGCTTTGCACGCTTCCTTGCAGAGGAGGAAAGGGGCGCTTGCATTTTGGCAGCGGGAGAAAGCGGGGTGTCAGATGTGAGGGCCGTTTTGGTTATTGATTTAGGCTGCTTTTTAAAAAAAACAAAACTGGTCTTTCACTACCAATTCCCAAAGTCAGGGTATAACTAAAAGATTTCGGCAGTACAAAATGTAAAGGAAAGAATAATAGAATCTTGAGAGTTGGGACCCAAGGGTCATCTAGTCCAACCCCCCTGCAATGCAGGAATCTCAGCTGGATTCAGCCTTCGCCATGCTCCGGCGGCAGCCCAGCGCCTTCCCTTTGGAGGTGCTTTCGAATCCCAGCAATTCTCTGTCATTCCCTCGCCTCACTCTTTTCACTCCAGATGATCTCAAACAGCCTCTCATTTATTTATTAGATTTCTATCCCAGCTTTCCCCAAGGAGCTCGAGGTGACGGCATATGTGGTTTTCCCTCTACCCCCGTTTTATGCTTGCAACAGCCCTGTGAGGTAGGCCCAAGGTGGCGAGCTTCATAAATGAGTGGGAATTCGAACCCTGGTCTCCCAGGTCCTAGCGCAGCGCTCTAAGCACTACACCACATTGCCTCTCGGATATAATCTGTTGCCGAAAATGTATTTTACTGAAATGTTCTCCCTTTCGTTTTGCTTCCCCCCCCCCATTCCTCCCCCTCCCCACGTGCGCAAGGACTTTGCGTAGAATGCCAATAAGGATTCAGTCCCGGTTGCCCCTTCCTTCTAGGACAAAGAAAAGGGGCGCAGTGGAACCATTTCAGGTAGGAAGTTACCAGGTAACAGCTGGAAGGTTTCTTTATTTATTTACTTAATTAGCTTCACAAAATTTACCGGTGTATGCCTCTCAATTGTAATAAAACCTCAAGGCGTTTTACAAAAAGAATGAAGCAATAAAATTATCAGGGGGGAAAAGTCAAAAACTATTTAAAACATTCAAAAAGTAATAAAAATCAACCATACGGCAAAAAAACAGATTAAAACATATGTCGAGCATTCTACATGTGTGGATAGGCTTGCCTAAACAAAAAATATTTTATAGATTATTGCTTTCATTTTATGGATCAATGGTCTCGTTAGATAGTAAAATTCATGTTAAATTGCTGTTTTAGGGTTGTTGTTTTTTTAAAAAGTCTGGAACGGATTTATCCGTTTTGCATTACTTTCTATTGGAAAGCGTGCCTTGGTTTTGGAACACTTTGGTTTTGGAACAGACTTCCAGAACGGATTAAGTTTGAGAACCAAGGTACCACTGTATGTTCTTGTCTCACATCTCGGGGTTCAGCAAATGCTAGAAACTTGCTCTTTGCCTCACAACAAAAGTTGAGAATCGAGGGTTCTCTTTTTCCTTGGGGAGAGGGTCACTGTCACTTCCTGGGAGACTGAAGGAGGGGCTCTTTGTTCTCACAGAGGCCAGTGACCTTTGAGGATGTGGCCATGTATTTCACGGAGGGCCAAGGGGCTCTGCTGGACCGCAGACAAAGACGACTGTACAAGGACGTCATGTTGGAGACCTACAAGAACGTCACCTCGCTGGGTACGAACGTTTCTTCCTCAACTGGAGTAAGAACCATTGGGTGCTCAAGGGTCCTGCCATGCTTCCCCCCACCCCACCTCAAGTCCCTTGTGTTTTCAGAAAGATTGAAATCATAATAATCAAAAAGGGAGTGGCAGGAACCAGCCAGCAGGAGAGAGAGACCCCCCTGGCTTCTTCACCAACCTGACTCCACTCTGCCTCTTGGCCTTCCTCCTCTCCTGCTGGCAGTCATTGTTTGCCTTTTATTTCTCTTTCCTTAGAAGGATTTCCAGTCTCCAAGCCTGACCTCATTGTCCAGCTGGAACGAGGGGAAGAGCCATGGGTGCCGGACCTTCGGGGGGTCACTGGTACCCCATCAGGCCAAGGTAAAAGAAAGAGGCGTATCTTAGGTGCCTGTACATTACTGGCAAACCATCTGCAAGCATGTAATTATGAATTGCCTGAAAGCATCTTTTTTTAAAAAAAAATAATAATAATCTAAGGGTGATATTAAAATATTTGAATACGAGGGGCTGCCAGCCCTGCTTACTTCACTGATCAGTTCCACCAACCCCTTTGCCAAGTGCCCTTCACCCACACCTGACCTATACCCTCCAACATCTCTCCATAATAGGGACATTCTATTCAACAACAATTGTATTATTTATACCAGGCTTCCCCAAACTAAGGCCCGCAGGCCGGATGCGGCCCGAGGGGCTCATTTTTCCAGCCCCAGGTGACCCCCGCCGCCCACTGCCCCCACCCGCTCTTACCGGCGCGGCTGCCCACTTTTGGGTTGGCAGAGCGCCGGAAGCGTCATTTCCGGTGCACTTCCGGGTCTGCGGAGGCCCGTGCGCACACGCACAAGCAATTTCCGGTGCTCCGCCGACCAGAAAGTGCGCTGGAAATTACACTTGCGCATGTGCACAAGCTATTTCTGGCGCTCCGTTGATCCGAAAGTGCGCTGGAAATAGGGTATGGACGCGCACTCCCCTGCCCTGTCCACTGTGCGATCAGTGCTGGAGGAAGCGGCCCGAGGCCAGGTAAGTTTGGGGACCCCTGATTTATACGAACAACAACAACAACAACACCTGTATTATTTATACTCCACCCATCTGACTGGGTTGCCCCAGCCACTCTGGGCAGCTTCCAACATATATAAAAACGTAGTAAAACATTAAATATTAAACAAAACTTCCCTATACAGGGCTACCTTCAGATGGCTCGGAGGTCGGCTAACTCCATACCCTCCCAACATTTCTCCGATGAAAATAGGAACGTCCTACGGAAAAGTGGGACATTCCGGGATCAAATCAGAAACCGGGACAGCTTCTGTAAATCCGGGACTCTCCCTGGAAAATAGGGTCCCTTGGAGGGTGTGCTGACCAAACCCCTCTCCCTTTACGCCTCACCCACACCTTGACCGATCCCCTCGCAACTCGCCCCAAGCCCCTCTCCTGCCCTTACAGTTCACCCCAAACTTCACCCACTTTTATAGCAAGGGGAGGGGCTTCACAGAGCAGCTTGTTAAACATTGAGGGGAGAGGAGGGGAATCCCCTGGGAACGTCACAGCTTTTATGCTTCTACCAGCACGCATCTTAATATACTTGCCACATGGGGGTGGGTGGCATAGCTGTCAACCCTCCCTTTTTTGGCGGGAAACTCCCTTATTCCAATGCCGTTTCCCGCTGCTATCCCAGATTGTTGATATCCTTTAAATTTCCCGGATTTCAAAGGAAGCAGCTCCTCTCCCTCCCTGCCGGCCAGGGAGGCTCCTCAGCTGCGTTGCTCGGCTGCCAATAAGGAGTCTGAGACCGACTGGGGGCGGAGCTTGCATGCCTTGTGCAGCCAGACCCTCATGCCCAACCAGACAGCCTGCCGTCTACGCGCTCGCTCTTTCGCTCACCCGTTCGCACGCAGCCTCTGGAGCTCAGGGTGGCGAGGCTACTTGGTGCCATTGCACCGCCCTCGTGGCATCCCTTATTTGCAAATCCGAAAGTCGGGGGGGAAATCCCTTATTTTAAAATCCAAAAGTTGACAGCTATGGTGGGTGGGGTGTGCACACACACCTGTGTGCATATATGTGTGTGTTTGGGTGAGTGTGTATACTGTTTTCTGTGCTCACAGGAGTGAACCCTGTCCGTATTTTATTTTCCCTGAGCAGGTAACTCTACAAGAAAGGAGCATTGCTCAGAGCCTGGGGGACATTTTACGAAAACGTCACGTCTCCCTAGACCTCAGGGAGTCCGCAAAGGAGAGAAACCATTGGTCTGCAAGACAGGTTCCCCTCGCAATTCGCAGCTTGTGGGGCACCTGAAGATCCACACAGGAGAGAAGCCGTTTCAGTGCCCGGAGTGTGGGAAATGCTTCGCTCAAAAACGGACCCTTACGCTGCACCAGAGAGTCCACACAGGAGGCAAATCCTGCCAGCGTTTAGAGTGTGGGAAATGCTTTGCGAATCAAATGGACCTTGTGAGCCACCGGAGAACCCACACAGGAGAGAAGTCCTTCCAGGGCTTGGAGGGTGGGAAAGGCTTTATCCGACAATCGCATCTTAACAGTTGCCAGAGAATCCACACGGGAGAGAAACCCTTTAAATGCCCCGAGTGCGGGAAATGCTTCGCACAAAAAACAAACCTCCTCCTACACCAAAGCACGCACACGGGAAATAAACCTTTCCGGTGCCTAGACTGTGGGAGACGTTTCGCTCATCCGCTGCACCTTGACAGTCATCGGAGAATCCACACAGGAAAGAAAAGCTTCAAGTGCCTGGAGTGTAGGAAATGCTTTGCTCACCGAAAAAGCCTTGCGTCGCACCAGAGTGTGCATACAGGTGAAAAACCATTTCGGTGCCTGAAGTGTGGCAAGGCCTTTGCTTATCGCTCGGCCCTTACGAGACACCAGAGAATCCACACAGGAGAAAAACCCTTCCGGTGCTTGGAGTGTAGGAAGTGCTTTACTCGACAGACGAGCCTCACTCTCCACCAGAGAGTGCACGCAGGAGAAAAACCCTTTCAGTGCATCAAGTGTAGGAAATGCTTTGCTCGCCCGACAGACCTCGGGCTGCACCAGAAAGTGCACGCAGGAGAAAAACCCTTTCCGTGCCTGTCGTGTGGGAAGCGCTTTGCTTATCAGTCGGTTCTTAGGAGACACCAGAGAAGCCACACAGGGGAGAAACCCTTCCAGTGTTTGGAGTGCGGGAAAGGCTTCGCCCGACAAGCAAACCTCGTGGATCACAAACGGGTCCACACAGGGGAGAAACCTTTCCGGTGCTTGGCGTGTGGGAAATGCTTTGCTCGACAGACAAACCTTGCAAGACACCAGAGAATCCACACGGGAGATAAACCCTTTCAAGAGTTGGAGTACGGGAAATGCTTTGGTCAACAGGCAAAGTTTGTGGATCCCCGGAGAGCGCATGTAGGAGAGAGACCTTTTCAGTGTCCAGAGTGCGGGAAAATCTTTGCGTATCTTTCAGTCCTCATGAGACACCAGAGAGTCCACACAGGAGAGAAACCCTTTAAATGTATCAAGTGCGGGAAATGCTTTGCTCGACGGACAAACCTTGCAGATCACCAGAGAATCCACACAGGAGAGAAACCTTTCCAATGCTTGGAGTGTGGGAAGTGCTTTGCTCGACAAACTAACCTTGCTAGACACCAGAGAACCCACAGAGGTGAGAACTTATTAATCCTCAGTATTTGGGAAATGTCTTACTGCATACCCAAATGTTTCAAAAACATGGAGTGGATGTGTGAGAGAGAAATCTATTCTTAGTTTGACGTACTTGAAACACTCCAAAATACCTGAAGCTGTCTCGTAATGAAATCAGACTACAAGTGCAGCTTAGCTCAGCATGATCTACAGTGGTACCTCGACTTACGAGTAACTCGACTTACGTTTTTTTCGAGTTACGAGTGACTTCCGGTAAAACAAAATGGCCGCCGCATCCGAATTTTTTCGACTTACGAAAAGACGTCGCGGCCGCTTTTAATAGGATTTTTTCGACTTACGAATTTTTGACCCGGATTTTTCGACTTATGAATTCCCCCCCCCCAATGCATTCCTATGGGGATTCGACTCATGAATTTTTTCGACTTACGAAAATCGCGTCGGAACGCATTATTGTCGTAAGTCGAGGTACCACTGTACTCCGACAGTGGATCTCCAGAGGCTCAGGTAGAAACTCTTTCCTGGGCCCTCTTACCTGAGATCCTTTCTGAATTGGGCTGTTCCTACAAACATTCCCCTCTACCACCCAGTTAAGGATGATGGCACTACAAAGGCAATGGTAGCCCTAAGCTATTTTCGGATGACTTCCCCCAAGGAATTCTGGGAGATGTACCCTATATACTCGAGTATAAGCCTAGTTTTTCAGCACATTTTTTGTGCTGAAAAAGCCGCCCTCGGCTTATACTCGAGTGAGGCAGGCAATGAAGCTTCCCCAGGTTTTTTGTGGTAAAATTGGGTGCCTCGGCTTATATTCGGGTCGGCTTATACTCGAGTATATACGGTAGTTTGTTAAGAGTGCTGAGCGTTGTTAGGAGGCTGCTCTATTCCCCTCTCAGCTACAATTCCCAGAGTTCCCTGTGAAGAGGGACTGATTGTTAAACCACTCTGAGAATTGTAGCTCTGTGAGGGGAATGGGGGGTGGGGAGGTCCTTCTCAATGCTCAATGTTCTGAGGGCGTTTGGCTCTCCCCCCGGGTCCTTGCAACGGCATGCACAGGACATCAGGATGTCGTGGGTTGTTGCATGTGCGATGCCAGAACATCTTGCCAGGTCTTCTCTTCTTCCTTTTAAAAATTATTTTTATTAAGAAAATTTAAATCAATACAATTTGTCAATATTACAACCAATTACATTTTACCCCCTTCCCCCCTCCCCTCCCTCTCCCACCCTCCTCGGACTTCCCTCAGCTCCCTTTCCTGATTTATCTATTCATATTGTTTCTGCATGTTATAGAATTGTACATATCAATTCCTTGTTTGTTCATATTCTACTAATAGAAAGAAAAATTGTGTGTGTTTATTCAAAACCTGCCAATGAGTCTAGGTCTATTTGTTGTCTTTTCAGATAGTTTGCAAAAAGCTCCCATTCTTCCTTAAAGTCCCGATTGTCCTTTTCACGTAGTTTATATGTTAGCTTTGCTGGTTCCGCATAGTTCATCAGTTTTTCTTGCCATTGTTCCTTCATTGGAATTTCTTCCTTCTTCCATCCTTGTGCTAGCAAAACTCTTGCCGCAGTTGTAGCATCCTATATAATAAAGAGCCTGTGTCCGTCCGTACCACTTTCCGTCAGTCAGAGGAAATCGCCAGTGCGCGTGCGTTCCAGTGACAGACGGATTGGAGCGCAGAGAGGAGGAGGAGGCTGATTGGTTGGAGCGCAGCAGAGCCTCCGAAGCTAAGCTCTCCGATTCAATCACCTCAGTCTATTGAAACAGGAGTGCGAGCGAAGCGCTTGCGCTTCGCGAGCCTCCGAAGCTCTCGGTAGCTGCACTTTAAGCCCGGCAGAGTGCGAGGGAGGTCGCCTTCTTGCGGAAAAGAAACAGCGGGGGGAGAGAGCGGCACAGAGGCGAGCAGAGTCGGGAGTTCAGTGGCCGCAATAGCTTCTCCCTCCCCCGCCCCCCCCACAAGAGAGAGACACACACACCCTCCCCCGGCCGCTTACTCACGAGGAGGCTCTTCCTCTAGGTGAGCAGAGTCGGGAGTTCAGTGGCCGCAATAGCTTCTCCCTCCCCCGCCCCCCCCACAAGAGAGAGACACACACACCCTCCCCCGGCCGCTTACTCACGAGGAGGCTCTTCCTCTAGGTGAGCAGAGTCGGGAGTTCAGTGGCCGCAATAGCTTCTCCCTCCCCCGCCCCCCCCACAAGAGACACACACACCCTCCCCCGGCCGCTTACTCACGAGGAGGCTCTTCCTCTAGGTGAGCAGAGTCGGGAGTTCAGTGGCCGCAATAGCTTCTCCCTCCCCCGCCCCCCCCACAAGAGAGAGACACACACACCCTCCCCCGGCCGCTTACTCACGAGGAGGCTCTTCCTCTAGGTGAGCGGAGTCGGGAGTTCAGTGGCCGCAATAGCTTCTCCCTCCCCCGCCCCCCCCACAAGAGACACACACACACACCCTCCCCCGCCCGCTTACTCACGAGGAGGCTCTTCCTCTCTTGCTTCCCTTGCGCGCGCACACACACACACACACACGGAGCCACGGCAAGCGAAGCCCAAAGCCGAGGGGACCACGCGCGCGCGCGCACACACACCCTCCCTCTCACAGGCCTTCTCGGGGACTGGTGGGCGGAGGAGGTGTGGGGAAGGGAAACGCCCCTCCGTTGCCCTGAAGTGGGTGAGTCCCCTGGGCGACCCCTGGCTGTGGGGAGGGCCCAGCAGCAGCATTGGGGAGGCCCGCAGCAGGGCCCCCTAGAAGTCCCCCTCACACGGGCCAAGGAAGCTTGGCCTCCTCCTATATTTATTTATGCAAAAATTAAAACGAAAATCAAGGGGGGGGAAAGAATAGGGGAAAGGGGGGAGAAAAAACAAAAAGGGAAGAAGAAAGGGGGAATGGAAAATAGAAGGAAAATCAAGGGGAGGAAAAGAAAGAAAGGGGGAAGGGGGAGGAGAAGGGGAAAGGGGAAAACAAGGGGGGGAATAAAGTGGGGAAAGAGGGAAAATCAAGGGGAGGAAAAGGGAAAAAAGAAAGGGGAAAGGGGGGAGAGAAAAAGGGGAAAATAAATGGGAAATCCAGGGGGAGAAGAAAAGGAGAAAACAAGGGGAAAGCAGGGAAAGAAAACAGGGGAAAGAAGAAAGGGAAAAACAAGGGGGATAAAGGGAATGAAAGGGGGGGAAGATAAAAGGGAGAAGGGAAAAACAAGGGGGGAAATAAAAAAGGGGGGAAGAAGAGAGAGGCGGCCGCCGGGCTCCAGGGGAAGGAGGGCGGTGGGGTTAAAAAACAAAAGGAGGGTGGCCGCCGCTCCCCACATATACTTTCTAGGGCCCGTTTTTGTAACGGGCTTAATTTACTAGTACATAAATAAATTCTTTATTTTCTTTGGCAAGTCTTGACCTAAAATTCCTAATAAAAATGCTTCCGGCTTTTTAACAAATGTCATTTTAAACATTTTTTAAATTCATTATATAGCATTTCCCAATATTTTGTGACTTCTCTACATTCCCACCACATATTTTCGTTGTTGTGTATACTGTGTATATACGGACAATGACAATAAATTTATCTTATATCTTATATCTTATATCTTATCTTATCTTATATCTTATATGATAAAAGTTCCCTTCTTTTTCTTTACATTTCCAACATGTATTTGACCCAATCATTTACAGAAGTTGGCGCCTCCGGGCTGCAGCAACCCAGTCAGATGGGTGGGATACAAATATTATAACAACAACCAGCACCTTGAACAATAGATGCCAGCAGTTGACATCTAGTGACAGAGGTTTCATTTCTTTCTCCCTTGTTTTGATTTCAGTAATTTGCAATCTGTTTCTCATTGCAGCCCATGACTCGAGGAAGAAGCACGCCAGCGCTAAGCGTGAAAAGCCGTTTGTTAGGAGCTAAGCCTGGCAAGACCTCATGGGAGCCACATGGGAAAGAGAACCCTGGGACTGACATGCGTGTCAAAAAAGGCTGGGCCTTCTTCATAAATAGAGAATCCACGCGGAAGGGAAGCCCTACATGGCGTGAGAATTGCAGAAGACTACAGCTGGAGAAATTCCTTCTGAGATTACAAAACCCAAGACTGAGAAGGAGTTTGCATTGTTCCTTAGATACAGCAGGTGTATGTTATTATAGTCTTAAGAGTGTTAAAGGTGTTTTGGTGGACTTCCTTAAGTTACGGTGTTGTACAGCGCCTTGGTAACTTCTGGTTTTAACAGTGATATATAAATGATTTTAATAAATTAGTGCTGGCATTCGGCAACGAGTCTGGGATGTGGAACTCCAACGACACATGAGTGAGATGAATAAGCATCCAGCTATAAAGGACAATGGGAGAGGATTCTCTCCAGCAAAGTATCTGACAAAATTACAAATACCCAAATATAGACGGGCATTTACTCTTGCTAGATTTAATGTATTACCATCTGCCCTATTGCAGGGAAGATTTGCAGGTAAATCATATGTGGAACGAGTCTGCCCCTGTGGCCTGCCGGAGGTAGAATCTGTCTCTCACGTTTTACTACGTTGTCGTTTTTACAACGACATACGTCGGGTTTTCATCTCTCCGGTTATACAAAATTATTCAAATGAATTCCTATGTCTCAAACGCCTTGTAGAAGACACGGACCCTGAGATTATGCTGAAAGTAGCCAAATACTGCGCAGCAGCCATAAAGCTCAGAGAACAAGCTGTGTTACCGATATGAATAGGCCCCAAATGGCAATTTTGTAAGCCATATTTTAGTGCCACAATTTTAATTCATATATTTTAAATGTTGCTGTATACGTATACATATGTGTACTATTGCTGTTATATAAATTTCAATGTATTATTTTTGTATTATTGATTTAATAAGCTGGTCTGTGACCGTAAGAATAAATTCATTCATTCATTTGTCTGGATTTTCCTGGACATTACCGGGATTTCCAAGGCGGAATTGAAACTCAACAATTTGGGGTGTCCTAGTTTCTTACTTTTTGAAATATGGCAACCCTAAATAAATCCATCGTGCTCTCAGTGTATTGTGTGAAGGTGGCTTTGTGAGGTTAATTGAAGTTGCCCATAACTGCAACACTTCCTTCTTTGGGTGCCACATGAATTTCATTTTGCTCAGGGGAACAACAACATGTCCTCCTAGCGGTGCAGCAATAAAATTTCTAGTACATTTGCAAAGCTATGCAGGGTCTGGTATGGTTTCAAATTGAATGAAGGATTTTGTGTTGAGGTTCTTGTTTTTTTGCGTTGCAAAAGTCCCTTCAAAATCTGTGATTCTATAAATGACGTTTGGAGCCGTAATAGAACTTCATTAAACCTTTTTTTGTTTTGTTAATTTGAACCCTGGCTTTGACTGATCTTTTACCTAGCCTGCGGATTGCTTCTTTCCCTTTGGATCACACAACAAACTTTTAGGGCAGAGATGGTGACCCTGGTTGGCTTCAGGTTGTTCTTGCAATCCCAACTCCCACCAGCCCCAATCAGCATGGCCAATGGCGAGGGATGATAGGAACATTCATCCATTTAATTAAACAACTTCTGTTCTGCTTATTTATCATAATCTCTAAGAAGTTTAAAGGTAAGGTAAAGGGACCCCTGACCATTAGGTCCAGTCGTGTCCGACTCTGGGGTTGCGGCGCTCATCTCGCTTTATTGGCCGAAAGCCGGCGTACAGCTTCCAGGTCATGTGGCCAGCATGACTAAGCCGCTTCTGACGAACCAGAGCAACGCATGGAAACGCCGTTTACCTTCCCGCCGGAGCGGTACCTATTTATCTACTTGCACTTTGACGTGCTTTTGAACTGCTAGGTGGGCAGGAGCTGGGACCGAGCAACGGGAGCTCACCCCGTCGCAGGGATTCGAACCGCCGACCTTCTGATCAGCAAGCCCTAGGCTCTGTGGTTTAACCCACAGCGCCACCTGGGTCCCTTTGGTAAACCTAAGAGGTTTACCAAACCTCAAATATAAAAAATCAGTTAAAACTTTAAAACCAGACATAAGTTAAAATACCTGCTGGAATAAAAAAATCAAATAAAAAGTCCTCAATAGGCACCAGAAGTTCAACAGAGTTGTGTCCACACATTTAATTCAGATCCAAATTAACAGGAAGGGTGTTTCATACAATTCAGCTCACAGTCCTGAGCGGATGGCTTCTGTGAGCATCCATAAACCTCAATGACCGGGTAAGGGAGCCGATACTTGACCCAAACTGATAAGGGCCTTGTAGATCAATAGAAGAACTTCGAACCTGGCTCAGCAGCATGTAGGCAGCCATTGCAGACTTCTGAACGTCAGAGTGATGTGCCGGTGAGATTTTCCTCCACCAGTGGTCTGTTTTCCAGCAATGGGACCTCCTAACCAGGCACAAAAGTGGCCCCACACAGCAGACACTGCAATAATTGAATACCAAGGTTACTAGCAGACCCTCCAAGTGCCTGGTTTGGAGAAGCCATAATGGTTTCTGATTTGATCCCAGAATGTCCCATTTTTCCTTGTTGTTGTTTAGTCGTTTAGTCGTGTCCGACTCTTCGTGACCCCATGGACGTCAGGCACTTGTCTTCCACTGCCTCCCGCAGTTTGGTCAGACTCACGTTGGTAGCTTCGAGAACACTGTCCAACCATCTTGTCCTCTATCATCCCCTTCTCCTAGTGCCCTCCATCTTAAGGCAGGTAACTTTTGTTGCACCTGAACACTGATGCGAAACATGCCTCCTGCAATGAATTTCTGTTGCTTTGAACTTTGTTGCCTTTAATATAACTACATGGGGGGGGCGCTTGCACCTTTAGCAAGCTACACCTGTGGAAAATTACCAGCTCTAGACTGGGTGGGCACTAGGAGGAGGGGATGGAGGGCACTAGGCAGAGGCAGAGCAAGGGCGGAGGTGTCTGGACATTTGCATCCTCATCTGGGTGCCTGGTCTGGGGGTAGCAAGCTTTTTCAGCAGGGGGCCGGTCTGCTGTCCCTCAGACCTTGTGGGGGACCAGACTATATTTTGTGGGGGGGAAATGAATTCCCCACAAATAACCCAGAGATGCATTTTAAATAAAAGCACACATTCTACTTATGTAAAATCACGCTGATTCCCGGACAGTCCGTGGACCGGATTCAGAAGGCAATAGGCCAAACTGCGAGAGGCAGTGAAGGAAAGGCGTGCCTGGCGTGCTCTGGTCCATGGGGTCACGAAGAGTCGGGCATGACTGAACGACTGAACAACAACAAAGGGCTGGATCCAGCCCCCGGGCCTTAGTTTGCCTACCCATGCTCTACCCCAAAGGCTTCCCAACCTTGCTATCCCAAGGACTCGTTGTCATCCTCTCTCACAACGCACCCCCCCCAGTCCACTGTGCCAAATGCTGGCATTGCTGGGACACACGCAAGTATTTAGTTAGCTGCATTATAGGCTCATCATAATCATACAGTATTACTTTTTACAGAAACAAACAGAACTCCCATGGACTGTGGAATTCTGCTTCGTAGCATATATATGGGTAAGTTAACATAACAAGAGCTAGCGAGGGCTGGAAGCAAAATAATCTGCTTACTGAGAAGTGGAGCACTTTTGTTATGTATCACAGCAACAAAGCTGAAGGAAAGACAAAGCAGCCCTTGGGGGTTTGTTGTGAAGAGCATTATTCCAGAAGGAAGGACTGCTTTGTCTTAGAACTTACATGCTGTATCCACCGCTTAAAGCAAATGATAAGCATGGATGAATAAATGAAATGTGGCAATGACCAGGACGACAGTCTTTCCCAACCTGGTGCCCTCAGGCTCGTTTGGAGGACGCCGCATCCCAACTGGCCCCAAGGCATCTCTTTTCAAAACCTCCTTCCAGCCTCCCTCATCCATGCGCTCAAACAGCAGATTGGTGAGGGCTTAGCCTTGCCCATCTTCTGGCTTGGCTTCAACCACATGATGGGAAGCGGAAAGAAAAGGAAAACCCGCCTTTGGAAGCGGGAGGAGGGGTGGAAATAGCAACCAACAAAACACAGCACAACAATAAGGGGGAAACTGAGCGAGGCTTATTTGCGTCCCTCCAGCCACCCGCTCCTAAAAAGCTCCATTTGCGCCCTCGTTCAAGCCATAAACTGCTTTGCCGGGCGCGCGTGCACGCCGGAGCTGCCTTAATTCGGATTAGTGGCCCCTTCAGGGCTGCTCGTCTCCCTTTGCGGGCTCCGCATTCCGAGCACGCAGCCGCGGTTCTTTCAAATGAATGCATGTGCGCAGCACCTGGACGGCGGCGAGGATGGAGCCCGGTGCGCGCGCCGGAGATTTGTGCTAACTGATTGACGCGGGGTACAAAGTACGTGTGATAGTCAAAAGAGTGTCAACGAGCTGCTGCTGCTGCTGGTGGTGGTGGTCGAGGAGAAGAAATCTGCCCGAGAGGGGCGATCTCAAGGGCTGCTGTCTGAACAGGTAAGAAAGGCTTCTAAGAGCGATGGAGAGGCGCCAGGTGTGATTTCCCGGCATCTCCAGGTGAGGCTGCCGGGAGAGACACCTGCCTAAAATCTTGGGAGTGCTGCTGCCTGCCAGTGTCGATTGGACCAATGATGTGATTCACTACAGGGCACATTCCTATGCTCTTGCATTTAAGAGATGCGTAGAGCTGGTAATTTTCCACAGGTGTAAAGGTGCAAGCGCCCCCCCCCCATGTAGTTATATTAAAGGCAGGTGGGCAACAAAGTTCAAAGCAGCAGAAATTTATTGCAGGAGGCATGTTTCGCATCAGTGTTCAGGTACAAACTAGCTTTGTAAATAAGGCTACAAAAGTTACCTGCCTTAAAAACCAAAAACAAAATACCCAAAACTAGCATGTTACGAGGCTAACATTCTTGTGTTTCTATGCCAGCTGCAATAGAAAAGGGAGTGGACCTTCCAGCATGTAAATTTTGTACTGATAAGACTGTGGTGCTGGATTGCAATTATTTTTGTTAGGGTTTTTTTAATTGAGGGCTGCGTTGAACGGACCTTGGGGCCTGAAAAGCGACATAAATATCTGTTAAATAAAACAATACATACTGTGGCACAATCCTAAGCCTTGTTGTTGTTTAGTCGTTTGGTCGTGTCCGACTCTTTGTGACCCCATGGACCAGAGCACGCCAGGCACTCCTGTCTTCCACTGCCTCTCGCAGTTTGGTCAGACTCATGTTGGTAGCTTCGAGAACACTGTCCAACCATCTCGTCCTCTGTCGTCCCCTTCTCCTTGTGCCTACTCAGCAGTAAATCCAATTTAATTCGGTGGGGCTTACTCCCAGGTAAATGGGGTTCCTATTGCAGCCTCCTCCTTCATGGATCACTGCCTCTTAGGAGAAAAGCAATGACAAACCTAGACAGCATTTTAAAAAGCAGAGACATCACCTTGCCAACAAAGGGCCGTATAGTTGAAGCTATGGTTTTCCCAGTAGTGATGTAAGGAAGTGAGAGCTGGACCATAAAGAAGGCTGATCGCCGAAGAATTGATGCTTTTGAATTATGGTGCTGGAGGAGACTCATGGGAGTCCCATGGACTGCAAGAAGATCAAACCTATCCATTCTGAAGGAAATCAGCCCTGAGTGCTCACTGGAAGGACAGATCCTGAAGCTGAGGCTCCAATACTTTGGCCACCTCATAAGAAGAGAAGACTCCCTGGAAAAGACCCTGATGTTGGGAAAGATGGAGGGCACAAGGAGAAGGGAACGACAGAGGACGAGATGGTTGGACAGTGTTCTCGAAGCTACCAACATGAGTCTGACCAAACTGCGGGAGGCAGTGGAAGACAGGAGTGCCTGGCGTGCTCTGGTCCATGGGGTCACGACATAGCTGTCAACCCTCCCTTTTTTTGTGGGAAACTCCCTTATTCCAATGCCGTTTCCCACTGCTATCCCGGATTGTTGATATCCCTTAAATTTCCCGGATTTCAAAGGAAGCAGCTCCTCTTCCTCCCTGCCGGCCAGGGAGGCTCCTCAGCTGCATTGCTCGGCTGCCAATAAGGAGTCTGAGACCGACTGGGGGCGGAGCTTGCATGCCTTGTGCAGCCAGACCCTCACGCCCAACCAGACAGACAGCCTGCCTGCCATCTACGCGCTCGCTCTTTTGCTCACCCGTTCGCACGCAGCCTCTGGAGCGCAGGGTGGCGAGGCTACTTGGTGCCATTGCACCACCCTCGCGGCATCCCTTATTTTCAAATCCGAAAGTTGACAGCTATGGGTCACGAAGAGTCAGAGACAACACATTGCAGCCTCAGCCTCTTTACAGGATAGTTGTTGGGTTTTTTTTTTTAAAAAAACCTTCTACTAAAGAGACTGGAGGAGGAAGAATAGAGTTGAGAGATGGCTTCCCTTCTCTGCCAACCCACTCCCTCTCATTCTTGAAATTCCTGCTCAGCTAAAAGCTTCCAAAGAACCCCCTCTATCCCTTTTTTCTACACATTGAACTTAATGTGCCTCAGTCAGGTTGGTGATTTTAACGTCAATAAAAATCAAGATGTTGATCAAGATGCTTAGTGCTGTCCCTTGTGGTTTAAATCAAGATAAAGGATTTTTAAAAAACATTACACAGCATATGTTACGGTAAGCACCTTACTAATGCCAGCCTGGTCTATCTGTGACTGTTGCTTGCAGATGGCTCCCTGGGCTTGTAAGACAAGTTTATCAGATACTGTCATGCCCCAGGTGGCATACGCTCTGTGTTGCGTACGTCCAGGATGCGAACGCCGGCAACCCGGAAGTACATTTTGCCGCGCGGATGCTTCTGCGCATGTCCGTGCGGTCCTTGGATGCGCAGAATTGTTCTGCGCAGTTCGTGCATGCGCAGAAGCACGAGATCTCTCATGAGATCTCTCGCTCTCTTGTGCATGCACAAAAGCGCTGCCCGAGTTATGCACAGTTCGGGGTGCGAACGGCACCCCGGAACGAATTACATGCGCAACCCGGGGTATGACTGTATATGAAGTGTCCCCCTGTCTGGTTAGGGTGCTGCATATACCCTAAATACAGAGAGAGGAAAGGAAAAACAAAACCCTGTTTTGAGTACGTTGCAGTATTTCAACTGGGGGCCATGTGCAGAGCTAAAGTGTTGGCTGGTGCAGTTTTCACCTGGCTAGTCCAGACTCCATGCTCAAACCCACCCAGAACATTTCCCCAAATGGGCTAATATATATTCTTTTTTTAACTTTCTTTTTTTAACTTTCTTTATCTCCACGTGGGTGACAAGACTCTGCCCTTCCCAGGGGAGCAAGTCAGTTTGTTGGATTCATATCCAAGAGCTGTATCGGGAGACACCATGCAGGCAGATGAGGGTGGCAACGCCATCTTGTTGGGTAAGGATGCGTTCGATAGAGCCCCTGGCTTTCTTTGTAATATTTGTCATCAGCTGCATGCTTGCTTGTGGTGCATGTGGGTTTTCTGCTTGTATGTTTTTGTCCTTATGGTGTTTGCTTTTAAAACATTCAAATAGCCCATGTAAACGAGCCCATGAAAGTTACTAGCTTGCCATTTGTTTCATTTTGTGCTACCCTATTTGAGAAATGGCGAAGGATGTAAGGGCTCCGTCCCTCCAAACTTAAAAAGAGTGTTGCTGGATCAGGCCAGAGGCCTGCCATTTGTCTAGCATCCTGATCTCACAGTAGCCAGCTGGATGCCTCTATGAAGCCCTCAAGCAAGACCTGAGTCTCTGCACTTAGCTACATTAGTAAAGAAACAGCGATTTGAATGCACTATAAACATGCAACACCAGATGGTGCCAGAGAGCAATAAATTTTAAAATGCTATTTTCCATAGAGATTTTTTCTTTTGTTATAACAATCTAATTTCTGACTTATTTATAGGTTTGCTTTCCTGTGTCTAGATCCACCCTCTCTCTCTCTCTCTCTCTCTCTCTCTCTCTCTCTCTCTCTCTCTCTCTCTCACATACACACCCACCAACCCACCCACCCAGCTTCATGCTGCATTTCTGTGCAAGGCAAGGAAGGAGGGAAGGGAGCTTCTTCTCCCTGGTTTCCTGCTTGGCTACTATCCTGGGTGCAGAGGGGCCAACCCCCTGCAATGCAGAAATCAACTAAAACATCCACGACAAGTGTCTCCATCCAACCTCTGCTTAAAAACCTCCAAGGAAGGAGAGTCCACCACCTCCTGAGACTGTTCCACAGTCGAACAGCTCTTAAAACAAAAACACAGTAAAGCTGTAGCATAAAAAATGAATTCAGGGAACTTGGGCAAATAAAAGCAGGTTTTGAGGAATCAGTCGGGGGAAACAGACTGAAGCTACCGACGGTGGCTGCTTCACGTCTAGCACAGGGAAGGGCATTCCATAGCACTGGGGTAATAGCGGGAAATGCCCATTTTTGGGTCACCGCCCTAAGATATTCTGTAGGGTGCAGTGCCACAGATAAAATGCCCAGACGATTGGAGTGGTCTTACAGGTCTAGGCAGGGGCATGAAGAGGGCTGAGGAGAGGTTGGCTGCATGCAGGCATAGTCTCCGATTGCTTGGGGGGAAACCCTGGAGAGGAGGAGACTTAGGTGTGGGGAGGTGGGGGGTTTCAGTCTCGGCAACAGATCCATGAGGGCAAGACCTACCAGGGACGGACTGCTGTGCTCACTAGGCCTGACACACTGCCTGGTCTGTGCAGATCACATTCTTACTAATAAAGAGTTAACGCCGAACTCGCAGGGTGCGATTTTACTGCTGACTTGCTCCTGACACCTGACAGTCCATTTCTCTGTTCCAGGCAGCGAGGAGCGTGGAAAGATCTACCCGGGAGAGACCCCGCGCTACTGCCCCCTCTACGCCAAAAGCTTTGGCGCCACACCGAGCCGCGAGAGACCCGGCGTGGGCGACAAACGCTACAAGTGCTCCGAGTGCGGAAAGGGCTTCAAGAAGCGGTCGGCCCTCCTGACCCACGACCGGACGCACACCGGGGAGAAGCCCTACGGCTGCGCCGAGTGCGGGAACAGCTTCAGCAACAAGTCCAGCCTGACGCGGCACAAGAGGAAGCACACGGGCGAGAAGCCCTTCAGCTGCCCCGACTGCAGCAAGAGGTTCAGCCAGAGCTCCAGCCTCATCCGCCACATGAGGAACCACACGGGGCTCCGGCCTTACCGCTGCTCGGCGTGCGGCAAGAGCTTCAAGCAGAGCTCCAGCCTCCTGGTCCACAGAAGGACGCACACGGGGGAAACCCCCTACAGCTGCTCAGTCTGCGGCAAGCGCTTCTCGCAGAGCTCCAACCTGGTGAAGCACGAGAGGATCCACACTGGAGAGAAGCCCTACAGTTGCGCCGAGTGCGGCAACACCTTCAGCAACAAGTCCAGCCTCACGAGGCACAAGAGGAACCACACGGGGCAGAAGCCCTACAAGTGCCCCCAGTGCGGGAAGCGCTTCAAGCAGAGCTCAGGCTTGCTCAAGCATGAGCGGGCTCACGTGCGGAAGGGCTTCGCCAAATTCCCGGAGCCCGGCAAGCGCTTTGACGCCAGCCTGGCAGGCCACATGAGAGCCCATGTCGGCGAGGCCTTGTGAAAACACCTCACTCCGTTGAGGAAAGGTCGAAAGGCATGGAGCTTGTTGCCGTTGAAACCGTGTGAAGTCAGGAATCGGGGGGGCTGCGGCCCTTCGGGAGTTCCTGGGCTGCAACGTCTGCCATCTCCGACTCTTTGGGAGTGGAAGAAGTTGGAGTCCAATAACTTTTAGGGAAGTCACAGTTTCCCACACTTCTGACGCCACAAGTGCTCGGTTCAGGGCATGCAAGGCCTGCACAACTCTGGACCCTGACGCCTAGCTAGATACTAGTCAAAAGTCCTCTGCTCTCACAGTCCACACAAGGCTGACAAAATGGCCGCCACTGCTGACAGGCTGTGGTTGGTGTGTGTCGTAGGCCCGGCGGCAAGGTTTTCTGATGTTTAGCTCCCTTGGTACATGGGAGGATTCCCTCCTGGGAGAAAACTTTTAAAATGAGGCAACTGCTCCTTACTCAACACAGAATTTCCCAATGAGGACCTGGAGAAAGGGAGGCAGGAACCTGTTGCTGGAACCATCAGGCGATTCGAACCAGAGAATCGTCAGCTTCCTGGTCCAATAAAGGATTTTGTTATCTTCTATGTCAGGCATCCCCAAACTTCGGCCCTCCAGATGTTTTGGACTACAATTCCCATCATCCCTGACCACTGGTCCTGTTAGCTAGGGATCATGGGAGTTGTAGGCCAAAACATCTGGAGGGCCGCAGTTTGGGGGTGCCTGCTCTATGTTCTTAGAGTAGCTTTGTAAATAAAAGCCACAGACATTACCTCAGGACTGGCCGAACCGTTAGGCAGCGTGAGGCGGCTGCCTCAGGCAACTAATTTTGGGTGTCATGAAAGTGCAGCAAATGGTTTTATGTTGTTGTCTTTTTACTCCCAGCCTTTGGTTTTATGCACCGTGACCTGAGAGGCTGCCATTTGTTCCACCCTAAGCAGCTAAAATGGCCCAGGCCGGCCCTGATATGCCTACTTAAAAGCAAGTAGACTGCAATTCCATGCTGGCCACGGAGGAGGGAAGAATCCCTCCTCCATGGTCAACATAGAAACCGAAGTTTCTTATTACTGCACCAAAGTGGACTAGCGGAGAAGGTATGAATCGCTCTGTTCCTTTCTGTGCCAGCCTGCTGGTGTCTTCTGCCAGTTGTGAAGATAAAGACTTTTCCTTTTTTTGTGGCTACAACAGAAAGCAAGCAGGCTGGCAGAAGAGTGGAGCAATCTTTCCCTTCTCCAGTTTGCTTGTTTGCCTGCGTGGAATTCCTGCTCGCCTGTGGCGACCAGGTAAGCTGTTAAACACAAGACTGCATCAGATGGAATTGTTCACTGCCATGTTAAAAGTATTCTTAGTTGCCTCGGTTAGAAATGCTAGAGGACATCTTTGTTTATACATGTAAAGAATATTATTTGGTAAACAAAAAAAGTCCTTCCCTGTTTATAGCAAATGGAAGACCTAAATTAACGCACAAACTGGTATTTTCTTTCTATTTGTTTAAACACATTTAAGGTGGCAATCCTATGCACACTTAACTTTCCACCCTCGAGACTTGCTCATGAGTAAGCATGCATCAACTTGGGCCTTTCAAGTCTATTAATCACGGTAACACACCCTTTTCAAAATTCTAGTGCTAGCCTTAATTTTTAAGCCTGAACGTTAATTTTTCTGAGTAACCTTATCACTCTGTTGTTGTATCGGATGCCTCAGTAGATAAGAGGCTTTAATTTGGGTGTGGATGTTCTGGCTTCATGTCCTGCCCATATATAGCTTTCCTGTCTTGTCCAAGTTAGCCTCATTTAACCCATCTGGAAAATGGGAATAGCCCCCCCCTCCCCGAGCCTACCTCACAGGGTTGTTGTGAGGCTGAACATAAATAAAGACTGTACACCCTTCACTCCTGCAAGTTTTCTTTACTTTCCCTCCAGCCCTTAGCGTGCAATAATGACAGCAGCCTTTTAGATAAATATTGAGGTGGTAGTTGTAAGCGGAATATATATGTTTGATGTTGTGATTGGCACAAATGGTAGGAGCGATCACAGCCATCATGCCCCCATTGCATAAAGTAGGGATGATGAATCTGAGACCCTCTAGATGTTGCTAGAATACAGCTCCCATCATCCCTGGCTACTGGGCTGTGCTGGCTGAGGCTAGTGGTAGTTGGGTGCCCACTCCCAGCAAACATCTGGAGGGCCGCAGGCTCCTCACCCCTTATAATAAGGGAAGGCAGAACTCTGGTTGAAGCTTTTCCCACAGTCCATGCAAGTGTGCAACTTCTCCCCCCCCCCATGTGTCCCCTCATGCTAGAGAAGATGCAAGTTCTGGCCATAGCTGTCAACCCTCCCTTTTTTTGCGGGAAACTCCCTTATTCCAATGCCGTTTCCCGCTGCTATCCCGGATTGTTGATATCCCTTAAATTCCCCGGATTTCAAAGGAAGCAGCTCCTCTCCCTCCCTGCCGACCAGGGAGGCTCCTCAGCTGCGTTGCTTGGCTGCCAATAAGGAGTCTGAGACCGACTGGGGGCGGAGCTTGCATGCCTTGTGCAGCCAGACCCTCATGCCCAACCAGACAGCCAGCCTGCCTGCCGTCTATGCGCTTGCTCTTTCGCTCACCCGTTCGCGCGCAGCCTCTGGAGCGCAGGGTGGCGAGGCTACTTGGTGCCATTGCACCGCCCTCGCGGCATCCCTTATTTTCAAATCCGAAAGTTTGAAAAAATCCCATATTTTCAAATCCGAAAGTTGACAGCGATGGTTCTGGTTGAAACTTTGGTCACAGCCAGGACATTGGTATGGCTTCTCCCCTCTGTGGGTCCACTCATGCCGAATCAGGTTTGAGGTCACGTTGAAACTGCTTCTCTTTGAAAATTGCACGCAACCTTTAGACCCTTTTGGAAATGCAACGCTTCTTCAGTTGCCTTGCTTTGCACCCAGACCAGGCACCCAGCTGAGGATGCAAATGGCCAGACGCCTCCACCCTTGCTCTGCCTCTGCAAAGATGCGGGAACCTCCGCCTCCTGGGCTCACTTTCTCGACCCAGAAAGGCACTTAATGAGTTAAGGGAACAGAGTGCTGCAGCTGTTCGCATTCCTAGAGGGAAGAGGACGCCAGCTACATTTCCCCCCTGTCATGCCCCCTCCTGGCAAAGTGGGGCAATGGCAGCAGCAGCAAAAAAAAAAAAAAACAATTTAAGAAGGATATTAACAAGCTGGAACGTGCAGAGGAGGGCGACCAAGATGATCAAAGGTTTGGAAACCAAGTCTTATGAGAAATGGTTGATTGAGGGAGCTGGGTATGTTTAGCCTGGAAAAGAGGAGACTGAGGAGATAGGATAAAGGTAAAGGGGACCCCTGACTGTTAGGTCCAGTCTCGGATGACTCTGGGGCTGCGGCGCTCATCTCGCATTATTGGCCGAGGGAGCCAGCGTACAGCTTCCAGGTCATGTGGCCAGCAAAAGCCGCTTCTGGTGAACCAGAGCAGCGCATGGAAACGCCGCTTACCTTCCCGCTGGAGTGGTACCTATTTATCTACTTGCACTTTGACATGCTTTCAAACTGCTAGGTTGGCAGGAGCAGGGACCGAGCAACGGGAGCGCACCCTGTCGCGTGGATTCGAACCGCCGACCTTCTGATCGGCAAGCCCTAGGCTCTGTGGTTTATACCACAGCGCCACCCGTGTTCCTTAAGAGGAGATAGGATATCCCTCTTCAAATATCTCAAGGGCTGTCACATGGAAGAGGGAGCAAGCTTGTTCTGTCCTGCTCCGGAGGGTAGGACACGAACCAACGGCTTACACTAGTTACAAGAAAGATTTCGGCTAAACACCAGGAATAACTTTCTGACAGTGGGAACTGTTTGACAGTGGAACGGTCTCCCTTGGGCTCTCCTTCCTTGGAGGTTTTTAAGCAGAGGTTGGATGGTCATCTGTCTTGGATGCTTTAGTTGAGATTCCTGCATTGCAGGGGGTTGGACTAGATGACCCTTGGGAGTCCCTTCCAACTGTACAATTCTATGATTCTATACTGGGCATGGCAGTGCAGATTTCCTGAAGGTGCAAAAGGGGGCGGAATAAAGGAATAGGTCCGTGTTTGTAAATGAAGAGGGCCTGCATTACATTGAATCAGACCACTGATCCAGCCAGCATAGTATTTCCTAGGGGTGGGGGGCCTTCATGAGCCCAAACGCCACAGAGTTCCTTGGGCAGAGGGACTGATTGCTAAATTACTCTGGAGAAAATTGTAACGGGAGACACCTGAAAACCCCCAGCACCCTTAAACAAACGACGGCTCCCAGGATTATCTGGCGGAAGCCATGACTGTTTATTGTGACATAAGAGTGCTTTAAATGTATAATACAGAAAGGACCTTCGTTGGACATCACCCGTACTCACTCAATAGGGTGCCTTTGTCTGAATGCAAGAAAGTCTGGAGCCTAATAAGCAATAGCTAGGACATGGTTGAAATACAACCTTTAATCTTTTTCACTCACGGATACAGTAACACACCAGAATAAAAACTGCTTCCAAAAAATTTCCAGGCACCTTCAGCAATTTGTATTTACCTTTCCCTGATTGGCACCTGATGATGAATGTAACTGAAGTTTAAGTTGGTCGAGTTTCCAGTTCAACCCCCCCAAAAAGCTCGCAAACTCTTGCTAGTCTACACAATTTATTCTGCCTCTGCTAAGCTGGTGGGAGAGACAAAAAGCTACTCAAGTCCCCGCACCAAATACTAGAGGGCCCTGAAATTTCACTCAATGCAACCAACTTAGACAAATCCCAACCTCTGAAGGACTAGAAACTTGGTAAGCCTAAATTCTCTGGATGCCTACACCCAATGTGGCCCAGCATATAACATTATAATGCTCACTTGGTTTTATGTTTAAAAGTGTTTCTTCTCACTGTGTGTGTTCCTCAGCAACATTTGTTTAATGTACTGAGTTGGTCCACTGATCTTTTGATCCCTTCCTTGCCAGAAGCTGGAAGCAGGTTATGATGATGAAGAAGAAGAAGAAGAAGAAGAAGAAGAAGAAGAAGAAGAAGAAGGAGGAGGAGGAGGAGGAGGAGAAGGAGAAGGAGAAGGAGAAGAGAAAGAAGAGTTTGGATTTGATATCCTGCTTTATCACTACCCGAAGGAGTCTCCAAGCGGCTAACATTCTCCTTTCCCTTCCTCCCCACAACAAACACTCTGTGAGGTGAGTGGGGCTGAGAGACTTCAGAGAAGTGTGACTAGCCCAAGGTCACCCAGCAGCTGCATGTGGAGGAACGGAGACGCGAACCCGGTTCACCAGATTATGAGTCTACCGTTCTTAACCACTACACCACACTGGCTCTCATAGGCTAGCCTATGTCCTAAGGGGCCATTCTGCTCTCTAGACTGTTCTCCAAGGACTGCTTGAACAATCCCGCCGTCCCACCAAGGCTTTGTAAGATACTTTGACGTAACTTCACCATGAGAACTTCCCTTCTATGGTGGTGAGGACCCTGGATGCTTTCCAGGGTTTCAGATCCAACCCCTAGACAGGCCAAGGACTGAACTCGAGACCTTCTGTGCCCAAGGGAGATGCTCTACTACTGAGTTATGGCCCTTTCTAAAGAGCACACCTTGTTTTCCATGCGAATCGGTTGCAGAATTGCTGCTGCACCCACTACACTACACCACCAACTGAACACCTTGTGTGGCGACAGCAGCCACAGTTTGAGCGATGACCCTTAGGCCCAAGATCTGCAGGAATCCGTGTGAGATGCTGATCACATGAAGGAACGACGCCAGAATATAGTATGTCGAAGAGATTAGGAAGGGTAGATGTGGAAATGGGAAGGCTGGGCCTTAAGTTGTGAAGATGTGAACGGAAATGGAAACAAGAAAGTGTGAGGGGAAGCTCTGTGGCCCTTCAGCAAGGCTCTCTCCTAGCCCAAGTAGTTACATAGGTTCTGTTGTGTATTGATTCAGAGTGTTATCATATCTGTATTACTATTGTCTGTAGGGTAAAGTAACTGCCTTCCTGTCCCAGAAGGAACAGTTACTATTGGTGCATTCAAGTTGCTGCAGTTGGATCCTCAGTATTATTGGTTCCCACCAAAAAGCAGCTGTGTGATTGCTTGAGATTGTTCCCTCCAAAATGTATCTTTTCCTAGTCAGTCCTCTGTCCCTATAAATGTAGCTTCCCTACCCTCAGTTCCCTCAGTCTTGTTTGCCTGAATAAAGAGTTGTTACATGAAGAAGCTGTCTCCTGCCTGCTATGTCAGAGAGCTGAAATCACTTGCTGAAATCATTAACCCACGCTACAACAGGTTCTCTCAGGTTGGACCTGCCCTAAAAACTGAAGTGAGATGAAACTCGAAAAATTAGAATATCGTGGAAAGATTAATTTCTTTCAGTAATTCAACTTAAAAGGTGAAACTAATATATGAGATAGACTCATGACATGCAAAGCGAGATATGTCAAGCCTTTATTTGTTATAATTGTGATGATTATGGAGTACAGCTGATGAAAACCCCAAAGTTGATTAATTTGGGGTTTTAATCAGCTGTACGCCATAATCATCACAATTATAACAAATAAAGGATTGACATATCTCGCTTTGCATGTCACGAGTCTATCTCATATATTAAACTATATGTCATATAGAGGAGGGAGAAAGGTTGTTTTCTGCTGCTCCAGAGAAGCGGACACGGAGCAATGGATTCAAACTACAAGAAAGAAGATTCCACCTAAACATTAGGAAGAACTTCCTGACAGTAAGAGCTGTTTGACAGTGGAATTTGCTGCCAGGGAGTGTGGTGGAGTCTCCTTCTTTGGAGGTCTTTAAGGAGAGGCTTGACAGCCACCTGTCAGGAATGCTTTGATGGTGTTTCCTGCTTGGCAGGGGGTTGGACAGGATGGCCCTTGTGGTCTCTTCCAACTCTATGATTCTATGATAAACTCCAGTAGCTAATGAAAACAATTGCTTACATAAATGGACTTTTCCACGATATTCTAATTTTTCGAGTTTCACCACAATCTCTCCTGCATTAATTTCTTCCCCACTGCCTCACCAAGTATACGATTCTATCCTTTATGTGCTTTCTGCCATGTGCAAGGTGGCTTGGACTCCGGCTGAACCCCTTTCCGCTGTCAGACCGTGCAGATGGTTCCTCTCATGTTTAAGGAGGGATGCTTTATGACTAAACCTTTTCCCACAGTCTGTGCACTCAAACGGTTTCTCTCCCGTGTGGCTTCTCTGATGGTTAATAAGGTTCGACCTCTGGCTGAAGCTCTTCCCGCATGCCAAACACTCGTACGGCTTCTCGCCCGTGTGAGTCCTCTGGTGGCCGATGAGGAATTCTCTGCGGCTGAAGCTTTTCCCACACTCCAGGCACTCGTAGGGCTTTTCGCCCGTGTGAATTCTTTCGTGGATCCTAAGAACCGAATTGCAACTGAAGTTCTTCCCACAGCTGGAGCACTTGTAAGGTTTGTCTCCTCTGTGCGTTCTCTCGTGCGACGTCAGGCTCGAGCTGTTACTGAACGATTTCCCGCAGTCTGTGCAGCTGTATGGCTTCTCTCCCGTGTGGATTCTCTGATGATTAAGAAGGTTCGAGCTCTGGCTGAAATTCTTCCCGCAGTCTAAACACTTATACGGTTTCTCTCCAGTGTGAAGCCTCTGGTGACGAACAAGGCTTGACCTAAAGCTGAAGTTTTTCCCGCAGTCTGTACACGTATACGGCTTCTCTCCCTGTTGAGGATCGGCGGGCTGTGGGAATCCTTCTTCACTTTCTGAGAATTTAGATGGTTTCTCTCCCATCTGGGCCCCCTCTTGTATTCTGGGGGCTGAGCTGGAAATAAAGCTTTCCCCACAACTGGAACATATATAAAGACCGTCTCCAGTAAGATCGGAGCCCTGGCTGAAGTTGTGTCCGCATTCAGAGCACTTATAGGGTTTCTCTCCTGCAGGGATTCTCTGAGGATCACTAAGATGTGCTTTCCCACCCAAGCTGGTTCCACAATCCATATACAATTCTTCTCCTGCTTGGACGTTCTCCTGCTGAGGGGTCGATGTCCAACGTTTTGGACCGTCTGTATGCTGGCGTAGCTTTTTCTCAGTATGTGTGTTCTGGAAATCAAGGGTTTGGCTGAAGCCTTTTCCACAGCCAGGGCTCATCCCAGTATTCTTGTCCTTGTGCTCTCTCTCCCGGAAGGTGTTGTGATTTAGGAGTTTGTTACCATCTTTCTCCCAAATCAGTTTTTCTCCTCCTCTCCGCCCTGGGTAGCTTCCCTCCTTCCTGTCTGCCCTTTGCTGAATTTTGGGCACATTTTCCACTTGAGGAAATGGGGGGAAATCCCATTTGGCTTTGTCCATTGAGCCACCGGAAAGTTCCGCCTGCATCGATGCCCCTGGCTCAAGAGACTTCTCCTCATTTTCGGCCACTTGCCTGTTGCCTGACAGAAAGAGAACACAATCGTGACATGAGTGACACCCTGCTGTGGAGACTTAAGCCGTATTCACACCCTGTTTAAAGCACTACAATGCTAATTTAAAGCCATGGCTTTCCCTAAAGAATTCTAGGAGTTGTAGTTCATGAAGGGTGCTGAGAGTTGCGAGGAGACCATCTATTCCTCTCACAGAGCTACAATTCCCAGAGTTCCTTGCGAAGAGGGATAGTCAAGCCACTCTGTAAATTGTAGCTGTGTGAGGGGAATAGGGATTGCCTAGCAACTCTCAACACCCTTAACAAACCACAGCTCCCAGAATCCACTACTGCTTCCTGCCATTGCAGATCGCCCAATCAGCAAGCCGAGGAAGTACAAGAGCTGTCATCCCCATTCAAGGCGTCCATCTTTATCAGTCTCCAAAAACTCCACTGCTAATTCACTCCCTGTTTAATTATTTCTTCTAGTATCTTTTTATGTTCCCTGCTGAACTTCAGGTGCATGACTAATAAATACTACTACTTTCTTGTTTAACCAGGCATTTGAAGGTGGTTTTTGCTTTTTTCCACACATTTTTATCGTTTGATCACCCCATTTTCTGTGTATTGCTTTTTGTGCAATTGGCTTAGAAATGCCAATAATTAAGCGGCCTTAATTATATATATATAAATAAATGTACTTTACCGGGTGCTCCAGTTACAAGCAAAGCCTATGCCAGTGGTCAGGAACCTCTGCCCTGCAGGCCTGATCAGGCCCACTAGGTCTCCTCCTTTGACCCATCGGGCAGTTTGGGCCAAGCTACACCCACCTGCCCTGCACACATCATCTTGCCTGACATCAGGTGTGGGGCGGGGAAAGACACGGCTGAGCCAATAAGGGGGATTTGCAAACACCACCAATCAGCAGACTGGCATCACCTGCAATTCCCCTCCCATCCACATAGCTGATGCTATGCCTTTTGCCATCAGGATTCGAATTCAGACCACGCAAACAAAAATGGGTCATCGGACATCCTTGTGATGCCAGGGGGTGGACAGGTGAGCAGCACCGGGGCTCTGAAGCATTACCTATTGCCAGGTGGGGGTCTCCATCACCCACTGGCTCCACTTCCATGTAGGGCTGTGCCTTCGTAATCTTTGTAAAAGAGGCGAGTTTGGCTTTGGGGGAACCGGTTGCCTTCTCAAATGGCTCCGAAATCTGAAACACAGTGCAGGGCATGGTAAGAAGATCTGGAAGACTTAAGACTGTTTATAAGCAGAGGTTGGATGGCCATCTGTGAAGGGTTCCTTAGCTGTGATTTCTGCCCTCTGCCCTGATCTGCAGCAGCTGCCTTTTGGCTGGGTGGGAAGATCAAACCAAGCAACAAAAGATCATTGGGTTGACATGGCTGACTTCCAGGCGAGGGAGAGGAGTGTTGGCGTTTGAGTTCTGCTTCTTTTAGCTGCTGGTTTGGGGGCGGAAGTGCGGTTTGATCATTAGTGCATTGCCAAAGTTTTCTATTGCTGTTAAGAGGGAAGGGGGGCTGTATTGTGGGTTATTACACATTGCATGGGGTTTGCATGAATTTTCTTTTCTATGGTATAATAAATTGATGCATATGTATCTCGAGGTAAGCTCTTTGGAGACTTTAAAGGTAAAGGTAAAGGGACCCCTGACCATTAGGTCCAGTCGCGGACGACTCTGGGGTTGCAGCGCTCATCTCGCTCTATAGGCCGAGGGAGCCGGCGTACAGCTTCTGGGTCATGTGGCCAGCATGACTAAGCCGCTTCTGGCGAACCAGAGCAGCGCACGGAAACACCGTTTACCTTCCTGCTGGAGCGGTACCTATTTATCTACTTGCACTTTGATGTGCTTTTGAACTGCTAGGTTGGCAGGAGCAGGGACCGAGCAACGGGAGCTCACCCCATCGCTGGGATTTGAACCGCCAACCTTCTGATTGGCAAGCACTAGGCTCTGTGGTTTAGACCACAGCGCCACCCGCGTCCCTTTTCTATGGTATAATAAATTGATGCATATGTATCTCGAGGTAAGCTACTTGGAGACTTCTAAGGTAGCAAGCCATTAATAATAATAAATAATAATAATAAATGAGACACAGGGAGGCCATAAGAACACAGGAAGAGCCTGCTGGATCAGGCCGATGGTCCAGAATCGTGTTCTCACAGTGGCCAACCAGATGCCTGTGAGAAATCAGCAAGCAGGATCCAAACACAGGATCCCTCTCCCCTCATGTGATTTCCAGCAACTGGCATTCAGAAGCATTGCTACCTCCAAGCATGGAGGCAGAGAATAGCCATCATGGCGAGAAGCCATCAATAGCCCTAAAAGGTAAAGGTAAAGGGACCCCTGACCATTAGGTCCAGTCGTGACCGACTCTGGGGTTGCGGCGCTCATCTCACTTTACTGGCTGAGGGAGCCAGCGTACAGCTTCCAGGTCATGTGGCCAGCATGACTAAGCCGCTTCTGGTGAACCAGAAACGCCGTTTACCTTCCCGCCGGAGCGGTACCTATTTATCTACTTGCACTTTGATGTGCTTTCGAACTGCTAGGTTGGCAGAAGCAGGGACCGAACAATGGGAGCTCACCCCATCGTGGGGATTCGAACCGCCGACCTTCTGATCGGCAAGCCCTAGGCTCTGTGGTTTAACCTACAGCGCCACCTGCGTCCAATCAATATCCCTCTCCACCCTGAAATCATGTTCTGGTTCAAAGGTTTATAGGAAACCCAACCTTCAGCAATGCCACTCCATCACACCAAAGAAGGCAGAGCTGCCGGCGTTTCGTCAGAGTCACCCGGGACGGCCAAAGTAACAAAAATTTCCTCACCCGATGCTCCTGCATTTCGACCTCCTCCTTCCAAAGCAAGAAATCCTCTGCCAGGGCCACCGCCTTAGTGCAGGTCTCAGGGCCGTCCCCCCTAACCCAGCCCTGCATTTCCAAGGGCAAGATGTCCAGGAACTGCTCCAGAATCACCAGCTCCAGAATCTGCTCCTTTGTACGAGTCTCAGGCTTCAGCCACTGGCGGCACAGCTCCTGGAGCTTCCTCAAAACCTCTCGGGGTCCCTCGGCCTCCCGGTAGCAGAACTGCCTGAATCGCTGGCGTAGCCTCTCCTTTTCCGGAATCCCTCCTTCCATGCTCAGGGAAGAACCCTGACTTCTGGAGACTTTCCCAACCAGACCCAGCAAGTTTCGAGACCCCAACTTTCCTCTTGGCGAGGTTGAAGATAGCGCCATGTCGTTCCAGCCTACAAATCCAGGCACCTGGGATTTGCCTCTCTCTGAGCCAGTTCCCTCCTGGGATTTCTGCCACTCCCAGCGCTGGAGCAAGTCTTCATCGGGCTCCCCTTTAACCTGCCGTGTGCCGACACCAGACAGAAACCTCCCAGCCTGGCCGAGATGAGAGTCTCTTCCTCCTTCCTCCATTTTCTCCCCTGGAACTGGCACAAACGACGTTCTGGTCCGCCACTTTTATTCCCGGCCGTGCATCCTGTCCTGGAAGAAGTTGAAATGAGAATCTAATAAAAGCACCCACCCACCCAGAAAATGGATTGGACCTAGAGTCCATTTGGCCCAGAGTTCTCTTCCCAGCAAAGGCCAGCTATATGACAGGACTTCACTGCTGTGTCCCCCCCTCCTCCGCAGGATTTCTACGCATTTGTGAAATATAAGCCAGACCCCAAAAATAAGCCATACCACGAAAATAAGACATAGTGACGCGGCGCCTCTCCCTTAAGATAGCCTGGATAGGCGTGGCTATGTAGCGTACCGATGCAGAGCGGTTAAAATAAGACATCCCCTGAAAATAAGCCATACTGTGTTTTTTTTTAGAAGAAAATAAAATAAGACGGTGTCTTATTTTAGGAGAAACACGGTATTTCCAACGTTCAAAGCACAAGTGTCAATCCTTACGTAGCCAAATATATATATCGGCAGGCTTGAGGAAACCCCAAGGTTTGCAAATGGTTCAAAAATATTCAGGCAGTTAAAAACATTTTTTTGCAAAGGTGAGAAGAAAAAAAAACCACTTCCGAAATACTCCACTGAATTCTGAACATGCTCAGAGGCCATGGAATGCTGGCTGACTGTTGGGGAAGGTGGCTGCCACAGCTCATAGCCCTTCATTGGCACCTTCGTAAACAAGCCCCAGGCCATTGTGGCTGTCATTACTCAGTTCTGAATAATGCAAACATTATTTCCACATTATTTTCCATTCCTGTATACCTGAAGGAGCGTCTCCACCCCCATCGTTCAGCCCGGACACTGAGATCCAGCGCCGAGGGCCTTCTGGCGGTTCCCTCACTGCGAGAAGCAAAGCTACAGGGAACCAGGCAGAGGGCCTTCTCGGTAGTGGCGCCCGCCCTGTGGAACGCCCTCCCAGCAGAGGTCAAAGAGATAAACAACTATCTGACATTCAGAAAATACCTGAAGGCAGCCCTGTTTAGGGAAGTTTTTAACCTGTGATATTTTAATGTATTTTAATATCTGTTGGAGGCAGCCCAGAGTGGCTGGGGGGACCCGGCCAGATGGGCGGGATACAAATAATAAATTATTAAAAATTATTATTAAAACAACTCTTAGGAGCTGCTGTGCCTTGCTACTGTTTTTAATGTGCTTTCAGGAGTACCCTTTTCAGAGCTGTTTTCCACTTCCGTAGCCAGGCAGGGTGGGGACCCGACCCACCCAGATGCACACTTACACTACGCATAGGCGTAGTCAGGATTTTTGTTAGGGGTTTTTGGGGTAGCTGCCCCTCCTTGCCCCCCCCGGCTATGCCCATGCCTGGGAGTAAGCCCCACTGAGCCCAGCAAAATATTTACTACTTGAGTAGTAAAGGTAAAGGGTCCCCTGACCGTTAGGTCCAGTCGAGGACGACTCTGGGGTTGCGGCGCTCATCTCGCTTTATTGGCCGAGGGAGCTGGCGTACAGCTTCCAGTCATGTGACCAGCATGACTAAGTCGCTTCTGGCGAACCAGAGCAGCGCACGGAAATGCCATTTACCTTCCCGCCGGAGCCATACCTATTTATCTACTTGCACTTTGACGTGCTTTCGAACTGCTAGGTGGGCAGGAGCTGGGACCGAGCAATGGGAGCTCACCCCGTCGCGGGGATTCGAACCGCTGACCTTCTGATCGGCAAGCCCTAGGCTCTGTGGTTTAACCCACAGCGCCACCCACGTCCCACTTGAGTAGTAAGTGTGCCAAAAATGGGAGCAAAAAGTCTCCTATTTACCTGGGAGCGAAGTCCACCGAATTCAATCATACACGCTACCTTGTAAATTGGGTTTTCCGATTCTTGAAACAAATAATGTCAGTACCTGTTTGTGTGTGGAGGGGAGAGACGCAGAAAACAGCTGCCTTTGGCAATACTTGGGACACAACCCAGTGCAAAATCTGCCTGCCTGCCTGCCTGACGTGTACAGGTAAAACTATGGAGTATGGGGGGGGGGGAGCCAGCCTTGCCCCTTTCCTTTCAAGTAGCCTGAAAGTGAAATAACCAGTCCAGCCAGTTTTGGGTTCCTCCCCCCACTCCTGGTAGGCTGGCACCCTTACTTGCCCCTGCTTGTTCTGTAACCATGTGGGGAAGACTTGCCTGGCTGGAAAATTAGCCAGTCTGGCTTCAGGGCACTGTCAAATTGGGGGCAGGGGGTGGAGATGGGAGGGGGGGTCTCCTTCAGAGAAGCATAAACATGCTTCTAAACATATTTATTTTTTTATTGTTAATAAATTATATAATAAGTATACATGACCTGTATCTTAATATGTGATTTTATTTCACACTGTATATTGTTATGCGTTTGGGGCAGGGAGGAACCGTCTGGGTGATATCCTCGGGTCCCTTCCAGCCCTGTATCTGTGGGGGTAGAATCTATAAGGGGAAAGCTTGCCTAACCAGTTCGTTTTATTGAAGTAATGGCTTTGGCTGGCTAGCTCAGTTGGTTAGAGCAATAATGTCTTTGCCTGGTGCAGAAAAGGCTTCAGAGTAGAAGTCAGCCAAGCGGCTCTGAGGGGGGCCATTTCGCAATCATATTCCCTATTGAGTACGTTTTTATTCTGCCTTCCCTCCAAAGAGTTCAAGGTACCCTGCAAGGTAGGTCAGGCTGGGTGACCGCAACTGGCCCCATGGAAACCACCATACGTCAATTCTCTCACCACATCCATACACACATACCCATAAGGAAATCCCACTGAGATCAATGGGTTTACTCCCAGGCAGATGAGTACATGGGCTGCAGTCCGCCAAACACATCCTTACTAACCTGTGTGTGAGAGAGTCTCATTGAACTCAATGCCGGGCTCCCCAGCCGCTTCTGAAGTGTGCCAGGCGGCTGCGATCCTATGCATGCTGCCTAGCACCAAGCAGTGACTTGCAGCACAAGTCTACCCCTGCCAAATTCAACGGGGCTTAGTCCCATGTGAGTAGGCTCGGGCTGGCAGCCTTGCCTCGGAGTAAAGACGCACCAGCGCAGCTCAGTCAGTAGAACAGAACACTCTCAATCTCAGGCTCGTGGGTGCGAGTCCCACGTTGGGCAAAAGATTCCTGCATTGCAGGGGGTTGGACTAGATGACCCTTGGAGTCCCTTCCGACTCTACAATTCCATGATTCTTCGCCCCAAACCGATCCCCTCGCCTTCCCCTCTCTCTGCCCATCCGTGCGCCTCGCTCTGCTACACGGTCTGCGGATGGGAAAGGAGGACTGGGGAGAATTCTTTGGAGACCGTCTCCAGCCCGGGTCGTTGGCCGATCCGTCCACGGCCACGGATTTCCTGCTTGGCGGCTCCCTCTCCCTCCTCCTGCTGCAGCTGGGGGTCCCACCTCCCTCCCGGGCTCCTCCACTCACCTTTACCTGGCCAGATTCCCCGACCTTGTGCGCCCCCCCGCGCATCACAGGTCCAGCGTGCGGGCGCCTCCAGGTCGCTCCCCGCACAGTCAGGAAAGGGATCTTGCTCTCTCTCTCTCGGAGGGTAGGTGGGTGGGGTTGAAAGCTGGCCAGAGAGATCGCAGGCTCCTAGAGAGACCGAGTTGAAGAAGGCGAGGCCAACACCTCCTTCCTCCTTCTCCATCACCGTGGGAAAGCGCCAATTATATTTCCCACCCTTTCGGATAACTGCGCGGGGCGCTTTCCCTATCATTTTTGCATCGCCTGAGTGAGCGTTTCTTTCCAGCTCCAGGTCATATAAAAGGCATTACACACATACACACACGCACGCACGCACACACACACTAGATCAACCAACCAACTTTATTTCAGCTTTAAGCTCATAACACAAGACAACACAAGAACAGCAGTTACACTCACACAGTTGAATTTAAAATTATTGGCAATAAAATTAGTGGTAATCAAGACTTAATAAGTATACAAGATAGTGTAAATATTAATTCCAAACAATTTCAATTTCCAATCAACAGTCCATTTCGTCTCTTGTATGTCAGAACGGAAGTTAAAAAATTTGCCAGACACACTAGATCAAAACCTCTGTTAAAAGATACAGCAGCAGGTCAGCCGATGCGTTTTTGTTTTTGTTTTTTTGTTTAGCCACTTGGCAGCCCTGTTCACACGCTCAGTTCCCTGGGGGGGGAGAAAAAGATGCTCAAACGGTTAAACAAGCAGAGTTGAAATTCCTAGAGAGAGAAAGCAGGAAACGTGTGATTGGGTAGCTGCGATAATAAAAAAAGGGAAAGGAAAGGAACTAAGCAGGAGACTTTTTCCTGTCCCTCCCCCTTTAGGGAGAAATGCCTTTTTGGTGCAATTGTGGGCTGCAGATCCTGGCCCCCAGAAGGGGCTGGACAAAGTGGGTGAGTGGTAGCAGAAGAGGGGATATCTGAAAGGTCTGGGGTGGTAGAATAAAGAACACCCGCCCCGTGACTGGTGCAAGAAGAGGGAGTCGGTGGGGTTGCAAACAGAGGCACTCCAGAGAGCAGGCCGCTGAAAATCAGCAACTGACTGACTGAGCAACATGCAAAACCTTTGTAGATAAGAGTATTAGAAAGGAGGGGGCTGGCGGGGACTAAGCAGCAGCATGAGGCCATCAACACGGGATTGGTTTTGCACTGGAAACTTCCTCCTACCAGCTGTTTTTGGACTACAACTCCCATCATCCCTAGCAGGACCAGAGGTAAAGGATGATGGGAACTGTAGTCCAACAAAACCAGCTGGAGACCCAAGTTTGGGAAACCCTGGTCTACCCTGACTGGCAGTGGCTTTCCACGGTTTGAGACAGGGCCACAGACCCAGCCCTGCCTCAAGATCATAGAATTGTGGAGTTGGAAGGGACGCTAAGGGTCATCTAGTCCAGCCCCCTGTGGTGTAGGAATGATGCCAGGGATTAAACCAAAGACCTTCTGCAGGCAAAGCAGGTGCTTTGGCGCAAGAGCCAGTGCAGTGCAGTGGCCAGACAGGTCAAAGAAACTGTTTCACGCAGCGCATAGTAAACTGTGGAACTCATTGCCACAGGAGGCAGTGTGGTCACCAACTTGGATGGCTTTTAAAAGAGAATTAGGCAAATCCATGGAGGAAAAGGCTATCAATGGCTACCAGCCACAATAGCTATGTTCTACCTCCACTTTTAGAGGCCTCTGAATACCAATGGATGGGAACTGCAGGTGGGCAGAGTGCTGCTGCTCTCATTTCCAGCTTCCCACAGGCGTCTGTTCAGCCACGGTGATAACAGGATGCTGAGCTAGATGGGTCATTGGCCGGATCCAGCAGGCTCCTCTTACATGCTTAGAGGACTGGGCTTAGAATGGGTTCCAGTTTCCACTTTAGCCATGAATCACACTGGGTGACTTTGAGCCAATGACTTTTACAACGGCCTGATCAAAGGGGAACATTTTCTCCTGGCGCCCAAAATTATATAACGAAGGCGCCAGGCGATCCTCCCTGGGGAGAGCATTCCACAAATAAGGAGCCACTGCAGAAATGGCCCGTTCTCATGTTGCCACCCTCCCGACCTCTTGCGGAGGAAGCACATGAAGAAGGGCCTCAGATGATGAACGCAAAGTCTGGGGCGGTTTATATGGTATAAAAGTCTTGAAAGCAGATGTAGAAAACCCTGGCAATGGGTGTGTGTGTGTGTGTGTCCTCACCTGCCCAATCACATTGTGTAGGAGTTGTATACCAAGATTGCAACCACCACTTCCTATTTCACTCACCTGGGGCATGTGCAGGGAGGAAAAGGAAACTGAATCAAGGGGAGGATTTTCAAGCATGTATTAATTAAGCACACCCACCCCTTGGACGGCAGGATCTAGAATCAATCTAGATTGGAATCAGTGTGTTGAGGACAAGCATGAAAGATTCCGGATTGAGGGCGGCGGCGGGGACGACAACGACGGACTACATTTTTATGCTACCACAAACAGGTTTGTGTGTACTCAGGCTAAGATTCCCAGAGCCTCAAGCTCTTTAACTTTCCAAATCACAGGTGGTAGAGCCGTGGGGCAGGTGAGCAGGGCCAGTCCTGTCATTAGGCAAAGGGAAGCAACGGCCTCAGAGAGACCAATTCCCAGAGTGGTTTAACAACCGTGTCCCACTTTCCAGAGAACTCTGGGAATTGTAGGTCAGTGAGGGGGATAGAGGGTCCCCATAACAACTCCCAGCACCTTTGAGACTACAGGCCCCAGGATTCTAGTCTGGATTCAGTTAAAATAAAATCCAAATCCAAAATGTCCAGCCAACAGATTTATTGTGACATTCATGTTCATGGTCCGGGATCCGTTTTTGTCAGGCAGAGGGATACTTGACCCCAGCATCTGGTATTCAGATACAATGCCTCTGCACGAGGAGGTTCTGTTTGGCTCTTCGCACACCTCTGTGAGTGTCTCTTACCCTCTTAAATCAAAGGCCTCTCTAGTCCGGCATTCTCCGTTTCCTCCAGAGGTTTGCTAGATGCTTCTGAGCACAACACTCTCCCACCCATGTTCTACAGCAGCTGGTACCCCAAGGCAGGCTGCCTCTGCTACTGTAGGTAATATATAGCCATTGTGACTAGTAGAAGAAGAAGAAGAGTTTGGATTTTGATATCCCACTTTATCACCACCTGAAGGAGTCTCAAAGCGGCTAACATTCTCCTTTCCCTTCCTCCCCCACAACAAACACTCTGTGAGGTGAGTGGGGCTGAGAAACTTCAAAGAAGTGTGACTAGCCCAAGGTCACCCAGCAGCTGCATGTGGAGGAGCGGAGACGCGAACCCGGTTCACCAGATTACGAGTCTACCGCTCTTAACCACTACACCACACTGGCTCTCCACTGATAGTGTTGACCTCAGTGAATTTGTCTAACCCACCGTAAACTGCCCAAGTTGGAAGCCATCATTGCATCATGGGGCAGTGAGTTTTACAGCTTAAGTATGCACTTTGCGAAGAAGCCTCGCCTTTTGCTGGTCCGAGATCTCCTGCCCTCTTGCTTCGTTGGTTGGCCCAAGGTTTTAATATTACGAGAAGAGCAAGAAAAACATCTCCCCATCCACTTTCTCCACACTGTATAAACTTACAGACCTCTTATCATGTCTTCCCACCCTGTCTTACTTGCCTTTTCTATAATCTAAAAAGCCTTTCTGTGACCTTTCTGGGCAGTCCCTTGATCGTTGTGACTGTCCTCGCCCCTTTTTAAAACGAAGATGTCAGGGATTAAACTTCTGCCAGCAAGCTAAGTGCTATATCACTGCGCTGCAATCTTCTTTCATGACAGGCAATGCTGTTTTTGCTGGGTGGGAGAGGATGATGTATTCTTTTCTCTCCAAAATCGATAATGAGGGAAGAATGAAGGAAAATCCTCAGTTCATAGAAAGTCTGGGGTGCCATTGCCATGTGCCCCTCAAATTCTCGAAAAATTAGAATATCGTGGAAAAGTTCATGTATGTAAGCAATTGTTTTCATTAGCTACTGGAGTTTAATAGACTCATGACATGCAAAGCGAGATATGTCAAGCCTTTATTTATTATAATTGTGATGATTATGGAGTACAGCTGATGAAAACCCCAAAGTTGAGATTGTTAATTTGGGGTTCTCATCAGCTGTACGTCATAATCATCACAATTATAACAAATAAAGGCTTGACATATCTCGCTTTGCATGTCACGAGTCTATCTCATATATTAGTTTCACCTTTTAAGTTGAATTACTGACAGAAATGAACCTTTCCACGATATTCTAATTTTTTGAGTTTCACCTGTATATGAGAGAGAAAAACACACACACATCCTCTTTGCCTGAAAGTTGACTGAGGTGACACATAAACTTTAAAAGCACATCACGCACAAATCACTTCACAATCCCGTTAGGATCTGTACTCCGAAACAGACGCCTGCAGTGTCCGAGCTCAGCTTTCGTACGGCTTCCCTGCCGTGTGGGTTCTCTCGTGAGCCGTAAGGGTCGAACTCTGATTGAAGCTTTTCATGCAGTGTGAGCACTTGTAGGGCTTCTCCCCGGTGTGGATCCTCTCGTGTCTAATCAGGTGCGCTTTGTGGCTGAAGCTCCTGCCGCAGACTGGGCAGGTGTAGGGCTTCTCTCCCGTGTGGCTTCTCTTGTGCCTGTTAAGGTTTGACTTCCCGCTGAAGCTCTTCCCGCAGGCCGTGCAGGTGTACTGCTTGACCCCCGAGTGGCTCCTCTGGTGGCCGATGAGGTCCGTCCTGTGCTTGAAGCTCTCGCCGCAGTTGGGGCACTTGTAGGGCTTCTCCCCCGTGTGGATCTTCTCGTGGCGGAGGAGGTGGGCCTTGTGGCAGAAGCCTTTCCCGCACACCGAGCAGAGGTACGGCTTCTCCCCGGTGTGGCTCCTCTCGTGCCTGGTGAGGTTGGACCTCCCGCTGAACCCTTTCCCGCAGACGGCGCACGCGTAGGGCTTGTCGCCCGTGTGGGTCCTCTCGTGGATGATGTAGTCCGAGCGGTGGTTGAAGCCCTTCCCGCAAGCCGGGCACTCGTACGGCTTCTCGCCCGTGTGGCTCCTCTCGTGCGCGGCGAGCTTGGCGCTCTGGCCAAAGCTCTTCTCGCAGTGCGCGCACTTGTAGGGCTTCTCCGTGTGCGTCCTCTCGTGGGAGATGAGGGTGGAGCTCTGGCTGAAGCTCTTTGGGCACTGGGAGCACTTGTAGGGCTTCTCGCCCGTGTGGATCCTCTCGTGGCGGATCATGTGCGCTTTGTGGCTGAAGCCCCTGCCGCACGCGGGGCAGGTGTACGGCTTCTCTCCCGTGTGGCTCCGCTGGTGCCGGTTGAGGTTGGACCTCCCGCTGAAGCTCTTCCCGCAGAACGAGCAAATGTGGGGCTTCTCTCCCGTGTGGGTTCTCCAGTGAGCGAGAAGGTAAGACCTCACGTTGAAGCTCTTCCCGCAGAGCAAGCACTTGTGGGGCTTCTCTCCCGTGTGGGTCCTCTCATGAGCGAGGAGGTACGAGCGGCCGTTGAAGGTTTTCCCGCAATGCGAGCACGCGTACGGTTTCTCTCCTGCGTGGCCTCGCTCCTGGGCGAGGAAGTATTTCCTCCAGACGAAGGCCTTCCCGTAGTTGGAGCATTTGTAGGGCTTCTTGCAAACTCTCTTCCCGGCCTGGCTCCCCTGCTGCCTTTCTGCTCTGTACTGGTTGGCTCTCCGGAAAACGCTCCCTCTGGCCATTGTCAACGATGCCCTTGTGGGCTCCGTGGGCTTCACACTCCCAGGCAGAAAATCCTCCTCTTCTTTGGTGTAGCCGTTGCCTGTCGGAAGCAACAGGGAAATCAGGAAACCGCACGTCAATTCCCGCGCAAATGATCATTCTGCTTAATGTATTGATTACGACTGGCAAGATGCTGACAAGTGTGTGCCGTGGGAAGTAGGGTTGGAGCCTGACTCGGGAGCAGGGGGCCAGTGATTTGTGGGGAACTATTCCAGTCAGGAGGGACATGGGTGGCGCTGTGGGTTAAACCACAGAGCCTAGGGCTTGCCGATCAGAAGGTCGGCGGTTCGAATCCCCACGATGGAGCCAAGGATGGATTGGAAGAAGAGGAAGAGGCAGGTCAGGAGGAAAGTGAGGGGGCAGGTGCATCCCCACCTTCTCCAGCACCTCTGCCTCCCAGAACCAAGAGGGGATTGAACAGGGATGAGCAGAGGACATTTCCATGCAGGCACAGTCTCCAGGTGCGTGCATACAGCCCAGCAGGGAAAGGTACGTTCCAGGCATCTAGTATTGTGATTTTTAGGTGCCGACTGAAGACATTTTTGTTTTAAGAAGGGTTTCCCTGAGGGATGACTCAGTTAGCTATGGAACAATACCATACCCGATTAAAACTATTTTGTTGTTTTTAGAATTTGTGAGGATGGCTTTGTTTCTATAGTTTTTTTGTGCCTTTTTGTGTGTTCGTGTTTTTGGTCTTGTACACCACTTTGATGACTTTGAAGCGCTCCAGGAATTCGTTACATCGTCACTGAAACATTTGGACGGCGCGAAGTTGGGGAAGGCTGCCTCATGCCCACCCCAGAACTACAGGATGGGGTCAAATACCCCAATTGCGTGCAACAAGCTACCTACCCCTATCCCTCACCTGGCTGGACTCCTGAGACAGCCGCACTTCTCTGGAGACTGGAGAGCCAGGGCTCATCTTCTGGTTCCACCTTTATTATCACACCAGGAAATCCTGGAGGAGCAGAAGGAGAAGATCAGGGGTTGAAATTCTGGCTCAAGGACTGCCAGAGTGCGTGGGGGGGGGGCGCATAAGTTGCTGGACTCCAACTCCCATCAGTCTCAGCCAGCATGGCCAACAGTCAGGAATGATGGGAGTTGTAGTCTAACTGCATCTGGAGGGCACCCTCTGGACTATCCCAGTCGTAACTTGATAGGGTCAGAGGTACTGGCACTGACTAAGGCAGTAGCCTGTCACCATCATGCTTAGGTGCAATTGACAGCCTTATTAATCGATAGCTGGATTTGACTGATCCCCTTTTAAAAGCCAGCTCAGTTGGCAGCCATCACATCTTAAGGGCTGTGAACGTCATAATTTGTGCTCTGTGAAGAGGGGCCTCATCCTTTTGTCCACCCTGAGTCTCCCAGCACTCTGCTTCTTAGTACTGCGAGAGGAGGTGTGGGGGGTCATCTCACAGCCAGACTCTTCCCTCTCTTGGGAAGGCCTCACCTTCCTCACAGCCTTGATGATCTGACTCCCAGGGCTCCTCCTCTTCTTCTTCCACCTTCACAGTCACCGCAGGAAGCCCTGAGGGAGGAAAGACATCTAAGAGGATCTCCGTAAAGACACATATTTTGGACAACCTCGTCTTAATCATATTCTTTCTTTTAAGGGGTTAATCCTGCACTTCAGCTGAAAAAAGGCTCTTGGGTTTGTGTTCCATAAGACATGGCACAAAAGGAAATGGGATTGGGAGGGAGGAGGAAAAAAGGCAATCTTGGGCAACAATTATTATAAGACACATACCACCACCCCGCCCAGGTGGTCTGCTGTTGCTGGGTGCCTGTTTCCCTCTAAGACAGGGATGTCAAAAGTCTGTTTCAGGGGCCTAATTCGGCCCCTGTGGCAGTTTATTTCCTGAGGTAAAATCCCTAAAAAACCTCAACAACTTCAATCCTAAATAAAGCTCAACAACTTTGGGGTAAAATCATAAAAAACAAGCTCAACAACTTCAATCCTAAAAAAAGGTCAACAACTATGGTTGGCCCTTTGGTCAACCCTCACGGCCCTTCACTTCATCAAATCTGGCCCTTTTTGAAAAAAGTTTGGACACCACTGCTCTAAGACATAGCCTTGCATTCAGACTCTCTCTTCCTTCACAGGGCAGCCGGTTCTGACAGCCTCTATTAAACAGTTCAGAACTGCAATACCTCAAGGACGACCTCTCCCCATATAAACCGACCCAGACTCTGCGTTCATCCTGAGGCCCTTCTTCGTGTGCCTCCTCCACAAGAGGTCCGGAGGGTGGCAACACGAGAACGGGCCTTTTCTAAAATGGCTCCTCATTTGTGGAATGCTCTCCTCAGGGAGGCTCGCCTGGCGCCTTTATCACATGTCTTTAGGCACAAGGCCAAAATGTTCCTCTTTAGCCAGGCCTTTGGCTGATTAATATTGCACAGCCTTTAAATGTGTTTGCGGGAGTGGGGAGGGGCTTATTGTTGTGTTTTTGTTTTAACTTTTTGTTTTGTGCTTCTATCCAGTATTCTTATCTTTTGTACTGCTTCGAAATCTTCGGGCAAAGAGCAGTACAGTATATAAATTTAATTTATTGATTGAATAATAGCCTCTGTGAGGGGAGAAGAGGTGCCAAAGCTTACTTTGGAATCACAGACACAATGGGGTTGCAGACACAAAGAACGCTATGGGGCATTCTCCTGGGTTCCAGAACATTCCAAGACTACAGAATCATTGGCGGGTGTGCGTCTGTGTGTGTTCGTTTCTGCCCCTGTGCTGTCCTCCTCTCTAAGGACCAAAGCTACACATCAAGGCTTTCAAATGCCAAAGCCAGCCTTTATTAAGGCTTTCTTCCCACAACATTCAAATCCTGGGTGTTTCAAAGTTGGGGAGAATGCGCGAAACGTGGGGGATGATCGATGGAAGAGAAGCGTGCCACAGATTCAGAGTAAGTCACCGGGAGAGGGAGTGGGGAAGGCAGCAGGGCAGGCACGATGGCAGAGCAAATCCGGTGTTTCTATGGGTCCACACCGCACCGACCTCCCTGCCACCTCACCCTGCGACACACTTGCTGAGGTGCTGGTGTTGTGGGTCCAGCCCACTTGGAGAGCTGCTTCTGGTCACCTGTGCACCTTAGGGGAATCCACCCCTCACCTGAGCAGGAAGCTCCAACAGCCTTGTTCTCCTCCAGGCCTCCACGATCAGGTTCGTCTTCTTCCATCTTTACCATTACTTCAGGGAATCCTGATCAATACAGGGAAGGCAACAGTGAGTGCCAGCTAGTTTTCTGTGGAAAAATTCCTCACACCTCCCTAAAGACACAACAGCTTTCAAATGAGGTGGCTTCTCCATTGCCTCACGAGCGGTGTGCCCTGGAGCCCCATTTTATTCCCTTCTTCTTCTTTTTGCTACAAAACCCAAGCCTTCTCTCCTCCTCACTTAAATCCAGGAATCCCACTCGGGTTTGAAAATTGAATTCCTGCTAAAGTGCAGAAGACGCTGATGTAATCAGCTGGAACGTAGGGAATAATGTGAAATGCACCAGAGGGGTGTTCATTTGAACCCCCACATGTACCTCCAAAGTGTGCAAAGGGTCTTGTGGGAAGCCCCACAGCCTGCTGGCCGTGCATTTGGAGTCGTTGCGGGGGGCGGGGGTGTGGGATGTATAACACTGGTGCAGTCAATCACAACATTCCTAGAGTGTACACAAGGGGCCTTGGTCCTCCAGGTAGAGTTTCCTGTGCCAAGACTGAAATCACTTCCTTTGTGTGACCAGAAGTGGGAGTGGCCTTACCTGTAGCTATTCAAAGATACAGGTGAGCTGCTACTCTCCCTCTCTTCCCACCAGGACTTCGAAGAAGCAACATCTCAAGTGAAGATGCTCTCTTGGCTTCCAGCCGAGAGAGGCCACATGGAGTCTCCTCCCATAAGGAGAGACTCCACATGTACATACATTTAATCTAAGCTAGCCTGCCTTCTGAGACTTATATATTCTTGGATGTTTGTGAGTAAAACCTTTATACTTTTATAAGCTTATGTGTCGTGTATTTTCTGTTAAGAGGGAACCAGGGGATATATGCCAGGAATCTGCCTTGTTCTAGAAGTTCATAGGAACTTAAACGCCACGCTTTGCTGCGCTTTATTGGGGATGAGAAACTCTGCTAGTTTGGAGCTTGTTAGCACAAGCTGGGATAGGAAATATTAATCAATATTCCCTCATCCACATTCCCACTCATCCCACAAAGGGTTTTGGGCCCAGAACTGCGTATTTTGTGTATTTTTAAAGGATTGCTTTGGATTGTGATTTTTGGCAGAGTAGAATTTTTCTGTTTGCATTTCCTGGTAAGCACATGGTCTTTTGTTCTCCATTGTGCTGTGAAAGGGGGATTAGCGACCCCTCCCCTCCCTCAGAGCTCACAGACCTCAGAGGCAGTGAAGATTTGTTTACATTTTGAGATTTTTAAGTTTTGATTTTTGATTTTTAGCCATTTTTGGGAATTTTGAAATTTTTGAAAAAAAAAAATTTTAAATTTTTGAGGATTAAGATGGCAAGCTCAGGATTTGATAGTGAAGCAAGATCAAACTTTATGCTGCTGAATGATAGTAATTTTGTGCAATGGAAGCAGCGTGTTTTAGTGCATCTTGGTGCAAAACAAGTGCTTAAAGCGGTGAAAGATCCCAAACCTGATTTTGCTGATTTAACCAAGAAAGCAGATTGGGAAAGGCAAGATGCAGAAGCTAAACACATAATTTTGAGCAGTTTGAAAGATGAACATTTATCTCTGATTGACTATGAAAGTGATGCATCTCAGATTCTAAAGGATATTGAGAGGGTTTATGCACAATCATCAGAGAACTCTTATAGACATTTATTGGATAAACTGCTGAAGTTAAAGATGAATTCTAGAGAACAATTTACAAGGCATTTTAAGGACTTTAATGAAATTGTTCAAAGGATTGCCCTAACTCCCAGAGCTTTTGATGATGCAACCAAAGTGACTTTTATGCTGCCATCATTAGGAAAAGAGTTTACTTCATTTAAGAGTATAATGGACCACACAAGAGATTTGACTTTTAATGAACTAGCAAATCACTTAAGAGAGGAATGCAGAGATTACCTTGATTCTCCACAAAGGAATCCAAGGAGGGACACAAGTTATGTTTCTAAACAATTTCCCAAGTCTAAGGAAGTGTCCAAAGATATAATATGCCATAACTGCAATTTAAAAGGGCACATAGCAAGGAGTTGCCAGAAGCCCAAGAATAAGTCCCGCCCCTTTCAACCAAAAGGTGAAAAGAAGGGGGGTCACGAGCGTACATTTCTACTGCAAGAAAAGAGTTTAAATGTGCAAAGAAATGAAAGGAAAAGTGACCAATTTATTTTAGATTCGGGAGCGACAAGCCATTTTGCGCATAAACGAGAATATTTCAGAGAAATAAATGATAGTGAATGGACTGAAATCCAGATTGCTGATGGAAATGTTCTAAAATCACAAGGTACAGGTTCAATGCGTTTGAAATTCAAGGTGAACAATGAATCTCTTGAAACAACTGTGCCTAATGTTCAATATGTCCCAGAATTGAATTGTAACTTGCTTAGTGTGTCTGCTTTAGACAAGAAAGGTTTCAAGGTTACATTTGCCAATGGAGAATGCAATGTAACGAAAAATGATGAGGTTTATGCTCAAGGGAAACTAATCAATGGTGTTTATGAGATTAACGTTTCAGAAAACCAATCAGCACAAGTCGCCCAATCCAAGCAGAAGCATGAAGCAGATCTGGAGCTCTGGCATCGAAGACTGGGTCACCGGGATATCAGAGTCATCCAGGAACTGCAGAATGGAGATCTTGTGAGAGGTCTACAGGTAAACAAAAGTAACACACCCACACCAAAGTGTATAACTTGTGTAAGTGAAAAAGGAGTCAAACCTTCTTTCCCACGTTGTGCAGAAAAGAGAAGCACAAAAGTTCTGGACATTGTGTACACTGATTTAGCTGGACCTATGAATATACCTTCCTTAGGAGGAAATAAGTATATTTTGATATTTTTGGATGATTATTCAAGGTTTTGTGTGGGATACCTTCTCAAAGAGAAGAGTGAAACAGTGGAATTGTTCAAGCAATACGTAAGCATGGTCAAGAACAAATTCCATCGAGCACCCACCACCCTAATGTCCGATAATGGTGGGGAGTTTTGCTCACGTGAAATGGAAGCCTTCATGGCTCAGGAAGGCATAGCACATGTGACCACAGTAAGCTACACACCTCAACAAAACTCTATTGCTGAGAGGAAATTTAGGTCCATCCTAGAGATGACAAGGTGTATGCTAAAAGGATCCAACTTGTCGAAGAAACTTTGGGGCGAGGCAGCAAATACTGCGATTTATATACAGAATAGACTGCCAACAAAAGGCACAGAGCGCACGCCATTTGAACTTTGGCATGGAAGAGTCCCAAATTTGTCACACATACGTGTATTTGGAAGTTTGTGCTATTACCACGTGCCCAAGGAGCACAGACACAAACTTGACTCCAGAGCAAAGCCTGGTATCCTAGTTGGATACGCTTCTGGAGGAAAAGGCTACAGAGTTGTGGACTTACAAACAGGGAAAACAAGTTCACATCACGTGATTCATTTTGAGGAGTATGAAAAGGCTGACACAAGGAACACAGCAATTGACTGTTCCAATGAGCCACCAACAGAGGAGTTTGTAAGTTTTCCTTTTGAAGCCATACCAGAAACTAATCCACCTCCTAGTATTGTACCTCCTAGTGTTGTAGCACCCCCTACAGATGACACCCCAGAAGACGCGGAGGACCAGATGTCAGAAGGCTCCAGAGACGAAGAGGACCCGTATGCAGGGATGCCGCCATTGGAAGGAGATGAGGAAGCTGATGCGGTTCAACAAGAGCCAGAGGTCAGACGTTCCTCCAGGTCCAACAAAGGCGTTCCACCACTACGACTGTCCTACTTTGCAGGGTCGGCGCCACCACAGGAACCTTCCACGTGGGAACAGGTTCAACGGTTGCCAGCTGCTGAGGCCAGTCTCTGGAAGCAAGCCGCGCAGGAAGAGATGGATGCACTGCATCGCAACAAGACCTGGACCCTGACAGAGCTACCTCCTGGTAAGAAGGCAATTGGGTCCAAGTGGGTGTTCAAGCTTAAGAAGGGGTCAGAAGGGGAGGTGCAACGCTACAAAGCTAGGCTTGTAGCACAAGGATTTTCACAACAGTATGGCGAAGATTATGATCAAGTATTTGCGCCTACAGTGCGATATAGCAGCATTAGATTACTTCTAAGTATTGCAGCATCTAAGGGCCTATCTGTCCATCATGTCGACATAGCAACAGCTTTTCTTCATGGGACGATTTCTGAAGAGATTTATATGAAGCAGCCCAAAGGCTTTATCAAGCAAAATGAGGCACATCTTGTATGTAAACTTCAGAAAGGAATTTATGGTTTGAAACAAGCTGCAAGAGCATGGAACCAGAAATTACATGAAATGCTGGTTCAGCTTGGGTACAAGCAGTCAACAGCTGACAAGTGCCTGTACACTAAGAACAGAAATGGACAATTCTCTTACATTCTGGCTTTTGTCGATGATTTATTAATATCAACGTCCAATGACAGAGACTATAAAGACATAGTCAGACATCTCAACAAAGAGGTGGAAGTAAAAGAATTGGGACTTGTCCAGTATTACTTGGGAATTCAAATTGAAAGAGAAGAGGACGGCTCATTTCTTCTCAGCCAGAAGCAGAAGATAATAGAACTGATAGAAAGTATGCAGATGCAAGGTGCACACCCTGTCGCGACACCCATGGCCACAGATTTTCTAAAGAATCAACAAGATTCGAAGCTGCTGCCAGACAACAGCGAATACAGGTCAGCGATTGGTAAACTTTTGTATTTGGTTACTACCAGCAGACCTGACATAGCAAGTGCAGTGGGGATCCTAAGCAGAAAAGTGAGTTCTCCCACTGAACATGACTTGGGTGGTGTCAAGAGGGTGGTGCGTTACCTCAAGGGTACAATGAATTGTAAATTAAAATTGCCAGCTGTAAGGGACCCTAAGTTGATTGGGTACAGTGATGCAGACTGGGCTGGGGATAAGGCGGATTACAAATCCACAAGTGGTTATGTTTTTATGTTTGGAAATGCACCTATCATTTGGGGCAGTTATAAACAGAAATGTGTAGCCTTATCGTCCACAGAGAGTGAATATATTTCAGCTTCGGAAGCATGCAGAGAGATCATCTGGCTGGATCAACTCCTGACAGACTTTGGTTTGCCGAGAAAAGGACCTGTCAGCTTGATGGAGGACAATCAAGGCTGCCTGCAGCTAGCGCAAACCGAAAAGTTCCTTGCACGTTCAAAACACATTGGGGTCAGGTATCACTTCATTCGCCAGATGATCCAAGATGGACTACTAGAAATGTCCTACTGTAATACTCAGGAGATGACTGCGGACATTCTCACGAAACCCTTGCCACGAGAGAGTTTCCAGAACCTGCGTGTCAAGCTGGGACTCTGGGTGGTTGAATAAAGTTGTTTTATGTTTGTTAAATGTTGTTCAGACTGAGAAGGGGTTTGTGGGATGTATAACACTGGTGCAGTCAATCACAACATTCCTAGAGTGTACACAAGGGGCCTTGGTCCTCCAGGTAGAGTTTCCTGTGCCAAGACTGAAATCACTTCCTTTGTGTGACCAGAAGTGGGAGTGGCCTTACCTGTAGCTATTCAAAGATACAGGTGAGCTGCTACTCTCCCTCTCTTCCCACCAGGACTTCGAAGAAGCAACATCTCAAGTGAAGATGCTCTCTTGGCTTCCAGCCGAGAGAGGCCACATGGAGTCTCCTCCCATAAGGAGAGACTCCACATGTACATACATTTAATCTAAGCTAGCCTGCCTTCTGAGACTTATATATTCTTGGATGTTTGTGAGTAAAACCTTTATACTTTTATAAGCTTATGTGTCGTGTATTTTCTGTTAAGAGGGAACCAGGGGATATATGCCAGGAATCTGCCTTGTTCTAGAAGTTCATAGGAACTTAAACGCCACGCTTTGCTGCGCTTTATTGGGGATGAGAAACTCTGCTAGTTTGGAGCTTGTTAGCACAAGCTGGGATAGGAAATATTAATCAATATTCCCTCATCCACATTCCCACTCATCCCACAGGGGGGGGGGGCTTGATCCACAAGAGCTTATGCCACAATAAATCCTTCAGCGTTCCAGGAGCCACAAAACGCTTTTTCATTTTATTGCTGCCAGAGATGAATATGGCCAGCCCACTGGAATGCTGGGAAACCAGGAAGAGGCCTGCCCACAGATGATGGCAAAATTAGGGTTGCCATACGTCTGGAATTTCCCGGACATAGCTGGAATACAGCAGTTGGAAGCGGAAATCACTGAAATGTCTGGGAAAATCCGGACATATGGCAACCCACGTCAAAAGTCTAGATTTTGCCAAATTTCATTTTTGAGATTTTGCACAACTTTGGCCGAAAAATAATTTTAAAAAAACCTCAACAACTTTGCCAAAAAAAAGGTCTGAATTTCCACTTTCTGAAATACAGTGGTACCTCAGTTTTCGAACGTAATCCCTTCTGGAAGACCGTTTGAGTTCTGAAAGGTTCGAAAACCAAAAACTCAACAGCCGACAGCTAGGCCTCAGCAGAAGCCTCGTGGCATGTTTGACTTCCGAGGCATGTTTGAAAAGTGAAGCATTTACTTCCGGGTTTACAGCGTTTGAAAACCAAAATGTTTGTCAATGGAGACGTTCGAAAACCGAGGTACCACAGTATGGCAACCCTAGCTAAATGGGTCCCAGTTTCTCGATTAGATCTTTCACCTGACTGGGCAGTTGGGGAAGTCTTGTTTTCCTCAGAAGTCTGATGATTCAGGGCCCAAGGTTCCTCCTCTTCCTTTATCCTCACGTCAGGGAACTCTGATCAAGAGAAAAACGTCAGAAGATGCAGGATGGTTCAGTCATGAGTGGCAGGCAGTGAATGTCTGCTGGTTTCTCTGCCTCCTCCCATTCTGAGCTACCCACATATTAAGATCTGCAGTGAGAGGAAGGTCTGCTGGTGGCCCCCACACCCAATGACACTTGTGGGATGGAGTCCCATGCGCAGGGCTCTTTCTTGCCATTAGAGCACCAACCTCTCTGAGGCGCACCTCACCACAGCATTGGTGTCGTTTCATGAGCAGGTGAAGATGCATCTCTGTTTTCAGGATTTTGGGGTGGGTGGGTGAGATGAGGCATCTGTTATCTGAAGAAGTGTGCATGCAAACGAAAGCTCATACCAAAAACAAACTTAGTTGGTCTCTAAGGTGCTACTGGAAGGAATTTTTTTATTTTTTATTTTGTTTTGACTATAGAAGACCAACACGGCTACCTACCTGTAACCTGAATTTCTGTCACTGCTGCTGGTTTTATTGTAAGCGGATTCTGCATTTTGTTTTTTTCCTACACTGTTTCAATCTTATGGTTTACAAATGTTTGCTTTGGGCGGTATAACATTCCTTGCCCTGGAACTTTTGGGCGAAAGGCAGATTATAGATAACTTCTAAGGGATGAATGAATGAATGATCGTGATGAAGAATCTTAATGAGTTGGCTTTCTTTCTCCACGACTACAAGAAGAAAATAAATTCTTGTAGCAGTGGGTGGGGGAAGACCCTCAGAATCAGAAAGAGTGAGGCTCTCTGTATAGCTTCATTGCTAGTGTGAACTAATAAAAAAGGACCCAAAACACATTCATATTCAAACTGAATACCACATTAGAATGGCCATCGGTCATGGATACTTTAGTTGAGATTCCTGCATTGCAGAGGGTTGGACCAGATGACCCTTGGGGTCCCTTCCAACAACTCTACAATTCTAGGATACAAAACAGGTCAGGAATAAACACAGTTGGCATAAAGCTTCATGCACTGAGCCCAAATTGCTGAGGTCCTGAATATCTGTAGGGCTGGAACAGTTATTTGCAGGAATCTAACTGGCCTAATATGATCTCGGCTGACACTCAGCATGAACCACCCTGAGACCTGAGGGTATAGAGCAGTGTATAAATTCAATAAATAAATAAAAATAAATAAAATTTTCCAATCCTGAATGCTTTGTGTGTATATGAGATGGGACTGACACCCACCCACCCATCATTCATCTGACAGGAAGATTTCAGTATGGTGTAGTGATTAAGAGTGGTAGACTCATAATCTGGTGAACCAGGTTCGCGTCTCCGCTCCTCCACATGCAGCTACTGGGTGACCTTGGGCTAGTCACACTTCTCTGAAGTCTCTCAGCCCCACTCACCTCACAGAGTGTTTGTTGTGGGGGAGGAAGGGAAAGGAGAATGTCAGCCGCTTTGAGACTCCTCAGGGTAGTGATAAAGCGGGATATCAAATCCAAACTCGTTGTTGTTGTTGTTGTTGTTGTTGTTGTTGTTGTTGTTGTTGTTCTTCTTCTTCTTCTTCTTCTTCTTCTTCTTCTTCTTCTTCTTCTTCTTCTTCATCATCATGACCAAGCAGGATTGAACTCCTTGGCACCCACGGGTGCACAGGAAGTTCAATCCTGCTTCCTGCAGGGATAAGGTTTGAGAGCAGCCCAACCACCCACATCTCTGCGAGCCCCACAGAACATCAGGTATGGGGCAGATGGGCACAATTTAGGGGGAAACAACCTTGTAGTCAAATGGGGAGGCCTGGTGTTTCAAATTTGGTCTGGGGGCCAAAGTTCCCTAGGTAACCTGTATCAACCAAATCCATCCCACACCTAGCCAGTCACCTGGGAAGATCTTGCTTTCCTCAGAACCCTGGGGACGGGCTGCCAGGAGGTCTTCCTCATCTTCTTTTTCTTCCTCCTTCATTTTCAGTGTCACCTTAGGACACCCTGAAACCAAGAGAAAGACATAAGGAGAAAGTGTAAGGATGGAGAAGACCGTGGCCGGGGAGTTGGGGGGGAGGGATGTTGACTAGTTTCTGCTCAAATACCAGAGGCTCAACCCATCTGGTATCTCCAGGTAGGGTTGGGAGAGAATTCTCCCTGCCTGAAACTATGGAAAGCTGCTGCCAGTCAGTGTAGACAATATTGAGCTAGATGGTCTGACTTCGTACTTCCTATGTTCCTAAGAAGAATAGAGAACGGCAGACAAATAAAGGCAGGAAACGTTCAATGGCTCCTATAGAGGACTGCCAGCTCCCTTCCTGGTGCTGATCCAGATCTTTTTAGCGGTGGCCAGAAACCGAGCAGGTGGCACGGTGGAAAAACTCACTTTTTCTTCCTGCCCCACGGGAGTTAATAAGAGGTTCTGCATCTCAAACCTTCAAGGTTCTTCAGCTAATAATTCGGTCCCTGAGACATCAATACTAAAAGCATACTTATTAGAAAGGGAGGCTGGTCCATTAGCACAAAGGGGGCACTGCCAGCTCTGCCTTCTCAGGGGCTATGGCTCCACCTAGTGTTCGTCTAGAGCAAAATATGGTCTGAAGCTCAACATCAAAAAAACTAAGATCATGGCCACTGGTCCCATCACCTCCTGGCAAATAGAAGGGGAAGAAATGGAGGCAGTGAGAGATTTCACTTTCTTGGGTTCCATGATCACTGCAGATGGTGACAGCAGTCACGAAATTAGAAGACGCCTGCTTCTTGGGAGAAAAGCAATGACAAACCTAGACAGCACCTTAAAAAGCAAAGACATCACCTTGCCAACAAAGGTCCGTATAGTTAAAGCTATGGTTTTCCCAGTAGTAATGTACGGAAGTGAGAGCTGGACCATAAAGAAGGCTGATCGCCGAAGAATTGATGCTTTTGAATTATGGTGCTGGAGGAGACTCTTGAGAGTCCCATGGACTGCAAGAAGATCAAACCTCTCCATTCTGAAGGAAATCAGCCCTGAGTGCTCACTAGAAGGACAGATCCTGAAGTTGAGGCTCCAGTACTTTGGCCACCTCATCAGAAGAGAAGACTCCCTAGAAAAGACCCTGATGTTGGGAAGGATTGAGGGCACAAGGAGAAGGGGACGACAGAAGATGAGATGGTTGGACAGTGTTCTCGAAGCTACTAACATGAGTTTGGCCAAACTGCGAGAGGCAGTGAAGGATAGGTGTGCCTGGCGTGCTCTGGTCCATGGGGTCACGAAGAGTCGGACACGACTGAACAACTGAACAACAACAACAAAAGTGTTCGTCTCCCTGCCTTTCACCCTATCATATGGATACCAGCTGCCAATGGAGCTCTACTGAGCTCAATAGCTTTTGATCAAACAGCCACATGATTACTCTGGTGAAATGATTTTAAGCAGAAGCATTGAAGCAGATCCCTGAACAACTGTTCTATTTATCTATACTGTAATGACACGTTCCTCTGTGCACCTGTCTCTCACCTGAGTGGGCAGCTGAGGAAGACTTGGTGTTCTCCACTCCTATAATTTGCTGTACCATCTGTTGTTCAATACAGCTGGTTTCTATACAAGAACGGAAGAACATAAAAGAGCCTGCTGGATCAGACCAACAGTCCAGCATTCTGCTATGGCATTCCAAGTGTGGAACGACTTTCGCAAATATTATTAGAATTTTCACATGTAGGACTGCTGTTGTTTTTAATTACTACTACCAATGTATTTACTAAAGCCCTGTACATAAAAGCCCTGAGTTGCTTTTAAAACATTTAGTGCTAGACGTTTTCCAGTTTACAGTATTTGGGTTTTTGTAGTTGAAATTTGTAATATAATTTCAATATATGTTGCATTTTAATTTGACGAGCTGCCTTTTATGCTAATGTGATTTTCCCCTTGTATTTTTATGTTGTGAACCACCCCCAGATCTACTGGCAAAGGCAGCATAAAAATTCAATAAAAATAAAAAGAAATAAAAGATGGAGGAGGGGAGGTTAAATTAATACAGGCTTCCTCAACCTCGGCCCTCCAGATGTTTTGAGACTACAGTTCCCATCATCCCTGAGCACTGGTCCTGCTAGCTAGGGATCATGGGAGTTGTAGGCCAAAAACATCTTGAGGACCAAGGTTGAGGAAGCCTGAATTAATAGGTAGTGAGAGCTTGAAAGTTTTCCCCCCCCCACCCAGAAAAGAGATCAAAGATTGCAAAAGTGTGCCAAAGAGGAAAACAGAAACTATGCTAAATGAGATATGGTGGAGATTTCAATGGGTGGGAATGGCTGTAATCCTCAACACAAGTCCTACCATAGCTGTCAACTTTCAGATTTGAAAATAAGGGATTTCCCCAAACTTTCGGATTTGAAAATAAGGGATGCCACGAGGGCGGTGCAATGGCACCAAGTAGCCTTGCCACCCTGCGCTCCAGAGGCTGCGCGCGAACGGGTGAGCGAAAGAGCGAGCGCGTAGACGGCAGGCCGGCAGGCTGTCTGGTTGGGCGTGAGGGTCTGGCTGCACAAGGCATGCAAGCTCTGCCCCCAGTCGGTCTCAGACTCCTTATTGGCAGCCGAGCAACGCAGCTGAGGAGCCTCCCTGGCCGGCAGGGAGGGAGAGGAGCTGCTTCCTTTGAAATCCGGGAAATTTAAGGGATATCAACAATCCGGGATAGCAGCGGGAAACGGCATTGGAATAATGGAGTTTCCTGCAAAAAAGGGAGGGTTGACAGCTATGAGTCATACTGAAATGAAGAGGACAAAAATAATGCCCTAGTATTTACTTATCACGTCTCTAATCTTGCTCTCCTGCAAGGAGCTCAAGGCAGGCGACATTGCCTCCTCACCCCCAATTCCTCCTCTCAACAACCCTGCAAGGTAGGCCAGTCTGAGAGGAGGGGCTGTCCAAAGGCTGACCACTGAACTTCATGTCTTGAGTGGGGCTTTGAACCCAGGTCTCCTCGCTCCCAATTCAGCCCTCCAACCGCTACACAACACCGTTTTTACAATTGTGTGGCACCTTTGCTAAGGGGAGGCGTTGCACTTACGCTTAGGGTCGCTTCCCTGGCTGAAAGGCTCCTCGGGCTCTCTGCTCTCCCTTCCCGGCTTGAACCAGGAATCCTTCAAGAAGCGGGATCCTCGGTGACTTCTCAACCGATCCCTCTCTTTTCTCTTTCTCTCGGGATCGTGCCAGGGATTCCTAGGACGTCTCCTCGATCACCATCACAGTTGCCTGTGCGCGCCCGCGCGCGTTTCCAAGCGAATCGGTCTTTTTTAATTTTTATTTAAAAATAAAAAAAATTATTTCCACCACCCCAACGCTCAATGGGGAGAGCTGGCGGCTTTGCTCTTTGTTTTCCGCTTCCCACCATGTGATCGAAGCAAAGCCGGGGGGGGGGGGGAGACACAGAAACCCTCATGCAAGGCAACCCTGCAAAAAGAAAAAAAAATCCTCCCACTTGGCTACCTGAGCGCATGGATGGAGCGAGGGTGGATGCGCTTGGCAATTGATTCCTTGGGGCTGCTTGAATTCATTGCCTGCGGGGGGGGGGCCGGCTTTGCAGTTATTTTTTGTTTGTTAAAACAAAATAAAAAATCCTTCCAGTAGCACCTTAGAGACCAGCTAAGTTTGTTATTGGTATGAGCTTTTCGTGTGCATGCACACTTCTTCAGATTTTTGTTTGTTAGTTTGTTAAAGCCCACCCACCCCCGATCATACCGTATATAAAGGTTTACTCTGAAGTAGGTGGAACGGGGGACTGGGGAAAAGTCGGATCTACACGGATCCTTATGAATTCATATGATTTTTTCATTCAAATTAAAAAAAACCACCATGATACTGTAGAACATGACTTAGTCTGTAAGTAGCATCAAAAAAATCATGCATCCATTGTTTCGTGGGGCCGCAGTGGCGCAAAAACGTGATTCCAAACCACGGATCCTCATGGATCCACATGATTTCTGCACAAGATGAGCCCGAACTCACCATCAGATTAAACATCATGACCATGGGCACAGATTGCACCACAAAAATAATGGATCCACCGCTTCCTGGCGACACCGTGGCCCAAAAACGTGGTTCAGAAGCACGGATCCTCACGGATCCTCACCGTTTTGCGCTGGGCCACACCAGACTCATCGGTATTTCACACATCATGGCCAGGGGCACAGCCTGAACCACAAAAAACATGGATCCACCGCTTCCTGGCGACACCACGGCCCAAAAACGTGGTTCGGAAGCACGGATCCTCACGGATCCTAACTCTTTTTGCATTGGCACACACCAAACGCACCCGCAAATCACACAGCATGGCCAGGGGAACAGGATGCAACACAAAAACCCCGGCTCCACCGCTTCCTGGCGACACCACGGCCCAAAAACGTGGTTCAGAAGCACGGATCCTCACGGATCCTAACTCTTTTTGCATTGGCCCACACCAAACGCACCCGCAAATCACACAGCATGGCCAGGGGAACAGGATGCAACACAAAAACCCCGGCTCCACCGCTTCCTGGCGACACCACGGCCCAGAAACGTGGTTCAGAAGCACGGATCCTCACGGATCCTAACTCTTTTTGCATTGCGCCACACCAAACGCACCTGCAAATCACACAGCATGGCCAGGGCAACAGGATGCAACACAAAAACCACGGCTCCACCGCTTCCTGGCGACACCACGGCCCAAAAACGTGGTTCAGAAGCACGGATCCTCACGGATCCTAACTCTTTTTGCATTGCGCCACACCAAACGCACCGGCAAATCACACAGCATGGCCAGGGGAACAGGATGCAACACAAAAAACATGGATCCACCGCTTCCTGCCGACACCACGGTCCAAAAACGTGGTTCAGAAGCACGGATCCTCACGGATCCTAACTCTTTTTGCGCTGGGCCACACCAAACTCATCAGCAAATCACACAGCATAGCCAGGGGAACAGGATGCAACACAAAAAACATGGATCCACCGCTTCCTGGCGACACCACGGCCCAAAAACGTGGTTCAGAAGCACGGATCCTCACGGATCCTAACTCTTTTTGCATTGCGCCACACCAAACGCACCGGCAAATCACACAGCATGGCCAGGGGAACAGGATGCAACACAAAAAACATGGATCCACCGCTTCCTGGCGACACCACGGCCCAAAAACGTGGTTCAGAAGCACGGATCCTCACGGATCCTAACTCTTTTTGCATTGCGCCACACCAAACGCACCGGCAAATCACACAGCATGGCCAGGGGAACAGGATGCAACACAAAAAACATGGATCCACCGCTTCCTGCCGACACCACGGTCCAAAAACGTGGTTCAGAAGCACGGATCCTCACGGATCCTAACTCTTTTTGCGCTGGGCCACACCAAACTCATCAGCAAATCACACAGCATAGCCAGGGGAACAGGATGCAACACAAAAAACATGGATCCACCGCTTCCTGGCGACACCACGGCCCAAAAACGTGGTTCAGAAGCACGGATCCTCACGGATCCTAACTCTTTTTGCATTGCGCCACACCAAACGCACCGGCAAATCACACAGCATGGCCAGGGGAACAGGATGCAACACAAAAAACATGGATCCACCGCTTCCTGGCGACACCACGGCCCAAAAACGTGGTTCAGAAGCACGGATCCTCACGGATCCTAACTCTTTTTGCATTGCGCCACACCAAACGCACCGGCAAATCACACAGCATGGCCAGGGGAACAGGATGCAACACAAAAAACATGGATCCACCGCTTCCTGGCGACACCACGGCCCAAAAACGTGGTTCAGAAGCACGGATCCTCACGGATCCTGACTCTTTAGGCATTGGGCCACACCAAACTCACTGGCAAATCACACAGCATGGCCAGGGGAACAGGATGCAACACAAAAAACATGGATCCACCGCTTCCTGGCGACACCACGGCCCAAAAACGTGGTTCGGAAGCACGGATCCTCACGGATCCTAACTCTTTTTGCATTGGCACACACCAAACGCACCCGCAAATCACACAGCATGGCCAGGGGAACAGGATGCAACACAAAAACCCCGGCTCCACCGCTTCCTGGCGACACCACGGCCCAAAAACGTGGTTCAGAAGCACGGATCCTCACGGATCCTAACTCTTTTTGCATTGGCCCACACCAAACGCACCCGCAAATCACACAGCATGGCCAGGGGAACAGGATGCAACACAAAAACCCCGGCTCCACCGCTTCCTGGCGACACCACGGCCCAGAAACGTGGTTCAGAAGCACGGATCCTCACGGATCCTAACTCTTTTTGCATTGCGCCACACCAAACGCACCGGCAAATCACACAGCATGGCCAGGGGAACAGGATGCAACACAAAAAACATGGATCCACCGCTTCCTGGCGACACCACGGCCCAAAAACGTGGTTCAGAAGCACGGATCCTCACGGATCCTGACTCTTTAGGCATTGGGCCACACCAAACTCACCGGCAAATCACACAGCATGGCCAGGGGAACAGGATGCAACACAAAAAACATGGATCCACCGCTTCCTGCCGACACCACGGCCCAAAAACGTGGTTCAGAAGCACGGATCCTCACGGATCCTAACTCTTTTTGCATTGCGCCACACCAAACGCACCCGCAAATCACACAGCATGGCCAGGGCAACAGGATGCAACACAAAAAACATGGATCCACCGCTTCCTGGCGACACCACGGCCCAAAAACGTGGTTCAGAAGCACGGATCCTCACGGATTCTGACTCTTTAGGCATTGGGCCACACCAAACTCACCGGCAAATCACACAGCATGGCCAGGGGAACAGGATGCAACACAAAAAACATGGATCCACCGCTTCCTGGCGACACCACGGCCCAAAAACGTGGTTCAGAAGCATGGATCCTCACGGATCCTAACTCTTTTTGCGCTGGGCCACACCAAACTCATCAGCAAATCACACAACATAGCCAGGGGAACAGGATGCAACACAAAAAACATGGATCCACCGCTTCCTGGCGACACCACGGCCCAAAAACGTGGTTCAGAAGCACGGATCCTCACGGATCCTGACTCTTTAGGCATTGGGCCACAACAAACTCACCAGCAAATCACACAGCATGGCCAGGGGAACAGCCTGCACCACAAAAAAAAAAAGGATCCACCGCTTCCTGGCGACACCACGGCCCAAAAACGTGGTTCAGAAGCACGGATCCTCACGGATCCTCATGATTTTTGCTTTGGGCCACACCAAACTGACCGTCAAATCATACAGCATAGCCAGGGGCACGGCATGCAACACAAAAACCCCGGCTCCACCGCTTCCTGGCGACACCACACCCCAAAAACGTGGTTCAGAAGCACAGATCCTCACGGATCCTCACCCTTTTTTCATTGGGTCACCCCAAATTCACCCTTTATTCAAGTATCTTGTACATAACTACAGATATGACCACAGAAATCATGGATCTACTGCTTCGTGGACCTGGCATGATGCTACCCTGGATCTATTGGCCAATTTTTAGGTGGGTGTGCTGGGATGGAGGAAACAGAGTCGGCTGAATCTCAATCTATTAAAGATTGGAGTCCAATGGCTTGGCCAGAATGATTTCAGTTTGTTTTGCCAGCTCCCAGCTCTTGATTGTGCGCAATAGTCACCTGTACCCACCATCAGGAGTCTGGGTGTAATCCTGGATGCTTCTGTCTCTATGGAGGCACTCGTTACAAATGTAGCCAAACTGGCATTTTTAAATCTTTGACAGGTTAGGCAATTGGTACCGTACCTGTCCCTTTCCAATCTAGCCATGGTGATCCATGCAGCAGTCACCTGCAGACTAGACTACTTTAACTTGCTCTATGCCTGAGCCAGGAAGGGCGGGGTATAAATGTGATAGGAAGGAAGGAAGGAAGGAAGGAAGGAAGGAAGGAAGGAAGGAAGGAAGGAAGGAAGGAAGGAAGGCGGGGCTGCCCTTGAGATTGCTCTAGAAACTCCAACTGGTCTAAAATGCAGATGCATGAGTTCTTACTGGGACTTTGTGGAGAGCCCACATTCAGTTGGTGGATTGGCTTCAGGTGGAGTATTGAATCAGGTTCAAGGTTTTGGTGCAGACTTTTAAAGCCCTAAACAGTCTGTGACCTTTCATATCTGTGGGAATTATCTTCCAATACACCCCCCAAAGAGTGTGACGCTCATCTAACAGCAACCTACTGGTGGTCCCTGGCCCAAAACATATCCAGCTGTCCTCAACCAGAGCCAGAGCCTTTTTGGTGGAACACTTTGTCTAATGAGACCAGTGCTCAGCACAATCTATCTCAGTTCTCTCACTCGCTGGATCATCTCCTTGTTGTGGTGAGTGGGCTTGCACATTGCTATGACCCTTGTGAGCGAAGCCATTGGGAATCTCGTACTCCTAGCAGGGTCACTCAAGGCGGTAAGGTCAAAGGGAAGGAACTAGACAAAGAATGATCCAAGAAGTCCTCAACGGCAGAACAGGCGGATGATAACAAGCAGTATGTTACAAAAGCTGTGAAGGCAGATGAAGGCTGCAGCAGATAGGATCTACCAGTTTGTCATCGGAACAGAACCCTACTTCGAAGACTGTACGTTGGTCAGCATGCACTGATCTACACAACACATAAAACAAATTCACACACAGGCGTCTTCCAAAAACCCAACCCAAACCCCCAAAGTTCCATGGCGATTGGCAAATGGTAATGGGCGTAGGATTGTGAAATCTGGAAGCCCTAGTCATGAACTGGCACATGGGTGGTGGATACAGATTCAGTCGTTCTGACTCAAGGAACGAGGCAGTTGAGCAGCTCGGCAGCTGTATCCATGACTGAGCAACCCTACTTAGGATCCACTCTGCTCACCCCGAAAAGGGGGAGGGGCTAGAAAAGGTGTCCTAAACATAGTCTGCCTCCCCTTTTTCCTGTCTGGATTACTGCACCCAGTGGGGTCACCACCCAGTGGTCATTAAAGACAATCCAACTTTGGAACATGGAATATATGGACTTTGTCGGATAATACAGATAACGAGCGTCCTGAATACAGAACTGACCTCATTGCATGAGAGCTGCAATGTTTTAACATTGATATTGCAGCGCTTCAAGAGACTCAAAGAGCAGGCGAGGGACAGCTGAAGGAAGAAAAAGGAGGCTACACATTCTTCTGGAAAGGTCTATCTGAACAAGAGCATTGAATAGATGGGATAGGCTTCGCTATCAAAAACGACCTTGTGAAGCTCCTGTCAGAAGTCCCTACCTGCATTAATGAGCGACTCTCAACCCTTCAAATAAAGCTCACAAAAAACCAACAGGCTACTATTATAAGTGTTTATGTACCAACACTGGATGCCGATGAAGACATTAAAGAATTTTTTTTACTCTCAGCTGGATACCGTCCTATCAGAGACTCCTAAGGAAGATAAAATTATCCTCCTGGGTGATTTTAAAGCATGAGTTGGACAAGATTTCGATCTGTGGCCTGGGACTATTGGGAAAGAAGGAGTTGGCAACAGCAACCAGAATGGAATCTTACTTTTGACGATATGTGCAGCGCACAACCTTGTTATTATCAACACACTCTTCTGACAGAATTTTTTTAAAAAAAACTTCATGGAGGCATCCTCGGTCAAACCACTGGCACCTCTTAGACGATGTTATTGTCCATGCTAAAGATCGCCGTGATGTGCTCCTTACCAGAGCTATGACGAGGCCCGACGACTGCTGGACAGATCACTGACTAATACGCTCCATGATGGCTAGCAAGATTATACCTCAACGTAGGCTTCAAGGAAGGAAACCAAGGCCACTGTATTCTGCTCTGGTCAGACCTCACCTGGAATACTGTGTCCAGTTCTGGGCACCACAGTTCAATAAGGATACTGACAAGCTGGAATGTGTCCAGAGGAGGGCAACCAAAATGGTCAAAGGCCTGGAAACGATGCCTTATGAGGAACGGCTTAGGGAGCTGGGTATGTTTAGCCTGGGAAAGAGAAGGTTAAGGGGTGATATGATAGCCATGTTCAAATATATAAAAGGATGTCATATAGAGGAGGGAGAAAGGTTGCTTTCTGCTGCTCCAGAGAAGCGGACACGGAGCAATGGATTCAAACTACAAGAAAGAAGATTCCACCTAAACATTAGGAAGAACTTCCTGACAGTAAGAGCTGCTCGACAGTGGAATTTGCTGCCAAGGAGTGTGGTGGAGTCTCCTTCTTTGGAGGTCTTTAAGCAGAGGCTTGACAGCCACCTGTCAGGAATGCTTTGATGGTGTTTCCTGCTTGGCAGGGGGTGGGACTGGATGGCCCTTGTGGTCTCTTCCAACTCTATGATTCTATGATTCTATGATTCAACTACTCTACTCCAAACTTAGAAATGGAAAGCGTAATGCTGGTGGTCAACTAAAGAGGTTTAAAGACTATCTCAAGACAAATCTTTAAAAATGTAGTATAAACACCGACAACTGGGAAACACTGACCTGCGAGTGCTCCAGTTGGAGAACAGCCTTTACCAAAGGTGTCATGGGCTTTGAAGACACTCGAACTCAGAACACAAGGGAGAAACGTGTTAAAAGGAAGGCACGCTTGGCAAATCCACACCGTGATCAACTCCCACCTAGGAACCAACTGTGGAAAGACGTGGGTCCAGAACTGGCCTCCACAGTCACTTATGGACTCATTGTTAAAACCGTGTTTATAGAAGACAATCTTACTCGGCTACGGCATGTGGAGGAGCAGGGAAGCGAACCCGGCTCACCAGATTACGAGTCCACCGCTCTTAACCACTACATCACGCTGGCTCAAAGACTAATAGATGCCAGCTATACATATCCTTTAGCTTAAAAAATAGCAACAATATCTATCTAATGGAACAGTGCGGTGTACTAGCTAGTGTCATAGAATCTTAAAATCATAGAGCAGGAAAATACCACAAAGGCCATCTAGTCCAACTCCCTGCCATGCTGCAACACACAAGCAAAGCACTCCTGACAGATGGCCAGCCAGCCTCCACTTAAAAACCTCCAAAGAATGAGACTCCACCACTCTCTGACGTGGCGTATTCCACTGTCCAACAGCCCTAACTGTCAGAAAGTTCTTCTTAATGTTTAGGTGGAATCTCTTTTCCCATAGTTGGAATCCATTATTCTGCATCCTAGTCTCTAGAACAGCAGAAAACAAGTTTGCTTCTTCTTCAACATGACATCCCTTCAAATATTTAAACATGACTATCATGTCACTCCTTAATCTTCTCTTCTCTAGACTAAACAAATCCAGCTCCCTAAGTCTCTCCTCATAGGGCTTGGATTCCAGACCTTTTACATTTTGGTCACCCTCCTCTGGACATGCTCCAGCTTGACAATATCCTTCTTCAACTGTGGTGCCCAGAACTGGACACAGTATTTCAGGTGAGGTCTGACCAACCAAAAAAGAGTGGTAGCATTCCTTCGTTTGATCTAGACACTATACTCCTATTGATGCAGCCCAAAATCACATTGGCTAAGACTCCCAGATCCCTTTCACAGGTACTGTTGTCAAGCCAAGTGTCCTCCATCTGTGCATTTCATTTTTTCTACCCAGGTGTAGTACCTTACATTTCTCCCCATTGAACTCCATTTTGTTTGTTTTGGCCCAGCTCTCTTGGCTATTCAGGTCATTTTGAATTCTGACCCTGTCCTCAGGGGTATTAGCAACCCCTCCCAGTTTGGTATCATCTGCAAATTTGATTAGCATGCCCTCTATTCCATCACCCAAATCATTTATAAGAAAATTGAATGGCACCAGACCCAGGACAGAACCTTGTGGAACCCCACTAGTCATTTATTTCCAGGATGAAGATGAGCCACTGATGAGCACTCTTAGGGTTCGGTCCATCAACCAATTACAAATCCACCAAACAGTAGCTTTGTCTAGTCCACATTTTACTAGCTTTTTTGCAATAATATCATGGGGGACCTTTTCAAAGTCCTTATTGAAATCAAGGTAAGCTGGTACAAGGGAAAGCAGGATTGTAATTACCGTAAAAATTACTGTTCACTTTGGATCAGCAGTCTCAACCTAACCCACTACATGGGGAGAGCCATGTGTTCCTTTGGAAGGCAGGTGCAATACAGTGTGATATACTGACAGCTGTTTTAAAAGATGTTAGTGTAACTTAAAATCCAGTATCAGAATAAAAGAAAAAGGGTGGTCCCTGTGTGGATAGGCAAGTCTGCATGATGGGGCCACCTTTAGTGACCATGTGGCCTGATGTAAGAGGGTTCTAAAATCAGTCCTGAAAGCAGACACACATACAGGTAGCTTTTGCTTTCTCATTAACAGGGTGAACTGAAGCAAATGCTTGCCTCCCTTTGGGCTTAGCAATATTTCCTACAGCATTCTTGTCAAAGGGCATTGGAGAGTTAGGTGAGGGTCACTTTTCTGTTTTTCCACCAAGCCCCCAGACAAGAATGCTACAGCATCAGCCCCAAACGCTCAGTCTTATTACAAAAAATACTCAACAGAGCTAGGGCTGAGGGTGGGTACAGCCATCATCTTTCCAGTCCTCTAGAAGCTAACCCTTTTGGCCATTTTGGTCATGGAGCCAAATATCTGTTCCCAAGTTTATAGAGTCTAAACAAGAACAAGTTTGCCCTTTACATACAAAAGCCCTGAAATTCAGTCCATTGGGTGACTGATAATGGGGCTGTGAGGAGGGAGGTAAGGACCAGCACCTTCTCTGCCCTCCACCTCCAACAGCTACGTACACCTGAAAGTTGCATGATGGGGTTCTATTTGAGAAGCTGAATGTTTATAAAGACACTTGGCCAATTTCTGCCACAGAAACTCTGAACAGAGACACTCTGCAGGTTCAGCCCCCAAAAGAAACTGTTCTATGGTCTTTGTGTTGGGAAATGGGAACAGATCTTGCTCATCACCAACCCTCCCTCCGCAAATCAGTATTACTATGAGGCTGAATTGATCAGCTTGCTGCAGTTTTAAGAGATACTGTACATTTCTGTGGTGTAGTAGTTAAGAGTCTGGTTCGCTTCCCCGCTCCTCCACATGCAGTCTGCTGGGTGACCTTGGGCCAGTCACACTTCTCTCTGAACTCTCTCAGCCCGACCTACCTCACAAGGTGTCTGTTGTGGGGGTGGAAGGGAAAGGAGATTTTTAGCCACTTTGAGACTCCTTAAAGGTAGAGAAAAGCAGGATATAAAAACCAACTCCATGAATAAGAATTCTATGGAAAAGGACCATCCCTGCCATGATGATGAAAACTATGTGTTTGGATTTTGCTCTATTATACCAACCTGTGGAATATGACAGTTCGCAGTTTCAAAATCTATTTGGCCACAGTGGATTAATAATCTGGACACACGAAAACCTGTTGAAGATCTTTCGAATCAATGCCTATGCAAAAGCAGTGGTACCAGTCCTTTCAGTTTCCTTCACAGTAAACCATAGATAGGTCACCACTGGGCCTCCTGCACCCTTCCTTCAAAAAACATAGTGACCAGTGGTCTTCAAACAAGGAAGGTAAAATATTTAAGCAATAGGTTAGTGTATCCTTCCATCCCTCTGGGCATCCCTCACAGTAATGTGACTCTCTTTCGAGATTTGTCTCTTCTTGGGAGCAATTTCCAGTTGAAAATATTTTGTCTTGTCCTTCATGATAGGTTTTCCCACTGTACAGTACTGTATTATTTCTTTAGCAATCCAGGGTCTAATAGCAGCCATATCCTTTTGTGTGAACGGTATTTGGGCATCCGAAGCAATTAGATGTGCAATGGGACATGTGAAAGGACCGCAGTCACTAGAATTACCTTGCCTGGGTATATATATCAGTTGGTGCAAAAAAAAAATGACCAGTCCGCAAAACTATAGGGACATTTTGAATCCATCTCATGCAGATATGCTAAGAAGGATGTTATTGCATCAATCGCAGAGTGGTTCAATCCATGTTTGGAATCTAGGTAGAGCATGGTCTTCCTTTTAAAAATGATTACTATCAGTATCCAGAGCTGAACCTCAGTGTCTGGGCAGAACGACGGGGGTGAGAACGCTCCTTCACGAATACTGGACGGAGGCCATTTAGGGCTTTAACGTTCACCACCAACACTTTGAATTGTGCTCAGAAACATACTGGGAGCCAATGTAGGTCTTTCAATACTGGTGTTATATGGTCTCTGCGTCTGCTCCCAGTCACCAGTCTAGCTGCCACATTCTGGATTAGTTGTAGTCACCTTCAAAGCTAGCCCCACGTAGAGCGCTTTGGAGTAGTCCAAGCGAGAGATAACTAGAGCATGCACCACTCTAGTGAGACAGTCTGCAGGCAGGTAGGGTCTCAGCCTGCTTACCAGATGGAGCTGGTAGACAGCTGCCCTGTATACATAATTGACCTGCGCCTCCATGGACAGCTGTGAGTCCATAATGATTCCCAGGCTGCGCACCTGGTCCTTCAGGGGCACAGTTACCCCATTCAGGACCAGGGAGTCCTCCACCCCAGCCCGCCCCCTGTCCCCCAAGAACAGTACTTCTGTCTTGTCAGGATTCAACCTCAATTTGTTAGCCACCACCCATCCTCCAACCACCACCAGACACTCACACAGGACCTTCACTGCCTTCACTGGTTATGATTTGAAAGAGAGGTAGAGCTGGGTATCATCCGCATATTGATGGACACCCAGCCCAAACCCCCTGATGATCTCTCCCAGCGGCTGCATGTAGATGTTGAAAAGCATGGGGGAGAGGACAGAACCCTGAGGTACCCCACATGTGAGGGCCCAGGGGTCTGAACACTCATCCTCCACCACCACTTTCTGAACACGGCCCAGGAGGAAGGAGCGGAACCACTGTATAACAGTGCCCCCAGCTCCCAACCCCTCTAGACGGTCCAGAAGGGTGTTATGGTCAATGGTGTCAAAGGCCGCTGAGAGATCCAGCAGAACTAGGAAACAGCTCTCACCTTTGCCCTAGCCCGCCGGAGATCATCAACCAGCGCGACCAAGGCAGTTTCAGTCCCATGATGAGGCCTGAATCCCGATTGGAAGGGATCCAAATGGTCCGCATCCTCCAGGCGTGCTTGGAGTTGTTCAGCAACCACCTGCTCAATCACCTTGCCCAAGAATGGAAGATTTGAGACTGGGCGATGGTTGGTCATACTGGCTGGGTCTAAAGATTATTATTTTTTAAAACTCGGTTTAATGACCGCCTCTTTAAGCGGGTCTGGCCCGGGAATGCTCCCTCACAGAGGGAAGCATTCACCACCCCGCAGAGCCCATCGCCCAGCCCTTCCTGGCTAGCTTTCATTAGTCAGGATGGGCAAGGATCAAGCAGACAGGTGTTTGGTTTCACGTGTCCAAGCAGCCTGTCCACATCCTCAGAGGTAACAGATTGAAATTGATTCCATGCAACTTGACCAGACAGGGCTCTAGCGCTCTCCCGCCACAGCCCTGCTCCCACCATGGTGTCTACCTCCCAAATCCGAGTGACTTTATCTGCAAAAAACTTTGCAAAATCATTGCAGTAGATCTTGGGGTCTTTACAAGGCCCCAATGGTAAAGGTGGTTCCCTTAAACTGTGAACCATCTGAAAGAGTCTCCTGCTGCTGTTTTCTGCAGATGCAATAGAGGCAGTGAAGAAGGTCTTCTTCACCGTCGCTGTCGCTATCGCCACTTGGTAGGCTTGACGTTGAGGTCTAACCCGTGTCCGGTCCGATTCAGAATGAGTTATCCGCCACCAGCATTCTAGCCGTATCAGCAATTGTTTCATTGCCCTCAGGTCCATGGAAAACCACGGGGCTGTCCAGGCTCCATGCAATCGGATAGGGGGCTTCAGAGCCAGACTGTCGATAGCCTTGGTTAACTCTGCATTCCATCGGGCCACCAGGGAATCAGCTGAAAGGCCATCAACATGGGATAGTGTGGGATGTATAACACTGGTGCAGTCAATCACAACATTCCTAGAGTGTACACAAAGGGGACTTGGTCCTCCAGGTAGAGTTTCCTGTGCCAAGACTGAAATCACTTCCTTTGTGTGACCAGAAGTGGGAGTGGCCTTACCTGTAGCTATTCAAAGATACAGGTGAGCTGCTACTCTCCCTCTCTTCCCACCAGGACTTCGAAGAAGCAACATCTCAAGTGAAGATGCTCTCTTGGCTTCCAGCCGAGAGAGGCCACATGGAGTCTCCTCCCATAAGGAGAGACTCCACATGTACATACATTTAATCTAAGCTAGCCTGCCTTCTGAGACTTATATATTCTTGGATGTTTGTGAGTAAAACCTTTATACTTTTATAAGCTTATGTGTCGTGTATTTTCTGTTAAGAGGGAACCAGGGGATATATGCCAGGAATCTGCCTTGTTCTAGAAGTTCATAGGAACTTAAACGCCACGTTTTGCTGCGCTTTATTGGGGATGAGAAACTCTGCTAGTTTGGAGCTTGTTAGCACAAGCTGGGATAGGAAATATTAATCAATATTCCCTCATCCACATTCCCTCTCATCTCCCACAAAGGGTTTTGAGGCCCAGAACTGCGTATTTTGTGTATTTTTAAAGGATTGCTTTGGATTGTGATTTTTGGCAGAGTAGAATTTTTCTGTTTGTACTTCCTGGTAAGCACATGGTCTTTTGTTCTCCATTGTGCTGTGAAAAGGGGATTAGCGACCCCTCCCCTCCCTCAGAGCTCACAGACCTCAGAGGCAGTGAAGATTAGTTTGCATTTTGAGATTTTTAAGTTTTGATTTTTGAATTTTAGCCATTTTTGGGAATTTTGAAAATTTTTCAAATTTTTGAGGATTAAGATGGCAAGCTCAGGATTTGATAGTGAAGCAAGATCAAACTTTATGCTGCTGAATGATCGTAACTTTGTGCAATGGAAGCAGCGCCTTTTAGTGCATCTTGGTGCAAAACAAGTGCTTAAAGCGGTGAAAGATCCCAAACCTGATTTTGCTGATTTAACCAAGAAAGCAGATTGGGAAAGGCAAGATGCAGAAGCTAAACACATAATTTTGAGCAGTTTGAAAGATGAGCATTTATCTCTGATTGACTATGAAAGTGATGCATCTCAGATTCTAAAGGATATTGAGAGGGTTTATGCACAATCATCAGAGAACTCTTATAGACATTTATTGGATAAACTGCTGAAGTTAAAGATGAATTCCAGAGAACAATTTACAGGGCATTTTAAGGACTTTAATGAAATTGTTCAAAGGATTGCCCTAACTCCCAGAGCTTTTGATGATGCAACCAAAGTGACTTTTATGCTGGCATCATTAGGAGAAGAATTTACTTCATTTAAGAGTATAATGGACCACACAAGAGATTTGACTTTTAATGAACTAGCAAATCACTTAAGAGAGGAATGCAGAGATTACCTTGATTCTCCGCAAAGGAATCCAAGGAGGGACACAAGTTATGTTTCTAAACAATTTCCCAAGTCTAAGGAAGTGTCCAAAGAATTAATATGCCATAACTGCAATTTAAAAGGGCACATTGCAAGGAGTTGCCAGAAGCCCAAGAATAAGTCCCGCCCCTTTCAACCAAAAGGTGAAAAGAAGGGGGGTCACGAGCGTACATTTCTACTGCAAGAAAAGAGTTTAAATGTGCAAAGAAATGAAAGGAAAAGTGACCAATTTATTTTAGATTCGGGAGCTACAAGCCATTTTGCGCATAAAAGAGAATATTTCAGAGAAATTAATGATAGTGAATGGACTGAAATCCAGATTGCTGATGGAAATGTTCTAAAATCACAAGGTGCAGGTTCAATGCGTTTGAAATTCAAGGTGAACAATGAATCTCTTGAAACAACTGTGCCTAATGTTCAATATGTCCCAGAATTGAATTGCAACTTGCTTAGTGTGTCTGCTTTAGACAAGAAAGGTTTCAAGGTTACATTTGCCAATGGAGAATGCAATGTAACGAAAAATGATGAGGTTTATGCTCAAGGGAAACTAATCAATGGTGTTTATGAGATTAACGTTTCAGAAAACCAATCAGCACAAGTCGCCCAATCCAAGCAGAAGCATGAAGCAGATCTGGAGCTCTGGCATCGAAGACTGGGTCACCGGGATATCAGAGTCATCCAGGAACTGCAGAATGGAGATCTTGTGAGAGGTCTACAGGTAAACAAAAGTAACACACCCACACCAAAGTGTATAACTTGTGTAAGTGAAAAAGGAGTCAAACCTTCTTTCCCACGTTGTGCAGAAAAGAGAAGCACAAAAGTTCTGGACATTGTGTACACTGATTTAGCTGGACCTATGAATATACCTTCCTTAGGAGGAAATAAGTATATTTTGATATTTTTGGATGATTATTCAAGGTTTTGTGTGGGATACCTTCTCAAAGAGAAGAGTGAAACAGTGGAATTGTTCAAGCAATACGTAAGCATGGTCAAGAACAAATTCCATCGAGCACCCACCACCCTAATGTCCGATAATGGTGGGGAGTTTTGCTCACGTGAAATGGAAGCCTTCATGGCTCAGGAAGGCATAGCACATGTGACCACAGTAAGCTACACACCTCAACAAAACTCTATTGCTGAGAGGAAATTTAGGTCCATCCTAGAGATGACAAGGTGTATGCTAAAAGGATCCAACTTGTCGAAGAAACTTTGGGGTGAGGCAGCAAATACTGCGATTTATATACAGAATAGGCTGCCAACAAAAGGCACAGAGCGCACGCCATTTGAACTTTGGCATGGAAGAGTCCCAAATTTGTCACACATACGTGTATTTGGAAGTTTGTGCTATTACCACGTGCCCAAGGAGCACAGACACAAACTTGACTCCAGAACAAAGCCTGGTATCCTAGTTGGATACGCTTCTGGAGGAAAAGGCTACAGAGTTGTGGACTTACAAACAGGGAAAACAAGTTCACACCACGTGATTCATTTTGAGGAGTATGAAAAGGCTGACACAAGGAACACAGCAATTGACTGTTCCAATGAGCCACCAACAGAGGAGTTTGTAAGTTTTCCTTTTGAAGCCATACCAGAAACTAATCCACCTCCTAGTATTGTACCTCCTAGTGTTGTAGCACCCCCTACAGATGACACCCCAGAAGACGCGGAGGACCAGATGTCAGAAGGCTCCAGAGACGAAGAGGACCCGTATGCAGGGATGCCGCCATTGGAAGGAGATGAGGAAGCTGATGCGGTTCAACAAGAGCCAGAGGTCAGACGTTCCTCCAGGTCCAACAGAGGCGTTCCACCACTACGACTGTCCTACTTTGCAGGGTCGGCGCCACCACAGGAACCTTCCACGTGGGAACAGGTTCAACGGTTGCCAGCTGCTGAGGCCAGTCTCTGGAAGCAAGCCGCGCAGGAAGAGATGGATGCACTGCATCGCAACAAGACCTGGACCCTGACAGAGCTACCTCCTGGTAAGAAGGCAATTGGGTCCAAGTGGGTGTTCAAGCTTAAGAAGGGGTCAGAAGGGGAGGTGCAACGCTACAAAGCTAGGCTTGTAGCACAAGGATTTTCACAACAGTATGGCGAAGACTATGATCAAGTATTTGCGCCTACAGTGCGATACAGCAGTGTTAGATTACTTCTAAGTATTGCAGCATCTAAAGGCCTATCAGTCCGTCATGTCGACATAGCAACAGCTTTTCTTCATGGGACGATTTCTGAACAGATTTATATGAAGCAGCCCAAAGGCTTTATCAAGCAAAATGAGGCACATCTTGTATGTAAACTTCAGAAAGGAATTTACGGTTTGAAACAAGCTGCAAGAGCATGGAACCAGAAATTACATGAAATGCTGGTTCAGCTTGGGTACAAGCAGTCAACAGCTGACAAGTGCCTGTACACTAAGAACAGAAATGGACAATTCTCTTACATTCTGGCTTTTGTCGATGATTTATTAATATCAACGTCCAATGACAGAGACTATAAAGACATAGTCAGACATCTCAACAAAGAGGTGGAAGTAAAGGAATTGGGACTTGTCCAGTATTACTTGGGAATTCAAATTGAGAGAGAAGAAGACGGCTCATTTCTTCTCAGCCAGAAGCAGAAGATAATAGAACTGATAGAAAGCATGCAGATGCAAGGTGCACACCCTGTCGCGACACCCATGGCCACAGATTTTCTAAAGAATCAGCAAGATTCGAAGCTGCTGCCAGACAACAGCGAATACAGGTCAGCGATTGGTAAACTTTTGTATTTGGTTACTACCAGCAGACCTGACATAGCAAGTGCAGTGGGGATCCTAAGCAGAAAAGTGAGTTCTCCCACTGAACATGACTTGGGTGGGGTCAAGAGGGTGGTGCGTTACCTCAAGGGTACAATGAATTGTAAATTAAGATTGCCAGCTGTAAGGGACCCTAAGTTGGTTGGGTACAGTGATGCAGATTGGGCTGGGGATAAGGCGGATTACAAATCCACAAGTGGTTATGTTTTTATGTTTGGAAATGCACCTATCATTTGGGGCAGTTATAAACAGAAATGTGTAGCCTTATCGTCCACAGAGAGTGAATATATTTCAGCTTCGGAAGCATGCAGAGAGATCATCTGGCTGGATCAACTCCTGACAGACTTTGGTTTGCCGAGAAAAGGACCTGTCAGCTTGATGGAGGACAATCAAGGCTGCCTGCAGCTAGCGCAAACCGAAAAGTTCCTTGCACGTTCAAAACACATTGGGGTCAGGTATCACTTCATTCGCCAGATGATCCAAGATGGACTAGTAGAAATGTCCTACTGTAATACTCAGGAGATGACTGCAGACATTCTCACGAAACCCTTGCCACGAGAGAGTTTCCAGAACCTGCGTGTCAAGCTGGGACTCTGGGTGGTTGAATAAAGTTGTTTTATGTTTGTTAAATGTTGTTCAGACTGAGAAGGGGTTTGTGGGATGTATAACACTGGTGCAGTCAATCACAACATTCCTAGAGTGTACACAAAGGGGACTTGGTCCTCCAGGTAGAGTTTCCTGTGCCAAGACTGAAATCACTTCCTTTGTGTGACCAGAAGTGGGAGTGGCCTTACCTGTAGCTATTCAAAGATACAGGTGAGCTGCTACTCTCCCTCTCTTCCCACCAGGACTTCGAAGAAGCAACATCTCAAGTGAAGATGCTCTCTTGGCTTCCAGCCGAGAGAGGCCACATGGAGTCTCCTCCCATAAGGAGAGACTCCACATGTACATACATTTAATCTAAGCTAGCCTGCCTTCTGAGACTTATATATTCTTGGATGTTTGTGAGTAAAACCTTTATACTTTTATAAGCTTATGTGTCGTGTATTTTCTGTTAAGAGGGAACCAGGGGATATATGCCAGGAATCTGCCTTGTTCTAGAAGTTCATAGGAACTTAAACGCCACGTTTTGCTGCGCTTTATTGGGGATGAGAAACTCTGCTAGTTTGGAGCTTGTTAGCACAAGCTGGGATAGGAAATATTAATCAATATTCCCTCATCCACATTCCCTCTCATCTCCCACAGATAGAGCATCCCCTACCACTCTCACGCAAAATAGGGTCTTAAGCTCAACATCAAAAAAACTAAGATCATGGCCACTGGTCCCATCACCTCCGGGCAAATAGAAGGGGAAGAAATGGAGGCAGTGGGAGATTTTACTTTCTTGGGTTCCATGATCACTGCAGATGGTGACAGCAGTTACGAAATTAGAAGACGGCTGCTTCTTGGGAGAAAAGCAATGACAAACCTAGACAGCATCTTAAAAAGCAGAGACATCACCTTGCCGACAAAGGTCCGTATAGTTAAAGCTATGGTTTTCCCAGTAGAAATGTACAGAAGTGAGAGCTGGACCATAAAGAAGGCTGATCGCTGAAGAATTGATGCTTTTGAATTATGGTGCTGGAGGAGACTCTTAAGAGTCCCATGGACTGCAAGAAGATCAAACCTATCCATTCTTAAGGAAATCAGCCCAGAGTGCTCACTGGAAGGACAGGTCCTGAAGCTGAGGCTCCAGTACTTTGGCCACCTCATAAGAAGAGAAGACTCCCTGGAAAAGACCCTGATGCTGGGAAAGATTGAGGGCACAAGGAGAAGGGGATGACAGAGGACATGATAGTTGGACAGTGTTCTCGAAGCTACCAACATGAGTCAGACCAAATTGCGGGAGGCAGTGGAAGACAGAAGTGCCTGGCTTGCTCTGGTCCATGGGGTCACGAAGAGGCGGACACGACTAAACGACTAAACAACCACCACCCTCTGGAAACCATTTGGATCTATTAAGTGGTGGTGCGCAGGGCCGGCGCGTCCATTAAGGCGAACTAGGCAGTTGCCTCGGGCGCCAAAATGGAGGGGTTGTTGGCCAGCCTTCCCCCCGCCGCCCGAACCAGCGGCAGAGCAAGCAGCTTGGGGCGAAAACAGTGGCGGCGCCAAAATGGAGGGGGTGCTGGCCAGCCTGCCCCTCGCCCCCCGCCCGGTGCCGCCCCAACCAGCGGCGAAAACCACTGCCCGGCCGGGCAGGGGGCGGGGCACCATATGTCATGCGCAATGATGTCACGTGGCCCGCCCCCTCACCTAGGGCACCAAAATCCCTAGCACCGGTCCTGTCAGTGCGGACCATCCGAATCGGACCTACCTCCCTGCAGAGGGGAAGAAGAAGAAGAAGAGTTTGGATTTGATATCCCGCTTTATCACTACCCAAAGGAGTCTCAAAGCGGCTCACATTCTCCTTTCCCTTCCTCCCCCACAACTAACACTCTGTGAGGTGAGTGGGGCTGAGAGACTTCAGAGAAGTGTGACTAGCCCAAGGTCACCCAGCAGCTGCATGTGGAGGAGCGGAGACGCGAACCCGGTTCACCAGATTACGAGTCTACCGCTACTGCTCTTAACCACTACACCACACTTCCAAAAAATCACTGCAAACCTGCCCCACCCCTGCCGCCCATATGACCTGGGTTGTTGTACATACCAGAAACCAGTAGACAAGCAGTGGCAAGGACAAGCCCATCTGCTTCAGCCAAACAAGTCTCTGTTACACATGCCAGGTCAAGTCCTCCATCCACGATCAAGTCATGGATGGCAGTGGTCTTATGAATCATTGACCTAGCATTACACAGCAACACCTTCAGGCCATGTGGATTTCCCTTGTTGAGAGCAAATGTAACATTGAATCACAATGGTGCAAAATAACTCAGCAAGCTGACATTTATCAAGAGTTAAACAAAGGTTTGGGTACCAGATATTATTTCCCTTTCTTTTTTTTCTTTTTCTTTTTTAAACATGCTTACACATTTTTTTATTATTGCATTTTTACTCTGCTTGTAAATTGTTTTGGGATTTTTATTATTATTATTTTATTCCATATTACATCACAATGCAAATACACCAAAGCCATCCCCACATCATCTCCATCCCTACATATATTTATCATTTAAGTCAATCAAACATAATATTCTTTTCTCCCTCCTCCCACTTCCCTCTGCCCCCACTCAATTTCCTCTACATTCTGAGATTACATTTATCTTTGCATTCTGCAGACTTCTCAATTCATCTATGTATTCTTATTGTCCTTCCTTACTAATTTACATTCCCTCAGATACTTTACATTTTAATCTAGGCATATTAGCATATCTTTTTTTTGAGCACTATTTTTCCATATATTCATCAAAACATTTCCACACCTTTTTAAATTCTTGATTTGATTGATTTCTTACAATAGCTGTTAGTTTTGCCAAAGCTAAGTATTAATTTAATTTACAAATCCAATCCTCCCTTGAAGGTAGAGTTTGTGATTTCCATTTAGCAGCAATCACTACTCTGGCTGCTGTGCTTGCATATAAGAAGATTATCTCTCCACCCCCGTGGTATCTCTTCCCCTATCAATCCAATGAGATATATCTTATTTTACTTATTGATATTTTCAGCATCTTCTTTAATTCATCATTTATTACTGTCCAGAATTTCTTAATTTCCTCACATCTCCACCACATATGTATTGTTGTTCCTATTTCTTTACCACATCTCCAACAAATGTTGGATTTCAATTTACAGTATATATCTTTACCAACCTAGTTGGTGTTAGATACCACTTGTGGAACATCTTAACAAAATTTTATTTGATTGTATATGAGGCGGTAAATCGAATAGCTTCTCGTCAGAGTTTCTCCCATTGCTCAGTCTAGATAAATAGTACCAGTATGTCCAACATCTTGGGCCCACTTCTTTATCCATCAGTTCCCAGTCCAGTAAGAGATTATATGTTTTAGATAACAATTTATTATTATTCTGAATTATTGTAATATTGAATTTTGAGTTCTCTTTTGCAAAGCCTTTCTTTTGATCAGAATTAAATATGCCTCTTAATTGTATATAATGCCATCTCTCAATTTCATATTGCCGTATCTCTTCAAAGGGTTTTAATCTGAGTTTCCCTTGTTCATCTTCCAATAGTTGTCTATATGTTGGCCAATTTGTTCTCATATTCAAATTTTTCACAGCATACGCCTCCAGCGGCTATATCCACCAAGGTGTCTGTGGTTCCAACTGTAGTCTATATTTGTTCCAGACCTTATATAGTGCACTTCTAAGTATATGATTTGTAAATTCTTTATTAACTTTTACCTTCCCATAATTAAGATATGCATGCCATCCATACCTATTGTTAAAACTTTCAAGATCACACACACACACGCAATTTCCAATTCTAGGTAATTTGCTATTGGAGAAATTCCATATATGATTATAAAAGTCTAAAGCAAAAAATATTTAAAAAATATGATTTCATTTCTAGATCAGACAGACAATATTTATTCTACTCTATATTTCTTTCTTTATCATATACACACAAAGCTTCTATTTTTAAACAGGAAATATTTTTGTAACCTAAGGTCTATTATACAAATCCATACAGATGTTCATTTTGTTACAGTTCTGTTAAGTTGTATACAAATTATAAAGATTCCATTTTTTATGTTCCTCCATGGGTCTATTATTTACTAAATTGGTGAGTTTTGCCATTACTGCATATTCTGATAGTTCCCCTTCCATGCATCTATTTCAGGACATATATCAGATTTCCATATGTTAGCGAACACCACTCTGACTGCTGTGGTCATATAACTGAATAGTTTCACTGACGATTTAAAAATAGCTGAAGAAGTCATCCCCAACAGCATAGTTTTGGGGTCCAATGCAAATTTAGGGTGTTTTTATTTGTACATTTCGAAATGAATTTCCTCCAAAACCTTTTGGTCTTTTCACAGGTCCACCATAAATGGAAGAAGGTCCCTTGAGGTCTATGACACTTCTAGCAATGTCCATTCATTTCATTATTCATCTTCTGTATATCTTTCAAATTTATAAGCCATCGAAAGAACATTTTTGTACAGTCATACCTCATGGTACCGCCGCTTCAGGTTGTGTGTTTTCAGGCTGCGGACCGTGGGAAACCTGGAAGTTCTGGAACAGGTTATTTCCGGGTTTTGCCACTTCTGCATGTACAGAAGCGCTAAAACACACTTTGTGCATGTGCAGAAGCGCTAAATTGCACTTCGCACATGCGCAGAAGCGCCAAATTGTGCAGACCCGGTACTTAAGGATGCGAACACTGTGTGTTGCGGATGTGTCTCCGACATGAATTACATCTGCAACCCGAGGTTCCACTGTACCAAATTTGTTTTAGGGCTTAATTTGCAGTGACTTTTATTCCTTTATTCATAATTGATCTCATTGCCCCACTGTAACCAGCTCTTAAAATTTTTGAATCCATTTTGTCAAACAAGGTTTTGCTTGTTTGGGCTCAGTGTCAAATTTGAGTAATAGTTTATAAATTTTACCCAAAAGGTAGACCTCTGTTATGATGGACTCAAATAATGTCTTTTCACTGATTTAACTTTTAGCCATATTATCTTTCTTGAATCTGGATATTATTGACAGCATGTAAGCAGTTTCATATTCCCCCCCTTTAATACTTCAGTATGTATTTGATCTTGAAGAAGAACCATATCTTGGTACATTATAGTCATACATTCACCTCTCGGCTCTAATAATAACTTTACAGTGGTGACATGAACAGTGTGGTGAGGTCATTTTTCTGATTTTTGTGGTGCAACTCATGATATTTCTGGTGCAGGCTGTGCCCCTGGCTATGATGTGTGATTTGCGGGTGCGTTTGGTGTGGGCCAATGCAAAAAGAGTTAGGATCCGTGAGGATCCGTGCTTCTGAACCACGTTTTTGGGCCGTGCTGTCGCCAGGAAGCGGTGGATCTGAGATGTTTGTGGTGCAGGCTGTTTCGCTGGCTATGCTGTGTGATTTGCTGGTGAGTTTGGTGTGGCCCAATGCAAAAAGAATTAGGATCCGTGAGGATCCGTGCTTCTGAACCACGTTTTTGGGCCATGGTGTCGCCAGGAAGCGGTGGACCCATGTTTTTTGTGGTGCAGGCTGTTCCCCTTGCTATGCTGTGTGATCTAACTGTCAGTTTGGTGTGGCCCAATGTAAAAAGGGTAAGGATCCGTGAGGATCCGTGCTTCTGAACCACGTTTTTGGGCTGTGGTGTGGCCAGGAAGCGGTGTATCTAAGATGTTTGTGGTGCAGGCTGTGCCCCTGGCCATTATGTGTGATTTGCCAGTGAGTTTGGTGTGGCCCAATGCAAAAATCATGAGGATCCGTGAGGAACCACGTTTTTGCGCCGTGGTGTTGCCAGGAAGCGGTGGATTTGGGGTTTTTTTGGTGCAGGCTGTGACCCTAGCTATGCTGTATGATTTGACGGTCAGTTTGGTGTGGCGCAATGCAAAAAGCGTTAGGATCCGTGAGGATCCGTGCTTCTGAACCACGTTTTTGGGCCGTGGTGTCGCCAGGAAGCGGTGGATCTGGGGGTTTTTTGGTGTATGCCGTGCCCCTGGCTATGCTGTATGATTTGATGGTCAGTTTGGTGTGGCCCAGTGCAAAAATCATAAGGATCCATGAGGATCCGTGAGGATCCGTGCTTCAGAACCACGTTTTTGCGCCGTGGTGTTGCCAGGAAGCGGTGGATCTGGGGGTTTTTTGGTGCAGGCTGTGACCCTAGCTATGCTGTATGATTTGACGGTCAGTTTGGTGTGGCCCAATGCAAAAAGCGTTAGGATCCAAGAGGATCCGTGTTTGAAAACCACGTTTTTCGGCCATGGTGTGGCCAGGAAGCGGTGGATCTGTGATTTTTTTTGGTGTATGCCAGGCCCCTGGCTATGCTGTATGATTTGATGGTCAGTTTGGTGTGGCCCAGTGCAAAAATCATGAGGATCCGTGAGGATCCGTGCTTCAGAACCACGTTTCTGGGCCGTGGTGTTGCCAGGAAGCGGTGTATCTAAGATGTTTGTGGTGCAGGCTGTGCCCCTGGCCATTATCTGTGATTTGACGGTCAGTTTGGTGTGGCGCAATGCAAAAAGGGTTAGGATCCGTGAGGATCCGTGCTTCTGAACCACGTTTTTGGGCCGTGGTGTTGCCAGGAAGCGGTGGAGCCGGGGTTTTTGTGTTTCATCCTGTTCCCCTGGCCATGCTGTGTGATTTGCCGGTGCGTTTGGTGTGGCGCAATGCAAAAAGAGTTAGGATCCGTGAGGATCCGTGCTTCTGAACCACGTTTTTGGGCCGTGGTGTCGCCAGGAAGCGGTGGAGCCGTGTTTTTTGTGTTGCATCCTGTTCCCCTGGCCATGCTGTGTGATTTGCAGGTGCGTTTGGTGTGGCGCAATGCAAAAAGAGTTAGGATCCGTGAGGATCCGTGCTTCTGAACCACGTTTTTGGGCCGTGGTGTCGCCAGGAAGCGGTGGAGCCGTGTTTTTTGTGTTGCATCCTGTTCCCCTGGCCATGCTGTGTGATTTGCAGGTGCGTTTGGTGTGGCGCAATGCAAAAAGAGTTAGGATCCGTGAGGATCCGTGCTTCTGAACCACGTTTTTGGGCCGTGGTGTCGCCAGGAAGCGGTGGAGCCGGGTTTTTTGTGTTGCATCCTGTTTCCCTGGCCATGCTGTGTGATTTGCGGGTGCATTTGGTGTGGGCCAATGCAAAAAGAGTTAGGATCCGTGAGGATCCGTGCTTCTGAACCACGTTTTTGGGCCATGGTGTCTCCAGGAAGCGGTGGACCCGGGGTTTTTGTGGTTCAGGCTGTTCCCCTGGCCATGCTGTGTGATTTGCGGGTGCATTTGGTGTGGGCCAATGCAAAAAGAGTTAGGATCCGTGAGGATCCGTGCTTCTGAACCACGTTTTTGGGCCGTGGTGTTGCCAGGAAGCGGTTGAGCCGGGGTTTTTGTGTTGCATCCTGTTCCCCTGGCCATGCTGTGTGATTTGCGGGTGCGTTTGGTGTGGGCCAATGCAAAAAGAGTTAGGATCCGTGAGGATCCGTGCTTCTGAACCACGTTTTTGGGCTGTGGTGTTGCCAGGAAGCGGTTGAGCCGGGGTTTTTGTGTTGCATCCTGTTCCCCTGGCCATGCTGTGTGATTTGCGGGTGCGTTTGGTGTGGGCCAATGCAAAAAGAGTTAGGATCCGTGAGGATCCGTGCTTCTGAACCACGTTTTTGGGCCGTGGTGTCGCCAGGAAGCGGTGGAGCCGGGTTTTTTGTGTTGCATCCTGTTTCCCTGGCCATGCTGTGTGATGTGCTGGTGAGTTTGGTGTGGCCCAATGCAAAAAGAATTAGGATCCGTGAGGATCCGTGCTTCTGAACCACGTTTTTTGGCCGTGGTGTCGCCAGGAAGCTGTGGACCCGGGGTTTTTGTGGTGCATTCTGTGCCCATGGTCATGATGTTTCATCTGATGGTGATGTTGGGCTGATCTCGTGCAGAAATCATGAGGATCCATGAGGATCCGTGCTTCAGAACCACGTTTTTGCGCCATTGCGGCCGCGCGAAACAGTGGATGCGTGATTTTTTTGGTGTCGTCTACAGACTAAGATGTGGTCTAGAATATCATGTTGGTTTTATTTTGTTTGAATATAAAAATCATATGAATTCATGAGGATCCGTGCCTCGGATCCATGTTTTTTTGGTGCTGTGGCGCGGCAAAATGTTGGATCCACGTTTTTTATAGTCCAGTCTGTAGGCGTGGCTTCCAGATGTGATTTGACACTGGGTTTATTGGAGTTATTTTTTAAAAAGTGGAGGATCCGTGCTTCTGAACCACGTTTTTGGGCCGTGGTGTCGCCAGGAAGCGGTGGAGCCGGGGTTTTTGTGGTTCAGGCTGTTCCCCTGGCCATGCTGTGTGATTTGCGGGTGCGTTTGGTGTGGGCCAATGCAAAAAGAGTTAGGATCCGTGAGGATCCGTGCTTCTGAACCACGTTTCTGGGCCGTGGTGTCGCCAGGAAGCGGTGGAGCCGGGTGTTTTTTGTGGTTCAGGCTGTTCCCCTGGCCATGCTGTGTGATTTGCGGGTGCGTTTGGTGTGGGCCAATGCAAAAAGAGTTAGGATCCGTGAGGATCCGTGCTTCTGAACCACGTTTCTGGGCCGTGGTGTCGCCAGGAAGCGGTGGAGCCGGGTGTTTTTTGTGGTTCAGGCTGTTCCCCTGGCCATGCTGTGTGATTTGCGGGTGCGTTTGGTGTGGGCCAATGCAAAAAGAGTTAGGATCCGTGAGGATCCGTGCTTCTGAACCACGTTTCTGGGCCGTGGTGTCGCCAGGAAGCGGTGGAGCCGGGTGTTTTTTGTGGTTCAGGCTGTTCCCCTGGCCATGCTGTGTGATTTGCGGGTGCGTTTGGTGTGGGCCAATGCAAAAAGAGTTAGGATCCGTGAGGATCCGTGCTTCTGAACCACGTTTCTGGGCCGTGGTGTCGCCAGGAAGCAGTGGAGCCGGGTGTTTTTTGTGGTTCAGGCTGTTCCCCTGGCCATGCTGTGTGGTTTGCGGGTGCGTTTGGTGTGGGCCAATGCAAAAAGAGTTAGGATCCGTGAGGATCCGTGCTTCTGAACCACGTTTTTGGGCCGTGGTGTCGCCAGGAAGCGGTGGAGCCGGGTTTTTTGTGTTGCATCCTGTTTCCCTGGCCATGCTGTGTGATTTGCGGGTGCATTTGGTGTGGGCCAATGCAAAAAGAGTTAGGATCCGTGAGGATCCGTGCTTCTGAACCACGTTTTTGGGCCATGGTGTCTCCAGGAAGCGGTGGACCCGGGGTTTTTGTGGTTCAGGCTGTTCCCCTGGCCATGCTGTGTGATTTGCGGGTGCGTTTGGTGTGGGCCAATGCAAAAAGAGTTAGGATCCGTGAGGATCCGTGCTTCTGAACCACGTTTTTGGGCCGTGGTGTCGCCAGGAAGCGGTGGAGCCGTGGTTTTTGTGTTGCATCCTGTTCCCCTGGCCATGCTGTGTGATTTGCGGGTGCGTTTGGTGTGGCGCAATGCAAAAAGAGTTAGGATCCGTGAGGATCCGTGCTTCTGAACCACGTTTTTTGGCCGTGGTGTCGCCAGGAAGCTGTAGACCCGGGGTTTTTGTGGTGCATTCTGTGCCCATGGTCATGATGTTTCATCTGATGGTGATGTTGGGCTGATCTCGTGCAGAAATCATGAGGATCCATGAGGATCCGTGCTTCAGAACCACGTTTTTGCGCCATTGCGGCCGCGCAAAACAGTGGATGCGTGATTTTTTTGGTGTCGTCTACAGACTAAGATGTGGTCTAGAATATCATGTTGGTTTTATTTTGTTTGAATATAAAAATCATATGAATTCATGAGGATCCGTGCCTCGGATCCATGTTTTTTTGGTGCTGTGGCGCGGCAAAATGTTGGATCCACGTTTTTTATAGTCCAGTCTGTAGGCGTGGCTTCCAGATGTGATTTGACACTGGGTTTATTGGAGTTATTTTTAAAAAAGTGGAGGATCCGTGAGGATCCGTGTAGATCCGCGTTTTATTTCCTTCCGTGGAACGGGAGTGGTGGACTCTCTTTCCTTGGAGGCTTTTAAGCAGAGGTCATGGATGCTTTAGTGCAGGGGTGACCAACTCTGAAGAGACTGCGATCTACTCACAGAGTTAAAAACTGGCACCCTTTTGGGGTGTTCAGGTCAAAGTTGTTAAGCTTTTTTTAGGGTGGAGGAAAGCCCTGTTTTTTAGGGGTTCAGGTCAGAGTTGCTGAGCTTTTCTAAGGCGGGAGGAAAGCCCTGTTTTGGGGGAGGGGCGAAGGGCTAAAATGTTGCACGTTTTTTAGGGGAGCCAAAGTTGTTGATCTTCTTTGGGGGGAGCCAGTGATCTACCACAGACGTCCAGTGATCTACCAATAGATCACAGTCTACCTGTTGGACGTGCCTGCTTTAGTGGATATTCCTGTGTTGCAGGGGGTTGGACTAGAGAACCTTTGGGGTCCCTTCCGACTCTACAATTCTATTATTCTCTGATTCCAACTCCGTGATTCTATCTAAACCCTTAACTCTGGAGTTGACGGTTTGCTCCCAGGCAAATGCACAGGGCTGGGTTTCACGGCTGCACGCACCCCGAATCTTTTGCGCGCTTACTCGAGAGTAAACCATTGAACTCGGCGAGTCTTTGTAGTAAAAGCACGCAGGATTGAGTTGCTGATCTTTTTCTCCCCGGCCCTTCCTGCTCCCTTTCTTGGCTCTTGCGCAAAGGTGACTTAGGCTGAAGGAATGAGAGCAGGTGGCTCTAACTTTGGCAAATATACGTAGAATATATGCATTTGGAAACTAAGGTGCAGAGGATGGGCTGCTGTCCGTTCAAATTATATGTTAATTGCTGGTTTTAGATATACTGTGATGCATTTTAAGTATTGTTTTTAACCAGTTTGTTATTCTGTATTTTATAACTGATGTTGTAAGCCGCCTTGAATCCTGACTTGGCAGGATAAAAATATATTAAATAAAAAATAGATTTAAAAAAATGAGAGGCAGTGGGGTAGAATCCAGGCTTGCTTTGAGCTTCATGGAGGATGAACCCTATTATTTTCTGCCTTATGCACATCACAACTGTGTTTTGCTTTTGTACCTGGTAACTGATGCCCATTATTTGTTGCTTGCTTTGTTCCATGTTATTCATGTATATCACAGAATCATAGCATTGTAAAGTTTGAAGGGACCCTGAGGATCATCTAGTCCAACCCCCTGCAATGCAGGAATATGCAGCTGTCCCAGACAGGGACCGAACTTGTAAACTTGGCACTATCGGCACCATGCTCTAACCAACTGAGCTATCCATATGTATCCATATATTATATAAGGGAGCGGGTGACGCTGTGGTCTAAACCACTGATCCTCTTGGGCATGCTGATTAGAAGGTTGGCGGTTCGAATCCACACAATGGGGTGAGCTCCTGTTGCTCTGTCCCAGCTTCTGCCAACCTAGCAGTTCGAACGCACACCATTTCCGTGCGCTCTGGTTTCCATCACGGTGTCCCATTGCGCCAGAAGCAGTTTAGTCTTGCTGGCCACATGAACCGGAAAGCCATCTGTGGACAAATGTGGGCTCCCTCAGCCTGAAAGCGAGATGAGTGCCACAACCCCATAGTCTCCTTTGACTGGACTTAACCGTCCAGGGGTCCTTTACCTTTCCACTTTACCTATTATATGCTTTTATTGTTGATCCTTTGGTTTTTAATTGCTATTATAGATGTAATGATTATTTTTTTAAAAAAAATGCAATTATTTTAAATATCTAATACTTTAAAATATGTTTTTAATGGACTTGTGAAATCACTTGGAGATGCAATATAGGAAGCAGCCCATAAGTGAAATGAATGGATGGATAAAACGTATATTTTTTAAAAAAATCATTAATTGCTTCAGGATATTTCATGGGAAGCCACTCGTAACTGAAATAAATGCATGTGTGCCTAGCATGGGCTTTGCCACTGAGCTGAAAGAGGGCTAATGCCCCTGACAGACAGGCACTCCATTTGAGCACATAGCACAGAAGATGGATTTGCACTGCCAGGGATCTGGTTTGGCCTCAGTCACATGGTGGGAAGCGGAAAAGCAGGCGCGTAGGTCAACACAGGCAGGCAGGAGAAGGAAAAGCGGTGCAACATCAAAAGGGGCACTTCCAAAACATCAGCCTGCATAATAATAATTTATATATATATCCCTCCTGGAAGGCATAAAGCCGAGAAGGGCAGGAACTGCAGATGTAGGAAGGAGGAAGAAAGAGATCCAACAAGAAAAGGGAGGGAGGGGGAAACGGAAAAGGGGGAACGGCTGGTCAGGGATGCAGCTGAGCAGGGAGTGATCTGCTGGTGAGAGAGGGGAAAGGGGGTGAAGTGTGGTGGACGGGGGCGGGGGCAGGGAGGGGAGATCCACATATCTAGACACCCCCAATATTGTAAATTTGTGCACTGGAAAAATAATTTCCTGAGGCTTCTGTCTCAAAGCTGATGTCAAAGGGGGAAAGGGTTTTAAATATCCTCCTCTGCATTTATATTTTTTCCACTTTGGACTAGACTAGAGGCACATGGTAGAGGTGGTGTGTGTGTGTGTGTGTGTGTGTGTGTGTGTGTGTGTGTGTGTGTATTATTCCTGAGCCCATGCTCTAAGGCAGGGGTTGTCAACCCTGAAGAAACCTTGACTGGTGCTCAGTTTTTTAAGTTGGTGCTAGACTGCTCAGCAACTAAAGAAAGAAAAGCACTTTGCACATGCATAGAGGGCTACGTATAGCTGCTCACTCCATATATCCTTGGCCTGAGGGCCCCCGCCTCAAAACTAAAGACCTGTGAGCCCAGGCTCCAGTGGAGCCCTGCGGTCTGCCTCCTTAACTGCTTCTCCCAACTGCCATGGTTCAAAATGCCAACAACCTTGGAATGGAATCCCTGGCCTTAAGACCGTTATTGTTTTTAGCCTTCCTCACGGACTCAAGCTTGACTCATCATCCGTTGCAAGATCCCTGTTACAATATGACCACCTCACTTCCCCCACCGTCCATTTGGGCTGATACTTTTATATCTATGTAGGGCACAGCCCCATGTAACCTTTGTCACTTTTCCAGGTCATCCCCACCTGGCCGCCCTCTGAGGGAAGCGGAAGCTGCGATGGACACAGAGATGCCTCAGGTACGGGGCTTGGGGCTGAGTGTGGGGTACCTGGGAGAGGGGCAAGTCCTGTATTGAGAAACGGAGCTCAGGGCCCAGATTCCTCTGTTCTGGCTGAGTTGAGAGGGGGGTGCCATCAATTCCTTGGCAAATTCCAAAGCATCTCGTACAGTCAAAGGGATGCAGGAGTAGGACTGGCCCCAGGTGTGCCTAGGATGGGACAGCAACTGGTACCCGCTTCCTGCAAAATCAATCAATCAATCAATGTTGACTTGACTTAGTGCCCAAGATCACAGCAAAGTGTTGTGCAAGACGGAGCTGTTCCGCCTGGCCTTTGGGTTGGTTTCAGTTTAACCCTGATGTTTCATTCCTTTATGGTTTGATTGGTGGGCTACTTTAAAATGTGGCTGCATTTTAAACTTTAAATCGTATTTTAACCTGTATTTTAATTGATTTTTTTTTTATGTTTTGTTGTGATTTTATTGGTGCTAGCCGCCCTGAGCCCGGTCTTGGCTGGGAAGGGCGGGGTATAAATAAAAAATTATTATTATTATTTATTATTATGATGTTAGTTTTCTGGGAGCTGGAGATCATGTAAGTTTGAACTATGAGCTGGAAAGAAAAGCCCTATTCAAATCTCGGGATAGGGCTGAGCTAAATGTGATTTGGACAGTTCATAGACAGATTCTTGTGCTGGACTTTTTTTTTTGGTGTGTGGGTGTGGGAGGAATAGCAGCCAAAACATACACACACCCCATGCCAAATAAAGGACTGTGGTGCAGAGGGAGGGGATTTCAATATGTTTCTGCCCTGAGGGTAACTGGGTGATATTAGGACAATGACATTAAGGGGTTAATCCCACCTTCCTCCAGAACTGCCACCCTGATCCAAATTGGCAGGTGCAGGCAACTACGGTACACTCATTTTAAAAAAATTGTAGGAGACCCAGTTGTAGGTCTGCCATGCTGATATCTACTTGAATGGTCAGTGGCCTCAGAAACAACCCATGGTCTGTCTTCTTCTTAAGCTTAGTTTACAGGGTTGTTGTAAGGATTACAGAGGAAATGGGTGAAACCCAACTAAGTCAATCTTGAGGGTAGAAGTCAGTGAATTCATCCATCTATATCAGTCAGTCTCCTCTGAGTGCGACTAACAATGGATATCGGCCATTGGACATAGTTTGCCTGGCTGTTTTTATTTAGGCAATTTATAAGCCGCCCTTCAGCAAAAGGACTTTCAGCGTGGTGTACAATTTAAAGAAGTGACAGAAGTCACAAAAACCAAACAACCCTTGTTGCTTCCAGACAACCTGTTTAGTAAGCATGCCTCCTGATTTGTTTGCAAGATTAGACAATGTGGGCTATTTAATGAGCCTTCGCACGTTTATGGGGAGGTTCGATGACACTGCATCAAAGCAAGTGTTATCCCACACTTTCCAGTATTTCCCCCATCCTTTTCCTTATTACAAAACATCTGTTCCTTTGGGTGGGGGAAGCCAGGTCTCTGTGCAGGACCTGCCAATCAACTATAATTGCACAATCTGAATTTACCAGTACAGTCGTACCTTGGAAGTTGAACGGAATTCGTTCCAGAAGTCCGTTCGACTTCCAAAACGTTCGGAAACCAAAGTGTGCCTTCTGATTGGCTGCAGGAAGCTCCTGCAGCCAATTGGAAGCTGCTGAAGCTGTGCCGGACATTTGGCTTCTGAAAATCGTTCGGAAACCAGAACACGCACTTCTGGGTTTCAATCGTTCGGGAGCTGATTTGTTCAGGAGCCAAAGCATTTGAGATCCAGGGTGCGACTGTATGTGATTGGATCCCATGCACAAATAGCAGCCGACCAGAATAAGGCTACCAGGAGACAGTCCCCGGATTTACAAATCAGTTTCCTGACAAAATCCATCTATTTAGTAGGAAGTTGAAAAGTGTCCCCAGATTCATTGGGGGGAAAAATCTGGTAACCTTAGCCTAGAAGCATCCCAAGTCATAGTTATCTGTAGCAACAGGGAACTTAGTACAGTGGTACCTCTGGTTACGTACTTAATTCGTTCCAGAGGTCCGTTCTTAACCTGAAACTGTTCTTAACCTGAAGCACCACTTTAGCTAATGGGGCCTCCCGCTGCCGCTGCACCGCCAGAGCACGATTTCTGTTCTTATCCTGAAACAAAGTTCTTAACCTGAAGCGTTATTTCTGGGTTAGCGGAGTCTGTAACCTGAAGCGTATGTAACCTGAAGCGTATGTAACCCGAGCTACCACTGTATTTGTATCACACTTTTCCTAAATGTTGCTATTTCCTTTCTTTCCAGGGCTGTGTGGCTTTTGAGGATGTGGCTGTGTATTTCACAGAGAGTGAGTGGGCTTTGTTGGATACACATGAGAAGGATTTGTACCGGGACGTCATGCAGGAAAATTATGGGCATGTGGCCTCTTTAGGTAAGTGCCCCTTTTCTCAACTTTTGATAGGAAATGTTAATACTCTTCCCTCCCCTCCACCCCTTTCATTCAGAAATTTATTTCAACACACACTTCTGACAGTGTGGGACTTATTCTGGGAGAGAGGTACTCGTATCTTGTAGCACAGAAAACAAAGTACAGTGGTACCTCTGGTTGCGAACGGGATCCGTTCCGGAGCCCCGTTTACAACATGAAAAGATCGTATCATGAATCTGCGCATGCTTGCCGCGTGATTCGGAACTCCTGCGCATGCGTGTGACGTCATTTTGCGCGTCTGCGTATGTGCTAATTGCTGAACCCGGAAGTAACCCGTTCTGGCGCGTTCATATCCTGTGACGAATGCAACATGAAGCATTCGTAACACGAGGTACGACTGTATTATAATGTGTCTGGTATTAGTACAGTATTGGTATTAGTAAACTATTGGAGCCTCAGCTTCAGGGCAGATCCTGAAGCTGAGGCTCCAATACTTTGGCCACCTCATGAGAAGAGAAGACTCCCTGGAAAAGACCCTGATGTTGGGAAAGATGGAGGGCACAAGGAGAAGGGGACGACAGAGGACGAGATGGTTGGACAGTGTTCTCGAAGCTACCAACATGAGTCTGACCAAACTGCGGGAGGCAGTGGAAGACAGGAGTGCCTGGCGTGCTCTGGTCCATGGGGTCACAAAGAGTCGGACACGACTAAACGACTAAACAACAAACAACAAATTAGTACACTGTTAGTTCCTAACACTGAAAAGATATCTTTTGGGGGTGGATGAGCTCTTAGTTGTTGTTGTTTACTTTTACTTTTCTTATTTGCATTTGTTAATGTTTTGAAATTCAATCAAAACAATTAGGGGGGGAAACACATAAAAGATAATCATTAAAATAATAAACTGTAATAGAAAGAATATCTATTAAGATACGATTCATAAAAAACAATAGAAACTTTAAATACAGGCTCGTTGAGTGAACTTGCCCTGTGCTTACTTCCAATCCTTAATCCCCCACAATTTCTTCTTCTTTATTTTTTCGTCAATTTTTATATGGAAGTATTTGGTAGCCAGTGCAGTCATGCCAAAATTGGTGTTATATGCTCTGACTATCATGCTCTGGGCAGAACCATCTTCGAAGGCAGCCCCACATATTACTTGAGTTTCTTCTGATCCCTGGGCAGGTTTTCGAGTTGTCAAAACCCAACGTGATCTCCCAGCTTGAGCAAGAGGAAGACCCATGGATCCCAGACCAGCCAATTGTGGAGGAAAAGGAGATCATTTTGGAGCCTGACACAGGTGGGGAAGCTGAGACACCACCCCAATATATAATGAATCCAGTACAGCGGTACTTCTGGTTACGAACTTAATTCGTTCCATATGTCCGTTCTTATCCCTGAAACCGTTCTTAACCTGAGGTACCACTTTAGCTAATGGGGCCTCTTGCTGCTGCCGCGCCGCTGGTGCGCAATTTCTGTTCTCATCCTGAGGTAAAGTTCTTAACCCGAGGTACTACTTCCGGGTTAGCGGAGTCTGTAACCCGAAGTGCTTGTAACCTGAGGTGTTTGTAACCTGAGGTACCACTGTATACATTGGGCTAAACTCTGGAACACAATTTTGGGTTCTGCCCCTGTCTAGAGTGATGAAATGTCCCTCTTAACCATACTCTTTCTCACATATTTTCTGTGAACCAGAGATTCCTGATGTGATAATAAAGCTGGAAGAAGAAGAAGAAGAAGAAGAAGAAGAAGAAGAAGAAGAAGAAGAGCAGCAACTTTGGGTTCTGGACCACCAGTGGCAAAAGACCTTCCCAGGTACTGCCAGATCAGGTGAGGTGTGGAAATTAGGACCAAGAGGATGGCCGGACGGCACGTTGCTTTAACATGATACAAATAATAAAGAGGATGCAAGATGAACAAACACCAATGAAAGCCAGCAATAATAATGATGATGATGATGATGATGATGATGATGATAATGCTGCAACCACAATAAGAAACATCCTAAAAAATAATAAAATAGTGAGCGTTAAAAAATAAATAAATCCAGGAGGAGGAGGACCACAAATAGTTATGGTAAGATAGCAATTGCATCCATCCTCCGAAGGCCAAATTGGAAAGTTCTGATGACCTTCTGCTAGAGCGTTGAGAAGCGGGAAGATGAACTTCCCTAGGCAGGTTACAACCAGATTACAAATCAGGGGAGGGATCTGATAAGTCAAATGTTAAGTAACTCTTGAACAAAACCCTTGTGTTGCAGGGGGCTGGACTAGATGATCCTCAGGGTCCCTTCCAACTCTACAGTTCTGTTCTGATTCTCTAGTTGTGCTCTACATCTAAGGTAGGCTGTTGGAATATTGGCACCTGAACACTTCGTTTTACCTCTCCTTTCCCTACCCCCTTTGATTCAGGATTCCCCGACCTCGTAATAAAGCAAGAACAGGAAGAGGAGCCATGCGTCCCAGAACACCCAGCAGCTGACGAAAATGCAAATGCTGCTGCAGATCAGTCAGGTGTGGTAACAGTTCATCTGATTTGGGGATCACCACCAGGTCTTGATGATCCTTAATTTTACTTACGGGACCGCCTCTCCTGGTATGCCCCACAGAGGACCTTAAGGTCCACGAATAACAATAGCTTAAGGGTCCCGGGTCCCAAAGAAGCCAGATTATCCTCCATAAGGGCCAGGGCTTTTTCAGTGTTGGCTCCGACCTGGTGGAATGCTCTGTCCCATGAGACCAGGGCCCTGCAGGACCTGACCTCCTTCCGCAGGGCCTGTAAGACAGAGTTATTCTGCCTGGCCTTCAATCTAGCCTGATCCCCTATTCCTTTTTCCCCTTCCCTTTTTCCGAAGAAACCCTTCTGGGTCCCCATATTAAAATTCTTCCCTGGTCAGTTCTTCCCTACTGGCCTAGCAAGACTAACTTGGCCACTTAGCCCTGGTGATCCCACTGATGTTTGTTTTTTATGCTGTTTTTAGCCATTGTTTTGTATTTGTTGTTAGCCGCCGAGCCCGGTTTTTGGACCGGGAAGGGCGGAGTATAAATAAAAATTTATTATTATTATTATTATTATTATAATAAAGGGTTTACATGGGCATTTCTCCCCAGGGCCCTCGCCCTTGTTCTGCAGGTGCACAAGATGATCGTGGGAACATAGCAAGCTTCTCCCCAATCCTATCTCAAACCATTCCCCTACTCCCTTTGCCCAGCTCAGTCCTTTCTCCTCCGATCAGCAGTAGTTCTCCAGGGGCACAGCCTGGGTTCTTTTTGAGACCTATTGGGGATGACTGGGACTGTACCCGAGAACTTTCTGCATAAAGACTGGGATGGTACAGTCCCTTTCACACCAGGCCCTCCTGGGTCCTTGCAACCTGGAACTGTCCAGATGTTTCAGCCCCTGCCAGCACAACTGTCCTGGCCGGAGCTTGGCCTGGGAAGCAAACCTGATCTAAAAGTCTTAAAAATCACGGCTGCCAGACTTTTATAGGCACAAAAATGGAAGGACACATCATTACTAACAATGGAAGAATGGCTGTTATAACCGATGGACTTAGCTGAGATGGCGAAGCTGATGTGTTTGATCAGAGAAAAGGCACTTTTGCTAAAGATTGGAAACGTCTCTTAGACTTTTTGTGTTAAAAAAGAAAATGAGGATTGAAGATAATGTTTATAGAAAGTGGCTTTGTTGGGTGTTATATTGGATTGGACAAAGTGAATATTGTTTTTACATAGCGGACAGATGAAGAATAAGAAGTTCTTTGTTTTCTATATCTTATTCTCCTATCTTTCTCTTTTAACCTCTTTTCTACTTTTTAAACTTTATTTCTTTTTCTTCCTCTATTTCTTTCTCCCCCCCCCACCCCTTTTGTGATTTTATTGTATCTAGATAAAAGTCTTGGTTTGTTTGTTTTTTAAAGGGAGAATATATTAGGTTTTGTATTTTCTCTGTAAGCCTTAATAAAATTTATTTTTAAAAAATAAAAGTCTTAAAAATGTATAACACCTTCTCTGATCTTCCTCCTAAACAGGATTTCCTGGTATAATAATAAAGATGGAACTGAAAGGAGAGACCTGGGCCCAAGATTTCCAAGAAACTGAGGAAAGGGCAACTGTTTCAGGTGAGGCAAACCACAGTGCCACCAGCAGGAAACAGGAAGAACCTTGGCAGGGAGCTAGTCTCCACTTGCCAGATAAAAAGAAGGTGCCTGGGAGACTAAGAAAAAGTGACATACCATCCTCATGCCTTTTCCCTTTTGGCTGCCAGGGCCCTGAGGGAGAGAGGGGAGAAGATCTGCTATGCCCTTTTATTGTTGTTATTATTTCTTTGTTTATTAAATTTGCATGTCACCCTTCATCTGTAGATCTCAGGGTGATTCGCAGCATAAAATGACAACATTAAAAACCACAGAATACATAAGAAAAACAAGAAGAACAAACAAACCAATAACCCCCTCTTCCCACATTTAAATGGGCATTGGGTGCCAATCAACCAAAGGCCTGGTTGAAGAGGAACATTTATGCCTGGCCCCCAAAGGTGTATAATGAAGGCACCAGGTGAGCCTCCCTGGGGAGAGAATTCCACCTCCTTTTTGTTCCAGTCAAACTGCACTGGCAGCATCAATCAAAGTGAGGATCCCTTCTGGTTCTCTCTAAAGATCTGCACATAACGTGAAGAAAAGCTGTACAGAAAGGATATCCGTAACCATCACTGCTTGGTCAGGTTGGGGGCTTTTTTTCAGATGGAACTCACCAGAACTTGGTTCCGGCTCCTCTCAGTTGGGCGCCATTGCCATTACAGTAGTACCTCTGGTTACGATAGGTTCAGGTTACGTTCGTCACAGGATACGAACGCGCCGAACCCGGAAGTACCGGAATGGGTTACTTCCGGGTTCTGCAATTCGCGCATGCGCAGATGTGCAAAATGACATCACGCGCATGCGCAGAAGCGCCAAATCGTGCAGTGAGCATGCGCAGATTAGGCGCTTCAGGATACGAGCTTTTCATGTTGCGAATGGGGCTCGGGAATGGATTCTGTTCGCAACCAGAGGTACCACTGTATATGTAAACAAGGGAGGTGTTCATGGTGAGTTCCGGTACTTCTTTTTCTATAAAAGCAGCACTGGTCTAGTTGTCCCTTATGGAAGCCAAATTACATATCTTTATCAAGTAAACAAAACAGTGAATTGCCACACGTTTTGGTTGATGACTTTTCTTTCCTCAGGAGACAAATTAGGGCAATATATCTCTTACTGCTACCGTATCACAATTCTCTGTTTATCCAAACAGGCAATGGGTATATGAAAGAGGAAGGCTACTTCCCACCAGAAAGCACTCATCAAGTGGCAGCGGATGAGACACTCTTGGGAACTGCCAAGGAGAGAGTCTTCCAGTATCCAAAGAAGGCCGGGGTCTCTGTGAAAGAAGGCCAAGCAGAGAGGCACCGAGGAAATGCCTCTGGAAAGAGAGTGGGAAAGACTTTATCTCGTGGGGGAAGTGGCATCAATGAAACCAAACTCCAGAAGAGAATCCATAAGTCTGGGAGAATGCTTAAAAAAGGAGAGGAACCATATAAATACCTAGATGACGATAAGAGATCCGGTTGGAGATATTACTTGATGACCCATGGGAAGAGCCACACAGGAGAGAAACTATATACATGCTTAGTCTGTGGGAAAAAATTCTTTCGGAGATCACATCTTATTAGACACAAGCTAAATCATACAGGGGAGAAACCATATACGTGCTCAGTCTGCGGAAAAAGCTTCAATCAAAGATCCCATCTTATTAGCCATGAAAGGACCCATACAGGGGAAAAACCGTACCCATGCTCTGTCTGTGGTAAAAACCTGAGTCGTAAGGCACTCCTTATAAGACATGAGAGAATTCATACGGGAGAGAAGCCTTACAAGTGCTCTGAGTGTGGTAAAAGCTTCTGTCAGAGCTCTGGCCTTGTTGCGCACAAGATCACCCACACAGGAGAGAAACCATATGCGTGTTCAGTCTGTGGGAAAAGCTTTAGTCGCAAAGCAAGCCGTATCAGACATGAGAGAATTCATATGGGGGAGAAACCATATACATGTCCAGTCTGTGGTAAAAACTTCAGCCAGTGCTCCGGCCTCCTTCAGCATGAAAGAATTCATACAGGAGAGATCCCGTATAAGTGTTCTATCTGCGGGAAAAGTTTCAGCCGTAAAGACTGCCTTCTGGGACACAAGGGAACCCATACGGGAGAAAAACCATATTCGTGCTCTATCTGCGGGAAAAGCTTCAATTGGAAAAGTTACCTGGCTGTCCATGAGAGAAGCCATAATGAAGAAAAGTCGTATATATGCGCAATCTGTGGGAAAAGCTTCAACCAAAGATCCAATCTTCTTAGCCATGAAAAAACTCATACCCAAGAAAAAATGTACACATGTTCTATCTGTGGTAAAAGCTTCATTCACAAAGTAAGCCTTATTAGACATGAACGAGTCCATACTGGAGAGACACCCTATAAATGTTCGGTATGTGGGAAAGGTTGTAGCGGGAGAACTAACCTTATTTCACATGAAAGAACTCACACGGAAGAAAGGCCTTATGCCTGCTCGTTCTGTGGTAAATGTTTCAAGCAAAGATCCAACCTCACGAGCCACGAAAGAATTCACACTGGAGAAACTCCCTTTATGTGCTCAGTCTGTGGTAAAAGCTTCAGCTGTAAAGCAAATCTTCTTGGACACATGAGAACCCATACAGGGGAAAAACCATATTCGTGCTCAGTTTGCGGGAAAAGCTTTGGTAATAAATCACAAGTGGTCATACACGAGAGGATTCATACAGGGGAAAAACCATACACCTGCTCAGTCTGTGGGAAAAGATTCAAACACAGAACGAGCTATACCGAACACCAAAAAATCCACACACAGGAAAAACCATACACATGCTCAGTCTGTAGCAGAAGCTTCAGTCGTAAGGAGCACCTGATTATTCATGGGAGAATCCACACTGGAGAGAAGCCATATTCATGCTCAGTCTGTGAGAAGAGTTTCAAGCAAAAGTCAAGCCTTACTTCACATGAGAGAAGCCACACAGGAGAGAAACCACATACATGCTCAGTCTGCGGTAAAAGTTTCAATCGACGATCAAACCTTATTCATCATGAGAGAATTCACACGGGAGAAAAACCACACCAATGCACCGTCTGTGATAAAAGTTTCCGGAGTAAAGCATACCTGAGGAGACATGAGAAAATCCATGTCAGATAAGGCAATCCATATGGGAGGTGGGGCGGCAATATGGGGAGAGAAAATTGAAGTTGGTAAAAGATGATTAAATAGAAATTATATATATATATGTATGTACATATATATATATATATACATATATATATGTATGTATATATATATAAACCACAGCATAGCACTATAGGAATGAGTCTACGTGGCCGGCAAAAAGAGTTTGGAAAAGTACACTTCTGGTTTTGTTTGTTTTTTACTGTCCACAGTTACTTGATTTGTCCAAGGCAAGAACTGTTAGCTCTTAACTATGTCCTTGGAATAATATTAACTATGGTTTTTAGGGAGATATGCCAAGATCGTAAACCACAGTTTGGTCAGCCTTTTTCCCTGAACCAGTTAAGATTAACCACAGTTTACTTAGGTTCAAATTTAACCTCGGCTGAAAATGGAAGAAAAGCTTCCCAGATTCTCCTTGTGGCTGCTCCGGAGGAGAGGAGTGGGGGAAGCAGTGAGCCCCAGAGTTTGTGCACGTAACACTAAACTATAGTTTGGCATTATGTGTGACCCAGGCCAGTGAATATAAGAGTTCCAGCTATGGCAAAAATACCAGTCGTATCCTGCCTCTTTGGCAACACTTGGAGCATTAGCTCTGGAGCAAATAAAAAAAATATGTAAAGGTTTACAACAAATTTCATAACCATATCTCATGTTCCATAAATCAAAAGCAAATGTTAGGACAAAGTATTAAGAGGGGGGAAAAGGATGCAGAAAAAGGCATATGCTGAAATGATACATACCATATTAAATAATGAAATTTCCCCCAAAGAGTTATGTAGTACTGTGCCTACAGTGTAATTGTACATACATTTCAGGACTGATAATATTTGTGGTCCATGAACTATTTCAGTTCTGTAATAGCAAAATTTCTATTTGATGTACGCACCCTTCTAATAACAAATCCTGCTTCTTGCCCTGTTTATTAACACTGAATTCTAGAAGCTTTTTCTTTTATCTATAAAATATTCCGATGTAGGGTTTATAAAACAGCATTGTTTTGTTTGACTAAATCTATCTTGGAGTCTCTAATGTAACTTATTAAATAAAGTGTTTGACAATTATGTATTTTGTGATCTAGCCACTGTGGAACCTGCATAGATTCATAGAATTGTAGAGTTGGAAGGGACCTTGAGGGTCATCTAGTCCAACCCCCTGCAATGCAGGAATCTCTGCTGAAGAATCTACCGGTATGACAGAGGGTCATCCAACCTCTGCTTAAAAACCTCCAAGGAAGGAGAGCCCACCACCTCCTGACGGAGACAGTTCCACTGTCGAACAGCGCTTACTGTCAGAACGTTCTTCCTGGCGTTTAGTTGGAATCTCATTTCTTGCACCTTGAATCCATTGGTATGCAGGAGAAAATAAGCTAGCTCCATCTTCCACGTGACAGCCCTTTTAATCTTTAGATCTTATCTCCTCTCAGTCTCCTCTTATCCAGGCTAAGCAGCCCCAACTCCCTCAACCGTTCCTCTTGACCTGATTATTTGTGGATCGCATACCCTCCAACACTTCTCCGATGAAAATAGGGACATCCCATTCCATAATGATAATTCTACTTTTTATACCCTACACATCTGACTGGGTTGCCCCAACCACTCTGGGCGGCTTCCAACATATATAAAAACATAATAAAACATTAAACATTTAGAAAAGCCTTCCCTATACTGGATTGCCTTCAGACGGCTCAGGGGTCAGGTAACTCCATACCCTCCAACATTTCTCCAATGAAAATTGTTGTAGTTGTTGTTTAGTCGTGTCCGACTCTTCGTGACCCCATGGACCAGAGCATGCCAGGCACTCCTGTCTTCCACTGCCTCCCGCAGTTTGGTCAGACTCATGTTGGTAGCTTCGAGAACACTGTCCAACTATCTCGTCCTCTGTCGTCCCCTTCTCCTTGTGCCCTCCATCTTTCCCAACATCAGGGTCTTTTCCAGGGAGTCTTCTCTTCTCATGAGGTGGCCAAAGTATTGGAGCCTCAGCTTCAGGATCTGTCCTTCCAGTGAGCACTCAGGGCTGATTTCCTTAAGAATTGATAGGTTTGATCTTCTTGCAGTCCATGGGACTCTCAAGAGTCCTAAGGAAAAGTGGGACATTCCAGGATCAAATCAGAAACTGGGTGGTTTCTCTAAATTTTCCGGGGACGTCCCTGGAAAATAGCGGCACTTGGAGGGTCTGGAATTCTCCCTCCCCTTCATCTATATGATAATGAAAACACAGAACTAGATGGTATGTTTGGTTCAGCTACTAAGGTAAAGGGACGCGGGTGGCGCTGTGGGTTAAACCACAGAGCCTAGGGCTTGCTGATCAGAAGGTCGGCGGTTCGAATCCCTGCGATGGGGTGAGCTCCCGTTGCTTGGTCCCAGCTCCTGCCAACCTAGCAGTTCGAAAGCACGTCAAAGTGCAAGTAGAAGATAAATAGGTACCGCTGCAGTGGGAAGGTAAACGGCGTTTCCGTGCGCTGCTCTGGTTCGCCAGAAGCGGCTTAGTCATGCTGGCCACATGACCCGGAAGCTGTATGCCGGCTCCCTCGGCCAGTAATGCGAGATGAGCGCCGCAACCCCATAGTCGGTCATGACTGGACCTGATGGTCAGGGATCCTTTTACTTTACTAAGGTAAAAAGGTAAAGGACCTCTGGACGGTTAAGTCCAGTCAAAGACGACTATGGGGTATGACTCAGTCCCACTAACCAAACAAATCGGAAGCCGCCTAGAGTGGCTGGGGCAACCCAGTCAAATTATTATTATTATTATTAATGGCCAACTTCCTTCTAAGGAGGAATATCCAAGCCTGCTCAATCTCAGGGGATGAGGTTGCTTCATTCTGGAAAGCAAGAAAAGGAGAGGGAAGAAGATTGCAGACCCTGACCCCAGACAGCACCCCCCCTCCCTCCATCCTCTTCCCTCCCTTCATCCATGAGCTCAGGCAGCAAGACTGAGGATGGCGCCTCGTTTTGCCAGGAGTCTGGTCCCGACTTCAGTCACATGACGCGGAAGTGGGGGAACAAGCCTCCACCCCCCTTCCAACAAACCCCACCGTAAGAGAATAGCAGCTGCGGTGGGTGCAACGTCGACCCGGGTCTGTTGGCGAAGAAAACGAGCCCCAAAACAAAAGCGCCTCTCGCGGGGGGCGGAGCCGGGAGGCAAATGAGAATGGTTGGTGCAGGCTCGAGTTGGAGAAGAAAGATCCAGGAACGAGAGGAAGGGTAGGGGGAGAAAGTGGAGCGAGCAAGCGGGCAAAGTGTGTCTGCTGGTGGGGAAGGGGAAGAAAGAAAGGGGGGCGGCGGCGACTGAGACTGGCTGGAGGCAAGCATCGATCTGGGGCTCCGAAGTGATTGGAGGGAGGGTTTATTTCTTCGGTGACGCGTATTCGTTTTGTCCCACTGGCCGCTTCTAGATAAACAGGCTTTGCAGGGGTTTATTTATACAAAAGCCTGAAAGATCTAGTTAACAACCCCCCCCCCCCAATCTTCATTAAAAGCAACAACAACAGTTTCTAGCATTTGTGGAACCTGAGATGTTTCTCCTTCTTTCTTGGAAAATGCTTCTTTCTAACCCCCCCCCCCCAAAATAATAATAATAATTTTGCAGACTATCATGTTATCCGAGGTGAAAAATATGGGAAGAATTGGGACGTGTTTACACATCAGGGACAGACCTCTTACAATCTAATTCTTTGGTTGTCTGTCTTACTCCTAAAGGGCCAGACAATAAGGATTTTGGCACAGATGGCATAGCTGTAATCGGAGCTGGCTTTGAAGGAAAGGGCTTGAGGCTCCCCTTTTCGTTTTTTTTTATGTTATGCTCTCAGCTCCCTTGGAGAAACAACAATTCCTCTCCATCTCTCCGTTCTCACATAGAGAGGGATGATTCTTCTCCCTTCTGTTGGTCTGCCTCCAGCGTTGGCAGTTTGCAAAATATAAACGGTAAGAGCAGAAGAGGAGGAGAAACAGGATCAAAGTCTGTTTAGGGTCTATCTCAGGCCCTGGGGACTCCGCCAGGTTAGTAGAATAACAGTAAACGAAGAAGAAAAGAGGAAGAATATAAAAATATCTTGGTGAGTACTAAATATACTCACCAAGATGGCCTGATTGAATTTCTAACAGCTGTAACTCAGATGTGTATCTGGGGAAACATTTGTTCATTTTCTGACATATATTTGCATGCTGCTGCTGTAACCCACCTTTGAATGAAGCTGCAACTCAACCCAATAGTTGAAGATTAATGACTTGAAGTACGGAAAGGAACCCTTCTAAAGAGCTCCAGTTGCTTTGATGCTTAAAGGGGGGGGGGATTTATTAAGATCAAAGAAAAAACTCTGATCCCAATAAATCTGTGACGAATGCAAAGCAATAAATCATTAAAATCAGAGGGTTTCTACAATTCACAGGTTATAAACTTGAGGCACACCTGGAATAATTTTATAAAGCTGTGCCCGTGATTTTACCAAAGGTGCATTGCTTTTTGTCTTAAAGGTAAAGGTACCCCTGAACATTAGGTCTAGTTGCGAACGACTCTGGGGTTGTGGCGCTCATCTCGCTTTACTGGCTGAGGGAGCCGGCGTTTGTCCGCAGACACCTTCTGGGTCATGTGGCCAGCATGACTAAGCTGCTTCTGGCAAATCAGAGCAGCACATGGAAACGGCGTTTACCTTCCCGCTGGAGTGGTACCTATTTATCTACTTTGACATGCTTTCGAACTGCTAGGTTGGCAGGAGCTGGGACCGAACAACGGGAGCTCACCCCGTCGCCGGGATTCAAACCGCCAACCTTCTGATCAGCAAGCCCTAGGCTCAGTGGTTTAGACCACAGCGTCACCCACGTCCCTGCTTTTTGTCTTAATTTATATTTAATATTATATTAAAGCAAGAGCTGTTTGATGGGAAAGCAGGATATAAAAATTTTTAATAAATATTTCTTGGTCTCAGAGCTGATATTGATTAAAAAAAAAAAGATGGTGAGCCTCAGATCCCAGAAAGTCCAGCACCAAATTAAACCTCACATTCTTACTCAGCCGGCTGAATCATTTAAGCGGCTGGATTCTGAACTGCTAGGCAATTTTGATATCTGAAGGGAGCCCTGTTCAGGGAAGGTTTAGTGTGTGATGTTGTATTGTGCTTTTACTATTTTGTGTTGCGAGCTGCCCAGAGTGGCTGGGCAACCCAGTCAGATGGGCGGCATATAAACAAATAAATTCTTACTATATTTTAAAATGATAGCTGTCTTGGAATAGAACTTCTAAAGTGGCTTGCATAGATTCTCTTGCTTTCTCCTCATAAGATTTTGTTGTCTCATAGGAAGACAAAGCATATAATTTTACCCACAGCCCTTCGTCTTGCTTTCTCATTGTTGCTCTCTGATTGCAAACTCCTCACTCTCTCTCTTCTTTGTAAAGGACATAATCCTGACTTGAAGCCCTGAGTACTTTTGCCCCATACACTTTCCCCGTGTTCAGTACAGCACAACATTCAAGATCCTCGCTAGATGTACAGATCCTTGGAAAATGGAAATGGCTGCAACAGGGTGGCCTCAGGTATGTTGATGGAGGCTGGGCTCACCCAAGAAGACATTCTGCTGTCTTGAGGCAGAACTGCGAATGTGCAGCAATAAAACCGCTAGCACATGTGAAAAGCTAAGCAGGGTCTGGTCTGGTTTCAAACTGGATGGGGGACCACGTTTTGGGATTCCTGCATTGCAGACTAGACAACCCTCGGAGTTCCTTTCCAACTCTACAGTTCTACGATTCTGTGACAAATATCCACAGATAAACATGCTGAATTTCATCACTCTCTAGAGCATCGGAATATCTTCCAATTGATACTATGCACAGTTCTTTGAGCTGCTGGAATTTCCTAGACTGCCAACATTTTCTAGTACCTTGGATTTCCCTCCACCCTTAAAGAATATGAGGGAAGTTACAGGGAACCAGGCAGAGGGCCTTCTCGGTAGTGGCACCCGCCCTGTAGAATGCCCTCCCAACAGATTTCAAAGAGAACAACAACTACCAGACTTTTAGAAGACATCTGAAGGCAGCCCTGTTTAGGGAAGCTTTTAATGTTTGATGGATTACTGTATTTTATTGGAATTTGATGGATTATTGTATTTTATTGGAATTTTATTGTATTTGTTGGAAGCTGCCCAGAGTGGCTGGGGAAGCCCAGCCAGGTGGGCGGGGTATAAGTAATAATAATAATAATAATTATTATTATTATTATTATTATTACTATTATTACTATTACTATTATTACTATTATTACTGGCTACTGGCCAAGGAAGATAGGAGTTGAAATTCAGCAAGATCTGGGGAGGCAGGCCAAATTCCCCCACACCTGTGCCATTGTCCTTAAATTTTAAATAAGTTTTCCAGCTGTCAGAGTGCATCCCACTTGACCCACTAATGGCACAACCAACAGAAGGAAGAAATAGATGCCTTTCACTCTTTCTTGTGCTACCTTCATCTCAAAAGAAGTCCTCCATCATTGCCGGCAGCTGATCTTCAGCAAGTGGTTAATTATTTGATTTATTATTTTCACTTCCAGGGGAAGGGAGACTTGTTTGTGGTAGTTTAGGAACAATTGGAAGTTGCTTTATATCGAGTCAGACCGTTGGTTTATCTAGCCATTATGTCTACACTGACTGGCAGAGGCTCTCCAGGGTTTTAGCCAGGGGACGTTCCCAACCCTACCTTGAGATAACCAGGGATTAAACCTGAGACCTTCTGCATACAAGGCCCTTCCACTGAATTGCAGCCCTTCCTCAATTTTCAGCTTCAGGTGCCAGTATTGTCTACTCTGACTGGCAGCTCAAAAATAAGACCTATCTCTTCCAACATCCAGTTTCACACAATGGCCAACCAGGTTTCTGAGCAGAATTGAAAGTGTTGGTGCTGACCTTTAAAGCCCTAAACGGCCTCGGTCCTGTATACCTGAAGGAGCATCTCCACCCCCACCGTTCAGCCTGGACACTGAGGTCCAGTGCCAAGGGCCTTCTGGCGGTTCCCTCACTAGGAGAAGCCAAGTTACAGGGAACCAGGCAGAGGGCCTTCTCAGTAGCGACACTCGGCCTGTGGAACGCCCTCCCATCAGATGTCAAGGAGATAATGAACTACCTGACTTTTAGAAGACATCTGAAGAGATGTTTAGAGAAGTTTTTAATGTTTGATGTTTTATTGTGCTTTTAATTCTGTTGGGAGCCGCCCAGAGTAATAATAATAATAATAATAATAATAATAATAATAGCACAGCTGTGGAGTCCAAATCGGCTCACTGTGTTGGTTCCAGGCCTTCAATCCCAAACAGCTCTGTGGGGTCTGAGGTGGAGGTTTTCCCCATTACTTCACACTGGATCCTTTTTAACTCAAATGGTTCCGTCTAGTGAACTCCACTATTGAGCTGTGGCCTCCTCAAAGTCAAAGTTCACATCTCTGCTTAGATCACTAGCTCCCAGTTGTGGTTCATAATCCAGGCTTACCTTCAACGGGATGGTGTAAACATTGCTGACATAATGTGTGTGAAGCATCTGAGGCGCTTGGACACGGTTTGCTTATGTTTCCCCAGGAGCTGGTGACTTTTGAAGATGTGGCCTTGTATTTCACGCAAGGGCAGTGGGCTCTGCTGGATCCGAATCAGAGAGCTTTGTACAGGGAAGTCATGCAAGAGAATTACAGTCATGTCGCTTCCTTAGGTAAGGACCCCTTTGTTAGGGATATCTGAACAGAGATTGCATCCATTAATCTTCTTCTTTGGCGATCACTCATAGCCGAATAAGATTGTCTTCCATAAACACAGTCCGTAAGTGACTGTGGAGGCCAATTCTGGATCCACGCATCCTTCCACAGTGGGGACATTGGTTTCCAGGCGGGAGTTTATCATGGTGTGGATTTGCCAAGCGTGCCTTCCTCTTAGCATGTTTCTCCCTTGCGTCCTGAGTTCATCTTCAAAGTCCATGACACCTTTGGTAAAGGCTGTTCTCCAGTTAGAGCACTCGTAGGCCAGTGTTTCCCAGTTGTCAGTGTTTATACTACCGGTACATTTTTTAAGATTTGCCTTGAGAGAGTCTCTAAACCTCTTTTGTTGACCACCGGCATTACGCTTTCCATTTTTAAGTTTGGAACAGAGTAGTTGCTTTGAAAGACGATAATCAGGCATCTGCACAACATGACCAGTCCAACGAAGTTGATGTCGAAGAATCATTAGCGCAACATGGATCTATACTTAAAGCCTGAAATTCTACTCAATAACATCTTTTTAAAAACTCTTTGAGCAGGATTTCCACTTGTCAAGCCTGGTTTGATCTCCTGGCTTGAGCAAGAGCCATGGTCTGCAGAACGGCTGGGTTTGGAGGAGACGGAGGCTCCCTCAGAGCAAAGCACAGGTGAGGGAATGAAAAACAGAACTCATAAAAAGTATACATTCGTGTGAAAACTCCAGAGATTCGTACCAAATCTAGTTCTTCTCTTACTGGGTCAGAAAGCCAACCTTTGCATGACCTTTGCCTCTGAATCCCAATTTTCTTACACTTTTCTCTTGGTCAGGGTTTCCTGATGTGATAATAAAGCTGGAGGAAGAAGGGGGTCCATGGAACCTGCATCAGCAGGAATCCAACACCTTCGCAGGTACCAAGATCTACCTTTCCTTACCTGTCTGGATTTTTTCCATGTTAAATGAACAGCTGTAAGTAATTTTGCCTCAAAGGGACACTTCTGCACATGTTTTTTTGGCAATATTGTTTCTGCTGAGACTAACTTTTCTGAAGCCTGTGCAATGTTGTTGTTGTTGTTGTTGTTGTTGTTGTTGTTGTTGTTGTTGTTGTAATCAACATTATTCCAGTAACTGGGTGTTTGTGTTGTCGCTTTGTAGCCATTTCTTAAACATTTTTATTTAATTGTATTTTGGAAAAAGTATTCACAGGCTGCCCTTTCATGGAAAAAAAGCGGCGTACAACAAAATATGCAATTCGAATAGCAAACAAAATTCAATAAGAACAGGACAAAATAGGCATAAAGATGATCGGCTCCCCTTGAAAAGGTTTAAACCACTGAATAGGCCTGGTGGCATAAAAAGAGTGAGTGTGCCTGCTGCATCTCTGCAGGATGAGCGATCCACAGTATGCGGCCAGTGATGCTAAACGTCCGAATTCTAGCTGAAGCCACTTGGGCTTCCGAAACATGGAGGACAATTAATGTCCGCCATCATAGGGGGAATCTATATTTACATATATTTAATTTGGAACGCAATGATCGCGGCTTGTTGTTTTTGCATCTCGCTTTCCTTGTAACCTCACTGCCTGCATTTTTACTTCTTCTACACCCTTCCAATGTTCAGCCTCATGGGATGCCGCAAGTTCTCCTGTTAAAAGAGAGGGAGGAAAACTCTTTACCTACTTCCTCTGTTCTCCATGACGTCATCTCCCTCTCTGTTTGTCTCGCCTCTTTTTACCCTGACTCAGGACTTCCTGGTGTTCTAATAAAGCAAGAGCAGGAAGAGGAACCAGGGGTCTTGGATGATCAGAGAACTGAGGAACGGCCCAGCGCTGCTGGCGACCAATCGGGTGAGGGAGCCGTTCATCTGCAATTCCTGGAGTGGTTTAACAGTCAACCCCTCTTCCCAGGGAATTCTGGGAATTGCAGCTCTGTGAGGGGAACGGGGGCTTCCTAACAACTCTCAGCACCCTTAACCAACTACAGTTCCCAGGATTCCCTGGGAAAAGCCACGACTTTATAAATCAGGCGTCGGCAAGGTTATCCGGCCATGGGCCGGATCAAGCCCACGGAGAGCGTCCGTGGGCCGGACATGCGCAGCGCGATGCCAGAAATCGCGTCTGCGCATGTCCGTGGTGCCAGAAATCGCTTCTGCGCATGTCCAGACACCAAAAATCGCACCTGCGCAGATGCAATTTCCAGCATCTGGACATGCGCAGACGCGATTTCCAGCATCGCGCTGCGCATGTCCAGTGGCACGGACATGCGCAGACGCGATTTCCGGCACCACTCGGCAAGTCCCCACACCGCGCTGCGCTACTCTAGCGCGGCGCACGGGGGGGCTTGCTGAGCGGGCGGCTCGGTTGTCGGGCGGCTCATGGGCTGGTAAAATGGCCTTTGTGGGCCGCATCCGGCCCATGGGCCGGAAGTTTCCAATGTCTGTTATAAATGATATGATACTGCTTCAAATGGATATAGTGCAGATGGGGCCTCACTCTCTGTTCTAATAGCAACAAAGGAAAAGTTGGTGTCTTTTTTAAGAAAAAAGCTAGACGGTCACACCTCACATTCTCCTCTTTCCTCTAACTCAGGTTTTCCTGGTGTGATAATAAAGGTGGAGCCGAAAGAGGAACCCTGCGTCCCAGTGCTCCAAACACCTGTGGGAAGCACATCTGTTTTGGGTGTCCACCCAGGTAAGAGATGGGTTCAAGTAGCTCATGATCCACAGTCAATATGCTTTGAACCTAGTTTGGTTGTCATTTTCCAGGCCAATGATATTCACACCGATTGTAATACAGTGGTGCCTCGCAAGACGAAATTAATTCGTTCTGCGAGTTTTGTCGTCTTGCGAGTTTTTTCGTCTTGCGAAGCACGGTCCTGCGAAACACTAGATGGCGATGTTCCCCATAGGAATGCATTGAAGCGCGGTTTCCCATAGGAATGCATTGGGAACTCGCAAGACGTTTTCGTCTTGCGAAGCAAGCCCATAGGGAAATTCGTCTTGTGAAGCGACTCCAAAAACTAAAAACTCTGTCGTCTTGCGAGTTTTTCGTCTTGTGAGGCATTCGTCTTGCGGGGTACCACTGTAATAAAAAAGGAGACCATCTTCTCTTAAACAAGCGACGTAGGAAAGCTGCCTTATAGCGCCACAGACCATTGGTCTTATCTTGCTCAGTATTCACTACACTGGCTGGCAGCAGCTCTCCGTATTTTCAAGCAGGGAGTCTCCCCCTCCTGCCGCGACCAGCTCCCCTCCCTCCTGGTCTCCCGGAACTCACAGAGAAATGAAACGGGCAGAGCAGAGGCTGGTTGTGCGCAGACACAGCCTGAAATTGCGTGGGAGAAGGACCCAGGAGAGGATGAGTCCTAGAGAGCCAGTGTGGTGTAGTGGTTAAGAGCGGTAGACTTGTAATCTGGTGAACTGGGTTCGCGTCTCCGCTCCTCCACATGCAGCTGCTGGGTGACCTTGGGCTAGTCACACTTCTCTGAAGTCTCTCAGCCCCACTCACCTCACAGAGTGTTTGTTGTGGGGGAGGAAGGGAAAGGAGAATGTGAGCCGCTTTGAGACTCCTTCGGGTACTGATAAAGCGGGGTATCAAATCCAAACTCTTCAATCCTTGCAACTGCTTAATCTGGGCAAGACCTCCTGGAAAGAGTTACTGAGACCACTAGGCCAGAGCTGTGGTCGTTTCCTTGAATACTCGGGTGAGTTATTGCTTTGTTAACAACCTATGCTATCCAGTTCCCCACTTCCCACTCCCACTCCACTCCATCTACCTTCACTCCCTGAATATCTGCTCCTGAGGGCTTGGTGGACTACAGCTCCAAACATCCCTGACCACTAGGCCATGCTGCCTGGGGCTGACGGAAGCGAGAAACAGGTTCCCCATTGCAGTTGCCTCCTGTTTACAGCTCAAAGCAAGGAAGGAAGCAATGCACACCTTTATGATAAAATTAAGGTGTTGTTCCCTCAAATACTTCCCAAGCATTGTATGAAAGCTTATTTCCTCCATGCTTCTGTCCTCTTCTCTGCCCAGTTTTTCCTTTACGAAACAAGTGGGAACAATCAGTGTAGTAATAGAAGCAAAGAAGGTGATTAGACCTTTTCTTAAATGTGAAAACAGCATCAAAGCGCTGTTGTTTTTAGCCTGCCAAGAATGGTGGAAACTGCAGTTAGTTGAGGGTGCTGAGAGTTGTTAGGGGACCCCTGTTTCCCTCACAGGGCCGAAAGTCCCAGAGTGCTTTTACAATCGACTTTTCTTCCCAGGGAATTTAGGTGGGAGATCTGAAAGAGGAGTGGGGGCACCTTAATACAACATTTGTCCCTGACTAAGGGACTCCTTGTGTCATAATTCTGACTTTTAAAGCCGTAAAGGCCTCGGCCCAGTATACCTGAAGGAGCGTCTCCAGCCCCATCGTTCTGCCCGTACACTGAGTTCCAGCTCTGAGGGCCTTCTGGCGGTTCCCTCGCTGCGAGAAGTGAGGTTACAGGGAACCAGGCGGGGCCTTCTCAGTAGTGGCGCCCACCCTGTGGAACACCATCAGATGTCAAGGAAATAAACAACTACCTGACTTTTAAACATCTGAAGGCAGCCCCGTTTAGGGAAGTTTTTAATGTTTGATGTTTTATTGTGTTTTTAACATTTTATTGGGAGCCGTCCAGAGTGGCTGGGGAAACCCAGCCAGATGGGCCAAGTATAAATAATACATTATAGTGGTACCTCGGGTTACAGACGCTTCAGGTTACAGACGCTTCAGGTTACAGACTCCACTAACCCAGAAATAGTACTTTGGGTTAAGAACTTTACCTCAGGATGAGAACAGAAATTGCACGACGGTGGCGCGGCGGCAGCGGGAGGCCCCATTAGCTAAAGTGGTACCTCAGGTTAAGAACAGTTTCAGGTTAAGAACAGACCTCCAGAACAAATTAAGTTATTAACCCGAGGTAACACTGTATTATTATTATTATTATTATTATTATTATTATTATTATTAGTGCTTTTTTCCTTAAAAAATTGTTTAGGGGTACTCTTATTTTGACTCAAGAAAACCACCATTTTATAGTTCAAATTGGGAAAAATAAATACAGTAAATGGACAAAAGTACAAAGATTCATAAAATGTTTAGAGGTATGTGTACCCCTACATCCCCACCAGAATAAGTACTGATGATGATGATGATGATTAGTACTGCTATCTTTCTCTTAATAGGCAGCAGGTGTGAGGGAAAAGGAGAAGAGGGTCTTCCAGGAAGCGCTCTCCTAGTGGCAGCAAACAAAATATCCTTAGGAATTACCGAAGGGAGCATTTCGCAGTACCAAGATATCGCCGAGAACCGAGGCAGAGAAGAGAGGCACCAGAGAAATGACCTGGGAGAGAGATCAGGAAGGGCTTTACCTTGTCGGGGAGGTGAAAAAGGTGAAACCAAAATGCAAAAGAAAATTCACAAGTATGGGAGAACTCTTCAGAAAGGAGAGAAGAAACATTATAAACCATTAGGTTGTGAGAAGAGAATGAATGGGAGCTACTGCCTGATTTCTCAGAGCAAAGGCCGCAAAGGAGAAAAAACCCATGCTTGTTCAGTCTGTGGTAAAAGCTTCAAGTGGAAAAGCAACCTGATTATCCACGAAAGAATCCATACAGGAGAGAGGCCTTATGCATGCTCAATCTGTGGTAAAAGCTTCAGCAAAAGATCGTACCATGCTGTTCATGAGCGAATGCACACCCAAGAAAAAACGTACACTTGTTCAGTGTGTAATAAGAGCTTCATCCATAAAGTCAGCCTTAGGAGGCATGAACAAGTCCACACAGGAGAGACCCCGTATAAATGCTCAAACTGTGGGAAGGGCTTTAGTCAGAAATGTAACCTCCTTTCACACGAAAGAATCCACACAGAAGAAAGGCCTTACCCATGCTCATTCTGCGGCAAAAGTTTTAAACGAAGATCAAACCTCAACAGCCACAAAGTCAGCCATACGGGAATAAAAGCAAATATGTGCTCGATCTGTGGTAAAAGCTTCAGCCATAGATCAAACCTTGTTAGCCATGAAAGAACTCACACCGGAGAGAAACCATTTTCATGCACAATCTGTGGTAAAAGTTTCACTGACAGAACGCACCTCATTAAACATGAGAGAACTCATACAGGCGAGAAGCCATATATGTGCTCAATCTGTGGGAATAGCTTTAGCCACAAATCAAATCTGGTTAGCCACGAAAGAACCCACACAGGGGAAAAACCATACCCGTGCTCAGTTTGCGGCAAAAGTTTCACAGATAGAGCATATCTTCTTAAACACCAGAGAACTCATACAGGAGATAAACCATTCAAATGCTCTGTCTGTGGGAAGAGCTTCAGTCGTAAGGATTACCTTATTAGACACAAGATAATCCATACCGGAGAGAAACCGTACATGTGCTCAGTTTGCGGGAAGAGTTTCATGTGGAAAAGTTACCTGTCTATCCATGAAAGAATCCACACAGGCGAGAAACCGTATACATGCTCTTTCTGTGGTAAAAGCTTCAGTGAAAAATCATACTACATTGTACATGAACAAATGCATACAGCGGAAAAAATACATGCTTGCTCAGTCTGTAGTAAAAGCTTTGTTCATAAAGTAAGCCTTCTCAGACATCAGCAAGTCCACTCGGGCAAGACACCACATAAATGTTCGGTTTGTGGGAAAGGCTTCAGTCAAAAATGTAGCCTTATTTCACACACAAAAATCCACACAGAAGAAAGACCTTTCGCATGCTCCTTCTGCGGCAAGAGCTTCAAGCGAAGGTCAAATCTCACCAGTCACGAAAGAATCCACACAGGAGAGACCCCCTATGTGTGCTTGGCCTGTGGCAAAAGCTTTAATTGTAAAGCTCATCTTCTCGGACATGAGAGAACTCATACAGGGGAGAAACCATATTCATGCTCGGTTTGTGGGAAGAACTTTGGTAACAAATCACAGGTGGTTATACACGGGAGAATACATACAGGGGAGAAACCATATACTTGTTCGCACTGTGGGAAAAAGTTCAAGCACAGGACAAGCTATACCGAGCATCAGAAAATCCACACGGAAGAGAAACCATTCATATGCTCAGCCTGCGGCAGGAGCTTCAGTCGCAAGGAGCACCTGGTTATCCATGAGAGAATCCACACGGGAGAGAAGCCATATTCATGCTCGGCCTGTGGGAAAAACTTCAAGCAGAAGTCAAGCCTTACTTCACATGAGAGAAGCCACTCGGCCGAAAAGCCACACTCCTGTTCCACCTGTGGCAAAACTTTCAAGAATCAAGTATACCTGAGGAGACATGAAAAAATTCATATGAGATAAAGGTTGAAATATGTTTGGAAAGCCTCAAAAGGAGCTTCTCATCCTCGTCAGACTTTATTTAAGCGTCAGAAAGGTGAGGGTTGTGTGTGTCACGAGATATGGAAGACGTTAAGCCACAGACGTGACCCAGAAACCCATACCAGAGACAGAAATAATACATGCCCGGACACTGAGATCCAGCGCCGAGGGCCTTCTGGCGGTTCCCTCACTGCGAGAAGCACAGCTACAGGGAACCAGGCAGAGGGCCTTCTCGGTAGTGGCGCCCACCCTGTGGAACGCCCTCCCAGCAGAGGTCAAAGAGATAAACAACTATCTGACATTCAGAAAATACCTGAAGGCAGCCCTGTTTAGGGAAGTTTTTAACCTGTGATATTTTAATGTATTTTAATATCTGTTGGAGGCCGCCCAGAGTGGCTGGGGGGACCCAGCCAGATGGGTGGGGTACAAATAAATATAATAATAATAATAATAATAATAATAATAATAATTATTATTATTATTATTATTATTATTATTAAAGCACCAGTAACGCTTTTTCTCCCAATGATCTATAGTATTGGACTTAACAGTGCTGTTGTGAATACATTTCAATATTTCAAACTTTTCCTGGGCTTGAATTTCCTAGCTCCATCTCATAGCCTAAAGACTAATTACCACCTGCTTTGACTTCCAGATTTGCTTTTTCGAACATTTTCATCAATTTCAGAGCACATTTGTTTTTGTGGCTGGGTGAAAGAACACTTGGTTTAGCTGCAGATGTGTCGTGATATATAACGTATTGAATAAAGAATTTTAGAAACTTGGCTTTTTGTTTACCCAGGGATGCAGAGCCTGCATGGTGCAGTTCTAATGTTCTGTCATCTGTGAACGATGAAAGTACGGGGCTAAGTTATATTTTCAGCCTGCTCTCCATAGCACAGTCATACACAGAATGGGGCACTGCCCTGCCAACGCCAGTCTCCCCTCAGCCAGCCCCCACCTGCCTGGCACAGACTGCCAGCTGCCTCCTCCTTAGTCTCAATGTTGCCCTTGGAGAAAGCAAGGAAGAGGATGGGGGCAAAAGCTAGAATTACTTGGCTGTGCCTTGTCATTGGCTCTCTGGCTCCACCTACTGTTAGGTAAAGGTAAAGGGACCCCTGACCATTAGGTCCAGTTGTGTCCGACTCTGGGGTTGCGGCGCTCATCTTGCTCTGTAGGCCGAGGGAGCTGGCATACAGCTTCCAGGTCATGTGGCCAGCATGACTAAGCCACTTCTGGCAAACCAGAGCAACGCACGGAAACGCCATTTACCTTCCCGCCGGAGCGGTACCTATTTATCTACTTGCACTGGTGTGCTTTCGAACTGCTAGGTGGGCAGGAGCAGGGACTGAGCAACGGGAGCTCACCCCGTCGCAGGGATTCAAACCGCCGACCTTCTGATCAGCAAGCTCTAGGCTCTGTGGTTTAACCCACAGCACCACCTGGGTCCCTAATACTGTTAGATCCCACCTACTGTTAGCCTCCAGCTTTTCACCCTACCAGTTCCAACAGGCACCAGCCACCACTGGGTAACCATAACCGAGCTGTCTGTCTGTCTGTCTGTGCCATACATTTAAAACTGAACCATACAGTCGTGGCTTTCCCCAAAGAATCCTGGAAACTATAGTTTGTTAAAAGTGCTGAGAGTTTCAAAAAGAGAGTAGTATATAGTATAAAATGGACCAAAGTTCCTGCCTGAGGTGAGATTTTGTATCCCACGGCTCACTTGTGTTAGGATTCATTGTGTCCACACACAGAAGAAAGAAAGCTTTATTTCGGCCATAGACCAGCATAAGTAGGGTGGGGTACAATCATTTAAAATCTGTAAAACGCTTTGGAAAGCTAAACATTATTAAAACAAGGGATATATAAAAGACTATAAGAATCTAAAAGAAGGGTTTGGAGCTTTAAACAGATGTGGAAGAGCATAAAAGGTTAGTACAGTGGTACCTCAGTTTATTAACAGTTTACGAACTATTCAGTTTACGAACTCCGCAAAACTGGAAGTAGTGTCCTGGTTTGAGAACTTTACCTTGGTTTACAAACAGAAACCGAACGGTGGAAGAGCACCGGCAGTGGGAAGCCTCATTAGGGAAAGCGCGCCTCGGTTTAAGAACGGTTTCGGTTTAAGAACGGACTTCCAGAACGGATTAAGTTCGTAAACTGAGGTACCACTGTATATAAAAGGCTATGGCTATCAGTTTACAGAGCACTCTGATATAAGTGTTCATGAAATCTAGTTTGTGGCACAGGTCATCATCCAATGAATTTTGAACGCTGCTATGCAGAACCAGGCAACGTATGTTGTAGCAGGGTTGGTATCTGAAAGCAGCAGGGTGGTATAGAATTGTCCTGTGTGCCCTGGGTACTTATGGAGTAGTGGGAAGAAGAGGCTAATATGGATGTCTCTATAATATATAGGCACTGGAGAAGCACATGCTCTATTGTATCTATTTGTCCAGAATCACAGGGACATTGTCTCTCCTGAGTGAGCAATCGGCCATACATCCTGAAGTCTAATGCGGGGGTAGCCAACGGGGTGCCCACTGTTCTGGATGCTATTGTACTGCCAGCTCCCAAAGCACTAGGGTCCTTTTGAGGAAAGTGTTGGGTGTAAATTTAAATAAATAAACAAGCCTTGGCCTGCATTGCCAGTGGCCAGGGATATAGCACACATTTAAAGCGTGCGGCACTCCTTCCTGAAGCATCTTGGGAGCTGTAGTTTCCCCCTGGCATCTCTGTCAAATAAGTAACTGGGAATTAGGAATAAAGGGCTGCATGCTACAACCAGCTGTTTTTGCCTCCTGTCTATAAAAAAAGTTGTTTAGTCGTGTCCGACTCTCCGTGACCCCATGGACCAGAGCACGCCAGGCACTCCTGTCTTCCACTGCCTCCCGCAGTTTGGTCAGACTCATGTTGGTAGCTTCGAGAACACTGTCCAACCATCTCTTCCTCTGTCGTCCCCTTCTCCTTGTGCCCTCCATCTTGCCCAACATCAGGGTCTTTTCCAGGGAGTCTTCCCTTCCCATGATGTGACCAAAAAACATTAGATGCCTTTATTTCCACATCTGGCCACAAGGTGTCGGTTTTTCACCACGAACAATTCCGTCAGGATGCTTCACTTTTTTACTGTTTGTGTTTCTGCATATTATTTGCGAGATTATCCCTAGCAGGGTGGGCTCCTCCACATGGGAAGGTAATACAGTAGTGCATCGAGGAGGAGGAAAACTCGGATCCTAAACCTCCCCTGCCTTGCGGGACATCTTCGGGAAAAGAAAATCCAGAGTGGAGTCCTTAAGACGTTGGATTTCGCCTTGTGAGCCTCCTTCCGGCAACTCCTGTTAGGCCAGCTGGTGCCAAACCTCTCGCTCTGCTTTCCTTTGGACCACGAGAGGGTGTGTGTGTCTTACCCTCTGGGCAGCCCAGGACCTCCAAACACACTGCCCAGGCTTGTGCCCCGCGGAGGTCACTTGGGTGCTGCTAACAGCTGTTTGGCTTCACCCCTAGGGGCGTATTCTGTTGTCAACAATCCCAAGCAACCCCCTTCCCTTCTTTTAGACACACCCTTCGAAGCAGGGCATGGCACCATTCTTGCAATGCATGCCAGAAGGCAGTTGCTTCATGCAAGAGATAAGCGTATCTCATTCAAACGCAAATAGGTTGCTCACGAGTAGAAGATCCAATCAAAGTCCCACTTTGCAAAAAAGGGCGGAATGCCTCCAGGGCTGCAGATGCTTAGCCTCTCTCAATGCCTATGGGAATCCCAGCCTGATTTGTCTCCAGCATAAGAGCCAACTCCTATAAAATATAAAATATTTGAGGGGGCCAGCCCCCCACCGTTGCCCTTCAAAGTGTGTGCATGTGCTGTGTCATGTGATCAGTTATGTGGGTCGGGGTTTACCTAATCCAGTCCATTGCCAAGTCCATGCCATTCGCTGCCTCACCTGCAGATGCTGTAAAGGAGATGAAGAGCTGTGTGTCATCATCATATTGCTGACAACGCGCTCCAAAACTCTGGGCTCCAAACCCCATAAACTTGCTCTCGGTTCGAACTTTAAGCTGCTGTTCCGCTCCCCGCTCCCCCCAAAGAAACAACAGACTAGCAGCTATTGTTGTTGTTGGTTGCAAATTATGTTTTTCATATACAGTGCTTTTTTTCGGGGGGGGGATGCAGGGGTACTCATACCCCTAAACATTTTGTGAATCTAAGTTTGGTCTCATTGAGGGGCAGTATTTCAACATGAGTAGGAACATTAGAGTACCCCCCCCCCAATTTATTTATTTTTTTAGGGAAAAAAAGCACTGTTTATATGTGAAAATGCAATAAAATGCTTTTCTGAAATGCAGACACGCCCCCTCCACCAATGCAGAGATGCGACGCTGCCTGAATTGATTTGGCTCCCTGATTACGATTGCCTCAATTCTCAATATATAGAGATAAGAATCGCAGAACTGCACTTTGGAGCATCACAAGAGCTGATTGGCTGCTAAGTGAAGCGGCGTTGGCCCGCCCCCGCCTATCCAGCATCAAAAATCTCTGACTGGCTACATGTGGCGGCGATTTTGATTTCGTTGCCTGCTGTTTCGGCTCTCTCCTTTGGCTGGTCACCAGAGCTGCCCCGGATCAGGCAATCTCCCCCACCCCGGATTTGGAGCGCTACGAATTGCTGCTTTGGTCGGACGTGGAGACAGAAGGATTCTCCGGCTTGGATCCGGTTTGCAGACCGATCTCGTCCCTCAAGATCACTAAGGTGAGAGAGATTCATTGCTTAATACCGGTAGGCGCTCCTCACCCGGTAGGACCCTTTTTCTTAGTATGTCCCGCGGGAGATACGTGTACACAGTCGTGTGAATGGCTTTTATTTTGCGTGGGGAAAGGATGGTGTTCCCTTCCCTTACCCTTTTATCTTTTATCTTTATCTTTTATCTTTATTTATCTTTATTTTTATTTTATTTTATTTTATCTTGTATTTTATTTATTTATTATTTATTATTTATTTATTTATTATTATTATTTATTATTTATTTTATCTTTATTTTTTATTTTTTATTTTTTATCCTTTACCTATTATCTCTAGTCTTTTTTTTTTTAATTGAAAAGTTGAAAAGTCATGGGGGACTCCCCCCCCCTTTTTAACAGAGTTCCCCCATCTCTTTTCCATTGCTCCCTATCGCTGCTCTGCCCGAACTCGGGGAATAAAGGGAATCTTCCTCTCGGGGGAAGATTGCAGCCCCCATTTGCAACCCCAGATCAAGGAGTGGAGCGAGATTTATGGCTCAAAAAAGGCGCGCGTAACGTTGCGGGGTCCTTTCCGTGCCCTTTCCGCTAGGGATCCGACACGTGTATATGATACGTTTTATTTAGCGGTCTCTTTTCGCGAGCTGAGTGCGCCATAGAAAACCTGTATATGAAGCGACGGGTTCTGATTTATTCGAAATTACTGTTAAATTTCAGTGGGCAAATGGCTAGGAAAAAAACAGAGCGGGGTGGGGCGGAGAGGCAGATGAATTCCCCAAGAAGCCTTTACTAAATGTGTGTCGGTCTTCTCGCATCTGCTTTGCGTGCAGAAGGTCCCAGGTTCAAATCCTGATTCCTGTCATCTCCAGGTGCGGTTTTTGGGGACCGTTTTACAACTTTTCTATCGCAAGTGGTTTTGCTTTCTGTTTACACCTGGATTTTAGCCGATTTAGCATCTCCATCTTTTTACCTTACTTACTCATTAAAAGTAGATAGCCGTGTTGGTCTGTCATAGTCAAAACAAAATAAAAAAATTCTTTCCAGTAGCACCTTAGAGACCAACTAAGTTTGTTCTTTGTATGAGCTTTCGTGTGTATCTTCAGAAGTGTGCATGCACACGAAAGCTCATACCAAGAACAAACTTAGTTGGTCTCTAAAGTGCTACTGGAAGGAATTTTTTTATTTTGTTTTTACTCATTAAAAGACATGCTTTTGTACACAGCAGCAGGAAAATCGTAGAATTGCAGAGTTGGAAGGGACCCCAAGAATCATCTAGTCCAACCCCCTGCAATGCAGGAATCAAAACCAAAGCAAATCATTAAATGGTCTGCCAAGACCACCTACAATTTTCAAGCTGTCCGTGGGTGGATGGGACATTTGGCAGTCGCTGTTACGGTTTCAAATGGGTCTCTCTCGATCCTTCCTGGAGATTCCAGGGATTGAGCTAGGACCTTTTGTCTACCCATTGAACTTCAACTCCTCCCCCCATGATTTTTATGGCGAGGAGGAGTCTGTCTCCCTTTTTGGTTCTTGTGATGAGATTTGCCTTTCCCAAATCCTTGAGGGTGATAATCTTATCTATCACACTTTCCCCATCAAATTCAGTTGGAAAAACGTGAGCCTCTAGCAGGACTATTTGAGTCCACAGAGCTCTAAATTAGGTGCAGCTTAGATGGTTTGAGTTAACCCAATTTACAGAAAGGCAGCATACCAATAAGTCAATAACTCCATGCATATTTGTTGGGTAGTTTTGCATGTTGTTCCTCTATTTCTGTGCATTTCCTGTATATCTCTTTCTGTATTTCTGTTTTTATTGATGTTGAAGGCATAATTATGTGTTGCTTTATAATATGTGTATGGTGGCGTGGGTGGGAAGGGGGGGTAGTGGCATTTTTTTATAACGTTGTGAACTGCTTAGAAACTTATTTAAGGTACCTAGGTAAAGGGACCCCTGACCATTAGGTCCAGTCGTGACCGACTCTGGGGTTGCGGCGCTCATCTCGCTTTACTGGCCAAGGGAGCCTGCGTAGAGCTTCCAGGTCATGTGGCCAGCATGACTAAGCCGCTTCTGGCGAACCAGAGCAGCCCACGGAAACGCTGTTTACCTTCCCGCTGCAGTGGTACCTATTTATCTACTTGCACTTTGACATGTTTTCGAACTGCTAGGTTGGCAGGAATTTAAGGTACCTATATACCACTTATATACCACTTGATTATTAACATTTCTAAACAGTGCACAAAAACTTACATAGTAATTGTTATAATAATTTTAAGGTCACATATATATAAAAAATAAATGTTCGTAACTGTATATATAAACCACATGTCTGAAACCTCACAGATTAGGTCCTGAACAAATTGACCTCAAATATTTCTCTGCAAGGTCAAAGTGGGAAACCTCCCCATTGTCTCCTGTCCTCACAAATCCTGTCTTAAGGGCACATTCAAGATATGAACAGGGTGTGAGCCTGTGACCTAGATTCAGGAATTAAGTAGTTTGAATAACAAAAGAGTGGCCAAAACCCAGATAATGCAAACAGGTAGCTTGCCAGACAGGAGATAAACAACGCACTCAGATTTCTGTTGTAGACAGCCTTTTCTGTGATGTAGGTATGATGTTTCTGGGGGTGATCTTGGACTCCAGGGTGGGCGATTTAAAATGTCTATATAAGGGGTGGGGCACACCTTTGTTCTGGGTCCTCCTTTCTCCTGTGTGTGGGGGAGCACCCTGTTGCAACAGTTAATAAAGATCAGGCTTACTACTGTAGCTGCTTTGCTTCTCAATATTCTCTGGTTGGTCTCTGTTACTTTCTCCTACTGATAGAGAACCTACAAAAGGACTCTATATGGGCTCTTGAGTACCCCATAAGGGGAAAGGAGCAGGTGTTTTTTTTCTTATATCAGTAATGAACAGTAAAAAAAAAATCATCACAAAACTGAGCAGTGCCTGGTAATGTTTGCTGAAATAAGAAAGTCTATGTTAAATAGCTGGGAAATGGAATATTTGCTCTAAGGAGACCCATTTCTTTACTGGTGTGAGTGATGGTGCCTCTTGTACATGCTATTCATGCCAAGTATAGAGAGGAATTGTACAAATTGGTGATGTTGTAACCTGCCCTATTAATTCATTATATACAGCGTTAGGAAACTCAGATATGTAGAAGAAGAATAAAAGTTTGGATTTGATATCCCGCTTTATCACTACCCGAAGGAGTCTCAAAGCGGCTCACATTCTCCTTTCCCTTCCTCCCCCACAACAAACACTCTGTGAGGTGAGTGGGGCTGAGAGACTTCAGAAAAGAGTGACTAGCCCAAGGTCACCCAGCAGCTGCATGTGGAGGAGCGGAGACTCGAACCCGGTTCCCCAGATTACGAGTCTACTGCTCTTAACCACTACACCACACTGGCTCTCATTATATAAGATATATAATCACCCAATGGCACCTTAAACCTAGTTACAGGTAGGTAGCCGTGTCGGTCTGCTGTAGTCAAAACAAAATAAAAAAAATCCTTCCAGTAGCACCTTAGAGACCAAGGTGCTACTGGAAGGATTTTTTTTATTTTGTTTCGACCTTAAACCTAGGTTACAGACATCACAATGGTATGTCTAGGCACCATTCCCCCCATGTTGTTGTTTAGTCGTTCAGTCGTGTCCGACTCTTCGTGACCCCATGGGCCAGAGCATGCCATGGAGATTATTATTATTAACAGTATTAATTTCGTTTCATTTATTTACTGCTTTGTATTTTAAGGGGAGGATCTCAAAGCAGTTTACAACACATTAAAACATCAAATAAAAACAATCTAGAATAAAACAAATTCAGGCTTCAAGGAAAATATTTCAAATCCTTCTCTAAGTGACATTTTGCCTTCCCATGTTTATATAAATCCTTAATTTATAGTGCTACATAAGAGAGGGACTCTAGGAAGCCAGTGTAGCATAGTGGTTAAAGTGTCAGATTAGGACCTGGGAGATCAGGGTTCAAATCCCCGCTTGGCTATGAAGCTCACTGAGTGACCTTGGAGTCAGTCGCAGCCTCTTAACCTACCTCACAGGGGCGTTGTGGGGATTAACTGAGGGTGGGGGTGAACCATGTACCCCTTGGAGAAAAGGCTGGGATATAAATGCAATAAATAAACCTTTCTGCATACCTGCTTAAGAAAGCTGGAGGGGCCAGTCAGATGGAGACGTCAGTAGCCAACTTGGCAGCTAGAGATCTCCACGTGGTCACAATTGGACCCGTGTCAGTTGCAAAAAAAGGTGCCCAGCGCCTGGCTGATTTCTAATGCTGATTATATAGGTCCAGACGGATAGGGCAAGGGTTACATTCCCCATTTCAGATTAAAGTCCACAGGGATAATCTCTCCAAGGTAGCATACAGAAATTTATATATACTATGACGGCTGCTGGGCTATTGCTAGCCCAAAGATGGAAAGAGGAATCGGTCCCGACCAAAGAAGATTGGCAAACCAAGTTAATGGACTATTCTGAAATGGCAAAATTAACTGGAAAGCTCAGAAACCAAGACAAGCAGAAATTTTAAAAAAGAATGGGAAATGTTTACAGTATTTTCGTAAATATATTATATACATCTTAATACATTGGCAGGATTTTTTTTTAAACAACTTCTGATTTTAGAGATGGTACAGGAAACTTGAGGTTGAAAAAGAAATTTGGAGTAGAAATGATATGTGGTTTAAAAAGAATTTTAAAGAACCGGGGGAGGATAATCCCAATATATGGATAGGTTACTGTTTTGATGCAACCCCCCCTTTTTTCAAGTTTGTTGTTGAAGTGTTTGTTTTTTCTTGTTTATTTTACATTTGTAGAAAACCCAATAAAAAATATTATTTTTAAAAAAATCTCTCTTCCAGTTGCGGCTGCTTCTGGAGAAGGAGAGTGGTCCCTCGCAACAGGAGTGAAGCCATGGCTGAGGAGAAGTACAGGAAGAGGATCCGAAAGGAAGTCACCTGCTCCATCTGCCTCAGTTACTTTACTCGGCCAGTGGAACTGGGCTGCATGCACAACTTCTGCGAAAGATGCATCTTGAGATGCTGGGAGGAGTCTGGTCAGGAAACCAGGTGCCCCGAGTGCAAATGGACTGTAGAAAAGGCCTTCAAGGAAAACAGGCTTCTCACAAATATGGCCGAAATCATCAGTGAGTGGGATCATTCTAAGGAGAGAGAGGCTCAAAGGAGGCGCTCGGAATGTCAGAGGCACCAGAAGACGCTGGACCTGTTTTGCCAAGACGATGAAGTCCCTTTCTGTGGGGACTGTGACACATCCCAAGGGCACAGTGGCCACAGGGTGGTTCCTGTGGCAGAAGCCGTCCAAGACTACAAGGTAAGAATGAACCATTAATAGGAATGGCTAGTATATATGATGGGAATTGTCTGTCTCAATGACGATTATTATGGTTATCTCCAAGAAACCTCTCACCAGGATCCAAATAGGAACATTGGCTTTTCTTTTCAGGATCAGCTCTGCAGGTGCCTGGAGACTCTGAAGAAGGAGAAAGCTGAAAACTTGGAGTATAATAGAAAAGCAGAAAAGACCACTGAAGACCTGGTTGTAAGTGTCGCTCCTACTAGGAAGTAAGCAAATAATAAAAGAACTAATGTTTGGGGAGGAGATATAAAATTACATTCAGGCAGCTCTACTCTTTTAGATGTCCATTTATTTGGGGAAGCCTGTTCTGACGGCAAGGAAATGTTTCCTTTGTTTGAAAACTGATGCATCATCTGTGAAAATATGAAAATTCAGAAGCACCCACCTCATTCCCCTGCAGTAATCCTCAAACCCTATTTATGCTGCAGAAGGAGTGACAATTTTGCTAACAGCCTGTTTTTCTTTCAATCTATTTCTTGCAGAAGCAACTAATGTCAGATAGGCAGAAGATGAAGGATGAGTTTAGGCAGCTACATTCGTTTCTGGAGAAACAGGAATTCCAACTGTTGAAGCAGATGGAAGAGGCGGAGAATGAGATGGTGAGGAAAAAGAATGAGCAGCTGGCCAGGGTCTCCAGAGAACTCGACTCTCTTCAAAATAGCATCCGGGAGCTGGAGGAGAAGCTACAGCAGCCCCCCAGTGAACTCCTGCAGGTAGGACAGTGGCATAAGGAGCCCAAGCTTTTCTCCAGGTCAAGGCCACTACCAGACCAGTCTCTGCCTCTGTCATTGTACAAAAAGTGACGTTGTTTGGTTTTGTGGAGCTGGTAGCTGGTTCTCTTCTGTTAGGTGCAGGAGCATAAGAGAACAAGGAGAGAATGCACACCTTGATTTGTTACTTAACAATGATGGAATCAGATGTTTTCTGCTCTTGGCTGATGATGATGGGTCTGCTGCTGGCTCCCAAATTAGTGATGTTGCCTTCCTGGCCTGCTTGTGGGCTTTCCAGAAGCTGCTGTTGCCAAGAGAGGACTGGTCTGGGTGGATCCCTTGGCCTGATCCCTGCAATGAACAGGGCCAATTTTTTTGTGCCTTTTAAGTTGTGGGACAGTTTGTCATTTCAGGGCTTCTTTTAAGACATTTTAGTTATATTACCCAAATTGGGCTGAAAATAGGTGGACGCGTGGTCTGACCCCTTAATGGTCCTCTGGGCTTCCTTTAAGAGGCTGTGTTCTGATTTTAGGACATTACCCTGGTTGGAATGAGGCATGGGGCGTGAGCTTCGATGTATGGCCAGTTGTGGATGCTGAGTTCTCTCTTCTTTTTCTCTTTCCCCTGCAGGATATTAGAAGCACTTTGCAGAGGTATGTGGGTCCCTCTTCTTGTCCTTTGCGCTTTGTGGTTCTGTGAAGGATGTGGACAGCAGGAAAGACACTGGTTGTTTCCAAGGGGAGAGTGAAGGTCTCTGTGACCTATAAATTTTAACAAATCAATAGGGGCCCGCTTTTTCTAAAGTTCCTATTTTCACTTCAAAACTTCCTTCTCTCAGTTTCTATCTTTCATTTAATTCTGATTCTCTTTCCTTTCTTTCTGTTTCCACCTGGTAGTCTCAACAGTCTTCCGAAACAGGGCTGTATCTAAGAAAGCAACAAACCATTGTTCACACTTTTATTCCCTGCACTGCTTATTTCAATATACGTTTCAGCTGTCCTCTTACTTTTCACCTTGAATCTGACCAACCAGTTTCTTGAGACCTTTGTGATCCTCTCCCCTCTTCTCCTTTTGCTTCCTTTGGGAATTCAAGGTTGGATGGAGAGCAAGCTGGCATTTTAAAACCTTTTATTTCTCCACAGGCACGAGGGGAGACCGACGTTTGAGAAGGCCGGCCTTTTCCTTCCTGAATTTCTGTGGAAAGTCGTGAACTTCAATGATATACGTCCTTTTCTCAAAGTTGTTGTTGAACAGTTCAAAGGTAATGGCTGCAATAATTTCATGCTGGATATTGAATTGGTGCATATGGGGTTGAGGAAAAGCTCAAGGTGTCCTCTGTAATGCTAGGAGAGCCAGAAATAGTGAACTTGAGGGTCAGTAGGGAAGGTACCGGTAACTTTAAATTTCACTTAAGGGGAAAGGAGGTCCTTCTACCATGGCTCAAAACTTCATTCGCTAAGACTGCCTCTCCCAGCCTGGTGCCTTCCATTTGTTTTGGACTCCAACTCCCATCAGCCCAGCTGATAATTGGAGTCCAACGACATTGTGAAGGCCACAACTTCCTCCTCCCTGGTCTGCATCATCTATGCATGAAGGCAAAATGTTTATTCCTTCAGCAACAGTGTCTCACCCACATGCAGATTTATGCAGGGACACTTGAAAAAACTCACACACTTCTGTGGCTGAAGCTTTGTATGACTTAAGGCCCACTGATAATATTGTGGTGAATGTAATGATCAGTTTGGTAGATTCACTGACACTGTGCCACAACTCAAGTTTAGCTAGTCCTTAGTTTAGCTAGTACTTAGACTCCAACACTTTAAGGCAATAGCCTTTAGAGGCAGCTTGCTAAGCTTTTCAAACGCAGACAGCCGCTATCCTAGCGTATGCTGAGAGAGACAAAAGATCTCATAAGCAGAAGTCAAATGTGATTGTTTGGAAACAAGTGAAAAGACAAACAAGGTTCTGGAAATCGAGGAATGGTTGAGGGAGTTAGGTATGTTTAGCCTAGAAAAGAGCAGACTGAGAGGACGATATGATAGCCATCTTCAAGTATCTAAAGGGCATGTAAGATGGAGCAAGATTGTCTTCTCCTGCTCAGGAGGGTAGGACTCAAACCACTGGCTTCAATTTACAAGAAAGGAGATTCTGACTAAACAATGATATCAACTGACTTTTTCTGTGCTCTAACATTCATTAACAGCAGGACGGTGTGATGCTAAATCTCTCTTGCTTTCCCTTTCACAGGCACTCTATCATCAGGACTCTTTCCGCAGAAAGGTAAGCTGAGGAGCCTCAATCAATCATAGTTATCCATCGGGGGGGAACTGTTGGGGCCCATGTGCAGATAGCTGGTGGGGCCACAGTGGACACAACCAGAGTCCAGAGTCACTCCTTTTCTGAGATCTCAGCCTTTTCAATGCTCCCCTTCTTCGTCCTTGGCCAGTTGGCTATTGGGAGACAGAATGGTGGCTTCAAAGAGCTTTCTAAATTGGACAGAGGGCCAAAGCTGGGCTACCCCAGCAGTGATGCCCATGGGAGGCCCATAGTCCAGTCAGGAAAGGAACCCCCTTCCTCAATGATCCCTGGAATGGATCTAAGCTCACGATGTCTATCCTCCTGGCTGATTCCTCTTTTCTTTTCTTTTCTCTTCCTTTCTCTCCTCGCGACACCAATAGCAAGTGTAACTCTGGACCCGGACACCGCTCATCCCCAGCTGATCCTGTCCGAGGATCGTCGAAGTGTGAGGTGGGGAGAGGCACATCAAGAGCTGCCGGACAATCCCGAGAGATTCAGTGGATGTACCTTTGTGCTGGGGTGTGAGGAGTTTACAGCAGGGAGGCACTGCTGGGAAGTCACCATGGAAATTGATGGTGAATGGGCTGTGGGGGTCGCCAGGAAGTCTGTGGGAAGAAAGGGAATGTTCAAATTTACCCCTGAGGAAGGCATCTGGGGAGTTGGGCATCTGGGTAGCCAGACCTGGCCTGCCTGCCGCTCGCTGCGGCAGAGGATCCGGGTGATTGTTAATCATGCAGGGCGCCAAATTGTCTTTTTTGATGTTGATATAGGCAAGGTACGCTGCTTTACAATGGCTGCCTTCTCTGGAGAGCCCCTTCTGCCTATCTTTTACGTGGGGCCAAATACCTGCATTGAGCTGCCTCCGGTGACACACTAGCCTGGCCAGCCCTATAGAAAAAGAGGAGAAATTTGTGGAAAAGTAACTTCCAGATCATTGCATGATTTGTGTGCACTTCTGTGTATGGATGACATTAAAGAGATGACAAGTGCTAGAATGTGTCAGATTTTTTATTTTTCCATTGTATATCTGCTTGGCTTGCCTCGCCTCATGGTCTTAGTGCCTGAGGCTAAATCAGTTTCCCCCCAAGACTTCAGGCCTTTGGGGATCCAGGAAACCGTGGCAGGGAGCACAAATTACCAATTTCACAAAACAGAAAAACTCAGAGTTAGAAAGCTTAGATATATAAGCCAATTCCAAATGGCACTTTAAACCTATGTTACAGTCGCCACAGTGGAATGTGCAGGCGCCATTTTGGGGGGAGGCAATGTTAGGAGGTGTCCTACACAAGAGTAGGACCTCGGCAGAGACACATTCCCGACTGGCATGTTCCCTCCCTCCTGGTCGATCGTTCGGGAGCTTCAAAAGCTTTCTGCAGCCCAAACATCACAACGACTAACGCCAATAAGCATTAGAATCATAGAATCATAGAGTTGGAAGAGACCACAAGGGCCATCCAGTCCAACCCCCTGCCAAGCAGGAAACACCATCAAAGCATTCCTGACAGGTGGCTGTCAAGCCTCTGCTTAAAGACCTCCAAAGAAGGAGACTCCACCACACTCCTTGGCAGCAAATTCCACTGTCGAACAGCTCTTACTGTCAAAAAATTCTTCCTAATGTTTAGGTGGAATCTTCTTTCTTGTAGTTTGAATCCATTGCTCCGTGTCCGCTTCTCTGGAGCAGCAGAAAACAACCTTTCTCCCTCCTGTATATGACATCCTTTTATATATTTGAACATGGCTATCATATCACCCCTTAACCTTCTCTTCTCCAGGCTAAACATACCCAGCTCCCTAAGCCGTTCCTCATAAGGCATCGTTTCCAGGCCTTTGACCATTTTGGTTGCCCTCCTCTGGACACGTTCCAGCTTGTCAGTATCCTTCTTGAACTGTGGTGCCCAGAACTGGACACAGTATTCCAGGTGAGGTCTGACCAGAGCGAAATACAGTGGTACTATTACTCCCCTTGATCTAGATGCTATACTCCTATTGATGCAGCCCAGAATTGCATTGGCTTTTTTAGCTGCTGCATCACACTGTTGACTCATGTCAAGTTTGTGGTCTACCAAGACTCCTAGATCCTTTTCACTTGTACTGCTCTCAAGCCAGGTGTCACCCATCCTGTATTTGTGCCTTTCATTTTTTTTGCCCAAGTGTAGTACTTTACATTTCTCCCTGTTAAAATTCATCCTGTTTGCCTTGGCCCAGTCTCTAATCTGTTAAGGTCATTTTGAAGTGTGATCCTGTCCTCTGGGGTATTAGCCACCCCTCCCAATTTGGTGTCATCTACAAACTTGATCAGGATGCCCTCAAGCCCATCATCCAAGTCATTGATAAAGATGTTGAATAAGACTGGGCCCAAGACAGAACCCTGTGGCACCCCACTAGTCACTTCTCTCCAGGATGAAGAGGAGCCATTAGCACACTTACGGATCCGCAGAGTTTGTGCAGTTGCGTAACAGAACTCAGCAACTCAGCATTTTGGCTAATCTACTTTATTTACAATTAAACACACACTGAGCACTGCATCATGGCTCCCTCTCTCTCTAGCATCAGACAGCAAAGAGAAAGAACAAAGGACAATAGTCCCACTTCACGGAACACAGTAACACAAATATCCTGTCTCCGTCACTTCCCATTCTGTGGAGTCAAAACATGCATGTGATAGAGAACAACCCCATGACAGCAGACACGGGGAATGAATCTCCAACAGGCAATGTCATTCATTAGCATTATTATTCCTATTCATTTCATTTCTATACCTCTTTTTAAAGAAAAAAAATCTCAAAGAGGTTTACAACACATTAAAACATTTATAAATCACCTCTTTTGCATACCTCCTTAAGAAAGCTTAAGAGTGGCTGGGGAAATGCAGCCAAAAGGGCGGGGTAGAATTAATAAATTATTATGATTAAAGCTAGAGGGGCCACCCAAGATTCACATGGTCACAATTGGACCTGTGCCAGTCGCAAAACCTGCCTGGGGGATTTCTAACACTGCAAACGGGATGATCGCACAAACCCACAACAAGAGGGGAAATGACTAGAACGGTCTCTCTTTTTTTAAGAGACAAAAACAAACACCCAAACACAAAAAAACCTGGCAACCCCCTCTCAAAATATAGGAAGCTGCAATGGAGCAAAGTCACCTTTTCTCCCTAGGCCAGCCCTCTGTTTCCTTTTCCCTCAGGTAAAAGGGATACATCTGTATTATAACAGATGTTAACAAGGAGTTTTGGTTCTTCTTCCAACAAAATGTAACAACCAGTGCTGTTACTTTTTATTAAAATGAATACAGTTTCAAGTTTTAGGCTGTATGCTGTTCAGGCTTAAGGTTACTTTCTTTTACACATCTTCCATAGATCAGACTTCTCCACAAACACTTCAGGAATTTCAGATTTTAACTGGACTGTTTCCTTACAGACCCCCAAATCCTCCTTTGCCTCAGAATCACTACTGCCCTTTCCTGTCAGAGTATTCCCTCTGAGGACCCTTTTCCCTGTAAACACCGTGTGGGACTTTGTCTTTTCTATTTTAACAGTGTTCTGTGATTCAGAACCTGAGAACATATACTGTCAGTTCTCCTCAGCTCTGCCCCCTGTCAGAAGAAGAATCCCCCTCACAGACCCCATGAATCTCTTACACCCCTCATTTCACTCCAACTGCCTCCCTTGGAACTCTGGCCAATCAGGAGCTGTTGCTAGGCAACTGTTTGCTGGCAGGGAGGGGGGAAAAACACTAGGTGACTCAACCAGCTCAGTAAACACTTTTCCGTCACAGAAGCTCCCCCCCAGCCCCCCCTTCATTAAAATAGAATAAAATAGTGGTGGACGAAAAGCATGAAACAGGGTGTCTGAAGGGGTGGTTGTGCCCAGGGGGGGCGTCACTGGGGACTGCAGCACCAAACAGCAGCCCATAAATATAAAGTCCTTTGGGCATCATCAGTCTGAGGGATGAGTTTACTTCACTCCTCAGTTTGTAGTCCACACTAAGGCTGCCCAGAAAATACAGAGTAACTCTGGTATCCTCGTAAGATTATTTATTGCTATCTTGCGTTGAAAGACACACTTTGCTTCGCAGGAGCCGCGTTACATCCAAAGCCCCTCTCCGCTCCAAGACATACACTGAGAGGCAAACCCTGCCCAGGCATCATGCTTCAGTTGCCCGGGCCTTTCCCAATGAATTTGAACTCTAGCCCTGGGCAAATTATCTCCGCCGCCTCTCCCTTGTATGCCTCAGGCCTTGCTCTTGTTATAGAAATCATAAGGCTGTCGTTTTGGTCGTTCTAGACAGGAAAATTGGACAGGTGAATTCATGATAAGGGTTGACACTGGGGAATCCATTTTGAAGGGAGGCTGGTGGAGAGGAAGCCCTGGACTGCCCACTCTGACCCTTCAACCCCCTCAACCGGAGGCACCCATCGACTCAGCACATTCCATCACTATCACCCTCCAATTATCTCCTTGTTACGATCGGGGAAATCCTTAATCTTAAGCACCAGGGAGCCCTTGAGCGCATTTCAACGCCCTGGTGAAAATCCCCTCTTCCTGAAACATCAACACTGTAAAAACGTGTCTTTTCTCTAAAACCCTTCTCTGTCTCCTTTCCTGAAAACCAGACACTGTAAAAACGTGTCCTTCCTTGTTACAAAAGTACTGGAAATGTATCTTGTTAAATGTATTTCTCCAATGCCTAAAATATATCTTGGCGAATGTAATTGTATCTTGTCAAATTGTATTTCTCCAATGTACTTTAAAATGTACCCTATCAAAGTGTTTCTAAGCTATACCTGTCAAACGGACTCGCTCATGATACCACACTGCCACCTACAGGGTCTGAGGAAACATCAAGAAATACACAAACAAATGCAAATCCAAACGATCAAGTTTATTGAGCATCATCTAGGAACATCCAGGTTTTCCTGCCGCACCTTGCCCTGCAAAAGAAGGAAGACAAACAAAGCCATCAAAACGTACTCAGACATGAATAATCCTTTCGCACTAGGATTATGCCTCACCCAAACACCGCTTCCTATGTAGATTTCTGTTTTCCCGCCTTTTCTGTCCCATTGAAATGTATTGAAACCAAAAGGTATAAAACTGTGAATCTGCCATTGTTCGGGGTCTCGCTCCTCGCTTGTCAACGTGAGTGGGACCCTGCTGCAGCAGTTTTTTTCTCTACTTGCGCAAATAAAGGATCTACGGTCAAAGAGCCCTTCAAACTTGCTCCTCCGGGGTCTTGGACCTCCATACGAGGCCATCACTGCCTTAGGGAAAGGGGGGGGGGATTTTACAACACTCTCTTCATGGAGAACGTGATCAAAAGCTACCATGGCTGTCCTCTCCCTTCCCTGACAGAGGCAGCAGGCCCCAGAGCTGCATGGAAGCGTGAGCATGAGAATGCTGCAGGACTCAGGGCCAGGCTTATGCGCTTCCTCCTTCAACTGTTTCTTTGCAATGAAGTCTTTGGCTTTCCCTCCCTCAGTGGACCTATTCAACTGCAGCTTTTCTCTCTCTAGATCAGGGGTCAGCAGACCTTTTCAGCAGGGGGCCACTCCACCATCCCTCAGACCTTGTGGGGAGCAAGACTATTTTTTGGGGGGGGGGGCAAATGAACGAATTCCTATGCCCCACAAATAACCCAGAGATGCATTTTAAATAAAAGGACACATTTTACTCATGTAAAAACATGCTGATTCCCAGACTGTCCGTGGGCTGGATTGAGAAGGCGATTGGGCCGCATCCAGCACACAGGCCTTAGGTTGCCTACCCCTGACATAGAAACAGGATTCCAAAGAATCGCCAGCAGTTCCCTCCTCCCCTTTTTGAGTCCTCTGGGCCTTAGTTTGCCTAGCCATGCTATAGATCAAGTGAGATGAATCTTTAGCCCTCCTGATGCTGAGAGCCAGTGTGGTGTCGTGGTTAGAGTGTCAGAGTAGGAGGTAAAGGTAAAGATAAAGATGCAGGAACGTTTATAATATAGTTTAGTTTGGTTGCAGAGTCAAACATTTCCTTACTGAGGTCTGCACAGCAGCAAAACGGCTTGCTGACTCGTTAGAGTCTTTCTTAGTTGCGAATCCCTTTTATCCCTCTTAAAAACAATATACATGAATCTGTGTTATAATAAAACAAACCAGTTTACTTTCAGAGGTTACAAAATAAACTACTGGTATATGTTACATATTATTGAGTCTTAACAACTCTTTCATAGCATCTATCAGCAGCAGCAGCTTAACTGTTCAACGGTCCAAACAAACTGACACAGATGACAGTTGATCCTTCTTGGAATGTTGGAGTTGACTGACACATCCCACAAAAGGTACCCCTGACCATTAGGTCCAGTCGCGGACGACTCTGGGGTTGCTGTGCTCATCTTGCTTTACTGGCCGAGGGAGCCAGCATTGGCCACAGACAACTTCCAGGTCATGTGGCCAACATGACTAAGCTGCTTCTGGCGAATCAGAGCAGCGCACGAAAACGCGTTTACCTTCCTGTCAGAGTGGTACCTATTTATCTACTTGCACTTGATGTGCTTTTGAACTGCTAGGTGGGCAGGAGCAGGGACCGAACAACGGTTTGAACTGCCGACTTTCTGACCCTAGGCTCTGTGGTTTAGACCACAGAGCCACTCGCATCCCTCCTCGGAGTAGGAGACCAGGGTTCAAATTCGCACTGAGCCTTGAAGCTCACTGGGTGACTTTGGGCCACTCACTGCCTCTCAGCCTAATCTACCTCGCAGGGTTTTTGATTGAGAAAAGGGTGGGATAATGAATGAATGGATAGAACTACAATTCCCATAATTCCCAGCAAGCATTGACAATGGGAGTTTGGTTCATTGGCCCCTGAAGGGAGTGAACTGCCCTTTTGTTGAAGGGTGGTATATAAATCTAATTAATAAATAAGGGCCAACGGTTGCCCGGACCTGCTCTACATGACTGTTTTGATGGACAGATCAGCAGCTGCTTGGAGATTTTGAAGGAGAGGGAAACACTTCTGGTCTATAAAGCAGAAACAGAAATTGAAAGCACCTGTTTGTCAGTATCACTAGGACAACAGCCGTCTTTACCAGGCGGCGCAAGTGGCTCATTGCACCAGGGCGCAAAAGCTCTGGAGGACGCCTGGTTGGGAGTCTGGGCTGAGTTGGAGTCGTCCGGGACTCCGGGGAAGAGCTGAGAGCTAAACAGAGCACAGGCTAATTCAGTTCAGGAGTGAGCGAGGCACAGGTGCTACTCACGAGGCCCTGCAGAGCTTTCTCCCCCAGCTGGCCCCACCCCTGGGCGCAGGAAACGTGTACGGTCCCAGGCGCCTGATCGCTTGCTCCTTCCTCCTCTCGACGCTCCACCTCCCTGACTCTCAGGGCATTCTTGGAAGGTTTGCTGGCGTCCTGAGTGAGTAGCTGGAGGGAAGTGGGAGCCACTGCTTGACAGAGGGATTTCCCCCCTGTCCCTGTCCCTTTAAGCCACTGGGAGCCAGCTAGGAGAAAGGGAAAGAGAGAGAGAGGGAGGGAGGGAGGGAGGGAGAGAGATGCTCCTAGCTGACTCCCAACTGGGGGCGGGGGAGAGTGCCACCCGCTACTGCCAACAAGTGTTATTTAAATCCTGCTAAAGTTTTCATCTGCTTACAGTGGACTCCTAAATAAATTATAAACTTTCCTCATTCTTTCTTGAAATTATTGTCTTCTTGGTTCCTGAGCTTTCCGGTCAGTTTTGCCATTTCGGCATATTATAACAGCTTGATTTGCCATTCCTCTCTGGCCACTCTAACTTTCTTAAGGAGAAGAGATTATTTATCAATGTTTTAATGTGTTGTAAACCTCTTTGATATTTTATCTTTAAAATATAAAGCGGTATAGAAACGAAATGAATAGGAACTATAATAATAAATGGCATTGCCTCTCCCAGACTGTAACATAGGTTGCATTTGGCGATTTGCTTATATAGCTAAGCTGCATGTTTCTGTTTTGTGAAATTGGTAATTTGTGGTCCCTGCTGCTGTTTTCTGGATTGTCAAAGGTGCCCCTAGGCCAGAAGTCTTGGGGGATGCCTGATTTGTGCTTCAGGCACCAAGACCATGAGGTGAGGCAAGCCAAGCAGATATACAATGGAAAAAGAAAAATCTGACACATTCTAGTGCTTGTTGTGATATCTTTAATGGCTTCTATACACAGAAGCGCACACAATCCTTTGATTTAAAAAAAATCAAGAAACGATCTGGAAGTTAATTTTCCACACATTTCTCTCCTTTTTCTGGAGGGGTGGCCAGGCTAGTGTGTCGCCGGGTGCAGCTCAAAGTAGGTTTTTGGCCCCACGCAAAAGATGGGCAGAAGGGGCTCCAAAGAGAATTCAGCCTTTGTAAAGGACTTGAGTAAATCTCCTGTATCAGCATCAAAAAAGGCAATTCGGCACCCTTCATAGTTAACAGTCACCCGGAACCTCCTCAGCTTCGGATCAGGAAGCGGCAGAGAGCAGCGGGCAGACCTGGGCTTGCTATCCAGCTGCCCAAGTCCCCAGATGCCTTCCTCAGGGGTAAAGCAGTCCAAGCCTTTTCTCCTCACAGACTTCCTGGCCACCCCCACAGCCCAGATGTCGTCAGTTCCCATGGTGACTTCCCAGCAGTGCCTCCCTGCTGTAAACTCCTCACACCCCAGCACAAAGGTACGTCCGCTGAATCTCTCGGGATTGTCCGGCAGCTCTGGATGCGCCTCTCCCCACCTCGCGCTTTGACGATCCTCGGACAGGATCAGGTGGGGATGAGCGGTGTCCGGGTCCAGAGTTACACTTGCTATTGGTGTCGCGAGGAGAGAAAGGAAGAGAAAAGAAAAGAGGAATCAGCCAGGAGGATAGACATCGTGAGCTTAGATCAGGCATGTCCAAAGTTCGTTCAGGGGCCTAATCTGGCCCGCTGGTCGGATTAATCCAGCCCCGGTGGCAGTTAATTTCCTGAGGTAAAATTCTAAACAAACAAACAAACAAACAAACAAAAACCCAAGACAACTTCAATCCTAAAAGAAGCTCAACAACTTTGGTTGGCTCTCTGGTTGGCCCCCACGGCCCTTCACTTCATCAAATCTGGCCCTCTTTGAAAAAGGTTTGGACACCACTGGCTTAGATCCACTCCAGGGATTAGTGAGGAAGGGGGTTCCTTTCCTGACTGGACTGTGGGCCTCCCATGGGCATCACTGCTGGGGTAGCCCAGCTTTGGCCCTCTGTCCAATTTCGAAAGGTCAATGAAGCCACCATTCTCTCTCCCAATAGCCAACTGGCCAAGGACGAAGAAGGGCAGCGATAAAAAGGCTGAGATCTCAGAAAAGGAGTGACTTTGGACTCTGGTTGTGTCCACTGTGCCTCCACCAGCTATCTGCACATGGGCCCCAACAGTTCCCCCCCCCCGATGGATAACTATGATTGATTGAGGCTTACCTTTCTGCAGAAATAGTCCTGATGCTAGAATCTCTGTGAAAGGGAAAGCAAGAGAAATTTAGCATCACACCGTCCTGCTGTTAATGAATGTTAGAGCACAGAAAAAGTCAGTTGATATCATTGTTTAGTCAGAATCTCCTTTCTTGTAAATTGAAGCCAGTGGTTTGAGTCCTACCCTCCAGAGCAGAAGACAATCTTGCTCCATCTTACATGCCCTTTAGATACTTGAAGATGGCTATCATCATATCGTCCTCTCAGTCTGCTCTTTTCCAGGCTAAACATACCTAACTCCCTCAACCATTACTCAGTTTCCAGAACCTTGTTTGTCTTTTCACTTGTTTCCAAATAATCACATTTGACTTCTGCTTATGAGATCTTTTGCCTCTCTCAGCATACGCTAGGATAGCTGCTGTCTGCTTTTGAAAATCTTAGCAAGTTGCCTCTAAAGGCTATTGCCTTAAAGTGTTGGAGTCTAAGGCCTGGCTAAACTTGAGTTGTGACAGAGTGTCATTGAAAATACCAACATGATTATTTAGATCTTGAAATCCAGAACCTGGGAAGTCCCATTGAAATTAATTAATCCGGAGTCTATAATTGGCTGTATTTTGTTTTGTTTCGTTTTTGAACGTGGTAAGATTTGGCTTGATTTGTTATTAATATGGATCCCCCCCTCTTTAGTGGAAAATGAATAAAAATTATTTACAAAAAATAGAAACCACCAAACTGATCATTATATTCACCACAATATTCTTGCACACTCACACATCCCAAATTCAGTGGGCCTTAAGTCATACAAAGCTTCAGCCACAGACGTGTGTGAGTTTTCTCAAGTGTCCCTGCATAAATTTGAATGTGGGTGAGACACTGTTGCTGAAGGAATATACATGTTTCCTTCATGCTTAGGTGATGTACACCAGAGAGGGGAACGTTGTGGCTATCAAAATGTTGTTGGACTCCCATTATCAGCTGGGGCAGATGGGAGTTGGAGTCCAAAACAAATGGAAGGCACCAGGCTGGGAGAGGCAGTCTTAGCAAATGAAGTTTTGAGCCGTGGTAGGACCTCCTTTCCCCTTCAGTGAAATTTAAAGTTACCTTCCCCACTGACCCTCAAGTTCAATTTTTACTGGCTCTCCCAGCATTACAAAGGACACCTTGAGCTTTTCCTCAACCTCCATCTGCACCAATTCAATATCCAGCATGACATTTTTGCAGCCATTACCTTTGAACTGCTCTATGACAGCTTCCAGAAAGGGATTTATATCACGGAACTCCCAAACTTCCCACAGAAATTCAGGAGGGAAAATGTTGGGAGCCTCAAACGTCTGCCTCCCCTCATGCCTGTAGAGAAATAAAACATTTAATTATGCCAGTTTGCTCTCCATCCAAACTAGAATTCCCAAAGGAAGCAAAATAAGGAGAGGGAGAAAGATCACAAAGGTCTCAAGAAACTGGTTGGTCAGATTCAAGGTGAAAAATAAGAGGACAGCTAATAAGAGTAAGGTAACAAAATAGTTAAGATTATATAGGACAATGATATTAGTAATGTAACAATTAATTAAAAATGAGAGGCAATTACTAAAGATGAAAGACAGTGAAACGCAGCAGGAGGGACTGGAGGAAGTCACTTCAAGATGGTATGGGAAAAAGAAGGGGAAAATATGAATTTCGTTTTTATGGTTGCAATTTGTATGTCTTTTGTGTATGTGCTTTAGGTTATGTTAAGTCTTGTTTATAAGTTTGGAAAAACCCAATAAAAATCATTTTTAGAAAAAAAGAAAAAAGAAAAATAAGAGGACAGCTGAAACGTATATTGAAATAAGCAGTGCAGGGAATAAAAGTGTGAACAATGGTTTGTTGCTTTCTTAGATATATCCCTGTTTTGGAAGACTGTTGCGACTACCAGGTGGAAACAGAAAGAAAGGAAAGAGAATCAGAATTAAACGAAAGACAGAAACTGAGAGAAGGAAGTTTTGAAGTGAAAATAGGAACTTTAGAAAAAGTGGGCCCCTATTGAATTGTTATAAGCTGGAGGTCACAGAGACCTTCACTCTCCCCTTGGAAACAGCCAGTGTCTTTCCTGCTGTCCACATCCTTCACAGAACCACAAAGTGCAAAGGAAAAGAAGAGGGATCCACATACCTCTGCAAAGTGCTTCTAATATCCTGCAGGGGAAAGAGAAAAAGAAGAGAGAACTCAGCATCCACAACTGGCCATACATCGAAGCCCACGCCCCATGCCTCAGCCCAGCCAGGGTAATGCCTTAAAACCAGAACAGCCTCTTAAAGGAAGCCCTGAGCAGGCACAACAGAGGACCAGTAAGGGGTCAGACCAAGCGTCCACCTATTTTCAGCCCAATTTGGGTAATATAGCCAAAGAAGGGGAAACGTTTTAAAAGAAGCCCTGAAATGACAAACTGTCCCACACCCTAAAAGGCACCAAAAATTGGCCCTGTTCATTGCAGGGATCAGGCCAAGGCATCCACCCAGTCCAGTCCTCTCTTGGCAACAGCAGCTTCTGGAAAGCCCACAAGGAGGCCAGGAAGGCAACATCACTAATTTGGGCGTCAGCAGCAGATGCACCATCAGCCAAGAGCAGAAAACATCTGATTCCATCATTGTTAAGTAACAAATTAAGGTGAGCATTCTCTCCTTGTTCTCTTAGATGCTCCTGCACCTAACAGAAGAGAACAGCTACCAGCTCCACAAAACCAAACAATGTCACTTTTTGTACAATGACAGAGGCAGAGACTGGTCTGGTAGTGGCCTTGACCTGGAGAAAAGCTTGAGCTCCTTATGCCACTGTCCTACCTGCAGGAGTTCACTGGGGGGCTGCTGAAGCTTCTCCTCCAACTCCTGGATGCTATTTTGAAGAGATTCGAGTTCTCTGGAGACCCTGGCCAGCTGCTCATTCTTTTTCCTCACAATCTCAGTCTCCACCTCTTTCATCTCCTTCAGCCGCTGGTTTTCAAATTTTCTCAGAAACAAACGTAGTTGCTTAAACTCACCCTTCATCTTCTGCCTATCTGATACTACTTTTTTCTGCAAGAAACATTTGGAAAGAAAAACAGGCTGTTAGCAACATTGCCACTCCTTCTGCAGTGTAAAATGGGTTTGAGGATTGCTGCAAGGGAACAGGGTGGGACGGGTGCTTCTGAATTTTCACAGATGATGCATCAGTTTTCAAGCAAATAAAAACTGTCCTTCCCATCAGAACATGCGTCCCCAAATAAATAGATATCTAAAAGAGTAGTGCTGCCTGATGGCTTCAGTATGTAATCTTATATTCCCCCAAGCATTAGTTTTTTTTCTTATTTGCTTACTTCCCAGTAAGAGCGACACTTACAAGCAAGACTTCACTTTTGCCTCTTGTTTTTGCTTCATTTGCCTCAATTTTTGCCTTCTCCTCCTTCAGAGTCTTCAGGGACCTGCAGAGCTGATCCTGAAAAGAAAAGTTCCCATTTGGGTTTCTTGGAGATAACCATCATAATCGTCATTGAGACAGAGAGAAGAAAAGGAAAGGAAAGGAAAAGGAAAGGACAGAATTATGTTATTGTTCCCCAGTTTTTTAGTTTTAAGAGCCTGCTTCTGCCATCTAAAGTATTTAGCCTACGGGAGATGTAACTGATAAGTGTTATGGAGAAATGTTTGCCCACTAATGCAAATAAAAGCTACCATACTACAGCATGGGTATCGCGACTGAGAAAGTGTTAAGTCATGTTTGTCCTGGGAAACATTGTTGATATTCTAACATACAGGGGTCAGAAGAGTTTATGTCTAGGACTGCTAAGAAGTGGTTTTTGTTTTTTTTAGGGAATTCAATTGTGTGGGTTACTTGATTGTTGCTGCATAGTGGCCAGTAGGGGTTGGTTAAAGCTGTTGGAATGCACTGCTTGCTTTGTAAAAACCTGGTCTTGCATTTATCCAAGCATGTGGATCTGAACTTTGCTTGTAAATCTGAAATCTGCTTTCACCCTCCTCCTCATCTGAAACAGCACACCTGCACTGAAAGCCTAAGATCAAACACCAGTGGTAGACCTACATTAACACAACTGGCTTAAAACTCATGACTCTTGAGTTCTTTGCATAGTTTAGGGCTGGCAACAGGAGAAAGGAGGAGGAGGAGGAGGAGGAGGAGAAGAAGAAGAAGAAGAAGAAGAAGAAGAAGAAGAAGAAGAAGAAGAAGAAGAAGAAGAGGAGGAGGAGGAGTTGTTGTTGTTTGGATTTGATATCCAGCTATATCACTACCCGAAGGAGTCTCCAAGCAGCTCACATTCTCCTTTCCCTTCCTCCCCCACAACAAACACTCTGTGAGGTGAGTGGGGCTGAGAGACTTCAGAGAAGTGTGACTGGCCCAAGGTCACCCAGCAGCTGCATGTGGAGGAGCAGAGACGCGAACCCAGTTCACCAGATTAAGAGTCTACCATTCTTAACCACTACACCGCACTGGGTTGTTTTATGCCTCTAATGTGGTTTTGTTGTTTGTTTATTTGTTTTTTGGTGAAGGGCAGTACCTGTATACAGTTATACCTTGGTTTACAACCATAATCTGTTCTGGAGGTCTGGTTGTAAACCAAAACACGGTGTAACCCAATGGGGCCTCCAAAAAAAGGGGGGGTTGTAATAATAATATAAAAGGGACACACACTTCAGGGTTTGACATGGTTGTAATCCAAAACAGTTACAAACCCAAGGTACCACTGTATATAAATAGAATTAAATCAATGTATTAATTCTTTCCATTTTTGCTCTGCTTTCTCTGCTATTAGTATTATCAGATTTTGAAAGGGGAAATTCAATTTGCACTCATTTGAGCTGCATTTATTTTTCCTATTTTGTGCACAATCATATCTAATGTACATATCCTGTAGTCTTAAGACGGCAGAGCAAGACTCAGCCCCTTAAAAACAAGCATCTTTCCAAAGATGTGTAAAATATAATTAGATGAGGGGCCTCCTGAGCATGTGCAGAGTCAGTTGACAGCAGACTGCATCCCTCACACCTAGGATTAGAGGGATAAATGCTCACTCAGAGAAGACAGTGGTTTGCAGACAGTATTGAAACTTGATAGCTAACTGGCTAAGTTTGATAGAGCATGTCAAGGTTGCAGGTTCGATAACCTTATGGGACAACTGCATATTGCTGCATTACAGCGGGTGGGACTAGATGACCCTCAGGATCCCTTCCAACTCTACAATTCTATGATTTTAATTCTCATCATATATACTAGCCATTCCTATTAATGGTTCATACTAACCTTGTAGTCTTGGACGGCTTCTGCCACAGGAACCACCTTGTGGCCACTGTGCTCTTGGGATGTGTCACAGTCCCCACAGAAGGGGACTTCATCGTCTTGGCAAAAGAGGTCCAGGGTCTTCTGGTGCCTCTGACATTCCGAGCGCCTCCTTTGAGCCTCTCTCTCCTCAGAATGATCCCACTCACGGATGATTCCGACCATATTGGTGAGAAGCCTGTTTTGCTTGAATTCCTTTTCTACAGCCCTTCTGCACACAGGGCACTTGGTTTCCCCACCAGCCCTTCTGCAATCAGGGCACCTGGTTTCCTCACCAGACTCCTCCCAGCATCTCAAGATGCATCTTTCGCAGAAGTTGTGCCTGCAGCCCAGTTCCACCGGACGAGTAAAGTAATTGAGGCAGATGGAGCAGGTGACTTCATTCCGGATCCTCTTCCTGTACCTCTCCTCATCCATGGCTTCACTCCTGTTGTAATGGACCACTCTCCTTCTCCAGAAGCAGCCGTACCTGGAAGAGAGATGGATCCCTGTGAACTTTAATCTGAAATACCCTATATACTCGAGTATAAGCCTAGTTTTTCAGCACATTTTTTGTGCTGAAAAAGCCGCCCTTGGCTTATACTCGAGTGAGGCAGGCAGTGGCTCCTATGAAGCTTGGGTGCCTCGGCTTATATTCGGGTCGGCTTATACTCGAGTATATACGGTAGGAAATGTAACCCCTGCCCCATTCGCACGGACCTTCTCAGCAGTGGCACCCACCCTGTGAAACGCCCTCCCATCAGATGGTCAAGGAGATAAAAGAACTACACAACTTTTAGAAGACATCAGAAGGCAGCCCTGTATTGGGAAGCTTTTAATGTCTGACGTTTTATTGCATTTTATATGTGGGATCAAAGAAATGTGTCTACCACACCCTGGAAAGAAAGATGATCACCCTCCCTCAAGTATTTAGGAAAGGCAAATCTCATCACAAGAATTACAAGGGAGGATAGATTCTCCCTTGCCAAAACAGCCATGGGGGTCTGTTGTTCAGTGGGTAGACCAGGGGTCCCCAAACTAAGGCCCGCGGACCAGATAAGGCCAGAGGGACTTGTTTATCCAGCCCGCTGCGACCCCCACCCTTACCGGCGCTGCATTATTTCCGATGCACATCTGGGTCGGAGGAGGCCCATGTACATGCACACAAGCTATTTCCAGTGCTCCTCCGACCCGGATGCACTGGAAATTGCATGTGCACACACGTATGGGCGCCCCCCCCCCCCGCCCTATCAGTTCTGGAGACCCCGGCCCATGGTGCAGTAAGTTTGCTGACCCCTGGGTAGACTGAAGATCCTAGCTCAAGTCCTAAAATTTCCAGGAAGGATTGGGAGGGACCCATGTCTGCAACCTGAACTGCAATTGCCAAATGTTTTTCCCCATGGACAGCTGCATAATTACCGGTGGTCTGGGCAGACCACTTAATGATTTGCTTTGGTTTTAATTCTGCATTGTAGGGGGTTGGACTTGATGACCCTTTGGCTCCCTTCCAACTCTGCAATTCTATGATTCTATTATTTTCTAGTCTGTTTTAGCAATTGTAATGCACTGTGTTCAATGGATTTTAATTGCATTCTGTTCCTTCATATATATATATTTGTATAGTATTTTAATACGTTTGCCATTTGCATTCCAATTAATTCAACATTTAATGCAATAAAAAAATAAGAAACACAGCATCAAAAAATACAATCGAAAATCAGCATGGATATTTAATTTACCACCTCAGTTGAGCTTGCCATTGAAGCTTGTCACCATGTGGAAAAACCCTGGTCCAGAAACAGCTTCGCTTGTATTTTATTTTATTTAACACACACACCACTTTTTAATAATAGAACCTCTAGCAGGCATCCCCAAACTGCGGCCCTCCAGATGTTTTGGCCTACAACTCCCATGATCCCTAGCTAACAGGACCAGTGGTCAGGGATGGTGGGAATTGTAGTCCAAAACATCTGGAGGGCCAAAGTTTGGGGGTGCCTGCTAGGCAGTTGACAATAAAGGTTTATGTTTAAAAGACATTGGAGATGAGGTAAACCGGGGGCTGGATGTGAGAGAGGCACTTTTAACTTCATTTTTTAAAATCATCATGCGGATGGTTCCCATGATGCAGATCACAAGAGGACGCCATATTTATTATCTGCCGCGTTTGTTAGCTGCTTTGTACAAAAACGTGGTTCTTATCGACTTGGATGTAGAGGTTAAATCGGCTAAAATCCAGGTGTAAACAGAGAGCAAAGCCTCCTGCGATAGGAAAGTCCTAAAATGCTCATCCGGCAACACGAATAAGAGCAGGGAAATAAGAGCCAATCGTGGGAAATGCTAAAAAGGGCGTGGATGGCGCTGGAATTTTTGGGAGCTAAACTTCCCCACCCGCGCACGCACTAAAAACCCGCACCTGGAGATGCAGGATTTGAACCTGGGACCTTCTGCACGCAAAGCAGACTAGAGAAGACGGACACACACATTTAAGTTACGGCTTCTCGAGAAATTCATCTGCCTCCCCCCCCCACCCCGCCCCGTTTTTCTTTCTAATTTAACAGCAATTTCTAAGTAATCTGAACCCTTCATTTCATATACTGTACAGGCTCACTCAGCTAGCGGAAAGAGACATGCAGTCCCGATTCTTTTAAAGGATCGCCCGTGATGTCAAGGAAGGGTAAAACCGAGGCCAGGGGGAAAGAACCACCTTCATTCATCTTCCCATCGCTAAATAAAACGCACCCACACGTATCGTGTACCCGTGACAACATCCCCGCGCAAAGGGCACTCAGCTCGCGAAAAGAGACCGCTAAATAAAACGTATCATGTACACGTGTCGGATCCCTAGCGGAAAGGGCACGGAAAGGACCCCGCAGCGTTACGCGCGCCTTTTTTGAGCCATAAATCTCGCTCAACTCCTTGATCTGGGGTTGCAAATTGGGGGCTGCAATCTCCCCCCGGGAGGAAGTTTCCCTTTATTCCCCGAGTTCGGGCAGAGCAGCGATAGGGAGCAATGGAAAAGAGATGGGGGAACTCGGTTAAAAAGGGGGGGGAGTCCCCCGTGACTTTTCAACTTTTCAATATATATATATATAACTTTTCAATATATATATTGAATATATATATAGTATATTATATATATAATATATATATATATATATCACTTCCCACGATTGGCTCTTATATATATATATATAAGAGGACTAGAGATAAAACTGAGGGTAAGGGAAGGGAACACCATCCTGTCCCCAAGCAAAATAAAAGCCATTCACACGACGGTGTACAAGGATCTCCCGCGCGACATGCTAGGAAAGGGTCCTGCCGGGTGAGGAGCGCCTATTGAGCAATGAATCTCTCTCACCTTAGTGATAATGCGGGGCGAGATCGGTGAGCAAACCGGATCCAAGCCGGAGAATCCTTCCGTCTCCACGTGCGACCAAAGCAGCAATTCGTAGCGCTCCTAATCCGGCGGAGAGAGGAGCAAGGTGACCCCTTTTTACCTGATCCGGAGCAGCTCTGGTGAGCAGCAAAGGGAGGAGCCGAAGCAGCTGGCGACGAAATCAAAATCGCCGCCTCGAGAAAAGAAGCCAGTCAGAGACTTGGCAGCCAATCAGCTCTTGGGAGGCTCCAAAATGCAGATCTGCGATTCTTATCTTTATATACGGAGAATTGAAGCAATCGTAATCAGGGAGCCAATCAATTCAGGGAAGGTCGCACCCCCCCTTATTCTGCATTGGGGGTGTGTGGGGGTGTCTGCATTTCAAAAAAGCATTTTATTGCATGTTCATTTATAATCAGTGCTTTTTTTTCTAAACAAAATGTTTAGGGGTACTCTCATTTCCCTACTCATATTGAAATACTGCCCCTCAATGAGGCCAAACTTAGATTCACAAAATGTTTAGGGGTATGCGTACCCCTGCATCCCCCCCGAAAAAAACCACTACATACCGTATAATAAACATAATTTGCAATCAACAACAACAATAGCTGCTAGTCTGTCCTTTATTTGGGGGGAGCGGAACAGCAGCTTAAAGTTAGAACGGAGAGCAAGTTTATGGGGTTTGGAGCCCAGAGTTTTGCAGCGCGTTGTCAGCAATATGCTGATGGGACACAGCTCTTCATCTCCTTTACAGCATCTGCAGGTGAGGCAGCGAATGTCATGGACTTGGCATTGGACTGAATTAGGTAAACCCCGACCCACATAATCGATCGCATGAAACAGCACATGCACACACTTTGAAGGGCAACGTCCACCAACTCTGGGTGGGGGGGTTGGCCCCCTCAAATATTTTATATTTTATAGGAGATGGCTCCTATGCCGGAGACAAACTTTGCAGATTTTGATACCATCAGGCTGGGATTCCCAAAAGCATTGGGAGAGGCTAAGCCAGGGGTCAGCAACCTTTTTCAGTCATGGGCAGTTCCACTGTCCCTAAGACCATGTGGTAAGGTAAAGGTAAAGGGACCCCTGACCATTAGGTCCAGTCGTGTCCGACTCTGGGGTTGCGGCGCTCATCTCGGGTTACTGGCCGAGGGAGCCGGTGTACAGCTTACGGGTCATGTGGCCAGCAGGACTAAGCCACTTCTGGCAAACCAGAGCAGCGCACGGAAATGCTGTTTACCTTCCCAACCCGAGCGGTACCTGTTTATCTACTTGCACTTTGACATGCTTTCGAACTGCTAGGTGGGCAGGAGCAGGGGACCGAGCAAGGGGAGCTCACCCCGTCGCGGGGATTCGAACCGCCGACCTTCTGATTAGCAAGCCCTAGGCTCTGTGGTTTAACCCACAGCAACTATATTTTGAAGGAGGAAAAAATGGATGAATTCCTATGCCCGCTGATTCCCTGACCATCTGTGGGCTGGATTGAGAAGGCGATTGGGCTGCATCGGGCCCACGGGCCTTAGGTTGCCTACCCCTGCCATAGGCATTGAGAGAGGCTAAGCATCTGCAGCCCTGGAGGCATTCCGCCTGTTGTTGCAAAAGCATTACCAGCTTGAGTGGGACTTTGATTGGATCTGCTACTCCTGAACAATCCATTTGCAATTGAATCAAATACGCTTATCTCTTGCATGAAGCAACTGCCTTCTGGCATGCCTTGCAAGAATAGCTGCCCTGCCCTGCTCCTAAGGGTGTGTCTAAAAGCAGAGACATCATGCATAGTTAAAGCTATGGTTTCCCCAGTAGTCATGTATGGAAGTGAGAGCAGGACCATAAAGAAGGCTGATTGTGGAAGAATGGATGCTTTTCACCAGGGGTCAGCAACCTTTTCCAGCTGTGGGCCGGTCCACCATCCCTCATACCATACCATGTGGTGGGCCCCACTATATTTTGAAAAAAATAATAATGAACGAATTCCTATGCCCCACAAATAACATTTTAAATAAAAGGACACATTCTACTCATGTAAAAACACTCATTTTTTGTTTTCTTTCTGAGGTGTAATACTCCTAGTATAAATGCACAAATGTATTGTATAATAAGAGACATGATGCAATGTATTGTAATATAATTTCATTTATTATTGTAATATATGAAGATTAATCAATAAAATTATATTTTAAAAAAGAAAAAGAATTGATGCTTTTGAATTATGGTTCTGGAGGAGACTCTTCAGAGTCCCATGGACTGCAAGAAGATCAAACCTCTCCATTCTGAAGGAAATCGGCCCTGGGTGCTCACTGGAAGGACAGATCCTGAAGCTGAGGCTCCAATACTTTGGCCACCTCATGAGAAGAGAAGACTCCCTGAAAAAGACCCTGATGTTGGGAAAGATGGAGGGCACAAGGAGAAGGGGACGACAGAGGACGAGATGGTTGGACAGTGTCCTCGAAGCTACCAACATGAGTCTGACCAAACTGCGGGAGGCAGTGGAAGACAGGAGTGCCTGGCGTGCTCTGGTCCATGGGGTCACGAAGAGTCGGACATGACTAAACGACTAAACAACAACAACAGAAGGGAAGGGAGGGCCTAGGGATTGTTTTGTAGGCAGCCCTGCCTCCAAGCTCCCCAGGCGAATGGTGCCTCAGGTCCTGTCCAAGGGGGTGTTTGTGAGGAGGCACCTCTCTATGGGGCAGGGGGGCAGCTCAGAGACCAGGGGCAGCAGCTGTGGCTGCCCAGAGGACAAGACTCTAAGCCAGTGTAGTGTAATGTTTAGAGCCCACAAAAATCTCTTGCAGTGGCAGTCAGAATGCAGAAAACCAATGAGAGAAATGGGCAGGTGTAAGTATGCTGTTTGAAAGTGCACAACACAGTGTGACGTTCAATGACTGTGGATGAGACAACAGGGCTTGGAGCGAAACATTATAAAAGTAGGTCATGCTGTAAATAGATATACATGGAACTGAGCACCAGGCTGGTTTAGTTGTTTCCAGAGTCACCTGAGATTTCTAATATTTTGATCCTAGTATTGTCCAACCAACCAAGGGTGCTGTATGCATATATAATAATAATAATGATAATAATGATAATAATAATAATAATAATAATAATAATAATAATAATAATAATAATAATTTATTGTCGTAGGAAATTTGAGGAGGAATCCAGAGAAAGGGGTTCGATTCCGGGTGGAATCCCGTAACCCCAGCAGGACGTTGTTTGAGACTTCCCGCTGCCAAAGAACAGAGACCGGACCAGAGTTCTAACGTGAAGCAAGGCGGCTGGTAAGCCTGACCAGTTTATTTAACTGTTGCAACAGGGTTCCACTCACGCGGCAGGCGTAGGAGGCAAGAACCCCGAACAAAAGGACAGTGGGACATATATACATTTTTGACACAATACATGACAAAGGAAAGACAGGATTATACAGGTGTGGTAAGAAGGATCTTCGGGTGGTGAATGGATCCCAGGAAGGGAGGAGATCCTTTGGGTGGGCCGCGTGTGGGTGGCGGGAGTCTCTCCAGGTGGCTGTTATCTTCGTTAATGCTTTTCCCTTTATTTGCAGGTACCCTGGAGCCGGATGGGAGTCACCCGATGGGATGTATGGGCGGGAAGGCGTGTTTTTCCTTCCTTGACTTGATTTACTTAATAAAGCTTCATGATTGAATCGGGGTGTCTGTGTACTTTTGAAAGACCTTGCTTTACAGACAACAATTGGTAACACTTTACTTGAGATACATACATTTCAGAGGTGGATACATTTTCAAGGGTGGATACATTTGCATTCTGGGAGTACAATGTACAAAGGATACAGTATACATGACAAATGCTTAAGAAAGAGAGTGTATAGAGATTCCGGGACGTTATTTGTTTCACTTTATTTCCGGGCGGGGTAACCATGTGTCTTTTCCAGATCGCTACTCCCTGAGGGATGTTTGTCAGGGTTCAGCGGGGATCATGATGATCGTGTAGTGACATTTTATTAATAAATCATCTTCGCAGAAAAGGGCTATGGGAGAATGATAATCTATACCTACCCCCCCAACATTTATTATTTGTACCCCGCCCATCTGGCCGGGTCTCCCCAGCCACTCTGGGTGGCTTCCAACAAATATCAAAATACATTAAAATATCACAGATTAAAAACTTCCCTAAACAGGGCTGCCTTCAGGTATTTTCTAAATGTCAGGTAGTTGTTGATCCCTTTGACCTCTGATGGGAGGGCGTCCCACAGGGCGGGCGCCACTACCGAGAAGGCCCTCTGCCTGGTTCCCTGTAGCTTTGCTTCTCGCAGTGAGGGAACCACCAGAAGGCCCTCGGAGCTGGACTTCAGTGTCCGGGCTGAACGGTGGGGGTGGAGACGCTCCTTCAGGTATACAGGACCGAGGCCGTTTAGGGCTTTAAAGGTCAGCACCAACACTTTGAATTGTGCTCAGAAATGTACTGGGAGACAATGTAGATCTCTCAGGGCCGGTGTTATGTGGTCCTGGCGGCCACTCCCAGTCACTAGTCTAGCTGCCGCATTCTGGATTAATAGGACAAAAAAGGGGAGAGCCTGGGCTCTATCGTGACAATCCCTGAAACGAGATACTAAGAACTGAAGTGCTAAACTGAGGTAAAACGTTACTCAAAAATAAAGTAGTACCATTAAACTGCAACGTACATAAGATAAAGCTAAAGCCAAAATAAGAACCTTTAAACTGAAAATACCTGGCGATTTTTAATTTTTTTAAAAATTTTTTTTAATTTTAACTTTATTGAAAAAAAAGAGATAATAGACACACACACACAAAACCCCCACACCTCACAAAGTGGCACCATCAGAGGGGGGTGACACTTTTAAATATTATTTATTTATTTATTTTACATTTTTATTATTTTTTATTTTATTTTTATTTTAACTTTATTGGGGGGAAAAAGAGATAATAGACACACACACACACACAAAACCCCCACACCTTGCAAAGTGGCACCATCAGAGGGGGGTGACACTTTTTAATTTTTTTAAGTTTTTTTTTAAAATTAAAGTGGTGGGGGGTGACAAAAAAAATTCCGCCCCGGGTACCACCTGGGCTTGCTACGCCTCTGGGTAGGGTCTCAGCCTGCGTACCAGATGGAGCTGGTAGACATCCGCCCTGGACACAGAGTTAACCTGCGCCTCCATGGACAGCTGTGAGTCCAAAATGACTCCCAGGCTACGCACCTGGTCCTTCAGGGGCACAGTTACCCCGTTCAGGACCAGGGAGTCCCCCACACCTGCCCGCCTCCTGTCCCCCCAAAACAGTACTTCTATCTTGTCAGGATTCAACCTCAATCTGTTAGCCGCCATCCATCCTCCAACCGCCTCCAGGCACTCACACAGGACCTTCACCGCCTTCACTGGTTCTGATTTGATTGCCCACATCAGAAAATTTGGACCAACAGTAAAGTCCTAATTAGTTTTAAATATGTAATATTTGACTGTAAATAATCATAATTATATAATTCCAAATTCAGATTTCTGGAAACCGACACCCTCAAGCCTATTTTGGGGTTGGAGGTAGAATCAGAAAGCACCTTTTTATTAATTGTTATCTTGTTAAAGGAATATATATGCAGTATATGTTACACTATAGCACAGCAAAAGGATAAATGTTGTCTGGAAATTTGCCATTCCAGAATACAGTGGTACCTCGGGTTAAGTACGCTTCAGGTTAAGAACGGACCTCCGGAACAAATTAAGTACTTAACCCGAGGTACCACTGTATAATAAATGACCAACGTTCTTTAAAAACACCCATTTGTCTATTCATTACCACCTTCTGTGGTTTGTCAAATGGGTCAACATTCCACCCCCCCAACTATTCTAAAATTAAGGGTGCCATCATCCATGTTCAAGCTTTAGCAATATTTTTGCAGAGGAAAGCAAGTTTAATATTAGTTCCAAGCCTCCTCTGGTTCCATTGTGGTGGAGGGAAAGTTTCTTAACCCTTTGCTTGCTCAACTGCTGCACAACAGCCCTGCAGTGTTGCCAGATAAGTATTGCTACCAGGGAAGTTGCTGCCACCACTAGCCCTTCTCAGTCACCTACAGCACAAGAAACAAGGTGGAACTGGGGATATCCCATTGATGGTCAAATCCTGGGAAAAGTTTGTTTACTGAGCTGGTTGAGCCACCTGGTGTGTTTTTTCCCTGCCAGCAAACAAGTTACCTAGCAACAGCTCCTGATTGGCCAGAGTTCCAAGGGAGGCAGTTGGAGTGGAGTGAGAGTCTGTGAGAGATTCATGGGGTCTGAAGGGGATTCTGTCAGGAGAGTTTGTTCTGACAGCGGGTAGAGCTGAGGAGAGCCAAGAACTCGCATTATATGTTCTCAGTTCTGAATCACAGAACACTGTTAAAATAGAAAAGACACAGTCCCCACACAGTGTTCACAGGAAATACGGTCCTCAGAGGGAACAGAGGGAATACTCTGACAGGAAAGGACAGTAGTGATTCTGAGGCAAAGGAGGATTTGGGGGTCTGTAAGGAAACAGTCCAGTTAAAATGCTAAATTCCTGAAGTGTTTGTGGAAGATGTGTAAAAGAAAGTAACCTTAAGCCTGAACAGCATACAGCCTAAAACTTGAAACTGTAATCATTTTAATAAAAATGGTTGTTACATTTTGGTGAAAGAAGAACCAAAACTCCTTGTTTACACCTGTTATAATAAAGTTTAAAATAGAAAAGACACAGTCCCACACGGTGTTTACAGGAAAAAGGGTCCTCAGAGAACCCTGATTCATTCTCCATTGGGGCAGCTTCCTATATTTTGAGAGGGGGTTGCCAGGTTTTTTTTGTTGGTTTTTTTTCTCTTAAAAAAAGAGAGAGAACATTCTAGCTAGCTTTCTTCTTTTTAAAATAGTTTTTATTTGATTTTACAAGTGGAAAAAAAGGAAAAAGAAAAGATTCACATTACCAAATAGAGAGATTACTCTGAACCCCTCGACTTCCCACCTTCCCCTCCATGGGTCCTATTGTCAACATTTTTGACTAGGTACCCCTGACCGTTAGGTCCAGTCGTGGATGACTCTGGGGTTGCGGTGCTCATCTCGCTCTATAGGCCGAGGGAGCTGGCATTTGTCCACAGACAGCTTCCAGGTCATGTGGCCAGCATGACTAAGCTGCTTCTGGCGAATCAGAGCAGTGCACGGAAACGCCGTTTACCTTCCCGCCGGTGCAGTACCTATTTATCTACTTGCACTTTTTGGCGTGCTTTCGAACTGCTAGGTGGGCAGGAGCTGGGACCGAACAACGGGAGCTCCCCCTGTTGCGGGGATTCGAACCGCCAACCTTCTGATTGGTAAGCCTTAGGCTGTGTGGTTTAACCCACAGCGCCACCCGCTACTCCCGACAAGTGTTATTTAAATCCTGCTAATGTTTTCATCTGCTTACAGTGGACTCCTAAATAAATTATAAACTTCCCCCATTCTTTCTTGAAATTATTGTCTTCTTGGTTCCTGAGCTTTCCGGTCAGTTTTGCCATTTTGGCATATTATAACAGCTTGATTTGCCATTCCTCTCTGGCCGCTCTAGCTTTCTTAAGGATGTACGCAAAAGAGATTACACAGCAACTTGCGACATCACACACAGTCTGCAGTTCGTTGGCAGTAGGAGTACAATATGGACATGTTTTTAAATTATCATCCTACATAAAAAACCTGACTGTACCAAATTCCCAAAGGTTATTTACAAAAGCCAGGTTAAACATTTCCCCCTCTGCAGTGCTGGAGGGCAGGATGAGAGGAGTTCCCTACCAGGAAAGACTGTGTTCATGTGCCCAAGACACAGACTCTATCAAACATATTTTGGTGCAGTGTGTGAAATTAGAGCAAGCCAGGGCTGGACTGATTTCACCCCTGCTAGTTCCGAATCTAGTAAAATCAGAGGATTACAATGTCAGGTTCCTACTGGAAGATGGGACAAATGCCAGAACATTAGTAGTGACAAAGATTTATCCGTGGTTGCTAGAACCAATGATCCCTATTTTAAGTCTGAACAAAATGCTTGTGTAACCTGAAGGCTGGTTGTTCAAATTAGTTATTGCTTTGTAACGAATTGATGGGTCTATGGACCGTAATAAAGACTGTATTGTAATAATAATAATAAATGGCATTTACTCGTCAGGCATTGCCTCTCCCAGACTGTAACATAGGTTGCATTTGGCGATTTGCTTATATATCTAAGCTGCATGTTTCTGTTTTGTGAAATTGGTAATTTGTGCTCCCTGCTGCTGTTTTCTGGATTGTCAAAGGTGCCCCTAGGCCAGAAGTCTTGGGGGACGCCTGATTTAGCCTCAGGCACCAAGACCATGAGGTGAGGCAAGCCAAGCAGATATACAACGGAAAAAGAAAAATCCAACACATTCTAGTGCTTGTTGTCATATCTTTAATGGCATCTATACACAGAAGCACACACAATCCCTTGATTTAAAAAAATCAAGAGACGATCTGGAAGTTAATTTTCCACACATTTCTCTCCTTTTTCTGGAGGGGTGGCCAGGCTAGTATGTCACTGGGTGCAGCTCAAGGTAGGTTTTTGGCCCCACGCAAAAGATGGGCAGAAGGGGCTCCCCAGAGAATTCAGCCTTTGTAAAGGACTGGAGTAAATCTCCTGTATCAGCCTCAAAAAAGGCAATTCGGCACCCTTCATAGTTAACAGTCACCCGGAACCTCCTCAGCTTCTGACCAGGAAGCGGCAGAGAGCAGCGGGCAGACCTGGGCTTGCTAGCCAGCTGCCCAAGTCCCCAGATGCCTTCCTTAGAGTGAAAGCAGTCCAAGCCCTTTCTCCTCACAGACTTCCTGGCTACCCCCACAGCCCAGATGTCGTCAGTTCCCAAGGTGACTTCCCAGCAGTGCCTCCCTGCTGTAAACTCCTCACACCCCAGCACATAGGTACGTCCGCTGAATCTCTCGGGATTGTCCGGCAGCTCTTGTTGTGTCTCTACCCACCTCGCGCTTCGACGATCCTCGGACAGGATCAGGTGGGGATGAGCGGTGTCCGGGTCTAGAGTTACACCTGCTATTGGCATCGCGAGGATAGAAAGGAAGAGAAAAGAAAAGAGGAATCAGACAGGAGGATAGACATCGTGAGCTTAGATCAGGCATGTCCAAAGTACGTTCAGGGGCCTAATCTGGCCCACTGGTCGGATTAATCCAACCCCGGTGGCAGTTTATTTCCTGAGGTAAAATTCTAAAAACAAAACAAAACCCAAGACAACTTCCTAAAAGAAGCTCAACAACTTCGGTTGGCTCTGTGGTTGGCTCCCACGGCCCTTGACTTCATCAAATCTGACACCACTGTGACACAACCAATTTCAAAAGCTCTTTGAAGCCACTATTCTCTCTCTCAATAGCCAACTGGCTGAGGACAAAGAAGGGGAGCAATAAAAAGACTGGGATCTCAGAAAAGGAGTAACATTGGACTCTGGTTGTGTCCACTGTGGCCCCACCAGCTATCGGCACATGGGTCCCAACAGCTCACCCTGATGGATAACTATGATTGATTGATCGATTGATTGAGGCACCTCAGCTTACCTTTCTGCAGAGAGAGTCCTGATGTTAGAGTGGCTGTGAAAGGGAAAGCAAGAGAGATTAAGCATCACACTGTCCTGCTGTTAATGAATGTTATAGCACAGAAAAAGAGTCAGTTGATATAATTGTTCAGTCACAATCTCCTTTCTTGTAACTTGAAGCCAGTGGTTTGAGTCCTACCCTCCAGAGCAGGAGAAGACAATCTTGCTCCATCTTACATGCCCTTTAGATACTTGAAGATGGCTATCATCATATCGTCCTCTCAGTCTGCTCTTTTCCAGGCTAAACATACCTAACTCCCTCAACCATTCCTCGATTTCCAGAACCTTGTTTGTCTTTTCCAAATAATCACATTTGACTTCTGCTTATGAGATCTTTTGCCTCTCTCAGCATACGCAAGGATAGCTGCTGTCTGCTTTTGAAAATCTTAGCAAGCTGCCTCTTAAGGTTATTGCCATAAAGTGTTGGAGCCTAAGGCCTGGCTAAACTTGAGTTATGACATAGTGTCATTAAAACTACCAAACTGATTATTAAATTCACCACAATATTCTTGCAAAAAACACCACCACCCTGATTTCAGTGGGCCTTAAGTCATACAAAGCTTCAGCCACAGAAGTGTCTGAGGTTTTTTCTAGTGTCCTTGCATAAATTTGCGTGTGAGTGAGACACTGTTGCTGAAGGAATAAACATGTTTCCAGAGGGGGGAACGTTGTGGCCTTCACAATGTTGTTGGACTCCCATTGTCAGCTGGGGCAGATGGGAGTTGGACTCCAAAACAAATGGAAAGCACCAGGCTGAGAGAGGCAGTCTTATGGAAGGCCATTTTGAGCTCCTTTCCCCCTCAGTGAAATTCAAAGTTACCTTCCCCACTGACACTCAAGATCAATTTTTCTGGCTCTCCTAGCATTACAGAGGACACCTTGAGCTTTCCCTCAACCTCCATCTGCACCAGTTCAATATCCAGCATGACATTCTTGCGGCCATTACCTTTGAATTGCTCTATGACAGCTTCCAGAAAGGGATTTATATCACGGAAGTCCCAAACTTTCCACAGAAATTCAGGAGGGTAAAGGTTGGGAGCCTCAAACGTCTGTCTCCCCTCATGCCTGTAGAGAAATAAAACATTTAATTATGTCAGCTTGCTCTCCATCCAAACTAGAATTCCCAAAGGAAGCAAAAGAAGGATAGGGGAGAGAAGAAGAAGAAGAGTTTGGATTTATCACTACCAAAGGAGTCTCAAAGCGGCTCACATTCTCCTTTCCCTTCCTCCCCCACAACAAACACTCTGTGGGGTGAGTGGGGCTGAGAGACTTCAAAGAGGTGTGACTAGCCGAAGGTCACCCAGCAGCTGCATGTGGAGGAGCGGAGACGCAAACCCGGTTCACCAGATTACGAGTCTACTGGCTCTCAGAGAGGATCACAAAGGTCTCAAGAAACTGGTTGGGAGTATATGCTCCAAACAAAAGAAAAGCGGAATTTTACAATAAATTAGGGAAACTCTTGACAGAATTTATGTAATATATATTTCTCCATGAAAATGGACAGGTCAATGAAGAAGTCCAAATCAAACCAGGGGAAGTTACCAAACTCATTTGAATCTATAATAGACAATAATGAACTAGTAGATATATGTAGGTTGAAAAATCCAACGGTGAGACAATTTACATTTTATTCTGAACCTAATAAAAGTTGGAGTCAGACTGACCAAATCTGGATATCAAAAGAATTAACAACAAAAGTGGTGAAAACGGAAATTTTACCAAAGACACTGACAGACCATAATATGGTCTCAATGGAATGGAAAGTTAAAGATTCAACACCATATAGGTGGAGAATGAATGAATATCATCAACTGAATAGTATATTTGTAAAAGATAAAAAAAATGAAGGGGCTTGACCAGGAAAGATCAATAATAGAGAAAAAACTGTTATGGAATAATACAAAAATACTATCAAAAATTTATGATTTTCTACTTGAATGGAACACAAAAGATGAGGAGAACAAGAGTGTCATGATAAAATGGGCAATGGACATAGGCTATAACATAGGCTATAACATCGAGTATGAAAAATGGCTGAAATTATGGAATACCGGAATAAAATTTACAGCATGTACATCGCTGAAGGATAATCTATATAAAATGATGTATAAGTGGCATCTCACTCCTACTAAACTGGCAAAAATGTACAGAACAGGCAATAAAAACTGCAACTTCTTTCACATGTGGTGGACATGTGACAAAGTAAAGATCTATTGGGAAAATATCTACAATGAATTAAAGAAAATCTTTAGATATACATTTAAGAAAAAGCCAGAGGCATTTTTGTTAGGAATGGTAGGGGAAGATATCGGAAAAAGTGATCAAAAATTATTTCTATATGCAACGATGGGGGCGAGACTGTTATTGGCGCAGGTTTGGAAGCAACAATAAATCCCAACAGTGGAGCAATGGCAACAAAAAAACAATGGAGTATGTGGAAATAGCTAGATTGAAGGGGAAAATGAGGCAACAGGGCAATGAAACATTTCAAAAAGAATGGGGAAAGTTATGGATTATATAGGTAACATGTGTTGAATACAGAATACCAATAGAAACGAGATAAACCTCATATCGAAAGTTACAAAGAGAAGCTGTGATAATGTAAAAGTAAAAAACAAACAAAACTTTTATATGTAGAAGGGTTGTATATTATCAGACCAATTAGAAAGAATACGGAAGTAAGAAAAAGAAAAGGAACGAAATGAGAGAATGACAATGCGAAAAATAAAAGATCCATTTAAAGAAGACAGAAGAAGGAAGATTGGAAGTCAAGGTTTAGGAGTAAGGAGGAATGAACAAAATGTAATATAATATGTGACATAATATGTATATATCAAAAACCAATAAAGATTATATATGAAAAAAAAGAAACTGGTTGGTCAGATTCAAGGTGAATAATAAGCTGAAACGTATATTGAAATAAGCAGTGCAGGGAATACAAATGTGAATAACGGTTTGTTGCTTTCTTAGATACATCCCTGTTTCGGAAGACTGTTGAGACTACCAGGTGGAAACAGGAAGAAAGGAAATAGAATCAGAATTAAACGAAAGATAGAAACTGAGAGAAGAAAGTTTTGAAGTGAAAATAGGAGCTTTAGAAAAAGTGGGCCCCTATTGAATTGTTATAAGCTGGAGGTCACAGAGACCTTCACTCTCCCCTTGGAAACAACCAGTGTCTTTCCTGCTGTCCACATCCTTCACAGAACCACAAAGCGCAAAGGAAAAGAAGAGGGATCCACATACCTCTGCAAAGTGCTTCTAATATCCTGCAGGGGAAAGAGAAAAAGAAGAGAGAACTCAGCATCCACAACTGGCCATACATCAAAGTCCACGCCCCATGCCTCAGCCCAGCCAGGGTAATGAAGAAGAAGAAGAAGAGTTTGGATTTGATATCCCTCTTTATTACTACCCGAAGGAGTCTCAAAGCGGCTCACATTCTCCTTTCCCTTCCTCCCCCACAACAAACACTCTGTGAGGTGAGTGGGGCTGAGAGACTTCAGAGAAGTGTGACTAGCCCAAGGTCACCCAGCAGCTGCATGTGGAGGAGCGGAGACGCGAACCCGGTTCCCCAGATTATGAGTCTACCGATCTTAACCACTACACCACACTGGCTCCTAAAATCAGAACACAGCCTCTTAAATGAAGCCCTGAGCAGGTACAACAGAGGACCAGTAAGGGGTCAGACCAAGCGTCCACCTATTTTCAGCCAAACTCGGGTAATATAACCAAAGAAGGGAAAACTTCTTAAAAGAAGCCCTGAAATGACAAACTGTCCCACAACTTAAAAGGCACAAAAAAATGGCCCTGTTCATTGCAGGGATCAGGCCAAGGGATCCACCCAGACCAGTCCTCTCTTGGCAACAACAGCTTCTGGAAAGCCCACAAGCAGGCCAGGAAGGCAACATCACTAATTTGGGAGCCAGCAGCAGACCCATCATCAGCCAAGAGCAGAAAACATCTGATTCCATCATTGTTAAGTAACAAATTAAGGTGAGCATTCTCTCCTTGTTCTCTTAGATGCTCCTGCACCTAACAGAAGAGAACCAGCTACCAGCTCCACAAAGCCAAACAATGTCACTTTTTGTACAATGACAGAGGCAGAGACTGGTCTGGTAGTGGCCTTGACCTGGAGAAAAGCTTGAGCTCCTTATGCCACTGTCCTACCTGCAGGAGTTCACTGGGGGGCTGCTGAAGTTTCTCCTCCAACTCCCGGATGCTATTTTGAAGAGAGTCGAGTTCTCTGGACAGCTTGTCCAGCTGCTCATTCTTTTTCCTCACAATCTCATTCTCCACCTCTTCCATCTGCTTCAGCCGCTGGTTTTCCCATTGTTCCAGAAACAAATGTAGTTGCTTAAACTCACCCTTCATCTTCCGCCTAGCTGATACTATTTTTCCCTGCAAGAAACATTTGGAAAGAAAAACAGGCTGTTAGCAACATTGCCACTCCTTCTGCAGTGTAAAATGGGTTTGAGGATTGCTGCAAGGGAACAGGGTGGGGGCTTCTGGATTTTCACAGATGATGCATCAGTTTTCCAGCAAAGGAGATTTTTCCTTCCCATCAGAACATGCGTCCCCAAATAAATAGATATCTAAAAGAGTGGAGCTGCCTGATGGCTTCAGTATGTAATCTTACCGGTACATTCCCCCAAGCATTAGTTCTTTTGATTATTTCCAGTAAGAGTGACACTTACAACCAAGTCTTCACTTTGACTTCTTGTGCATGCTTTGTTCGCCTCAATTTTTGCCTTCTCCTTCTTCAGAGTCTCCAGGCACCTGCCGAGCTGATCCTGAAAAGAAAAGCCAAAGTTCCCATTTGGGTCCTGGTGAGAGGTTTCTAGGAGATAATCACCAAAATCGTCATCGAGACAGAGAGAAGAAAAGGAAAGCGAGAGGACAGTTGAATTGTGTTATTGTTCCCCAGTTTTCCAGTTTTAAGAGCCTGTTTCTGCCATCCAACTTATTTAGCCTGTGAGAGATGCAACTGATGAGTGTTATGGAGAAATGTTTGCCCACTAATGCAAATAAAAGCTACCATACTGCAGCATGGGTATCGCGACTGAGAAAGTGTTAAGTCATGTTTGGGAAGCAATGTTGATATTCTAACATGCAGGGGTCAGAAGAGTTTATGTCAACCCTGCAGTTTAGGATAGCTAAGAAGTCTTTTTTTAAGGAATGCAATTGTGTGGGTTAGTTGATTGTTGCAGCATCGTGGCCAGTAGGGGTTGGTGAAAGTTGTTGGAATGCACTGCTTGCTTTGTAAAAACCTGATCTTGCATTTATCCAAGCATGTGGATCTGAACTTTGCTTGTAAATCTGAAATCTGCTTTCACCCTCCTCCTCATCTGAAACAACACACCTGCACTGAAAGCCTAAGATCCAACACCAGTGGTAGACCTACATTAACACAACTGGCTTAAAACTCATGGCTCTTGAGTTATTTGCATAGTTTAGGGCTGGCAACAGGAGAAAGGACGGTTGTTTTATGCCTCTAATGTTTTGTTTTTTGTTTGTTTTTGGGTGAAGGGCAGTACCTGTATATAGTGATACCTTGGTTTACAACCATAATCTGTTCTGGAGGTCTGGTTGTAAAGCAAAACAGGTTGTAACCCAAGGCGCACTTTCGCCAATGGGGCCTCCAAAAAAAATGGGTTGGAATTCCCCCCCCCCAAAGGGACATACACTTCAGGGTTTGACATGGTTGTAATCAAAAACAGTAGTAAACCAAGGCACCACTGTATATAAATAGAATTGCTAAAATGGAAATACAACCAAGGGGGGAAATCTTCACCTCTTGATCTGAGCCATCACAATATTTTTTTCCTTTATAACAGGAAGCATCTCTGAGATGCCCAAAACATCAACCTTCTAGGTTTTATTATTTGCTTGCCTTTTTAAAGCAAGTGTACATTTCTTTCCATCCCAAATAAATTGATGTATTAATTATTTCCATAATTAATACATCAATTATAAAGAAGGCTGATCGCCGAAGAATTGATGCTTTTGAATTATGGTGCTGGAGGAGACTCTTGAGAGTCCCATGGACTGCAAGAAGATCAAACCTATCCATTCTGAAGGAAATCAGCCCTGAGTGCTCACTGGAAGGACAGATCCTGAAGCTGAGGCTCCAATGCTTTTGCCACCTCATGAGAAGAGAAGACTCCCTAGAAAAGACCCTGATGTTGGGAAAGATTGAGGGCACAAGGAGAAGGGGACGACAGAGGACTAGATGGTTGGACAGTGTTCTCAAAACTACTAAAATGAGTTTGGCCAAACTGCGGGAGGCAGTGAAGGATAGGCGTGCTCTGGTCCATGGGGTCACGAAGAGTCGGACACGACTGAACGACTGAACAACAACAACAAAATTATTTCCATTTGTGCAATGCTTGTTCTGCTATTTGTATTATCAGATTTTGAAAGGGGAAATTCAGTTTGCACTCATTTGGGCTGAATTTATTTTTCCTAGAAAGGCTAGCTTAACACCGTTCAATCTTTCTAGATCAGCTTTTATTTTTGTGCACAATCACAGCTAATATACATATCCTGTGGAGTCTTAGGAGGCAAAGCAAGAATCTTTCCAAGGACATGTAAAACATAATTAGATGAGGGGCCTCCTGAGCATGTGCAGAGTTAGTTGACAGCAGACTGCATCCCTCACACCTAGGATTAGAAGGATAAAGCCTTACTCAGGAAACAGTGGTTTGCGAACAGTCTTGAAACTTGATAGCTAACTGGCTAAGTTTGATAGAGCATGGTGCATATACTGTCAAGGTTGCAGGTTCAATCTCCTTATGGGACAACTGCATATTCCTGCATTGCAGGGGGTTGGACTAGATGATCCTCAGGATCCCTTCCAACTCTACAATTCTATGATTTTAATGCCCATCATATATACTAGCCATTCCTATTAATGGTTCATACTAACCTTGTAGTCTTGGATGACTTCTACCACAGGAACCACCTTGTGACCGGTGTGGGGGCTCCGCCTTTTAAATGTGTCACACACATCGCAGAAGGGGACTTCTTCGTCCAGGCAAAAGAGTTCCAGGGTCTTCTGGTGCCTATGACATTCCGAGCGCCTCCTTTGAGCCTCTCTCTCTGCAGAATGATCCCACTCACTGATGATTTCGGCCATATTTGTGAGAAGCCTGTTTTGATTGAAGTCCTTTTCTACAGTCCTTCTGCACTCGGGGCACCTGGTTTCCTCACCAGACTCCTCCCAGCATCTCAAGATGCAGTTTTCGCAGAAGTTGTGCCTGCAGCCCAGTTCCACCGGACGAGTAAAGTAACTGAGGCAGATGGAGCAGGTGACTTCCTTTCGGATCCTCTTCCTGTACCTCTCCTCATCCATGGCTTCACTCCTGTTGTAATGGACCACTCTCCTTCTCCAGAAGCAGCCGCACCTTGAAGAGAGATGGATCCCTGCGAACTTTCATCTGAAATAGGAGATGTAACCCCTGCCCCATCCGCATGGACCTTCTCAGCAGTGGCACCCACCCTGTGAAACGCCCTCCCATCAGATGGTCAAGGAGATAAAAGAACTACACAACTTTTAGAAGACATCAGAAGGCAGCCCTGTATTGGGAAGCTTTTAATGTCGGACGTTTTATTGCATTTTATATGTGGGATCCAAGAAATGTGTCTACCACACCCTGGAAAGAAAGATGATCACCCTCCCTCAAGTATTTAGGAAAGGCAAATCTCATCATAAGAATTACAAGGGAGGATAGATTCCTCGTTGCCATTACAGCCAGGGGGTCTGTTGCTCAGTGGGTAGACCAGGGTTCCCCAAACCAAGGCCTGCGGGCCGGATAAGGCCAGAGGGACTTGTTTATCCAGCCTGCGGCGACCCCCACGGCCCACTCTTATTTCCAATGCACATCCGGGTCAGAGGAGGCCCATGTACATGCATACACGCTATTTCCGGTGCGCCTCCGACCCGGAATGTGCCAGAAATAGTTTGTGCGCAGGCGTATGGGCTCACGCTCCCCCGCCCTCCGCGTGATTGGCGCTGGAGACACCAGACCGAGGCACAGTAAGTTTGCTGGCCCCTGGGACAGACTGAAGATCCTGGCTCAATTCCTAAAATCTCCAGGAAGGATTGGGAGGGACCCATGTCTGCAACCTGAACTGCAATTGCCAAATGTTTTCCCCCATGGACAGCTGCATAATTACCGGTGGTCTTGCCAGACCACTTAATTATTTGCTTTGGTTTGATTCCTGCATTGTAGGGGGTTGGACTAGATGACCCTTGGGTTCCCTTCCAATTCTGCAATTCCACCATTCTATTATTTTCTTGCCTGTTTTAGTGATTGTAATGTGTTCAGTGGATGTTAATTGCATTCTGTTCCTGTGTGTGTGTGTGTGTGTGTGTGTGTGTGTGTATTTTAAAACGTTTTCCATTTGCATTCCAAGTAATTCAAAATTTAATGCCATAAAAAATAAGAAACACAGAAATAAAAAATACAATCGAAAATCAACATGGATATTTAATTTACCACCTCAGTTAAGCTTGCCATTGAAGCTTGTCGCGGTGGGGAAAAACCCTGGCCCAGAAACAACTTCGCTTGTATTTTATTTTATTTAAAACACACGCCACTTTTTAGAATAGAACCTCTAGGCAGTTGACAATAAAGGCTTATGTTTAAAGGACATTCATTGGAGAGGAGGTAAACCGGCGGCTGGATGTGAGAGCGACTTTTGACTTCATTTTTAAAGAATCATCATGCGGATGGTTCCCATGATGATGCAGATCACAAGAGGACGCCGTATTTATTATCTGCCGCGTTTGTTAGCTGCTTTGTACAAAAACGTGGCTCTTATCGACTTAGATGGAGAGGCTAAGTCGGCTAAAATTCAGGTGTAAACAGAGAGCAAAGCCGCCTGCGATAGGAAAGTCCTAAAATGCTCATCCCGCAACACAGATAAGAGCAGGGAAATAAGAGCCAATCGTGGGAAGTGCTAAAAAGGGCGTGGATGGCGCTGGAGTTTTTGGGTCCTAAACTCCCCCACCCGCACCTGGAGATTGTAGGATTTGAACCTGGGACATTCTGCACGCAGATGAGAGAAAACAGAATAAAAAAAATTCCTTCCAGTAGCACCTTAGAGACCAACAGATGAGAGAAGACGGACACACACATTTAAGTTACGGCTTCTCGAGAAATTCATCTGCCTCTCCCCCCACCCCGCCCCATTTTTCTTTCTAATTTAACAGCAATTTCTAAGAAATCTGAACCCTTCATTTCATATACTGTACAGGCTCACTCAGTGTTACGGAAATTTCCGGGTCAGAGGTTGCTCAGGTCCCGGTCCTACGAGAGAAGCCCGTGGTTCGCAGCGGAGATCAAAGGAGAACAGCCAGATGTTGGAGCAAAAGCAAAGGAGTTTATTGCGCAACAGGTTCCGATGAATCCGAACCCCGAACAAAAGGTGACAGTCCATTTTAAAGGTTCCCGCTACAACCCAGAATACAGTTCACCAAACATCACAACTACATCACTACTACATCAGCAAAACGTCAAGAAGGGGTGGAGAGTAGGAGGGTACAGGAAAATTAACATACAGGTAAACAAGTTTAGCATATAGGTGATGGGTCACAGGAACAAGTAAATGACACTTGGGTGGGTCAAATATACATTTTGAGTGGCAACCGGGGAAGAACAATGAGAAGCATCCAGGAGACTGTCTGTCGTCTTGGAAACCTGATGATGGGTACTTGGAAAGGATTACCCAGGTGTGGCATTTCCTGAGGCCCCTAGGTCTGCGTACGTGTCCTCTCGCTTAAAGGATTATGGAAGGTTTTGGAGAGAAGTTCCCCTTTGCCCATTTACCAATGGCGGGTGACAAAAGGCCTCAGAAGTCAATTCCTGAGGCTCGGGCAATGGCGGGAATCGAGAGGCTTGGAAGCCCTCCTCGTAACCTTTAAAATGAGACCAGGATGAAGGAAATCCGTTAAGGCAGTGATTTACTATGATTTTCTAAAGATTCGCGGCTTGGCTGGTGAGAGAAATAAAGTTTAAAGGGACATTTCCGAGTCTGGACTCTGTCTAGTTACAATGTATCAATATTTAATTAATAACTATCCGTTCTTGATCGAATCACCTTTGTTCTCCCGGCAGGGGCTGATAAGGAGCCGTCAACACCTTGTTAACCTTGTCAACACCTAGTTAGTGGTTACTGGAGCGTGCACAGAGTTCTAATTGAGCTCCGCTCTGCAGAAGAAATGCATGGTTTTGATTGGCCAAGACGCGCCCATAGAAAAGCATTGGCCATAACAAGTAATGGAGGTTGCCCGGGACGAAACAGAAAATACAAGGGGAAAATAGCGCTTTTAACAGCAGTAGACCGGGACGGAAAACGGGGTTTAAAAGGGACATAGAATCCTTCTAGTCCCGGTTACAGGCAAAACGGGGAGAGGGCGCAGGGAGGGGAAACCCTTCATCCCGAGGGTGTTATGTGGGTGCTTGTGCGACACAGTGTGGGGCAGGAGTTAAGGTGGGGTTCCTTTTGAGGTCATCGCCTCGTGCTTCGGGGTCTGGGACTTTAATAGAACAGGTCCAGTCCCCCATTCGAAAATTCCCTATCATCAGCTAGCGGAGAGACCTGCAGTCCCGATTCTTTTAAAGAATCGCCATAAATCTCGCTCAACTCCTTGATCTGGGGTTGCAAATGGGGGCTGCAATCTCCCCCCGGGAGGAAGTTTCCCTTTATTCTCCGAGTTCGGGCAGAGCAGCGATAGGGAGCAATGGAAAAGAGATGGGGGAACTCGGTTAAAAAGGGGGGGGGGAGTCACACGACTGTGTACACGTGTCTCCCGCGCGACATACTAGGAAAAAGGGTCCTGCCGGGTGAGGAGCGCCTATTGAGCAATGAATCTCTCTCACCTTAGTGATCTCGAGGGACGAGATCGGTCTGCAAACCGGATCCAAGCCGGAGAATCCTTCTGTCTCCACGTCCGGCCAAAGCAGCAATTCGTAGCGCTCCGGTCCTAATCCGGCGGAGAGAGGAGGAGCAAGGTGACCCCTTTTTGCCTGATCCGGAGCAGCTCTGGTGAGCAGCCAAAGGAGGAGCCGAAGCAGGCAACGAAATCAAAAATCGCCGCCACGAGAAAAGCAACCAGTCAGATAATAGTTGTGAATGGATAAGCGGGGGGGAGGGGGCAACACCGCTTCACTTGGCAGCCAATCAGCTCTTGGGTGTCTCCAAAGTTCAGATCTTATCTCTATATTTGGAGAACTGAAGCAATCATTATCAGGGAGCCAATCAATTCAGGCAAGGTCGAACCCCACCTCTTATTCTGCATTCAAGGGGGGGGGGGTGTCTGCATTTCAAAAAAGCATTTTATTGCATGTTCATATATAATCAGTGCTTTTTTCTTAAAAAATAAATGTTTAGGGGTACTCTCATTTTCCTACTCCTATTGGAATACTGCCCCTTAATGAGGCCAAACTTAGATTCACAAAATGTTTAGGGGTATGCGTACCCTTGCATCCCCCCCTCCAGAAAAAAGCACTGCATATAATAAACCTAAATCTGAAGAAGTGTGCATGCACACGAAAGCTCATACCAAGAACAAACTTAGTTGGTCTCTAAGGTGCTACTGGAAGGAATTTTTTAATTTTGTTTATAATAAACCTAATTTGCAACCAGCAACCCATTTGCCTTTGAATGAGATACGCTTATCTCTTGCATGAAGCAACTGTCTTGCAAGAATAGCTGCCCTGCCCTCAGAGGCGTAGCAAGCCCAGGTGGTACCCGGAGCGGAATTTTTTTTGTCACCCCCCACCACCACTTTTGACTGTGTTGCAGCTTTTGACTGTGTTGACCACAGCAAACTATGGCAAGTTCTTAAAGAAATGGGAGTGCCTGATCACCTCATCCATCTCCTGAGAAACCTCTATGTGGGACAAGAAGCTACAGTTAGAACTGGATATGGAATAACTGATTGGTTCAAAATTGGGAAAGGAGTACGACAAGGCTGTATATTGTCTCCCTGCTTATTTAACTTATATGCAGAATTCATCATGCGAAAGGCTGGACTGGATGAAGCCCAAACCGGAATTAAGATTGCCGGAAGAAATATCAACAACCTCAGATATGCTGATGATACAACCTTGATGGCAGAAAGTGAGGAGGAATTAAAGAACCTTTTAATGAGGGTGAAAGAGGAGAGCGCAAAATATGGTCTGATGCTCAACATCAAAAAAACTAAGATCTTGGCCACTGGTCCCATCACCTCCTGGCAAATAGAAGGGGAAGAAATGGAGGCAGTGAGAGATTTCACTTTCTTGGGTTCCATGATCACTGCAGATGGTGACAGCAGTCACGAAATTAAAAGACGCCTGCTTCTTGGGAGAAAAGCAATGACAAACCTAGACAGCATCTTAAAAAGCAAAGACATCACCTTGCCAACAAAGGTCCGTATAGTTAAAGCTATGGTTTTCCCAGTAGTAATGTACGGAAGTGAGAGCTGGACCATAAAGAAGGCTGATCGCCGAAGAATTGATGCTTTTGAATTATGGTGCTGGAGGAGACTCTTGAGAGTCCCATGGACTGCAAGAAGATCAAACCTATCCATTCTTAAAGAAATCAGCCCTGAGTGCTCACTAGAAGGACAGATCCTGAAGTTGAGGCTCCAGTACTTTGGCCACCTCATGAGAAGAGAAGACTCCCTAGAAAAGACCCTGATGCTGGGAAAGATTGAGGGCACAAGGAGAAGGGGACGACAGAAGATGAGATGGTTGGACAGTGTTCTCGAAGCTACTAACATGAGTTTGGCCAAACTGCGAGAGGCAGTGAAGGATAGGCGTGCCTGGCGTGCTCTGGTCCATGGGGTCACGAAGAGTCGGACACGACTGAACGACTGAACAACAACAACAACAACCACCACTTTAATTTAAATTTTTTTAAAAAAAATTAAAAAGTGTCACCCCCCTCTGATGGTGCCACTTTGCCAACATCAGGGTCTTTTCTAGGGAGTCTTCTCTTCTCATGAGGTGGCCAAAGTACTGGAGCCTCAGCTTCAGGATCTGTCCTTCCAGTGAGCACTCAGAGCGGATTTCTTTAAGAATTTGATCTTCTTGCAGTCCATGGGACTCTCAAGAGTCTCCTCCAGCACCATAATCCAAAAGCATCAATTCTTCGGCGATCAGCCTTCTTTATGGTCCATTGTCTACATTACAACAATAATCCCTAGCCCTCCCTTCCCTTCATTTAGACACACCCTTTAGAGCAGGGCAGGGCAGCCTTTCTTGCAAGGCAGTCGCTTCATGCAAGAGATAAGCCTATCTCACTTCAATTGCAAATGGGGTTGTTCACGAGTAGAAGATCCACTCAAAGTCCCACTGGCGCTGGTAATTCTTTTGCAAAAAAGGGCGGAATGCCTCCAGGGCTGCAGATGCTTAGCAGCCTCTCCCAATGCTTTTGGGAATCCCAGCCTGAGGGTATCAAAATCTGCAAAGTTTGTCTCCGGCATAGCAGCCAACTCCTATAAAATATAAAATATTTGAGGGGGCCAGCCACCTACCCAAAGTTGGTGGACGTTGCCCTACAAATGGTGTGCGTGTGCTGCTTCATGCGATCGATTATGTGGGTCGGGGTTTACCTAACCCAATCCATTTCTAAGTCCAGGACATCACCTGCAGTCTATGCTGTACAGATAGAATCATAGAGTTGGAAGAGACCACAAGGGCCATCCAGTCCAACCCCCTGCCAAGCAAGAACACCATCAAAGCATTCCTGACAGGTGGCTGTCAAGCCTCTGCTTAAAGACCTCCAAAGAAGGAGACTCCACCACACTCCTTGGCAGCAAATTCCACTGTCGAACAGCTCTTACTGTCAGGAAATTCTTCCTAATGTTTAGGTGGAATCTTCTTTCTTGTAGTTTGAATCCATTGCTCCGTGTCCGCTTCTCTGGAGCAGCAGAAAACAACCTTTCTCCCTCCTCTATATGACATCCTTTTATATATTTGAACATGGCTATCATATCACCCCTTAACCTTCTCTTCTCCAGGCTAAACATACCCAGCTCCCTAAGCCGTTCCTCATAAGGCATCGTTTCCAGGCCTTTGACCATTTTGGTTGCCCTCTTCTGGTATGGGAAGAGCTGGGTGTCATCAGCATATTGTGACAACGTGCTCCGAAATTCTGGGCTGCAAACCCCCATAAGCATCCTCTGAACTATCGGTTCTAACTTTAAGCTGCTGTTCCGCTCCCGTCCCCACAAGGAAATGATAGACCAAAAGCTATGGTTGTTGCTAGTTGCATTTTAAATTGTGTTTATTATATGTGAACATGCAATAAAATGCTTTTCTGAAATGCAGACACGCCCCCCCCTTGAATACAGAATAAGAGCGGGGTTCGACCTTCCCTGAATTGATTGGCTCCCTGATTACGATTGCCTCAATTCTCCGCATATAGAGATAAGAATCGCAGATCTGTACTTTGGAGCCTCCCAAGAGCTGATTGGCTGCCAAGTGAAGCGGCGTCCCCCCCCCCCCTTTATCCATTCACAACTATTATCCATTCATCCACAGAGTTGCAGTCTCTGACTGGCTACTTTTCTCGAGGCGGAGATTTTGATTTCGTCGCCTGCTGCTTCGGCTCCTCCTTTTGCTGCTCACCAGAGCTACCGGTACTCCGGATCAGGCAAAAAGGAATCACATTGCTCCTCTGTCCGCCGGAATAGGAGCGCTACGAATTGCTGCTTGGATCGGACGTGGAGACAGGATTCTCCGGCTTGGATCCGGTTTGCTCACCGATCTCGTCCCTCAAGATCACTAAGGTGAGAGAGATTCATTGCTCAATAGGCGCGCCTCACCTGGCAGGACCCTTTCCTGGCATGTCGCGTGGGAGATACGTGTACACAGTCGTGTGTGAATGGCTTTTATTTTGCGTGGGGATAGATTGGTGTTCCCTCTAGTCCTTTTATATATAGAAAAGTCATGGGGGACTTTCTTCTTCTTTTTTAACCGAGTTCCCCCATCTCTTTCCCATTGCTCCCTAACGCTGCTCTGCCCGAACTCGGGGAATAAAGAGAATCTTCCTCTCGGGGGAAGATTGCAGCCCCCATTTGCAACCCCAGATCAAGGAGTTGAGCGAGATTTATGGCTTTAAAAAGGCGCGCGTAACGGTGCGGGGTCCTTTCCGTGCCCTTTGCGCGGGGATGTCCTCACGGGTACACGATACGTGTGGGTGTGTTTTATTTAGCGATGCGAACATGAATGGCGGTGGTTCTTTCCCCTGGCCTCGGTTTTCCCCTTCCTAAACATCACTGGCGATTCTTTAAAAGAATCGGGACTGCAGGTTTCTTTCCGCTAGCTGAGTGAGCTATAGAAAATCTGTATATGAAATGAAGGGTTCAGATTTCTTAGAAATTGCTGTTAAATTAGGGGGACGGGATAGGGGGATAGGCAAATGTATTCCCCAGGAGGCCGTAACTTAGATGTGTCAGTGTCCGTCTTCTCTTATCTGCTTTGCGTGCAGAAGGTCCCAGGTTCAAATCCTACCTCCAGGTGCGAGTTTTTTGGGCGCGTGCGGGTAGGGGAGTTTAGCTCCCAAAAATTCCAGCGCCATCCACGCCCTTTTTAGCACTTCCCACGATTGGCCAAGACCTGCTCTTATTTGTGTTGCGGGATGAGCATTTTAGGACTTTCCTATCGCAGCCGGCTTTGGTCTCTGTTTACACCTGGATTTTAGCCGACTAAGCCTCTCCATCTTAGTCGATAAGAGCCACGTTTTTGTACAAAGCAGCTAACAAACGCGGCAGACAATAAATAAATACAGCGTCCTCTTGTGATCTGCATCATGGGAACCATCCGCATGATGATTTTTAAAAATGAAGTCACAGAATCACAGAATCACAGAATCATAGAGTTGGAAGAGACCACAAGGGCCATCCAGTCCAACCCCCTGCCAAGCAGGAAACACCATCAAAGCATTCCTGAAAGGTGGCTGTCAAGCCTCTGCTTAAAGACCTCCAAAGAAGGAGACTCCACCACACTCCTTGGCAGCAAATTCCATTGTCGAACAGCTCTTACTGTCAAGAAATTCTTCCTAATGTTTAGGTGGAATCTTCTTTCTTGTAGTTTGAATCCATTGCTCCGTGTCCGCTTCTCTGGAGCAGCAGAAAACAACCTTTCTCCCTCCTCTATATGACATCCTTTTATATATTTGAACATGGCTATCATATCACCCCTTAACCGTCTCTTCTCCAGGCTAAACATACCCAGCTCCCTAAGCCGTTCCTCATAAGGCATCGTTTCCAGGCCTTTGACCATTTTGGTTGCCCTCCTCTGGACACGTTCCAGCTTGTCAATATCCTTCTTGAACTGTGGTGCCCAGAACTGGACACAGTATTCCAGGTGGGGTCTGACCAGAGCGGAATACAGTGGTACTATTACTTCCCTTGATCTAGATGCTATACTCCTATTGATGCAGCCCAGAATTGCATTGGCTTTTTTAGCTGCTGCATCACACTGTTGACTCATGTCAAGTTTGTGGTCTACCAAGACTCCTAGATCCTTTTCACTTGTACTGCTCTCAAGCCAGGTATCACCCATCCTGTATTTGTGCCTTTCATTTTTTTTGCCCAAGTGTAGTACTTTACATTTCTCCCTGTTAAAATTCATCCTGTTTGCCTTGGCCCAGTTCTCTAATCTGTTAAGGTCATTTTGAAGTGTGATCCTGTCCTCTGGGGTATTAGCCACCCCTCCCAATTTGGTGTCATCTGCAAACTTGATCAGGATGCCCTCAAGCCCAAAAGTCGCTCTCTCACATCCAGCCCCCGGTTTACCTCCTCTCCAATGTCTTTGAAACACAAACCTTTATTGTCAACTGCCTAGAGTTTTTATTATAAAAAGTGGTGTGTGTGTTAAATAAGCGAAGCTGTTTCTAGACCAGGGTTTTTCCACATGGCGTCAAGCTTCAATGGCAAGCTTAACTGAGGTGGTAAATTAAATATCCATGTTGGTTTTCGATTGTATATTTTATTGCTGTGTTTCTTATTTTTTTTATTGCATTAAATGTTGAATTACTTGGAACGCAAATGGCAAACGTATTAAAATACCACGCAATAAACACACACACACACACACACACACACACACACACACCATATATACACACATATACACCGTATATATATGAATGAACATAATGCAATTAAAATCCATTGAACACAGTGCATTACAATCTCTAAAACAGGCAAGAAAATAATAGAATCGTAGAATTGCAGAGTTGGAAGGGATCCTAAGGATCATCTAGTCCAGGCATCCCCAAACTTCGGCCGTCGAGGTGTTTTGGACTACAGTTCCCATCATCCCTGACCACTGGTCCTGTTAGCTAGGGATCATGGGAGTTGTAGGCCAAAACATCTGGAGGGCCGCAGTTTGGGGATGCCTGATCTAGTCCAACCCCCTACAATACCAATTATTAAGTGGTCTTCCAAGACCACCAGCAATTTTCAACCTGTCCATGGGGGAAGAAAACATTTGGCATTCTCTGTTAAGGATGCAGACATGGCTCTCTCCCAATCCCTCTTGGAAATTTTAGGAAATGAGCTAGGACCTTTTGTCTACAAAGCACTTGCTCTACCTATTGAACAACACAACCCATAGCTGTTATGGTGAGGCGGAATCTGTCCCCCTTTGTAGTTCTTGTGATTGCCTTTCCCGGATGCAGGAGGGGGAGAATCTTTCTTTCCAAGGGTGTAGGAGAGGCATTTCTTTTTTCTTTTTATTTTTTTTTTAAAAATAAGCTTTATTTATAGTCCTTTAAAAAACAGATAAATTCTGTATAAAAAAAGACAAAAGAAAAAATAGGAGTTACAAAAATTACAGAAATGTGACCAAAATAACACAATCTAACAAAACCATATTACATAATAAAGAATAATAAACTAAAAAAAATATTTAAAAAGGACTTCTCATTGCTTGTACATTGCTTCTCTTCTTTACTCCCATCTCTTGCTATTTCTATTACAATCTATTACATTTTAACTAATTAATCTTCCACAGAAACATAAATTTATTACCACTATACGCACACTCTACAACTATAACTATCTCCATTTCCATGTGCATTTTAATCTAAGCAGCTCACTAAGTCCGTTTTAATACCTTCCTTTTTAAAATATTCTTCCACATGTTTCCACTCCTCTTTAATTTTTTGCTTTGTTATGTTTCTAATTGCTGCTGTCATCCTGGCTAGATTCATAAATTCTACTAATTTGACATACCATTCTTGGATTGTAGGTAGATCCTCCCCTTTCCACTTTTGCGCAATAAGTAGCCTAGCTGCTGCACATGCATATAAAAAGTTACAGGTAGGTAGCCGTGTTGGTCTTGTGGGATGTATAACACTGGTGCAGTCAATCACAACATTCCTAGAGTGTACACAAAGGGGACTTGGTCCTCCAGGTAGAGTTTCCTGTGCCAAGACTGAAATCACTTCCTTTGTGTGACCAGAAGTGGGAGTGGCCTTACCTGTAGCTATTCAAAGATACAGGTGAGCTGCTACTCTCTCTCTCTTCCCACCAGGACTCCGAGGATGCAACATCTCAGGAGATGCTCTCTTGGCTTCCAGCCAAGAGAGGCCCACATGGAGCCTTTCTCCCTTAAGGAGAATCTCCACATGTAAATACATTTAATCTAAGCTAGCCTGCCTTTCTGAGACTGTAGAAGCTTGAAATGACTGTGAGTAAAACCTTTATACTTTTATAAGCTTATGTGTCGTGTATTTTCTTTTAAGAGGGAACCAGGGGAAATATGTGCCAGGATCTGCCTTATTCTAGAAGTTCATAGGAACTTAAACGCCACGCTTTGCTGCGCTTTATTGGGGATGAGAAACTCTGCTAGTTTGGAGCTTGTTAGCACAAGCTGGGATAGGAAATATTAATCAATATTCCCTCATCCACATTCCCTCTCATCTCCCACAGGTCTGTCATAGTAAAAAAAAAAAAATCCTTCCAGTAGCATCTAAGTTTGTTCTTGGTATGAGCTTTCGTGTGCATGCATATCTGAAGTGTGCATGCACACGAAAGCTCATACCAAGAACAAACTTAGTTGGTCTCTAAGGTGCTACTGGAAGGAATTTTTTTTATTTTTTATGCATATAAAAAGATACCCTTCCTGTCTCGCGGGATGTCCTCCGGGACCATACTTGATAAAAAAGGTTCTGGCTTTTTCAAAAATGTAACTTTTAACATTTTTTAAAAAAGTTTTTCATAAATTTCATTCCAAAATCTATTAATCTTACATTTCCACAAACAGTGGAAATACGTACCAATCTCTTCCTGACATTTCCAACATTTATCTGATTCAGTTTTGTATATTTTAGCCAATTTATCTGGTGTTAAATGCCACCTATATACTAATTTCATCTTGTTTTCTTTAATTTTTGTGCAAGCTATGAATCTCATACTCTCTTTCCATAATTTATCCCACTGTGTTCTAGGTATTGGCCTCCCCAAATCCTGTGCCCATTTTATCATTACACTTTTTACCTCTTCGGCTTTTAATTCCCATTCCAATAGATAATTATACAATTTTGCCAAAGGTTTTTTTGGTATTTTCAACTAAAAGTTCTATTTAGATTCCCCTCCCCACGAAGCCCAATTCCTTATGTTTTTTAAATAAACTCTGCGATTGACAGTAGGCCAGGCATTTCTTTGCTCCCAGATATAAAACATAATAAAACGTCAAACATTTAAAAGTTCCCCATATAGAGTTGCCTTCTTATGTCTTTCAAAAGTTGTGTAGTTCTTTTATCTCCTTGACATCTGATGGGAAGGTGTAGCACAGGATGGGTGCCACTGCTGAGAAGGTCCATGCGGATGGGGCAGGGGTTATATTTCCCATATCTCTGCTCCATCTCTCTTCCAGGTGCGTCTGCTTCTGGAGAAGGAGAGTGGTCCCTTGCAACAGGAGTGAAGCCATGGATACGGAGAAGTACAGGAAGAAGATCCAAAAGGAAATCACCTGCTCCGTCTGCCTCGGTTACTTTACTCGTCCGGTGGAACTGGGCTGCGGGCACAACTTCTGCGAAAGATGCATCTTGAGATGCTGGGAGGAGTCTGGTGAGGAAACCAGGTGCCCTGATTGCAGAGGGGCTGGTGAGGAGACCAGGTGCCCTGTGTGCAGAAGGGCTGTAGAAAAGGAATTCAAGCAAAACAGGCTTCTCACAAATATGGTCGGGATCATCCACGAGTGGGATCGTGCTGCAGAGAGAGAGGCTCAAAGGAGGCGCTGGGAATGTCAGAGGCACCAGAAGACCCTGGACCCCTTCTGCGGGGACTGTGACACATCCCAAGGACACACCGGCCACAAGGTGGTTCCTGTGGCAGAAGCCGTCCAAGACTACAAGGTAAGAATGAACCATTAATAGGAATGGCTAGTATATATGATGGGAATTAAAATCATAGAATTGTAGAGTTGGAAGGGATCCTGAGGATCATCTAGTCCAACCCCCTGCAATGCAAGAATATGCAGTTGTCCCATAACGTTATCGAACCTGCAACCTTGACAGTATATGCACCATGCTCTATCATACTTAGCCAGTTAGCTATCAAGTTTCAATACTGTCCGCAAACCACTGTTTCCTGAGTAAGGCAGTCCTGTTTAGGGAAGTTTTTAATCTGTAATATGTTAATGTATTGTTTTTTAATATTTGCTGGAAGCCGCCCAGAGTGGCTGGGGAGACCCAGCCAGATGGGCGGGGTACAAATAATAAATTATTATTATTATTATTATTATTATTATTATTATTATTATTATTATGGCTTTATCCCTCTAATCCAGGGGTCAGCAACCTTTTTCAGCTGTGGGCCAGTCCACCGTCCCTCTGACCATGTGGTGGGCCGGACTATTTTTTTTTATTGGGGGGGGGGGAATGAACGAATTCCTATGCCCCACAAATAACCCAGAGATGCATTTTAAATAAAAGGACACATTCCACTCATGTAAAAACACGCAGATTCCCGGACCATCTGCGGGCTGGATTGAGAAGGTGATTGGGCCGCATCCAGCCCACGGGCCTTAGGTTGCCTACCCCTGCTCTAATCCTAGGTGTGAGGGATGCAGTCTGCTGTCAACTGCTCAGGAGGCCCCTCATCTAATTATATTTTACACATCCTTGGAAAGATTCTTGCTCTGCCTCTTAAGACTCTACAGGATATGTATATTAGCTGTGATTGTGCACAAAAATAAAAGATGATCTAGAAAGATTGAACGATGTTAAGTTGGCCTTGTAGGGAAAATAAATGCAGCCAAAATGAGTGCACTTTGCAAACTGCCTTTCCTGTTTCAGAATCTGATAATACAAAGAGCAGAGCAAGCATTGTAAGATTGGAAAGAACTAATACATCAATTTATTTGGAATGGAAAGAAATGTACAATTGCTTTCGAAAGGCAAGCAAATAATAAAACCTAGAAGGATGATGTTTTGGGCATCTCAGAGATGCTTGCTGTTATAAAGTGGGAGTTGTGCAGAATTTGGCAAACTGGCGTAAAGTTGAAGATAAACATTTTAGGCTCACAAAGACGATGGCATGAAAGCTGTTTTCAGAAAAAAAATTATGGGTGTCGAAGGAGGATAGGAAAAAGTATGGCGATGGCTCAGATCAAGAGGTGAAGATTTACCCCCTTGGTTGTATTTCCATGTAAGCAAATATATTTATATATACAGGTACTGCCATTCAACAACAACAACAAAACAAACATTAGAGACATACAACAACTCTGCTTTCTCACGTTGCCAGCCCTAAACCATGCAAAGAACTCAAGATTAATGAATTTTAAACCAGTTGTATTAATATAAGTCTGGTGCTTGATCTTAGGCTATTAGTGCAGGACCTGGTGTGCTATTTCAGATGCGGAGGAGGGTGAAAGCAGATTTCAGATTTACAAGCAAAGTTCAGATCCACATGCTTGGATAAATGCAAGATCAGGTTTTTACGAAGCAAGCAGTGTATTCCAACAGCTTTAACCAACCCCTCCCAGCCATGCTGCTGCTACAATCAACTTATCTCTACAATTGCATAAAGAACAAAACCCTCAGGGACTAAGAAACTTCAAAAGAATCCTTGACTGCAGAGTTGACATGAACTTCTGCTCCTCGCATGTTAAGAATATCACATGTTAGAAACACATTCTCAGCCACAATACCCATCCTGTAGTATGGTAGCTTTTATTTCCATCAGTGGGCAATTTGTTTGAATGAGCATTAAAAAAAAGAAGGAAATCCAACCTGTGATAGAAAGAGAATGACATTTTCTGGGAAAGGGGCTTTCTGGGTCTTTTCTCAACATTTCTCCATAACACTCATCAGTTGCATCTCTCGTAGGCTAAATAAGCTGGATGGCAGAAGCAGGTTCTGCAATCTCAGAACCCAGGGAACAATAACATAATTCAACTGTCCTCTCCCTTTCCTTTCCTTCTCTCTGTCTCAATGATGATTTTGATGGTTATCTCCAAGAAACCTCTCGCCAGGATCCAAATGGGAACTTTGGCTTTTCTTTTCAGGATCAGCCCTGCAGGTACATGGAGACTCTGAAGGAGGAGAAGGCAGAAAACGTGGCATGTACTAGAACAACAGAAAAGAACAGTCAAGGCCTGCTTGTAAGTGTCGCTCTTAGTGGGAAGTAAGCAAATAATCAAAAGAACTAATGCTTGGGGGAATATAAAATTACATACTGAAGCCATCAGGCAGCTCCACTCTTTTAGATCATAGCTGTCAACTTTCGGATTTGAAAATAAGGGATGCCGCGAGGGCGGTGCAATGGCACCAAGTAGCCTCATCACCCTGTGCTCGAACGGGTGAGCGAAAGAGCGAGCACGTAGACGGCAGGCAGGCTGTCTGTCTGGTTGGGCATGAGGGTCTGGCTACACAAGGCATGCAAGCTCCGCCCCCAGTCGGCCTCAGACTCCTTATTGGCAGCCGAGCAACGCAGCTGAGGAGCCTCCCTGGCCGGCAGGGAGGGAGAGGAGCTGCTTCCTTTGAAATCCGGGAAATTTAAGGGATATCGACAATCCGGGATAGCAGCGGGAAACAGCGTTGGAATAAGGGAGTTTCCCGCAAAAAAAGGGAGGGTTGACAGCTATGTTTTAGATATCTATTTATTTGGGGGCGCATGTTCTGACGGGAAGGAAAGTTTCCCTTTGCTTGAAAACTGATGCATCATCTGTGAAAATACAAAAATTCAGAAGCCTCCACCCTGTTCCCTTGCATGAATCCTTAAACCCTCTTCATTCTGCAGAAGGAGTGGCAACGTTGCTAACAGCCTGTTTTTCTTTCCATCTGTTTCTTGCAGGAGAAACTAATGTCAGATAGGCAGAAGATGAGGAGTCAGTTTAGGCAGCTACATTTGTTTCTGGAGGAACAGGAATGCCGACTGCTGAATCAGATGGAAGAGGTGGAGAATGAGATGGTGAGTATAATGGGAAATTCAGTAATGATACATTGGGACAAAGATTTTGGGTATAATATACAGCTAAAAGATTGGGAGAAATTGTGGAAAGAAGGAATAAAATTTATGGCATGCAATGCTTTGAAAGAAAATGAGATGAAAACGATGTACAGATGGTATATTACACCAGTGACATTAGCTAACATGTATAAAACAAGTAACAAATATTGGAAATGTAAAGAGAAAGAAGGAACTTTTTATCATTTCTGGTGGGAATGTAAGAAAGGGAAAAGCTTATGGGAAATGATATATAATGAGATGAAAAAGATGTTGAAATATACATTTAAATATATATAAAAAAAACAACCCCAGAAGCATTTTTACTTGGTATTGTAGGCGAGGACATTAATAGACAAAATAACAAACTGTTTTTATATGCGACAATGGCTGCAAGAGTATTATTGGCACAGAAATGGAAGCAAGGAGAATTACAGACAAAATTAATGGACTATGCAGAACTGGATAAGATGGCAGGGAGAATTCAAAACTGGCGGGACCAGAAGTTCTTAGAAGATTGGAGAAAATATGTGGACTATTTGAAAACCAACTGTCAACAGAGAGCCAGTGTGGGGTAGTGGTTAAGAGCGGTAGACTCGTAATCTGGGGAACCGGGTTCGCGTCTCCGCTCCTCCACATGCAGCTACTGGGTGACCTTGGGCTAGTCACACTTCTCTGAAGTCTCTCAGCCCCACTCACCTCACAGAGTGTTTGTTGTGGGGGACGAAGGGAAAGGAGAATGTGAGCCGCTTTGAGACGCCTTTGGGTAGTGATAAAGCGGGATATCAAATCCAAACCCTTCTTCTTCAACAATTAACTACGCTACTAGGATTGAAAGAAGTTTTGTAAGGAGGACTATATGAAATATTGCAGGGAAAACATGGGAAAAGGATTATTAGGGTGGTTAGACTGAGGCATGGGGTGTGGGCTTCGATGTATGGCCAGTCGTGGGTGCTGAGTTCTTTCTTATTTTTCTCTTTCTCCTGCAGAATCATAGAAGCGCTTTGCAGAGGTATGTGGATCCCTCTTCTTTTCCTTTGTGCTTTGCGGTTCTGTGAAGGATGTGGACAGCAGGAAAAACTCCCCTTGTTCCCAAGGGGACAGTGTGGGACTTTGTGACCCAACTTTCAACAAATCATTAGGGGCCCACTTTTTCTGAAGTTCCTGTTTTCACTTCAAAACTTCCCTCCCCTCAGTTTCTATATTTCGTTTACTCCTGCTGTAATTCTGATTCTCTTTCCTTTTCCGAAACGGATGTATTTATGGCAGCATTTCAAGTTGCTGTCTAAAATCTAAACAGTTTATTCCCCACTTGTGTAATGTTTTACATCTCCATCCTCTGTCCATAGTCTTGGGCTTCTTTGCTATTCCTCTTAAGGTGGGGTTCCCTGCTAGTATTAATTTTAGGTTCTGTTTTTCTTCCAACAAACCCATTGTACACACTTTTATTCCCTGCATTGCTTATTTCAATATTCCTTTCCTCTTATTATTCACCTTGAATCTGACCAACCAGTTTTTGAGACTTTTGTGATCCTCTCCCCTCCTTTTGCTTCCTTTGGGAATTCTAGGTTGGCTAGAGAGCCAGTTGGTGTTTTTCAACCTTTTATTTCTCTACAGGCAGGAGGAGAGATTGACATTTGGGATTCCCAACATTATCCCTTATGAATTGATGTCCAATGTCCGGAGCTTCGGTGATATAAACACCTTTCTGCAAGGTTTCGTTCGGCAGGTCAAAGGTAATAGCTGCAAGAATTTCATGCTGGATATTGAAATTGGTCCATATGGGGTTGAGGAAAAACTCACGGTGTCCTCTGTAATGCTAGGAGAGCCAGTAAAAAATTGAACTTGAGGGTCAGTGGGGAAGGAAACTTAAAATTTCACTGAGAGGGGAAGGAGTTCCTGATATCACAACTCAAAATAATAACAACAACAACAACAACAACAACAACAACAACAATTTATTATTTGTGCCCCGCTCACCTGGCTGAGTCTTCCCAGCCATTCCATAAGACTGCCTCTCTCAGCCTGGTGCTTTCCATTTGTTTTGGACTCCAACTCCCATCTGCCCCAGCTGATAATGGGAGTCCAACAACATTGTGATGGCCACAACTTTCCTCTCTGGAAACATGTTTTTCCCTTCATCAACAGTGTCTCGCCCACATGCAAATTTATGCAAGGACACTAGAAAAAACTCACACACTTCTGTGGCTGAAGCTTTGTATGACTTAAGGCCCACTGAAATCAGGGTGTTGTTGTTTTTCGCAAGAATATTGTGGTGAATTTAATAATCGGTTTGGTAGTTTTAATGACACTATGTCATAACTCAAGTTTAGCCAGGCCTTAGGCTCCAACACTTTATGGCAATAACCTTTAGAGGCAGCTTGCTAAGATTTTCAAAAGCAGACAGCAGCTATCCTTGCATATGCTGAGAGAGGCAAAAGATCTCATAAGCAGAAGTCAAATCTGATTATATGGAAAAGACAAACGAGGTTCTGGAAATCGAGGAATGGTTGAGGGAGTTAGGTATGTTTAGCCTGGAAAAGAGCAGACTGAGAGGACGATATTATGATAGCCATCTCCAAATATCTAAAGGGCATGTAAGATGGAGCAAGCTTGTCTTCTCCTGCTCTGGAGGGTAGGACTCCAGAGCAATGGCTTCAAGTTACAAGAAAGGAGATTCTGACTAAACAATGGTATCAGCCGACTCTTTTTCTGTGCTATAACATTCATTCATGCTTTATCTCTCTTGCTTTCCCTTTCACAGCCACTCTAACATCAGGACTCTCTCTGCGGAAAGGTAAGCTGAGGTGCCTCAATCAATCAATCATAGTTATTCATGGGGGGGGGGAGCTGTTGGGGCCCGTGTGCCGATAGCTGGTTGGGCCACAGTGGACCCAACCAGAGTCCAAAGTCGCTCCTTTTCTGAGATCTCAGCCTTTTTATTGCTCCCCTTCTTTGTCCTTGGCCATTGGGAGAGAGAATGGTGGCTTCATTGACCTTTTGAAATTGGACAGAGGGCCAAAGCTGGGCTACCCTAGCAGTGATGCCCATGGGAGGCCCCCAGTCCAGGCAGGAAAGGAACGCCCTTCCTCAATGATCCCTGGAGTGGATCTAAACCAGTGGTGTCCAAACTTTAAGTGATGAAGTGAAGGGCCGTGGGGGCCGACCAGAGGGCCAATCAAAGTTGTTGAGCTTTTTTAGGGTTGAAGTTGTCTTGGGTTATTTTTTTTAGAATTTTACCTCAGGAAATAAACTACCACCGGGGCTGGATTAATCCAACCAGCGGGCCAGATTAGGCCCCTGAACGAACTTTGGACATGCCTGATTTTTATTTTTTTAGGATTTTACCTCAGGAAATAAGCTGCCTGATCTAAGCTCACGGTGTCTATACTCCTGGCTGATTCCTCTCTGTGTGACGCCAATTCCAAGGGTAACTCCAGACGTAGACATCACTCCTATTCACCTGATCCTGTCCGAAGATAATCATACAGGAAAGTTACTCTCTTCCTTCACAAAAGCTGCCATTCCTCCTGCCCATCTTTTGCGTGAGGCCAAAAACCTGCCTTGAGCTGCCTCTGGTGACACACTAGCCTGGCCCACCCCTTCAGAAAAAGAAGAGAAATGTGTAAAAAAGTAACTTCCAGTGTATTTCTTAATTTTTTTAAATCAAAGGATCACATGTGTCTGTGTATAGATGCCATTAAATAGATGACAACAAACTCTAGAATGGGTTCTATTTTTCTTTGATCTGGTAAGGTAAAGGTAAAGGGACCCCTGACCATTAGGTCAAGTCGTGACCTACTCTGGAGTTGCGGCGACTAAGCCGCTCCTGGCGAACCAGAGCAGCGCACGGAAACGCTGTTTACCTTCCCGCCAGAGCAGTACCTATTTATCTACTTGCACTCTGACGTGCTTTCGAACTGCTAGGTTGGCAGGAGCTCACCCCATCGCGGGGATTCAAACCGCCGACCTTCTGATCAGCAAGCCCTAGGCTCTGGTTTAGCCTGAGGCTAAATCAACATCCCCCCCCCATCACTTCTGGACCCAGTGGTACATTCAGGACCGGTGCTGGCAATTTTGGCGCCCTAGGCGAGGGGGCGGGCGCCCCTCGCTGCCGCGCTTTGCTTGCTCCGCCGCTGGTTGGGGCGGCGGTGGGGGGCAGGCTGCCCAGCGCCCTCTCCATTTTGGCGCCCTCGCCACCGTGGTTTTTGCCCCAACCTGCTTGCTCCGCCGCTGGTTGGGGTGGCACCGGGCGGTGGGGGGGGCAGGCTGGCCAGCGCCCCCTCCATTTTGGCGCCCTAGGCAGTTGCCTAGTTCACCTAAATGGATGCACCGGCCCTGGGTACATTTGGCAATCTAGGAAACAGCTGCAGGGACTACAAATTGCCAATTTCACAAAACAGAAGCAATCAGTGTTAGAAAGTTTAGATACATAAGATAATTGCCAAATACAGGTAGGTAGCCGTGTTGGTCTTCCATAGTCAAAACAAAATAAAAAATAAAAAAAATTCTTCTGGTAGCACCTTAGAGACCAACTTCTGAAGAAGAATTTTTTTTATTTTTTATTTTGTTTTATTTGCCAAATGACCCCTTAAACCTGTGTTGCAGTCGCCACAATGGAATGTCTGGGCACCATTGGGGGGGCCAATGCCATTTATTATTATTTCATTTCTATACTGCTTTATATTTTAAACAAAAAAAAAATCTCAAAAGTGGTTTACAACACACTGAAACATCAAAGGTAAACAATTCAGAATAAAAAAATTCAGGCTTCAAGGAAAATATTTCTGATCCTTCCCCATATTTATTTACGTAAACTTTATAGAGGTGCCCCATAGTAGAAGCACTCTAGGAGGCCAGTGTAGCTTAGTGGTTAGACCAGGGGTAGGCAACCTAAGGCCTGTGGGCCGGATACGGCCCAATCGCCTTCTCAATCCGGCCCGCGGACAGTCCGGGAATCAGCATGTTTTTACATGAGTAGAATGTGTCCTTTTATTTAAAATGCATCTCTGGGTTATTTGTGGGGCATAGGAATTTGTTCATTTTTTCCTTCAAAATATAGTCCGGCCCACCACATGGTCTGAGGGACAGTGGACTGGCCCACGGCTGAAAAAGGTTGCTGACCCCTGGGTTAGAGTGTCGGACTAGAACTTGGGAGATCAGGGTTCATATCCCCACCCATTAAAATAAAATAAAATAAAACCTGGTAACCCCTTCTCAAAAAACAGTGGTCTGCAGGCTGCAAATTAAGCTGTCAACCTTTCCCTTTTCTTGCGAGGAATCCTATTCGGAATAAGGGAATTTCCCGTAAAAAAAGGAAAAAATTGACAGCTATGTACTATACAATAGTGGCCAAAACTCTGGAAACCTTTTGGAGTCAAAGGCGACTATGGGTTGTGGTGCTCATCTCGCTTTCAAGCAGAGGGAGCCGGTGTTTGTCCGGGTCATGTGACCAGCATGACTAAACCGCTTCTGGTGCAACGGGACACCGTGACGGAAACGCCATTTACCTTCCTGCCACAGAGCTACTTATTTATCTACTTGCACTTTGACGTGCTTTCGAACTGCTAGGTTGGCAGGAGCTGGGACAGAGCAACGGGGATTCAAACCGCCGACCTTCTGATCGGCAAGCCCAAGAGGCTCAGGGGTTTAGACCACAGCTCCACCCGTGTCCCTACTAGAACATAGAGAGGACAGTGGAGAATGGTATTACTCTGTTGTAAAAATTTTAAGGTCTTTTACATACATATATATATGTCTCCATTTTGACTCCCAGCTGACCAGTATTTCTCTGCAAGGAAGGAAATTGTCTCAGGAAATGAAAGATGATAATTCCTGGCATCCTGTTGCCTGAGTGCCAGACAGGTGTACTCAGGCTAGTCCAGAGATGGCAGGGCCAGAGGAGACAAAAGGGTGTGGTTAACTTGGCTGGGAAACATGATGCAACTATGATGTATTGAGGGGCGGTCTTAAACTGGAGGGGGGCAATTTCAAAAGTCTATATAGGAGCTGGCAGACCATTGTTCTGGGTCCTTCCTCCCTCCTGCATGTGGTGAGTGAGTCACCCTGTTGCAACAGAAATAAAGACTTTTGCTTCTCAATTTTTCTCTGGTTGGCCTCTGTCATATTCTCCTACCGATGGAGGACCTACAAAGGACCCTTATGTACCCCATAAGGGAATAAGGGGAGATTTTTGCATATATCAACTCCAAAAAGAAAAAAAGGGGAAAAGCGGTGTTATGAGCCATCAAAACTCGGAAATACACTCTTTCCAAAACGTTTCCTGTCCTTTTTCAAATTGGGCTTTTGTCATGATTAAACAATTTAAATGGCAAGTTCACAAGCCAACGAGTTCCACAGGTTCAACCATCCCTGATCTGGCATGACCTCTGAAGACTTTCCTTCTGTGACTGCTTGGCCTGCCACATCCATCTCTTATGGTGCTGCAGTTTGGGGACTGGGAGTTCAGAATCAGACCCACGCTCCCCAAACTCTAAACAATGGCTTCCCCCACTGCACCCTCAACAGATAACCTCTCTGCATATCCACAAGGCCGGCACAGCCACAGAGGAGCAGCTAGGTTAAAACAATGGGAAACCTGCTAGTTCTTCAATCAAGAATCGCTTTTTTTTTTTTTTTTTAGTGAGGTTCTCTCAAGTTTGTAGCCCGTTATGGACCATTTAAGGGCAGCGTTGCTCTCCCTTCATCGCTGAGGGGGGCGTGTTATGAAACCGGGTGCTGAGAAACGTTGGTGGGCAGCCATCTTGGAAAGCGCTTAAGGGATGTGTCCATTGTGAGGACTAGACCCAAGATGGTGGCCATTTCTCTTTCATAGCCACCATGTTGGAAGAACTGGTGAGCAGGAGACATGGGCAGGTGGGACATAAGTAGCTTTCAACGTGTTTGAGGTGATCCAAGGGCTACAGAACCAGGCAACTCCATTACGATGGATGGTTGTGAGACTAGGGGGGTCTCCTGTTCAGTTTCGAATCTCAACACCTGATGATTCGCGTCAGATGTAGGAAGGTGTCCCTAGAGCCACTCCACTTTCCCTGCCATGAGACTCCCCCGCCCCCAGTTCCTCAATAACTAGAATGAGAATGTTGTTGGACTACAGCTCCCATCATGCTTGACCATTGGCCGTGCTGGCAGGGGCTGCTGGGAGTTGGAGTCCAACGAGTTCCACAGGTTCAACCATCCCTGCACCCTCTGCAGATAACCTCTCTGCATATGCACAACATGCCGGCAGCCACAGAGGATGTAGGACTTTAGATTCCCTCACTGCCTCTTTAACCCCTTGTGGAATCAATATAAACAATTAATAAAAAAAGATTGAACAGAGAGAGAGAGAGAGAGAGAGAGAGAGAGAGAGAGAGAGGGAAGCACATTGGAGCATTGCTTGCTCAAAATGTGCCATCTCTCTCTCTCTCTCCCCCCCCCCCCCCCGGTGTTTGTTTGGACATCGCTGCATGCAATCAAAACAGAATCCTCTTAAAATTATTTTATTGCAGTGGTTTATAAAAATAAAACATCAAAGTGTTTCTCTTAAAAACAGATCCTTTAAAAAAATTCATTTATATCAGCAATAGTCAAAAGGAAATAGGAGAACACTGCAAGCAGATGAAATCGTTAGCAGGATTTTAATCTCACTTGTAATGTAACAAATGGTATGGATAATATGGGTTGATATAAAATGTAGATTAATATGCAGTTTAAAATGTTAACAATAGGACCCATGAAGGGGATTGGGGGGGGGAGTCCCGAGATTCAGAGTAATCTCTATATGGAGATGTATTTGGACTGTTACAAAATTATATTTGTAAAATAAAAATAAAAATGATTTTAAAAGGAAATAGAACACATGTAACTTGTGCATGTCTGGAAAGGCTTGTCTACACACAAATGCTTTAAGCAAGCAGCAAAAAGAGCACAGTGAAGGCGCCTGTCCAATGTCAATATGAAGGGAGTTCCAAAGAGCAGATGCAGCCACGCTAAAATATCAATTTCTTACAATAATTAATAATAATAATAATAATTATTATTTATACCCCACCCATCTGGCTGGGTTTCCCCAGCCACTCTGGGCGGCTTCCAACAGAATGTTAAAATACAATAATCTATTAAACATTAAAAGCTTCCCTAAACAGCTACAAGTACAGAAAAGCATGCGGCACCTTTCGGAGCACCAGTTCTGCAGATCAAAGGGGTTGATATGGTGTAGCTGCAGAACAGCAAACAACCGACTTGCTCTGAGGAGACCGAACGCTCATTAATTTGCAGCCTGCAGACCACGATTTTGCAATGACGCCGGAAATCGCGCTGCGAGGAAACAGCTCCATTTTCGTACTTTTAACTTTACCGGCGGAACTCCTCCCGCAGGATCAAAGAAGCGGGGGCGTGTCCGCGGATGAGCATTCCAAGAGCCGCTGATTGGCTGCAGCGTGGAACGCGGTTGCCCCGCCCCGCAGTTTATCCATTCAAAAAGCGTCCCGCTTGTTAGCAGGACGGCGGCCTGTGAGTTTCGAAGCTGCCCGGGTTCTTGGCGCAGGTTTTGATTTCGGGTCTTTCAGCGCCTCCCTATTACTGCCGGTGGAGAAGCTGTGGCGTCTCCGGTGGTTTAGATCCAGGCGGCCTCACTTTGCTCACCTCCGCCAGGTGAGGGGCTTTGCAATTGGCTGTTTTGGGTGGACTTGGGGGGAGGGAACCCCTCCTTTGGGGGAAAGGATGAGTCAGAAATCTAATAAGCAAACCTGCAAATATTTGAAGCGCTCCAGATTGAATGATCTAAGCTGGTTTGCATCTCAGCTTTATTCGGTGCAAAGAGATTCATTATTCAAATAAGGCTACAATCCTCTTGGCAAACTCTGCGTTGAACTGAGTGAAGCTTGCTTCTGAGTAGACATATGTTGGATTGCATTGTAAGTGTGCCCAATACTGTAAAGGCCTATTTGCCAGCACGTTGCAGTTCTTTATTATTATATTATGGTAGTTCTTTATTATTATTTATTATTACTACTACTATTATTTATACTTTTCAGATTTATACATTTCACTAATTTTAAAATCATTTTGACATTCAAAACTTGACTTCCTTTCCCCTCTTTCTGCGGTTCCTTAAATTTATTTATAATCTGCATATCTAAATTAATTTAATTTGCTCATTTATTCATCTTCTTTAAATATATGCTCTTGTGAAACTGCAGGTTATTACAATAATCCTGCCAATGTTCTTATCTGTTCACAATTTACCTGTAAATATTCAATAAACCATTTCCATTCTTTTATAAAAAGTTTGTTATCTTGATTTCTTACTCTTCCAGTAAGTTTTGCCATTTCTGCGTTTTCCATAAGTTTTTGTATCCATTTTTCCTTTGTTGGGACTTCTTCTTTCCATTTTTGGGCAAGTAACATTCTTGCCACTGAGTAAATTTCTATACATTTTCTGTCCCCATAATTCCCAAGAGAAAAGCTTCTGGGTTTTTTTATGAACGTTATTTTCAGACCTTATGGTGGTTCTTGTTGGAAGGGACCACGAGGGACATCTAGTCCAACCCCCTGCAATGCAGGAATCTCAGTGGTCTGCAGTGGCGGAGCTTCATGCGCCGGCACCGGGGGGTGTGGGGCAGGCAGGGGTGGGGCTGGTGCGTGTCCTGGGGGTGGGGCACGCCACCTGCAAGGGCATGGCACTCTACTGGGATCGCGCTGCCGGGGACGGTGCGCTCCCCCCACACTCCTCTTCCTCCGCCAGTGGTGGTCTGCTGTTCATGTGCAGGGGTAGGTAACCTAAGGCCAGATGCGGCCCAATCGCCTTCTCAATTCGGCCCATAGATGGTCCGGGAATCAGCGTATTTTTACATGAGTAGAATGTGTGCTTTTATTTAAAATACATCTCTGGGGTATTTGTGGGGCCTGCCTGGTGTTTTTACATGAGCAGAATGTGTGCTTTTATTTAAAATGCATCTCTGGGTTATTTGTGGGGCATAGGAATTCGTTCACCCCCCCCCCCAAAATGGTCCTGACCACCACATCATCTGAGGGACAGTGGACCGGTCCACGGCTGAAAAAGGTTGCTGACGCCTGTGTTAGAGCCTGTGATATTGCTTTATATACGGCTTGCTTGGCAAAAGAAAACACCACCTTAAAGCCATTTATTGTACCATGTTCCCTAATTTATTTTCTAGGCCAGGAGGTATGTTCCCTTTACAATGCCCCGTTTCAGATTAAAGTTCGCGGTGACCCTAAACCCGCATCTCTGTCCAAGCTGCGGCTCTTTCTGAAGGAGGAAACTTCTCTCTTGGCAGGAGTGAAGCCATGGCTGATGAGAAACGCAGGAAGACGTTTCAGCAAGAGGTCACCTGCCCCGTCTGCCTCTGCTACTATACCAGCCCGGTGGTGCTCGACTGCGGGCATTGCTTCTGCCGCATGTGCATCGTGAGGTGCTGGGAGGAGCCGAGCGCAGATTCCAGGTGCCCCGAGTGCAGAAGCACCGTTGCAAGGAACTTGAAGGCAAGCAGGAACATCTCCAACTTTGTTACGATGCTCAAGGACTGGGATGTTTCCGTAGAGAGAGAGGCTCGGAAAAGGAGGTCGGAATGCCAGAGGCACCGGCTGCCCTTGGATTTGTTCTGTGAGGACGACCGCGTCGCCTTCTGTGGAGATTGCGCCGCACCCCAAGAGCACAGGGGCCACAGAGTGGTCTCCGCAGAAGAAGCCGTCCAAGTATACAAGGTAAGAATGAGCGGTGGATGGGAGTGGCCCCTTCAGGGTTCAATGCCGTTCATAAATCTGTTCAGTGGCATAAAGATTCAGACTTGGAAGACTGCAAATATCAATTTGGGAGCAAGCATCCAATTCTCTCTCTCTCTCTCGATCAGGTGAGGGGAATCTTTAGCCCTCCTGATGCTGAGACCCAGTGTGGCGTAGTGGTTACAGTACAGTGGTACCTCGGGTTAAGTACTTAATTCGTTCCGGAGGTCCGTTCTTAACCTGAAACTTCTTAACCTGAGGTACCACCTTAGCTAATTGGGCCTCCCGCTGCTGCCGAGTGATTTCTGTTTTCATAAGATGATAAGAGATGAGAAGAGAAGAGAAGATAATCTTTATTGTCATTGTCTCCTTGTGGGAACGAAATTACCGTATTTTTCGCTCTATAAGGCGCACCTGACCATAGGACGCACCTAGTTTTTAGAGGGGAAAAGCCCCAATTTTTTGAGGATCAGATCAAATTTCCGTAGCTTCTTTTGCAAAGGAGAAAAGCCCCATTTTTTGAGGATCAGCTCAAAGTTGTTGAGCTTACTTTGCAAAGGGAAAAAATCCTGTTTTATGGGGTTTAACTCACAGTTCTGCAGCTTCAGTAAAGGGAGCCATTTCTACAGTTTCCAGACAGATAATCTAATCAGCCAGTCACATGTCACTGGGGAAACAGCCTCCCTCTGCAAGGGAGTGGGGCTGGAATCTCTCTCCCTTATCTCTCTCCCCGATTGTTTGCTGAGCAGCTGCTCAGGGGGCTTCCTTTCAACACCCCCTTCTCTCTCTCTCTTTTTAAAAAGCACGATCTGCTTTTGCCCCTGGGTAGTTCAGCTCCACACATTCGCTCCATAAGACGCACAGACATTACTTTTTAGGAGGAAAAAAAGTGCATCTTATGGAGCGAAAAATACGGTACTCGGTTGCTCTATCCATTCAGATAAGGCACTCTACATAAATTTAAAATAACTACAAAACACTAATTAAAACAGTACAATACGATCACAATTTATGCAGCACTCGCTCCGTAGCCGAATAGATAACATATCCTGTCGACTATAAACAAGTCTATTTCGGCAGGACAAAACCAAATTCTGAGTTGAGGAGCAACCAGTTGCTGCGTCTACACGCGCCGCCATCTTAGATAAAAGTGAAGCAAAGTTCTTAACCCAAGGTACTACTTCCAGGTTAGCGGAGTCTGTAACCTGAAGCGTTTGTAACCCGAGGTACCACTGTATTGGGAATAGGAGACCAGGGTTCAAATTCGCACTGAGCCTTGAAGCTCACTGGGTGACCTTGGGCCACTCCCCGCCTCTCAGCCCAACCTACCTCGCAGGGTTGTTGGGAGGATTACACGAGGAGGAGAAAACCATGGACGCCACCTTCAATTCCCTGGAGAAAAGGATGGGATAATGAATAAACAGATACATAAAACTACAACTCCCATCAGCCCCAGCAAGCATGGGCAATGGGAGTTTGGTTTATTGGCCCCTGAATGTTGTGAACCGCCCTGAGATCTCCTGTTGAAGGACTGTATCTAATTATAATTATTATTAATAATAATAATAATAATAAAAACTGAGAGCAAATGGTTCCCCACACCTGCTCTACATGACTGTTTTGATGGGCCTGTGCAATGGAAAACTCAAAAAAGACTTTTTCTTTTCCTCCCAGGGACAGATCAGCAGCTGCTTGGTGACTTTGAAGGAGGAGAGAGAAACGCTTCTGGTCTATAAAACAGAAACAGAAACAGAAAGGCAGCACCTGCTCGTCAGTATCACTAGAACTGGGAAATGAATGAATTCTAGAAGCAATATTTTTTGGGGGTGGGTGGGTTGAGTTGAATATTAAATACAGAAGGATCTGGAGCCATTTTTCCTGGAAGAGATTATACACCCCCCCCCCAATACGCTGTTTGATGATCCAGCAAAATCCCTAATCTTGTTGCAGAAATAACTGAATACAGTGGTACCTCTGGTTATGTATTTAATTTGTTCTGGAGGTCCGTTCTTAACCTGAAGCACCACTTTAGCTAATGGGGCCTCCTGCTGCTGCTGCGCCGCCGGAGCACAATTTCTGTTCTCATCCTGAGGTAAAGTTCTTAACCCGAGGTAATATTCCTGGGTTAGCAGAGTCTGTAACCTGAAGCGTATGTAACCTGAAGCGTCTGTAACCCTAGGTACCACTGTACACATGACCCCAAGACACTACAGCTAGTTATTGGGACAACTTGGAGGTGACACAAGCCTCTGGTCTCCTGGTGCTACCATTTTGTAAGCCAGGCTGTCTCAGTGACTCTGACTCTCATTAGTCAGAGAGAGAGACACAGGACTTCCAATGGCAGAGACCAGGAAGCCGCTGAAAACTGAGCTTCCCTTGCAGTTTTGTTCCCCACCTCACACCCAGGGATCCAGGTCTTCCAAACCATCACCAGGGAGCTGAATTCTCCTCAAGGCTAGTCTATTCAGCCTAGCTGTAAACAGACTAGGAATATTATATTGAATATTAAACTAGTTTAAATTTTATTTTTATTTTTTAATAAAAAATTTTATTGGTTTTACAAATTAGTTTTTCATTCACAAAAAAGTACAATCCAAAAATATAGAATTCTCCAAATTCTGACTTCCATCCTCCCTTTTGTGGGGTCCACTAATAATCATTTTCACTGCGTATTATATTATTTTCCATATATCCATACATCTCTATTTTCTCCTATAGTTCATTTTGTTGGGTTTATATTTATGTTAATGATCAAATTATACCTGAGCCAGTCTGATGTCAGTACTGTCTGTTTAAGAAATAGAAGAAACAGGTGCTGGTGTTTTGTTCTTAATTGCCCAAAGCGTGGGTGTTACTGTGTATATAAGGCTCTGTTGCAAAGCAGTTTGTGCTCCTAGCTTCTGTATTGGGTTGGTGTCTGAGGAGTAGCTGGGAGTTGGAGTGTTGAGGGTTTGTGGGAGTGTTTGGGGTTGCGATTGTGAAAGTATGAGTTCACTGACAAAGCGTGTTTAGATTAGTTTAAAAAGAGTTTCTGAGAGAAGGCTAGCCGCCAACAAGGAGTTCTGACTTCATTTTGTTGTTGTTCAGTCGTTCAGTCGTGTCCGACTCTTCGTGACCCCATGGACCAGAGCACGCCAGGCACGCCTATCCTTCACTGCCTCTCGCAGTTTGGCCAAACTCATGTTAGTAGCTTCGAGAACACTGTCCAACCATCTCTTCCTCTGTCGTCCCCTTCTCCTTGTGCCCTCAACGTTTCCCAACATCAGGGTCTTTTCTAGGGAGTCTTCTCTTCTCATGAGGTGGCCAAAGTACTGGAGCCTCAACTTCAGGATCTGTCCTTCTAGTGAGCACGCAGGGTTGATTTCTTTAAGAATGGATAGGTTTGATCTTCTTGCAGTCCATGGGACTCTCAAGAGTCTCGTCCAGCACCATAATTCAAAAGCATCAATTCTTCAGCGATCAACCTTCATTTACTTAGAATTAAAGTCTAGGTTAGAAAAGTGTCTTTTCACTTCTGGTGGCGTGTTTTTCAGCCAAGTCAGTTTCTGTTGCGTTTATTTTTCTTTTAACTCTGCTAGAAGCGTACTTTAATGGGCCACTGTTAACTGGGTGTAAATTTTTCTTCTGCACCTGTGTTCAGTATCCAGCTATTTTTCCTGTTACTTTTCACATTGCAAGCATTATTTCAATCCTGCTAATGTTTTTAACCGTTTACAATGTTCTGTCAAATATATTATAAATTTCCCCCAATCTTTATTGAAGTCCAAATTTTAGAGCTAAAATTTTCCTTGGAAATGTCTGGTCACCCATAACAAGTGTTGATTCAGAGACAATTTTTAAGGGTGGACCCCGTTATCCTTCAGCAAACTCCTTCCCTGCAAAAAGCTGATGTGATATTTGGGACAGTTCGGAAGGGACCTTCCTAGGGAAGTACCAGTATCTCTTGATGCTGCGAAGACCAGCTATATTACTGGAAATGCCCTTCTTGCCTCCTCTCATTCCCCAACCTCACCCACCCAACTCTTATCTGTGGCAGAGGCAAATAGAGAAAGAGAAAGAAAAGACGGTGGCCGAATTCAGACGTCTGCACCAGTTCTTGGAGGAACAAGAGGACTTTCTGCTGGAGAAAATGCAAGAGGTGGAGGAGGAGATTGCCAGGAAAATGGAGGAGCACCTGGCCAGTTTCTACAGGGATCTCATACGCCTTGAAACTCTCATCCTGGGGATGGAAACGAGGCTTCAGCGGCCAACCAGCGAAGTCCTGCAGGTGAGACTGAAACAAGCAAGCCAGACCCCTTTGCGGTGAAAGGCTGGTTCCAAATCATTGTGTGGCTGCAGCTCTGTAGGAAGTGAAAGGGGGTAGTTTATGGAGTTGGCAGCCAAGGCTGTAGCAGACTCGGAGCATAGCTGTCAAATAAGGGATTTTTCCCAACTTTCGGATTTGAAAATAAGGGATTTTTTCAAAGTTTCGGATTTGAAAATAAGGGATGCCGCGAGGGCGGTGCAATGGCACCAAGTAGCCTCGCCACCCTGCGCTCCAGAGGCTGCGCGCAAACGGGTGAGCGAAAGAGCGAGCGTGTAGACGGCAGGCAGGCTGTCTGTCTGGTTGGGCGTGAGGGTCTGGCTGCACAAGGCATGCAAGCTCCGCCCCCAGTCGGTCTCAGATTCCTTATTGGCAGCCGACGTCAACGCAGCTGAGGAGCCTCCCTGGCCGGCAGGGAGGGAGAGGAGCTGCTTCCTTTGAAATCCGGGAAATTTAAGGGATATCAACAATCCGGGATAGCAGCGGGAAACGGCATTGGAATAAGGGAGTTTCCCGCCAAAAAAAGGGAGGGTTGACAGCTATGGACCGGAGCAAGAAAAGGAAGAGGGGCAATTTGTTCATCTTCATGCAGAGTAGAGACACCTGCTTAAAGTAGGTGGGATTGGATGTTTTCTGCTCTTTGCTCTTGGTTGGTTGTCTAATAATGGCTTCCTATGGCTCATTCCTGCCCCACTTCTGAGCTTCCCAGAGGTTGCTGTTGCCAAAGGGAGGCTGCCCTTTGCCTTGGTCTGATCCATCACGGCTTCCCTCCTGCTTCTTTTTAAGAGGTTGGTTTATCTTCTGGGGCTGCATAATTTTAGTCGGGTGCGCATACTTCATCCTTCAGGGCATGGGGTTGGGCGGGGATTGTAACCTGGTCTGGGGCAAGCACTGAGCTCCCTTTTCTTTCCCCCTTTTTGCTGCAGGATATTGGAAGCCTTTTGAAGACGTAAGTGGATCTCGCTCATTTTCCTTTGTTTCGTTGGCAATGATACGCCTAGCAGGTCAAAAACACGGTGGTGTTGAGGCTTGTTTGCCCATAAGCATCTAATGCCTTTTGACGGGCGGAAATTGGTGTCTTGAAGTTGAAATCTGCCCTGTTTTCATTCCAAAAATCTCTGGTTTTAGCAGTGCTCCTTACTGTCTGTTAATCCATTTGTATCTTTTGCTGCTATGGCAGTTTTGATGTCTTCTATTATCACATGGTGGCCTTCCGTATCCAAGACAGAATTTCTGGTAACTCACTCCAATGTCTCTGACTTTCCATTTTGACAAGTGGCTGTTGTCACTCTTTCCCCTGCCTGTGATTTTTGTGTGGTTTTAAACTGACCTCTGGCAAAGCTCTGACTAGGTCTAGGTCTCTCTCTCTCTCTCTCTCTCTCTCTCTCTCTCTCTCTCTCTCTGTGTGTGTGTGTGTGTGTGTGTGTGTGTGTGTGTGTGCTATGCAAAAATCACAATGTGGGGAAAACTGTTCAGACATTGTGATATATCAGTATATCGCGATGTTTAGCTGTTGATATTTCATGAAGTTGAAAACCGAATATCACCCAGCCCTAGTTCTGACAAGGAGCTGAGAATCCTCCACTTAGCTAAGTAAAATGTCATCAAAATAGGGATTAGTTAGGGATACCAATAGGGACGCGGGTGCCGCTGTGGGTAAAACCACAGAGCCTAGGGCTTGCCGATCAGAAGGTCAGCAGTTTGAATCCCCGGGACAGGGTGAGCTCCTGTTGCTCGGTCCCTGCTCCTGCCAATCTAGCAGTTTGAAAGCACGTGCAAGTGGATAAATAGGTACCGCTCCGGCAGGAAGCTGCTCTGTTTTGCCAGAAGCGGCTTATTCATGCTGGCCACATGACCCAGAAGCTGTACTCCCTCGGCCAGTAAGGAGAGATGAGCGCCGCAACCCCAGAGTCGTCCGCGACTGGACCTAATGGTCAGGGGTTCCTTTAGGGATACCTTTAGGGATACCAAACATCAGAAGGTGTGTTATACAGAGTTAGACCATTAAAGCAAGAACTTTAATATAGTGCCATACCTCTTCCTTCCATTTATTTTTGTTTAATGTAGTCTAGGACTTTGGACCAGATGGAGAGCTGTTAGGATTGTTTGTTTTCTTTTCTTTTAAGGTTTGAGGAGAGAGAGGTGATTAAGACACCCGTGGTTTTTTCTCCTGCATTAAACTGGAGGGTGTGGGAATTCAGTGATATGAACCCATTTCTGGAAGGTGTCATACAGGAGTTCAAAGGTAAGGAAGAATGGTTGCAAGGATTTTGTGCTGGCTGTGATTTTGGTCCAGATCTGAGTGTAGTGAGGAGCAAATTCCTTTGTAATTTTGCCGGGGACAGGACAATTGAGAAAGCTATTATTGCTCATTAGCTGAATGGGCTCTGCTCAACATTCCTCCTGCAACCTCAGCCCATAATTTTGTTCTTCAGAATTGTTTTGAAGTTACTCTTCAGTTCATCTTTCCGGACACTGTAGAAACCATACCAGTGTGCTGCTAAATCTCTTCCCTTTCCTTCCCCAGAAGCCCTAACATCTGATCGGAAATATCTACAGAAAGGTAAGCAGTGAAGTCTGATAAAGCTCAGGATATCAGGCCTTCTCAGGGTTCTCTTCTCGTTCAAATGTGGGCAAAGTTTGGAAGAAAGAGGAGCATCCTTATCTTCAACGTGGTGTCTGACTTTTTAGGGTGGCAAGGAAGCAATTCCCAAGACAGTTTTGAAGCTCAGGATGTTTGTTGATCTTTCTGCCAATGGATTCTTAAATATTTATATGATATTAAGATTCTATACGGCCCTTCATCCGAGGACCGCAGGGTGTGGTTTACAATACAGTTGTACCTTGGTTGTCAAACGCCTTGGTATTCGTACGATTTGGCTCCCGAATGCCGCAAACCCGGAAGTGAGTGTTTTGGTTTGCGAACGTTCTTTGGAACCCAAACATCCGACACGGCTTCTGATTGAGTTCAGGAAGCTCCTGCAGCCAATTGGAAGCCATGCCTTGGTTTCTGCACATTTTCAGAAGTCGAACGGATTCTGTCCGACTTGCAAGGTACAACTGTATAGGTAAAGGTACCCCTGACCGTTAAGCTCCAGTCGCGGACGACTCTGGGGTTGGAGCGCTCATCTCGCTCTATAGGCCGAGGCAGCTGGCGTTTGTCCGCAGACAGCTTCCGGGTCATGTGGCCAGCATGACTAAGCAGCTTCTGGTGAACCAGAGCAGCACACGGAAATGCCGTTTACCTTCCCGCCGGAGCGGTACCTATTTATCTACTTGCACTTTGACGTGCTTTCGAACTGCTAGGTGGACAGGAGCTGAGACCGAACAACAGGAGCTCACCCCGTCACGGGGATTCGAACTGCCGACCTTCGGATCAGCAAGCCCTAGGGGCTCTGTGGTTTAGACCACAGTGCCACCTGTTTAATTTTTAAATGTTTACTTTTAAAACATTAAAATGCGTCACATGGCAACAACTGGATTATGATTCCTGTTCTCTTCTGTTTGTTCACCCTCCCCACAAAAAAAACTCCAATAGCAAAAGTGACTCTGGATCCAGAGACCGCTCACCCCCAGCTCATCCTGTCTGAGGATCGCCTGAGTGTGACGTGCGGAGATATGTGTGAAGAGGTGACCGACAACCCGAAGAGATTCAACCAGCTCACGGTGGTGCTGGGGAGAGAGGCGTTCACAGAAGGCCGATATAGTTGGGAGGTTACTGTGGGGAATGAGGAAGAATGGGCTCTGGGGGTGGCCCGAAAATCGGTGAGGAGAAAGGGCATGTTCAACTTCACTCCCCAGGAAGGGGTCTGGGCTATAGGGAAGTGGAGGGGTCAGTACAGGGCCCTCAGTGATAATCCTTATCACCTGCACCCCAACGGCGAGCTCAAAAGGATCCGAGTGACTCTGAACTACACTGGGCAGCGAGTGGCGTTTTTCGATGTCGACAGAGGAAACCCCCTCCTTGCCTTTGCAGGAGGTTCCTTCTCCGGAGAAGACCTCCTCCCCTTCTTCTGGCTGCAGGAAAGAGCTCATCTCACGCTCTCCCCATAGAACAGCCAAAATAGTGCGGGAGGTCGGAAGAAAAATATTGCACTTCTGCCTGCTAGATGATTATGGGGGTGGGGGGGGCAACTGGGAGTTTGGGGAAGATCTGGGGAAAACACTCTTGGCGCATTTGAATGACTAGTGAATGCCTAGAAGGGCAAAATGATCTTCTCTTCAACCATTCCACTCCTTCTCCCCATGGCCCCCCAAAATTGACTTACCACTTCAGACATGTCAAAAAGGCCATCCGACATGGTAAGTTTATTTGGGGGTGGGGCTGTGATTGAACTATTGTGATCATTGTGAAAGTGGACAATATTTCATTTTATAGCACTTTTTCCATTAAAGATAAATCGGCAGTTCGTTCAGCAAAAGTATCACTGCATTCTAAAAAAAGAATTCGATCAAGACATGTTTTCGGCACATGTGTCCATCTTGTGTAATTGTATTAATGGGTTCTTTTGATTTCTTTAGACTTTTAAAGCAGACTGTATGTATGTTTAGCTCTTTAAAATAAAACAGTATTCTTATTTTCCGTAATAGATGAAGTGTCTTGCTTCAAAATACAGCCAAGCCATGCTAAAATAAAATGGTTTGGAGTAATACAGTAAAATTTATTGGTGTTAATGAAAATCTGGGGTGATGAGGGTTGCAGCCTGGAAAGCAGCTAATGTAGCACCAATTTTTAGTAAAAGATCTGGGGGAATCTTGGAAATTACAGGCCGGTTAGTTTAACAGCTGTCCCTGGGAATGTGGTGGAAAGTATTGTTAAAGATAAAATAGCCAAGTATATAGAACAGTGTTTTCCAAACTTGGGTCTTCAGCTGTTTTTGGACCACAACTCCCATCATCCCTAGCTAGCAGGACCAGTGGTCAGGGATGATGGGAACTGTAGTCCAAAACAGCTGGAGAGCCAAGTTTGGGAAACCTTGATATAGAAGAACAAGCATTGCTGAACCAGGAACCAGCATGGCTTCTGCAAGGGCAGGTCCAGTCTCACAAACCTCTGATGAGTTCCTTGAGAGCATCAGCAAGCATGTCAATAGCAACTTGTGAGGTCACCATACATTTATGAGCATTTACCAAGCATGTTAATTGTGATTTAAGAAGAAGAAGAGTTTGGATTTGATATTCCGCTTTATCACGACCGGAAGGAGCCTCAAAGCGGCTAAAATTCTCCTTTCCCTTCCTCCCCCACACCAAACACTCTGTGAGGTGAGTGGGGCTGAGAGACTTCAGAGAAGTGTGACTAGCCCAAGGTCACCCAGCAGCTGCCTGTGGAGGAGCGGAGACGTGAACTCGGTTCACCAGATTACGAGTCTACCGCTCTTAACCACTACACCACACTAGGTCTCAACATTGCTGTTGGGAAGGAGAAGGGATGGAATATATGATCCAGGCTATCCCAACTTTGGCGTTCAGGGATACATGAACTGCCCTTCTGTTTTAGCGTTTCAAACTTCTGAGCAAATAAAGACTTGGGAACTTGTAACTAACCTTAGCATTGTGTGCAAGGCGCTCTTCCCCCTCCTTGCGATTCCCAGGAGTTGCTATTAGGGTGCTGGACAATGAATGGAAAACGTAGCCATTGTGGTTTCTAGTTACAGGTGGGCTCAACGTCTCTGAAATTACAGCCTTTTTGCTTGGAACCAGAACCAGTGGGGCTGGTTTTTCTGGCATGTAACACATAGATGGGTGGTCTAGAAATGCTCTTAAATAAATTTATTATTGATTGATTGATTGTCCCCTGCCACTTCCCCTTGGGATTTATAGCAGCTCCAGTGCATTTGCAGATTTCATGTGATTGAAGTCTGACACAGAAGGAATTCACAAGGAATTGTTAGTGCGGAGAGGCTTGATCGGGTTAAAGACATCTGCGTAACCTTAGTCCCACAAGTGCTCACCAATTGTAATAAACAGAAATCTGCTCTTATTCCCTTATGGGGTACACAAGAGCCTTCCCAGGTTCTCCATCGGTAGGAGTAAATTTACAGAGACCAACCAGAGAAAAATTGAGAAGCAAAATTTTATTATATCTGTTGCAACAGGGCCCATTACTCCCAAAATGGAGGAGGGAGGAGGAACCCAGAACAATGGTATGCCAGCTCCTATATAGACTTTTGTAATTCCCCCCTCCCGCTCAAGACCACCACCCTATTCATTATACATACATCACAAAAAGGGGTGTAACCCAGGACCCCCTCCCAGATACATCACAGTTACATCATGAAAGGGGAGGTCTGGTAGAAGTAATCTGAGCATCCTTGACCCTCCCCATGCCTCCTCTTGTCCTCCACCAAAAACCCATCAAGTAAAACAAACGAAATATTTACTGGTACATTTCCCTGTTTCCCAGCCAAGTTAATCACACCCTTTTGTCTACATCTGAGTTTGTTATCTCTGGAATGGCTACCTGTCTGGCACTTAAGTATCAGGATGCCATGATTATCACTCAGGCAGAGGGAGGGCTTCTGAGTAGCTGGAGATGCAACCACCCTTTGTTCCTGAGACAAAGAAATACACACATGTGGCCTTGTTTGCTTGGCACACTTATGAACATTTAATATATATATAAAAGGCACTGATTGTCTTGTTACACTAGTCCAGCATCCTTATAGCTTATCAACAAAGCCACGGGGAAGAGGGTCCTTGGAGCTTCTGTTTAAGGCTGGCACAGGGGTTTTGGCAGTTTGTTCAGTTGGGGAGTTAAGAGTAGCAGTTGGGGTTGGTGGTTGTGAGGGTTGGTGTGTGGAACTTTGAGGTGGGGAGATAGAGGAGTTAGAGTGAGCTATAGACAGGAATGAGACTGAGGATAAAGTGTAACAGAGTAATATCGAAAGCTTGTTGGTGTGTGAAAATAAACTCTTGATATTCTTTGTTCAACTTTAATCCTGACTGAGACTCAGTGTTTACCAGGGAGAACCTGGTTGGTGGCAGCGGTATAGTGGTGGCACAGGGTCAATAGTCCGTGAAACGACCGGGGACCCTGTGTGAACACCACAGGCTAATACAGGTTCTATGAACTACTGTACACCAAAAGACAAAAAGCCAGGCCATACATCAAAGGCTTTTACTGACCAGGATAGAGAAAGCAATAAAACATAGATAAGCAGAGCCAGGAAGAGATAATCAGAGACAGGAAGAGTTGACCATGTCAAATCACTTATCTCCTTGTAATCACAATCATCTTACAGTTGCCGGCTGCTCCAGATCAGGCAAAAAGGATCACCTTGCTCCTCTCTCTGCTGGATTAGGAGCGCTACAAGTTGTTGCTCTGGCCGGATGTGGAGACAGAAGGACACTCCAGCTTGGATCCATTTTGCACACCATTTTTGTCCTACAAACGGGAGACCCAAGTAGCGCTGTGGGTTAAACCACAGAGCCTAGGGATTGCCGATCAGAAGGTCGGTGGTTCGAATCCCCGCGACGGGGTGAGCTCCCATTGCTCAGTCCCTGCTCCTGCCAACCTATCAGTTCGAAAGCAGGTCAAAGTGCAAGTAGATATATAGGTACTGCTCTGGCGGGAAGGTAAACGGCGTTTCCGTGCGCTGCTCTGGTTCGTCAGAAGCTGCTTAGTCATGTCACCCTCACGTTGCTCCTGTGTCTCTCTGTTTGCTGGCTTATAAAACGTAGCAGAGTTTCTTCTATCTCAGCAGCCTTTAAATGCAGCGTTTGCAGCCTCTCTGTGTGAAGACTTCTCAGCAATAAAACGCTGACACAGTTTATTCCAAACTGCTAACGTTTATTAATAAAATAATATACTTCCAGGGGAGCTTTCTGACATTGCTTCCTCCTGACTAAAAGAAACCAGTACCTGTTTCCAACTGTCGTCTGTGAACAGCCCCACCCAGTGACCAGAGCGTCATAGCAGAGCTGTTAACTCTTAAAGCTCTGTTATCCTTCACATGGACATGTTCCTTTTTAACCAATTTATTAAAGAGGCCCCCATAGGTAAGGGTGTGCCAACGGTGGAAACTTGCCTCCCTCCACTTCCGGTCTAGGCGCCGGCTGAAGTGGTTGGGGGGAACATCGCTCCGATGTTCCCTGTCCGAAAAAGGGGTGAAAGGGGTGTCCGAGACAGCGCCTCGGCCCCCAAACTCCCGGGAAGAGGTCCCGGGACCGGCGGGTCTGGCGGAGGCTTGCGCGGCTCTCCTGCTCCCGAGGAGACCCTAATAAGGGGCTCCGGGAGCGAGCGGGGGGAGCCAGAGCCCAACGGATCTAATACCATCTATCCCCCTGACAGGCGCAGCTGCATTATCGCTCCTGTCCGTGCGCCTGGATTTCTCCTACCAAGAAAAGAATTTGGACTTTAAGACTGTAAGTAAAATGAAGAATTTGGACTTAATTTGCTTGAGAAGTGTGGGGTTTTAAATGGAGGTCAGCCCCATCACTGTTGAAGCCTAGAGACGGGGAAGCTGCAGCCGAGGCAAAAGTGAAAGTAGCAATTTTGAAAGAAGTTTTTGCTTCAGTGTAACCAGCCCCTCTCTCCCCCAGTGCTGGAGGAATCTGGCACATAACAACTTTTGTAACAAGCTATCTTTATGGAATATCAAATTGAATGACTGAATTTGTATTGGAAACAATGACAGGAGCTTCGATGACAGAACTAGATGCCAATTTGATTTTACAAGCTCTGCAGAAACTCAGTGATGTCATCGATGCCTCCTTTGAAAGATGTTATAGAAACTTGAACTGGATCATACCAGATGGACTAACAACAGGAAATTCCCACGCTATTGTGTGTGGGAAACTTAAGAAATCTACGGATTGGACAGGAGGATCACGCGCCCAGCCGCACAATAGCTGTAAGCCAACAGGAAATAAGAATGTCAACAAAAAGAAGAGGAAGCCAAAAAACAAGAAGAGGAGAACCATCAAAACGAGGACCAACAAACAAGTGGAAAAAATAAGCCTGAAATACTTTGAAGATGGATTTTTTAGAAAAAAGGAAGGGAAAAGAGGAATACAGCAGACTGCCTGGAAAGAAGGCCGATTGGGCCAAAGAGATTGGACATGGGTGGCGAGGCGGGTGGGTGTGGGGTGAGGAGAGGAGAGGGTGAGTTTTTAAAATGGACTGATTTGCTGGCTTGGAGGAAAAAGTATTTGGACATAATCACTGGTATGAGAGGGAATTATTCTTGAAGTACACAAGGATGAGTTAAGGACTATATGGAAACTAGATTCTGGGGCACTGGGGGAGGGGGGGAACTCAAGTTAAGTAATTAGGACGTAAGGCCGAGGAGAAAGTATGATTAGAAAAGTGGAATTAAGAGGATGTTATAAAATATGATATTAAGGATGATATTAAGAAAATGAGTTAAAATTTGTTAATAAATGTATAAATAATAGAAGACAATGTATAAGAAGGATGATATGAACCCGAGAAAGAATATTTACACTGGATTCAACAGGGTGGAGCTGGGGAAGCCATTTGACAATGGTTAAGAACAAAGTAGTTATGCCTAGCCCGGGGAAGGACTAGGTTTCAGCAAAGTTAGGATATTATGTGGAGAAGGTTAAATGTACAATGTTATGGTATTACCTCTGTGAGAGAGGGGGAAGTAAGTACCGCTTCCTGAGGTGAGAGGTGGGAAGCGAAGGATATTTAACCGTGCTGTAATGTGCTTATAACAATTTGAAAAACCCAATAAATATTATTATTATTTTAAAAAAAAGGAAACTTGCCTCCCTCCATCTTCATTTTCCTATCTCTAACCTGGGTTGACCGGGCCGACCAGGATTTCGCATTTGGATAAGCCTCTGTATTTCAACCAATGACTATTAAGGTCTCCACTCCTTCGGAAGCCCTTTCCACATTCAATACATCTGTACTTTTCATCGTGTGTGAGTTTGTTGGTGTATTCTAAGTCCTCCACTTTGACTGAAGCTCTTTCCACATTCAATACATTTAAATGGTTTCTCTCCTGTGTGAGTTCGTTGATGTTTTCTAAGTGATCCACTTTCACTGAAGCTCTTTCCACATTCCATGCATTTAAATGGTTTCTCCCCTGTGTGAGTTCGTTGGTGTTTTCTAAGTGATCCACTGTGACTAAAGCACATCCCACATTCCATGCATTTAAATGGTTTCTCCCCTGTGTGAGTTCGTTGATGTATTCTAAGGTGTGCATTTTGAATGAAGCTCTTACCGCATTCAATACATTCAAATGGTTTATCTCCTGTGTGAGTTCGTTGATGTATTCTAAGTCCTTCACTTCTACTGAAGCTCTTTCCACATTCAATACATTCAAATGTTTTCTCCCCTGTGTGAGTTTGTTGATGTATTCTAAGTGCTCCACTTTGACTAAAGCACGTCCCACATTCAATACATTTAAATGGTTTCTCCCCCATGTGAGTTCGTTGATGTCTTCTAAGGTGTCCACTTCTACTGAAGCTCTTTCCACATTCAATACATTTAAATGGTTTCTCCCCTGTGTGAGTTCGTTGATGTCTTCTAAGGTGTGCACTTTTACTGAAGCTCTTTCCACATTCAATACATTTAAATGCTTTCTCCCCTGTGTGAGTTCGTTGATGTATTCTAAGTGCTCCACTGTGACTAAAGCACATCCCACATTCCATGCATTTAAATGGTTTCTCCCCTGTGTGAGTTCGTTGGTGTATTCTAAGTCCTCCACTTTGACTGAAGCTCTTTCCACATTCAATACATTTAAATGGTTTCTCCCCCATGTGAGTTCGTTGATGTCTTCTAAGTGATCCACTTTGACTGAAGCTCTTTCCACATTCAATACATTTAAATGGTTTCTCCCCCATGTGAGTTTGTTGATGTCTTCTAAGTCCTCCACTTTCACTGAAGCTCTTTCCACATTCCATGCATTTAAATGGTTTCTCCCCTGTGTGAGTTCGTTGGTGTATTATAAGCTTTCCACTTTTACTAAAGCGCTTTCCACATTCCATGCATTTAAACTGTTTCTTTGTTCTTCCCAATGAATTCACAGGTGGCTCCATAGAAATCTGACCTGTTTGGGGGGGGGGGGCAGGATCCTGTTATTTTCAAGAAAGACAAAAAAGGAACTGAACACACGTCAATCCCAATCTGCACCTTCTCTTATTTTAACACTGTCTCCTTCTCCACTGTCCTCTCTATGTTCCAATTTTTTTAGGAAAGCAGGTGAGATAATGGCAAGAGCAACACAAGATCACTCCATTCACACAATAAAGCAGCACCATTTATAATACAGATCTATGGTGGAATTGGCTTATTATGCCACCATAAAATGTTGCAAAATGTTGTAAAAATGTTGCAATATTTTAGAACATAAGAAGAGCCTGCTGGATCGGCAAAGGCCCAGCTAGTCCAGCATCCTGTTCTCACAAGGCCAACTAGATGCCTGTGGGAAACCAGCAAGCAGATTTGACCACAAGAGCCCTCTGTCTTCCTGTGCTTTCCAGAAACTAGTATTAAGAAGCATTATTGCCTAGGACTATGAGGGCAGAGCACAGCCATCAGTTTAATCCCCTTTTTTCAAGCTATCCAAGTTGCTGGCCATCACTGTCTCCAGTAGGATGGAAGTCCATAGATTAACTATGCTTCTGTTTATTCATCTTTAGCAGCCCTTAAAGGCTGATGAATGTATTATGGCCTAAGCTTTTGTGGGCTGCAGTCTGACAAAGTGGATTCTTGACCAGGAGAGCTGGTGCCACTATAAACTTGTGAGTCTCTTTGTTGGCTTTGTGTACTTATTTTGAAATTTGTACCATGTTTGTACTACAGTATCTCCATGGAAGCTTAGAGACGGACAAAATTACAGCGGTGCTATAAATTATTATCCCATTCACTCACTCTCATACACAACCCCAGTCTGTTAGATTGGCAAGTTTACACAATTCACTTATCCTTCTTCTTCCTAGTCCTCTCGCCACACAAGACATGCTTACAGATTCAGTGCTTCTGTGTATACCCATGGCACGCAAAACATCATGGGGAAGAAAACTATGGGAGGAATTCAGGATTGTGCTGTGTCAATCACTCCATCACAAAAAGCATGTCAGCTTCCTAGATGTAATGGTTCTCCCTCTCCTGTCTCCATGCATTTAACGTTGCATCTACTTTGTTTCCAAGAGAAGTTTTCTGCCTAGGAGTTGATCATTGGGCTTTCCTCCCACAGCATCCTTCTCCAACTTGATGCCCTCTGAAAGTTGCTTGATCCCTAACCCTTACCCAGATAGCTGGCCGCTTCTTCACTCTCTCCCTCAGCCTTTGCAGAGAGATGGATGTTTTCTGTGACCAAGGGATCCTGCTCAGAATTTGGAGACTTAACCACATCTTCCACAGGCCACAATTCCTGGAACAGAGATCAGGATACAAATTAGGACATCTTGAAAAGGTCAAGAAGCTGATTAGCAGAGACCCTGGGTGGGTTAATAATGTTACGGAGCTTTTGGACAGAACTGTAGGCTGCCATCCTATACATGCTTACATGGAAGTAAGTCCCACTGAACAATGCGGCTTGCTTCCGAGTAGGCATCTGCAGGACTGCCCTGTTAAAGAGTATTCAGAATACTTCACATGTGTTGGTCCATTCTGAACTATTGTGTCTCGACTCAATGAGGAGGGATTTGAAGAAGCCTTTCACCTGAGTGCTCAGCCGCTTTGCAGTGGGAACAATCAAACCACAAAGGCACTGATCAACCAGAGTTTCCTGTTTTGACCAAACACAGTTTGAAGTTAGCTTAATATCCTGGCTTGTTCCAAATCTGGCACCTGTAGTTTCCTGGTTTGGGCAAAATGGAATGTTTCCTGGTTATGGCTCATAAGAGACTGTCTGGTTTCATCACAGTTCAGGGCCGGCCAAATCATGAGGTAAACTGGGACAAGTGGCTCAGGTGGCAGATGCAGGGGGAGATGGGACTAGCACATTCCCAGTTCCCCTATTTGTTAGCCTTGCTGCCAGTGCACGACCACCATTGGTAAATTTGTGCAACTACCCATGCAGAGGTCTTCCCTTTTGCCCTCCCTCACTAAATAATCCTTCCTGCAGTGATGCATTCTGGTTCTGGTGGCCAAGAGACTGTGGTGGGGGTTAGAGTTTTTTGTTTTAAACTTGGGTCAACTTAGGATTCAGCGTAACTTTGTGCCTATTTGTAACCCCGCTTTTCAGGCTGTGAAGCAGTCATCTGAACCTGGCCATTATCTTAATAGATATTTCAACAGCCTTGCAAGGTAGGCCAGCGTTATTCTATTTGCACTACACATGGCAGTGCTGAGGCTGCAAGATGTGCCGAGATTTTAACCTCAGTGGGGAGCAAAGAGCAGAGATATGATCGCAAACCTCCCATGTAACGTTTGGTCTAGCAAGCCTTTTTAAAGTGGGTTAGAGAGAAAGTGCAGGGAGGAGGAATATTCACCACCATAGCTAAACAGAACTTCCATGTCTAGCGGCAGAGAACCTGTGACCTCCAGATGCTGGAAACCCAGGTGAGAGGAGGGCACTTACCTTTCTCGGAAGCACCTCAGTGTCTTGGAGCAGGGTCTGGTCTGTCCCCCCTGCTCTCCTGCTGTGCGACCGGCTGGCATCTGCAGCTCCCCTGAAGGAGGCCGGGAGGACACCATCAATGGAGTGGGGAGGACTTGAACGAGGGGGATGCATCGTCTTCAGGAAATCCTGCCACTGGGCATCCCAGTTCTGCTGCGGCTGCCCCTCTTCTGCCTCCTGCTTAATTTGACGTAAATCTTCCCGAGGCAGAAGATCCCTGATGGTCCCAACTTGGTCTGCAAGAGATTTTTTTCCTTTGGACTCCAGTCTTTTCCTCCTTGGTCCCTTTTCCTTCATTTTCACATCACTCTGCTGCACAACACAAAACACCAGGGGACGTTAAAACACAAAAACCAACTTTAAAAACCCACTGACTGTTTTTTTTTAATTATTGGAAACATTCTTTTGGACATTCATCCTTTTAAAGAAAATATATCCCCTCTATTGCCAATCCTGACATTACTAAAATACATGACGAAATACATGACGAAAGAATTCTGCACGGTGTGCAGAAAAGGGAAGGATAAAAGCTTTCCTTCCTCTCTCGTAACACCAGAACTTGCAGACATCGACTGAAGATGGAAGTCAGGACAGGATTCAGGATGGATAGCTGGTCACTTCCACAAGATGGCTATCAAATTGAGAGAGGATTACAAAAATTCACGGCTGTCAGTGGCTACTAAGCATGAAGTTCTGCCTCCACTGTTGGAGGGAGTCTTCTTCATGCAGTGCATAGTTAAACAATGGAAGTCACTTTCACAAGATGACTATCAAATTGAAAGAGGATTAGAAAAATTCACGGCTGTCAGTGGCTACTAAACATGATGTTCTGCCTCCACTGTTGGAGGGAGCATGGCTCTGAAAGCCAATTTCTGGGAACCACAGCTGGGGAGAGCCTGTCGCCTTGGCCCCCTCATTGTGCCCCTTGAGCTCAGCATCGTCTCTAGTACTGAAGGGAGCAGCTCCCCAGGGTCCGTGCCAGCCTTACCCAGAGATGTTTGCCCCTGTGCCCTCCTGCAGATGCCCTGCCCCTAGGCTGAGCCCCTTCCCCTTCCTGCCCGGTTGGGGGTCGCCCTGCAGCCTCCGGCTGGACTCGGGGCCTGATCCTGCCAGGCGAGGCGCACGTGCTCTTCCCCCCCCGCCTCCTGCACCTCTGGCTCCTCGCTCCGTCCCTCTCCGGGGAAACTCGCCAGGCCACTGGCCGCTGCTCCTCCGCTCTCCTCGGCGGGGGGACAGGAAAGTGCAGCCGCTCTCGAGTCCCCCTGGCTGGCCCCGTTTCCTGCCTCTCTGGGCATCGGAGCTCGCTGGCTGTGGGTTGGGCCCTGGGAGGCTGCAAGGCTGGATGCGCCCCCTGGCAAGGCGAAGACCTCCCTGCTGCTTCCCCTGCCCTCGTATTGGCAGCCCGCTGCTTCTGATCCTGGAGGGTCTGCTCTTAGCTGTCAGGGCAAAGAGATCGACCCTATCAGATTTAGTCCACTCCTAGCTCTGGAGCAGCAGAGAACACGCTTGTGCCACCCTTCTCTAGGGGCCTTCACACGCCACCATCTGTGTCCCCGTGTACACAAATCGCTGAGCTGTTGTTGAGGTGAGGGGCTTAATCTCAGGGTTGGGGGTTCGAGCCCCATGTGAGAAAAAGTGGAAATAAAGTGTGATGTTTCCTTGAAATTGTGTAAACAGCATTCCAATGGTTAACCCCTCCCCCACAAAACTTCCCCTTTCTATACCCTTTCCGTGTCTTCTGTAATAAGTGGTTTTTGTTTAGAAAGCTGTTTCTCAAAATTTGTCACATCATTGGAATACCGGTATATCTTGCATTTTATAAGCTGTCCAGTATGTTCTACTAATCAGTCTCCTTGTGATCTGATGTGCAGTCACTGGTTTCTAAACCCTCATCATGAAAAATTCCTGAAATACCATTTCAGGAAGCTGGAACGATGGCACCCTGCTGGAGCGAAGGCACCCGAATGCCTCTTATCTTTCCATACCCGCAAACATTTCTCTGATAAAAATAGGGTCGTCCCGTTTCATATTTATAGCCCACACATCTTATTAGGTTGCCCTAGCACTCTGCACAGCTTCCAACATATATAAAAAATAGTAAAACATTAAACATTAAAAAAACTTCCCTATACAGGATTGCCTTCAGATGGCTCGGAGGTCGGATAACTCTTGACCCTCCAGCATTTCTCCAATGAAAATAGGGACGTCCTAAGGCAGGCATGTCCGAAGTCCGGCCAGGGGCTTAATCCGGCCTGATAGAAAGTTTCATCCGGCCCCACAGGCAGGTCTGTTTATGGTTGTTGTGTCCACACACTGCGGATAGCCTACCCACCCGCCTACCGTTGCATGCTGGCATCCAAAATTTATTTTCAGTTGTTTCAATGGGAAGGATATAGGGCAGCAGAGTCAAGGTGGTGAGGTCCAGATTACAGCTTCCGTCATCACCTGCACCCCAACGGCGAGCTCAAAAGGATCCGAGTGACTCTGAACTACACTGGGCAGCGAGTGGCCTTTTTCGATGTTGACAGAGGAAACCCCCTCCTTGCCTTTGCAGGAGGTTCCTTCTCCGGAGAAGACCTCCTCCCCTTCTTCTGGCTGCAGGAAAGAGCTCATCTCACGCTCTCTCCATAGAACAGCCAAAATAGTGCGGGAGGTCGGTAGAAAAATATTGCACTTCTGCCTGCTAGATGGTTATGGGGGGGGGACTGGGAGTTTTGGGAAGATCTGGGGAAAACATTTTCAACGCATTTGAATGACTAGTGAATGCCTATAAGGGCAAAATGATCTTCTCTTCAACCATTCCCTAATATGGACTCCTTCTCCCTATGACCCCCCCCCCAAATTGACTTACCACTTCAGACATGTCAAAAAGGCCATCCGACATGGTATGTTTATTTGGGGGTGGGGTTGTGATTGAACTATTGTGATCATTGTGAAAGTGGACAATATTCTTATTTTCCATAATAGATGAAGTGTCTTGCTTCAAAATACAGCCAAGCCATGCTAAAATAAAATGGTTTGGAGTAATACAGTAAAATTTATTGGTGTTAATGAAAATCTGGGGTGATGAGGGTTGCAGCCTGGAAAGCAGCTAATGTAGCACCAATTTTTATTAAAAGATCTGGGGGAATCTTGGAAATTACAGGCCGGTTATTTTAACAGCTGTCCCTGGGAATCTGGTGGAAAGTATTATTAAAGATAAAATAGCCAAGTACCGGTATATAGAACAGTGTTATCCATTTTTTCCGTTAAAGATAAATCGGCAGTTTGTTCAGCAAAAGTATCACTGCATTCTAAAAAAAAGAATTCGATCAAGACATGTTTTTGGCACATGTGTCCATCTTGTGTACTTGTATTAATGCGTTCTTTTGATTTCTTTAGACTTTTAAAGCAGACTGTATGTATGTTTAGCTCTTTAAAATAAAACAGTATTCTTATTTTCTGTAATAGATGAAGTGTCTTGCTTCAAAATACAGCCAAGCCATGCTAAAATAAAATGGTTTGGAGTAATACAGTAAAATTTATTGGTGTTAATGAAAATCTGGGGGGATGAGGGTTGCAGCCTGGAAAGCAGCTATTGTAGCACCAATTTTTAGTAAAAGAACTGGGGGAATCTTGGAAATTACAGGCCGGTTAGTTTAACAGCTGTCCCAGGGAATCTGGTGGAAAGTATTGTTAAAGATAAAATAGCCAAGTATATAGAACAGTGTTTTCCAAACTTGGGTCTTCAGCTGTTTTTGGACCACAACTCCCATCATCCCTAGCTAGCAGGACCAGTGGTCAGGGATGATGGGAACATTAGTCCAAAACAGCTGGAGAGCCAAGTTTGGGAAACCTTGATATAGAAGAACAAGCATTGCTGAACCAAGAACCAGCATGGCTTCTGCAAGGGCAGGTCCAGTCTCACAAACCTGTTACGAGTTCCTTGAGAGCATCAGCGAGCATGTCAATAGCAACTTGTGAGGTCACCATACATTTATGAGCATTTAACAAGCATGTTAATTTTGATTTAACATGCAGTACCAATGAGACAAAAACATGGAAGGTGCCTAAAGAAGCCAGGGTGGCTATCTAAAGAACTTTTAACTGAGTTAAGATTTAAAAGCGATATGTACAAAAAATGAAAACAGGGGGAAATCACCAGAGAGGAATTCAAACAAATAGCCAGCACGTGTAGAGACAAAGTCAGAAAAGCTAAAGCACAGAATGAACTCAGGCTTGCTAGAGAGGTTAAAAGCAATAAAAAGGGCTTTTATGGGTATGTCCATAGCAAAAGGAAGAACAAGGAAACAGTGGGGTCACTTAGAGAAGATGGTGAAATGCAAACAGGGGACAGAGAAAGGGCAGAACTCCTCAATGCCTTCTTTGCCTCAGTCTTCTCCAAAAAAGAAAACAATGCCAGACCTGAAGAATATGGAGCAGATGATACAGCAGGGGAAACACAGCCCAGAATAAGTAAGGAGGTAGTACAAGAATACTTGGCTAGTTTAGATGTATTCAAGTCTCCAGGGCCAGATTAACTACATCCAAGAGTATTAAAAGAACTGGCAGAAGTGATTTCAGAACCACTGGCAGTAATCTTTGAAAATTCCTGGAGAACAGGCGAAGTCCCAGCAGACTGGAGGAGGGCAAATGTTGTCCCTATTTTCAAAAAGGGGAAAAGAGAGGACCCAAACAATTATCGCCCAGTCACCCTGACATCAATACCAGGAAAGATTCTAGAGCAGATCATTAAGCAAACGGTCTGTGAGCACCTAGAAAGGAACGCTGTGATCACTAAGAGTCAGCATGGGTTTCTGAAAAGTAAGTCATGTCAGCCTATTCGGATCTCATTTTTTGACAGAATTACAAGCCTGGTAGACGAAGGGAACACTGTGGATGTAGCCTAACTTGATTTCAGCAAGGCCTTTGACAAGGTGCCCCATGATATTCTTGTAAAGAAGCTGGTAAAATGCGGGCTAGACAATGCTACCATTCAGTGGATTTGTAACTGGCTGACTGACCGAACCCAAAGGGTGCTCATCAATGGCTCCTCTTCATCCTGGAGAGAAGTGACTAGTGGGGTGCCACAGGGTTCTGTCTTGGGCCCAGTCTTATTCAACATCTTTATCAATGTCTTGGATGATGGGCTTGAGGGCATCCTGATCAAGTTTGCAGATGACACCAAATTGGGAGGGGTGGCTAATAGCCCAGAGGACAGGATCACACTTCAAAATGACCTTAACAGATTAGAGAACTGGGCCAAGGCAAACAGGATGAATTTTAACAGGGAGAAATGTAAAGTACTACACTTGGGCAAAAAAATTGAAAGGCACAAATACAGGATGGGTGACACCTGGCTTGAGAGCAGTACATGTGAAAAGGATCTAGGAGTCTTGGTAGACCACAAACTTGACATGAGTCAGCAGTGTGATGCAGCAGCTAAAAAAGCCAATGCAATTCTGGGATGCATCAATAGGAGTATAGCATCTAGATCAAGGGAAGTAATAGTACCACTGTATTCCGCTCTGGTCAGACCCCACCTGGAATGCTGTGTCCAATTCTGGGCACCACGGACTTCCGGTTGGATGCCGGAGCTGCCGGTCGCGGGGAAATCTCGCTCTGAGATTCCCCAGCTTGGTAGGGGCCTAGGGAGTGCGCAACAGCGCTGCACCTCCTGAAAATCCCCGGGAAGGGTGTCCCGGGGGCTTGGTGATCCGGCGGTTGACTCCGCTAGTTTCCCCCGCTCCTAGGCGGCTCAGAAGAGCCACTGGAAGACAGCAGGGTTGAAATGGAGTCCAACGGATCCACCACTTCCCCTGCCAAGCGAAGCTGCATCACGGGCAGACTCTGAGCATTTCAATTCCTCCGAAAAAGCAATTTGGAATCTGGATTTTGAAGCTACAAAATCGTGAGTAAAATGACATTTGGACTGAATTACAAGCCACAATGAGTTTTAAAACGGAGGTCAGCCCCTTGATGTGGAAAACAAAAGGAAACAGTGACAGTTTTATTGCCTAAGCTAATTAAAAAGAGGAAGTGAAAGGAAACTTCTGTCGCAGAGCCTGGGAGGTTTATTTGCTACAATATTGACTGTGAAAAAAAGCTACTCCTTTCCCGTGGTTTTGGGAGGCTTTCAGCAGGAAAATAACATAAGGATTGTTGGATTATAATTTCTCTATGGTGGAGGCTAACTAAGTTGTTTTTGACCTTGGAATGGCGGAGCAGCTGGCTGAGCGGGACATGAAAATATTGGCCCTAGTGCAGGAAATCTATGAGACACTTGGAATTCTAACCCAAAGACTAAACAGCTTTTTGAACAAACATCACACAACGCCAGATGCGCAGGAGGTGGAATCGCTGGGAAAAGCAGGAGGAAATATTACGGATTGTCAACTTAAAGAACCATCACCCAGTAAACAGAAGCACGCAGTGGAGAAAAAAGTTGGATTTGTTAGAAAGAAACGCAAAAGTCAAAAGAGAAGGGTCAAATTGGATGGAATTGGAACTAACAAAGCTACAATAACTGAAAAGAAACATATGAAAAAGGAGGGGGGAAATGGACTTGGGAAGAAAAAGGGAACAATGAGACCCCAAAAAGAGAATTTGGATATATGCAGCAGGATTGGCCCGAAGCAAGAAGAGAAAAATAGAACTGCAAAGAAAGGAGAGAGACCCTGTGGGGCAGGAAAAGCAGTGGGGATGGGTTCCAGAAAGGGTGGGAATGGGTTGAGTAAGAAGTATTTTAGAATTTGATTAATTTTCTGGCTATATAGAGGATGATATATGGAATGGCGTCTGGCATAAGGATTATTAATGGTGATTAATATAAAATGATTATTAAAGAAAAGAAAATGAGGCTGAAAAAACTCTGAAACCAATGGGAGGAGGGGGTGGAAGTTTTATTTCGAAAAAGGGAAAAATGAGTACATTTTAGAGTACAGATGATAAGATTTTAGGGAAGAAGCAGAAGTACCTATAGACTTAGGTGTTAAATTAGGATTAGCAATTAAACTTAAATTTATTAAATTTATTTGTATTTTGTTTTTAGGATGTATGTTATTTGTATTTTGTGTTAATGATGAGATAAAAATGTATATATCAATATGTTAAAGAGGATTTAAAATGAATTCAACAGAGGGGGACCTGAGGAAGTCAATCGAAATATGTAATGGAGAAGGATAGAATCTGGCCCACGGAATGGGGCCAGGCTTAAGCAACGTTAGAAAAAAAAATATTAAGGTTAAATGTGTAATGAATATGTGTACTCCTGTGAGAGGGGGGGGGTGAATTATGGCTTCCCACGGTGAGAGGGGAGAAGTATGAAAATTTAACCACTATGTATGTTATGTGCTTATAAAAATGTAAAACACAATAAATTTTTGAAAAAGAAAAAAAAAGTAATAGTACCACTGTATTCCGCTCTGGTTAGACCTCACCTGGAATACTGTGTCCAGTTCTGGGCACCACAGTTCAAGAAGGATATGGACAAGCTAGAACGTGTCCAGAGGAGGGCAACCAAAATGGTCAAAGGCCTGGAAACGATGCCTTATGAGGAACGGCTTAGGGAGCTGGGTATGTTTAGCCTGGAGAAGAGAAGGTTAAGGGGTGATATGATAGCCATGTTCAAATATATAAAAGGATGTCATATAGAGGAGGGAGAAAGGTTGTTTTCTGCTGCTCCAGAGAAGCGGACACGGAGCAATGGATTCAAACTACAAGAAAGAAGATTCCACCTAAACATTAGGAAGAACTTCCTGACAGTAAGAGCTGTTCGACAGTGGAATTGGCTGCCAAGGAGTGTGGTGGAGTCTCCTTCTTTGGAGGTCTTTAAGCAGAGGCTTGACAGCCACCTGCCAGGAATGCTTTGATGGTGTTTCCTGCTTGGCAGGGGGTTGGACTGGATGGCCCTTGTGGTCTCTTCCAACTCTATGATTCAATGATTCTAATACATTCACATGGTTTCTCCCCCGTGTGAGTTCGTTGGTGTATTCTAAATACTCCACTGTCACGGAAGCTCTTACCACACTCCATACATTTAAATGGTTTCTCCCCCATGAGTTCGTTGGTGTATTCTAAGTCCTCCACTTTGAATAAAGCTCTTTCCACATTCAATACATTTAAATGGTTTCTCCCCTGTGTGAGTTCGTTGGTGTATTCTAAGTCCTCCACTTTGAATAAAGCACATCCCACATTCCATGCATTTAAATGGTTTCTCTCCTGTGTGAGTTCGTTGGTGTGTTCTAAGTCCTCCACTTTGAATAAAGCTCTTACCACATTCAATACATTCAAATGGTTTCTCCCCTGTGTGAGTTCGTTGATGTTTTCTAAGTACTTCACTTCTACGGAAGCTCTTTCCACATTCAATACATTCAAATGGTTTCTCCTCCGTGTGAGTTCGTTGATGTTTTCTAAGTGATCCACTTTCACTGAAGCTCTTTCCACATTCAATACATTCAAATGGTTTCTCCTCCGTGTGAGTTCGTTGATGTCTTCTAAGTGTTCCACTTTGACTGAAGCTCTTTCCACATTCAATACATTTAAATGGTTTCTCCCCCGTGTGAGTTCGTTGGTGTCTTCTAAGGTGTTCACTGTGACTAAAGCTCTTTCCACATTCAATACATTTAAATGGTTTCTCACCTGTGTGAGTTCGTTGATGTTTTCTAAGTCCTCCACTTTGACTAAAGCTCTTACCACATTCAATACATTTAAATGGTTTCTCACTTGTGTGAGTTTGTTGATGATTTCTAAGTCCTTCACTTCTACTGAAGCTCTTTCCACATTCAATACATTCAAATGGTTTCTCCCCTGTGTGAGTTCGTAGGTGTGTTCTAAGTCCTCCACTGTCACTGAAGCTCTTTCCACATTCAAATGGTTTCTCCTCCGTGTGAGTTCGTTGATGTTTTCTAAGTCCTTCACTTCTACTGAAGCTCTTTCCACACTCCATACATTTAAATGGTTTCTCCCCTGTGTGAGTTCGTTGGTGTATTCTAAGGTGTCCACTTTCACTGAAGCTCTTTCCACATTCAATACATTTAAATGGTTTCTCTCCTGTGTGAGTTCGTTGGTGTATTCTAAAGTATCCACTTTCACTGAAGCTCTTTCCACATTCAATACATTTAAATGGTTTCTCCCCTGTGTGAGTTCGTTGGTGTTTTCTAAGGTGTCCACTTTGACTGAAGCACCTTCCACATTCCATGCATTTAAATGGTTTCTCCCCTGTGTGAGTTCGTTGGTGTATTCTAAGTCCATCACTTTGAATAAAGCTCTTTCCACATTCAATACATTCAAATGGTTTCTCCCCCGTGTGAGTTCGTTGATGTATTCTAAGTGCTCCACTTTGACTGAAGCGTTTTCCACATTCAATACATTTAAATGGTTTATCCCCTGTGTGAGTTCGTTGATGTATTCCAAGGTTTCCACTTTTACTAAAGCATTCCCACATTCCATGCATTTAAACTGTTTCTTTGTTGTTCCCAATGAATTCACAGGTGGCTCCACAGAAATCTGACCTGTTTGGGAGTGGGGGTGGGAGGTGGGAAAGAATCCTGTTAGATTTTCAAGAAAGACAAAAAAGGATCTGAACACACGTCAATCCCAATCTGCACCTTCTCTTATTTTAACTCCGTCTCCTTCTCCACTGTCCTCTCTATGTTCCAATTTTTTAGGAAAGCAGATGAGATAATGGGAAGAACAACACAAGATCACTCCATTCACACAATAAAGCAGCACCATTTTATAATACAGATCTATGGTGGAATTGAGTTCTTAAACACGTCTCTGTATTTTTCTTTTTCAAGTGAGGGAATGATATCAGGCTCGAATAGAATTCTCTCTTCTGAGTAATAAGTAAAACTTAAGTGTTATTATGCCACATGTAAAACTGTAAAAGGATTGCAATATTTTAGAACATAAGAAGAGCCTGCTGGATCGGCAAAGGCCCACCTAGTCCAGCATCCTGTTCTCACAAGGGCCAACCAGATGCCTGTGGGAAACCAGCAAGCACATTTGAACACAAGAGCCCTCTGCCCTCCTGTGCTTTCCAGAAACTAGTATTAAGAAGCATTATTGCCTCGGACTATGAGGGCAGAGCACAGCCATCAGTTTAATCCCCTTTTTTCAAGCTGTCCAAGTTGCCGGCCATCACTGTCTCCTGTAGGATGGAAGTCTGTTTATTCTGTTTATTCATCTTTAGCAGCCCTTAAAGGCTGATGAATGTATTATGGCCTAAGCTTTTGTGGGCTGCAGTCTGACAAAGTGGATTCTTGACCAGGAAAGTTGGTGCCACTATAAACTTGTGAGTCTCTTTGTTGGTTTTGTGTACTTATTTTGAAATTTGTACCAAGTTTGTACCACAGTATCTCCATGGAAGCTTAGAGACGGACAAAATTACAGCGGTGCTATAAATTATTATCCCATTCACTCACTCTCATACACAACCCCAGTCTGTTAGATTGGCAAGTTTACACAATTCACTTATCCTTCTTCTTCCTAGCCCTCCTGCCACACAAGACATGCTTACAGATTCAGTGCTTCTGTGTATACCCATGGCACGCATGGCACGCAAAACATCATGGGGAAGAAAACTATTCAAGGAATTCAGTATTGTGCTGTGTCAATCATTCCATCACAAAAAGCATGTCAGCTTCCTAGATGTAATGGTTCTCCCTCTCCTGTCTCCATGCATTTAATGTTGCATCTACTTTGGTTCCAAGAGAAGTTTTCTGCCTAGGGGCTGATCATTGGGCTTTCCTCCCACAGCATCCTTCTCCAACTTGATGCCCTCTGGAAGTTGTTAGACCCCTAACCCTTACCCAGAAAGCTGGCCTCTTCTTCACTCTCTCCCTCAGCCTTTGCAGAGAGATGGATGTTTTCTGTGGCCAAGGGATCCTGCTCAGAATTTGGAGAATTAATAATCACATCTTCCACAGGCCACAATTCCTGGAACAGAGATCAGGATGCAAATTAGGACATCATGAAAAGGTCAAGAAGCTGATTAGCAGAGACCCTGGGTGGGTTAATAATGTTACGGAGCTTTTGGACAGAACTGCAGGCTGCCATCCTATACATGCTTACATGGAAGTAAGTCCCACTGAACAATGCGGCTTGCTTCCGAGTAGGCATCTGCAGGACTACCCTGTTAAAGAGTATTCAGAATACTTCACATGTGTTGGTCCATTCTGAACTATTGTGTCTCGAGTCAATGAGGAGGGATTTGAAGAAACCCATTGGGTTTTTTTTTTAATTATTGGAAACATTCTTTTGGACATTCATCCTTTTAAAGAAAACTAGCGGGCCCGGCGACGCCTTGCTGTGGCTGATTTCATGCTTATTACCATCAGTAGCTGCCACAGCCAAAATAAACCCCCACCTACCCCCGCCTGTGTCGTATGCACTCTGCACGCGCTCAGGTGCCCTCTTGCGGCCTGTGGCAGAAAAAGCCGAGGAAGGAGGCCTCTGGCGCCGTCTGAGGGAAAAGCACTATGGAAACGCACAGATAAAAAACACACATCGGGAGATCACTGAGGGATGATCACGGTGGCCATTTCCCGGCGTGCCTTGCCTGTGGCCTTTTCAAGGGGAAAAGTGCTAGTAATCCTCTACAGAGAGGATTTGATTCCATTTCCCAGAGTGCCTTGAGCGCGCGGTTGGTTGGGTTAATAAGCCCACCGTTTCACAGCATGCCTTGCGGTTTGGGCGAAAGAGCTTAGTTCACACACAGGGCGCCTTGACTCCATTTCCCAGCGTGCCTTGCGGGTCCGGCCTTTGACAAAAGAGATATTTACATTTCCCTGTTTCCCAGCCAATCCTTGCACAGAAACAGTTTCCCCCGCGCGGCTGCGCTCCTCCCTACATACTGCTGCCAGCCAATCGGAGCCTTGCGTTGCTGTCTTCGAGCCAGGCCCTCAGCTTCCCCCCTTCTTCCCCCCTCCCTGGCGCTCTCCCCCACGCGTATGCTGATTGGCTTCTCCTCCCCAAGTACGTCTCTTGCTCTCCTCTCCTCCCTCTCTCCCCCTCCCTGTCTGCCTGCTTCTCCGCCGCCGCCGGCCTCCTTCCCTCTCTCTCCCTCCATCCACCCACCCCTCCTCCGCCCGTCCCTCGCTCGGCACAGGCAAGGTCGCTCGCTAGCTCCCCACTGCCGCCGCCGCAACGCCTTCGCTGGGCAGCTGCTCCCTCCGGGGCCGGCCACCGCATCAGGCCCTTTGCCCGGCGCTCCACGGGCCAAACACCTTTGCCCTCCTCGGCTGGGCCGAGAAGGGGACGGAAGAGGTGGCGGCTCCTCGGGCGCCTCTGGCCCCCAGCAGCTGCAGGCGCCGCAGCTCCTCCTCCTCCTCCTGTTGCTGCTTCGGAGGCGCTAGGCCGCGCCGCCGCCTGGGCAGCTTCTTCCCGCAGCCACAGCGGCTGCTGCAGGTACGGAGGGGCCGTGGAAGCACCTCCCCAGCTCCGTGCGAGGCGGCGGCGCTGCCCCAACTGACGACGTGCGTGCGCCGCCGCTGCCTCTCGGACACGCCCCCCTCTCCCGTTGCCCAATCCCTGCATCCGTCCGTCTGGGACATGCGCAGTGGAAAATTTCCACTGACACACGGAACGTACGCACCGACACAGGGATATTATTATATAGGATAAGACCTTGATATTCTTACAACACCTTGCAGGTCCTGCCTAGTTAACTGTGAGAGGCAGCTGCCTCCATTTCCCAGCATGCCTTGCGGCTATTAAAAGCCTATTAAAAGCAGAGTTGACTATCAGGAAAAGAGGCAGGCCATTGCTTCTTTGAACTCAGAGATCCTTGCGGCCCTGGCCTGAAGAGTTCATTGAGATATGACGCTGCCCTGCGATGAGCCTTTCTATTGGAAGCTGATGATGACATATAATGCGCGCGCCATTTTTTTTGCGTTTTTTCTTTATTTTAGGTATGTTAGGTGTGGTTTTTTTGAATTTTTATTATGTCAGATCCTTCCTTGATGGTCATGGTACGCTGTTTCCTTAATTTGATGAGATTTGGTCCAGCGGCTACGGAGCACGGTAGTGTCCGCCGCGCACGCAATGGGAACATTTATATATATATAGATATATCCCCTCTATTGCCAATCCTGACATCACTAAAATACATGATGAAATACATGACGCAAGAATTATGCACGGTGTGCAGAAAAGGGAGGGATAAAAGCTTTCCTTCCTCTCTCGTAACACCAGAACTTGCAGACATCGACTGAAGATGGAAGTCAGGACAGGATTCAGGATGGATAACAGAAAAGTCTTCTTCATGCAGTGCATAGTTAAACTATGGAAGTCACTTCCACAAGATGGCTATCAAATTGAGAGAGGATTAGAAAAATTCACGGCTGTCAGTGGCTACTAAACATGATGTTCTGCCTCCACTGTTGGAGGGAGCATGGCTCTGATCGCCAAATTCTGGGAACCACAGCTGGGGAGAGCCTGTCGCCTTGGACCCCTCATTGTGCCCCTTGAGCTCAGCATCGTCTCTAGGACTGAAGGGAGCAGCTCCCCAGGGTCTCAGGCAGGATCCGTGCTAGCCTGACCCACAGATGTTTGCCCCTCTGCCCTCCTGCAGATGCCCTGCCCCCGAGCTGCGCCCCTTCCCCTTCGTGCCCGGTTGGGGGGCGCCCTGCAGCCTCCGGCTGGGCTCGGGGCCTGATCCTGCCAGGCGAGGCGCACGTGGTCTCTCCCCCCCCCCTCCTGCCCCCCCCCGCCTCCTGCACCTCTGGCTCCTCGCTCCGTCCCTGCACCGGAATCCGGCTCCTCTCCGGGGAAACTCGCCAGGCCACTGGCCGCTGCTCCTCCGCTCTCCTCGGCGGGGGGACAGGAAAGTGCAGCCGCTCTCGAGTCCCCCTGGCTGGCCCCGTTTCCTGCCTCTCTGGGCATCGGAGCTCGCTGGCTGTGGGTTGGGCCCCGGGAGGCTGCAAGGCTGGATGCGCCCCCTTGCAAGGCGAGACCTCCCTGCTGCTTCCCCTGCCCTCGTATCTGCAGCCCGCTGCGTCTGATCCTGGAGGGTCTGCTCTTAGCTCTCAGGGCAAAGAGATCGATTCAACCCTATTAGATCTGGTCCATTCCTAGCTCTGGAGCAGCAGGGAACAAGCTTTTGCCACCCTTCTCTAGGGGTCTTCACACGCCACCATCTGTGTCCCCTGTACACAAATCTCTGAGCCTGTAGTAATTCAGTCGACAGAGCGTGAGATGCTTAATGGTAAGGGTGGTGAGTTCGAGCCTCATGTGAAAAAAGTAGAAATAAAATGTAATGTTACCTTGAAAATGTGTACACGGTATTCCAATGGTTAACCCCTCCCCCACAAAACTTCCCCTTTCTATACCCTTTCCGTGTCTTCTGTAATAAGTGGGTTTTGTTTAGAAAGCTGTTTCTCAAAATTTATCACATCGTTGGAATATATGTTGCATCTTATAAGCTATCCAGTATGTTCTACTAATAAGCCTCCTTGTGATCTGGTGTGCAGTCACTGGTTCTAAATCCTCATCATGAAAAATTCCCGAAATACCGGTACCATTTCAGGAAGTTGGAAGGATGACACCCTGCTGGAATGCCTCTTATCTTTCCATACCTGCAAACATTTCTCTGATGAAGCAAAATAAAATAAAAAAAAATTCCTTCCAGTAGCACCTTAGAGACCAACTAAGTTAGTTCTTGGTATGAGCTTTCGTGTGCATGCACACTTCTTCAGATACACTGAAACAGAAGTCACCAGACCCTTCTATATAGTGAGAGGGTGGGGAGGGATATTACTCAGAGGGGTGGTGGAAATGGAAATTCTCTGATGAAATAGGGACGTCTCATTTTATAATGATGATTTTACTATTTATAGCCCACACATCTTATTAGGTTGCAGTAGCACTCTGCACAGCTTCCAACATTTAAAACATAGTAAAACATTAAACATTAAAAAAAAACCTTCCCTATACAGGATTGCCTTCAGATGGCTCGGAGGTCGGATAACTCTTGACCCTCCAGCATTTCTCCAATGAAAATAGGGACGTCCTAAGGCAGGCATGTCCGAAGTCTGGCTGGGGGCCTAATCCGGCCTGATAGAAAGTTTCATCCAGCCCCACAGGCAGGTCCGTTTATGGTGGTTGTGTCCACACACTGCAGATAGCCTACCCACCCGCCTACCGTTGCATGCTGGCATCCAAAATTTAGTTTCACAGTTGTTTCAATGGGAAGGATATAGGGCAGCAGAGTCAAGGTGGTGAGGTGCAGATTACAGCTTCCATCATCCTTGACCAGGGGTCCCCAAAGTTTCAAAACGGGGCCAGTTCACTGTCCCTCAGACACTGTCAGGGGTTGGACCATAATTTGAAAAAAATATGAACAAATTCCTATGCACACTGCAGGAAAAGCAATACAACATTAAAAATTAAGAACAATTTTAATCAACATGAACTTATAAGTATTTCAATGGGAAGTATGGGCCTGCTTTTGGCTATTGAGATGGTCGGTATCACTAATGCTCCTCCCTGCAACCCAGTGTACACATGGATCTCCCTCACCTCCATGGCCCCATCCCTACAACCCAGCATATACACATGTCTGCCTGCACACACCCATCCCCACAACCCAGCCCAGAGAAAGAGAACTGTCATTGTCCAGGAGAGGTTGTAGATCTCTGATGATGCGTTGTACTGTCTTAACTTGGGACTTGTATGTGATTACTAGTGGTGTTCTGTTATTTTCCTTTTTGGGTCTGTCTTGCAGCAAGTTCTTTCTGGGTATCAGTCTGGCTCTGTTTAACTTAATCCGGTGGGTATTTTAGTTCTAAAAAGGTTTGCTGTAGATCTCTTAGGTGAGAGTCTCTGTCTGTAGAGTTGGAACAGATGCGGCTGTAACTAGGGCCTGGCTATATACAATGGATTGTTTGGTATGTAGGCATTCGAAGCAGCCTTGACTCTAGCTCAGGAGCGATGGGAGAGGAGGGAAAACATCTTGCTCTTGAGATATTCCTGAACTACAATTCCCATCAGCTCCAGCAAGCATGGTTCAGCACCATTTGGAGGCTCAAAGATTCCCCACGCCTGGACTAACTCAAAGTTGTCCTAACTGACAGAGTTTCAGACATGGATCTCTCCCACCCTTTCCTGGAAATGCCAAGGACTGGTTGCTCTACCCATTTGCACTACAGCCCTTCCTCCCTACCATAAGACAGGAATCAGTCCCTCTGTAGTGTAGTTGGGAGGCAGTTACTTGAGGTTACAAGATTTTCCTGGCTGGGGAAGGGCAAACACAAGGGGGGGGGGAGTTGTTGTTCAGTCGTTCAGTCGTGTCCGACTCTTCGTGACCCCATGGACCAAGGCACGCCAGGCACACCTATCCTTCACTGCCTCTCGCAGTTTGGCCAAACTCATGCTAGTAGCTTCGAGAACACTGTCCAACCATCTCGTCCTCTGTCGTCCCCTTCTCCTTGTGCCCTCCATCTTTCCCAACATCAGGGTCTTTTCTAGGGAGTCTTCTCTTCTCATGAGGTGGCCAAAGTACTGGAGCCTCAACTTCAGGATCTGTCCTTCCAGTGAGCACTCAGGGCTGATTTCTTTAAGAATGGATAGGTTTGATCTTTTTGCAGTCCATGGGACTCTCAAGAGTCTCCTCCAGCACCATAATTCAAAAGCATCAATTCTTCGGCGATCAGCCTTCTTGATGGTCCAGCTCTCACTTCCGTACATTACTACTGGGAAAACCATAGCTTTAACTATACGGACCTTTGTTGGCAAGGTGATGTCTTTGCTTTTTAAGGTGCTGTCTAGGTTTGTCATTGCTTTTCTCCCAAGAAGCAGGCGTCTTCTAATTTCGTGACTGCTGTCACGAAAGGGGGAAAGTTAGCTATCTTTTTTTTCTGGCAGCCATTGTCACTTGGAAGCTGAATTAATCTGACCAATCACATTTTTTCAAGCTATTAGCTTGGGCAGGAACCTTTTCCTACAAAATCACTCCTTCAGCAGACAATGAAATCTTGTCAGTAATGTGATGTGATTACCAACAGTAGGCAGGGATTAAGCAATAGTTCTTGATTAGGGAATGGATTCCCAGAATTCAGGAAGTGTGTGTGTGTGGGGGGGGGGGGTCTGCCTTTGCATCTTCTGGTTTGGGTCGAGTTGAGAAGGGGCTCAAGCTTTTTATTTCAAATATAAAGTCAGATCCAGATACCTATCTATGCCTTCCTGTTGTTTTATCTCATCTCTGCTGTGCTCAACCAGCAGAGCTCAGATGGTAAGACATCCTCTGCCTTAAAAAATTAGGGTTTGAGCTAACCCAGCCTTGTATACCTAAGCCCCAAAAGTGAGAGAGCAGATGTACCTTAGAAAGATGTGTTATCCTCTTTAGTGGGTAGATGGCTTTTAAGTGGTTTGTAACCATAAAACCGGGGCGCGGGTGGCGCTGTGGGTTAAACCACAGAGCCCTAGGGCTTGCCGATCAGAAGGTTGGCGGTTCAAATCCCCGCAACAGGGCGAGCTCCCGTTGTTCGGTCCCTGCTCCTGCCAACCTAGCAGTTCGAAAGCACACCAGTGCAAGTAGATAAATAGGTATCACTCTGGTGGGAAGGTAAACGGCGTTTCTGTGCGCTGTTCTGGTTCGCCAGAAGCGACTTAGTCATGCTGGCCACATGACTCGGAAGCTGTCTGCAGACAAACGCAGGCTCCCTCGGCCTATAGAGTGAGATGAGCGCTGCAACCCCAGAGTCATCTGCGACTGGACCTAATGGTCAGGGGTCCCTTTACCTTTAACCATAAAATCAATGTATAATTGAAATAGACAAAAGCAAAACAACTGGGCATTAAAGAACCCTCAATAGACAGTAAAGCAAACAAAGAAAAAGCATAGCAGTTTTTTTAAAAAAAAAAACACCCAGTTAAAACAATAATATATATGTTCCTGAGCACAATTAAAAGTGTTTGTGTTGACTTTTAAAGCCCTGTGCATCTATTGTTGTTGTTGTTCAGTCGTGTCCAACTCTTCGTGACCCCATGGACCAGAGCACGCCAGGCACGCCTATCCTTCACTGCCTCTCGCAGTTTGGCCAAACACATGTTAGTAGCTTCGAGAACACTGTCCAACCATCTCATCCTCTGTCGTCCCCTTCTCCTTGTGCCCTCAATCTTTCCCAACATCAGGGTCTTTTCTAGGGAGTCTTCTCTTCTCATGAGGTGGCCAAAGTACTGGAGCCTCAACTTCAGGATTTGTACTTCCAGTGAGCACTCAGGGCTGATTTCCTTCAGAATGGATTGGTTTGATCTTCTTGCAGTCCATGGGACTCTCAAGAGTCTCCTCCTGTGCATCTATAGCAGTTACCAAAGTAGGAATGATTGCTGGGAGGAGCACAAAGAAATGGCATGGTACACCTGCTCCAGAGCAACCAAATGCCATTAAAAGACTGTCAACGCCCCTCTCCCAACTACAGACCCTCCAAGTGTCCCTATTTTCCAGGGACAGTCCCGGATTTACAGAAGCTGTCCCAGTTTCTGATTTGATCCCAGAATGTCTCGCTTTTCCTTAAGCCGTCCCTATTTTTTATTGGAGAAACGTCAGAGGGTATGGTTACGCATTCAACACCGAAGCTGCGTTCAACCATTGTCTCCCGAGACAGAACCAAGGTTGGTTCTGCTACTGATCGCAAATCCCTGAGCTGAGTATGCATTTGGAGACACTCTGTCCTTTGTTCCTAGGGCATCCCACAGCTTAGCTTTGTTCCTACGGCATCCTAGCTTTGTTCCTTAGCATTGTTCCTAGGGCATCCTACAGCTTAGGACCTAGGGGTTCTTGGCATCTCGGGAGACAATGGAGGAGTACACTTTTGGGGGTGAAGTCAAACTGTTGGAAGGCAACAGTGCCTGCTGTGACTGTAGAGATAGATACGGGACAGACATGTTTTGTTGCAGCCGGGGCAGATGAAGGTGTCCAGTTGTGCTGCTGCAGATGCACCATGGCCTTTCTTCTCTCTGTGCTCCTCCCACCAGTCATTCCTCCTCTGGTCACTGCTATGGATGTATGACCTGTCTATCATCTGCAACTGATTCCCACCTGGCAGGGTTGATGTTGCCAGCCTTCGTGTCATGTCTGCAGACCTCTTTGTAATGCAGAGATGGTTTGCCAATGGGCCCGGTGCCTGAAGCCTGCTCCCCTCAGAGCATGTCTTTGGGGATTCTGCTATCTTCCATTTCTGTGGACATAACCAAGTGTGAACATGCTGGGAATGTGGGCTTAGGAGAGCACATTCTTTTGAGACTCTGTCCTGCCCTGTGATGCCCAAAACCTTCCTTACACAGCACATGTGGAAGGCCGGCGTTGAGGCATCACTCCTAGCAGTTGCAAGCTGCCCACAACTCACTTTCATAAAGCAGCATGCTCAACACGGAAGCCTGGTAGTCCTTCATCCTGGTATTTATTGGCAGAAAATTATTCCCTCATTGTTATGTATGATTTATGGCCCACCAAAACCAAAGGAGCAAGAGTATTATGGGGAATTTATTGATCTGATTCAAGGAGATGCTGTAAAACTACTAAGTTTAGTCAGGCCGAGGCCCCTAGGCTCCAATCCTTAGCATACCGGTACTCATAGAATCATAGAGTTGGAAGAGACCACAAGGGCCATCCAGTCCAACCCCCTGCCAAGCAGGAAACACCATCAAAGCATTCCTGACAGGTGGCTGTCAAGCCTCTGCTTAAAGACCTCCAAAGAAGGAGACTCCACCACACTCCTTGGCAGCAAATTCCACTGTCGAACAGCTCTTACTGTCAGGAAGTTCTTCCTAATGTTTAGGTGGAATCTTCTTTCTTGTAGTTTGAATCCATTGCTCCGTGTCCGCTTCTCTGGAGCAGCAGAAAACAACCTTTCTCCTTCCTCTATATGACATCCTTTTCTATATTTGAACATGGCTATCATATCACCCCTTAACCTTCTCTTCTCCAGGCTAAACATACCCAGCTCCCTAAGCCGTTCCTCATAAGGCATCGTTTCCAGGCCTTTTACCATTTTGGTTGCCCTCCTCTGGACATGTTCCAGCTTGTCAGTATCCTTCTTGAACTGTGGTGCCCAGAACTGGACACAGTATTCCAGGTGAAGAATACTCCCTGCGATGGAAGTCCTATCTAATGCAGGAAAACTGAAAGAGTGCTGGCGCTCTCCTCTCTCGTAAGAATCTGCTTGGTCGCTGTTGGCAAGAGGATATTGGGTTAGGCAGGCGGCCCACCTTTCCCCCTTACGGTCACAGCACAACAGCAATGATTTGTATGTGTATCTGCAAAACTTTCATCTTACCCAGAATGAATAACATTGGCGTCCATTAACTCATTCCAGGATATTAAAACATGTACAGGGCTAAAAAACCAAGTGCTTTCAAATCACCTCTGCTGCATTCAGAATGCAAGTCAAAGGGTTTTTCAGCATGCTTTGAAAGGGAGGTTTGCCTGGTGTTTCCATGGTCACTTGGCAGTCCACCCTTCTCACCCCGACGTTTAATTAACAACAGTACTTTTTTTTATTGTATAGCTTTGTAACTTTTATGCCATTTTATTTTAACACAGCTTGGTTGTGCTTTTTTTGGGGGGGGGGATACGAGCTTCTTTAAATACATTTTAGTGGAAAGGAAGAACACCTGTTTTTCTATAAAGAACTGAACATACATACACAATTGGGGCTGGTCTGTTTCTTAAGAGATATACAAGAGCAAGAAAAACCATTAACACAAGAAAAAAATGTGCCCAAAATATGCCCCAGTACAATACCTTAAAAAAAATGCAAGAAGTTTCTCTGAACAAACAACTATTCTTTTCAGAAAAAAAGACATAAATTGGAATATTTCCGCTTTCATCATAGTCAGACCCAGTAGTTTTAAAGTCAACCCCTCCACCACCAAAACAAAATCTTGGAGTTGCTTTCCCAAGTAAGACAGCCTTTGGGGCATATAAGTTGCACTGAGAAATACAAAACGGTAAGCTGAATTTGGTGAGGATCCATATCGGGAGATACAAGGATGGTTGAAGAGAGAGGACTATTTTGCCCTGCAGAGTAGTATTTCACCCATCTGGGCCCCCTTTGATGGGCTTCCTCACTAATCCTTCAGGAAAGTGACCCCAATGCTTCGTGGGTTTCTCCCAAGTCACTTGAAAACTCAAACAATACCCCTTTGCATCACCCCCTGTAAGAAGCACCTATTGGTCAGATGTGAAATATTTTTGTTCTCCGACGCCTGCGCTGTCTTGCCTGCTCTAGGGAGAGAGTGTGAGGCTGGCCCTTTCTTGCAGCCAAAAGAAGGGGAGCAGAAGCTCTCCACAGAATGACGTTTCCGTGAAGCCAACAAGCGCATTTCCTTTCTCAGCGTCGAAGAAGGCCAATCGCTGCCCGGTGCAGTTCAGAGTCACGCGGATCCTCCGCAGATCCCCACTTAGGGGCAGGTGGTAATGACGGTCGTGGAGGACCCTGTACTGACCTCCCCACCTCCCCATAGCCCAGATCCCTTCCATGGGCGTAAAGCTAAACGCGCCCTGTCTCTTCACAGTACTTTTGGCAACCCCCACAGCCCATTCTCCCTCGTTCCCCACAGTGACCTCCCAGGTGAACCTGCCTGCTCTAAACCCCTCGCATCCCAGCACAGCAGTCAGTTGCTTGAATCTCTGTGGGTGATCGGGCACCTCTTGACAAACATCGCCGCACGTCACACTCCGGCAATCCTCAGACAGAATGAGCTGGGGGTGAGCTGTGACTGGATCCAGAGTTACTCTTGCTATCAGGGTTTGGGGGAGACAAACGGAAGAGAATAAAATCAGAGCCAGCCGGGTGTGGAATGTTAACATAAGCAGTCAAATACAACATTTCCTGTTTGCCTAGAGTGGCCATGCAGGGGAATGTTGGTCCAGCCAGTTGAACTTCCTGTTACACCTGGTCTAGAGCATCCTTCCTTTGCATGTGACCAGGTAGGTGGGCATGACCCTTCCAGACCCCACAAAAGTTGCAGTCATGCAGCCACCTTCCGCTTTTGATGCCATTTCTTCTCTTGGACAAGACTGGTGGCTCTGTGCCAGCAGCACATGGGCCCCTCCTTACAAGGATGTAAGCCACACTGTCTCTGTAACTATAAGCTAAAGCCTGCCTTCAGGGATCCAACTGTGAACTGAATGTGAGTAAACGTCTTACTACTTTGAAAAGAAGACTGTTGTGTCTTTATTCTTTCAGGAGGGAATCAAAGGGGTCTTACCAGGAATTACAGAACTTAAGAGATTCTAACAAATCTGCAACTAGCTTCCTGCTGTGTAAAGAGGGACATGTACTCTGCTGTATGAATAAACTCACTAGCGTGAGTTAGGAAGGATAATATTTAATCAATATATTCCCTCCCGCGACCCGCAACATTCCCAAACTGGGAGAAGGATCAACACCCCAAGCTTTGAAACTTCCCAGGAATGGCTTTCCTGACACCCTAAAAATCAGTAGAAGCTCCAGACCAGTGTTTCCCAAACTTGGGTCTCCAGCTGCTTTTGGACTACAACTCCCATCATCCATAGTGGTCAAGGATGACAGGAATTGTAGTCCAAAAAAACAAAAACAGATGGAGACCCAAGTTTGGGGAACACTGCTCCAGACGTTACATTAAAGACAGGGATGCTCTTCTTTCTTCCGGACTTTGCCCACATTTGAAGAAGATTTCTAGTAGTAGGGCAGAACAACACAGCTTCTTGCTAACCATAACCCAGGATTGTTGCTGTAAAAAAATAAATTTATCATGCCAATTAAGTACAGGCAAGTGAGTAGCCAGCAGGGAACACCCGCTGTTTGGTTTGGTTTGAGAATAGCGCCACTGTATCCCCATCAGTCAGTTTTGATTCAGCAAGGGACAATTGGGGTGGATCGACACACAGGCAAAAGCCCACTATAAATAAGTCAGAAATGAAATCGTTGTAACAAAAATGGAAAAACCCTATGTGAGAATGCTATAGAAAGGCTTTGTGCTCTTGTTTTGCATGTTTATAGTGCATTCAAATGGCTGTATTTTGAATAATGTAGCTGTATTTTGAATAATCCAGGGTTTGAGCCTTGCATTTAGATGCTTGTTATTTTTTGGGGGTATTTTGTATGTTTCACAACTAGTTTTTTGGCCATGGACACTCTCACCTCAAAACTGCACATTTAAGCAAATGAAAGATTGGATTTAGTAAAGCACATAATTTTTTAAAATGGTAGATTGTTATACTTTTATTAATATTCATGAAGTTTTAAAAAAACTTCAGTATATCTGTTGATCGCTGAAGGTCAGGCTGCAATGAACAGTGCTTGCATGGCTACCTGGAGGAGGTATTTACTTGCCAGAAATGACCATTTGGGTGGCTGCACCTGAGAGCTGGATGCTGAGGAGTAGCAACCAAGGAGGGAAATTGCTTTCATACCCTGATTCTGGGCTTCCGAGAGACATCTAGCTGGTCACTATGATTCAAAGTCGTATTTAAAAGCAGGGATGGGGGAATAAAAATCTGGCAGAAAACTCCTCCATCATAACTTTCCCACTACAGTGGTACCTCTGGTTAAGTACTTAATTCGTTCTGGAGGTCCGTTCTTAACCTGAAAACGTTCGTAACCTGAAGCACCACTTTAGCTAATGGGGCTCCTGCTGCCGCTGCTGGCAAGCAGTTTCTGTTCTCACCCTGAGGTAAAGTTCTTAACCCGAGGTAATATTTCTGGGTTGGCAGAGTCTGTAACCCGAAGCGTATGTAACCTGAAGCGTATGTAACCCAAGGTACCACTGTACTCATAAATGGTCTATTAATGGTTCCAGAGTCCCCCGTCCCCGTCCCCCCAAACTGCAGCGAAATGTAAGCAAGTCAGGGCCTGCTGGGAACTGTGGTTCTTTATCAAACCTCACAGCTTACCTTTCTGCAGATATTTCAGATCAGATGTCAGGGTGTCTGGGGAAGGAAAAGGAAGAGAGATTCAGCACCACACCGGTATGCTTTGAACACTGGCTGGAAAGATGAACTGAAGAATAATTTCAAAACAATTCTGAAGAAAAAAATTTATGGGCTGAGGTTGCAGGAGAAATGTTGAGCAGAGCCCATTCCGCTAATGGACTAGGATTGCCTTCTCAATTATCCTGGCCCCGGCAACATTACAAATGACTTTACTCCTCGCCACACTCAGACCTGGACCAAAATCCCAGCCAGCACAAAATCCTTGCAGCCGTTTTCCTTACATTTGAATTCCCGTATGACATGTTCCAGAAAGGGGTTCACATCGCTGAATTCCCAGGCCCTCCAGCTCAAAGGAACAGGAAAAACCACTGGTGTCTCAAATGCCCCTCTCCCCTCAAACCTGAAAACAAAACCAGGAAAAATACGTTAGCAGCCCATCTGGTCCAAAGTCCTAGACCGCATTAAAACAAATGGAAGGAAGAGAGATGCCCACTGTATTCTAGTTCTTGTTTGAATGGCCTAACTCTGTATAACACACCTTCTGATGTTTGGTATTTCAACTTTGATATTATCCCACCTTTTTAAAAAGTTTTTTTTAAACGATTTGTCTTACAAAACAAACAAAAAGGGGAAAGTACGTCTCTTGTACCCACTGTCATTCACAGAGTCTTTTTCACATTTCGTTTACATTTCTACACTGTTGTCGTAGAAATTTTGCAGTTGGGGAAAAAAGAGGAAGGAGCGAGAGATTCTTATTCTTTCTGTATTGTTCTTTCATTCTGTTGCATAGGGTTAGTGTAGGGTTTTTTTTGTCAGCATCATATGAGGAGGTCCTTTTATTTATTTTTATTGAGATTAAGGGGTCCAGAGGTTGGTTGGTTGGTTGGTTGGTTGTGTTTGGAGGCCTCTCAGTTCCCCCGAGGTTGGTTTAAAACCACACAAAAACCACAGGCACAAGGAAAGTGACAACAGCCACTCTTCAAAACAGAAACTTGAGAGACCATGTCAGGGATGTCAGGGAAGAGTTAGAGTTAGAAGTATGCAGTTTCCCAGAGGGAGGAGGCAATCCCCAAAAGGAGGAGAGCAGTAAATTTAGTAGAGGAGAGCAACCAGCGCCCTCACTAGGAGGTTAGAAAAAAGAGCGGGAAAATGAAAGGAACCTCGCGTCCACCATTTTGGGAGTTGCTGGTCACGGAGAAGCAGAGCTCAGAAGGTATCTGAACTGAGTGGCAGTTAAAGATAAGAACTGTTTATAAATACTGTTTGTGAATACTCAATAAAAGTTATAAAAGACCAAGAGGCGTCTGCGTGGTAATGTGAAGAGGAACTGGCGGGCCCTGACAGACCATGGGTAGGCAACCTAAGGCCCATGGGCCGGATGCGGCCCAATCGCCTTCTCAATCCGGCCCGCAGACAGTTCGGGAATCAGCGTGTTTTTACATGAGTAGAATGTGTGCTTTTATTTAAAATGCATCTCTGGGTTATTTGTGGGGCATAGGAATTCGTTCATTCCCCCCCCCCCAAAATACAGTCCGGCCCCCCACAAGGTCTGAGGGACAGTGGACTGGCCCCCTGCTGAAAAAGTTTGCTGACCCCTGTGCTAGACAGAACTGCTAGAAATTCTGTCTTAGATGTGGAAGACTGCCATGTAAGGATAGAGAACGGCAATCTGAATCGGTACAGCAGCAAGAGGAAGAATAGAAAGATTGCTGTAAGGCAGTGGTTTTCAACCAGTGTGCCGTGGCACCCTGGGGTGCCTTGAATGATGGTCAGGGGTGCCATGGGCAACACTGGCCTCTGCCCCTCTTTCTTTCCTTCCCTCCCTCCTCAGATGCCCTCTCATGTCTCCACCACCCAAAGGCTTGTACAGCTGTTTGTTGCAGCAGCCCTGGCTGCAAGCTCCCCAGGTAAACGGTGCCTCTGGGGCTGGCCAGGGGGTGCTTCCCAGACCCCTGTGGGGCAGTTTGAGGAGGCACCTCTCTTTGGGGCAGGAAGGGCAGCTCAGAGACCAGGGGCGGCAGTAGTGGCTGCCCAGAGGACTCCCAAGGAGAGGGGAGAGGAGGATGAGGAAACGCTCCAGAAGGGAGGGTTCAAAATGGGGTGAGGGGCTGCCAGCTCTGCAGGCAAGGGGTGACATAACCGGGGCCCCCCAGGGGTGCTACAGAAAGAATGTAGTCGATCAATGGAGCCGTGGACCCAAATAGGTTGAAAGCCTCTACTGTAAGGAATGGGAAGGAGCACTGATTTTGGGGATGAAAGTAGGGCAGGTTTCAACTTTAAGGCCCATTTCTTTCTGTAAAAACCTAGTTACAGGTAGGTAGCCGTGTTGGTCTGCTGTAGTCGAAACAAAATAAAAAAATTCCTTCCAGTAGCACCTTAGAGACCAACTAAGTTTGTTCTTGGTATGAGCATTCGTGTGCATGCACACTTCTTCAGATACACGAAAGCTCATACCAAGAACAAACTTACCGTAGTTGGTTTCTAAGGTGCTACTGGAAGGAATTTTTTTATTTTGTAAAAACCTAAAGGTCAAAGAGGCTTACCGTGGTCCCTCGACTTACGAAGTCAATGCATTCCGAAGGGACCGTCGTGGGTCGAAAAAATCGTAAGTCGAGTCCCCATAGGAATGCATTGGGAGAAAAAAACCGCATTACGTCGAAAAAAACCGCATCTAAACTTCGTAAGTCGAGGAAACCCTATCTAAAACGGCCGCGATTCCCTTTCAGAAGTCGAAAAAATTCGTAGGCACGCGGCCGCTTTGATCCCTCGTAACTCGAAAAATGCGGAAGTCGTGTCACTCGTAAGTCGAGGGACCACTGTATTAGCACCCCCAATAGCCCCAGGCTCTTTACCTGCCAGTCACATTATTCCCAGAAAGAAAGAAACAAAAAAGTTTAGAAGGATATGCATGGGTTCCACTTACCTCTGCAAAACACTTCTAATGTTCTGCAAGGAAAAGAGAAAAAGAAAAGGGAGCTCAGTGTCTGCCCCAGACCAGGTTACAATCCCCGCCCAACCCCATGCCCTGAAGGATGAAGTATGCGCACCCGACTAAAATTATGCAGCCCCAGAAGATAAACCAACCTCTTAAAAAGAAGCAGGAGGGAAGCCCTGATGGATCAGACCAAGGCAAAGGGCAGCCTCCCTTTGGCAACAGCAACCTCTGGGAAGCTCAGAAGTGGGGCAGGAATGAGCCATAGGAAGCCATTATTAGACAACCAACCATGAGCAAAGAGCAGAAAACACCTACTTTAAGCAGGTGTCTCTACTCTGCATGAAGATGAACAAATTGCCCCTCTTCCTTTTCTTGCTCCCGTCTGCTACAGCCTTGGCTGCCAGCTCCATAAACTGCCCCCTTTCACTTCCTACATAGCTGCAGCCACACAATGATTTGGAACCAGCCTTTCACCGCAAAGGGGTCTGGCTTGCTTGTTTCACAGTCTCACCGGCAGGACTTCGCTGGTTGGCCTCCGAAGCTTCACTTCCATCTCCAGGATGAGAGTTTCAAGGGGTTTGAGATCCCTGGAGAGCCTGTCCAGGTGCTCCTCCCTCTTCCTTGCAATCTCGTCCTCCACCTCTTGCATTTTCTCCAGCAGAAGTTCCTCTTGTTCCTCCAAGAACTGGTGCAGCTGATTGAACTCAGCGATGGCCTTTCCCTTCTCTCCTTCTATGTGCTCCTAGAGCAAGCAGATGTGGGCAAAGCGAGAGAAGCCAAGGAGGGCATTTTTTAGGAATACAGCCACTCTTTGCAGCATCAAGAGGTAGGACGAGAAGGTCCCTTCTGAATTGCCCCAAACATCACGTCAGGTTTTAGCAGGGAAGGAGTTTGCTGAAGAATTACAGGGGCCATTCTTATGGCAGACCAGACCTTTCCAAGGAAACAGACATCCTGAGGAGCAGAGCTGACTTGCATCTCCAGGCCAGCCTTCCCCAACCTTAGATCCACAAAGAGTGTTGTACTCCGGATCCCATCATTCCCAACCAACAAGGCCCAGTGTCATGGATAATGGGGCCTGTAGTCCCATAGCATCTGAGATCCCAAGGGGTGGAATTAATGCTACTTTACTACCAACATTCCATCTTGCTAGCTGCAATGACCCCTTCTCTCTTCCCACTGTGTGCTGTTCTCCTGGCACCAGGGAGCCCTTTATTTTTTTTGGGGGGGGGGGAAGGAAGGAGGAAGCCCCATGACACAAGTGAGCTATATCCTTGTGCAGGGCTTCCAATGACGGGGCAAGTTGAATCTTGCCAAGTTTTGGAAAAGCAGCTTTTTATTGTTTTGTTAAAAGGATATATATTATAATATCACAAATATAATAATAATTAATAATAATAACCCAGGTGGCGCTGTGGGTTAAACCACAAATCCTAGGGCTTGCTGATCAGAAGGTCGGCGGTTCGAATCCCTGCGACGGAGTGAGCTCCTGTTGCTCGGTCCCAGCTCCTGCCCACCTAGCAGTTCGAAAGCACATCAAAGTGCAAGTAGATAAATAGGAACCGCTCTGGCGGGAAGTTAAACGGCGTTTCCGTGTGCTGCTCTGGTTCACCAGAAGCGGCTTAGTGATGCTGGCCACATGACCCAGAAGCTGTACGCCGGCTCTCGGCCAATAAAGCGGGATGAGCGCCGCAACCCCAGAGTCGGACACGACTGGACCTAATGGTCAGGGGTCCCTTTACCTTTAATAATAATACCCCACCCATCTAGCTGGGTTGCAAAGCAATTATATGGGTGAAATAATAAATGACCAAGGGATAGCTCAGTTTGGTAGAACATGAGACTCTTAATCTCAGGGTCACAGGTTCGAGCCCCACATTGGGAAAAGATTCCTGCATTGCAACTAGACTAGATGACCCACATACAAGCATACCTACATATGCTAGATATACGGTAATCTGTTTCAGGAAAAGCTGCTTCGGACCCTTCTGCTTTTAATATTTGTTTCCCACCATCCCCCAAAAAACCAATCCTACATCTTATTCCTTTCTCAGCCCTGCTGATGCTTACAATCAGCTGTTGCCTTTGAATTTCTGTTTGTGCTTTATAGGTCAGAAGTCTTTCTCTCTCCTTCCTCAAAATCGGCAAGCAGCTGTTGATCTGTTCCTGAAAAAAAGCAGATTTTTTTGGGGGGGGGGTTCTTTCTCTTAGAACTTTATATACCCATCAAAACAAGACACGTGGAAGAAGAGAAGAAGAAGAAGAGTTTGGATTTGATATCCCGATATTCTCCTTTCCCTTCCTCCCCCACAACAAACACTCTGTGAGGTGAGTGGGGCTGAGAGACTTCAGAGAAGCCCAAGGTCACCCAGCAGCTGCATGTGGAGGAGCGGAGACGCGAACCCGGTTCCCCAGATTACGAGTCTACCGCTCTTAACCACTACACCACACTGGCTCTGGAGCAGTTGTGAGGACCCCATTCCTGTCATAGTGTTGGTGAACCAAACTCCCATTGCCCATGCTTGCTGGGGCTGATGGAAGTTGTAGTTCAGCTACCCCTGGAGGACTAAAGATTCCCCACACCTGATTTGAAGTGCAGCCGAATCAGAGGCTCACTCCCTGAAGGTTATTCCTATGCCTTCCAATTCCGAATCTTTATTCCATTGTACGCTTACAATGCGTACGGGCAGGGTTCAAGCCGGCCCCTTCCTGAACGATGCTCTGGGTCATTCCCATCCACCACCCACTCTTACCTTGTATACTTGGGCGGCTTCTTCCGCGGAGACCACTCTGTGGCCCCGATGCTCTTGGGGGCTGGCACATTCCCCGCAGAAGGGGACGTGGTCGTCCTGACAGAACAAGTCCCACGGCTGCCGGTGCCTCTGGCATTCCGAGTCCCGTTGTTCTCGTGCCTCCCTCTCTGCGGAAACGTCCCAGTCCTTGAGTATTTCAGCGAGGTTCGAGAGAGACCTGTTGGGCCTGAAGGTTCTCTCGACAGCCCTTCTGCACTCGGGGCACCTGGCATTTGCATTAGGCTGCTCCCAGCACCTCATGACGCATGTCTGGCAGAAGCTGTGCCCGCAGTTTAGCAGCACTGGGCTGGTGAAATAGCAGAGGCAGATGGGGCAGGTAGCTACGCACCGGCACCGCTTCATGGAGTTTCCGTCACCCATGGGCTGAACCTTCGGCAGAGATGCAACACCACCTCAGTCTGAAACAGGGTACATCAAAAGTTGGAAACACCTTATGAGTGAGTTAATAAAGGGCATGTTGCATCTTAAAAAGCAGAGACATCACCTTGGCGACAAAGGTCCGTATAGTTAAAGCTATGGTTTTCCCAGTAGTAATGTATGGAAGTGAGAGCTGGACCATAAAGAAGGCTGATCGCCGAAGAATTGATGCTTTTGAATTATGGTGTTGGAGGAGACTCTTGAGAGTCCCATGGACTGCAAGAAGATCAAACCTCTCCATTCTGAAGGAAATCAGCCCGGAGTGCTCACTGGAAGGACAGATCCTGAAGCTGAGGCTCCAATACTTTGGCCACCTCATGAGAAGAGAAGACTCCCTGGAAAAGACCCTGATGTTGGGAAAGATGGAGGGCACAAGGAGAAGGGGACGGCAGAGGACGAGATGGTTGGACAGTGTTCTCGAAGCTGCCAACCTGAGTCTGAGCAAACTGTGGGAGGAAGTGGAAGACAGGAGTGCCTGGCGTGCTCTGGTCCATGGGGTCACGAAGAGTCGGACACGACTAAACGACTAAACAACAACAACAATGTTGCAATAAACTGCTTTGAGGTTTTCTGTCGACTAAGCGATATACAGTGGTACCTCGGGTTACATACGCTTCAGGTTAAGAATGACGCTAACCCAGAAATAATGCTTCAGGTTAAGAACTTTGCTTCAGGATAAGAACAGAAATTGTGCTCTGGCAGAGCAGCAGCAGTGGGAGGCCCCATTAGCTAAAGTGGTGCTTCAGGTTAAGAATGTTTTCAGGTTAAGAACGGACCTCCGGAACGAATTAAGTAGGTAACCAGAGGTACCACTGTACCGATCAGCACTTCTTTACCAACTACAGTTGTATGATTATAATAGCCCAGGTGTAGCTCTGTGGTAGGCTGCAGATCAACAGGTGTAGCTTTGTGGTAGGGCTGGAGTTCAACAGGTCAGGTATTTTTTGGGCTGTGATTCCTGCATTGCATGGTGTTGGATCAGATGACCCTAGGGGTCCCTTCCAACTCTACAATTCTAGGGTTCTATAATTGGCATGAACGGCACTTACAGGTAGGTGCAATAATAGACCAACTCAAACAGCAGCCTTTTAAAGAGGCTACTAGCTATCAGTTTCATACTGCTAGGGGGCCGCCATACGTCTGCCCGGAAGTGATGTCCGGGGGGAATTTCTGGAAGGCGGTGATTTGTCCTGGATCTTTGGCAAGCAAACCAAGAAATCGCGTTTTGGTGTTTAAAAAAGCTCAACAGTTTTGGGGGTTTCCTTAAAAAAACAAAAACTCAACTTTCGGAGTGTCCTGATTTTTACTTTTTGAAATATGGCAACCCTACATACATAAGGCGTTGCCAGAGCTGTACGCCGGCTCCCTCTGCCAGTAAAGCGAGATGAGCGCTGCAACCCCAGAGTCATCCGCAACTGGACCTAACGGTCAGGGGTCCCTTTACATACATCCTACACAGAGAACGGTGCTTCTCTTCCTTTGCAGCTAACATGGGTCACCTCCACACTATATTTAAAGCACATTTTTAACACTTGGCAGAGCTGTAGCGGTGTGTGTGTGTGTGGGGGGGGGCTAGCCGGGTTTTGTTTTGGCCCTCTCCAGAGGGGTGCTAATGAAGCTCGCAGCCTGTGTGTGTATGCAACGCATGGTGTGTCTGTGTGCTAAACTGGGTCTTTGAGCCATGTGAAATAAAGCCTAGTTTCACCCCTGCCACTTGGTATAAATCATGGTTCCCCCCTCCCCCCCAAAAAAGACCTCCCAGAAACATAGGAACATCAGTTTACCCCTCACATATCTCCAGTTGCCAGCAGCCCAAACTAGTAATGTTTTGGGGCTTATTTACAAGGTTGAGAGAACACAAACCCTCTACTGACCCTTGGATACATTATCTGAAGTGCTATTATTCACTGTGCAGGAAGCTGTACATAGTCAGGCCATTAGTCCTCCTAACTCAATATTGTCAACCTAGAAATGCCAAAGGTTGAATTTGGGAGCTTCGGTATAAAAAAGCAAATGCTCCACCACTGAGAAAAGGGGTAGTAAGAGCTACCATAATGTAACCATCTTATTTGAGAAATAAAATAGCTCTACACCAGCAGGGGCAGGAATAAAGCTGAGCTGCAAATCATCTCCAACACTTAATCTGAAGCACTTCGGATAGTTGTATGTTTGCTTCTTACATTTCTACCACACCCTTCCCCCCAAAACAGCCAATTGCAAAGCCCTCACCTGGCGGAGGTGAGCAAGTTGACTCAGCTTGGATCTAAGCCACGAGAGACGCGGCAGCTCTGCCACCAGCATTGAAAGGGAAGAGCCGAAAGCAGCGAAATCAAATTCCCCGCCAAAGAACTCGGGCAGCTTCGAAACGCACAAGCCGCCATCCTTCTAACAAGCGGGACGCTTTTTGAATGGATAAACTGCGGAGCGGGGCAACCTCATTCCACGCTGCAGCCAATCAGCGGCTCTTGGAATGCACACCCGCGGACACGCCCCGTTCCTTGGTCCTGCGGCGGGAGTTCCGCCGATAAGCAGAAAGTTAAAGCCGAAAAGCGAGTTCTTTGCTACGAACGCCGTTTTCTGCGTTGTTGCAAAATCGTGGCGGGTGGGGTTTGCAGCCAAATGGGTATGCAGAATGATGAGCGTTTAGTCTGCTCTGAGACGATGGCAAAATAGGAGCAAGCCTAATTCTGTGGGTTGCTTCTTTTGCAGCTGCGCTTCTGCAGCTGCGCCTCGAGGCACGTGCGGCGGCGTGGGGCTTTCTCCTTAATTTCGCAAAACCCGACATGGTGTGGGGAAGGCAACAGTGCATTAGGGCTGCACATTGGCAACATGTCACATGCCTTTTTCTGCTAAAGTGGTCCCTGCCCTCAAGTTCACAATCTTAAAAAACCACCACCCACACAACACAAAAGGAAAAAGGAATCTGGAGAAGTGTGCATGCACACGAAAGCTCATACCAAGAACAAACTTAGTTGGTCTCTAAGGTGCTACTGGAAGGAATTTTTTTTATTTTTTATTGTGTTTTGGAAAAAGGAATGTGAGGGAGGAAGGACAAACAAGCGCAAGTTGTATATATTCCCATGCAGCTAAGACTGCAAGCATCATGTTATGCTGTATTTCTGTTGACCTGCTGTTACTTTTTATTGTGTCTTAGAGGATATGTCGTCTTAATTTTTTCTGCTGCTTTAAAATGTTTTTTTAAAATTGCATTTGTGATATAATTAGTGTTAAAACTGCTCAGCAGGCGTGGCGTACAATTTATCTTAATACTAATATTTATGAGTGACATTAAGCAAAGCAGGCTCTTTCTACATATGTGAATAAACCTTCACAAATCAGCCATTAAAAATGGTAACACGCGGGAGCATTTCAGTCTCGCCGGGCACTCAAGTAACAGACTCCAACCCTGTCTTACTCAGCATTAAGCTTTCAAATGGAGACGCCACTGCTGTCGAAGAGCAATCTGCAGTCTTGGTATCCCGCTTAGGCATTTTAATCTCCCTTTTGCAAATTTAATTACCAGGTGAGAGTTTCTCCCCCTCCCCCTGATTGAATCTACTTTTCTTTTGACCAGACGCCCTTTTCATTTGCACAGGAACTCACGTGTCTTCCTCTTACACCGCTGGGCCTTCTTGCCCCACCCTTGACCTTCTTTCAACATCAGGAGGACACCACACAGGCTGTCCCTGCGCTAAGGTGTTAACAGAGGTAACCAAGAGAGCTATGCCTCTGGAACTCTCTCTGGCATTTTCTAGCAAAAAATTTTTTAAATATCTGGGCAGGGAAAATCTCCCTCTGCTGCCAGCCGGAGTAGATACTTCAGAAGGTCATAGCCACAGCCCAAAATATTATTGGTCATCCTCTCCCATCTCTGGAAGAACTATACAGTTCCATCTCATCCAGGATATAGCCTCTTTGCACCACTGCCTTCGGGTAGAAGATATAGAACAATTAGATCAAGAACAAATAGATTGAAGAACAGTTTCTACCCAAGAGCTATAACCATCTTAAATGCTGTAACCAGATAATATGACTTTGGAGAGCTGTGATGGGTGTATGTGTGTGTATGTGTGGCTTTTTTTGGTGTGTGTGTGTTTTGTGCTGTTTTTTTGTTTTGTTTTTTCTTTGTTTTTTACGGGGTGGCATGCAATTTCGTTGCACTTGTACAGCATTGTGCTTGTACTTGTGCAATGACAATAAATTATCTTATCTACTTTATCTTATCTAGTAGGCAATTGTAAGTGCGCGCGCAGCTTCTTTATATTCTTTGCATGTTTTACTCAGAAGTAAGCACTTTACCTTTCAGCCTCGCTAAATGTTCCAATTTCCGCCCTCCCACATGAAATGTGCATAGGGTTGCAACGCTGAGCGAGTTTACGCAGAAGTAATCAGTTCAGTGGGAGTTGTCAGCATGGATGGTGGTAACGCACCTTCTTCCTTAAGAAGTCAGCTCGAAAGAACACAGCTTGACTTGTAAAACATGAATCAAGAATAGGATATTTCTCCATTCCCGATTTGCACCCCTAGGTCGATTCCTACATGTGCTTGATAGCTTTCCCGCGCGTTTGGGTATAGAGGTAACGACAGCGTCTGGGCAGCCGATATGAACTGTGTGTCAGGTTCTCACCTTAACGTCAACTGACGCCACCCCCAAAATCCCAGTAAGCAGCCCTAAGCGCTCAACCTCCTGCAGCCACGTTGGCCTCCAGCCCCGCGCGCGGCCGGAAGTCGCGTTGCGAGGGAGTCCTCTGCCTTTGGCTTTGGCTCTATTGTGACGATTCGCCACATTCCATATGTGGAAGGGGGAGGCGGAGCTTCGCACGAGTAGGCGTTCTAAGCACCGCTGATTGGCTTCAGCGGGGAGCCAGTTCGCCCCGCCCCCCGAACGTTTGCCCATTCACAACTTATCAGCTGTTGCAATTTACTGAATCTTTTTTCGTGGCGGGGATTTTGAGTTATCTCCCTCCGGCTTCGTCTTCTCCTTCTTGCTCGTGGTCTGAGTTGCTCCGGATCTGGGCTCTTGAACCGAAGGAGTCCCCTTTGCTGCCCTCCGCCGGATTGGGACAGCTGCTTTTGCCGGGCTTCCAGGTAAAGGAAATTCGCCTCCATGACCCCGTTTTTAGGCTCAGTCGGTTGCCACTTAAATCAGTAGGAGTTTATTGCTCGCTTAGGCGTGCGCGTGCTGCATTTTGAACCCAGCAAAGCTGTGCTTAGGTTCTGGTTCATTACTGCCCCTTTTCTTCTGCCCGCAGTTTTCTCAATACTTCTTGCTAAATGTATCTCGGGCAAAACAAAATAAAAAATAAAAAAATTCCTTCGAGTTGCACCTTAGAGTTTGTTCTTGGTATAATAATAATAATAATAATAATTTATTATTTATACCCCGCCCATCTGGCTAGGTTTCCCCAGCCACTCTGGTATGAGCTTTCGTGTGCATGCACACTTCTTCAGATACACTGAAACAGAAGTCACCAGACCCTTATATATAGTGAGAGGGTCTGGTGACTTCTGCTTCAGTGTATCTGAAGAAGTGTGCATGCACACGAAAGCTCATACCAAGAACAAACTTAGTTGGTCTCTAAGGTGCTACTGGAAGGATTTTTTTTATTTTTTATTTTGTTTTTACTATGACAGACCAACACGGCTACCTACCTGTAACTGTATCTCGGGCGTCTGCTTTGAAAACAAAAAAGCATAAATAAATCCCAACATACTTGCAATATAAAAGCGAGGGACCCGCACTTCCTAGAAATCGTTCTGCATAAAGGAAAACTGGGGCGGCGACGCAGGTGGTGGTTAAAAGGTCTCTTCCAGAAATTGTAAATAAATGTGTGCATCAGGCCTTGGTGTACCGGTATTTAGAGAGGGTGTGTGTCATGGTTTTGGGGGGGGGCAGAGAGGCAGCTGCCCCCCATCAAGTTAAACAATAGAAATATTTAACTGACCCATCACGTCGGTTCTCTCTCCCCCCCCCACGCAACAAAAATCCTGGCAACGCTGTGTGTGTGTGCTAAAAATCCAACCCCAAATGTTCCAGCCCCAGTTATATGGGTGCCGTCCTTTTTTCCATCTCTCTTTTTGGGAGTAAAGTTGCCTCGTGCTGATTTTTTAAAAAGGGTTTCCTTCTCAAACCCGATTCTCTGGTTTGCCTGTCCGCAGTCCTAGGCCGTTTCCTGCTGCATCGTTTCCTCCTTTCTCTTGCTCGTAACCGGAGTTGCTCCGGATCCGGGCGCTTGAACCAAAGGAGTTCCCGGATCCTCCGTCCAGTTAAAATCGCTGCTTTGGCCGGACGTTGGGGAGCGAGGGGTAAACGAAATCTAGGCATTGGGAACTGGTTTGTAGCCCGATCTTTCTTCCCCCTGTGGAGTTAAAAAATTAAGAGAATTGCTCTCAAAGAAGCGCGCGTATTTTTTTGCAGGTGGCTTCGCTTGCTGCGGCGGAGTGCAGGAGAGCTGCCTGGGCGTGTGCTTGTCGCCTTGTCCGCGTGTTGCTATGCGGTTTCGACTCATCAATTCCCCCCCGATTGTTTTTTATTGATTTTTCCAAAAGATTGCAAATCAGACCGAATTAATTCAGTTTAATCGCAATCGTAGATTTTATTCTCCTACCCTCGTTTTTCTCGTTATTTGCTTGCCCGACATTCAAAAAATTGTAGTTTCCTCATGCACAACTCCTCGGATGCATAGTTTTAGATTGCAATGCAACTCCCCCAGCCTGCTAAGGTGGCCTTGATAGTGGGGTGCAGGGCTCAATCCCACCCTACCCAGGACCGGATTAGGACAATGCTCAGGGCCTAAACCCTGCCCAGTTAAAAAGGCTAGGCTGCATTAACAAAAACAAAAAGTGTATTTTTCTAATAGGGAAGACAATAAAAATAGAGCTAATCAAGTCTTATATTTGCATTTATCCTGTGTAATAATAATATTAAGGTCTTCTACCGGTATATAATAATTGTTCATAAGTGTACCAAGCAAACATGTGCATTAATGCAGTGTTCCCCAACCTTGGGCCTCCAGCTGTTTTTGGACTACAACTCCCATCATCCCTCGCTAGCAAGACCAGTGGTCAGGGATGATGGGAATTGTAGTCTGAAAACAGCTGGAGGCCCAAGGTTGGGGAACACTGCATTAATGTATAAGCCACATGTCTGAAGCAGCACAGGAGAGCATTCCTGAAACCATTTTGACTCCCAAACTGACAATCTTTCTCTGCAAGGGGGTGGGGGAGCCTTCCCATTGTCTCAGGAATTGAGGTGATAATCTCTGGCATCCTGATACCTGAGTGCCAGACAGGTAGCCATTCCAGAAATAACAAAATCCAGATGAAGACAAAAGGGTGTGATTACCGGTAACTTGGCTGAGAAACAGGGAAATGTAAAGATCTCTTTTGTTTTACTTGATGGGTTTTGGTGGAGGGCAAGAGGGGACATGGGGCAGGGTCCAGGATGCTCAGATTACTGCCACCAGACCTCCCCTTTCATGATGTAACCATGATGCATCTGGGGTGTGGTCTTGGGCTGTGGGGTTTTTGTTCTGCTTTTAAATAAATTGTCTTCGAAATTCAGAAGACAAACAGGCAGAGACCGGGGAGTAAGGGAACAAGAAAAATCATCCAATGAACTATTTGTAAAAGTTTTTAATGTAATAATAATAATAATAATAATTTATTATTTATACCCCGCCCATCTGGCTGGGTCTCCCCAGCCACTCTGGGCGGCTTCCAAAAGAACATTAAAATACAGTAATCTATTAAACATTAAAAGCCTCCCTAAACAGGGCTGCCTTCAGAATGTATGCTACTGTAGGAACTTTCACCACTTTGTGCAACTTTTATGAAGCACATGTTTCTGACTTCTGGAGCGTTTGTAAGCAAATCATTGTTTAACTTGCCCGGCATGTGGTCTTTTCCTATGCTGAGGGAAGAGGGAAATTTTGAAACTTACTTGGAAAGGCACATTTTAAAGGTCCATCAACCTATATTTCCATGCTTTACTTTGCAATTTATTTTGTGACTTTTCTGCTGGGCTTCTCTCGCCAAAGTGTGCTTGCCCCAAACCTGGACCTTGGCATTCAGGAATTCTGAATCTATTTGGCACAAGAAAGAAAGAAAGGAAGGAAGGAAGGAAGGAAGGAAAGAAGGAAAGAAAGAAAGAAAGAAAGAAAGAAAGAAAGAAAGATGATAGATATAGATAGATAGATAGATAGATGATAGATTGATGATAGATAGATGATAGATAGATGATTGATAGATGATAGATAGATAGATAGATAGATAGATACCATCAGAGTGGCTAGCTCATTACCAAAAGTAATTCCCCCTCTTTGCATGGTATTAATCTTGCTATGCCAGCTCATTACCAGTTGGGAGCAGTTGTTTCCATTTATTTGTCGGGCCCTCACCTGCATGGCATTGTGATGCCTTTATCTCTTGCATTGCTACACCTTCTCATTGTATGTGATGTCCACCAAGAAACACTAAAGTTTCTGGCAAAATAACACCTTTCATATTCCACGTGATAACTTAAAAACAACAACCCTACAATAAACAAGTAAGGCTACTCTTTCGAGAGTTCCAATCCTTGCCTGTCTCCTGCTGTAAGAATAAATAACAAGGAGCAAGGTTGGGAAAAAGCAGGCTTTCTGTGTATAACTCTGGAGGATAGTGTTATAAATGGAGCCATTTTGCAACACAAAGAAGCCATATTGCCACAAGAGGCACCATTAGCAGAGAAGGGAATCAAACCTTTTCCCCTTTTAATCACGACCTGAGAAAATTGGCAAGCAAACTCATTTTCACCCTCGGTGATGAGTTTGCCTTCACTGATATGTTTCCAGTTACAGGTAGATAGCCGTGTTGGTCTGTCATAGTCAAAACAAAATAAAAAAAATTCCTTCCAGTAGCACCTTAGAGACCAACTAAGTTTGTTCTTGGTATGAGCTTTCATGTGCATGCACACCTCTTCAGATAATAGACACACACACACTTCTGAAGAAGTGTGCATGCACACGAAAGCTCATACCAAGAACAAACTTAGTTGGTCTCTAAGGTGCTACTGGAAGGAATTTTTTTTATTCACACCATTCACACCTTTCCTAAAAGCAATCCACACCGTCTCTAAGAAAACCCAAGAACATATGTAAATACGTGCCTGCCCGGCCCGTGGATAATATTGTTTCCTTCGGGTATCGCTGTCGAATGTGAAGATATTGCTTCCTTGAAATGTATCGCTATTAAAGAGAATTCTTTTCCTTCCTTGAAATGTATCTATGCTGAAAAATAGCTTTCCCCTTTTGAAATAGTCCCTGAATGCATCTCTCCTCGAATGTCTCTCCCCGTTTTTCCTGATAGATTTATTTCTTGTAACCTTTGAGGATACTACTATAGAGCGTATTGCTACAAATGTAACCTTTACTTATGCTGTTACAAAATGTATCCGAATGTGTGTATTTTTCATTCACATACAGGTGAAACTCAAAAAACTATAATATCGTGGAAAGGTTCATTTCTTTCAGTAATTCAACTTAAAAGGTGAAACTAATATATGAGATAGACTCATGACATGCCATGCGAGATATGTCAAGCCTTTATTTGTTATAATTGTGATGATTATGGCGTACAGCTGATGAGAACCCCAAAGTAACAATTTCAACTTTGGGGTGCTCATCAGCTGTACACCATAATCATCACAATTATAACAAACAAAGGCTTGACATATCTCGCTTTGCATGTCATGAGTCTATCTCATATATTAAATTCCAGTAGCTAATGAAAACAATTGCTTACATAAATGGACTTTTCCACGATATTCTAATTTTTCGAGTTTCACCTGTATGTAGTGTTACTCAGACTAACTGCAAAACCTCCATTCAGAACTGTCAAATTCTTCACCAACGCCATGGCACTATCTACTGGGTCTATAAAGCAACAACACCAATATACAAAGAAGCAAGTTTTATTTGTAACACTGGGTTTCACACCGGAGCTACCGGTAATAACTATGCAGAGACCTCTGTAATCTGCACACGTCCAAGGTGTAGGAAAGTCCTTCCTGAAAAATAACAGAGACAGAGTTAATTAGCAAAGTTCCGATAAAACTGGAAACCCACTCAACACCTTTTCTTCCCAAGCACGCATCAAAGCAGCATCCACTCACCCTATGTCAATCCTCCTTTCGCGCCAATTTTTGTATCATTAGCCTGTATGGAAATGAAAAACCTATAAATGTAAAGACAGTTCTCACTCCGTTGGCTACTTTGCTGTACGTGAGCTGGGAACCCTGTTGCAACAGTTCTTTTGCTCTGTTCTTTAATAAAGACCAGACTTTGCTTTTCCTTCAATCCTGGTGTGGTCTCTGTCATTCCCTACCGACGCAGAGCCTCCTCAGACAGGCTAAAGCAGCAGGATCGGTCCTCCATAAGAGGCCAGGTCCTCTTTTAAGGGCAAAATTACTTATTTCAATAGCATTCCCAAATGGGTCTTAGTTGCTTTCTTTGCCTACACAGCTTTTATGTTTACACTGCACACAAAGCATGAGAACAACAAACTAAATGGCAATTACTGGTACATCAACAATCCACTGTTATCTGCAGCATCTCCCTAAAATACAAATCAAAGTTGAAGAAAGAGGGGTGGTGAAGAGGGATTCGGCCTCTGTGGCTGGTTGTGAATAAGCAGTTGAGTGATGTTTCCCTTTATTGGTGCGCATAATGATATAGAAAAATCTGCTCTTATTCCCTTATGGGGTACACAAGAGCCTTCCCAGGTTCTCCATCAGTAGGAGTAAATTACAGAGGCCAACCAGAGAAAAATTGAGAAGCAAAATTTTATTATATCTGTTGCAACAGGGTGCTTTCCTCACACACACAGGAGCAGGAAAGGACCCAGAACAATGGTGTGCAAGCTCCTATATAGACTTTGAAATCCCCCCCCTTCCCCTCAAGACCAACCCCCTCTCCATCATACATACATCACTAAAAGGGGTGTAATCCAGGACCACCCCCCAGATACATCACAGCTACATCACAGAAAAAGGCGGTCTCCAGCAGAAATCTGAGTGTGTTGTTCACCTCCTGACTGCCACTTCATATGATAATGTCTTATCTGATTGCCTTTCCTGGGCAGTCTGGCCATTCTTTTGAGATGGTGATTACTTAATTTATGAGACAATGGAAAGCTTCTCATACCCTCCTTCCTCCTTGCAGAGAAACACCTGGTCAGTTTTTGAGAGTCAAAATGGTGTCAGGAGTCAAAATGGTTTCAGGACTGTGCTTCAGACATGAGGCCTTGTTTTGCTTGGCACACCAATAAGAATTAATATATATATAAATAAAATACCTTAAATTCTTACAACAATAATACTAACCTGATTCTCTTGCTACTGTTTCTTTCCAGGGCCTTTTGAGCTCTCTTCCCATTGGGGCTGCTTCTAAGTGCAGGAGAAAAGAACTCTGTTTCCTTTGTGTTGGACTGCAATAGTGAAGCTATGGCTGAGAGCCCCAGGAAGAGGCTTCAGTTAGAAGCTACTTGCCCTGTCTGCCTGGCCTACTTTGCAGATCCTGTGACTCTAGACTGCGGACACAACTTCTGCCAAGCATGCATCTCTACATGCTGGGGGGAGGCTGGCACAGAAACCAAGTGCCCACAGTGCCGAGCAGCCGTCGGGCGGGATTTCAAATCAAACAGGTCTCTAGCAAGCATTGTTGAAATTGCTCAACAGCTGAATTCCATGCGCCTAGAGGGGCCAAAATGTGTGACGCACAAGGTGCCCATGAATCTGTTTTGCAAGGATCACGAAATCTTCTTCTGCCCTCTGTGTGACGCCGCGCAACAGCACCCATGCAAAGCTGTGGTTCCCATAGACCAGGCTGTTGAAGAATACAAGGTAAGAATGCTACATTTGATATGTTTTGGGCATATAACCAATGCTACCATACATTCTGAGAAATATCCAGGGCCAGGCAGCTAGACTGGTGACTGGGGGTGGCCGCCCAGACCATATACCGGTAACACCAGTCCTGAAAGACCTACATTGGCTCCCAGTATGTTTCCGAGCACAATTCAAAGTGTTGGTGTTGACCTTTAAAGCCCTCAACAGCCTCGGCCCAGTATACCTGAAGCAGCGTCTCCACCCCCATCGTTCTGCCCGGACTCTGAGGTCCAGCGCCGAGGGCCTTCTGGTGGTTCCCTCACTGTGAGAAGCCAAGTTACAGGGAACCAGGCAGAGGGCCTTCTCGGTAGTGGCACCCGCCCTGTGGAACGCCCTCCCGTCAGATGTCAAAGAGATAAACAACTACCTGACATTTAGAAGACACTTGAAGGCAGCCCTGTTTAGGGAAGTTTTAAATCTGTGACATTTTAATGTATTTTTAATCTTTGTTGGAAGCCGCCCAGAGTGGCTGGGGAAACCCAGCCAGATGGGCGGGGTACAAATAATAAATGTTGGGGGGGTAGGTATAGATTAGATAGATAGATGGGCGGGGTACAAATAAATATTATTATTATTATTATTATTATTATTATTATTATTCGAGGGTAGTGAGATTTCAGACTCTCCTTGTGGGAGAGTCTTTATATCTGATCCCAGGTGTGTGAGGTGACTTTGCAGACACAATTGTATGGAGAAATATGTGCTCCCATACCAAGCTGCTTGCGTATTAAGGCCATCTTCTATTAAGGCTCTCCTCCAGACTCCCCTGCCATTCAGGAGAATGTTGCTGTCTGTCCGTGCAATTTCTGTGCCAGGGAGACTTTCCCAGTGCCAGCACTATTATATATATCACGTTGCATATGATGTTTTGGGGATGGCAGCCTTGTGGGCTAAATTTCCCTGACACTGGGCACACGCCTCAGCAGTGGCGTAGCTAGCCATTTGGGTGCCCGGTGCGGTGTGCGTGTCCTGCAGCCGGTGGCGGGGTGAGCTGCCTATGGGGGCGGGGCAAGCCATGGCAGGGTGCGCTGCGTGGAGCCTCTCAGCAGCCTCCCCCTCAGCTGTAGGGCGGCTGAGGCGGTGGGCAGACGCAAGCCCCACGCTGCTCGAAAAAGCAGTGCGGAGCTTGCAGGCATTCCGCTGGCCGCCTTCCCCTGAGGAGATGCTGCAGGCCCCCCAGTGTGGCACCCAGTGCCGCCTGCCTCACCTAGCTACAGTGGCGTAGGAAGGGGTGTGTGGTGGGTGCAATTATTATATTTATTATTTATTATTTATTATTTATTATTTATTATTTATTATTTATTATTTATTATTTATTATTTATTATTTATTATTTATTATATCTTTATTGTCATTGTACAAGTACAACGAAATTGGATTTAAAATAATAATAATAATAATAATTAAATAATTTTTAAAAAAGTTCATTTAACAGCAGTAAAAGCCATACGAAACACTTAAAAATAAGGGAGAGCACTGAGCAGCCGCTGCGTCTATGCGCGCCGCCATCTTAGAACTCTTATTAGAAATAACAGAAATTTAAACAAAAATCAAAAACAAAACAAAACAGGCCTCTCTGCCAAGCGGTGGTAGCAGCCTCAGCAGTTCTTGTAGGCCTGTCTGGCCCCGCCCTAGGCCAGATGGTGAGTGGCAGGACTGGGGCCCTCAGGCGCTGGGCAGGGGAGTCCTCCCTGGTGGTAGCAGCCTCAGCAGTTCTTGTATTATTTATTATTAAGTGTCATGAGCCCAATTTTTATTTATTTCTTTTAAAAACACACATATTTTGCCATTTTGTCAGCCCCCTCAGTGATGACACCTGGGGCGGCTCGCACCTACCGCAACCCCTCTTCCTATGCCACTGTGCCTCAGTAGTCCTCTCTGACTTTGCTCTGTGTTTCATGTGAACTACTCCGATGTTGTTTGATGTGCATTTAGTAAACCCAAACTGTTTCATGTATTTTTTTCCTGCTTGAAAAATATCTGAACTTTCCCTAAAGATCAGTGCAGTCTAATCTAAACATCTGATTAGCAATAATAATTAGTAGTAATAAAGCCAAGTAATATGGTTTAAATGTTATAATTAAACAATTTCAACTTTTTTGAGGTGTGCGTGTGTGGATTATTTTTATTGGGAGACCTGTAAATATATTAAGACTTGTCAACTCAGTGGCATATGCTAGACTTGGTATTGTTTAAATTTTTAAAATGAAGGTGCTACAAACTTGTTAACATAATAATTCCAGCATGTACTAAGTATTTATATTTTTTGCGGATTCTTCAGCTGTGATTCCTGCATTGTAGGGGGCTGAGGTTGGATCCCTTCTAACTTGGCAATTGTATGATTCTATAGTGTTTGTATGTGCATTGATGGTCAGAGAAGTTGGGACTTGGAGAGTCCTTCTCACAGGCCCTGCCACATGAACAGGAACAAAGTTATCATAATTTCTTTTCTCTCTCTGTCAAATAAGTTTTTGGGGTGTGTGTGTGTGTGTCTCTCAAAATCAACTAAATTTGAACTTCGGCTCTTTTTGCCAGGGTCGGATTTTTCGCTGCCTAGAAGTTCTGAAGGAGGGGGAAAAAACCATTCTGGAGTATACACAGAACTTGGAAAATGAAAGCCAGGATCTGCTTGTAAGTGCCAAATTTTTAATTAATTAAAATTATATCTCTTTCTCCCAAAGGAGCCCAGAGACCACTATTTGTTGGAACTGAGCAAGTAATGGAACAGACAAGATGGTTAAATATTGACATATAGCCTGATTAAAATATCAGCAGCGCGAAGCGTGACGTCTGAGCTGTCGCCCAGAACCGCAGGAACAAACTGGCTGAGCAGTAACTTGGTTTCTTTGTAGCTTTATAATGTACAGCTTTATACAAGTTACTACATACAACTACACACTTCTCCAAATAGCTCCTAAACTCTCTAACACACTTTCCAACTCTCCAGCAATCCAGCAACTTGGTTGCTGTGTCATGCTGCTTAAGTGAGAACTCCTAGCCAATCAACAACCTGTTGCTAGGCTCCTATCTCTATAGAAATTGGAGTTCTTGGAGATATACAGCAGTCAAAATTGAAGAATGCAAGAACTCTGGCCAGGCAGTAGATCAGTTTTTGAATTTAATATTATGGTATTGCATAATTACACACAGAAGATACATTGGTACACTTTGACCATGCAGAATTAGCTGACGAAGAATTAGCAAAACAGGGAACAGAAATTTATTTCAACTGGAATTTGTTGCAATACCATAATATTAAAACTGTTTGAAGATTCAAAAACTGATCTACTGCCTTGCAGGCTCCTATCTCTAGGCAGACTTTTGGTCACGTAGTCATAACCTGGCTTTCTGCCAGTTCACTAACTGATTCACTCACAAGCTGTCGTTTCTCACGGGAAAACTCAACATTAAATCCATGAGGTTAAAAGCCCAGCTCCTCAGCGTTGTTGTTTAGTCGTGTCCGACTCTTCGTGACCCCATGGACCAGATCACGCCAGGCACTCCTGTCTTCCACTGCCTCCCGCAGTTTGGTCAGACTCATGTTGGTAGCTTCGAGAACACTGTCCAGCCATCTCGTCCTCTGCCGTCCCCTTCTCCTTGTGCCCTCAACCTTTCCCAACATCAGGGTCTTTTCCAGGGAGTCTTCTCTTCTCATGAGGTGGCCAAAGTATTGGAGCCTCAGCTTCAGGATCTGTCCTTCCAGTGAGCACTCAGGGCTGATTTCTTTTAGAAATTATAAGAATATTTCACAGAAACATGGAGTGATATCTTAATGATGGACTCTTACATGTTTTTTAGGAAATGCCTCCCTGCTGGATGTTGATGCCATTTTGTATGCCCTTTGTATGAAATCCTATCTCTCTTGATGGTGCAAACATGGATTATGCTGGCCTGATTTTCTGCTCTTTATATTCTGCTTGTTGCAGGAGCTAATGAAAAAAGAGAAGGAAAAAATAGTGGCAGAGTTTGGGAAATTATGCCAGTCTCTGAGAGATCAAGAGAAACTTCTTCTGCAGGATGTGGTAAATATGGAGAAGTATCTTGCAGTGATAAAGAAAAATTGCCTGTTCAAGTTCGCTGATGAATTTGCAAGTCTTGGAGGTTTCATTCAGGATATGGAAGAAGTGTGTCAGAAGCCAGAAATGGAATTCCTTCAGGTAAGAAGAATAGAAACAAATTATCCATTAGGAATAATTTTGGCGTTTCTCCATCTATATATATTTTGGCGTTTCTCCATCTATATATACCATATGAAGAAGCCCAATTTTATAATTGTGGTTTATGAGGTTTGTAGTGTACAACATCCCAGATAAATGTCTAATTTCACTTCACTGTGGATCAGTCTGATAGAATAGGTTTGTATTTTTTTTTAATTCTCTGGTCATGTGTGTGCTCCAAATGCCCTCCTAATTAGGGTATTTTTGCCATCATTCCCTGCTTGTGGGCTTCCTGGAGGCATCTGCCAACCTCATGTTGGGAACAGGAGGATGAACCCTCAGTCTGATCCAGTAGGACTCTTCTGATGTCCTGTTTCAGGGCTGGAGACTAATGTTTTTAATATTCTTCTATCTTTCTTTTTGCCAAATCATTATTATTAAAGTTTTCAATACAACAAAATTACATTGAAACATTCCAAATTACGTTCCAAATTATTTATCCAATTATCAATAATAATAATAAAAAGAAAAATTCCAATTCTGCGAAATTATTATTTACATTTATTTGATAAAAATTTATTTGATGGTTTCCCATGCTCCGGAGGTATCTACGGTAATCAACTATTATCCATTGCTTTTCACCCTTCCAATATTTTCACAGCCTCTGATGTATTCCAGCAAGCAAGATAAATCAAAACAAACAATGTCTCTGTGTGGATTTAAGTCCATATTTCATCACCATATGATCGCCTTGCCCCTTGACGCTCTGATTCCAAAAGCCTAAACATGGACAGTCGCCATCTTCATTCAGTCCCGATGCTTTTAATATTATTCTTAATTTATATTCCGTATTTACTCAAATGTAATGCACACCTTTTTTGGCCAAATTACGTCACAAAAATTAGGGTGCACATTAGATTGATGGCACCAGCAAATACTTTTTGGGTTTCAAGGTTTTGAAAATTGAGGTGCGCATTTGATTAGATGGCACATTAAAGGTAAAGGGACCCCTGACCGTTAAGTCCAATCGCAGATGACTCTGGGGTTGTGGCACTCATCTCGCTTTACTAGCCAAGGGAGCCGGCGTTTGTCTGCAGACAGCTTCCGGGTCATGTGGCTAGCATGACTAAGCCGCTTCTGGTGAATCAGAGCAGTGCACGGAAACACAGTTTACCTTCCCGCTGGAGCGGTACCTATTTATCTACTTGCACTTTGACGTGCTTTCGAACTGCTAGGTGGGCAGGAGCTGGGACTGAGCAATGGGAGCTCACCACGTCACGGGGATTTGAACCGCCGACCTTCTGATCAGCAAGCCCTAGGCTCTGTGGTTTAACCCACAGCGCCACATTAGATTCGCTTAAATACAGTAATGCTGTACTTTGGCTCCTTGACAGTAGCTACCCCCTACAGAGTCTGAAGGAGACTTTATACCCTGTTTCCCCTTTTTTAATACGTAGTCATAAAGTAATCCATGGCAGGGTTTTTTTTACCTTTGTGAGAAGTAAGACGTACCCCAGAAGTAAGCCGTGGTGCCGCCATTGTTCCCGTCGCCTCCTCAGCCCCTCCTGCATGCGCAGGGAGCCAGCGAACCAGCGAGAGGCGCGGGGGGGAAACGCGCCTCTTGCAGAGTTCTGCCCCGCCTGCTCAGCGCACAGGGGGAGGCTGTACCGTACCATACTAGCGTAATAAAAATAAGACATCCCCCGAAAATAGGCCACCCTGTGTTTTTTTGAGGAAAAAAATTATAAGATTGTGTTTGAGGAAAATGTTGATGTGTTTTTTTGAGGAAAAAAATTATAAGATTATTGAAATCTTTGTTCTTTCTCTCTTATTTCTTTAGGAAGTTAAAAGCATATTGCAGAGGTAAGTGGATCTCACTAATTTCTTGTTTACACATTGCACTTTTCATCCTTGTACAGCATTCCTATTTCTAATAGTTTTCTTCTGTTTCCACTTGCTTGGGTTTTTTGTTTTTGTTTACCTGCCTTAAGAAAGGCTTTCTAGTTATTTGCTGAATTCTACCCCACCTCCCATTTATTAGTACAGCTGATCAGTGCTTTTTTTCTGGGAGAACACATGGGTACGCGTACCCCTAAACATTTTGCAAATCTAAGTTTGGCCTCATTGAGGGGCAGTATTTCAATATGAGTAGGAAAATGAGAGTATAGTACCCCTAAACATTATTTTAGGAAAATAATAATAATTTATTATTTGTACCCTGCCCATCTGGCTAGGTCCCCCCAGCCACTCTGGGCGGCCTCCAACAGATATTAAAATACATTAAAATATCACAGGTTAAAAACTTCCCTAAACAGGGCTGTCTTGAGGTATTTTCTGAATGTTAGTTGTTTATCGCTTTGATGGGAGGGCGTTCCACAGGGCGGGTGCCACTACTGAGAAGGCCCTCTGCCTGGTTCCCTGCAGCTTTGCTTCTCGCAGTGAGGGAACCTCCAGAAGGCCCTTGGCGCTGGATCTCAGTGTCCGGGCTGAACGATGGGGGTGGAGACGCTCCTTCAGGTATACAGGACCGAGGCCGGTTAGGGCTTTAAAGGCCAGCACCAACACTTTGAATTGTGCTCAGAAACGTACTGGGAGCCAATGTAGTTCTCTCAGGACCAGTGTTATGTGGTCCCGGCGGCCACTCCCAGTCACCAGTCTAGCTGCCGAAAAAAGCACTGCAGCTGATGGCAGTCTGGGTGTTGTGTTCATCTTTCTTCTCTTTCTGCTCACATTAAATCAATCTCCAAGGGAGTTTTGCATGCACTTTATTTAGATTCCTTCGACTTTCATAGAATCATAGAGTTGGAAGAGACCACAAGGGCCATCCAGTCCAACCCCCTGCCAAGCAGAAAACACCATCAGAGCATTCCTGACAGGTGGCTGTCAAGCCTCTGCTTAAAGACCTCCAAAGAAGGAGACTCCACCACACTCCTTGGCAGCAAATTCCACTGTCGAACAGCTCTTACTGTCAGGAAGTTCTTCCTAATGTTTAGGTGGAATCTTCTTTCTTGTAGTTTGAATCCATTGTGTCCGCTTCTCTGGAGCAGCAGAAAACAACCTTTCTCCCTCCTCTATATGACATCCTTTTATATATTTGAACATATAACATTTCAATCTGGCTTTGGAACGGAAACTGCTTTTGTTGCCTTAGTCGTGGACGACTAGGGGGTGGGTGGGTGGGGCACAGTGCAAACTGATTGCAGCTGATCTAGATCCTTTCCATTTTGGCTTTCAGCCTGCTCTCTTGGCCTTGGAACCTGTTGGTTCTCTTGGATCTCTCAGGTGGCTTTTATTACCATGTTATCCTTCTGGGTCATCTCGAAAAGGATGGAGATTGGGGGTGCTTTGTTGAAATGGCTCTGCTCATTCCTGAGAAATAGGACTCAGAAGGTAGTTCCGGGCTTAGAAGTACAGTGGGACCTCGACTTACGAAGATAATGCGTTCCGACGCGATCTTCGGTAGTCGAAAACACTCGTAAGTCGAATCCCCATAGGAATGCATTGAGTGAAAAAAATTCATAAGTCAAAAAAATCCTATTCAAAAATTCGTAAGTCGAAAAAATCCTATTCAAAGCGGCCGCGACTTCCTTTTGGAAGTCGAAAAATTCGGGTGCGGCGGCCATTTTTCTTCTTCCGGAAGTCATTCGGAAGTCGAAAAACACGTAAGTCGGGTCACTTGTAAGTCGAGGTCCCACTGTAAGGCTTTCTGCCATTCCATTGTATTCCAAACCTTTCTTGTGCTTTCCTTGGGGATTCTGAATTGCATCAATGGAGGGATAATACTGTTTTCTTTCCAGATATGATAAGAAGAAGCAATTTGAGAATCCGATCTTTTTCTACACCATGATGAAGTGGAGGATTGAGGAATTCCGTGGTAGAAATGTCTGTCTGAATAGTATCGTGCAGGAGCTAAGGGGTATGAAAACAAGGGTGGGGTGCTGGATCTTGCCACAGGGGCTGGAACCAAAAGTGGGAGAGGCCAGCCACCTGTCAATCTTGTGATGTCATTTGAGGTTGGCTGGCTTAACTGCTGAGCTGCATCCGCTTTGACATGAGTTGTGTTTGAGTTTTTTTTTCTGTGGCTGATGTCATACAATGCTGTTTTGTTAAGTGCCAAACTCGGCAGGCCTAATAAGGTCAACTGGTTGGAGGCTCCCTGCAATTGTATCAACGAATAGCGCTGCAAGGATTTTATACTAGATATTATTTTTATTTAAAAGCATTTATAAACCACCTGGTATTTTTGAAATCTCATAATCAGTGCAAAATATAAAAACAGTTTCATTAAAGCAATAGTACAGTCTAAACCCAAGACAATAGTAGCATGGAAGTACCGGTATATACAGTGGCACCTCGGGTTATAGACGCTTCAGGTTACAGACTCTGCTAACCCAGAAATAGTACAGTGGTACCTCTGGTTACGTACTTAATTCGTTCTGGAGGTCCGTTCTTAACCTGAAGCACCACTTTAGCTAATGGGGCCTCCCGCTGCCGCTGTGCCGCCACTGCCCGATTTCTGTTCTCATCCTGAAGCAAAGTTCTTAACCCGAGGTAATATTTCTGGGTTAGTAGAGTCTGTAACCTGGAGCGTATGTAACCCGAGGTACTACTGTACCTTGGGTTAAGAACTTTGCTTCAGGATGAGAACAGAAATCACGCAGCGGCGGGAGGCCCCATTAGCTAAAGTGGTACCTCAGGTTAAGAACAGTTTCAGGTTAAGAACGGACCTCCAGTACGAATAAAGTTCTTAACCTGAGGTATCACTGTATCTGACTAGGGCATGCTTGGAACAGGCCCACTGAAATCAAAGAATCTAAGTTGGTCATGTCTATTAACTTTAACGGGTCTACTCTGGGTGAGACTAGTATTGAATCCCACACAAATAAAAAAGGAATTCAGATTTCTCAAACACATAAAACAGGGTCTGATGTTATGCATCAGGAAAAGCAAATCTTTACAAGATGCCTGAAGCGATTGATGATTCCTGCTTTGTCTACGGCAGAGGAAGGGCATTCCATACTATAGAGGCAGTGACAGAAAATATCCGTTTTGGGGTCATCCCCTTATGATATTCTGAAGAGGTTGGTGCCATAAGTACAACTTCCAGATGATCTAAATCAGGCACCCCTAAACTGTGGCGCTCCAGATGTTTTGGCCTACAACTCCCATGATCCCCAGCTAACAGGACCAGTGGTCAGGGATGATGGGAATTGTAGTCCAAAACATCTGGAGGGCTGAAGTTTGGGGATGCCTGAAATGAAATATTGCAGATGTTGGTGTGAAAAGCTCTAGGTTAGCTTCTGGAAAGAAATGTGGCCTCATCCTTGGTTGGGACAGGTGCACCCCCCCCGTGTTGCTGGACTACAACTCCTTTTATCCCTGACCATTGGCCTGGCTGACTGGCTGAGGCTTGTGTGAGTAGTAGTCCAACAACTTAGGTGTGTGTGTGTGGATTCTAGCTGGAGTGCTCCTCCCAGAGCTGCCCTTTACACCTAGCAACCGTGCTTTCTCCCACCCCAGCATAATTTACATGGGTAGGATGGTCCTTGGACCTGGGTGAGTGATGGGGAGGCGGCAGAATTCAGGGAAGAGGGATCCAGGAGTTGGCGAATGATGCTGAGCACTCATACGGGCTACACAGAAGGCCTTTGTGCGCTTTTGGGCTGCCAGAATTTTACTCCTAAACAGAGGGAGCAGGACCTTCCATCCCACATATATTCTATTTCGTTTGTTTTCCAACAGAGACTCAGTATTCTGAAGCATACTTTTCCTTGTGGTTTTGTGTGTGTGTGTGCATTTTAAAATTTGTGCTTCAGCACAACCCCCCGAGTTACATTAAGCATGCTGAAGCCCCTGTCTTGTTCCTTGTAGGCACATTCTTGTTTCAGTCAGCACTCAGTTTATCTATTAAAGGGAGTGATGGGTGGATTTTTAAAATATTTTTGCGACAAGTACCATTGTGTGACATTTTATCTCTGTTTTCTTTTCTCTCCCCCCACCCCCACCCCGGCCTCCAGGTGGTTTAACTGGATTTAATACAGCCACAGGTAATTTTGGGAACTGGTGGAGGACCAAATTCACAGAAGGGATAGGGACGTCTTTTTTTGCAGAAAGTTGTTTGATTTGTGTTTTATGGGGGTTGCCAGTTTTGGAATGTTAAACAGACTAACCCATAAGTTTCATAGCCTGCATTGCTTGGGAATTCTACGAAACCAAATAAATCAGTACAGCTTTTAACATCAGATTCTGAAATATTCAGTCCACCATTTTGGTTCAAAACGGCATCCAACTGTATCAAAACTTCCTTCATCTCGGGAACCATAATGCAAAGTTTGGTTACGATATCTTAAGAGCTGCCCAAATGCAAAGCTAACAGACAAACCAACATGACAGATGAGGGCAAAAGCCATTTTTTGCTCTTGCTGTCTAGCAAATGGTACTCGGAAGTATTGCACTTTTGATCCAAAATAATTAGTAGCCATTGTTAAACTCATTCAAAAAATTTGTCTAATCCTCTTTTCAAGCTACCTAAGAGCTTATTGTGAGAGCTGGGCCCCGCTGAGGCCGTCACTTGCAGTCTTGGCTGTACTCCTTTGTGGCAAGTGTCATTCCTTGACTAAGAGACGTTTCTTTTGAAATTTTACCTCAGAGTTTTACCTCAGAGGAATGAGAGTTGTTGTAAAAGGACTAATCAAAAGACATTGAAGAAGAAATAGGTTACCTTGGTAACCAATATATTCCATAGCACATACACCTAACTATAAATCCTGAGACTTGAGTCTCTCTCTCTCTCTTTGGACTCATCTGCATTCATCGACTCACGATGTTATAAATGCGTTATAACAGTGTGGCACCAGATGGTGCCATAGAGCTGAAATCCCAAGTCGATGAGAATTTCCATTGTGAGCTTTTACAGCGGTACCTCGGGTTAAGAACTTTGCTTCAGGATGAGAACAGAAATTGTGCTCTGGCGGTGTGGCAGCAGTGGGAGGCCCCATTAACTAAAGTGGTACCTCAGGTTAAGAACAGTTTCAGGTTAAGAATTGACCTCCGGAATAAATTAAGTTCTTAACCTGAGGTACCACTGTATAACGTTTCTTTTCGTAGTGTTTTTATAGGTGTATAGATCCACCCTTTGCATTCTCTTTCCCTTCCCTCACAGACTTAAAATTCCTATTTCCTAACTGCTCTTCACTTTCTCTTAACGGATTATTTACTGCTTTGGAATGCTCCTGTGAGCACATCCTCACAGACATTCTAGCATTTTCCCTCAGCCCAGCTCCACATGCAGCATCAGAGCTGGGCTGAGAGAAAAGTGGCTGAGGCAAGAGAGCATGAGAAATGTGACTTGAGCCTTTAGGTAGCATCTGATTTCCCCCCCAAAATACCCGGTATGTGGCAAGGCATAGTTTTGTCATTCACGTATACAGTGGTACCTCTGGTTACGTACTTAATTTGTTCTGGAGGTCCGTTCTTAACCTGAAGCACCACTTTAGCTAATGGGGTCTCCTGCTGCCGCTGCGCCGCCAGAGCACAATTTCTGTTCTCAGAACTGTTCTGAAGCAAAGTTCTTAACCTGAGGTAATATTTCTGGGTTAGCAGAGTCTGTAACCTGAAGAGTATGTAACCCAAGGTACCACTGTATATGTATGGCAAACAGATTTGCACACATAGAATCATAGAATTGTAAAGCTGGTAGGGAACCAAGGGTCCTTTATTCCACCCCCCCTGCATTGCAGGAATCTCAACTAGATCATCCATGACAGATGGCCATCAAACCTCTACTTAAAAACCTCCAAGGGCAGTGAGTCTACCAGCTCTTGAGGAAGTCTGTTCCACTGTCAAACAGCTCTTACTGTCAGAATTTCATAAGTTGAAATAAAGCCCTTAATTATGCTTTTTATTTCTCTCCCCCCCAATCCCTCCAGAAACTATAACGTTGGATCCAAAGACGGCTAGTCCACAACTCATCATGTCAAGGGACTTCAAAAGTGTGAGACATGGAGGCAAAGATCCAGATCTGTCCACAAATCCTGAGAGAATCTATGACGACTGGCCTTTTGTGATGGGCTCCAAGGCCCTCAGAGGGGGCAGGTATAGCTGGCAGGTCTTTTTGGGAAGTGAAGGAGACTGGGCTGTGGGAGTCTCCCAGAAGAATGGTTCCTCAACTCCTAAGAGAAATGAGATATGGCAAGTTGGGAAGTGGGATGGGGAACATTGGGCCTCCTGCCCCTCATGTTATCGTGATCACCCTCTGCCTTTCAGTGAGGAGATCCAGAGGATCCGAGTTGTTCTGAACTGCAGGGTGGGACAGCTAGTGTTTTATGACGCCGATTCGGGAGCTGAGCTCACTGAATTCAAAGATGTCAATTTTGGAGGGCGAGATGCATTCCCCTTCTTTCGACTGTCTGAAAAGGGGTATCTCGCCCTCATTTCCTAAAGGTCTGCTCTCGTAGCATTTTCTGTTGTTACTGTCCGGGTTGGTATTTTTAAAACTTTTTTATTGGACAAGAGTGCCTATGATAGCTCTGCAAAGGCCCAGACCAGCTTCTAGTCACAGTCTCTGAAGCTGAAACCAGAGTTTGTTTTTCTTGGCCTGCCTTTTCCCAGATTTCCCTCGGCAATTTCTTTAAAAGGCAGACGTAACCTAATTGAAAATAACACTTTATCCTAAGCAATGGCAGAATAGTTTTTATACAGGCAGTCGCTCAGGACCCCCAATTCTGCTTTCAGAGAACACTTACTCTGAGGTAAAATCCTGTTCAATACGGCTTAGCAAAGATGTTTATGATTTCAGCCTATTTCACTTTTCTCTCTCATATCTCACCCTTCCTTCAAAACGCTTGGGTGGATTGGATTGTACATTATTCTCCCCTACCCAACTCATAGTTACAACTCTGTAAAGGAGGATAGGCTGAGAGAGAGAATGACTGGCCCAGGGTTCACTTTATGTTACCGTTTGGGAGTGGATCACACACCAACTGGATTTTCTCAGGAGCTTTCTTTTTTTTCTTTCCAAATGTGTCCTGGAGAGTAATGTGATGGAGTAATTCCTTTTGTAATGACAATGTCCCCCTCCCTTCTTGATACGTACATCCACATTGTGGCTGAATAAAAGGGTTATTCTTTTAAGATGTCTTGGTGGTGTTTTTGTTGCAACAGACTAAAACTGCTGTTTTATTCACGGAACAGACATGGGACGACTGGAGAGTTACCTTCTTCAAACATTAAAATCTTCCCTAAACAGGGCTGCCTTCAGATGTCTTCTAAAAGTCAGATAGTTTTTTATTTCCTTCACATCTGATGGGAGGGTGTTCCACAGGGCAGCCCTCCACCACCGAGAAGGCCCTTTGCCTGGTTCCCTATAACCTCACTTCTTGCAATAAGGGAACCGCCAATAGGCCCTCAGAGCTGGACCTCAGTGTCCGGGCTGAACGATGGGGGTGGAGACACTCCTTCAGGTATACTGGGCCGAGGCCATTTAGAGCTTTAAAGGTCAGGACCAACACTTTGAATTGTGCCTGTGAGCTGTTACAATGCTTCAAAGAAAGGGCAAAGTGCCTCATGTTCATACCTAATCCTAACTACTAATTGTTGAAACAAGCAGACTTCACAGTCCTTGGTTTGAATTGGGCTTGTTTTCGCTCCTATATTGTGCCCTGGCTGAAGCCTTCAACCAGGAAAACACACAACCCGAATCTGGAAACATTTATCTAAGATGGCAAACAAACAAAAAGAATAAATTCGATAAAATTACATAGATATTCTCAAATTCAAAACTGCTCAGCCTCTTCCTGAGGTCTAGATGTGCCAGTGAAAGGCTGCATACACACCATCCATTTAAATCACATGCCTTCCCCCCTCCAAATTCTAGAAACTGGTTTTTTGAGGGTGCTGGGAATTGCAGGATAAATGATAGTTCTGAGGGTTCCACATTTCCCAAAACAATAAAAAACTATGAAGCGCTAGGAGAACCCCCAATACAGTATGTAGGGAGAGCAGAGGGGAGCTCCTTCTGCCAGGCAAGTTCAATTGCTTGCATTGATGGAACTATCACCTTAGTGCTAATCTGAATACAACCCATTGTTCTTATACAGGTATGGTAAAAGGTAAAGGACCCCTGGACGGTTAAGACCAAAGGCAACTGTGGGGTTGTGCGCTCATCTTGCTTCAGGCCGAGGGAACTGGCGTTTGTCCACAGACAGCTTTCCAGGTCATGACTTCTGGCACAATGGGACAACGTGTTGGAAACCAGAGCGCAAGGAAACCTTACCTTTACCTTCCCGCTACAGCGGTACCTATTTATCTACTTGCCCTGGTGTGCTTTTGAACTGCTAGGTTGGCAGGAGCTGGGACAGAGCAACGGGAGCTCACCCCGTCGCGGGGATTCGAACCGCCAACCTTCCGATCGGCAAGCACAAGAAACTTTGTGGTTTAGACCACAGCGCCACCTGTGTCCCTGTGCTTCCACAACCCCTGCTTCATTAAAAATGGGGTTCTTTGCACGTGCCACACACACACACACACACACACACACAAACCCCACACACAATTTGGGGTGATGTAGCATCAAGTGTTCCAGCAGGTAACATCATGAAATAAGGTGCACTGCAGCAGTTCAACCATCAGGTTGCAGAAGTCCATTTTTGCTCCAATTAGTAGATGGCAGAAAAAATAAAAGACTGCAGCTCCTGTAACAGAACAGAACTTACAGGCTAGGCAAAGCAAAGTTGACATTCTATGTGCAGTTACAGGTAGAAGTGTGCATGCACACGAAAGCTCATACAAAAAACAAACTTAGTTGGTCTCTAAGGTGCTACTGGAAGGATTTTTTTATTATTTTGTTATTCTATGTGCAGTGACTGACAGCTGGGAAGGTGTGCATGAGGCATTTGATTGGAAGGGGCTTTGCTGGAACAATTTGTTGGCTTTAATTTTAAAATAATGGCTGAGTTGTAACGTACAGACAGAATTTTCTAAACGTTTCTTCTCTTCATTCATGCCCATCATTTAAACAGGAGTCCCCTTTAAGAGGCTGGTCGTTGGCTGTGCTGATGATTTCATCCCAGCAGAGATCCTGAGTCATTCACAGCCATGGCTGCTGCTGCTGGTGGTGGTGCAAATCTCATCCAGGATCTCTGCCATGAAGCCACTTGCCCCATCTGCCTGGAATATTTCGAGGATCCAGTGATCATCTCAGGGTGTGGGCACAACTTCTGCCGAGCCTGCCTGACCCGGTACTGGGGGGAGTTGGAAACTGGGGCATCGTGTCCTCACTGCAGATATACGGCTCAGCCAAACAGCGTCAAGCCAAACCGGCAGCTGGCAAATGTGGTCGAAATAGCCAGAAAGCTCAACCTCCAGGGGGGGAAGGGGGATGGCGGGGAGCAGGGAGTCTGTGAGAAGCTCCGGGAGCCCCAGAAACTCTCCTGCAAAGACCACAAGCCCCTCATCTGTGCGGCATGCGATAAATCCAAGGAACTTGGAAACGAGGTAGGAGGAAATCATTCTGGATCTTGGTGGTGTGTGCGAATAGCTGTTGATCCTTTTGGGGAAGTTTTCTGAGGATGTTTGCATGCTTGCATTTTGGTATGCAGATAAGTGCATGGGGAAGCCTTAGATTAACTCTTTCCCTCCCTGCTGGGCTCCCAATTGGTGCCAGGGTACCAAAGTGGAAACAGTCAGCCTCAGAGAGAGGATTTTTGGGGGGGACCACGGCAAGAAGGGAAAGCAAAGGGACTGGAAAACAATCTCAAGCGCTATCAGATGAGCAACTTAGCTCAGGAAGTTCCAACAGCTAAACATATGCATTCGATGGAACTTTCTAACTAGCTCCACCCAGATAACATATTATTATTATTATTATTATTATTACTATTATTATTATTATTACTATTATTATTATTAATTATTATTAAATCAAGAAATCTATCAATCCAATTAATTAATTAATTTGTATGCCACCCTTCATAGGAAGATCACAGGATGGTTCACAACATTAAAATACAAAACGTGAACAAAAAATACATAACAAGAACAAAAACAAACCAGTAACCCTCCTCCCACAAACACTTTTAAAGGTAGTGGCGCCCGCCCTGTGGAACGCCCTCCCATCAGAGGTCAAAGCAATTAACAACTACATAACATGGAAATACCTGAAGGCAGCCCTGTTTAGGGAAGTTTTTAATCTGTAACATGTTAATGTATTGTTTTTTAATATTTTCTGGAAGCCGCCCAGAGTGGCTGGGGAGACCCAGCCAGATGGGCGGGGTACAAATAATAAATTATTATTATTATTATTATTATTATTATTATTATTATTATTGAATATTAATAAACCAAAGGCCTGGTTATAGTTGAACGTTTTTTTTGCCTGACAAGTGCCCTCTCTTCTGCCATGTCTCGAAAAAATCATGTCACCCTCCCCCCCCCCCAATTCCTATCAGCAATAGAGAAACAGGGAGAGGGTGTAGTGCCCTCGTGCTCTGTGGGGAGCTGGCTTCAGGCCCCAGGCCCGTTGGCAGACCAACTGTGCGTTACAAAGATGTCTGCAAACGTGGCATGAAGGCTGGCAACATTAACCCCACCGTCTGGGAATCCCTTTCAGACGGTCGCAGAGCCTGAAGGGAGTCGGGTTGTGTATCCATAGCAGTGACTAGAGTAAGGATGACTGCTGGGAGGAGCGCAGAGAGAAGAAAGGCCATGGTGGTGCATTTGTAACAGCAAAACCGGACGCCTTCATCTGCCCCGGCTGCAACAAAACATGTCTCTCCCGTATCAGTCTCTACAGCCACAGCAGGCGCTGTAACTCTCCCAACAGTTTGAGTTCACCCTCCATTGTCTCCCGAGACAGAGGGATGCCATCAACAACAAGTTCCCTCAACTGCTTGGGGTTGATCTCTCACCTGCTGCTGACTCCTTCCCACTTTTTCGCAGTCCTTCAGGGCTCCACCTGCAAACAGGGAAGTGTGTCAGGGTGTCTCTTGTATATGTATTCATTTTGTGTTCTGTCTTTCCCCCTGTGCTGTGAATGTGCTACTGAAGTAAAACCAGTGTCCCACAGGCATTTGATTGGCCACTGTGAGAACAGGAGGATGGCCTGATCCATTGGCCTGATCCAGCAGGCTCTTCAGTGTGATGTAGTGGTTAAGAGTGGTAGACTCGTAATCTGGTGAACCGGGTTTGCATCTCCGCTCCTTCACATGCAGCTGCTGGGTGACCTTGGGCTAGTCACACTTCTCTGAAGTCTCTCAGCCCCACTCACCTCACAGAGTGTTTGTTGTGGGGGAGGAAGGGAAAGGAGAATGTGAGCCGCTTTGAGACTCCTTCGGGTAGTGATAAAGCGGGATATCAAATCCAAACTCTTCTTCTTCTTCTGTTCATAATTCTTACCTGATGGTCAGTGTCTGTTTCCAGAGGCTGTAAGGCCAGAGGTCTCCCCAGACACTGGAAGGGATGGCAGGAAGCAAGCCTCTTTTTCACCTCCTCCCTCCTCTTTCTCACCCACCCACTTGAGCTCTTATTTTCTCCTCAGGATCTGATCTGTACTCGCCTGGAGGTACTGAGGAAAGAGAGAGAGAAAATTCTGGCATACAAAGCCGACACGGAAAAAGAATGCAGAGACCTGCTTGTAAGTGTTGCCTCATTTTCAACTACTGCTGCAAGGGGAACAAGTACCGGTACTTGAATCAACAGATATTATTCTTTTCTGGAGTAATATAAAATGGAGGCATCCCAAAAGTTCTTCTTTCCTGCTTTGCAGAGCTATCTGTTGTTTGTAATTGTCCTGGGGCAGATCTACACTCATCGTTTATAACGTTAAAATGTGTTATTAAAATGTGACACCAGAGCGAGCCTCCAATAATGGAAAATTGTAGTTCAGGATTATAGAACGTTTTTAAAAAAAAAAAAAAAAAAAAAGTTTAGCACATCAATGTAGATCCACCCCTGGTCTCCTGTAAAAATTCTTAATGAAAGGCCTTTCTAAGGTTGGGCTCTTGTAAATATTTAGGGAACACCAACCCTCTTTAAGTGTTAAAGTAAATATGTGAGGGGCCTGAGGACCCTGGATTCCCGCCTCCCCCCTCAACGTGGAAGGCAGTACTTTTGTAGCAACACTTTTATGTCTGCTTAAGTTCCCTTCCCATTTTCTTTATGGTGTTTATAGCCCACTCTTTAACCAAAAAGGCCCTCTGAGTTTACAAAAATCAGTACAAAAATCAGACTCCGGCTTATAGTCTGAAAAGATCTGACACACACAGAAGACTCAAAACGTTCTTCCATGAGTTGGAATGTAACAGAAATGGCATTGAGGAAGGGACAGTTCTTGAGTACTTGTCCCTGCTATACATACCCCAACTTGTTTACTGAAGTGCCTGAATAAGGCTGGATGTTGATTGTGGTCTGTAGAATATCTGAGGTGCCCTTCCAGTGGAATTCTCCCCTAGCATCTTCAGATGAAAGGCAGTATACATATTTAACAGATGTTGATGGTGATGGTGATGATAATTCTCATAACCTACCTCTTGATGTATATAACCTACATCTGCTTTTCCTCCTTTTTCCAAATTCTTCTTTTAGCTTTTAACAGAAATGGAAAAACAGAAGACGGTCAAAATGTTCAGACAATTACAGCAGTTTCTGGAAGAACAGGAGCAGGTTCTTCTGGCTCAGATGGAAGAGGTGGAGATGGAGATTGCAAAGAATAGGGAGGACCACCTGGCCAGGCTCTCCTGGAAACTCTCCTCTCTCGAAAGGATCATGCAGGAGATGGAGGAGAAACACCAGCAGCAGCCAGCAAGTGATCTCCTGCAGGTCAGATTAGGGCAGGAACAGCCTTGTCTTGGAGAGGCACCTTGGACTGATGACCGCCTCATTCACTTAAAAAAAGCAGTGGAAAGGAGTATGGAGCTGAGAGCCAGGTCTCTCATCAGAGTGAAGCAACTTGCCTTGGTAGCAAGCTCTCCTAGAGGCGGTGCTGCCTGTGGCATGCCCGCTTCTCATTGCCAAGCACCCACCACAGGAAGTGGTGGTAGTAGCTGGCTGGACAAGGAAGCATTGACAGCAGTGGAGGCTTCCCAAGAGCTGCTTGCACCTCTTGCCACCTCCCTGGCACCAGCTCACCTCACCAGCACCACCACTACCCACACCCTCATAACTCCCCCATCACAGGCGCCACTGCCGCCACAACAGCCACGTCCTTCCCCTCGACCCCAGTGGCTGTGAAGAGTTTGGATTTGATATCCCGCTTTATCACTACCCAAAGGAGTCTCAAAGCGGCTAACATTCTCCTTTCCCTTCCTCCCCCACAACAAACACTCTGTGAGGTGAGTGGGGCTGAGAGACTTCAGAGAAGTGTGACTAGCCCAAGGTCGCAGCTGCATGTGGAGGAGCGGAGACGCGAACCCGGTTCACCAGATTACGAGTCTACCGCTCTTAACCACTACACCACACTGGCTCTCTGTGGCGGTCCTCTCCTTTCCTCACCCCTGAGGTGCCATCTTCCTCTTCTCCCTCTTGGGGGCTGCCCAGGGGTTTCCCCCATTTCCCCTGTTTTAATTACAGGTAGGTAGCCGTGTTGGTCTGCCGTAGTCAAAACAAAATAAAAAAATAAAAAAATTCCTTCCAGTAGCACCTTAGAGACCAACTAAGTTTGTTCTTGGTATGAGCTTTCGTGTGCATGCACACTTCTTCAGATACACACTTAGTTGGTCTCTAAGGTGCTACTGGAAGGAATTTTTTTTTTTTGTTTCCCCTGTTTTAAGTCAACCACCTTCCAAGTCATTAAAAGGGCACCACTTTCCTTGTTGACTTAATTATCTCATGTAGGTTTCCCACCCACCCCCATGGGAAAGCAGCGAAATCAAAAACAACAACAAAAACTGCCTTCGCATTTGGGGGAAATGACATCCCCAATCCTTGTGTGGTGTGTGCTAGGCAGGCCAGAGTGAATCCTAGTCAAGAGTCTGAGGCATCTTCATAGCATGGCCTGAGGCAGGCACTGAATTCATTCTCCTCTGTCTCTCTCTCTCTCTTTCCTTCTAGGATGTTGGAAGAACCTTGCCGAGGTAAGTGGATCCCACTCACGGTACGTATCCTGCCACCACCATCCACCCACTCCCTTGCTTCCCTTCCCCGTCATTATTTCCCTCCACTCTCAATTGCTGGGATGGGAGACCCCCCCCCAAACCCACACAATAAAACAGGTGTCTGAAGCAACATTGCCTTCTCCGCTTGCTCAACACCTAGGTCCAAAGTCAACATGGGGTCCCCTGGATGGGCTTTGGACAAATAATTTGATTTGGTTGTACATCTGTGGAAGAAGAAGAAGAGTTTGGATTTGATATCCCGCTTTATCACTACCGGAAGGAGTCTCAAAGCGGCTCACATTCTCCTTTCCCTTCCTCCCCCACAACAAACACTCTGTGAGCTGAGTGGGGCTGAGAGACTTCAGAGAAGTGTGACTAGCCCAAGGTCACCCAGCAGCTGCATGTGGAGGAGCGGAGATGCGAACCTGGTTCACCAGATTACGAGTCCACCGCTCTTAACCACTTCACCACACTGGCTCTCTGTTGAACCTCTGCTCTAAAACCAGTTTTCAAAATATATGTAGTTTGTCAAAGCCCAAGGTCCCTTTCCTCAGTTCTATGATTCATTACCTCAAGAAACAAATATTTGAGCTTAACTGTCACAAAGAGGAAGCTGTTGGTCTACCACGCAAAATCCACTGAGTTTCTTTGGTGCAGCTGGGACATTAGCTCCAACCAAGAGAGGCCAGTTCAGTCATTCTAGCAGCAAACCCTCACAGGGCCAACCCACCCAGTTCCATGCGCACACCTGTCTCACGAGGCATCCATGTGGCGGGGCTACTCACAAGGGGGTGGACTATATTCATGCTGTAATTTGCAACTTCAAGGTGCCACTCAGGTTCAGGACGGAGGTTATAAGGAACACCTCAGTTTTGCCAACAGCAACCGCCATCTTTCTCTTCTCCATATCTCACTGGGGGGGGGGGTCAAACAGAGAAATAAACTGTGATGTGCTGTCATTAGGCTACACAGTGAAGTTGGAGCAGAGATAGCCTGAGCAGGGTGGCAGCACATGACAAATGTTCTTTCAGTAGATACATGTGGGGAGATGCAGAGACATTTTGGCCCTCAGGTATACTGCTGCAGTCACGAAGAATCTCCTCCCCTCAGTGTCTCACTCCCCACCCTTGACTTTCTCCATTTTTCTCCCTCCTCTCAATTCTTTTCTTTTGCCAAGAATTCTGTGTTTGTAGGAGTTAACATTGTTTTTCCCCACCAGGAGTGATAGAATGGAGACACTTGTGAATCCAACGGCCTTCCCTCCTGAGCTGAAGCAGAGGATCACAGAATTCCATTATAAAAATCCCTCTCTGGAGGAACTTATGAAGCAATTCAAAGGTAATGAAGAATGACTGCAAGGATTTTGTGCCGGGCATTATTTGACTTCCAAAATTAATGTGTCAGGTTCTTATCATATTTTATTTTGTTCTTCCTACAGACAGCAGTAGCACCAGCAAAGCTTCCTTCTCAGGGGCCAAGACACCATTTTCGCCCAGAATGTTGTCGTTCTGGGGCACTGGGGGTGGGGGGAAGAGAAATTGGGGCTGCCACAAATCAGGGCCGCTTGCACTAAGCATATAGCAAAGCCTAGGTGTTCTGCTCCAACATGTGTCAGTTTACATTTACAAATAATCTCCTCTACCCACACTGAATTCCAATCCTCATAATAATTGCAAGCCCAGATAATCTTTAGACCTCCTTTCTGCCCATATCGAAGCCCATTTCACTGTCCAATACTGACATCTGCTGAAAAGAGCTTCAGAGGGAGCCATGTGAAGCTTGTTCTCATATCCTAACTTTTGCTACGAATGACTGCATTTCAAGTTTCTGCATCCTGGAAAAGATCTCCCTCCATTCCATTACAGAAACATTTTTGGGCAAAATACCCACCCACAAGAGAATCACAACCCCTATCCTAACTATCACTACCCAGTGAATACTGGGCAGTATCTTTACCTTTCTCCATTTCCAAATTTTTAATACAGTGGTACCTTGGTTCTCTTGGTTCAAAGGTCGGCGGTTTGAATCCCTGCGACGGGGTGAGCTCCCGTTGTTCGGTCCCAGCTCCTGCCCACCTAGCAGTTCGAAAGCACGTCAAAGTGCAAGTAGATAAATAGGAACCGCTCCGGCGGGAAGGTAAACGGCGTTTCCGTGCGCTGCTCTGGTTCGCCAGAAGCAGCTTAGTCATGCTGGCCACATGACCTGGAAGCTGTACGCCGGCTCTCGGCCAATAAAGAGAGATGAACGCCGCAACCCCAGAGTCCAACACGACTAGACCTAATGGTCAGGGGTCCCTTTACCTTGGTTCTCGAACTTAATCCGTTCCGGGAGTCCGTTCGACTCCAGAAACCATTCGAAAACAAAGGTGCGGGTTCCGAGTGGCTGCAGGAGCTTCCTGCACTCAAGCAGACGCCGCGTCGGATATTTGGTTTCTGAGAAACGTTTGCAAACCGGAACACTTACTTCTGGGTTTGCGGCGTTTGGGAGCTGATTTGTTTGACAACTAAGTCATTCGAGAACCAAGGTACCACTGTATGGCTTTAGTAAATCAATGGCCTGCTTATTTTATGCTGTTGGTGTTAAGTGCCCTTTGCCACTTCTGAGTTACACATTTTTGGTTAACTTTAATCTGTCCTCCATATGCTTTTCTTGTTGTTAATTACATGTTCCACTTTATATTTTACTCAAAAGAAGGAAACAAGAGAGGATTTGTTGTGAAGTGATTTTTGTGTGCAATATTTATTTTAGGTGCAACCTTGTAGGGCTTATGAATTATATCTTTATTTTCCCCACAGACGCTCTGTTAATGAGACAACAGTTTCAGAAAGGTAAATTTTCTATGGAGGATGACACTTGGGGGAGGGAATGGAGATTGGTGTTTCGTTGGCGTCAAACAGTCTGTTCTGCAGACTTTGGAAACACCAATTGCTTTATTATCGTTATGAGCCTTATAGAGGTGTTTAGAGGGGATGTGGCAGAAAAGGAACCTACTGGCACATGTGGTGGTCTTGTAAACATGTATCCAAATGTTGAGAAGTGGTGATGAAGGAGATTTCTGGGGGGGAAAGACCTCAAATTGTGTCCTTCATCAATTTGGATGGATTGAATATGGACTTAATATGAAAACAGCTTACAACCCAGCTCCATGCTGTTTTGCTGGATACTGTCTTCTCCCATCCTTGTGAATCAGCCATGACAAGTGGGTGGGACCGTCCACTTATCACTCAGATGATGTCAGATGACTGACACTTGCTCACAAAGAAGAGCTGAGTAAATGTTTTCTAGGTGGTTTTGCTTCTTGTAGAAGATGGACACAAGGGGCACATTATAAATATTTTGAATAAAGACAACAGAAACCAGATTCACTGAGATTTATTGTGGGCAGGTCTTGGAAGGAGGAAAGGAGAATCCAGGTCCTGCAAGAAAATCCTGCTGATTTGAGATGGATTGTGATTCCTGGGATGTGTTATGTATCCAGATGCCTGTCTGTCTCTCAAACTGATTCTGCGTCTCCTCTTTTCCTCTTCTCCCCCTGCCCCCACCAACCTTACAACAGCAAATATAATTATGGATCCAGACACAGCTCACCCTCTGCTCATCCTGTCTGAGGACGGTAAAAAGGTGGAACGGGGAAATAGACAGCAAGAACTGCCCAACAACGTTGAGAGATTCAACAAACTGACTTCGGTGCTGGGGTGTGAGGGATTCACAGCAGGGAGACATTTCTGGGAAGTCATTCTGGGAGGGGAGGGATTGTGGGCCTTAGGGGTCGCCAGGAAGTCTGTGAGGAGAAAAGGCTTCTTTCCCTTCAGTCCCGAGAAAGGATTCTGGGCTGTAGGAAAGATTAATCATGGGTATTGCGTCTTGAACCCTCCTGATTACCTTCCTCTGAGTGGGGAGCCCGAGAGGATCCGAGTGACTCTGGACTATCAGGGGAAGCAAGTGTCTTTTTTCAATGCTGAAACAGGAGCCCTGATCTACACATTCATGGGAGCCTCATTCTCTGATGAGACCCTCCTTCCTGTGTTTTGGGTGAAAGAGAAAGCCCACCTCAGAATTGTGGGATAGCCAACCTCATATAACCAACATGCTTAAGTCTAATGTACTAAGGGGTTAATGCGATAGAGTAAGCTGTCCTGCCAGGCTTAGCTAGGGCACTCCTTTGGAATAATCAAAGCCTTTATTCAACATCAGTCTACCGTACCTGAGAAGCTCAATGTGTAAGATCAAAGCTGGTTGCTTCAGCTCAGACCGCATGGCTGTTAGAGTGTTAGAAGCCACTCTTGAGTTCCCATACCAATAATTTAGGAGCTTTCACCATTGTTACAAAGCCAGGTTTTACCGCCTGTGTTTTCTGACTGATTTATGGAAAAACACATGAACCTGACCTCTGAAGAGTTTGTAAGTAAACCAATTTTTAACTTACCAGACGTGTGGTCTTTTTCTATGCTAGGGGAAGAGAGGAACTTTAGAAGGAACTTAGAATGGCATATTGTAAAGGTCTAACAACCTATATTTCCATGCTTTACTTTGCAGCATATTTTACAGTTTTAAATCTCTGCTGGAGTTATCTCCCCAAAGAGTACTTGCCCCAGACTTGGACCTTGGCATCCAGGAACTCTCCTCTTATTTTTCCTTGCCAGCCAACAATAATTACTTAAGGAGACCCAAGATATCTACCAGGCGTAGATGGAGTTTCTGTCCAGATCAGAATGAATGATAAAATCAAACATTTGCCAAGAGCACACACACACACACACACACACACGATTTTATTTAATAAAATGGGATACAAAGATTAATGTCAAAGAATTTTTATCAAAATGAAAAAAATAACCTAAATAAGAACACAGACCCAGAAAGAGAGAAGAGAAAAAGATGAAGGAAAAAGGAAAGTAAGTGAAAAAAGAGAACTTGTGGTTCATCATCTGTCAGCTATATAAAATTATTCTACACATCCTCTCCAAGATATCGCCCAAAAATCCACTTTCTATAAGCCAACATTATTTTCAGTCCTCAAAACCAGTTATCATAAGTTCATTTTCTTTTTCACAAAAAGTCTATGACGTTTCCAATCTTTAGTAAATGTGGACAATGATTTTTCTCTGATTAAATACATCATTTTTGCCATCTCAGCTAAGTCCAATAATTTTAACCAAGATTCCTCCACGGTAATCAGTGTTGAATCCTTCCATCTTTGTGCATATGAAAGCATATGAAACCATTTTCCCGGTTTAGCCAAAAATGGGAGGGGCAACTGTTGGCTCCGCCGATGGGTATAAAGCCACACCAGGTGGAATCGGCATTTTTGCGGTTTAGACAAAAACGGGAGGGGCAAATGGAGAACATGTAGACTGAACTTAAACGAGAAGGTGTAAGTAAGGATACGCTTTCTCTTTCATACTGTATCTTACTTTTCCATTTCACCAAATCAGCCACAGCAAGGCGTGGCCGGGTCAACTAGTGCTTAATAAAAATATTTCTGGCTTTTTAAAAAATGTACATTTAAGTATTTTCTTTAGTTCTTCATATATTATTATTCCAAAATACACAGAGGCTCTTTTTCTAATAGGTTGAAGTGTTTCCTCAAAACGGAGATGGAATAATGTTACCACCAAATTTACTCTTAATTCTACCTAACACACTAGTTTTGTTTTAAGTACTGAGTTTTGTTTCAATTTTGTGGCATGTAGGAACAGGAATGGTGAAGTCGGCTTCCCAATTCTTGCTCAGCTCCTGGTGTTCAGTACGTGGCCTTGGGCGACCCACTCTTCTCACATGGTTGTCGCAACACCAAATTGGGATAGGAGCATTCATGGATTCCACCCTCCCAGAGTTCGGCAGAGGAAGAATTAAGACAGAGAGTTTTGTGAGGCTGAAGTGTGACACAAAAACAATGCAAAGAGAACCTTTTTTAAATACCAAGTAAACATCTGTACACATTTAAAGCATCACCAAAACATGTTTATTATACATTATGCAAAGGAGTAATCAGAGGTTCTCTCTGCAGATTAATATCTGGATCTTCTCAGCTGTGGTTCACCTCTTCACCTTATCACAGAGCTTAGAAATCTATTAAGCTGTTGCTGGCACCAAAAAAATACCCATTTCACAGGGGGGAAACCAGTAATGCTCACCGCCCCCAAGGCAAAACACTCATATATAACCCCCCAAACAAATAAAACACAGACCAAAATAGCTAATGCTCCCTGCTGAAACAAGAAACCTCCCCAACCAACCCAAGACATTAAAAAAAAATTTAAATTAGGAGGGACATCCAGGGACCCACAGCTGCCATACTGGGGACCCAGTATGATGCAACAACCAAATACATGGGGATGTATTCTCCCACTGTGAAATAATGTTCCCTTGCATCAATCAGATTTACCTATACCTGCTTCAAAATAGGTACCCCCTTCTCTCATAGGATACATCTCCTTTGGTGCTTGTTAAACAACAAAGCGCTGTGGGTTAAACCACAGAACCTAGGGCTTGCTGATCAGAAGGCTGGTGGTTCGAATCCCTGCGACGGGGTGAGCTCCCGTTGCTCGGTCCCAGCTCCTGCTAACCTAGCAGTTCGAAAGCACATCAAAAGTGCAAGTAGATAAATAGGAACCGCTCTGACGTGAAGGTAAACGGTGTTTCCGTGCACTGCTCTGGTTCGCCAGAAGCGGCTTTGTCATGCTGGCCACATGACCCGGAAGCTGTACGCCGGCTCTCGGCCAATAAAGCGAGATGAGCGCCGCAACCCCAGAGTCGGACATGACTGGACCTAATGGTCAGGGGGTCCCTTTACCTTTAAACAACAAATAAGCAGGCCTCTTTGAAGAAAGGTGTTTTGCCTAGAATTGCGTGTTGGTCTGCCTGCATAGAAACTATGAATGTTTTCTTTCCACTCCATCTCACTAACAGCTTGTAAAAGTTTTGTGAGGTAGACAGGGGGAGAGAGAAGAAAAATAGAAATTAAGATCGGGGTGAGAACAGATCTATGGATCTTCTCAACAACCATGATATGCAATTACTGCCTCTTTAAGACATAAAGGTATAAAAGGAACAGGGAATTCTGAGAACAGACTATGAATGGAAGCTCATGTTGGCTTTTTCAGTTCTGTATTTGGACCAATATATATATAATTAACCTAAGTATATAATTAAGCCAAGTGTGTGGTATTAATAGTCACTCCTGGGGGAAAGCATCAATTAAGTAAGTAAGTAAGTAAGGAAGGAAGGAAGGAAGGAAGGAAGGAAGAGTAAGTAAGAACGACGTATGAGTATGTATGTATGTAAGGGGGGTTAATTGATAATGTATTACTATTGTAAATGAATGTAATGGATGAGTGAGATAAATAAAGATTGTTGTTAAAATTAAAAAAAAATAAAAATTAAGCCTTTACAAGCCTGGCTCCACCATGAAGCACATCAGGGAGCAAATTGCTGGAGGTGGTGTTGCTGCGGCCATATTTTTTGGTGGTAGCTTCATATTTTGCTCTTCGCCCACAATATGCCCAAACGGGAACTTTGAACATTTCAGTTTGGGTAAATAAAGGTAGCAGCCATAACTACAGACACTTTAAGAGTTCCTCAAAACCCTGGAATGAGTATTGGGTCTTAAATATAATAGTTTATTATTATTATTATTAAGCGCTAAGTAACAGCTGCTCTCTATCTCTCTCCTACTTCCAATACTTGGGCCCACGAAGGGTGGATGTCCTTGAATCTGGGGCCTGGTTCTCTCAGACCTATAAAGAAGGCACCCTGAGGAGTACGTTCTCACAGTCAACCAAATAATTATCAGGATCCCAACGGAGTATTATCACCATGGCCTGTGAGGTTGCCATCTCCAGGTGACAGAGTGAGGTGGGCTTTGCCCCTGAGAAAAACCAAAGGCAGAAGAGTCTCTCCAGAAAAAGAGGCACCCGAGAATGTGAAGAGGGGAACTCCACTGTCCGCGTCAAAAAAGGCCACCCGACCCCCTTCAACGTTCAGAAAAACTCGGATCCTCTTGAGCTCCCCGCTCAGGGTCAGAGGCGAATAGTGCGGGTTGTTAGTGGCAGAGTATCTACTGCCCAGCTTCCCCACAGCCCAGATCCCTTCCTTTGAATTCAAGGACAGGACACCCTTTCTGCTCAGAGATTTCCTGGTGACCCCCACGGCCCACCCTCCGTTGCTTCCCACAGCAAATTCCCAGAAGTGTCTGCCTGAGGTAAACCCCTCGCGCCCCAGCACAAAAGGCGTCTTGTCGAATCTCTCCGGGTTGTCCGGCCGCTCTTGACACTCCTCTCCCCATCTCAAGCTTTTGTGATCCTCAGACAGGATGAGGTTGGGATGAGCTGTGTCCGGGTCCAGAGTTATATGTTCTGTTGGGGATTCGGTGGGGTTATGAGGGAAGGAAAGAGAAGTCACTTTAACCGGGAGACAGATTTAAGACCTGATACAATCTCAAGAATAAACAAAATAAAAAATAAAAAAATTCCTTCCAGTAGCACCTTAGAGACCAACTAAGTTTGTTCTTGGTATGAGCTTTTGTGTGCATGCACAATTCTTCAGATACCAAAGCTTATAGAATCGTAGAGTTGGAAGAGACCACAAGGGCCATCCAGTCCAGCCCCCTGCCAAGAAGGAAACACCATCAAAGCATTCCTGACAGGTGGCTGTCAAGCCTCTGCTTAAAGACCTCCAAAGAAGGAGACTCCACCACACTCCTTGGCAGCAAATTCCACTGTCGAACAACTCTTACTGTCAGGAAGTTCTTTCTAATGTTTAGCTGGAATCTTCTTTCTTGTAGTTTGAATCCATTGCTCCGTGTCCGCTTCTCAGGAGCAGCAGAAAACAACTTTTCTCCCTCCTCTATATGACATCCTTTTATATATTTGAACATGGCTATCATATCACCCCTTAACCTTCTTCTCTGCAGGCTAAACATACCCAGCTCCCTAAGCCGTTCCTCATAAGGCATCGTTTCCAGGCCTTTGACCATTTTGGTTGCCATCCTCTGGACACGTTCCAGCTTGTCAGTATCTTTCTTGAACTGTGGTGCCCAGTTCAAGTGTGGTGCACATGAGCTTTCGTGTGCATGCACAATTCTTCAGATACCAAAGCTTATACCAAGAACAAACTTAGTTGGTCTCTGAGGTGCTACTGGAATGAATTTTTTTATTTTGTTTTGACTATGACAGACCAACACGGCTACCTACCTGTAATCTCAAGAATGCTACTCCCTCTCAAATCAAAAGAATTTCCATACAATCAGGGCCGGATTAAGACCTTGGTTTTGGTGCCACAGGATGCGGGTCATAATATTAATTCAAAACAAAATAAAAAATAAAAAAATTCCTTCCAGTAGCACCTTAGAGACCAACTAAGAGACTTAGTTGGTCTCTAAGGTGCTACTGGAAGGAATTTTTTATTTTATTTTATATTTTGTTTTGACTATGACAGACCAACACGGCTACCTACCTATAATATTAATTATGAGCTATGGGAGAATTTATGGACAGTAAATATGAATCTTACGGCATGTTACGCACTAAAAGAAAATATGATGAAAATGACCCACTGATGGTACTTAACACCTGCCAAACTAGTGAAAAAATATAAAACAGAAAAAAGCAAATGTTGGAAATGCAATGAAGTACAGTGGTGCCTCTGGTTGCGAACGGGATCCGTTCTGGAGGTCTGGCCAGATCCCGAGGTTTTCGCAACCCGAGGATCACTGTTATACGCGTGAGCACGGCGGTAGACCTCTTCTGCGCATGCGCGTGGGGCGAAACCTGGTCAAATACTTCCAGGTTTGCCGCTTTCGCAACCATTAATACCGTATCATGCTACTGAATTCAAAAAGGGACGCGGGTGGCGCTGTGGGTTAAACCACAGAGCCTAGGGCTTGCCGATCAGAAGGTCGGCGGTTCAAATCCCCATGACGGGGTGAGCTCCTGTTGCTCGGTCCCTGCTCCTGCCAACCTAGCAGTTCGAAAGCACAAAATGCAAGTAGATAAATAGGTACCACTCCGGTGGGAGGGTAAACGGCGTTTCCATGTGCTGCTCTGGTTCGCCAGAAGTGGCTTAGTCATGCTGATCACATGACCTGGAAGCTGTACGCCGGCTCCCTCGGGCAATAAAGAGAGATGAGTGCCGCAACCCCAGAGTTTTCTGCGACTGGACCTAATGGTCAGGGGTCCCTTTACCTTTACCTTACTGAATTCAAACTAAGGGCTAAATCATACCTACGATTAGGATGTAGCATGCAGTTGTATCACTGATTTCTCCCCCTTACTCCAAAGAAAGCACAGCCTTCAAGATCTGGATTGGGTCTGGTCCATGTAGAATAGTGTTTTAACCCTTTGTTGCCTATTGTGGCCCCAACCTGAACAGAGACCTCCCCCCCACAAGCATTTGTTTGGTATGCAAGTGCGCCTCAGGTCCACAGCAAAGGGCAAAGGGCTAAAGCTACCCCCATCCCCACAAACTACCTTCCCAAAGCTGCCCCACCACCATGGCTGAATCCTAAATCAGATTGGGGGACTGAGCTTACTTCTGGAGCCAGAAGAAAATAATAATAATAATAATAATAATAATAATAATAATAATAATTCATTCATTCCCCAGCCATTCTGGGTGACTTCCAACAGAATATTAAAATACAATAGTCTATTAAACATTAAAAGATTCCCTAAAATCTCTGGCGCAGCTGTATTATGCATAGGAAAGGAAAATGTAACTTGATCCAGTAGAATAAGTTATTTTATCTTCCTGACAAAGGGCTTCTTTTGGGATGAAGGGTGGGATAAAAATATAATTTTAATAATACTGTATTAATAATGATACTTATATATCAATAGCCATGGAGCGTTCCCTTAACTTTCCATGGATGGTTTCAGAGCCACCAGGACCCAACCATGAGGTAACAATGAAACGTTCTCTCACAAGATTCATCTCCTGCAAATGTTTTCCATCAAAAGCCCCCAAAATTTACCTTCTTGCACCTTGGCTCCAAATACCAGAGTGTCTGTGAAAGAAAAAGGAGGAGTGAGAGATTAAGATCACACTGCCACGCCTAAAGCAAATCTTGTAACGGCAATATCATTTTACACATCCCCCCCCTTATTTCAGTGGGAGGGTTAAGTAGCCCTGTTTAGGGAAGCTTTTAATGTTTAATAGATTATTGTATTTTAATATTCTGTTGGAAGCTGCCCAGAGTGGCTGGGAAAACCCAGCCAGATGGGCGGGGTATAAATAATAAATTATTATTATTATATTATTATAAGTAAAAACATGTTTTTGATGGCAGGGAAGTATTCCCCTCAACTCTGTTACTCCTCCATCACCTTAAATTCAGCTCAGCCTCCTGAATTCCCATTTCCTCTCATCAGACTAAGAAAAGTCTGCAGCAGGCCTGGGTTGTTGTTATTTATTCATTTATATACCGCTTGCTTGCCCAAATGGTTTCTCAGTGGTTTACATGTATAAAATCAATGATAAAAATATAAGCAATAAAACAATGTCATCGAAACACTGAAACATTCATCCGTAACTAAAATATAATAACAAACGAGGCTAGGAGTAAGGAATCTTGATAGAGATTGCAGTTACCATAATAAGGTAAAGGTAAAAGGTCAAGTCCAGTCAAAGGCGACTCTGGGGTTGCGGCGCTCATCTCGCTTTCAGGCCGAGGGAGCCGGCGTTTGTCCACAGACTGCTTTCCGGGTCATGTGGCCAGCATGACTAAACCGCTTCTGGCGCAACGGGACACCGTGACAGAAACCAGAGCGCACACAAAACATTGTTTACCTTCCCGCCGCAGCAGTACCTATTTATTTACTGGCACTGGTGTGCTTTCAAACTGCTAGGTTGGCAGAAGCTGGGACAGAGCAGGATTCGAACTGCTGACCTTCTGATTGGCAAGCCCAAGAGGCTCAGTAGTTTAGACCACAGGGCCCTTTGTAGTTAACAACACCTGCCTGGAGCCTGTATTCACTAGTCAAGGTTGAACAGCCAAGACAAGTTCTTTAAACATATTATAAATTAAAGAAACTAATTATTAATTAGCAAGCACCAATTCTATGCTATTTTGAAATAAATGCCTAATGTCCCTCAGTTACCTCAAGAGCTTTTCACCTCTTAAGTGAAGGAAGCAGGGGGCAGTTTTAATCTTATTGGGTAGAAAAATCCCTGCAGGTTTTCCCTTTTATCTCCACGAGTGAAAGGAATAGAAACTTTCTCATTTTTTATTTTATTTTTAAAAAAGGGAAGCTAAAAAGAACTTTCCTTTCCATAACCCACGGCTATGGCTGAGAGCCCCCCCCCCCCACCTCAAGCTCACTTTTGGACACGTAAGGTGTTCTGTATCAAATCTTTGCATCCATTTCCCCCCTTACCTTTGAACTGCTTCATGGCACCCTCTAGAAAAGAGGTTTTATCACAGAAGTCCCAGATCCTCCACTTCAGCTCAGGAGAAAAAGCCTCCGGATTCTCGAATGTCTCCTTTCCCTCACACCTAGCAGAACAACAATGTTAACCCATTGTCCACCCAACGCCGTATTCCCAAATAAGCCAAAAAAAGAAAACAAAAGGATGTGTTGGAAAGATATTTCAGAGAGCCTGGAGGCAGAAGGGGGGCGGGTTTATTGGCAAGAAGGCAATTGCCCCTCAGTGATATTTTTTTTTTGGGGGGGGAGTAATGAAATTTATATACCACTTAGTGGTGTTTTTTTAAAAAAAGCCCCTAAACGGTTCAAATAACATAAAATATTCACAGGAAAACGCCAATAAAACCAGCAGGCTTATAGAAACAAGTAGACACCCTAATAAAAATAAAAAAACGGTCAAAACACAGATGAAATCAACAGTTTTAAAAAACAAGTACAGTGCTACCTCGGGTTAAGTACTTAATTCGTTCCGGAGGTCCGTACTTAACCTGAAACTGTTCTTAACCTGAAGCACCACTTTAGCTAATGGGGCCTGCCACTGCTGCTGTGCCGCCAGAGCACAATTTCTGTTCTTATCCTGAAGCAAAGTTCTTAACTTGAAGCATTATTTCTGGGTTGGCGGAGTTCTTAACCTGAAGCATACTTAAACTGGGGTACCACTGTACACAAAATAAAATAGTGCAGTCGGCCACCCAAAATAAGATATGTGAGGGAAAAATAGCAGCTCCACATGACACCGGCATGCTCAAAACTATTCAGCTGCTACCTACGGCCCAGGAGAAAGAGAGTATCTTCCTTGCTCCTTCTGTAAGAGTCTCTCTCTCTCTCTCTCTCTCTCTCTCTCTCTCTCTCTCTCTCACACACACACACACACACACACACGAATGTGATGGTTGGTGGTGCCAGTTGGCAGTCAAGCCACTTACCTCTGCAAGAAGCTTTTAATATCCTGCAGGGGGAAAGAGAGAGGCAAGGGAGAATTCAGTGTTTGCAACAACCCACACTATAAAGACCCTTTCAGCACTGAGACTGGTGCCCTCTGGGGACAAGCTGGCAGGACTTGCCAAGCACACCCCACTCAAAAGCTGTAAGCCACCTCGAGTCCCATCAGGGAAAATGGCTGGGTATAAATAAATATATAAAAATAAAAATAAAAGTGGTACATACACGGCTTTGGCCCTATATACCTGAAGGAGTGTCTCCACCCCCATCGTTCTGCCCGGACACTGAGGTCCAGCGCCGAGGGCCTTCTAGCAGTTCCCTGACTGTGAGAAGTGAAGCTACAGGGAACCAGGCAGAGGGCCTTCTCTGTGGTGGCGCCTGCCCTGTGGAACGCCCTCCCAGCAGATGCCAAGGAGATAAAGAACTGCAGAACTTTTAGAAGACATCTGAAGGCAGCTCTGTACAGTGGAACCTTATGTTATGGACAGGATCCGTTCTGGAGGCCTGTCCGTAACATGGAACTGACGCAAGCCAAAGTGCCGCGTCTGTGCACACACGTGGCGTGATTTAGTGCTTCTGCGCATGCACGAGCGGCGAAACCCGGAAGTAACCTGTTCCGGTACTTCCGGGTTGCCGCGGGACACAACACGAAAACATGTAACCTGAAGCGGCCGCAACATGAGGTATGACTGTACAATGGAACCTCAGGTTGCGGACATAATCCATGACGGAGGCACGTCCGCAACCTGCAGCGTTCGCATCCTGAAACGCCACGTCTGCGCAGGTGCCAGTGTGATTTGGCACTTCTGCGCATGCGGCGAAACCAGGAAGTAACCCGTTCCAGTACTTCCAGGTTTCCCACGGTCTGCAACCTGAAAACATGTAACCTGAAGCGTCCTTAACATGAGGTATGACTGTATAGGGAAGTTTTTAATGGCTGGTGTTTTACTGTGGTTTTATAATTTGTTGGAAGCCACCCGGAGTGGCTGGAGCAATCCAGATGGGCTGAAAATAAAGAATAAATTATTATAAATTATGTCTGGACTGTGTCCTTGAAATTTGGTAGTGCCTCTGACTTTCCTAAACCGGGCCCCTTCATTTCTTGTGGGTGAAGGAGCCACACAACTGCTTTGGGGCCAACCTCATGCTGACCGGAGAGCAGCCCAGGCTGCTCCTTCCGCCATTTTACCTGCAGGAGTTCGCCCGCTGTCTGCTGGTGCTTCTTCTCCACCTCCCGGAGGACGCACTCGAGGGCAAAGAGTTCGCCGGACAGCTGGGCCATGCGCTCGTCCCTCTTCCACCTGATCTCCATCTCCGCTTGTTTCAGCTGGGCCAACATGAGCTTCTCTTGCTCTTCCAGGAAGTGGCGCAACTGCCTGAACTCAAGCAACGTCTTTTTCCTCTTCGCTTTTGTTTGCTTCTGAAATAAGCAGGCAGGAGGAGGAGAAAAGGAAGCGCCCCTGCAAGAAATGTGCCCAGGGAGATCACCCCAGCAGCCCCACCTCCGGCCTACGCCAGCTCCTCACCCCCAATACAGTCGTACCTTGGATCTCGAACGGATTAGTTCATAGCTGTCAACTTTCGGATTTGAAAATAAGGGATCAGCAGCCTCACCTGTCCCGGGGACAGTCTACGGTTCTCGGGGACAGTCCACGCTGCGGCAATCCCCCCAGGCTACAAATTAATTTACACCAGGCTACAAGCTAAGGCTGAACAAATTTACCTGCAAGCAAGCTAAGCCTCCACGTGTTTTGCTCAGAGGGCAAGCAAGCCCCTGAGTCTGGTGGGTGCTACTCCAAAGTAAGCCTGTCCATGGTGACACGAGGAGGGGAAGCAGAGCGAGCTCGGGGGCCCCTTCTCAAACAGGCAGATGGCGCTCAGGAAACAGGGGCACCGTGGGACATGGCAGGGAATGGCGGCGGCCGCCTGGGCTCAGGGATGCCGCGAGGGCGGTGCAATGGCACCAAGTAGTCTTGCCACCCTGCGCTCCAGAGGCTGCGCGCGAACGGGTGAGCGAAAGAGCGAGCGTGTAGACGGCAGGCAGGCTGTCTGTCTGGTTGGGCGTGAGGGTCTGGCTGCACAAGGCATGCAAGCTCCGCCCCCAGTCGGTCTCAGACTCCTTATTGGCAGCCGAGCGATGCAGCTGGCCGGCAGGGAGGGAGAGGAGCTGCTTCCTTTGAAATCCGGGAAATTTAAGGGATATCAACAATCCGGGATAGCAGCGGAAAACGGCATTGGAATAAGGGAGTTTCCCGCAAAAAAAAAGGGAGGGTTGACAGCTATGGATTAGTTGCTGAACCTTTTTGGCTCCTGAACAATCGAAAAACCGGAAGTAACCGGAACTAATCCATTGCTGTGAGTATTCCGGTTTTCGAACATTTTTTGGGGAAGCTGAACATCCGATGCGGCTTCCGATTGGCTGCAGGAGCTTCCTGAAGCCAATCAGAAGCTGCGCTTTGGTTTCTGAACGTTTTGGAAGTCAAACAGACTTCCGGAATGGATTCCGTTCGACTTCCAAGATGTGCGACTGTACAGATGATTGATAGTTCTAGCAGACCTTCACTTCTCAATCAGAGCAACACTTACAAGCAAGACTTCGCTTTCCCTTTTCGTGTCTGCTTTGTATGACAGAACTTTCTCCCTCTCTTTCTTCAGAGTCTCCAGGCAGCTGTAGAGACGATCCTGAAAAGAAACGAGGAAATGTTAATTTAATATACGTGCAGGAATTGATTAATGGATTGTTGTCTGAAAATGAATTAAGGTTTTTTTTAAAAAAAAGCAAGTATATTATAATGTAAGGTTATTTGTAATGTTCAAAATTAAACTAGGATTAACTGAGGAATATGATGCAGCACCAAGGAGAACCACTGACACATCCGGAGGGGCATGTGGGAAGTCAGATTCAGGGGGAAATGTTTAATTTGTTTAGATTAAATATTAAATTTTGTTTTAATTTAATTTGTTTCAATTAGTGATCAATTTGAAAAAAATGTAAATCAATGAAAAAGATCTGTCCAAAGGAATGAGGAATTCCATTTTGGTCAACTCTTCATTCACTATATATTGTCAAATCAAAAGCATCACTTAAAAAGACTTAAAGCATAGGCCAATTTAGGGCATCTTGAATTTTTCAACTTTCAAATTCTAAGATTAAAAAGTTTTAACAAAACTTGGGGATTCAAAAGTTATTTTTGTTATTTTTGTTAAATTAAAATAATTTGGTTTCTCTTGGTAAGTAATATATGTGTGGCATGGCATAGAAATCATTAGAAATGATTGCCAAGTAATGGCAGTTTATTATTATTATTATTATTATTATTATTATTATTATTACTACTACTACTACTACTACTACTACTACTACTACTACTTAGCATTACCTGACATTTTCAGAAGGCAAAATTAGAGATCTGTGGTTTTCTGAAGCAGTTTATGTGCTGCTTCAGCAAACATACACTGTAGACTTACCAAGCTAAATGTCGTCCAATCACAAAAATAATAGCACACACCCAAAAACATAATTTTAAGACCACTCACTGAAACTTTGTGCAAAAATTAAGTTTCATCCCCTAAAATGACACTCCCTACCTGTAATCAGACTAACTGATCACAGCAAAACCTGCAAGATTAGCTTGGGATTTTTTTCAGCAAAAGTTAACAAGAATCAACATGAGCTATATTTGGCATTCCCAAGAAAATGAAAAGGATACCATTATCAAGTTATTTTCCACCTTGTACCCTTGAACAGACTCCTCCGGCGGAAGCAGAGTGTGTGTCCAATGTTCTGCAGATTCTCGACAAAGCTCGCACACCAATTTCTCGTCCTCTTTGCAGAACAGGCTGAGCTTTTCGCTGTGGCTCTCGCACAGCTCCCTCTTCCCAAGATCCAGTGGCAGGAGTTTAATCCTTTCCACGATATTTGCCAGCTGCCAGTTTGCCCGGAACTTCCCTTTCTGGAGGATGGCGCTACAGACGGGGCACCTCAAGGTCAACAGGACGTTCCAGTTCACCGCGTGCTCCTTGATGCAACCCCAACAGAAGCTGTGGCCGCAGTCGACGCTCACGGGGTCTGTGAAATACTCTTTGCAGAGGGGACACCTGGCTTCCTCGACTATGTAAGTGGGCGGCTGAGCTGAGTCCATGGTGGGCAGAGACCCTCTAAGCCCTGTTGCTAAAGGGTGTAGCGTGTGGGACCTGTTAAGAGAACAGCAGGATAGCAATGGACTAGAGAAGGACGGGATAATACTGTCTCCCATCCAACCACTAAAAAGGTAAAGGGACCCCTGACCATTAGGTCCAGTCGTAACCGACTCTGGGGTTGTGGCGCTCATCTCGCTTTACTGGCCGAGGGAGCCGGCGTACAGCTTCTGGGTCATGTGGCCAGCATGACTAAGCCGCTTCTGGCGAACCAGAGCAGTGCACGGAAACGCCATTTACCTTCCCACCGGAGCGGTACCTATTTATCTACTTGCACTTTGACATGCTTTCGAACTGCTAGGTGGGCAGGAGCAGGGACCAAGCAACGGGAGCTCACCCCGTCGCGGGGATTCGAACCGCCGACCTTCTGATCGGCAAGCCCTAGGCTCTGTGGTTTAACCCGCAGCGCCATGCACGTAGCACCTTAGAGACCAACTAAGTTTGTTATTGGTATGAGCTATCGTGTGCATGCACACTTCTTCAGATACCTGGTAAGGTTGATGGACTTCCATTTCTGAAGAAATGTGCATGCACAGGAAAGCTCATACCAATAACAAACTTAGTTGGTCTCTAAGGTGCTACTGGAATGTCTTTATTTTTTATTTTGTTTCGACTACGGCAGACCAACACGGCTACCTACCTGTAACGGGGAAACAGCAGTTGCTTTAGGTAACTGTCACCTGACCTCCCCTCAAACAAACCAAGACAAGCACTCGGCAGGTAGCTGACAAAGCTTAATCCACCCAGGAAACAAAACAGAATGAATGCTCAGTCACCTATGGCCGGCGCCCTTGGCTTCTTTGCAGAGAATGAGCACACAAAGACCTCTTGTGATCAGCGCTGCTGACCCACCAATCAGCGTGCAAATCGGGACTAGCCAGCGGCAATTCTCCGGCGCGATCCTAACCCCGATCCCACCGCTGAGCGTCCCTCTTCTCTCAAAGAAGGGCAGGGCAGCGGTTCTGCCGTATCCCCGCCCTGCCCTCGGGTACCAAGAGAGGCGCTTACCCCTACGAATACATCTGGGCAGCGGTGTTAACCAGAGTCATAGAATCGTAGAGCTGGAAGGGATCCAGAGGGTCATCTAGCCCAACCCCCTGCAGGGACTCCCTCAGCTTCTCTGCAACACCCGACGTGGGATCTGAATTGCGCTTTCAAGCGCGGGGAGGCTCTCGCCGGATGTATCCCAGAATCGAAGCGCTGGAAGGGACCCCGAGGGTCATCTATCCCAACCCGCTGCAATGCAGGAATCCCCTCTAAAGTATCCATGGCAGAACCAGTACTGTCGAGCCAGTAATGTGATTTAATAAATAAGGCAGCTTCGTGGGTGCCTGCTTACCTGCAATCTAGGGAGGAGCCTCGCTTCTACTGCCCTCCTCTGCTCTTGGGCTACAAGAAGAGATACGTTCTCCGACCTGCAGACCCCCCCCCCCCGCCTGCTGCCCCTGTTCCCTCTCTCCAGATCTCTCGGATCTGCCGCAGCTCCTGCTTCCTCAATTCTCTGGACCCAGCCCTCGCTTGCACTCCGCCCCTGGACCAATATCCTCCGGTTAACCCCTTCCTAGCACTTGCATGCCAAGGGCTCTTGTTTTGTTCTTGGAATCGGAGAGTTGTAGAGCTGGGAGGGTCCCGAGGGTCATCTAGTCCAACCCCCTGCAACGCAGGAATCTTTTCCCCGATGTGGGGCTCGAACCCACGGCCCTTACTGCCTTTGCATCCCAAGGAGCTTGATCAAGAGCATGCTTCTCTCCCTCTGGTCGGCTCAGCTGAGAGACACTGGCTGACCTCAAAGTCGCCTAGTTTGAGTGGGGTTTTGAATCCTGGTATGCCAGGTCCATCATCTCTTAAGCCACTGCACTAGGCTGGCCGGCTTAAGTGTTTGAAGCCCCCCCACTCATTTGCAACCATAATTTACTGTGTTGTTCAGGTAGTTCTAGACAGGGAGAAACGCTTTATAGACTTGCTGGATCAGACCGAAATCCAGCAAATTGTCTCTGAAAACCTGAAGGTGATGGGACCCCTGTTACATTCCAAGTGACGAGGGAAAGGGACTGACCCTGCTTTTTGGTGAGTTTGTGGTGTCTATGGCTGTCTTTAAAAAACAGAAAAAGGGGGGAGAGAGATGTTATTTTTTTTTAATAAATAATTTTTATTGGGTTTTCACCACAAACAACACATAAAATAAACAAAAACATTACAAAATACATAATACAAAATACATAATTCAAATACAATGAAAACATGCATCAAATTTCCCCTTGCTTTTGCCTTATCATGTTAGGGTGACTTCCTCCAGTCTCCCTTGCTGCGTTTCCATGTCTTTCATCTTTAGTAATTCCCTCTCATCTTTCATTATTTTCCCTTATTTTACTTATGTTCTTATATTTAACTTAATCATATTTCATACATTTATATTACTTAATCCTAATTCTAATCTGTAAGCAAGCGTTCCTTCCAGCTTTTTTCTAACTTTCAATCTTACAATAATTCTTTAAATATACTTTGAATTTTGTCCAGTCTTTCTCCACAGTCTCCTCCCTCTGGTCACGGAGCTTCCCTGTCAGTTCGGCGAGCTCCATATAGTCCATCATTTTCATCTGCCATTCTTCTATCGTTGGTAAATCCTGTGTCTTCCAGTATCTTGCAATCAAAGTCCTAGCTGCTGTTGTGGCATACATGAAAAAAAGGTGTGATCATCCTTGGGGACCACTTGACTCGGAGAGAGAGACGTTATTGAGGTTAGGGAAAAGCGAGGCCAGCCTGCCCATGAGGCAAGGTGAGGCGGTCACCTCAGGTGGCAAATCCAGCCTCCTCCACACACCCCGCCTGCCTCCACCATGCCTGGTAATATCCCAGAGATGGCTTTCTTTGCTGCAGCCCGCCCCTACATTGTGGAATCCCCTCCCCTGAGAATGATGAATATTTACAGTATTTCATTTATATTCCACCTCTTGGTCCAAGCTCAAGGTAGCAGGCATGGGTCTCCCCACCTTCAGCTAAATCCCCACAGCAGCCTTGCGAGGTAGGCCACCGGGGGGGGGGGTCGCCCTGTGAACTTTGTGGTGGACTGCAGGTTTGAACCCTGGCCTCTTGGGTCACTGCACTCGGAAGCAGAAATGTGAATTCACCCTAAGAAATTGCTCGGCAGCTGAACCCACCGTTAAGGATAACGGTTTAATTTCCTGAGCCGGGAATGTTTACTTCTGTTAAATCACCATATACAGTACTTTTAACATGGGCTTCCCCCACCCTTTGGCAGTAGCTCTCATGTGATTGGCTGATTGTGACTCACATGACAGGCATTCCATTCTGTTGTGACTGTTATTCCAGTAACTGTCGTTTTTTTTTTTTTAACTGCTTTCTCTCTGTGTATGTGAGAGAGGCTGGCTGCTGAGAGAGGCAATGTTGTGCCACTGATGTGAAACAGACAGAGGAAGATCCCAAAACGTTAATAGGGAGAAACCTGTACAGTAGCTCTCTGTAAGGAACAAAGAGAATACTGCTGAGGTGAAAGTAAAACTGGTGCAAGTCTCAACGGTTATGGTTCTTAAGTCTAAGTAAGAAGACTTCAGTCTACAATTCAAGTGGGAAAAATACCCATGTTTGAATAAGCATGAGATTGTAAATATATTCTTCTCATATGTTCATAAAAGCCAAGTTCTTCTGAATATTCTGGACATTGTATAGTCTTTACAAAGAAGCTATCAATCACCTAGAAGGGTTACTTAGCTTCTTAGATGTATGCTACTCTGTTACTTTGGATATCATCAAAATTTGTGGAATCCCCTCCCCCGACAGTGATGCATATTTATTTATGTATTTATTTATTTTCTATCCCATCTCTATTTATCTCCCTGTGATCATGGGGTTCCTTGGAGGAAGGGGGGGTGTGCAGTATCTGCGGCTGCTGTTTTTCGGAGTCTGAAATGAAACACGAGCAATAGGAAGCAAAACCTTTAATAAAATTAAACATCTCAAACACATGAAATACACCCCAATGTCTGCTCATATACACAAAATATAAAAGCAGAAGTGCTCCTTAAAAATCTATAGATGGAGCATATTTGTATAAATGGAAATGTCTCACCACCCCTTAGAATTTGCTCTGTCCTCTTACTATAACTTTTATTTAGCAGGCTCTTCATTTCCAGAGGGGGCACTGATGTCGAAAACCACCTCAAGTGACTCTGATCAGAATGGAAGAAGACTGGCTTTTTAGTTTTTGCATTTCAGGATCTGTCTCAAGAGATTAATGTTCTCTCCGAGGAGAAGCCAGATTTGCAGATGAGCGATTGGCTGGTACTTGTGTCAGTCAGGATAACACCTTCCCATTTTCAGGCCGGTGACGTGGACGGTAATGATTGGGTGACTCTTGTGTCAGTTAGGACACCAACCCGTTGGCCCTCCCTACTCTCCAGCCATGCTCACTACACGAGTCAGTGCAGGAGCTAAGCAAGCAAGCAAGCAAGCAAATAATAATAATTTTAAAAATCCTGTTTTGATGTACGTCTAATGTCTGTGTTGTCCTCCCTTAGTCAGAGAGGGTCAGGTGGGCTTCACGGGGCACCCAAAACAAGGGCAGGAGGGTCTCTCCTGAGAAGGGGGCTGCTGAGAATGTGTAGAGGAGGGCTGCCCTATCTGCGTCGTAAAAGGACACCCGTCCCCCTTCACAGTTCAGGGTCACTCGGATCCTCTCAGGCTCCTTGCTCAGGGTCATAGCAGGGTGGGAGGAGGCCTTGTATTCTCCGGCCCACTTCCCCAGGCCCCAGATCCCTTCCTCAGGACCAAACGTGACCTGACCCTTCCTCTTCACAGACTTCCTGGCCACCCCCACAGCCCAGCCCACCTCACTCCCCACAACGACCTCCCAGAAATGTCTTCCTCCTGTGAACCCCTCGGATCCCAGCACATAGGGATGCCTGTCGAATCTCTCGCAATTGTTGGACGGATCTTGATCCTCATCGCCAAATCTCACTCTCTTACGATCCTCAGACAGGATGAGGCAGGGATGGGCTGTGTCTGGATCCAGAGTTACGTTTTCTGTGGAAGCAGATAAGGAAAGGGAAGACAAGCTTATGTCTCGACACGTGAAAGGAACAGCATTTCCTCCAAATGCACTGCATTTGGAAACGAGATGCTCCCGTTTGTTAAAAATAGCAATTCACATTGACACGGGGCTTTTTAGTTCTTCTGTGGCAAGGCCATCTGGGTAAAGCGCCAATATGTTATCAATATACCTATATATTCAATACAAAAGGTGCCTTATTTCCAATAATAAGAAATACCGGTATTGATTATTTGCTTTGCAATAACATTTAGCTTAAGAAATCATATTGCTGTACTGGATTTCTCACCATACTTAGAGAAAAGCTGATTTTAGGATGAAGCTGTAAGTTCATTTAGCTGCGTCTGCAATTTGCAAAGAGGAACATTCTTCATAGACACCCAGGTCAGGATGACATGATGTCTTATGAAGCAGGATATGAAACTTGGGTGCTCTCCATTTAGATGTTCCAGGACGTCTGATTAAAGGGGATTTACACAACAAAGGTCAGGGGGTATTTTTTTAGCTTTGCTTTGCTGATAAAGCCAAATACACGGAAATCACTAATGAGCACTACCTAATATGGGACATGTAACCTAAAGCAGAAGTAATCTTTATATGGTCTATAGGAAGGGCTATGCCCAAGGTGATTGGTTTGATCTTATTACTATGTGATGTAAACTGTGATGTCAAAATGGGTATAAAAACTCTGTAACCCTATGGGTCGGGGCCCAGTCCTTGGGAGACCACACCACTGGGCCTCTGTTGCTTGCAACAATAAATTTTTCTTACTTTCTTTTTCTCCAAACCTGCGTCTGTGGTTTTTGAGCTAGGCACTTATTCAAGCCTGGTGCATGCAACACTTCAAAGGACTTCACATGTGCTATCTAGTTATAAACCTTACAAAGACCCTTAAGGCAAATCTGTATTATTATCCCCATTTTTCAGCTAGGAGGACTGAGGGTGACAAGATCAATCGGTGAGTAGGTGGCAAAGGGGAGATTCAAAGCAGGGAGTCCCTGATTCGTGGCTCAATCTTTTCAGCCAACGTTCCAACAAAGACCTCGCTTGAAACCTCAGGAAAAACTGGCAACGAAAGATATCCTCCTTGTGACCATGACCCAGGTTTCAATTATTCATTTAAAATACGGTACTTTCTAACCTGTACTTTCTAACCAAAATACAACAGAGCTATTTCTGTGCTTTCCCACTTATGAAAATGTGGGGTGGTGGATTACTTAGGCTCTCTCGACACTCCCCAAGTGAAGTGGCCAGTCTCCGAAAGCAGCTGTTTGGGTGACTAGCCCCCAGGTTATGTGGCTGGGCTTGGGCGTTTTATTGCCAAAATCCAGTTCTGGAGGGACTTCTACTTGGGGAGCAAGTCTTGACGCTTCCCTTTTCTCCCCCTTTTCCAACTGTTGGAATATCCCTTTTGTTGGTGCCCAGGACTAGGCAAGGCTGATCTTCTGCCTCCACATCCAGCAATTTCTCCCCCGTGTTGGGAGATTGGGGGTGTGGGCAGGGGAGGGTTAATGGAGCCTAAAGTGTCTGCCTTGATAGTCCTGGCAAAGTGGCCTCATACATGGTTTTTCTTAGAGACCAGGGTAAATAATTATGGAATACAGTGGTACCTCGGGTTACAGACGCTTCAGGTTACAGACTCCGCTAACCCAGAAATAGTACCTCGGGTTAAGAACTTTACCTCAGGATGAGAACAGAAATCGCGCGGCGGCGCAGCAACAGTGGGAGGCCCCATTAGCTAAAGTGGTACCTCAGGTTAAGAACAAGTTTCAGGTTAAGAACGAATTAAGTTGTTAACCCAAGGTACCACTGTACCTGGAAGATCCTGAGACAGGGAATGTTTCCCCTGCACATGATAATGTCATCCCAATGTCTGGGCATGAAGAAAAAATGGAGCTTGAGTGAGAGACAGAAAGACCTGAATTTGGGCTGTGTAAATTTACCGCATTTTGAGATCCTGGCTGCCTCTTCCTGGAGGTCCGATGCAGACCTGGCTGCTGGAGAATTTAAGCAGTGAACCTATGCTCAACCCGTGTACATTGGTAAATGAATTTAAAGGCCCCCATTGAGTTAAGAGATTCAAAGGAAACCCATTGGGCTGAACTGTGCAAAAACGCTTGTGAAGGATAAGAAGAGTTTGGATTTGATATCCCACTTTATCACTACCCGAAGGAGTCTCAAATCGGCTAACAATCTCCTTTTCCCTTCCTCCCCCACAACAAACACTCTGTGAGGTGAGTGGGGCTGAGAGACTTCAGAGAAGTGTGACTAGCCCAAGGTCACCCAGCAGCTGCATGTGGAGGAGCGGAGACACGAACCCGGTTCCCCGGATTACAAGTCTACTGCTCGTAACCACTACACCACAATGGCACACCTTGGAACGTCTCTTTCCCAGTGATGTGGGGTGATTGTGCCACACCCCAGTTAAAATATATATGTTCTTCTGAACAGTGAGAAGCCTGCAAAGGCAGACAGGGAGCACATTTTGGGAATAGAGTCCCACTTTGTCCAGCGGCCTCATCTTTTGAGAGGAGGATCTCATCTTCTCTGGAAATATGGGCCACCATCAGACCCCAAAATAACATACCTTGCTGCAGCTGAAATCCAGATCCCAGAGAGTCTGTGGAAGAAAAAAAAGAACACTGTCATCCTCACAACGAATCTGGTAACAACACAATATTGCAGCATGCTATAAGTCAGGGCAAGGATGATGTGTTGGTGCCAAGGTTCAGCCCTAACCAACCCTAAAGCATCACATTTTCTCAGAGAGCAGGCCCTCCACCCAGAAAGTCCCCCCCCCCCAAAAATCTCCAGCATCCATTAGGAGCTTTCAGATTCAGGCAACCCAGGCCCAGAGGCCTCAACGCCAGTTGCTCTTTTACAAGCCCCCCCCCACCAAGGTCATAATAAAAGAGGGGGCAGCGAACCAAAAAGAAGCGACAGGGTTCCACTGCCCAGCTACCAACAGACTCACAGAACTGTAAATTTGGGACCCCAAGAAGTCATCTAGTCCAACCCCCTACAATGCAGGAATCCTGCCTATGGCCATCCCTGGGTGGGCTCGAACCACCCACCTTCTGGTTAACACCCAAGACACACTGACTTATTGCACCATCTGAGATTTGTGCTTGGGAAATGTGAGACTTGGGAAATGCATGAGATGCACCTGTGCAGATCCAAGGCCTGGATGAGGCCTTGGCAAAGGACGGAGCCTCCAGTTCATGAGCATAGGGGCTAAGTGTTTTGAGAAGTCCCCTTTTCAGCGGGGGAATAAATTCAGACTCCCACACAGAGTGGATGGGGTGTTTTTGCTGTTTCCTCGAGACGTTTGCTGCCGTTGGGAGGGTGGGCTGTTGTTTAGCAGTGCCCACCGCCTGGGGCAGGGAATGGCTGTGGCTTCGTAGAAAAGCACTAGCTTTACATGCAAAAGGTCTCAGATTCCATCCCTGGAATCTCCAGGAAGGGATGGGAGAAAACCTGCCTGGAATCTCCATCTTTGGAGTCTCCATCTTTGGAGGTCTTTAAGCAGAGGCTTGACAGCCATCTGTCAAGAATGCTTTGATGGTGTTTCCTGCTTGGCAGGGGGTTGGACTGGATGGCCCCTGTGGTCTCTTCCAACTCTATGATTCTATGAATCCTGGAGTGGCTGCCGGCCAGTGTAGACAATACTGAGTGAGATGGAGCAATGGCCTGACTCAGCCTGAGCCAGGTTCCTTTGCCGATTCACTCCCTGCTCCTATCCTTAAACAATGGCGGATGCCGAGGCACTAATAGGTATAAATGAGCAGATTCAGTTTTGTAGGAGGGAGTTTTGACCAGAGCCTTTTTCCATAATGGAAGATAATTGCCTTTTCTTTTCGCACTCAGCTCTTCCATTTTCCTGGCACTGCTAATATTACAAGCAACCTGGAGCCTTTTATGAACATTTTTTCTTAAATGCCCACTATGAACCATGGAAGTCATTCTTGGTACCTCTGAACTGCTTCATGACACCCTCCAGAAAGGGATTTATATCGCAGAAGTCCCAGATCCTCCACTTCAGGGCAGGAGGAAAAGCCGTAGGGGGGTCCTCAAACTTCTCCTGACACCTAAGGGGAGAAGAACAAGGTCAACTCACCATCCCTCTAACGCAAAGAGCTTTCTGAAAAGCCAGGTTGTCAGGGACCTGCCCTCGCCCAGAGCCAAGCTGACGGGGGAAGGCGGTTGGAGAGGGGGAGAAGTCATGTCGGAGAGCAGTTCTCAGGAGAGCCAGGAAAGCAACAGTGGCGGGGAAGAGGAACTGCAGGCAGCCAGGGGGTTGCAGGGGCTTGAAGATGCTAGCAGAGACCCAGGAACACCTACTGGAGGGGCCGAGTGTATGAGGGAGCAGCACAGCGCCAGTCCACAGCTGTGCAGGGGTACTAAGCAGAAAGAGAAGAGGAGGCGCTTCGGCTTCCCAAAACTCTTATGCTGGGGGCGGAGCCGCGAAATGCCACTCCCTGAATCTGGAACTGACTCAAGCAGTCGTGAACCTTAGGAGCTCTGATGTGTATTTTTGTAAATAAAAGCAATTAGTTTAGCAGACAACGTGGTCTGGCTGATTACTCTCGAGGAGACCTTACAGAGCCCCAACAGCGGTGCCTCATCTTGATGTCAGCTCATCTCCACATTAGGGATACAATCATGGTGAGCAGAGATCAGAGTTTTTAGCACATGACGTAAAGCAGCATGCAGGTGTCTTGCAGATCTACAGTAGAACATTGGTTTCTGAACGTAATCCGTTCTGGGAGTCTGTTCGACTCCCGAAACTGTTCGGGAACCAAGGCACGGCTTCCAATTGGCTGCAGGAGCTTCCTACAGCCAATCAGAAGCCGCACCAGACGTTTGGCTTCCAAAAAACGTTGAAAAACTGGAACAATTACTTCCGATTTTTGATCGTTCGGGAGCCAAGGTTCCACTGTACAGTGGATGCTCGGGTTGCGAACGCAATCCATGCAGGAGGCACGTCCGCAACCCGCAGCGCCCGCAACCTGCAGTGCCACGTCTGTGCACGTGCAGGTCGCGATCCGGCGCTTCTGCGCAAAGCACGATTTAGTGCTTCTGCGCATGCGCCGAAACCCAGAAGTAACCCGTTCCGGTACTTCTGGGTTCGGTGCGGAGCACAACCCGAAAACGCGTAACCCGCAGCGTTCGCAACATAAGGTATGACTGTACTGCACAAATTATGATTCAGCCCGAAAGGCAAGGACTTATTATATATAGAAGCAAATGAATTATGCTACAATGTAAAAATAGATGTTATTTCATTTTCTGGAAGTGAATGAAAAATAGGGTCTCTAGACACCGAGGACTAGAATCATTTAACGTGAACCATTTTAAAAGAGGGAACAGGGGGGAAATAACAGTTTTTCCACAAGTGCAATGAGTTTTCCGACCAACATGAAGTGCTTATTGTTTGCTTACCTCTGCAAGAAGCTTCCAATGTCCTGGAAGGAAAGAGAGATTGAATTCAGCGGAGGCAATTCAGAGTGACAGAAGGAGGGAGAGAAAGACAGGGTGGGGAAAGAGAGAGGATTATTCTCTCAATGCTTTTATATTGTTTACTAGTAAATTAAGCCCGTAAAGATTACGGGCTCTAGAAGAAAGGCGGCGGTGGGAGCCTCCAGGAACGGGAGGCTCCGCTGGAGGTGTGCGGGCGGCAGCGGCTGTCGCCGCGGCTCCCGGGGGGCTGGATCCGGCTGTCACGGCCGGAAAGAGCGATGGCGGGAGAGGCGGCAGCGGAGGCGGCCAGCTCCGTGCGAGGCGGCGGCGGCTCCCGGGGGGCTGGATCCGGCTGTCACGGCCGGAAAGAGCGACGGCGGGAGAGACGGCAGCGGAGGCGGCCAGCTCCGTGCGAGGCGGCGGCGGCTCCCGGGGGGCTGGATCCGGCTGTCACGGCCGGAAAGAGCGACGGCGGGAGAGGCGGCAGCGGAGGCGGCCAGCTCCGTGCGAGGCGGCGGCACTGACCCAAATGACGCTGCGCCTGCGCACGGCCGTCCTCTCGGACACGCCCCCCTCTCCGCCCGCTCCAATCCCTGGCCGCCCGAAGTCTCTGCGTCCTCCAATCCCTGTGTCAGTAGAGCGCACGCGCACTTGCGATTTCCACTGACACACGGAAAGTACGGACGGACACAGGCTCTTTATTATATAGGATGAGGTGGCCCAGGAAGACGGAACCTTCTGCTTTTTCATTAACCTTTAAACATAAGCCTCAAGAAGAGAAGGGATGCCAAGAGTAATGGAAGGTCCATCCCATCTGTGAACTGGCAAGCAATAACCACCAGATAGTTAGGAAGCTCAGAAGCAAGACCAGGCCTGACCTGTAGGAGTTCACTCGCTGGTTCCTGAAGCTTCTCCTCCACCTCCTGGATGAGGCTTTCAAAAGAGGAGAGTTCCCCGGAGAGTCTGGCCAGGTGCTCCTGCCTTTTCTTGGTGATCTCCTTCTCCACCTCTGCCATCTGGGATAGAAGACGCTTTTCTTGTTCTTCCAAAAACTGGTGTAGACGTCTGAACTCAGCCGCTGTCTTTTCCATCTCTGCTTCCATTTGATTCTGCAACAAGTAGGCAGAAAAATAAGGACAGCTAGCCAGCAGCAGGACTGAATATAGCCTGACTTTGCAGCCTCAGGGCAGTTAAGAGAATTCCCTCAAAAGGGCTTGATCAGAGCTCTTCAAGTTTGAAGCATGGGAAGTACAAAAATTTATAATTTGGCAGAATATTTGGGCTATTCAATATGTTTATGTATAATTTGGAATATTTAATGTGATTTGATTGGTTTGTTAAAGTGGAAAATTAAAAAAAAATATTATTATTAATAATAAAGGGCTCTTTTGACATTTTGGAGACATCACACCAATGTTCACAAAACCTTGCATACACCCACCCACCACTTCGGAATGCTCTTTTGTGACCTTTTTTTGTGTGGGAGTTCTGGCCACTCCAAATAGTAGAAAAACATATATTTCTGCATTTCATTTTTGCAGATATTGATTTTTGGTTACAGGTCTGTTTTAGAACTGGTGGTGGTTTGGATGATATCTCGTAATTTGTTGGAAGCCATCCAGAGTGTCTGGGGCAACCCAGTCAGATGGGTAGGAATAGGAATAATTAGGAATAGGAAGAATTTATTGGCCAAGTACATTTTCCAACATACTTGGAATTTCGCTTCGGCTACATTGCAATGTAAACATACCTTATACAAACACTGTTCCACTCACAATACAGTGAGGTGTAAACAAAATATTATCTGGGGTGTGTGTGTGTTGTCCTCTTCGAAGTCTATGTTTTTATAACGTAAGATGGGGGTCTCTAGTAGAAGGAACTCTTGAAGTGATTAATCTAGTGTCTGCTTAGTTAATAGCCCCAGCCCAGCCTGTTAAGCATTCTTTTTACACGTTTAAGGAGTTAGTGAAGTCCAGGCATGCTATCATGAAAACAACTACCGGTAGCTAGTGATTCCAAGATGGGGCAGGCCCTCCTCCTCCCTCACCTGACTGGAGGGCATCTCATCCTAGGGCAGTGGTGGCTAACCTTGGCACTCCAGATGTTTTGGAACTACAACTCCCATCATCCCTAGCTAACAGGACCAGTGGTCAGGGATGATGGGAATTGTAGTCCCAATACATCTGGAGTGCCAAGGTTAACCACCACTGTCCTAGGGGAAAGATAACAACAGGCCAGGTGGGAAGTCGGGAGATGTCTGCCTTGCTTTCTTGTGCTGAAACTAAAGCTACAAATCTGGGGTCCCCCTTGAAACTTAAGAGGGGAGCAAGATCCATTGGTGCTGTGACCATGAGCCCTTCTATCTTATGCTCAGCCTACAGATGTGTAAATAAAACCATGTATCACAAATACCAAGGGGGGAAAAAATCAAACTGAAACCGGAGGTACCGGTAAGTGCTTTCACCGCTCAGAGAGTAGAAGAAGAAGAAGAAGAGTTTGGATTTGATATCCCACTTTATCACTACCCAAAGGAGTCTCAAAGCGGCTCACATTCTCCTTTCCCTTCCTCCCCCACAACAAACACTCTGTGAGGTGAGTGGGGCTGAGAGACTTCAAAGAAGTGTGACTAGCCCAAGGTCACCCAGCAGCTGCATGTGGAAGAGCAGGGAATCGAACCCGGTTCACCAGATTACGAGTCCACTGCTCTTAACCACTACACCACACTGGCCCTACAAGTAGGGTGCTTGTAACAATACTTTCCCGCTTCCCAGGGATGTTGACACTTACCAGCAGGTATTCGCTTTCCTCTTCCGTGTCCATTTTAAATGCCATGATCTTCTCTCTCTCCTTCCTCAGGTGGCCTAAGCATCTACAGATCTGGTTCTGAAGAAAAAAACAAAATTCCAGTCTGGTTCTATTTTCTTTTCCTGCTGAGTTTTAGGATGCATGCAAGAGGGAAGTTGAACAGTATGGCTGTCCTGCGTTCCAGGGTCTTTTGTGGAGATTCCCAGGCTGGCTTATTTATCCCAGTGGATTGAATAAGTAGACAACCAGATCCAATATGGGTTTAACATAACTCCCTCCCTTGAGAGTCTGCTTCAGACCAACTCAAGCTCCAAGCTTTGAAGAGCTGTTCTACATTAGTTCTAGTTACAGGTAGGTAGCCATGTTGGTCTGCTGTAGTCGAAACAAAATAAAAAATTCCTTCCAGTTGCACCTTAGAGACCAACTAAGTTTGTTCTTGGTATAACAAACTTAGATGGTCTCTAAGGTGCAACTGGAAGGAATTTGTTTTTTTTGGTTTTTGTTTTTTTCTTCTACATTAGAGCAGAGAAAAGTGTGTGTGTTTGTGTTTTTGGCAGAGGCGTAGCAATGGGGGGGGGTGGGGGAGCCGCCCCGGGTTCCACCCCAGAGGGGGTGACACTTAAAAAAAAAAAATTCAAAAAAATTTTTTTTTAATTTTTTTAAACTTCATTGAAAAAAAGAAATAATAGACACACACACAACCCCCACATCTCACAAAGTGGCACCATCAGAGGGGGAGATTTAAATTTTTTTTAAAATTTTTTATCATTTTTTAATTATTTTTTTATTTTAACTTTATTGAAAAAAAAGAGATAACAGACAAACACACACAAAACCCCCCCCCACCTCACAAAGTGGCACCATCAGAGGGGGGTGACACTTTTTATTTTTATTTCTTTTAATTTTTTTACATTATTATTATTATTATTATTATTATTATTATTTATTTTTTAATTTTAACTTTATTGAAAAAAAAGAGATAATAGACACACACACACAAAACCCCCACACCTTACAAAGTGGCACCATCAGAGGGGGTGACACTTTTTAATTTTTTTAATTTTTTTTAAATTAAAGTGGTGGGGGGTGACAAAAAAAATTCCGCCCCGGGTACCGCCTGGGCTTGCTACGCCTCTGGTTTTTGGGGGGGTCTTCCTCCTTGGAGGAAAGCAGAGACATTTACAAATGGAATCATAATAAATTATACACATTTCCCACAATTTTTGCTCTCTCGTGTCGCCCAGCCCTGCCCTCCCCGATCAAGACCCATTGCCGTTTCCTACCATGTACTCCTGGGACGCCTCCTCTAGAGGAACCGCCTCGTGGCTTTTGTGCTCCTTGGATCTTTCACACAACAGGCAGATGGCGCTTTCGTCGTCCTTGCAGAAGAGCTTCAGGGGCTCCTGGTGCTTCTCGCAGACCCTCCCCTCCCCTTCCACCCACTTTCTTCCATAGAAATCCCCACGGAGCATCTTGGCCTTTTCTGCAACATTTGCCAGCGACCGATTGGGGATGAGGTTCCTGTGCTGAACCGTTTTCCTGCACTCTGGGCACGAAGTCGCCGCTCCTTCGGATTTCCCCCAATACTGGATCAGGCAGGCTCGGCAGAAGTTGTGCCCGCACTCCGGGATGATCACTGGATCCTTGAAATACTCCAGGCAGATGGAGCAAGTGGCTTCCTCGAAGAGATCTTGCACGGGACCCCCAGAAGCCGCCATGGCTGCTGCTTCGCCAGGGAGAGAGAGTTGGTTTCGTTTTCTTTCTTGCCTGCCAGCAACTGGGCGTGTTTCCTTTGCAGGAAGGAGGTGACGCGAGATCTCTCCTGAGTCTCTTACATTATTATTCTTTTAAAAAAACAATAGGGAAATCGTTCATGGCTGGCCGCTCATTTAGGCAGGCATTTTCCGACGACAGCTGGAGATAAGTGAAATTTTTGTATTGTTTGAACTTCACAACATCCTCAAATCACACTGAAAGTCAGTGAATGAATCTGAACCGCTTAAGCTCCTCCCTTGCGCGCGTGCGCTCTCTCTCTCTCTCTCCAGTCAAAGCAGCATAATTAGCAGGCAACTAAAATATCATCTTAAAGATGTCAAAAGAAAACATTGCAAAGGTCAATTACAGAGCGCATTTAATGCAGCGAAGTTAACGAAAAAAAATAAACATTTCAAAAGCCTTACTAAAGGAAGTCAAATATGAAATGCACATGTAAAGCAGCATGATTAGCAATAAAATAAAATAGCAATAAAATAAAATAAAATATTACTCTATTGCTGTTGGTGCCAATCCTGCCCATGGGGGCTGTGGAAGCTCAGGCTAAACGACTTGAGACTGCGCTAAGAGACATCCAAGATCCCTGTCCTTTCTTAAAATCATAGAATTGTAGAGTTGGGAGGGATCCTGAGGGTCATCTAGTCCAACCCCCTGCAGTGCAGGAATCTAAACTAAAGTACCCAGGACTCCAGGGCCAGGTGGGAAAAGGCCTGCAAGACAGGTAACAGCAGGTCTTCCAGGACTCACAGCCAAGGTGGTCTCTTGGGGAACAGAGTGCCTCTGAGCATGTGATCAGCACCAGAGCCAAGCTCAAGAGATGCGCCCATTAATCTACTCCTGGTTTCCTCACTCTAGCAGCTTTTGCAGTGATGGCGAGCTCTTTAGTTGTTGCTGTGTTAAGACAATTGACAGCTAGAAACCACTGGTGATATTCTGCAATCACTGGAGATCTGTCAGTAGATTCCAACCTACCTGCGACCCAGCCCTGCCATAAGCATCTTGTGGGAATGTTCAGGGTGGCAGGAGAAGATATATTGTTTATCAATATCCTTCCTAACTTGTGTTAGCAGGTTTCTTTACTTAGCATAGTGCATTCCCTTTTACACAGCAGAAAACTAGTTGCAAACTCGTGTGATTTTCTTAAGACAATATGCAATCCAATCAGGCAACGTGATCAACTCCTGCCTGGAAACCAATTTCCCCACTGTGGAAGGACGTGTGGATCCAGAATTGGCCTCCACAGTCACTTACGGACTCATTGTTAAAACTGTGTTTATGGAAGACCATCTTACTCGGCTACAAGTGATCGCCAAAGAAGTAGTAGTCAGCACCTCTCCGCTGAGCCTGTCCTACCTCACAGGGTTGCTGGGAGGATTATATGGGATCTCATACGCTGCCTACGTCACTGCGGTTCCTGGAGGCAGGATTATGTGGCGTATGAGGCTGTTACACTTTTCCTTTTTTATATTTTTATTAAAGGTTTCTTAGTGTACAGAAACACGTGTGTTGTCTCTTTTTTCAGGTTGTGTTTTCTACAGTTCTGTTTCATTTGTTGTGAGACAAGTTAGTGTTGCATACAACGTTAAAAGGTAAAGGTAAAGGGACCCCTGACCATTAGGTCCAGTCGTGACTGACTCGGGTTGCGGCGCTCATCTCGCATTATTGGCCGAGGGAGCCGGCGTACAGCTTCCGGGTCATGTGGCCAGCATGACTAAGCCGCTTCTGGCGAACCAGAGCAGCGCACGGAAATGCCATTTACCTTCCTGCCGGAGCGGTACCTATTGATCTACTTGCACTTTGACGTGCTTTCGAACTGCTAGGTGGGCAGGAGCTGGGACCGAGCCATTGGAGCTCACCCCGTCGCAGGGATTCGAACCGCCGACCTTCTGATCAGCAAGCCCTAGGCTCTGTGGTTTAACCCACAGTGCCACCCGCGTCCCTCACATACAACGTTAGGTTAGAAGAAAGGAGGGGGAGAGGGGTGTTGTAAATAATTGAAGGAGTCCCACAAAATAAGTCCAAGTTCCTTTATCGGAATTGGACTCTCTGAAGAGAGCAGAAATTGAGGCTCTTCTCAGTCAGGATGTGAACAGAGACCATATCAGAATAATTAAAGCGAAGCGGCTGTAAGCCTGATCTTTTATTAAAAGAGTGACTGTTGGCAACAGTGTTCCCACTGACATAACAGGCGATGGAGGAGAATTCAGAACAAAAGAAAACTCTTACATTTATACCTTTGATTTTCAATACAGAACAATGAGAAGTTAGAAAAAACAGAAGACATCAGATGAGGCGCTGTCTAAGTAGGCTGTCAGCTAATTTTTTTGCTCCCCAATGCGTGCATTGGTGAAGGACGCGCAGGTGTCGGGGAACCCATGCCTTTGGCATGATTAGGCGGCCATTTTTACATAGTATGGATATGGGACAAAATCGGCAACATGTATGCAAATAAATGAAGTATATTGTTACAGCAGTAAGATAGCAGTAAGTTGAGTTTTTAGAGTCAACGATGCAACGAAAGAGAATGTAACGGAAGAGCAGAAGGGAAACATAGTCTAGATACATTTGATACAATACATTGTGAACCAAATCATATCAGTGTAGCATATAAGGACACATACAATAAAATGGTGAGTAAGCATCAGTGTAGCAAACGGGGATACAATGGATACTGGCACATTATTATTCTTATAACAGGGGGAATGGTGAGTGGGGTGGGGTGGTTGTTTCTATGCTTCTACTTAGTGCAGACATCTCCAAACTAAGGCCTGCGGGCCGAATGCGGCCCGCACGAACCAATTTTGCGGCCCCCGGCAACCCCCACCGTCCGCTCTTACCAGCACGGTGTGGTTGCCCATCTCCAGGTTGGCGCGGCGCAGGAAATAGCTTATGCGCATGCGCAAGGGTCATTTCTGGCGCACTTCCGGGTCTGCGGAGGCCCGTGCACACGTGCACAAGCTATTTCCGGCGCCGCACTGACCTGGAAGTGCGCCGCGAATGACGCTTGCGCATGCACACAAGCTATTTCTGGTGTCGCGCCAGAAGTGCACCAGAAAAAGCAAGTGTGCGCGCGTATGGGTGCGTGCTCCTCCGGCCCACCGCGCGATCTGCACCAGAGGAACCGGCCCAAGGCCGGGTAAGTTTGGGGACCCCTGACTTAGTGTATGTGTGGGGTTTTGCGACAGCGTTCTTGTGTGGGTTCTCTTACTATTCGCTCATTGTGTTTCCTTGGTGGTGAGAGGCTGTTACACTTTTGAGGTGCAAATGACAAAAGAGCAACAAGAAGCAAAATCTTTAATAAAAGCAAGTGTTAACACACGTAAACCCCAAATACGTCCAGACACACAAGAATACAAGCAGAGGTACTCTCTAAAAATCTGTAGATGGATCTGCCCAACTGTTAGCTGCAGATTATTTCAATGGAAATAATTGTATACATAGAAATGTACCACCACCCCCTTGAGTTCCCTAGATCGGCACCACCCTGGCTTCCAGCACCACCTGCAAGGTGAACTTGGCCACCTTGGGAAGGTTAGTGAAAGACCTAGGCAGACACAGGAATTTTTTCTTTCATCTGACTTTCATAACCAACCCAGGTCAGTTAACAGGTAGGTAGCCGTGTTGGTCTGCCGTAGTCGAAACAAAAAAATAAAAAAATTCCTTCCAGTAGCACCTTAGAGACCAACTAAGTTTGTTCTTGGTATGAGCTTTCGTGTGCATGCATGGGTATCTGAAGGAGGTGCTAGGGACCCAGGTGGCGCTGTGGGTTAAACCACAGAGCCTAGGGCTTGCTGATCAGAAGGTCAGCGGTTCGAATCCCTGTGACGGGGTGAGCTCCCATTGTTTGGTCCCAGCTCCTGCCCACCTAGCAGTTCGAAAGCATGTCAAAGTGCAAGTAGATAAATAGGTACCGCTGCAGTGGGAAGGTAAACGGTGTTTCCGTGCGCTGCTCTGGTTCGCCAGAAGCGGCACAGTCATGCTAGCCACATGACCCGGAAGCTGTACGCCGGCTCTCGGCCAATAATGCGAGATGAGCGCCGCAACCCCAGAGTCGGACACGACTGGACCAAATGGTCAGGGGTCCCTTTACCTTTACCTTTAAGGTGTTACTGGAAGGAATTTTTTTATTTTTTATTTTATTTCAACCCAGGCCATATACTCCCGAGGAAACACTGACTGAACTATGGGACAGGGTCTACAGGCTTTCTGACTGGCACCACTAGCCCTTCCTAGACACCTGGCCTGAGCAGGACAAATGGTGAAAGAGCCAGCCAGCCACTGTTCTGCAAGTATGGCTTCTCCTCAGGGAGAAAGTAACCTCTGAGCTCATTCCTGGGGAGGAGGCAGCACTCATGTGGTGACAGCAGTGGGTTCCCCCGTCTCGTCTGCCTCCACCCTTAGGCAGCCAGGTTTAGATGGCCCCTATCGAACACAGAAAACAAGGGCTGGAGGGTCTCTCTTGAGAAGGAGGCTGCTGAGAACGTGCAGAGGCGGGCTGCTCTGTCAGCATCGTAAAAGGCCATCCGCCTCCCTTCACAGTTCAGGGTCACTCGGATCCTCCTGGGCTCCCAACTCAGGGGCAGAACAGTCCGTGAACCGAGACAGGCAGCCCTGTATGCGCCTCCCCACTTCCCCAGATCCCAGACCCCTTCTTCGGGACCAGCAGTGATCACCTGCTTCCTCTTGACAGACCTTTTGGCAACCCCCACAGCCCACCCCTCGTCGCTCCCCACGGTGACTTCCCAGAAATGCCTGCCTGCTGTGAACCCTTCACGACCCAGCACATAGTAATAGTTGTTAAATCTCTCAGGTTTCTCGGGCAGAACTTGACGTGCTCCTCCTCGCCTCACACTCTTACGATCCCCAGACAAGAGGAGCCAGGGATTTGCTGTGTCGGGATCCAAAGTTACGTTTTCTGTGGGGGCAGATGAGGAAAGAGAAGACGGACAAGGTCAGCTGGGAGACTGACTTTTGTCTAGACACGTAACAGGGGAAAACACTCCCTTCCATGGGCCTTATCCAGGAAGCTTCCTTTGGTTTATAATAAAGATTCACATGTGTGCCATGCTTTCATGTGTTTATAGCATTGCATATGCATTACATAGTTATAAGGTTTACAGCAACTCTGTAAGGCAAATCAGGATTATTATTATTATCCCCATATTTCAGATGTGAGGACTGAGGCTGAGGGGAAATGGCTTGTCTAAAGGCTACCCAGTGATTAGGTGCCTGATCCATAGCTAAAACATTTAGCCAAAATTTCAACAAAGGCCAGGCCAATAAATGGCTGGACTAAGGGCCCACGACTTTTAAGTGACATGTCTGTGACTTTAACATTCTTAAATACTGAACGATTGTTTTCTCAGAAATAGTAGTCCATTTGTGGGAGGGTCAGCAGGCACCCATGCATATACCCTTCCAACATTTCTCTGATGAAAATAGGGACGTCCCATTCTATAATTATTATTTTACTATTTATACCCCACACATCTTATTGGGTTGCCCCAGCCACGCTGGGAAGCTTCCAGCATACATAAAAACATAATACAACATTAAACATTAAAAAAAATCTTCCCTATACAAGATTGCCTTCAGACGGCTCAGGGTTCAGATAACTCCATACCCTCCAACATTTCTCCAATGAAAATAGGGACGTCCTAAGGAAAAGCGGGACATTCCGGGATCAAATCAGAAATTGGGATGGCTTCTCTAAATCATCGATGCCCCTGGAAAATAGGGACACTTGGAGGGTCTCTGTCCATATTGTATAGTTTTAGGTACTAGCTGAAAACTTGTCCTTCTATATTGGTTTTTTGATGCCTGGACTACGGGCTGGTTGGCTCTCCCTTCACAGGCCTAATTGGGACTATCAGACTAGACTGGTGACTGGGAGCGGCCGCCGAGACCACATAACACCGGTCTTGAAAGACCTACACTGGCTCCCAGTACGTTTCCGAGCACAATTCAAAGTGTTGGTGCTGACCTTTAAAGCCCTAAATGGCTTCGGTCCAGTATACCTGAAGGAGCGTCTCCACCCCCATCGTTCAGCCCGGACACTGAGGTCCAGTGCTGAGGGCCTTCTGGCGGTTCCCTCACTACGAGAAGCCAAGTTACAGGGAACCAGGCAGAGGGCCTTCTCGGTAGTGGCGCCCGCCCTGTGGAACGCCCTCCCTTCAGATGTCAAAGAGAACAACTACCATCAGACCTTTAGAAGACATCTGAAGGCAGTCCTGTTTAGGGAGGCTTTTAATGTTTAATAGATTGTTGTATTTTAATGTTCTGTTGAAAGCCGCCCAGAGTGGCTGGGGAAACCCAGCCAGATGGGCGGGGTATAATTATTATTATTATTAGTATTTTGGTCGGAGAGATTTCTGGCTAAATGGCTAAAATTATCGGGAAGGTCCAGAAATGGGGGCATGAGTCCCTCCACCCCACACACTTAGCTAAGGATATCATCTAGGTGTCTCTCCATGTAGAAAAACTGAAGTTTGAGGCAGAGGCAGACATACAATGCTTTGAGTTTGGGTTCTGTATGCTTACAGACCCAGCCAGATGGGCGGGGTACAAATAATAAATTATTATTATTATTGTGCTTCCAGCAGACCCTGAAATGACATACCTTTTCTCAGGTGAAGTCCTGATCCCAGAGAGTCTAGACAAGAAATGTAACATTATATCAGAGGCAGGCAACCAGAGGTATCATCCAGATGTTGTGCACTACAAGTCCCATGATCCTTAAGCACCGGCCATGCTGGCTGAGGCTGATGGGAGTTGTCAAACATATCTGGAAGCCACCATATTGGCTATCACAGCATTACAGCTTGTATAAGTCATGGTAGGGGGGTTGTATTAGTGTCAATGTCAAGAATAAGGACATGGTGTCTCCTTAGAGGAAAAACTGCCCTCCTCCAACAGATCTTTCCATCACCAGCAGCCTTGAGGAGCTGTCAGATCCAGACACCCCTGCCCCAGGATCAGAGATCTCACTTGCGAGAATTAATGACTGTATCTTGGACACCTCCTGCCCCACTCTTGGGTGCCCAGGAATTGAATAGACTGCAGCCCAGGCATGAGCTTTGGGGCCCTCCAGCCCTGGGCTAGCAGTATGAGAGGCTGTGAGGTGCATTAAAGCAGTGTTTCTCAACCTTGGGTCCCCAGATGTTGTTGGACTACAACTCCCATCATCCATGACCACTGGTCCTGCTAGCTATAGATCAGTGTTTCTCAACCAGTGTGCCTCCAGATGTTTTGGGACTACAACTCCCATCATCCCTCGCTAGCAATACCAGTGGTCAGGGATGATGGGAATTGTAGTCCCAAAACATCTGGAGGCACACTGGTTGGGAAACACTGCTATAGATGATGGGAGTTGTAGTCCAACAACATCTGGGGACCCAGGGTTGAGAAACACTGCATTAAAGCACCTGCATGAATCAAGGCCTGTTAGAGAGATGTGAAGGGGTGAAAAGAAGTTCTTGGTCTGAGCAGCTTCATAATAATAATAATAATAATAATAATAATAATAATAATAATAATAATTTATTTATACCCCGCCCATCTGGCTGGGTTTCATTGCTGAAACAGCCAGTCCAAGCAAGCTCAGCTTTCCTGAATCAGGGGAATGAACTGCATGTCAGTGTAGACAACACTGAAGCAGATGGAACAATGTTTTCTGACAGTGTGAGGCGTGCTCTTGCACTGTTAAGCAATGCTGGGTAGTTTGCAGTTTGCAGGTTGATCTCTGCCCTTTTCATAATGAAATAAAATCACTGCTTTTTCAGTTAGCTGTCACACCTTCCATCTTCCTGGTCCAGCTAATATTACAAGTGACCTGGAGCCTTTCATGAACATTGTTTTTTTAATGCCCACTATAAAACCATTGAGAAGAAATGGAGGCAGTGAGAGATTTCACTTTCTTGGGTTTCATGATCACTGCAGATGCTGACAGCAGTCACGAAATTAGAAGACGCCTGCTTCTTGGGAGAAAAGCAATGACAAACCTAGACAGCCTCTTAAAAAGCAGAGACATCGCCTTGCCGACAAAGGTCTGTATAGTTAAAGCTATGGTTTTCCCAGTAGTGATGTATGGAAGTGAGAGCTGGACCATAAAGAAGGCTGATCGCCAATGAATTGATGCTTTTGAATTATGGTGCTGGAGGAGACTCTTGAGAGTCCCATGGACTGCAAGAAGATCAAACCTATCCATTCTGAAGGAAATCAGCCCGGAGTGCTCACTGGAAGGACAGATCCTGAAGCTGAGGCTCCAATACTTTGGCCACCTCATGAGAAGAGAAGACTCCCTGGAAAAGACCCTGATGTTGGGAAAGATGGAGGGCACAAGGAGAAGGGGACGACAGAGGATGAGATGGTTGGACAGTGTTCTCGAAGCTACCAACATGAGTCTGACCAAACTGTGTGAGGCAGTGGAAGACAGGAGTGCCTGGCGTGCTCTGGTCCATGGGGTCACGAAGAGTCGGACATAGAATCATAGAATCATAGAGTTGGAAGAGACCACAAGGGCCATCCAGTCCAACCCCCTGCCAAGCAGGAAACACCATCAAAGCATTCCTGACAGGTGGCTGTCAAGCCTCTGCTTAAAGACCTCCAAAGAAGGAGACTCCACCACACTCCTTGGCAGCAAATTCCACTGTCGAACAGCTCTCACTGTCAAGAAATGACTAAACGACTAAACAACAACAACAATAAAACCATTGAAGCCATTCTTAGCACCTCTGAACTGCTTCATGACACCTTCCAGAAAGGGATTTATATCGCAGAAATCCCAGATCTTCCACTTCAGTGCAGGGGGAAAAGCCACAGGAGGGTTCTCCAACTTTTCCTTTGCCTGAGACCTGATGGAGAAGAACAACATCAACCACCTTCCTTCCAATCAGGGCCGGCCCACCCATGAGGCAAAGTGAGGTGACCGCCTCAGGTGGCAGAATCTAGTAGGGCAGCAGATCCCAATGTTGATCTTCCTTCCAACCTTGTACCTGATGTAGATCTTCACTCACCCCTTTTTCCCTGGCAGAGAGGAGGGTGCTGTATTTTGGTTCGCCTCAGGCGCCAAAACATCTTGGGCCACTTCTGGTTCCAAGGCAAGCAGCTTTCTGAAAAGCCAGATGTCTCTTCCTGGTGTCAGTTAATCTCCACACCATGGAATGTGAAGATCAGGTTTTTACTGTGTTCAGACATCTTGTAAACACCTATCATTTTACCCAGGCTCTACCTGATCCCCCTGGAGTGGACCCTCTTATTACTGAATTCCTGTTATTATGATGATGCTTTATGGCTGTTATGTTGTATTTTTGCACACCCTTTAGAGATTTCTCAATATTTAGCAGTTTTAGAAATACTTTTAAATAAGATACGATTTAACAAGTTATGGTGGATTCCTAGAGGCAAATATATAGAAGCAAATGTACAAAGATATATAGAAGAAATATCTAATTTGTTGGAAGTGAATGAAAAATAGAATCCTTGGGCAGTGAGAGATTTTAGGAATAGGCCCATTTAAAATTAATCATTTAAAAAGAGAAAAATAGTGTGTGTGTTTAAATATATATGCACAGACTATATGAGGGTAAGGAAGGCTTACCCAGTGAAAATTTGCTCTCTTTTAAGACATTATTATGATATTTTAAATTGAAATAATACTTGTAAATCATGTGGCGTATTTCCATATTTAATAGTATGGGTGAATGGGTATTTCATCATCATAAAATGTGATTGCATATTTTGTAGATGAGAAAGAGGTTGCAGGAGTCTGAAACATGTTGAATAGTTGACAATTAACTACTCTAAGGGATTATTTAAATATTAATTACTCTCAACAGTGAGAGGATCATTTTCTTTTCTTTTCTGCTTACCTCTGTAAGAAGCTTCCAATATCCTAGAGGGAAAGAAAGAAGTCAGTTGGGTCACTTCTCTGCAGAATACCCTCAGGGATGACACCTGGGGTGGGCCGCACCCACCACACACCCCATCCTCTGCCACTGGTTACAGGGAACCAGACGGAGGGCCTTCTCGGTAGTGGCACCCTCCCTGTGGAATGCCCTCCCATCAGATGTCAAGGAAATAAACAACTGACGTTTAAAAGACATCTGAAGGCAGCCCTGTTTAGGGAAGTTTTTAATGTTTGATTCTATTTTTAATAGGGTATAAATAATAAATTATTATTATTATTATTATTATTATTATTATTATTGGAAGGACAGAAAGGAAGGAGCCAGCCTGGCTTCTCCAGGGAGGGAATTCATAAGTCTGCAGCAGCCCCTCATATATGACTGCTCCCCTGTAGAACAACACAAAAGTTCCCGGAAGTTAAAAACTAAGTGGTGATATGCGGGAAGGAAGTAGACAAGGTGTGCTACTTGGCTTCTTCTTCTCATAAACATATTAAAATGTGGAGCAGAATTCAGAAGTGATCTCCCAGTGTCAGAAGGAGGCTCACCTGCAGTTGTTCATTCGCTGGCTGCCGACGCTTCTCCTCCATTTCCCGGATGAGGCTTTCAAGAGAGGAGAGCTCCCCAGAGAGTCTGGCCAGGTGATCCTCCCTATTCTTTGCAATCTCCTTCTCCACCTCTGCCATCTGGGCCAGCAGAGGCTTCTCTCGTTCTTCCAGAAACTGGTGCAGTCGTCTGAACTCGGCCACCATCTTTCCCTTCTCTGCTTCTATTTGTTTCTGCAATAAATTAAAGGAAGAGACAGGAAGACAATATCAGGAATACAGTCTGGCTTTGCACCATCCAGAAGTCAGTTTTGAGAAGGATCGGCCTAAAAGTAACTTTCTCTTACAACATCTACCTGTTCAAATATTGTCTTCAGTACTGAATAAATTGCAGCAACTGATACCAAAATTTAAATGTCAAAATTAACAGCCGAGACTGAAAGCCAGAGCTATATGTGATACGAAGAGAGGAGGTTTGTAACTTCCAAATATAACAGATTTGTATTTTTCAGCTGTAATAAATTGAGTAGTAGAATGGATCATGAATGTCTATGAGGAGACAGCTAAACATGAGCCAAATTTGATTGAAGTACCATTAAATAGAATATTATGGGGGACATACAACAGACCATTTTTGCTGAAAAATCATTGTTTCTTTTCTAATTTGGTAAGGTTATGGGATTGATATAAAAGCCTGCTCAGCTCTAAATTTTCTCCCTTGGGATCAATAATAAACATAATAGAATAGGATGTTTCCAAGTTTAAAATGTAGAAAATATGTTTAGCATTTGGGCCTTAATTAGGCAAGGACCACATGATTTAATATTTAGAGATTAAGGGATGGATGGTGGGAAGCAATCCTCTATGGTCTGAATGCTTTTGAATCTGTTCTAAATTGCAAGAATATATTAAAACTCCTAATCAAGTTGAACAAATCTGAGAAAATTTGGTGAACATTTTATCAGTTGTTCTTGAAATACAGTACGGACCCAGAACAGGTGAAGAATTTTATGGTATAATGAGCCCAGAACATTGGGGAAATTGGAAGTGTGGTAGAAGTTATTGTTAATTGAATAAAGGTTTACTTTGAATTCAGGGATAACAGAAAATTGCTATGAAATAATGAGCAGGTGGTACATCATGCCAGTAAAGATAAACAAAATAAATAAAAATTATCCCACCCCTGCCACGTGTTGGAGATGTCAGTAAGAAAAAAGAGACCTTTCCCACATGTGATAGGAAATGTGAAACAGCAAAGAAATAATGGAGTTAAATAAATGTTCATTTAGAAAGAATTATGGGATATGTCTCTCACATTTTGAGTGAAGCCACACTCCCCATGGCATCCATTTTGTGAAGGGCGCCCCTAGCACTCTCCCAAAAGTTGAAATGTGCCCACTGGTCCAAAAGGGTTGGCACCCCCCTTTTTTAAACAATAGCGCCTTTTCACTTCCCAGGAACAGTAACACTTACAAGCAGGTCTTGACTTTCTTTTTCTACATCTGCTTTAAATGCCAGAGTTTTCTCTTTCTTCTTCCTCAGATTGTCTAAGCAGCTGCTGATCTGATCCTGAAGAGAAAACAAAATTGCAGTCTGGCTCCCTCTTTTATTTATTAACTAGTAGACCAGTGATGGCTAACCTTGACACCCCAGATTTTTGGAACTACAACTCCCATCATCCCTAGCTAACAGGATCAGTGGTCAGGGATGATGGGAGTTGTAGTCCCAAAACATCTGAAGTGTCAAGGTTAGCCATCACTGTAGTAGACTGTAAGCCCGTTAAATTAAAGGGCGCTAGAAAGGTAAATCTAAGATGGTGGCCGTCGGCCCTGCGGCCAGGACAGCCAGTGGCTCCGGCGCCGCCACCGCGGCCTCTTCCTCCACAACGGCAATGACGACGGCGCCCCCGCCCCCGCCAGCCTCTTCCTCCTCGGTGTCCGCGACCACGGCTCCGTCATCGTCGTCCGCGGTGGCGCCTCAGCCTCCATCGGGCGGGCCGTCCGGCGGGGCTGAGGCGGCGGCGGCCTGAGGAGGAGGAGGCGGAGACGGCAATGGCGGTGGCGCAGTTTCGCCCGGCCGTCCGAAGTCTCTGCGCTCCAATCCCTGTGTCCATGGGGCACGTGTGCGGTAGCGCAATCCCACGGACACAGGGACTGGACGCAGAGACACTTGGACTTTATTACTGTAGATTGTTTTAGTATACGGTACATGGAACAGGCAAGTTGATCGACATGCTTGCTCTGGCATCCCAGGGTGTTTTTGCTAAGGTCTCCCAGGTGCCCCCTGTAATCCGGGATGGAGGCACGTCCGCAACCCACAGCATTCGTATCCTGCAGCGCCGCGTCTGCGCATGCATGCGACACAATTCAGTGCTCCTGCGCATGCGCGAAGCGCGATTTAGTGCTTCTGTGCATGTGCGAGAGCCGAATCCCGGAAGTAACCCGTTCCAGTAGTTCTGGGTTCGCCGCGAAGCGCAACCCGAAAAGACATAACCCACAGCGGCCGTAACATGAGGTATGACTGTACAATGGAACCTTGGGTTATGCACCATCCTCCTTACGAACACTTCGGGTAACGAGCTTCGCTAGCCCAGAAGTAGGTGCTCCTGGTAGCGAACTTTGCCCCGGGATGCGAGCGGAAGTTGCGGCGGCAGCGGGAGGCCCCATTAGCGAAAGCACATCTCAGGTTAAGAACGGTTTCAGGTTAAGAACGGACCTCCGGAACGAATTAAGTGCGTAACCAGAGGTTTGGGGTACTGTACTTCTTTGGGGTACATTTTCCATGTATTAAGTGAGGTCCCAAAATTTGTTATGCTCTAATCAAAGTCTCAGAACAATGGATACATTATACGAGTTAAAGCATCAGGCAATACGTAACTTTTAAATCACTTTTTTAGTTTTCAAATGAGGATTTGTGCACTCTCGTAGAGAGGATAGTGTTATTTTTTAAAAAAAATTAAATTCAACAGGCTTGCAGGATTTTACAATGCTGCACAGGAATTCCTCCTGGAGAAATTTGGCAATGTGGGGAAAATTTTGTTGTAGGTCCTACTCAGTGCTTTTTTTATTAACAAAAATGTTTAGGTCAAAACAAAATAAAATAAAAAAATTCCTTCCAGTAGCACCTTAGAGACCAACTAAGTTTGTTCTTGGTATGAGCTTTCGTGTGCATGCACACTTCTTCAGATACACAAGAACAAACTTAGTTGCTCTCTAAGGTGCTACTGGAAGGAATTTTTTTATTTTATTTTGTTTTGACTATGACAGACCAACACGGCTATCCAACTTTAACTAAAAATGTTTAGGGGTACTCTCATTTTGACTCACGAAAATCACCATTTTATAGTTCAAACTGGGGGGAAATAAATACTGTATATTCCTGCGTATAAGACTACTTTTTAACCCAGGAAAATCTTCTCAAAAGTCGGGGGTCGTCTTATACGCCAGGTCGTATTTCTTATACGGCGAGTATATCCCAAACTCTATATTTTAACTGGAAAAGTTGGGGGTCGTCTTATACGCCCAGTCGTCTTATATGCCGGAATATACAGTACAGTAAATGGACAAAAGTACTAAGATTCACAAAATGTTTAGGGGTATGCGTACTCCTGTGTCCCCCCAGGAAAAAAAAGCACTGGTCCTACTTGTCTACGGCTATTTCCCTTGTTGACAAAATCATGATCCAGAGAGATTTCGTACCTTGTACTCCTGGCACGCCTCCTCCAGAGGAATCACCTTGTGGCTTTCGTGTTCCTTGGATCTGTCACACACCAGACAGATGGGCGTTTGGTGGTCCTTGCAAAAGAGTTTCAGGGGCTCCTGGTGCGTCTCACACCTTCGCCCCTTTCCTCCTACCGTTTCCCAGCCCTGAAGACTGAGCTTTTTGGCGATCAGCGTTTCCAAAACATTTGCCAGTGGCTGATTCGGGATGAGGGTCCTCTGCTTAATTTGTTCTCTGCACTGAGGGCAGGAAGCCTCCGCCTCGGATTTCTCCCACCACAGGCTCAGGCAGCCTCTGCAGAAATTGTGCCCACACTCCGGGATGATGACTGGATCCTGGAAATACTCTAGGCAGATGGAACAAATGGCTTCTTCGCAGAGATCCTGCGCTGGACTCCCTGCCATGGCTGCTGCCTCGCCAGGAAGAGAGAGGTGGTTTCGTTTTCCTTCTTTTACGTCTGCAAATGGGCGTGTTTCCTTCTTTCCAGGAAATTCAGACCCGATGGCTCGAGATCACTGCTGTCTGAAGAGATGGGGGGTTTAGCTGGGACACACAGAGATGAGAATTCAGATGAGGTTATTTCAGTCTCTGCTGCCTTGAAGCTGTGGATTCAGCTGGGACACAGAGTGTCTTTGACACGGGGATGTTTTGGACAATTTGACAGCCATCCCCAGCCACAGAGCACGTGTGAAGGAAGATGGGGGATTTTTAAGCTGCTCCTCAGCTCCAGCTCTTTCCCAGTCCTATCCTTCCACTGGTCCCATCTCCAGCCTGCCCATTCTCTCAGATGGATTAACATTTAAAACTTAAAAAATAATTTTTTACAGGCTGTCCCAGAAGGGTGAGCTAACTCATAGCCAGCATTTGATTTGGGGGGGGGGGCAAGCATTTGATTTGGGGGGGGCAAGAGTGTTCTCTCTCTCTCTCTCTGCATAATATTTTTAAGATACTGCTAAAGTTATTATTGTTGGTGGTTGATCAATATTCCTAAAAAAAATTATTACAAATAGACTATGTTGTTCAGTGTTGATGCTTTTACAAATTTCATTTGATCCACGCTGAAGGATTTTATTTTCCCTTAATTTGGGTATATTTTTAAGTGTGGAAATTAAGAGAAAACAATTAAAGCCGTTATAAATCTACCAGAAACTGCATTCAGATATTTTTTAAATAATCTTTATTTATTCAACTTCAAATCTTATAAAAAACAAAAACAAAAACAATCATCAACAAACAAAAAAAATCCAATACATGAAAATTATGTTTTCCCCCTTATCCCACCCTATCCACTCCCCCTCATCCGTGCGTGATTTCATTTTCTCAATATTCAATTTCTCTTTCCAAGTTGTGTTGCCACTTCCCATATTATTATCCTATATCTTTTAAATTCCTTCTTGTTTTCCCCTGAATAGTTTATTCCAAATTTACCGAAATATCAATTCCTGAGCAGTATACCATCATATAGTCTTTCACTTCTTCCCATTCCTTTATTATTTCTTGATTAGATCGTCCTCTAATATTTGCCGTTATTTTTGCCATCTCCACCAATTCGCACACTTTATTTCTCCACTCTGATATTGTTGGGATGTTCTCCCCTTTCCAATATTTAGCAATTAGTAACCTCGCTGCAGAGGTTCGAATCCCCGCGACGGGGTGAGCTCCCGTTGCTCGGTCCCAGCTCCTGCCCACCTAGCAGTACGAAAGCACGTCAAACTGCAAGTAGATCAATAGGCACCGCTCCAGCGGGGAGGTAAACGGCGTTTCCATGCGCTGCTCTGGTTCGCCAGAAGCGGCTTTCTCATGCTGGCCACATGACCTGGAAGCTGTACGCCGGCTCTCGGCCATTAATGTGAGATGAGCGCCGCAACCCCAGAGTCGGTCACGACTGGACCTAATGGTCAGGGGTCCCTTTACCTTTACCTTTAACCTCGCCGCCGCTGTGGCATATAAGAATATATTAATATTCTTTTTAGGAATTTCATCCGAGATTAGTCCTAATAAAAAGGCTTCAGGTCAGAAACTGCATTCAGATTCAGATTCTGGTTCCTTGTAGATTCTGGTTCCTTTTGCATAAGGTCCAGAGCTTAAGAAAGGGCTGAGGTGTCCCAGGGGAGACCTGAAAGCTTTTGGAGGTGGGATATCCTTTTGCATGTTCTGGGAGGACATGCAAAAAGTAGTGGGGGAGCAGTTTATTTCTATGTAAACATTGTTTTACTTATATTCATTAAGCTTATGTTAATCATTAATATATGTGTTATCTGTACAGTCCCTGTGGCAGCAACAGGTCAGGTCAGAGGGGAACTGTTTCTGGGGCTGCCAGAACACATGCTATGAGGAACCTCCTGGTGCAGAGGCAGTCTACCTCTGAATAAGCTGAAGCTGTGTAGGCAAACAACAGGAAAGGGCTTTGGGTCTCAAACCCACCTTTGTGTCAGGGTCTTTAAGAGGGTGTGTAAGTCAGTGGCCACCCACACTGTGTGAAAGGGAGTGCTGTGTGAAGGGGAGAATCGCCAAAACCTGTGAGCTAATCCTTTTCATATATGTAGAAAAACATAGGCACTCCTACGTCTACTCAGAAGTAAATCCCATTAAGTTCAAAGAGACTTACTCCCAGGGAAGTGGGCCCAGGGGTGTAGCTTTAATTTCCTCTTCGCTCCATAGAGCTCAAGAGAGATTAGAAAGACCCGCTGCCTTCACTTTCTCTTCTCATTTCAGAAACACCATTTGGGTGGCAGGACCATGTCAGAAATGTGGAAATGAAGTGCCTCTCCAAATGTGTGATACCCCATCTTCCATGACAATAATGCCCATTTACACCACAAAGAACTTCTAACCCACCTACTTTCAGCAACCAGAAACATCATAACCAGACACTGGAGAGACCTGTCAGGAGTAAGCATGGACCAATGGTACCAAATAGTATGGGAAACAGCCTTTCTAGAAAAATTAACCAATAAGCTGAAACTGACACGGGGACAAATAGAAGAAGACGCCTTCACCCCGGTATGACTCCCCTTTATCACACTGTTCTTACAACAACACACACAGCCCAACAAGACAATGACAAAAATCCCTAATAATAATAATAATAATAATAATAATAATAATAATAATAATAATTTGTTATTTATACCCCGCCCATCTGGCTGCGTCTCCCCAGCCACTCCAAAAGAAGCATACAAACAGCATACAAATCAATATGGCTAACCTGATCCAAAACACCCACCCACTCCACTCACACATGAAAACAAAGACCACCACAGCCAATCACAAATGAACTACCACACCCGGCCTAGGCCAACCCGAACCTCTCACCACCAAAGGAACACAAGCAAACAGAGAACCTACACAAGCAACGCTGACATAAAACCCCACATATATTAAATAAAATAGAAACATCGTCACCCGACCCCACCCCCGCCCATCTCCCACCTCCCATCCACCTTTTTCCCCCTTCCCAATGTCTCAACAAATGAAACTGATTTGCAATAATGATACATGGAAAAAATACGAGAGAGAGACATTGCACATACTTTTGTAACTCAAGAAATCTTTAATAAAAATACAATTAAAAAATGGTTAAGTAACATAGTGGGGGCAGTGGCAAACTATTGCTGTGGGGATCAGATGGGATATCACTCTGTTTATATCCCTGGGGGAAAGTGTCATGTGGGGTAGATTGGGGCCATTATACTATTGTGTCTGAAATAACATAGAAGCAACAAGAAGTAGCATCTTTAATAAAATCAAACAGGCTAACACATGAAACAGTTTTCCATATTTGTTGAGGCATGTTATACAAAAGGATAAGAGGTGATCCCTAAAAAACATATATGTGTATCTGATTGTTCACAACAAGTCACCTTAGAGGAAATAATTGTATCAATGGGAATTTACTGCCACCCCCTGAAATCCCCTACATTGTCTGTGTTCTGTCCTTGGAATTTCTGTCAGAGGCTCTTACGTTCTGGGGATTAGCAAGTAAAGTCAGGAAGACCCCTGCAAATGCCTTGACGAACCTTTCCTGGAGGTCGGTGAGCAAGGCGGATGGCTTAGAAACTCTTTCCACAGCAGGATATAGGGCACCAAAATTGTAAGCCTCCATCTTGCTTTCTGGGCTCTGGAGGTTCTTGTGAGATCTCACACGGCCCCTTCTGACAGGTTTTCTACCCCCCCTTTCTATTTATTTATTTCTGTTTCGATGAAGCGCACAAGGCTGCGATTGCATAAGTGAGTCACGGGCAAATTTTGAACCTCTTTGGATAGAGAGAATTGCCACATAAGCTTAAGGAAAGGGATTTTGGTTGTTCACGGCTAGTGAAGGAGGTCTTGGGGGAGGGAAAGGGAAACTGAGAAGAAGATTGAGGTTGAGGGAGGTTTTAAGGGATGTCCTTTCAGAATGTTAGAATTGTAAAGCTGGAAGGGACCATGAGGGTCATCTAGTCCAACCCCCTGCAATACAGGAATCTTTTGCCCAATGTGGAGCTCGAACCCACAACCCTGCAATTAAGAGCCTCATGCTTTACCGAATGAGCAATGTAAGGCCAGTGAGAATTCTGATTCAGTTTAGCAAAGATTATGGTCTTGTCTTCAGAGAGATGTAAGTCGGACTCGACTCTCTTTTGGGAGGCTGGAGAAAGAACTATATCAGAACCGGAATAAGAGGAGGATTGTTGCTGTTTTAAACATTAGTTTACTTCTTTCCCCCTTCGCCCCTCCTGCACCAACTGAAGCAGCTGATTCCCAAGGGAAAGCATGAGGGAGAGACAAACGGCAAGTTTCAGGACTGGCAGGAGAGCCAACCAATCAGGCAGACGTGCATCATGACTGGCAGGAGGTCTGGCCAATCACTATCCTGCAAACACTGTTCTACTTCTGGAAAAAAAACAACCCTTGAGATGACTGAAAATGTCATCATGGTGATGAGTAGTTGGGGTGAGGGTGAGTGTTCATTCTTTCCAGAAAGTTCTTGAAGATTCCAGAGGATTCTGGAAATTGCTAGAAGCTGTCAGAAAGCTGGATGTTTATCTTTAGTTAAGGCCACATCTGTGAGAGGAGCTGCTTCTGTTCTAACACCTGTATGAAAACTGTGTTTAGTCTGCATTTATCTGGCAAGCCGACAGAATGCAAGAGAGGGAAGAGCAGGGCACTGAGGGTCGCAAAAAGCAAAGGCCGGAAAACTCTAACTAAGAACTGCTTCAGGAGACAAACTCTGTAAATAGGAACGATTATGCTTTTGACACGGTAGTAAAATACTTCTGTCTGTACTTAATTGCCTCTGTGAGTTACTGCCTTCGTTGTCTGGGTCAGGGCTCCTGAAGCGCTTTGATGTTCTGCATCTCTCTGCTGATTTAGGACTGCTTGCACTGAGAAGCAGACTTAGCACGGAACTGGGAAGGTTTTCTTTCTCTATACTCAAGAGACAGGTGGCCTTTGGTGGACACATAAAACAAGGGCATGAGGGTCTTTCCTGAGACGGAGGCTGCTGGAAATGCATAGAGAAGGGCTGCTGTATCTGCATCGTAAAAGGACACCCGTCCCCCTTCACAGTTCAGGGCCACTCGGATCCTCTTGGGCTCCTCACTTGGAACAAGGTCCTGATAGGGAGGGGAGGAGCACCAGTACTTACTGCCCCACTTCCCTATACTCCAGATCCCTTCTATAGGACCAGAATCCCAAAAACAATCCAACTTCAAATACTTTCTGGCAACTCCCACCCCCCATCCCTCCTCTTTTCCCACAATGACCTCCCAGAAATGTCTGCCTTCAGTGAAACCCTCACATTGCAGCATATAGACATGTGTGTCAAATCTCTCAGGGTTGCCTAGCATGTCTTGACACACTTCTCCCTCTCTCACACTCTTTCCATCCACACGCAGGATGAGCCAGGGATGTGCTGTGTCTGGATCCAAAGTTACCGGTATGTTTGCTGTGGGGGCAGATGAGGAAAGAGAAGAGAAACGATGTGAACTGGGAAGCTGACTTTTCTTTAGGCACATGACAAAAATAGCATCCCCTCTGAAATGAACAGGGACTCCATGGCTCTGCATTCAAGAACATTCATCAAGTTCTTAATAAGGATTCTTGAAACATTTGCAGTTATTTCAAGTGTTTCAAGTATTTAACACACATTATCTACATAGATCCCTTGCAACAACCCTTTAAGTTAAGTCAATCTTACTATGCCCATTTTTCAGAGGGGAGGACTGAGGCTGAGAGACAGTGGCTTGTCTAAGGTCACCCCCCACCCCCCACAGTTCATGGCAGAAGGGAGTCCAAGCAGGGACTCTCTAATTCACATCTTAATCTTTTACTTCCCATCACATGACAGACCATGCTTGGTAAGTCTGGCAGCAGGTGCTCTCAAGTTTCAGTTACATATTTAAGGTATGTTATACCCCATCCTTCCAGGTAGTTTATAAAAAAAAATCTTAAAAAGGTATTTCTGTTCTCTGATTGATACTCCCTGTCTAAAACGTCCTGCTTGGGATTCTTGACATCAGCGGTCAAGCAAGAACAAACCTGATTATCTCTTGTGGTTTGTTTAGAGTGATGCAGAAAATTGATAGTTCTATCTTTTAAACTGACATCTATTACATTGTTGATATGAATTGCTTCCTTTTGCTATCACTTGTTTTAATGCATTTACTCTTGCAAACCTTTATCCCAGGATAAAGGGAGAGATAGAAGGTTTTTTTAATAACTAATTAAATAACTTAATTATAGCCAAACCTAGTAACACTTAGGAAGTGCCGTTCCTACCTGTCACCTACAATGCAAAGACCGCATCCTGGCTGCCCAGACCAGATCGGCTATATGACTCATCTTTCTCTTCTCTGTTCCCCACATACGTAAAAAGCGGCTTAGAAAAGTTCAGAGTCCCTTGCTATTGTTGTTATCGAGATTTCTGGCTAAATAGCAAATAAATAGCTAGAAGGTGACTGGAGGCATGTCCCCTCAGCCCCAGAAAAAAGTCCTAGCTAAAGAAGATGTTACCAGGAGTATGTCAAGAATAAAAACTAAAGTTTGAGTGTGTGGCAGAGGAGGAGACAGAGGGAGTGGAGTTTGGGCTCTGTCAGCTGTAAGCATGTCATGATCCTGGCTGCTTTCTCTGCAGATCTGATGCCAAACTGTGGACTTGCCTGCTGTGAATGTTTAAACTCTGTCAATCTATTGATACTGGTAAATAAAAAACTCAAAAAGGACGAAATGCCATAAGCCTCCAGTGATATTATTCAAAAGGAAACCTCTTTGAACTTCTCACTGACAAGAAAATTGGGGGAGTATAACACCCTAGGTACAATTTATCAGTTGCTGAAAGTGACCAAACCCTGTAAACCCTGAAATTTACCTTTTTGCAGCTTAAGTCCATATTCCACAGTGTCTGGAAGAGAAAGGGAAACAGAGATCAGGCCACTGTCTTGATAACTAATCTAGCGGTAGTAATGTCAATACGAATTCATGAGACCCACAGGTATACCGGTAGGGCGGTATATAAATTCAATTAATAGTACAGTAGTAGTAGCAGTAGTAGTAGTAGTAGTAGTAGTAGTAGTAGTTTAAAACTATCTGAAACTCACCACGCTGGATATCCCTGTTGAGATTCTATTCCCAGTGACGTGGCAGCAGCTACAAACTGGAATAGTATAACTATTGATTCTCACACAGTGGTGTGATAAAGTTTTGTTATGTCTACATTTCTGTGCTGAGCCTGCGCACTCAGATTGCTTTCACTTTCTCCTCTCTCCTCTCTGCTTTGTACCGAGAAGGACGGCAGCAGGCATGGCTGCTGAGAATAAAAGTCTTTAGCCTAAAAGGCTGAGTGTGTTGTTTTCCATATGGGAACAATCACTTATGAAAGCAGCTCCCTGGACTCTTGTGTAGCAGGGATGAGCTGCAGTGATTGCCTTTGCTATTGGGGCAGTTGCAAGAACTTGCCCCAGGCAGGGTAAATCATAACAGTGGTAGCAGAGGACGGTTCGGTTCGATTCCATTGGACTCTGATGAATGATTCCAGAGCAGATGACGGGCCGACTGCAGCTACATTCAGCCGGTGAGAAAAGCGTCTGAAAACAGCATTCCACAGTTCCGGGGGAGGTCGAGCTGAAGATAGCGGCCGATTCCAGCCGAGAGGGAGAAGCTGTAAACCAGACTGTGAGTACACCGAGCAAGATTTACGAGGCAATTAAACCTCTGCTGCAAAACCTTGATCTCTGAGAACAGAGACAAGTTTATTTTTCACTATGGCTGGCAAAGATAAATCTATCGGCAGCTCCCTGTGTCCTCTATTGACGGACAATAATTATCAGACGTGGCGAGTTAAAATGGAGGCAGTGCTTACACGCCAAGGATTATTAGATGTCACTATTAATCCACCACCCGCGATGCCAAGTGCCCGATGGACAAGTCGGGATGCTCAGGCAAAGGCCACAATAATACTGCATTTAGACGATTTCCAGTTGATTCACGTCAGAGACGTAAATCATGCAAATGACTATTGGGTTGCTTTGGAACAAGAGCATCTGAGAATTCAGACAGCCAGCTCAATGCTGTATTTTCAGCGGCTAACAAACCTTCGCTTGAAGAAGGGAGAGAATTTACGTTCTCATTTGAACCACATGAAGCAGCTACGCTCTGAACTGGTGCAGAGAAATGTACATATGCCAGAAGATATATATTGTTTCATGATGCTAAATAGTCTGCATGATCAATACAAAACAGTTGCCAGTCAATTGGGGACCATCGACCCCCAGAATTTAAATGTTGCAAGGGTTGTTTCAACTTTGCTGAACGAGGAAGACAGATGTAATGCTCAACATGAGGCTAACAACAGGGGGAGCACAGAGGAAACCTATGTATCTCCATCTAGTGTTTCAACTGAGCAAGTGCATGCTGTTAAAGTTGTTTACTGTGCAAACTGTGGCTTCAAGGGGCACACAGCTGAAAAGTGCAGAAAGCCCAGAAAGGCTGCACGGAATCAACAGGCCAGTGGATCTGGAGGAAAGGGGCGTGCCAAACCTACAGTGACACGACCATTTGCATTGCTTACCCAAGGCATGCAGGATCCAGACATAGACTATTCTTTTGTCCTAGACTCAGCGGCCACAGACCACATGAGCTGTAACGAGCGTCTATTCAAGGACTTTAAAAGGCAAGAATGTACTATTTCGCAGGCCAATGGCACACATTTGAAATCAACCGGAATTGGGACGGTTTTTCTCACAAGTCTACAGCTGACTATAAATAATGTGTTGTATGTGCCTGACCTAAAATACAATTTGCTCAGCATACCAAAGATTACTGAACTGGACTTGGAACTTTTATTCCACAAAGATCATTGTGTGATTTCCAAGGATGGAGAAGAGGTCCTTAGAGCTCAGAAGAACAAAGATAGACTATTTCTATTATCTTTTGATCCTGATGATTGTTGTTATGATGTTGTTGATGACAAATCTTTTGCAGGTGCAGCTAAGTCAAAGAAGACTTCAAAACAGCCCAGCAAGGACAGCGTCACACATTGTTTCCAGCTTATTTGTGCTGATGTTTATGGCCCATTGCCACAATCACGTGGCAACGCCAAATATTATTTGTTATTGGTTGACAAATTTTCAAAGTTTGCATGGTGCTATGTGTTGCAAAGTCCGCAGCAAGTTTTAGCCAAATTCAAAGAATATTGTGCTAAGATGAAATTCATGCATGATGGTAAAATTGATTGTTTGTATACCAATGAATTACCAGTCTTTCTTTCACAGGAATTTCAGGATTTCCTAGACCAGCAGAGCATACAGCACAAAGTTGCTGTGAGCCAGTCATCATGGGATAATGACATTTGTATTAAGGTTAATGCTGAATTGAAAGCTGGAATGCAGGCACAATTGCTTTGTTCAAAATTGCCTGACAAGAATTGGGCTGAAAGCCTATACAGTTTCATTTATACATGGGTCAGAGAAGTTCCAAAAGGTATGGAACAAAGCCCATATGAGATACTGTTTGAGAAAAAACCTTATCTGAAGCATTTAAAGGTTTTTGGTTCTCAGATTTGGGTGGAGTCAATGGACAATACTCCTACCAAAGGCATTTTCTTAGGATATGAGAAAGGTCAATACAGAGTTCTGTTGCCTTCCTCAGACATAGTAATTCTAACTAATGAAGTAGAATATACTGTAAAGCAAGAGACACAAGTGCTCGAAAGCTTTCCTATTGATGCCGATACACATTCTGATACCAATAGCAGTGCTAGTTCCACAACAAGTAGTTCTGACACAGATGACACAGTCATCGAGAAAGGAACTCATGCAGTTCACAGACCATCAGATACATATGATGCAGATGATATGCTAGAATCCATAGAGCCACTGTTCACTATTGGTAAGAGTTCTCCCAAAAGTCCTGAAAGGGAGACACACTCTAAAGAAGATTTGCACCTTATGCGCAGATCTGAAAGAGTCACAAAGGGACAAGCACCCAAAAGGTACTCTAGTGAGTTTGCAATCTCAGCGAAAGCCAATATAGCTGTTGCTCACACTCACACAAAATGTGCAGGCACACAGGCACCAATCACACAAGTGAACAAGCCAAAACAACAGGTTAACACTGTTTTTCCCAACACTAAAAGAGCAAATGCTCTAGTCCCCTGGAGAATTGGTAAACAAAGGCTCAATCTGGTAAATCCAGTCTCAGAGAGTTCCACAGGTGGAACACAGGCGACATATTTTGTATATGATAACTGTTTGTTTAATTCTCTTAATGATGCTTTAGCTTTTGCCACTCTCTCTTTGTCCAGAATCGGGGGAGGATGTTGAGATTCTATTCCCAGTGACGTGGCAGCAGCTACAAACTGGAATAGTATAACTATTGATTCTCACACAGTGGTGTGATAAAGTTTTGTTATGTCTACATTTCTGTGCTGAGCCTGCGCACTCAGATTGCTTTCACTTTCTCCTCTCTCCTCTCTGCTTTGTACCGAGAAGGACGGCAGCAGGCATGGCTGCTGAGAATAAAAGTCTTTAGCCTAAAAGGCTGAGTGTGTTGTTTTCCATATGGGAACAATCACTTATGAAAGCAGCTCCCTGGACTCTTGTGTAGCAGGGATGAGCTGCAGTGATTGCCTTTGCTATTGGGGCAGTTGCAAGAACTTGCCCCAGGCAGGGTAAATCATAACAATCCCTGCATAACCAGGGCAGGGGTGATGTCAAGTTCAGGCCTGACCAAATCTTGGGAGGAGGAGCAGGAACCCCAGAAGATCTCCCCATCAGCAAGAAGATACAGACATCCCTGTTCCAGGACGGGAGGCCTCAACCCCAGTCCCCTCTGCTCCTGGCTGGCTCTTGGACAACCCCCATCTTTCCCTCCTTCTGCCCCCCTTACATCAATCTCAGGGCCAAAGGAACAGAGGAGATGCCAGAAAAGCTGTAGGTGAGGCTACTTGGGAAATGGGAGAGGTGTGTGAAAGCACCTAAAGCCTGGTTGAGAGATGTGAAGCAGTAAAACACAACCTTTTAGACGACTCACAACTTATGTGAGGGTTACATTCCATTTGAGATCTGGGACGTTCCCACAAGATCTCGATGGAGCCTCTCAGAGCCCAATAAGCACGGCAGAAGCAGAGCCCAGTAAACAATGATTTCCTGCCCCGCTCTCTATCTATTTTTTAGCAATCCACAAAAAGCTGTGATAGCGTAAGTAAAAGCAGCACAAGCTGTGAGTCTTCTGCATATGAAAGCATGGCCCCTAGATACTGAAAGAGAATAAATAAATAAACCTTCCATTTTCCTGGCATGGCTAATATTCCGTATGACCTGGAGCCTGTCATGAACACTTCTACACATCCAGTATAAAATATTTCAGCCCTTTTTTAACTACCTCTGAATTTATTCATGACTCCCTCCAGGAAGGGATTTATATCACAGAAGTCCCAGATCCTCCACTTCAGGGCAGGAGGAAAAGCCACAGAAGGATCCTCTAAGTTCTCCTTCTCCTGAGACCTGGGAGGAGAAGAACAAAGTCAAGTCACCATCCTCCCAATGGAAGGAGCTTTCTAACAAGGTAGGCGTCTCATCCTGGTCATAAAGGCACGATGGAAGACTTGGGAGCAGGGTTTTTCCTATGGCAAAAGGGAGCATCCAGATTGCGTGTGGATCTAGAGAGCAACTAACATGTTGAAGGAAAACCAACAGACACCTGCTTCCAAAATATATGGAAGGAAATATATCAATATGAGATTGAAGGGAAAGAAGTTGATATATGCAAATTATTATTTGGAGGAGAAGTGAACCATACTGAGATTTTAAGACTACACCAGATTTAGTGAAGCATTTCAAGTGATTCATGAGCAAAACAAAATAGAATAAAAATAAAAATAAAATAAAAAAGATCTGGTATGTGCATTTCTGAAATATAAGGAAGTTCAGAAAGCTTTAGAATGGCTTCTGCAATTAACATTATAAATGTGTTTTAGTACAGTGGTTATATTTTACAAATGGAGAAAAAAATAGAAAGTAAAGCAGTATTTTCTAAACATGGGAGGGTTTGAAGTTGTCTGGAGGACAAGCCTCTCAGCAGCTGCTATTCACGATGGCTGGGTTGAAGGCAGTGGTGCCTCTGAAACCACAGGAAGGGAGTGTCCTCTGAGGCTCGCATCCAGCTAGCTGCAGGTTTCCTACTGGCTTCTGGTTAGTCACTGTGAAAACAGGATGCTGGGCTAGATAGGCCACTGGCCTGATCCTGCAGGGCCCTTTCTCACATTCTAATGGCTGAGGAAGAACGTGCAGGAGCCTGAAATACACTGGATATTTAAGTGTAAGTTATAGTGAAGATATTTACAATCACCTTTGGAATGTACCCCTTTTTGTATCAATCTCAGAATAAATAAATCGATCACGGAGAAGGGCCTTCAGAGATGTGTAATGGGAACAGCTTCCTTCCCATGTTTACAGATGGGACCAATTGCTACAAATGACTGTGAAAACGTGTCCCTATTTTTGTCTGTGATTTTGAGAAATGGACAATGGAGTCCTAAGCTATCTCTGGATGGAGGAACTGGAACTCTGGAAGTTTCTCACCCATTAAACAGGAACTTTCCTACCATCTTAAAGCAGCAGATTTCCATCACTTACCTCTGCAAGAAGCTTCTGATATCCTGGATGGAAGAAAAGAAAAAGATATCCGTGGAGCCATTTCTGCAGAGAGCCCTGGGGTCAGTTATAAATACTAAGCAGTTGAAGCAGAGAGAGGTTAGCCAAACAGAAACAAAAGATCCCCAATAAAATATGCAGTGCCACACAATTTTGGAATAACCATGAGATGGCAAAAGGGACGCGGGTGGTGCTGTGGGTTAAACCACAGAGCCTAGGGCTTGCCGATCAGAAGGTTGGCAGTTCAAATCCCCGCGACGGGGTGAGCTCCCGTTGCTCTGTCCCAGCTCTTGGCAACCTAGCAGTTCGAAAGCACGTCAGAGTGCAAGTAGATAAATAGGTACCGCTCTGGGGGGAAGGTAAACGGCGTTTCTGTGTTCTACTCTGGTTCGCCAGAAGCGGCTTAGTTATGCTGGCCACATGACCCGGAAGCTCTCTCGGCCAATAAAGCGAGATGAGCGCTGCAACCCCAGAATTGTCCGCGACTGGACCTAATGGTCAGGGGTCCTTTTACCTTTACCTTATGAGATGGCAAAAGTCAGTGATGACTAATAAAAGGTCCTTTTCTCCCCTTTTGGCCAAGTCACTGAAACACCTGAGAGATTCAATCCCATCACCCTGATTTGCCATTTTGCCTGCAGTGCATGCTGGTTCTGTGTTCACCTGCAACCAATCGGTCCTCTGATATGTACATCCCACACTCAATCATATCCTATGAACCACCCTGAGACCTGTGGGTATAGGGCAGTATACAAACTTATTTAATGATGATGATGATGATGGTGGTGATGATGATATTGGCTTGTGGGCTTTCCAGAGACCTCTGGTTGGCCAATACGAGAAGAGGGTGCAAGACAGAAAGGGCCTGAGGTTTGATGTAGTGACAATTTGAAGAAAATATTGGGGGGAGGCAGGTAAGCCCCACTCCACATAATCAATCACAAGATGCAGTCCACACACCCCATTTCAATAGAAATGTCCATTATTGGGGAGGCTGGACCCCTCAAATATTTTATTGGGGCATCCAAGGGACCTCAGCCCCTCCTATGCCAGGGCTGACACCTTTTACCATTCATGTACTGCTTCTTTCTCTTACAAGAGTATTTTTATGTGGGGGAGGACTAAGAAATGCCTGTAGTCTGAAGCTGCACACTTCACCCTCTCGCATCAAGACCAGGCCTGACCTGCAGGAGTTCACTCGCTGGCTCCTGAAGCTTCTCCTCCATCTCCCGAATGGCGTGTTCAAAAGAGGAGAGTTCCCCGGAGAGTCTGGCCAGGTGCTCCTCCCTTTTTGCTGCAATCTCCTTCTCCACCTCCGCCATCTGGGCCAGAATAAGTTTCTCTTTTTCTTCCAGAAACTGGTGCATTTGCCTGATCTCAGCCACCATCCATTCCCTCTCTGCTTCAATTTGCTCCTGCACCAGCCAAAACAGAAAAAGGAAGAGAACACTTCAGACATATAGTCTGCTGTTGCAGGATAAAAAGACCAGCTATCAGAATTCACTTGGAAGGGCATGTCTGCCATTTTAGAGAGATCACCGCAGCAGGAAAAGAGTTTCATAAAAATCTACAAGCCCACTCCCTCCTTCCAATGGTCTTTCATGCCCTGTATTTCAGTTTCCTCACATACTGATTCTAGACCAGGGATCCCCAAACTAAGGCCCGTGGGCCGGATAAGGCCCGAGGGACTTGTTTATCCAACCCGTGGCGACCCCCGCCGCCCACTGCCGCCGCCTGCTCTTACCAGCGCTGCACTGCATGGCTGCCCACTTCCGGGTCAGAACTGCGCCAGAAATAGCATGTGTGTACGCGTATGGGCGCACGCTTCCCCGCCCTCCGACCCGCCGTGTGATTGGCACTGGAGACACCGGCCCAAGGCGCCATAAGCTTGTTCTAGACCATGTGTAGGCAAACTAAGGCCCAGGGGCCAAATCCGGCCCAACTGCCTTCTGGATATGGCCCGTGGATGGTCTGAGAATCGCCGCATGGATCTGATTCTGATCATTTGGGCTGTGCCATTCCCCCCCCCATACACACACCATTGTAGCGCCTCTTCCCTCCTTCCTCCTGGCTTCTCCCCGCCCTGCCTAGAGCTGAGAGCAGCTGTGGAGGAGGTAGGAAAGCAGGGAGGCGGGAGGGGCTGGGGGAGAGGGGGAGAGAGGAGCCCCCCTTCACCAGGATCCCCATTGCCCAGGGCTGGGGTCAACCCCTTATTGCGTCTCCTTTCAGTCTCCAGATATGTATATAACTATGTGTGTGTGTAGTTCGGCCCACCACAAGATCTGAAGGGCAGTGACCTGCCCCCTGCTGAAAAAGTTTTCTGACTATAGCATTTTTCACTTCCAAGAAACAGTGATGCTTACAAGCAGGTCTTGGCTTTCCTTTTCTGCATCTGCTTTAAACACCATAATTTTCTTTCGTTCCTTTCTCATGTTGTCTAGACAGCTGCGTAGTTGATCCTGAAAAGAAAAGAAAATTCCAGCTGAGTGGATTTCTCTCTATCTCTCTAGTATACATAATATCAGGCAACTGAATCATATGCTTTCAGACATTATAAGTTTCATAAGGCTGCACAAACGCTCCTGCTAGAGTGGGTGGGGAGAATACATTATTTCAAGATTATCTTGGCATTATTCCTGCATTGCAGGGGGTTGGACTAGATGACCCTTGGGTCCCTTCCAACTCTAAGATTCTATGATCTTGCAAGCCTGGCTTGTCTACAGCTATTCCACCCCCCAACCAAATCCAGAGCAGAGGCGTAGCATGGGCCAGCCTGGGGGGCGCCTGTTGTGAGCTGTTGCGTCCTTCACACAACGTCTTCCATCTGTCGGGCAGGTAAGAAGGACTATCTGGCTGGCACCCTGCCAGCCCCACACAGCTTTTGCAAATCTCACAAACTGGTGCTGGACTGCAGTGTGCCATAAGACTTGCACCCCTCAAAGGAGGGCAGCAGCGCCCGCGTTGGCTGGCCAAGCTCCCCACTGCATGGCCGAGCAGGTGGCACAATGCAGCCCCTTAGCCCCAGTTACTGGGGGTCGCTCCACCAGCACAACCTGTCCCCATGGAGTGTGGCACGCCCTGGGCACCAGCAATGAACGCTCCACCACTGATCCAGAGTGTTTTCCTACCTTGTACTCCTGGGACGCCTCCTCTATAGGAACCACCTGGTGGCTTTTGTGCTCCTTGGATCTGTCACAAACCAGACAGATGGGGGCTTCATCCTCCTTGCAGAACAGCTTCAGGGGCTCCTGGTGCTTCTTGCAAACTCTCTCCTTTCCTCCTGCCTCCTCTTTTCTGCCCAGAAGACTGAATCTCTTGGTTATTTCCACAAAATTTGCCAGCTGCTGGTTTCGCCTGATGCTGCCTGGTTCCACTGTTTTCCTGCACTGAGGGCAGGAAGCCTTTGCCTGGGATTTCCCCCAGTATTGGGTCAGGCAGGATCGACAGAAGTTGTGCCCACACTCCGGGATGATCACTGGATCCCTGAAACACTCCAGGCAGATGGGGCAAGTGGTTTCTTCGCAGAGATCCTGCATGGGACCCTCAGAAGCAGCCATGGCCACCTCCCCAGGAAGAGAGAGTTGGTTTCATTTTCTCTCTTTTCCGTCTGCAAATGGGTGTGTTTCCTCTCCAGGAAATTCAGATTCAATGCGTCCAGATCTCTGCTGATATGGAGCTGTGAAGTTGGCTGGAGCAGAGAGCCTCTTTTGTGTAGAGGAAATTAATTTCATTATTTTAAAAGGAATGCTCTGGGCGGCTGCTCCTTTAAGGAACCATTTCCAGGGAGAGCTGGAGAGAAGTGTGGTTGTATTTTCCCTAACTTCACATGAGCCTCAGACTAATTTTAAAACTGATTAATGAATCCTAACTCCATTTCCCCCACAAATTGCTCCATTTCCAGCTCTTAGCCTCGATGTAAAGAGGAGACGCAGCCCAACTCTCCATCATAGTGCCTATTTTTAGTGAGTGTGGACAAAATCCCCGGCCTCTCTGATAACCTGCAAAAACTCTGGGACCAACACTAGGTGAACACTGGGATTACATGGCATTTTTAGCAATACGAGAAACTGGGTCTTTCATAATCAAAAAATGACTGGGTCCTTTTTAATCTGCTATGAAGCCCCAGTGAAGCTGAAAGGAGGGAGAGTCAGGGCAGGCAAAAGGAAGGACTTCTCTTCACACCGGATTTTGTGGGATTCCGGTTAATTTTGCCATGTGCAGAAGGTCTGGAGGGTGACGTTAGGGAGGGGATCTGAGGCTGAGGCTGACAAGTGGGCAGATACCTGGAAAAACAAACTCAGGCACTCTTTGGGGAAAGGTGAGTGATGGGGAGGTACAATTAGAGGTATAGAAAACCTGGCAAAAGTGGACAGGAATACGATTTTCTTCCTCGTAGGCTGTGACCTAAAGTTCTTGTATGTGCCAAATGCTGCAACGCTCCTAATTTTGAGGCCTTTCCATAGGAAGCCTCCTGTTTTGGGAGGTTTATAATGCTTGATGTTTTTATTATGTTTTCAGATGTGCTGTAAGTCACCCAGACTGGCTGAGGAAACCCAGCAGATGGTTGGGGCATAATAATAATAATAATAATAATAATAATAATAATAATAATAATAATTTTATTACTTAAAAAGTGTGCCCCACTCAAAGGTAATAGTTTGCATGCTAAACATGCAGTCCTTGATTTAACACCAATGTCCCACACCTACCTTTAACTGATGAATGAGTGGGAAGGGAGAGAAAGAGGCGAATGCTTTTAATATTTATGGGCAGAGCCTGGATCATTTTGCAAGGTCTGAGAAATAATAGATTCTGATTGGCTGGAGGTTCTAGTCTATGGAAGGGGGGGAAATAAGTGAGTGTGGGGACAAAGCACATGGGTTGTCTACAGGGCCGTCTTAAGCATATCCGGTGCCATGGTGCAAAGATCCTTCCGGCGCCCCCGCCCCACACCCTCATTTCCCAGACTTGTCGACCTTTTTTTAGGGAGGGAACACCAGCTGTGGCGCAGAAAGCCTCTTGGGACGGGATGCTGCTGCCAGTGACACGCCCAGCTTTGCGGGGCTGGAGGAGGCGGGCAGCAGCTGGAGGGCGGCTCCTCTGGCAGGGAAGAGGCAGAGGCTGGCTGCGGCGCCTCCCGGCTCAGCTGGCTGCTCCGTGCCACGGTGGCCACAGCAGGCGGAGGCTCTTGACGGGCGCTGCTTCGGCACGGCATGGCGGAGGCAGGCGAGGGCGGCAAGCTGATGTGCCTCAACCCGTTGGGCGAGCGAGCACACCAAGGCGTGTGCACCACTCCCGCTGAGCGTCAGCTCGGTTTTTTCCCTTTTAGCCTTCTGGCGCCCTGCAGAATTCGGTGCCTGCAGGCTAAAAGGGGAAAAAACGAGCTGACGCTCGGCAGGAGTGGCACACTCACCCTCGCTCACTCAGCGCGCTCATTCAGTGTTCCCCAGACTTTCGCCTGGCATCTTCCAGAACTTGGCGCCCCGGCGCCCCTCACCACTAGTGTGCATGGGTAAGATGCCCCCAGTTGTCTAGTCAGAACAGATTTAGTTGACCACATGAACCATCATAAGAAAGAAGATTCAAAACCTGGGTGGATATAATACAGTGGTACCGCCGGTTGTGAACTTAATTCGTTCCGGAGGTCCATTCTTAACCTGAAACCGTTCTAAACCTGAGGCCGCACTTTCGCTAACAGGGCCTCCTGCTGCCACCGGTGCATGACTTCCACTTGCATCCCAGGGCAAAGTTTGCTACCAGGAGCAAATACTTCCGGGTTAGCAGAGCGCGTTACCCAAAGCATTCGCAAGGAGGACGGTACGTAACTCGAGGTTCCACATATACAGAATCTGGGAGCGAGCCGTTGTGTCAAATGACAGCCTCTACGCTGTCTTGGCAGCGAATCTTTCCTCCTGAGCAACCAATAAATGAATTCTAGGTGTCAATCAAAGCAATTTCTACCTTGAGCTTCCTTACCTGGTGAAGTCTCCTGCAGGCCAGAGTGTGGGCTTTCTATGCAGGGGGTGGGCAGTTTGCATTTGTCCCCCAGGAGCATTTCTCAGCAAATGTTTATCTGGCAGTCCTGTCGAAGCGAAGAGCTGGCTCGGCCGTTGTCTCGAGGGCTGTTTGCACACACGCGTGTTCATCGCACGCTTCCTCAGCGCTCGATGTCTGGCGGCTGAACATGCAAAATGACTCCACAGGGAAGCATGGTGTCAGGGGTGGTGTGCAAGTGGCTCTTGGGGCGGCTGATTCATCACAAGCCCCCATCAGACGCTGCCGTCGTCCAGTGAGGGACAGACCTGGATTCCCTTTAAGACTGTGGCTCTAAGCCTATTTATTTGGGAACAAGTTCCATTGCGGGAAGGGGAAGCAGAGAGAAGGGACAGCCCACGCGAATGTGTTTGGAGGGTGGGGCAAATAGTCCCAAGATCTTAATGCTCCCACTTGAATTGATTGTGAGTTGGGCAGGTGAGCTTTTAACCAAAGCTGGCAATCTGTCAAAAGTGCTGTGTGTTTGTGTGTGTGTGTGTGTGTGTGTGAGAGAGAGAGAGAGAGAGAGAGAGAGAGAGAGAGAGATGCATTGATGTGCCGTTGGGTCACTAGACGTGGGAACTACAATGTCTACTGCGCATGCATGAGATGAGAACGAATTCACAGTAGGTTCCTGTGGAACACCCTCCCATCAGATGTGAAACAGATAAACAACCACAAAACATTCTGAAGACATCTGAAGGCAGCCCTGTATTGGGAAGTTCTTAATGTTTGACATTTTATCATGCTTGTATATGTGCTGTAAGCTGCCCAGAGTGGCAGGGGAAACCGAGCCAGATGGGCGGGGTATAAATAATAAAATTGTTATTAAATAATTATTACTATACAGAGCCAGAAGATTTATTAACTTTTTTATTAAAAGATAAACATAATTTTAGCTGGTTTTCTGCCATCTCTCTTAAACTTAGTCAAATAGGTTTTACAATGGATTCCCTCTTATCATATGATGAATCTCGCATCTTTTCACTAATCAAGCAGAGGCTGTTAGATAATGAATACCAAAAACTTCATCCCTTCCGGCCACCGGTATGTTCCCCTGCTTATCTGGGGTTACAACCCCATCATGGAACGATGCCCAATTATTTCTATAACTTGGTGACTCCCTTACACCGCAGAGTATTCATGTTGGCTCGTTTGAATGCCTTCCCGTCCTTCGTGATGTCTGGAAGACTTAGAGGCATTCCTTACCAGAGCAGACTCTGCACGTGTGGCCGGAATATGCCTGACTCTCTAGACCACATAATTTTGGACTGCCCTCTTTTTAGCACCCTTCGTGCTGACCTTATAACGTCCTTTTCATGGCTTGAGTCTCTTCCTAATAATCAACGCAAGGTGCAGTTTCTTTTGAGAGATGTCTCTCCATCAACCACCAGAGCCTTGGTACAGTTTTTGTCTAGAATCTTCGAAGTGAAATCTGGGGGAGCTTGGTCTACATAATAGGCCGAAGAAGTTTCCTTTTATTGTATGTAATATAAACATGTTGTTGTTTTATATATGCCAATAAAGGTGCTGAATACTGAATACTATTCTGAGACTGGAATAATGTGAGTCAGGACTGGAAGTTTTAATGGATAACATGAGGTAAGCAAACCAGCTCCTTGAGTTGGAACCTGCCAGGTCCCATGGGAAGCAGTTCTTGGACTGTCCTTCTCCCATAAAGACCCTTTTATGGATCCGTAAGATGAGCACGCAACCCCAGAGTCGGACACGACTGGACCTGATGGTCAGGGGTCCCTTTACCCTTTACCTTTTAACTGCTTGGCATTAGGGCTTCTGACTTTTCTGCTCATTGCAGAGAGATCTGTGTGGATCTGTCTGTTCACTACAAAGCACCCAAGAGAAAATAAATGTATACATGGGAATCTACCACACCCACCCACCCTGAAATTCCCTAGATTGTCTCTGTTCTCTCCTCAGAGCTTCTGTCAGGGGCTCCTCATTGTTTGTTACATGAGGCCTGAAACCTACATGGGGGTTATGTTCTGGGGGTCTGCATTCAAAGGCAAAATCACACAAAGGCAGGAAGACCCCCAGAAATGCCTTCTGCGACCTTCCTAAAGGGCAGTAAGGAAGGCGGAGGAGAGTTTAAGCCAGGGGTCAGCAACCTTTTTCAGCCATGGGCCGGTCCACCGTCCCTCAGACCATGTGGTGGGCTGGACTATGTTTTGGAGGGGGGTACGGGGGACTAATGAATTCCTATGCCCCACAAATAACCCAGAGATGCATTTTAAATAAAAGGACATTCTACTCATGTAAAAACACGGTCATTCCCGGACCGCCCGTGGGCCAGATTGAGAAGGCGATTGGGCCGCATCCGGCCCACGGGCCTTAGGTTGCCTACCCTGGTTTAAGCCCTCTGCCTTCCTTTCTGGTCTCTGGAGGCTCTTGTGAGATATCACATGGCCCCTTCCGAGTGTTACTTCCCAGCCTTGCGCCCTCTTGATTCTGTATTTTTGTGTTGATGAAGCATACAAGGCAGTGATTGTGTAACTAAGTCGCGTGCAAATTTTGGGCTTCTTTGGATATAGAGATTTCACTGAAATGCCACAGAGCATTTCACAGAGCCCTAAGCAGCAGCAAAGAAGGTGGTATTTTGGCTCTTGCATCTCCACAGCCAGTGAAGGTCTTGGGGGAGGGAAAGGGAAACTGGAAACAGGATGGAGGCTGAGGGAGGTTTTAAGTGATGCTTAATCAGAATTCTGATTTTATTCCGAAGTAATGAGGGTATTCTCCATAGAAAGCTGTAAGTCAGACTTCATTGACTTTTGGGAGGCTGGAAAAAGTACTACATCAGAACAGGCATGAGGGTAGGGTTGATTTTGTGTCTATTATTAGTATGCTTCTTTCCCCCTTTGCCCCCCTGCACCAACTGAAGCAGCTGATTCCCAAGGGAGACCATGAGGGAAAGACAACAGGCAGGTTTTAGGACTGACAGGAGACTCAACCAATCGGTGCTGTTTACAAAAGCAGCCTGAGAAAAGAGAGTTGCACCATGATGGGCACTCGGGTCAGCCAATCACTGTTCTGCCAATATGGCTGCCCCTTTAATGCCTCTGAGAAAAGAGAAAACTTAGATTGAAGATGTTGTGATATGTATCTGCTTGTCTGTCTCTATCCTCAGGGAGTGCTAAGTGGCCTTTGGCAGACACATAAAACAAGGGCTGGAGGGTCTCTCCTGAGAAGGAGGCTGCTGGGAATGCCTGGAGAAGGGCTGCTGTATCTGCATCGTAAAAGGACACCCGTCCCCCTTCACAGTTCAGGGTTACGCGGATCCTCTTGGGCTCCTCATGGGGGGAGCAGAACTTGTACACACCTTCCCACTTCCCCAAACCCCAGATCCCTTCTATAGGATCAAAAGAGCAAACACCCTTCCTCTTCACAGACTTTCTGGCAACCCCCACCCCCCACCCCTCCTCTCCTCCCACAATGACCTCCCAGAAATGTCTGCCTGATGTGAAACCCTCACATCCCAGCACATAGAGGTATGGGTTAAATCTCTCAGGGTTGTCTGGCAGGTCTTGAGGCCCTTCTCCCTGTCTCACACTCTTTCGATCCTCAGACAGGATGAGCCAGGGATTTGCTGTGTCTGGATCCAAAGTTACGTTTTCTGTGGGGGCAGAGGAGGAAAGAGAAGAGAAACAACATCAACTGAGGAGCTCACTTTGCTTTAGACAGTAATGTAATTCCCTCTGAAATGAACAGGGACTCAGTTAACTGTGTTTGGGAGTAGGATGCTCCACAAGTTCTTAATAATAATTCTTGAAAACATCTGTACGGTTTTGGGGGAGTTGTGCCATCAAGAGGCACCCTACTATTTTCTGGTAATGAAAGCACTGTGCACAGAAACCTTACACCAGCCCTGTAAGTAAGGTCAACTTCATTATGCCCGTTTTTCAGACGGGAGGATTGAGGCTGAGAGTGGCTTCTTTACTCACCCCCAAAGCTCATGGCAGAAGGCGGCTTCAAAGCGGAGAGTCCCTGATTCACAGCTCAATCTTTTCCCTCACATCACATGACACACTATGCTTGAAATGCCAGGTAAATCTGACAGCAGGCCACAGCAGAGAACACACCCTTCTCATGGCAACAACCCAAGTTCAGTTATGTATTTAAAGGATGTTTTGCCCCACCGTTCCAGGCAGCTTATAAAAAGTAAAAACAATGACACCCATAAAACTGTCTGTATGCTCTGCTGCTTATGAAAGCGATTAGTCTCCCATGAACCTCTCTGTGTGAAATGACCTTCTTGGGGCTCTGAGAGTGAATCAGGGGGGCTCTCGTTTTGGTGTTCCGTTGCACCAGAAGCAGCTTAGTCATGCTGGCCACATGACCCAGAAAAACTGTCTGCGGACAAACGCCGGCTCCCTCGGTGTGTATAGTGAGATGAGCGCAGCAACTCGAGTCATTTGCGACTGGACTTAACTGTCAAGGGTCCTTTACCTTTACCAACCTAAGTATAATTTATCACTTCCGAAAGTGACAGAAAACTTGTAAGGCAGACATGGAAAGTGCTAACTGGGGGGGAATAAGGACTGGACTGAAGAGCTGCAATGACCTCATCTTTTGAGAATTAGATTCCATTTCTCCCGAAATTGTGCCACCATTCGACCCTGGAATTTACCTTTTTGCAGCTGAAGTCCATATTCCACAGTGTCTGGAAAAGAAAAAGGTACCGAGATTTAGCATCACACCATCATTCAGATAACAAACTTGGAAAGAACAATATGAGCTCATGAGATTGTAGCCAGGGTGGTTGTGGACTACAAGTCCCATCATCCCTAACCACTGGCCACTCCAGCTGGAGATTATGGGAGTTGCAGTTAAAACTATCTGAAACTCTCCATACTGGCTATCCCTGCATAACCAGTGCAGGGGTGATGTCAAGGCTCAGTCCTGCCCAAATCTTGGGAGGGGGAACAGGACCCCAAGAAGATCTGCCCATCAACAACAAGGTCCAGACATCCCTATTCCAGGATGGGAGGCCTCAACCCCAGTCCCCTCTGCTCCTGGCTGGCTCCTGGACAGCCCCCCTCCTTCCCTCCTTCTGCCCTTCTTTCATCATTCTCAAGGCCAGAGGAACAGAGGAGATGCCCAAAAGGCTGTAGGTGAGGCTACTTGGGAAATGGGTGAGGAGTGTGAAAGCACCCAAAGCCTGGCTGAGTCATGTGAAGCAGCAAAATACAACTTTTTACAGACAACTCACAATGTACGTGAGGGTTACTTTCCTGGGGATTGTTCATAAAGTCAGGCAAAATCAGAATTACCTCCCGAATCACCCTCTCCCATTAAAGATCTTAAATGGCTCAACAAGAGCCTCTCAGAGCCTAGTAAGCAATGCAGAGGGCTTTAAAGTGATTTTCATGGAGGGATTAAAAGCACTATTTCTCACAAGAGCCTCCACAGCCCAATAAGTGATTGTTTCCTCCCCACTTCCCATTTATTTATTTGTGATCCCCATCAAGCTGTGATTGTGTAAGTAAAATTAGCGTAAGTTGTGAGTCATCTGTATACGAAAGGGTGGCATCTGGATATTGGAGGATACATACATAAACCTTTCATTTTCCTGGCATTACTAATATTACATATGACCTGGAGCCTGTAATGAGCACTTTTAAACATCTAGTATAGAATCCTTGCAGCCCTTCTTCATTACCTCTGAATTTCTTCATGACACCCTCCAGGAAGGGATTTATATCGCAGAAGTCCCAGATCTTCCACTTCAGGGCAGGAGGAAAAGCCACAGGAGGATCCTCTAAGCTCTCCTTCTCCTGAGACCTGGGAGGAGAAGAACAAAGTCAAGCCAACATCTTTCCAATGCAAGAAACCTTCTGACAAGGCAGGTGTCTCATTCTGATGATAAAGGCATGATGGATGTATCATGAAGACTTGGGAGCAGAGTTCTTCCTATGGCAAAAAGCAGCATCAAGATGACGTGTGAATCTAGAAAGCATCTAAGATGTTGAAGGAAACTGACACACACCTGCTTCCATAATACATGGAAGGGAATATATGAAGATAAGACTGAATGTATGCAAATGAATTATTTAGAAGAAAAATTAACAATACAAGGTCCTTAGAAAGAGATCTAGAACTGCATCAGTTTTAGTGAAGTATTTCAAATGATTAAAGTTATTAATATTTTTAGCCCTGTGGTTACATTTAAAGTAGGGAGAAATATTAGAAATTAAAGCTGTATTTTCTAAACATGGAAGATTTAAAATATATATTGCAGTCATTTGGAGAACAAGGCTCTCAACACTTATCGGCCACGATAGCTGGGTCAAAGGCAGTGGTGCCTCTGAACTCCAGTTGCTGAAACCACAGGAGGGGAATGTCCTCTGGGGCTCGGATCCTGCTCGCAGTTTTCCCACTGGCACCTGGTTAGTCACTGTGAAAACAGGATGCTGGACTAGATGGGCCACTGGCCAGATCTAGCAGGGCATTTCTCACAGTCTTATGTCTGAGGAAGAACCTGCAAAAACCTGAAATATGTCAAATACTTAAGGTAAGTTATAGTGAAGATATTTACCTTTGGGGTGTCCCCCCTTTTCTGTACTTATTCCACAGTAAATGAATTGATCAGGGAAAAGGGAGAAATATGTAATGGAGAGGAATGAGGAATGGCTTCCTTCCTATGATTGTAGATGAGACAAATAGCTACCGTACAAATGACTATGAAAATGTGTCCCTATTTTTGTCTGTGATTTTGTGAAATGGACGATGGAGTCCTAAGCTATCTCTGGAAGGAGGAACGGGAGAGTGAGTTCTTCTCAAGAACTTTTCTAGCAACATAGTAAGGCAGGGGTTTTTCATCACTTACCTCTGCAAGAAGCTTCCAATATCCTGGAAGGAAATAAATAAATAAATCTGCAGTCAGTTATAAATACTACCGTAAGCAGCTGAGTGCCACCTTCTGGGAATCACAAGTATGGAGAGCACTACTGTTTTTTAGGCTTCCCAGAGACCTCTGGTTGGCCAATGTGAGAACACAATGCTAGAATGAAGGGGGCTGTGGTTTGATCTAGCAGGGCCCCTTTTATGACCCCAGGACTGATGCATTTCATTCTTCATGTATTGTTTTCTTTCCAGCAGCATTTATTTTGGGGGGGGGGGACGACGAAGACTAAGAAACACCTGTAGTTTGAAGCAGCACACTCCACCCTCTCTCATCAAGACCAGGCCTGACCTGCAGGAGTTCACTCGCTGGTTCCTGAAGCTTCTCCATCTCCCGGATGAGGCTGTCAAGAGAGGAGAGTTCCCCGGAGAGTCTGGCCAGGTGATCCTTCCTTTTCTTTGCAATCTCCTTCTCCAGTTCTTCCATCTGGGCCAGAATAAGTTCCTCCTGTTCTTCCAGAAATTGGTGGAGTCTCCTGAACTCTGCCACCATCTTTTCCCTCTCTGCATCTGTTTGTTTCTGCAGCAAGGAGATCGAAAGAAGAGAACATTGAGCCAATATCAGGCATCTAGTCTGCTGTTGCAGGATGAAGAGGCCAGTTATCCAAATTCCCTTGGAAGACCACTTCTGACATATTCAGAAGAGAAAGAGCTTTGTAAAGACTTACAAGCCCACCCACTCCTTCAAATGGTCTTTCATGCTCTGTAGGAGATCAGAAAGTGATGATCTTGATGGCAGAAAGTGAGGAGGAATTAAAGAACCTTTTAATAAGGGTGAAAGAGGAGAGCGCAAAATATGGTCTGAAGCTCAACATCAAAAAAACTAAGATCATGGCCACTGGTCCCATCACCTCCTGGCAAATAGAAGGGGAAGAAATGGAGGCAGTGAGAGATTTCACTTTCTTGGGTTCCATGATCACTGCAGATGGTGACAGCAGTCACGAAATTAGAAGACGCCTGCTTCTTGGGAGAAAAGCAATGACAAACCTAGGCAGCATCTTAAAAAGCAAAGACATCACCTTGCCAACAAAGGTCCGTATAGTTAAAGCTATGGTTTTCCCAGTAGTAATGTACGGAAGTGAGAGCTGGACCATAAAGAAGGCTGATCGCCGAAGAATTGATGCTTTTGAATTATGGTGCTGGAGGAGACTCTTGAGAGTCCCATGGACTGCAAGAAGATCAAACCTATCCATTCTTAAAGAAATCAGCCCTGAGTGCTCACTAGAAGGACAGATCCTGAAGTTGAGGCTCCAGTACTTTGGCCACCTCATGAGAAGAGAAGACTCCCTAGAAAAGACCCTGATGCTGGGAAAGATTGAGGGCACAAGGAGAAGGGGACGATAGAAGATGAGATGGTTGGACAGTGTTCTCGAAGCTACTAACATGAGTTTGGCCAAACTGCGAGAGGCAGTGAAGGATAGGCGTGCCTGGCATGCTCTGGTCCATGGGGTCACGAAGAGTCGGACACGACTGAACGACTGAACAACAACAACAACAACAACAGGAGATCAGACCATTCTAAAATAAACCTCTTTCTGTATTCTGTATTCATTTCCCCAGATTTTGATTTAAGACTGCAGCACTTATTCACTTTCAAGTAACAGCGATGCTTACAAGCAGGTCTTGGCTTTCCTCTTCTGTGTCTGCTTTAAGTTCCAGAATCTTCTCCCTCTCCTTCCTCACATTGTCTAGGCAGCTGCTGACCTGATCCTGAAAAGAAAACAAAATCAAAGTTGGGTTCCTTTTTTTCTTTTTTCTTCATAATAACAGCAAAGTTGAATGATATGCTTGCTCCCTGCCCCCAAAACTGTCCCTTCCCAACTCAAGGATTCTGTGATTCTATCCCTGCCACCTCCATTGCTCCTCCCTCCAGCCCTTTCCTAAGGGAGCTGCTTCCAGAGGAAGAACTGGGGGTGAGTTACTCCAGCATGCAGACAGGGGGACATTGGGGGCACTGTAATCCCCTGAAAGGAAAAAAAGAAATGTTTATTGAACAGAGTTTCAGAAGTTTAGTTTTATAAGGCTGTACAAAAGCTCTTGCTGGCAAGTGGCTGCCAGAGGGGAGACTATATTAATACATTTTCTTGCAACACCCCCTTCTCTGTAGCTATTTCACCCTCACCATCCCCAAAGGAAACCCAGAGAGATTTCCTACCTTGTACTCCTGGGAAGCCTCCTCTAGAGGAATCACCTCGTGGCTTTTGTGCTCCTTGGATACATTACACACGACACAGATGGGGCTTCCGTCCTCCTTGCAGAAGAGCTTCAGGGGCTCCTGGTGCTTCTCGCAGATCTTCCCCTTTCCTTCTGCCTCCTTTTCCCCATGAAGACGGAGTTTCCCGGCTGTAAGTTTTTCCACAACATTTGCCAGCGGCCGATTGGGGATGAGGTTCCTGTGCGGAATGATTTCTCTGCACTGAGGGCAGGAAGCCTCTCCCTCGGATTCCCCCCAGCACTGGATCAGGCAGGATCGGCAGAAGTTGTGCCCGCACTCCGGGATGATCACAGGATCCTTGAAATACTCCAGGCAGATGGGGCAAGTGGCTTCCTCGCAGAGATCCTGCACGGCCGATTGGGGATGAGGTTCCTGTGCGGAATGATTTCTCTGCACTGAGGGCAGGAAGCCTCTCCCTCGGATTCCCCCCAGCACTGGATCAGGCAGGATCGGCAGAAGTTGTGCCCGCACTCCGGGATGATCACAGGATCCTTGAAATACTCCAGGCAGATGGGGCAAGTGGCTTCCTCGCAGAGATCCTGCACGGCACCCCCAGTAGCAGCCATGGCTGCTGCCTCCCAGGGAGAGAGAGAGTTTGGTTTCCTTTTATCTCTCTTACATATGCAAATGGGCGTGTTTCCTTTTCGGGAAATTCAGGTGCAATTAATCAGGATTACTGCTGCCTGAAGAGACGGGGAGTGAGCTGGGACACAGAGTCTTTGGGGCATGGGAATTTATATATTAAAACGAAAGGGCATAAATCCTGACTGCCGATTTAAGGAGCCATTTTTCCAAGGAGATGGAAGCGAGTTTTTTTATGAGCTTCATGTCAGTCTCAGATTTATTTGAAAGCCAGTGAGTGAAACTGAATCTTGCAAGCCCCTCCCACCCAATGGCTCAAACTCACACGCCCTTTTCCAGCTGCAAGACACAAAAGTTCAGGCTGCAAGGAGCATCGCAGCCGGAGCCAAACCCTCCCCTGTGATAATAATAATAATAATAATTTTTATTTATACCCCGCCCTCCCTGGCAACGCCGGGCTCAGGGTGGCTCACATCACTAAAATCACAATAAAAACATCAAGCATAAAAGAAAAACAATTAATTAACTGTACAGATCAAAAGATTAAAAATTAAAAACCATCTTAACGCAGCAGCCCATGAATATGAAAGAATAGGAGAGAGTCTTATTTACAGTATTATATTATAGCACGAGGGTCAGGTTGGGTCGAACTAACAAAAAGCTAGGTGGAATAGCTCCATCTTGCAGGCCCTGCGGAAGGCTATCAGATCCCGCAGGGCCCTAGTCTCTTGAGACAGCGCGTTCCACCAGATTGGGGCCAAAACTGAGAAAGCTCTGGCCCTGGTTGAGACCAACCTAGCCACCTTATGGGTTGGAACCTCCAGCATATTATTAGTCGTGGACCTTAAGGTCCTCCGCGGGGCATACCAGGAGAGGCGGTCCCGTAGGTACGAGGGTCCTAAGCCGCGTAGGGCTTTAAAGGTCAAAACCAGCACCTTAAACCTGATCCTGTACTCCACCGGGAGCCAGTGAAGCTGGTAAAGTACTGGATGAATATGACCCCGCGGCAACGACCCCGTAAGGAGCCTCGCCGCGGCATTCTGCACCCGTTGGAGTTTCAGGGTCAGTTTTAAGGGCAGCCCTGCGTAGAGCGAGTTACAATAGTCTAGTCTGGAGGTGACCATCGCATGGATCACTGTGGCCAGATCAGGGCGAGAAAGGTAAGGGACCAACTGCTTAATGCGGCGGAGATGGAAAAATGCCGCCTTTACTGTGGTTGCAACCTGCGCCTCCATAGAAAGGGAGGCGTCGAGGGTTACACCCAAACTCCTGACAGAGGGCGCTGGCACCAATTGAGCCCCCGCAAGAGATGGGAGTTGGCCCCCCAACCCCATATCGTCCCGGCCCAGCCAGAGGACCTCTGTCTTCGAAGGGTTTAACTTCAACCGGCTCCCACGCATCCATCCAGCCACAGCCTCCAGGCATCTAGTCAGTGTGTCTGGGGCAGAGTCAGGACAGCCGTCTATCAACAGATAGAGCTGGGTGTCATCAGCATATTGATGGCAGCCCAGCCCAAAGCTCCGGACAATCTGGGCGAGGGGGCGCATAAAGATGTTAAAAAGCATCGGGGAGAGGATTGCGCCCTGCGGGACTCCACACACCAAGGAGTGCCGCGACGACAGCTCCCCCCCTAACGCCACCCTCTGTCCCCGACCTGAGATAAAGGAACACAGCCATTGTCGGACTGTGCCCTGAATCCCCACGTCGGCAAATTGTCCCGTGGGAATGATGCACATTCCCACGGGACAATTGAACACCCATCCGCAGCTAGTGAGAACATGGGATGGAGGCTGGGGGATTTCTGAGCTGCTCTCCAGCTCCAGCCTCTTCCCAGTCCTGTCCACCCACTGGTCCCATCTCCAGTCCCTCCAGTGGTCTTGGGGGGGGGGGATATCGTTTCTTAAAATAACATTTTTTTAGAGGCTTTCCCAGAAGGATATACAGTATTTGATTTGGGGGGGGATAGTCACAAGGATGTAGCATTTATTTCCTCTGTGCTCCACAGAGCTCAGAAGAGATTAAAAAGGCTACCTGCCTTCACTTCCTCTTCCTATTTGAGCAGCAGGACTATGTCAGAAATGTTTCTGAGATGCCCCCTCTCCTTGGCTCTGTTCCTAGTTCTTCAGTTGTCTCACTGCCATGGCAGATAAGGCTGAGTCTCACTTGCCCAAAGGACTTGGAATACATGCTGAAGATGCGGAGACAAACATCAGGAAACGGTTTAATAAATCTCCCCACCACCCCTCTCCAAGCAGCCCTTGCAAGGTCAATAAAAGCCTCCAGGATTCTCTCTTCAATCCCTTCCCCAACCCCATTATAATTATCATTTATTCTGGCAAAAGTAGGTCGTATTTTAGGTCCTGCTCAGAACAGACCCATTGAAGTCATTAGGCATGACTAACAGGCATTTCAGTGGGCTTACTCTGAGTAGGACTTACCTGAAACCAACCCAGAGTGTATATAGGATTGCTAGCCATCCTAGCCCAGAAGTGTCTCCCATGCATTTCAGCAGAATCCACCAAACCTGCTGAACGGGAGAACTTGGTTCTCAAGGGGCCCTTTTTCTCACAACCCAGCTGAGTCTTCCTCAAAGAGAAGAGAGAACAAACCCACACTTTGCAAATGCAGGGGCCCCCTTGGCTCAGCTACCCCATCTTATTTTTTCGTACCTTGGGGTTTGCTTGGCCTCTGAGAGAAAGAAGCCTGATAAAACAAGAAGAAATAAAGGCTTTCCTGCTTATTTAATGACTTGCTTCTGAAAAATTTAGGGGGACAATTTTTTGGGTGGGGGGACAGCATTCCCAGCACCCATGTCACTAGAGGTCTGGTTTTCCACAAACTGAAATGCAGCCAGGGATTGGCGGGGAGGGGCAGAACCGAGCAATTTATGACACAGTTGGTCAGGTAGTTAAGTGTTTTTATTTATTCACTTGATTTTTCAAACAATCTGGGGACACTTTTTTTAAGAGAAAAAAGTTATTTTAAAAAATTAATTAAATAATAATAATTAAGAAGTAATATCTTCTCTTCTGTGGTCTCCTTTGTTGTGCGGCCTTCCTCTGGACCCCAGCCTGCTCTCTTAGAATGCTAGCCGCCATGGAGTAGGCCCGGGTCGGGCCTGGGCTCGGCCACGTGTCCTAGCCCTCCCGGTGCTCTCCTACATCTCCTCCTCAGCAGCGGCGGTAGCGGCGCGGCGCGGTCAGGGTTCCCCTCTTTTTTCTCCTTCCTCTTTCTCTCCTTTCCTTCTCCTCTCCTCCTTCTCCCTGCGTCGGCTCCGGGGTTTTCCTGGAGCCGGAGCACCGTTGGGCAGTCGGCTGGGTTACTGGGCGCTCTCACTTCCAACTCGATTTGGGTTGCGGGGGGTAGGGGTAAGCGGTTCCCCCAATTGATGCGCCAAGTGTCCCCGGTTCCTCAGTGGCAGCGGCAGCCTCAGCAGCCTGGAGCCAGCCTGGTAGCACAGTTGGCTCTGGCTGGCTTCAGGAGCTGCTCGCTGCCATGGTGCCCGGCATTTTGCCTCACCGGAAGTCCCCATAGGATGTGCCTTGTGCCGTTGAACCAATCACGCAACATTCATTCCCTACTAATAAATCTACAACATTTAAATATAAATTTGTGGACATGGAATGAAATCTGGGGACATTCCGGGGACGGATTTTGTCCGGGGACAGATTTGTAAATCCGGGGACTGTCCCCGGAAAACGGGGACATCTGGCAACCATGATTTAGGGTGGCAGCTGACCTCCCAACCCTCCATTGCGGAAGAAAGACAAGAAAGCAGGGGTCATGGCAGAACCCAAACTGGATTTAAATCCCCCTTCAGAGCTCACTGTTGATACAGGGATACCTGAACATGAGCTGCATTAACATACAAGAACCTTGCAAGGAGGGCTTGGGTGCACATCTCTGAAGAGGGCTTTACGACATGGTGCAAATGCTGAGAAAATGGATAGGGAGATTTTTCGTGATCTTAGCTCCTGGAGTGATCCAATAAAACAGAAGGAGAGCTGGAGGCGCTGCTGCAGGCGGCTTTGGGCTGAGAATATCTGGTGTGGTACCTTGGTTTACAACCATAATCCGTTCCGGAGGTCCGTTCATAAACCAAAACAGGTTGTAACCCAAGGTGCGCTTTCACCAATAGGGCCTCCATTTTTTTTGTCCATAATCCAGAAAAAAATGTGTTATAATCCAAAAAAGGTTTGCAAACTGGAACACACACTTCTTGGTTTGGCGTGTTTGTAATCAAAAACTTACGCAAACCAGACTGTTCGCAAACCAAGGTACCACTGTACTGCTAAAGTTATTATTGTTGGTGGTTGATCAATATTCCTAATAAAAATATATTACAAATAGATTATGATGTTCCATGTTGATCCTTTTACAGATTTTACTCTGATGTTTCATTTGATCCAAGCTGAAGTGAGGATTTTATATTCCCTTAATTTGGGTTTATTTTTAAGTGTAGAAATGAAGAGAAAACAATTAAGACCATTATAAATCCACCAGAAACTGCATTCAGATCCAGATCCTGGATCCTCAGAGATTCTGGTTCCTTTTGCACAATGGTTCAGAGCTTAAGAAAGGGCTGAGGTGTCCAAGGGAACACTTCTGAAAGCTTTTGGAGGTGGATATCCCATAGCCAGCGTAAAAGTTCTGGGAGGACACACAAAAAGTAGTGGAGGGAGCAGTTTATCTCTATGTAGACATTAATGTTTTGCTTATGTTAATCATGAAGATATGTGTTATTTGCACAGGCCCTGCCTGATGTGAAACCCTCACATCCCAGCACATAGAGGTATGGGTTAAATCTCTCAGGGTTGTCTGGCAGGTCTTGACGCACTACTCCCTGTCTCACACTCTTTCGATCCTCAGACAGGATGAGCCAGGGATATGCTGTGTCTGGATCCAAAGTTACGTTTTCTGTGGGGGAAAAGAGAAGAGAAACAACATCAACTGCGAAGCTGAATTTTCTTTTGGCACATGACAGAAATGTAATTCCCCCTGAAATAAACAGGGACTTTGTTACCTGCGCTCGGAACTAAGATGCTCCTCAAGTTCTTAATAATAATTCTTGAAACATCTGTACAGTTTTGAGGGAGTTGCGCCATCAAATGGCACCCTCCTATTTTCTGGTAAGCATTCTCTTAGAACTTGTGTTGTGGGACTGGGAGTCAGAGCAGGAGAGTGTCAGGGGAGTCTGAAGTGCTATTGGGAGACCCCCTTCATAGGCTTGACAAAGTTCCCAGGTGTCTTTTCATTGTTATTATAAAGATTCCTGGCTAAATGGCTAAGACATAGCTGGAAGGTGACCAGGGAAATGTCTTTCTTCCCCCACCAAATTCTAGCTAAAAAAGATGATGTTATCCAGTAGTCTGCGCGTGAAGGAAAACTGTAGTTTGAGTCTATGGCAGAGGAGGAGACAGAGGGAGGGGAGGTTTGGCTCTGTCAGCTTAGAGCATTTGATTGTGCTGGCTGCCTCTGAATCATAGAATCATAGAGTTGGAAGAGACCACAAGGGCCATCCAGTCCAACCCCCTGCCAAGCAAGAACACCATCAAAGCATTCCTGACAGGTGGCTGTCAAGCCTCTGCTTAAAGACCTCCAAAGAAGGAGACTCCACCACACTCCTTGGCAGCAAATTCCACTGTCGAACAGCTCTTACTCGCAGGAAGTTCTTTCTAATGTTTAGGTGGAATCTTCTTTCTTGTAGTTTGAATCCATTGCTCCGTGTCCGCTTCTCTGGAGCAGCAGAAAACAACCTTTCTCCCTCCTCTATATGACATCCTTTTATATATTTGAACATGGCTATCATATCACTCCTTAACCTTCTCTTCTCCAGGCTAAACAAACCCAGCTCCCTAAGCCGTTCCTCATAAGGCATCGTTTCCAAGCTTTTGACCATTTTGGTTGCCCTCTTCTAGACACGTTCCAGCTTGTCAGTATCCTTCTTGAACTGTGGTACCCAGAATTGGACACAGTATTCCAGGTGGGGTCTGACCAGAGCGGAATACAGTGGTACTATTACTTCCCTTGATCTAGATGCTATACTCCTATTGATGCAGCCCAGAATTGCATTGGCTTTTTTAGCTGCTGCATCACACTGTTGACTCATGTCAAGTTTATGGTCTACCAAGACTCCTAGATCCTTTTCACATGTACTGCTCTCAAGCCAGGTGTCACCCATCCTGTATTTGTGCCTTTCATTTTTTTTTGCCTCTGTGGATGCCAAACAGTGGATTTGCCTGTTGGGAATGTTGAAGATCTGCTCATCTTATTTATATTGGTAATTAAACTAATATAGGACAAAATGCACTAGCCTCCAATGATATCCTTCAAAATATCATTTTAATGTATCATTTTAATGTATCATTTCCTGCCTTTAGGCGCCAGGCAAAAACATTCCTCTTCAACCAGGCCTTTGGCTAATTGACATCTGATGCCCTTTTAAAATGTGTTGCCGGGGGGGGGTAGGTTATTGGGTTGTGGACACCTGGCTTGAGAGCAGTACATGTGAAAAGGATCAAGGGGTCTTGGTAGACCACAAACTTAACATAAGTCAACAGTGTGATGCAGCAGCAAAAAAACAAAACACTAATGCTATTTTAGGCTGCACCAACAGAAGTATAATGTCCAGATCAAGGGAAGTAATAGTACCACTCTATTCTGCCTTGGTAAGACCACGCCTGGAATACTGTGTCCAGTTCTGGGAGCCACAATTTAAAAAGGATGTTGACAAGCTGGAATGTGTGCAGAGGAGGGAAACCAAGATGATCAAGGGTCTGGAAACTAAGCCTTATGAGGAGCGCTTGAAGGAGCTGGGTGTGTTTAGCCTGGAAAAGAGGAGACTGAGAGGAGATATGATTGCCACCTTCAAATATCTTAAGGCTCTATCACATGGATGAGGGAGCAAGCTTTTTTTCTCCTGCTCTGGAGGGTAGGACTCAAACCAATGGCTTCAAGTTACAAGAAAGGACATTCCAACTAAACATTCAGAAAAACTTTCTGGCAGTTGGAGCTGTTTGTGGAACGGACTCCCACAAGGGGTGGTGGACTCTCCTTCCTTGAGGTTTTTAAGCAGATGTTGGATGTCCATCTGTCATGGATGCTTTAGTTGGGATCCCTGCATTGCAGGGGGTTGGACTAGATGACCCTTGGGGTCCCTTCCATCTCAAAGATTGTATGATTATATGTATTTTGTGGTTTTATATTGTGATTTTATTTTGTGAACTGCCCTGAAACCTTGGGTATAGGGTGGTATAGAAATTTAATTAACTAATTAATTAATTAAAATAATAAAATGAAACCACTTGAAACTACTAACTGACAAGAGAATTAGAGGAGTGTAACAACCTAAGTATAATTTATTGCTTCCTGAAAGTGACAGAAAACCTGTAAGGCAGACGTGGAAAGTGCTAGTAAAGGTAAAGGTAAAGGTAAAGGTAAAGGGACGCCTGAGAATTAAGTCCAGTTGCGAATGACTCTGGGGTTGTGACGCTCATCTCACTTTACAGGCCAAGGGAGCCGGCATTTGTCCGCTTCTGCAGACAGTTTTTTCCAGGTCATGGGGCCAGCATGACTAAGCCGCTTCTGGCGAACCAGAGCAGCGCACGGAAACGCCATTTACCTTCCCGTCAAAGCACTACCTATTTATCTACTTGCACTTTGACGTGCTTTCGAACTGCTAGGTTGGCAGGAGCTGGGACCGAACAACGGGAGCTCACCCCGTCGGGGGATTCAAACCACCCACCTTTCGATCGGCAAGCCCAAGCAGCACAGTGGTTTAACCCACAGCGCCACCCGCATCCCTGTGGAAAGTGCTAACCGGGGGGAAATAAGACATGGACAGAAGAGTTGCAGTGGCCTCATCTTTTGAGAAGCAGATTCCATTTCTCATGAAACTGTGACTCCATTCGACCCTAAAATTTACCTTCTTGCAGCTGAAGTCCAGATCCCACAGTGTCTGGCGAAGAAAAGGGAACAGAGATTTAGCATCACACCAGCATCCTGATAACTAATCTGGTAATGACAATATGAGCTCATGCAATTATAGCTGGGGAAGCCAGAGTGGTGAACTTTAGGTATTGTGGACTACAGTTCCCATCAGCCCTAACCATGGGCCTTGCCAGGTGGAGCTTATGGGAGTTGCAGCTTAAAATGCCTGAAATCCACCATGCTGACTATCCCTGCATAAGCCAGGGCAGGAGCGAGGTCAAGATTCAGGCCTGCTCAGACCTTAGAGGAGGAGCAGGATCCCCACAAGATCTCCCCACCAGCAACAATCTTGAGGAGTAATAATAATAATAATAATAATTATACCCCGCCCTGCCACTCTGTGCGGCTCACAGCATATATTGAAACATAGTAAAACATCAAACATTAAAAACTTTCCAATACAGGGCTGCCTTCAGTTGTCTTCTAAAAAGTCAGATAGTGGATTTATCTCCTTGACATCTGATGGGAGGGCGTTCCATAGGGCGGGCGCCACTACCAAGAAGGCCCTCTGTGTGGTTCCCTGTAACCTCACTTCTTGCAGTGAGGGAACCGCCAGAAGGCCCTTGGCTGAACGATGGGGGTGGAGACGCTCCTTTAGGTACACTAGGCCGAGGCCGTTTAGGGTTTTAAAGGTCAGCAACAACACTTTGATTTGTGCTCAGAAATGCACTAGAAGCCAATGAAGATCCTTTAGGACTGGTGTTATATGGTCCTGGCAGCCACTCCCAGTCACCAGTCTAGCTGCTGCATTTTGGATTAGTTGTAGTTTCCAAGTCACCTTCAAAGGTAGTCCCACGTAGAGCGCATTGCAGTAGTCCAAGCGGGAGATAACCAGAGCATGCACCACTCTGGTGAGACAGTCTGCGGGCAGGTAGGGTCTCAGCCAGTGTACCAAATGGAGCTGGTAGACAGCTGCCCTGGATACAGAATTGACCTGCACCTCCATGGACAGCTGAGAGCCCAAATGACTCCCAGACTGCGCACCTGGTCCGTCAAGAACACAGTTACCCCATTCAGGCCCAGGGAGTCCCCCACACCTGGCTGCCCCCATCCCCCCAAAACAGTACTTCTGTCTTGTCAGGATTCAACCTCAATCTGTTAGCCACCATCCATCCTCCAAGCACCTCCAGACACTCACACATCACCTCCCCTGCCTTCACTGGTTCTGATATGAAGAAGAGGTAGAGCTGGGCATCATCCACATACTGGTGAAGACCCAGCTCAAACCCCCTGATGATCCCTCCCAGCAGCTTCATATAGATGTAAGATCCAGACATCCCTATTCCAGGATGGGAGGCCCCAACCCCAGTTCCCTCTGCTCCTGGGTGGCTCGTTGACAGCCTCCATTCTTCCCTCCTCCTGCCACTTTTACATCAATCACGAGGCCAGAGGAACAGAGGAGATGCCCAAAAGGCTGTAGGTGAGGCTACTTGGGAAATGGGTGAGGAGTGTGAAAACATCTAAGGCCTGGGCTGAGTCATGTGAAGCAGTAAAATACAACTTTTTACAGACAACTCACAACGTACGTGAGGGTTGCTTTCCTGGGGATTGTTCATAAAGTCTGGCAAAATCAGAATTACCTCCCGAATCACCCCCTCCCATTAAAGATCTTGAATGGCTCCACAAGAGCCTCTCAGAGCATAGTAAGCAATGCAGAGGGCTTTAAAGTGATTTTCATGGAGGGATTAAAAGCACTATTTCTCACAAGAGCCTCCACAGCCCAACCAGTGATTGTTTCCTCCCCACTTCCCATTTATTTATTTGTGATCCCCATCAAGCTGTGATTGTGTAAGTAAAATTAGCGTAAGTTATGAGTCATCTGTATACGAAAGGGTGGCATCTGAATATTGAAGGAGGATAAATACATAAACCTTTCATTTTCCTGGCATTACTAATATTACACATGACCTGGAGCCTGTCAAGAACACTTCCAAACATCCAGTATAAAATACTTGCAGCCCTTCCTTCATTACCTCTGAACTGCTTCATGACACCCTCTAGGAAGGGACTTATATCACAGAAGTCCCAGATCTTCCACTTCAGGGCAGGAGGAAAAGCCACAGGAGGATCCTCTAAGTTCTCCTTCTCCTGAGACCTGGGAGGAGAAGAACAAAGTCAGGCCAACATCTTTCCAATGCAAGAAACCTTCTGACAAGGCAGGCGCAGGGGCGTACCCAGGATCAAAATTAGGGGGGGCAAGCCATCTGGGGGGGGCAAGCCATGGTCGTTCAGGTTTGCTTTGAATGGACGCTGATCATTTTTGCTTCTAGGGCTGCCTTCTAGGGGGGGCAGATGCCCCCCTCTGCCCCCCCTTGGGTACGCCCATGCACTAGGGGGGGCAAGCCATCTAGGGGGGGCAAGCCATGGTCGTTCAGGTTTGCTTTGAATGGACGCTGATCATTTTTGCTTCTAGGGCTGCCTTCTAGGGGGGGGCAGCTGCCCCCTCTGCCCCCCCCCTTGGGTACGCCCATGGGCAGGCATCTCATTCTGATGATAAAGGCATGATGGAGATATCATGAAAAATTGAGAGCAGAGTTCTTCCTATGGCAAAAAGGAGCATCAAGATGACGTGTGAATCTAGAAAGCATCTAAGATGTTGAAGGAAACTGACACACACCTGCTTCCATAATACATGGAAGGGAATATATGAAGATAAGGCTGAATGTATGCAAATGAATTATTTAGAAGAAAAATTAACAATACAAGGTCCTGAGAAAGAGATCTAGAACTGCATCAGTTTTAGTGAAGCATTTCAAATGATTAAAGTTATTAATATTTTTAGCCCTGTGGTTACATTTAAAGTAGGGAGAAATATTAGAAATTAAAGCTGTATTTTCTAAACATGGAAGATTTAAAATATATACTGAAGTCATTTGGAGAACAAGGCTCTCAACACTTATTGGCCACTAGTAAATTAAGCCCGTTAAGATAACGGGCGCTAGAGTACATGTGATATGGCAGACTTCTTCTCTATCCCCCCCCCACCTCGCATCCCCACGTGCAAAAACGCTGCATCCCCCTATCTCCCCCCCTACTTCCCACGTTTCCACATAGTTTGCCTCTCTGTCTCTACACCCACTTCTCTCTCACACCCTGCCACCTTTCCTCTCATCCCCTCCTAATTCACACCCCCACACTCTCTCCTGCCCCATACTTCCATTTTCCTTTCTCTCGCTCAATAGCCGCTCACTCCTCTAGCCGTATACCCCTGCTACACTCACCAACCCCTCCTGCCCCATATCCCACTACATTCACCAGCCCCTCCTGCCCCAAACTCCCCACATCCGACCCCCTCCTGCCCCATACCCCCAACACCCCACTCATCCTGCCCCATACTCCCACACTCACCAGCCCCTCCTGCCTCATAACGCCCCCACCCCTCCTGCCCCATATCCTCACACGCTCACCAGTGCCTCCTGTCGTTTACTTTCTCACTCACCAGCCCCTCCTGCCCCATACCCCAACCCCACCCCTCCAGCCCTATATCCTCCCAGACTAACCAGCCTCTCCTGCCCCATGGCCCCTCAACATCCCATGCACTCCAGCCCCATATCCCGTACACTCACCAGCCCCTCCTGCCCCATGCCGCTTTCATTTCTCATTCTCCAGCCCCTCTTGCCCCACAACCCCATTTCTGCTTGCGCCGGCCCTTCCCCTTCTCCTCCTGCCTTTCTTGCCTCACCTCCATGCCCCCTTCCCCTCCTCTTGCACCTTCCTCACAGTGCTCCCCCCCCTCTCCACCGGGGGAGATGGCAGTGGCGGTGCTGGTGGGGGCCCATCTGGATCAAGGCCCTCGAGCCCCCCTGCAGAGGAGGGGGTTCCCCTTCCCTCCCCCCCCGGGGCGCCCCCTCGGCTCTCGCATCCTGGAGGACGCCGCGCGCAGCCTCCCGGGGCTCGGAGGCTTCCCAGCAGCAGCAGCAACAGGACGGGTGGCTGGCGCTGCAAGCAACGCCTCCCGGGCCAGCGCCACCCGAGGCTCGCTCGCTGGTCCTGCCTGCTTGCCTGCGCTGCGCGCTTGAGACGGCAGAGGCGGGTGGCGCGACCGGCCGGCCGGCGAGGAGGGCCGGAGCGCGTGTGTGCGTTTTTGTGTGTGGTGAGGCGGGAAGAGGCGGGAAGAGGGAGGAGGTTGGAGCCGGAGCCGGAGCTAGCGCTTGCCGCCGTGCAGGCACAGAGTTTGGAGCGGCCGGCGAAGAGCTGCTGCTGCTGCCGTCGCAGTGAAGCGTGCGAGCTGGGCACGGACAGCAGGTTGCAGCCAGGAGCCGACACCTCGGCCGCGCTGGGGACTCCGGAGACGGCAATGGCGGTGGCGCAACGACGGCGCCCCCGCCAGCCTCTTCCTCCTCGGTGTCCGCCGCCTAAGCCTCTGGCTGGCGGCTTTCCTCCGAGGCGGAACCCCTGCGAGGGAGACATCCTTGCGTGGCGGCGGCGCTGGCGCAAATGACAACGCGCGTGCGCCGCCGCTGCCTCGCGGACATGCCCCCCTCTCCGCCCACTCCAATCCCTGCGTCCCTGTGGGTCCCGGTCATGCGCAGTAGCGCACTTCCGTGACACACAGAAAGCGGACGCAGGGACAGAGCAAGATTATTATATAGGATGATAGCTGGGTCAAAGGCAGTGGTGCCTCTGAACTCCAGTTGCTGAAACCACAGGAGGGGAGTGTCCTCTGGGGCTCGGATCCTGCTCGCGGTTTTCCCACTGGCATCTGGTTAGTCACTGTGAAAACAGGATGCTGGACTAGATGGGCCACTGGCCGGATCCAGCAGGGCCCTTTCTCACATTCATATGGCTGAGGAAGAACCTGCAGAAACCTGAAATATGTCAAATACTTAAGGGTAAGTTATAGTGAAGATATTTACCTTTGGGGTGTCCCCCCTTTTCTGTACTTATTCCACAGTAAATGAATTGATCAGGGAAAAGGGAGAAATATGTAATGGAGAGGAATGAGGAATGGCTTCCTTCCTATGATTGTAGATGAGACCAATAGCTACAAATGACTATGAAAACGTGTCCCTATTTTTGTCTGTGATTTTGTGAAATGGATGATGGAGTCCTAAGCTATCTCTGGAAGGAGGAACGGGAGAGTGAGTTCCTCTCAAGAACTTTTCTAGCAACATAATAAGGTATGGGTTTTCCATCACTTACCTCTGCAAGAAGCTTCCAATATCCTGGAAGGAAGGAAAGAAAGATATCTGCAGTCAGTTATAAATACTAAGCAGCTGAGTGCCACCTTCTGGGAATCACAGGTTTGGAGAGCACTGCTGTTTTTTAGGCTTCCCAGAGACCCCTGGTTGGCCAATGCGAAAACACAATGCTAGAATGAAGGGGGCTGTGGTTTGATTTAGCAGGGCCCCTTTTGTGACCCCAGGACTGATGCCTTTCATTCTTCATGTACTGTTTTCTTTCCAGCAGCATTTTGGTTTTTTTTGGGGGGGGGCGACTAAGAAACGCCTGTAGTTTGAAGCAGCACACTCCACCCTCTCTCATCAAGACCAGGCCTGACCTGCAGGAGTTCACTCGCTGGCCCCTGAAGCTTCTCCTCCATCTCCCGGATGAGGCTGTCAAGAGAGGAGAGTTCCCCGGAGAGTCTGGCCAGGTGCTCCTCCCTTTGTGCTGCAATCTCCTTCTCCACTTCTGCCATCTGGGCCAGAATACGTTTCTCTTGTTCTTCCAGAAACTGGTGGAGTCGCCTGAACTCAGCCACTATCTTTTCCCTCTCTGCATCTGTTTGTTTCTGCAGGAAGGAGATTGAAAGAAGAGAAGAGTGGGCCAATATCAGGCATCTAGTCTGCTGTTGCAGGATGAAGAGGCCAGTTATCCAAATTCCCTTGGAAGGGCACACCTGACATATTCAGCTGAGAAAGAGCTTCGTAAAAACCTACAAGCCCACCCACTCCTTCAAATTGTCTTCCATGCTCTGTAGGAGATCAGACCATTCTAAAATAAACCTCTTTCTGTATTCTGTATTCATTTCCCCATATTTTGATTTAAGACTACAGCACTTTTTCACTTTCAAGTAACTGTGATGCTTACAAGCAGGTCTTGGCTTTCCTTTTCTGCATCTGCTTTAAATTCCAGAATCTTCTCTCTCTCCTTCCTCACATTGTCTAGGCAGCTGCTGATCTGATCCTGAAAGAAAACAAAATCAAAGTTGGGTTCCTTTTTTTCTTTTTTCTTCCTAATAACAGCAAAGTTGAATGATATGCTAGCTCCCTGCCCCCAAAACTGTCCCTTCCCAACTCAAGGATTCTGTGATTCTATCCCTGCCACCTCCATTGCTCCTCCGTCCAGCCCTTTCCTAAGGGAGCTGCTTCCAGAGGAAGAACTGGGAGTGAGTTACTCCAGCATGCAGACAGGGGGACATTGGGGGCACTGTAATCCCCTGAAAGGAAAAAAAGAAATGTTTATTGAACAGAGTTTCAGAAGTTTAGTTTTATAAGGCTGCACAAAAGCTCTTGCTGGTAAGTGACTCTTTGGCTGCCAGAGGGGAGACTATATTAAAACATTTTCTTGCAAGACGCCCTTCTCTGTAGTTATTTCACCCTCACCATCCCCAAAGGAAACCCAGAGAGATTTCCTACCTTGTACTCCTGGGACGCCTCCTCTAGAGGAATCACCTCGTGGCTTTTGTGCTCCTTGGATCTGTCACACACGACACAGATGGGGCTCCCGTCCTCCTTGCAGAAGAGCTTCAGGGGCTCCTGGTGCTTCTCGCAGATCTTCCCCTTTCCTTCTGCCTCCTTTTCCCCATGAAGACAGAGTTTCGCGGCTGTAAGTTTTTCCACAACATTAGCCAGCGCCCTATTGGGGATGAGGTTCCTGTGCTGAATGATTTCTCTGCATTGAGGGCAGGAAGACTCTCCCTCGGATTTCTCCCAGCATTGGATCAGGCAGGATCGGCAGAAGTTGTGCCCGCACTCCGGGATGATCACTGGATCCCTGAAATACTCCAGGCAGATGGGGCAAGTGGCTTCTTCGAAGAGTTCCTGCACGGGACCCTCAGAAGCAGCCATGGTTGCCTCGCCAGGAAGAGAGAGAGAGCTGGTTTCGTTTTCTCTCTTTTGCGTCTGCAAATGGGCGTGTTTCCTTTCCGGGAAATTCAGGTGCGATTAATCAGGATCACTGCTGCCTGAAGAGGGGGCGGGGGGGGGGTAGCTGGGACACAGAGTCTTTGGGGCATGGGAATTTATATATTAAAACGAAAGGGCATAAATCCTGGTTGCCGATTTAAGGAGCCATTTTTCCAAGGAGATGGAATCGAGTTTTTTTATGAGCTTCATGTCCGTCTCAGACTCATTTGAAAGCCAGTGAATGAATCTTGCAAGCCCCTTCCACCCAATTGCTCAAACTCTCACGCCCTTTGCCAGCTGCAACACAAAGGTTCAGACTGCAAGGAGCATCGCAGCCGGAGCCAAACCCTCCCCTGTGATGCACATTCCCACGAGACCATTGGACACCCATCCGCAGCCACCGAGAACATGGGATGGAGGCTGGGGGATTTCTAAGCTGCTCTTCAGCTCCAGCGTCTTCCCAGTCCTGTCCACCCACTGGTTCCACTTCCAGCCCCTCCAAAGGTCTTGGGGGGGAAATATCATTTCTTAAAATAACATTTTTAAGAGGCTTTTCCAGAAGGATATATTTTATTGGGGGGGGGGAGTAGACACAAGGATGTAGCATGTATTTCCTCTTTGCTCCACAGAGCTCAGAAGAGATTAAAAAGACGACCTGTCTTCACTTCCTCTTCCTATTTGAGCAGCGGGACTATGTCAGAAATAAATCTCCCCACCACCCGTCTCTAAGCAGCCCTTGCAAGGTCAATAAAAGCCTCCAGATTTTTTTTTTGTCCGTAATCCAGAAAAAAATGTGTTATAATTAAAAAAAAAACTTTGCAAACGGGGACACGCACTTCCGGGTTTGACGTGCTTGTAATCGAAAACTTATGCAAACCAGACTGTTTGCAAACCAAGGTACCACTGTACTGCTAAAGTTATTATTGTTGGTGGTTGATCAATATTCCTAATAAAAATATAATGCAAATAGATTATGATGTTCAATGTTGATCCTTGTACAGATTTTACTCTGATGTTTCATTTGATCCAAGCTGAAGTGAGGATTTTATTTTACCTTAATTTGGGTATATTTTTAAGTGTAGAAATGAAGAGAAAACAATTAGGTAAATCCTCATAGATTTTGTTTCCTTTTGCACAATGGTTCAGAGTTTAAGAAAGGGCTGATGTGTCCGAAGGAACAATTCTGAAAGCTTTTGGAGGCTTGCTGATCAGAAGGTCAGCGGTTTGAATCCCTGCGACGGGGTGAGCTCCCGTTGCTCGGTCCCAGCTCCTGCCCACCTAGCAGTTCGAAAGCATGTTAAAGTGCAAGTAGATAGTTACAGGTAGATAGCCGTGTTGGTCTGCCATAGTCAAAACAAAATAAAAATTTTTCCTTCTAGTAGCACCTTAGAGACCAACTAAGTTTCTTCTTGGTATGAGCTTTCGTGTGCATGTACACTTCTTCAGATACACTGAAACAGAAGTCACCAGACCCTTGTATATAGTGAGGGGGGGGAGGGGCATTACTCAGAGCGGTGGTGGGAATGGGTGAAAGGTTGATACCGGTAGCTGTGGTAAATCTGTTGACGACTGTTAACGACTGCAGTTAGTCTTACAGGAAAAAGCAAGGGGTGAGAAGGTTAAAAAAGCTTTGTCATGTATAATGAGATAAGAATCCAATGTCTTTGTTCAGACCAGGTCTCTCCATGGTTTTAAGCTTGGTAATGAGTTGCAATTCAGCAACTTCTCTTTCCAGTCTATTTCTGAAATTCCTTTGCAATAAGACAGCTACTTTGAGATCTTGTATAGAGTGTCCTGGGAGATTGAAGTGCTCTCCTACTGGTTTCTCTGTCTTGTGATTCCTGATGTCAGATTTATGTCCATTTATCCTTTGGCGTAGGGTTTGGCCTGTTTGTCCAATACAGAGAGCTGAAGGGCACTGTTTGCATTTGATGGCATACACAATGTTAGATGATGAGCAATTAAATAGTCCTGAGATGGTATGTTTGATGTTGTTGGGGCCAGTAATGGTGTTGTCCGGGTGTATGTGGCAGCAAAGTTGGCAAAGATCCCTCCTGGGATCGGAACCCCATTTTAACGGGTCTGGGTAAGACCAAAACGCCTATTTCACATTGTTTTACTTATATTCATTAAGCTTATGTTAATCATTAAAAATGAAATGAAATACTTTATTGTCACTTGTACAACTTGTATACAGTGAGATAAGATATGTGTTATTTGCACAGGCCCTGTGACAGCAGCAGGTCAGGTCAGAGGGGAACTGTTTCTGGGGCTGCCAGAACACAACATCATGCTATGAGGAACCTCCTGGTGCAGAGGCAGTCTATCTCTGAATAAGCTGAAGCTGTGTAGGCGAACAACAGGAAAGGGCTTTGGGTCTCAAACCCTCCTTTGTCTCAGGGCCTTTTAAGAGGGAAGTCAGTGGCCACCCACACAAAGTGCTGTGTGAAGAGGAGAATCACCAAAACCTGTGAGCAAATCCATTATACATAAGATTGTCCCAACCAGATTATTGAGAAAAAGGGATAAGTATAAACCATTGGTAGACGCCCTGGTCAAAAAATCGATAGTCCACAGATGGGAATTCCCAGAAGGGATTTCCTTCTTTTTTAAAGGGAAAAGGAGGACACAGGCACTCCTATGTCTACTCAGAAGTAAATCCCATTAAGTTCAAAGGGACTTACTCCCAGGGAAGTGGGCCCAGGGCTGTAGCTTTAATTTTCTCTTCACTCCATAGAGCTCAAGAGAGATCAGAAAGACCCGCTGCCTTCACTTTTTCTCATTTGGGAATCACCATTTGGGCGGCAGGACTATGGCAGAAATGTGGAAATGAAGTGCCTCTCCACATGTGTGATACCCCTTCCGCTTGGCACGGGTTGAAATGGTTAATTAACAAAGTGGGGGGGCGGCGGCAAACTATTGCTGTGGGGATCAGATGGGGTATTCCCCTGTTTATATCCCTGGGGGGGGGGGAAGTGTCATGTGGGGTAGATGGGGCCATTATACTACAGTCATACCTCGGGTTGCATTCGCTACAGGTTACGAACACACTGAACCCAGAAGCACCGGAATGGGTTGCTTCTGGATTTCGGAGCACGCGCATGCGCAGCAACACTAAATCACTTTGCCCCATGCGCAGAAGTGCCGAATTGCGCCGCGCACATGTGCAGGTATGGCGCTTCAGGTTGCGCTCTTTTCATGTTGCGAACGGGCCTCCAGAACGGATCCCATTTGCAACCAGAGGTACCACTGTATTGAGTCAGAAGGTTAGTTTGCATTTCTTAGTACAGAAACTATTGATCTGATGTGTAGAGATTTTTCCTATTCTACTTAATTCTGGAAGCTTCTCTGTGTGAAAGAAACAAGCGGGTGGTCCATGATGTTTGGGCTATTCCTTCAGAGAAGCTGAGTACAGGTGGCTTAAACTGGTTCTGTTATCTCTTCTGTCAAGGTCATGCTGACTATAATAGTAAGGCCAGAAGGAGCCTGGCTTTCTCTCTCGCTTTCTATCTCTTTTCCTTCTGGTGTGGTGTTCTGTATATAGATAGTGTTAAGGTTTAGTCTTATTATAGGTTATTGTAAGTTTAGGTTAAGTCTGCTGCAACTGGATTTCCTATGGACAGTGCCAGTCCTGAATGTATTGGATTTGTGACCATTATGCTCATTTGCCTTCAGTAGCAGTAAAACTCTGCTGGATGAAATACAATTGCCTCTGGTCTATTTTTGGGGAATCCTGCAACGTGTTTACGTTTTTACTCTGCAAACTATACATTGCAATCTACTCTGGATCAATATTGATTAGAATTTCAATGACAGAAATAACATAGGAGCAACAACAAGTAGTATCTTTAATAAAATCAAACATGTTAACACATGAAGCATTTTCCCACATTTGTTCAGGCATGTTATACAAAAGGATAAGAGGTTATCTCTAAAAACACATATGTGTATCTGATTGTTCACAACAAGTCACCTTAGAGAAAATAATTGTATAAATGGGAATTTACTGCCACCCCCTGAAATTTCCCCACATTGTCTGTGTTCTGTCCTTGGAACTGTCAGAGGCTCTTACGTTCTGGGGATTAGCAAGTAAAGTCAGGAAGACCCCTGCAAATGCCTTGAGGAACTTTTTCCGGAGGTCAGTGAGCAAGGCGGAGGGCTTAGAAACTCTTTCCACAGCAGGATATAGGGCACCAAAATTGTACGCCCGCCATCTTGCTTTCTAGGCTCTTGTGAGATCTCACACGGCCCCTTCTGACAGGTTCCCCCCCTTTATATTTCTTTATTTTTGTTTTGACAAAGCGCACAAGGCTGCGATTGCATAAGTGAGTTGTGCACAAATTTCGAACCTCTTTGGATAGAGATTTTGCTGAACTGCCACATAAGCTTAAAGAAAGGGATTTTAGTTGTTTACGGCTCATGGAGGATGTTTCGGGGAAGGAAAGGGAAACGGAGAACAGGATTGAGTCTGAGGGAGGTTTTAAGAGATGTCCTTTCAGAATCATAGAATTGTAGAGTTGGAAGGGACCCTGAGGGTCATCTAGTCCAACCCCCTGCAATGCAGGAATGTTTTGGCCAGTGTGGGGCTCAAAACCACAACCCTAAGCCTCATGCTTTACGGAATGACCAATGTAAGGCCAGTGAGAATTCTGATTCAGTTCAGCAAAGATTATGGTCTCGTCTTCAGAGAGATGTAAGTCGTACTCAACTCTCTTTTGGGAGGCTGGAGAACGAACTATATCAGACCCGGAATAAGAGCAGGGTTGTTGCTGTTTTAAGCATTAGTTTACTTCTTCCCCCCTTGGCCTCTCCTGCACCAACTGAAGCAGCTGATTCCCAAGGAAGAGCATGAGGGAGAGACAACAAGCAGGTTTCAGGACTGGCAGGAGAGCCAACCAATCAGGCAGACTTGCATCATGACTGGCAGGAGGTCTGGCCAATCACTGTCCTGCAAACACTGTCCTACTTCTGGGGGGGGGGAAACAACCCTTGAAATGACTGAAAATGTCATCATGGTGATGAGTAGTTGGGGTGAGGGTGAGCGTTCATTCTTTCCAGAACTAACTGAAAGTTCTTGAAGATTCCAGAGGATTCTGGAAATTGCTAGAAGCTGTCAGAAAGCTGGACCTTTTGTCAAGGCCACATCTGTGAGAGGAGCTGCTTCTGTTCTAACAGAAGCTGTAAAAAACTGTGTTTAGTTTGCATTTATCTGGCAAGCCGACAGAATGCAAGAGGGGGAAGAGCAGGGCACTGAGGGTCGCAAAAAGCAAAGCCAGGAAAACTCGTAATGAAGAAATGCTTCCGGAGACCAACTCTGTAAATGGGAACCATTATGCTTTTGACCCGGTAGTAAAATACTTCTGTGTGTCCTTAATTACCTCTGTGAGTTACTGCCTTCGTTGTCTGGGTCAGGGCTCCTGAAGCGCTTTGATGATGCGCATCGCTCTGCTGAGAAGCATACTTAGCAGGGAACTGGGAAGCTTGTTTGTCTCTACACTCAGAGTGCTAAGTGGCCTTTGGCAGACACATAAAACAAGGGCTGGAGGGTCTCTCCTGAGAAGGAGGCTGCTGGAAATATAATGAGAGGGGCTGCTGTATCTGCATCGTAAAAGGACACCCGCCCCCCTTCACAGTTCAGGGTCACGCGGATCCTCTTGGGCTCCTCACTTGGAACAAATTCCTGATAGGGATGGAAGGAGTACCAGTACTTACTGGCCCACTTCCCGAAACCCCAGATCCCTTCTATAGGACTAAAAGAGCAAACACCCTTCCTCTTCACAGACTTTCTGGCAACTCCCACTGCCCACCCCTCCTCTCTTCCCACAATGACCTCCCAGAAATGTCTGCCTGATGTGAAACCCTCACATCCCAGCACATAGCTATATGTAGCAAATCTCTCAGGGTTGTCTGGCAGGTCTTGACGCACTTCTCCCCTTCTCACACTCTTTCGATCCTCAGACAGGATGAGACAGGGATTTGCTGTGTCTGGATCCAAAGTTACGTTTTCTGTGGGGGCAGAGGAGGAAAGAGAAGAGAAACGACGTCAACTGGGAAGCTGACTTTTCTTTAGGCACATGACAGAAATAGCCTCCCCTCTGAAATGAACAGGGACTCCATGGCTCTGCATTCAAGACAGGGATGTTCATCAAGTTCTTAATAAGGATTCTTGAAACATTTGCAGTTATTTCAAGTGTTTCAAGTACAGTGGTACCTCTGGTTGTGAACGGGATCCATTCCGGAGCCCCGTTCGCAACCTGAAGAGAGCGCCGCGTCTGCACATGTGCGCGACGCGATTCGGCACTTCTGCACACGTGCGAACCGCCGAACCCGGAAGTAACCCATTCCGTTACTTCTGGGTTCAGCGCGTTCGTATCCCATGACGAACGCATCCCGCAGCTATCGCAACCTGAGGTATGACTGTACTTAACAAACATTATCTACATAGATCCCTTGCAACAACCCTGTAAGTTAAGTCAATCTTAGTATGCCCATTTTTCAGATGGGAGGACTGAGGCTGAGAGACAGCGGCTTGTCAAAGGCCACCCCCACCCACCACCGTTCATGGCAGAAGGGAGTCAAAGCAGGGACTCTCTAATTCACATCTTAATCTTTTACTTCCCATCACATGACAGGCCATGCTTGGCATGCGGGGTAAATCTGGCAGCAGGTGCTCTCAAGTTTCAGTTACATATTTAAGGTACCTATGTTATACCCCATCCTTCCAGGTAGTTTATATAAAAAAAAGCCACACACATAAAAAGGTATTTCTGTGCTCTAATTGATACTCCCTGTCTAAAATGTCCTGCTTGGGATTCTTGACATCAACAGTCAAGCAAGAACAAACTTGATTATCTCTTGTGGTTTGTTTGATGCAGAAAATTGATAGTTCTATATTTTAAACTGACATCTATTACATTGTTGATATTAACTGCTTCCTTTTGCTATGACTTGTTTTAATGCATTTACTGTTGCAAACCTTTTTCCCAGGATAAAGGGAGAGATAGAAGTTTTTAAAACTAATTAAAACTCAAAAATGGACGAAATGCCATAAGCCTCCAATGATATCTTTCAAAAGGAAACCTCTTTGAACTTCTCACTGACAAGAAAACTGCGGGAGTATAACACCCTAGGTACAATTTATCAGTTCCTGAAAGTGACCAAACCCTGTAAACCCTGAAATTTACCTTTTTGCAGCTTAAGTCCATATTCCACAGTGTCTGGAAGAGAAAAGGGAACAGAGATATAGCCTCAGGCCACTGTCTTGATAACTAACCTAGTAATGTCAATACGAACTCATGAGACCCACGGGTATAGGGCGGTATATAAATTCAATTAATAATAATAGTAGTAAGGTAAAGGTAAAGGGACCCCTGACCATTAGGTCCAGTCTTGACTGACTCTGGGGTTGTGGCGCTCATCTCGCTTTATTGGCTGAGGGAGCCGGCGTACAGCTTCCAGGTCATGTGGCCAGCATGACTAAGCCGCTTCTGGCGAACCAGAGCAGCACACGGAAACGCCGTTTACCTTCCCCCCAGAGCGGTACCTATTTATCTACTTGCACTGTGACGTGCTTTCGAACTGCTAGGTGGGCAGGAGCAGGGACCAAGCAACGGGAGCTCACCCCGTTGCGGGGATTCGAACCGCCGGCCTTCTGATCGACAAGCCCTAGGCTCTGTGGTTTAACCCACAGCGCCACCCGCGTCCCGTAGTAGTAGTAGTAGTAGTAGTAGTAGTAGTTTAAGACTATCTGAAACTCACCACGCTGGCTATCCCTGCATAACCAGGGCAAAGGTGATGTCAAGGTTCAGGCCTGCCCAAATCTTGGAGTAGAAGCAAGACCCCCCAGAAGATCTAGCCATCAACAACAAGATCCAGACATTCCTGTTCCAGGACGGGAGGCCTCAACCCTAGTCCTCTCTGCTCCTGGCTGGCTCATTGACGGCCCCCTTCCCTTCCCCCTTACATCAATCTCAGGGCCAAAGGAACAGAGGAGATGCCAGAAAAGCTGTAGGTGAGGCTACTTGGGAAATGGGAGAGGTGTGTGAAAGCACCTAAAGCCTGGCTGAGAGATGTGAAGCAGTAAAACACAACCTTTTACAGACAACTCACAACTTATGTGAGGGTTGCATTCCATTTGAGATCTGGGACGTTCCCACGAGATCTCGATGGAGCCTCTCAGAGACCAATAAGCAAGGCAGAGGCAGAGCCCAGTAAACGATGATTTCCTGCCCCGCTCTCTATCTATTTTTTAGCAATCCACGTAAAGCCGTGATTGCGTAAGTAAAAGCAGCATAAGCTATGAGTCTTCTGCATATGAAAGCATGGCCCCTAGATACTGAAAGAGAATAAATAAATAAACCCGCCATTTTCCTGGCACTGCTAATAACCTGGAACCTGTCATGAACACTTCTAAACATCCAGTATAAAATATTTCAGCCCTTTTTAAACTACCTCTCAATTTCTTCATGACACCCTCCAGGAAGGGATTTATATTACAGAAGTCCCAGATCCTCCACTTCAGGGCAGGAGGAAAAGCCACAGGAGGGTTCTTAAAGTTCTGCTTTGCTTGAGACCTGGGAGGAGAAGAACAAAGTCAAGTCACCATTCTCCAAATGCAAGGAGCTTTCTAACAAGGCAGGTGTCTCATCCTGACGATAGAGGCACCATGGATACATCGTAAGGACTTGGGAGCAGGGTTCTTCCTGTGGCAAAAGGGAGCATCTAGATCAGTGTTTCTGAAACACTGATCTAGATAACATGTGGATCTAGAGAGATCCTAACAAGTTGAAGGAAAACCAACACACACCTGCTTTCAAAACATTTTGAATGAAATATATGAATAGGAGATTGAAGATAAAGAAGCTGATATATGCAAATAATTTTTTTTGAAGAAAAGTGAACCATACTGGGTCCTTACGCAGAGATTTTAAGACTACACCAGATTTAGTGAAGCATTTCAAGTGATTAATGAGCAAAACAAAATACAGTGGTACCTCGACTTATGAGTAACTCAACTTACGTATGTTTCGAGTTACGAAGGATCAAAGCGGCCACGGGCTTACGAATTTCTTCGACTTCCGAATCGGAAGCCGAGGTTTTTTATTATTATTATTATTTTATTTTTTTGGTACAGGTCACATGGAAGGGGAAAGAAGGCGGGACTTCGCTCCAGCAGCCATTTTGGTTGCGAGCGGAGCCCGGAGCAGCTGGCGGCCGCTTCTTCTCCTCCTTCCTCGTCATGGCGGCGGTTTGTTTTTTGCGCGCCATCGTGGCGCGGGGTTTGATTTTTGGCCATGGCGGCCAGCGGAGCCCCGAGTGGCTGGAAGCGGGCGGCCACGCTGCTTGCAGCAGCGCTGCTTCAGCCGCTTCTCCGCTTTTTTAGGCTTTTTGTTGTTTGTTTTGGCCGCCATGGCGGCCAGCGGAGCGAGCCCCGAGCGGCTGGAAGCGGGCGGCCGCGCTGCTTGCAGCAGCGCTGCTTCAGCCGCTTCTCCTCCGCTTTTTCCCCCACCCCCCGTTTTTACCGCTTTTCGGGCGGGTTTTTTTGCTTTTTCCGCTCGCTGTGGCGGCGGTTTCCCTCCCGCTCGCCATGGCTGGAAGCGGGCGGCTCTGCAGCCGCTTTTTTTCAGGGGTTTCCCCCCATTTTTCCCGCTTTTTGGGCGGTTTTTTTTTTGGCTTTTTCCGCTCGCTGTGGCGGTGGTTTCCCTCCCGCTCGCCATGGCTAGAAGTGGGCGGCTCTGCAGCCGCTTTTTTTCGGGGGGTTTTTTCTGCGCTTTTTTTTTTTGCCGGGCGGCCGCTTTTTCGCCTTTTTTTTTTTTTGCGCGCCGTGGCGGCTGCGGCGGTGGCGAGCACCCCTCAGAGCTGCCTGCAAGGAAAGGAGAGCTGTGGGAGCCTGGCCGTCCACATCGACAAGGTAAGTGACCCCCGATTTCTCTTCCCATAGGAGCACATTAATCCGTTTTTAATGCATTCCTATGGGAAATCGTGTTTCGACTTACGAGTTTTTCGACTTTCGAATGTGCATTCGGAACGCATTAAATTCGTAAGTCGAGGTTCCACTGTAGATCTGGTATGTGCATTTCTGAAATATAAGGAAGTTCAGAATGCTTTAGAATGGCTTCTGCAATTAACATTATAAATGTGTTTTAGTACAAATGGAGTACAAATATTTTACAAATGGTACAAATATTTAGTACAAATATTTTACAAATGGAGAAAAAAGCAGAAAGTAAAGCAGTATTTTCTAAACATGGGAGGGTTTGAAGTTGTCTGGAGGACAAGCCTCTCAGCAGCTGCTATTCACGATGGCTGAGTAAAAGGCAGTGATGCCTCTGAAACCACAGGAAGGGAGTGTCCTCTGAGGCTCGCATCAAGCTTGCTGCAGGTTTCCTACTGGCTTCTGGTTAGTCACTGTGAAAACAGGATGCTGGGCTAGATAGGCCACTGGCCTGATCCTGCAGGGCCCTTTCTCACATTCTAATGGCTGAGGAAGAACCTGCAGGAGCCTGAAATACACTGGATATTTAAGTGTAAGTTATAGTGAAGATATTTACAATCACCTTAGGAATGTCCCCCCTTTTTGTATCAATTGCAGAATAAATAAATCTATCACGGAGAAGGGCTTTCAGAGATGTGTAATGGGAACAGCTTCCTTCCAATGTTTACAGATGAGACCAATTGCTACAAATGACTGTGAAAACGTGTCCCTATTTTTGTCTGTGATTTTGAGAAATGGACGGTGGAGTCCTAAGCTATCTCTGGATTGAGGAACTGGAACTCTGAAAGTTTCTCACCCATTAAACAGGAACTTTCCTACCAACTTAAAGCAGCAGATTTCCATCACTTACCTCTGCAAGAAGCTTCTGATATCCTGGAAGGAAGGAAATAAAAAGATATCCGTGGAGCCATTTCTGCAGAGAGTCCTGGGGTCAGTTATAAATACTAAGCAGCTGAAGCAGAGAGATGTTAGCCAAACAGAAACAAAAGACCCCCAATAAAATATGCAGTGCCACACAATTTTGGAATAACCATGAGATGGCAAAAGGGAGGCGGGTGGCGCTGTGGATTAAACCACAGAGCCTAGGGCTTGCCGATCAGAACGTTGGCAGTTCGAATCTCCGCGATGGAGTGAGCTCCCATTGCTCTGTCCCTGCTCCTGGCAGTTCAAGTACATAAATAGGTACCGCTCTGGGGGGAAGGTTAAACGGCGTTTCCGTGTGCTACTCTGGTTCGCCAGAAGCGGCTTAGTTCTGCTGGCCACATGACCCGGAAGCGAGATGAGCGCCACAACCCCAGAGTCGTCCGTGACTGGACCTAATGGTCAGGGGTCCTTTTACCTTTACCTTATGAGATGGCAGAAGTCAGTGATGACTAATAAAAGGTCCTTTTCTCCCCTTTTGGCCAAGTCACTGAAACACCTGAAAGATTCAATCCCATCACCCTGATTTGTCATTTTGCCCTGCAGTGCATGCTGGTTCCGTGTTCACCTGCAACCAATCGGTTCACTGCTATGTACATCCCACACTCAATCATATCCTGGGAACCACCCTGAGACCTGTGGGTATAGGGCGGTATACAAACTTATTTTAATAAAATGATGATGATGGCCTCCATGGGGCTGTCCCTGAATAAGTCTGGCCCAACTCATAGCCGTGGACATGCCTTAGACTTGGTGTTTACCTCTATGGATGTTGGTGATCTGACACTAAGTAAAAGCGAAACAAAAGAAGTGCCATGGTCAGATCACTTCCTGATGCAACTAGACTTCTCCGCGACCATTCCCCTCTGCCGGGAGGTGGGACCAATTCGGATGGTCCGCCCCCGCTACTTAATGGATCCAATTGGCTTCCAGAGAGTGGTAGGGGATGTTTTATCCCATGTTGATGGCCTTTCAGCTGATTCCCTGGTGGCCCGCTGGAATGTGGAGTTAACCAGGGCTATTGACTGTCTGGCTCCGAAGCGCCCTCTCCGATTGCATGGAGCCCGGACAGCCCCGTGGTTTTCCCCGGAGCTGAGGGCGATGAAACAGTCGCTGAGACGGCTAGAGCGCCGGTGGCGGAAAACTCATTCTGAATCAGACCGGACACAGGCTAGAGCTCAACTTCGAGCCTACCAAGTGGCGGTAGCGACGGCGAAGAAGACTTTCTTCACCGCCTCTATTGCATCTGCAGAAAATAGCAGCAGGAGACTTTTTCAGGTGGTTCGCGATTTAGCGGAACCACCTGTTCCATCAGGGCCCAGTACGGGCCACATGCTCTCCTGCAATGATTTTGCAAAGTTTTTTGCAGATAAAGTCGCTCAGATTCGGGAAGAGGTAGACTCCACCGTGGGAGCAGGGCCGGGGCGGGAGAGTGCTAGAGTCCTGTCTAGTCCAGTTGTGTGGGATCAATTCCAATCTGTTACCTCCGAGGATGTGGACAGGCTGCTTGGACGAGTAAAACCAACCACCTGTCTCCTTGATCCTTGCCCATCCTGGCTTATAAAAGCTAGCCGGGAAAGGCTGGGCAATGGGCTTTGCGGGGTGGTGAATGCTTCTCTCTGCGAGGGAGCCTTCCCAGACCCGCTAAAAGAGGCGGTTATTAAACCGCTTCTTAAAAAACCATCTTTGGATGCGGCCAATATGGCCAACTATCGCCCAGTCTCAAATCTTCCATTCTTGGGCAAGGTGATTGAGCGAGTGGTTGCTGAACAACTCCAGGCACGCCTGGAAGAAGCGGACCATTTGGATCCCTTCCAATTGGGATTCAGACCTCATCATGGGACTGAAACTGCCTTGGTCGCGCTGGTTGATGATCTCCGACGGGCTAGGGACAAAGGTGAGAGCTGTTTCCTAGTTCTGCTGGATCTCTCAGCGGCTTTTGACACCATCGACCATAACATCCTTCTGGACCGTCTAGAGGGGTTGGGAGCTGGGGGCACTGTTATACAGTGGTTCCGCTCCTTCCTCCTGGGCCGTGTTCAGAAAGTGGTGGTGGGGGATGAGTGTTCAGACCCCTGGGCTCTCACTTGTGGGGTACCCAAGGGTTCTGTCCTCTCCCCCATGCTTTTTAACATCTATATGCAGCCGCTGGGAGAGATCATCAGGGGGTTTGGGCTGGGTGTTCATCAGTATGCGGATGATACCCAGCTCTACCTCTCTTTCAAATCAGAACCAGTGAAGGCGGTGAAGGTCCTGTGTGAGTGTCTGGAGGCGGTTGGAGGATGGATGGTGGCTAACAGATTGAGGTTGAATCCTGACAAGACAGAAGTGCTGTTTTTGGGGGACAGGAGGCGGGCAGGTGTGGAGGACTCCCTGGTCCTGAATGGGGTAACTGTGCCCCTGAAGGACCAGGTGCGCAGCCTGGGAGTCATTTTGGACTCACAGCTGTCCATGGAGGCGCAGATTAATTCTGTATCCAGGGCAGCTGTCTACCAGCTCCATCTGGTACGCAGGCTGAGACCCTACCTGCCCGCGGACTGTCTCGCCAGAGTGGTGCATGCTCTGGTTATCTCCCGCTTGGACTACTGCAATGCGCTCTACGTGGGGCTACCTTTGAAGGTGACCCGGAAACTACAACTAATCCAGAATGCGGCAGCTAGACTGGTGACTGGGAGCGGCCGCCGAGACCACATAACACCGGTCTTGAAAGACCTACACTGGCTCCCAGTACGTTTCCGAGCACAATTCAAAGTGTTGGTGCTGACCTTTAAAGCCCTAAATGGCTTCGGTCCAGTATACCTGAAGGAGCGTCTCCACCCCCATCGTTCAGCCCGGACACTGAGGTCCAGTGCCGAGGGCCTTCTGGCGGTTCCCTCACTACGAGAAGCCAAGTTACAGGGAACCAGGCAGAGGGCCTTCTCGGTAGTGGCACCCGCCCTGTGGAACGCCCTCCCTTCAGATGTCAAACAGAATAACAACTATCAGACCTTTAGAAGACATCTGAAGGCAGTCCTGTTTAGGGAGGCTTTTAATGTTTTATAGATTACTGCATTTTAATGTTCTGTTGAAAGCCGCCCAGAGTGGCTGGGGAAACCCAGCCAGATGGGCGAGGTATAAATAATAAATTATTATTATTATTATTATTATTATTATTATTATTATTATTATTATTATCACCCCCCTCTCTGGCTGGACCCAAGACAGCTTCTGAATGAAAAGGTGATGCAGTGCCAATTTGGAATGCCCGTGTTGGAGGAAGTATCGGATGTATTCAACTAGCTTTTGCTCAGACAGACTGAAGTTAATGAACCTAAGATAGTCATCCCCATTAATTTCAATCAGTTTACTCTGAGGAAAAGTTAATTGAATACAGAGCTCTATTCTGTGTGAGAATGTTGATATGATTGACTGCACCGAATTTTCACTAAAGCGCAATTAAAGCTACGGCCCTTTGATCTACCTTAGCCCTGACTGACGAAGAGGAAATTAATCTCGGAGAGTAGGACGAGAAGAGAAAGCATTAATTGAATAAAGATTTCTATTGGCTTGTGGGCTTCCCAGAGACCTGTGGTTGGCCAATGCGAGAAGAGGGTGCAGGACAGAAAGGGCCTGAGGTTTGATGTAGTGACAGCTTGAAGAAAATATTGGGGGGAGGCAGGTAAGCCCCACTCCACATAATCAATCACAAGATGCAGTACACACATCCCATATCAAAATAAGTGTTCATTATTTGGGGGGGGGGCTGGCCCCCTCAAATATTTTATTGGGGCTTCCAAGGGACCTCAGCCTCTCGGAGTTGGCTCCTATGCCAGGGCTGACACCTTTTACCATTCATGTACTGCTTGTTTCTCTCACAACAGTATTTTTATGTGGGGGAGGACTAAGAAATGCCTGTAGTCTGAAGCTGCACACTCCACCCTCTCACATCAAGAACAGGCCTGACCTGCAGGAGTTCACTCGCTGGTTCCTGAAGCTTCTCCTCCATCTCCTGAATGGCGTGTTCAAAAGAGGAGAGTTCCCTGGAGAGTCTGGCCAGGTGTTCCTCCCTTTTTGCTGCAATCTCCTTCTCCACCTCCGCCATCTGGGCCAGAAGAAGCTTCTCTTTTTGTTCCAGAAACTGGTGCATTCGCCTGATCTCAGCCACCATCTCTTCCCTCTCTGCTTCCATTTGCTTCTGCACCAGCAAAAACAGAAAAAGAAAGAGAACACATCAGACATATAGTCTGCTGTTGCAGGATAAAAAGAACAGCTATCAGAATTCACTTGGAAGGGCATGTCTGCCATTTTAGAGAGATCATGGCAGCAGGAAAAGTGTTTCATAAAAATCTACAAACCCACTCCCTCCTTCAAATGGTCTTTCATGCCCCGTATTTCAGTTTCCTCACATACTGATTCTAGACCAGGGGTCCCCAAACTAAGGCCCGCGGGCCGGATAAGGCCCAAGGGACTTGTTTATCCAGTTTGCGGTGACCCCCACCGCCCACTCTTACTGGCACTGCACTGATTCTAGACCAGGGGTAGGCAAACTAAGGCCCAGGGGCCAGATCCGGCCCAACTGCCTTCTGGATCTGGCCCACAGATGGTCTGGGAATCACTGCGTGGATCCCGGGATCTCCGTTGCCCAGGGCTGGGGTCGACCCCCTATTGCGTCTCCTTTCAGTCTTCAGATATGTATATAACTATGTGCATGCGTAGTTCGGCCCACCACAAGATCTGAGGGGCAGTGAATTGGCCCCCTGCTGAAAAAGTTTTCTGACTATAGGATTTTTCACTTCCAAGAAACAGTGATGCTTACAAGCAGGTCTTGGCTTTCCTTTTCTGCATGTGCTTTAAACACCATAATTTTCTTTCGCTCCTTTCTCATGTTCTCTAGACAGCTGCGTAGTTGATCCTGAAAATAAAATAAAATTCCAGCTGAGTGGATTTCTCTCTATCTTTTTTTTGGCATTTTAGTATACATAATATCAGGCAACTGAATCATATGCTTTCAGACATTTTCAGAAGTTTTAAGTTTCATAAGGCTGCACAAACGCTCCTGCTAGAGTGGGTAGGGAGAATACATTACTTCAAGAGTATTTTGGCATTATTCCTGCATTGCAGGGGGTTGGACTAGATGACCCTTGGGTCCCTTCCAACTCTAAGATTCTATGATCTTGCAAGCCTGGCTTGTCTACAGCTATTCCATTCCCCACCCAAATCCAGAGGAGAGGTGTAGCATGGGCCAGCCTGGGGGGCGCCTGTTGTGAGCTGTTGCGTCCTTCGCGTAACATCTTATATCTGTCGGGCAGGTAAGAAGGACTAACAGGCTGGCACCCTGCCAGCCCCGCACAGCTTTTGCAAATCTCACAAAGCGGTGCTGGACTGCAGTGTGCCGTGAGACTTGCACCCCTCAAAGGAGGGCAGCAGCGGCCGCGTTGGCTGGCCAAGCTCCCCACTGCATGGCCGAGCAGGTGGCACAATGCAGCCAGGACCGGTGCTGGTAATTTTTGCACCCTAGGCGAGAGGGCGGGCCAGGTGACGTCATTGCGCATGACGTATTGTGCCCCGCCCGCTGCCGGCCAGGCGCCCCGTGCCGCCGCGGTTTTCGCCCCAACCTGCTTGCTCCGCCGCTGGTTGGGGCGGCACCGGGCGGTGGGGGGCAGGCTGGCCAGTGCTCTAGGCAGTTGCCTAGTTCGCCTAAATGGACGCACCGGCCCTGAATGCAGCCCCTCTTAGCCCCAGTTACTGGGGGTCGCTCCACCGGCACAACCTGTCCCCATGGAGTGTGGCACACCCCGGGCACCAGCAATGAACGCTCCGTCACTGATCCAGAGTGTTTTCCTACCTTGTACTCCTGGGACGCCTCCTCTAGAGGAACCACCTCGTGGCTTTTGTGCTCCTTCGATCTGTCACAAACCAGACAGATGGGGGCTTCATCCTCCTTGCAGAACAGCTTCAGGGGCTCCTGGTGCTTCTTGCAAACTCTCCCCTTTCCTTCTGCCTCCTCTTTCCCCCCCAGAAGACTGAATTTCTTGGTTATTTCCACAAAATTTGCCAGCTGCTGGTTTCGCCTGATGCTGCCTTGTTCCACTGTATTCCTACACTGAGGGCAGGAAGCCTTTGCCTCGGATTTCCCCCAGCACTGGATCAGGCAGGATCGACAGAAGTTGTGCCCACACTCCGGGATGATCACTGGATCCTGGAAATACTCCAGGCAGATGGGGCAAGTAGCTTCCTCACAGAGATCCCGGACGGGAACCCCAGAAGCAGCCATGGCCACCTCCCCAGGAAGAGAGAGTTGGTTTCATTTTCTCTCTTTTCCGTCTGCAAATGGGCGTGTTTCCTCTCCAGGAAATTCAGATTCATTGTGTTCAGATCTCTGCTGATATGGAGCTGTGGTTAGCTGGAGCAGAGAGCCTCCTTCGTGTAGAGGAAATTAATTTCTTTATTTTAAAAGGAATGCTCTTGGCGGCTGCTCCTTTAAGGAACCATTTCCAGGGAGAGCTGGAGAGAAGTGTGGTTATATTTTCCCTAATGTCACATGAGCCTCAGACAAATTTTAAAACTGATGAATGAATCCTAACTCCATTTCCCCCACAAATTGCTCCATTTCCAGCTCTTAGCCTCGATGTAAAGAGAAGCAGCCCAATTCTCCATCACAGTGTCTATTTTTAGTGAGTGTGGACAAAATCGCCGTCCTCTCTGATGTGAAAAAACACTGCCCCCCCAGGTGAACACTGGGATTACATGGCACTTTTAGCAATACTATAAACTGGGTCTTTCATAATCAAAAAATGACTGGGTCCTTTTTAATCTGCTGTGAAGACCTAGTGAACTTCAATGCAGAGAAAGTCAGGGCAGGCAAAAGGAAGGACTTCTCTTCACACAGGATTTTGTGGGATTCCAATTAATTTTGCCATGTGCAGAAGGGTTCGAGGGTGACGTTAGGGAGGGGATCCCAGAGGCCGAGGCTGAAAAGTGGGGTGGCTGCCTGAAAAAACAAACTCAGACTCTTTTTGGGAAAAGGTGAGTGATGAGGAGGCATGGTAAGAGTTATAGAGAATGTGGCAAACGTGGGCAGGAATATGGTTTTCTCCCTCATGGGCTGTGAGCTAAAGTTCTAATATGTGCCAAATGCTGTAACACTCCTAATTTTATTGCCTTTCCATAGGAAAAACCTCCTGCTTGATGTTCTTACTGTGTTTTTAAATATGCTGTAAGCCGTCCAGAGTGGCTGAGGAAACGCAGCAGATGGTTGGTGTTGATAGGAAATTTCCGAATGGGGGACTGGACCTGTTTTATTAAAGTCCCAGACCCCGAAGCACGAGGCGATGACCTCAAAGGAACCCCACCTTAACTCCTGCCCCACACTGTGTCGCACAAGCACCCACATAACACCCTCGGGATGAAGGGTTTCCCCTCCCTGCGCCCTCTCCCTGTTTTGCCTGTAACCGGGACTAGAAGGATTCTATGTCCCTTTAAACCTCGTTTTCCGTCCCGGTCTATTGCTGTCAAAAGGCGCTATTCTCCCTCTGTATTCTCTGCTTCGTCCCGGGCAACCTCCATTACTTGTTATGGCCAATGCTTTCCTATGGGTGCGTCTTGGCCAATCAGAACCATGCATTTCTTCTGCAGAGCGGAGCTCAATTAGAACTCTGTGCACGCTCCAGTAACCACTGACAAGGTGTTGACAAAGTTAACAAGGTGATGACAGATTCCCCGCTGTTAGAACAATGCTTTCGAAACTATGAAACCCTGCAAATGGAAAGTTATTAATTAAAGCTGCTACATTTCACTCAAGCAGAGTCTAGACACCGAAGAATCCTTTTATCAGTTTATTGTGCCCTGGCAAACCGCGTACCTTTGTAAAATCATAACAAATCACTGCCTTAATGGATTTCTCTCATCTTGGTGTCATTTTAAAGCTTACGAAGAGGGCTTCCAAGCCTCTCGACTCCCGCCATTGCCCGGGCCTCAGGAATTGCCTTCTGAGGCCTTTTGTCACCCGCCATTGGTCAATGGGCAAGGAAGGGAAACTTCTCTTCAAACCCTCCATAATCCTTTAGGCGAAAGGGCACGTACACAGATCTAGGGCCTCAGGAAATGCCACACCTGGGCAATCCTCTCAAGCACCCATCATCAGGTTCCCAAGACGACAGACAGCCCCCTGGATGATTCTCATTGTTCTTCCCCGGTTGCCACTCAAGATGTATATTTGACCCACCCAAGTGTCTTTTACTTGTTCCTGTGACCCATCACCTGTATGCTAATCTTGTTTACCCATATGTTAATTTTCCTGTACCCTCCTACTCTCCACCCCTTCTTGACGTTTTTCTGATGTATTAATGATGAAATTGTGATGTATGGTGAACTGTATTCTGGGTTGTAGCGGGAACCTTTAAAACTGACTGTCGCCTTTTGTTCGGGGTTCGGATTCATCGGAACCTGTTGCGCAATAAACTCCTTTGCTTTTGCTCCAATATCTGGCTGTTCTCCTTTGATCTCCGCTGCGAACCACGGGCTTCTCTCGTAGGACCGGGACCTGAGCAACCTCTGACCCGGGAATTTCCGTAACAGTCTGGTATTATTATTATTATTATTATTATTATTATTATTTTACTTAAAAAGTGTGCCCCACTCAAAAGTAATAGTTTGCACGCTAAACATGCAGTCCTTGATCTAACGCCAATGTCTCACACCCACCTTTAACTGATGAATGAGTGGGAAGGGAGAGAAAGAGAGGCCAGTGCCGTAGTTAGGGGGTGGTGAGGCGGGCCCCCGCCAGGGAAACAGGCTATGGGAGGCACAAAATCGGCTAAAAATACATCCATAAATATGTCTATAAATAAAAACATCGATTATTGCCTCATAAGAAAAGGTTTTTAATAGAGGGTGAATTGAATGGGTGGAGGGGGGGTTGGAAAGAAAAGCTGGTTTGTCTGTGGCTAGGGGGTGCAATCTGGACAGTTCTGCCAGGGGCGCAAAATCTCCTAGCTATGGCTCTGAGAGAGGCGGAGGCTTTTAATATTTATGGGCAGAGCCTGGATCAGGTGAGGAAGGAAAGGGATTCTGGAGCTTCCAACTCTATGGCCAGCGGAGGCCTTGCTGAAGGAAAAGGGAAACTGAGAGCAGGATTGAGGCTGAGGGAAGTTTGAAGCGACACCCATTCAAAATTCAAATTTTACTCAGAATAGTTGATGGTATTGTCTACAGAAAGCTGTGTCACTGTCTTTCAGAAGTTTGAAGAACTAAATCAGAACAAGAGTGAGTGTAGGATTGTTTTCTTATTAAAATGACCAGGCCGCTTCCTTTCACCTTTGTTCCTGCCGCACCAATTGAAGGAGCCGATTCCCAAGGGAGAGCATGAGAGACGGAAGGCAGGTTTCAGGACTGAGGAGAGCCAAGCAAGCGGTGCTGTTTACAAAAGTGGCCTGAGAAAATAATTACACCATGACGGAGACTCGGGTCAGCCAGTCACTGTTCTGCCAATATGGCTTCCCCTTTAGTGTCTCTGAGAAAAGTCTCCAGAAGACCTGTCTGTCTCTACACTCAAGAGATTGTCAGGTGGCCTTTGGCGGACACGTAAAACAAGGGCTGGAGGGTCTCTCCTGAGAAGGAGGCTGCCGGATATGTGTGGAGAACGGCTGTTGTATCTGCATCGTAAAAGGACACACGTCTCCCTTCAAAGTTCAGGGTCACTCGAATCCTCTTGGGCTCCTCACTTTGAACAAAGTCTTTATGGGGGGAGGAGAACCTGTACTTACTTCCCCACTTCCCCAAACTCCACATCCCTTCCCTAGTAGCAAAACAGAACTTGCCCTTCCTCTTCACAGACTTTCTGGCAACCCCCACCGCCCATCCCTCCTCACCTCCCACAATGACCTCCCAGAAATGTCTGCCTGCTGTGAAACCCTCACATCCCAGCACATAGCCATGTGTGTCAAATCTCTCAGGGTTGTTTGGCAGGTACTGACGCACTTTCCCCCTTCGCACACTCTTTCGATCCTCAGACATGGAGAGCCAGGGATTTGCTGTGTCTGGATCCAATGTTACGTTTTGTGTGGGGGCAGATGAAGAAAGAGAAGAGAAATGACGTCAGCTGGGACACTTCTTTAGACACATGAGAGAAATATGAAAAGGGTTTCCATGCACTGCATTCAGAACTGGGGTGCTCCGTAAGTTCTTAATAATGATTCTTTAAACATCTGCAGTTCTTTCAAGTGTTCAAAGCACTTCACACACCTCTCTCCTGAAACTGTGCCTCCTTTAGAACCTGAAATTTACCTTGATGCAGCTGAAGTCCAGAGTCCACAGTGTCTGGAGAAGAAAAGGGAAGAGAGATTTAACATCACACCATCATCCAAATAAGAAATCTGGTAACAACAATATGACCTCCTGAGATTGTAGATGTGGTAGCCAGAGTGGTGCCATCCCATCATCCCGAACCCCCAGCCACGCCAGCTGGAGATTATGAGAGTTGCAGCTGAAAATGTCTGAAAGCCACAGTGGCCATCCCTTGGCTGGGTCCAAGGAAGTGGTGCCTCTGAAACCACAGGAGGGGAGTGTGCTCTGGGGCTCGGATCCTGCTCACGGGTTTCCCACTGGTATCTGGTTAGTCACTGTGAAAACAGGATGCTGGCCTTTCTCACATTCTTATGACTGAGGAAGAACCTTCAGGAGCCTGAAATACACTGGATATTTAAGGGTAAGATATAGTGAAGTTACTTACAATCACCTCTGGAATGTTCCCCCTTTCTGTATCAATTGCAGAGTAAATGAATCCATCACAGAGAAGGGCCTTCAGAGAGATGCAATGGGAACGACTTCCTGTCTGTGATAGTAGATGGGACCAATAGATACAAATGACTACGAAAACGTGTCCCTATTTTTGTCTGTGGTCTTGTGGAATGGACGATGGAGTCCTAAGCTATCTCTGGAAAGTGAGTTTCTCACCTGTTAAACAGGAACTTTTGTAGCATCAGAATAAGGCAGGGATTTTCCATCACTTACCTCAGCAAGAAGCTTCCAATATCCTGTAAGGAAAGAAAGATGTCAGTGGAGTCATTTCTGCATGGCGTACTGCAGCGATGACTAATAAATGCTCCCCTTCTTCCCTTTTGGCCAAGTCGCCCAAATAGCCAAGAGATTCAATCTCACCCTGGTTTATCATTTTGCCATACTGGCTCCATGTTCACCTGCGACCAATTTGTTTACTGCTATGTACCGGTATATCTCATACACCCCTCATAGATCCCAGGACAGCACCTGAAGGAATACGTGCTTGATCACCAATTTGGAAGGGTTTGGAAGGTTGGGTTATGCAAACTAGCCACAAAGCCTATGTACTACTTCAAGTATGGGAGGCAGTATCAGTTTTGTTCAACTAGTTTTACTCAGATACACTGAAATTAATGAACCGTAGATACTCATCCCCATTAATTTCAATCAGTCTACTCTGAGTTAATTGACTACAACAGGTGTCCCCAAACTAAGGCCTGCGGGCCAGATAAGGCCCAAGGGAGTTGTTTATCCTGCCCGCAGCAATGCCCGCTGCCGCCGCCCGCTCTTACTGGCGCTGTGCTGCGCGGCTGCCCACTTCTGGTTTGGAGGAGCACCGGAAATAGCTTGTGCGCATGCGCAAGCGTTATTTGCAATGCACACCCGGGTTGGAGGAGGCCTGTGCACATGCGCACAAGCTATTTCCAGTGCTCCTCCAACCCGGAAGTGCACCGGAAATAGTGTATGCGCACGCATATGGGCGCACGCTCCCCCGCCCTCCAGACCACCGTGCGATTGGTGCTGGAGACACCGGCCCGAGGCGCAGTAAGTTTGCTGACCCCTGGACTACAAACTTCTACCTCTGGGAATCACAGATGGGGAGAGCCCTATTGGCTTATCGGCTTCCCAAACACCTCTGGTTGACCAATGAGAGAACAGGATGCTGAACTGAAGGGGCTTGTGGTTTGATCCAGCAGGACCCTTTTTTGTGATTCCAGAGCTGGCACCTTTCACCCTTCATGTACCAACTGTTTCCTTTCCAATGGTACTTTATGTGGGGGAGGACTAAGGAATGCTTGTAGTCTGAAGCAGCACACTTCACCCTCTCCCATCAAGAGGGGAGTTGTTTCTGGGGCTGCCAGAGCACAGCATCCTGCTAAATGAAACCTCCTGGTGCAGAGGCAGTCTACCTCTGAATAAGCTGAAGCTGTGGAGGTGAACCCTTTGTCTCAGTGGCCAAAAACATTTGATATGCTGTGTGAATAAGGCCTTTCTCTAGGCAATCACCAAAACCCGTGAGTTAATCCTTTTTGTACCCGAAAAGAAAGGGCACTCCTATGTCTACTCAGTGGTGGAGCATATGCCTGCGCTGCCTAGGGCGGGCGTGCTCCCAAGGGGGTGCGGAGAGTGCCCTCCCAGGCACAGGATAGCCGCGTGAACCCACGGATCCCGCTTCCTTCCTCTTCCATCCTCTCCCCTGCCAGCACTCGAGATTTATGGACATCCCGAGCTGTGTGCTTCATCAGGAAGACACCAGAGAGGTTTGTCTTACCAGGGGGCTGCGTGGACCCCAGAGGCGTTAATCTGACAGATTTATCCCAGGGAAGTGGGCACAGGGCTGTAGGCTTAATTTCTTGTTTGCTCCACAGAGCTCAGAAGAGATAAGAAAGATGTGCTGCCTTCACTTCCTCTTCCAATTTGAGAATTGCCATTCAGGTGACTATGATAAAAATGTTGAATTAAAACGCCTCTCGCGATTTGTTGCCCCATCTGTTTGGCACAGGTTGCAATGCTTCAGTTGAAAATGGGGTGGGGAACTATTGCAATTGGCATTCTTTTTGTTTGCCACCTTCCATTTGCCCACAAATGACTGTGTGTTAAAAAGTAGGGTGTTATTGGGATACCTGCTCTCTCATAGACCTGGCAGATATGGCTGAGACTCACTTCTCCCGTTGATGAGATTCCCACAAGCAAGGGATGGGCAGACTTCAGACTTGGGGAATTTGCTTTCATTTTTAATCAGAATGCTGAGATCCAGAAATGGCTCCAGGTGCGAAATATGAGCTTATGCAGGGAAGCCCCTGAAATCTGCCACTCACTCAAACTGGATTGACTCCTCCTGCAGACATTCACAGTCAACACAGGAAGGTCTGAAGAGGAGCTTCCACATACAGGAACTTTGCAGGGAGGGCTTTCAAGCACATCTCTGAAGAAATTCTTACCCTTGTTAAGAATTCACATTCTGAGTGCAGAGTGTGTTGGACTTGGGATGACAAGGCCCAGGTTCAAATCCCTTTTGACCATAAACTTTAACGTGTTTCCTTTTTCTAAGTCTCTCAGCTCAGCCTCTTCTACCTCACAGGGCTTCTCTGAGGATAAAACAGGGTATCACCCTCCTAAAATCCCTGGAGGAAGTGTCATGGGGAATGGATATTATACTGTTGAATTTGAAACAACACAGGAGCAACAAGAAGTGCAATCTTTAATAGAATCAAACATGTTAGCACAGGAAACATATTCCCAAATTCTTCAAGGTCCGTTATACAAAAGGATAAGAGGTGATCTCTAAAAATACAGATAAGTATCTGACTGTTCACTACAAAGCATCTTGGAGAAAATAATTGTATACATGGTAATTTATCACACATACCCTCCAAAATTCTCTAGATGTCACTGTTTTCTCCTCAGAACTTGTGACAAAGGCTGTTCACTGTTAGAGGGGATTTTTTTGCATCAAGGCCTGAAACCTATGTGGGGGTTACATTCCTGGTCAGCATGCAAAGGGAATATTGTGCAAGTCAGGAAGACCCCCGAAAATGCCCCCCAAGCAACCTTCCCTACTTGTCCGAAGCCAGAGATCTTGAGAGCTTTATGCAACCTTTCCAGAGGCTGGTAAGCAAGATGGACTTAGAAACTCTTCTCACCACTGCCAATGCCCCCCCCCCTAATTGCTTTCTGGGCTCTTGTGAGATCTCACACAGTCCCTTCCAAGTGTTTTTCCTAGTCTCTCAACCTCTTTCTATTTATTAATTTGTTTTGACGAAGGACTCCAGACTACGATCGCGCAATAAGTTGTATGTGAGTTTTGGACTGACTGTACTCAACTAGCAAACAGGTCTCTTTGGATGTGGAGATTTTGCTGAATTGCTACTTAAGCTTCCCTGGGTAGTAACAAAAAATGAAGAAGGGATTTTGGAACTTCCATTTCCATGGCTAGTGGAGGTTTGGGGGGAGGATAAGGGAATCTGTTGTCTTTGTCCATGGAGTTTTCTTGGCAGGGATACTGGAGTGGCTTGCCAGTTCCTTCTCCAGGTGCTCATTAGAAGGACAGATCCTGAAGTTGAGGCTCCAGTACTTTGGCCACCTCATGAGAAGAGAAGACTCCCTAGAAAAGACCCTGATGTTGGGAAAGATTGAGGGCACAAGGAGAAGGGGACGACAGAGGATGAGATGGTTGGACAGTGTTCTCGAAGCTACTAACATGAGTTTGGCCAAACTGCGAGAGGCAGTGAAGGATAGGCGTGCCTGGCGTGCTCTGGTCCATGGAGTCACGAAGAGTCGGACACGACTGAACGACTGAACAACAACAACAAGGGAATCTGAGAGCAGGATTGAGCCTGAGGAAGGTTTAAATGATAACCATACATAAATGATACCTGATTCATAAAGATTATGGTATTGTCTCTAGAAATCCTAAGTTAGAGATTGGAGAGAGAACTACATTGAAACAGGAATGTGTGGGGGTTGCTGTTGTTTCCTAAATTATTTTCTAGCTTCTTTCCCCCTTTGCACATCTTGCACCAATAGAAGTAGCTAATTCCCAAGGGAGAGGGAACAGGCAAGTTTGGGGACTGACAGTGTCATTTACAAAGTGAATTTACAAGGGATGGCCAATCACAGTTCTGCAAATATGGTTTATCCTTAAGTGGCTGTCAGCTCGGTCCTGAAGAGGAGACTGAATGTGTCATAATGCCAATGGATATATGCTTGTCTGTCTGCACCCAGTGTCAAGAGAGTCTCAGGTTAGCTTTCTCACGCACGTAAAAAAAGGGCTGGAGGGTCTCTCCTGAGAAGGGGGCTGCCGGGAATGTGCAGAGAAGGGCTGCTGTATCTGCATCGTAAAAGGACACCCTTCCCCCTTCACAGTTCAGGGCCACTCGGATCCTCTTGGGCTCCTCACTTGGAACAGGGTCCTCATGGGGGGAGCATAACCTGTACGAACCGCCCCACTTCCCAAAACCCCAGATCCCTTCCATAGGATAAAAAGAAAGAACACCCTTCCTCTTCACAGTCTTTCTGGCAACCCCCAGCCCCCATCTCTCCTCTCTTCCCACAGTGACCTCCCAGAAATGTCTGCCTGATGTGAAGCCCTCACATCCCAGCACATAGGTTTGTGTGTCAAATCTCTTAGGGTTGTTTGGCAGGTCTTGATAGACTTCTCCCTGTCTCACACTCTTTCGATCCTCAGACAGGGAGAGCCAGGGATTTGCTGTGTCTGGATCCAAAGTTACGTTTTCTGTGGGGGGAAAGAGAAGAGAAACAACGTCAACTGGAAAGCTGACTTTTCTTTTGGCACATGACAGAAATAGCATCCCCTCTGAAATGAACAGGGACTCCATGGCTCTGCATTCGAGACAGGGACGTCCATCAAGTTCTTAATAAGGATTCTTGAAACATTTGCAGTTCTTTCGAGGGTTCACACATTATCTACATAGAACCCTTGCAACTTCCCTGTAAGTTAAGTCAATCTTAGCATGCCCATTTTTCAGATGGGAGGACTGAGGCTGAGAGACAGTGGCTTGTCTAAGCCAAACACACACCCCTACAGTTCATAGCAGAAGGGAGTCCAAGCAGGGACTCCCTCATTCACATCTTAATCTTTTACCTCACATCACATGACAGACCATGCTGGACATGCCAGGTAAATCAGGCAGCAGCTGCTCTCACCCTCCTTGTAACCACCATTAAGTTTCAGTTAAATATGTAATGTTATGTTATACATCCTTCCAGGTAGTTTATAAAAAGCAAGAAAGTGGTCAGGCTACCCTGAAAACTGATATTGAGGTCAATTTAAAAGATAGAATTTTACATCATTGATATTAATTGCTTTGTTTTCCTATGAAGATAAAGGTCGATATAATATATTGAAAAATAATGAAATAACTTTATTAAAGCCAAACCCCGTAAAACCTAGGTAGTGCCCACCTGTCACCGTCAATGCAAAGATCGCATCCTGGCTCACCAGACCTGACTGGCTATATGATTCATCTTTTTCTTCACTGTTCCTCACATTTATGGAAAAGGGGGGCAATGGAAGCATCATGAGAAGCCCACTTAAAAATTGGAGAGGTTGCTGGACAATAGAAAGAAGATCTGCTCTGCAGTCCTCCCCCACCCCTCTTCCTATCACGTTATGGAAAGTTAGTCAAGAGTTTCTTTTTAAAGACAAACATTTGTACACCGGCCTTTGGAGATTATGTGGGATGTTGGAAGTCGCATGTGCTGCCATTATTAAAAAAAGAATTGTCTAATGCAGGCTTCCTCAACCTCGGCCCTCCAGATGTTTTGAGACTACAATTCCCATAATCCCTGACCACTGATCCTGCTAGCTAGGGATCATGGGAGTTGTAGGACAAAAATATCTGGAGGGCCAAGTTTGAGGAAGCATTGTCTAATGTCATGGATTTTTCTAGTTTATTGTTGTATTGATTACCCTTTATGCATTTTACTCACTGTTTTCAAAAAGAATCCCAGAATATAATTTGAAAGGTAAGTAAGAGTTTCCTTTATGCTGCCATCTGCTGCACCTTTTCCAGCTCTTATGATTCCCTTTTTGTGGTGTCCAGGATCAGGCCAGACTGGACTTCTGTCTTCCCACTGAGCCTTTTCCCTTGGTCTGTGGTGTAATTCTGTCCTGCTCTTTTAAGTTTACTCAGGTTTCTCAAGTTTAAGCAGAGATGTCATGTCTCCCCTCCAATACAAAAGCTATGGGAAGACCCCCATTTTGCAAGGACGCTGGACCCCTGGAGTTCACACTCAGGCAGCCCCCACTTCCCTGCCATTGACACCAGAACCCATTTACCTTCTAGCCCCCAATGGTTGTTGCAGACATTTTCTGAGCTATTTGTGTTCATGCATTTCCTACTCTTACACCTTAAAATGGTAAATGTACCCCTGACCATTAGGTCCCGTCGTGGATGACTCTGGGGTTGCGGCGCTCATCTCGCTCGATAGGCCGAGGGATCCAGTGTTTGTCCGCAGACAGCTTCCGGGTCATGTGGCCAGCATGACTAAGCCACTTCTAACGAAACAAAGCAGCGCACGGAAACGCCGTTTACCTTTCCACCAGTGGGATTTATCTACTTGCACTTTGACGTGCTTTTGAACTGCTAGGTGGGCAGGAGCTGAGACCGAGCAATGGGAGCTCACCCCGTTAAGGGGATTCGAACCGCCGACCTTCTGATCAGCAAGCCCTAGGCTCTGGTTTAGACCTTACTCTTACATAAACTCTCCTAAAAGGGGTGGGGATCTTGAATGGCTCAAAGGGATATTTCCCCCTCATGTGCCGGGAGCATTTGGCTTCACACCACCCCTGTGTCTTATTGAGATTCGGCACAGAAAAGCCATCCATCCTGGGCTGGAGGCTTCCTAAGAGTCTGCAGGCTCAGGCCAAGAGCCCATCTAGCCCAGCATGCTGCTCTCATGGAACAAATGCCTCTGGGAAATAAGGGAAATGAAGGCATGGATGGAAGAGCTGCAGTGGCCTGGTCTTTAGAGAAGTGGAACCCATCTCTCCTGAATTGGTGCCTCTGTTTGACCTGAAATGGCTGAGGAAACCCAGCCAGATGGGCAGGGTATAAATAATAATAATAATAATAATAATAATTATTATTATTATTATTATTATTATTATTAAATGTACCTTTTCGCAGCTGAAGTCCATATTCCACAGTGTCTGGAAGAGAAAAGAGAACAAGAACCATCATGCACATGGAATGAACAATATGAGCTCATGAGATTGTAGCCAGGTATTGTGGACTACAAATCCCATCATCCCTATTCATAGGACATGCCCGCTAAAGATTATGGTAGTTGCAGTTAATATCGGCATCCAGGGGTCGAAAGGCCAGCTGGCTAAACAGACATGTGACACGTAACAATCCCATGTCTGCAGCAAAAGGTGGAATGGAATTCCCAACAGTTAAAACTATCTGAAACTCTCCATACTGGCTATCCCTGCATAACCAGGGCAGGGGTGATGTCAAGGTTCAGGCCTGTCCAAATCTTGGGAGGAGGAGCAGGACCCCCAGAAGATCTCCACCTCAACAAGAAGAACCAGACATCCCTGTTCCAGGATGGGAGGCCTCAGCCCCAGTCCCCTCTGGTCCTGACTGGCTCTTGGACAGCCTTCCATTTTTGTGGCACTGTTAATGACCTGGAGCCTTTCATGAACAATTTTAAATATCTAGTATAAAATATTTCCATCCCTTGTTCTGCCATCAATCTCAGGGTCAAAGGAACAGAAAAAATTCCCCAAAAGCTGTAAGTGAGGCTACTTAGGAAATGGGACGATATGTGTGAAAGCACCTAAAACCTGGCTGAGAGATGTGAAGAGGTCAAGTACAACTTTTTACAGACATCTCGCAACTTAAGGAAGGATTACATTCCCCGAGATTGTGCATGAAGGCAAATCATGCAAAGTCAGAATGACTCCCGGAATCACCCCTGCCATCTGAGATCTCAAGACAGTCCCATAAGACTTTGCAGGAGCCTCTCAGAGCCCAGTAAGCATGGCAGAAGTCTGAAAAGCAATTTGTGTGGTGGCTAAACCCTTCATGGCAAGAGCCTTCAAGCCCATTACCTTGTTGACTGGAATCTGGGAGGCCCCCTCAAGATCTCGCAAGAGCTTCCAGAGTCCAGGTAGAAAGGTTTATCCTCCTCTTTTAATTGCATAAGTAAAATCAGTTGTGAGTCATCTACATATGAAAGTGTGGCATGAAATTTTCCATGAAATTTTTGAAAGTTTAATGTCTCCCTAAAAACCCAGACGGGAACATCCCAGGGAAGAAGGAGAAAATAGAGCTGATGGCGGGGAAAAAACCAAAAGGAGAGCAAGGAACGTCCCAGATTCCAACAGCTTTGCAAAAGAGACAATCATTAATACCAGGAGAAGGAGACGTGATGGCAAATATCCAAGAGACTTTAGCGCAGATGAATAAGAGTTTAAATGAAAAAATGGATGCCATGCTGGAAAAAGTGGAAACAAATGCAAAGGTAATAGAAGAGATGTCTGGGCAAATAAAGGACTTGTTTGGGAAAAATAAAGACTTAGAGAAAAATATGAAAGAAACAAATTTAAAGGTCCAGAAACATGATGACACAATCAAAAAGATCACGGCGGAGCAGAAAGAATTTAAGAGGACGCGAGAAAGAGAAGAAGAAGAAATGAGCGAAATAAAGAGAATGCAAGAGGAGCTGGCGGACCAAATGGCCATGCTCGAAATGAAGCAGAAGGCGCATATTCTGCGCCTGAGAGGCGTCCCGGATCTAGGGAATGAGCAAATAGAAGAAAGGATAAGAAAAGAATTAGCAACCTGGTTGGCTGTTGCAGAAGACCAACTCCTCTTGGATATAGATAAAATTTATAGATTAAGAGTGGACAAACAGAGGAGCGTGAGAGGAGTAAAAAGACCGGCAGACTGCTTAATTTTCTTCAGCTCAATGCTATTAAGAGAGAAAATTCTTCAGAAAAAGAAACAAACGGACCTAGTGATAGACGGGAGGACGATTGCGATTTACAAAGAAATCCCAAAACGATTGACTGATAAGAGACTGAAATACAAAAAATTGACGGAGGCTCTAAGAAAGAAACGCACGTGGTACACATGGGAGTTTCCGGAGGGAGTTTCATTTATTTTTAAAGAAAGAAAGAAGAGGATTAGGACTGCAGAGGAGGCAGAAAGATTTTGCAGCAGATATAGAAAAGAACTCGGTTTAGAAAGAGAAGATCGAAAGGAAGAAGAGGAACGGGAAGAACAAGAGGAGGAAGAAGAAAGACCTTGAGAGAGACAATAAAGCCTGATTGGAGTTTGTACGACTTTGCAGCCCTGCATTTACGCATGTAATTGACATAACTGCCTATTGAGTTTTTGTTTGTTTTTTTCTTTTCTTTTTATAATTAAAGGGGGAGAAAGTAAATAAAGTAATTAAAGAAATGAATTTAAATATTATCTCCTGGAATGTGAATGGGTTAAATAATAAAGGGAAAAGGAACAGGGTGGAACATTTATTTAAAAAGGGGAAATGGGATATAGTCTGCCTTCAGGAAACACATGTGGCCAAAAAACATGAAAAAATTTTATGTAATAAAACAATGGGTAATGAATTTATGGCATTGGATAAAGAGAAAAAAAGAGGGGTAGTAACATATGTGAGGAGAGGAATCAAAGGGGAGAAAATATTTGAAGATGAGGAGGGGAGGATAGTAGGTATTAGAATATACACGTCAAGGGGGAATGTAATTGTGATAAATGTATATGCGCCGAATGGTTGTAAAACAAAATTTTTTCAAAAATTGAGACAAATGTTAGAAGAGACAGTAAAGGAAGAGGAGATGATATGGGCAGGCGATTTCAACGGAGTAGTAAATCCTGAATGGGACAGAACAAGTAAGAGGAAAGGGAATAAAGGAAAGTTACCTGCTACCTTTTTTGATTTGGTGGAGAGTTATGAAATGTATGATGGCTGGAGAGAGAAACATGTAGAAGAAAAAGGATACACACATTATTCGGATGTTAAAAGATCGATGGCGAGAATTGATTTGATTTGGGTAACCACGGGATTGATGCTAAAAGCCAAGAATTGTGAAATAATGAATAAATCACTTTCAGACCATAACCCAATTATGTTAAAGATAAGAGAGAGAGAGATCAGGAAAACAAGATGGAGAATGGACGAATGTCTGTTAAACGATGAGGAGTTTGTAAAGAAATGTAAAGATTTAATAAAAGAGTTCTTTGTAAATAATACAGAAAAAGACTCGGAGCTAGCAACAATTTGGGATGCAAATAAAGCATTCGTAAGAGGGCTTTACATACAGCAAAAAAACCGGGTGCGGAGAGTGAGGGAGGAAAATTTGAATAAAATAAAAGAAGAGATAGGCAAAAAAGAAAAAGAATTGGCACGAAATCCAGGAAAGACAGAGGTGGCTACCCAAATCAAAGTTTTGCAAAAAGAATTAAATAATATCTTAGGAAATGAAATAGAAAAGAAGGTAAAATGGATGAAACAGAAGACTTTCGAGTGGGGAGGGAAAGTAGGAAAGTTGTTAGCGTGGCAGCTCAGAAAGAAGCAGAAGGAAAGAACAATTATAAGTATCAGAGATGGAGGAAGGATCAGAACAGACGCAGATGAGATCAAAAATTGTATGTCTAAATATTATAAATCATTATATCAAGGTCGGAAGATAGAAGAGGCAAAATTGGAAAAATATTTCAGAAAAAAGAATTGGACACAAATTAAAGAGGAGGAAAGGAGATTATTAAATAACCCAATCAGTGAGGAAGAAATTAAAAAGGCGATTAAAAAGCTTAAATTAGGGAAATCACCGGGAATGGATGGATTATCAGCTAGACATTATAAAGTATTTGAAGAAGAAATAATAGGAGTTTATAAGAAATTGGTAAATAATATTATGGGGGAAGGAAGGTTGCCAAACTCTTGGAAGGAAGCATATATAGTGCTCCTCCCAAAGAGTGAAGAACAAAATTTGGAGGTAGGGAATTTTAGGCCCATTTCGTTATTGAATGTCGATTACAAAATTTATGCGGAGGTATTGGCAAACAGATTGAAGGAAATTTTAAATAGGATAATTGGCATAAGTCAACAGGGATTTCTACCAAAGAGGAAAATGGCATACAATATGAGGGTATTATTAGACCTGATAGAATACCTAGAGTGGAGACCAAGCAAAAGAGCTGCATTCATGTTCTTAGACGCCGAAAAGGCGTTCGATAACGTTGAATGGGACTTCCTAAGGAGGGTATTAGAAGAAAGAGGGATTGAGGGGGAATTTCAAAAAGGGATAAAAGCAATTTATACCCAGCAAAGGGGAAAATTAATTCTAAACGGCGAAATATTAGAAGAATTTGAAATATCAAAGGGGACAAGACAGGGATGTTCACTGTCCCCTCTGTTATTCATATTAGCAATAGAATGCTTAATTGAGGATATAAAACAGGAGGAGTCAATAGAAGGAATAAGGGTTGGAAATCATCATACACATAAGATTAGGGCCTTTGCTGATGATATGATAGTAATGATGGAAGAACCAGTAGAGGGAATAGCGAATTTGGAAAAAATATTATTACAATTTGGGGAGGTGGCAGGATTAAAAATCAATGGGAAAAAAATGAAAATAATGATAAAAAATATGACAAAAAAGAATATAGCAGAATTAAGTAAAATTACAGAATGGGAGATAGTAAAGAAGGTAAAATATTTAGGTATTGTTGTGTCGGAAAAGAATATAAACCTATTTGAAGACAACTATATAAGAGTATGGAAGGAGATAAAGAGAGATTTGAATAGATGGGAGACATTGAATCAATCTATAATGGGGCGAATAGCAACGATTAAAATGGCAGTACTGCCGAAAATGTTATTCCTGTTCCAAATGCTACCTATTGTGGACAAAAAAGAAAGCTTTGAAATTTGGAGAAAGGATATCAGTAAATTTATTTGGGGAGGAAAACGGCCGAGAATCCAATACAAATTGCTAACAGATTCGAAAGAAAGGGGAGGATGGGGGGTTCCCGATTTGAAACTATACCACGCAGCGGCAGGAATGTGCTGGATTAGAGATTGGATGGTCTTAGAGGATAGAGACTTACTAGAATTAGAAGGATTTAGAAATAAAATGGGATGGCACGCTTATCTAATGCAAGAAGAATGGAATAAATGCAGAGAATTTAAAGATCATATTTTCAAGAAATCCTTAATAAAGATTTGGGGGGAGCACAGGTACATTCTAGAACCCAAAACCCCATGGTGGATCTCCCCATTCGAGATGTCAACTATAATAAAAAATAATGAAGAGAAATGGCTAACCTATCAAGATATAGTAATAAAAGAGAAGGATAGTTGGAATATAAAACCATATGAACAATTAAAAAATCATTGTTCGAGTTGGCTTAATTATTGGCAAATAAGGGAGTTATTCACAAAACATTTGGAAAGGGGATTTATGGAAGAAAAATCTAAATTACAAGAAATAATGATGGGAAAAAATGAAAAAGTTTTGGCCAAGATGTACAAAATCTTATTAGAGTGGGAATTAAAAGAGGATGAAGTCAAAGATGTAATGATAAAATGGGCACAAGATTTGGGGAAAAATATATACAGAAACCAATGGGATAGCATCTGGAAGGAAAACATAAAATTTACTGCATGCACAAACATAAAAGAGAATATAATGAAAACAATTTATCGATGGCACCTGACCCCGGCGAGAATTGCAAAAATATATAAAACCGAAATTAGTTGTTGGAAGTGTAAGGGCAAGATAGGGGATTACTACCACTGCTGGTGGGGATGTATTAAGGTAAAGCAATATTGGAATTTAATATACGAAAACATGAAAAAAATGCTGAAATTTACCTTTGCCAAAACTCCCGAGGCGTTGATTTTAAGTATAATCCCGAAGAACATCCCAGAGGACAGGAAAAATATATTCCTTTATGCAAGTGCAGCAGCGAGAATATTGCTGGCGCAGTATTGGAAAAATGAAGAGACCCCAAAGATAGAAGAATGGTATTTAAAATTGGTGGAATATATGAACCTGGCGAAGATGACAGCGGCGATAAGGAATATTAACAAACAAAAAATCAGGGGAGAATGGATTTATGTGGAGGAATATTTGAGAAAGGAAAGAATAAGAACAGATTTAATGATTTGTCTAGATTAGTACAAGGATAAGAGAAAATATAGGATTAAAAGAAGTAGAGGAATGTAAGTGATAATAACAAATAGGCTGAGTAAAAAGAGTAAATGTAATTGGAGAAGATGGAGATTAGCAATAAGAGAGAAGATTAGAAATAGCGAACATGAGGAACAACTGTAGGAAGTAGTTTTAGAGGTAAGATTAAAGAAGGTGGAAGAAGGGAGGGATGAGGGGGGGTGGGAAGGGGGGTAGGGGGGATATTGAAGTATATGAAATTTGAGGTATATGAAATTTGTATGTTGGTATGGATATGTATGTAGAGACAAATGGGATGTATGCATGTAAGTTAGTGGTAAGGTATGGAAATGTTAGAATGAAAGTTTTGAGGTTGTTTGATGGATATATGATTGTTTATGTGATTGTAATGATGTTATAATGATGTTATAAATTCAATAAAATTTATTAATAAAAAAAAAAAAAGAAAGTGTGGCTTCTAGATATTGAAAGAGAATAAATAAAAGCCTTCTATTTTCCTGGCATGGCTAATATTCTGTATGACCTGGAGCCTGTCATTAACACTTCAAAACATCCAGTATAAAGTTCTTTCAGCCCTTCTTTACTACCTCTGAATTTCTTCATGACACCCTCCAGGAAGGGATTAATATCACAGAAGTCCCAGATCTTCTATTTTCCTGGCATGGCTAATATTCTGTATGACCTGGAGCCTGTCATTAACACTTCAAAACATCCAGTATAAAGTTCTTTCAGCCCTTCTTTACTACCTCTGAATTTCTTCATGACACCCTCCAGGAAGGGATTAATATCACAGAAGTCCCAGATCTTCCACTTCAGGGAAGAAGGAAAAGCCACAGGAGGATCCTCTAAGTTCTTCTTCGCCTGAGACCTGAGAGAAGAACAAAGTCAAGCCATCATCCTTCCAATGCAAGGAGCTTTCTGACAAGGCAGGTGCCTCATCCTGATGATAAAGGCATGATGGATATATCATGAAGACTTGGGAGGGTTTTTTCTATGGCAAAAGGGAGCATATAATTGATGTGTGGATCCGTAGAGCACCTAACAAGTTAAAGGGAAACCAACACACACCTGCTTCTAAAATATACTGAAGGAAATATATGAATATGAGATTGAAGGTAAAGAAATTGGGTCGTTTACCCAGAGATTTTACTGTAGGACTAAACCAGTTTTAGTGAAGCATTTCAAGTGATTAATGAGCAAAACAAAATAGATCTGGTACAGTCAAACCTCAGCCTCGGTCTTCGAAAGCGCCTCAAAAGTTGAACTTGTGACACGGCTGTTGGCTGTTGTTTCTGGAGCACTTGCCCCAATGGGAGAGTGCGCCTTGGTTGTTGAAGGTATTGGAAGTCAATTGGTCTTCCAGACTGGATTAAGTTCGACAACTGAGGTACAACTGTATGTGCATTTCTGAAATATAATTAATGTTCATTATGCTTTAGAATGAATTTTGCAATTAACATTATAAATGTGTTTTAGCACAGTGGTTATATTTTAAAAATGGAGAAAATATTATAAATTAAAGCAGTATTTTCTAAACATGGAAGATTCTCAAAATTCATTAGTGTTTGAAGTTGTCTGGAGGACAAGGCTCTCAGTGGCTATTATTCACAATGGCTGGGGTCAAAGGCAGTGGTGCCTCTGAACTACTGTTGCTGAAACCACCAGAGGAGAGTATCCTCTGGGGCTTGGATCCTGCTCACGGGTTTCCCACAGGCACCTGGTTAGTCAGTGTGAAAACAGGATGCTGGACTAGATGGGCCACTGGCCAGATCCAGCAGGGCCCTTTCTCACATTCTTACATCTGAGGAAGAACCTGCAGGAGCCTGAAATATGTCCAATATTTAAGGGTAAGTTATAGTGAAGATGCTTACAAGTTCCTTTGGAATGTCCCCCCTTTTTATATCAATTGCAGAGTACAGTCGTACCTTGGCTCCCAAATGCCTTGGTAGTCAAATGTTCTGGCTCCCGAACGATCGAAAACCGGAAGTGGGTGTTCCGGTTTTTGAATATTTTTTGGGAAGCCAAACATCTTGCGTGGCTTCCACTATTGTTTCTGGCAGGCCTGCGCAATCAGAAACCAATTGGAAGCCACACATTGGTTTCCTAACGTTTCGGATGTTGAACAGACTATTGGAACGGATTCCGTTCGACTTCTGAGGTACGACTGTAAATGAATCCATCTCAGAGAAGGGCCTTCAGAAATATGCAATGGGAACGGCTTCCTGTCTGTGATTGTAGATGGGTCCAATAGCTACAAACTACCACAAAAATGTGCCCCTATTATCATCTGTGATTTTGTTAAATGGACGATTGAGTCCTAAATTATCTCTGGAAGGAGGGACTGGGGAGTGAGTTTCTCACCTGTTGAAGAGGAACTTTCCAAGCATCATAATAAGGCAGGGGTTTTCCACCACTTACCTCTGCAAGAAGCTTCCAATATCCTGGAGTGAAAGAAAGAAAGCTGTCAGTGGAGCCAGTTCGACACAGAGCACTATGATCAGTTTGTTGTTGTTGTTGTTGTTGTTGTTGTTATCAATCTTGTATACCACCCTATACTTACAGGTCTCTGGGTGGTTCACAATATGAAAACATAAAATTCATAATAAAGACAAGACCAACCAAATAATCCAAACTGTCTTCAGAGGCAGCCCCATGTACAACCCCCAAGCTATGTAACCCCATCAAGAGCAGGCCATCTCCCACCCATCCAGTCTTGGGAACCACCCACTAAGAGTGCCTCAGTCCTATCTGGATTGAGCTTCAGTTTGTTGGCTCTCATCCAGTCCATTACTGAGGCAAGAAACTGGTCCAGCACTTCCACTGCCTCACCTGCAGAAGTAAAGGAGAGTCACCAGCATATTGCTGACAACGTGCTCCAAACCTCCGGATGACCCCAGTCAGTTATCAATACTAAGCAGCTGAGTTCCACTTGCAGGGAAACAGAGGTGGGCAGAGCGCTACTGGCTTTTTAGGCTTCCCAGAGACCTCTGGTTGGCCAATGGGAGAACACGATGCTAGAATGAAGGGGCCTGTAGTTTGATCAAGCAGGGCCCTTTTGTGACCCCATGCCTTTCACCTTTCATGTACCAATTGTTTTCTTTACAGCAGCTTTTTTTTGGGGGGGGGTTGACATGTTATCCTCCTGCCTGTAGCTTGAAGCAGCACACTCCACCCTCTCGCATTAGGATGAGGCCTGACCTGCAGGAGTTCACTCGCTGGTTCCTGAAGCTTCTCCTCCATCTCCCCGATGAGGCTGTCAAGAGAGGAGAGTTCCCCGGAGAGTCTGGCCAGGTGATACTCCCTTTTTGCTGCAATCTCCTTCTCCACCTCTTCCATCTGAGCTAAAATAACTTTCTCCTGTTCTTCCAGAAACTGGTGCTGTCGCTTGAACTCAGCCACCATCTTTTCCCTCTCTGCATCCATTTGTTTCTGCAGCAAGGAGATTGAAAGAAGAGAACAGTGGGCCAATAATCAGGCATCTAGTCTGCTGTTGCAGGATGAAGAAGCCAGTTATCAGAATTTCCTGGGAAGGCCATTTTTGACATATTCAGCAGAGAAAGAGCTTCATAGAAACTTACAAGCTCACACCCTCCTTTAAATGGTATTTCATGCTATGTGGGAGATCAAACCATTCAAAAAGAAACCTCTTTCGGTATTCCATGTTCATTTCCCCCCAGATATTGATTCTAGACTATAGCAATTTTTCTCCTTAAAGTAACAATAATGCTTACAAGCAGGTCTTGGCTTTCCTTTTCTGTGTTTGCTTTAAATACTAGAATTTTCTCTCTCCCCTTCCTCACATTGTCTAGGCAGCTGCTGATCTGATCCTGAAAAGAAAACAAAGTCCAGGTTGGGCTGCGTTACACAACAACAGGCAAACAGAATCGCATGTTTACTCCCTGCCCCACATTCCAGGCTCTTTTGCAGTTTCCCCTTCTTCATCCCAGCCGAGGCAGAAATGGGGCTGCCCTATATCAGAGTTGAGAAACATGGGGGGTTTGCTATTTGTCCCCCACACTGAACGCACCTCCAACATGCCCCCTCCTTTTTAATTAAATTAATCCTAGATGTTGTAATCTTTCCTCCCAGGGGAGTTACTGCAGCATTCATTCAGGGGGTCACTGGGGGTACTTTAACCCCTCAAAAAGAAAAAGAAATGTTTATTGTATAAACTTTCAGAAGTTTAGTTTGATCAGGCTGCACAAGATCTCTTGCTGAAGAATTCCTTTTGGACTGCAAGAGGAGCGAATACATTACAACATTTTAATTTTTGCAAGCCCCTCTTGTCTGCAGCTATTCCACCCCCAAGACAGACCCACTGCAGTTTCTCACCTTGTACTCCTGGGACGCCTCCTCCAGAGGAACCACCTCGTGGCTTTTGTGCTCCTTGGATCTGTCACACACGACACAGATGGGGCTTTCGTCCTCCTTGCAGAAGAGCTTCAGGGGCTCCTGGTGCTTCTTGCAGACCCTCCCCTTTCCTTCTCCCTCCTCTTTCCCCACCTGATGGCTGAATTTCTTGGCTATTTCTACAAAATTTGCCAGCTGCTGGTTTCTCCTGATGCTGCTTTGCTCAACCGTTTCCCTGCACTGAGGGCAGGAAGCCTCTCCCTCAGATTTCTCCCAGCACTGGATCAGGCAGGATCGGCAGAAGTTGTGCCCGCACTCATGTATAATCACTGGATCCCTGAAATAATCCAGGCAGATGGGGCAAGTGGCTTCTTCGCGGAGATCCTGCACGGGACCCTCAGAAGCAGCCATGGCTGCCTCTCCAGGAAGAGTGAGTGAGTTTCGTTTTCTCTCTTTTCCGTCTGCTAATGGGCGTGTTCCCTTTCCAGGAAATTCAGATGCGATCACTCAGGATCCCTGCTGCCTTGCAGTTGGCTGGAGCTCCATATATATAAATGAGCCTCAGACTACTTTTCAAGCTAATGAAGGAAATGCCGCCGCCCCCTCCACCTTGCTCCATTCACATTTTCTTTCTAGTTAGTAGCCAAGATATAAAGAGGAGAAACAGCGCAGACCTCCATCCCAGTGCCAATTTTTAGTGAGTCGTTTTGACAAAATCGCCAGCAACTGATAATGTGCAATGACCTCTGGAACCAACTCTGCAAACGGCCTTTGCAAACATTGCTCAGCTAAATAATATCCACATACTTGACAATCACACCGCAGGGCACCTATTAACAGCGGGTGCTTTCACTTAGCCCCGTTTTCTCAATGAAGGCAGCCCTTTGTCAGTGAAATATCACTTTATTCAGAGAGAACATGGACCAAAGAAGTGACACTTTTTGGAAAGCTGCCTGGGGGAGGGACAAGAGGCGGGCTTCCTCTCTGACTGACCCAACAGAAAGCCAATCAGAATGTTGCCACCCCACCTGCCACTAAAGTTCATGCACAGAAGCAGGAGTCGAAGGAGGGACTCCCCTGATTCACAGCTCAATATTTTGCCGTGCATCTCATCAAAGACCATATTTGAAAGGTCAGGAAAAACTGGCAGCAGGCCACAGCAGAGAAAATACCCTCTTTGTAGCTACCACATAAGTTTCTGTTATATATTTAAAGTAAGTTATATGTCAACTTTCCAGGTAGTTTATCAACATCAAAAACCGTGACACTCATAAAACTATCTATGCTCCGCTACTTATGAAAGTGGTTCGGCTCGCTTATGACTCAGAGAGCAAATTGGAGCTGCCTGTCTGGGTGAACAGACATTTGTTAAAGTGGCTGAGATTGGGCTTACTGGGGAGAAAGTCATGGAAGCTCCCTGTCTGTCCCTGAGAGGGTTGGTGAATTTCCCTCATCCCGTTGTAACTGAACCATAACGTCTTTTATAATGATATCTACTGTATTGTTGCTATAAATTGCTTTCTTTTACTATAGATTGGTTTGATGTAAGATCTAGGAAGTGTCACTCCCACCAGTAACCTTAAATGCAAGAGCCCATCCTGGCTCCCTGCATCGGATCAGCTATATGACTTGTCTTTCTCTAGACCACGAGACTCTTAATTTTAGGGTTGTGGGTTCGTGCCCCACGTTGGGTGAAAGATTCTTGCATTGCACAGGGTTGTTTGATGATCCTCACTGTCCCTTAAAACTTCTACAATTTATGATTCTATGTTTCTCCTAAAACTGTGCCTCCATTAGACCCTGACATTTACCTTTTTGCAGCTTCAGTCCAGATTCCACAGCATCTGTAGAAAAAAAAAAGGGAAGAGAGATTTAGCATCACACCATCATTCAGATAATAAACCTGGTAACAACAATATGTGCTCATGTGATTGTAGCCGGAGTGGTACATTCTAGATGTTGTGGACTACAAAACCCATCATCCCTAACCACTGGCCATGCTAGCTGGAGATTATGGGAGTTGCACTTGAAAATATCTGAAAGCCACCATGATGAACATCCCTGCATACGCCAGGGGAGGGGTGATGTCAAGGTTCAGGCCTGCCCAGACCTAGAACCTGGTGTCTCCTTGGAGGAGGAGCAGGACCCCCAGAAGATCTCCCCATCATCAACAACCTTGTGGAGATGTGAGATCCAGACCTCTCAATCCCAGTTCCCACTGTTCCTGGGCTGGTTGTTCAGTAGCCCACCCACTCTCTGTTCCTGCTGCCACCCTTACATAAATCTCAGCTAATATGGCAAATTACCTTTCATGAACACTTTTAAATATCCAGTGTGAAATCCCTGCAGCCCTTTTTTCATTACCTATGAATTGCTTCAGGGCACCCTGCAGAAAAGGATTTACAGTGGTAGCTCGGGTTACAAACACTTTGGGTTACAAACTCCACTAACCCAGAAGAAGTACCTCGGGTTATGAACTTTACCCCAGGATGAGAACAGAAATCGCGCAGAAATTAGCAATTGCAGTCGTTAACAGTCGTCAACAGGTTTACCTCACCTATCAGCTAATCACCCAATCCCACCACCCTTCTGAGTAATACCCTTCCCCACTCTCTCACTATATATAAGGGTCTGGTGACTTCTGTTTCAGTGTATCTGAAGAAGTGTGCATGCACACGAAAGCTCATGCCAAGAACAAACTTAGTTGGTCTCTAAGGTGCTACTGGAAGGAATTTTTTTTACTGTCTCTGAGGCAGACTTCTGTTTCTGGGCAGGCTGCCAATAATATCTCACATCCCCTCACAGCCTGCAGAGAACAACTAGTCCCTGAGCATACACAGAGTGTTATTAGACTGTGTTGTCTAAACCCATGCTTTCAGTCAGCATTTGATACCTCAAAAACGTTAGAGGCTTGGTCATAGCATCGGCTATGTTCTGGGCACTTTCACAACGTTATCACATTCCTTTGGACATTGCATTTTACATTTTGGCATTTGATTTCAATGTGTGTCGTTTCCCCCCCAAATTGGTCAGTTTTGCTTAACATAATACATGCCTGATTATCCACAAAAACCTGAATGGAAAGTTCACATTTCATGCCCAAATCAATCAATAACTGTTTGTAGAAAACCAATACGCTGCAATGTTCACTTAGAGCAGCGTACTCTGCTTCTGTGGAAGAAACACTCACAATGCCCTGCTTCCTGGACTTCCAGCCCACTAGGGATCCTCCAAACATAATTACCAAACCGGTTATTGATTTTCTATCAAATTAGCCCAATCACTGTCTGACTTACATGTCAGTATTTCTTGGCCTGCTGAGGTCAATTTTAAGGAAAACTCAGCTGTTTGTTTTAGATATCTCAGAACTATTTTAATGGCCTTCCAAGCCAAAACAGTGGGTTTGGCCACTAGCCTACTCAAAATCCCAACTGCAAGGCAGATGTCTGGGTCTGCTCCATTTTGATATGTACAACAAACTGCCAATTGCTGACTGGTACAGATCTGGGTGCTCAAATACTGGGCTCTCTTCTGTTTCTAGCCCCTTGATAAAACCAACTTCCATCGGCATTCTTGCGCCTTTGCAGCTCTGTATGCCACACCTTGCAAGCAGCTGCACAATCTTAGTTTTCTGGCTCAGTAGAAAACTGCCATCGTTGGCTTATTGTTTATTATAAATTGCATTCACTCCTTCTAGGAATTTACCCTCTACACCAATTTTCTCCAATGCTTTTTTCATAAACCCCCATGTCAGGTTATCAAAAGCCTTCTCCACATCAAGGAAAATAAATGCCTTCTTGCTTGGGTTCCAATCTAAATATTCGATCAAATTCAAAAAAATTCTCATGTTATTAAACATTCTCCTTTTCGGCAAAAACCCCTGTTGATCCTGTCCAATAATCCTATGTAATATTCCTTTTAAACTATTAGCTAGAATTTCGGCAAAAATTTTGTAATCTATATTTAGGAGAGAGATCGGTCTAAAATCTCCAACTTGTACATTTCCTCCCTCTCCTTTTGGAATTAAGGTTACATATGCTTCCTGCCACGTTTTTGGAAACACTCCCTCCTCCAAAATTTTATTCACCAATTTTTGATATGCCCCCACCAATTCTTCCCAGAATAATAATAATAATAATAATAATAATAATAATAATAATAATAATTTATTATTTATACCCCACCCATCTGGCCGGGTCTCCCCAGCCACTCTAGACGGCTTCCAGCAAATATTAAAATACATACACATGTCAAAGAATAAAAACTTCCCTGAACAGGGCTGTCTTCAGGCATTTTCTAAATGTCAGATAGTTGTTAGCACCTTTGACTTCTGATGGGAGGGCGTTCCACAGGGCGGGCGCCACTACCGAGAAGGCCCTCTGCCTGGTTCCCTGTAGCTTTGCTTCTCGTAATGAGGGAACCGCCAGAAGGCCCTCGGCGCTGGATCTCAGTGTCTGGGCTGAACGGTGGGGGTGGAGACGCTCCTTCAGGTATACTGGACCGAGGCCATTTAGGGCTTTAAAGGTCAGCACCAACACTTTGAATTGTGCTCGGAAACGTACTGGGAGCCAGTGTAGATCTCTCAGGACCGGTGTTATGTGGTCCCGGCGGCCACTCCCAGTCACTAATCTAGCTGCCGCATTCTGGATTAATTGTAGTTTCCGGGTCACCTTCAAAGGTAGCCCCACGTAGAGCGCATTGCAGTAGTCCAAGCGGGAGATAACTAGAGCATGCACCACTCTGGCGAGACAGTCCGCGGGCAGGTAGGGTCTCAGCCTGCGTACCAGATGGAGCTGGTATACAGCTGCCCTGGACACAGAATTGACCTGCGCTTCCATGGACAGCTGTGAGTCCAAAATGACTCCCAGGCTGCGCACCTGGTCCTTCAGGGGCGCAATTACCCCATTCAGGACCAGGGAATCCCCCACACCCGCTCGCACCCTGTCCCCCAAGAACAGTACTTCTGTCTTGTCAGGATTCAATCTCAATCTGTTAGCCGCCATCTATCCTCCAACCGCCTCCAGGCACTCACACAGGACCTTCACTGCCTTCACTGGTTCCGATTTGAAAGAGAGGTAGAATACTTTATAATGCTGATTTGAAAGACCATCTGTCCCTGGGGATCTCCCTGGTTTAAGTTTGACTATTGCTAAGTATATTTCTTGCTTTGACACTGGGTTATTTAATGCTTCCTTTTCTTCCTCACTAATCTGTGTTATCAAACAGCAAAATATTTCTCTAACTTTTCTTCATTCACATTCTCACCTTTATATAATTTCTTATAGTATTTAATAAAACATTTTTGGATATCTTCCGGGTTAGTCCATCTCTTCTCCCCATCTTTGATACTCACAATTATTCTTTCATTTTGCTTTTTCCTTAATTGCCACGCCAATAACCTTCCAATTTTACCCCCAGATTCAAATGTCCTTTGCTTCGCCCATTTGATTTTATTCTCTATTTCCTGACCAACTAAAATAGATAACTCATTTTGTAAAATTTTACTATTTGTTGCCAAATTTACATTTCTTGGATTTCCCCCTAATTCCTTTTCTTTCTCTTCAATTTCCTCCTTAATCCTTTCTAAATTTCTTTCCCTCTCTTTCCTAATTCTGCTTTTCTATTGGATATATATACCTCGGATAAATGCTTTACTCCCCAGAGTGGCTGGGGAAACCCAGCCAGATGGGTGGGGTAGAAATAATAAATTATTATTATTATTATTATTATTATTACTCGCATCCCATGTTGTTGTTAAGTCTACTTCTTCTGATATGTTATTTTGAAAAAATTCTCTCAATAATTATTTGGTCTTTGCTATGAAAGCTTCATCTTTTAGAATTCTCTCATCCAATCACCATCTACTATTTTGTCTATAATGATCTTTTATTTTTACCATAATGGGATTGTGATCTGTTAAGGATTTTGCCATAATCTCATATTTTGTTATCTTTGTCAGAAGTTTGGATGATAACCACATGACATCAATTATTGCTGCTGAGTTCTTGGCTCCAGAATAGTGTGTATATTTTCTCTCATCAGGGTTCCTTAATCTCCAAATATCTTTTAATTCAAAATTTTTAACTATATGAAAGAATGTTTCCGGTAATTTTCCTCTATCCCCCCCCCCCACCATTTGATCGGTCTAATTCTGGTAATATAACCCCATTGAATTCCCCTAATAGAATAATTTCCTCCTCATTTATAAATTCCCCAATTTGTTTCCCCAATTTTCTAAAGAAATCCACTTTGCACCCGTTTGCGGCATAAATATTAATCACTATTATATTACCTTTGGGTAAATTTAAACATACTCCTACCACCCTTCCTTCTTCATCTTGGAATATTTTTTCTGCTTTGATATTGGATTTAACGTAGGTAACTACACCTCTTTTCTTTCTTTATCTGATGAAAGGAATTCAACACCCAATTTCTTATTAATTAGTACCCTACCATGATTTTGTGAGACATGTGTTTCCTGGAGGCATATTATATCCCAAGCACCTTTTTAGAATACATGTTCAATCTTATTTCTTTTAATCTTATTATTTAATCCATTAATATTCCAGGAAATAATGTTAAGATTCATTGCTTTATTGTCTCAGCTAAAATTTATATAAATCAAAACACACCAAAGTCAGATTCAAATTAGAATGAGGGGGGGGGGAGAAAAAAAAACACAAAAGAAAAAAGATATCAATAATGGGAACAAGTCACACTTCATTAAACTTCCCCTATAAAGGGGGGGAAAGGAACCAATGTATATTGGTCTCCGTCTCCAGAATTTTACTCGACAGGCTGTTTCTCGTCACCTTTAATTTCTTCCTCCTCCATGAACAGTTCTTTTTTATATCTTTTGGCGAACCTTTCCACCTCTTCCGCAGATCTTTTCGTCTTCCTCTCCTTAAATATAAATGAAAGTCCCTCAGGGAACTCCCAAGTAAACCATATCCCTCGTTTCTTCAGGACATCTGTCAAAGTCTTATAGTTCTGCCTCTTCAGCATCAGTCATTTAGGGATTTCTTTAAAAATGGCGATGGTTCTCCCCTCTATTATCAAATCTGCATGTTTCTTCCTCTGTAAAATCTTGTCTTTAAGCAACCTTGAATTTAGGAAGATAATACAATCTCCTGGACTCCTGACATTCTTTCGTTGTTCCATCCTTATCCTATAAATCTTGTCGATATTTAACAACAAATCATCTTCTTTAACCTTTAGCCAGTTGGCTAGTTCTTTAATTATCTTCTCTTCCATTTGTTCATTTGTTGATTCTGGGACACCTCTCAGGTGGAGGATCAAAGCTTTCTGTTTCATTTCAATCATGGCTATCTGGTCAGCAAGTTCTTGTAGTCTTTTAATATATTTTCTTTCTTCTTCTTCTTTCCACTGTAGTTTCTTTGACTCTTTGTTATCTATAATTATTTTTTTGATCGATTCCTCTTGCTTGTTTATTTTGGGGTTGGGGCTGGGTGTTCATCAGTATGCAGCTGATACCCAGCTCTACCTCTCTTTCAAATCAGAACCAGTGAAGGTGGTGAAGGTCCTGTGTGTGTGCCTGGAGGCGGTTGGAGGATGGATGGCGGCTAACAGATTGAGGTTGAATCCTGACAAGACAGAAGTACTGTTTTTGGGGGACAGGAGGCGGGCAGGTGTGGAGGGTTCCCTGGTCCTGAATGGGGTAACTGTGCCCCTGAAGGACCAGGTGCGCAGCCTGGGAGTCATTTTGGACTCACAGCTGTCCAGGGAGGCGCAGGTTAATTCTGTATCCAGGGCAGCTGTCTACCAGCTCCATCTGGTACGCAGGCTGAGACCCTACCTGCCCACTGACTGTCTCACCAGAGTGGTGCATGCTCTAGTTATCTCTCGCTTGGATTACTGCAATGCGCTCTATGTGGGACTACCTTTGAAGGTGGCCCAGAAACTACAACTAATCCAGAATGCAGCAGCTAGACTGGTGACTGGGAGCGGTCGCCAAGACCACATAACACCGGTCTTGAAAGACCTACATTGGCTCCAAGTACCTTTCCAAGCACAATTCAAAGTGTTGGTGCTGACCTTTAAAGCTCTAAACGGCCTCGGTCCAGTATACCTGAAGGAACGTCTCCACCCCCATCGTTCTGCCCAGACACTGAGGTCCAGCGCTGAGGGCCTTCTGGTGGTACCCTCACTGCAAGAAGTCAAGTTACAAGGAACCAGGCAGAGGGCCTTCTTGGTAGTGGCACCCACCCTGTGGAACGCCCTCCCACCAGATGTCAAAGAGAAAAACAACTACCAGACTTTTAGAAGACATCTGAAGGCAGCCTTGTTTAGGGAGGCTTTTAATGTTTAATAGATTATTGCATTTTAATGTTCTGTTGGAAGCCACCCAGAGTGGCTGGGGAAACCCAGCCTGATGGGCGGGGTATAAATAATAAATTATTATTATTATTATTGACGTTCAATTCCTTGACTGCTTTATTCTTTATTTTTGACATTCAAGATCTTTATTTGTCCCATCATTTCTAAAATCATTTTGGAATTATGCTCTATTTTATCTTCTACCGAGTCCAATTTTTCATTCAATGATTTATTCATTTCAGTTATTAGCTCTTTAATATCAGCTAAGGCCTCATTTTCAGTAGATATCGATTGTCTTCTTGCTTGATTTCCCGATGTAGTAATCGCTTGTGTTCTTTTGGATGCCATTGTACAATATTTGTTTTAAATCTCCAGCTCCAGTTCACTAAACGAATCCCAATTGTCCTTTTATGGGAGTCCCCTTCTTTTATTTTAAAAATGCATCAAGCTAGACTTCAATACAAGTCCAAAATAAGTGCTAAATAAAAAGATGACCGTTGTACCAAATCAGTGTGGAATATTCAGTACTATAGAGTATGTGTGTTATCTCAGCCAGTTACAAGATCTGAGGTTGTAATAACTTGCCAGTTCACTAAGTGTTGCTGTATATTAAACAAAGTCTTATTTTGCTAAGTTTCACTTTACTTTCACTCTACTTGTTTCCTCCTTAACATCCGTGAAGAAAGCGGAAGAAGGAATGTCGGTGTAACACAGCTAAAAATATTTCACCATCTTTATTCACCCTCTTCCTTCAATTCTTTTAGGTCTCTTCCTCAGTCTTTCATACGTTCTCACAGCAACCACTTTTCCCACACGTTCTCTGCTCCCACTACCTCACTCCTGTTTCTTTTTCTCTCTCCTTCTCCTTTTTATCTCAGAGTAGAAACGCAACTTTACTTTGCTTTAAACACGCCACTTATTTCTACCTGCTCTCCCCTCTGTTCTCTGCTCCACTTTCCCCCTCTCTCGGCGTCTCGTCCGTGAAAATCTCTCTTGCGCTAGAGGATCCTGATAACACGCAGGGTTTCTACCAAGCAGTTCTCCCCCGTGATACACAAAACAATCCTTTGACCCGGCTTCCCGCCCGGAGTCTAAAGCTTCAAGTTTGTTTCAAATTCAAACAATTCACTCACGGGTCGGTAGCATTGTTCTTTCCTTCTTTTATGTCGAATGGTCTTAGATGCTTGCTAGGGCGAGTTATGGGGTGTCTTGGAATGTGGGGGGGGGGGTTGCTGTTGTTTCCTAAATTATTTTCTTTCTTCTTTCCCCCTTTGCACCTCCTGCACCAACAGAAGTAGCAGATTCCCAAGGTAGAGAGAACAGGCAAGTTTGGGGACTGACAGGGGACCAAATCAATCAGTGTCATTTACAAAGCTGGCCCGAGAAGGTAGAGTTGCATTATGATTGACACAAGGGATGGCCTATCACATTTCTGCAAATATGGTTTCTCCTTAAGTTCCTGTCAGCTCAGTCCTGAAGAGGAGACTGAATATGTCATAATGGTGATGAGTATATGCTTGTCTGTCTGCACCCTCAGTCAAGAGAGTCTCAGATTTGCTTTCTCGCTCACGTAAAAGTAGGGCTGGAGGGTCTCTCCTGAGAAGGCGGCTGCCGGGATTGTGCAGAGAAGGGCTGCTGTATCAGCATTGTAAAAGGACACCCGTCCCCCTTCACAGTTCAGGGCCACTCGGATCCTCTCAGGTTCCTCACATGGAACAGGGACCTCATGGGGGAAACATAACTTGTACCCACCATCCCACTTTCCCAAACCCCAGATCCCTTCCTTAGGACCAAAATAGAAAACTCCCTTCTTCTTCACAGACTTTCTGGCAACCCCCACCCCCACCCCTCCTCTCTTCCCACAATGACCTCCCAGAAATGTCTGCCTGATGTGAAACCCTCACATCCCAGCACATAGGTATGTATGTCAAATCTCTCAGGGTTGTCTAGCAGGTCTTGATAGATTTCTCCCTCTCTCACACTTTTTCGATCCTCAGACAGGATGAGGAGGGGATTTGCTGTATCTGGATCCAAAGTTACATTTTCTGTGGGGGCAGATGAGGAAAGAGAAGAGAAATGGTGTTAACTGGGAAGCTGACCTTTCTTTAGGCACATGATAGAAACAGCATCCCCTCTGAAATGAACAGGGACTCCATGGCTCTGCATTCGAGACAGGGATGTCCATCAAGTTCTTATTAATGATTCTTGAAACATTTGCAGTTCTTTCAAGGGTTCACACATTATTTACACAGAACCCTTGCAACTTCCCAGTACGTTTAGTCAATCTTAATATACCCATTTTTCAGATGGGAGGACAGAGGGTGAGAGACAGTGGTTTGTCTAAGGCCACCCCACCCCCATCCCCAGTTCATGGTAGAAGTGAGAAAGCAGGGACTCCCTAATTCACATCTTAATCTTTTCCTTCACATCACATGACAGACCATGTTTGACATGCCAGGTAAAACTGGCAGCAGGTTATCTCACCCTCTTTCTAACCACCATTCAAATTTCAGTTAAAAATTTAATGTATGTTATATCTCATCCTTCCAGGTAGTTAATTAAAAGCAAGAAATGGTTAGGCTACCCTGACCCCCCTGTGTGAAATGTCCTACTTGGGATTTCTGAAAGGGCATCGTATAATTGTAGAGTTGGAAGGGAACTTGAGGGTCTCTAGTACAACCCCCTGCAATACAGGAATCCCAACTAAAGTATTCATGACAGAGGCCCCCCAACCGCTGCTTAAAAGCCTCCAAGGAAGAAAGTACACCAGCTTCCAAGGACATCTGTTCCATGTTCTGCAGTTTCTTTTCCCCAGGCAAACTATGAGCATTCAGCCAAGAACAAATTTGATTATCTCTTGTGGTTTGGTTAGAGCAGGGGTAGGCAACCTAAGGCCCGTGGGCCGGATGCGGCCCAATCGCCTTCTCAATCCAGTCCACGGATGCTCCGGGAATCAGTGTGTCTTTACATGAGTAGAATGTGTCCTTTTATTTAAAATGCAGTTCTGGATTATTTGTGGGGCCTGCCTGGTGTTTTCACATGAGTAGAATGTGTCCTTTTATTTAAAATGCATCTCTGGGTTATTTGTGGGGCCTGCCTGGTATTTTTACATGAGCAGAATATGTGCTTTCATTTAAAATGCATCTCTGGGTTATCTGTGGGGCATAGGAATTTGTTAATTCCCCCCCCCAAAAAAAAACATAGTCCGGCCCACCACATGGTCTGAGGGACAGTGGACCGGCCCATGGCTGAAAAAGGTTGCTGACCCCTGGGTTAGAGCGATGCAAAAAATTGATATATCTTTTAAATTGACAGCTATCACATCGTTGATATGAATGGCTTAATTTTCCTATGAATTGTGTTAATGCGTTTATTTTTACAAGATAAAGGGCAAATAACTTTATATAGAACTATAGAACTATATATAACTCTCTCTCTCTCTTTCTCTATCTATCTATCTATCTATCTATCTATCTATCTATCTATATATACACATAGATGAATCCCAAGACAGAATTAAGATTGCCGGAAGAAATATCAACAACCTCAGATATGCAGATGACATAACCTTGATGGAAGAAAGTGAGGAGGAATTAAAGAACCTTTTAATGAGGGTGAAAGAGGAGAGTGCAAAATATGGACTGGAGCTCATCATCAAAAAAACTAAGATCATGGCCACTGGTTCCATCACCTAGGCCCAGGGAGAGATTGGAATCCTCTGGCCTGACGGCATTTGGGGAAAGATCAAGTGGGGAAAGATCAAGTGATCCAAAAGCCCAACAGTGGGATCTAGGCAGTTACATTTACACCTTGATAGGGCTCTTTAAAGATACGTTGAATGAATATCATACTCACTTATCAACACAACAATAAACCAAATGTTACGTATCATACATATATCATACACCATAAACGTAACAGGCTGAACTCACTATCCACTTTTCATTATTTATCTCAATTTGCGTATTCAATCATAGTAAAACTGACTATACAGCATACAAAATAATATAGAAGTAAATACAGCAATAAATCAGTCCAATAATCAAACAATCATCCTTAGTACAACATACTGCGGTTAAAGTCCCAAGGCAGATCGTACTACATTTGAAAGTAATAGTTGTAGATATACTGATCCAAAAAATGTAAGGTCGTTGTCTTAATGAGTACACCACATCTGTAAATTGTCTAGAGAAGGAGTGGCGGTTTCATTCTCAGTTGTAAATCATGATAGATAAGGATGCCGTTGCCCAGACGATATCTTGATACGTGAACGAAGCACTAATTAGTTTTTTGGTAGGGAGTAGGTTCACCACTCCCAACAGGAGACAAGGTAATCCAGATTAAATCCCTGTTTCGCCTGGTAGGCTTCATCAGTGATGAATAAACTGTGTGTGTATAAGACAACATAAATTCATGTTAATCAATATCCCAAACATAGATACAAAATTAAGTAACCAATAAACAAGGATACAATACACATATATATACATACCATTCCATTCTCAGTTACAGATATAGATTCACAGAGGCTTACATCCCAAAGGTAATGAGTTTTAATAGCAATACTAGGTTCACTAAAGCTATATAAAGGTGTCTATAATATCAGTCACAGTTGTAGACAATTAGGCTTTCCTGTAAGGACTTAAAGGGGACATTCCAATATACATATAGTCAGAGAAGGAGATCGAAGATCAGAAACTAAAAACATATCAAACCAGAGATAACACAGCCAATATAATTCTCAGCTTTTCAACAGTAGGTTTTTAAGGACCGTTCATAGAAAACAATTGTAGTCCACATCGGTGTTGAGTCCGGCTGGGTGTATAGTGTTTAAAAGAAAAATAAACTTCGCCTCCCTTTGCATAAGTTTGTTCTTCGCTAGTTCAGTGGGACCTGAATAGGTCCAAATAACAAAGAAGGTCAGATCCTGGTCTGTGTGCGACGCTTCCAGGAAGTGTGCCACGAGGGGAGCGTCAGTCACACAATTTCTAATTCTTGACCTATGCTCAGAAATTCTGACTTTGATAGGTCTGAGCGTGTACCCCACATATAAAAGGCCGCATGGACATCTAATCACGTACACCATCTGTGATGTGGCACACGTGGCGAAAGATTGAATCACAAATTTATAACCATCAGTATTAATAATAATACCGATCTTCTACACGCTTCCTAAAATACACAAAGGTGTTATACCACCCCCTGGTAGACCAATTGTGTCTGCCACAGGTTCTCTTTTAGAGAATTGTGCACACTATCTAGATTCCTTTCTGCAACCTTTCACCGAAAAAACTCCAGCATTTATCAGGGATACGAAACACCTTATATCTCAGGTCGAAGGTTTAACGGTCACTGAATGTAGCATTATTGCCTCGTGGGATGTGTCTTCGCTATACACTAACATCCCGTTGGACCAGGTCCAATCTTTAATTCGTGAGGCACTGATTGATCACCATCAATCTGATCCCCCGGTACATTTCCTGATGGATCTTTTAGATTTGGTGTTGTCTAATAATTTCTTCAGATTTGGCTCAAATTTCTTCCTACAAAAGCAGGGATTCGCCATGGGATCTAAATGTGCACCCAGCGTGGCAAATATATATATGAGGGATTTTGATCTTACATGCATCCTGAACAACAATCCCTACAGTGATTTTTTATTATTTTACGGTCGTTATTTGGATGACCTCCTATTCATTTTTTCGTCGGACATTTTTAATGATTTTGATACCTGGATTAACCAACAGAATCCTCATCTAGTTCTCGAAGGTAGAGCAAGTAACAGTTGCCTACCTTTTTTGGATGTAGAAATCTTCGTGGAGGACTTGAAAATTAAAGTACGTCCTTACAAAAAAAGAACTGACAGAAATGCCTTATTACACTATAAGTCGAACCACCCAAAACATCTGCGCGATAACTTACCGGTGAGTCAGTTCCTCAGATTAAAACGTAACTCTTCCAAACCAGAGGACTTTAATATTCATTCAAATAGACTTGCTACCTCACTAATACAACGAGGATACCCACCATCAGTTATTAATTTGGCACGTAAAAAAGCTTTACTTAAAGAGAGGACATCTCTTTTGACTAATCAGGCATCTAATAGGGGAAGTAGTAATTCCTCCCGTATTATTGTCTCCTTCGAGTATAACCATTTAACAGCGGATATTGCCAAAATAATTAGACGGCACTGGAATATTTTAAAAGATATCCCAGCATGTAATGAGGTGCCTTTAATTGCAAAACGACGTACAAAATCATTCAGAGATGCATTAGTCCATACTGATCTTAAACCCTCTTCCTCACAACGCATCTTGCAGGGATCCCCACGGGGATTCCATAAATGTGGACATTGTAGTTCATGTAAATATGTGCTACAAGTAAAAGAATTTATTAATACTGATGGTTATAAATTTGTGATTCGATCTTTCGCCACGTGTGCCACATCACAGGTGGTGTACGTGATTAGATGTCCATGCAGCCTTTTATATGTGGGGTACACGCTCAGACCTATCAAAGTCAGAATTTCTGAGCATAGGTCAAGAATTAGAAATTGTGTGACTGACGCTCCCCTCGTGGCACACTTCCTGGAAGCGTCGCACACAGACCAGGATCTGACCTTCTTTGTTATTTGGACCTATTCAGGTCCCACTGAACTAGCGAAGAACAAACTTATGCAAAGGGAGGCGAAGTTTATTTTTCTTTTAAACACTATACACCCAGCCGGACTCAACACCGATGTGGACTACAATTGTTTTCTATGAACAGTCCTTAAAAACCTACTGTTGAAAAGCTGAGAATTATATTGGCTGTGTTATCTCTGGTTTGATATGTTTTTAGTTTCTGATCTTCGATCTCCTTCTCTGACTATATGTATATTGGAATGTCCCCTTTAAGTCCTTACAGGAAAGCCTAATTGTCTACAACTGTGACTGATATTATAGACACCTTTATATAGCTTTAGTGAACCTAGTATTGCTATTAAAACTCATTACCTTTGGGATGTAAGCCTCTGTGAATCTATATCTGTAACTGAGAATGGAATGGTATGTATATATATGTGTATTGTATCCTTGTTTATTGGTTACTTAATTTTGTATCTATGTTTGGGATATTGATTAACATGAATTTATGTTGTCTTATACACACACAGTTTATTCATCACTGATGAAGCCTACCAGGCGAAACAGGGATTTAATCTGGATTACCTTGTCTCCTGTTGGGAGTGGTGAACCTACTCCCTACCAAAAAACTAATTAGTGCTTCGTTCACGTATCAAGATATCGTCTGGGCAACGGCATCCTTATCTATCATGATTTACAACTGAGAATGAAACCGCCACTCCTTCTCTAGACAATTTACAGATGTGGTGTACTCATTAAGACAACGACCTTACATTTTTTGGATCAGTATATCTACAACTATTACTTTCAAATGTAGTACGATCTGCCTTGGGACTTTAACCGCAGTATGTTGTACTAAGGATGATTGTTTGATTATTGGACTGATTTATTGCTGTATTTACTTCTATATTATTTTGTATGCTGTATAGTCAGTTTTACTATGATTGAATACGCAAATTGAGATAAATAATGAAAAGTGGATAGTGAGTTCAGCCTGTTACGTTTGTGGTGTATGATATATCATACTCACTTAAGCAACGAACTAGGACCAATTAAGAACTTTCTTACGGAATGCTTGGGACTGCTTATATCCCTGACAGAGATTGTCAGGGGTAGAGAAGTTTGTTACCTCCATAAACCAGATGTTAATAGGACGGTTGATACTAGTACACACTCTAACACTAACACTTCAGTTAGTGTAACCGCCAGTACAAATAAAAACCAAAATTCGAAGCCCCCAACCATAAGGAAATCCCTCCAACAAAGAACATGCCCGATTCATAAGAAGAAGCCAAAAAATGTGAAAATGGGCCGGAGGGCAAAGGGATCCGCGCGAATTAAGAAAATGAATTTTTCAAAACTATTCAAGCTTCTGGAGAATTCCGCTACTAAGAAGTCTACTATAAAGAACTCTAATACTCTGCTCCAGAGCAAGAACAAAAGCGCAAACTCGCCAATAAAACCACAAGCGGTCAACCCCCAAACTCCAGTAGAGCACAATGTACCGACTAGTGAAGACATACAGACATCGTACGATATCCCAGTGCCTAACCAATCTAACCCCAATGGGACAACTCAAAATATGCAGAAGCTAATTCTTAACAAATGCAAACTAGTTATTTGTCCCCTCTATCAACGTACAGATCTCTATATGCTAGCCCAACAGAGAATCTATATCCTTAAGAAAATTGACTTAACTCTTAGAGGCTTAGTCCCAGAAGACACCATCACCAATGTGGAATTTTTACCATACGATAATAACCAAAACCGGGTGATGTTGACATTCAAAGATGGGATGATTGCCAAACATATACTAATTAACAAGGACAGGATGCAAAGGGCGGGACTGACAGTGACTCGCCTATTTGAAGTGAATGGCTCTCCTCTACCCCTTATTGAACCATCTAAGAGAGTCACTCGCCAAAAAGACGCGGAAAAGATCACCAAAGTTGAACACCATAAGGAACAACAGACAGCTAATAATACTGACCCCAAACAGCCGAACCAAAGAAATCCACCTCTCCCCAAGGACACAATGGGAGACATTCCCATCGTGAAAGAGCATCTTCTTGAAGACACCTTTGAGCAAATTCAACAAACGCAGAATGCACTTATAACTAGGCTATCGTCTATTAAAAACCTAATATCGTGCATTGCTTCTTCTAAGCCCTTAGAATTTAATTATGTAACTAGTCCCTCAAAACCCCTAACTAAGGAAGAATGGATATCAAGTTTGTTCCTGACTCCTGAAGAATTGGGCTCCCCTACTCCCATCGTACCACCTCAAATAATAACGCATCAAGCTGAAATGGCTGTTCCAAGAACTGGGAATGGCTCAATCTTCGTAGATGACCATGACTCACTGGATACCATCTACTCGGAACAATGATATAGGGTCCCACCGAATAGTCAACAAAGCAGAGGAATCAGAATCACCAATACAGCCATAGGGGGCATCCTACCTGTACCGGCAAGCTCAGTGCAAAACCCGGTCATAACGTACCACAAGCCATCAATACCATCAGGGGAGACACAACTAACAGTTGCCTCCCTGCGTGCACAAGAATTTACCACCGTCAGAGATAAACCGGCCCAGACGCCACCTACAAACACAAATCACAATCCATCCATCATCTCGTGGAATATAGCAGGGTGGGGAACTAAAAGTAAAGATCCGCATTTCATGGGGTTTGGGATCCCCACAGTTGAAGGGCAAGGGAGGGATGGCGGTGGGGGTAGATACTACAGGCGAAGGGTTTTGAGATGTGGAGATGCTCGACTCCCTTCCAATCTACGCCCCATCCCGAGGGACGAGGGTAGGGTGAGCAAGGATTACCCACCTCCGTCACTGGTGTTGTGCAATGCCAGGTCTATAGGCAATAAAACCACCACCATGCGAGACTTTGTTATCTCACTGGAGGTTGACCTGGCTTGTGTGACGGAGACCTGGGTGCGTGAAGGCGAAGTAGTTGCCCTACATGAAATAACACCCCCGGGGTTTCTTCGTCCTCCACCAGTCGCGAACTGTGGGTCGGGGGAGGGGTCGCACTGTTAATCCGGGAGGATTGCTCTTTCAGGGCTCTGCCTTCACCATCAACCACCGGCATTGAATGTGTTGGCTTAGTGTGGGGCACCAAGGAGACATTGGCTGTCTGGCTGGTGTACCGACCACCCAGCGCACCAGCAGCCACCCTGTCAGACCTGCTGGAGGTGGTGGCAAGCTGGACCTTGGAGTTCCCTAACCTACTGGTCTTAGGGGACTTCAACGTCCATGCTGATGCCACCTCCCCCTCACAGACTCTGGACCTGGTGTCTTCCATGGCGACATTAGGGCTCTCCCAGTTTGTTTTGGGTCCCACACACCAAGCAGGCCACACGCTGGATTTGATTTTTGGTGCGGGTATATAGGTGATCATGTCCTCAATTGTAGAAGTGCCATGGTCTGATCACTACGCTCTGAAAGCCAGGATTGACTTTCCGCCCCAACCCCGCTTGGGTGGCGAGCCTATTTTGGCTCGCCCGCAGAGACTGATGGATCCTGATGGATTTCGTCAGGCCCTGCAGGACCCTGCCCCCCCGGCGGCTCATTAGATGAGCTTGTCAAGGACTGGAATAACCGGCTCTTGATGGCCATTGATGAGATTGCACCTAAGCGCCCTCTGCGACCCCGCCGAAACCGGGCCCCCTGGTTTACTGAGGAGCTCAGGAAAATGAAGCGGGATCTCAGACGACTGGAGCGAGTATGGCGGCGTGCTCGCGACGGAGCTTCAAGAGCATCCTATAGGACATTTATTAAAGCCTATGAGATGGCAGTGAAAGCTGCGAAGAAGTCCTACTTCTCAGCTACCATTGCATCTGCTAGCTCTTGCCCAGCACAACTTTATAGAATAATTAGGTCCTTAACAACCCTAGAGGAACAGCCAAATTTAAATACGAATTTGACTTATAGCTGTGAGGCATTTGCGAGCTTTTTTGCGGAGAAAGTCTTGCTGCTCCGCCGTGACCTCCCCGCCAATTTGGATACATTAACAGAACTGGAGGCCTCTCGACTGTCCTCGGGTCCAGTACTGGACCACTTCGATTGGATATCCCCTGCCGATGTTGACAGATTCCTCCGAGCTGGAAGGCCCACCACTTGCTCCCTTGACCCGTGCCCGTCCTGGCTGATTAGAGCTTGTCCAGACGAGGTACGGGCCCCCTTGGGTGAGATTATCAACTTGTCCCTTGGCACCGGGACATTCCCAGGAGAGTTGAAGGAAGCAGTGGTGCGTCCGCTCTTAAAGAAAACATCTTTAGATCCTTTAGATCTATCCAATTACCGCCCAGTTTCGAACCTTCCGTTCCTGGGTAAGGTAATTGAGAGAGCGGTTGCTGAACAGCTTGGTGGATTTCTGGAGGAAACATCGGCTTTGGATCCATTCCAGTCCGGCTTTCGCCCTGGTTATGGGACCGAGACGGCTTTAGTCGTGCTAACAGACGATCTCCATAGACAGCTGGATCAAGGCGGGTCAGGACTGCTGATCCTTTTAGACTTGTCAGCAGCCTTTGACATGGTCGATCATGAACTTTTAGATCACCGCCTTGCTGACAATGGCTGCGCTCCTTTATCTCAGGTCGGGGACAGAGAGTGGCGCTAGGGAGGGAGTTGTCGCCGCGGCACTCCTTGGTGTGTGGAGTCCCGCAGGGCGCAATCCTTTCCCCGATGCTTTTTAACATCTTTATGCGCCCTCTTGCCCAGATTGTCCGGAGTTTTGGGCTGGGTTGTCATCAATATGCTGATGACACCCAGCTTTATCTGTTGATGGACGGCCGCCCTGACTCGGTCCCAGACACACTGACCAGGTGCTTGGAAGCTGTGGCTGGATGGATGCGTGGGAGCCGGTTGAAGCTAAATCCTTCGAAGACAGAGGTCCTCTGGCTGGGTCGGGGCGACATGGCAACTCCCATCTCTTGCGGGGGCCCAATTAGTGCCAGTGCCTTCTGTCAAGAGTTTGGGTGTAACCTTCGACGCCTCCCTTTCCATGGAGGCGCAGGTTGCAGCCACAGCAAGGGTGGCATTTTTCCATCTTCGACGTATCAAGCAGTTGGTCCCCTACCTTTCTCGCCCGGATCTGGCCACAGTGATCCATGCGACGGTCACCTCCAGGCTTGATTATTGTAACTCGCTCTACGCGGGGCTGCCCTCGAAGTTGATCCAGAAACTCCAGCGGGTGCAGAATGCCGCGGCGAGGCTCCTTACGGGGTCCTTGCCGCGGGACCACATTCATCCAGTGCTTTACCAGCTTCACTGGCTCCCGGTGGAGTACAGGATCAGGTTCAAGGTGCTGGTTTTGACCTTTAAAGCCTTATGCAGCCTAGGACCCTCGTACCTACAGGACCGCCTCTCCCATTATGCCCCGCAAAGGACCTTAAGGTCTACAAATAATAACCTGCTGGAGATCCCGAGCCACAAGGCTGCCAGACTGGTGTCAACCAGGGCCAGGGCTTTTTCAGTTCTGGCCCCAACCTGGTGGAACACTCTGGCGCAAGAGACTAGGGCCCTGCGGGATTTGACATCTTTCTGCAGGGCCTGCAAGACAGAGTTGTTCCACCTGGCCTTCGGGTCGGACACTTAAAGTCTGATGGTTTCCTCCCCTTGGTTTGGTAATGGGCGCAAAATGAATCGGCATTTTAAACTGGTTTTTAACTTGTATTTTAACTAATTGGTTTTATATTCTGTTGTGATTTTTGCTGTTGTTAGCCGCCCTGAGCCCGGTTCCGGCTGGGGAGGGCGGGGTACAAATAAAAATTTATTATTATTATTATTATTAATGGCAAATAGAAGGGGAAGAAATGGAGGCAGTGAGAGATTTTACTTTCTTGGGTTCCATGATCACTGCAGATGGTGACAGCAGTCACGAAATTAGAAGACGCCTGCTTCTTAGGAGAAAAGCAATGACAAACCTAGACAGCATCTTAAAAAGCAGAGACATCACCTTGCTGACAAAGGTCCGTATAGTTAAAGCTATGGTTTTCCCAGTAGTGACGTATGGAAGTGAGAGCTGAACCATAAAGGCGGCTGATTGCCGAAGAATTGATGCTTTTGAATTATGGTGCTGGAGGAGACTCTTGAGAGTCCCATGGACTGCAAGAAGATCAAACCTATCCATTCTTAAGGAAATCAGCCCTGAGTGCTCACTGGAAGGACAGATCCTGAAGCTGAGGCTCCAATACTTTGGCCACCTCATGAGAAGAGAAGACTCCCTGGAAAAGACCCTAATGTTGGGAAAGATGGAGGGCACAAGGAGAAGGGGACGACAGAGGACGAGATGGTTGGACAGTGTTCTCGAAGCCACCAACATGAGTCTGACCAAACTGCGGGAGGCAGTGGAAGACAGGAGTATATACCGGAACTTTATAAACTTTATTGAAGTGAAACCCAGTAACACCAAGGAAGTGTTGTTCCCACCCATCACCTTCAATGCAAAGACTACAACCTGGCTCCCCAGAGCTGATGGGCTATATGACTCATGGTTTTTCTTCACTGCTCCTCACATTTATGGAAAAGGTGGGCAGTGGAAGCATCATCAGAAACCCATTTAGAAATTGGTCGGGCTGGGGGACATTAGGAAGAAGATCTGCTCTGCAGTCCTCTCACCCCCTCCCCACTTTATGGAAAGTTTGTCAAGCAATTTTTTTAAAATACACACATTTATACAGCGGCGTTTGGAAATTAAATGTGATGTTGGATATTGCCAGTGGTGCAATTTTTTTATTGTTAAATGTAATGGGGTTTTCTAGTTTATTGTTGTATTGATTAGCCTTTATATATTTTACTCACTGCTGTTGTCTAAAAGAATCCTAGAATAAAAATTTAAAGATAAGTTAGTTTCCTTTATGTTGCCATCTGCTACACCTTTTCCAGCTCTTATGATTCCCTTTTTGTGGTGTCCAGGATCAGGCCAGACGGGACTTCTGTCTTCCCATTAAGCCTTTTTGACTGGTCTGTGGTGAAATTCTGCCCTCTCTGCCCTGCTCTTTTAAGTTTACCCAAGTATGTCTAGTTCAAGCAGAGAAGTCATGTCTCCCCTCCAATACAGAAGCTGAGGGAAGACCCCCCATCTTGCAGGGAAGCCAGACCCCTGAAATTCATACTCAGGCAGCCCCCACCTCCCTGCCACAGACACCAGAACCATTTACCTTCTCGCCCCAAAGGTTGTTGCAGCCATTTTCTGAGCTATTTGTGTTCATGCATTTCCCACTCTTACACCTTACACTTACATAAACTCTCCTAAAAGAGGTGGGGATGTGGTATGGCTCAAAGAGATATTTCACCCTCATGTGCCGGGAGCATTTGGCTTCACATAACCCCTGTGTCTTATGGAGATTCGGCACAGAAAAGTCAGCCATCCTGGGCTGGGGGCTTCCTAAGAGTCTGCAGGATCAGGCCAAGAGCCCATCTAGCCCAGCATGCTGCTCTCGCTGAACAGATGCCTCTGGGAAATAAGGGGAAATACGGTATGGATGGAAGAGCTGCAGTGGCCTGGTCTTCTGAGAAGCAGATCCCATCTCTCCTGAATTTGTGCCGCTGTTTAACCTAGAAATGGCTGGGAAAACCCAGCCCAGATGGGCAGGGTATCCTATATTATAATCTTCAAGTGTCCCTGCGTCCACCTGCAATTTTCTGTGTGTCACGGAAGTAAATTCTGCGCATGGCACAGACGGACGCAGGGATTGGAGGGGGCGGAGAGGGGGGCGGGATGACGCAGAGACACTTCCGGCCGGGCGAAACTGCGCCGCCGCCATTGCCGTGTCCTCCTCCTCCTCCGGCCGCCACCGCCACGCGGTGGAGATCCATGCTGCACGCCCGGCTCCCTCCGAAGCGCGCCGCCGCCGCCGCTGCCAGGAAGCGGAGCCCCCTCCGCCCTGCTCGGAGGCGGCGGCGTCTCCGCCTCGAGTCCCGCGGCGCCCATCGCGCGATGCCCGGCCCTGCCTTGCCCTGCCCGCGCGCCGCGCAAGCCCCACTCGCCTCGCTTCGCCCTGCCCTGGAGGTGGCCGCCAGGTTGGTTCCCGGGCTGCACCGGAGAGGCTGGGGTTAGTCCCCCCTCCGCAGGGCGGGCACTGGCTGCGATCAGTCACCGCCGGCCGCCTCCCCGCCCGGGCGCCTCCGCGCCTCCGGTCCCGCTCGCCGCCCTAGCGCCCGTTATCAACGGGCTTAATTCAACTAGTAAATAATAAATTATTATTATTATTAAATGTACCTTTTCGCAGCTGAAGTCCATATAACACAGTGTCTGGGAGGGAAAAGGAAAGAGAGATTTAGCATCACACCATCATTCAGATAATAAACCTGGAAAGAACAATATGAGCTCATGAGATTGTAGCCAGCTATTGTGGTAGCCAGTGTGGTGCGCTCCTGGTGTTGTGAACTACAAGTCCCATCATGCCTAACCACAGGCCATGCCAGAGACCAGCAAGAAGGGTTTACCGTCCCCTTTCAATTGCGTAAGTAAAATCAGTTGTGAATTATCTACATATGAAAGTGTGGCTTCTAGATATTGATAGGGAAGAAATAAATAAGCCTTCCATTTTCCTGGCACTGCTAATGACCTGGAGCCTTTCATGAACAATCTTAAACATCCAGTATAAAATACTTTCAGCCATTCTTTGCTACCTCTGAATTGCTCCAGGACACCTTCCAGGAAGAGATTTATATCACAGAAGTTCCAGATCTTCCACTTTAGGGCAGGAGGAAAAGCCACAGGAGGACTCTTAAATTTCTGCTTCACCTGAGAGCTGGGAGGAGGAGAACAAAGTCAAGCCACCATCCTTCCAATGCAAGGAGCTTTCTGACAAGGCAGGCGTCTCATCCTGACGATAAAGGCATGATGGCTATATGATGGTTAGACTTAAAAGCAGTGTTTTTCCTATGGCAAAAGGGAGCATCTTGCTGATGTGTGGTGGATCTACAGAGCACCTAACAAGTTGAAGAAAATCCGACACACACCTGTTTCCAAAATATACCAAAGGAAATATATGAATATGAGATTGAAGGAAAGAAGCTGATATATGCAAATTATTTTTTTGAAGTAAAGTGAGCAATACTGGGACCTTACGCAGAGATTTTAGGACTACACCAGTTTCAGTGAAGCATTTCAAGTGGTTAATGAGCAAAACAAAAGAGATCTGGTATATGCATTTCTGAAATACAGTGGTACCTCGGGTTACATACGCTTCAGGTTACATACGCTTCAGGTTACAGACTCTGCTAACCCAGAAATATTACCTTGGGTTAAGAACTTTGCTTCAGGATGAGAACAGAAATCGGGCAGCGGCGGCGCAGCAGCAGCAGGGGAAGGTCCCATTAGCTTCAGGTTAAGAACGTTTTCAGGTTAAGAACAGACCTCCGTAAGGAATTAAATACGTAACCAGAGGTACCACTGTATAAGGAAGTTCAGAATGCTTTAGAATGACTTTTGCAATTAACAATATAAATGTATTTTAGCACAGTGGTTATATTTTGGAAATGGAGAAAATATGAGAAACTAAAGCAGTATTTTGTATACATGGAAGATTCTCAAAATTAATTCGTGTATGTTGCAGCTGTTTGGGGGAGAAGGCTCTCAGCATCTACTCTACATGACAGCTGGGTCAAAGGCAGTGGTGCCTCTGAACTCCAGTTGCTAAAAGCACTGGAGGGGAGTGTCCTCTGGGGCTTGGATCCTGATTGTGGGTTTCACACTGGCATCTGATTAGTCAATGTGAAAACAGGATGCTGGACTAGATGGGTCACTGGCAGGATCCAGTAGGGCCCTTTCTCACATTCTTATGGCTGAGGAAGAACCTTCAGGAGCCTGAAATACACTGGATATTAAGCGTAAGTTATAGTGAAGATATTTACAAGCCCCTTTGAAATGTCCCCCCTATTTGTATCAATTGCAGAGTAAATGCACAGAGAATCACAGAGAAGTGCCTTCAGAGATACGCAGGGGGAACAGCTTCCTGTCTGTGATTGTAGATAGGACCAATAGCTACAAACTACCACAAAAATGGATGATGGAGTCTTAAATTACCTCTGGAAGGAGGGACTGGACAGCGAGTTCCTCACCTGTCAAACAAGAATGTTCCTAGCATCAGAATAAGGCAGGGGTTTTCCATCACTTACCTCTGCAAGAAGCTTCCAATATCCTGAATGGAAAGAAAGATCTCAGTGGAGCCAGTTCTACACAGACCACTTTGATCAGTTTGTTGTTATTATCAATTTTGTATACCACCCTATACTCGCAGGTCTCTGGGCGGTTCACGAGATAAAATCACAATATAAAAACATAAAATACATAATAAAAACAAAAACAATAGCAACCAAATAATCCAAACTGTCTTCAGATGTAGCCCCGTGTACAGCCCTTAAGCTTCCTTCAGAGGAAGTGTAACCCCATCAAGAGCAGGCCATCTCCCACACATCCGGTCTTGGGAACTAACCACTAAGAGTGCTGCAGTCTTATCTGGATTGTGTTTCAGTTTGTTGGCTCTCATCCAGTCCGTTACTGAGGCAAGACAACCGCCCAGCACTTCCAATGCCTCACCTGCAGATGTAAAGGAGAGTCACGAGCATATTGCTGACAACGTGCTCCAAACCTCCGGATGATCCCAATCAGTTCTCAATACTAAGCAGCCAAGCACCATTTGGCTGACGCCTTTCAGCATTCATGCACCAATTGTTTTATTTACAGCAAAAAAAAAAAAAAAATGGGGGGGGGGGCTAAGGAATGTTATCCTCCTGCCTGAAGTTTGAAGCAGCACACTTCACCCTCTCGCATCAAGACCAGGCCTGACCTGCAGGAGTTCACTGGCTGGTTCCTGAAGCTTCTCCTCCATCTCCCAGATGAGGCTGTCAAGAGAGGAGAGTTCCCCAGAGAGTCTGGCCAGGTGCTCCTTCCTTTTCTTTGCAATCTCCTTCTCCACTTCTGCCATCTGGGCCAAAAGAAGTTTCTCTTGTTCTTCCAGAAACTGGTGCAGTCGCCTGAACTCAGCCACCATCTCTTCCCTCTCTGCATCTGTTTGTTCCTGCAGCAACGAGATTGAAAGAAGAGAACAGTGGGCCAAAATCAAGCACATAGTCTGCTGTTGCAGGACGAAGAGGTGAGTTATCCAAATTCCATTGGAAGGCCACTTCAGACATTTGAGAGATTACGGCAATATTCAGCAGAGAAAGAGCTTCATAAGCACAAGCCCACCCCTTCCTTTAAATGATCTTTCATGTTCTGTGGGAGATAAGGCTGTTCAAAAAGAAACCTCTTTTTATATTCCATATTCATTTCCCCCATATATGCATTCTAGACTATAGCACTTTTTCACCTTAAAGTAACAATGATACAGGTACTTACAAGCAGGTCTTGACTTTCCTTTTCTGCATCTGCTTTAAATTCCAAAATTTTCTCTCTCTCCTTCCTCACATTGTCTAGGCAGCTGCTGATCTGATCCTGAAAAGAAAAGAAAATCCAATTTGGGCTGCGTTACACATTAACAGGGAAGCTGAATTGTATGTTTGCTCCCTGCCCCACATTCCTGGAATGAAGCTGTCCTATATCTGAGAAACGTGGGTTTTGCTATTTATTCCCCACAATGAACATACTTCCAACATTTCCCCCCTCCTTTTTATTAAATTAATCCTATATGTTGTAATCTTTCTTACCAGGAAAGTTACTGCAGAAATGTTTATTATATAAAGTTTCAGAAGTTTAGTTTTATCAGGCTGCACAAAATCTCTTGCTGGAGTGGAGAGAATACATGACAACATTTTTTTTATTTTGTAAGCCCCTCTTGTCTGCAGCTATTCCACCCCCAAGAAAGACCCACTGCCTTTTCCCACCTTGTACTCCTGGGACGCCTCCTCTAGAGGAACCACCTCGTGGCTTTTGTGTTCCTTGGATACATGACACACGACACAGATGGGACTTTGGTCTTCCTTGCAGAAGAGCTTCAGGGGCTCCTGGTGCTTCTCGCAGACCCTTCCTTTTCCTTCTGCCTCCTTTTTTCCGCCCAGATGACTGAATTTCTTGGCTATTTCCACAACATTTGCCAGCTGCTGGTTTCTCCTGATGCTGCTCTGCTCAACCGTTTCCCTACACTGAGGGCAGGAAGCCCCTCCCTCGGATTTCTCCCAGCACTGCATCAGGCAGGATCGACAGAAGTTGTGCCCGCACTCATGAATGATCACTGGATCCCTGAAAAACTCCAGGCAGATGGAGCAAGTGGCTTCCTCGCAGAGATCCTGGACGGGACCCCGAGTGGCCGCCATGGTTGCCTCGCCAGGAAGAGAGAGCTGGTTTCGTTTTCTCTCTTTTGCGTCTGCAAATGGGCGTGTTTCCTTTCCAGGAAATTCAGATGCGATCACTCAGGATCCCTGCTTCCTTGGAGCTGGCTGGAGCTCTGAGCCGCTTTGATATGGTGGAAATATATATTTTTATTTATTTTAAATGCAGTGCTCATCAGGGGCGGAGGAAGCCTCCTCGGTACCCCGGGCGGCGACTGGAGGCACCCCTGGGGGCGGGGCGTCGTGACGTCACGATGCTCCGTCACTGCGGCTCCGCCCCCGGCAGCGGGGGGGGGAGAGCCCTTTAAAAAAAAGCAAAGGCAAGGCAAGCAACCTGCTTCCCATGGCTTTTCTTTTTTTTAAAGAGCTCCCCCCCCCCCGCTGCCGGGCGGAGCCGCCTGCAGGGGTGAGGGGAGGGGAGGGGAGGGGAGGGCAGCGATGGGGTGACACCCCTCAGCTCCGCCGCCTCCTCGCTCGCCACCCCGGCAGCGGGGACAAAAGCGCTTTTAAAAAAAGGAAAGCGAAGGCAAGGCTTGCCTTGGCTTTTCCTTTTTAAAAAGCGCTTTCTGCGGCGCCCTTGGGATTGCGATCGCGTGCGGCGGCTGGGGGGTGCCCCGCCGCTGCTGCTTTTGGCGCGGCGGCTTGCAAGGGTGCCGCGGGAGCAGCGGCGGGCGAGGCGGTAGTACCGCCCCCCGCCCCCCTTGCGACGCCAGTGGTGCTCATCCTTGGTGGCTGCTCCTTTAACGAACTATTTCCCTGTGAGAGATAATGGAGTTTGTTGTTTGTTGTTGCTGTTCTTTTGTTTAGTATCATGTCAGCCTCAGACTACTTTGCAAGCTAATGAATGCATTGCCGTCGTTCGTCCCCCCCCCCCCGCCTTGCTCCATTCACAGCCGCTTTCTAGTTAGTAGCCACCGCATGCAGAGGAGTAACAGCCCAGCCCTCCATCCCGGTGCTAATTTTTAGTGAGTCGTTCTGACAGAATCGTCGGCGTCTGATAATGTGCAATAATAACCTCTGGCACCAACTCTGCAAAGGGCCTTTGCAAACATAGCTCAGCTAAATAGTATACAGATACTTGCCTCTACCCCGTCAGAACGAATTCTCCTGACAGAAAAACCAACTCTCAGACTCCATGAATCTCTCACAGACTCTCACTCCACTCCAACTGCCTCCCTTGGAACTCTGGCCAATGTGAGTACATTAGGCTGGAGAGCAAATGTTTAAATGGAAATGAATAGATTTGTCACTTTAAGAGAGTATAGCTCACTCCTGGAGGAATAATGGCAGTTATGGCAGTTATTAAGATCTAAGATGACGGTTTAAGATCTAAGATGACGGTGCGCAAGATCTACAGCTGGCAGGAACTCCTAAGGGTCGGTTACAGTGTGAACAACCTGTAAGAGCTGGTTATTTTCGCCCAGACAATATTACGGTGGAAGTAACTAAAGTATGAAGCTCTCCATGGATTACTATCCCCTTAGGAAGAGGCAAAGGCGATGCAGAGAAAGGAAGCAAATGCGGAGCTGTCGGGCTTTATCAGCAGCCAGCAAGACTACTATGAACATCATTGCTGGAGATTTCAACCTTGCTGAACTTAAAACTGTGCTCACTGGAAAGGTCTATCTGAATATAAAATATGGTTACAGGACTTTACAGCTCCCACATTTGAACTAAACCGACCATAGGTCTCTGTACCTTGTACCAGCATACATCCCCTCAGGAAACGGGCTCTCACTATAACAAGGACTGTTAAAATCAGGAAACGGGCCCTCACTATAACAAGGACTGTTAAAATCTGGCATGAATGTGCTACTCACCAGCTGAAGGACTGTCTCAAGAGAACCAGTTAAAGGTAGATAGCCGTGTTGGTCTGTCATAGTCAAAACAAAATAAAATAAAAAAATTCCTTCCAGTAGCACCTTAGAGACCAACTAAGTTTGTTCTTGGTATGAGCTTTCGTGTGCATGGTATCTGAAGAAGTGTGCATGCACACGAAAGCTCATACCAAGAACAAACTTAGTTGGTCTCTAAGGTGCTACTGGAAGGATTTTTTTTATTTTATTTTGTTTTGACTATGACAGACCAACACGGCTATCTACCTTTAACTGAAAAAACAAACTTAGACTCTTTTTGGAAAAAGGTGAGTGATGGGGAGGAATGGTATAGAAAATGTGGCAAACGTGGGCAGGAATATGATTTGCTCCCTCATGGGCTGTGAGCTAAAGTTCTAATATGTGCCAAATGCGGTAACGCTCCTAATTTTAGGGCCTTTCTATTGGAAAAAACCTCCTGCTTGATGTTCTTATTATGGTTTTAAATATGCTGTAAGCCGTCCAGAGTGGCTGAGGAAACGCAGCAGATGGGTGGGGTATTATTATTAATTTATTATTTAAGAAGTGTGCCCCACTCAAAGGTAATAGTTTGCATGCTAAACATGCATTCCTTGATCTAATGCCAATGTCTCACACCCACCTTTAACTGATGAATGAGTGGGAAGGGAGAGAAAGAGAGGCCAGGGCCGTAGTTAGGGGGGGTGAGGCGGACCCCCGCCAGGGAAACAGGCTACGGAAGGCACAAAATCGGCTAAAAATACATCCATAAATATGTCTATAAATAAAAATATCGATTATTGCCTCATAAGAAAAGGTTTTTAATAGAGGGTGAATTGAATGGGTGGAGGGGGGGGTTGGAGGAGGGGTGGAAAGAAAAGCTGATTTGTCTGTGGCTAGGGGGTGCCATCTGGAGAGTTCTGCCAGGGGCGCAAAATCACCTAGCTATGGCTCTGAGAGAGGCGAAGGCTTTTAATATTTATGGGCAGAGCCTGGATCAGGTGAGGAAGGAAATGGATTCTGGAGCTTCCAACTCTATGGCCAGCGGAGGCCTTGCTGAAGGAAAAGGGAAACAGAGAGCAGGATTGAGGCTGAGGGAAGTTTGAAACGACGCCCATTCAAAATTCAAATTTTATTCAGAATAGTTGATGGTATTGTCTACAGAAAGCTGTGTCACTGTCTTTCAGGAGTTTGAAGAACTAAATCAGAACAAGAGTGAGTGTAGGATTGTTTTCTTATTAAAATGACTAGGCCGCTTCCTTTCACCTTTGTTCCTGCCGCACCAATTGAAGGAGCCGATTCCCAAGGGAGAGCATGAGAGACGGAAGGCAGGTTTCAGGACTGACCGGAGAGTCAAGCAATCGGTGCTGTTTACAAAAGTGGCCTGAGAAAAGTATTACACCATGACGGAGACTCGGGTCAGCCAGTCACTGTTCTACCAATACGGCTTCCCCTTTAGTGCCTCTGAGAAAAGTCTCCAGAAGACATGTCTGTCTCTACACTCAAGAGATTGTCAGGTGGCCTTTGGCGGACACGTAAAACAAGGGCTGGAGGGTCTCTCCTGAGAAGGAGGCTGCCGGATATGCGTGGAGAAGGGCTGCCGTATCTGCATCGTAAAAGGACACCCGTCTCCCTTCACAATTCAGGGCCACTAGGATCCTCTTGGGCTCCTCACTTGGAACAAAGTCTTTATGGGGGGAGGAGAACCTGTACTTACTGCCCCACTTCCCCAAACTCCACATCCCTTCCTTAGTAGCAAAACAGAACTCGCCCTTCCTCTTCACAGACTTTCTGGCAACCCCCACCGCCCATCCCTCCTCACCTCCCACAATGACCTCCCAGAAATGTCTGCCTGCTGTGAAACCCTCACATCCCAGCACATAGCTGTGTGTGTCAAATCTCTCAGGGTTGTCTGGCCGGTATTGACACACTTTCCCCTTTTGCACACTCTTTCGATCCTCAGACAGAGAGAGCCAGGGATGTGCTGTGTCTGGATCCAAAGTTACGTTTTCTGTGGGGGCAGATGAGGAAAGAAGAGAAATGACGTCAGCTGGGACACTTCTTTAGACACGAGAGAAATATGAAAAGGGTTTTCATGCACTGCATGCAGAACTGGGGTGCTCCGTAAGTTCTTAATAACAAATTTTTTTAAAAAATCTGCAGTTCTTTCAAGTGTTGAAAGCACTTCACACGCATCTCTCCTGAAACTGCCTCCTTTAGAACCTGAAATTTACCTTCATGCAGCTGAAGTCCAGAGTCCAGAGTGTCTGGCGAAGAAAAGGGAAGAGAGATTTAGCATCACACCATCATCCAGATAACAAATCTGGTAACAACAATATGAGCTCCTGAGATTGTAGATGTGGTAGCCAGAGTGGTGCCATCCCATCATCCCGAATCACCAGCCACACCAGCTGGAGCTTATGAGAGTTGCAGCTGAAAATGTCTGAAAGCCACCATGGCCATCCCTGCATAAGCCAGGGCAAGGGCAATGTCCATGTTCTAGGCCTGCCCAGACCTAAGAGGAAGAGCAGGACGCCCCAAAAGACCTCCCTGTTAAAATCAACCTTCAGATGTAAGATCCATTCCAGGACTGGAGGCCTCATCCCCAGTTCCCTCTGTTCCCAAATGTCTTTTTGACAGCCCTCCTGCCTCCTTCACATCAATCTCAGGGCCAAAGGAACAGAGGAGAAGCCAGAGAGGTTGTAGGTGAGGCTACTTGGGAAATGGGTGAGGAGTGTGAAAGCATCTTCTAAGGCCTGGTGGAGTGATGTGAAGCAGTAAAATACAACTTTCTACAGACAACTCACAATGTACGCGAGGGTTACTTTCCTGGGGATTGTGCATAAAGTTGTGTAATGTCAGAATGAACCCTGGAATTGCCTCTGCTATCTGAGATCTCAGACAGTCCCGCGAGACCTTGCAGGAGCATCTCAAAGCCCAGTAAGCAAGTTTAAAAGCAAATTCCATGTAGGGATTAAAAGCAATTTTTCTCATGAGAGCCTCCAGAGCCAAGACAATGAGGGCTTCCCGCTTGCTTTCTGTTTATTTATCTGCAATCCACATTTTGATTGTGTAAGTAAAATCAGCATGTTGTGAGTCATCTGTTTATTAAAGTGTGACCTCTAGACATTAAAATAAGATAGAAACATATACCTTTCCTGGCAATACTAATATTACATATGACCTGGAGCGTTTCATAAACACTTTTAAACATCCTGTAAACAATCCTTACAGGCCTTCTTCATTACCTCTGAATTTCTTCATGACACCCTCCAGGAAGGGATTTATATCGCAGAAGTCCCAGATCTTCCACTTCAGGGTAGGAGGAAAAGCCACAGGAGGGTCCTCTAAGTTCTCCTTCCCCTGACAGCTGGGGAAGAAGAACAAAGTCAAGCCAACATCCTTCCAATGGAAGTAGCTTTCTGATGAGGCAGATGTCTCATCCTGATGATAAAGGCATGATGGATATATCATGAAGAATTGAGAGCAGAGATCGTCCTATGGCAAAAGGGAGCATCCAAATGACGCCTGGATCTAGAAAGCATCGAAGAAGTTGGAGAAAAACCGACACATACCTGCTTCCATAATACAGGGAAGGAAATATATGAAGAGTAAAGGTAAAGGGACCCCTGACCATTAGGTCCAGTTGCGGATGACTCTGGGGTTGCGGCGCTCATCTCACTTTACTGGCCGAGGGAGCCGGCATACAGCTTCTGGGTCATGTGGCCAGCATGACTAAGCCACTTCTGGCGAAACAGAGCAGCGCACGGAAACGCCGTTTACCTTCCCACCGGAGCAGTACCTATTTATCTACTTGCACTTTGATGTGCTTTCGAATTGCTAGGTTGGCAGGAGCAGGGACTGAGCAACGGGAGCTCACCCCATTCGAACCGCCAACCTTCTGATCAGCAAGCCCTAGGCTCTGTGGTTTAACCCACAGCGCCACCTAGGTCCCTTCTATATGAAGAGTAGATCGAAGGTAAATAAGTTGATATATGCAAATTAATATTTAGTTGAAAAATTAACAATATAAGGTCCTTAGAAAGAGATTCAGAACTACATCAGTTTTACTGAAGCATTTCAAATTATTAAAATTATTAATAATTTTAGCCAAGTGGTTACATATAGAGTAGGGAGAAATATTAGAAATTAAAGCTGTATTTTCCAAAGATTTAAAAAAGTTGTTTGGGGGACAAGGCTCTCAGCGGCTACTATTGACGATGGCTGGGTCAAAGGCTGTGGTGCCTCTGAACTCCAGTTGCTAAAACCACAGGAGGGGAGTGTCCTCCGGGGTTGGAATCCTGCTTGTGGGTTTCGCACTGGCATCTGGTTGTCCACTGTGAAAACAGGATGCTAGACTAGATGGGCCACTGGCCGGATCCAGCAGGGCCCTTTTTTACATTCTTATGGCTGAGGAATAATAATAATAATAATAATACACTTTTATTTGTATCCTGCCCTTCCCAGCCAAAACCGGGCTCAGGGTGGCTAACATCAAATATAGAACATTGGTATAAAATCAAACAATAATTAAATTACCTCCTAAAAACAAGTCAGGATCAAATTAAAATCTAATTAGGTGGCTTTCCGCAGGATTAGGGTTGGGGAAAAGTAAATGCTCATCAGGCCCAACTGTTTCCACTGCTCTTATATGGGCCTGTGAAAATGCTGGGAGGCCTCTTTCAAAAGAAGGGGAGTCAGGCTGAGCCCTGACCAAAGGCCAGGCGGAACAACTCCGTCTTGCAGGCCCTGCAGAAAGATGTCAAATCCTGCAGGGCCCTGATCTTTTGTGGCAGAGCATTCTACCAGGCCGGGGCCAGCGTAATCTCCCTGAGGCCCGGGATCTCCAAGATGTTTTTATTTGCAGACCATAAGGTCCTCCAGAAGTATATCAGGAGAGGCGGTCCTGTAGGTACAAGGGTCCTAGGCTGTATAGGGCTTTAAAGGTTAAAACCAGCACCTTAAACCTGATCCTGTACTCCACTGAGAGCCAGTGTAGCTGGTATAGCATTGGATGAATGTGATCCCGTGGCAAAGACTCTGTAAGGAGTCTCGCCGCAGCATTCTGCACCCGCTGGAGTTTCTGGGTCAGCTTCAAGGGCAGCCCCACATCGAGTTAGTTACTATAATCAAGCCTGGAGGTGACCGTCGCATGGATCACAGTGGCGAGATCAGGGCTAGAGAGGTAAAGGACCAACTGCTTAGCATGGCGGAGATGGAAAAATGCAGCCTTTGTTGTAGCTGCAACCTGCGCCTCCATAGAAAGGGATGCATCGAGGATTACACCCAAACCCTTGACAGAAGGCACTGGCACTAATTGTGCCCCTGCAAGAGATGGGAGTTGGGCCCCCAACCCCATATCGTCCCGACCCAGCCAAAGGACCTCTGTCTTCGAAGGATTTAGCTTCAACTGACTCCCACGCAACCATCCAGCCACAGCTTCCAAACATCTGATCAGTGTGTCTGGGACAGAGTCAGGATGGCCGTCCATCAGCAGATAGAATTGGGCGTCATCAGTGTACTGATGGCAACCCAGAGCCATCTTTCCCATAGGCCTTAGTGGTGCGTTGTGCCAGGGTGCTGGCCTCTCAGGGGCTCCCCAGCGAGTGGGGGAGCTGCACGGCTTTGCCGGTGGCCTCCCCTTTCCCTGCACGCCCGCCAGCTGCGCCCTGCCAACTATATGACTAGCGGGCGCAGCTTCCTTCCCAAGCCTCCGCGGGAGGAGAGCGATGCCCGCAGAGGCTTAGGATGGAAGCTGCGCCCGCTAACCATATGGCTGGTGGGCGCGCAGTTTCCCTCCCAAGCCTCTGCAGGGATTGCTCTCCCTCAGCGGCATGGGGGAGAGTTGCGCCCCGCCGATGGCTGTCAGTGCGCAGCATCCCCCCACTATCCGTGGTAATTTGGGGGCGCTGGGTGGATATTTGCACCCTGGCGCCTCATCTGAAAAAATGCCAGACAAGCTGGGCGAGGGGGCAAATAAAGTGTGGGGAAATTTGCTGCTTGTAAATACGGGATATAGGTATCATATATCAGGCTTTCTAGGAAGTCTGTGCTCTGTGCTCTGTGCCTGCTTTCAGCGTAAACACCTCATGTGATCAGCCTCAGGCGCGTACGTGAGGGCTTGAGGAATGTATGGAATGTCTTTGTCTGTGTGTGCTGGCTGAATAAAGCGGCTGCAGCTTTTGGAGCTGCAGTGAGAGACTCTCCATTTTTTTAACCCACATCTGTGTGAGACTGATTTCTTTTTCGCCCAAGAGACGAGCAGGCACTCGTCAATTGGTGCCCCGTGTGTTTATTTTTGGATTTTACGACGCCTTCGGTTGGCTTCAGCACTTATTACACCCGGAAAAGGGTCCCAGGCGCCTTCTCATCCTCTAGGATCCCGGTAAGTGCTCCCTTCATTTTTTTTGCAATTTTGAGTATGGGGCAGTCTCTCTCAGCACCACAAAAGAAGTTTTTTGATGAACTGAAATTTCTCCTAGCCAGTAATAATCTGGTGGTTTTGGACAATGATATTAAAATGCTTATAGAAGCTTTGAACGTTCACTGCCCCTGGTTCCCTCAAGATGGGACTTTGAATTTACATGATTGGAATAGAATTGGGCAATTTTTTCAATCTCATTCCCAGATAGATGTCCGCGTTTTGCATGCATGGGGAAAAATTTACAAGGCTATGTCGACTCTCAGCCCAGCCAACATTCTTTTGGCTGCTTCCCCCCCACCAGCAATTGTGTCTTTGCCGGCTGCTACAGCATCCATGTATCCTGTCCTGCCTTCACCCCCCCCTCCAGCGTATATTCCTCCCAAGGTCATGGACCCCGGTGCCTACCCCGCCGGCTTCGCCGCAACCACCGCCGTCTGCGGCACCAACAGCACCCCCACCACCACCACCAAAACCACCCTCTACTTCGCTGTCTAATACTATTCGCCAACTGCAACCTTTTCTTGGTTTTGGAAATTCGGCGAGCGCTTTTCCTGTCCTTGTGCCAGCAGGGGGGGGGCCCACAGTGAATGAACATTTTGAATACAGGATTATTAAAGAACTCTATGAATCTGTGCAGAAAAACGGACTGCAGGCTCCATATACGATGGGTTTGCTTAGCACAGTGTTTCAACAGCAATGCCTTCCCGAAGACATTAAGCTGCTAGCCCGCACTGTATTGCCACCTCCTGGTAACATCATGTTCCTGCAAGAATGGCTTTATCAATGCCAAGCGCAGGTCCAGACAGTCGTCACCACCATTAACAATGCTGCTGCCGCTGCAGCAGCAGTCGCAGGCGGTGGCGCTGTAGCAGCTGTTGTACAGGTTACAGATGCCATTAATGCGCTGACTGGCCAAGGATATTTTACCACTATTGCACAACAGCTGGTAGCGGATCCCTTATATTGGGAATACTCCGCGCGATGCGCCTTGGCTGCATTCAAAAAAATCCCAGATCCAAAGGATGCCCGCGCTACTCGATGGGGCGCGACCCGCCAAGGGGCCAATGAACCATACCCCACCTTTGTGGATAGGCTGTATGAAGCCATAAGATGGCAAGTCTCTGAAAACGCAGCGCAGAAAGTTATAATCCGCCAACTTGCCTATGACAATGCTAATGAGGACTGTCGTTCAGCCATGAAACATTTGGCTAATCAGCCCAATGTCCCAGTAGCCGATTTGATAAAGACCTGCCTACAAGCACTCTGTCGCCACTTTTTGCGGCTCTTCAGGGGCATAGAAATCCTGTGGATGTCATCCACATTACGCCCGAGATGCAAGCCGCCCTACAGACAGTGAATCTCCATACGCAAGTGTATGGTCGATAGAATTGAGGAAGACTACCCAAACCTCCTATCTCTCGCTGTCTTCGCAACACCTCTAATTCCTACGGCAATTTTATATGCCCCCGCAGTGGACAACAGGCAGCCACGAATTTGCATTGTAGAATGGCTCCTTCTTCAACACACCCCACCACGTGACGTCTGTACCTCACCAGCAGCCGTTATGGATTTGGTTATAAAAGGAAGAGCTAGGGCATGTGCCCTCACGGGCTCGGACATTGACAATTTATATTTGCCCTTTTCACAGGAAGAATTTCAACATCTGCTGGCTACCTCTCAGTCCACACAAGTTGCTCTAGCGGATTTTGTGGGTCACATATTGTATAACCCACCTGCAGCTCAAAGATTGCCATTTTTAACACAAGCCGTCTATTCTCTCCACTCTACCCTTTCTCTTATCCCCCTCCCCTCTGCTATGACTGTCTCCACTGCTGGTTCTAAAACAGGGGGGTGGTAGTTTGGGAGGAAGAAGGGAGGTGGGAGTCTCGCTTCGCCACCATACAACGTTTGGAACTGGCTGCGATTATATTGGCTTTTCAATTATTTTCGTCTGTCCCCTTTAATCTCATAGTGGACACACAATATGTGTTCCGCTTGCTCTCTTCTCTCCCTATCGCATATATCACACCTGCTCTGGATGCCGATCTCTCTTCTCTCTTTCTCACCTTTCAATCCCTACTTCAGGTTCGTGTGCACCCTTTTTATGTTGCTCATATACGCTCTCATATTAGTCACCCAGGCTATTTGGCTCAGGGCAATGCCCTGGCGGATGCAGCCTTGCGTGATGCTCCTTCTTGCTTCTCCCTATTCTCTGATCCCATTCTAAGTCATAATACCTTTCACCAATCTGCCAAAGTGCTGGCAAAGGCTTTTCATATTTCTATCTCCCAGGCAAGAGATATTGTCTCTCAATGTCCCTCCTGTTCTAAGGCACCTGCCATGATCCCTTTTGATGCAGTACATCCGAGGGGAGACAGCCAGACATGTGATTCAGCACATCCTGCGCTGTTTCACGATTAGGAAAAAACCCAGCGCATCGAAACGGATAATGCGCCTGCACATATTTCTAAACAATTTTCTGATTTTTGTGTATTATGGGATGTGAAATTAACTCACGGTGTTCCTTTTAATTCTACAGGACAGGCGATCTCGAGCGTGCCCATTTGTCCTTTAAGTCCTTTATTCGCAAACAGTTGGGAGGTCGCTCGGCTGTGATCTCTGAAATACCTAATATTGTTCACCAAGTGCTGTTTCCTTTAAATCATCTGTTATATCCTCATAACAGGAATCATACCCCAGCGGAAGTTCATTTCCAAAGGGAGGAGGTGTCGCCATGCCCTTTAGTGTCTTACAGGTTGCTTCCTGATCCTGAGTGGAAAGGCCCAACCTCCCTGGTATCGTGGGGTCGTGGATTTGCCGCAATTGACGTTGACGGAACTACACGATGGGTTCCTGCACGCTGCGTTCGGCCCTGGCGCTCGTCACTTGCCTTACCATCATCCGAGGCGCCCCCCGCCAATTGATACCGTATTCTCCGCTTTCTGAAGAAGGTTCCTTACCTGCGGGCTTTCGCCCTCGCTGCCCTTGGAGACAGCATCCTTTTCGCTGTCATGGCACCGGTGCGCCGTCCACCGTTGTTCCAGTTTTTCCGGCCACTTTGAAATTAATGCGGCCTATCTACGAAAGATGGCGACAGGTGTTTCCAAAAATAGATGTGTCACCGCATCAGGCCATTTCCATTTCTCTGGGATGGAGCCCCTCTGCGAACATTGTGAGACATCGCCCTCGCCGTGCCGCTCTTTTGGTGAAGAGCCATCGGCCTGAACTTTATCATGATATTTGGAGTAATAATACTTATGTTAGAGATATTACTAGTTTTGCTTATATGCTTAATTTTTCTGATTGCTGGGTGTGTATGCATATTCCTCCTCAGTCAAAGCAATCTGGCATTTTGTTGCATGGTATTCCTATTAATGATTCCTTTAGAATTAGCAATAATTTGAAAGACAATCGCATCCGTTCACCCCCTGTGGTTTTGTCACTCTTGGAAATGGCCCCCCGTTGTTTTCGGTTCAATCATGATTCCAGTAGGTTCCTGGGTCACTATCCTTATTGTAATTGGACCTACGAGTATGTAAATGGATCCTCTTGTTTTCTTAATGTTCTCACCATGAGCGGCAGGCCACAAGTTACAATCAATAATGTCACCTCCAACATGACCTACAAGCAACAGGCCATGTGCAGAGATTTCTATAATTGGCTGGACTGGATGAAGAGAAGCAGCAGATCTACCTGTTTGCTGCAAACTAATTTGTGGTTGTTTTGTGGCAATATGGCTTATAAAGAGATCCCCTCCGCATTTTCTGGAACCTGCACCTTGGGGGTGGTCATTCCATTACTATACAAGTTGGATAAGCTTCCTGCGGTTCGTTTGCGTAATAGAAAAGAGGTAGAGTCACCAATCACACATTATACTGACACTGCCATTGCAAGAGCTGTCTTCCCTTCCATAGGAGTAGCAATGAATTATAGGGATCTCCATCGCCTCGCAAATTGGACTGAGGCTCTGTTTAATTCCACCATTTCAGTAATGAAGTTGATTAATAGTGAAATGTCAGAGATTAGGGAGGTCGCTTTGCGAAATTGTTATGTTTTAGGTATTGTTTTAGCATCTAATGGAGTTTTTTGTGCTTTGATTCATTCTCATTGTTGTATGTATATTTCTGACCAATCACCTAATATTTCAGCTACCATCAATCATATGGAAGAAATGATTGCCCACAATCCATTGAATCCCCCTGCTGGTTTTGATCCTTGGGAGTGGCTAACATCATGGCTTCCCAATGGTCTTTGGTTACGAAAAATGTCTTTGATTATTATATTGTTTTTTGTATTTTTGATTATAATCTGCTGTTGTATTCAATGCCTCCCCTCCCTGCTTACCCAATGCATGGCATGGTGGAAGTCACATCGTCCCTCCTCCGGGCTCACTAGAGGGATCTACATGGCACGATATAAGCGCCTGGGAAGTGCTGTGTGTGACTCTGATTAAAGTCTTCTCATATAAAATAAAGAAAGAGGGCATGTGGGGAAATTTGCTGCTTGTAAATACGGGATATAGGTATCATATATCAGGCTTTCTAGGAAGTCTGTGCTCTGTGCTCTGTGCCTGCTTTCAGCGTAAACACCTCATGTGATCAGCCTCAGGCGCGTACGTGAGGGCTTGAGGAATGTATGGAATGTCTTTGTCTGTGTGTGCTGGCTGAATAAAGCGGCTGCAGCTTTTGGAGCTGCAGTGAGAGACTCTCCATTTTTTTAACCCACATCTGTGTGAGACTGATTTCTTTTTCGCCCAAGAGACGAGCAGGCACTCGTCAATAAAGATGTTTAAAAGCATCGGGGAATTGCGCCCTGCGGCACTCCACACACCAAGGAGTGGTGTGACGACAGCTCCTCCCCTAACGCCACCCTCTGTCCCTAACCAGAAAGGAAAGCGCGCAGCCATTGTAAGACTGTGCCCTGAATCCCCATGTCGGCAAGATGGTGGTCCAAACGTTCGTGATTGACCATGTCAAAGGCTTCCTTCCTATGATTGCAGGTGAGACCAATAGCTACAAAAAACGTGCCCCTAATTTTGCTGGGATCTTGTGAAATGGACGATGGCGTCCTAAGTTATCTCTGGAAGGAGGAACGGGAGAGTGAGTTCCTCTCAAGAACTTTTATAGCAACATAATAAGGCAGGGGTTTTCCATCACTTACCTCTGCAAGAAGCTTCCAATATCCTGGAAGGGAAGAAAGAAATATGTCAGTGGAGCCATTTCTGCAGTCAGTTATAAATAATAAGCCGTTGAGTGCCAACTGCTGGGAATTACAGGTTTAGAAAGCAGTACTGCTTTTTATCTGGTTGGCCAACACAAGAACACAATGCTAGAATGAATGCCCTGTGTTTTGATCTAGCAGGGCCCCTATTTCCACCCTAGGACTGACACCTTTCACCCTTCATGTACTGTTTTCTTTCCAGCAGCATTTTTATGGGGGGGGGGAATAAGAAATGTTTGTCGTTTGAAGCAGCAACACTCCACTCTCTCGAATCAAGACCAGGCCTGACCTGCAGGAGTTCACTCGCTGGTTCCTGAAGCTTCTCCTCCATCTCCAGGATGAGGCTTTCAAGAGAGGAGAGTTCCCCGGAGAGTCTGGCCAGGTAATCCTCCCTTTTTGCTGCAATCTCCTTCTCCACTTCTGCCATCTGGGCCAGAATAAGTTTCTCCTGTTCTTCCAGAAAATGGTGCAGTCGCCTGAACACAGTCACCATCTTTCCCCTCTCTGCATCTATTTGTTTCTGCAGGAAGGAGATTGAAAAAAGAGAACAGTGGGCCAATATCAGGCATCTAGTCTGCTGTTGCAGGACGAAGAGGCCAGTTATCCCAATTCCACTGGAAGGCCACTTCTGACATATTCAGCAGAGAAAGAGCTTCGTAAAAACGTACAACCCCACTCCCTCCTTTAGATGGTCTTTCATGCTCTATGGGCGGGCGCAAAAAGAAACTTCTTCCTGTTCATTTTCCCAGATTTTGATTTAAGACTACAGCATTTTTCACCTTAAAGTAACAATGATGCTTACAAGCAGGTCTTGACTTTCCTTTTCTGCATCTGCTTTAAATTCCAGAACTTTCTCTCTCTCCTTCCATACATTGTCTAGGCAGCTGCTGATCTTATCCTGAAAAGAAAACAAAGTCAAAGTTGGGTTGCTTTCTTCTTTGTTGGGACTTTTAGTATTCATAATAAAAGGAATGTTGAATCATATCCTTTCTCCCTGCCCCCAAGTCTGTGGTCTTTGCCTTGGTCCCTCAAATGCCTTCTTCATTCAGGAGTCAGTCAGGAGGCTGTGGTTCGAGCCCAATCAGGGACGGCTGTGGGCAGAATTCCTGCATTGCAGGGGGTTGGACTAGATGGCCCTTGGGGTCCCTGCCACCTGCACTGCCTCACCCTCCAGCCCTTTCCTAAGGGAGCTGCTTCCAGAGGAACAGCTGTGGGTGAGTTACTCCAGCATGCAGGCAGGGAGACATTGGGGGCACTGTAATCCCCAGATAGGAACAAAAAGAAAAGTTTATTTTATATATTTTTTATTAAATTTTCTGTTTTACAATTTAAAATACTCATTTTAACTTCCTTAAAATATCAATGACTTCCCTTCTTCTCTTTCCAGGGTTCATTCTGCATATCATAAATCCCTGCATATTTTACAAAAAATAAACCATTCAATATTCCATTATTGAATCCATCAAAACTTACAGTTGAATTTATCATAATGCTGCCAGTGTTTTCAAGTGTGCACAGTTATTTCCCATAGATTCAATAAACGTTTTCCAATATTAAACGTATGTTCTTCTTGTTCTCTTATTCTTATATGGTAGGTCTGCAAGCAATGCATATTCTGCCAGCTTAAGTTTCCAGTTTTCATAGTTGGCACCTCGCTCATTTTTGGGCTAGAAGTTTACTTTCATAAGGCTGCACAAAAACTCTCGCTGGCGAGTGACTCTTTCACTGCCGGAGGGGAGAATACGTTAAAACATTTTCTTGCAACACCCCCTTCTCTGTAGCTATTTCACCCTCATCAAACCCAAAGGAAACCCAGAGAGATTTCCTACCTTGTACTCCTGGGAAGCCTCCTCCAGAGGAACCACCTCGTGGCTTTTGTGCTCCTTAGATCTGTCACACACGACACAGATGGGGCTTTCCTCCTCCTTGCAGAAGAGCTTCAGGGGCTCCTGGTGCTTCTCGCAGACCCTCCCCTTTCCTTCTGCCTCCTTTTCACCTTGAAGACGAAGTTTTTCCACAACATTTGCCAGCGGCCGATTGGGGATGAGGTTCCTGTGCTGAATTATTTCTCTGCACTGAGGGCAGGAAGCCTCTCCCTCGGATTCCCCCCAGCACTGGATCAGGCAGGATCGGCAGAAGTTGTGCCCGCACTCCGGGATGATCACTGGATCCCTGAAACACTCCAGGCAGATGGAGCAAGTGGCTTCCTCGCAGAGATCCTGCAAGGGACCCCCAGAAGCAGCCATGGCTGCTGCCTCGCCAGGAAGAGAGAGATGGTTTCGTTTTCTCTCCTTTGCGTCTGCAAATGGGCGTGTTTCCTTTCCAGGAAATTCAGACTTGATGGCTTGAGATCACTGCTTGCCTGAAGAGAGGGGGAATCAGCGACACAAGAGTCTTTGGGGCATGGGAATTTATATATTAAAAAGAAAGGGCATAAATCCTGGCTGCCGATTTAAGGAGCCATTTTTCAGAGATGGAAGCGAGTTTTTTTATCAGCTTGTCAGTCTCAGATTTGAAAGCCAGTGAGTGAATCTGAATCTTGCAAGCCCCTCCCACCCAATGGCTCAAACTCACACGCCCTTTTCCAGCAGCAACACAAAAGTTCAGACTGCAAGGAGCATCGCAGCCGGAGCCAAACAACTGTCGTAAGAAATGAATTGCCCTGACGTATATTACAGAATAAATCAATTACACAAAAAATTATTATCAGAGAGGGGGAAAACAGTTTTTTTACATTTCCCCTTCCGCCACAGTCCAAAATCCCCCATTCCTGCATTATTATTCACTTGATATCAAAGGAGCTGGCAGCCCCTTCCCCCTCACCAGAGAGCCTTCACATCTCGTTGAAAAATCGATGAACCGTGCAAACTGAGCTGAGCTGTTACCTACCATGAGTGTAGCCAGGATTTTTTTTGGGGGGGGAGGACTTTTGGGGGGGGGAGAACGAAGCAATCTGTGTGTGTGTTTTTTTATTTACTTGATTTAGGGGGCAGCTACCCCCCCCTGCCTCTCTCTGCCAACACCCATGACAGACACCCTTGGGGGGAAAGACAAGAATGCAGGGGTCATGGCAGAACCCAAACTGGATTTAAACCCCCCTTCAGAGCTTCACTGTTGACACAGGAATACTTGAACTTGAGCTGAAACATACAGTTACAGGTAGATAGCCGTGTTGGTCTTGTCATAGTCAAAACAAAATAAAAAAATTCCTTCCAGTAGCACCAGGTGCTACTGGAAGGAATTTTTAAATTTTGTTTTGAAACATACAGTACATGCAACTGCGCAACGGCACTTTCCTGGCGCCGCTGGGCCAGCCCTCTGTTTCCCTTTCCCTCAGGAGAAATCCCCAATGGAGAATGAATCACGAGCGACAGTAGGTTTTCTTTGGGAAAACAGGTTGCAAACAAACTTTATTGTACCAGAAGTAAACAAGGAGTTTTGGTTCTTCTTCTTCCACCAAAATGCAACAAACAGTGCTATTTTGTCTGTCCCCCCCCCCCAAAATCTTCCATATATCAAACTTCTCCACACACACTTCAAGAACCTAGGATTTTAAGTGCACCGTTTCCTTATAGACCCCCAAGAGAGAGCAGTCTCTCTTGGGGGTCTATAAGAAGAGCAGGGGTCAGCAACCTTTTTAGAGAGAACTGCATCAAAAGAGGAATGTGTGTGCAGTTGCTATTGTTTCCTAAATTATTTTCTTGCTTCTTTCCTCCTTTGCACCTCCTGGAGTGACAGAAGTAGCTGATTCCCAAGGGAGGGAGAACAGGCAAGTTTGGGGTCTGACAGGGGACCCAATCAATCAGTGTCATTTACAAAGCTGGCCTGAGATAGGAGAGTTGCATCATGATTGGCACAAGGGATGGCCAATCACAGTTCTGCAAATGTGGTTTCTCCTTAAGTGCCTGTCAGCTCAGTCCTGAAGAAGACACTGAATATGTCACAATGGCAATGAATATACGTTTGTATGTCTGCACCCTCAGTCAAGAGAGTCTCAGGTTCTCTTTCTTGTTCACGTAAAAAAAGGGCTGGAGTGTCTCCCCTGAGAAGGAGGCTGCTGGGAATGAGTGGAGAAGGGCTGCTGTATCAGCATTGTAAAAGGACACCTGTCCCCCTTCACAGTTCAAGGTGACTCGGATCCTCTTGGGCTCCACACCCAGATTCGAAACAGGATGCCCATTGCCGGTGGATACCCTGTATTGATCACCCCACTTCCCTATGCGCCAAACCCCTTCCTTAGGACCAATAGAGCAAACACCCTTCCTCTTCACAGACTTTCTGGCAACCCCCACTGCCCACCCACCTTCTCTTCCCACAATGACCTCCCAGAAATGTCTGCCTGATGTGAAACCCTCACATCCCAGCACATAGCCATATGTATCAAATCTCTCAGGGTTGTCTGGCAGGTCTTGACGCACTTCTCCCTGTCTCACACTCTTTTGATCCTCAGACAGGATGAGGCAGGGATATGCTGTGTCTGGATCCAAAGTTACGTTTTCTGTGGGGGCAGAGGAGGAAAGAGAAGAGAAACGACGTCAACTGGGAAGCTGACTCTTTTTTAGGCACATGACAGAAATAGCATCCCCTCTGAAATGCACAGGGACTCCATGGCTCTGCATTCGAGACAGGGATGTTAATCAATTTCTTAACAATGATTCTTGAAACATTTGCAGTTCTTTCAAGTGTCTGAAGTACTTAGCACACATTATCTACATAAAACCCTTGTAATGACCCTGTAAGTTGAGTCAATTGTAGTATGCCCATTTTTCAGATGGGAGGAATGAGGCTGAGAGACAGTGGCTTGTCTAAGGCCACCCCCACCCCACCCCCCACAGTCCATGGCAGAAGGGAGTCAAAGCAGGGACTCCCCCTCATTCACATCTTAATCTTTTACTTCACCTCACATGACAGACCGTGCTTGACATGCCAGGTAAATCTGGCAGCAAGTGCTCTCACCCTCCTTGTATGATGTCCCCGTGTGAAATGTCCTACTTGGGACTCATGACAGCACATCATAGAATCATTAGAAGTGACCCCAAGGGTCCTCTAGTCCAACCCCCTGCAATGCTGGAATCTCAGCTAAAGCATCCATGCCACATGGCCACCCAACGTCTGCTTAAAAACCTCCAAGGAAGGAGAGTCCACCACCTTCCGAGGGCCTCCCTTCAGTGCCATGCAGAATCCCCTGGCAGGCCTTTGGGCCTGTGATTTGTTTCCTCCAGGCAAACTATGAGCAGTCAGCCAAGAACAAACTTGATTATCTCCTGTGGTTTGGTTAGAGCAATGCAGAAAATGTATACTTCTATCTTTTAAATTGACAACTATTACATCGTTGATATGAATGGCTTTCTTTTCCTATGAATTGTGTTAATGCATAAAGGTGAGAATATGAATATATATATTCAATGTGGATAGATAGATAGATAGATAGATAGATAGATAGAGATAGATAGATAGATACCCTGTTTCCCCTATTTTAAGACGTAGTCATAAAATAAGCCATAGCAGGATTTTTTCGCATTTGCGAAATATAAGCCGTACCCCAAAAATAAGTCATAGTGATAGGCGCAGTTCTGGAGGGCGCCAAGGAAAAGGCTGGGCTGGGCTTACGTAATAAAAATAAGACATCCCCTCAAAATAAGCCACAGTGTGTTTTCTTGAGGGGAAAAAAATATAAGACGGTGTCTTAAAATAGGGAAGATAGATAGATAGATAGATAGAAGCCAAGTAAGAGTTTCCTTTATGCTGCCATCTGCTGTACTTTTTTCAGCTCTTATGATTCCCTTTTTCTGGTGTCCAGGATCAGGCCAGACGGGACTTCTGTCTTCCCATTGAGCCTTTCCCCCCAGTCTCTGGAGTAATTCTGTCCTGCTCTGCCCTGCTCTTTTGAGTTTACTCAGGTTTCTCTAGTCTGCCATTATGTTTAAGCAGAGAAGTCATGTCTCCCCTCCAATACAAAAGCTGAGGGAAGACCCCCATCTTGCAGGGAAGTAGGACCACTGGAATTCACTCTCAGGCAGCCCCCACCTCCCTGCCACAGACACCAGAACCCATTTACCTTCTAGCCCCCAAAGGCTGTTGCAGCCATTTTCTAAGCTATTTTGTTCATGCATTTCCCACTCTTAAACCTTCCTCTTACATAAAACTCCCCTAAAAGGGGTGGGGATCTTATATGGTTCAAAGGGATATTTTTCCCTCATGTGCCGGGAGCATTTGGCTTCACACCACCCCCGTGTCTTATTGAGATTGGGCACAGAAAAGCCAGCCATCCTGGGATGGGAGCTTCCTAGGGGTCTGCAGGCTCAGGCCAAGAGCCCATCTACCCCAGCATGCTGCTCTCACGGAACAAATGCCTCTGGGAAATAAGGGGAAATAAGGATATTTCTCTCCTGAATTTGTGCCTCTGTTTGACACCAAAATGGCTGGGGAAACCCAGCCAGATGGGCGGGGTATGAATAATAAATTATTATTATTATTAAATGTACCTTTTCGCAGCTGAAGTCCATATTCCACAGCGTCTGGAAGAGAAAAAGGAACAGAGATTTAACATCACACCATCATTCAGATGACAAACCTGGCAACAACAATATGAGCTCATGAGACTGAGGCCAGGTATTGTGGACTACAAGTCCCATCATCCCTAACCACTGGCCACGCCAGCTGGAGATTATGGGAGTTGCAGTTAAAACTATCTGAAACCATGCTGGCTATCCCTGCATAACCAGGGCAGGGATGATGTCAAGGTTCAGGCCTTCCCAAATCTTGGGAGGAGGAGCAGGACCCCCAGAAGATCTGCCCGTCAACAAGAAGATCCAAATGTTCCAGGATGGGAGGCCTCAACGACCCAGTCTCCTCTGCTCCTGGCTGGCTCTTTGACAGCTCCCCTCCTTCTGCCCCCCTTACATCAATCTCAGGGCCTGAGAAATATCTGAAAAGCTGTAGGGGAGGCTATTTGGGAAACAGGTGAGATGTGTGAAGGCACCTAATGCCTGGCCGAGAGATATGAAGAGGTCACAGACAACTCGCAACACATTCCTGGCGGTTGTGCATAATCACCCCTGTCATTTTCCTGGCACTGCCTGTGACCTGGAGCGTTTCATGAACAATTTTAAATATTCAGTATGAAATATTTTCAGCTCTTCTTTACTACCTCTGAATATCTTCATGACAGCCTCCAGGAAGGGATTTATATCTCTGAAGTCCCAGATCCTCCATTTCAGGGCAGGAAGAAAAGCCACAGGAGGATCCTCCTTCGCCTGAGACCTGGGAGGAGAAGAACAAAGTCAAGCCACCATCCTTCCAATGCAAGGAGCTTTCTGAGAAGGCAGGTGTCTCATTGTGATGAGAAAGGCATGATGAAGACTTGAGAGCAGGAATTTTTATGATGATGAAAGGGAGCATATTGTTTACGTGTGGATCTAGAGAGCACCTACCAAGTTGAAGGAAAACCGACATACACCTGCTTCCAAAACATACTGAAGAAGACGAAGAGTTTGGATTTGATATCCGGCTTTATCACTACCCAAAGCGGCTCACATTCTCCTTTCCCTTCCTCCCCCACAACAAACACTCTGAGGTGAGTGGGACTGAGAGACTTCAGAGAAGTGTGACTAGCCCAAGGTCACCCAGCAGCTGCATGTGGAGGAGCAGAGACGCGAACCCGGTTCCCCGGATTACGAGTCTACCGCTCTTAACCACTACACCACACTGGCTCTGAAGGAAATATATGAATATGGGATTAAAGGGAAAGAAGCTGATATATGCAACTTATTTTTTTTGAAGAAACGTGAACAATACTCGGTCCTTACGCAGAGATTTTAAGAATACACCAGTTTTAGGGAAGCGTTTCAAGTGGTTAATGAGCAAAACAAAATAGACCTGGTATGTGCATTTCTGAAATATAAGGAAGCTTTGCAATTAACATTATAAATGTATTTTAACACAGTGGCTATATTTTAAAAATGGAGAAAATATTAGAAATTAAAGCAGTTTCCCAAACATGGAAGATTTTCAAAATTCATTAGTGTTTGAATATGTTGCAGGTGTTTGGGGGACAAGGCTCTCAGAGGCTGATATTCACAATGGCTGGGTCAAAGGATGTGGTGCCTCTGAACTCCAGTTGCTGAAACCACAGGAGGGGAGTGTCATCTGGGGCTCGGATCCTGATCGCAGGTTTCCCACAGGCATCTGGTTAGTCACTGTGAAAACAGGATGCTGGACTAGATGGGTCACTGGCCAGATCCAGCAGGGCCCTTTCTCACATTCTTATGGCTGAGGAAGAACCTGCAGGAGCCTGAAATACACTGGATATTTAAGTGTAAGTTACAGTGAAGATATTTACAAGCCCTTTTGGAATGTCCCCTCTTTTTGTAACAATTGCAGAGCAAATGAATCCATCACAGAGAAGGGCCTTCAGAAATATGTAATGGAGGGGAATGGCTTCCTTCCCATGATTGTAGATGAGACCAATGACTACGAAAATGTATCCCTATTTTTGTCTGTGATCTTGTGAGATGGACGATTGGAGTCCTAAAGCTGTCTTTGTAAGGAGGGAATGCAGAGTGAGTTTAACACTCATTGAACAAGAAGGTTCCTAGCATCATAATAAGGCAGGGGTTTTCTTAAAAGCAGCAAATTTCCACCACTTACCTCTGCAAGAAGCTTCTGATATCCTGGATGGAAAGAAAGAAAAAGATATCTGTGGAGCCATTTCTGCAGAGAACCCTGCAGTCAGTTATAAATACTAAGCAGCCGAAGCAGAGAGAGGTTAGCAAAACACAAAACAAAAGACCCCCAATAAAACATGCAGTGCCACATAATTTTGGAATAACCATCAGATGGCAAAATTCAGCCCCTCCAGTGATGACTAATAAAAGGTCCCTTTCTTCCCTTTTGGCCAAGTCACCCCAACACCTGAGAGATTCAATCCCACCACCCTGATTTGCCATTTTGCCTGCAGCGCATGCTGGTTCCGTGTTCACCTGCGACTAATTGGTTCACTGCTATATACATCCCACACTCAATCATATCCTGGGAACCTCCCTGAGACCTGTGGGTATAGGGCGGTATACAAACTTATTTTAATAATAATAATAATAATAGTCACCCCCTCTCTGCTAGATCCAAGACAGCATCTGTCGTGCCTTCGGCACATGTAAAGATTTTTATAGATGTATTTAGATTGTATGTGTTGTATTGTGTTGGTCTTGATCTTAGACTGTCAAGCCTCTGCTTAAAGACTTCCTAAGAAGGAGACTCCACCACACTCCTTGGCAGCAAATTCCACTGTCGAATAGCTCTTACTGTCAGGAAGTTCTTTCTAATGTTTAGGTGGAATCTTCTTTCTTGTAGTTTGAATCCATTGCTCTGTGTCCGCTTCTCTGGAGCAGCAGAAAACAACCTTTCTCCCTCCTCTATATGACATCCTTTTATATATTTGAACATGGCTATCATATCACCCCTTAACCTTCTCTTCTCCAGGCTAAACATACCCAGCTCCCTAAGCCGTTCCTCATAAGGCATCGTTTCCAGGCCTTTGACCATTTTGGTTGCCCTCCTCTGGACACGTTCCAGCTTGTCAGTATCCTTCTTGAACTGTGGTGCCCAGAACTGGACACAGTATTCCAGGTGAGGTCTGACCAGAGCGGAATACAGTGGTACTATTACTTCCCTTGATCCAGATGCTATACTCCTATTGATGCAGCCCAGAATTGCATTGGCTTTTTTTATTATTAATCTTGTCTATTAATAAAGCAAAATATACAGAGGCAGTCTCTTTAATGAAAGACAAGAGGTTTACCTGCATGTCAAGCCACGTACGCCACCAGGCAGCGTAGTGAGGACAGAACAGCATCTGAATGAAAAGGTGATGCAGTGCCAGTTTGGAATGCCTGTGCTGGAGGCAGTATCGGTTGTATTCAACTCGCTTTTACTTAGACCACACTGAAGTTCATGAACCTAAGATAGTCATCCCCAGTAATTTCAATCAGTCTACCCTGAGTAAAGGTTAATTGCATACAGAGCTCTCTTGGCTTGAGGGCTTCCCAGAGACCTCTGTTTGGCCAATGCGAGAACAGGATGCAGGACCAAAGGGGCCTGGGCCCTTCTTGCCAACACCTCGGCTCAGAGGTGACGACTTGAACAAAATATTGGGGGGGGGGAGCAGGTAAGCCCCGCCCTGCATAATCAATCACAAGATGCAGTATACACACCCCATTTCAAAAGAACTGTTCATTATTTGGGGGGCTGGCCCCGTCAAATATTTTATTGGGGCATCCAAGGGACCTCAGCCCCTCGGAGTTGGCTCCTATGCCAGGGCTTACACCTTTTACCATTCATGTACTGCTTGTTTCTCTTACAACAGTATTTTTATGTGGGGGGGGGACTAAGAAATGCCTGTAGTCTGAAGCAGCACACTTCCCCCTCTCGCATCAAGACCAGGCCTGACCTGCAGGAGATCACTCGCTGGTTCCTGAAGCTTCTCCTCCATCTCCCGGATGAGGCTGTCAAGAGAGGAGAGTTCCCCGGAGAGTCTGGTCAGGTGTTCCTCCCTTTTTGCTGCAATCTCCTTCTCCACTTCTGCCATCTGGGCCAGAAGAAGCTTCTCTTTTTCTTCCAGAAACTGGTGCATTCGCCTGATCTCAGCCACCATCTTTTCCCTCTCTGCTTCCATTTGCTTCTGCACCAGCAAAAAGAGAAAGAGGAGAACATAACAGGCATGCAGTCTAATGTTGCAGGATGAAGAGACCAGTTATCAGAATTCACTTGGAAGGGCATGTCAGCCATTTTAGAGAGATCCCACCAGCAGGAAAAGAGTTTTATAAAACTTTACAAGCCCACCCCCTCCTTCAAATGGCCTTTCATGCCCTGTGGGTGATCAGGCTAGTGATACAGAGTGATACAGAAAGAAACCTCTTTCTGTATTCCACATTCATCCCCCCCTCCCAAGACTGCAGCACCTTTTCACCTTAAAGTAACAATGATTCTTACAAGCAGGTCTTGGCTTTCCTTTTCTGTGTCTGCTTTAAATTCCAGAATTTTCTCTCTCTCCTTCCTCACATTGTCTAGGCAGCTGCTGATCTGATCCTGAAAACAAAACAAAATCCAAGTTTGGTTGCTTTTTTCATTGTTTGAGTTTAATATTCATAATAACAGTAAAGTCTAATCATATGCTTTCTCCCTGCCCCCAAGCTTGTGGTCTTTGCCTCAGTCTCTCAAGTGCCTTCTTCATCCTGGGAGCCTGTGGCGCAATGGGTCAGTGTGTCTGGCTCTTAACCAGAAGGCTGGTGGTACGAGCCCAACCAGGGACAGTTGTGGGCAGAATTTCTGCATTGCAGGGGGTTGGACTAGATGGCCCTCAGGGTCCCTTTCAACTCTACGATTCTATCCCTGCCACCTCCATTGCTCCTCCCTCCAGCCCTTTCATAGGAGAGCTGCTTCCACAGGAAGAACTGGGGGTGAGTTACTCCAGCATGCAGGCAGGGGGGCACTGGGGGAACTGTTATCCCCAGAAAGGAAAAAAGAAATGTTTATTGAACAGAGTTTCATGAGTTTTATACGGCTGCACTAAAGCTCTTGCTGGCGGAGCTGACTCTTTTCCTGCCGGAGGGGAGAATACATTAAAGCATTTTCTTGCAACAGCCCCTTCTCTGTATCTATTTCAACCTCACCATCCCCAAAGGAAACCCAGAGAGATTTCCTACCTTGTACTCCTCGAAAGCCTCCTCCAGAAGAATCGCCTCGTGGCCTTTGTGCTCCTTGGATACAATACACACGACACAGATGGGGGTTTCGTCCTCCTTGCAGAAGAGCTTCAGGGGCTCCTGGTGCTTCTCACAGACCCTCCCCTTTCCTTCTGCCCCCTTTCCCCCTGGAAGAGAGACTTTCTTGGCTACCAGTTTTTCCACAACATTAGCCAGCGCCCTATTGGGGATGAGGTTCCTGTGCTGAATGATTTCTCTGCACTGAGGGCAGGAAGCCTGTCCCTCGGATTTCTCCCAGCACTGGATCAGGCAGGATCGGCAGAAGTTGTGCCCGCACTCCGGGATGATCACTGGATCCCTGAAATACTCCAGGCAGATGGGGCAAGTGGCTTCCTCGCAGAGATCCTGCACGGGATCCCCAGAAGCAGCCATGGCTGCCTCCCCAGGAAGAGAGAGAGAGTTTCGTTTTCTCTCGTTTGCGTCTGCAAATGGGCGTGTTTCCTTTCCAGGAAATTCGGACTTGATGGCTTGAGATCACTGCTTGCCTGAAGAGAGGGGGAATCAGCGACAGAGAGTCTTTGGGGCATGGGAAGGGAATTTATATATTAAAAAGAAGGGACATAAATCCTGGCTGCCGATTTATGGAGCCATTTTTCAATGGAGATGGAAGCGAGTTTCTTTCTTTTTTTAATGAGCTTCATGTCAGTCTCAGATTTATTTGAAAGCCAGTGAATGAATCTGAATCTTGCAAGCCCCTCCCACCCAATTGCTCAAACTCAAACGCCCCTTTCCAGCTGCAAAAGATCAGACTCCATGGAGCATCGCACCTGGAGCCAAACCCGCCACTGTGATGCACATTCCCACGGGACAATTGAACACCCATCCGCAGCCACTGAGAACATGGGATGGAGGCTGGGGGATTTCTATTTTTTAAAAAAATAATAATTTTTATTAAGTTTTGTGAAATAATAACAAATAACACACTATAAACAAACAAAAACACTAAAATTTCATAATGCCTTACATTGTTACTTTCCATTGTGGGGGGGGGGGACTTCCTTCAGTCCCTTTCTCTGAGCTACATTATTCTATTGTCATATTTTATCAGGTTCATTTTCTAAAGTCTTGAACTACGATAGATCAAAAAAACAATCTATTCTATCCAGAAGTTAAACTCAAATGTTGTTGTTCAGTCGTTCAGTCGTGTCCGACTCTTCGTGACCCCATGGACCAGAGCACGCCAGGCACGCCTATCCTTCACTGCCTCTCGCAGTTTGGCCAAACTCATATTGGTAGCTTCGAGAACACTGTCCAACCATCTCATCTTCTGTCGTCCCCTTCTCCTTGTGCCCTCAATCTTTCCCAACATCTGGGTCTTTTCTAGGGAGTCTTCTCTTCTCATGAGGTGGCCAAAGTACTGGAGCCTCAACTTCAGGATCTGTCCTTCTAGTGAGCACTCAGGGCTGATTTCTTTAAGAATTGATAGGTTTGATCTTCTTGCAGTCCATGGGACTCTCAAGAGTCTCCTCCAGCACCATAATTCAAAAGCATCAATTCTTCGGCGATCAGCCTTCTTTATGGTCCAGCTCTCACTTCCATACATTACTACTGGGAAAACCATAGCTTTAACTATACGGACCTTTGTTGGCAAGGTGATGTCTTTGCTTTTTAAGATGCTGTCTAGGTTTGTCATTGCTTTTCTCCCAAGAAGCAGGCGTCTTTTAATTTCGTGACTGCTGTCACCATCTGCAGTGATCATGGAACCCAAGAAAGTGAAATCTCTCACTGCCTCCATTTCTTCCCCTTCTATTTGCCAGGAGGTGATGGGACCAGTGGCCATGATCTTAGTTTTTTTGATGTTGAGCTTCAGACCATATTTTGCGCTCTCCTCTTTCACCCTCATTAAAAGGTTCTTTAATTCCTCTTAAATTCTTTCTTTTTTTAATGAGCTTCATGTCAGTCTCAGATTTATTTGAAAGCCAGTTAATGAATCTGAATCTTACAAGCCCCTCCCACCCAATTGCTCAAACTCAAATACATCACCGTAAACCTAACTGTTACTTCCTTAAAGGTAAATTAAAGATTACAATACTTTTTCAAATATTCTCTAAATTTATTCCAATCTTCTTCCATCTTCTCCTCTTTCTGGTCGCGGATCCTTCCTGTCATCTCAGCGAGTTCCATATAGTCCAACATCTTTATCTGCCAGTCATTTATTGTAGACCGGTATAACGTAAGCAACACATAAGCAGCGCACTGAAAACTATCAAACCATTTCACGTTCTTAAATATTATGTTGGTAGTCAAAGATTGAGAGAAATATATACAAAATCTTATACAGAAGCCACAAATAGAACTTCTCAGTTTTTAAGGTTTTTGTTGGCCAGGCTCCTGTAGATATCGTCGAAAGTAAGTTTGATCAGATGAGGTGTCGAAGATATTACGCACAAATATTAGACAGGGTGCCGGCATTTGTCACCTGTTTCGCCCACAAAGAGTTTCGGGCTTCTTTAGTAAATTCTCTCTCAAGGTTTTGATATATTTACATACATTCAAATTCATATGTCAAATTCTTTCTTGGCTCAAGTTACAACATTTGCAAGCTAGACTTTAAGGAGTTTTCCCTTTTAAAGATTTTTACTCAAAACTTTTGTTTTACTCTTATTTAACTTAAAACTGGCAAATTTTCCAAATTCTTGAAGCAGATCCAGTGCTTTAGTTGCACTGGCCTCTGGTTCTTGTAAAGTCAGAACCAAGTTATCGGCAAAGGCATTTAGTTTGTACTACTTTGGCCCTACTCCAATACCTTTTACTTCATCATTTTTTCTTATAATGTTCAGCAAAACCTCCAAGACAGTTATAAATAGGAGAGGGGAGAGTGGGCACCCTTGCCTGGTACCCTTTTCAATTTTCACCTCCTCTGATACCACATCATTAACTATAATTTTTGCTTTCTGTTCAGAATAAATTGCATTAATACCATTTATAAAGTTTTGTCCAACCTCCATCTTTTGCAAATTTCTTTTCATAAAACACCAAGAAATGTTATCGAAGGCTTTCTCTGCATCAATAAACAACAAAATTGCCTTGTAATCCTTTTTTGCTTCCAGCAGTTCTAATATATCCACAATATTTCTTACATTATCTTTCATAGGCTGGGGGATTTCTAAGCTGCTCTCCAGCTCCAGCGTCTTCCCAGTCTTGTTCACCCACTGGTCCCATCTCCAGCCCCTCCAATGGTCTTGGGGTGGGGGTGGGGGAAGAGAAATATCATTTCTTAAAATAACATTTTTAATAGGCTTTCCCAGAAGGATATACAGCATTTGATATATTTTAGGGGGGGGGGAAGAAAGTGATTCACAATAGGCCCTTTTTCTCAAAACCCTCTAGCTGATGACGCAGACACCATGGGTGTGGCCAGGATTTTTTTTGGGGGGGAGAACAAAGCAATCTGTGAGTGTGTTTATTGATTTACTTGATTTAGGGGGCAGCTGCCCCCCCCGCCTGCACCCATGACAGACACCCTTGGGGGGAAAGACAAGAAAGCAGGGGTCATGGCAGAACCCAAACTGGATTTAAATCCCCTTTCAGAGCTTCACTGTTGACACAGGAATACCTGAACATGAGCTGAAACATACAGTACATGCAACTGCGCAACGGCACTTCCCTGGCGCCACTGGGCCAGCCCTCTGTTTCCCTTTCCCTCAGGAGAAATCCCCAATGGAGAATGAATCACGAGCGACAGTGGGTTTTCTTTGGGAAAACAGGTTGCAAACAAACTTTATTATAACAGAAATAAACAAGGAGTTTTGGTTCTTCTTCCACCAAAATGCAACAAACAGTGCTATTTTATTCCCCCCCCAAAAAAACCCAAATACGGTTTCTTTTTTTTAAAATTACTTTTTTTTTCATTTTAAAAACAGATTACACATACATACATCCCAAAGGAAAAACAAACAACAAAAACAATAACAAACAAAAATGACAAAATAAAACAACTCACAGACAAATCGTGAATCTCACCACATTTGTACAGTATTTAATTTGTGTATTTATCTAAGCCTCAGTTCCTTTTTTCTTTATGCTGTACTATCTCATCTATAATAAACAAACATCAATAAACAAACATCAATAAAACGACTTCCAATTTTCCACATTGTATTTGTATTGTCTTTTTTTGGATCTGTTTAACACACAATCTGCTCAACCTTTATTTCTTTTCCTTCTAATCTCTTATTTAAATTCCTGTTCCTTTTTCAAGTCTCAATTCAGGTCCGTTAAAAGATTATTGTTTGGGTAATATGTATCTAAATATGATTTGAATATATTCCATTCCTTGTAAATTTTTTGATTTGTTAATCCTCTCATCTTCCCTGACATCTTTGCCAGTTCCAAATATTCTATCATTAAGGTTTGCCAATCGTCTATTGATGAGGCTGTATCACCTTTCCAATTCCTGGCTATTAAGATCCTGGCTGCTGCTGTTCCATACATGAACAGTGGTCTTATTTCCGTACTTATTTCTCCCGTCATTATTCCTAAAAGGAAGGTCACCGGTTTTTTCTTAAATATCCAAATACGGTTTCAAATTGTAAGCTGTATACTGTTCAGGCTTAAGGTTACTTTCTTTTACACATCTTCCATAGATCAGACTTCTCCACACACAATTCAAGAACCTAGGATTTTAAGTGGACTGTTTCCTTACAGACCCCCCAAATCCTCCATTGCCTCGGAATCACTACTACCCTTTCCTGTCAGAGTATTCCCTCTCAAGGCAAATTTTTAAAAAATGTAGTATAAACACTGACAACTGGGAAACACTGGCCTGCGAGTGCTCCAGTTGGAGAACAGCCTTTACCAAAGGTGTCATGGGCTTTGAAGACACTTGAACTCAGGACTCAAGGAGGAAACGTGCTAAGAGGAAGGCATGCTTGGCAAATCCACACCGTGATCAACTCCCGCCTGAAAACCAATGTCCCCACAGTGGAAGGATGTGTGGATCCAGAATTGGCTTCCACAGTCACTTATTGACTCATTGTTAAAACCGTGTTTATGGAAGACCATCTTACTCGGCTACGAGTGATCGCCAAAGAAGAGGAAGAAGAGAGAAGACGACAACATACAGGAACTTTGCAGGGAGGGCTTTCAAGCACTTGGGGTGATAAGACCCTTTTGACCATAAACTTTAACATGTCTCCTGTTTCTAAGTCTCTCAGCTCAGCCTCTTCTACCTCAGGGTTTCTCTGAGGATTAAAAAGGGTATCACCCTCCTAAAATCCCTGGAGGAAGTGTCATGGGGAATGGATATTATACTGTTGAGTTTGAAACAACATAGGAGCAAAAAAAAAAGTACAATCTTTAATAGAAACATATCCCCAAATTCTTTCAGGCCTGTTATACAAAAGGATAAGAGGGGACCTCTAAAAATACAGGTAAGTATCTGACTGTTCACTACAAAGCACCTTGGAGAAAATAAATCTATACATGGGAATTTACCACACTCACCCCCTGAAATCCTCTAGATTGTCACTGTTTTCTCTTCAGAACTTCTGACAGAGGCTCTTCACTGTCAAGAGGGGATTTTGTTACATCGAGGGCCAAAAACTACGTGGGGGTTACGTTCATGGGGTCAGCATGCAAAGGCAAGATTGCCTAGGTCAGGAAGACCCCCGAAAATGCCCCCAGGCAACCATGACAACTTGTCCGAAGCCAGAGATCTTGAGAGCTTTATGCAACCTTCCTAGAGGCCGGGAAGCAAGGTGGACTTAGAAACTCTTTCCTCCACTGCCAAAGGCTTTCTGGGCTCTGGAGACTCCTGTGAGATCTCACACAGTCCCTTCCAACAGTTTTCCCCGCTCTCTCGCCCTCTTTCTATTTATTAATTTGTGTTTTGATGAAAGGTGCCAGGTTGCAATCACGCAAGTAAGGTGTGTGTGAGTTTTGGGCCAACTACTCAACTCACAAAAGGGTCTCTTTGGATATAGAGATTTTGCTGAATTGCCACATAAGCTTCCCTGAGTAGTAGCAAGAAAAGGAATTTTGGAATTTCCATCTTCCTGGCCAGGGGAGGTTTTGGGGGAGGAAAAGGAAACCTGAGAGCAGGATTGAGGCTGAGGAAGGTTTTAAGTGAGGCCCTTGCATAATTCTGATTTTATTCAGAAAAGATGATGGTATTATCTCTAGAAATCTTAAGTTGGAGGCTGGAGAAAAAACTACATCAAAAGAGGAATGTGATTAGGAATGCTGTTGTTTCCTAAATTATTTACTTGCACCTCCTGCAACAACCTAGACAGCATCTTAAAAAGCAAAGACATCACCTTGCCAACAAAGGTCCGTATAGTTAAAGATATGGTTTTCCCAGTAGTGATGTACGGAAGTGAGAGCTGGACCATCAAGAAGGCTGTTCGCCGAAGAATTGATGCTTTTGAATTGTGGTGCTGGAGGAGACTCTGGAGAGTCCCATGGACTGCAAGAAGATCAAACCTATCCATTCTTAAAGAAATCAGCCCTGAGTGCTCACTAGAAGGACAGATCCTGAAGTTGAGGCTCCAGTACTTTGGCCACCTCATGAGAAGAGAAGACTCCCTAGAAAAGACCCTGATGTTGGGAAAGGTTGAGGGCACAAGGAGAAGGGGACGACAGAGGACGAGATGGTTGGACAGTGTTCTCGAAGCTACTAACATGAGTTTGGCCAAACTGCGAGAGGCAGTGAAGGATAGGCGTGCCTGGTGTGCTCTGGTCCATGGGGTCATGAAGAGTCGGACACGACTGAACGACTGAACAACAACAACCTGCAACAACAGAAGTAGCTGATTCCCAAGGGAGAGAGAACAGGCCAGTTTGGGGACTGACAGGGGACCCAATCAATCAGTGTCATTTACAAATCTGTCCCAAGAAGGGAGAGTTGCATCATGATTGGCACAAGGGATGGACAATCAGTTCTGCAAATATGGTTTCTCCTTAAGTGCCTGTCAGCTCAGTCCTGAAGAGGAGACCAAATACATCATAATGGCAATGAATATACGCTTGTCTGTCTGCACCCTCAGTCAAGAGAGTGTCAGGTGCTCTTCCTTGTTCACGTAAAAAAGGGGCTTGAGGGTCTCTCCTGAGAAGGAGGCTGCTGGAAATGCATGGAGAAGGGCTGCTGTATCTGCATTGTAAAAGGATACCCGTCTCCCTTCACAGTTCAGGGCCACTAGGATCCTCTTGGGCTCCTGACTTGGAACAGGGGCCTCAAGGGGTGAGTATCCTCTGCCCCACTTCCCGAAACCCCAGATCCCTTCCATAGGACCAAAACATAACTCGCCCTTCCTCCTCACAGACTTTCTGGCAACCCCCACTCCCCATCCCTCCTCTCTTCCTACAGCGACCTCCCAGAAATGTCTGCCTGTTTTGAAGCCCTCACATCCCAGCACATCGCCATATGTGTCAAATCTCTCAGGGTAGTTTGGCAGGTCTCGACGCACTACTCCACATCTCACACTCTTTCGATCCTTGGACAGGATGAGGCGGGGATATGCTGTGTCTGGATCCAAAGTTATGTTTTCTGTGGGAGCAGATGAGGAAAGAGAAGAAAGAGAAGAGAAACGACGTCAACTGGGAAGCTGACTTTTCTTTAGGCACATGACAGAAATAGCATCCCCTCTGAAATGAACAGGGACTCCATGGCTCTGCATTCAAGACAGGGGTGTCCATCAAGTTCTTGAAACATTTGCAGTTCTTTCAAGGGTTCAAAGTAGTTAACATACATTATCTACATGTAACCCTTGCAATGACCCTGTAAGTTGAGTCAATATTAGTATGCCCATTTTTCAGATGGGAGGAATGAGGCTGAGAGACAGTTGCTTGTCTAAGGCCACCCCCACCCCCAACAGTTCACGGCAGAAGGGAGTCCAAGCAGGGACTCCCCCATTCACATCTTAATCTTTCACCTGACATCACACGACAAACCATGCTGGACATGCCAGGTAAATCTGGCAGCAGGTTCTCTCACCCTCCTTGTAACAACCATGCAAGTTTCAGTTATATATTTAATGTATGTTATACCTCATCCTTCCAGGTAGTTTATAAAATATATAAATATGTCTGCTTATTACAGGTAGGTAGCCATGTTGGTCTGCCATAGTCGAAACAAAATAAAGGGACTTATCCCAGGGAAGTGGGCACAGGGCTGTAGGTTTAATTTCTTGTTTGCTCAGAAGACATTAGAAAGATGTGCTGCCTTCACTTCCTCTTCCAATTTGAGAATTGCCATTTGGGTGACTATGATAAAAATAAAAAAAATCCTTCCAGTAGAACCTTAGAGACCAAATAAGTTTTATCTTGTGATGAGCTTTCGTGTGCATGCACGTATCTGAAGAATTGTGCATGCACACGAAAGCTCATACCAATAACAAATTTAGTTGGTCTCTAAGGTGCTACTGGAAGGAATTTTTTTCATTTTGTTATGTCTGCTTATGTTAATCCTGTATAACCCTTCCCCTTTTGACATTTTGGTGATGTAACCTTGACGTTTCAGTGACTGTATGCTATGTATTATGGACAATCTTGGGAAGTTATAAAAGTGAATGTCACCCCATGCTCGGGGTTCTTACTGCTGTTTGAACCTGTTGCACAACAGTTAAAGATCTCTGTCTACTGACTGTTGTTTTGCTCCGGTTTGTAGATGGGATCTCCTTCTTTCCTGACCGCAGGCACTGGCGGGCTCTGCCCAGGAGCTGGGCTGGTGAGTAACATCACATCCGGAATCTTCCCTTTCAAATGCAAAAGCTGAGGGAAGACCCCCATCTTGCAGGGAAGCCGGACCACTGGAGTTCACACTCAGGCAGCCCCCACCTCCCTGCCACTGACACCAGAACCCATTTACCTTCTCGCCCCCAAAGGTTGTTGCAGCCATTTTCTGAGCTATTTGTGTTCATGCATTTCCCAATCTTACATAAACTCTCCTAAAAGGGATTGGGATCTTGTATGGCTGAAAGGGATATTCCCCCCTAATGTGCTGGGAGCATTTCGCTTCACACCACCCCTGTGTCTTATTGAGATTCGGCACAGAAAACCCAGGCATCCTGGGCTGGGGGCTTCCTAAGTCCAGCATCCTGCTCTCACTGAACAGATGCCTCTGAGTAATAAGGGAAAATAAGGATATTTCTCTCCTGAATCTATGGCCTCTGTTTGACACCGAAATGGCTGGGGAAACCCAGCCAGATGGGCGGGGTATGAATAATAAATTATTATTACTACTAAATGTACCTTTTCGCTGCTGAAGTCCATAACACACAGTGTCTGGAAGAGAAAAGGGAACAGAGATTTAGCATCACACCACCATTCAGATAACAAACCTGGAAAGAACAATATAAACTCATGAGATTGTAGCCAGGGTGGTTGTGGACTACAAGTCCCATCATCCCTAACCACTGGCCACGCCAGCTGGAGATTATGGGAGTTGCAGTTAAAACTACAGTGGTACCTCAGGTTAAGTACGCTTCAGGTTAAGAACTCCGCTAAGAACAGAAATCGTGCTCTGGCGGCGCAGCGGCAGCAGGAGGTCCCATTAGCTAAAGTGGTGCTTCAGGTTAAGTACGCTTCAGGTTAAGAACGGACCTCCGGAACAAATTACCGGTAAGTACTTAACCCGAGGTACCACTGTATCTGAAACTCTCCATGCTGGCTATCCCTGGATAACCAGGGCAGGGGTGATGTCAAGGTTCGGGCCTGCCCAAATCTTGGGAGGAGCAGGACCCCCAGACATCCCTGTTCCAGGATGGGAAGCCTCAACCCCAGTCCCCTCTGCTCCTGGCTGGCTCTTGGACAGCCCCCCTCCTTCTGCCCCCCTTCCATCAATCTCAGGGCCAAAGGAACAGAGGAGATGCCCCAAAAGGTGTAGGTAAGTCTACTTGGGAAATGGGTGAGATGTGTGAAAGCACCCAAAGCCTGGCTGAGAGATGTGAAGAGGTCAAGTACAACTTTTTACAGACAACTCACAACTTAAAGGAAGGTTCCATTCCTGGGGATTATGCATAATCACCCCAGGATCACCCTGTCATTTTCCTGGCATTGCTAATGACCTGGGGCCTTTCATGATGACTTCTAAATATCCAGTAAACAATCCTTTCAGCCCTTCTTCATTACCTCTGAACTGCTTCATGACACCCTCCAGGAAGGGATTTATATCACAGAAGTTCCAGATCCTCCACTTCAGGGCAGGAGGAAAAGCCACAGGAGGATCCTCTAAGTTCTCCTTCTCCTGAGACCTGGGGAAGAACCACAAAGTCAAGCCACCATCCTTCCAATGCAAGGAGCTTTCTGACAAGGCAGGTGCCTCATCCTGATTATAAAGGAATGATGGATGTATCATGAAGACTTTGGAGCAGGGTTTTTCCTATGGCAAAAAGGAGCATCTAGAGAGCACCTAACAAGTTGAAGGAAAACCAACACACACCTTCTTCCGAAATATAATGAAGGAAATATACGAATATCAGATTGAACGTAAAGAAGCTGATATATGCAAATTATTTTTTGGAGAAGAAGTGAACCATACTGGTCCTTACGCAGAGATTTTAGGACTACACCAGTTTTAGTGAAGCATTTCAAGTGATTAATGAGCAAAACAAAATAGATCTGGTATGTACATTTCTGAAATATAAGGAAGTTCAGAAAGCTTTAGAATGGCTTTTGCAATTAACATTATAAATGTATTTTAGCACAGTGGCTACATTTTAGAAATGCAAAAAAAATATTGAAATTAAAGCAGTATTTTCTAAACATGGAAGATTCTAAAAATTCACGAGTGTTCGAAGATGTTTGGGGGACAAGGATCTCTGTGGCGACTGTTCAAGATGGCTGGGTCAAGGGCTGTGGTGCCTCTGAACTCCAGTTCCTGAAACCACCAGAGGGGAGTGTCCTCTGGAGCTCAAATCCTGCTCACAGGTTTCCAACTGGCTTCTAGTTAGTCACTGTGAAAACAGGAGGCTGGACTAAATGGGCCACTGGCCGGATCCAGCAGGGCCCTTTCTCACATTCTTATGGCTGAAGCCTGAAATATACAGTACTGGATATTTAAGTGTAAGTTATAGTGAAGATATTTACAAGCCCCTTTTGAATGTCCCCCCCTTTTGTATCAATTGCAGAGTAAATGAATCCATCACAGAAAAGGGCCTTCATAAATATGCTGTGGAAATGGCTTCCTGTGTCTGATTGTAGATGGGACCAATAGCTACAAATGAGAACGAAAACCTGTCCCTGTTTTTGACTCTGACTTTGTAAAATGGAGGAAGGGGTCCTAAATTATCTCTAGAAGGAAGAACTGGAGAGTGAGTTTCTCACCCGTTAATCAGGAACTTTCTTAGTATCAGAATAAGGCAGGGAATTTCCATAACTTACCTCTGCAAGAAGCTTCTAATATTCTGGAAGGGAAGAAAGAAAGATGTCAGTGGAGCCATTTCTGCAGTAAGTAATAAATACTAAGCAGCTGAGTGGCAACTGCTGGGAATCACAGGTTTGGAGAGCACTACTGTTTTTAGGCATCCCAGGGACCCCTGGTTCACCAATCCAAGAACACAAGGGACCTGTGGTTTGATCTAGCAGGCCCCTTTTGCGACCCCAGTACTGATGCCTTTCACCCTTCTTGTATCAATTGTTTTCTTTACAGCAGCTTTCTTTGGGGGTGGGGGCTAAGACATGATATCCTCCTGGCTGTAGCTTGAAGCAGCACACTCCACCCTCTCACATCATGACCAGGCCTCACCTGCAGGAGTTCACTCGCTGGCTCCTGAAGCTTCTTCTCCATCTCTTGGATGGTGCGTTCAAAAGAGGAGAGTTCCCTGGAGAGTCTGGCCAGGTGCTCCTCCCTTTTCTTTGCAATCTCCTTCTCCACTTCTGCCATCTGGGCCAAAAGAAGCTTCTCTTTTTCTTCCAGAAACTGACGCAGTCGCCTGAACTCAGCCACCATCTTTCCCCCCTCTGCTTCCATTTGCTTCTGCACCAGCAAAAAGAGAAAGAGGTGGAGAACAGTAGGCCAATATCAGGCATATAGTCTTATGTTGCAGGATGAAAAGAACAGTTATCAGAATTCACTTAGAGGGGCACGTCTGCCATTTTAGAGAGATCACGGAAGCAGGAAGTTTCATAAAAAATTACAAGCCCACTCCCTCATTCAAATGGTCTTTCATGCCCTGTGGGTGGATCAGGCTGTTCAAAAAGAAACCTCTTTCTGTATTTCATATTCATTTCTCCCCAGATATTGATTCTATCTAGACCAGGCACGTACAGATCGTGATCTACCGATAGATCACTGGACGTCTGTGGTAGATCACTGGTAGATCACTGACTCCCCTTCAAAGAAGCTCAACAACCTGAACCCCCCAAAATGGGGTAGAGCACTGCCTGTTTTTAACTCTGTGAGTAGATCGCAGTCTCTTGGGAGTTGACCACCCCTGATCTAGACTATAGCACTTTTTCACTTCCAAGTAACAACAATGCTTACAAGCAGGTGATAACTTTCCTTTTCTGCATCTGCTTTAAACACCAGAATTTTCTCTCGTTTCTTCCTCACATTGTCTAGGCAGCTGCTAATCCAACCCTGAAAACAAAAGAAAATCAAAGTTTGGTTGCTGTTTTCTTTGTTGAAGTTTTAGTATTCATCATAACAGGAAAGTTGAATCATATGCTTGCTCTCTGCCCCAAAGACCATTGCGCCACAGGGAGCCTGTGACGCAAACCCAGAGAGATTTCCTACCTTGTACTCCTGGGACGCCTCCTCTAGAGGAACCACCTCGTGGCTTTTGTGCTCCTTGGATACATGACACACGACACAGATGGGGGCTTCATCCTTCTTGCAGAAGAGCTTCAGGGGTTCCCGGTGCTTCTCGCAGACCCTCCCCTTTCCTTCGTCCCCCTTTTCCCCTGGAAGAGAGACTTTCTCGGCTCCCAGTATTTCCACAAAATTAGCCAGCGCCCGATTGGGGATGAGGTTCCTGTGCTGAATGATTTGTCTGCACTGAGGGCAGGAAGACTCTCCCTCGGATTTCTCCCAGCACTGGATCAGGCAGGATCGGCAGAAGTTGTGCCCGCACTCCGGGATGATCACTGGATCCCTGAAACACTCCAGACAGATGGGGCAAGTGGCTTCCTCGCGGAGATCCTGCACGGGATCCCGAGAAGCAGCCATGGCTGCCTCGCCTGGAAGAGAGGTGAGTTTCGATTTCTTTGTTTTTCGCGCGCGAATGGATCTGTTTCCGTTTCCTTCCCAGGGGGAGATCCCACCCAGGTGACTCAAGATTTCCTTTCCGCTCCGCGGAGTTAGCAAGGAGATCTGGGGTATTGCTTCCCCCACCCAGGAAATTCAAGCAGGACTCAGGATCTCGGCTGCCTTAGAGACGTGGATTTAAGTGGAACAGGGTCTCTTTGATATGGAAATTCATTTTTTAAAAGAGAATGGGCAGAATTCATTTGCTGCTAATTTAAGGAGCCATGCACCTAGGAGAGGTCGAGAGAAGTGCGTTTGTTTTTCATCGCCAGCCTCAAACTTGAATGAATAACTCCGACTCTGCCGACTCTTTCCAGCTTCAGGGCACAATGTTCAGACACCAAGCAGCTTCGCAGCATAACTCTCCACTGCAATGAACATTCTCACGGGACAATTGGACACCCCTTCGCAGCCACAGACCTGGTGAATTTTAAAGCTGATCTTCAGGTCCAACTTCATCCCATTTTATTCCATCCACCGATCCAGTCTGTACATCCTCTCAGAAAAAAATTCAACATTAACCATGTATTCTTTTTTGGTGTGGGGGAAGTGTTCACTCTCTTTTTACCTGCGATATTTTTTATCTTCATAAAAAAGTATTATTGCATGGTGTTTGATACATATTCCCCATTTAAAAAATGTCAGCGTTGATGCTCTGAACATTTTTCTCTGATGTTTCATTTGATCCATGTGGAAGTGAGGGTCCTCTTCTTAATTTGGGTCAATGTTCAAGTGTAAAAATGATGACAAAACAATTGAGGGAATTACAAATCCACCCAAAACTGTTTTCCGTTTCATATTCTGGACCCTTGTGGATTATGATTCCTGCTGTCTGTGTGTTGACATTTTGCAGAATGGTCTGTAACTGAATAAAGGGCTGAGGGGACAGTTCTGAAAACTTTTTGGGCTGGATGTCCTGACAAGGCCCAGGTTCAAATCCCTTTTGACAAACTTTTTCTAAGTCTCTCAGCTCAGCCTCTTCTACCTCACAGGGTTCCTCTGAGGATAAAACAGGATATCACCCTCCTAAAACCCCAGGAGGAAGTGTCATGGGGAACAGAGTTTGAAACAACAAAGGGGCAACAAGAAGTGCAATCTTTAATAGAATCAAACGTGTTAGCACAGGAAACATATCCCCAAATACTTTCAAGCCCGTTACACAAAAGGATAAGAAGAAGTGATTTCTAAAAATACAGAAAAGTATCTGACTGTTCACTACAAAGCACCTTGGAGAAAATAATTGTATACATTGGAAATTACCACACACACACCCTGATATTATCTAGTCTAGATTGTCTCTGTTCTTTCCTCAGAACTTCTGACAGGGGCTCTTCACTGTCAGAGGGGATTCTGTTACATTGAGGCCCGAAACCTACATGGGGGTTACGTTCCTGGGGTCAGCATGAAAAGGCAATATTGCATAAGTCAGGAAGACACCCCCCCCAAATGCCCACCAAGCAACCTTCCCTACTTGTTTGAAGCCAGAGATCTTGAGAGCTTTATGCAACCTTCCTAGAGGCCAGTGAGCAAGGTGGACTTAAACTCTCCCCACCCACACTGCCAAAGCGCCCCCCCCCCCCACCATTGCTTTCTGGGCTCTGGAGACTCTTGTGAGATCTCACACAGTCCCTTTCTACAATTTTCCCCAGTCTCTCGCCCTCTTTCTATTCATTAATTTGTTTTGACGGAGGGCTCCAGGCTGCGATCACGCAAGTAAGTTGCGTGTAAGTTTTGGGTGGACTGTACTCAACTAGCAAACAGGTCTCTGATTTTGATGAAGTACCACATAAGCTTCATTGAGGAGTAGCAAGAAAAGGGATTTTGGAACTTCCATCTCCCTGGCCAGTGGAGGTTTTGGGGAAGGAAAAGGGAATCTGAGAGCAGGATTGAGGCTGAGGAAGGTTTTAAGTGAGGCCCGTGCATAATTCTGATTTTATTCAGAAAAGATGATGGCATTGTCTATAGAAATCCTAAGTTGGAGGTAGGAGAGAGAACTACATCGAAACAGGAATATGTGTGCAGTTGCTGTTGTTTCCTAAATTATTTTCTTGCTTCTTTGCACCTCCTGGACTGACAGAAGTACCGGTAGCTGATTCCCAAGGGAGAGAGGCAAGTTTGGGGACTGACAGGGGACCCAATCAATCAGCGTCATTTACAAACCTGGCCAGAGAAGAGAGAGTTGCATCATGATTGACACAAGGGATGGCCAATCACAGTTCTGCAAATATGGTTTCTCCTTAAGTGCCTGTCAGTTCAGTCCTGAAGAGGAGACTGAATGTGTCACAATGGCAATGAATATACGCTTGTCTATCTGCACATTCAGTCAAGTGAGTATCAGGTTCGCTTCCTCACTCACGTAAAAATAGGGCTGGAGGGTCTCTCCTGAGAAGGAGGCTGCTGGATATGTGTGGAGAAGGGCTGCTGTATCTGCATCGTAAAAGGACACCCGTCCCCCTTCACAGTTCAGGATCACTCGGATCCTCTTGGGCTCCTCACTTGGAACAGGGGCCTCATGGGGAGAGCATGACCTGTACACACCGCCCCACTTCCCCAAACCCCAGACCCCTTCCATAAAATCAAAACCTAAATCGCCCTTCCTCCTCACAGACTTCCTAGCAAGCCCCACTCCCCATCCCTCCTCTCTTCCCACAATGACCTCCCAGAAATGTCTGCCTTCTTTGAACGCCTCACATCCCAGCACATCGCCATGTGTATCAAATCTCTCAGGGTTGTCTGGCAGGTCCTGGCAGTCTTCTCCCTCTCTCACACTCTTTCGATCCTCAGACAGGATGAGGCGGGGATATGCTGTGTCCGGATCCAAAGTTACGTTTTCTGTGGGGGCAGAGGAGGAAAGAGAAGAGAAACGACGTCAACTGGGAAGCTGACTTTTCTTTAGACACATGACAGAAATAGCATCCCCTCTGAAATGAACAGGGACTCCATGGCTCTGCATATCGAGACAGGGATGTTTGTCATATTCTTGTTAAAGGTAGATAGCCGTGTTGGTCTGTCATAGTCAAAACAAAATAAAATAAAAAAAATTCCTTCCAGTAGCACCTTAGAGACCAACTAAGTTTGTTCTTGGTATGAGCTTTCGTGTGCATACACACTTCTTCAGATCTGTGTATCTGAAGAAGTGTGCATGCACACGAAAGCTCATACCAAGAACAAACTTAGTTGGTCTCTAAGGTGCTACTGGAAGGAATTTTTTTTATTTTATTTTGTTTTGTCATATTCTTATTAATGATTTTTGAAACATTTGCAGTTCATTCAAGTGTTTCAAGTACTTAACACATATTATCTACACAGAACCCTTGCAATGACCCTGTAAAAAGGTAAAGGGACCCCTGACCATTAGGTCCAGTTGTGTCCGACTCTGGGGTTGCGGCGCTCATCTCGCTTTATTGGCCGAGGGAGCTGGCATACAGCTTCCAGGTCATGTGGCCAGCAGGACTAACCCGCTTCTGGTGAACCAGAGCAGCACACGGAAATGCCTTTTACCTTCCCGCCGGAGCGGTTCCTATTTATCTACTTGCACTTTGATGTGCTTTCGAACTGCTAGGTTGGCAGGAAATGACCCTGTAAGTTAAGTCAATTTTACTATGCCCATTTTTCAGATGGGAGGAATGAGGCTGAGAGACAATGGCTTGTCTAAGGCCAAACACACACCCCCACACTTCATGGCAGAAGGGAGTCTAAGTAGGGACTCCTTAATTTACACCTTAATCTTTTACCTCACCTCACATAACAGACCATGCTTGACATGCCAGGTTAAGACTGCTAGTAGGTGCTCTCACCCTCCTTGTAACCACCATTCAAGTTTAACATTATGTTATACCCCATCCTTCCAGGTAGTTTACTTAACACACATCCTCTATAATAATCTCCCTGTGTCCCTGCGTCCGCCATCCGTGTGTCAGTGGAAATCGCAACTGCGCATGCGCTCCACTGACACACGGATTGGAGCGCATAGAGGAGGAGGAGCCTGAGGTTGGAGCACAGCGCGAGCGAAGCGCTTGCGCTTCGCGAGCCTCCGAACCTCTCCGCTTCAGCCGCAATGGCGGCCGCTCCCCGCGCACTGCTGCTTCTCCCCCTCCCTTCTTTCTCCCCGCCTCAGCCGCCCGTGGCGGCGGCGGGGAGGGCGGCCGTCGCCGGGGCTGCCGGCGGGGCAGCGGCAACAGGCGGATCCGCCATGGAGGCGGCAGCTGCTGCTGCTGCGTGCAGACACGCGCGCGCTCCCAAGCCCGGCGTCAGCATCTCCCCACCAGACTCCGGGTTCCACGGCGACGCTGCCGCCCTGGGCGCCCATTGACCTGGCCGCTCAGCGCCATCTTCCAGCGGGGCGGGAGGGCGACACCGAGAGCAGCCCGGGTGGAGAGTCGGGGCCGGAGGAGGAGAGGGCAAGCCCGGCGGGAGGAGGCGGAGTGAGAGGCGGCGGCGGCGCCTCGGAGCAAACGACTCCTCCTCCTCTAGCACCCGTTTTTCAATGGGCTAACTTCAACTAGTTATCTACATAGAACCCTTGCAACTTCCCTGTAAGTTAAGTCAATCTTACCATGCCCATTTTTCAGAGGGGAGGACTGAGGCTGAGAGACAGCAGCTTGTCAAAGACCACCCCACCCCCACCAGTTCATGGCAGAAGGGTCCTCTAGTCCAATACAGGACTGTTGCTGTATTGCTGTTTCCCTGCAATACAGGAATCCCAACTAAAGTATCCACGACAGGACCCACCTCCCTCAACTTTTGCTTAAAAACCTCCAAGGAAAGAAAACTTCACCACCTTCCGAGGGCCTCCGCTCCATGTTCTGCAGGGAGATGCAGAAATCCCTGGTAGGCCTTTGGATCTATGGTTTGTTTTCCCCAGGCAAACTATGAGCAGTCAGCCAATAAGCAACTCGATTATCTCTTGCAATTTGGTTAGAGCGATGCAAAAAAAAATGATAGTTCTATCTTTTAAATTGACACCTATCACATCGTTGATATGAATGGCTTTGTTTTCCTATGAGTTGTGGTAATGTGTTCAATGTTACAATCCCAAGATAAAGGGCAAATAACTTTATTATAGCCAAACCCAGTAAAACCTAGGAAGTGCTATTCCCACCCATCCTGGCTCCCCAGACCTGATTGGCTGTATGACCACACAGCCAACTTTCTTTACTGTTCCACACATTTATGGAAAAGGTGGGCAGTGGAAGCATCATCAGAAACCCATTTAGAAATTGGTCAGGCTGGGGGACATTAGGAAGAAGATCTTGCTCTGCAGTCCTCCCTCCTCCTGCCATGTTATGGTAAGTTTGTCAAGCGATTTCTTTTTAAAGACACACATTTATACAGCAGCCTTTGCAAATTAAATGTGATTTGGATGTTGCCAGTACTGCTATTAGTCAATTTATTTATTTTTTGTTAAATGTAATTGGTTTTTCTAGTTTATTGTTGTATTGTTTCTAGTTTATTGTTGTATTGCTGCCTTTATGCGTTTTACACACTGCTGTTTTCTAAAAGAATCCCAGAACATGATTTTAAAGATAAGTAAGAGTTTCCTTTATGCTGCTATCTGCTGCACCTTTTCCAGCTCTTATGATTCCCTTTTTGTGGTGTCCAGGATCAGGCCAGATTGGACTTCTGTCTTCCCACTGAGCCTTTTCCCCTGGTCGGTGGTACAATTCTGCCCTGCTCTGTCCTGCTCTTTTAAGTTGTATGGCTCCAAGGGATATTTCCCCCTCATGTGCTGGGAGAATATTGCTTCACACCACCCCTGTGTCTTATTGAGATTTGGCACAGAAAGGCCAGCCATCCTGGGCTGGGAGCTTCCTAAGAGTCTGCAGGATCAGGCCAAGAGCCCATCCAGCCCAGCATGCTGCTCTCACAGAACAGATGCCTCTGGGAAATAAGGCGAAATGAAGGCATGGACGGAAGAGCTGCAGCGGCCTGGTCTTCTGAGAAGCAGATCCCATCTCTCCCAAATTTGTGCCTGGGGAAATGGCTGGGGAAACCCAGATGGGTGGGGTATAAATAATAATAATAATAATAATAATAATAATAATAATAATAATAATAATAATAATAATAATAAAATGTACCTTTTTGCAGCTGAAGTCCATATTCCACGGCGTCTAGAAGAGAAAAAGGAACAGAGATTTAGCATCACACCATCATTCAGATGACAAACCTGGAAAGAACAATATGAGCTCATGAGATTGTAGCCAGGGTGGTGGTGGACTACAAGTCCCATCATCCCTAACCACTGGATAATGAGGGCAGGGATGATGCCAAGGTTCAGGCCTGCCCAAATCATAGGAGGAGGAGAAGGACCCTCAGAAGACCTCCCCGTCAACAACAAGGTCCAGACATCCCTGTACCAGGATGGGAGGCCTCAACCCCAGTCCCCTCCGCTCCTGGCTAGCACTTGAACAGCCTTCCATTTTCGTGGCATTTGTTAATGACCTGGAGCCTTTCATAAACAATTTTAAACATCCAGTAAACAATCCTTTCAGCCCTTCTTCATTACCTCTGAACAGCTTCATGACACCCTCCAGGAAGGGATTTATATCGCAGAAGTCCCAGATCCTCCACTTCAGGGCAGGAGGAAAAGCCACAGGAGGATCCTCTAAGTTCTCCTTCTCCTGAGACCTGGGAAGAGAAGAACAAAGTCAAGACACCATCCTTCCAAAGCAAGGAGCTTTCTAAGGAGACAGATGTCTCATCCTGATGATTAAGGAATGATGGATGTATCATGAAGACTTTGGAGCAGGGTTCTTCCTATGGCAAAAAGGAACATCTAGAGAGCACCTAACAAGTTGAAGGGAAACCAACACACACCTGTTTCCGAAATATAATGAAGGAAATATACGAATATCAGATTGAAGGTAAAGAAGCCGATATATGCCAATTATTTTTTTAAGTAAAGTAAGCAATACTGGGTCCTTACGCAGAGATTTTAGGACTACACCAGTTTTAGTGAAGCATTTCAAGTGATTCATGAGTAATACAAATTGATCTGGTATGTGCATTTCTGAAATATAAGGAAATTCAGAATGCTTTAGAATGGCTTTTGCAATTAACATTATAGATATATTTTAGCACAGGGGTTACATTGAAAAATAGGACAAATATTGGAAATTAAAGCAATGTTTTCTAAACATGGAAGATTTTCAAAATTCATTTGTGTTTGAAGTGGTCTGAAGGACAAGGCAGATACTATTCACTATGCCTGGGTCAAAGACGGTGGTGCCTCTGAACTCCAATTGCTGAAACCACTGGAGGGGAGTGTCCTCTGGGGCTCGGATCCTGCTCATGGGATTCCCACAGGCATCTGGTTATTCACAGGATGCTGGACTAGATGGGCCACTGGCCAGATCCAGCAGGGTCCTTTCTCACATTCTTACATCTGAGGAAGAACCTGCAGGAGCCTGAAATATGTCAAATATTTAAGGGTAAGTTATAGTGAAGATGCTTACAAGCTCCTTTGGAATGTCCCCCCCTTTTTCAATTGCAGAGTAAATGAATCCATCACAGAGAAGGGTCTTTAGAAATATGCAATGGGAACGGCTTCCTGTCTGTGATTGTCGATGGGACCAATAGCTACAAACTAAAAATGTGTCCCTATTTTTCTATGATTTTGTGAAATGGACGATGGAGTCCTAAATTATCTCTGGAAGGAGGGACTGGTCAGTGAGTTTCTCACCTGTTAAACAAGCATGTTCCTAGCATCAGAATAAGGCAGGGGTTTTCCATCACTTACCTCTGCAAGAAGCTTCCAATATCCTGGACGGGGGAAAAGAAAGATGTCAGTGGAGCCAGTTCTACACAGAACACTTTGATCAGTTTGTTGTTATTATCAATTTTGTATACCGCCCTATTCCCGCAGTTCTCTAAGCGGTTCACAAGATAAAATCACAAGATAAAAACATAAAATACGCACCACCACCACCACCACCGAATAACCAACAACTCAGACTCATGGAGAAAGGACATAAAAACCTCAGAGGAAGGGGAAACGTGGCAGTTGAGGTCAAGGCGGTGGCCGCCCCTTGGCCACCGCCATCGCTGCAGCATCAATGTCCCGAACATGTTGTGTTTTTTTATTGATTGATTGATTGATTGTGTCCCTGGATTCATTGAAAAAAAAATATGGTAACCTTAGGGCTAAGACATGTTATCCTCCTGCCTGTAGCTTGAAACCGCACACTTCCCCCTCTCGCATCAAGACCAGGCCTGACCTGCAGGAGTTCACTCGCTGGTTCCTGAAGCTTCTCCCCCATCTCTAGGATGAGGCTGTCAAGAGAGGAGAGTTCCCCGGAGAGTCTGGCCAGGTGCTCCTCCCTTTGTGCTGCAATCTCCTTCTCCACCTCCGCCATCTGGGCCAGAAGAAGCTTCTCCTGTTCTTCCAGAAATTGGTGGAGTCGCCTGATCTCAGCCACCATCTCTTCCCTCTCTGCTTCCATTTGCTTCTGCAAGAAGTAGATCGAAAGAAGAGAACAGTGATTCAGTGTCAAGAGAGATTACTCCAATATTCAGCAGGGAAAGAGCTTGATAAACGCAAGCGCACGCTCTCCTTTAAACCATCTTTCATGTTATGTGGGGGATAAGGCTGTTCAAAAAGAAACCTCTTTCTGTATTCCATCTTCATCCCCCCCCCCCAAAGATATTGATTCCAGACCAAACCACTTTTTCACCTTAAAGTAACAGTGATGCTTACAAGCAGGTCTTGGCTTTCCTTTCCTGTGTCTGCTTTAAGTACTAGAATTTTCTCCCTCTCCTTCCTCACATTGTCTAGGCAGCTGCTGATCTGATCCTGAAAAGAAAACAAAATCCAAATTGGGCTGCATTACACATTAACAGGCAAGCTGAATTGTATGTTTGCTCCCTGGCCCACATCCCTGGGACTTTTGCAGAGGTTCCCCCTTTTCATCCCAGAGGAGGCAGAAATGGGGCTGCCCTATATCAGAACTGAGAAACATGGGGGTTTGGCAATTTGTCCCCCCCACAGAACGCACCTCCAACATCTCCCCCCTCCTTTTTTATTAAATTAATCCTAGATGTTGTAATCTTTCGTCCCAGGGGAGTTACTGCAGGCTGCATTCAGGGGGGTCACTGGGCACACTTTAATCCCTCAGAAAGAAAAGTAAATGTTTATTGTATAAAGTTTCAAAAGTTTAGTTTTATCAGGCTGCACAAGATCACTTGCTGGAGGATTCCTTTGGGGCTTCAAGTGGAGAGAATACATTACAACATTTTAATTTTAATTTTCACAAGCCCCTCTTGTCTGCACCTATTCCACCCCCCAAGAAAGACCCACTGCCTTTTCCCACCTTGTACTCCTGGGACGCCTCCTCCAGAAGAATCGCCTCGTGGCCTTTGTGCTCCTTGGATGCAATGCACACGACACAGATGGGGGCTTCATCCTCCTTGCAGAAGAGCTTCAGGGGCTCCTGGTGCTTCTCACAGACCCTTCCTTTTCCTTCTGCCTCTTTTCCCCCGCCCAGATGGCTGAATTTCTTTATTATTTCCACAACATTTGCCAGCTGCTGGTTTTTCGTGATGCTGCTTTGCTCAACCGTTTCCCTGCACTGAGGGCAGGAAGCCTCTCCCTCGGATTTCTCCCAGCACTGCATCAGGCAGGATCGGCAGAAGTTGTGCCCACATTCATGAATGATCACTGGATCCCTGAAATACTCCAGGCAGATGGAGCAAGTGGCTTCCTCGCAGAGATCCTGCACGGGACCCTCAGAAGCAGCCATGGACACCTCCCCAGGAAGAGAGAGAGAGCTGGTGTCGTTTTATCTCTTTTATGTCTGCAAATGGGCGTGTTTCCTTTCTGGGAAATTCAGGTGCGATTAATCAGGATCCCTGCAGCCTGAAGAGACGGGGAGTGAGCTGGGACACAAAGTCTTTGAGGCATGGGAATTTAAATATTAAAAAGAAAAAGCATAAATCCTGGCTGCCAATTTAAGGAGCCATTTTGCAAAGGAGATGGAAGAGAGGTTTTTTTTATTAGCTTCATGTCAATCTCATTTTTATATGAAAGCCAGTGAATGAATCTGAATCTTGCAAGCCCCTCCCACCCAATGGCTCAAACTCACACGCCCTTTTCCAGCTGCAAGACACAAAAGTTCAGACTCCAAGGAGCATCGCAGCCGGAGCCAAACCCTCCCCTGTGATGCACATTCCCACGGGACAATTGAACACCCATCCGCAGCTAGTGAGAACATGGGATGGAGGCTGGGGAATATCTAAGCTGCTCTTCAGCTCCAGTCTCTTCCCAGTCCTGTCCACCCACTGGTCCCATCTGCACTCCAGCCCCTCCGTGCTCTTGGGGGGGGGGTCATTTTTAAAAAAGAAAAAACAACATTTTATTTTTATTTAAAAAACAAAACAAAACAGGCTTTCACAGAAGGATATATTTGATTTTTTTTGGGGGGGGGAGTGGACACAAGACTAGCATTTATTTCCTCTTTGCTCCATAGAGCTCAGAAGAGATTAAAAATGCTCCACCCAACCTGCTAAATGGGAGAACTTGGTTCTCAAGAGGCTCTTTTCCGCCCCCCCCAAGCAGCTGAGTCTTCCTCAAAGGAAACTCTCCTCCCCCCCCCAACACCGCTGCAAGTCAGGTAAGGAGGGAAGATGCAGAGAAGAGAAAGGGAGGAAACAAACCCACACATTGCAAATGCAAGGTCCTGCTTGGCTCAGCTGCCCCCATATACGCGGGGCTGCCCTTGAGGCTGACCCAGAAACTCCAGCGGGTGCAAAATGCCGCGGCGAGGCTCCTTACGGGGGCTTTGCCGCGAGATCACATTCATCCAGTGCTCTACCAGCTGCACTGGCTCCCGGTGGAGTACAGGGTCAGGTTTAAGGTACTGGTTTTGACCTTTAAAGCCCTACGTGGCCTAGGACCCTCGTACTTAAAGGACCGCCTCTCCTGGTATGCCCCGGGTAGGACCTTGAGGTCCTCAAATAATAACATCCTGGAGATCCCGGGCCATAAGGATATCAGGCTGGCAGCTACTAGGGCCAGGGCTTTCTCGGTTCTGGCCCCGACATGGTGGAATGATCTGCCGCAAGAGACGAGGGCCCTGCAGGATTTGGCATCCTTCCGCAGGGCCTGCAAGACGGAGCTGTTTCGCCTGGCTTTTGAGTTGGTTTGAGTGTAACCCTGACGTTTTATTCCGTTGGTTTGTTGGTGAGCTGCTTAAAATGAGGTGGCTTTTAAATTTTAAATTGTATTTTAATTTGCATTTTAAACTGTTTGTTCTGTGGTTTGTTGTGGTTTTATGATTGTTAGCCGCTCTGAGCCCGGTTTCGGCTGGGAAGGGCGGGGTACAAATAAAAGTTTATTATTATTATGATTATTATATTATTATTATTATTATTATTATTATTATTTCTTATACCTTGGGTTTTGCCCGGCCTCTGAGAGAAAGAAGCCTGATAAAAGGAGAAAGAAGAGTTTGGATTTGATATCCCACTTTGTCACTACCCGAAGGAGTCTCAAAGCGGCTCACATTCTCCTTTCCCTTCCTCCCCCACAACAAACACTCTGTGAGGTGAGTGGGGCTGAGAGACTTCAGAGAAGTGTGACTAGCCCAAGGTCATCCAGCAGCTACATGTGGAGGAGCGGAGACGCGAACCCGGTTCACCAGATTACGAGTCTACCACTCTTAACCACGACACCACACTGGCTCCACTTTCCTGCTTATTTAATTACTTACCTCTGGAAAAATTAGGGGCACAAAGAATTTATTTTATTTTATTTTTAATAATTGAGAACTATGGATATGTATAAGAAGGAAGAGAAAGAAGTGCGAAACTTAAAAGATTAGACAATGATAGACATAAAAAGGAGGATTGGAAGTCAGTGTGAATTTGTTATTAGTTATAAAAAAATCGCAAAATTTAGGTATGTGGGTAGATAGTTGTATGTTTGTTTGTAAATGTTTTGTTTGTAAATGTTTGTTTGTATATATTTTAGAGGTGTAAAAACTAATAAAGAATATTTACAAACTACAACCCAAAACCCACTAATTTACTGCAAAGTGCCAACATGGCAATTTAATCCTATATAATAAAGAGCCTGTGTCCGTCCGTACCACTTTCCGTCCGTCAGAGGAAATCGGCACTGCGCGTGCGTTCCTGTGACAGAGGGATTGGAGGACGCACACCAATAGGAGCGGGGGCAGTGGCGCGAAGCGCCGCTGCCCGCAGCCTCCTCCTGTCGGCCATCTTATCGCGCTGCCGGGGTGCCCCTATCCGCCTGCGCTCACCCGCTGCCGCCACCTCCAAGGCTGCCCCCGCTCGGCAGGCTCTGGCTGCGGCTCCGGTGGGATGCGCGGCGCCCCGGCTCGCCGCCAGGCTCGCCCTGCCCAGGCCCTGGCCCTCCTTCCCCAACCGCCTCCCCACACCAACTCCGAGCACCGGTTCCCGCGCGGGGGCTCCAGGCGGAATTCTCCATGCCGCGCTGGGCGGGGAGGCGGGACGAAGGCGCCTCGAGGCTCCCCGCGCGAGGCAGCAGGCAGCAGGCGAAAGCGGCCCGCCCAGAAAGGAGCAGCGCCGCCGCCGCCGCGCCGGGCTGCAGCAGCGAAGAGCAGGCTTCAGCGCCTGCACAAAGGCGGGCGACGGCGCTTGCCGGCGCTGGAAGCGGAAGAGCCCCGCGGAGGAGCGCTGGCTGTAGGCTCTGTGGGAAAGGGGCGGCGCGGAGGTGGGCAGGCGCGGACGAGGTCTGCTGCCGGCTGCGCTACCCACCCGGGACGGACGGAGGGCCGGGACGGACGGAGGGGGCTCTTTTTCTCCTCAGGTTCCCGCTCCTCCATCTGTGTGTGTGTGTGTGTGAGAGAGAGAGAGAGAGAGCTTTCTAGCGCCTGTTTTCGTTAACAGGCTTAATTTACTAGTATAGGATAATAAAAAAATATACCGTAATAAGATACATCAGAAGGTCGGCGGTTCGAATCCCCACTATGGGGTGAGCTCCCGTTGCTCGGTCCCTGCTCCTGCCCACCTAGCAGTTCGAAAGCACGTCAAAGTGCAAGTATATAAATAGGTACCGCTCCGGCGGGAAGGTAAACGGCGTTTCTGCTCTGGTTCGCCAGAAGCGGCTCAGTCATGCTGGCCACATGACCCGGAAGCTGTACGCCGGCTCCCTCGGCCAATAAAGCGAGATGAGCGCCGCAACCCCAGAGTCGTCTGCGACTGGACCTAATGGTCAGGGGTCCCTTTACCTTTACCTTTAATAAGATGAGGGGAGACTGCCCAGAGTTGTTGAGATTTGGGGGGGGGGTTGCCAGTAGTTGTTCAGCTTTTTGGGGGGAGGCTTTAGGTTTATTTTGGGGGGGGGAAGGTGCTGATAAAAACTAACAAGCATGAAAAAACGCTTGCTATCACGCCCCAGGCAAACACCAGTCAACAAAAAACCTTCACACACCTGCCAATCGCATAGGTTCGCTACCACTGATCTAGTAGTGTCTCCAAGGTGGGGGGCTCTTCTGACGGCCCACTTTTCTCCTCCCCACCACCCAGCTCTTTGCTTCCCAGCATACCAGATCTCTCCTCAGAGTCAAGACACATCCTCCGCCATATTATATCTTCTGAGGATTAGCTACGCCTCCCTCCCATATTTCAGACATTATCATGGTCTGAGCCTGAAGCCTGATCAAGTCATTCTTCCAGACTGGGTTACTGCTAGTGCTATCACACGTCAGAATAGAAAGGGAATAGAAGCTGAACAACTTTGGGAATTGTCTTTAAAAAGCTCAACAATTTTGGTGGTTTTAAAAAAAAAAAGCAGCTCAACAACTTTTGTGGTGTCCTGGTTTTTACTGGATCCCACTCTGGAAGATCATTAAAATCCAGAGGAAATGGGTTTTCCACTCCCTAAATTCCACAAGCATTTTAGAGATATAGCACCCCAAATGTGATCTTTGATATTACAGCTAACTGAGCCTGAAATATCACCAGGGCACCTGCGAGGAATGCCCCAAATAATTTAGAGTTAGTGAGGCATCTTATCAGCACATTCTCTTGTTTCTTTCCTGGTACTACATCAAAGGTTGCAGGATGTCCTTGCAAACTATGAGTTTGCTTTGCACATTCTTTATTTTTTTATAATTGTTTAAACTTTCACTTTGGCTGTGGACTTTGACACACACCTGAGGCGCAACACAAAGTAGAAATCCCCAGTCACCTGGTTTCCAGGAAAGGAAACACCCAGTTTGTGAAAAAAGTTTTTGACAAAAGACAGCAGAGAAAAAAGTAAATTTTGTGTCGGAAGCAGCCATGGCTGCTGGAGGTCTTGCTGAGGATCCCTCCAGACGTCAGAGGGGGAAATGGAGCCTCTGTGAAAAACACCAGGAACCCCGGAAACTCTTCTGTAAAAACCACAAAACCGCCATCTGTGTGATTTGTGACAAAGCCAAGGAACACAAAAAGCACAAGATTGTTCCTCTGGATGAAGCGCCTGAAATGTATAAGGTAGGAAATCACATTTTCTATGGAGGTTGGAAATACTAGCTATGGGCAAGCGAGTCCTGCAACAAAGTGTTGCAGTGTGTCTCCATAAAATGAATGCTCCAGTGAGCTTTGTGGTAAGGGGGTGGAGTATTTCATTAAGTGGAATGACAGACTCTCCAAGTATCCCTATTTTCCAGGAACAGTCCCGGATTTACAGAAGCTGTCCCGGTTTGATCCTGGAATGTCCCGCTTTTCCTTACAGTGGTGGCTAACCTTGACACTCCAGATGTTTTGGAACTACAACTCCCATCATCCCTAGCTAACAGGACCAGTGGTCAGGGATGGTGGGAGTTGTAGTCCCAAAACATCTGGAGTGTCAAGGTTAGCCACCACTGCCTTAGGACGTCCCTGTTTTAACCGGAGAAATGTTGGAGGGTATGGTAGGATTTCCCTACTTTCAACAGAGAAACGTTGGAGGGTATGCCAAGAAGCCAAGAAGATAAGAAATTGTACAACCTTTAGAAGACATCTGAAGGGAGCCCTGTATAGGGATGTTTTTAAATGTTTAATGGGTGGCATATAAATAATAAATTTATTACTATTATTATGATGGAATAGGACGCCCCTATTTTCTTCAGAGAAATGTTGGAGGGTATGGAATGAGAACAGGAAGTCCCTCCCCCCCAGAGTTGCTGAATTACAATTACAGTGGTACCTCTGGTTAAGTACTTAATTCGTTCCGGAGGTCCGTTCTTAACCTGAAACTGTTCTTAACCTGAAGCACCACTTTAGCTAATGGGGCCTTCCCCTGCAGCTGCGCCGCCGCTGCCCGATTTCTGTTATTATCCTGAAGCAAATTTCTTAACCTGAAGCATTATTTCTGGGTTAGTGGAGCTCTTAACCTGAAGCGTATGTAACCTGGAGCGTATGTAACCTGAGGTACCACTGTACCATAACCCGAGCATTTCTTATACAGTGGTCCCTCGACTTACGAAGTTAATGCGTTCCGAAGGGACCGCCGTACGTCGAAAAAATCGTAAGTCGAGTCCCCATAGGAATGCATTGGGAGAAAAAAATTCGTACGTTGAAAAAATCTGCATCTAAACTTCGTAAGTCGAAAAAATTCGTAGGCGCACGGTCCCTTTGATCCCTTGTAACTTGAAAAATACGGAAGTCAGGGCACTTGTAAGTCGAGGGACCACTGTAGTTATATTAGAAGTGGTTCTGTAGAATAAGAAAGGGGGAACCATTGGTCCATGCTTACTCCTGACAGGTCTTTCCAGTGTCTTGTTATGATGTTTCTGGCTGCTGAGAGTAGATGGGTTATGAGTTCTTTCTGATGTAAGTGGGCATTATTGTCTTGGAAGATGTTTAGCAAGACCAATTCTGGGGTGGTTTCTAGCACTTGCTTGGTCATCTTACATATTTCTCGTATGGTTGTTGTCCAGAATAGTTGGATTTTGGGGCATTCCCACCACATGTGGAAGTATGTGCCTGTGGAGGTGCACCCTCCCATCCCATCCCACCCACCTCTTTCCCCCTTTTCTTCCTAATGTCTCAACAAACGAAACTGATCTGCAAAAATGTTACATGGAAAAAATACGAGAGAGGCAGTGCACACACCTTTGTAAATCAAGAAAATCTTTAATATTTTTTTTTTAAAGGAGGGGAGTATCCTTTGGGGAAGTAAGCTGACCTCTGTTGCTACACCATGTTTATTTATATTCAGAATAGCATACCCCCCAAAAAAACATTTAAAAGAATGAAGAATATTAATCAGCCAAAAGGCCTTGTTGAAGAGGAACGTTTTCACCTGTCGCCTAAAAGTGTATAATGAAGGCACCAGGCAAGCCACCCTGGGGCGAACATCACACAAACGGAGAGCCGCTGCAGAGAAGGTCTGTTCTCGTGTTGCCTTCCTCTGGACCTCTTACAGAGGAGGCACATGAAGAAGAGCTTCAGATGATGATCTTGGGGTCTGGGTTGGTCCCTATGGGGAGAGGCAGTCCTTGAGGTATTGGAGTTCTGAGCCATTTAAAGCTTTATAGGCCAAAACCAGCACTTTCAATTGACCCCGGAAGCTAATTGGCAGCCAGTGCAGTCAGACCAAGATGGGTACAATATGCTCAAACCGCCTTGCCCTGGTGAGCAACCTGGCCGCCGAATTCCGCACATTAGTCCAAGTACAGTATGCCCGATCACCTATATCTATTTGCTTATTGACGCTCTCAAAGATCTCCAATAGGTTTGGGAGATGGAACATATACCGTTGCTATAACTTCCTGCGTGCAGGCTTCTCAGAGGCATCTGATTGGTCAGTGTGAGAAGAGGATGCTAGACTTTGGTCTGATCCAGCACACCTCTTATTTTGTTCTCTCTTTCTTGAATGCGCTATCTCCCCAAGAAATCATCAAGCATGCCCTTCCTCAGGATTTCATTTCAAGGAGTGTTAAACCCCACTAATTTATTCAATCTAACCCATTTGGATAGCTCAGTTGGTTGGAGCAGTGTTTCTCAACCTTTTTCCAAACTTGTTTCCTTCCTGTGGCCCCCCTGTCCTACCAGTAGCTATCTTTTTTATTAATAATAATAATTTTTATTGGTTTTTGCATATATTTTCCAACAAACCATCACTTCACATCTCATGTTACATATCTTTTTGACTATTATAGCCTGAGACTTCCATCAACCACATCTAATGATTTTCTAATCTCCTGTCTATTCTTGCATTTTGTTATTATAATTATTGTTTTTAAAATTCATAACATAATATACTTCTTCATAGGTCCTTTTTACAATAGTTCTTATAGTTCTCCGTACAAAACTTCTTGTAATCCTACAAGTGACGTCAATTGGTTACAGTTGTCTTTCAAGTAAATCATATATTTATTCCATTTCTTCAGATAGTTCTGGTCCTTCTGGTTCCGAATTCTCCCTGTCAACCTTGCCAGCTCTGCATATTCCAATATTTTTGTTGGTAATTCTTCCTGTTTCCATCGCTGGGCTAATAAAATTCTAGCTTCTGTTGTTGCATATAAAAACAATTTTCTATCCTGTCTATTGATTTCTGTACCTACAATACCAAGTAAAAATGCTTCTGGTTTTTTCACAAATGTATATTTCAACATTTTTTTCATCTCATTATAAATCATTTCCCAGAAGCCTTTCACTTTTTTACAATCCCACCGCATATGGTAAAAGGTACCCTCCTTTTTCTTTACATTTCCAGCATTTGTTACTTACTTTAAACATTTTAGCTCATTTCGCAGGTGTTATATACCATCTATACATCATTTTCATTATATTTTCTACCAGTAGCTACCGGTATCTTGTTTGTAAATAGAACATGTTTTATTTAATTTTTTTATAATTTTTATAATTTCACCTGTGGCCCCCTTGGAATATTGGGGCGGGGGCAGGGAGCCATATGGCCCATGGTTGAGAAACATTGGGTTAGAGCATAGTGCTGGTAATTCCTAGGTTGCAGGTTCGATCCCCATATGGGATAGCTGCATATCCCTGCATTGCAGGGGGTTGGGCTAGATGACCCTTGGGGTCCCTTCCGACTCTACAATTCTATGTTGAATGCTGCACTGTGACATGGAAGGTGCAGGAGACCTCCGTAAAAGGCAAGGTGCAAGCATAGCATTCAACTTACCTCTCACTTTCTCAATTTTGATATCAAAAACACTCAATAAACCTGAAAAGAAAGAAAGAACCAAAGTAAAAATCATGTTTCTTTCCAGGATCAACTCTGCAGTCATGAGGAGATTTTGTGTCAAGAGAGAGAGAAGGTTCTGGCATACGGAGCAGCCATCTTGAAGGAAAGCCAAGACCAGCTTGTAAGTGCCCTCTGGTTGGCCACTGGGAGAACAGGATGATGGAGCGGCTGGGCCTGATCCAGCAGCCTCTTCTTATGCACTCCATAGCTCTGTGTGATGCAACTGGCTTCACCGTTTCCTCAATGTTTCCAGTTGCTTGCTAAGCTCAAATGAGAACCATTCACTCTTTCCTACGGCCTTGCGACATCTCAAACTCCTCTATGGAGAAAAGTCACAACATCTGGGGCTTTTGAGTTTAGAAAAAGGAAAGTAAGCATGAAGACAAGCTAAGAGTGGCATAAAATTATGCACAGTGTGAAGAAAGCAGACAGAATTATTTCTCTCTCTCATCATACTGAGGGCAGTCAGTAAAACTGAATATTAGATGTTTCAACACACATAACACAGGTGGTGCTGTGGTCTAAACTACTGAGCCTCTTGGGCTTGCTGACCCATTGCTCTGTCCCAGCTTCTGACAACTTAGCCATTCAAAAGCACGCCAGTGCAAGTAAATAGGTACCGCTGCGGCGGAAAGGTAAACGGTGTTTCCGTTGTGCCAGAAGCGGTTTAGTCCTGCTGGCCACATGACCTGGAAAACTGTCTGAAAGTGAGATGAGCACCACAACCCCATAGTCGCCTTTGACTGGACTTAACCGTCCAGGGGTCCTTTACCTTTTACCTTAATAGGAGATGTGTCTTCGTATTACAGCACTGCTGTACTCAGGTCTAAAAGAGGCATCTGGTTGGACACTGAGAAAAGGAGATGCTGGCCTGATCCAGATTAACTTTTTATGTTCTCTCATTCTTGAGTGTATTCTCTTCCCAAGACATTGGGGAGGTCTCCCTCCTTCCATTCATTCCTTCCTATCAAGGTGTGTTAACCCCCTACTTCACTTGCACCCTGTAATCTATTGAATCCAACACATTCAAATGCTGCAAGGGGATATGGAAGGTTGCAGGTAAGGTAAAGGTAAAGGGACCCTGACTGTTAGGTCCAGTCGCGGATGACTCTGGGGTTGCGGCGCTCATCTCGCATTATTGGCCGAGGGAGCCGGTGTACAGCTTCCGGGTCATGTGGCCAGCATGACTAAGCCGCTTCTGGCGACCCAGAGCAGCGCACGGAAACACCGTTTACCTTCCCGCCGGAGCAGTACCTATTTATCTACTTGCACTTTTGGGCATGCTTTCGAACTGCTAGGTTGCAGGAGATCTCCATAAAAAAAGCACAGGGATGTGAGGGCAAGGAGCAAGCATGCCATTCAACTTTGCCCCACGGATTTCACTTCAGAAATAGACAATAAAGGAACCAAAAACAAAACAAACTGGTTTATGTTTTCTCTTCAGGATCAAATTGACGCTCTTGCGGAGAACCTGGAGAAGATGAGAGAGGCATCATTTGGAGGTGGGAAAAAACAGACACGGAAAAGAAGATTCAAGGGCTTCTTGTAAGTGTTGCTGATGTTGGGAAGTGAAAAAGTACGAGTCTAAAAATAATAAACCGGGGGGGGGGGAATAAATCCAGAAAGGGTTGGATATTTTTGAAGCACACAAGTCCACCTTGCTTCTATTTGGGGTGGCCTCGTTCTCCTTCAGGAAATGAGTGACTATTCCAAGGGTGGGCACCCATAAGCTTCTAGAAAGTTCTTTCCCTGATTAATGTTGATGTGACCATTGTAGGGAATTTAAAAGTGCCTTTCCCAGGGAATGTTCATGAATGATGTGGCCCCTTGATGTTGTGGGAATGTTTAGGAATGTGGGGGAGGATATATGTTTAAGATATCCTATCCCAACTTGTGTTTAAAAGTTCTATAATATCTGCAGAGCTAACATTCCCCTTTTAAACACACACACAGCAGATAGCTTGCACAGACTTGCTAGAGTCTCTAGAAATATTGTCCTGGTACTTTCCCCCTTTTAATCCCTCTCAAAATAAGACACTGCACAGTCTTCAGTAAAGTATAAAATGTTTACTCGCAATAAATCATCTGTTCACACAAAGGATCCCAGAGGCAGACTTAAAAGTTACTAAACAGTATACATGAGAAGACTATCTCCTTATGGGAGAAAAGCCCCTTTTTCATATCTTAGCTTGAAGCGAAGAGTGCATCTTAGCGATCCTGTTCCTTTGATCGCGTCATCAGAAAAAGGAGAGAGAGAAGACAGAAGAGGCAAAATGGAGGCCCGGCCTGTGGTTCTTCTTCTCTAACCAGGAGAGGCCGCACCCATCTCAAGTTACATATAGGAAGTTTTGTCTCAGTCCAGGAAGGCAGGAAGTTTCGGCTGGAGGACTGAGACAACCTTCATGTCTACTCTAGCAAATGTTGTGTTTGACTGCACCTGATTCTTACATCCCACAGATGTTGCAGAACCTGAATATATTATCCACCCTGACTCCCTTTTCTCCTCCTTCCACCATCTAGCAAATGGAAATGGAAGAGAAGACACCCTTCCTTGAACTGTCAGTCATCTTAAGCGCTTGGGACGAGGACTGCTCAGGGCCTTTCAGGTATGTCCCTTTCGTCCCTCTGTGTCAAGCCTCAGTCTCTGAGCACAGATGGAGGAGATACCATTCTCCGTCATCCCACATAATTTTATTCATTCTGTTTATTTTCTGCCTTCCCTCCCATAGTCGCCCAGGGATAGTTCCTTCCCTGGTGAGGAAAGTACAAGGAACAATGCTGGGCATTTAGTTTCAAGTGATAGATGAGAGAGACGTGCTTGCTTAGATCCATTTCGCAGATAATGAGCACTAATAACCTTTTAGTGGAACTGGGTTGATACTTGCAAAAGAAATATACAAATAAGTTTAAGACAAGAATGTAAAAGGATTAAAAGCAGTAATAAAAGAATGTGTGATAAACTTAATCAAAAAAATGACAATGCAAATACATTGTGAAAAATTGGAAGTTTTTATTTATGAGTGTTGTTGTAGGAATTTTAGGTATTTTATTTATATATATATTAATTCTTAGTGTGCCAAGCAAAACAAGGCCTCATGTCTGAAGCACAGTCCTGAAACCATTTTGACCCCTGACACAATTTTGACTCCTAGCTGGCCAGGTATCAGATGGCCCAATTGACTTACAAAGGACAGTAGTTAGTCTGCATATGCCATGCCCTGCCAAGGCAGGGAACCTTTTGTTCTCCAGAAATGTTTGTCTGGGAGGGGTCGAGGAGGGATGACCAGGTGTTTCTCTGCAAGGGAGTGAGAAAAAACCTTTCCATTGTCTCAGAAATAAACTAATCACAATCTCAAAAAGAATGACCAGGCTGCCCAGGAAGGGCAATCAGATAAGACATTATCACATGAAGTGGCAGACAGGAGGTAAACAGTGCATTCAAGATTTCTGCTGAACACCGCCTTTTCCTATGATGTAGCTGTGATGTATCTGAGGGGTGGTCCTGGGTTACACCCCTTTTAGTGATGTATGTATGATGTATAGGGGGTTGGTCTTGAGGGGAAAGGGGGGGAATTTCAAAGTCTATATAGGAGCTGGCACGCCATTGTTCTGGGTTCTTCTTCGCATCGTACCTGTTACGTTGGGGAAAACCTCTGTTGCAACAGATTCAACAAATGGGAAGCTGTGCTTTGCTTTTGATAACTCTGGTGTGGTCTCTGTCTGTGGCACAAGGGGAAAAGCTCTAAAATTCCAGCTCTTCCCAGGGAGAAAAATCCGGACTCCCCCTTGGGAAAACCGGACCCAACTTTATGCCTTTCCTAGTGAATTTTGCTTATATCATTTGGCGACCACGAAGGGACCCAAGTTTTCCAGCGATCTTTGGGGTCTGGGCATAGGGGGCCTGGTGCACACCCAGCCATTTGCAAGGGAGGGCATCCCTCTGCCTCAGGAACCAGGATCTCTGGCAGTAATTGGGAGTCCCAGCGGGACACACCAGAGCAAAGCAAACCCCGGGAAGGAAGTTTTCTTTTTCTTTTTTGTTTTGTTTTGTGGTTTTGTTTGTTTGTTGTTTTTTTTTTGTTTTTTTTACAGGTTAAAGAAATCCCGGATAGCAATCCCAGAGGGCGTGAAGTGAGTATAAGGATTTTGGGGACACAGTGTAAGGGTGGATAAGTGACCGCAGCAACGAAAAATTCTTGTCTGTTCTATCCCTTTTCTATCTCTTGGACCTTGGTTAGCAGCATAGCTGTAAGGCAAAATTATAAAGTAGAACCAAGGTCCTGGGTACAGTGCTTCACGTTACAACGTGCCCGCCGGGAGGCAACTGGCCCTTCGACACCCTGACAGCTCTTGTCACCCCTGCTGCATTTCTCTTTAACCCTTTAAGGCGTAGCCGCAAACCGCCTCATGGAGACCTTAATTGGACATGACCCATGAGAATGGGAACGCAAGGGCGCCTTTCTCCTTTCACCACTCTATCCGGACTTACCGCCCGGCACTGCACACGCAGGCGTCCCAAGGCTGGTAGTCTGTTCCTTAGTTTGTAAGAGGCAGGAACGTTGCTGTCGGGCCCTCAGCAATCTGATTGACACTAGTAAGGGGGGTTCCGATAGGGACTTGATCGCACCGAGCCACCTAGTAGTAGCGCAGCGAACGGTAGGCAGGGCACAGCGGGGACTGTGCGGGCCCAAGGTCCAGGGTGTTAGTGAGTGTCCAGAATTGGGAGGTTCTACTTTGACCCCGACTGCAGTATAAAAGGCCAATCCGTTAAAAGACATGGGTGCACCCCACTCTAAGGAATTCCTTTCCCAGACTCCAGGTTAGAACAAAGCCCACCTGTGGCTTGGTCCTGGCCAGGACTCTGAGTCCAACTCCAATTTGTACTTTTAAATTGGTATGACAGGCTTATAAATAAATAAATAAATAAAAATCGCAATTGGTACAGGATGAAGGAAAAATGAAGAGTTGTAACTTTAAAATGTTTGCTAAAAACTTTGAAATTGTTCTGTAACTTGAGTGAATAAGTTTTGTACTTGAAAAAAAAAAAAGGAGGCTAAGAAATGTTTCTCTTTTGTTTAAACCAACTAAAGGATGGGAAATGTGTTTACATGTTACGTTTTGTTTGTTATGTGTGTAAGAGGTTGTTCCTTGTGTAAGGGGTTTGTGTTTAAATTAGCTAAACCACCCACAGAATGCCTTTCTTGAGTGTGCATAGTTTAAACTGCAAGCTTGCTTCAATTTTTAATTTAAGGAAACCATGTTGGACCTGATCAGTCTTAAACATGACAAATATTGAAAAGGGTGGAAGCGATGTGTACATGTTTTCCTATTTTTAAAGAGGCTATAGAAGGCCAATTTTTCTCCAGAGAGTAAAAAGTGTGTGTGTATACTTATTTTTTTTCCTGCAGTAAGGAGAAGCAGGACAAGAAAGGAAATGGGAGATTGGGAACTTTGAAAATGGTTCATTTAAACTTTGAATTTGTGAACTCACAATGTTCAAGGTCTGCGTAAAAGGAAGGCTGTGCTCTGTACTTAATTTTTCCTGCTGCAAAGTTTTAAAAGTTAAGCACGAGATGCTTTTCAATATAAAATGCAGTATCTGGCTTAAAGTAAAAGGTCCTTTGAGGAATCCTAAAACTGCTTTTAAAATGCTTTCCCACCCCTCTTTGTTCTATCTGAATTTTTTTTTCCTTTCCCATCTTACTTTTTTCTTTCCCATCTTCTTCTATGCTTAAACAGGTAAATCTACTCAGTAAGCTTCCTTTAACAAGGAAACTCCAAAAGGGGGGAAATGTTGTTTTCTAAAGGTACCCCCATCCCACTTTCCTATGTGTGGTCATTTTAATTCATTGGCTCACCAGGCTTTAGGAAAAATTGTTCAATTATTCTCTTTTTAGCTTTTCTAAAATGTACTTCTATCAAATCTATGGCTTTATATTATTGTGGGTGGTTATATCAACTCTTAGTCTTCCTTATAAAAGACTCTCTCCCTATCTAATTTTAGGAAAATTGTATTCACTTGTATCTTCCTGTAGGAAAATTTATCTGGTAACTTGCACTCTTTAAGGAAATAACTCTCACTGAAACTATCTTTAAATCTGCTAAAGGGTTCTGTGTAAAGTTAGTAATTTTCTTTTGCTCTTAGTATGCGTATGTGCTTACATGATAGTCTGTGTGCATAAGTATGTGTCTCTCTCTGGTAGTACAAATCTTGTGAACCCTATATTTCAGGGGTTGGACTAGGTGACCTCTGGATCCCTTCCAACTCCCAATTTATGGCTATGTGAAAGGTGCAAGCATTTGGAGAGGTGATTTTAAAAATCCTGGTGTGATGCTAGGTTAACATTCAGCCAAGTTTTGCTTTTTGGTACAGAGAGATAGAAAGATTGGTTTCAGAGTTTAGAATAGAGTGTGTGTGTGTGTGTGTGTGTGTGTGTGTGTGTGTGTTTTCCCTTTAAGGAGTAATTATCAAAGTTTTACCATTTAAAGTTTTATCTAAGTCTTATCATTTAAAGTTTAAGCACATAAAAATTCATTATCAAGTAGAATGAGCCTTGACCATTCCTGTACATAAAGGGCAGAAAATCTTTGTCTGCAAAATGGTAAGGCTAAAATGAATTAAGAGAATATGAATTCTGACCCTGTAGCCATTTTCCCATATATAAGGGGGGCAAGGAATTTCTGCCCATGGCTGAAATTGCTAAGAATATTTGACTCCCTGTGCCATTCTTACTCATAAATAAGAGGGTGGGGATTTCCACTAAATGGCCAAAGAAAAGAAAAGAAAAAGATAGCCCACATTTTAATAGAAATCTGTACCCCAAATCCTGTAGATAAAGGAGGCGAGGCATTGGTCCCAATTTCTTTGCCTGGGGTGCAGGTATTTGTGTTTGATGCAGTAAGCATGAGTCATTAAGTGCTGAGACTTCAAGTTGACCAAACTTATATCTCTGGTTTTGGTGGATGTTGAAGTCCTATATAGTTTTAAGATTTATAAGCCTATTTCCTAAGCAGCAAGAAACAGGAAATAAAATGTGTCAGAAATGGCTTTAAACTGACCAAACCGAAATTTAATTTGACTAATTTATTGCTGGTTTTGGAAATAGCATTAGCTACTGGATTTCTGTTTAAAATCTAACCTTATTCTTAAAATTCTACTCCTCACGGTTCTCTCCCTTTATTCAAATGGTAATTTAACCAACAGATGCAATTCTTTCAAATGGTACAATAGATTTCTGGGTCATGAACTCTGTACATGCACAGAGGCTATGTCAGCTCTTGGTGTAGGAGAAAACAAAAGGTGTGAGAGAGGGAAGGGGAAAGAGGGACTTGCAAGAGGAGGGTTGTACCTGGAGCTGGCAAAAGCTGTGTCCTACAGGGAAAATTTTTAATTAAATTCAACTTTATGTAAAAACTTGGAGCCATTAAGGAATTGAAGGAAAACACCCTTGTGTCCTTTGCTCCAGGGGCTACTTGAGGAATAACAAAAGAGTTAAGTATTGGGCCATGAAAATAACATGCCAAAATCTTTCCACAGGTAAAATGAGACGGTAGTGATTTAAATGAATTTTAGAAAAGCTTTTCTTTAATGCATTTTAGGAACATCTCCTGACGGAGATTTCCACATGAAACAAATTTCTCTTTCAACAGGATATACAGATCCAAAAGGGCGGAGAAAGAATTTGCAGTTGCAAATTCTATCTCCGAAGGGGGGGAAGAGAAATGGGGGAATTGTGTTCTCCATCCAGGTGACAGACAGTCTTCTCCATCCAGGTGACAGACTATGCAAAACCAAGCTTCTATTGTTCTTACTCAGGGTGTATTTTTCTGATACTTATCTCACATTTGCATTTCAACCCAAAGCATTTACCTCACCTCTGTTAATCCTTCCCTTCCCTCAATCTAACATGCAGGATTCTTTCACAGCTTGGATATTTGAGAAGCCTCAAACTACTTCCCTCATAAAGAAACATTTTTTCCTTTTCCTTTTCTTTTATTTGGGATATTTAAAATTAAAATTTTGTGTGTTTTAGCATTTATTTATTTTTGGTTCCTCAGGTCATGTTTTTTATATTTTGAGGACATGTGCTACACATGGAATAAGGTCCTTCATTTTATTGTATCTCCAAAACTTATTGCTGATTCTGACTTGATTTTAATGGGCCAGGTACCATATGTAAGTGTTTCTTTTCATAAAGTTCTCTTTTATCAAATACCACATAATGAATTTTAAGGTTTTTTCCCCCTCATTATTTTATCCTTAAGGTTCCAGTCCAGTAATCTGTATGGTTTTGATAATATCTTTGTATTATTTAATAGTAATTCTCATTAAAAAGCTGGTGTCTTTCTGTCAAGTCCATTTTCATCTGGAAACGTTCATTTAACTGGTGATCTAATTTTTGTTTTTGCTTCCTTTTAATATTTTTATCTTTAAACAGCAGAATATCACAGTAGTAGTTATATGGAAATGTGATAATAATATTGAAATGAATAAAGTACTTAACTTGCTAAGATTTTTTGTTTGCAGCTTCCCAGAAAAACTCAAGGAGATTCTCCCCTTTTGGCTCCTACTTCTTTCCTTGATAACTGTGTCTTTAAGCCCAAACCCTGCCCCCTTACAGGATATCAGATGTTAATACAGATCCAATGATGGAAACCCTCAGCCAAAATTCCTTATGACCACAAGACTATCACCTGCAACAGCAACAGACACCAGAGTTTTAAAAGTGGCCACGGAAATCTCATTCAAAAGGACAAAGGGGGGGTGAAGCTGATATAAGGGGGAAAGTTGCTCTTTAAGGACATTTTCTCTCTTTCTGACCTCAAGCCCTTGTACCTAATGGTTAAAGATACGTGAAAAAGCAAGAATTGTCTCGAAAATCTCATGACTTCCTAAAGGACATCCAAATGATCTGGAATTAATAATTGTATGTTGTGTGTGTTATGTGTTATAATGTAAGAATGCTGAAATGTGCTTGATAATATGTGATTTCCACAAATGGGGGAACAATTTAATTGTAAAGGACATTTTCTCTCTTTTGACCTCAAGACTCTACCCTAACCTATATATAATTATTATGTTTTACGTTGTGTGATATTATGCAGAAACATTGAACCATGTCTGACAGTATATGTGATTTCCACAAAGGGGGGGGGAACCAATTTTGTGTTTGTTTTATGTCTAATGTACGGCTTTATTGTTTACACTAGTGGGGGAATGCTCATACATTTTATGCTTTCGAACAGATCAGGCTATTAGGTAGTCCCACATTTAGATTACTGTAGATCAATCTATGACCACATTTCTTTGTCCCACTCCAACCTTCTCCATACATTTTAATTTTACCAAGGAGAAGCTTCAGGATCCATGAAAGCCCAGATAACAGGGAAGTGTCTATGCTTTGATTTAGCGGGAGTGATCCTTTATAGAATTAAATTAACTGATTTGAACAGACTGCCCGTTTATAGAATGGTTTTAAGAGGTTGGTTTGGAAAGTAACAACCATGGGCTAAATAAATTCTAATTTGGCTTAGGTCTGATTGGGCATGTATCCCAGGTGCAATGAACTTTCTTTGGTCCCCTTAGAACAACTGAGCAATTTTCCCATGAGTGCAAGACCAGAGCCTATTAAAAAAATAAAATCCCATAGGAAGGTTAGGCAAGGACATTTCTCTCATGACGTGTTCAAAGCCTGTCCAAATCTATGGCAAATGCCAGGCGAAAAAACGGTCAAGAGGAAAGCCCTCCGGGGATTCCCCAGGGATTGTTGCTGCTGTGCAAATGGAGGTGTGAGACCACATGAAAGCTGGATTTGCCACCTGGGAACACATAAAAAGGCAGCAGCAGAACAAACTGCATTTTTCAGTCATTGGTGATCCTGCTAAGTGAAAAGCATAGGCCACACTTGAAAATGTTTCTCCCAAAGTGCTGAAATGCCACAAGTAAATTTCTTCAGATTTATATGAAAACATCCATTTAAAACATACCTGGTTATTATTTGTGAGGCAATAATTTTTTTTATCAAAAAATTAAGCCTCAAATGGGGGAATTGTTGTAGGAATTTTAGGTATTTTATTTATATATATATTAATTCTTAGTGTGCCAAGCAAAACAAGGCCTCATGTCTGAAGCACAGTCCTGAAACCATTTTGACCCCTGACACAATTTTGACTCCTAGCTGGCCAGGTATCAGATGGCCCAATTGACTTACAAAGGACAGTAGTTAGTCTGCATATGCCATGCCCTGCCAAGGCAGGGAACCTTTTGTTCTCCAGAAATGTTTGTCTGGGAGGGGTCGAGGAGGGATGACCAGGTGTTTCTCTGCAAGGGAGTGAGAAAAAACCTTTCCATTGTCTCAGAAATAAACTAATCACAATCTCAAAAAGAATGACCAGGCTGCCCAGGAAGGGCAATCAGATAAGACATTATCACATGAAGTGGCAGACAGGAGGTAAACAGTGCATTCAAGATTTCTGCTGAACACCGCCTTTTCCTATGATGTAGCTGTGATGTATCTGAGGGGTGGTCCTGGGTTACACCCCTTTTAGTGATGTATGTATGATGTATAGGGGGTTGGTCTTGAGGGGAAAGGGGGGGAATTTCAAAGTCTATATAGGAGCTGGCACGCCATTGTTCTGGGTTCTTCTTCGCATCGTACCTGTTACGTTGGGGAAAACCTCTGTTGCAACAGATTCAACAAATGGGAAGCTGTGCTTTGCTTTTGATAACTCTGGTGTGGTCTCTGTCTGTGGCACAAGGGGAAAAGCTCTAAAATTCCAGCTCTTCCCAGGGAGAAAAATCCGGACTCCCCCTTGGGAAAACCGGACCCAACTTTATGCCTTTCCTAGTGAATTTTGCTTATATCATTGTATAACATTGAAAAATGGATTATAGTGAAACAATGTTCTTGATGTTCTTTTGTTGTCATCTAAAATTCTTTATTCTTTACTTCTTCTATCTTGACTTTTCTTTATTCCTTCTTCTTTTTTCTTTTCTTTTCTTATTTTCGATTTGATGTATGTAGATATATGTATTTTTGTTTTTAAAACTAATAAAGATTTATATATATAAAAAAGATAATGAGCACTATTGTCCTTTGCAGCGGAATGAAACAAAAATTAATTCGGCTCTGCCTTCTGATCTCCAACACCTCTGCACCTCTCAAAAAGCAACCCTGCAGCTCTTCTTCTATGGTGAGAAATTGAAGAAGCCAATGGAGGAGGAGGAGGAGGAGAAGCCACTGCACAGCTGGGAACATCTGAAGCTGTGGGAAAGACCTAGAAACATCAAGTGGAGTCTCACTATTACCTTTCAGGTTAAGAAAAGATCAGCCGGCCAACCAAGGACAGTAATCATCATAGAGACTGTGGGGCATGTCCTGAGCAGTCTGAAGGAAACCATAGATGGGAGGAGCTGCTGCCTAGAAAGCGGCTCCTTTCAGGCAGCTGCCAATAAACAACTCCCTGTCCCACCCAAAAAAGAATTTACATTCATAGGATCATGGAGTTGGAAGGGACCACAAGGGCCAACTAGGCCAACCCCCTGCAATGCAGGGATCTTTCGCTGGGAAGAAACCGGAAGGGGAATCAGGACTGAATTTTTTTGTCCATAGACACCCGGGCTTGATTCTGGTCCTGATCACAAATTTCTGGGTTGAGCATATGCTGTCTGCCTGGCGAAGCTACTGTTGCGCCCCTGTCTCTGGTTGCCTGACCTTAACATTCTGGTTTCAAACCAAAGCAGAACCTGGAAGTCGTAAACCTATGCGGAGCCCACAAGCAGGACACCAGTTCTGCATTTGCAAGAACTTGATCATTTGGTGCGGCAGCATCTATACTTTGGGACTCCCTGCCTCTTGATATCAAGCCAGGTGCCTTCACTGTGTTCTTTTTGGTGCCTGCTAAGAACATTCTGATTTTGTCAAGCCTACCCAGATGCTTAGAAAATATGCTTTAGTAGTTTAACTTCTGGTATGTTTTAATTTTTATTTCCCGCCTTGATTTTATCTTTCTGTAAACTACTTTGGTGTTGTTGGGGTTTTTTTGTTTTTGTTTTACAAAACAAGTGGTGTATGAATTTTATGAAATAAATAAACCAGTAAGTAAGAGCTCTCCTTCTTCTGCTCTGCAGAGACTGGAATTGGGAGGAATGGTTCCTTTGATCCTGGACGGGGTTTATAGCCATCATGAATCATAGCCATTTAAAGCTGTATCCTCTATTACGGTACTTGGATGTTTTCTTAAAGCCATCTAACCTGTGGCAGTGACTTAACATACAGGGTCCATGTAAGGATTCTAGGAAGATAATGTGCTTGAAGTGCTTTGAACACCTGAAAGGAACAGGTGGTTTCAAGAATTATTATTGAGAACTTGTGGAGCATCCCAAACTCAGTGCATTGAGAGGGAATGAAATTTCTGTCATGTGTCTAAAGAAAAGTTCATCTCTGAGCTCCTACTGTTACTGTTCTCTTTCCTCGTCTGCCCCCACAGAAAACACAACTTTGGATCCTGCCTCATCGACTGTCTGAGGATCAAAAGAGTGTGAGAGAGATGTGGATGTGGATCAAAATCTCCCCAACAATACTGAGACACGTCCCCATGTGCTGGGGCATTTCTGGGAGGTCACTGTAGGGAGTGAGGAGCATTGGAAGTCTATGAAGAGGAAGGGCAAGTTCGCTCCTTGTCCTGAGGATGGGGTCTGGGAGGTGGGGAAATGGGAAGGTGAATATGGCCCCAGGACCGGTGCCATGGATTTTGGTGCCCTAGGCGAGGGGGCGGGCCACGTGACATCATTGCGCATGACGTACGGTGCCCCGCCCCCTGCCCTGCCAGGCGCCCCGCGCCGCCGCGGTTTTTGCCGCTGGTTGGGGTGGCACCGGGTGGTGGGGGGCGAGGGGCAGGCTGGTCAGCGCCCCCTCCATTTTGGCGCCCTAGGCAACTGCCTAGTTCACCTTAATGGATGCGCCGGCCCTGTACGGCCCCTCCTTCCCTTCTTATGGCCCTGCTCTGTTGCTGCACAAGGAGCCCAGGAGGATCCAAGCAACCCTGAACTCTCACCTGTCCTTTCATGATGCACATCCAGAAGACCTTCTCCAGTGCATTCCCAGCATCCACCTTCTCAAGAGAGACCCTCAAGCCCTTCTTTCTCTCCAGGGAGAAGCCTCATGTTCAGGATAGAGATTGGCCGGCCCTTGTGTCAATAATGGTGCAATTCTCCCTTCTCAGACCAGCTTTCTATACAGCACTGATTGGCTTGCTGTTGGGTCAGTCGGGAGAGGAAGCCCGCCTCTTGTCCCTCCTCCAGTAAGCTTTCCCAAAGGAGTCCCTTGTTTGGTTCATGTTCTCCCTGAATAAAGTTGTTATAAGGAAAACTGCTCCCTTTCCCTTATGGGGTATTCAGGAGCCTGTATAGAGTCCTTAAGCGAGTCCCCTATTCGTAGGAGAAAACAAAGGCTAACCAGAGTATATTGAGAAGCAAAGTACCGGTAGCTAGTAAGCCTGATATTTATTAAAGGAACTGTTGCAACAGAGTCCCCACTCACCCCATGCTGGAGGGAGGAGAACCCAGAATGATGGTACACAAGCCCCTATATAGACTTTTGAAACTGCCCCCCCCCTGTAGCACAAGACCAACCCCCCCCCCCGCAAATATCATACATACATCACAGAGGAGGCAGTCTCCAGCAGAAATCCTTCTGTCAGGATATCTGTTAATGGTCACTGATTGCTTTACCTGGGCAGCTTGGCCATTCTTTTGTGATAGTAAATACTTTAGTTCCCGAATCCAGGTCACAGACTCACCCTATTCATACATAAATATGCCCTTAAGACAGGATTTGCAAGCAAAAATAAAATCTGAAGGCTTTCCCCATTTGACCCCCTTACTGCAGAGGAATATTTGAGGTCATTGGGAGAGTCAAAATGGCTCTCCCATACTATTTCAGACGCATGGTTCATATATTGAGATATGTGTGCATTCATGAGTGTTTATTCTATATTTGAGACCTTAACATTCTTATAACAAAGTGATGTTTCACTGACAAAGGGCTGCATTCATTGAGAAAATAGGGCTAATTGGAAGCACCTGCTGTTAACAGGTTCCCTGCGGTGTGATTGGCAAATATCTGGATACCATTTAGCTGAGCTGTTTGCAAAGGCCGATTGCAGAGTTGATTCCAAAGGTTATTGCATATTATCAGATGCTGGCGATTTTGTCAAAACGACTCACTAAAAAATGGCACCGGGATGGAGGCTTGGGCTGTTTCTCATCTGTATGTGGTGGCTACTACCCAGAAAGATGTCAATGGAGCAAGGCGGGGGAGGGGGACGGCAGTTCATTCATTAGCTTGCTAAGTAGTCTGAGGCTGACATGCTGATTGCTGATACCGGTAGTATCGAGAATAAGTTGGAGGGAAAACGCACAAAAAACACACAGAAAAACTTGGATACACATTGATCCACCCATTCAGGACGCTACATTTGAAAAAGATTTCAAAAAAAGACAGAAATCATATGATACCTCTCCATAAGCCTCATTAATTTACACTTTTTCAAAAAAACGAGCTGAAGAAGGCGTCTGCTCCGAAACAGGGCCCTGTCCTGGTCCCTAGTTTTGCATTGTACATCTGGTCCTCATTTCGGAAGTCCTTATTTCTGCTCCTATGAGACTCTTCATTTCAGCTTTACATACAAAACGCTCTCCTTGAACTTTTGGATACGGATTTATATTCAATGTATTTGGTATTTTGTGTGCCTTATACATAATATCATACTACACATATTATTGTGAGTTTGAATCTGTATCTTTGTTTGAAATTATAATTTTTGTTTTAATCTGCAACTGCATTTAAGACTAATTCTTGACAGAATATATACCCTATTTGATTTTGACTCACGAGTAGATATTATTTCTTTTGTTGAAACTTCTGGCCAAAGTTCTTGATATAGCTATTTATTTCAGATTGCTGATAGTAAACAAAACAACAACAACAAACTCCAATAGCTCTCACAGGGAAACGGTTCCTTAAACGAGCAGCCACCCAGGATGAGAACTCCATTTAAAATAAATAAATATATATATTTCCAACATATCAAAGCTGCTCGGGGCTCCACCCAACTCCAAGGCAGCAGAGATCCTGAGCAATCGCATCTCAATTTCCTGGGAAGGGAACACGCCCATTTGCATATGTAAGAGAGATAAAAGGAAACCAAACTCTCTCTTCCTGTCGAGGCAACCATGGCTGCTTCTGAGGGTCCCGTGCAGGATCTCCGCGAGGAAGCCACTTGCTGCATCTGCCTGGAGTATTTCAGGGATCCAGTGATCATCCCGGAGTGCGGGCACAACTTCTGTCGATCCTGCCTCATCCAGTGCTGGGAGAAATCCGAGGGAGAGGCTTCCTGCCCTCAGTGCAGGGAAACGGTTGAGCAAAGCAGCATCAGGAGAAACCAGCAGCTGGCAAATGTTGTGGAAATAGCCAGGAAATTCAGTCTTCTTGGGGCGAAAGAGGAGGGAGAAGGAAAGGGGAGATTCTGCGAGAAGCACCAGGAGCCCCTGAAGCTCTTCTACAAGAAGGATGAAGCCCCCATCTGTGTCGTGTGTGACAGATCCAAGGAGCACAAAAGCCACGAGGCGATTCTTCTGGAGGAGGCGTCCCAGGAGTACAAGGTGGGGAAAGGCAATGGTCTTTCTTGGAGGTGGAATAGGTGCAACAACAACAACAACAATATTGTAATGTATTCTCTCTACTTGCAGCCCAAAAGGAATTCTCTGAGAACACTTAACTTCTGAAAGTTAATAAAGCAAACATTTTCTTTTTGAGGGATTAAAGTGTACCAGTGCCCCCCCCCTGAATGCAGGCTGCAGTAACTCCCCTGGGAAGGAATTACAACATCTAGGATTAATTTAACAAAAGGAGTGGGGAGATGTTGGAGGTGCGTTCAGTGTGGGGGACAAATAGCAAAAACCCCATGTTTCTCAGCTCTGATATAGGGCAGCCCCATTTATGCCTCCTCTGGGATGAAAAAGGGGAAACTACCCTGTTTTCCCTTTTTTTAATACGTAGTCATAAAGTAAGCCATGGCAGGTTTTTTTTTACCTTTGTGAGAAGTAAGACGTACCCCAAAAGTAAGCCATGGTGCCGCCATTGTTCCCGTCGCCTCCTCAGCCCCTCCTGCATGCGCAGGGAGCCAGCAAACCAGTGAGAGGCACGGGGGGAAAACGCACCTCTTGCGGAGTTCTGCCCCGCCTGCTCAGCACGCAGGGGGAGTCTGTACCGTACCATACTGACGTAAAGAAAATAAGACACACACCCCCGAAAATAAGCCACTCTGTGTTTTTTTTGAGGGGGGAAAATTATAAGACGGTGTCTTAAAAAGGGGGAAAGACGGTATGCAAAAGACCCTGGAGTGTGGGGCCAGGGAGCAAACATAGGATTCAGCTTCCCTGTTATTGTGTGGACTTTGTTTTCTTTCTAGGATCAGATCAGCAGCTGCCTAGACAATGTGAGGAAGGAGAGAGAGAAGATTCTGGAACTTAAAGCAGACACAGAAGAGGAAAGCCAAGACCTGCTTGTAAGCATCACTGTTACTTGAAGGTGACAAAGTCCCTATAGTCTAGAATCAATATCTGGGGGGGGGGGGGAATGAAAATGGAATACAGAAAGAGGTTTCTTTTTGAACAGCTTTATCTCCCACAGAGCATGAAAGACCATTTAAAGGAGGGGGGTGGGCTTGTGTTTATAAAGCTCTTTACCTGCTGAATATAGGTGTAATCTCTGTAAAATGCCATGCATGCCCTTCCAGGGGAATTCTGATAACAGGTCTCCTCATCCTGCAACAGCAGACTAGATGCCTGATATTGGCCCACTGTTCTCTTCTTTCCATCTCCTTCCTGCAGAAACAAACAGATGCAGAAAGAGAAAAATTGGTGGCTGAGTTCAAGCAACTGCACCAGTTTCTGGAAGAACAAAGAGAAACGTATTCTGGCCCAGATGGCAGAGGTGGAGAAGGAGATTGCAGCAAAAAGGGAGGGAGCACCTGGACAGACTCTCCAGGGAATTCTCCTCTCTTGACAGCCTCATCCGGGAAATGGAGGAGAAGCTTCAGGAACCAGCGAGTGAACTCCTGCAGGTGAGGCCTGGTCTTGATGCGAGAGAGTAGAGTGTTCTGCTTCAAACTACAGGCAGGAGGATAACATGTCTTAGTCCCCCTCCTCAAAAGAAGCTGCTTTAAAGAAAACAATTGGTACATGAATGGTGAAAGGCCTGGGGTCACAAAAAGGGCCCTGCTTGATCAAACCCCAGGCCCCTTCATTCTAGCATCGTGTTTTCCCATTGGCCAACCGGAGGTCTCTGGGAAGCCTAAAAAGCCAGTAGCGCTCTGTCCCCCTCTCTTTCCCTGCAAGTGGTACTTGGCCTCTTAGAATTGATAACTGATTGGAGTCATCTGGAGGTTTGGAACAAGTTGTCAGCAATATGCTGGTGACTCTCCTTTACATCTGCAGGTGAGGCAGTGGAAGTGCTGGACCAGTGTCTTGCCTCAGTAACGGACTGGATGAGAGCCAACAAACTGAAGCTCAATCCAGATAAGACTGAGGCACTCTTAGTGGGTGGTTCCCAAGACCGGATGGGTGGGAGATGGCCTGCTCTTGATGGGATTACATTTCCTCTGACGGAGTGGGTACATAGCTTGGGGGTTGTACATGGGGCTGCCTCTGAAGACAGTTTGGATTATTTGGTTGCTCTTGTTTTTATTATTATTATGAATTTTATGTTTTTATATTGTGATTTTATTTTGTGAACCGCCCAGAGACCTGCGGGTATAGGGTGGTATACAAAAAATTGATAATAACAGCAGCAACAACAAACTGATCACAGTGCTCTGTGTAGAACTGAACTCTTTCTTCCTTTCCTTTTTCCTTTCCTTTCCTTTTCCTTTTCCTTTCTTTCCCTCCAGGATATTGGAAGCTTCTTACAGAGGTAAGTGATGGAAAACCCCTGCCTTATTCTGATGCTATGAAAGTTCCTCTTTAACAAGTGAGAAACTCCGTTTCCAGTTCCTCCTTCCATTTCACAAAATCACAGTCAGAAACAGGGACACATATTTGTTGTCATTTGTATCTATTGGTCATTTGTATCTATCTATTGTACCTTTCTCTGTGAAAGGGGGGACACCCCAAAGGTGCTTGTAAATATCTTCACTGTAATTTAGATTTAAATATCCAGTATATTTCAAGCTCCTGCAGGTTCTTCCTCAGATGTAAGAATGTGAGAAAGCGCCCTGCTGGATCCGGCCAGTGGCCCATCTAGTCCAGCCTCCTGTTTTCACAGTAACTAACCAGATGCCACAGAAAACTCTCCTCCTGTGGTTTCAGCAACAGGAGTTCAGAGACCACTGCCTTTAACCCAGGCATCGTGAATAGTAGCCACTGAGAGCCTTGTCCTCCAAACAACTTCAGACACTCATGAATTTTGAGAATCTTCCATGTTTAGAAAATATTGCCTTAATTTCCAATATTTGTCCCATTTTTCAGTGTAACCACTGTGCTAAAATACATTTATAATGTTAATTGTAAAAGCCATTCTAAAGAATTATGAACTTCCTTATGTTTTAGATATGAACAAAACAGATCTATTTTGTTTTGCTCATTAATCACGTGAAATGCTTCACTAAAATGGGTGTGGTCCTAAAATCTCTGTGTATTGTTCACTTTCCTAAAAAAATTAATTTGCATGTATCAGCTTCTTTACCTTCAATCTCATATTGCTATATTTCCTTCAGTATATTTTGGAAGCAGGTGTGTGTTGGTTTTTCTTCAACTTCTTACAGGTAGATGGTTTCTAAAACCACACATAATCTAGATGCTCCCTTTGGCCATAGGAAAAACCCTGCTCCCAAGTCTTCATGATATGTCCAGCCTTTATCATCAGGATGAGAAACCTGCCTTATCAGAAAGTTCCTTGCACTGGAAGGATGGTGGCTTGACTTTGTTGTTCTTTTCCCAGTTCTCAGGCAAAGCAGAAATTTAAGAATCCTCCTGTGGCTTTTCCTCCTGCCCTGAAGTGGAGGATCTGGGACTTCTGCGATATAAATCCCTTCCTGGAGGTTGTCATGAAGAAATTCAGAGGTAGTAAAGAAGGGCTGAAAGTATTTTATACTGGATGTTTAGAAGTGTTTATGACAGGCTCCAGGTTATTAGCAGTGCCAGGAAAATGGAGGGTGTATTTATTCTCTTTCAGTATCTAGATGAAGCCACACTTTCATATGTAGACGTCTCACAATTGATTTTTTCTTATTGAAAGGGGACGGTGTACCCTTCTTGCTTGGCTCTGGAAGCCAAGGAATCTGGACAGATTCCTGTCAGCAAGGTAAAGGGCTTGAAAGTGGTTGCCACGAAGGGTTTGGCCAGCACACAAATCACTTTTAAGACCTTATTAAGTTGCGAGTTGTCTGTAAAAAGTTGTACTTGACCACTTCACAATTTCTCAGCCAGGCTTTGGGTACGTTCACACATCTCAATTTTGGGGCATCTCCTCTGTTCCTTTGGCCCTGAGATTGATGTAAGGAGGGAAGGAGGGGGGCTGTCCAAGAGCCAGCCAGGAGCAGAGGGGACTGGGGTTGAGGCATCCCATCCTGGAACAGGCATGTCTGTATCTTCTTGTTGATGGGGAGATCTTCTGGGGGTCCTGCTCCTCCTCCCAAGATTTGGGCAGGCCTGAACCTTGACATCACCCCTGCCCTGGTTATGCAGGGATAGCCTGAATGGTGAATTTCAGATAGTTTTAACTACAACTCCCATAATCTCCAGCTGGCTTGGCCAGTGGTTAGGGATGATGGGACTTGTAGTCCACAATAGCTGGCTACAATCTCATGAGCTCATATTGTTCTTTCCAAGTTTGTTATCTGAATGATGGTGTGATGCTAAATCTCGGTTTCCTTTCCTCTTCCAGACACTGTGGAATATGAACTTCAGCTGCGAAAAGGTACATTTCCGGGTCAAACAGAGGCACAAATTCAAGAGAGAGGGGATTCGCACCTCAAAAGACCAGGCCACTGCAGCTCTTCCATCCATGCCTTTTTCTGTGCCGAACCTCAATAAGACACAGGGGTGGTGTGAAGCCA